>OZ020560.1:432200-5232200 GCA_963971465.1 Lepidochitona cinerea
CATCACACTTACTCCTACAGTATATTGATATCCCATGACCTTCTGTTGGTTCTGATGACCATCACACTTACTCCTACAGTATATTGATATCCCATGACCTTCTGTTAGTTCTGATGACCATCACACTTACTCCTACAGTATATTGATATCCCATGACCTTCTGTTGGTTCTGATGACCATCACACTTACTTCTACAGTATATTGATATCCCATGACCTTCTGTTGGTTCTGATGACCATCACACTTACTTCTACCGTATATTGATATCCCATGACCTTCTGTTAGTTCTGATGACCATCACACTTACTCCTACAGTATATTGATATCCCATGACCTTCTGTTAGTTCTGATGACCATCACACTTACTCCTACAGTATATTGATATCCCATGACCTTCTGTTAGTTCTGATGACCATCACACTTACTCCTACAGTATATTGATATCCCATGACCTTCTGTTGGTTCTGATGACCATCACACTTACTTCTACAGTATATTGATATCCCATGACCTTCTGTTGGTTCTGATGACCATCACACTTACTTCTACCGTATATTGATATCCCATGACCTTCTGTTAGTTCTGATGACCATCACACTTACTCCTACAGTATATTGATATCCCATGACCTTCTGTTAGTTCTGATGACCATCACACTTACTTCTACCGTATATTGATATCCCATGACCTTCTGTTAGTTCTGATGACCATCACACTTACTCCTACAGTATATTGATATCCCATGACCTTCTGTTAGTTCTGATGACCATCACACTTACTCCTACAGTATATTGATATCACATGACCTTCTGTTAGTTCTGATGACCATCACACTTACTCCTACAGTATATTGATATCCCATGACCTTCTGTTAGTTCTGATGACCACCAGATGGGAAGACTATAAATCTGTTTATATAGAAGGTACATTAAAGTGGCATGAGCTGCCAAAATTCACACTATGAATTATAAACTAGAAATTGACAATAATTTCAACATTCTGTTTTTATGTCAAAACATCAACATTTTGGCAGCTCATGCCACTTTAAAGTATGATGCATGTCAGGATTTGTTTGAATTAAATTCATTCATTAATTAGACCACAAACTATGTAAAAGTTATTTTCATATTGCAAATGATTATCAAACAATTGTATGATTTATAAAAGTGGTTTATTTACATGTAAATCTATTGAACATTAAATAGTATAAATAGTATAAATATAAACAATGGACCTTCTGTTGATTACCAAAAATCTTGAATCCTGAGAAAATATATGATAGCAATATTTGTTAGGAAAAATATAATAAAAAACAAGAATGTAGATTCAAATATTAATATGTTGCAATATGTATACAATTAACAAAACACTCAGTAGAAAGATATATCAGTAACACTTCATTTATCACAGTTTTAGATGAAACAATAACATATAAGATAAAGAATCTGTATCATAGGCATTGATCACAATGTACAGAATAAAGATTTCTGTACAGTATCTTATATAAAAATATGAATATCTATCATTAAAAATAAGATGCAAATTTCAAGTGATTTAACAAAAAACATACATATAGCACATATAACCCACTTAAAACATCCAATAAAATAATAATAATCATCCAACTAAAATATCCAATCTGTTAAATGTTTGATTGATTGCATCATACTAGATCATGTATTATCTGATTGATTGACTTGTTCTCTCCATTTTTTTGGTTTTTGGGACTGAGTGGAATTTGAATTCATCACTCATGGATTGTAGACTGGGAGATTTGCTATTGTTCTGCTGACCACATTATTGAGACCCTCCTATTGAGACCCTCCTATTGAGACCCTCCTATTGAGACCCTCCTATTGAGACCCTCCTATTGAGACCCTCCTATTGAGACCCTCCTATTGAGACCCTCCTATTGAGACAACAAGTACAAATGGTGTATTCAATAAACTTAACAACAGCAAATATTCACCACACACTGAATGACAAAACTTAAATATTTAAATAAATATGTATCACAGAAAAACAAGAGAAAATGTGAATATGAGATTGAACAATAGAAACCATAGATAATAACACAAACATTAGTTTTGTATACAATTCAATGTATTAAAACATACAAATGTAGGCCTACATGGGCGGACAAATCTGTATAAATATATCTAAGATTGGGACACTTTCAAAAGGCAACATAACATGTAACAATCTTTTCCCATGTGTTTGGTCATTACAGTTTTAAAAGGCAACATAACATGTAACAACCTTTTCACATGTGTTTGACCATAACAGTTTTAAAAGGCAACATAACATGTAACAATCTTTTCACATGTGTTTGACCATAACAGTTTTAAAAGGAAACATAACATGTAACAATCTTTTCACATGTGTTTGACCATAGCAGTTTTAAAAGGAAACATAACATGTAACAATCTTTTCACATGTGTTTGACCATAGCAGTTTTAAAAGGAAACATAATGTAACAATATTTTCACATGTGTTTGACCATAACAGTTTTAAAAGGCAAAATAACATGTAACAATCTTTTCACATGTGTTTGACCATAACACTTTTAAAAGACAACATAACATGTAACAACCTTTTCACATGTGTTTGACCATAACAGTTTTAAAAGGAAACATAACATGTAGCAATCTTTTCACATGTGTTTGACCATAACAGTTTTAAAAGGAAACATAACATGTAACAATCTTTTCACATGTGTTTGACCATAACACTTTCAAAAGGCAACATGTAACAATCTTTTCCCATGTTTTGACCATAACAGTTTTAAAAGGAAACATAACATGTAACAATCTTTTCATATGTGTTTGACCATAACACTTTCAAAAGGCAACATGTAACAATCTTTTCACATGTGTTTGACCATAACAGTTTTAAAAGGAAACATAACATGTAACAATCTTTTCCCATGTGTTTGACCATAACAGTTTTAAAAGGAAACATAACATGTAACAATCTTTTCACATGTGTTTGACCATAACAGTTTTAAAAGGAAACATAACATGTAACAATCTTTTCACATGTGTTTGACCATAACAGTTTCAAAAGGAAATACAACATGTAACAATCTTTTCCCATATGTTGACCATAACACTTTTAAAAGGCAACATAACATGTAACAATCTTTTCCCATGTGTTTGACCATAACAGTTTTAAAAGGAAACATAACATGTAACAATCTTTTCACATTTGTTTGACCATAACAGTTTTAAAAGCCAACATAACATGTAACAATCTTTTCACATTTGTTTGACCATAACAGTTTTAAAAGGCAACATAACATGTAACAACCTTTTCACATGTGTTTGACCATAACAGTTTTAAAAGGAAACATAACATGTAGCAATCTTTTCCCATGTGTTTGACCATAACAGCTTTAAAAGGAAACATAACATGTAGCAATCTTTTCCCATGTGTTTGGCCATAACAGTTTTAAAAGAAAACATAACATGTAGCAATCTTTTCCCATGTGTTTGAACATAACAGTTTTAAAAGGCAACATAACATGTAACAATCTTTTCACATGTGTTTGACCATAACACTTTTAAAAGACAACATAACATGTAACAATCTTTCCACATGTGTTTGACCATAACACTTTTAAAAGGAAACATAACATGTAACAATCTTTTAAACATATAACAGTTTCAAAGGGAAATAAAATAAGCAACAATCTTTATCATACATTATACATGTACATACACAAATAAGTGAATAAAATATGAAGATTTAAAGAAGACCGCTTAATAAAATGGACTCACTGAATAATTAAAAATAATAATAGATTTGGTATTTAAGTTAAACCACAAACACAGAATCAATATGTTATTAAAATACTGGATAGCCAGTCAATCTCATTAAACATGTTCTTTCATTTCGAAAACATATTTAACAATAACAACGATAAACTTACAATTGACTTGTAAACATCATGTACCTTCATGTACTTGTATGAATGTTGATTTTCCACAAAATATAACCCAGACCAAATGTTTTAAGAAAAATAAAATTTTAATATATAAATTCTACTTAATCTGAGTTCTCCTCTATGTAAACTTGATCTGGAATTCGGAAATTCTGTACAATGTTTGGTAGCTTATACTCATCTGTAAAACCAATACTGGTACTGTCTAAGGGGAGATCACTCTCAGTGTTACTGGTACTGTCTAAGGGGAGATCACTCTCAGTGTTCTCCTCAAACAATTTCTTACTTGGTTTCCAATGAATGGAGGTTTTCTTACCGACAGGTCTTTTCCCTTTGACAGAGTAAGGTTTAGATGGATCTGTGGGGTTTAATACTTCTTCTAAAACCTTCATGGAGGTAAAGCTAGTTTGTTTACATGGCACCTCTAACTTGGTAGGGAGGGGTAGATATGAGTTCACAGGGTCTTTACAAACATCCACATCAATGCTGGTCTCCCTGAGAACATTATAACCACCCCCATATACATCAGAATGATCCCATGTAGGGGTGGAGGGCCGACATGAGGCTGCACTTAAATCATGGGGGAATTTTCTCACTTCCAAAAGCTGGACCAGATTTGGATTTTTAGATTCAGCTTTTCTACTACATGTATTCATATGTTTTGATTGCACGGTATAATTGCCAGATTTAGATAATCCTATTTTTGATGACTTTGAAGGAATATCAATTTGAACATCTTTTCCACTTTGACCTGCTTTATGACAAGTCACTGAGTTTAACTCCTCATCATCAACTAAATCTTCTATTGAAACTGATGCGGACAGTGAACTATGAGAGATGAAATCTTCCACATTAACAGATTTGACCTCTGATAACCCAGCATTCTCATCATCATTGCCATCAGCTCTGACAATATCTATAACAATATCCGAGGTATATTTACTGTCAGCCTTGTGTGAGAGGACTTCAGTAATGGCTGAATCACTGGCTGGATATCCTGAACTGCCAGAATTCAAACTTATATTGGAACCAGTTTGAAGATTAGGGTTACTGTGATAACAGAGCCGTGTTGACGCCACTTGCAGATGATCAAAGCCACAGAGTTTTAACCCCTTGGGAATAGATCGATTGTTGCATGATATCAAGGTATATTTCTGGCGGAGAAGTTTTTTAACTGCAGTTTTACAGGGCAGGCGACACATGGCTATAAGGTAGGTTTTCAGGTGGTATTTCTGTGTGACACACAACTCAATCTGAATAGTTTTATGGCCAATATCTTCTTTACTTATTCCTCTGTAATCCAGAGTTTTGGAGAATTTAAGACACAAAGGGTTACATCCCCTTGGCATACCAGTTGTCTCCCCTGAATTTGTGTTGTACATGGATTTTGTAACTTTGATTTCCTCAGTTTTTCTTTTAGTTTCTCTGGAGCTATCAGGTATAAGCAGACTCTTGATGAAGATAGTGTTGATCACTGAATCCCTCTCTGCAATCAGAAAATAATACTGACATAAACTAAAGATAAATAATACTGACATAAACTAAAGATAAATAATACTGACATAAACTAAAGATATCTGAAACTCTCCTGAAATCTTGACCTTACTTAAAGGCACACTTGCCGCGAAAATCCAGAAGACTGTTTACATTAAAAACAATGAACGGTTTTCTGTATTTTTCCCAGACAGAAGAAGTTAGGAACTTTTTTGCTAGAAATTTTTGCCAGAAATTGAAAGTTTTGGCATCATTTACTATTTTTAATTTGAAATTGAAAAACAGATTTTTCAGGTACCCGCAATGTAAACAAACTCTGAACATGAGCATGCACACAAATGCCCTAATCTCTTAAGTCGTGTGGGCGATCAAACGACACAGTATAATTTTACGAACTTTATCTGAGAAATACAGACTAACGATCGGGTAAAAGGGACTATAAAATCCTGCCGAGTGCAAACCACAGACAAAAACGCTTGGATGAGGGTAAACCAACACTTAAATTAACCGACACTGATCAGTGTTGTTGTTGTAATCGAGCTTCGAATCTTCGTTTGTTTTTCACCTTCATTTATACATTCTAAACCTAATTGGACATGCTGTATGTGTGCTATGTTTAATTTTAGTGGTTTTAGCTGTAGTAAGCTCGTGCAAATTGGTTTTCTTAACAAATGTCAAACAGGCTACGGCGGCAAGTTGGCATTTAAGACCAAATATACAAATTGGCCAAGTAAACCCAATCTCCCTGAGAGAATCAATGTCTGTTAGTGCAAGAGAACATTGTTGATGGCTTCATCGTCTGAACCCAAGATTAAAAGTTATAACACTCAATTTTACACATAGGCAAACTGGATGAAAAAAAAACATGGTTTCTTATCTGGAATGCATGTAAACTTTGATTGGTTCCACCTCAGTTTTGTGACAGAAATTCATCCAATCACATTTCGCGATACTTAAACATGTTGGTAATGAACAAAATAAAGCAGAGCATATGTTAAGTCTGTCATTGAATGGGTATCGATCGTAAAACAAAGCTTTTTCATTCATATGCCCAGGAAAGAGCATGGCTGAAAATAACAGAGTTTACAGACTTAGCAATTTTGCTTAAAATAATCTTCCACTCAGAGGAGCGTACATGAACAGTTCAACCACTGATATTTTCCATAAACATATTTACATTGGGGTGATTATTTAGGAAGAAATCTGTGCATAACCCCTGACCTAACACACTGGTGGAATGTTACTAATAAAACAGTGACTGTCCCCCAAATTTCTCTGTGTCATTATTCATACCCTGATAAAGTATTGAACTGACCTGCAGGAAGTACTACATCTGTTAGCTGCCAGACACGGATACGCATTGTCATTATTCATACCCTGATATAAAAGTATATTGAACTGACCTGCAGGAAGTACTACATCTGTTAGCTGCCAGACACGGATACGCATTGTCATTATTCATACCCTGATAAAGTATATTGAACTGACCTGCAGGAAGTACTACATCTGTTAACTGCCAGACACGGATACGCATTGTCATTATTCATACCCTGATAAAGTATTGAACTGACCTGCAGGAAGTAATACATCTGTTAGCTGCCAGACACGGATACGCATTGTCATTATCCATACCCTGATAAAGTATTGAACTGACCTGCAGGAAGTACTACATCTGTTAACTGCCAGACACGGATACGCATTGTCATTATTCATACCCTGATAAAGTATTGAACTGACCTGCAGGAAGTAATACATCTGTTAGCTGCCAGACACGGATACGAATTGTCATTATTCATACCCTGATAAAGTATTGAACTGACCTGCAGGAAGTACTACATCTGTTAGCTGCCAGACACGGATACGAATTGTCATTATTCATACCCTGATAAAGTATTGAACTGACCTGCAGGAAGTACTACATCTGTTAGCTGCCAGACACGGATACGAATTGTCATTATTCATACCCTGATAAAGTATTGAACTGACCTGCAGGAAGTAATACATCTGTTAGCTGCCAGACACGGATACGAATTGTCATTATTCATACCCTGATAAAGTATTGAACTGACCTGCAGGAAGTACTACATCTGTTAGCTGCCAGACACGGATACGAATTGTCATTATTCATACCCTGATAAAGTATTGAACTGACCTGCAGGAAGTACTACATCTGTTAGCTGCCAGACACGGATAGGCATTGTCATTATTCATACCCTGATAAAGTATTGAACTGACCTGCAGGAAGTACTACATCTGTTAGCTGCCAGACACGGATACGAATTGTCATTATTCATACCCTGATAAAGTATTGAACTGACCTGCAGGAAGTACTACATCTGTTAGCTGCCAGACACGGATAGGCATTGTCATTATTCATACCCTGATAAAGTATTGAACTGACCTGCAGGAAGTACTACATCTGTTAGCTGCCAGACACGGATACGAATTGTCATTATTCATACCCTGATAAAGTATTGAACTGACCTGCAGGAAGTACTACATCTGTTAGCTGCCAGACACGGATACGCATTGTCATTATTCATACCCTGATAAAGTATTGAACTGACCTGCAGGAAGTAATACATCTGTTAGCTGCCAGACACGGATACGCATTGTCATTATTCATACCCTGATAAAGTATTGAACTGACCTGCAGGAAGTACTACATCTGTTAGCTGCCAGACACGGATACGCATTGTCATTATTCATACCCTGATAAAGTATTGAACTGATCTGCAGGAAGTACTACATCTGTTAGCTGCCAGACACGGATACGCATTGTCATTATTCATACCCTGATAAAGTATGGAACTGACCTGCAGGAAGTACTACATCTGTAAGCTGCCAGACACGGATACGCATTGTCATTATTCATACCCTGATAAAGTATGGAACTGACCTGCAGGAAGTACTACATCTGTTAGCTGCCAGACACGGATACGCATTGTCATTATTCATACCCTGATAAAGTATTGAACTGACCTGCAGGAAGTACTACATCTGTTAGCTGCCAGACACGGATACGCATTGTCATTATTCATACCCTGATAAAGTATTGAACTGACCTGCAGGAAGTACTACATCTGTTAGCTGCCAGACACGGATACGCATTGTCATTATTCATACCCTGATAAAGTATTGAACTGACCTGCAGGAAGTAATACATCTGTTAGCTGCCAGACACGGATACGCATTGTCATTATTCATACCCTGATAAAGTATGGAACTGACCTGCAGGAAGTACTACATCTGTAAGCTGCCAGACACGGATACGCATTGTCATTATTCATACCCTGATAAAGTATGGAACTGACCTGCAGGAAGTACTACATCTGTTAGCTGCCAGACACGGATACGCATTGTCATTATTCATACCCTGATAAAGTATTGAACTGACCTGCAGGAAGTACTACATCTGTTAGCTGCCAGACACGGATACGCATTGTCATTATTCATACCCTGATAAAGTATATTGAACTGACCTGCAGGAAGTACTACATCTGTTAGCTGCCAGACACGGATACGCATTGTCATTATTCATACCCTGATAAAGTATTGAACTGACCTGCAGGAAGTAATACATCTGTTAGCTGCCAGACACGGATACGCATTGTCATTATTCATACCCTGATAAAGTATTGAACTGACCTGCAGGAAGTAATACATCTGTTAGCTGCCAGACACGGATACGCATTGTCATTATTCATACCCTGATAAAGTATTGAACTGACCCGCAGGAAGTACTACATCTGTTAGCTGCCAGACACGGATACGCATTGTCATTATTCATACCCTGATAAAGTATATTGAACTGACCTGCAGGAAGTACTACATCTGTTAGCTGCCAGACACGGATACGCATTGTCATTATTCATACCCTGATAAAGTATTGAACTGACCTGCAGGAAGTAATACATCTGTTAGCTGCCAGACACGGATACGCATTGTCATTATTCATACCCTGATAAAGTATTGAACTGACCTGCAGGAAGTAATACATCTGTTAGCTGCCAGACACGGATACGCATTGTCATTATTCATACCCTGATAAAGTATTGAACTGACCTGCAGGAACTACTACATCTGTTAGCTGCCAGACACGGATACGCATTGTCATTATTCATACCCTGATAAAGTATTGAACTGACCTGCAGGAAGTAATACATCTGTTAGCTGCCAGACACGGATACGCATTGTCATTATTCATACCCTGATAAAGTATTGAACTGACCTGCAGGAAGTAATACATCTGTTAACTGCCAGACACGGATACGCATTGTCATTATTCATACCCTGATAAAGTATTGAACTGACCTGCAGGAAGTAATACATCTGTTAGCTGCCAGACACGGATACGCATTGTCATTATTCATACCCTGATAAAGTATTGAACTGACCTGCAGGAAGTAATACATCTGTTAGCTGCCAGACACGGATACGCATTGTCATTATTCATACCCTGATAAAGTATGGAACTGACCTGCAGGAAGTACTACATCTGTTAGCTGCCAGACACGGATACGCATTGTCATTATTCATACCCTGATAAAGTATTGAACTGACCTGCAGGAAGTAATACATCTGTTAACTGCCAGACACGGATACGCATTGTCATTATTCATACCCTGATAAAGTATGGAACTGACCTGCAGGAAGTACTACATCTGTTAGCTGCCAGACACGGATACGCATTGTCATTATTCATACCCTGATAAAGTATGGAACTGACCTGCAGGAAGTACTACATCTGTTAGCTGCCAGACACGGATAGGCATTGTCATTATTCATACCCTGATAAAGTATTGAACTGACCTGCAGGAAGTAATACATCTGTAAGCTGCCAGACACGGATACGCATTGTCATTATTCATACCCTGATAAAGTATTGAACTGACCTGCAGGAAGTAATACATCTGTTAGCTGCCAGACACGGATACCCATTGTCATTATTCATACCCTGATAAAGTATGGAACTGACCTGCAGGAAGTAATACATCTGTTAGCTGCCAGACACGGATACGCATTGTCATTATTCATACCCTGATAAAGTATGGAACTGATCTGCAGGAAGTAATACATCTGTTAGCTGCCAGACACGGATACGCATTGTCATTATTCATACCCTGATAAAGTATGGAACTGACCTGCAGGAAGTACTACATCTGTTAGCTGCCAGACACGGATACGCATTGTCATTATTCATACCCTGATAAAGTATTGAACTGACCTGCAGGAAGTAATACATCTGTTAGCTGCCAGACACGGATACGCATTGTCATTATTCATACCCTGATAAAGTATTGAACTGACCTGCAGGAAGTAATACATCTGTTAGCTGCCAGACACGGATACGCATTGTCATTATTCATACCCTGATAAAGTATGGAACTGACCTGCAGGAAGTACTACATCTGTTAGCTGCCAGACACGGATACGCATTGTCATTATTCATACCCTGATAAAGTATTGAACTGACCTGCAGGAAGTAATACATCTGTTAGCTGCCAGACACGGATACGCATTGTCATTATTCATACCCTGATAAAGTATGGAACTGACCTGCAAGAAGTAATACATCTGTTAGCTGCCAGACATGGATACGCATTGTCATTATTCATACCCTGATAAAGTATTGAACTGACCTGCAGGAAGTACTACATCTGTTAGCTGCCAGACACGGATACGCATTGTCATTATTCATACCCTGATAAAGTATGGAACTGACCTGCAGGAAGTACTACATCTGTTAGCTGCCAGACACGGATACGCATTGTCATTATTCATACCCTGATAAAGTATTGAACTGACCTGCAGGAAGTAATACATCTGTTAGCTGCCAGACACGGATACGCATTGTCATTATTCATACCCTGATAAAGTATTGAACTGACCTGCAGGAAGTAATACATCTGTTAGCTGCCAGACACGGATACGCATTGTCATTATTCATACCCTGATAAAGTATTGAACTGACCTGCAGGAAGTAATACATCTGTTAGCTGCCAGACACGGATACGCATTGTCATTATTCATACCCTGATAAAGTATGGAACTGACCTGCAGGAAGTAATACATCTGTTAGCTGCCAGACACGGATACGCATTGTCATTATTCATACCCTGATAAAGTATGGAACTGACCTGCAAGAAGTACTACATCTGTTAGCTGCCAGACACGGATACGCATTGTCATTATTCATACCCTGATAAAGTATGGAACTGACCTGCAGGAAGTACTACATCTGTTAGCTGCCAGACACGGATACGCATTGTCATTATTCATACCCTGATAAAGTATTGAACTGACCTGCAGGAAGTACTACATCTGTTAGCTGCCAGACACGGATACGCATTGTCATTATTCATACCCTGATAAAGTATTGAACTGACCTGCAGGAAGTAATACATCTGTTAGCTGCCAGACACGGATACGCATTGTCATTATTCATACCCTGATAAAGTATTGAACTGACCTGCAGGAAGTACTACATCTGTTAGCTGCCAGACACGGATACGCAGGGTTGTCTTCCTTGAATCATATTCAAACGATAATTCTATATTGCCGAGATCTAAATAGAAAGATATGAAAGTTGAAGGTAAATATCTATAGGTAAATCTATTATGGTACGTGGAACTAGAGGGCTCGGTCAATCCATCATCAATCAGATCATTGAAGAAGAAATGACAACTAAACTTTCAAGTATATATTTATGATCACTAAAACACACGGGCACAGGGAAAATCTTCTTGTCTAAAATAACCACGGAGACAAGTTTCTAATTGTGTTAAAAAGAGGTATTTCATTTAGACCTTTATACCCCGTCATAAATTGTTGTAATAAAGTAAACCTATGATATTTCATTAGGTTGACGACTGACAAGAGCTTAGCCTTGTATATACATGTATGTGACAATTATGTTCAGGATAAATGATGGGTGAAAAGAAACAGGGCTAAGTTGTTCAAAAGTGTATTAGGCTTAATACCGGCCTAAATGACGTTGCATAACAAAGAAATTCAATTGTGACGTTGCAAAAGTTATACCAGTATTAGGTCTAATACACTTTTGAACAACCGGCTCCTGAGCTCCAAAAAAAGTTTACATGTGGCTGCTGATATCCCTTGATTCTGACTACCCATTCAGCAAACCGGCCTCCTCTTTTTCAAGAAAGTGACATCCCAAAAAATAACTAGACATAACTGAGATACCCCCCGCTCTGCAAGAAAAGTCAAATGTGTAAAGTTTCAAAGTTGTAAGTTAAAGACTTTTTTAGATAATGTGTTTACAAGGCTTTTTACGGCAGCGGTAATGTAAGGGGCATAACTCTTGAAAAAAACATCCGAGCGCGTTGATTTTCAATAGGCTTCTTGTACTTGCTGTATTAAACAAATATGTGAAGTTTCAAAGTTGTAAGTTAAAGACTTTTTTAGATAATGTGTTTACAAGGACCAATGGACAGACGGACGACGGAGGCAACGACAATACCCTTCGGGCAAAATTTGCCCGAGGGGTAAAAAACTATGTAAATGTAAGTCTAGGAGAATGATTGAACAGCATAGCAAATTTATGAACTCTTTTTGTAACTGCAACTGTAAGCAAGACGGAGAAGCGGGAAAGGATAGCCCCTTAGCCATGATAAGCAAGCTTTATAGAGTACAACAATATGCACATAGGATGATATGTATATGCACATGTATGATAAAGATGGAGAAACAGCACCAAGAGGAGGAGACACATGAATTGGGCATGATTTAATGCTACGTCTGTGACAAATGATG
This sequence comes from Lepidochitona cinerea, assembly GCA_963971465.1. Taxonomy (NCBI): domain Eukaryota; kingdom Metazoa; phylum Mollusca; class Polyplacophora; order Chitonida; family Tonicellidae; genus Lepidochitona; species Lepidochitona cinerea. Next base: position 445,414 of record OZ020560.1, read on the forward strand.
GAGTAAGACAAAATATCATGCAAAATACTCCTTGCTGGTCATGTTTAGTTAGTATCGACAACAAGAAAGTAGACTATGAGGCTGCTTGCTGATCATGTTACCAGCACTCACTATGAGGAAGTAGGCTATCAAGAGTGCCACAAGCACAATAATGAAACATGCAGGCTTATATGACAAGCACAGCAACTACCGTACAACTGTACAATGGGACAAAATTGTGTCTACAAACAAATGTATGAACAGACAAATGGCAGAACAGAGAAATGTCAAAAGGAGTCCAAAATGTCATAAATATGTAAAAATATCTCCTTGCAAGTAGGACATGGACAACTTCATATCATTGGTAACATTTGTCAAGTTTCATTCAAAAAGAACCAACATCTGGGAGGAGTATTTTGGACAAAATTGCATCTACGGACGGACGGAGGGCACAACGATCACAGATGTATGTGTGTACATACAAACTTTATGCCAGCAGAAGGGGGGGGGGGGGGAGGGGGGGGAGGTAGGGAGGAGGGAGGGGCGATAACATGATAACCCTGTCTTCATATGGAATGAGACCCATTGGAGGAGTATTTTGGACAAAACTGTGTCTATGGACGGACGGACAGACAGAGGGAACAACGATTGGACGGATGTATGAGCGTACATACACACTTCATGGCAGTATTAGGGGGGGGGGGGGGGGGGGGGGGGGGAGGGGGGAAGGTAGGGAGGAGGGAGGGGCGATAACACGATAACCCTGTCTTCATATGGAATGAGACCCCAAAAATGGCAAAGTCCTATAAGTCAAAAACGTCATAAAAATGTGAAACAAGGAAATATCATCCTGTAAGTTGGGCATGCACATCTACATACCATTGGTAACATATTTGTGAAATTTCATTGAAATCAAAGCAAAATCTTACGAGGAGTAGTCCGGACAAAATTGTGTCTACAGACAGACGGACGGACAGACGGACGGACAAGCCGATTCCAGTATACCCCCCCCCCCCTAACTTCGTTGCGGGGGGTATAATGAGAATACTGTTATACTCACTTTCTAAAAGACACTAAATAATTAAACTCATTAATAGGATCGTTAATTTGGATTCAGAATAAAACCACAAACACCACATCATCAGTTAAGACTCACCAGGTGATTGTTCATTTAATGACCCTGATCCCATACTGCTCCAGTTACTGCAGACACTGTCATCTTCGTCACTGACTAGACTGGACACTGATTGGTCAATACAAACTTCATCACTGACCAGACCGGACACTGATTGGTCAATACAAACATCTTCACTGATATTTTCGTCTTTGTGAAAAGATAACAAATATAAACAACCAATGATTAAAATGTAGTTAAGTATTGAATGGCATTTTTTTTTTTTTTAAAAAAGAAGAAAAACTTGGGAGATTTGGCAGTTTATAAATCAATAACATAATGAAATGCTGAAATAAAGGAAGAAATCTGTGGGTACACTGAATAAATAATTGTCAGTCAGTATTTACATTTTTGGGAGTGAAATTAATTCCTGACCTAAATGTTAAGAGAGACTGCTGTTACCATTGTTGACTTCTTTTTTTATGAATGTCGGCCTAATTTGAATGTCTACATAAAAATCTTGGGGCTGAACCAAATGATAATAAACTCAAGTGAAAAAATAATGTCGGACTTCCATTATTGCTAACTTACAGTTACAAGAAGAAGCTTGCTGCAGTATATGTCTGCATTGACCAGTGTCCAGTTGTAGTGGAGTATTACCGTCTACATCAGGCAGGTTACATACGGCTCCAGCTTCAATCAGAAGATGTACACAGTCCACATGACCTTCTGTCACAGCATAGTGAAGGGGTGACCTCCCCTTTAACTCATCCTGTATATTAACATTGCCTGAAACACAACAGGCAAATTAGTCAACTCATTCAGTAGATCTGATGACCAATTCTGTAACAGCTTACATGGAGCGGTGACCATCTCTCTGTACCAGATAGTAACAGCACACTATCAACTCTAGATTAATTGTAGATCTGTTAACAGGATGTCCAATAAAGCAATCAACCAATCACAGTAAATAGATGAACTCGGTGTCCACAGTAATGTTTGATCAGTGACCTCATCCCCTCATAATGACAGGAACATTGCTGTGTCAAGGGGATTTCCAATCTTATCACATTCCAGAAAAACAAATAGCTGTAACTTTAACCAGTGGTCTCATAGACAATGTCTAGTAAAAACTGTGAAGGTTTTGTGAATTCATCTGTCGGACAGGCCAGGGGAAAAAATGCTTTTAATGCTTATCTTTATTGGCTTGTTTGTTTGAGAATCATGTTATGGAAGTCGCTTGTCTGGTGACCAGTGCACAACGTTTAAGGAAATTGATTGATTGATTGGGGCTTAGCATCGCACTTAACATATGACAAAAAATACCAACCGACCAAAAGATCAACCCCCCCCTCCCACCCACCCAGATATAAATTTTGACATTAGTTTCAGAGTTACAATGTAACCACAATCAAGCTTACCTCATCTACCAGAACTAAACCACACCCAAACTTACCTCCATGTTCCAGAACTAAACCACAGTCAAGCTTACCTCCATGTTCCAGAAGAACACATAGAATATCCACCTCTCCCAGATGAGCAGCTTCATGTAGGGGAGACCACTGGTACAGTCCAATCTCATTAGGGTCACAGTCTTCCTTCAGCGCCTGTTTAACATTGTCTATATCAGCAAATCTAACAGCCTCGTGAAGTTTGCTATCTTGTCTTCCCATTAACCCCATCTTCAATCTGCCATACTAATGACCTCATATTACTTTGGCATGTGATCTTTAAGTACATGTAATGATAGACATAGGCAAAATAGAAAAAAATTGGTATTGATCAGAACAAATAAAACAGCAACAAGATGAATTTGAAATAATAAGTTACTTTTGAGTACTTATGGAGATCGTCTGTTAACCTGTTGTTATCTGATTCTCAGCTTACAATCAATACCTTTTGCCTGAGACATATCAAAATACAATGTCACTATATGCTGACCAAAAAATATTATAACAACTGGTGCATTTCTCACGCACAAATGATATCTCATACTTTTGTTTTCTTCTGAAGGGGTTTGGCAACAACGAAGCATAGCTAAGTGATATCAATTTTTTATCAACAGTTGACAAGATCCCAACTGATCGCTTCACCAAGAAATGTGCAGAAAAGATAAATACTTCCCCATTACTTGTAAATTTAGCACAAGTCAAAATGGGCTGATTAGGACAGCAATGTACATGTATTCAGAAAACAGAGAGACAATATCTGACTTTACTTAAATTCTGAATAACTGGGATGAATTACTATGTCAACACTGCCATAAATACAATGTAAGTATGGGCTGTCAAAAGGTTGATATTTTCCCTTTCAAACAAATTTGTAAAATTAGCAGGTTTTTTGTCCGAAGTACAAATTACAAGCTTTTCACATGTAGTTGTACACTAGTTTTGAAAATCCACTTGAAAGTTTTAAATTATATAAATGGTACATGTACCTCCAATTATTTAAATTTTGTTTACTTGTAGAGCACTAATTTGGTTTGTAAACGTCACATTCCTCTGACAGTAAGGAGTTCTCTCAACAGGAACAATTGAGTTTTTCCATGATTTTCAAACGCTAGATTATTTTCTTCCCAATCAGAATTTATTTAAAATTAAAAGTAACAATTTTGGTAGCCCATGATTCAATATCAAAACAGTGTCCTAATTATATATCCAAAAGCTTTTTCTTTCTCCGAAAGTCAGCAACTTAGGCTTAGAATGAATCAAGGATAATCTTGATTATTTAAACTTCATATAGGTCATACAATGTATGAATTTTAATCATCCAAACGTCAATTTTTTGATGACATTCAAAGCCTATTACTTTTGTGAAAATCAAATTTATGAAATAAGGTGTGCTCATGCCACTTGAAAAATAAACTGTTACAGACAGCAAATTTTATTCAAAATTCAATCCGTTATAATCAGCCAGATATAGCGTGTCAATGGTCGGGGTTCTAGTGCACCTTCAACTCGTTTGACCGTTTAGAGTTACGGAAAACAAAGTTTCATTGATTATCTGAGACAATACAGTAAATTAACCTTCAGGTATTAACAATTTGAAATAAACGTGTAGAATAATCTTGAATTCATGCTCTGACTCATATATATGGGGGTTCCATCATGATAGAACCATGGCCTGCGTTTGGGATGTCCGCATTGATTTCACCCATGAATGATTTCTTCACAGTGATTATTCCAGAACCTACATGTATTTGAGTGATTGTTTTATTCTAGGACGAGTCCAACAAAATTATAGTCTGCAATATGTTTCAGAGTGAATTGAAGTTATTCTGATAAAGCCGCACAGGTTTCTTAAATACAACATCAACATAGGGTGCATTTGAAAAATCTAAGAGTTCCTCTCGGAATTTAAAAAAATGATAACTCGCAATTTTTTAGTGCTACTGGCCTAAAACTGCGCCAGAAAATTTCTTTGAGCTGAGTCAAAATATGTGGCCTTACACATTGGCAACAACGAAATTCACAAAGTTGAAATTCCCTTTGGATTAACACCGAGTTTCCTGCAGAACGGCGTTATCGATTGTTTTGAACACAGAGGGAATTTAAAAAAAAACAAGATTGTAAGGCCACAGATAATGGTTTAGCTTCAGGAAGCTTCCTGGTACAATTTTAGGTCTATAGCAACTGTTAGATTTTTCAAATGTACGCTATGTTGACGTGCTATTGAGGAAGCCTGTGAGGGTGTATCAGAATAACTTCAATCCACTCAACATATTGCGGACTACCAAAATTACTGTTATTCAAACTTATTTTTAAGGTTGAAACGTCTTGTTTTATGATTAAAACCTACAAATGTTATGTATAAGAATAGAAAAGAATAACATTCTGGTGAGCTGTGTGTTGTTGAATAAAGGGTTTGAAGCCAAAGATATCACTCTTATTTGAAGAAGTTGTTGACAAGTTCTTGCCTAAGCTTGTCATGTCAGTCGGTAATGTTATTTGACAGACTGAGGAGCGAACTGTCAAACACTGGCAACAGTGAAATCAGAGACAGAGACAGTTGACGACTGCAGTATCGCAAACCAAACGAAAATAAATAATTTGTTTATTTTCCGAGTATAAAATAAGCTCAATCATTTAGTTTTCGCAGCAGGTACCAAGTTTTGTGTATCTTAACTCACCTCAAATCAGCAATCACATGCAGTTTCCAGACAAATTATATCACTTCCGTTTCTACCGACGCCACTTGCTATATCTATTCGGTAATTTCCGTAATTGGGTCCGTTATTTTTTCAGTCAATTTAATTGGTGGAAAAGTATTACGGAAAATGTCGAAGTATTTCTGCCGGAGGAGGTCGATTGTGAATGACTTGTGGGTAGGCAATGGCTGCTGGCTGAACGGGAAATCCCGTGGTGACATTTCCTATTTCATAACCAATACTGCGATTTTGTGGGAAAATATTCAGCTCCATAGTAACGCTTCCTTTACAAGGGATTGTTATTTAGAGCGGGGATAAATTACATGTCGCACTGATGATCAAGTATTTTGGTATGGGTTTGCGTGGTTTCTTCGTTCTGGCAGCGAAGATTTGGAGTTTTATTTGCTACTGTATTCGGCGGCAAGTCAGATCAGTGAGTAAAAAAAACCGGTGTTTTAATTTTGGCTAAAAGTATGTCAATTGTCATATCATTCAATGATGACATCTATTACCTAGGGGTCCAATGCATTCATTTCTTCAACAACTGAATCAGAACAAAGCCTGAAATTAATTGTTTATCAGCATATTTACTGGGTTGTAGTTTAAATAGAGGTTATACTAACGAGAGCCAGTGTGTTACGATGAATATCACTCGAGTCTATTAATTTTCTAAGTCACGAGCCTCTGTAATACACTGGCTCGAGTCGGATAATCTTTTCTCACATTACACAAAAAACACAGCGTTTTATAAAAAAAACACGAGTAACTTTAACTATGGTTAAAAAAATATTTAGCGACGTCGCTCTATTTTCAAGAATGGCTGTCCAAAAAAGACTTGATAAGGCATTGTGACGCTAGAAATGACTTCATCAACGACGGCACCCCAGGCTCTTCAATATAGAGTCTTCAATACTTCAATATCTTCAATACTTGGGCCATAATTTCACACGTTGATTATGCAAAAAATAACACACTGCCTGGAGTGGAATTATCGGGGGTGTAGTGTGAGAAACTTTAATATATTATTAATATTAATTCTCGATTTCGGCATGACGTCACGATCCTGACAACAAGGCTCCCGAGGTGAAAACAATACCATAACGACGCCATTTTGACTGGCTGAGGGAAGACCATGTGACCCTAAATACCCTAGCCGGCTGGTCAGGTACTTGGATGTCCGAAACCAGAAGTCTATGAATGGGGAAGTGTGAAAGGCCCTATTACGGCATTAGGCATTATCCCATATTTAGGGCATTAAGTACATGTATAAGTATAATCTATCGACAATCTCAGTAACCACAGTTCGAAGAATGCATTGGTTCTAATTTATACGGGCTTTACCCGGCACCCGACTTTAGTATCTCCATTTCGATTGAAATAGTTCCAAACAAGGCTCCTTCTTTCATTTTCAACTAAATGAAGTTCTTCGGAAACTTTATCTTTTACTCCATGAAGTACTGTTGTTGCATCTAAAACATTCACCATATTTGCTCTTATGTATACCCATAATAGATCATATGAGGACGAGAAGAAAAACCACGATTTCTGACTAACGGATAGAGGGCACTGTTTAGGGTGACCTCTGGGTCACAAGGCATCCGTGTCCTAAATATAATGTAAAGGGACGTTTCACACTTCCCCATTCATTGACTACGGATATTGTGAATCAAAAACCTAACTTTTCAAGGATTTATGAACAGGTCATAATGCTTGTTTGTTTATGGACTAAATATATATAATATTTTAAAATCATAATTTGAAACGAAATAAACAACCTTTGCATTAGTTTCCTCGAAGTGAAAAAAGGTATGATTAGGAAATAACCCGGTATGCATATTTTACATATATGCTTCGTAACTACTTGTTGAAAGCGTAGTCCTGGACTACCTTCGATACTGTATGTACAAACTGCCATCGAGGACACATTGACACAGTATTACTTCACCACGGCAGGATTCATTGGAGGTCATATATGTCACTGAGATAATTAACTTTCATAATCATTGAAGAGCGATGTACTAAGCAGTGAATTTTCTTTGTTCTGGGCCGGAAATTTAATTTTCTTTTGGATCAGACTTGTTAAGTGCTTGTTCTGCAACAGACTTCATGCAAATTAGAAAATATTTCCAAAGGTTGTTCATAAAACTTTTAAGTTATACTAGATCTGCTTTCGTTAGTCACAAACTCCAAGCATCAGTGATCAATCGTACTTGTTGATGCCATGATCTGTTTGGGGTAGTTCAATTTTACCGAACTTATGGTTGTATTACAATCCACGGCCGAAAAGTCTGCAGGCCTTTCTTTGGCCAAAAAAACATGGAAATATTAGTTGTTCACAATTCCTATCTCGTTAAAGATTATTCTTGTCTTAGACAACCAACTGTCAGTTCTTCCTGACTTTGCAGACATTTTGATTGACCTTTGAACTAGGTCAAACAGCACATGTTGAAAAGTGAACGCATCAGACGTGAAACAGCTTAAAAGCCAAATTTAACTTCAGATAAAATTTGAATGCAGAATATTATTATTTCTTTTCTTTAGATTTATTTTTACCCATTCAGTGCTATGTGGACAAATTTATAAATAAGAAAGTCTGTTTCAGCTGTTTGACGCATCTACGCTTTTCAACATTGGACAAAAATGACAAATTACTCTCTATCTGACTTAGTATCTGCCCTCTCTTGCGTTTTTGTCAAACTATTGACTGCTATGACAACAGTACATGTTCCAAGCTTGTTCCAAATGGCTAGTTCTTTCTTCAAATATATGTCTTACATGTCCACTCACATGTTTCACCTATCCACGTGTAGCACCCATGTTAATCCATATCCTACACTGAACAATCTTGTTGAAAAACTGAAAAGCCACCTCTACCAAATATTTAAGAACAAAGGTCGACTGAGAGCGAAAATAGGAAGTTCATTTAAAAGTTAATTTGCATAGCACTCTCTACCTGCATATGTATTTATGAACACTTAAAGTCATAGACACAGGGGAAATCTTCTTGACTGAAATAACCATAGAGACAGGTTTCTAATTGTGTTAAAAAGGGGAAGGGGGGGGGGGGGTGTAAGTCATTCAGACCTTTTTGCCCACTCATAGCTAGGGTGTTGTAATAAATAATAAACCAAACCCAAGATATTTCATAAAGTTGAAGGCAGACAGGAGTTTGACTTTAGTCAGAAGAATTATCTGGAATATATATATTTATAATGCATCAACAAAGTTGTACAGATCTTCAGCTATGGCAAGAAGCCAGGTGAACTTAAATTAAACAAAATATGATAATGGGAAAAGAAAGTGAAAATATATTATTTGATTCCTGCATGTCGAAGACAGACAAGGGAGTTTGCCCTGGTTAGTAGACCTTTCAAAACCCACATTCTGGTGTACATGTATGACGGTTATATTAGTCAGGTGGTTTTGTATTTTGGGTTATATTCAGTGTCATGATTTTTTGTGACTTTTTTAGAAGTTTTAGATAATACCAATAACAAAGTTGAACATTTCTGGTATCTATATATTATAAAGCAATGATTTCTTGGCGTTTTTGACTATATTATCAACATGAATGTGGGTTTTGCACACACACACCTGTACTGATAACAGTAATACTACCTGACATATGTATGTAAGCCACTAGTATACTGAATGAAGGAAGTGATCATGCTATTTTAGGCTCTATGCCATAAATAACAAACATGGGCTACTGTTACACTCTAACCCTTTACTCTACTTGCTCTGATTTTCTGACTGGGTTTTCACTCGAACGACTTATGTGGGATGGTTGCCAGTTACCAACGAACAGTCGTGGGTTTCCTCCAAGCATAGAGCCCAGTTTCCTCCCACAATAAAACTGGCAACGCCGCCATATAAGTGAAATAATCTTGAGCGCAGCTTTAAACACCAAACAATCAATCTACTTGCTCTCACAGTAGGTCAATCATTAGCACATCCCAAGGGTTCAGCTTATAAAAGTGTTCAATGAATTTCATTAAATATTTTCTTTTTTACAATACGATGATATGGAATGGGGGTCTCCTATTCATTTGGTGGCATGCCTGGTGATTATTTATCTATGCTATGTTCTACAATTAGTTTATTGTTTTGTTTCAGATCATCCAACATCAAACAGTGAAATATGAAATTGTGCCATTATCACCTCTCTCCAAACATAGACTGAGTAAGTCCCACTCTTCATTTCACCTGTTTTCTATTCAATACGATGCTTATGCTGTAATAAGTCTTTATGATAACGATAACCGTTTATAATCCTTGGTCCCAATACGATGTAAAATTCAATATGTTGAATTCGCCAGTTTGGGAAGGGATTCTTATATAAACTTTCACTGGTTTCTCACAGCAATTCTAACGCATGATGATGGCGCTAGCCAATTTATGTAAGTTTCAATTCAACAGCCTGCTCTGGAGCCTTTGTTAGAAATTCTCATTATGTGCGGGGCCTCCGTGGCTCAGTAGGTAGAGCGTTGGACGCTCAATCCCAACAGCCTTCCACCAATGGGTCGCGGGTTCGAATCCCACTCAGTCCAAAAAATTTGAAAATTTTCTGACTGGATTTTCACCCGAACGACCTATGTGGGATGGTTGCCAGTTACCAGCGGAAGGTCGTGGGTTTCCTCCGGGCACAGAGCCCGGTTTCCTCCCACAATAAAACTGGCAACGCCGCCATATAAGTGAAATAATCTTGAGTGCGGCGTAAAACACCAACCAATCAATCAATCTCATTATGTGTTGGACTTGGGTAGTAAAATAGGAGCATTTTTTAAATCTCTAATTTCCCTAAGAGGCACGGTGCCCTTTTAAGGAAAAAACTAACAACTTGTATGGCTTTTCCATGGCTTCCATTCCAACTGTTCAAAATTATTATATGAATAATAATGAAAAAAAACCAACTCTGGAGTGTTTATCATTTCACATGTTTTAATGGTGTATTCTCTTCCCTGACAGGTATGTTAAAAAGAAAAACATTGGTATTAGATTTAGATGAGACCTTGATACATTCTCATCATGATGGTGTTATACGACAGACAGTTAAACCAGGAACACCTCCAGATTTTGTACTTAAGGTGAGCTACCCTAAATCAATCCTGTCAGTATTGTTACGGTAAGATCTCCGCTAATTCAAGTACTCTAAAAAATTCAAGGGCCAGAAAAACATTAACAAAAGTACACTTAAAATTCAACTTTTTTCGTTGAGAGTCTTACCTCCTGGAGTGAGCGATCAGATAATCCTATTGAATGATCGCTGTTGTTGTTTTTATAGACCAAATGTGGCAAATAGCAATGTAATAATTCGTTATTTTCACATCACTGGTCCTTGAATTAGCGGAGATCTTACCGTATATATAGTCAAACCAGGAACACCTCCAGATTTTGTACTTACGGTGAGCTACTCTAAACCAATCCTGTCAGTATTGTTATATACAGTTAAACCAGGAACCCCTCCAGATTTTGTACTTAAGGTGAGCTACCCTAAATCACTGTCAGTATTGTTATATACAGTTAAACCAGGAACACCTCCAGATTTTGTACTTAAGGTGAGCTACCCTAAATCAATCCTGTCAGTATTGTTATATAGAATTAAACCAGGAACACCTCCAGATTTTGTACTTAAGGTGAGCTACCCTAAATCAATCCTGTCAGTATTGTTATATACAGTCAAACCAGGAACACCTCCAGATTTTGTACTTAAGGTGAGCTACCCTAAATCAATCCTGTCAGTATTGTTATATAGAATTAAACCAGGAACACCTCCAGATTTTGTACTTAAGGTGAGCTACCCTAAACCAATCCTGTCAGTATTGTTATATACAGTCAAACCAGGAACACCTCCAGATTTTGTACTTAAGGTGAGCTACCCTAAATCAATCCTGTCAGTATTGTTATATACAGTTAAACCAGGAACACCTCCAGATTTTGTACTTAAGGTGAGCTACCCTAAATCACTCCTGTCAGTATTGTTATATACAGTTAAACCAGGAACACCACCAGATTTTGTACTTAAGGTGAGCTACTCTAAATCACTCCTGTCAGTATTGTTATATACAGTTAAACCAGGAACACCACCAGATTTTGTACTTAAGGTGAGCTACCCTAAATCAATCCTGTCAGTATTGTTATATACAGTTAAACCAGGAACACCTCCAGATTTTGTACTTAAGGTGAGCTACCCTAAAGCAATCATGTCAGTATTGTTATATACAGTCAAACCAGGAACACCTCCAGGTTTTGTACTTAAGGTGAGCTACTCTAAATCAATCACTGTCAGTATTGTTATATACAGTTAAACCAGGAACATCTCCAGATTTTGTACTTAAGGGGAGCTACCCTAAATCAATCCTGTCAGTATTGTTATATACAGTTAAACCAGGAACACCTCCAGATTTTGTACTTAAGGTGAGCTACCCTAAATCAATCCTGTCAGTATTGTTATATACAGTTAAACCAGGAACACCTCCAGATTTTGTACTTAAGGTGAGCTACCCTAAATCAATCCTGTCTGTACTGTTATATACAGTTAAACCAGGAACACCTCCAGATTTTGTACTTAAGGTGAGCTACCCTAAATCAATCCTGTCAGTATTGTTATATACAGTTAAACCAGGAACACCTCCAGATTTTGTACTTAAGGTGAGCTACCCTAAATCAATCCTGTCTGTACTGTTATATACAGTTAAACCAGGAACACCTCCAGATTTTGTACTTAAGGTGAGCTACCCTAAACCAATCCTGTCAGTATTGTTATATACAGTTAAACCAGGAACACCTCCAGATTTTGTACTTAAGGTGAGCTACCCTAAACCAATCCTGTCAGTATTGTTATATACAGTTAAACCAGGAACACCTCCAGATTTTGTACTTAAGGTGAGCTACCCTAAATCAATCCTGTCAGTATTGTTATATACAGTTAAACCAGGAACACCTCCAGATTTTGTACTTAAGGTGAGCTACTCTAAATCAATCCTGTCAGTATTGTTATACAGTTAAACCAGGAACACCTCCAGATTTTGTACTTAAGGTGAGCTACCCTAAATCAATCCTGTCAGTATTGTTATATACAGTTAAACCAGGAACACCTCCAGATTTTGTACTTAAGGTGAGCTACCCTAAATCAATCCTGTCTGTACTGTTATATACAGTTAAACCAGGAACACCTCCAGATTTTGTACTTAAGGTGAGCTACCCTAAATCAATCCTGTCAGTATTGTTATATACAGTCAAACCAGGAACACCTCCAGATTTTGTACTTAAGGTGAGCTACCCTAAATCAATCCTGTCAGTATTGTTATATACAATTAAACCAGGAACACCTCCAGATTTTGTACTTAAGGTGAGCTACCCTAAATCAATCCTGTCAGTATTGTTATATACAGTTAAACCAGGAACACCTCCAGATTTTGTACTTAAGGTGAGCTACCCTAAATCAATCCTGTCAGTATTGTTATATACAGTTAAACCAGGAACACCTCCAGATTTTGTACTTAAGGTGAGCTACCCTAAATCACTCCTGTCAGTATTGTTATATACAGTTAAACCAGGAACACCTCCAGATTTTGTACTTAAGGTGAGCTACCCTAAATCAATCCTGTCAGTATTGTTATATACAGTTAAACCAGGAACACCTCCAGATTTTGTACTTAAGGTGAGCTACCCTAAATCAAATCTGTCAGTATTGTTATATACAGTTAAACCAGGAACACCTCCAGATTTTGTACTTAAGGTGAGCTACCCTAAATCAATCCTGTCAGTATTGTTATATACAGTTAAACCAGGAACACCTCCAGATTTTGTACTTAAGGTGAGCTACCCTAAATCAAATCTGTCAGTATTGTTATATACAGTTAAACCAGGAACACCTCCAGATTTTGTACTTAAGGTGAGTTACCCTAAATCACTCCTGTCAGTATTGTTATATACCATTATAGCTTTGGCACTGCTTCAAGTCAGCAAAATTCATATTACCATAGGGGATAGCCAGGAATTATGTCAAACCTACTCTTCTTGAATCAAATTTACTTGAAGAGTGTCCAACTGTTAAATTTTCCTATCTCTGCCATGTTAGCAATGCTAAAACTAACCCATTTGTTTGCGAAATTCATCTGTTCTAGACTACTGACAGTTCTAGGCACCTCATTGGTCGAAATAAATATATGTTCTACTAGGCACCTCTTGGTTCTGGGGATCTAATAGATATGCACACCTATTGGCTCTAGACACTTGATGCGTCTCTTTTTTTCCTCCCCACTAATGAACCTACTAACTTTCCCATTATTGGAAGATAACACTTCAATATAACAATGTCCTTTATTCTCTGTTTCAGGTTACTATAGACAGACATCCTGTCCGCTTTTTTGTTCATAAAAGACCTCATGTAGATTATTTTCTTGAAATCGTAAGTAGATTTTATTTATTCCAATATTCAGGGTGGTTCCACTGACAAGTACACATGTAGTTTTATTTTCAATCACAAGAACTTATGCATCATACATTATAATTGTTTTTCAGTCTTTTAATATACCAGGATTTTTCAATTTGGTGCATGACGTGGAATTGATTGATTAATTGATCTACTCTATTATTTCATTGCATAGCCAGGTTTTAGTTCTGACCTTCCACAGTATGGGATGGTTGCCAGTTAGCAACGGAAGGTCGTATGTTTCCTCCGGGCATAGAGCCCGGTTTCCTCCCACAATAAAACTGGCAACGCCGCCAAATAAGTGAAACAATCTTGAGCGCAGCGTAAAACACCAAACAATCAATCAATCCACAGGCTTCTGACAACTCTCCCGAGAATTGAGCCAAAAACCCAATGAGAACTTTTCAGTTTGTCTTTGGACTGAGTGGGATTTGAACTCGCAGCCTATTGATGGAAGGCTGAACGCAGAGACTATCATGACAGTTTTTGGCGCCCATTTTCGAATACAGTTTGGCGATATTTTAGCTGAGTATGCAATTAGTTTGAGAAACAAATTAAACTTGAAGGCCATGTGTAAGGGAAGTTGAAATTTAAGGCCTGGATTAAGTGGCCAGATTATATTATTGTAGTAGGCTGTTCACATTGCTCATATATTAGTATTTTTCTCGTGTGCAATTGTTTTCAAATGACTCCTTTATGATTGTAGGTTAGTCAATGGTATGACTTGGTAGTTTTTACAGCTAGTATGGAGATATACGGAGCTGCTGTTGCTGATAAACTAGATAACAATAAAGGCATTCTCCGTAGAAGATATTACAGACAGGTAATATAATATGTATTAGAAATGATGCATGGATTCATGTACGTCCAATTTAGCTACCGATATCATATTTTGGTGTTAAAAAACTCAATATTTTCAGTTTAAAATTTCCTTTATGAACACTAAAACACTAAGACTAAAACTAAAACAGGAAGACAGGTAATAAATTATGTATTAGTAATGATGATGTGGTCAGTGAATCACACAATAATGATCAGATAGAACTTCCTGTTACTGACAAATACTGAACAAAAGCTCAGTGGAAAGATCCAATGGAAGCAGAACTTTTTACAGTACTATTTCTTACATTCTCAGAAGCAGATGACCTTTTAATTCATCTAAATCATTGGTGGTTGCGTGGAATTTTAGTCAGGATGTTCAAATTGCCCCTTTCAAAGTATTAGCCCAATAGAGGATGTCCAAATTTGAAATTGTCTTGTTGTTGAAAACTGCAAACAACCCGTTTTTATCTGCAAACTACCAGTAATTTTCTCCTGGACAAAGTTATGTCCCCTTGACAAGGTGTTCAGATAGAGTTACTTTACAAAACTTGAAACAAAACCGATGTAACACTGACAGGAGCCTTTATTTGACGGGTTGATTGATTGATTGTTTGGTTTTTTACGCCGCGCTCAAGATTATTTCACTTATATGGCGGCGTTGCCAGTTTTATTGTGGGAGGAAACCGGGCTCTATGCCCGGAGGAAACCCACGACCTTCCGTTGGTAACTGACAACCATCCCACATGGGTCGTTTGAGTGAAAACCCAGTCAGAAAATTTTCCACTTTTTTTTGGACTGAGTGGGATTCGAACCCGCGAACCATTGGTGGAAGGCTCTTCGGATTGAGCGTCCAACGCTCTACCTACTGAGCCACGGAGGCCCCCTTTTTCGGGATCCAGGCCCATCGGGTTGAAGTTGGTCAAACCATCAGATTTGTCAGCTCCATTATCCAGCTGTTGCTGGTAGTTTGTAGATAAAAATTACAGAAAATTACAATCGATCATTTAGGGCTTGATATCTCAATCCTAGGCAGAAGGACAAGTTATATTGTGTAAGATAGGTTATAACAAAACCCTGTGGTATTCGATTACTGCTGAGCCTGATGACGTTACATAGATTTACGCAAAGCTTTCTGGGTAAACTATTCGCCATTTTGTTTACCAGTACTTAGCAAGACATCACATTTTTGGAAAACATTTATGACATATCGTGTTCATCACCCAATAAACCAAGAAGTTGTTATCCATAAGTAATTCTTCACCTTATATCATGTTTTTATCCCACATTTTTCTGGTGACTTTGCGCCCTTTACTCCTTCTCGATACACTTATTCCTTCGACCATTTTGTAAAATCATGTAAACATCCCTCAAAAATGCTTTGTGCGTTATTTCCAAGTGACGTCAATCGATCAATTCAGAGGGAGGAAACTCTTCTGACCGTGGAAGTGAATCTCCTCATTTCTGTCTTAAATATCCAAACAAACTTTATTTTACATTATTCTGTCGTTCTAAGCAAAATGTTTGATGTCATTTCCTGTTGATTTCAGCATTGTAATTTAGACTATGGCAGCTACACAAAGGATTTATCAGCTATAAGTGCAGATCTCTCCAGTATATTTATCTTGGATAATTCACCAGTAGCCTATAGAGCTTACCCAGGTAACTAGTTGTTATATTCCCAGTGATAATACCTACTTCTGTACAAATGTATGCCTTATCGTCGCAAGGAGATAGAACATCTCCCACAGACGCCCTCGCTGTCCACCAACCAGTCCAGACAGCAGAGCTCCTCAAGGCAGTGGGCCTTCTTCTGAAAAAAGGCTTGGTCTAGGAATTGGACCACACCTTTAATGTCAGCTACTCCCTGCATTGCAGCATTCTTCATGGTGGACTATGCATCCCTTTTACGTTATCTCCGACCCTTCCTTGCCACACTACTTCAGCCACATTATAAACCGCGCCTGCGCATCACATACAAAGGGCCTCTCTATACAGGTGTTACGTAGGACATTATGGACAAGATTGGTTTGTTTAAAATGCATATTTTTCTGTATCCTCTGGTGGATAAGACAAAGGGTTGGCACAGGTAGGTATTTTATCTTATGGGGAATATAAGAATTATTCTTCAGACTGTTTGGTTTGAATTTACAGACGGCTTCATTGCATGTATTTACCTATAGCACATATAGCCTTAAGTGGCATGAGCTGCCAAAATTCACACTTTTTTCTGATCGTCATGACAGTAAGAGGCTTTGAAGGCCATCGAAAAACTAAATGATTATCGTTGGAATGAGGAAAATCCATACAATATGTGGTGTACACAAACTGGAATAGTGTTCGAAAAGTAAACAAAATTTAAATAACCGGGACGACCATTCATTCATTCTAAGCCAAAGTTAGTTCAAAACATTACTTTATCGTACATTCTCGAGACTAGAAGCACTAAAAAGCTTCTGAATTATGCGTCTAGAGAAAAATAACCGATAATTTCAACATTCTGTTTTTACGTCAAAATATCAACATTTTGGCAGCTCATGCCACTTTAAGTCAGAATCTCTGAAGCTAAAACATTAAATTTAGATGGTCAACAGTGGCCATGTATTCCCCCACATTCGGTATTTTCTACACACCTCAATCAACATTATGATAGTATTTTAATTAAGCATTATTTTGTTTTATTTTCAGACAATGCTATTCCTATAAAGTCGTGGTTCAGTGATCCCACAGACACATCACTCCTCTGTTTACTTCCCATGCTGGACGCGTTGCGGTTTTGTAGCGATGTGAGATCAGTGCTAAGTCGCAACCTTCATCTACATCGATTTGTTCATTAGCTGACAGCCTTTTGTAATCATTCCCCCCCCCCCCCCACCACCCTGTTAACCCATCCATGACCAAGTTTATAGTTGTATGTACCCCAGGGGGTTGTTTATGAAGCCACATAATCAATTTGTTTCCAAACAGATATAAAAACAACCAGAATCACTGAAGTTTCTCTGTTTCTAAATTTCAATTTTTTTATTATTTTCTTCTGAAGTTACTTAAATTCCCTGATAGTTTACCAATACAAATGGCTTTTCATGATGATTTTCCTTCTTGATAAGAAGTTATTGGCATACCTGGTCTCCAGAAAATGTGTTGAAGGGGAGGTAAATGTGTGAAAATCATGAACCAAACTGGAGTGTAAGGCTTATCTCCCCTAGCCAATAATCAATCAAACTTCCTTGTCTCAACCAGAATAATGATTAGTTATTTTTTGTTTATTTTATAACTGGGCTATTATCTTCCATTATTTCAGTAGAATTATGTTGCAGAAGTAGTATAAGCTGTGGTACATGCAACCCCTGGGGCACATATATAACACCCCTTACCTGTCAGTAATCAATCCAAAGAACTAAACTGTCCCCTGCATTGTGTTTCACATTTCATCAGCGTTATGCCAAAGACTAGACTGCAGGACGACAGTTGTGTAACCATGTATATCACCCTTCCATCCATGGTTTGAATCCCATTCCAGCAGAGAAAAACTGAACAATTTCTGAGTGATAAGTAACACATATTTATGGGAAAACAAACTTCTGTTTCTTAACACAGCAACGTTTCGGTGTCGGTGTTTCAAGCTTGACATCGGTGTTAATATATAGAAGTTTATTTTCCAATAAATTTGTGTCACTTTTTATGTCTTATTCAACTTCTAGAATGCCACTCAAACAAACACCTAATAGTGTGGACGAGTTGCCAGGTTCTTGCTGAAGGTCATGACCACTCATGGGTTAAACCGTTTTGTCCGCAGTTAACCTGGCAACTCTGTCTTGTAAGTGAAAAACATCAATTAATCAAAATGTTAACCTACAGATGTTTCCTTTTACCATAAATTTCAACAGTACAAAATGAGAGTTTTCTTTAAAAAATATATTTCTGCTGACGATATCAGCAAATTTCTAATGAATGAAGAAATCCGTTTTTTTATTTTCAACTATAAACTTTCCCAGGGAGGACTTGTGTTACTCACCAACTGAAGGGCAAAAGTTTCTCTCCCAAAGTAATATTAACCTAAAAAAATGAACTGATATTGTGAGAGAATATGTCAATTGTTCACTGTGCTATCAATGTCAAACACAATGTAAATAGATTAGTTTTCTCTCCCATTGCCATTATATTTGTAGATATTACTGTAAATAGTTTGTAAATAAAGCCCTTCATCAGTGCAGTTGTTGTAATCACCAGGAAAACTTGTTTCTAGAATGAAAGAGTGTTACAATATTTTTTGAATTAATGTTTTAAATTTTTTTTCCTGAAGAATTATGTTGTTTAACTTAATGTGCAGACCGGTTTTCTTATATATATTTTTTTCAATAAGCTCATTTAAGGCAAATAGGTATCTGAGATATCTTAAACTGGGTGCAGAAATATAACTTTTGGGCTGTCAACTTTCCCTTTCCAATTTTTTAAAATATTTGTTTTATCTTAACAAGAAATGTGGAATGTGTCTGTGTATCAACAGCTATCTGTCTACCTCTTATAATTTTATTGTTTTCCAAAAGTGCTATTCACCTTGTTTTTATTTCTGTTTGAAGTCCTAAAGGTTTGGTATAAGCCTTACATCCCTTATTGTGTTACTTTGGTGTTATATTTATGTATGATAAGTAACCAGTGTGTAGGACACAAAGTTACCTGACAACTTGCTGGTCCATATCTTTTGGCTCAGTTATAGTATATATTCACCTTCTATAGGTACAAGATTGTTTCTATTTTTACAGCTGATTCACTCAAATGACAGCTGCCATTCTCCCATATATTAATCTATGTTCAAATTGGCTGTGCTTGGTGTCCCAGACATTGACCGGTCACTTTAACATATGCAGGTCATTCACAAGGCTCTAATACCGGTAGATTCAACTCTTAATGTGAAATCTGACAAGGCCTGGTAAAACATTCAAATATAATTGAGTGTGGTCAATATAATATAGTTAATAGAACTGTCTCATTTGATCTATTTAGTACTTGGAGATTTTATGAACAACTTTGGTTAATATTTTCTAATGTGCTTTTATTGTGTTGTACAGCATGAACTTCACAAGTCGGGCCTCTGTGGTTCAGTAGGTAGAGCGTTGCACGCTCAATCCGAACAGCCTTCCCACCAATGGGCCGCGGGTTCCAATCCCACTCAGTCCCAAAAAAAATTGGCAAATTTTCTGACTGGGTTTTCACTCGAACGACCGATGTGGGATGGTTGCCAGTTACCAGCGGAAGGTTGTGGGTTTCCTCCCACAGCAAAACTGGCAACGCCACCATATAAGTGAAATAATCTTGAGCGCGGCGTAAAACACCAATCAATCAATCAGAAAATAAACAATTCAGTGAGACATAACGTCAAACACGACCTCTGTAGTGTACGTACCCTAAGAGTGGTGACGTAATACAGAATCTCTGCTGTGTCAGTGGCTCTTCATGGCAGTTTGTACCCATCGAAGGTCGTGTATGACGTCATTTTTCCGAGTAGTTACAAACAATACGGAAAATATACGTATTTTCTCCACACATTTTTTTACTTCCAGGAAACAAACGCGAAAGTTGTTTTGTTTCAACTTGTGTTTTTCAAGTATACATTTAGTCCCTATACAAACACAAACCAGCTGTATGCCCTGTTCAATAAATTTAATTTTTTTTTTCAAAAGTGGACTAGTGCCCATTTCTTGCCAACATTCTGTTAAATCATTGTTTAAACCAAGGAGATAGGCCTGATTCCAGTCTCATTTCCAAATCTGCTTGTGTGGAAATGTTAAAATGTGGTACATCCTACAGAATTTGTTCCTTCCCTTTTTTTATCTGACCAACTCATTTTTTAAACAGCTGAAGTTCTACCCCAAATTCCTTTGCTACAAATTTAATTTAAATTTACTTATAAATAAACGGAAAAGATCTAGTTTGATTTATTGAACATATACAGAAGTAGCCTGTTTGTTAACAAAGAAATCAACATTAATTTGTATTTGTCATAAAGGAAGATATGGTAGGATGAAATTGTAATATATATGTCTTAATGGCACCTCATCAATTATGTATTTCTTTATTTATCAGTTTTGTCAGGGTAAGGCCGGTCATTGGAGTGATCATCTAAACCATTCAATGACAATGTATATTGAACAGTGATCTCTAGTTGTTTGTGATAAAGTCTCATTTTAATTATCTCATCTACCAATTCTGATAGATTGCGACTGTCAAAACTGACAGATGTTACTATGGCAACTGATCCTATTCATTGGTGCCATAGTTTTATTTGTCAAAACAGAGACACATGGTTACCATGGGAACGGTTTCTCAAGCTTATTCCATCATTACTTTAACACAGACACCTACGATAACCCATTCAATGAAAACCCAAAGCTGATAACATCGATAATTATTTTTCTGCTAAATGTTTTGTAAGGTTTGACTTCTATATGATCTGTACCCGACCGAAGAGCTATTTTCACACAAACCATAAAAAAAAATATTTTTGTACGACAAAAACACGGGGGTCAAGTTTTATCTGGTCTATGGACATTTTCTGTTTTATTTGACAGATCAATTTTCAGTTCAGTTTTATGATGTCCGTTTTTGTTTAATTTTAATCCCCCAAGTAGCTTTTTGAGATTAAAAGTCTATTGTGAACCTGTTTGATTTGTTTTTGTCACCAGGAGTGAGTGAGTGAGATCACATACAATAGATTAAATCCATGTATACTTGTTAATAAAGGAATGTATTCAAATTCTGAATGTTACTTTCTATTTGACTGTTCTCTGGAAGGACACTGCCATCAAGTGCCTCCTAATTGGTTGTTTGCTGTGTGAGATTAAAAAGGGGGGGGGGGGGGGGGGGGCTTACTCGGAGAAGCCGCGAGTGAGGGAGTTATATTCCCCTATGTTGAGAAAAATATTTTGTTAAAATACACAAGAGGTGAAAAAAGTAGACATTTCAATAGTTGGAAGTTCACCCAAAGTCGAGTTGAATGCCAGTGGAATAGATATATCTGCTGATCCTTTGGTCTGTGTAGATTGATTGATTGATGTTTTACGCTGCGCTCAAGATTATTTTACTTATATGACGGCGTTGCCAGACTTAGTGGGGAGGAATTCGGGCTCATTGCCTGGAGGAAACCGCCAATCTTCGGCGAGAACCTGGCAACTCTCCGACATACGGCGGCCGAATGAAAAATCCAATCAGAAATTTTTCACTTTTTATTTGGTCTGAGTGCAATTCGAACTTGTGCTGCATCGATGGAAGGTCTGCGTGAGACTGAGGGTCAATCATTCTAACCCACTGGACAACCGTCCGAGGCCCCTGGTCTGTGTAGAAGGTGTAATGGATATTCATTTAGAACAGACGCTGCACATTTAGTCATTCCATTTCCAGAAGTACAGTAGGTCTAGACTGGATTACCTATAAGGCTAGTTTACAGATTTTGTTTGAATGACCCAAAAACTAATTGGGTAAAATAGAAGTACTTAAGATTCCATCTAAAATAACATTGATCATTCAGTGCTGTTTTTACTGGTCAAGCAGAATGGCACGACTCACAAGTTCTCGATTGTTCAAGAGGTTTTTTAAGGAGGTACTTTCTTTCATATGAAACCATATAATATACTTATGGTAGCTCCAGATGACTGGACTGCAGAAGACTTCTAAAACATGTTGAGCCATGGGTGGATTCCAGTTTTTCAATGAGTGTGGCATGTATGTTGTTTAATCATCGAAATGCCTGCTTTACTCAAGTTAAGCTTAAGTCTTACTTCGTTATTTAATAATTTCTGACATTTATTGGTCCTCGACCAATAAATATCCAAACGTAAACAAGCAGACACAGTCGACTATATCTCCTGCCTCAGGAAAAAAATATTGAAGAATACTTGATTGTTTGGTGTTTTATACCGCGCTCAAGATTATTTCACTTAAATGGCGGCTTTGCCACTTTTATTGTAGGAGGAAACCGGGCTCTATGCCCAGAGGAAACCCACGACCTTCCGGTGGTAACTGGCAACCACCAACCAGGTGACTTTCTTACTTGAGAACATACACAATAGTTTTCGAGTTCTTCTCTGGAAACTAAATCTCTAAGTTATGTTTCCATAAAAACTGTTAAAAAAAAGAAAAAGAATTTTCAAGAAGTTGAAAACCTCATAAGGCACATCTAGTAGATGATCTACACACGATGATTGTTCCACACACCAAGTTCCATTGATTGAGTTCCGTCTACGGCCGTAATAGATTTCCAGATCTGCCCCGGAAACGAAATCAGGACAAACAGCCCCCCCCCCCCCCCCCGCCCCCCCCCCCCAAAAAAAAAATAAATAAAAAAACAAACTATGTTTGAGCCAAATGGTACCAATCTGTGATTATGTCTGTACAAGTTCAACTACAACAAGAGCCAAAGCCTTGGGCTAATAGACCATTTGCCAATTTTTCGCGTAACAATGACATGACGTCGTGCCAATAATCTTACACCGGACAAGCCCACCTTCCAATACGACTTCAGCTATATTCATTCAAGCTCACGTTTCATGCAAATTTATTTCGCATTACTTGACTATTTCAGACATAAACTGTAACAATATTGGGTCTCTTTCCTCAAATATGTTATAAAAATGCTGACAATCTTGAGTTAAAAACCGACGGATGCTTTGTCCGGTGTACCATGTAGGGTCGTAATTGTGACGTTGCTAAATTACGTCATTTGAAAGTAATTGGCAAATCACTTATTGTAGAAAACAATGGTCTAACCAGCTGGGAGCATTTCCCGAAACATGACTGTGTTGTGACAAGTGGAAACTCTCACTAAATGTTGGAAAAACTAAGGTACTCATCACCGGCTGTAGTCAAATTAAAACTATTGATATGCATTTCATTATCAATAATGCTGAGGTAGAGAAAGTTCAATATTATTGTTATCTTGGAATTATTATCCATCGAAATGGAACCTTTAAAAGTGCAATTAATCTGCTTAATTTTAAATCACTTAGAGCTTGGTTTAAAATTAAACAAAAGCTGAGGTGTAACAATGAAACACCTACTCCAACTCTTATTAACCTTGTCAAGTCTGTATGCAAACCAATAGCCACATATGGTGGTGAAATATGGGGCATGGAAGAGGTAAATCTTTCTAAAATGAATCTTTTTCACAATTGGGATTCATTACCGTGTAACCGTAGTTTAATTATAATAGCCAAATCTCTTCTTGATGTACCAAAGCGTACCAGTAATATTGGTGTCCTTAGTGAGGTAGGTATCTTACCTAATTCATTTGAACTTATCATTGGTGTACTTAAGTATGTGCAAAGATTGGAAAATATCCCTTCTGATCGACTTATTTTTAATGCTTTTTGCGAAGATATCCTTCTGAGCAGACGTAAGCCAAATTGCTCAATTTATGCGAAGGCTAACCATATTAAGCTGGCTCTAGGATTATCTAATACAAAGCTTGATATTCAAAAGGCTAAATCTTTATTGCAACAGCAGTTTGAAACTTTGTTCTTGGAGTCGGTAAACTGTGATGTTGACAGTAGAAAAAAGTTAAGAACTTATGGTCTGATTAAAAAAGACTTAAAGCAGGCAGACTATATCTCTCATATTAAAATAGGAAAACACAAGTGTGCCTTATCATCTCTAAGATTAAGCTCCCATTCCCTTGAAATAGAAAAAGGTCGTTATAAAAAAGGAAAAAGTCATATTCCTCCCGATTGTCGATTCTGTCCGTTTTGTCCCAAGTCTGTTGAGGATGAGCAGCACTTTTTATTAGACTGCTCTCTGTATACTCCAATTAGAAACTCACTTCTTGTTAAGCTTAAATCATTGGGGGTAGACTATAGTGGCCTTGGCAGAGAGAGACAGTTTTTCCTCCTTTTGGACCCACCGGGTCCTATTGCCTGTGTAGTAGGCTGGTTTGTTTACTCTTGCCTTGAAAAAAGGAAGCTGTCAATTGACAATTAATTATATAACGGTTAATGCTATGTTTGTTGCCAATTGTTATTGTTGTTTATATCTTGTTCTTTTATCCCTTGTATTTATGTTTTTTGCCCTACCCGGATGGGTGCTGAGTAAATAAATTGAATTGAATTGAATTGTCTCCAAATTCAGCAGATTTGTCTCTTTACCTGTATCTTATTTCGGATTTTTGGGATAAACTGGTGACTGGAATGTCATTCGTATCAAAGAAAAAAGGCAATCAATTTATTTTCTCAAGCATCTGTCAGTTTGAAGACCTACAGCTTGAAGTGGAGGAAAGAATGGTATCATTTCCGGTTGGACTCGTACGTTTCTAATATATAAGAAAGGAGTATTGGCTGGTTCCCGATTTATCTTCCCACTATTGTTGAAGTCAATAATTTGTAGTTAACCAGGTCGATTGACAAGAAATGTACGAATCCCTTACTTAAGTAACGCAATGCCAAATGTTATGTTGTCAGACGGTTCCGTCTTACTGAAAATGTTATGATTGCAATTTTCCTCGCATTTCTCTCTCCTCGCTCGTGGGCGTTATTAAGATGAAGTCTGACGAGGATTTATTGAACGGAATCGCTTTAAGGGATCCTCGAGAAATGGAAGAGCCCAAGGTCGGCTTGGTTGGTTCCCTGCGGAACGGCACACACGCTTCTCATGCACGGAACCGCTATCGTGTGAAATTTGAGGAGCAGACGATTTGTGATAACCTAGAAGTGACAGCAGGTAAATTCTCAGACGGACGTCATCCAGTTAAAATAACCTGTGTTAAATCAACCCAAACTATGTCACCAGACGAGACAGACATGTTCGCAAACGAAAGTCAAACTGTACAGACTTTGCCAGGGGATTCTAGTCGGACAACTACAACGTGTTCAAAAACAAGTTCGCCACCAACTGTTCTCAAGAAATATCTAGTTGCTTTAAGACCGTGGTCGCTGTCAGCCTCTCTGACACCTGTATCATTAGGATCTGTGCTGGCCTACAAGACTGGAGCAGATTTCAACATCTCCGTGTTTTTTATTACTTGTCTGACAGCCTTATCTGTTCACGCAGCCGGTAATCTTGTGAACACTTATTTTGACTATTGTAAAGGAGTTGACAGCAAAAAAAGTGATGACCGAACCCTTGTTGATCATCTGCTACATCCAAGTGATGTGGCAAGACTCGGCGCGTTTTTCTACGTGGCAGGCTGTGTGTGTTTTATTTTACAAGCATGTGTGTCCACTGCCAAGTTTGAGCACCTAGCGTTATTATATTTTGGTGGCTTATCCAGCAGTTTTCTCTATACAGGTGGACTAGGGTTAAAGTACATTGCTTTAGGAGATATCGCAATCCTCTTATCATTCGGCCCTTTGACTGTCATGTTTTCTTTCCTTTCCCAAACTGGTAGCCTTTCTGCCGTCCCACTCCTGTATGCGATACCATTAGCTCTCAATACAGAGGCCATTTTACACGCCAACAACACTCGTGATGTGGAAAATGACCGTCACGCTGGAATCGTCACATTAGCAATTCTCCTGGGACCCATGTTATCTTACATATTGTTTGTATTATTGATTTTTGTGCCTTATATAATTTTTGTATTGATGGGTGTACACTGCTCGACATGGATGTTTTTACCTGTTTTCTCAATCTTCAAAGCTTTTAAGGCTGAAAAGTTTTTTCGAGAAAAGAAAATGCAGTGTTTGCCCCAAAATGTAGCTAAATTAAATCTTATTCTTGGCTTTCTTTATGTTATAAGCTGCTATGGATCTCCAATAGGAAGTCT
Source organism: Lepidochitona cinerea (assembly GCA_963971465.1). Lineage (NCBI taxonomy): Eukaryota > Metazoa > Mollusca > Polyplacophora > Chitonida > Tonicellidae > Lepidochitona > Lepidochitona cinerea. The sequence goes on from OZ020560.1 coordinate 471,659, forward strand.
GCCTTATCTATGAAAGTATAAATTAAGGAACACTGTATGGAGATATTTATAAATCTGATCTGAGAAGTAAGGAGAATTGCTGTGCTTTTTAAGTTCTGAATCCATGTACACCTAGAGACTCAGATTTGCTGTTTTCTCAATTCATCCATCATAAGCTAAGAGGTTCAAAGGAAAGCTGTTCAAATTACAAACTGTTACTCCTCAGTCCTGTAAGATTACATATATGAATTACACTACTTGTTTGAAGCTGCTCCTAAATTGCCTGTTGCCAGAAGGTTGAGGGTTCCATAATGGGACAAAGCCTATTTCGCTTTACTTACACTACTTAACTTGCTTCACCTCACACTCACAGTTTAATAAATGATCTTAATTCAAGTGGAGTGTGTCCAAAGACTTTAAAGTGACATAAGCTGCCGAAAATTGAAATTTAAATAACCTGGAAGAATATTCATTCATTTAAAACACTGAGCAGTACAACCTAAGACTAATATTAAGAAAAGTTCGTCATGAGAAAAAATATCACATTTCAAAATTTTGTTTGAATGAATTTTTTTCAGCTCACGCCACTTTAAAGTTGATAAAATTTAATCTGGATCTCACAAATTTGTTTTGATTAAATAATATATATATATCAGAGAACTACAGGGAGCTGTTTTCTCAAAAGATTTTTGACTGACGTACATGTAACTTGTGACTGGTCATAAAAATGTTGATTGTATGCTGAGGCTACGCATTAATCATCACCTTCCACTATGGGCAGGCAATTTAGAAATAAAACTAATTAGTTATTTGGAAGGGTTGTTTTCAGTATTTTTTAACAAGGCAAGCAAATAAAAAATTTGGACGCCCTGTCCGAGGATTAATTTTATTCAATCTCTATAATTTGCATACTATACATGTGAATCACATTTTGACTTGTTAACTTCCTGATGTCAGCCAGGTATATGCTTCAATGACCAGCTAAACATAACTCAGGTGTAATTCTTTCTTCTATTATATTCAACTCGCTGTCTACAAGTAATATGTATAGAACGTCTATGTAATGATATGTATAGAATGTCTATGTAATGATATGTATAGAACGTCTTTACATATCATTACTTGTAGACAGCCAGTTGAATTGGTTTCCTTTGGTTACATATCAAATGCCTTTAAATAACATGTCCAGAAAATCTGTTATATTGGAATGTATTAAAGTGTGCTTTAAATGTCTAATTTTGTTATTATTCATATTCACATGGAGATATTGGCTCTGAACTGTTATCCACAGTCACACGTCAATCAGATTTTCTCACTAGAGTTATTAAGGCTGTGTTCTGTGTGGGATTAGAACCCAGAACCTATATATGGCCGACTTTTTGTGCCCCCCCCCCCTCCCAAACAACTGTAATACACAGCATTGTGGACTAAGTGTAATGTTTTATCCATTGTCAGTTTCAGTTTTCTCAAACCCTTGTTCTTATTTGTCAGCCTCCTGGGGATTTCTCATGCATGTAACCACTATGTAATTGGTCAACTCTGAAATATATGTGATCATGATTTAACCAGGTGTGGGTAAACCATCATTAACTCACTGCTACATGGCTGCATGGTAATTAAGGTGTCAGGAAGTTTTCATCTTCCTGTTAATTTGAATGCTATGACAGTGCTGTTTCCATGGTTACCAATATGTCAATAATGCCCGTTGGTTGCAACCCTACAGTTCAAGATCCAAATGTTCACTGTTAATAAAATGATGTGACTAAATTATCCAATTACTCCTAGGTCTGACTTGGCATAACAAAATTACTTTATTATTTACCTGGTTATCATTAAGTATGGAATGCCTGTATAGGGATGATGATCAGGATGTGTCTACAAACACTGATCTCTCTGGGCGCATACCTTTAACCAGAAGTCTATGAATAACATATACCACGCGTTTTCAAATGAACAATATCACCAAAAGTTACCATGCTTTTTTGGTCGTTTAATAATATAGTCAACATCAAACCGGCAAGGTTTTTGCAACCCTTCAATGAAATAAAAGTGTGTGGCTTTTATAAAAGCTGTAGTAATTTAAACCCAGTCGTAAACTTTTTTTTCTCTTAACGGCATTGGCAGGTTAAAAGGGGGAAACCGGCTTGTTCCAGCAGAACGTTGCCGTACCGTAATTTAAAGGCCCACTCGCCGCCATAACCTTTCTGATATTTGTGAATAAAGCCAATTTATATGAGATAAGTTACTTTTAGAAAAATACCTAGAATTAAACGTGGGACAAATAAATACGTCAAGTTATTTTTAAATTGTATTGCCTTATCGGTGGTATAAAAGCACACCGTTAAATGTGCAGTCTGAACGTGAACCGATTGATCACAGATCAGAAACTTCAGTGTGGGATTAAACTCATTTCAGGTCTTTTTGTTTTTAATTTACAGTCACAATCTTATTGGACGGCCTTTAGATTTCCTTTAACCAAAATTGCCGTCTGTATTTCTCCTGTTAGACTGTAATCTGGGTTAACCGCCAGATGGTTTAAAATACACGATTATGATTCAAGTCATTTGCCGCGATTATGCGCATTCCCGGACCCATATTTAGTTGACATTGTGCGGATACTTTTACCAATTCCAAACACACACACAAAAAAAGAAGCAAAACAAAACAGAAAACGGTCTTTCTATTTTAAAATAAACAGAGAATAAGAAATGGTACAAATCAACTACCATCATATGTAACTGTGAAAAGTTCGCTGTAATTCTTCAAAGTTGTTAATAATATTAATTATTGGAACGTGTTAATTACTGACTTCTCAAAAGCTTAAAGACAAACCGTGATACAGGAGAGACATCTCCAGCTTGTTTTGGTAACAAAAGTAACCTCCCTTTATCAGTTGAACAGTTGAGCTGATTTTGACATTAGAGCCTATACTTGTTTGAATGAAGTTATAAAAAGTAGGCTGATATCGTATGCTTACTTCGCAGTTTCATCATTCAACAACTGTAGAACCAATCTAACAGTAATATTATCATTTTAACGATGTGTTGTTATTTTTGAGATTACACTTTCTTGAAAAATGGCAGAAATTCTTCTACCTTTGCATGGGTGACGCCCGAACGTGAATCGAACCCGTGTCCCACAGTATGGCACGTATTGCCAGCACTAAATGTCGGAGACCCGTCTTATCCATTCAGACAATCGGTCTCTAAGGGATCCGTGTTCGATTCCCGTTCGGGCTTTAAAGGAGGGGAAATCTCTAGAAATACATAGGGATTATCGTCGATAACAACCTTCAAAGTGCTTAAAAAAAATTTCACGTCAATTACCTCCAGTGACCCTCAAGCTAATAAAAACAGACAGAAGTATTTCCTTTCAGTGGCTTATCTGTGTAGCCATTTTTCCGTTTTAGGATGACGTGATGTTGGTGTAGCTATTTTTAGATCATTAATTACGTATTTTTACCGCTCTCTAATGTATAATGGTAGATTTAGGTCCAAAAAAACATGGCGACAAACTTGAAGTGGGAAGATTGTCTCCGAATATATAGGTCAGTATGCAACCGCACGCCATTGCTTAGCCATCCATTGGCTAAATTGCATCACATGACTACTCTATAACGCACTTAAATTTGTATTCAACAATAATTGGATAAAACTAATGAAAAAATGGTGGCGGCCTTGTGAATGGCCTATTGAGCTTATTCTCTATTGTAACGCCACCTTCAAATTTCAATTATTCGCTTACGACGGGATAAAACATACATTGGACAGTTGTTTTGGACTAAATTAACTCTACTCTTTCCATCTAAACTAGTCGAAAGCTTAGATTTTCTTTCCCTTTAAAGACGTCGCGTTTTTTTCACTCTTCCTTGACTGAATGACGGGCCGCCTTGGTTGAGGAATACTTTTTTGCATGCTACACCAGAAATGAAGTCTTGGCCGTCCTCAGGTGGAAACATGGCATCTCTCTGAGGTAATATTTTCGAGACGCTTTCCAAGGATACATATATTAACCAATGTTAGCCCAGCTACTCTTGAGATTTTAATGCGCAATGTTATAGCATTTATTTCATTATTCAAAAGTCAACACTTAATACTGCTCTTATTGGAGACTTTTTGCATGTGACAGGGGCAGGGCATGGAAACATGTAATTAAATGTAAAACCAGAAATTTCTATAATTTCAGTTCGCGGACGCTGGGTCGGATTAGAAAACGCGACGTCGAGTTCACTGCCTATCCTTTAACATATAGCGAAACGCAACGCGGAGGTCGACGTCGAGTTCACTGCCTATCCTTTAACATATAGCGAAACGCAACGCGGAGGTCGACGTCGAGTTCACTGCCTATCCTTTAACATAGCAAAACGCAACGCGGAGGTCGACGTCGAGTTCACTGTATATCCTTTAACATATAGCAAAACGCAACGCGGAGGTCGACATCGAATTCACTGCCTATCCTTTATCATAGCAAAACGCAACGCGGAGGTCGACGTCGAGTTCACTGCCTATCCTTAAACATATAGCAAAATGCAACGCGGAGGTCGACGTCGAGTTCACTGCCTATCCTTAAACATAGCAAAACGCAACGCGGAGGTCGACGTCGAGTTCACTGCCTATCCTTTAACATATAGCAAAATGCAACGCGGAGGTCGACGTCGAGTTCACTGTATATGCTTTAACATATAGCAAAATGCAACGCGGAGGTCGACGTCGAGTTCACTGCCTATCCTTTAACATATAGCAAAACGCAACGCGGAGGTCGACGTCGAGTTCACTGCCTATCCTTTAACATAGCAAAACGCAACGCGGAGGTCGACGTCGAGTTCACTGCCTATCCTTTAACATATAGCAAAATGCAACGCGGAGGTCGACGTCGAGTTCACTGCCTATCCTTAAACATATAGCAAAATGCAACGCGGAGGTCGACGTCGAGTTCACTGTATATCCTTTAACATATAGCAAAATGCAACGCGGAGGTCGACGTCGAGTTCACTGCCTATCCTTTAACATATAGCAAAATGCAACGCGGAGGTCGACGTCGAGTTCACTGCCTATCCTTTAACATATAGCAAAACGCAACGCGGAGGTCGACGTCGAGTTCACTGCCTATCCTTTAACATAGCAAAACGCAACGCGGAGGTCGACGTCGAGTTCACTGTATATCCTTTAACATATAGCAAAATGCAACGCGGAGGTCGACGTCGAGTTCACTGCCTATCCTTTAACATATAGCAAAACGCAACGCGGAGGTCGACGTCGAGTTCACTGCCTATCCTTTAACATAGCAAAACGCAACGCGGAGGTCGACGTCGAGTTCACTGTATATCCTTTAACATATAGCAAAATGCAACGCGGAGGTCGACGTCGAGTTCACTGTATATCCTTTAACATATAGCAAAACGCAACGCGGAGGTCGACGTCGAGTTCACTGCCTATCCTTTAACATAGCAAAACGCAACGCGGAGGTCGACGTCGAGTTCACTGCCTATCCTTAAACATACATGTATAGCAAAACGCAACGTGGAGGTCGACGTCGAGTTCACTGCCTTTCTTTTAACATAGCAAAACGCAACGCGGAGGTCGACGTCGAGTTCACTGCCTTTCTTTTAACATAGTAAAACGCAACGCGGAGGTCGACGTCGAGTTCACTGCCTATCCTTAAACATATAGCAAAACGCAACGCGGAGGTCGACGTCGAGTTCACTGCCTATCCTTTAACATAGCAAAACGCAACGCGGAGGTCGACGTCGAGTTCACTGCCTATCCTTAAACATATAGCAAAACGCAACGCGGAGGTCGACGTCGAGTTCACGGCCTTTCCTTTAACATAGCAAAACGCAACGCGGAGGTCGACGTCGAGTTCACTGCCTTTCCTTTAACATAAAGCAAAACGCAACGCGGAGGTCGACGTCGAGTTCACTGCCTATCCTTAAACTCAGCAAAACGCAACGCGGAGGTCGACGTCGAGTTCACTGCCTATCCTTAAACACAGCAAAACGCAACGCGGAGGTCGACGTCGAGTTCACTGCCTATCCTTAAACACAGCAAAACGCAACGTGGAGGTCGACGTCGAGTTCACTGCCTATCCTTAAACACAGCAAAACGCAACGTGGAGGTCGACGTCGAGTTCACTGCCTATCCTTAAACACAGCAAAACGCAACGTGGAGGTCGACGTCGAGTTCACTGCCTATCCACTGCCTAAGTTCTCTCATTTTTAATAAACCTGACATCGCTTATAAAGTCGTTATCACTAGTTAAAAAGAGAACAATCATCAATCTAAAGATGGCGTGATTTACAAGAAACTTTGTCAGCTACGGTACATAAAAAAATTAACAACAAAAATAATGGTCAACTTTCGAATGTGTCTATAAAACACCTTTTTTCAAAATAATATAAATATTTTACGGATAATAACATGGATAGCCAATTAATAAAATTATCATCATAATCAGCATATTCCCTATTGGCATTGTCACAGGTCCTCGGATAGTCCGAAATATCTGCGATGATGATGTAAGACATTTTCTGTCAGAAAATGTCTTACATCATCATCGCAGATATTTCGGACTAGTCCTCGGACAGTCGTATTGGCCCTCGGCTTCGGACCAATACGGCTATCCTCCTTGGCAGAGTTGAAGCAGTCTGATAACTTTGGGGATTTACGTGCGTGAAATACCCTCTGATAGACTGCAGGTTATTTTGAATATGGCGACCAAATAGGTAACCGCAAAGCGTAGCCTACAATTCCCAAACCCCCTTGAGGGCCCCACAAAAGTGTCCCGTGATAATGTAAAGGACCGAAACACTCGGTTTGTTAACTTTCAGTCTCGATCAGTTATATAATTGAAGCATTGGATGATTCCTGATATGTACCGAAACTACATCTATCGACAACAGGTGGTTTACCGGGCTAAATAAAATATATAAACAAATATCTTTCTAAATGGTATTAGCATTTGATAAATTTATAATTATTTTTATTTTATTTTTTCGTCAGTAGCAAAACACACTCTTGAACAGCCCAGCTGCAGCAGTGAGAAACTTGTATTGAAAGAAACATGGAATGTCGATAACACGCCGTGTGGTTTAATCGAGGACTACTCTATACTGTCACTTGCACAGTTAATTAATAAAATATTATGAGTCGAGGACTTTTGCATAGCCGTAACATGTAAAATGTAAACATCAAAGGATATATTAAATAATACTTTACCAAATAAAGATTGCTATACATAAGTATTAGAAAATCTTCCACTAATAGTTTATCGAGGCCGTCTGTATACGTGTAACTATTAACATGTGTCACGTGGAAGATAGCAACAAGAGGCTCAGAGAAAATGACATTGTTCTCATTGTAGGCTATCTACCTAGTTTTATATAGAGCGAGCTCCCAATTTTTTTTCTTCATTTCTCTATAAATAGTTATTAATTTATCATTTATAAATTGACTGTCCTCACAATTATGTCAAGTGATGATATAGAAATATCGCCGGTTATATAAATTCAGGCTTCAGACTGCTCGTAGAGAATTGAGGAAGCCTTTGGAATGTAAGATGAAGTACTGTTAGAAAGTTATTGTCATTTGTAAAGCCATGCGCATTAATAAAATAGGCCATTATATATGACCCATTCGAAAATATAGTTCAAAGCTATACACAATTTTTTATCAAGATTTTGCCTCTAAAATACTAGGTCAATGTTTTTTTTTTAAATCGTCATGTTTGAAAAACAAATTCTCAATTTCACCCAAAGTAAAATTTCAAGTATTTTATATCATTCCAACATACTTTACCCCACATCATATTCAAAACTAGAAGATTTTGGGACCAAAACATGTGTCTCTCCAACCGTTCCACAAGCTATAAGTCTAGAAACAATATTTCCGAAAAGTGTCTAAAGTTGTTCTGCTTCAGACAAACTGCCACCAATGTAAATATCAGAATCCGAAACAGACGGATGTAAAAACAGACAGATATATACTGATCCTCCACATACATGTAACTTCTAAGTCAAATCTTCATAAAATTCCGCCATGTTTCTCTGGAAACCTATGACAATATATATTTATGAACACTAAAACACACGGGCACAGAGAAAATCTTCTTGACTAAAATAACCATGGAGACAAGTTTCTAATTGTTTTAAAGGTATGTCACCATTTGGACGTTTGTACCCAAGTTGTGATAAACTAAAACCCACGATATCTCATTAGGTTGAAGACTGACAACAGTTTGGCTTTAGTCAGTATAATTTTCTGGAATACTTTTTTTTATATATTGACAAAATTGTAAGGATCTTCAGCTATATGGCAAGAAGTCGAGCAAACTGAAATTAAACGAAATAAAATAGTGGGAAAAAAAGTGAAAATATGTCATTTGGTTCCCAGGCAGAGACAGGCAATTAGGGAGTTTAGCCCTGACCAGTATATCTTTCAAACTCTTTTTATAAGCAGTAACTGGCCGTTGTCTTAGAGGTCAAGGCATTTTACTTTAAAGAAGTTTGTTTTCTTTGTTTCGCCTCGGCTTCTTATACTGAAACACAAAGGGTCTAGTACTGTTTTCACCATACATCCCTTGGTCAAGGTCAAACCCTAACGTTTGAAACCAAAGCTTTCCCTTTCCAAATATGTGCATGTTTTGTTATCTGCAGCGGAGGTGGGACAATGGATTATTTCAATGTACTTGATTTCGAAATGGTCCTTAACGGTATATATATGACCTGGTGCATGAAATACTGTGCCACGAGCGCACATGTTTGAGTCTAATGCGAGATAAATTAATGATTGGCGGCTCTTTGTCGCAGAGAATTCTTTGTTATTCCGATACGTATTGCTTGTCATATTTATTTGCCGCGACGTGATAGCATACGTTATGTAAGAGGAAACACAATTAGCGGCCTCTGTCATTTGATATTTGCTGCCGAAGAAGGTTCCGCGATCTGATTGAGTTTACAACACGTCTTATAGGTACTCCATCGATGTACCGGAGAGAAAAGCTTTGTGTTAATGATACTTTCGTGAAGCGGGAGCAAGCATGTCGGGAGTTGAAAGGGGCTCAATTTGCGTAAATGTGTTAGATTTGATCCTTCGAAGGTACAAGAACATTGAAAACAACAGAGCAAGCTTGCTTAAAACAATCTAAAGGACTACATTTCTATAGAACATAAACATTTGAGACTTAATGACATCCTTGAAAGTGTGGGGAGGATGGTATGACCTAACATGCAGCAACTGACGTGTGTCAAGAGGTTTGAATAACACTTTGCAGTCGTTTGATATTCATGACATTTGTAAAAAGTTACACCCAAACCACCCACAGTAGTGTGGACATTAATAGGCTGCAGTTTATTGCCAAGATCATGGGAATTAAGAGTGTCAATGGAAATATGAATGTCTTTCAACGTGTGCTGCCAAATGATAAAAATATCATCCATGCAGATACCGAACGTAAATAAAAGGTTGTTTGCGAAGTATGCCACTCTCCCACTCAGCCATAAAAAAATAAAGGTTTATTTGCGTAACTAACTGTATTGAAAATTGCCCACAATTCGAAACAGTTGATTAGAGAAAAAGTCATCTTAAAATTCTAGACACTTGCGGTGGCTGGTAATATGAACAACTGCAAAAAAAGAAAAGAAATAAATACAGAGTTACCGGTAGGCTTCGAACGAATTTCTATAACTTGGGCGAAAAATGCTTTCTGCAATCTATCCTCGTTAGATTTCATAGGTACCCCACATTGTTTCTATGTTCTATGTATGAAGCTCTGTGCGGAGAGGAAGAGCTGATTCGCTGGGATAAAAAATGACCAGGTAGAACGATAGGGAATAGTAGGCCTACTGGTATTTAGTGCTAAAACGGGCAATCGGTTATCGTGATCGGTTTATATGTGTTTGAACCTACCGGTTAATAAAAACGCGTACTTTTACTTTGTGGTCATAGTATGCCGTAGGCCTATGCAAAATTTGAAAACCGTACATGTATCTGTAATGTATACGAGTTCAACAGGCTCCATGCAGTCTGGTCTGTAGTAACCGGAAATAAACTAGTCACGTGATCTCCTCACCAAGATGGTTGTCTTCTGCTTTATTCTCTATTATCGCCCAACATAACATGGTGTCAGAAGTGGTTAATCTCTTGCCATCCGAATCTTTAAAGTAATTATTTCTGTACGGGAAATCGTCAAATACAGTCCGGTGCATATTTGTTGCCAGTCAACGAAAGAAAATCCGACAATTGACGCAAAGAAACAAAACAAACAACAACAACAAAAGGAAAATGGATATTCCACCACCGCGGCATTTTCGAGCGGACCCGAAAGATACAACGGGTGAGCAATGGAAAATTTGGAAGCAGACTTTTGAAGTGTATCTAATCGCAAGAGGATTAGACGAAACCTCAGGTAGGAGGAAAGTAAATTTGTTACTGCATTTCTTGGGAACCGAGGGCATCAAACTAAAGAACACTTTTGATTTCGCACCACGTGTTGTTGCAAATGCTAGCCTGCATATAGAAGCCTCCGAGGGAGAAGATAGGGAGGATTTGGAGACTGTTCTCCGTAAATTGGATAAACATTTTGGGCAGAAGAAGTTTAGAAGTATAAAACGGCAAGATTTTCTTGACCGTCAGCAACATGAAGGCGAAAGCGTGACCGATTTTATTTCGGATTTGAAGGAGTGTGAATACGGGGATTGTGAGACTGGAATACAGGGTACCCCAATTTTTTAAATAATACTTTTATAAATACTTAGAGTGTAGCCTAATAGTTATTTTCAGGGCTGTTTAGAATAGTTGAATACGTTCAAAGGGCGACAACTCTGGTTACCTTATTGGTTTAACGAATTTTCTATGCTCTTAGCGGTATTCTATTCCATCTTATTAAAAGTTAAAGGGAAACTCAAATTCAACATCGAGTAATGCCTTCCTTTATTCCCCTTTAGGTAAGCTATTTTGATTGACATTTAATTAAGATATATGTAAGTATAATCCTGTACATGTAGATCTGCGTAGATGAGCAGAATAAGTGGTTAAAACATAAGTAAAAGTAAGTTAGCTGTGGCTGACGAATCCGGCATGTTAAATGTAGGTCACAGAACGTTACTTCGACGTAGTGGTACAACAACAACACTAAGTCAGTGTTAGTTTCTCAACAATAACAAGTGTCTAGAATGTTGCGTTGGGTGAATTAAGAGATACATGTATGCTAGATGTCGAACGCGTAAAAAGGTATTAACATACGTGATATGAATACATAAGTTAACAGTTCACCGTTTGCGTTCTTATAAGTTGGTGAAGTCGTGTTGTTGATTGGTGTTATTTCGTTGTCACTATCAGTGTTATTTCTGAAGCGTTGTTATGACAGGTTAAGCAAGTTATGCTGTTTAATTTTTAGTGGTTATTCATTTGTCATTAAAAGCTAGATCAGACTGGTAAATTATGGCATTCTTAGGATAGTTCACTCAGGTAACCATGGTTACTAGATGCCAATGACTTAATCTGTTAATAGGGCTAATCGGAAATATTTAGCAAGTAACACGTAAAATCTAGATGTGCAATTTAAACAAGGATAAGGTTTAAATTTACAAACAGTGTGTGTTGAGGCTTAATAGGCAAACAGTCAAAAAGTCAGAAGTTAAATAGCTTGGCAATGTTAATGTTAATTGTTCATTTTGTAGCTGCAAGTTTATTTTAGCACTTTCATTGGACAGACAGAAGTAGTGATTTAATGGAGGTTAACAGCTAACAATGGTTAAATGTTAAGCAGTACCCGTGTTGTACTAATCTCGTTAAGATAAATAATTCATTCAAGGCAAGTTACAGTTGTGGTTAAAAGGGAGATAATGCTCATTAAAGGGAGATAACTCGATAATTGTAAATTAATGCAGACCTGATCTGTGGAGTTAGATAAATCTGTTTAGACCCTTAAATAGTGAACCACATGGTATTTACGAGGAGTGAATGTATTTATCCATCTGTCAAGAGCATTAATTGCTGTCTAGTAATTTAATTGAGCTGTTAAAGCATAGGTAAGATAATGCAAATGTAATAAACAAGTATCTGTATGAGTAAAGCTGTTTTAGCTATTCTAGTTTATTAAGCATTATTATATGTTACTGAACAAGCCATGTATAAGCTCCAAGTATTCTTTGTTTATTGTAACTGATGTTGTATGACTGCTCTTAGCGGTATTCTATTCCATCTTATTAAAAGTTAAAGGGAAACTCAAATTCAACATCGAGTAATGCCTTCCTTTATTCCCCTTTAGGTTTGACGCCATTTTGAACCATGACCGGGTAACATTTTGGGGGCTTGTCCGGGAACCCGTCATGACCAACACAGTGATGGACTGACACACTTTTGGCAAACCTAAAGATGGCGGAATCAAGACCAGAAGTTCGACGTAGCAGCCAGTCAGATGAGAGCGATGCAGAAGCCAGTACCTCACAGAGAGTGGATGGTCAGGGAGAGGCATCAGATATCATCAAGGGATTGGGGCAGTGCTCTATGTTTCATAAGGAGTTCAAGATAATGGGACAAGTGGGCACTACCAAAGGATGTTTGAGCTTCGTGAGTTTACGCCGTCAAATTGATGCTGGAATTAACAAAGGTTACTCCGAAGAAGAAATTGTTGAGGCCGTAATAAAAGCTGTGAGCACTGGGTCGTTGAAGGCCTACCTTGAAGTCAAAGAGGACTTAACTCTGTCAGTATTAAGAGGGATTCTCCGTTCCCATTATAAGGAAAGGGATGCCAGTGACTACTACACTGAGTTATGTAATTTGACTCAGGGGCCCAGGGAAGACTGTGAGGAATATTTGATCCGGGCCTTGGGAATAAGAGAGAAAGTGTTGATGGCATCAAGGGAGACAACTGAGGGTTGTCATCAATACAGTCCAGAGCTAGTTAAGGCCAGGTTTCTCGAATCCTTCTACACAGGCTTGATTGATGAAACTATTCGAACACAAGTTAGAACTGTCATCGACGGGACAACAGTGTCCGATGAGGAACTAATTCGAAAAGTTAATAAGATGTCTAGACGAGAAAATGAAAGGAAATCAAAACTGCGACAAACAAAGTCCAAAGTCCAGATTTCCAGTGTTGATTTACCAGATTTCCAAGTAAATGAAAATAAAACTGTACAAAAGGGAAACCAAGATAAAGAAATTTCAGAATTAAAGAGAGAAGTCTCAGAATTAAAAGAATTATTGAAGTCTGCTTTGGAACAAAAGAACATTAAAGATAAATCAAAGTTTCAAAATCCAAAATCCAAAGAATATGCAGGTTGTCCTGATTGTCGAACGGATAAAGCTTTGGATTGTCGCCACTGTTGGCAATGTGGTAGTAACGAACATTTTAAGGCAGGGTGTAAGCAACGGCCCTTTAAGAACAAACTGTCCTTACAAGAACTAAGGGGAACTGTCTGCCAATTATCACCAAAACAAAGACAGTCAATGGTAAAACTAATTGGGGATCGTTGCACTATGCAGTGCAAATTAGATGGGGTTTTGGTACAGTCCTTATGGGATACTGGGGCACAGTGCTCGCTTGTCCCTATCACATTTTTGGAACAACAACTGGGTTCTGTAAAAATTAGACCCATTAGTGATTTTTTTGAAGATAAACTAACTATTCATAGTGCAAATGGCAGTGAAATACCTTTTGAAGGTTGGGTTGAACTGAACTTTTCAATAAATGAACAGCCTGGACTAAATGTTCCATTTTTAGTGTGCAGTCACCCTGAGGTTAAAACACCTATCATAGGCTATAATGTGATTGAAAACTGGGAAGGTGGTAATGTAAAACAAGATTTGTCACGAGCTTTGCCTACCGTGTCACAGAGAGGAATCAATGTTGTGGTTAATTTGATTTCAAGGGGAAAGGGTGAACTTGGTAATGTGAAGATTGGCCGCCGCGAAGTGGTGGTACCTAAAGGTGATTTGATTCCCCTCCGATGCACCAGTCATATATATTCAGACAAGAAAACCACTGCTCTGTTTATTCCGGATGAACAGTTAGACTGGCCACATGGACTGTGTATTAAAGATTCTCTAATTGAAGTACCCCATGGATCAGCATGCCATGTTAAAGTTATGGTGGAAAACAACACCAAACATGATATTGTCATTCCTAAGAACACTCATTTGGGTACTTTACAACCAGTAAAATCTGTAGTGCCACTGTCTCTCTCACAATCTGAACCAGAAGTGAAATCTAAACTTTTGTCCACCAGATGCAAAAGGTGGGATCCACCTGTGGATCTAGATAAAAGTGATCTAACTGTACAACAGAAAGAAAAAGTACGTGCTTTGTTACGTGATGAATGTGACGCTTTTTGTAAAGACGACAGTGATATTGGCTGTATACCTGATCTTCAGTTGAAAATTCAGTTGACTGATACCACACCTGTGCAACGTTCATATGTGTCAATTCCCCCTCCACTCCATCAAGAGGTTAAGGAGTATTTGACAGATTTATTAAGGCGGGGTTGGATCAGAGAAAGTTCTTCAGATTATTCAAGCCCTGTAGTTTGTGTAAGAAAAAAAGATGGGTCACTCAGACTGTGTATTGACTTTCGTAATCTCAATAAAAAAACTGTTGCTGAACGCCATCCTATTCCCCGTATCCAAGATGCCTTAAACACATTAAAGGGAAAGTCCTGGTTTTCCCTTCTAGACCAAGGCAAAGCCTATCATCAGGGCTTTGTTTCGCCTGAGTGTCAAAAATTGACTGCTTTTGTGACTCCATGGGGATTGTTTGAATGGGTCCGTTTCCCATTCGGGGTCAAGGGGGGGCCCGGGGCCTTTCAAAATTTCATGGAGAAGACCCTGGCTGACCTACGTGATAAAATTTGTATCCCATATCTGGATGATGTGTTGACATTTAGTGCTGATTTTAATAGCCATATTGATCATGTAAGGCAAGTTCTGAGAAAATTGAAATCCGCAGGGGTAAAACTGAAACCATCAAAATGTGAGCTATTTCGTAGAAACGTTCGATATCTGGGACATATGGTATCTGGGGATGGTTATTCCATGGATCCCGCAGATACAGAAGCTGTGTTGTCTTTAAAAGAAAAAGAACCAACTAATGTTGGAGAGTTGAGAAAAATCCTGGGTTTTATTGGATTTTATCGGAAATATATACCTGACTTTTCAAGGCGTGCAAAACCCATTTATGATTTATTAAAGACTGACAAATTGAAATCCCATGTTAAGACTTCAAAGCAACGCACTAAGAAATCAAAAGGTCAAGCTCCCAGCAGTCAGAAAATTGCTTGGACTGATGAGCATCGAGAAATCTTAAACAGTTTGATTGATAATCTAACTGAACCTTGTGTTATGGCCTATCCTGACTTTGAGAAAAGCTACATTCTCAATATTGACGCTTCACAACATGGTTTAGGTGCAGTGCTGTACCAGCGCCAAGACAGTGGTAAGCTGGGTGTGATAGCATATGGGTCCCGAACTTTAACTTGTGCCGAAAAAAACTATCATTTTCATTCGGGCAAGCTAGAGTTACTTGCTCTAAAATGGGCTGTGACTGAACGTTTTCGTGACTATTTATTTTATGCCCCGTCATTTGAAGTTTACAGTGATAACAGCCCAGTTACCTATATTTTGACCACTGCTAAGCTTGATAGTACAAGGCATAGGTGGGTGGCTGACTTGGCTGAGTTTAATTTCACTATTCATCATAAGCCTGGAAAAGCTAATGGTGACGCTGATGGACTTTCAAGGCTACCTTTAGACATCAACAGCTTTATGTCAGAATGTACTGAAAGTGTGCCTTCAAATGTGTTAAGTGCTGTGGTCAGCAGTGTGTTGCTGAATCACCAGTCGGGGGTGACCCCCATTGCGTCGTTAACAGTTAACTGTGTTGAAGCAGAGTGTGTCACTTCTGTGGGAAAATATTTGACTTTAACCAATAAAGAACTACAAACGGCACAAAGTGAAGACAAAGTGATAAAACCAGTTTTGGAATGTTTTAAACGTGGAAAGAAACCTACGTTTAAAGAATTGAAAACTGCTCCGGCTAATGTGAACACTTTGTTACATGAATGGAGGAAATTAGTTATTGAGGATGGACTGTTGAAAAGAGACACTGTGTTAGGTGGTGAAAAACACAGGCAGCTTGTACTCCCTTTTAAATTTCATTCCATGACACTAGAACTGCTTCATAGTGAAATGGGCCATTTAGGGGTGGAACGTGTATGTGCTTTGGCAAGGAGTCGATTTTATTGGCCAAGAATGGCAAAAGATATAGAGACTTTTATCACGAAAAACTGTCCTTGTTTAAAGAATAAAGTACCAATGTTTCAGGACAAAGCTCCCATGGGAAATTTAACATCGACATCGCCCATGGAGTTAGTGTCAGTGGACTACCTGAAGTTAGAAAGAAGTAAAGGTGGGTACGAATACATTCTGTTATTGGTTGATAATTTTACTAAATTTGCTTGTGCCTACCCTACTACAAATAAGTCGGGGAAAACTGCTGCCGGTAAAATTTTCAATGACTTTGCCATGAAATTCGGACTACCGGCTCGACTGCATCACGACCAAGGTCGTGAATTTGAAAACCACATCTTTAATGAACTTCACAGGTTAACAGGGGTTGCCAAGTCTAGGACCACTAGCTACCACCCGGCCGGAAACGGTCAGGTGGAAAGAATGAACAGAACATTGTTAGGGATGTTAAAAACGTTGCCTAATGATCACAAGTCAAATTGGGCCGCCCATGTTAACAAGATGATATTTGCTTATAACTGTACGAAAAATGACACTACAGGCTACGCCCCATATTTCCTACTATTTGGTCGTAACCCAAGGCTTCCTATTGATTTAATTTTTGACTTACCTGAACAGCATCCAGAGAGTCGAATAACATTTGTACAACAGTGGGAAGAAGGTATGAGAACGGCTTACAAAACAGTGAATGAGAATTCTTCAAAGAAAGCGTTAGAGAGTAAAACCAGGTACGACCGAACGGTTCGAAGTCAGGCTCTCTTACCAGGTGACCGAGTGCTGGTTCGTAACCTGTCAGAGAGGGGTGGCCCTGGAAAATTACGTTCGCATTGGGAAGAGACAATTTATGTGATTGTACGTCGTATGGCTGATGACAGTCCCGTATACGAAGTTAAACCAGAAAATGGAAAAGGTAGAGTTCGAGTGTTACATCGAAATCTTCTTTTACAATGTGATGGATTACCGTTAACTCCTGTGGATAAAAAGTCCACGACAAAACCAAGGGAAATGGTAAAAGATGTAAATTATGACATGTCTATCGAAGAGCAAAATGATGATGATGATGATGATCAAATATATTTTGATTTTCATGGATCCAGGGGTCATAGGCCCCGGCCTAAAGATGGAAATGAAGGACTCGGTGAGCACAATCAAGATAATATTCTACCTGAAGTTGACACTGAGCCAGAAAGACTACATCGCCGTACTATTAATCCTCCAAAACGGTTTACCTATGATCAGCTGGGTGTACCATCGGTGTATGGATTACAAACAGAAACAGCAAATTCTGTGGACTTAATAAATTATATGGGTTGTAGTAACCATTATGTCCCTGTGATTTATGGACTATGGACAATTCCAAATAAAAGTAAAAATCCATGGACTTTTCATATCGTGCTTCCATGGACTTTCATATCGTGCTTCCATGGACTTTCATATAGTGCTTCCATGGACTTTCATATAGTGCTTCCATGGACTTTCACATAGTGCTTCCATGGACTTTCATATAGTGCTTCCATGGACTTTCATATAGTGCTTCCATGGACTTTCATATCGTGTTTCCATGGACTTTCATATCGTGTTTCCATGGACTTTCATATAGTGCTTCCATGGACTTTCATAGTGGTTCCATGGACTTTTATATAGTGTTTCCATGGACTTTCATATAGTGTTTCCATGGACTGTGATAGTGTTTCCAAGGACTTTCCATAGTGTGTTGCCATGGACTTTCATTGTATAACTGTTTCTAGGGACCGTTATAGTGCGTCGAGGAGTTTCTTACAAAATAACTGTGAAATCTCAAACTATTGGAAAATGTGTTATCTCATTTAAATTGAGTGTTGCTGATAACAGAACTTTGATGGTTAATTGATTGTCAAGTTAGCTTAATATATTGTAAATGTCTAGGGAGACATTTTTTTTAGCGGGGGAGAGTGTGAGACTGGAATACAGGGTACCCCAATTTTTTAAATAATACTTTTATAAATACTTAGAGTGTAGCCTAATAGTTATTTTCAGGGCTGTTTAGAATAGTTGAATACGTTCAAAGGGCGACAACTCTGGTTACCTTATTGGTTTAACGAATTTTCTATGCTCTTAGCGGTATTCTATTCCATCTTATTAAAAGTTAAAGGGAAACTCAAATTCAACATCGAGTAATGCCTTCCTTTATTCCCCTTTAGGTAAGCTATTTTGATTGACATTTAATTAAGATATATGTAAGTATAATCCTGTACATGTAGATCTGCGTAGATAAGCAGAATAAGTGGTTAAAACATAAGTAAAAGTAAGTTAGCTGTGGCTGACGAATCCGGCATGTTAAATGTAGGTCACAGAACGTTACTTCGACGTAGTGGTACAACAACAACACTAAGTCAGTGTTAGTTTCTCAACAATAACAAGTGTCTAGAATGTTGCGTTGGGTGAATTAAGAGATACATGTATGCTAGATGTCGAACGCGTAAAAAGGTATTAACATACGTGATATGAATACATAAGTTAACAGTTCACCGTTTGCGTTCTTATAAGTTGGTGAAGTCGTGTTGTTGATTGGTGTTATTTCGTTGTCACTATCAGTGTTATTTCTGAAGCGTTGTTATGACAGGTTAAGCAAGTTATGCTGTTTAATTTTTAGTGGTTATTCATTTGTCATTAAAAGCTAGATCAGACTGGTAAATTATGGCATTCTTAGGATAGTTCACTCAGGTAACCATGGTTACTAGATGCCAATGACTTAATCTGTTAATAGGGCTAATCGGAAATATTTAGCAAGTAACACGTAAAATCTAGATGTGCAATTTAAACAAGGATAAGGTTTAAATTTACAAACAGTGTGTGTTGAGGCTTAATAGGCAAACAGTCAAAAAGTCAGAAGTTAAATAGCTTGGCAATGTTAATGTTAATTGTTCATTTTGTAGCTGCAAGTTTATTTTAGCACTTTCATTGGACAGACAGAAGTAGTGATTTAATGGAGGTTAACAGCTAACAATGGTTAAATGTTAAGCAGTACCCGTGTTGTACTAATCTCGTTAAGATAAATAATTCATTCAAGGCAAGTTACAGTCAAAGAGAGTAGATTGACAAGAGTGGTCACTTCGTCCAATCAGCATTGCCGGCATGTTTTTCGGCCCCCTAGCGGAAGGGTGTTCCTACTGTACACGATTCGACTGTAAAGCGCCCCCTATAGAAAGGAGGTTCCTAAAAATAGAATCGCGTCCGTGTCAGCGGATACTTTGGTTACCATTGTAAATATTTCCAAGTTATGATTGTTACACTTTTTGTTGTTTGTACTCTGCTTTGTTCAAGTGCCAAGTACAATAAAATTGAATAAAATTGAAATTTTTCAAATTCAACATGGCGCGGGCGAAGTGACCACTCTTGTCAATCTACTCTCTTTGTTACAGTTGTGGTTAAAAGGGAGATAATGCTCATTAAAGGGAGATAACTCGATAATTGTAAATTAATGCAGACCTGATCTGTGGAGTTAGATAAATCTGTTTAGACCCTTAAATAGTGAACCACATGGTATTTACGAGGAGTGAATGTATTTATCCATCTGTCAAGAGCATTAATTGCTGTCTAGTAATTTAATTGAGCTGTTAAAGCATAGGTAAGATAATGCAAATGTAATAAACAAGTATCTGTATGAGTAAAGCTGTTTTAGCTATTCTAGTTTATTAAGCATTATTATATGTTACTGAACAAGCCATGTATAAGCTCCAAGTATTCTTTGTTTATTGTAACTGATGTTGTATGACTGCTCTTAGCGGTATTCTATTCCATCTTATTAAAAGTTAAAGGGAAACTCAAATTCAACATCGAGTAATGCCTTCCTTTATTCCCCTTTAGGTTTGACGCCATTTTGAACCATGACCGGGTAACAGGATGCGGAATCGTCCATTTTGTGTGACAGGATTATTCATAGAATACGTGATGAGCATATAAAAATGCGGTTGCTCGATTTGGAAGAAACAGAGTTAACCCTGGAAAATTGTGTAAAAATTTGTAGAAGTTCTGAGTTGTCCCGAGAACACGTAAAAAAACTTTCCAAACCAGATAGTGATGTTCATTATGGTGGTAAATTTGCTAACCACCCACCCCGATATCAGCATTCACTTAGGTCAAATTCTGGAAGTGTGTGCATTAAGTGCAATAGGCAACATGAGGTTAATAATTGCCCTGCCTACAATAAATTCTGTGGTAATTGTGGGAGAAGAGGTCATTTTTTCAAATCTCAGATTTGTCCTCTTGTAAATCAAGAGTCTGACAATTTTACTCCTCGTGGAAGAGGCCGTGGGAGTTGGAGTTGCAATCCCAGAAGAAGGGGTAGAGATTCACGGCGGAACTTTTCACGGAATCAAACTTTTCACGGAATCAAACTTTTCGGAATAAAACTGTCCACACGCTGGAGTGTGAGGATGGACCTCCGACAGAACAAAACTATGTACGTAGAGCGGCTGATGATGAGCCAGATGTTAACTCTTTATTTTCGCAATGCAGTGTGAGTGACGTGTACATGTGTAAGAGACATGTTGACAAAGATGACGATGATTGGTATGTAAACTTGGAAATTGATAACAAACTTTTAAATCTTGAAATTGACAGTGGGGCCAAATGTAACATATTGTCGCTTCACTCTTTAATTAACCTAAACATGACACAGTGCATGCTACCAAGCCAGATGTTAATTAATGGTATACACGGTGAACCCGTTAAAGCAGTCGGTAAAGTTACATTACCTTGTAAATATAAGAATGTCAAAAGGAATATTTAATTTGAAGTTCTTAACAACAATAAAATTGATCTGCTTGGTAGATATGACAGTGTCATGTTTGGACTCATTGCTAGGGTAAATACTGTTTCGTGTAATCCAAAAAGTGAAAAGTTGTTACAGCAGTATGATGATGTTTTTGATGACACTATTGGTTGTATTCCTGGTACATACCATATTCAGATTAATGAAACTGCTCCACCTGTTATTTATTCAGCTAGACCTGTTCCAGCTGCTATTCGTGATCAAGTAAAAAAGGAATTAGATCATTTAGAATCATGTGGGTTAATATCTAAAGTAACTAAGCCCACAGATTGGGTAAGCCCTATGGTGTGTGTAAGGAAACCAAATGGTAGAGTTAGATTATGTATAGATCCGTCCAGTCTTAATAAAGCAATATTGAGAGAACACCACCCACTAAGATCTTTAGATGACATTGTAACTAGATTACATGGTAGCACTTATTTCACAACACTTGATGCAAACATGGGTTATTATCAAATCAAACTATCTGAGAAAAGCTCTTACTACACAACATTTGCCACACCTTTTGGCAGATATCGACATCTAAGACTTCCAATGGGTATTTGTAGCTCGCCTGAAATTTACCAAAGAGCAATGGAAAACATATTTTCAGATATAGAAAATGTAGAAATTGTTATGGATGATATTTTGATCCATGGCAGGGACATACATGAACACAACAAAACACTAGACAAAGTGTTGAAGAGAGCTCGAGAAGTAAACTTAAAGCTAAATAGGCACGAAACTAAGATAGCTCAAGAGGAAGTAGAGTATGTGGGTCATAGGATCACAAAAGATGGTCTCAAACTTTCTCACAAAAGAATCGCGGCTATTAAAAACATGAAGGAGCCAGAAAATCTGGCCGAACTGGAAACCGTGTTAGGGATGTTAGCATATGTTGCAAAATTTATCCCAAACTTAAGTGAACTTAACTCTCCACTTAGAGCATTGAAGACTAGCGACAAGTGGACTTATGGTCAGACCGAGAAAAAGGCATTTCAAACAATTAAAGATGCATTGATCTCAGAACCAACATTGAAATATTATGATGTAGACAAACCAGTTTTGTTGAGTGTTGACGCCTCCATGAAAGGATTAGGTGCAGCCGTATTGCAAGAAAACGGCGTAATTGCATATGCATCACGATCATTAAGTCAGTCAGAGGAAAGATTCGCACAAATTGAGAAAGAAATGTTGGCGGTAGTGTTCGGTTGTCTACGATTCCATCAGCTAATATATAACTGTGGAATCAGACCATACACCGTTAGAAAGTCTCTTCACTAAACCATTGCATGCTATGCCGATGAGAATACAGCGTATGATGTTAAAATTACAACCTTATACACTGAAACTGAAGTATAGCAAAGGAACTTCAATTGGATTGGCCGATTGCTTAAGTAGGCTGCCATTACCATTAGACCCTACAGCTAGTAAGCTGATTGATGAAGAATTAATGGTTTGTAAAGCAGACACTTTAACATTTAATCAGCATGACAAAATAGCTAATGCCAGTAGTACAGACTCCGACCTCCAAGTAGTTATTAGTCTCATACAGGGGGGTTGGCATGAAAACAGACAGGATACACCAGTAGAAGCCCTACCTTATTTTGACTACAGAGATGAACTGTGTTCTTATCACGGGATTGTATTTAGAGGGGAGAGAGTAGTCATACCTAAAAGTTTAAGGCAAGAAATGTTAAAACAAATCCATCTTTCTCATCAAGGCATTGTCAAGAGCAAACAGAGAGCTAGAGACATAGTATTTTGGCCTGGGATGAACAAACAAATTGAAGATATGTGTAACAGGTGTGCGATTTGTCTAGCTCATAGAAATAGAAACGTAAAGGAACCAATGATACCTCATCCTGTACCAAACACACCTTGGAGTAGAGTAGGCTGTGATTTGTTTGAAATAAAAGGGGAACAATATTTAACATTGGTAGACTATTACTCAGGGTTTATTGAAATTGCAGAGTTAGAGAGCACCACCACAGCAACTGTTGTAAAGCAGATTAAGTCCAATATTGCCAGATATGGTATAATGGATGTTTTAGTTTCTGATAATGGACCACAATTTTCTAGTCGTGAGTTTCAGAAATTTGCCCAAAGCTACAATATACAATTAAACACCTGTTCGCCACATCATCAACAATCAAATGGCTTGGCTGAAAGATCTGTACAAACAGTGAAATCTCTAATTAAGAAAGTAAAAGAAGATAATGGTGATTTATATTTAGCATTGTTAGACTTACGTAACACACCAAGGGACGACACCATAGGTTCTCCTATGCAAAGACTAATGGGTCGTCGTGCTGGAACACTATTACCTACCACAAGTGCATTACTGAAACCAAAGTGGCAATCACCTGAAATCGTTCAGAAACAAATACAGGATTAAAGAACAAAACAAAAGTCTTATTATGACAGAGGTTCAAAACCACTAAGTAATATTTACCCAGGTGATTCTATAAGAATACAAACACCTGATGGTTGGAAACCAGCTGAATACATCCGACCGCACGATTCACCTAGATCTCACATTGTTAAAGCAGGTGATCAAGGTAGATTCTATAGACGAAACCGGAAATTTCTAATGAAAACACAAGAAAACCCTCATATTATTGTAAATAAACCACACAGACTTTTCAACAGGGTTTGTAATCCTACACCCAAGCAACTCCATGACAATAACAATAGTACACATCCAATTAACCCACCTGTAACCAGTCAATCAGTTTATACACACTCTGGCAGACAAGTCCGAAAACCAGCTTGGCTGCAAGGATATTACTAACAGTCAACTTGTCAACCATAAATTCACATTTCACAGTATTAGTATTTGTATTATTAGAGGTAGATATACATGTACTGTATTATGTATATTGTTGCATTGTGTGCCTCATTATATGCAAATGAAAACTGTATTCAGATAAATGTATGGTATAATTGGTTTGAAAAAAAATGAGAATTGTTATTGAGATGTTACCATTATTTTATGTTAAAATTACCAGCATGTTCCGGTTTGGAATAGAATTTAAGGTTATAGTTTATATTGATTATTTCCATACTTGTTATAGTTAGGTATTAATACAATGTTCATACTTTGTATCTTTAGTTAAACTATAGTTATGGGTTATGTTATTCGTTAGTACTAATTATTAATGCATGAAAAAAAAAAATATATATATATATATATATAAATAAAAAAAGGGAGATGTAATGTATACGAGTTCAACAGGCTCCATGCAGTCTGGTCTGTAGTAACCGGAAATAAACTAGTCACGTGATCTCCTCACCAAGATGGTTGTCTTCTGCTTTATTCTCTATTATCGCCCAACATAACAGTATCTGAATCTATACTTGAGTTATCCTGCTAACCGACCGACCGACAGACAAACAGAGTGACTTTAGTCGCAGCTAAATATCCGAATTTGCCAGCTCGTGCCACTTGATAGACTTGTTCAGATCGGATGAAAACAGTACAACTTATTCGGTGATGGATGAACGCACCGACTGTTTCAAATAGGATGTATGAAAAATAAAAGAACATGTCAATACACTATATCCATTGATATACGACCAGACAAAGAAATTGAAAGAAGTTATTGTGCAGTTATATTATTATTTCAGTGCGAGTGATGGGATGTAAACAACAGTTTACACCCATGGTTGTGTGGTCTTTCACAGAGGCCACGATTATAACCCCAGCATGTATACTGTTTTAGACAATAATTATTGCTGTATCTGTGAAACCTTTTACGAGAAGAGGGGCCGAAAAGTCAACAATGTCGCCCACGTACATGTAAATTGTGCAAACCGGGGGTAATTTATTCATCTAAGTTTTCATTTCTGAATGGTTGCCGTCGGCCATGCTATTTACCGAGGCACTTCCGGTTTGGGAGACATCGGAAGCGGGCAAACTAGGGTAATGGTTTTGAGCCCTTTCGTGTTTTTTCTCGCTTTTGATACATTCTCTATACATGTCCTTGACTTTTCCGTCTTATTTCCTAGGTATTCCTCTAATGCAGATATCACTTTGATTAATAGCGGAGTTGTCTGTCCACAATCTGCTAATGTATAGGCCTTTGACTGGCACAATTAACGAGTCCTGACTGCAATATTAACGTCTAGAAGACGGCATTGTCTAGAAGGTTATTCCTCCTCGTTATGACGTGGGCGGGAAGTTCTATAAGGCAGAGAGATGGACATATACTAGGTGGAATATCCCCCGTCCACAGGTGTGCCTCATAGCCATCACACTATTTCATCTTCTTGACAATTGTTTTCAAAAAGCTGAAAGATAAGTCACCATCAGATACCTGGACTAACCTTTGAACCTTGTAACTTGTTGAGCTGTGGTGATTTCCGACCTTATGAAAACCACTGACTGGATTGTTCTTTAGGATTTAGTTTGCCGAGCCATGATGACATTTCTTTATCTGACTCTCTCTTCAGTGTTATGTCTTATTCATATATCACGGTGCAATACTTTCCCTAAACATTTTCTACAAGGTAAAACTCGCTCGGCGGATTTATTCTCACCTTCCAAAGAGATGAGTGATTGTCGATTTACAGGCCACTGTGACCCCCCTTCCTCGAGGACATCCAACCCACCAAGGCTCAAACCACCGCCACCGACAAAGGTAAGATCCAGTAGTTCCACTGAGTAGTTTAACGTAGTACACAAGTAGTGTTATTCCGAAAAACGAAAACTTCATATTGACTCAATATTTCGACTTTTATTCAGTCATCATCAGGAGTTACTAAATAAAAGTCGAAATATTGAGTCAATATGAAGTTTTCGTTTTTCGGAATAACACTACTTGTGTAACAAAGGTAAGACTTTGGAAGAATTCATCAAACTGAATACAAAACGAAAAACAAAATACTATTGTTATTAATTCACAAGTTCATCTTAGTTTGGAGCCTGGTTTGAGTTTCTGTATGTTCCATGTTCTCCGGCAACAAAATAATGAATTGACGTTGAAGTAAGAAACTATCGGTCGACCCATTACGCCTTACCGTACAAACCGAAAATGTGTACCGCAAACTGGGGTAACTTTGAACGGCGGGGTATCTTTGAACAGTCAAAGATGAAAATCTCAATTTTCGCTAAACTAAGAAAAAAGGTAATAATTATGTTTTTAGCTTTTTTAAAAAGTGGTAATAACTATGTTTTTACTTTTTTCAATCGTGAAAAAGCTAAAAACATGCATAATTATTACCACTGTTCTTAGTATTTGTTACCATATAGCGAAAATTGAGATTTTCATCTTTGACTGTTCAAAGATACCCCGCTGTTCAAGGTAACCCCTGTTTACAGTACCATTAAAGGACAAACTTCAATTAGCCGTGATATATATTATACATTTTATACAGCCCGAAAATGTAACTGAAATATACCAATCAACCGAATAAGTCATAAAAAATCTTTCAATGGCATTTAGAAGTTGGAAGGTTACAATAAGGTCAAGAATTACTTATGGATAACAACTTCTTGGTTTATTGGGTAACAAACCAAGAAGTTGTTATCCATAAGTAATTCTTGACCTTATCGAATAAGTCCTGGTTAACTATACGTAATAAAGAATCACTCAACCAAAAATGCAGAAAACTTTGTAAACGAAAATATTACCCGAATTGGTAATTTTGTTTACAACAATATGCAATTTTGCATCATGGTGTTTAAAAGTGATTTTGTGATAAATTTCAATTTTTTCTCCCACGAACAGTATAATATAAAACAAAACAGAATTCCGGTCTCCTTATAATTTTGTCGAAAAATGAAACTTGAGGGCTAAAATTCCATTACAATCTGTTCCTATATACATTTTGCTAGCATCTACTGACTGACGGATGAAAGGGTATCAAAACAAAATACTTTCACATCACGCCGTAACTACATGAGCCTGAATGAAATTGTGTCTTCTACAATAGCAAGTCTCGACTTTAAAGCACTTGGTCATCGGAAACCAGCCTTCCTAATAGTTTCGGCATGAGCTGCAAAAATTCACTATTTTTTCATAATTTCTGATCGTCACGACAGTAAGAGGCTTTGAAGGCCATCGGAAAACTAAATGATTGGCGTTGGAATGAAGAAAATCCATACTGTATGTGGCCTGTACGAACCGAAAACGTGTTCGAAAAGTAAACAAAATTTAAATAACCGGGACGACCATTCATTCATTCTAAGCCAAAGTTAGTTCAAAACAATACATTATCGTACATTTTCGAGACTAGAAGCACTTAAAAGCTTCTGAATTATACGTTTTGAGAAAAATAGCCAATAACTTTAACATTCTGTTTTAACGTCAAAATATCAACATTTTGGCAGCTCATGGCACTTTAAGTATTTAACATTTTGATTCTTTGGCATTTTTTGTATAAGATTACTTATTTGATTGACTCCTATAACATTTTTATATAAAAGTACATTTTTTGGGTAAAATTACATTTTCGGACTGTACATCATCTTAGGGTTTTTTATTGCTTATATACGAACTACCATAATGCAGTATTGGTAGAAAGCTCATGTATCGTGCGGCGATTGGTCTCTTCTGTTCAGCAGTGTTGGTCATATTAATAACATGATGATTTTAGACAAGAAGATTTTCCCTGTGCCCGTGTGTTTTAGTGTTCATAAATAATAACCCTAGAACATTTTTCAAAGGCATTTACAGCAACGTTTACCTATTATTTTCCAGTGCTATTCATAATGCCTCCTTCACATTGCATAGGCCTACCTTCCTACGTTGCCTTATATTAATCCAATTCATTATACTATTGAGCGGTGACGTGGAGACAAATCCTGGCCCCATTAATGGCGTCTTGTCACTCGTCCAGTTGAGGAACAAACTGGATGATGTGTTGACCAATTTAAATCAGTTTGACATAATAGCCATCAACGAAAGTCACCTTACTTACTGCCCACATACCCAACAGCGCAATTGCACTCTCTGGGTTTCACGAACCTCTACGACGTGATCGAGATCAGGCATGGGGAGGTGTGTGTATATATGTCTCAAATAATGTAGCCTTTTCCCATCTCCCTGGTCTGGAACATCGCAACATCGAACTTATTTGGATAGAGGTTCATGACCAGCCACAGTGTGTTATTGGCGTTCTTTATAGACCCCTAAACCGAAGTTGGTATGTGGACAGAAATAAAAAATAACTTGGAGGTAGTAATAGATAAGTACCACAACCACAACATCATTTTGATAGGTGATTTTTACGAAAATCTGCTTGACCAGCGTAAAACTAAGTTACGTTCCAAAGTAGGAACCTTTGGTATGTACCAACTGATCACTGATGTTACACGACCAGTCTCGAATTTCGTTGGGTAATATGCCTTAATTCGACACAGGATCTCTACAATTACAGATGATAGGATCCAGGAGATTAAAATTTTCTAAATTAAAGGTTTGGTACAGTTTGAAATTTAATCGGGCAGATCTATGGCTGGTGTCGACGTACAGACTTCAGATTGGTGCAAGGAGAAAGGGAAATCATTAAAGTACGGGTTAGCAATTTTATTTTTTAAAAGTTATGAAGAGAATCTTGATATTTTTGATGAGAAACGAGAGGTGGTCTTGCCACCTCGAAGGGTGGCAAGAAATTCCCAGAAAATTGATCAAATGCGTTCTGACGCTGATGATGGCCTATCTGTCAAAAAATGTCTTACATCATCAGCGCAGATATTTCGGACTAATCAACGTGGATCCTGAACATGTATTGGAGATATTAACTTCACAACAAATAAGCAAAGAATAAAATATTTACCACTGCATTCCGATAGTATAGACCACGAAGAAGGAGTTTGTCAAACTTACGCCGCTGTAAAGTGGTAAACTTTCCCTTATGCAGTCAATATTTGTTTCGAAGTCCACTGGCTTTCAACCTGACGTAACCGCCATAGTAAAACATTTAAGCGACCAGTTAAACTGTGCGGGGCGTCGTAGAAATACTTAAATCATATATCTTTAGTCACTTTACAGCGGCGTAAGTTTGACAAACTCCTTCTTCGTGGTCTATACTATCGGAATGCAGTGGTAAATATTTTATTCTTTGCTTATTTGTTGTGAAATTTGCGCCGCCTTAACAAATATCCCTTTTTTACTATGGAAGTGATCTTGGCTATGACGAACACGGTAAAAAAAAAATTCGGCAGAGCCAAGATTTCTCGGCTATATGTAGGTATGCAATTTCACCATACAATCAAAACGTTTTTATGAGCAGAATGGACCAACTCGGTGTGGACGGCCAATCCCTATTTGTTTGAGTATGCTCGTTGGATATGTAGGCTACTCAGGGCATGTTTCGAGTTTATTTCTATGTATGTTTCTATATTTATGATCACTAAAACACACGGGCACAGGGAATATCTTCTTGTCTAAAATAACCATGGAGACAAGTTTCTGATTGTGTTAAAAAGAGGTATATCATTTAGACCTTTACACCCCATAAATTGTTGTAACAAACTAAAACCTATGATATTTCATAACGTTGACGACTGACAGGAGAATTTTCTACATCACTGTCCTTCACGGCACGAATATGAGAAAGATGAACCATTATCTCAGATTAAATAGAATAGCCTCAAGTGTAATATAAGAAGTTATGGACATAATGAACGCCCACCATCAATCAGTAGGTGCTATATATTTCTACCATTTCGGCCGTTTATGTGTTAATTCATCTACAGCCGTGATAATCAGTGTTATGGAAATAGAAAACTCCGATAAAGTCATTCCTGCAGCCACCGATGCCTCCCCCCTAAACGCACACAAAACATGTTCTTACTGGTCAAAACGTTTTTAAGACGCATTTTGTTTACATCAATAAGATGAATTTGTTAGTTTCAAAGTTGCAAAGAACATAGACCTATTGCTTGCATTATTGAATCATTGAAACTCTGGTATGACAATGATCGGTCATATATAGAGGTCATTTTCATGGATGTAAAGACTTGCGATGACAAAACGGTATCTCGATGTTTAACCAATCATTTCAAAGAACTCGCCGCTAAGTTTGTTGAGATTTTTGGTAGACACTCGAATTGATTCTTTCACGCCATCTGGCTTCACATGACGAACATATTGAAGTAAAAATTTCACTTTGAGTGTGTAGAACACATCCCTAGAGCAGAAGGTCAATCGCGCGTATAGCCTCCATAAGCTTCCAACCTGCGTTTCACCTCTCCAGTGAGACGTCGGATCTGTTGAAGGGGTAACTGCCGTCAATACCGATGTAATGCGGTTTCCAATTCCTGCCAGTTTTGTACAGGAGCCTCTAGGGCTCAAATGTTTCTGCCCATCCTATCCCAAATGTGCTCTAAGGGATTCAAATCCGCGCAGTTACCCGTTCAACAGATCCGATTCAAATCCGCGCAGTTACCCGTTCAACAGATCCGATTCAAATCCGCGCAGTTACCCGTTCAACAGATCCGATTCAAATCTGCGCAGTTACCCGTTCAACAGATCCGACGTCTCCGACTGGAGGGATTAAACGCAGGTTTGGAAGCTAATGGAGGCCATACGCACTATTCATCTTTTTGTTTTGTTAAAATACACTTTTGATTTGGCTAACGGTATCCTATAAGGTCAAGAATTACTTATGGATAACAACTTCTTGGTTTATTGGGTGACACCGTAGAGTAAATCTTGACCTTATTGTAACCGTCCAACTTATAAATGCCATTGAAAGATTTGATACGTCATCATCATGGAGATGCGGCCATCCGAGATGTCACCCAATAAACCAAGAAGTTGTTATCCATAAGTAATTCTTGACCTTATTGTAACCGTCCAACTTCTAAATGCCATTGAAAGATTTAACGGTATCCTGAATAGATTGTATAGCTTATTGCCATCAGTGGTGATTGAATGTTGGCCTTTAGGATCACAATCGTTTCTGCATTTTAAGAATTGATTATTTAGGAAATTTCCTGTTACTAAACCCAAACAAAGATGACAAAGGGATTTCCAAATTTCAGCGGCCCATGAAAACTAGGCAAGTTACCAATGATCATCAAATTTTAGCGATCTTCTTCCAATTCCTCTGGACTTTACCCCGTATTGATCTCCACGTTTGGGTAACGGGTTTCAATATCATTGTGACACCTCCTGGGGAAATACTGGTAATAGATGCGGCTTGTTGAGTGGTGATGAAAATGCCAATTGACCAAGTATTGTGGGAGAGACGTCTATCTGAACATCAGGAAAATGATTTGACCTTAGCTTGACGAGATAACCATTTTCCTGTTGAAATCATAGCGTCTATGGCGGAAGGATTCGGTACCTCGGGCTTGACCGTTGTTTACCTCCATTGACCAATCACTACCCAGATCCGTGCACACCTCCTCTTGTTTTTATTGCACGGGCTCTATTATAATCATTGAAATATTTGATGCAAAAAGCTGGATGGATTCATTGTGTCAACTTGTAAATGATTACACTAGGATTTACCACAGACAGCCGTGTCCACAAGTTTGAAAAGGCTATTATCAGAATATCATTTATTTTCTTCTGGTATCATCTATTCCTATTATTATTATTATGCAAATTTTGATTGTGAAGACAATAATTTAGACATTGAGAAAGTAGCGGGAGGGGCGGGTGGTGAAAGGATTGTTCAATAATGCAGACATTGGGGCTAAGCAGTATTCAATCTTTAAGCTCTTGTTATAAACATACTCTCTTTGATCTGACTTTATAGGGATATGTCAGTATGAACCACTCTCTTTGTTCTGACTTTATAGGGATATATCAGTATGAACTACTCTCTTTGTTCTGACTTTATAGGGATATATCAGTATGAACTACTCTCTTTGTTCTGACTTTATAGGGATATGTCAGTATGAACCATTCTCTTTGTTCTGACTTTATAGGGATATGTCAGTTTGAACTACTCTCTTTGATCTGACTTTATAGGGATATATCAGTATGAACCACTCTCTTTGTTCTGACTTTATAGGGATATATCAATATGAACCATTCTCTTTGTTCTGACTTTATAGGGATATATCAGTATGAACCAATCTTTGTTCTGACTTTATATGGATATATCAGTAAGAAACAATCTTTGTTCTGACTTTATAGGGATATATCAGTAAGAACCAATCTTTGTTCTGACTTTATAGGGATATATCAGTATGAACCACTCTCTTTGTTCTGACTTTATAGGGATATATCAGTAAGAACCAATCTTTGTTCTGACTTTATAGGGATATATCAGTATGAACCACTCTCTTTGTTCTGACTTTATAGGGATATATTAGTATGAACCACTCTCTTTGTTCTGACTTTATAGGGATATATCAGTATGAACCACTCTCTTTGTTCTCACTTTATAGGGATATATCAGTATGAACCACTCTCTTTGTTCTGACTTTATAGGGATATATTAGTATGAACCACTCTCTTTGTTCTGACTTTATAGGGATATATCAGTATGAACCACTCTCTTTGTTCTGACTTTATAGGGATATAGGCCTATCAGTATGAACCAATCTCCTTGTTCTGACTTTATAGGGATATATCAGCATGAACCACTCTCTTTGTTCTGACTTTATAGGGATATATCAGTATGAACCACTCTCTTTGTTCTGACTTTATAGGGATATATCAGTATGAACCACTCTCTTTGTTCTGACTTTATAGGGATATATCAGTATGAACCACTCTCTTTGTTCTGACTTTATAGGGATATATCAGCATGAACCACTCTCTTTGTTCTAACTTTATAGGGATATATCAGTATGAACCATTCTCTTTGTTCTGACTTTATAGGGATATGTCAGTAGGAACCATTCTCTTTGTTCTGACTTTATAGGGATATATCAGTATGAAAGCTCCCAAGATCCCCTTTGATCCTCCTAAAGCTGATTCCAAAACGATACCGGAAATGACGACACGTGTCCCACATGTGACCAAATCTACCAAACATCTAGAAAAGTCCAAGAATGGTAAAAAAGGAAACCGGAAGCTTAGAATACTCAGACAAAGTCTTCGTGGATATTTTCTACCAGCACCACCAGTGAGTAACAGTTTTTCTTCTGCGGTTTTCTCCCGTTTTTGAATAATTGGATTCCTTGAGTTTAAAAAAGAAACTTGTTCCACAGCGCCATGTATTCAACTTAATTCAGACCTAACTAGTTAAACGCAGAATCAACCAAATGGCTTTAACAAAAAGGTTTCCACTGGACATAGATCTTATATGGCAGATGAACAGTGTTTATTTTATGTAGTATTTACAAACGGCCACCTTAATCAACTAGAACGTTTCTCTTACACCACTTGTTAAGTAACCTTAATTAACCAATACCCGTCCAAACAGGAACGTTTCTCTTACACCACTTGTTAAGTAACCTTAATTAACCAATACCCGTCCAACAGGAACGTTTCTCTTACACCACTTGTTAAGTAACCTTAATTAACCAATACCCGTCCAAACAGGAACGTTTCTCTTACACCACTTGTTAAGTAACCTTAATTAACCAATACCCGTCCAACAGGAACGTTTCTCTTACACCACTTGTTAAGTAACCTTAATTAACCAATACCCGTCCAAACAGGAACGTTTCTCTTACACCACTTGTTAAGTAACCTTAATTAACCAATACCCGTCCAACAGGAACGTTTCTCTTACACCACTTGTTAAGTAACCTTAATTAACCAATACCCGTCCAAACTAGAACGTTTCTCTTACACCACTTGTTAAGTAACCTTAATTACCCAATACCCGTCCAAACAGGAACGTTTCTCTTACACCACTTGTTAAGTAACCTTAATTAACCAATACCCGTCCAAACTAGAACGTTTCTCTTACACCACTTGTTAAGTAACCTTAATTAACCAACACCTGTCCAAACTAGAACGTTTCTCTTACACCACTTGTTAAGTAACCTTAATTACCCAATACCTGTCCAAACAGGAACGTTTCTCTTACACCACTTGTTAAGTAACCTTAATTAACCAATACCCGTCCAAACAGGAACGTTTCTCTTACACCACTTGTTAAGTAACCTTAATTAACCAATACCCGTCCAAACAGGAACGTTTCTCTTACACCACTTGTTAAGTAACCTTAATTAACCAATACCCGTCCAAACTAGAACGTTTCTCTTACACCACTTGTTAAGTAACCTTAATTAACCAATACCCGTCCAAACTAGAACGTTTCTCTTACACCACTTGTTAAGTAACCTTAATTAACCAACACCTGTCCAAACTAGAACGTTTCTCTTACACCACTTGTTAAGTAACCTTAATTAACCAATACCCGTCCAAACAGGAACGTTTCTCTTACACCACTTGTTAAGTAACCTTAATTAACCAATACCCGTCCAAACTAGAACGTTTCTCTTACACCACTTGTTAAGTAACCTTAATTAACCAATACCCGTCCAACAGGAACGTTTCTCTTACACCACTTGTTAAGTAACCTTAATTACCCAATACCCGTCCAAACAGGAACGTTTCTCTTACACCACTTGTTAAGTAACCTTAATTAACCAATACCCGTCCAAACAGGAACGTTTCTCTTACACCACTTGTTAAGTAACCTTAATTACCCAATACCCGTCCAACAGGAACTTTTTACTTTCCCAGAGTGGTTTCGATTTACACATTCTCCTTTTATATACGTATTTTTCGACTTGTTTTTTTCAGCCGAAAGTGCACGTGTTTATAAGAGATAGAGACTGGCAAGTATCCGATTCCATTGATACTCGGCCCAGTATGGACTTGGTCATGACACTGCGGCATGTTCTCTACAGACAAAACACACAGCTTCTTCTCGTAAGGTTACCCAACTGTCTTCAGATAACTAGTGTGGGAGATCGCCCGGCGGTGACATGGAGACTCACTGTAAAAAACCAGAACGACGAGGTAAGCTCGATTGAAATGGTCGTGGCTTCTATCTGATTGTGTACATGTACACGGTTTTCATTTCGGGGACATGTACACGGGAAAGACTTTCCTTTCGGGGACATGTACACGGGAAAGACTTTCCTTTCGGGGACATGTACACGGCTTTCCTTTCGGGTACATGTACACGGTTTCGACTTTCCTTTCGGGGACATGTACACGGGAAAGACTTTCCTTTCGAGGACATGTACACGGTTTCGACTTTCCTTTCGGGGACATGTACACGGGTTCCACTTTCCTTTCGGGGACATGTGCACGGTAAAGACTTTCCTTTTGGGGACATGTACACGGGAAAGACTTTCCTTTCGGGGACATGAACACGGTTTCGACTTTCCTTTCGGGGACATGTACACGGTTTCGACTTTCCTTTCGGGGCCATGTACACGGTTTCGACTTTCCTTTCGGGGCCATGTCAACGGGTATGTGTTGGACTGAGACTGCAACCAATCGAATGGAAGGTATGTGTCGGACTGAGACTGTAACCAATCGAATGGAAGGTATGTGTAGGACTGAGACTGTAACCAGTCGAACGGAAGGTATGTGTAGGACTGAGACTGTAACCAGTCGAATGGAAGGTATGTGTAGGACTGAGACTGCAACCAATGGAATGGAAGGTATGTGTCGGACTGAGACTGCAACCAATCGAATGGAAGGTATGTGTTGGAATGAGACTGCAACCAATCGAATGGAAGGTATGTG
The DNA here is from genome assembly GCA_963971465.1 of Lepidochitona cinerea. Lineage (NCBI taxonomy): Eukaryota > Metazoa > Mollusca > Polyplacophora > Chitonida > Tonicellidae > Lepidochitona > Lepidochitona cinerea. The sequence continues at coordinate 507,298 of OZ020560.1, forward strand.
TTGGACTGAGACTGCAACCAATCGAACGGAAGGTATGTGTCGGACTGAGGCTGCAACCAATCGAATGGAAGGTATGTGTCGGATTGAGACTGTTACCCACCGAATGGAAGGTAGGCCTATGTGTCGGACTGAGGCTGCAACCAATCGAATGGAAGGTATGCGTAGGACTGAGACTGCAACCAATCGAATGGAAGGTATTGGTCGGCCTGTAACTAATCGAATGGAAGGTATGTGTCGGACTGAGCTCTCTTTCTCTGCCGACTGAGCCACGAATACTATACTAGAAGTAAATGTCTAATCTAGATGCACTTGACTTCAGTATTCTATGATCCTACTCTAACTTGACGCCAATCAGTATTTTATTGGAAAGTGCGCTTTTTTAGAATCAAAAACTTTAAATTCATGAAATCATCCGCGTGTTGCTGAGTTTCAATTTTCTAAGAAGCTCGTAAAACTGCTAACACCATATGCTATTCCTGTACCTATATTTAACAGAGACGGAGTGATTTCCGTCTTATGATCACTTGGAAAGCTTCTCAGTGGCTGATGAAATACCTCCAGATTGGACGGTTATAGCTTTTGGAATTTAAGACTGTATATGATAACATATTGTATATCCAAAGACTGACTGTATTCAATCGTGGCACAGGGGCGGGGGCGAATGTCATTCAATCGTGCACACATGAGCGGGGGCGAATGTCATTCAACCGTGCACACAGGAGCGGGGGCGAATGTCATGCTCTTTAAAAAGTAAAAGGGGTTGAATTGTTCTAGAAAAAAGTATATCTTTTGGAAAACAAAGAAATGACACAGGCCATTCATCTTGATAATGTATAGCATTACCAAAAATGATAAATTCCCAATTAGTGCAGTGCATCCGTAATATGAACCCTCGGTGCATGTTGATAGGATTATGCCGAGTCATTAAAGAAAAAAACCCAACCATGAATACTAATGTAGCAAATGGTAGCCTTCGGCTGGGTCAATATGAGCGAGAATGGTCCATATTAGTAATACGAACGTCATCGATATATAGATCACTTGCACTGATGTCATTGCTTTTGCGTTCTAGGTAGTGTATCCGCCATTTTGAAGGTTAAAGAAATCTTATTTATGCTGTATGCATAGCCATCAAAATGGTGGACAGGGGCCGGAAGTGACATTAAGTGCAAGTGATATATCAGTGTAGATTAGAAGTGTTAAAGGGGCATGAGCTGCCAAAATTCACAGTTTTTTCATAACTTCTGATCGTCACGACAGTAAGAGGCTTTGAAGGCTATCGAAAAACTAAATGATTGGCGTTGGAATGAGAAAAATCCATACAGTATGTGGCCTGTATGAACCGAAAACGTGTTCAAAAGTAAACAAAATTTAAATAACCGGGACGACCATTCATTCATTCTAAGCCAAAGTTAGTTTAAAACAGTACTTTATCGTACATTTTCGAGACTTGAAGCATTAAAAAGCTTTTGAATTCTACCTCTTGAGAAAAATAGCCAATAATTTCAGCATTCTGTTTTAACGTCAAAATATCATCATTTTGGCAGCTCATGCCCCTTTAAGTATTCTTTAACGGTATGGTATACCATATTAATTAATATAACTGTAAAGTATCTTGTGTACATTATCAACATATCTAACCTGCAATCATTGTGTTTTCAGGTAATTCACCGAGGTCGATGTTTGGCGGCAAATCTAGCTATTTATCCCGGTTATTCTATCTTCTTAGTCAGTGTCGAAGTTTTGCTACGAGATCGTCAACTAAACATCAACAACGAACCGGAAGTATAAAAGTCGATAAAAAACATTACGATTTTTACGAAGAACAAAACGAACAAGCAATTGACCAGTTTCATTATAAGATAAAATCATTACTTGTATCTCGTTTTTAGTAATTATGCTGGCGCCATATTTGAAAAAAAAAATATTGTATAGAATCGCAATTTTTGGAGGATAAATAAAATACACTAATACCCTTAACTCATATGGTTCGGCCTTAAAAATATTTCCATCAAAAACACAACAAAGGTGTAAGGTTGAATGGAGATTGCTTTTTCAGAATAAGTCTATATTAGGTAATTAGAGTGATGTTAGTACGCTGATATATTCAAAAGGGTTGGACAAAGGCTATAGGTATATATAGCCTATAGGGGGGAAGTGTTGTACTGAACGGAAGGAGAATCGGATATCAAATACAGCATATTGATTGAATCAGTAAAGGTTATTATGTTATGTCTTCTACAGCCGACCCTTGCCATTTTTACGTTAATGAAGTTCTGATAAACACTGATTGTTGGACATTTTGACTGGAGGAAACAATATGACCGAAGATAGATTTCTTTATGGTCATTCGAAGCATGGTTAGCCTAACAGGGGAGATAATCCTGCGTCCAAACAAACAAAGTAAAAAAGAAAAAAAAGAAACTTCAGTTAGCACAGGCCGATTCTCAGAACCAAAACAAAGGCCATAATTCAGCCACTTGTCCGCATGGCCTGGCTTGGTGTTTGTTTACATGTTGGGGATACTTGTAAAATCAAATTTTCAAATTAAAAATAAAAATAAAAAATCCTAAAAAAAAAACCCCCAAAAAAACAATGGACCAAGTGTGACTTCCTTCATCCAATAATTGAGCACAGGAAAACTTACCCTGTGGGTTATTTCAGTGGAGACGCGCGCGTGCTGTACACAAGTTTTTTGTTTAATCAGATACAACACAACAGACAAGATTCACGAGCAGCCAACAATCACACTTTTCTCAGATTGTTAGACGTTGGTTTTTAAAATATTTACATAATCTTGTATTGTTAATGTGAAATTGAAAAGTTGATCAGGTAGATACCGGCAATGTAACCCCGAGCAAGGGCATGCGCACAAGTGACCGAGTGATTTCAACCATGTCAAAGGGCAATATATCAATCACAAATCACTCCCATTAATTCAATGGCGGATCCAGCTTTTTACGAAAGAGGGGGTCCCAGGCTTTTCGATTACAGAAACATAACAAATTTAAAAGAGGCATTAGGCGAGGGTTCAGAGCCACCTAGGCCCCAGAAGCTGTGGAGTTCTTGTTTGCCCGAGAAGCGTTCTGAGGGTGTTCGGCAACTAAAAATGCTAATTATTTCCGGATTTTGCTTTCCTTAATTCTAAAAAATAACAGTAAAGTCGTTATATTCCTCAGTTTTAAGTGAAGTATTGCGACGCTTTAAAGCATGGGGAAGGGGGTGACTATTCCAACGCATTAGGCGATGGTCCAGGGGCCACCTAGGCCCCAGAAGCTGTGGAGTTCTTGTTTGGCCGAGAAGCGTTCTGAGGGTGTTCTGCAACTAAAAATGCTAATAATTTCCGAATTTTGCTTTCCTTAATTCTTAAAAAATAACAGTAAAATCGTTATGTTCCACAGTTATAAATGAAGCCTTGTAACGTTTTTGAAGCATGGGGGAGGGGATGACTATCCCAACGCATCAGGCGAGGGCCCAGGGGCCGCTTAGGCCCCGGGAACTCAGGGGTTCTAGATTACCTCAGAAACGTTCTGAGGCTGTTCTGCAAGTAAATAATTTCTGGGTTTTGCTTGCCCTAATTCTTAAAAATAACGAAATAAGACAAGCAAGAGAAGCGCCCGCGGTTTGTTTTATATTGATTTGGGCAATTATATGGGAAAACTACATACTTGTGCTACATAAAAGGGTCCGTGGATAGTTTTCTTTATTGAAAGTGGGTAGGTGGCAGACTACCGAAACCCAGTAGGCCTATATACAGGCGTGGGTCCACGGGCCACCTAGGCTCTTAAAATCATCAAGCAAAACACTGTCCATGACCTTCGTTATACTTTCTTGAAAGTAACAGTTACAGTACTGAAGACACTTCATCAGAGAAATCTTGTATATAAATCATCGACGATACATTTTTAGATATAACTGAAATAAATCTGTTGTGACTGTTTCTGCCAGTTATTTGTCTTTGAGAGTTATCCCCCTTAGAAAGCCGGTTATTGATAAAAGAATCAAGAAAAAAAAAAAAAAAAAAGTAACAAAAACGTGAACACAAAATATTTGATTAAAATACAGAGATATTCAAAATTTATTTCAAGTTGATACAATGACTGGTTATCTTGTATATACCCTGAGGATCATTTCTGTCAATAGGAATGACTGGTCCAGATTGAGAGACAAATAGTCCAGGGTAAACAATTGATGATTGATTGATTGTCGTTCTATGCCACACGTAATAGCACTACTTTCCAGGTATATTCGATATGTCTGGTTCCAAAGACTAGCCCAACATAATTATAAATATATTGTTTGTATGAGAAACCACTCAAAAGACAGTGTGAGATTAAGTGGTCAATTTTATGGTGGATTGGTTCACTTTCTAGCTTCAGTGACCTTCAGCAAATGTATATAATAAAAGCGCGGAACTTTGGACAACAATCCCGCAACAAATATTAATGTACAATATCATGTATATTATCATGTGTAAAAAGGTAGGGGAAAGCAATACTAGAGGAAACTCAGAATTCTCGATGACCAAGAGCCGCCAACCATTTATCTGGCATATAGACTTGGGTTCTATAGTACATTGTAAAATTTGATTGATGTTTTACGCTGCACTCGAGATTATTTCACTTATATGGCGATGTTACCAGGTTTAGTGGGGGAGGAAAGCAGGCTCATTGCTCAGAGGAGACCCCAACCTTCGGCAAATACCTGGCAACTCTTCCACTTACAGCGACCAGGTGAAAGATCCACTCAGAAATTTTTTTATTTGGTCTGAGCGGGATTCGAAAACCAACGCCGCGTCGATGGAAGGTTTGTGTGGGACTGAGAGACAATCCCTCTAACCCACTGGACCACCGAGGCCCCGGTTCTATAAATAATTAACATTGTATGACAGATCTATGAGGGGTTACAGTCCTGGGATAAATAAGATAGCCTGCAATGTCATGGTGTTTATTATTTGTGGTTGAGTGATTCATGGATCAAGGGGGGTAACTCTGTGTGGAGAATATAGGAGTACTTCAGCAAAACACACATTTCTCATATCTTCTTTCTCTACGACTCCAAAATCTGCAACATTTCATACAAAAGAAAAGTGTCACTGTCAGTAAATTTCATTTTGATTAATTTTTTTTTCATCTAGTAAGTTCATCTAAAGTAAGTGACAACAATCGCTATCATAGTAATTAGATTTTAAAACAAGAGCCATCGGAAGGTAGCATATGCCAACAACATATGGGACGAAAGGAATTCCTAAATTCAAAAAAAAGGTTAGTGATTCTGAAATAATTTGGCTGACAACTTAATCATTGAATTGTGGCTTTGGGGTATTCCTTTGTTTTGCACAGGGGTACGTTTATTGATAACTTGAAGAATCACGTATCAAAATTGAAATCAACCCTTACAGGATATTCAGCTTTTTATTGATTGATTCATTGATTGTTTATTCACCAAATAAGAAATATAACATTTAAACATTACACCAGTTATGTTCATTTTGGCGGGTAATGTAATAGTCAGCATCCCCTCACCTCTTTAGCAAACTGAGGGAGAACAAAGGCAGCTTTGTGGATATCTGAATTATAATATCTCAATCCAAGATTTTTGATCTGTTCTGGAGAAAACTCACGCACTGGTTGCTGAAATGTTACATCCTGAAAGATAGCAAACAGAAAAATTATTTTTACAAAACCACAAAAAACATTTTTACGAAACCCACAAAAAAGAAGAGAAAACTACAGGAAGCCATCCAAATCAGGAAAACCAATCCCAGCATTAACAGAGACCAAGGATTATATATCCCCAACTGCTATGACCTTTTGATCCTCCAAGACAACCTTCAGCGATCTTAACTCACATACTTAATTCTATTGTTACTTTTCTTAATTAATTTATACTATCACGTACCTCCCCCAAGTTGTAATTCTCTCATCTGCTATATAAATGAATAAATTTTGTTGTTTGTCATTGACTTTGATAACGATGTAAGAACAACATCGAAACGTTGTCACCCAATTAACCAAGAAGTTGTTATCCATAAGCAATTCTTCACTTTATTGTATTAACCTTTCAACTTCTAAATGCCATTGAAAGATTTGAAGAGGATATTTTTCAGAGGAGAAGAGGATATTTTTCAGAGGAAACTTGAGTTGAGAATGCAGGTGATATTCCCATGAATGAATTTAACTTACTGCACTATTACTACAGAGTACAAATCCAATCTGGCCACTAGGGTAAGTTGGAATGGTTGTGTAGGCATAGCTGACCGTAGGGTAAACACTCCGACAGAAATCCTGCATCTTTTTAATGAGGTCTAAATGAAGCCACAGACATTCACCTAAAAGGGTAAGATAAGGTAACGGAAAAAATAATAAGATCTTAGAAAATATGATTAAAAATGTTACCAAAATATAAACCTTATTCAAAAGGAAATCACCCTTTTTCTTTTAAAGAAGTCTTCTATAGTACCGACTTTACATTCTTTTATAGTGTTTTGTGGAGTTTAAAATTTTCTTTATTTAAAGAGATATCTTAAAGTTTTATAACGTAAATTATAACATTACCAGAAATATAAAAAAAAAAATGAAAATTTATACTTGGGTAATCCCTGCCACAAGTCAGCAGCTGGAATTAATGAGACTTCAATCAAACAGAGTTATTGCCCTTACCTTGTGTACATACTATACCACCAGGTTTAAGAGCAGATTTCATCAATTCATAATAAGACTTTTCAAACAATGAACACGCTGGACCTATGGATAAATAAACAAATGTCAAATAAAAACTAATTCAATTACTAACTATGACATGCATTCTGAGAGTATTAAATTTTAACATTAGACTCAACAGACCATTGAACTGTAAGAAGGTGAATTAATGTATTTGGAATGTTCCTCAAATCAGTTGAGAGGAATAAAACATAAATCTGACCGGCAACTCATTGTGTTAGTCTCTAACACAGTAAAACTTAAACTAGGACTGATTGTACGACTGTCAGTAGGACTGACGGTAGGACTGGTTGTACAACTGTCAGTAGGAGTGATGGTAGAACTGACTGGTTGTACTACTGACAGTAGGACTGACGATAGGACTGACTGATTGTATGACCAACAGTAGGACTGATGGTAGGACTGACGATAGGACTGATTGTACAACTGACAGTAGGACTGATGGCAGGACTGACTGATTGTAGGACTGATGGTAGGACTGACAGATTGTATGACTGTCAGTAGGACTGGTTGTACAACTGACAGTAGGACTGATGGTAGGACTGATTGTAGGACAGATTGATTGTACAACTGACAGTAGGACTGATGGTAGGACTGACTGATTGTACGACTGACAGTAGGACTGGTGGTAGGACTGATGGCAGGACTGACAGTAGGACTGATTGTAGGACTGATTCCTCGACTAACAATAGGATTGATGGTAGGACAGACATAGGAGTGGTTGTAGGAAGGGTGGTAGAGCTAACAGTAGGGGTGATAGTACTGATTGTAGGAGAGACAATATGACTGATGGTAGGATTGAAACAACACTTATGTTCATGTATCCTACTGTCAGTCCTATGTAAAGTCCTGTCAGCAGGACTGACAGTAGGAATGAGAGTAGGATTGACTGTAAGACTGACAGTAGGATAGACTGTAGGAATGAGAGTAGGAGTGACTGTAGGACTGACTATAGGGCTGACAGTAAAACTGACTGTAGTAACTGACAGAATGTCTCCATTCTCTGTTTTTATAGCAGAATGAGTTTTTGATAAATAAAACATGAATAAAGTGACAAAGAATTGATTATCTTTTCCCATGATTAATACCATAAGTATTGTTGATCAAAAATAGTGATTACGACAGAAAACACTAGTGCAAATTATTCATACCCCTTACCTATAGGATCTGATGAGTCTGTAATGATAACATCAAACTCCCCTTTATGTTTACCCATGAAGTCAAAACCATCACCAAAATGAAGGGTTAGTTTGGGACTATCAAAACCACAGGCCATATGAGGTAAATACTTTTTCGATACTTCAACCACTTTCTGAGAATAAAATAAATTTCAATCTTACATGATGACAAAATGACACAGTTTGTTTATCCAGTCAATATACATTGATTGTTTGATTGTTTGGTGTTTTACGCCGCGCTCAAGATTCCAGTCAATACACCATCAAGGATTGCTGTGTAAATCAGTATTGGCTGTCAATATAGAATCAATTACAGCTGTCTGTTACAGTTTAAAACTAAATTTATTAGTTGCTAAAATAATGGATTGTAAATAATCATCGGAAATTTTCACCAGAGTGTCAGGAAAAATCACTAAACTACAAAGTACTACATTCTGTCCCAGTATTGTTATTATTAGTAAATTTAACTGAATTTAGTTTTCATTATATTTTGTAAGAATTCAGTTCTGTTTGGTGGACTTACTTCATCTATTTCACACATAGTGACACTCTCCACGTAGGGGTGTTTGACGACCTCTCTGACCACTCCGCCATCACCACCTCCTATCACCAACACCTGTAACAAACACTCATAACAATCATCATTACAGAATTTAAGGAACGAGACCAGAAAAAAATCTAGGTACCCCAAGAATGGAACCTAAAGGTCATCTTCCCACCCTTCTATCAGCTGAGCTACACAGCCTTGCTTGACACGACGACTCGCTTGTTAGAGTAAATACAGTCCATTCCAACATGTACATATTAATTATTATAGCTGATGAAGTCAGTGCCAGCAATCATCAGCAGGGATTATTGACACATTTGGTCATTTCACTGAGGATGATTGCTTCATGCTCCCCAAACACAGAGATCATCAGAATTTAGTATTTTCTCCAATAAATTTTTAAGACTATTGACAATCAGTATTTATGAAAAAAAAATGTAAATTTGTCCAGCTAAGCCACTCTAAGCAATTACTACTCAATAAGGTTGAAGGAAGTTTATTGTGTTGTTATCTCCCTTACCTTTTTAGGATCTGGATGACAGTTTAATGGAAGATGAGTTATCATTTCTTGATATGAGAATTCATCTCGTGATGTACACTGTATAACTCCATCTAATACCAGTACTGGACCATACGTCTTACTGTAAAAACCCAGTAATTTAATATAAAATACAGTCAACATCAACTAGATTAAAATATAAATATATATAATTTACATGTTCAGCTGGAAAATTGATTATGTAAATTATGTAGATTTTTAGGGGTTTGTAAACTGAAATAAGCCTTAACTGCAGAACAAACCCCTATATTTATCAATTAATTTATTCACTATATGCGCCAGAGTTTGTTGAATTAGCTGAATAAAAAATTGGAGCCTACTAAAACATTTTATAATAATATATTTACTAACTCTGAAGACAATTTGACAATGTCAGATCAGGGAACTTACGAGAAGCTTGTATTACTTCTACATTATGTTATTTACTACCTAATGAAATATCATAGGTTTACTTTATTACAACAATTTATGATGGGGTATAAAGGTCTAAATGATATACCTCTTTTTAACACAATTAGAAACTTGTCTCCGTGGTTATTTTAGACAAGAAGATTTTCCCTGTGCCCGTGTGTTTTAGTGTTCATAAATATTTTATTTACTACACATTGAGTCAGTTTACAGCTACATGGCACCATATGGTTTTCAGAAGAAACATAGATAATATAAAATTATTATTACATAATATTTGTAAGATGCACAACATGAACAGAAATATATTATATAATGTTCTGTCTGTTTATTTTATCTCTTGTTTAACTTTATCACCATTTTTTAGAAGAAATCTATAAGATTCACATTGATTTGTTCAGCTGGAAAATAGAATATGTCTATTGAATGCGTGCATTTATGGAACTAACTAATGAAAAGGATATATAACATAGACATCTTATTGTAGAGTTAAAATTAACTGATAAAGTTTATATTCTATATAAATATTTTCAATACTGATAAAGTTTATATTCTATATACATATCTTCTATAACTAACAGCTGGTACAGATTCAATGAGTTAACATTAACTGATAAAGTTTATATTCTATATACATATCTTCTATAACTAACAGCTGGTACAGATTCAAAACAAATCTGAATCCTTTCTAGTTTTCTTTAAAAAGTTTCTATCAGTTTGAAAATGATTATGGTTATCATATGTTGGGAAGCAGATTGGTTTTATATACACACAAGCTACAATGAATTAGCCGATAAGAATATTATACAAAAAGTAAAAAAAAAATTACAACTGATAAATTTCTTAAAAGTTACCGGCTGGAAATATTCAAACTTTATGGCAAAGTATATCGATGTTGTTTGGGCAACTGTGCATCAATTATCACACTTTGAACACAGAGATATACTTCCATCTAACTTCTAAGTTGTGGGGGCCTCCGTGGCTCAGTAGGTAGAGCGTTGGACGCTCAATCCGAACAGCCTTCCACCAATGGGTCGCGGGTTCGATTCCCACTCAGTCCAAAAAATTGGAAAATTTTCTGACTGGGTTTTGACTCGAACGACCTATGTGGGATGGTTGCCAGTAACCAACGGAAGGTCGTGGGTTTCCTCCGGGCATAGAGCCCGGTTTCCTCCCACAATAAAACTGGCAACGCCGCCATATAGGTGAAATAATCTTGAGCGCGGCGTAAAACACCAATCAATCAATCAATCAATCTAAGTTGACTAGCACCCCTCTAATTCAATAGGCCTACTATTAATATTATCTGTTTACAGGTTCTTCCTGATTTTAGGCCATATAATTTGGGTGTCAGTCAGAAACATTGAATAGGTTTTGTATATTGAGCAACAGTAACAACAGGCTACCGGAACCGATCATTAGGGGTCTATCATGAAATCCTATGGCCTGTTATTTCTGTTTGGATATTTATTGTTGGCACCTGGTCGACTTGTCAGAAATTATAAAATAACGGAGTAGGACCGGCTTTACTCGAGTGAAGGGACAGTCAACCACTCTACTTACTCTGTCAACTTAAATCAAGTATCATCTATGCCCCTTTGTTTTATTATATTCTGATTTTCATTCTACCTCTTGACTAGTTGAAGTTCTTCAAACTCTGTTGCCAAGATATTGATAGCCGCACACATGTGTCCTGTTTTACTTACTTTGCCAGCCTCTCCACATATAATGACAAGCAGATTATAATTAAGGAAGGAGGTTAGAAATTTACCCCTGGTAAACAAAAATACTAAGCAATAAAATTATATAGAATTATGTATTTCCCTGGTAAAATGATTAGTATTACACCAGTGACCAAACATCGACACAGACACTTGGCCTGTAATAGAATCAGATTTAGAAATTAGAGTGTGAGACTCAGTGAGTGAGACTGAGAGACTTGAAGTTGAGAATGAGAGTGAGAGATCACCTTTTGAATACCAGAACATCTTGATACTTAGATTTCTCGTGAAATAGAATTTCCTCCACTTCTAACGACATTGACTGACCCGGCCATAAAGTACTCAATTCGCTAAACCAGCCTTGTTTTATCAAATCCATATTGAGATCGGTATATAGCAAAATAATAAAGCGCTGACAGTCGGTTTATAAAAGCTACAACTGTACACAGCTGACACAAGCATGGGTGAACCACGTGGTCAGGAAAACCCCGGAAATGACGACATATGTTTACTTCTACATTAGACAAATTATGATGACGCGCCTATCTTTGTGTAATGTCGTAGTATGGAAGCCAGTTGGTGTCACCAAAGAAAGCGAAAAGAATGTGTTTCCGGCTTTGCCCAAAATCGAATAAGCTAAAATTTGAAAGTGGCACGAGCTGTCAAAATTTGGACTTGTTTAATTAATTCCGATTTTCACGACAGTAAAATACCTTAAAGATCACCGTTAATCTAAATGATTGGCGTTGGAATGAGGAAAATAGCCTACATATGTATCTACATGTACATAACTATAAGCCTATACGGCTATAGCTAGCTAGCCTGTGGAATGTGCGAACCGAAATAGTGTCCGAAAAGTCAACAAAATTTAAATACCCGACACGAACGTTCATTCATTCGAACCCTGAGTAAGTTCAAAACACTACTTCGGGGTACATTCTCGAGACTGGAAGCATTGGGGAGCTCCTGAATTGTACGTCTTGAGAAAAATAGCCGATAATTTCAACAATCTGTTTTAACGGAATATACATGTATGGACATTTTGGCAGCTCATGCCCCTTTAAGAGACCCTGTCAGAGTTAATGGGATCATCACTCCCACTGATCAAGTGTTGTGTTTCGTTTTCTCTTTTATATTCTTTAGCGTGAGTTGCCAATTATATTTTGGAAAATTTTATGCCACTATATCTCGAAATATATTTATATCACATATGGACTCGCTTGATTGTTTGTCAGTGAAAGTTATACACCTGACCACAGGTATCGCAAAATTCTGACTAACTCAAGGGAGGTAATTTCCAGACTTATGTCATTGTTTCGGTGATAAACATCATTTATCTCCCTTTAAATTGGTCGGGGCCATAATATCGCCTTATGACAGGCTAAAGTGGAGGATCCATGCCTCCATAAGTGTACAGCATCATATAATTTAACGAGTCTACTTCTACCATTTACATGCTAACGGAAGGTTACCTTAAAGTGGCATGAGCTGCCAAAATGTTGATATTTTGACGTTAAAACAGAATGTTGAAATTATCGATAATTTTTCTCAAGACGTTTAATTCCGAAGCTTTTTAGTGCTTCTAGTCTCGAGAATGTACGATAAAGTATTGTTTTGAACTAACTTAGAATGAATGAATGGTCGTCCCGATTCTTTAAATTTGGTGTACTTTTCGAACACTTTTTAGGTTCGTGTAGGCCACATACTGTATGGATTTTCCTCATTCCAACTCTAATCATTTAGTCATTCGATAACCTTCAAAGCCTCTTACTGTCGTGACGATCAGAAATTATGAAAATATTATGAAAAATTATGAATTTTGGAAGCTCATGCCACTTTAAATGAAAAGTGTTTTTTTAGATCTGATCCCTGTAGCCTAAGTTTCGTCATAATCTACAATAGGTTAAATCGATTGAAGTACTTCTGATGGGCTCATAATAACAAAAATACTCTTTAGATAAGGAGAATCTGAGACGGACTTCTAAAAAGAATATTACTAATAAGTTTTCAGTTCATTTATAGACCATATCACGTTATATTCAGTAGTGTTAAGTGGTTATAAAACACCAATTGTGCAAATAAAAACCGGTAGGTTCTATCTCATATATCTTTTAAACAAAATAAACACATTTCAATGCATGGCTATTATACAAAAGTAAATTTTGTGTGGCTTGAACAGCATGAATCTAGTTTTGGAAATGTTTATGGTAAAACGATTGGTGTAATTTACAATCATGTCTGTAAATAACTTAAACATGGATGATCCTAAACTTTTGTTTTAACAAATCATAGGTGGGGCATCCTTTAATAAATGAAATGCAATTCAACTTCTACTAAAATTAAGGTTACAGTGTGTCTATAAATCTGTATGGATTTCGTAATATTGCAGCTAATGGAGTCGGATTGTATGATTGACGGGATCAAAAAACTTAATTATTTAGTGTCTTTTAGAAAGTGATTATAACAGTATTCTCGTTATTTTTTGGGGATTACACTTTCTTGAAAATGGCAGAAATTCTCCTACCGATTTTGGATGAAACCTTTTTTTTAGAGGAGGCCGGTTGGCTGAATGGATAAGGCAGCCGGCATTTAGTGCTGGCGATAGGTGCCATACACTGGGACCTGGGTTCGATTCCCGTTTCGGGTTTCATCCAAAATCGGTAGGAGAATTTCTGCCATTTTCAAGAAAGTGAAATCCCAAAAAAATAACGAGAATACTGGTACCAAAAGCTTTTTGGCTATTCTTTAGTCACTGGCCTCTCTATTCCCAATAAGAGTTGCTGGCAATAGTAGAATAGTTTGGTTCAAAAGCAAACTGACTGTTAGAGAAAGGATTGGATCGATTAAAGAAATCAATCATCCGAACAGAGACGTTTTTCCCGCGTGAGCGATAAATGGTTCCAACGATATTGGTCTTCTGATTATGTAAGACCTCAACAAAGAGGGATTCATATTGGATAAATTGTCATCTAATACAGACATCTAATACTGACATAATGTAGATATTTTTTCCATTAAAACAGAATATTGGAATTATCGGCATGCAATTCAGAAGCTTTTTAGTGCTTATAATCCCGAGAATAAATAATAAAGTATTGTTTTGAACTAACTTAGGCTTAGGATGAATGAACCTTCGTCTCGGTTATTTAGATTTTGTTAACTTGTCGGACATTACTTCCTCTCGTAGAGGCTGTATGGATTTGTCTCATTCCAACGCCATGCAATCATTTAGCTTTTCATGACTTCCAAAGCCTGTTACTGTCGTGACGTGCGAATTTTGGGCAGCTTTTGCCACTATGTACAATATAATCACAAAGTCCTCAACCATTTCTTTTTGCTCGAGAAGATGTTAAGGAGGTATAATTGGGTATACCCAATAAATGTTCAGTAATAGTGTTAACCCGGCTTTCTGATATTCCAATAACAGAAAAGATTAGGTTCAAATTATGAATTTGACCGAACATTTCACAATAATTTTTTTCTCAGACTTCTAGCGTTTTTATGAATAAATGATAGAACCCTGTTGTGGGTAACGTTTTCTTCTTGGATATAACTATTTAAAGTCTCCTCAATATAATAATCTGAATAGTGGTCGGATATATTTTGCCAATGTGATTCTTCATAAGTTGAATCATCCGTTAATTATTTATTTTGAATTTTCGTTCAGCTGCAGTGGGTTAAAGCACAGGTTTTCCAAATTGTTTAAACAATGATCGATTTTTTGTAAACTAATTGCCTATATATCATTATCCGGATCAGTACGGTACTTACAGTACGGTTGTTGAGGAGTCGTCTTCCACGTCACAATCTACACAAAACTATTCAATGGCAATATTATTTTATACAAAATAGCTAGGTAAGGAATTTACCTTTGTCGAATCAGTCTAATTCCCCCCACTTCCTGCATTAAAGCGTATTTTCCTTTCCATTTACTGGGTTGTATTAAAGCATACGCATCACTACAATAACTATAAGATTTGTCTTTTACGTCTTGTTATGATATATCGAAGAAGCCGGGAATAAGTTAAATCCAGTTAATCAGCTAATTTGGCCATACCACAGGCCTGGTCTAAAGACATGAATCTGAAGACATGTGCGAGACCAATATTGTCAGCAATATCAACCAATAAGATTCTCAGACCTTTGGGATCGGGATTTGCCGATGGCCAAACCAGAATGCGCCTCCACGTCCATCCCAGGGGATATAGGATTTTGGCGAAGTTGGACACTACAGGTTTATATCTGTAAGAGATGCCCATTTTTATATCCAGGAAAGCGCGTGGAGCGCATCTCCCGCAATGTAGGGGCTCCGAAGATTCGAGCACTTTGCCCATGCCCGTTGTTGAAAAAAAAAAATCGGTCGCCGCTCATGAGCTTTCAAGCGACTTAATTCCAGATTTCGTTCTCGGGCTTTATCCGCCAGAGAAATGTGGTTACAACGTGATCAATTTACTAATGCACAACTTCCTATACCTGGTACACGGCTTATAACCGAACAATATACTTCCAGAATGGACAACCACCCATATAGTGAAACAGCAAAGTCTCCCAAAGCATCATTTCGACCAAACCCACACATATCTGGGTTATTTACTATGTCATAAGAACAAGTATAAAGCCCACAACTGTTACCTTCAAGCCTTGACTGGGAATTCTGCCACATCAAAACGTTTTTTGGCGTCCAACGTCCAGCCTTAGTTGCGGCTGCAACCAGCGACGTTCCACTGCACAGCACTCATGAAATTAACCCTGATGCCTTCAACGAACTTTCAAAGAGCCTATTCGCCCGGTTCGCAAATTTCCCAGACATTGATCACTCCCGAAACATTTTCAAGATTATGGAATGTAGTGCCTTCAACTTTGTGACTGCCAAGGATAGAATGTTCAATGAGGTTTAACTTCTTAATTGTCTCGTTAACCTGACGGAAAGTGATTCAAACTTTTTATTTGTATTCAGTAATGTGACAGGTTAATCCCCTTTATTGCCAGAGGATAGAAACTCCAATGATGCTTGACCATTTCCTCAGTCTCATGTTTCTGTTGCAGAACAATTAGTCTTATTCCGGATATTGTCTGTTGCAGAACAATTAGTCTTATTCCGGTTATTTACTGTTGCAGAACAATTAGTCTTATTCCGGTTATTTACTGTTGCAGAACAATTAGTCTTATTCCGGTTATTTACTGTTGCAGAACAATTAGTCTTATTCCGGATATTTTCTGCACATGTGTTAAGTGTCGACTTGAGTTATTTTTATGGCTTTTTCTCATAGTACCGATGTCTTCTGTCTTGGACTGATATGACAGTATAGTTAGTTACGCAACTCGCCATCAGTCCTTTCCAGAGGACATTCCAATCTGTCTCTCCTTAAAGAAAAAAAAACTCTGAGAAGGCTTTGGCTCCATAGCTCTATCTTGGTAGGGTGGCCAGGTACTTGCCGGGTTGTCCCCACCAATAAACCTGGCACCTATGCCATAACAGGGAAATAAAATTCAGTGTGGCGTTAAACATCTACCAATAAACCACATGAGTATGAGAGTTTTTCAGTTTTTCCATAGTCGCCGGAAATTCGTCTTGACAATTGTCCTTCCGACAATAAATGGCCAAATTGAATGTCTTTAGCAATATTAGTTATAAGTTGGCTGATATTTGTAAAACTCACCATTCGAATAAATATACAGAACAAATATGGAGAAGATATATTTTCCGAGGGCACGTATCTCCACGTTAACCTTTGGCACAGGAGCAGTAAGATGGTCGCCACCTCGATATTGGCATTGAATTTTAGAATAATACGTTGGTATACATACGTTAAGAAGGTGCCTAAAATGCTTCAACTTTTTATGACTGCTGCAACTGCAAAACGAATCCGGGGATTTAGAAGCATTAACTTCATCTAAATATGCCAGTTGTTCATTTGATTAAACTCTCTGTTATTTGTCTTTAGTGGCATTGCCTTCTCGCACAGTAATACTCAAAGCAAACCCTTCGAACACAGCACTCTCATCTGATTTTTTTAGTCTCATCTTTTAGATGGTAAGGTAGGCAAGATATGTTTCAGAGGAACACATACAACGGTCCGAATAATACGTTAGGAGCGTGTCACACATTCTCTTTTACAAACAAAACAAACACAGGAACAAGTGTCAATACAGGTCAAGAACAGAAATAGGAAACTTTTAACTTTTAAATGGCGCTGAATTTACTCAAAAATGACCTAAACGTTTGCAATACTGGTCCACAAACCAACAGCTTGTTGTATCACATAACGCTGAATGGACATGAAAGATATATATATTTATGATCACTAAAACACACGGGCACAGGGAAAATCTTCTTGTCTAAAATAACCATGGAAATCGACAATTCAGATATTATATGTGATGCACATTCATGGAGAAACTCTCAAAGCGGTTCAAAAATTGTCCAGAATTCATGCCCCATATGAATACCCCTAATGGACTATTACTAACCTACATTGTACGTACGTATATTCAGAATTTAGGTCCATATAAAGGTAAGTGTTTTACAGACACACCCCGGGTTATTGTTATACAGGAATGGTGGGTTTTCACTATTAGTGCTCATGCCTTATGTAGAGAAGAATGTTAAACGGATCATTTATTCCATTGTTAAGGAACATTCCATGTAAGTGAGTCGAATTTATGAAAAGACATTTTCAACAAATGACATTGTCTGGTTGTGAACAAAGCCTACATTCACCTGCTATGAGAAGGAATATCAAATCTTCTCAGAGACACGTGGCTAATCTATAGACCATAGCAACTCTCTTGGATTAATCTGTCAGAAGACGCTGTCTATTTAGATCAAATTTTATTATTAAGACGTTGGGGAAAAATCTTGTGTAACTACTTTTTACTAGATTTGCATTCAGCCCAATCTGACTGACTTGTTTCAATCCGATGCATATTGCAGCTAAAACACTCTTTGTATATATTTAAGAACACTAAAAGACACGGGCATACCGAAAATCTTCTTGTCTGAAATAACCATGGAGACAGTTTTCTGATTGTGTTAAAAAGGGGCATAACATTAAAACCTTTATACCCCATCATAAATTGTTGTAATAGACCAACCCTATGATATTTCATTAGGTTGACGACTGACAGGAGCTTGGCCTTAGTCAGTATGTTTTAAATTAGGGAATCAGAAATCGTCGATTAGTCTCACTTCCGGTCTTTTCGTTTTTGGTTCACGATCTCAAATTTATTGGCCGACTTTTTTTGTCCCTCAAATCAAACCTTTCATCAAAAATGTGCATCAACACTTTCATCATTTCATCAGCTCATACCTTTGTAAATTGTGTTTTTATAACAATTAGATATTCATGGTAACCCCATGTAAGAAGGTTAAACCTGTAACCTGTATCAAACGAAGATTAGAGCATCTTTGAAACATTCTTATTCCGAACGGTGGCATCAACAGACAACCCGGTCTTTCATAAAATTGGTTTGGATTTTGAAAGCAAAATAAAAAATTTGTTTTCAAAATCCAAACAAGTTTTTTGAACAGACACGAACTGCAAAAAAGTCAATATTGTATTCAAAAGTATAAAGTTCCTAATGCCTTACTCCGTCTTTAAAGCTATTGAACGCAGTGTGATATAAAATACACTTGTGGACTAACATCGGACAAAGGGGCGCTGGTGGCCCAATCTTGTGATCAAATAATGTTAGGTCAACATCTTATAATTACATTAACACACAAATAGTGCTTTATTTGGACACATTTATTCCTACAAGATATGATGGTAACGTCGAGTAAGCCGATAATTCAAGCGCCCGGCATCGAACATTTTGACCATGTTTTCTGATAGAGAAAATAGAGAAAACTAGAGAAAATAGAGAAAACTTTCCCGTGGTTTTAGTTAATATATCTCAGGTACAATTTGCCTGTTTCTGTATGGAATCCTTCGAATTAAATATGCTAGCGGGTTTTAGCAACCCTATATATTTTGGAAAAGTTTAATGACACGAGAATCCAACCATAGAAAAGGAGAACATTTGATTACACATTCTGAGGATTGGAATCAATATGACAAATACCTACAGATTACACGACAAACAAATCTTATAAAGTCAACATAAAACAAGAAAATGTTTAAATCTTTAGAAATTGCTGCTCCGTATTAAACCCTTTACCCACTTTCCTCTCGCGGTCATATAGCCATTTTTTATTGTAATTGATGTGTACAATTTGAGTTAACTACTTGTATGATGAGAGATGGAAGAGTGTAGTATCTGCTGAGCCGATAAGAAAAATGTTAAATATGCCGACGGAATTAACTGGAGCGTGAAAACGATGTGGGGGCGAAATTGTCGGGCAATAAATATGACAAGATCAGTATCAGTCAATGTAATATATTATATTTCATTTTAATGTTAGACATTTGTCGAGTTAATCGGTTAGAGTATTTGAGACTGTCCAATAATAGCAATCCCACTCTGACTCAGATATATTGTAACCTTGCAAATGTATGGCTAAATGGCAGTATGTACTCTCCCTGGTTCATTCGGGGGGAAAATAACAAACAAAAAACAAACAAACAAAACAATAACATTAGTTTCCGTTCATTTTTATTTTATCTAATGTTCCGGATATTTCTTGGTTATTTTTTTCCATTTGTTTTTTTTATCAAAAAGAGCAAAGAAAAAGACGCGCTTCTCGTTTCTTGCCATGCCCTTTCTGTTTAGTTTCCATTACTTTCCCTTAAGTTAGTAGCCGTTGAAAGGCGACGACAATGACAAATTGTGAACAGTATTATTAACAAGGTATTTGAGGAATTCTAGTGATTTATAATCGTTTTAAAGTTGACTGAATCAACTTCGTGCTAGAAGTCTCTTCTCCCATTGGCTAACGAAACCACGAGATGGGCCGTCTCTAAATCTCACTTACACGTGGAGGAGACCTAATAAAGAGTTTATCCAAAAGTAACACAATATCTGACATATATCCCTCCATTAGGCACTTACCCTGTTAATTTACGATTTACAATCTGCCACTGATGTTTGGAAATATATTTATGAATGGAATGATTTGCTCGGTCTGGATAGCTGAAGGTCTTGATACATTCCGGTATATCTGGGAAGACTTGGTTATTAACACCAGCTGTTAGAACACAAACTTTCGCCGAATTCCAGAGCAATTAGTTGACCACTAAAACCACTTAGAGAGTACTTGAAGGAAATAAACCAGACGGCGCTGCAAGGCGGAATGACCAGTAGTGATGTACCATTTCAGTCTAAAGAAAATGACCAGACAACGTCACACCTTCTAAAACGCTCGAGACCTTACGTAACTGACGCGTGTTCTTCCCATTGACCAATCAAATCGCGAAGAAGATTCCATCGAATTGAATGTTTATGCCTGCATTCATTATTATCAATTTTCGCTTGACTTTCATTAGATGATGATACCTTTGGACTATTGCAAACAACTTTCGCTGAGAAATCAAAAGTATTTCCAGTTTTCGTTAGTTTTGATATCATATTTCAGAAAACAGTGACAATATGCCCTATAAGTGGTCCGATTTACAGAAACAAATTTTCTGGATGATTTTTACAGCCGATATATTACTGTGCAGTTTTTGGTAAGTAAACCTCTGTATTGGAATGTCCACAGTTTGGATAGTAACTTTAACTTTTCGTATCTGCTTAAGAAGATATTTTTGGTTTAGACGTAGAACATATAAGATTATTAATTTTCGTCAAAACAAATAAGAAAATCGTCTGTTATATTTTCCCAGTACGTGCAATTTAGCAACCTACAATTTGAAAAGAACTCTAATTTATTTGAAATTTGTTTGTTTAATACATAGGGCTTTAGTTCTTACCCGTTGCACCAATACAAATCCAGGACAAATGGTATTAAGAAATATAACTTTACAATCATTTTCTTTTAAACTTTAATTCATAAGCGTCTATAATTAATTGTTTGAATGGATTATTTGGAAAGCGTTTAAGGAAAGCTATGAGAGAAAACACAAAGATCTAATGAGGAAATCACTTCTTGAATTCGAGTTACTGTAGTACAGAGAGTAGAAAGTAATTCACTCCCATTCAGTGTCTCTTTTGAGAGATAGAGAAGTTCATGAATGAGAAGGTAAAGTGAGTAAACGGGTAAAAAATTGACCCAATACTTACGAGAAATGTAATATTCTTTCTATATACATAATGACTTAAAAAAGTAGACCGTAAAAAGTAAGTCGAAATATCTTATAAATAACTTATCATTTCCGCCCTTCATTCATGTTTTTCAACTTACGTTATATGATATAAGTAACAAAAACTACGTTTTGCAATTACGTTATGTTTGTTATGATGGTATTTTCTGTTATCAAAATAAACATGCCATTTGTTCCACTTTTCCCTTTAAAAAATTATTTCTTTCAGACTTAGGTAGTCTAGATAGCTATTTTGACGAAGCTTGACGATTGTATAAGTTTATGAAATAAGCAATGTACCTTTAGAATGATATATTTTATCTAAAACATTCTAGAAAACATAACGAAGAATACTGGGTGGCATTGGCTTAATACGATCAAACATTTTACTTTTTTGACAGACTGTTTTTTTATACGAAATTTATTGATATGCACGTTAAGCTGCACCAACTTATATTGTGCAATAATTAATTAGAACGTTACAATTTAAGAAATGTTTGAAACTCTCTTTAAACGTGGGTTCCATACTAATGATAAAAAAATTATCAGTTACACTTGACGAGGACACCGGCACAGGTGTCGAAAGCTAGTGTTGTTAAAAAAACAACTGAGGACGTGGTGATGTCTTTAATTTTTTTATCATTAACGTTACAATTGTTTAAATAAATGGCAAAGTAGAAGATGATATTTACAGTGATGGCAACAGTAGCTGCTGAAAACAGTGCATATGATATAAAGCCAAACTAACTAAATGGGATGAAAGACTTTGACAGACTTTGGAAAGCTTAAAGTGGCATGAGCTGCCAAAATGTTGATATTTTGATGTAAAAACAGAATGTTGACCTAATTGGCTATTTTTCTCAAGACGTATAATTCAGAAGCTTTTTAGTGCTTCTAGTCTCGGAAATGTACCATAAAGTATTGTTTTGAACCAACTTTGGCTTAGAATGAATGAATGGTCGCCTCGGTTATTTAAATTTTGTTTTCTTTCGAACACTATTTCGGTTCGTACAGGCCACATACTGTATGGATTTTACTCATTCCAATGCCAATCATTCAGTTTTTCGATGACCTTCAAAGTCTCTTACTGTCGTGAAGATCAGAAATTATGAAAAAAGTGTGAATTTTTAGCAGATCATGCCACTTTAAAGGCACACTCGTCGTTGAAATATTGTTTACATTAAGATAAAACATAAAAAGCCCCCACACACAAAGGTTTCTGTGTTTTCTCAGAAAGAATTTAGAATATTTTACAACATCTAATATCTTCATTTGATTTTGAAAATTGTATTTGTTAGGTACACGCAATGCTAATAAACAGAGTATACGCACAATTGTTTGAATCAGATTTTTGTTTTAAGCCAATGGTAGGGATTTAATCTGGGGTTTACATAGGATGAATTTGGCTTAAAGATGCACAAGTTGCCAAATGTTGATATATTTCTGTGTTAACAAAATTAGGGGGAAAATTGACTATATTTCAATTTATAAGCGTTTTAGTGCTACTTGAATCCAGAATGTACGTTCAAGTAGTGTTTTGAACTAACTTCGACTTGAAAAAATAAACGAACGTTGGTCCAATTTACCTAAATTCGGTTTTCTTTTCCGACATTGGCTTGGCGAGAGACTGTGTGGATTTTTCTCATTCTAACGTTAAACACGTATTTTTATGATGAAATTCAAACCCTCTTATTGTCGTGATATATAGTCCACATTCATAGAAAAAAAACGCACTTTTTGGCAGATTATGCCACCTTATCGAACACAAAAAACGGCCACTGATAAATGAGGGATAATAAACTAAACACAAAACAACTAGAAATGTTTGTTATCCAACACTGGACTGGGATTGATTGTTTGGTGTTCGGGTTTCGCTTTGAGGAATGCTTTACACAAACAACTGGTAATATTGAACATAACTGGACATGGTACTGTTTATAAAGCGATAGAATGTGTGCTTTGGTGAACAAAATTCATTTGCAACCATAACAGAACTCTGAACAAATGTGCATTTTTATTACTTTCAGTGAATGTTTTTATTTCCGGCGAGAAGCTGAGGTTGTGAGACCACGTTGTTCTGTAGCGAGATACTACGAGAATGGGCGCTGTGAACCCTGCTATCATTTCTGTAGTCGAGAAGGGTACGTTTAATTACTTACAGATATAACTGTACATATATGATCAAACCTTCCTGAAGGAAACACTATAGGAAGGATAATGTATTGCCAAGTATTTATTTGGGACAGTCTTAGGTAATAATAAAGCCTTCTACATTTGATAGTTATCGGGATGAATGGGATCTCTTTATAACAACAGCCATCAAACAGACCATTCTTTTGATCAAACTACGACTTACTTCAAACTGTTTATGGTCATTCTGATGCCGATTTGACTTCAACCAGACGGAATCTGTGGATTTTCAAAAGATTTCTTCAAGAGTATAGTTAACTTGCATTCTCTTGAGCCCATAAGAAATCTGACTGCGAGAAAATTATCATTATAGTGTCACAAGCTGGATTGATTGTTTGGTGTTTTACGCCGCCCTCAAGATTATTTTTGATTATATGGCGGCGTTGCCAGTTTTATTGTGGGAGGAAACCGGGCTCTATGAAACCCACGACCTTCCGCTGGTAACTGGCAACCATCCCACATAGGTCGTTCGAGTGAAAACCCAGTCAGAAAATTTTCCAATTTTTTTGGCCCCGTCACAAGCTGGAAGAGATCGCACTATTTACTCAAATACTGAATAAGCATTTAAATACATCGAAACTTTAAAGTAGCATGAGCTGCCAAAATGTTGATATATTTACGTTAAAATAGAATGTTGAAATTATCGGCTATTTTTCTCAAGAAGTATAATTCAGAAGGTTTTTAGTGCTTCTAGTCTCGAAAATATACGATGAAATATTGTTTTGAACTAACTTTGGCTTAGAATGAATTAATGGTCGTCCCGGTTATTTAAATTTTGGTTACTTTTTTAACACTATTTCGGTTCGTATAGGCCACATACTGTATGGATTTACCTCATTCCAACGCCAATCATTTAGTTTTTGAATGGCCTTCAAAGCCTCTTACTGTTGTGACGATCAGAAATTATGAAAAAAGTGTGAATATTGGCAGCTCATGCCATTTTAAAGGATTGAAGGGGAGGGGGGGGGGGGGGGGGAATTGAATGAGTTTGTTACCTGTACGTAATGGAAATTTTTTGTAAAAAGTAAACACGATTTAAATCACCGGTCCACTATTCACCCGTATATGATCGGAATAGCTTCTTTACACAAATTAAATATACATTTTGAGCCCGACATCAATAAGAAGTTCCAAATTAGCGTTGCTTGAAAAAATTGCACAGAGTTCCAAAATTTGCTGCTTTATTTTCACTAAAATTGTTAAGTCGTTTCAGTTCTATAAAGAAAAAATGCTGAATTTTAATATTTATTAATAAATCAACATGCCTTACATATAAAGTGGTCTAACTACATAGGCGTGTCTTTTTAAGCCTTTGATTGACTGTATAAATAACCAGTTTATCACTTATTAGATTTTATCTGGTCATAATTAACGAAATACGCAGCAAAAACTTGCGTCTGACTCATTAGAAGTGCGTCAATATATTTGACATATTTCCCGCGACTTCATAAATACAGGATAAAGGACAAAAACGAACCAGAGAGATGCTTTATTTACACAGATCACTGGATCTCAACAACAACAGCCAGAAAATAGACAAAACATGTCCAATTCTTTATACGAAACCCTCTCACACATCTTAAAGAAATGCTACTGCAACAGAAAAGAAAATCTTTAAAAAGTTGTGTTACAGCGAAAGCGTTAAAAAAAACTTGGTCAAAATTTTCGATGACGGGCATTGGGATTATCAGCTTACCCGACGTTACCATGGTAACAGAGATTTGGCTAACTAAACCACTATTACTGTGGCATTGTGATTGGGTTGTCCAACATCATTTTGTCCACATTTTCAAGATTCCAGTCGTTAAGCCAAGGCGTCCCTGTCGAATATAGACAATTGAATGTTTTCAGCTATTGCTGCATATTTGACTACACCCAAAAAACAAAAGATGTAAGAAACTGTTGGTCCAATATATTACAAAATGATGTTAGGACAGCCTTTGTTGTCCGCATTGGCTCATTTATAGCGCTGAGGTTAGTCATAGAGGGATGGTGAGGAAGATGAACATTTGTCTCGACATGCGACTTATTTTAAATCTCAATTTAAACTATTTAACGCATGCTTATGCATACTCATCTATTCCTGGTTAAAGGGGGAGAAAAAAAAACTTTAGAGTTCAGAAGAAGAGCGCTAATGTTTCCTTACCAACAGTACCAGACACAGATTTTTGCGATTTGTTTACGCCGGACATTGAAGTTAAAAAAATATCACAATAAACAAAACAAATTGGTCAACTTTCAAAATCTCACAATTAGGCCTAGGTTAAATTGTCCCTCCTCAAGGCCTTCGTAACTCACCAATATGGAACGTAGACCAGTTTTTGGCTAGGCCCATTTTCCTCAAAGTTTCCTTTGAAAGTCAATGTAAGTTTTAAGAAACTGAGAGCATTTTTCTTGAGATAGGAATACATTGAGGAGAGTGAAATTAACCTAGGTTTAAAGGTTTTCAGTTCACCAATTTGTTTTGTGCATGTAGCATAATACGTATTTTACAAACTGCAACATGCCCCATCAAAAAAAAAAAAAAAAAATATGTGTTTGGTACTGTTGGAAAGGAAAATCAAGCATTTTATTTTTTGTTTTCTTTTCAAATATCATGAGCAAATTTTTTTCTTCGTATAAAAGTTAAAATATACCTGTTAATCAATTTATTCTAATATACTCTATAAACAATTATTTTTGAAAACCTTTTCAGATGTTCTGGGCCGGGTAGCCATGTTGGGCCAGGGGGATGTAAATCTTGTTTCAAAGCGAAAGAATTACCCGACGACCCTAGTACAGTACAGTGTATATCCAGTTTTATGCCCTGTCAAAACGGGTCTTATCTCAGGCGGGTCCCTGTTACAGACCCGGGTCCTTTGGCAGGATTCGTTGTAAGTCTCACTTATTGTCATCATTAATTAGTTTGCTCGAAACGAAATTCGCCATTTGATGAAACCGAAATAAGAAATAAAACAAAAACTCTTTTTGTTGATATTTATGTCGACGTATTAACCTTTAACGTCCATTAAGCTCACTCACACAAAAAATTAAAATTACATACCTAATTGAAACTTGATAAACTGTTGTAAGCTATCTAGACAAAATTTGCTATAAAGAGTTGAAAGTTCATAAGCTTATGTTAAATACTTTTATTGCGCGAAAAATTAAGAAAGAGTTGCATGCCTCAACTCCAAGTTTATGATGTGGGTAGGTGTTTTCGGATCCAATGCAATTGGACCACTATAGACGTACATGTAAACCAACATCGGAAAACAATAAATACTTTTCTAGATTCAATAGGTGCTGTTGACCTAATGTCTCAACAAAGCCGTATACAGGGTACTGGTTGTCCAACTCACGTGGGCACAATATGCTTAACCAACCTTTGGTAAACACATTGATCCAATATAGCTGGGAGGAAATTTGAAATAATCGTGCACTTTGTGACCAGTTTTTTAATTTTTGCATGGTGCTAGGTATGGGTACAAGGTTTTCAGAAACCATCGCAAACAAGTTGAGATCGCCCCCTAGCGGCCTGTGTGCATATAATCCAATATGGCCGCCACGGGTAAGAGTTCAGGGGCAAATTGATTACCTTACTTGTGACAAAACCTTTTATTATCACCCAATGTTAATGTTTTAAAGGGATCAATTTAAGTTCCTGATATATGCAAAAAAGGTCAAGGTCATTCCAAGGTTCAAGGTCATTTACAAGGTCAAATGTAATTTTCAAGGTCAATGGTTATTTTTCCATGAAAAAGGTGTAGATGTAGGATTTTCTTTCTGTATTTTGTGGGAACCTGTAAATAGAGTGTTGGAAGATCAATTCAAAACTCCCTCTGGCAGGTTTGAATTTCACTGAGCACCATGCAGCTAAGGTTCTTCCCTGAATGGTCATGCAAAAAACCACCGCGTAAGTAATTATAATCTTCAGCGTGGCAATAATCACAAATAATCGTAGGACAATTTTATAGCATTTCAGTGAATACAAATTCTTACATCTTAATTTTACATCTTTAAAACAAATTCCACAACTTGCATGAACTCTGAAATCGATCAACCAATAGCATCAACAACAGCAAGAAATGCTGGCTGTCCCTCTCCTAATAGTAAAGTCAAAATATAACTTTGTTACCCATATGCTCTTTCAATATCATTTGGTTTATTCCACACACGAGCCCATAGAGACTTTCAACTCATGGTATAGTATTTAATAGATTATCACCCTCAAATAGCTAGCTTCTATTCTATAGTTAAGATACAAATGGATACAGATCACAGTTTCTGACTTCCGGATTTTCCTAGGAAGACAGATCACAGTTTCTGACTTCCGGATTTTCCTAGGAAGAAGTTCCAGATATTTTTTGTCTGTGTTTTTTTTTAATTATTTTTTCCTGACCCCTTGCATTTTTTCTGGACATTTTGGTATTTTTTATGAAAGGACAGGGGTTGAGTTACTGTCTGGAAATGATTTTGGAAGTGGAATGGGACCAGTTCAGGTGGATGGAGATCTGGTAGTTAGGCGTGCTTTGGTCTGTTTGCATGCGGCGGATTATGTGCAAAGTGACTCCTACCCGCATTTTCTGGTCGTAGTTTAAAATTTCTACATTGAACCTTTGAACAAATTTTGCTTAAAATACTGCCAAAGGACTGTTTAAGGCCCCCACCGAAGGATTTGGTTCAACAAAAATTAGGGAAGGTGCTGTGAGAGCAGACATTAACATCACCGCAAATGGGAAATGAAGGAAAATGAAACTGTGACCTGCTGCCGTAAAAGAAACTGGTCGTTGTCGCAGTCACCCTATAGGGATCCCAATAACATACACAGATGTTCTGTTCAGCTCCATTGTGAAAATACGATCGACACAAGTTTGCGTTTAACTAAACCGCTGAGTCTATACTAAGCAATTGAGCTACATGAAAAAGGTATGCTTTCACACGGCTTATGACTAAGGTACTCCAATATTTAAGTTCTTGATATATATATTAGTTTGCCGAGTTTTGCATGAACGTTTCACGGAATGACACATACGGATCTGAGAAGACAATCGATCACAATGACCACCGCATTGGCCTAAACGTTGGTAGATAGCAACATATATCGTCTAAAAGTCTTTATGTATGGAAAAAATTACCAGTTCAAGTTCTCCCACCGAAGCAAGGAAGTTGAGTTCACGTTGTATGATGTCACCAAGACACCGATGGATCATTGATTGCTCATTGATGTTTTTCGCCGCACTAAAGATTATTTCGCCTATATGACAGCGTTGCTAGGTTTATTGGGGGAGGAAACCGAGCTTTTTGCCTGGAGGAACCCACGACCTTCGGTAAGTACCTAGGAACTCTCTCACATAGGACTTCGATAGAATCCATCTATAGCCAATAAAGTATACCCTCTTCATAGCAACATCCACAACTTTGAATGCCTTCCCAGAGAGCCCAACCAGAATGAACCAACCTGAAACCAAAGGTTGTTGTGTCGTTGGCCCACGACCAGCCTTAAACGTTGGGTTTTGATATTTTGCTCAGCGTTCTAATGTTCACCCAATGGTTTAATGTTGGCAATCAGTTGACCCAACATTGGCGCATGGTGGGTATAATGTTGTATAACAGTTGGTACTGGGCCGGTGAAGTGTCTATCTATAGTTGGCATATTGTTAGCAAGGTGTTGACTGACTATCGTAAAATGGTTGGATTAAGATTCAGTATATCCGTTGGGCCAACATCCTTCCGGTAATAGCACAACGATGGTCTTGAATTTCCACAATGTAGATGGATAATTTGACAACTGTCGACCTCTGATGTACTGTTGATCTAACTTTGGAGCATGATATTTTACTAAATTGGTTTAGCCCACCCCCAATGAACGTTGCAGGCTGAAGCTGGCCTAACTGAAGTGAAAGTGGAGTTTCACCATTGCTCAATAAATCCATGCGGTCCGTTTAGGAATCTACACAGTCCGTTTAGGAATGTACAAATTCCGTTCCGAAAACTTTCTTGAACTTCCTTTGTTTCAGTAAAGAGATCAAAGCATTTCATAAAATAACAAAACTCATGGTCCATGGTTTTTCAAGCTGGTTTCGATGTAAGTGGAAATAAAAGAATGTTTTTAATATCATCGCATGCTTCAAACATTAATGGCTACGGAAAACCCACACAAAGCCGATTAAAGTCAGAACGATGCGGATGACATATATCCAAAGTTGGGCCACAGCTGTATTGCCAACCAATCACTTATAACCAAAGTAGGTAAAAGTTGATAGACCAACCAAAAAATTGCCGACCTTGGCACAGTTTTGGGTGGTCGACGCTTAGGCTAACCATAGGTTGGCCAACCTTGCCAATATACAAGCAACCATGGATCAATGACCAGCGAACCATTTGCCGACTATTAGCCGACTAAAAGAGGGTGGTCGTGGTATAACGTGGGACCAACTGTGGGTGACTGAGGCTAAATTAATATGAAATGAGTCATTTTAAATGACTGACAAGGCTTTACCAATCCAGTACAGCAAACCATAAACCAACCATAATAAAACCACATAAATGCCAACTAGTTACCAGCAGACTGGTGATTAACCCTTCGCCAATTGACTCACCACGGTAACCTTGGCCCAACATTGGCTCAGCCTTGAACGCCCATTCATTCGCCAACTTGAACAAATACAATCTTGCCACTCGAAATCCAACGTTGATCCAATGCTGGTAACGTTGAAATTGACCAACTTAACCAACCTTGGTCCAACCATGCAGACAAATTGCCAATAATGGCACAACCTGTTTGTGCTGTCTTTGTTGGTCGATTTTATTTTGAATTTTCTCTTCAAACGAATTCAAAGTCCAAAAGCAAAATTCAACGCGCTTGACACTGGGTGCTATTTGAGAGGCAAATGGAAAATGACAAAGAGTTCAAATGACGTAGGTCCAAAAATGCTTTGGCAGAGCTACATGTATGTCATTATCGTGGGTACAAAATAGTCCAAATAGCGACCGCATCTAGACGTTTTTCTTTACCAGTTTCGGTGTTCTTTATTCCAAGCTATATTGTTACATTGATATTGAACATATACATTTGAAATTAAATCATATTCTTAATAGATAGTTATAAAAATAACTAAGTTGTAATCCTTTGGATTTTAATTTGGCAAGTCTCAAGATCTCCCCCTAAAATGCCCTTTCCACTTCAAAAATAGCCTTCAAACCAAAGATTGGCGTTCAGAAAAACCGATTGCCTCTCAATAGATGATTAAAGACGTGTCGCATGATGTTCAGTGCCAAAAGAAGCCGCAAAATAGGATATATCGTAGGCCAGGGTCGCCATTTTGGATTTTTCATTCATATGCCACCAGGGGGCGCTGTCAACTTGTTTGCGATGGTTTTAGAAAATCTTGTACCCATACCTAGCCCCATGCAAAATTTCAAAAACTGGTCACAAAGTGCACGATTATTTAAAAAATCCGCATATTCCTTCCCCGCTAATAATAATTATTTAGTTGTCCAAATTTGAACTTACAAAGTCATGCTGCAATGGTTACTTTAAAAAAAATATATATATTTTGATTTAGCAAAACTTTTCAACGGTCACTTAAGAAATTGTAAGATTTTATACCGGATATATTAAAGTGCGAATTTATATTTATGATCACTAAAACACACGGGCACAGGGAAAATCTTCTTGTCTAAAATAACCATGGAGACAAGTTTCTAATTGTGTTAAAAAGAGGTATATTATTTAGACCTTTACACCCCATAAATTGTTGTAACAAACCAAACCTAGGATATTTCATTAGGTTGACGACTGACAGGAGCTTAGCCTTGGTCAGTAGAATTTTCTATTTTTGAATTTTGAAACATTGACAGGCAAGTTCGTCATGTAAGACAACTTCAAACCAGTATGCTCTTTTATATATACAGAAACACCCACCGGTACAGACATGTTGATATGTTTTAAATGTTTTTGTTTAAGTTTAGCATTTTTTTTCTTTACAGTTGTGTAAACTATGTCATCCACTTTGTGATACTTGTTCAGGACCAGGGGCGCCTTTTTGTCTCACTTGCAAATATTATAAACTGAACGGACGCTGTGTGAGAAACTGTCCGGTGGGAACATTAACTGACCACCTGAGGAAATCATGTAACTATACGAGTACACGTCATCGTCGACGTCATACGTCATCATTTCGTCATCGTAATGTGCATATCATGTGAACAGGAGAGGAGTCTCACTTCATGTAAGTGTTGCTGAGAAACAATAATCCTAAAGCCTAGCGCAGACGAGAGGCGCCGGCTGAGCTACAAGGCACGCGTGGCCAAGGGAGCAGCTACAGATTTCAGCGCAGACGATGAGCTCTCGGCTGAGGCAAGTTCTTGGTCACCCAAGTTCACTGATCTACACAAGTGTCACTACCCGTGTTTCGTAATATTCTAAGTGGTCACATGATTTAATAGGCACACGTGATTGGACTATCCCTCCTCTCAGCTCAGCCGGCAGCTTACGTTGTCCGCACACGGTGAGATTCTTGCCACGAGAGGCAGAAAATATCAAACATGCTAAATACTTTCCTCACCGCCTCGAGAGGCGAAAATCTCATCCAAATTTACGCGCACACGGGGGAAACAGCTTAGCTCTCAGCCACGCGTAGCCGGCAGCTCAGCCGGTGCCTCTCGTGTGCGCTAGGCTTTACCGAGCTGTTTACTCTCAGTCTTACCAGGAAGATGTGATTGTACATTTATTTGTTTAAAGGACAGAGGCTGGTGCCATAAAGTGGTCAAGTTGTAGTTCAGTTGAAGGGTTGACACGATATGGATTTACTACAATGCTGTTGTTGTTCATTATACTGATTACAATGAAGGGTTGTATCTGTACGAATGAGTTCAAAACTGGTGCAAGACAGATTACTATTAATACAAGCGTTTCCTCAAGTCAAAACATTTACATTGATAGGTTTATCCATTGTTATTGTATCACAAGATTATTATCATTATTCTTTCTCATCCTATTTAAATTGTAAATTAAATAATTAATTCTCGGTGTAAATTTGACGAAGAACTTATTGTTCTCTGAATCAGTTGTGTATAATTGTTACTTATTGAACTGGTTAAAATTCATTTTCATTTCATTCCTATAAACATTGTAAATGATGACAAATTGAAGATGCTATGTGATTGTTTCTGTGATATAGGTTTTTAATATCAGCCTCTTCAATAGGTGATTGAACGACTTCAGTAGTTTTTTGTAACTTTTCATATTTTGTATTCGGAAGATCTACTGATGCTTAGGATATTCATTTAATATACATTAGTTTTTGAATAATTCATGTTCTAGCAGATTTGGTTTTAACCTTGTGTGACTTTTTAACGGAATGGTTAAATCATTATCTAATATGCCTTCATTATTTCTTATCTTGAATCCAGACAACAAGGAGATGTACCTTAGCTTTCTATCTATTTGACCGTACGATTGTATATTTGATTGTATATATGATAAATTGACATTTTATTTAAGAAAATTACGAACCTATAAATGAATTCAGTAATTTATGTGACAATTGTTTTTATGATTAAATTGTAAAAACCTGCAAAAAATTATGTATAAAGGATATCATAGAAATTGTTGTTGTTGTTTTATTTGTTCATTCTATAATTCAAATATTTCAGCAGTAATTTGAACATTTTTTCCCAATGGTTGAAAGGATAAGGAAATGACAAAAAGTATATTTTTTGGGGAAAAAACACAGAGCAGGATTTTTAAGTTCATTTCAAAACTTAATCTTTCGGGTTTTACTATTAAATAAACAATATTTCTCAGGGCTTAGATCAACGAATTATTCCTATTATATTATTAACAAAACGTTACAGCACATTTTTGTTTAAAACAGTCTAAACGAATAAATAATATTTTTAAAGTAAAATACAACGTAAAGTGTAATTAACCGGGACGAACGTTAATTCGTTTTAGACTCACAGCTGAAGTTTTAACTGAAAACTATTCACGTTCGGCAGCTCGTGTTTCTTGGAAAGTATGATCATTGGCGAGCTTAAGAGCTTTTAATTTGATATCAACCCAGAAATGTATACGTGAGGGTAAAATTGTTAGAAACAATCCGGCCTTCTTGAAGACGTCTCTTCTTTAGACAAATTTTAAATTCCCGTGCAACCTTTATGCTCAATACAAATATATTTTGATTTCAACATTAAGCTTTAGTTTTTGGGATTCAAAACGCCATGCGATTAATCCTGCCACTGTAATATATATAATTTCTAAATAAGGATTGATTGGGATGGGTTACAGTGTCAATAATATTCCCCTCAATGTCTTCCAAATGATCTGCTTCCCAATGAGTTCTGAAAACCCACATTTTATTTTCGACAGGCGTAACAGTACAAATTTGGCCAGCTTATGTCAATTTAAAGTGGCATGATCTGCCAAAATTCACACTTTTTTCATAATTTCTGATCGTCACGACAGTAAGAGGCTTTGAATGCCATCGAAAACCTAAATGATCGGCGTTGGAATGAGGAAAATCCATACAGTATGTGGCCTGTACGAACCGGAATAGTGTTCGAAAAGTAAACAAAATTTAAATAACCGGGATGACCATTCATTCATTCTAAGCCATAGTTAGTTCAAAACAATACTTTATCGCACATTCTCGAGACTAGAAGCACTAAAAAGCTTCTGAATTATACGTCTTGGGAAAAATAATTTCAACATTCTGTTTTAACGTCAAAATATCAGCATTCCAATTTCAGTATATATTAATTTGTTTTAGACATTTACCACTAAACTGGTTTGGAATGTTAAAGAATACACAAACACTTCTCATCGAGTCTTATGCCAACAACTTAGTGATTTATGTTTTGGTGCGGAAACCTCATCACCAATCAGTTAGATCGGAATGTGATGAATTCAACACAAGCACTATAACAGTTCGACCTTTGGCCTCGATGGATGGCGTAAAGTGACATTTAAAATTATGACAAGTTAACAAGTACTTGAAATTTCAACGACATAAAACAGCTTTTTAATTCAATCGTGCGTTATTTGCCATGAGTAGACAAATCGTTAATATCTCTCCGTTGAGAAGAATTCAAAGATGTTTTGTATTACAGTGAGTGTTAAGTAGTATTCGTTAAATGAGGTTTACCATTTCAAAACATGCTCTATTCGTTAAATTATGTTGACCATTTCAAAACATGCTCTTTTCGTTAAATGATGTTGACCATTTCAAAACATGCTCCTTTCGTTAAATGATGTTGACCATTTCAAAACATGCTCCTTTCGTTACATGATGTTGATCATTTTAAAACATGCTCTATTTGTTAAATGATGTCGACCATTTCAAAACATGCTCCTTTCGTTAAATGATGTTGACCATTTCAAAACATGCTCCTTTCGTTAAATGATGTTGACCATTTCAAAACGTGCTCTTTTCGTTAAATAATGTTGACCATTTCAAAACATGCTCTTTTCGTTACATGATGTTGATCATTTTAAAACATGCTCTATTTGTTAAATGATGTCGACCATTTCAAAACATGCTCCTTTCGTTAAATGATGTTGACCATTTCAAAACATGCTCTTTTCGTTACATGATGTTGACCATTTCAAAACGTGCTCTTTTCGTTACATGATGTTGACCATTTCAAAACATGCTCCTTTCGTTAAATGATGTTGACCATTTCAAAACATGCTCTTTTCGTTGCATGATGTTTACCATTTTCAAACAAGCTCTTTTCGTTAAATGATGTTTACCATTTCCAAACAAGCTCTTTTCGTTAAATGATGTTTACCATTTCAAAACATGCTCCTTTCGTTAAATGATGTTGACCATTTCAAAACATGCTCCTTTCGTTAAATGATGTTTACCATTTCAAAACGTTCTCTTTTCGTTAAATAATGTTGACCATTTCAAAACATGCTCTTTTCGTTAAATAATGTTGACCATTTCAAAACATGCTCTATTCGTTACATGATGTTGACCATTTCAAAACATGCTCTTTTCGTTGCATGATGTTGTCCAATTCAAAACATGCTCTTTTCGTTAAATAATGTTGACCATTTCAAAACATGCTCTTTTCGTTAAATGATGTTTACCATTTCAAAACATGCCCCTTTCGTTAAATGATGTTGACCATTTCAAAACATGCTCCTTTCGTTAAATGATGTTTACCATTTCAAAACATGCTCTTTTCGTTACATGATGTTGACCATTTCAAAACATGCCCCTTTCGTTAAATGATGTTGATCATTTCAAAACATGCTCCTTTCGTTAAATGATGTTGACCATTTCAAAACAAGCTCTTTTCGTTAAATGATGTTGACCATTTCAAAACATGCTCTTTTCGGTACATGATGTTGACCATTTCAAAACATGCTCTTTTCGGTACATAATGTTGACCATTTCAAAACATGCTCTTTTCGTTAAATGATGTTGACCATTTCAAAACATGCTCTTTTCGGTACATAATGTTGACCATTTCAAAACATGCTCTTTTCGGTACATAATGTTGACCATTTCAAAACATGCTCTTTTCGTTAAATGATGTTGACCATTTCAAAACATGCTCCTTTCGTTAAATGATGTTGACCATTTCAAAACAAGCTCTTTTCGTTAAATGATGTTTACCATTTCAAAACTAGCTCTGTTCGTTAAATGATGTTTACCATTTCAAAACATGCTCCTTTCGTTAAATAATGTTGACCATTTCAAAACATGCTCTTTTCGTTAAATGATGTTGACCATTTCAAAACATGCTCCTTTCGTTTAATGATGTTGACCATTTCAAAACATACTCTTTTTGTTACATAATGTTGACCATTTCAAAACATGCTCTTTTCGTTAAATGATGTTGACCATTTCAAAACATGCTCCTTTCGTTAAATAATGTTGACCATTTCAAAACATGCTCCTTTCGTTAAATGATGTTGACCATTTCAAAACATGCTCCTTTCGTTAAATAATGTTGACCATTTCAAAACATGCTCCTTTCGTTAAATGATGTTGACCATTTCAAAACATGCTCCTTTCGTTAAATAATGTTGACCATTTCAAAACATGCTCCTTTCGTTAAATAATGTTGACCATTTCAAAACATGCTCTTTTCGTTAAATGATGTTGACCATTTCAAAACATGCTCTTTTCGTTAAATGATGTTGACCATTTCAAAACATGCTCCTTTCGGTACATAATGTTGACCATTTCAAAACATGCTCTTTTCGTTAAATGATGTTGACCATTTCAAAACATGCTCCTTTCGTTAAATAATGTTGACCATTTCAAAACATGCTCCTTTCGTTAAATGATGTTGACCATTTCAAAACATGCTCCTTTCGTTAAATAATGTTGACCATTTCAAAACATGCTCCTTTCGTTAAATAATGTTGACCATTTCAAAACATGCTCTTTTCGTTAAATGATGTTGACCATTTCAAAACATGCTCCTTTCGTTAAAAAATGTTGACCATTTCAAAACATGCTCCTTTCGTTAAATGATGTTGACCATTTCAAAACATGCTCCTTTCGTTAAATAATGTTGACCATTTCAAAACATGCTCCTTTCGTTAAATAATGTTGACCATTTCAAAACATGCTCCTTTCGTTAAATAATGTTGACCATTTCAAAACATGCTCTTTTCGTTAAATGATGTTGACCATTTCAAAACATGCTCCTTTCGTTAAATAATGTTGACCATTTCAAAACATGCTCCTTTCGTTAAATGATGTTGACCATTTCAAAACATGCTCCTTTCGTTAAATAATGTTGAC
Source organism: Lepidochitona cinerea (assembly GCA_963971465.1). Lineage (NCBI taxonomy): Eukaryota > Metazoa > Mollusca > Polyplacophora > Chitonida > Tonicellidae > Lepidochitona > Lepidochitona cinerea. Next base: position 544,555 of record OZ020560.1, read on the forward strand.
CATTTCAAAACATGCTCCTTTCGTTAAATAATGTTGACCATTTCAAAACATGCTCCTTTCGTTAAATGATGTTGACCATTTCAAAACATACTCTTTTTGTTACATAATGTTGACCATTTCAAAACATGCTCCTTTCGTTAAATAATGTTGACAATTTCAAAACATGCTCTATTCGTTACACGATGTTGACCATTTCAAAACAAGCTCTTTTCGTTAAATGATGTTGACCATTTCAAAACATACTCTTTTTGTTACATAATGTTGACCATTTCAAAACATGCTCCTTTCGTTAAATAATGTTGACTATTTCAAAACATGCTCCTTTCGTTAAATGATGTTGATCATTTCAAAACATGCTCTTTTCGTTAAATGATGTTGACCATTTCAAAACATGCTCTTTCCGTTACACGATGTTGACCATTTCAAAACATGCTCCTTTCGTTAAATGATGTTGACCATTTCAAAACAAGCTCTATTCGTTAAATGATGTTGACCATTTCAAAACATGCTCCTTTCGTTAAATGATGTTTACCATTTCAAAACATGCTCCTTTTGTTAAATGATGTTGACCATTTCAAAACAAGCTCTTTTCGTTAAATGATGTTTACCATTTCAAAACAAGCTCTTTTCGTTACACGATGTTGACAATTTCAAAACATGCTCCTTTCGTTACATGATGTTTACCATTTCAAAACATGCTCTTTTCGTTAAATGATGTTGACCATTTCAAAACAAGCTCTATTCGTTAAATGATGTTGACCATTTCAAAACATGCTCTTTTCGTTAAATGATGTTGACCATTTCAAAACATGCTCCTTTCGTTAAATGATGTTTACCATTTCAAAACATGCTCCTTTTGTTAAATGATGTTGACCATTTCAAAACAAGCTCTTTTCGTTAAATGATGTTTACCATTTCAAAACAAGCTCTTTTCGTTACACGATGTTGACCATTTCAAAACATGCTCCTTTCGTTACACGATGTTGACCATTTCAAAACATGCTCCTTTCGTTAAATGATGTTTACCATTTCAAAACGTTCTCTTTTCGTTAAATAATGTTGACCATTTCAAAACATGCTCTTTTCGTTAAATAATGTTGACCATTTCAAAACATGCTCTATTCGTTACATGATGTTGACCATTTCAAAACATGCTCTTTTCGTTGCATGATGTTGTCCAATTCAAAACATGCTCTTTTCGTTAAATAATGTTGACCATTTCAAAACATGCTCTTTTCGTTAAATGATGTTTACCATTTCAAAACATGCCCCTTTCGTTAAATGATGTTGACCATTTCAAAACATGCTCCTTTCGTTAAATGATGTTTACCATTTCAAAACATGCTCTTTTCGTTACATGATGTTGACCATTTCAAAACATGCCCCTTTCGTTAAATGATGTTGATCATTTCAAAACATGCTCCTTTCGTTAAATGATGTTGACCATTTCAAAACAAGCTCTTTTCGTTAAATGATGTTGACCATTTCAAAACATGCTCTTTTCGGTACATGATGTTGACCATTTCAAAACATGCTCTTTTCGGTACATAATGTTGACCATTTCAAAACATGCTCTTTTCGTTAAATGATGTTGACCATTTCAAAACATGCTCTTTTCGGTACATAATGTTGACCATTTCAAAACATGCTCTTTTCGGTACATAATGTTGACCATTTCAAAACATGCTCTTTTCGTTAAATGATGTTGACCATTTCAAAACATGCTCCTTTCGTTAAATGATGTTGACCATTTCAAAACAAGCTCTTTTCGTTAAATGATGTTTACCATTTCAAAACTAGCTCTGTTCGTTAAATGATGTTTACCATTTCAAAACATGCTCCTTTCGTTAAATAATGTTGACCATTTCAAAACATGCTCTTTTCGTTAAATGATGTTGACCATTTCAAAACATGCTCCTTTCGTTTAATAATGTTGACCATTTCAAAACATGCTCCTTTCGTTAAATGATGTTGACCATTTCAAAACATACTCTTTTTGTTACATAATGTTGACCATTTCAAAACATGCTCTTTTCGTTAAATGATGTTGACCATTTCAAAACATGCTCCTTTCGTTAAATAATGTTGACCATTTCAAAACATGCTCCTTTCGTTAAATGATGTTGACCATTTCAAAACATGCTCCTTTCGTTAAATAATGTTGACCATTTCAAAACATGCTCCTTTCGTTAAATAATGTTGACCATTTCAAAACATGCTCTTTTCGTTAAATGATGTTGACCATTTCAAAACATGCTCCTTTCGTTAAATAATGTTGACCATTTCAAAACATGCTCCTTTCGTTAAATGATGTTGACCATTTCAAAACATGCTCCTTTCGTTAAATAATGTTGACCATTTCAAAACATGCTCCTTTCGTTAAATAATGTTGACCATTTCAAAACATGCTCCTTTCGTTAAATAATGTTGACCATTTCAAAACATGCTCTTTTCGTTAAATGATGTTGACCATTTCAAAACATGCTCCTTTCGTTAAATAATGTTGACCATTTCAAAACATGCTCCTTTCGTTAAATGATGTTGACCATTTCAAAACATGCTCCTTTCGTTAAATAATGTTGACCATTTCAAAACATGCTCCTTTCGTTAAATAATGTTGACCATTTCAAAACATGCTTCTTTCGTTAAATGATGTTGACCATTTCAAAACATACTCTTTTTGTTACATAATGTTGACCATTTCAAAACATGCTCCTTTCGTTAAATAATGTTGACAATTTCAAAACATGCTCTATTCGTTACACGATGTTGACCATTTCAAAACAAGCTCTTTTCGTTAAATGATGTTGACCATTTCAAAACATACTCTTTTTGTTACATAATGTTGACCATTTCAAAACATGCTCCTTTCGTTAAATAATGTTGACTATTTCAAAACATGCTCCTTTCGTTAAATGATGTTGATCATTTCAAAACATGCTCTTTTCGTTAAATGATGTTGACCATTTCAAAACATGCTCTTTCCGTTACACGATGTTGACCATTTCAAAACATGCTCCTTTCGTTAAATGATGTTGACCATTTCAAAACATGCTCCTTTCGTTAAATGATGTTTACCATTTCAAAACATGCTCCTTTTGTTAAATGATGTTGACCATTTCAAAACAAGCTCTTTTCGTTAAATGATGTTTACCATTTCAAAACAAGCTCTTTTCGTTACACGATGTTGACCATTTCAAAACATGCTCCTTTCGTTACATGATGTTTACCATTTCAAAACATGCTCTTTTCGTTAAATGATGTTGACCATTTCAAAACAAGCTCTATTCGTTAAATGATGTTTACCATTTCAAAACATGCTCCTTTTGTTAAATGATGTTGACCATTTCAAAACAAGCTCTTTTCGTTAAATGATGTTTACCATTTCAAAACAAGCTCTTTTCGTTACACGATGTTGACCATTTCAAAACATGCTCCTTTCGTTACACGATGTTGACCATTTCAAAACATGCTCCTTTCGTTAAATGATGTTGACCATTTCAAAACAGGCTTTTTTCGTTAATGCCGCATGAGGAATCAATATATTATATGTAATTTAAACTCTTCTTTTGACCACCTGAATTTATCAATCAAAACTTACGAATTTTGTCCAGAGAAGTTGGCAGTTTGAAGTAGGCCTACTTAGAAAAACTAAAGGATTGAGTTAAAATATTGGTAAAGTCAGTGACCTGTACGAACGGAAGATGTGTGCCAATAACGGACACGGGACGGGTTGATTTTGACTCCGTTTATTCATACTCTTCAATATGAATAAGGTTTGAATATGTTCTAAACACTCTACATCACTGAAGTTCTGTTACAGTACCGAATGACCTCAGTAAACCAGGCACCTGTATACAGTAGGCTGTATATAGCATACATGTCTAAATAAACACACCGCTTCGTTTTGACGGAAAGTGTTTTCACCTGTAAAAACGTTTAGATAGATTACATGGTAGATGTTTGTCTCGAGGTGTGAACATGGCTCGTAAATTGTTACAAAGAATGTCGGCTAAATAAAGAAGATATGATATGTAAAAAGTGTTGGCGGCGATAAGAGAGTTCCAAGGAGCCCCACCTTTCCTGGATTACTACAGCTATACATTACACTTGGGGGTTTGAACCGGCAGGTGGTCGCTGTATATACATACCTCGCCGTTATTTTCGTACATTCTGTTCAACACACCTTGACCATTTTTTCCCACTTTATCTGACATTCCAGGAATTCAGGGTTAAATTTAACTTTGTCTGGGATATTTTTGTTACATCTCTACGATAGGATGAAGCTTCCGTTGGCACTGTATTCTAACTTAATCTTCCTCTCTCTACCAATCAGGACATCAAGATTATCATTTCGGATTGGACTTAAATACTTGTTATATATTTATTTGCGTCCAACCGTCGACTTCTATTCAGCTTATTTTACACATTACCAATTTGTTTATTGACACACAGTAACTAAAACGTCTCCAGTTTTTGTTTTCTGAACATCTTTTTTCCAATTAAGAAATGTATATGGTTTATACAGTGTACGGCTTACATGGAAAATTGACAAAAGTAAGAAAACAGGAAAATATATACACAAAGTTTTGGCTAACGATTTCCTGAATAAATTGTATAGCTTATTGCCATTAATGGTGATTTCTTAACTTTTTTCTTTGTGTATATGCTTTTATAGAGGAGATACATGTTGAATACTTCAAATTATACAAAGTAAAAGTTGCTGAAGAAAACTTGTTATGCAATTTATAGGCCCTACATGTAAGATACGAACTTTGGACCTAAGCATATATAACCTGAGTATATGGACTCATTGGGTCGCTGATAGGTGGTCGATAGTCGATAAGAAGTGGTCTGTCCGCATTGATCCGTCTTGATTTTAATGGAAACGTTTCTATGGCGAAATAAATTGGTAAACAGACACAGCAATGTCTGTACTTTGAGTTTTAGTAAAATTCTAGAATTTCTCATCCATGGTAGTTGAAACTGATGCAATATGGACGGTTATGTCCCGATATCTCTGATGTGAAGCCACAGAATCTAGGCGAATCTGACAAAGTTATTAAATAAATCATTATGTAGGAAACTACAACGATTACCCATCCGACGAAGGATAATGTTATATAGATATCCGTTCCCTGATGTAATACCATGATGGAGGATTACATAAACCCTGTATCTTAGTAATTTACATTGAAATTGTCCTGTAAATAGTCCCATTCTCGAAGGGTGTTGGAAAGAAATATTTACTTAAAGAATGTATATTGTATAGAGAAGTTGTATAGTTATTTTGGTAGTGTTTCTTGTTGAGACTTTTTCAGATTCTGTTATTACCCAGAGAAACACTCTCAAGCCCTCACATTTAGGTCACTACCTAACTGTATTAAAGCCAGATTCTCCATAAAGAAGTACAGTACGTCCAGAATAAATTACACGAAGGTATTATAATAGAATAGAATATTTATTCACTGATAGAATATATATTTATACAGGTGCTGTTTTAGGTATTTGTCAGCGGGAATAAAACCCCTAAGGGCTTGTTTTATCCCATTACTAATTGTATAGAGTGCATATTATATAAGGGTTGACTTCAATGTTTCTTCGGTTCATCGAGTTATGAACGAACTTGCCCCTGTGCAAACTAAATAAATCCGCGAAGCGGTTTATGAAAAGTTTGCACAGGGGCCAGTTCGTTCATAACTCCATGAACCGAAGAAACATTGAAGTCAATCCATATAATTTAATTACTATCACATATACTGCGTAAAACAATAAAAAAATATGCAAAGTAGGCCTATGTGATATATTTTATTTTCAAGATTTAAAACAAACCAACGCGCGCAAAGCTACACTTCATGTCAAAGATTTCTGCCAAGTGACGTCACAATCACAGGCAAAGCGACTGTACAACGTGATGACGTCATCTCGCGTCATAGCGTTGAGTCTATCAGTGCACTCACAACTGGAAGTGGTTGCATCATACTGCTACCTAGGAATTATTCTTCACCATACAGGTTCTTTTAACCAAGCGGTAAATAATCTTAGAATAAAAACCTTGCGTGCCTGGTTTTCTATTAGGAAAAAACTATCTACCAATTTTGAAATGCCAACCATGAGCTTAATTAAAATGTTTCATTCAGTCTGTAAGCCTATTTCTACGTATGGTGCTGCTGTTTGGGGTAATAGTACCTTTTGTGTAAAACAAAATAATGTCTTCAGTAATTGGAGCAATAGGCCATGTAACAAGGGGATAATTCATATCGCTAAATCTATTCTAGATCTGCCAAGACGCACTAGCAATATTGGTTCTCTAGCTGAATTAGGTTTTTACCCAACGTCATATGATGTAATAATTGAAATGTTTAAATATTATTTAAGACTTGAATCTGCAAGCCCGGGTAGCATTTTGTCTAATACGTTAGCAGAGGACGTGCTACTATCTAGAAAATTCCCCAAGTTGTCTCTCACTGCTCACATTAGTCACCTTATGAAAATTGAAGGTAATACTGAACAGTCAGGATTATCCGGTTTTTGTGCCCTGTTAAAGAAACAATTCACAAATATATTTGTCAGTGAGGTAGCATCTAACGTAGCTCTTAACAAAAATTCATCGGGGCGAAAACTTCGCACCTACGGTATTTTTAAAAAATCTATATCCTTGGCTGAATACCTCACATGTGTTAAAAATAGAAGATACAAACAAGCAATGTCGTCATTAAGACTTAGCTGTCACTCCCTGGAGATTGAAAGGGGACGTTATAAAAAGACTAACAGTCTTGATCGTTTTTGCCCTTTCTGCCTTAATGTCGTGGAAGACGAAATACATTTCCTAGTTTCCTGCACTGCCTACGATGATCTTCGTCAAAAATTGTTTTCAAAATTAAAGGAAATCTCACAAAATTTTTCTGATTTCAATACTTTAGATCGGAAAGAAATTTTTCTATTGTTGATAAACCCACCATGTGAGGTGTCTTATTATATTTGTCAATATGTTTACACATGTTTTCATTTAAGAGACAGACTGCTAAATACACTTATGTACAGTCTGTAGACCTAGTTACTAAAGTCTTTATTTATTTACTAAATAAAAATAAAACTAATGAAAGATATATATATATATATATATATATATATATATATATATATAACACAATGTATCATACATACTGATTTATACCACTCAAAATATGTGTTATGCTGTTAAATGCACTGATTTAGTGCCATTATTGTTCATGTTCGTTTTGTTTTATGCCCTGTCCTAAATGGATGTTTTATGCATAATAAATTGAAATTGAATTGAATTGAAATTGATGACATGAGTGGAAACGTTTTCGTTAGCTGACATAACAAGTTGTTCTTTATTTCTTTGAAATCTGATCGAAAAGAAAAATTAATATATGCAGGTATTAAATCAACATATTTTCAAATTAATTGCTTTCTCTGTTTTAATAAATAACAGTAAGACTATTGTTGTTTCGTCGGTTATTCACGTATATCGTTGTAAAAATAGTCCGGAGCTGGTTCGTTCATCGGATTATGAACGAAAGCAGATTAGCCAATCAAATTGCAGTATTCGCCGTAAACGCATCGGGAATTAAATTATATAGCATTTAAAGTTACTTAAGTAAAAACAAGTACATGTAATAATATTGAAAAGCAGAAAGTATAAAGGGTGCATTGATATATACAGTGAGAGACAAAAAAAAGAAGACTGAACGATACAAAGTGGGAAAAAAATGGTTTACCTTTACCACACACACACAATGAAAAAAAAAATTCTAGTAAAAATTCTGTGTAGCCTATTCATTTTGCAATTATTCTAAATCAACAGTCTGATATTCTAATTTATTGCCCCATACTGCGTCCGCATACTCTAGGCAGGGGCGGATAACTCCAGCCGTTTTTACGTATTCTGAGAGGAACTATGTTCTGAGATGAATTAAACTAAATTTCCAATGCATATCAAATTCCTCGATTTAATTTGCAAGTTGTTAATTGAGATAAGCATACTACCAGGTGGATTTAGAAACCATGCTCTTAATGACATATACATCTTGTACAAGGGAAAGGTTGGAAACATTTGAGAGGGGACATTTGGCTTGAAATTCTATATGGTCGCCGAGTGTCTTTCAGACCAAAAACTTACACTAAACGATGTCCTCGTTCAGTCGGCATCTCGTGGTTTTCTGTCATCGTGGATAATGAAATGTTTTTTTTGGTGAATTTTTCAAATCTGCAAATAAAAATGAAAGTTGGTTGATTTAAAACTTTGTCGTGCTTTGCCCTGTGTGTAGCCTATACGTTAGCATAAATGTATGGCTACTCGTGTCTATGGGTCATAAAATTCTCCCCTATCCCTATGGCTAGATTCAGCTCTATAAGGCTCTCGAGGGACTACTGTAGGTACATCAAAGGCTCAGCGAAAATCAGGGAAGATTTTGCGAGTCAAAATGTTAACACCATTGTCTCAAACGTAAAACATTTGAGAAAACATATTATACAGTCTGATAACTTCGGCGATTTACCTGCGTGAAATACGCGTCAAAGCCGACCGGTAGCGAGCGAAGATAGCCGAAGGGAGCTCCGACTGCATATTATATTGAAGTAAACCAAGAAAGACAACTTTTGTAGCCATACTATAATTTAAAAATAGCGTCCCTTGAGTGGCTGGAAGAGTAAAATGTCCTTACAAGAAATTCAACTATTTTCAAAGAGGTTCAGTCGAAGCGTCTTAAATTTACCAGATACCAAATAAATATATTCCACTTTTTGTGCTCTCAATTTAAAAAATCCCATAGTATACTAATATTGGTAAAACCAATCGGTCAACTTTCAAAATTCTCCAATTTGAACCGAGATTAATTTCACCACTATAAGATCTTCGTATGTGAATAATGTCGCCGAAAGATCCTTGAAACTTTAACTGAATTACATAGAAAGTTTTGAAGAAAATGGGACTTAGCGAATTGATGGGAGTTACAAATGCCTTGAAGTGGGCGAAATTATTTTCGGCTTTAATCGGTTTATTACTTTGGATATTGACCAATTTGTTTAGCTAGTTTCCATTTTTAATAAACTTCGCTGTCTGTTGTTAAAAAAATCGCAAAAATATACAAAACTTAATTGTTGTTTTTTTCAAAGGTGCCTGGTCTGTTCGGACCTAATTTATACAGTCTGATTATTACAAGAGGTTAAAGGCCCACTTGCCGCCGTAGCCTGTTTAAATTTGCTAAAGGTCCGTTCTCACTGTGGTGCGATTTGTCGTACCGACTTGTAGGATGCGATTAAAATTGATGCATTTGATTGGTTGATAAATCATATTGACCAAATAAAATCATCCATTGTAATCGCATCCTACAGGTCGGTACGACAAATCGCACAGTGAGAACGGGTCTTAAGAAAACCAATATACATGAGCTTACTACGACTAATACCACTAAACTTAAACATAGGACACATAAAACATGTCTAGTTAGCTTTAGAATGTAGAAATGGGGTGAAAAACAAACGAAGAATCGAGCGTGATGACAACAACAACAACGATCAGTGTCGGTCAACTTTCGTGTTGGATTACCCTCATTTCAGGCCTATTAAATGTGGTTTACACTCAAACAATTATCAGCAGGCTTTTCCAGTCGCTGTTAACCGATCGTCAGTCTGTATTTCTCAGATAAATACGTAAAATTACACTGTGACGTTAGTTCACTCACTCGACTGAAACATAAAATCGCCCCTGCGAGCAGTTTGGTTTGTTTACGTTCTGGGCACCTAACAATTCAAATTTTCAAATTCAAATTAAAAATAAAATTAGTAAATTAGTAAATAAAAGTTACGTCCAAACTTTTAAATTTTGGTAAAAATAGAAATTTCCTAGCTTATATTGTCTGGCAAAAATATAGAAAACGGTCTTTCTTTTTTAATGTAAACACTATTCCTGATTTTCGCGGCAAGTGTGCCTTTAAGAGTTTGAAGTACCTTGAAACACTAAAATATTGGCGTTTAAAAGACGTGAGTACTTTTCGGAGTTTTGTTGCTTATAAAAACAGCCCTAACGTACATACCTAAGATTGGACAACTCTTATTTTGTATTTTTTGATATAAATGGAGAGCAATTAGCTGATTTGTTCTAGCATGTGATCGTGTTAGAATGTGATCGTGGTAGAATGTGATTGTGGTAGGATGTAACCGTGGTAGGATGTGATCGTGGTAGGATGTGTTCGTATTAAAATGTGATCGTTGTAGAATGTGATGGTGGTAGGCTGTGATCGTGGTAGGATGTGATCCTGGTAGGATATGATCGTGGTAGAATGTGATCGTGGTAGAATGTGATCGTGGTAGAATGTGATCGTGGTAGGATGTGATCGTGTTAGGATGTGATCCTGTTAGAATGTGATCGTGTTAGACTGGGATCATGGTAGGATGTGCACGTGGTAGGCTGTGATCGTGGTAGGATGTGATAGTGTTAGAATGTGATCGTGTGAGGATGTGATCGTGTTAGGATGTGATCGTGTTAGAATATGATCGTGTTAGAATATGATCGTGTTAGAATATGATTGTGTTAGAATATGATCGTGTTAGGATATGGTCAGGGTTGGATGTGATCGTGTTAGGATGTGATCATGTTAGAATGTGATCGTGGTAGACTGTGATCGTGTTAGAATATGATCGTGGTAGGATGTGATCGTGTTAGAATGTGATCGTGGTAGGAAGTGATCGTGGTAGGATATGATCGTGGTAGGATGTGATCCTGTTAGGATGTGATCGTGGTAGGATGTGATCGTGTTAGGATGTGATCGCGGTAGAATGTGATCGTGGTAGACTGTGATCGTGTTAGGATGTGATCATGGTAGGCTGTGATCGTGGTAGGATGTGATCGTGGTAGGCTGTGATCGTGTTAGAATATGATCAGGGTTGGATGTAATCGTGGTAGGCTGTGATCATGTTAGAATGTGATCGTGGTAGGCTGTGATCGTGGTAGGATGTGATCGTGGTAGGCTGTGATCGTGGTAGAATGTGATCGCGTTAGAATGTAATCGTGGTAGAATGTGATTGTGGTAGGATGTAACCGTGGTAGGATGTGATCGTGGTAGGCTATGATCGTGGTAGGATGTAGCAATGTTGTTAACTTATATATTGGTTTTGGTCATCATGTCCGCGGATTCTATTAAAATGCTGTGTAATGGAATTGTAGCCGTTTTTGTAGAATGTAGAAGTAGATAGTAAAATTAATGGTAATTGGAAGATAACACAAGTGATAAGAACTTCGCATGCTCTTTGTGACCCATAGAGTCATACTCACGTTTATACAGATCTAGAGGCTACAACACCCAGTTTCTGTTTTTTTCAGCCAATGGAAATTGATATCGGTTAGATCTAGCTAGAGCTAGAAAGTGGCTTACATAGCGGTAGTTTTGTATCTGGGTTATTTTAATATTGGATTGAAACTAACGCAGGTCTACAGTACATACTTTAAGTTTTCAATCAATGCCTGATTAAATGTTTTTTGTGTTAGTTTTTTTTAAATTTTTAACCCATTTTGAAAATACCAAAGTTTGGCTAAGAATATGTAAGCCTGAAACGGTCAAAATGGCGGTATCCATGTTGAATTGTGTGTAGCTTGAAACCGACATGCACTATGTCAACTTTATTTGGTTGTAAATGATGTCTCATGTGTTGATATATTTGACAATGGAAAGGAAAAACATTAACGAGATTTAGATAATTAGCCACAAATAAAAACGTTAACATTACTGCAAATGGGAAATGAAACTGTAACCTGTAACCTAGAAATCACCAATTTTCAATTTCTACTTTTTATATTTATGTCACAGTAAATTGACTGCTCATAAAACTTGCACTTCTTCTTAAATGATGACCCTTTATCTAACGTATTTCTTGACATGGTTAACTGATCCATATACGACTATGTTATGTGTAATAATATAAGCTGTAAATGCCATAACCTGAAGTTGTTCAGAGTTTCATAGGAATTTTTAAATTTACAGACCTCGTAAAAAGTCGCACTTTGTCCCATATTGAGTATCTTAGTTCTCCTGCTCTCCAGGGGGTCCAGAACTATATGTATTTGACCTATATCTCTGACAATAATGTCATCATGGTCAGATATATATGCCTCACATACAGACGGCAATAATTCAAAATCACCGGATTATAACACTGTACATAAGGGACACTATAAGTTTATTCTTCCTCTTCTTAATTCACTTCTCACCGGAGTAACAGCCATTTTGTTATAGATCGATACGCAATAGGTAAGAAAAGCATTACCCGATACTTTAAAGGCCCACTTGCCGCCGTAGCCTGTTTAAATTTGCTAAGAAAACCAATTTACAGGAGCTTACTACGACTAATACCACTAAACTTAAACATAGGACACATAAAACATGTCTAGTTAGCTTTAGACTGTAAAAATGGGGTGAAAAACAAACGAAGAATCGAAGCCTGATTACAACAACAACGATCAGTGTCGGTCAACTTTCGTGTTAGATTACTTTCCTTTCAGGCCTTTTTATCCGTGGTTTACACTCAAACAATCATCAGCAGGGTTTTCCAGTCGCTGTTAACCGATCGTCAGTCTGTATTTCTCAGATAAATAGGCCTACGTAAAATTACACCGTACCGTTAGTTCACTCACTCGACTGAAACATAAAATCGCCAATAGGGGGCAGATCGGTTTGTTTACGTTCCGGGTACGTAACAATTCAAATTTTCAAATTCAAATTAAAAATACAAAGTGACGTCCAAACTTTTAAATTTTGGTAAAAATAGAAAGTTCCTAACTTATATTGTCTGGGAAAAATACAGAATACGGTCTTTCTTTTTTAATGTAAACAATATTCCTGATTTTCGCGGCAAGTGTGCCTTTAAGTTTGAAATTTCATAAGTCGGTTATTTGCAATTGGCAAACATCTTTTTTATACAATCATAAGATTTTTGTCAAGAAAATAGCAACATTTACTGTCTCTTCATTGAGTAATATACCGAGATCATTACAATTGCAGGATTTCTAAATCAACGCCTGAATGATTCAGTTTGTGAATGAACTTCCATGATAGGCTGTAACCAATCAAGAATTCTTAACAAGTTCGAGTCACGTATTAAAGATAACGAGTTTTTCAAATAAAAATAACATAATTAGCTCTGATGACTAGGATTCGTTTAGCTCTGTAAGTCTATAAGGGTTTTCTGCAGTTTCAGTTCACATGAACTAGAACAAATAAGAAATGCTGAAAAAGTCACTGTCAGTATTAATTTACCTATTGAAGGTAATGCTTTATATCAACAAGCCGCTAACATCCATTTGGATGAAGAAGCCTATTGGGTTCTTGTTAAATTCACAGAAACTGTTTAGTCTATCTCAAATATTGTGTGAACAAATCTGTATTTTTGTATTCTAATTGTTTTTTTCAGCCAGAAAACGATGGCGCTAACACAACAGTACTTCCAAAGGCCCGTTCATCGACTCTCAGATAACCGCCTAGTTTCCAGACAACAGAAAAACACCGACAGAACATCCCATATTACTGCCTTTGAACTGAGTGCACTGATACAAGAATTAGCGAAACCTAAAATGGTTTCGAAAGATTCTAAAATACATTGCCGTACGTTCTACAGGACCCAAAACAACACATGTTCAATAAAACCCGACACAGACAAACGACGATTTTCCAGTGATGCAAAACTTTCATCTCGACAAATAAAACTGCTCACCGAAAGAATGGCCGCCACGGACAATGGCTTAAAGTTTCGTCAAAAGAGTGCAGAGAAAGAAAATAACCGAAGGAAGTAAACGTGGATTTCAATGGATGACCTATGGCTGAATACGGTTTGTTTCATGTGCTTGATCATTTTGTTCTTCTTGAGGCCGAAAAGTATTTTTGGAAATTAAAGAAAGAATGATAAGACTGTATTGTAACTGTGAGCAGTTTGAAGCAATCTGTTATCATTGTCTCTTCTTGTCAACATTCAACCATTTTATCTTATTAAATGTGGAAATGCATAATCCTATATTTTGTTTTTGTTCCAAAAGGTAATTTATTATGAGTGTCCATATTCATATACACGTGTAAAACAAGGAGGAATCTTTCCTTTAAGTGTCAACAAACGTTTCTCTATTTTGTACAGGTTTCTGACGTCGACGAATTCTCTGATATCCAAACTGCGGTGTAATGTAACCGGTGTTTCAGTGTAGTGGTCACCACTAAACCTGTCCTACAAATATAGGCACGTTACGCCAGTCACAAATGTTTGTTAAACAATATGTACTTACGTATGATCGAAAGTCTTAAACTTAGTCGTGAGTTCGATTCTCACCCTGGCTCGGATTTTTTCCGGGTCAATCAGTGTTAATGTATTAATTCAGTAACTTACCAAATAAGGAATGAATCAAATGGTGGAATCGGGATTATGTTAATGAGTCGAAATTTTCACGTGAAAATGAAATGTTAATCAGCTTTCAAATTTGTGATACCAAAGATAGTAGCGGGTTGGCATGGCGGACGGAATATAATCAACAGTCATGCATATCACTACAAGGATAGACACCCATTTTTCACTGACGTCATTATACCAGACGTTGAGTGCTTCTATTACCCAAATACAAACAAATACAAATACATCTCAGGTTTTTAAGCACATTTTTTGATTTATTGGCAAAACGGAACGCAGATAGTTTACCGAAGAAGAGAATTTTTAATTTATGACAAAATGGTTGGTTTTAGAAAATTTACCATCCGGGGACTGGCCGAGCAACTTTCGAATCAGTAAAATGTCCAATCTTCAAAAGAACAACATTAAAGCTACAAAAGGCGTCGTTTCCGCCGTCTCCACAATAGATGGCGCTTTCAGCACGACCTTGTACACTGAGCATATCATGTGACCTCAAGAAGAGAATAGCTGAGTTGGAGGTTTCCCCAGATGTACCACTTCCGCTGGCCGAGTTGATCCCCTCCTTGTTTCTAATAAGGTCGACAGCAGCAGTTTTAACCCCTTTTCTTGGACTGACAACGTTATAAGTTACCAAATAGATACCAGAATAGAATGCTGTAAAAACACCGTAATCACTGTTGTACGATCCTCCTATATTTGTGGTGACGTCATCAAAAATGACGGGCCCAGACTGCAAGAAATATTGACTGGTTTTTCTGTTTCCAGAGAAAGCGACGGCGTCAGCCTTGAGACTACCTGGTCATCTGTAATAGCGGATTCCCCTCGATGTACCGCTCTCCATGAACTCTGACCGGGATGATCTGGAACAGAAGAGATATAGAGCAATTTTATATTCAGTAAAATTGGGGTCAGTTTTAAAGACAGGTTTATTGAATAAATTTTAAATAGTTTCATCTCAAAAGGCAGACCGCCGTAGTAGGTTTTGGGTTTTCGGTAATCTTCAGATAAATACAAATTAAGCAATTTTGGATGAAATTTGATCACCCTGTCACCCTGATCCACAGTTAGCCCGAGAATTTCTCCACGGACTTAACAATTTGACGACGACGGAATCCTCGCATTAAGTGTCTGCAGGGTTTTGACAAGTCATTTTACCGATAAGTTATCTCACCTTTATCATGGTGGGTTAATGTGTGGATCTTTCTGACCGGTAAGTAAGTAACACAGGATGGAGTTGTCCACTTTGTGATTGTGATGGTCCTTCATTACTTTAAAGTCGCATGAGCTGCCAAAATGTCGATATTTTGATGTTAAAACAGAATGTTGAAATTATTGGCTATTTTAGTGCTTCTAGTTTCGAAAATGTACGACAAAGTAATGTTTTGATCAAACTTTGTTGTAGAATGAATGAATGGTCGTCCCGGTTATTTAAATTTTGTTTACTTTTTGAACACGTTTTCGGTGCGTACAGGCCACATACTGTATGGATTTTCCTCATTCCAACGCCAATCATTTAGTTTTTCGATGGCTTTCAAAGCCTCTTACTGTCGTGAAGATCAGAAATTATTAAAATAGTGTGAATTTTGGCAGCTCATGCGACTTTAAAGTAATGAAGGACCATCACAATCACAAAGTGGACAACTCCATCCTGTGTTACTAACTTACCGGTCAGAAAGATCCACACATTAACCCGCCATCATAAAGTTGAGATAACTATTCTCGATAGGATGACTTTTCAAAATTTTGACTGAGAAAACGATCTTACCGTATGGTTTGTTTGGGAAAGGGTTGTACTGATAGGGTGGTCTCGGTACTGGTGTTCCCCATGACGCTACCATAGATAAAGTACACAGACAGACAGCTAGATTCAGGAGGAAGTAACTCATGATTACTGGACCAGTGGATTGGAAATCAATAAGAATCTACCACTCGTTTGGATGACAATAACAATTTTGAATACTTTTCCTACGAGTATCACTCCTTTATATACACAAGAAAAATATGCCCTTCTCTCGTTTTTATATTATTTACCTTGGAATATAACTACCTGTCTTACTTCTTGTTTAACCTTCTATTTCTTCATGGTCTGTGTAAAGAAAGACAAACTGTCGCCAACTAACCTTCCAGCGTATTGAATTCTCGTAAAGCTACGCTGTCATCTTTCACGTTTAGTTGAACATTGTGCATTAACATAAACCATCACTGACGTATAAAATAAACTCCCAGCATCTCATCAAGAAGATAAAACATCGAGTTTACACTGACCTTAACATGCCATTTCTCAGTCATATGCTTCGACGAACACTGTGAGAATCTCGTTAATTCAAATGGATTACAATTGTTAATGATTGATTTGTTATAAAGGTTAATCCTACATGTATGAGTGCGGTTATAGATTTTATATTGCTATAAACGATTAGCAAAGTATATATATGGCCTCTGCTACAGAGCGTAATGAATGTATCATTTCACTGGCAAGTTAATTACCGGACACTGCTGAAAAAAGTCCGGCCGGGCCAGGTGAGAATCGTATTCACGAGTTAGGGTAACTGTCTTACCGGCCTTGATGGGAACGGTTCGCTTGTTACAAACTGAATGGAATAGATCCAGAAAAAAAGCATTAGATAAAAAACCTTTGAAGAAAACTTAAAACTTAAAATCCGGTTTTGCCTCGATTGCCAAAATTTTAGCGTTTCAACTACATTGAAAAATTAAAAGATTTACGCCAAAATTAAGATCTGAAAATATGTGCTAATAACAGACAAAATTCGTACAGCCAACAAGTTTGAGTACATTCAAAGGTCTTTGTTGATAATTTTAACTACACTACCGTACATTACAAGTCACTTACATGTCACTTACATGTCACTTTGAGTGTGTAAAACACATCCCTAGAGCAGAAGGTCAGTAGCGCGTATAGCCTCCATTAGCTTCCAACCTGTGTCTCACCCCATCAGTGAGACGTCGAAGGGATAACTGCCGCCAATAACGATGTAATGCGGCTTCCAATTCCTGCAGATTTTGTACAGGGGGCTCTAGGGCGTGAATGTACCCGCCAATCCTATTCCAAATATGCTGTAAAGGATTCAAATCCGCGCAGTTACCCATTCAACAGATCTGACGTCTCGCTCGAAGGGTGAGACGCAGGATGGAAGCTAATGGAGGTTATAGGCCTACGCGCTATTGACCCTCTGCTCTAGGAATGTGTTCTACACACTCAAAGTGACATTTTTACTTCAATATTTTCGCCCTGTAAAGCAAGTTGTTAAAATACACTTTTGATTTGGCTAACGATAACCTGAATAAATTGTATGGCTTATTGCCATTAATGGTGATTTCTTATGTTGAAAATGTTGCCCTTTATGATCACAATCGTCTCTGCAACATCAGTTTTCCAACAATCTCCCTACGCCAATGATTTAATGGTATTCCAGTAGGTGCTTAACTTTTTTCTTTGTGTATTGAACAGGAAAAGAGACCTATAAGATTGTTCATTCCTGACAAAATAGGGACTGGCTAATAATTGGTTAAGTAAATACACTGCACCGCCATAAGTTAACCTCGAGGTTTGTTATACCATGGCTCATAACGTTTCTGGCGTTCAGAATAAAATGGCACGGACAGCCTAACTTCGCATTTCTTTACTGAATTGCAATTTTCAAGAGAATAGGAAGGTTTGCAGTTCACTTACTGACGTTGAAAACAATTTAGAGTGAGTCTGTGGCGGATCGGACGTGTTGATGAATTATTGATAAAATACACATTTGTTAGTTGTTTATTCCACCATCGTAAATCATTGAAGAATTGACTGATTGTTCGGTGTTTTACGCCGCACAAGATTATTATACTTAAATGGCGGCGTTGCCAGTTTTATTGTGGGAGGCAACTGGGCTCTATGCCCGGAGGAAACCCACGACCTTCCGTTGGTAACTGACAACCATCCCACATAGGTCGTTTGAGGGAAAACCCAGTCAGAACATTTTCCAATTTTTTTGGACTGAGTGGGATTCGAACCCGCGACCCATTGGTGGAAGGCTGTTCGGATTTAGCGTCCAGCGCTCTACCTACTGAACCACGGAGGCCCCCTGAATCATTGAAGAAGGAGATATGATACAATGGCTAAATGTCCATTCATTAATTTTCCACACTGGCATCGCTATAGGCTTATTATTATTGCGAGAATTTCCGTCAATGTTTGTGCTTTGCTGTCATTAACGTTTATATAACTAAGGTCGACGAACGTTCTCTTGTGGTGTTGTTTAAAAGTTAAAGCCAGTCTTAATATGTATTGAACATTTGACGGACTAGACCAATGATCATTTGCAGGAGTTCGGTCCAAATAACACGACCATCTAGTCATCCGGATTCTATCACATCCCATTAATCGCTATTTGTCTGTAGGGAGAAGAATCGGACTAAAGTAGCGATGTTTCCCTCACCAGTCAGATTGTAAGGAAGAGTGAACCATGTAGAAATGATATTTATTCTTCTAACAGAGAAGGGAGAACCTTCTATAGCGCTAGATATTTCTGTCTTTCTTAACCTCCCAGGAGGGATCTATTTAAAAGATAGCGCCTTTCTCTATTATCATGGAAATCATTTCCGTAAATCATATCGTATACGGTCACATTTTGTGTTGACAGGTAATTTAGTCATTGACACGTGGATAGAGACAGCCAGTCACAACTCAAAGGAAAATCACTATATTTAAGAATTGACTACATACGATTCGTTCACAAGGGTCAGGCTATTAAAAATGATATAACCAAGTATAATTGAACGACACCAAGTGACAATTCATGTCTTAAGAAAAAGATTCTAACAATAAAGCCCAATGTCTTCATAATATTCAAGCAATTAAACCCATTAATATTATGTGCAAAAGTCAATCGTCAGGGTGTATTCGTACAAAAGTCAATCGTCAGGGTGTATACGTACAAAAGTCAATCGTCAGAGTGTATACGTACAAAAGTCAATCGTCAGGGTGTATACGTACAAAAGTCAATCGTCAGGGTGTATACGTACAAAAGTCAATCGTCAGGGTGTATACGTACAAAAGTCAATCGTCAGGGTGTACACGTTACTGAAGAGTGTCCATGTAAAATACAAAGCTTAAGTAACAAGGCAAAATGTAATTCAAGAATTTTATTATTTTTTACACGGCATTTCCAATGTGGACTAGTTGGAGGAGATCAGCAGAACACCCAGCTGTGGAAATTAATTTCACTTTCCTGTAACTTTTAATAGCACTATTAAGGAACACAGGTTATTAGTGAAGCTCTAATAAAATTAAGCGGCAGGTGGCGCCTCTGGCCGACTGTAAACTTTTCTTTATCAAATTGAGAATTGCTCTTATCGAGTTAATAAGAAATTTCAAAAACTATTTTAAATGGGGCATCCAGTTCATTAAGTTTTGAAAAGTGTTGCTTTCAGGTTAATAAGTTGTAAACAGTGATACACCCGCCTCACTAAGTTGAAAACAGTGGTACACCCGTCTGATTAAGTTGTAAACAGTGATACACCCGCCTCATTAAGTTGTAAACAGTGGTACACCCGCCTCATTAAGTTGTAAACAGTGGTACACCCCCTTATTAAGTTGTAAACAGTGATACACCCGCCACATTAAGTTGTAAACAGTGGTACACCCGCCTCATTAAGTTGTAAACAGTGGTACACCCGCCTCATTAAGTTGTAAACAGTGCTACACCCGCCTCATTAAGTTGTAAACAGTGGTACACCCGCCTCATTAAGTTGTAAACAGTGGTACACCCCCCTCATTAAGTTGTAAACAGTGGTACACCCCCTTATTAAGTTGTAAACAGTGGTACACCTGCCACATTAAGTTGTAAACAGTGGTACACCTGTCTCATTAAGTTGTAAACAGTGGTACACCCGCCTTATTAAGTTGTAAACAGTGGTACACCCGCCTCATTAAGTTGTAAACAGTGGTACACCCGCCTCATTAAGTTGTAAACAGTGGTACACCCCCTTATTAAGTTGTAAACAGTGGTACACCTGCCACATTAAGTTGTAAACAGTGGTACACCTGTCTCATTAAGTTGTAAACAGTGGTACACCCGCCTTATTAAGTTGTAAACAGTGGTACACCCGCCTCATTAAGTTGTAAACAGTGGTACACCTGTCTCATTAAGTTGTAAACAGTGGTACACCCGCCTTATTAAGTTGTAAACAGTGGTACACCCGCCTCATTAAGTTGTAAACAGTGGTACACCTGTCTCATTAAGTTGTAAACATTGGTACGCCTGTCTCATTAAGTTGTAAACAGTGGTACACCCGCCTCATTAAGTTGTAAACAGTGGTACACCTGTCTGATTAAGTTGTAAACAGTGGTACACCCGCCTCATTAAGCTGTAAACAGTGGTACACCTGTCTCATTAAGTTGTAAACAGTGGTACACCCGTCTCATTAAGTTGTAAACAGTGATACACCCGCCTCATTAAGTTGTAAACAGTGGTACACCCACTCATTAAGTTGTAAACAGTGGTACACCCGCCTCATTAAGCTGTAAACAGTGGTACACCCGTCTCATTAAGTTGTAAACAGTGGTACACCCGTCTCATAAAGTTGTAAACAGTGGTACACCCGCCTCATTAAGTTGTAAACAATGGTACACCTGTCTCATTAAGTTGTAAACAGTGGTACACCCGCCTCATTAAGTTGTAAACAATGGTACACCCGCCTCATTAAGTTGTAAACAATGGTACACCTGTCTCATTAAGTTGTAAACAGTGATACACCCGCCTCATTAAGTTGTAAACAGTGGTACACGCGTCTGATTAAGTTGTAAACAATGGTACACCTGTCTCATTAAGTTGTAAACAGTGATACACCCGCCTCATTAAGTTGTAAACAGTGATACACCCGTCTGATTAAGTTGTAAACAGTGATACACCCGTCTGATTAAGTTGTAAACTGTGGTACACCCGCCTCATTAAGTTGTAAACAGTGATACACCCGTCTGATTAAGTTGTAAACAGTGATACACCCGTCTCATTAAGTTGTAAACAGTGGTACACCCGTCTCATTAAGTTGTAAACAGTGGTACACCCGTCTCATTAAGTTGTAAACAATGGTACACCCGTCTCATTAAGTTGTAAACAGTGGTACACCTGTCTCATTAAGTTGTAAACAGTGATACGCCTGTCTCATTAAGTTGTAAACAGTGGTACACCCGCCTCATTAAGTTGTAAACAGTGGTACACCTGTCTGATTAAGTTGTAAACAGTGGTACACCCGCCTCATTAAGCTGTAAACAGTGGTACACCTGTCTCATTAAGTTGTAAACAGTGGTACACCCGTCTCATTAAGTTGTAAACAGTGATACACCCGCCTCATTAAGTTTTAAACAGTGGTACACCCACTCATTAAGTTGTAAACAGTAGTACACCCGCCTCATTAAGCTGTAAACAGTGGTACACCCGTCTCATTAAGTTGTAAACAGTGGTACACCCGTCTCATAAAGTTGTAAACAGTGGTACACCCGCCTCATTAAGTTGTAAACAATGGTACACCTGTCTCATTAAGTTGTAAACAGTGGTACACCCGCCTCATTAAGTTGTAAACAATGGTACACCCGCCTCATTAAGTTGTAAACAATGGTACACCTGTCTCATTAAGTTGTAAACAGTGATACACCCGCCTCATTAAGTTGTAAACAGTGGTACACCCGTCTGATTAAGTTGTAAACAATGGTACACCTGTCTCATTAAGTTGAAAACAGTGATACACCCGCCTCATTAAGTTGT
Organism: Lepidochitona cinerea; assembly: GCA_963971465.1. Classification (NCBI taxonomy): domain Eukaryota; kingdom Metazoa; phylum Mollusca; class Polyplacophora; order Chitonida; family Tonicellidae; genus Lepidochitona; species Lepidochitona cinerea. The sequence goes on from OZ020560.1 coordinate 566,730, forward strand.
AAACAGTGATACACCCGTCTGATTAAGTTGTAAACAGTGATACACCCGTCTGATTAAGTTGTAAACAGTGGTACACCCGCCTCATTAAGTTGTAAACGGTGATACACCCGTCTGATTAAGTTGTAAACAGTGATACACCCGTCTCATTAAGTTGTAAACAGTGGTACACCCGTCTCATTAAGTTGTAAACAGTGGTACACCCGCCTCATTAAGTTGTAAACAGTGGTACACCCGCCACATTAACTTGTAAACAGTGATACACCCGCCACATTAACTTGTAAACAGTGATACACCCGCCACATTAAGTTGTAAACAGTGGTACACACGCCTCACTAAGTTGTAAACAGTGGTACACCCGCCTCATTAAGTTGTAAACAGTGATACACCCGCCTCATTAAGTTGTAAACAGTGGTACACCCGCCTCATTAAGTTGTAAACAGTGATACACACGCCTCATTAAGTTGTAAACAGTGGTACACCCGCCTCATTAAGTTGTAAACAGTGATACACACGCCTCATTAAGTTGTAAACAGTGGTACACCCGCCTCATTAAGTTGTAAACAGTGATACACCCGCCTCATTAAGTTGTAAACAGTGGTACACCCGCCTCATTAAGTTGTAAACAGTGATACACACGCCTCATTAAGTTGTAAACAGTGGTACACCCGCCTCATTAAGTTGTAAACAGTGATACACACGCCTCATTAAGTTGTAAACAGTGGTACACCCGCCTCATTAAGTTGTAAACAGTGATACACCCGCCTCATTAAGTTGTAAACAGTGGTACACCCGCCTCATTAAGTTGTAAACAGTGATACACACGCCTCACTAAGTTGAAAACAGTGGTACACCCGTCTGATTAAGTTGTAAACAGTGGTACACCCGCCTCATTAAGTTGTAAACAGTGATACACCCGCCTCACTAAGTTGAAAACAGTGGTACACCCGCCCCATTAAGTTGTGGACAGTGCCGTCCCAAGATTAAAATGTTCAAAATTTAATAGTGTCCCGTTGCAAAACAAAGTAATTTTTAAAAAGCTCATGAAAAATGTTTTTTTATACAAAAGGTTACTCGCCAAGAAAAAATGTTGGGGTGCATCAGTTTTGTTTTTTTGCTTTTAAGAACAACCAAAAGGAAGCGATTGGAACATGGGCGCTATTCTAATGTTATCTACATAGAAATGGGGTTTTCGGTTTGGCTTTGGCAAGTTTCCTCTACTTGAATCAGTAATATTTTCCAAGAGCACCACAATTGCTCAAACGTATCAATTTGAAACTTCAAAGCATGCATCATGCAGTATCTTGTTATGGCAAAAACACCGTTTTTTAGCAACAGATGAATCAGACCTCACAGTTAGGACCTTGGATGAGAAAAGTTTGCTGAGTTTGATTGGAAGCGTCATTCATTTGCTTCCAGTTCCACTTTGAGACGTCTCTGGCTTCGTCATTGTCCACTCAGCTGCCATCTTCTCCAGCCAAGTTAAAATCATCATGGAATCCATTCCGTGTTTTACCTCGGTGGAATACTCTACGCCTTTTGGTTGGATGCGAGTAAAACTTCTCGCAGCTAATCAAAACTTCGGGCACTTGTACTCTTCCACTGGCTGATAAATAGCGTAATTGCGGCTGTATACGCCTTGCGCTTTTGTTTAACGAGTGCTGATTAGCCAAAACTCTGTAAGGGTAGGACAGACAACTCACCACCAGTAGGCGCTTGTTGGTTTTCGGGTTAGAGTGAAGTAGTTAGCCAAGGTAAAACATGGACTGGGTTCCATGAAGATTTTAACTTGTCTCGAGAAGATGCTCAGCTGCCAAACAGGTAGAAATCGTCTCAGAGCTGCAGGGTCGAAGGCCCGCAGACCATCCCATTGTCCTAAACTGGACACACAATCAAAAACTACTATATCTCAATTACATGAAAAATCATGTGGTGATGGACTGATTAATGTTTTACGCCGCACAAAAGATTATTTCACTTTAATGACAGCTTTGCCAAGTTTGGTGAGGGAGGAATCCGGGCTCTTTCCTCTCATTTTTAAAATTGTGTTTTAAAATGAATTAGGCATAAGGCTTTAATTTTTGCTTTGTTTCTCATTTGATTGGACGCTGAATTTTGTAACCATACAATACAATATGACAGGGGCTCTCTTTATCGAAGGAGGGCTAGATCCAGTTGTCGTTCCATATTATTCTAAAGATTGATATTCAATATATGTTACCCAGTTTATCTAGAACAGTCCACGTCCAGCCATACCTTGGTATTCAAAGACAGCTGCTCGAAGTGTTCATTCTGTTTTGTTTAAACTGTCTCGCAGTACCACGCAAAATGTGTGAGGCTGTAACACTTTTTGGCTGTGTAAAAATACCTATGGAGTCAGTGAACGGAATATTGAGCATATCACCCCTCGAACAAACCCTGTAACGATTTTTGCCAACGAAGACCTTAATTGCACGATATTCAAGCTTTATTTCTGACATTCGACTGTTTCATTAAAATGAGAAAGTAAACTTCGAAAGCCATTTTGTAATATGTATAACACGAGCACACACGGCTGGCAACTGTCTAGACAAGACGTCACATGCCATATATGAATCGGCATGTCAACGTAATGTGGAATATACAGAGCGTAGCCAGGCTTAGTGGGGAAGGAAACCGGGCTCATTGCCCGGCAAAAACCCCGACCTTCGGCGAGTACCTGGCAACTCTTCCACATACGGCGACCGAGTGAAAAATCCACTCAGAAATATGTCAATTTTTATTTAGTCTGAGTGTGATTCGAACTCGCGCTACATCGATGGAAGGTCTGTGTGGGACCGAGGGACGACCACTCTAACCCGCTGGACCATCGAGTCCCACACATAGCTTTAAAGGAGAATGAAAGGAAAGAACTTAGTACATACAGTACAGGCACAGTAAATTTTCCTTTCCAACGGTACCAAAGTCATATCTCTACGATTTTCCCTCATCAAACTGTGTAAGAAAGCTATAAGAAAGCTAAGAAGCTAAGAAGCGTTATTAGAGAACGTCTAACTGACTCGTCAGCCATCTTCACTGCAAAGCTTAGCTGTGAATTCCGCTCACTAGTCACTGCACTAGCGTAAGAGAAATTGATCAACTCTGAAAATCGGCCATTTAAACCTAGGTTAATTTCGAAGAGCTAATAACTAAAGACAAACGCTCTGTTAATTCTGAAATATATACTGTCTTGTAAATCAACCATTTGGGAAAATGTGACAGGCTGTATTTGGTGTCTACGAGACTTGTGGGGATCGTTGCAGAATTTTCAGAAAAGGTAGTCTTACTGCTGACATTGCAGGTTATAGTCATACAAGATACGATAAGCTAGCAAGGGAAGTAATTTATTAATACTTCTTCCTGCCAATTTCAGCGGTATTTTGTTATACAAGGGTATACATATATAGTTCAAAGATCAGTGATTTATTAGCCAAAAGAACAAAGGTACAGAAATTTTGTAAACGAGTTTTGTGTTTTTAGAGATTTGTTTTGAGTGAAATTTACCATCCGGGGACTGGCCGAGCAACTTTCGAATCAGTAAAATGTCCAATCTTCAAAAGAACAACATTAAAGCTACAAAAGGCGTCGTTTCCGCCGTCTCCACAATAGATGGCGCTTTCAGCACGACCTTGTACACTGAGCATGTCATGTGACCTCAAGAAGAGAACAGCTGAGTTGGAGGTTTCCCCAGATGTACCACTTCCGCTGGCCGAGTTGATCACCTCCTTGTTTCTAATAAGGTCGACAGCAGCAGTTTTAACCCCTTTTCTTGGACTGACAACGTTATAAGTTACCAAATAGATACCAGAATAGAATGCTGTAAAAACACCGTAATCACTGTTGTACGATCCTCCTATATTTGTGGTGACGTCATCGAAAATGACGGGCCCAGACTGCAAGAAATATTGACTGGTTTTTCGGTTTCCAGAGAAAGCGACGGCGTCAGCTGGGTTAGCTGGGGCCTGTTGGCGAACTGGCTGTGTGCGACGTTCTCCCATTCTCTGTCCATCATCACGACGGCCTCCCATACGTCTGTTCTGCTCGCGAGGTTCACTGGGCCTACGACCGGCTAGCTCACCCCGAGGTACCATACGACCGGCTTGCTCATCACGAGGTCCCATACGCCCGACACGCTCATCCCGAGGTCCCATACGCCCGACACGCTCATTTTGAAGAGGCATTCTATTTGGGGCTACCTGGGCACCAGGACGTTCAGTTTCCTCTCGACGTAAAGTTCGCCCTGGACCATATACAAACTTGGGATATTCTGGAACAGAAAATATTTTTGACATCATCTTTTAAGAAAGAGATACTATATATATTTCACAGGAACAAAATTTTGGGATCTAAAAATGACCTAAGATAAAATTATTGATAATCTTCGGGTTTTTTCCGAGCTCGAATCGCAATCGTCTTGCGGTTATCAACTTAAGTCGGGGATGGAGATTCTCACAATGTATACTGATAATGCCAAGCAATACATTTGTGTAAGCACATGTGAAAAAACAATATATGCTTATCAGGGATTATCAAACATAACTGGAAACGTTTTCGGAAAAATTGTTTGTTAAGACAAAGAATGAAGTAAGAGAATATTCAGCAAATTGATTGAGTCGAGTTCAACTAGAAACCAATACACTTTAGTGGAGTAAATGTCGGTTAACATGTCGATCTGTTATAATTGAAACCTGGAAATCATTTTGGGACATAACTTCATTACATAAATGATGGGAAAACAATCTTACCGTATGGTTTGTTTGGGAAAGGGTTGTACTGGTAGGGTGGTCTCTGTACTGGTGGTCCCCATGACGCTACCATAGATAATGTACACAGACAGACAGCTAGATTCAGGAGGTAATTCATGATTACTGGATAGGTCAAACAATGAATTCTGCAATGAACTGTTTCCGCTTGTATATGAAGTCTCGACTTTATGTGATTCTAATGAGAGCTTTGCTGTTTTATATACATACGGAGATATTTTTTCTGTCAGTTTTATATTGGACTTACCTTGGACAATTATTTTCTTAATTGCTAAGTGTTTTTGTTTTCGTCGCAGCCTTCAATTCTTAATAGTTTTTTGACATCGCCTGCGCAAAGAAAGGGCTTCACTTTGTCTCTGACCTTCAAGAATTTTTTGTTCTTTTTTAACTCACGAGTGAAGGTTTATCATCCATATATATATATATTTGCAGTTTGCCTTAATGTTTAATTAAGCAATCGAGATGAATTCGATAAGAAACAACTGATGTGGGATAAAACTCTAACTCCCATTTGGACAATATAATTACAGATGTCGTGTTGACCTTAATATATCCTTTTTACTGTCGTCTGCTTCATCAAACACAATCATTGGATTAACTGAAGAAAATATAAATGTTTGAAACTCTATTTAAACGTGGGTTCCATACTACAACTGACGACGTGGTGATGTCTCATTTTTTATCATTTGTGAAGAAAACAGGTTGATAATAAAGCATGTATTCTCGTCTTAAGTGTATTATTGTTTCAATTGGTTTCTCGTGAACTGAAGATAACTTTGTATAGGTATAACACAGCAATAACTGCCCTTTGAAACTTCATGTACAATAAATTCGGAAATATTTCACAGTAATATATTTGTATAAATCTTGATCTTATTTACTGATACTAAGTCAACGACCATTACATATACTTGACCAAATACAAAGCACCATCAAAAACTTGGCAAGATACATTTACAAAACCATGATATCAAATTTTGGTCGACATTTTCTTCGCGTTTTGCTTAAAGTTAAATACTTGAAATAGAAATGAAAACATGTTTCAATACGCGGGACGTACGTTCATCTTTTTAGATCTGAGTAAATTCTAAACACTATTTAAACATGCATTCTCGCGACTGGTGTCACTTTAAATTTCGAGGATACTATCTGATGGTTTCAAAATTATGTTTTTGGTAATTCATGGCCTTTAAAGTTGAATGAGCTGCCAAAATTCACACTTTTTTCAGAATTTCTGATCATCACGACAGTAAGAGGCTTTGAAGACCATCGAAAAACTAACTAATTGGCGTTGGAGTGGGGAAAATCCATACGGTATGTGGCCTGTAGAAACGGAAAACGTGTTCGAAAAGTAAACAACATTTAAATAACCGGGACGACCATTCATTCATTCTAATCCAAAGTGTGTTCAAAACAATACTTTATCGCACTATTTAGAGACTAGAAGCACTAAAAAGCTTCTGAATTATACGTCTTGAGAAAAATAGCCAATAATTTCAACATTCTGTTTTAACGTCAAAATATCAACATTTTGGCAGCTCATGCCACTTTATAGATGGAAGTTTACTACAGTTAGACTAAAACATGGTACGTCTGTGTTCGAAATCTTAAACCCCGGTGAGTTTTCTCGAGTATCCTTAGGTTTTGGAGATTAGGCTGACTGCAAGAATGACACGATAGAGAAATCAAATCTGAGGATACGACAGCTAGACATGTCCCTTCTGGATTGCCGAAGACCGGATCTATCTATCATAGAACTCAAGTCAGTTATCAGAACTATAGTCCAGAGATGACGTATAATCTCTTCAATGGCTGGAGAAACTTAGTACAAAGATAGTGGAATACAGTATTATTATAGACAATGATAATCATTTAATTGAATGACATTATCGTAATTCATGTCTGATAGACTGTCAATATAGTAATGGTCGGATGGAAGAGAAGGCATCCGAATGAGCGCCTGTCAGAACTAAGTCCTACAGGAACACTGAAATATATCTAATCATTGGCTACGAACGACCTTTCATCAAGGTCACCTTATTATAAATTTATAGGCAGCTTATTACATTCAAAAGTAATCAAGTGGCAATTAATTTCTGTCCTACAAGAAGGCAGTGATAACAAAATTTTAAAATCACTGTTTATGTTTGGTGAATACAATTTACACTTAAAATATCTGCGATTATTGTTAAGGTGCTTTTGAAGGTGAAGCAATTTTTATTTTCATTGTTTTGTGGTAACCTTTTGCTACTCATCGGTCAGGATGTCAGCCAATATCTAAAGCTGGAGTCGTTCGATATTTGAGGGCATAAGAAGAATCAAATTGTGTGATTTTCTATAACACAGGTTGAAAAGAGGGGAAACAGTACGGGAAACTGAACATAAGGATGGTTTAAAAATTGCCAGCGAAAACGTGGCTGTTGAGATGAATTCAAGTTTCCTGTACTTTTAACTAGTTTTGTACTAACATAGGGACACAGATCATTAAAATGTTTCACAAACGGATGTTCTAATTAAGTTGAGGGGCAGATGTCGCCGGTGAACTATGACGTATGTGTCTTTAGAAAGACGAGACTCAGTAGAAAGTTGCTCAAAGGGAGTTAATTAAAATCTAAAAGTATCTTTACATAAAAGAGGGTTTCTGTACACGGTAAAATCAGATGCTACCTGACCGTTATTATTTGCAATCTTTCGAGATGGCCAAATTGTGTAGTACAAGTGCCGGGATTCCGCACTCAATCCGACTTCAGCTTATCCTTTTAGTTTGGATCTGTGATGGAGATTATTAAACAGTATGATAACGTATGCTATGAAGTTCGAAGTTTGGAGAATTCCAGCAAAACGTTTTCTGGCATTGGGAGGATCCACTATTATGTTGTTGTTAATTGATTGCCAAATGTTTTTAGAGACCTAATTTGTGTCCAGTTTATGTAAGAGTTTGTCTTCAGTTTTTACTGAGTACTGAAACAGACTGGAAGGTGTCATGAATTTTGTACTAAGTACCGAAACAGACTGGAAGGTGTCATGGATTTTGTACTGAGTACCGAAACAGACTGGAAGGTGTCATGAATTTTGTACTGAATACGGAAACAGACTGGAAGGTGTCATTAATTTTGTACTGAGTACCGAAACAGACTGGAAGGTGTCATGAATTTTGTACTGAATACGGAAACAGACTGGAAGGTGTCATGAATTTTGTACTGAATACCGAAGCAGACTGGAAGGTGTCATGAATTTTGTACTGAATACCGAAGCAGACTGGAAGGTGTCATGAATTTTGTACTGAGCACCGAAACAGACTGGAAGGTGTCATGAATTTTGTACTGAGAACCGAAACAGACTGGAAGGTGTCATGAATTTAGTATTGAGTACCGAAACAGACTTTTTAGGTGTCATGGATTTTGTACTGAATACGGAAACAGACTGGAAGGTGTCATGAATTTAGTACTGAGTACCGAAACAGACTGGAAGGTGTCATGAATTTTGTACAGAGCACCGAAACAGACTGGAAGCTGTCATGAATTTTGTACTGAGTACCGACACAGACTGGAAGGTGTCTAGTCCGGGTTTCTGACTCCAAAATTACTATTTTTTTATACTGGCGGCCGTATTTTGGAGTCAGGGATCATTGCAATCAAAAAGTCGGAGTTGGCTGCACGCTTCTGATCGGGCAGTTTGCGGTCAGATTTAGAAAGTAAATAACAACATAACTAACTCAAATAGTGTCAGTACGACATTCATTAATAATTTAGCCTTTTGTAAAGTGAATTTAACGTTTAAAAACTGAAAAAAACCGCTAAATACTATTACGTCATCAATGGCGGAGAGTTTGAGACTGGAGAAGGCAAAAGTGAATTCAGGGCAAGAATAGTGTTTTCTGGCCGATCCTGCTCGTCCATATCACACACTGGTAGGTAGCGAAATTATCCATAAACGTGATTATGAGCGTTTTGACACGATCTGAGTAGGTTATATTGCCATTTCTGTGTCCAAATCGGACCACATACTGCCCGCTTCTGAGCGGGCAGCCAGCTCCGGCTTTTTGATTGCAGTGAACCCTGACTCCAAATTACGGCCGTCAGTATAAAAAAAATAGTAATTTTGGAGTCAGAAACCCGGACTAGAAGTTGTCATGCATTTTGTACTGAGTACCGAAACAGACTGGAAGGTGTCATGAATTTTGTAGGCTACTGAGTACCGAACAGACTGGAAGGTGTCATGAATTTTGTACTGAGTACTGAAACAGACTGGAAGGTGTCATGAATTTTGTACTGAGTACTGAAACAGACTGGAAGGTGTCATGAATTTTGTACTGAGTACTGAAACAGACTGGAATGTGTCATGAATTTTGTACTGAGTACTGAAACAGACTGGAAGATGTCATGAATTTAGTACTGAGTACCGACACAGACTGGAAGGTGTCATGAATTTTGTACTGAGTACCGACACAGACTGGAAGGTGTCATGAATTTTGTACTGAGTACCGACACAGACTGGAAGGTGTCATGAATTTTGTACTGAGTACCGACACAGACTGGAAGGTGTCATGAATTTTGTACTGAGTACCGAACAGACTGGAAGGTGTCATGAATTTTGTAGGCTACTGAGTACCGAACAGACTGGAAGGTGTCATGAATTTTGTACTGAGTACTGAAACAGACTGGAAGGTGTCATGAATTTTGCACTGAGTACTGAAACAGACTGGAAGGTGTCATGAATTTTGTACTGAGTACTGAAACAGACTGGAATGTGTCATGAATTTTGTACTGAGTACTGAAACAGACTGGAAGATGTCATGAATTTAGTACTGAGTACCGACACAGACTGGAAGGTGTCATGAATTTTGTACTGAGTACCGACACAGACTGGAAGTTGTCCTAATACCATATTCTTATGTTCAAGTTCTTAATAGCAATTTAGATTTAAAAATAGATTTCTAAATTTATACTAACGTTTTTTTTCCAGCAGGAGAGGCATAGCATACATTGAATTTGTCTGAAACTGTTTTTAGAGAAATGAAGTGGAGCTTGAGAGATTGGCTGCCTTGTACTTTGTTATAAAGCTTGATGGCCGTTCCATCCGATTGATTGATTGATTGATTGTTTGGTGTTTTACGCCGCACTCAAGATTATTTCACTTATATGGCGGCGTTGCCAGTTTTATTGTGGGAGGAAACCGGGCTCTATTCCCGGAGGAAACCCGCGACCTTCCGCTGGTAACTGGCAACCATCCCACATAGGTCGTTCGAGTGAAAACTCAGTCAGAAAATTTTCCAATTTTTGGACTGAGTGGGATTCGAACCCGCGACCCGTTCCATCCGAAGAGCACAAACATAAACCCGACAAGTAAAACAAAGTTGACCGACGCAATCTCGTTATGATTTTGTTTGTATCGACTTAACACGTGCTTTCTCGAACTCGTTTGATATTGACTATCCCCTGTTATTAAGCACACGTCCAAAGACAAGGGCCTTGCTCTTTGGTCATCGGTCGTACAAGTTCCTTAGGATACAATGCTTTGGTCCACAACATGGCAACACCAGTGTGCACGGTTTATCCTAGCTGAATTCTGACATAGGCGGTTGACAGAAAAGCCACCATTATGTACATTATCAAATCAAAATAAAAGAACAAAAACATCCCTACTGGGTCAAAGTTGGGACAAAAGTCAGTTTTAGAGGTATTGTAAGATTTTTATCTGGATCATATAAACGACCAACTACGCATATTCAATACCCAGAACCTACGAAACATACAGTTACCAGTCTAGAGCTGAAGCCCGAAAGGAACTGTCCCAGAAATCGACGGCGTACTGAGTAATGATTGTGTAAACTCTTCCCTTGATTTGTTCGTCAGGAAGTTTTAAGCTGTTTACAATGACGTTTTTCCGCAGATGACGTTCAACCCAGCACGCCAAACTTGGATTTCTATAAATACAAAAACGCACTTTATCGCCAGCAACTTAAAACCCCACTACCCCACCATGTCCAAATAAGATATAAAGCGTACGGGAAGAAACAACCATCTCATCAAAGTAGCGTGCAAAACCTAGGAGAAAGGACCGTGGGAAATTCTGAACATCCTTCTTGGGGAGAAAAAAGTCTCTCTTTGACTCGAGTCTGATAAGGAAACAATCTCCACAGAATTTAATGCATACGTTTCTAATGTCACCAGTAAGCTGGATTTCGCTATTCCATCTGAACCTTCTGATTTTCAGAAATACTTAACAGAACCAAAAGTCAGACATATTAAGTTTTCATCTGTTTCTGGATCTTCAATTATTAATACCATTTACTGTTTTGGCTCGTCTGCACCTGACATCGACGGAATCTATATGTCTGATGTGAAACTTGTAGCAAAGTTTATCTCTCGCACATATCTACTTACTGATCTTTTGAAAATCGAATCATTCCTGATCAATTAAAATGTATGCCAAAATTACTCTAATTATTAAATCAGGCGAGACAAATTTTCTTGAAAATTTACCGTCTCATTCCCGTTCAATCTAGCATCAGTAAAATCTTTGACAAAACAAACCAGCAGCGCCCCGTATTTCTAGAAAACAATATTCTAAAATCCTGTGAACAAATCGGCTTCACACCTCATCACTCTAGGTGTAAGCTCAATTGTATTGCATGTTTTAACATCTTAAGAGGTTAAGTAGTTCCCAATCGTACTAACATATACTCCTGTACAGAGACATTCAATATATTGTTATATTGCGTTCAAACATCACAGTTTTCTTAATCGCTCAAGGTAATAATTACTCACTAGTATGGCGTAGATCATCCATACGAATGGACGCGCCAATAAGCTAAAACAACAAACCAACCTCAACACTCTACCTTAAACGCAGCATCATCACTTTACAAAAAACTAGTATGTGCCACAGAACGAACCTTCTAATACATGTAGATCTAGCAAAGGCATTTTGATACCTTAAATCACAGCATTCTTCTGTTCAAAGCTTTGTCGTTATGATTTCAGCGACAAATCGCTGTACCAGTTTGGAAGCTACTTTAACTCCCGGGCTGTCAGTTTTATCTCCCCTTTCTACCACCACCTGAGGCGTCCCCCAGGGATGACTTTTAGGACCCATACTTTTTTGTCTTACATAAACGATATCACAAGAGTATCTGACGCCTTAAGTTTTGTCCTCTTTGCTGATGTTCTGTATTTCTTCCCTTGTCTCAATTAAATTTCAATTAATCTCAATTAAACACAATGTTACTTGAACTGAGTAAAATCAGCGAGTGGTTATTTGGTAATAGGTTTTCGCTTAATGTCAAGAAATAAAAATATTTGCTTATTAAAACCTCTACTGGTAAACAAAATAACATTATTATACCTATACGTCTTAATCATACAGCATTCAGCTATGTTGTAGAAGTTTCTTTGAATTATTTTACACTCTAAATTATCATGGACAGCGTATATTAGTTACGTCAATAAAAATATATATATTCCTCAAATATCAAAAAAATATAGTCCTCAATTAACAAGAGGCCTCTGTGGTACAGTCGGTGAGAGTGATAGTCCCTCAGTCCCACACAGGCATTCCATCGATGCGACTCAGGTTCGAATCCCATTCCAGACCAATATAAGTGAAAAAAATACTGAGTGGATTTTTCACTCGATGTATGTGGAAGAGTTGTCAGGCACTCACCAAAGACCTGTTTCGTCCCCCACTAAACCTGGCAACGCTGACATATAAGTGAAATTATCTTGATGCGGCGTAAAACCTCAATCAATAAATCAATCAAGTAAATCAAGCCTATTTAATCTTTACCACTCATTAATCTCTCTTTCCTTACTGATGTCAATGTCTTATGGGGAAACACCTGCCCCTTGCATCTAAAAACGGGCAATTGGAGCAGTAAAAAATTGCCATTTTTGCTCCTCTGATATCCTCCTTCGTCTAGGCGTTCACGTTGCACAAAACTGGTCTTAAGTACAAACATTTAAGGGGAAGCGTACTGAATTTGCGTAATTGCACAAAAACATTTCATTTTGCATTACATGCAGTTTGCGTTACTGTCACATATGGTATGCCACAATCGTTCAATAGAACATCATTCTTATCATCATCATAACTGGCATTGCAGTTAACATTAATGCAGATTTATAATAATTATTTCAGCATGGGGTGCTTAACTTTTTTCTTTGTGTATACTAAATTCGGGTTAGCCTTGTAATTCGTAAAATTTCTCTTAAAAAGTTCGTGCATTAATTCGCAATTTAAAATGAATGTATTTATTGAGGAGATGTATTGTGAATACCCACATATTGCATGGAGAAATGTATTGTGAATACACACACATTGCATGGAGAAATGTATTGTGAATACACACATATTGCATGGAGAAATGTATTGTGAATACACACATATTGCATGGAGAAATGTATTGTGAATACCCACATATTGCATGGAGAAATGTATTGTGAATACACACACATTGCATGGAGAAATGTATTGTGAATACCCACATATTGCATGGGGAAATGTATTGTGAATACCCACATATTGCATGGAGAAATGTATTGTGAATACACACACATTGCATGGAGAAATGTATTGTGAATACCCACATATTGCATGGAGAAATGTATTGTGAATACACACACATTGCATGGAGAAATGTATTGTGAATACACACATATTGCATGGAGAAATGTATTGTGAATACACACATATTGCATGGAGAAATGTATTGTGAATACACACATATTGCATGGAGAAATGTATTGTGAATACACACACATTGCATGGAGAAATGTATTGTGAATACACACATATTGCATGGAGAAATGTATTGTGAATACACACATATTGCATGGAGAAATGTATTGTGAATACACACATATTGCATGGAGAAATGTATTGTGAATACACACATATTGCATGGAGAAATGTATTGTGAATACACAAATGTTGCATGGAGAAATGTATTGTGAATACACACACATTGCATGGAGAAATGTATTGTGAATACACACATATTGCATGCAGAAATGTATTGTGAATACACACATTGCACGGAGAAATGTATTGTGAATACACACATTTTGTATGGAGAAATGTATTGTGAATACACACATATTGCATGGAGAAATGTATTGTGAATACACACATTTTGTATGGAGAAATGTATTGTGAATACACACATTTTGTATGCAGAAATGTGTTGTGAATACACAAATATTGCATGGTTGATTGATTGTTTGGTGTTGCCAGTTTTATTGTGGGAGAAAACCGGGTTCTCTGCCCGGAGGAAACCCACGAACTTCCGGTGGTAACTGGCAACCATCCCACATAGGTCGTTCGGGTGAAAAGCCAGTCAGAACATTTTCAAATTTTTTTGGACTGATTAGGATTCTAACCCGCGACCCATTAACTTGTTATTAACTCAGATTACTAACATGTTATCCATTACAAAGCAAATCTCGTATCTTTACATGAAGTGAAGGGAAATAGATTTCGTCCAAATTTGGATAAAAACGAATCTATTAACGTGAGAATTTAACTCATTGCAAATCATCGATAGGATAGTATGAACAGCTTCTTTTATCTGAAGATATTTGGTCAGGCTTTCCATGGAACAAAGAAAGCATATCAATTGAAAGTTGAACAAAACTGGGCAATTTATTCCTCGTTGTTAACAAATTTGTTAACATTGACGTTGGTGTTTTCGTGTCAGTGGTTACATTTAGTCAACACGCTCATTCAATGACCTGAGAAAAGGTCATTTAGGGCATTATCAGGTTAGTTAAGGTCTGATGAATTTACAGCTTTACGCAGTACACGGCTGTTATGAGATTATTCAAGTGGATACGATAATATACATACTGTATTCTGTCGCACTCAATCCTCCATCACAACAATCTAATAGATTTTGTGTTGGAGAAAGATCCACCATTATATCAAGATGTCATCTAACACCGTCTTGATAGAATACACCATCGAGTGGTTACAACACGCTACACAATACAACTATATTGAGTGGTTACAACACGCTACACAATACAACTATATCGAGTGGTTACAACACGCTACACAATACAAGTATATCGAGTGGTTACAACACGCTACACAATACAAGTATTCACAAATAAGAAAGTTAAGCACTCTCTCTCTGGAAAGTCTGCACGTACCAATACAATCATTGGCGCAGGGAGATTGTTGGCAAACTGATGTTGCAGAAACGATTGTGATCATAAAGTTCAACATTCTGGCGATAAGGAATTACCATTAATGGCAACAAACTATACAATTTATTCAGGATATCGTTAGCCAAGTCAACAGTGTATTTTACAAAAATAAAAAGATGCTTTTGAGTATGAAACTTCAAAGTCCATCTGGCTTCACACGGCGAACATATTGAAGTAAAAATGTCATTTTGAGTGTGTAGAACACACCCCTAGAGCAGAAGGTCTAAGCATATGTTCCCACGTTTCATACTTAAAAGCTTCTTTTTGTTTTGTTAAAATACACTTTTGATTTGGCTATCCTGAATAAATTGTATAGCCTATTGCCATTAATGGTGATTTTTTACCGCCAGAATGTTGCCCTTTATGATCACAATCGTTTCTGCAACATCAGTTTGCCAACATTCTCCCTACACCAATGGTTTTATCGGTCGGTGCAGACTTTCCAGGGGGGTGCTTAGCCGAGAAATCTTGGCTCTGCCGAATTTTTTTTCCGTGTTCGTCATAGCCAAGATCACTTCCATAGTAAAAAAGTGATATTTGTTAAGGAGACCCGCCGAAAAAATCGGCGGCTCAAATTTCACAACAAATAAGCAAAGAATAAAATATCTACCACTGCATTCCGATAGTATAGACCACAAAGAAGGAGTTTGTCAAACTTACGCCGAGATTTCTCGGCTAGGGGGTGCTTAACTTTTTTCTTTGTATATATATCGAGGCATGTTGCCTTGTCAAGCTGTACAATAATTTACTGACATTTTTTGCTCTGGGTTACAGACAAAATAGGCATTGTATTTCTGGGCCAACTGTGTGTCCAATAGGACCCGAGTTTATTTTCCCTGAAAATGGAATAATATATCAACAAGGAAGTGTCCTTTCATGTGGGCCTAAGTCATAAACCACACACTTTTATAAAGTATATCTTTATACAGATCCAATACATGGAAATCACTGAATCATGAAATACTGAATAATAGAGAACATCCGTATTGTTATTTGATCAGTATTTCATTAAACAGTCCGGGATTCGGACTACTAGTTAGTTAGATTGGATGAAGCTCATAAACTCAAGTGTATAACTTTTCTGATAAAATTAAGAGGAAAGTTTTCCTACAAAATCTTCTGGTTTTCTAACTTGAACAAGATACGGTCAATAATGTGTACAATCATGCACTGTTTATCTGTCGTTGTGGTATTTTTGACGGCTGTACAACATGGGGTTACACTGTCATATTCGTTTACGTCAGCTCATTATACAATCAACGGAAAATTAGTGGAAAGACATTTTAACAGTGACGATGAACTGGTCGATTGTAATGTGTTTGGAGATAGGTGAGTTAACCGTATCTTTGTATCTAAATAATTTGTATAGATGTAAATATTTGTATCAGCTATAGATGACATTCTGAAGTTTCTCATCGACCCTAGCTGAACAACCAGAGTAATCTGAACAACATGAACAATCTAAACCAGCTGAACGATCTAAACCAGCTGAAAAATCTGAACAACCATAACAATTTGAACAACCTTAACAATCTGAACAACCATAACAATCTGAACAACCTTAACAATCTGTACCAGCTAAACGATCTGAACAACCTTAACAATCTGTACCAGCTAAACGATCTGAACCAGCTGAACGATTTGAACAACCTTAACGATCTGAACAACCTTAACAATCTACATGTGCTAAGTTAGTTCCACCTCTTCGTCTCCGTTTCTCACCCGTTGAATTTGAAGTTACATTTCACCATATCTGTTCTAAGCAGACAATTGGCCTTGTATGATGAAGTACTAATCAAACTACAGATAAACATGATTGCCCCACGTGTGTGTTCAGATACATCCACAACCTCAATTGTACATCTATGTTGATCGGGGTTGACGTTTGGAGAAAGTTGCATTGATTGATGGAATGAAACTATGTAGATTTGATTTGGTCCTTATAGTGGGAATCCTACAGTTAACTTACTATAATCTTATCTAGTTTCGAGATCATTCTTGAGGACAAATAGTTGTGATAAACAAATGGTTGCTTACTCATAATGCAGCATGTTCAAATAAGACACGAGCATACAAAGACTATTACACGCAGAATGAGAGCCAGGTTGAAATACATCTTCAATAAAACAATCTTCAATAAACGGAAACAAGGGTCTTAGTATGTTTATGGCAGCTCCCCTTTTATAATAACTTCCAGTGCGTGTTTGCTCTGTGCAATTGGATATGGGAATTGTGTTCACATATTTACGACATTCTTTTTCCGTGAAGGTAAAACAATTAGCTATTGAAACATTTATAACCGATTGATATATTTAGATATTCCCTCCTTCCATCAATACTTAGTCAGTCCACAGATAAGGGTTTGTCTCAACCCAAGTTAATGTAATATGTTTTAGGACGTGTGCGTATTTCAGAAACAGTTTATTCAAGAAAATGGATCAGGGATTATTGTATGTGACGGTATCCCGAATGTTAGGTCTAATAAATAATATACACGTCTCGATTAACTTACAAACTGTTTTTATATTTTATTATTCAATAATATACCCTTATCATTCCTATGGAAGTGTAATTTGGGGGAAATACTTATCTCCTTTGTTGTGTACATTTCAATTATATTATTTGATTGCTTAAAGTAACTCTTTATAAACAGATCGTCTCAGTTAATGTGGCACGAGCTGCCAAAATGTTGATATTTTGACGCTAAAACCGAATGTTGAAATTATTGGCTATTTTTCCCAAGACGTATAATTCAGAAGCTTTTTAGTGCATCTAGTCTCGAAAATGTACGATATAGTATTGTTTTGAACTAACTTTGGCTTAGAATGAATGAATGGTCGTCCCGGTTATTTAAATTTTGTTTACTTTTCAAACACGTTTTCGGTTCGTACATGCCACAAACTTTCTTCATTTCAACGTCAATCATTTAGTTTTTTGATGGCCTTCAAAGCCTTTTACTGTCGTGACGATCATGAATTATGAAAAAAGTGTGAATTTTGGTAGCTCATGCCACTTTAAACAGTTCACACCTTTGGGTTTTTTTTTATTTCCGCTAATGTTTGAATTTTGATATGTTTATATACTATCATTATATATTGAATAATAACTAATAAAATATCAAACTTATTCAGTTTATACAATAAAAATCATATTCGAACATTATTATACTAAAAAATAACACCCACTTTTAGTGCATTTTTTTATCGTAGCTTTTTAGTAGTTTTTTGATGAAAAAAGTTTCTGGCATAACCAGTGAGTGTGGGAGTTGTTTAAAAAACTTGCCAATGTTAGATTGTCCACATGTTGTCGTCACTTACTGAGTATCCAATGGGTTAGGGTCCTAATAACGTAGGTGTCAGCCGTAAAGTGACATCAATTGTATATAACTACACCTGTGATAAAACCCCAAACCTTGCTTATTAAAAGCCATTGTGGTTACAGTTCAATGACTGACCCGGATATCTATTTATATTACTGAATATGTTATATACCTTATGTTAGAATTTATTCTGGTTAATCAAGACTTGTAGTTTATTGATGGCGAAGATGACACACTTGCCTACAGTGATTGAACTTATATACCTTTTCCTGTTATCATCACTAGACAAAGACTAAACTAATGAATCGTAGTTTTCTATATCAAAGCTGATTTATTTCAATAGCTTATGAAAATGTTCGTTGAAATAAAATCAATTTTAACATATTTTGTTTTTCATAGAAATTAGATACGTTAAGGTCGATTGAGGATCCCATCAATTGCATAGGAAAGAGAAAAAATTTTGGTCGATTGGGGACCACATCAATTGCATAGGAAATAAAATATTTCGGTCGATTGAAGACCTCATCAATTGCATAGGAAAGAGAAACATTATGGTCGATTGTGGACCTCATCAATTGCATAGATATTAGAAGCAAATAAAACAATTTGAAATTTTAGAAACATTCTGGTCGACCTCATCAATTGCATAGGAGCTAGAAACATTCTGGTAAACTTCATCAATTGCATATGAATTAGAAACATTCTGGTCGATTAGGGACCTCATTAATTGCATAGATATTAGAACCATTTTTAATTTTAACACAATTAGAAACATTCTGGTCGACATCATCAATTTCATAGAAATTAAAATTAGAAACATTTGGGTCGACCTCATGGATTTTATAGGAATTAGAAACATTTGGGCCGACCTCATGGATTTTATAGGAATTAGAAACATTCTGGTCGACCTCATGGATTTTATAGGAATTAGAAACATTCTGGTCGACCTCATGGATTTTATAGGAATTAGAAACATTCTGGTCGACCTCATCAATTGCATAGGAATTAGAAACATTTGGGTCGACCTCGTCAATTGCATAGGAATTAGAATTAGAAACATTCTGGTTGACCTCATCAATTGCATAGGAATTAGAAACATTTGGGTCGACCTCGTCAATTGCATAGGAATTAGAATTAGAAACATTTGGGTCGACCTCGTCAATTGCATAGGAATTAAAATTAGAAACATTCTGGTCGACCTCATGGATTTCATAGGAATTAGAAACATTCTGGTCGACCTCATGGATTTTATAGGAATTAGAAACATTCTGGTCGACCTCATGGATTTTATAGGAATTAGAAACATTCTGGTCGACCTCATCAATTGCATAGGAATTAGAAACATTTGGGTCGACCTCGTCAATTGCATAGGAATTAGAATTAGAAACATTTGGGTCGACCTCGTCAATTGCATAGGAATTAAAATTAGAAACATTCTGGTCGACCTCATGGATTTTATAGGAATTAGAAACATTTGGGTCGACCTCATGGATTTTATATGAATTAGAAACATTCTGGTCGACCTCATGGATTTTATAGGAATTAGAAACATTTGGGTCGACCTCATGGATTTCATAGGAATTAGAAACATTCTGGTCGACCTCATGGATTTTATAGGAATTAGAAACATTTGGGTCGACCTCATGGATTTCATAGGAATTAGAAACATTCTGGTCGACCTCATGGATTTTATAGGAATTAGAAACATTCTGGTCGACCTCATCAATTGCATAGGAATTAGAATTAGAAACATTCTGGTTGACCTCATCAATTGCATAGGAAATAGAAACATTCTGGTCGACCTCGTCAATTGCATAGGAATTAGAAACATTCTGGTCGACCTCATCAATTGCATAGGAAATAGAAACATTCTGGTCGACCTCGTCAATTGCATAGGAATTAGAAACATTCTGGTCGACCTCATCAATTGCATAGGAATTAGAAACATTTGGGTCGACCTCGTCAATTGCATAGGAATTAGAATTAGAAACATTTGGGTCGACCTCGTCAATTGCATAGGAATTAGAAACATTCTGGTCGACCTCATGGATTTCATAGGAATTAGAAACATTTGGGTCGACCTCATGGATTTTATAGGAATTAGAAACATTCTGGTTGACCTCATGGATTTTATAGGAATTAGAAACATTTGGGTCGACCTCGTGGATTTTATAGGAATTAGAAACATTCTGGTCGACCTCATCAATTGCATAGGAATTAGAAACATTCTGGTCGACCTCATCAATTGCATAGGAATTAGAAACATTCTGGTCGACCTCGTCAATTGCATAGGAATTAGAAACATTCTGGTCGACCTCATCAATTGCATAGGAAATAGAAACATTCTGGTCGACCTCATCAATTGCATAGGAATTAGAAACATTCTGGTCGACCTCATCAATTGCATAGGAATTAGAAACATTCTGGTCGACCTCATCAATTGCATAGGAATTAGCAACATTTGGGTCGACCTCGTCAATTGCATAGGAATTAGAATTAGAAACATTCTGGTTGACCTCTTTAATTGCACAGTAATTACAAACATTCTGGTCGATTTAAGACCTCATCAATTGCATAGGAATTAGAAACATTTGGGTCGACCTCGTCAATTGCATAGGAATTAGAATTAGAAACATTTGGGTCGACCTCGTCAATTGCATAGGAATTAGAAACATTCTGGTCGACCTCATGGATTTCATAGGAATTAGAAACATTTGGGTCGACCTCATGGATTTTATAGGAATTAGAAACATTCTGGTTGACCTCATGGATTTTATAGGAATTAGAAACATTTGGGTCGACCTCGTGGATTTTATAGGAATTAGAAACATTCTGGTCGACCTCATCAATTGCATAGGAATTAGAAACATTCTGGTCGACCTCGTCAATTGCATAGGAATTAGAAACATTCTGGTCGACCTCATCAATTGCATAGGAAATAGAAACATTCTGGTCGACCTCATCAATTGCATAGGAATTAGAAACATTCTGGTCGACCTCATCAATTGCATAGGAATTAGAAACATTCTGGTCGACCTCATCAATTGCATAGGAATTAGAAACATTTGGGTCGACCTCGTCAATTGCATAGGAATTAGAATTAGAAACATTCTGGTTGACCTCTTTAATTGCACAGTAATTACAAACATTCTGGTCGATTTAAGACCTCATCAATTGCATAGGAATTAGAAACATTTGGGTCGACCTCGTCAATTGCATAGGAATTAGAATTAGAAACATTTGGGTCGACCTCGTCAATTGCATAGGAATTAGAAACATTCTGGTCGACCTCGTCAATTGCATAGGAATTAGAAACATTCTGGTCGACCTCATCAATTGCATAGGAAATAGAAACATTCTGGTCGACCTCATCAATTGCATAGGAATTAGAAAATTCTGGTCGACCTCATCAATTGCATAGGAATTAGAAACATTCTGGTCGACCTCATCAATTGCATAGGAATTAGAAACATTTGGGTCGACCTCGTCAATTGCATAGGAATTAGAATTAGAAACATTCTGGTTGACCTCTTTAATTGCATAGTAATTACAAACATTCTGGTCGATTTAAGACCTCATCAATTGCATAGGTACTAGAAACATTCTGGTGGACCTCGTCAATTGTATAAAAATTAGAAACATTTAATCCGACTGAGGGCCTCCTCAATTGGTAATGATTTAGAAATATTCTGAACGATTAAGGACCTCATTATTTCATAGGAAAGAGAAACATTCTGGTCTGTGTGTTCCGTTTAATAAACAGCAATACCTTGTATTTAATACTCAGATTTGTTTAACCGTGTCAAATTTTACGCCACATTTAATATGGTTTTAATTACATAGATGGACTATGGGATTATATAAGAAAGAAGACCTGCTCTTTCCCATAGGTGATATTGTAGTATCGGGCCGGTATTCATAAAAAAGTCTAGACTTAAGTTTTAGCCTTAAGCTATTCCTTTCTGACTTAGCCAAGTCAAAAACTTAAATCCGCATTCATAAAGGAGTCAAAACTTTAATGTGAGGAACTTATTAAAGTTTATTCTCTGCTCTTAATAACCTCGGTAGCCAGAGAATTCCCAATGAGATCATGTCAATTTCTATGTCAAAGTGCTACTCTTCTGTAAAAGGAGATATGAAACATAATCATGATCAAAACAAAGTCATCGTTAAATCGAAGTTGTTCTCAAGCGATTTAAAAGTCAAGGAGAAATGAATATAAATTGATGCTGATTTATTGTTGGATGGTCGGCATTGCAAATCGGAATTTACCTGATGGTAGAATGTGAAGGATTATTTAGAATTTTATTTTAAGTTTATTTTGAGGTAGCTAGGCGTACCGTAGGTCTACCTGGTAGAAGATGAAATACAATTCCGCACTCAGAAACTCTACGAAACCCCCTGTCAATTCAACCTTTTTTTTTTTTTTTAATATCTTGTCTAATTCTTTTATTTACTATTTTCTTGCTTTTCCTTTGAAATCGCCATGTTTAACTTAGTTTTTTCGATGAGATTCAAGCCTACTCCCTACTACATGTAATTCAACAAGTTAAATCCGACTCGTTATCTCCATTCTGATGCTTGCTGGGTCGTCGGAATTTAACGGTTCTGACGCGTTTTCTGAAGGGCTGTTTTGTACAAATATTAAACTTTACCTTCAGTCAGAATTGTCCTGTCTTAGATTTCTGTGTTGATGACAATGTGTTTCACAGTGTTTGAGTAGTCGTTATCGGTATTTGTTATTTTGTTACCGACCGTTTATAGTAGTTTCTTTAAAAAAACAAAAACAACATGGCTCCACACATAACGAACCGTAAAAAAATTTAACTATTTGAGGGAGGTAATTGTCTACTTCAGTCTCGTGATGGCTGCACATTTTCAAGCGATCTCATAAATCACTGAAGCAGGCCATACCATGTGGCTGCCAAAATACAAAATGGCGATCACAGACTTTTTTTTATCAAATTGGCATATGATTTTACTTTTACATCCTTTTAACACAACCTCAACCCCCTACGAACATTGGGACAGCTGAGGTCAACCATGGCAACCGATCTCGGCCATGCGCGTTTTTGACAACCCATTTCCCCCGTTCGTCCTCAATCGGTTCTTTAGCATTACGGTTTGAATAATGGCGGATAGTGAATTCCGCCCTGACAGCATAATGAATATCAGATTATTAAACAAGGAGGCTGTCTTAATATTTAAGTCAAATTTGAGCAACACTTAAGTTTAAGACGTTTTATGAATATGGCTTAAGTTTTTTCTGAACCTTTAGTCAGATTTTTGAAACACTTTAAACAGTTTTTTTAGCTGACTTAAGTTTAAAAGTGTACCGAAATCTTTCTCTAATTACTTTATTAAGCAAATGACCATCCATGGTTACAATACCAGAGACCAAAACTTAAACCTTACTAGACTCTCTCATAACAGCAACCTGTCATTCCATTCCTTAAAAATATGGGGTCCAAGGGAATTGAACAATTATCAAACACATTACGAAATATCAAATCTTTTTCTCTCTTTAAATCTAAATTAAAAACATCTCTAATAGAGAACTTATGATTTCATCAAACATGCCTGTACTATATTTTAATCATTTTTATCCCCATCTTTCCTTCTGCTCCGCTTTGATGTACAATTATATAGAGACCCTATACATAGTTACGATTGATTAGTATATACCGCTTCCCCGCCAAATAATTTTAATTATCTTTACCATTGAGGGATAGAACAAGCTTTGTTTGAAAGCTTTATTCCCGCCAATATTCAGAAAAAAAATTGTAGATAAACCTCATTGTATATTTTATTTGGTGAATAAATAATCAATCAATCAATCAATCAATCAAATCAATCAAGTTTCTTTGTAATTGAACTGGAAAAAAACGAAATCTCTGCTGAAAATAGAATTAAAGAAATCGATTGATTGTCGATTTTTCTCAAAAGCACATACATGTACAAAGGTATTGAATAAGGTGGAGGAATTTAAACTAGAAGAAATTCGTCAAGGAAAAATGGGAAAGAATTATAACAAGATAAAAAATTACCTGGGCTGAAAAAAAGTAACAGCTTACACATGTCTTTTTGAGTTTTGGAGGAAACAAACATATTTAGTGTACATAAATAAATATAAATAAATTAAGTTTACATTAGACAACGGGCACAATGTGTTAGACAGTGAGAAAATTGTTATGACACAAGCAAATCTTAGGTCAAGTTTATATGACAAGAGTGTGAGATAATGGACTATGTAAAAAGTTATATATCAATTTCCTAGTATTACCTGACAAGGACTAAGCGGGGAGATAACTTAAAAATAATACAATAGAATTTAAAAAAGGACTAAAGTACTGATATAGATGGCTTGCCGTGCGAATTATATAAACTGCTTTGAATAGGTTTTGAAGCATTTATGCTGAATTCTAATTTATATTTGGGTTACAAAAAGGGTGGTGTCAAAACAGAGGATTAATACGTGTTCCAAATTAGAAGATTAATACGTGTTCCAAAAGAGAAGATTAATACGTGTTCCAAAACAGAGGATTAATACGTGTTCCAAAACAGAAGATTAATCGTGTTCCAAAACAGAAGATTAATACGTGTTCCAAAACAGAGGATTAATACGTGTTCCAAAACAGAAGATTAATACGTGTTCCAAAACAGAGGATTAATACGTGTTCTAAAACCGGAAAACCCTAGAAAATCAAAACAATTGAAGGTTTATCACTCTGTTTAAGACCATATACGTCAACAACGAACACTTTCTAAAGTCAAACAGTCTTTCCTTAAATAATCAGAAGGAATTGGAAGAGATATTAACGGATGAAGTAATTTAGTTAGCTTAACATTACACAATAAACTCAACAATATGTGATAATAGGGTTTATTAAAGGGGCATGAGCTGCCAAAATTCACAGTTTTTTCATAACTTCTGATCGTCACGACAGTAAGAGGCTTTGAAGGCTATCGAAAAACTAAATGATTGGCGTTGGAATGAGAAAAATTCATACAGTATGTGGCCTGTATGAGCCGAAAACGTGTTAAAAAATAAACAAAATTTAAATAACCGGGACGACCATTCATTCATTCTAAGCCAAAGTTAGTTTAAAACAGTACTTTATCGTACATTTTCGAGACTTGAAGCATTAAAAAGCTTCTGAATTCTACCTCTTGAGAAAAATAGCCAATAATTTCAGCATTCTCTTTTAACGTCAAAATATCAACATTTTGGCAGCTCATGCCCCTTTAAGAATCAACTGATATTAAATGATTATAATTTGTATTTGTCACAGGATTATATAGCCCACAGGATTATATAGCCCAAAAAAAAAAATAATATTCGTATTTAACACAGGATTATATAGCCCAAAGTAAAAAAAACGAACATTCGTATTTATCACAGGATTTATAGTCCAAAGTAAAAAGAACATTCGTATTTAACACATGATTATATAGCCCAAAGCAAAAAGAACATTCGTATTTAACACATGATTATATAGTCCAAAGCAAAAAGAACATTCGTATTTAACACAGGATTATATAGCCCAAAGCAAAAAGAACATTCGTATTTAACACATGATTATATAGCCCAAAGCAAAAAGAACATTCGTATTTAACACATGATTATATAGTCCAAAGCAAAAAGAACATTCGTATTTAACACAGGATTATATAGCCCAAAGCAAAAAGAACATTCGTATTTAACACAGGATTATATAGCTCAAAGTAAAAAGAACATTCGTATTTAACACAGGATTATATAGCCCGAAGTAAAAAGAACATTCGTATTTAACACAGGATTATATAGCTCAAAGTAAAAAGAACATTCGTATTTAACACAGGATTATATAGCCCGAAGTAAAAAGAACATTCGTATTTAACACAGGATTATATAGTCCAAAGTAAAAAGAACATTCGTATTTAACACAGGATTATATAGTCCAAAGTAAAAAGAACATTCGTATTTAACACAGGATTATATAGCTCAAAGTAAAAAGAACATTCGTATTTGACACAGGATTTTATATCCCAAAGTAAAAAAGAACATTCGTATTTAACACAGAATTATATAGCCCAAAGTAAAAAGAACATTCGTATTTATTACAGGATTATATAGCCCAAAGTAAAAAGAACATTCGTATTTATTACAGGATTATATAGCCCAAAGTAAAAAGAACATTCGTATTTAACACTATAAGTTATACCAGTGTGCTGCGTGGGTATACGGCCTGATATTTCGTTGAGAAGATCAATATTTTCACGAGCCCGAAGGGCGAGTGAAAATGTTCATCTTCGAGGCGATATATCAGGCCGTATACCCACGCAGCACACTGGTATAACGAATTTATCACAATGAAGAGCATAACACGCAAATTCTAACACATGCGTGATTTCCCTACATGTTGTGAGATAGGACAAAGCTGGCGTATAAACTAGCATATACGCAGAGAACGTTTTTATTGTGACGTCAAACGCCCTGACACTGAACGACGTCATCATTTTTAAATTTTGGTGACGTGACGGAACACGACGTCACTGGATGACGTCATCACCTAAACGCAAGTGGGGATGTCAGGCTGTTGTGTTTGCCTTGCATTTCGCCTGTAAAACTAACTTATAAACGCAGGACAGTGTTAATACTCAACGGGAAGACTTGAAAGTGGACTTCCATAAGCTAAAAGTGTAGATATATCTTTAAAAAGTTATCAGGTCTGTTAGTAGACTAAAAAAAGGTAACACATAAAACAGTTGTTTGAAGCTAGCACCCCTATCATTTTTTCGATATAGATTCGTCCACGAGGCAATCAGGGAAAAACTATTCAGCTATAACGTAGGGGTTGGCAATTTTTAGTTTGAAGTAGAAAACTACTAAAATTCAGTTTTTCTTTACATTAAAGTTTATGTGTTAGAATAGAAATAATGGATTGATTCTCTGCGTGTACGCTGTGATAACTGCAAGAAAAAAGGAAGTGTCCACACTTTTTGAACTCGGGCCTACGGCCCTCGTCCAAAAACAATGGACACTTCCTTTTTTCTTGCAGTTATCACAGCGTATACGCAGAGAATCAATCCATTATTTCTTAATTCTAACACATGCGTATGGTGTTCTATTTGGGCCACTTCTCCGTCGCGCGTCGACTTACACAAACGCGACGCGCGACGCGACGCGGTACTCGACGTCGACCTCCGCGTCGCGCGTCGCGCGTCGAGTTTTATAATGTTAAAAGATAGACAGTGAACTCGACGTCGCGTTTTAAAGCGCGACGTCGCGTTTTTCTTGCGCGACGTCGCGTTCCGCGTCGTGCGTCGCGCGTCGGGTTTGCAAACGCGACGCGCGACGCGACGCGAAACGCGACGTCGACCTCCGCGTCGCGCGTCGCGCGTCGCGTTTGGCAATGTTAAAAGATAGGCAGTGAACTCGACGTCGCGTTTTAGAGCGCGACGTCGCGTTTTTTTTGCGCGACGTCGCGTTCCGCGTCGCGCGTCGCGCGTCGAGTTGGAAAGTTCAGGGTTTTATGTCCTTTGCGCATGTGTGGGGACCATTCGTTATTGCAGATTAACTATCAAACCGCCATTTGGTTGGTTGTTTAGTTTTAATGGTGTATACAGTTCCAGAGGAACTAATCACACCAGAGCTTATCAGTGAGCTGTCTTGTTATACCTTACAATGTACAGTTAGTGTTTAGTTGAAGGATTAATCAGGCAAATTGACTTAAAGTTAAAGAGTTAAAGAATGGTGAAAGAAATATATATACATATATACACCCATACATTTGCCTGGTCAAGCAATAAATATTTATACACCCATATATACACACATAATTTAATGAAAACGATGTGTTCTCCCAATAAATGTTACAAGAGCCATGAAAACTTTAGGTCTTATTTGTACTGGAGGGTTCGTGATATTTTGCAAGTCTAGAATTTGTATTCCAAGGGCAGTTAGTTTACAAAATAAAAGAGCACGCTGTCGTCTGTATTTTGAACAAGTAAGAATAAAATGTTCAAGGGTCTCCATAACCAAACAGTTGTCACAAAGTCCGTCGGATTTATTAAAATATTTATGAGTGACAGAATTAAGAGGAATATGACCGCCATTTGTACCCATTAAATGTGTGTTAAATACACTGGCTTTCAGTTCAGTAATCGTAGGCCGGTATCTATAGAAGTCAACAGTTAATCTACAATAACGAATGGTCCCCACACATGCGCAAAGGACATAAAACCCTGAACTTTCTAACTCGACGCGCGACGCGCGACGCGGAACGCGACGTCGCGCAAAAAAAACGCGACGTCGCGCTCTAAAACGCGACGTCGAGTTCACTGCCTATCTTTTAACATTGCCAAACGCGACGCGCGACGCGCGACGCGGAGGTCGACGTCGCGTTCCGCGTCGCGTCGCGCGTCGCGTTTGCAAACTCGACGCGCGACGCACGACGCGGAACGCGACGTCGCGCAAGAAAAACGCGACGTCGCGCTTTAAAACGCGACGTCGAGTTCACTGTCTATCTTTTAACATTATAAAACTCGACGCGCGACGCGCGACGCGGAGGTCGACGTCGAGTACCGCGTCGCGTCGCGCGTCGCGTTTGTGTAAGTCGACGGGCGACGGAGAAGTGGCCCAAATAGAACACCATACATGCGTGATTTCCCTACATGTTGTGAGATAGGACAAAGCCGGCGTATAAACTAGCATATACGCAGAGAACGTTTTCATTGTGACGTCAAACGCCCTGACACTGAACGACGTCATCATTTTTAAATTTTGGTGACGTGATGGAACACGACGTCACCGGATGACGTCATCACCTAAACGCGAGTGGCAGATCTCAGTTTCCGTGTACCTACGGAGTTAAGGACTCACGCGCTGGTCGTTTGGACGGTTGCTGTCAACTGTGCGTGATTGCTTGACTCCGTAGGTACACGGAAAAAATGTACCACGCCGAGAGAGCAAATGCGGCAGGTTATCCGAGGCCAACTGACCAATCGGAGGCCTAGAATTTTCTCTGAATTGGGATAAAGGATTATGTAGCCCAAAGTAAAAAGAACCTCCGTATTTATTACAGGATTATATAGCCCACAGTAAAAAAAACATTCGTATTGAACACATGATTATGTAGCCCAATGTAAAAAGAACATTCGTATTTAACACAGGATTATATAGCCCAAAGTAAAAAGAACATTCGTATTTAACACAGGATTATATAGCCCAAAGCAAAAAGAACATTCGTATTTAACACAGGATTATATAGCCCAAAGTAAAAAGAACATTCGTATTTAACACAGGATTATATAGCCCAAAGAGGACACTCCATGTTGCAATGTGTGGATAACAACAAACATATAGCATGGTAGATTTGTCATATTCATTTTATTGTACAACTTTACATATTTCTAACGAATGTATCTGTGAAATGTAAACTTATAGTACCACGTGTATTTCTCTATTCAGGCAATTCTCCGAGGATGTTCTGAAGAGAATTCCTAGAGAACAGCAGTTTATGGTCGGGGATGTAGAGTTTTACAAAATGGTGGATGACTGTTCTCGACTGGATTCGAGTAGAGAAGTACATATAAGGAAAAAACGAGCCATTTTTCCGGGTAAGATTTCCTTATGATTTCGTTTGTATCTAATACTGCTCGTGTAGTGTAAGCAAGAGGGAATAACCTGGAATAGGATGTAATGCAACTATTTGATCCACTGAACAACTTGACACAATAAAGTAGTAAGTTACTACCTTATGATGTAAGACAAAGCTAAATTAATGCTGAAGAAAAAGAAACGTGTCTTGAGAAAGTCGTTGGTGCTCATTTTGGATTCAGCGATGGAATGGTGGTGGCGGATTAGGGGTTATGCACATGTACTAACACGCTACTTAAATAGCCTGAGCTGCCAAAATTTGCACCTTTTTCATAAACACTGAATGTCTGAAGAATATTAAGATACTTGAAGGTTCATATGACTGGCGTTGGGATTAGGAAAATCCATACAGTCTGTGGCCTGTATGATTGAAAAATAAACCAAACTTAAAAAGCCACAATGAACGTTCATTCATTCGAGGGCTAAGATAGTTCAAAGTGATCATTTTGGCAAATCATGCCACGTGTCAAAATATTTCATAAATTTTCACAGATACAAAATGGTGTGGTGCCGGTAACATTGCTAAGGACGACCATGATTTAGGAACAGACGCTGTTTTAGATAGGTGCTGTCGTACCCATGATAAGTGTCCCATCTTTATACTTCCCCGAGAAACCAAGTATGGTATACGTAACAGTGGCCCATTCACGGCGTAAGTACACAACAAACAACCACATTCTTTCCCCATAGGCTACTGGTAAAGATTTTTTGTTTGTAATTTAACGCAATTCAATTCAATTCAATTCAATTTGACGTTACCCCCCCCCCCCCCCCTTTCCCCGAAGAAAATAGAATCATCCCAGGGTAAAATCTCCATAATATGATAGTCCAACTCGTAAATCGAACAGCGCTCACTGGTGGGAATGTACGAGTTGTCTTTCCTATCCTTAGAGCCCTCGACACAAAAGTTTGAGATAAACATATGCATTGACAGTCGCCAATACGTGATTTATCAGCTGGTGGAAGAGTGTTAGTGCCAGACGTTTTTATTTGCGACGAGAGTTTTTTTCTCTCACATCCAATCAAAAGTGGCTGTTCGATTTATGACTTGAATTGCCATATTCCAAGTGAGTGTATTTTATTATTTTTAATTGCGTTATGTGTAATAGTTGCCATGTGATTGCCGAAGGTCGGGGGATTTCTCCGGGCAGAGCCTGGTTATCGCCACCGCTAAACCGGACATATAAGTTGTCTTGAGTGAATGCATTTCATCAATCATTCTCATTCAATTTTGTATTTTTGGACGGCTCACAAAAAATTATACATAAATACCGTGTTGAGTCCGACAAAAATTCTATCACCCTCTTCTAACCCGCAGATCCCACTGTTCATGCGACCAGAAGTTCAGGGATTGTTTGTTGACGGCCAACTCTTCATCGGCTGATTTAGTGGGACAGATTTTCTTCAGCTTTGTAAAAGTAAGCTGTATCAGAATGGAGTATCCTCAGAAATGTTCAGGGTAAGTTAAATTTTTCAATTTGAAATTTGTTCGGTACCAGCAATGTCAACTAACTTCAAGTGGATCGTAACCCATGATTAAAATCAGATTTATGTCGCTATACCGCGGTCAAACTATACACAAAGAAAAAAGTTAAGCACCCACTGGGAAGTCTGCACTGACTGCTAGAATCATTGGTGTAGGGAGATTGTTGACAAACTGATATTGCAGAAACGATTGTGATCATAAAGGGCAACATTCTGGGGATAAGAAACCACCATTAATGGCAATAATCTATTCAGGATATCGTTAGCCAAATCAAAAGTGTATTTAACCAAAATAAAACAAATGCTTGTAAGCATGAAACTTTAGAGCCCAACCTGCTTCACAGGGCGAACATATTGAAGTAAAAATGTCACTTTGAGCGTGTGAACACTTCCCTAGATGTATAGCGCGTATAGCCTCCATTAGTCCGAATAACAGCTTCCCATCTGCGTCTCATCCCTCCAGCGAGACGTCGGATCTGTTGAAGGGGTAACGGCCGCTAATTCCGATGTAATGCGCTGTCCAACTCCTACAGATTTTGTACAGGAGGATGTAGGACTTGAATGTTTCTGCCCATCCTATCCCAAATGTGCTCTAAACTTCTAAAGGGTTCAAATCCGGACTCACGGCGGCCCAAGGTAGAGTTGTTACAGCTTCGTGTTGGTTGATTGATTGCTTGGCTTTTTACGCAGCACTCAAGATTATTTCACTTATATGGCGGCGTTGCCAGTTTTATTGTGGGAGGATACCGGACTCTATGCCCGGAGGAAACCCACGATCTTCCGGTAGTAACTGACAACTATCGCACATAGGTTGTTCGGGTAAAAACCCAGTCAGAAAATTTCCATTTTTTTTGGGACTGAGTGGGATTCGAACCCGAATTTCGGATTGAGCGTCCAACGCTCTACCTACTGAGCCACGGCTTCGTGTTGGAAGTGGCTATTACTGCCCGGGAACGATGAGGTCTGACTTTGTCATCCATGTTTACGGGTCTTGAGCCTTATGGGTGGTTCTCAAAATGAGGCATGGCAACTGGTTGCATGACCTCCCGAATGTACCGGTCACCAGTGAGGTTTCCTCGTATAGTGACCAAGTCCAGTTTGCAGCCGTGAGATGCACCCCCAAATCATGACAGAATCCCCTCCATAAGGAACATACGAATGGATGTTCTTGGGTGTATACGCTGTGTTTTTGTGCCTCCAAACCAGTCGGATCAGTGCCCTATCTTCATGCTGTGATGTTACAGGTGGTCGACCCGAGCGTGGTCGGTCCCTCAAACCACCAGTTTTGCCGTGTTTTCTCGCCAATGTGCTTATCACTGTATAATTATAAACACTAAAACACACGGGCACAGGGAAAATCTTCTTGTCTAAAATAAATCACTGTATAATGGTAGCCTAATTGATGCCCGGTAGCTTTGTGCGACATCCCTTAGGAGTGCATACCGACAATTTTCCATTTTTGCCCCTCTGATAGTCTCCTTATGGCATGCTCACGGAAGATGAGGCCACGTTGCACAAAACCGGCCTTAAAGGAGGAGAAAACAAAAAAACAACATGAAATTGTAACGAACAATCACCCTTAGAGTATCAATTTTTAAGCTGTAAATCTTACCTGCGTTTTATGGTGATGCAGAAAATTGCATATGTTTAAATCGGGTCACAAAAACGATGGGGACCGCCATTTGTAAAGCGAGAAATTGACCGGAAACAGATGTGCCTAGCAATTAACCTAGGCTTGAATGGCAGACTAAGAAAGTTGACCAATTTCACTCGCACGTGCGCTTTGAATTGCTGGGTATGCGTCTACTGATTGGCCGAAAGAGACACACCCCTAAGCACTGTTGTGATGATGGCGGCCAAGTAAGCAAGTCGGTCTCAGTCGAAATCCAACGGTTTTATATAACTTCACTTTAGGACTGTGCGGTGGGAAAAAATCGTAAAAATATGTCTATGGTACCATTGGAAAGGGAAATTCGCCGTCCGTTTAGTGTATATGCCTGTTTTATTTGTTTTCTCCTCCTTTAAGGGAAAGCATGCTGATTTTGCGTAATTGCACGTAACTGCATAACATGCAGTTTTTGCGTTACAGTCACACAAAAATTGCAACAAGCGTTCAAGAGAACATCATTCTTATCATCACCATAACTGGCATTACAGTTAACATTAATGCAGATTTATAATAATTAATTTCAGCATGGGGTGCCCAACATTTTCCCTTGTGTATATATAACTATTCCATGTTTAATTTGAGTGCTTTTACTTAAGGTGGCATAAGCTATCAAAATTCCGCCTTTTTCATAAATTCCTATTGTGGTGAGAAGTTGAGAGTTTGAAGTACCATGAAAAATTAAAGGATTTTCCTTGAAATAAAATAAATCTCGGTAAAGCCAGTAATACGTACAGGCAAGAGATGAGTTAATAAGAAACCAAATTCAAATACACATGTAGTCGGGAGAACATACCGTTACATCCAATTCTGAGATTGAAATCGTCCTCATATACTGAACCGCAAACAAAACGTCACTCCTTTTTGGATATTGATAATCAGTGTATTTCAAATAGATGTAATCAACACACTTATCAACGGAATGATTCCAAATTTGACACGATTGATCATCATCATTTGGCAGACAAATGTTAGAGAATTTCAAGTGAAAGTGAGGACAGGTGGCGCCACAGTGCGATCTGGAAGTCAGCAATGTGTATGGCCACCATGGGCGTTGATTACGGCGTTGCATCGTCTGAACATTGAGTGGATGAGACGGTTGATAAAGATGATAGGAACTTGGGCTCAAACTCTGTGATACGCCTGAGTGAGTTCAGCTGCAGTTGTCGGCCTTGGTTGCACGAGATTGAGCCTCCTCTGAATCTCGTCCAATAAGTGTTCTATCGGATTTAAGTCTGGCCATTGAAGAGTCTGTATGTTGTTTTGACTGAGGAAGTCTCTCGTTGCTCTGACAGTATGGGCTCGTGGGTTCTCCTGCTGGAAGACATGATTTCCATGATGAGCAAAATGAAGGTCTCAGTGCCTGATCGATGTAGGGGTTAGCTGTTACACCATTTCCTCTACCAGGACCAACATTCTGGAACACCACAGGGCCTAGTTTTTGATTGAGTGCTATAGTACCCCATACCATAATGCAGGGACCTCCCCACGCGTCTCTTTCCAAAGCACACTTATCTACAAAACGCTCCCCTCGTATACGCTACACTCTCATTCGCCCATCAACCTTCAAGATGCAGTACCGATTTCATCGGAGAAGACTACAGTTCTCCACTTCCAGTGACGCCAATTCCGATGCTG
Organism: Lepidochitona cinerea; assembly: GCA_963971465.1. Classification (NCBI taxonomy): domain Eukaryota; kingdom Metazoa; phylum Mollusca; class Polyplacophora; order Chitonida; family Tonicellidae; genus Lepidochitona; species Lepidochitona cinerea. The sequence goes on from OZ020560.1 coordinate 601,465, forward strand.
TGGGGCCCATTACAGACGAGCGCGTCAATGTCGAGCAGTGAGGATCGGACTCCTGTAAGGCCTGTGACATCTGACATTTGCCTGCCTCAAACGCCTGCGCACCGTGTCGTCGCTGATTAGTCTTTGGTGATTGCTAATGGTTTGCAGTTTCCGCAGATGTAGCGAAGCGGTTTTGCAGGTGTTGACTGCCAATCTGTCGATCTTGCCTCAACATTGTTACAGGCGGTCTTCCACTGCGAGGGCGGTCTGCTGTGCTTCCAGTGACTTGAACCCGTTGCTACAGGCGGTATATTGTTCGGACATGAACATTGAAGTGGTTGGCCACAGGTATTGCAGTCTCGCCAGCATGAAGTCTTCCCAAGGCTGGGTCTCCCTGCTCTCGTGACAATCATGTCGCTACTGTCAAACTGTGAATGATTTGGTGCATGCTCGGTGGCTTTTATTATAGGGATGACACTTCGCAACATACGTGCATTGGGACCTTCAAAAAGCATCATTACTTTAGTAACTGTGCTTTTATGACGTGTTTTGCATATTACTAACATAATCAGAAACCAAACTGGCTTTAAACCAGGTCTAGCAAGGACATTAAAAGAGAACAATTATTGAAAATTATGATAATATATGCATATAGCAACATTTGAATAGGGTGACGTTTCTTATAGTTGGCAGCTCAGATCACTTTTATATAGTAAGCAAATGTATATTCGCTTTCTTCGCAAATGTCAGAAAGGTTACGTTACGGAGTGTGCCTTTAAAATAAACCAAAATGTGATCGGCTTTGGATATATATTCGAGTGAATGTTAATAGGATTACCATTTATCATGAAGACAAACAATAAATTACCCAAGGGATAAAACAAGCCCCTAGGGGTTTTATTCCCGCCATTGTTATGATAAATGTTAACTGTATAATTATTGTCATGTGGTGAAATAAACGTAAATGAAAATGATTAAAAAATCTATTGATTAAATCTAGGAAAATCTTCCTGTGTGACATTCAGTCAAAGCCTTATTGTATTTATTTGAACTATAATTGGATTGATTTATCGTGCTATTATATAACGTCGAATTCACACTGGGTCGAGTTTACTTGTCATGGCATTATTAATGTTCAATAAACTAATACTGAAACCAAACGGACTTCAAAAACTAATACTGAAACCAAACGGACTTCAAAAACTAATACTGAAACCAAACGGACTTCAAAAACTAATACTGAAACCAAACGGACTTCAAAAACTAATACTGAAACCAAACGGACTTCAAAAACTAATACTGAAACCAAACGGACTTCAAAAACTAATACTGAAACCAAACGGACTTCAAAAACTAATACTGAAACCAAACGGACTTCAAAAACTAATACTGAAACCAAACGGACTTAAAAAAGACGAGCTAAAGGATCAAGCTGATTTTTTTCTTTCCATTGATTTTAGGTGGTGGATATGGAAGACATGTGTTCCTGATAAAACGAAGAAAAAACGCCTGGCTTTTGTTGATGGATTTCTAGATTATCCATTATAATAATTATAGTTAGAATATTTTGGTAGACTATATTTAGCCATTTTACACAGAAGTAAAAAAAAAAAAAACAACAACAAAAAATAACACAATTTGCTCAAAAAAACTTTTTGTTTGAAATTCTACATGTCATAATAAGTAAAATTAGTAAAATCATTTCTGATACATTTTCCTTGTGAAACAAAGTTTATATTTCTACAATAAAGTTCTTTGGTATGAGATAAAAGAATACTTTGTCGTTGTCATTATGATGTTGACTGGGGACATCAAAGATGCTCATGTCTACAACCTGGACCTCTTACTGCCAGATTGTAAGTTCATAAAGTTTGGACACAGATTTACGTCCAACCCAACTGTCCCCAGTGTTGTGATAGTATATTTATCAACACTAAAACACACGGGCACAGGGAAAATCTTCTTGTCCAAAATAACCATGGAGACAAGATTCTAATTGTGTTAAAAAGAGGTATATCATTTAGACCTTTATACCCCATCATATGGTAGCATACAAGATTTTAACAAATAAGCAATTTTGTGGCGATGTTGGAAGAGAACTGAAGCACTGTGGCGATTTTGGAAGAGAACTAAAGCGCTGTTTTAGGTCATATAGGCTATATATGTAGAGGTCATGATGGGAATAAATTGTCAAGAATCCCTAGATATAATGGAATCTGGAAAGAAGGTATGGCAATTGTAGAAACGGTATAAATGATGTGGTTCCAGGCAAGTAGTAGAGATCTAACAAAATGTACCTTTCTGTTATCTTCTCACTACTGTTTACGAGATTAGATTCAGGATTGTGCCACAGCAATGGTGCTACTGAAATAAACCTTATCAGATGACACATGTGTACGGTCAGTCAAAAAATACATTAAATAAAGAGGCGATAACATACGGAGAAAACAGACAATATAAATAAGCCTTTTACTAAAACGCAGAGGTTCGGAGTAAACACAAAGGAGTTTAAACGGAAAGTTTGAGATTATTCTGGGACCAAAAAAACCGGACCACACCGGCCTCTATGTGAATTAAATTGAGGATCATTCAAACAAGGAATCAGCATTATGTCCTGTCAATACCTGATATATGTTACAGATACAAATGCCCATATAAACATTCAAACTATGCAACCATCAGTTTGTTTCTAATTCGTTATATCAAACGTGGTAATTACCCCTACATGAAATAAATCATATCAGATGGAAAATGCCATCTGATATTGTCATTGTGGCTTTTGTACACCGTTAAGCTAACGGCAGGTTAGATGACGTCGGGTCACAAAGGAATTTCTTTGTTACGTTCCGTCATTTAATCTGTCTTTAAGCTAATTTTCTTTTAGATAACCGACCACTGATTTATTTTCTCAAAAAGTAATCGCGTGTTTAGAGATGTTTAGAGATAAAACAGAGATATCAAAATATTGTTAAAACATAGCCAAATAAGTAAACCATCTGTTGTAGCAAGAAAGCTCGTGGAATCCATACACAATTTCCCCACTTCCCTTTTTCGGTAAGAAAGAAGTGCACGCGAGTTTTAGTGCGCATTTTTTTTTTTTTTTTTCTGGCGACCCTGTCATTTATTTTCTTGACACATTATACATTTTTTAAAGGAAACTGTTGGAATTTAAGAGACAAGTTTGGATATGCCATGGGACAAGATTAGGCGGATGAAGATCTAAAAGTGCTGCAGTCTGTTGATATAAAAAAATTGTCCCATGTTGTTATGCCAAAGGGGGCGGGGGCTCGACGCCCATCTTTAGCAACAAAAATCCTTAGCCACAAAAATCCTTAGCCAAAAAAATTCTTAGCCAAAAAAATCCTTAGCCACAGAAATCCTTAAAATCCTTAGCCACATAAAGCCTTAGCCACAAAAAGCCTTAGCCACAAAAGTCCTTACATTTGATTGCGTAAATAAATGAAAAAAAACAAAACAACAACACCCAAACACACAATAAAATGGTACAAAATATCATAGGTTGTGGTTTATTATAACAACTTACGATTGGGTATAAAAGGTCTTAATGATATGCCCCTTTTTGACACAATAAAAAACTTGTCTCCATGGTTATTTAACACCGACAGATTTTCCCTGTGCCCGGGTGTTGTAGTGTTTTAAAATAAGATATAAAAACAAATGCCGTTTACGGGATTTACATTTGGCATATTTTATCGTTTGTCTTCATCGATTTTATTCCTTCGGGGTGATTTTTGTTTCAGCATCTACATTTTAAAAAAGTCATCATGTAGTACAAGTATGTGCATTAAAACAATTTAATCCGAATAATACTTGAAAGTAATAGTTTTTAATCACATTGTGAATGTATCTATCACTTTTACGGCTGGATTTAAAAGTTCATCCTTCCATCTTTGTTGCATTCAATGGCTTCATCTTGTAGGTCCATATTAGAAGTTTTGACATTGGTCATTTAATCTTTCGGGTTGGACCTCTTCCGCAGGAACAATAAGCCGCTTTTATAATAACTCTGCAAGAAAAGAAATAAAAAGGTTTGACGTACATAAAGCCAAAAAAAAAAATATATTTTTATCAAAACTGATCCAAAAGTAATACCTACTAAATACAGAAACCCGTCCACTGTTTTTAATGTAAACAGTATTCTGAAGAGTTTTTGCTTACTGTTATTACTTGTTAATCACACTCGCAAGTTTGCAATCAGGTTAATCTTTTCCAATAAGCCCCTTTCGAGTATGGCCAAAATCACGCGAGACCAGAGTTTTGGGGTATAACTTTCACTGACCGTATAACATTCGTATAACATTGACGCTTATACCGCAGGCGTAGAGCGGTATATGGTAGTACTTGCAAAGCTGTAGTCTCCGAATCTATCTAAATTTTTACGTCAAATTCGCAACTATTTGTGGGTATTTTCTGCATTTTTTGCTATGATGTTTTGGAAGGTTGCTTGAGCGGAGATAATGCGAGGCGTCTGTCTGGGGCCCACTGTCTGGGGCCCACTAGTTTGACTCATCCAAGCCGAGTCAGCATCAAACGTCTCCCTTTATACCTATTCTGAAGCTTCCGACAAAATATGCAACTCTACCGTAGGTATGGGCGTTTCCCCCTATAATATTAAACTCTTCCTCCAGTCAAAGCAATTTTCCATTTCTCTATATTTTGATGATCAATCGATGTTTAACTCCAAACTCAAGATTATTTCACTCGTTAGCGGCAAGCCTATTTCGTCATCGGGACCGTCGGTGGCTCAGTCGGGGAAGAGTTTAAAATACCTAAGGGAAAGTTACAAAGTTATAATTGGAACGTTTTAATTATTGCGAACCGTGTCAGCCTGGGTCCGTCATCGCTGGTGACATAACCACCACTATAAGAGGATATCGCAGGGCGAACATATTGAAGTAAAAATGTCACTTTGAGCGTGTAGAACACATCCCGCGAGCAGAAGGTCAATAGCGCGTGCATCCTTCATTAGCTTCCAACCTGCGCCACTACCGATGTAATGCGGCTTCCAATTCCTGCAGAGTACAGGATGCTCTAGGGCTTAAATGTTTCTGGCCACCCTATCCCAAATGTGCTCTAAAGGATTCAAATCCGCGCAGTTACCCCTTCAACAGATCCGACGTCTCACTGGAGAAGTGAGACACAGGTTGGAAGCTAATAGAGGCTATACGCGCTATTGACCTTCTGCTCTGTGAAGCCAGATGGACTCATTTGGTCACTAGGAATAAGTGTTGATTTTTCATCTAAGAAAGGGTACAATAACCCCGAACTAAATAACCAATACATTATTTTGAAGGTTTTGAAGTAAAATATGAATATTGCATATGACTTTTTTCATCCCAAATTCAATGGTATTTTGTCAGCATCCACGAAAGACTGTGACCTGTATTTGATCATGAGGAATGTATAGGTTAAATATGAAGGACCATCGCATGATGCATAGGCAATCCAATTCATCTGTCTCTCCCAGCGGGAGATTGGGAAAGTCAAAGGTCCTTCAAAGACCAGATGCAAGCTACGACAAAAGACAACTAGTGATTGCGTCAATGAACTACCTTATACAAATTACTTCTTTTCATGTCTTATTAAAGAAGATACCGTCAGCTTTATTGTAGTCAGTGTCTTTTAGAAAATTACTATAACAGCTTCAAGAAAGCGTAATCCCAAAATAAGGAGAATACTGATTTTAATCACTTCAATAAAACATTAAAAAGCTTCTACATGAAGGATTGTGAATTCGTTGAATTTGAGCAGGCAACTGAATACATTCAGAGATATGGCCCCCCACACCATCACACTTCCTCCGCCGAAAGTGTCGACCTCAAGGACGCAGTTCCTTGCGAACCTCTCATTCCGGCGTCTGTAATCTCGTGTACGACCATCTCTTCTTTGCAGCTGGAGTCTTGATTCATCGCTGAACCAGACTCGCCTCCAGTTTCGCAGATTCCATCCCCTTAACCTGTTGCACCATTGGACCCTTGCAAGTCGATGCTGGCGTCTCAGTACTACGCCAAAGTAAGGACATCTGGCGCCCAGGATGTTGCGTTTCTTTTTTGGGAGAGTATAGATAAAACTGAAATTTCTGAACTTTTTGAAAGACCGAGAGGCCAAATGCTTTTTCTTTTTACCTCACCTGTATCATCATGTCAGTGAAAAGTGAAGGACAATTTGAGAGTCGACCAAAGCTTTCAGGCTGTTCTGAGAGTCGATCAAAGCTTTCAGGGTGTTCTGAGAGTCGACCAAAGCTTTCAGGCTGTTCTGAGAGTCGACCAATGCTTTCAGGCTGTTCTGAGAGTCGACCAAAGCTTTCAGGCTGTTCGTTGTTGACAAGTCTTTCTACTGGTAAGAAAATCTATCTAAAAAATGAAGCAGAGCGTTTGATTGGTCAGTCATTGAATGAGCGTTTATCCTAAAACGATGGTTGTTCATTCAGTTTTCCCAGGGGTAACAGTTAATCTTGGTGTCCAAGAATGACTGGAGAGACGTTTATTACATGTAGTTCGTGAACTCTCCATTTTCTACACCGCACTATCACTTATATGGCTTACAAGCAAACTAGATATTAATAAAGTGTGATTGATGTATTTCGAAACATGATCGAACATTTGTTTGTGATTTCAACATACAAACATAAATATATGGTTATTACGTTAGTGGTCGTAACAAAAAATGTCAGTGTATTTTTCTGCCAAAACATGCCCTAATGTAATATCGTCAAGAACACGGTGTTACAAATTTATTTGTCGCTATCCCGTATGGTATGCACAGTGTTCCTATTTGATATATTATAGAACCAGAAACCGAATAATGTTCTCTTAAAACCATGACTTAACCACGCCAAGATTATTTCACTTATTGCCAGGTTTAGCGGTGAAGGAAACCGGGGTCTTTGCTCGGAGGAAACCCTCGACCTTCGGCGAGTACCTGGCAGCTCTTCCACATATGGAGTGAAAACTTCACTCAGACTTCTTTATTTGTCTTGGACTGCCGTCAGCGGTACTTTATCAAAACAACGGCTGTTACAGTGGTACTTTTTCACCTTCCAAGGATGGTTTGGCTTTACCTTCATTATGCGAGGTTTCTTAGAGCAGTTGAAGTTATTGTTAGTTAACTCTTCCATTCACAGTTGACTGGATCCAATGACAAAATAGAGATTCAAAACCGATCTGGAATTACTCTTCATGTCTCAAACCTTCAACTAGCCATCGGGTGAGGGATTTCAATGTGCAGCCGGGAATGAACCAGGGTAGGAATTCATTAACGTGTTTGTGCCACTGAATTCCGACTTCAACATTACATCAAAGGAGCGGCAGTTTGGAAGTGTTTCTTGAGGATGGGAATTTCTTTTAACTATTGGCGTTTTTTAAGAATGCAGTGTAATTAATTCACAGTTAGGAACTCATTTTTATGAAAGATAGCCAGAAGAAAAAAACTCATGTTTTCTTTAACTTTTTAAATTAAATTATACCTTGAGAATCTTCGAAATAAAAAGATATTATTCTTATGTATGGTGCAATAAATGCTGAATATTACATATTAAAATGGTTTGATCCTATCTGAATTAACACATGATTAATCATTCTGCTAATAAAACAGTTATCGGGAGTTTGTACTCCTCCACTTCCAGTCACATATCTCACTTGCCAGATACAACAAGAGATGACGATATTTTCACTTAACTGAAGTATATTTAGACGAAAATTTGGCTGTTTGAATAAAACATGTCCCCCCAAAAGGTAATGTCAATGCGATCTCTTTAGCTATGACCCGATTATTTGTATAGCCTTTTTTGGAAAATGTACGTCTTTGAGATCGAAGGAGCATACGCTGAAGCGATAAAAGACAAATATTTATGATTTTTGTTTTAGTGTCAACAATCTAAGATATAAAAAAATAATATCAAAAAGAGAAAACAGACAGATAATAAAAAAGCTGGCACCCTACTATAACTAAAAGGCCACCCGTCACCTCTCTCCGAGGCCTAGCCAAAGTGTTCTTTGTTGATTTAATATTTTAATTCCCCCATTACCACCAGCAGTCCGTCCGTTTTAATCAGAACAAAACAATAGTGTTGAGTGCGTTATCACCATTCAACTTTACTCATTTATTACGCGTTTACCTAGCTCATTTTATCAAGTTTATGGTATAGTTAGGTCTTTTTCCAAATGAATGGTTTCTTTCAACTTGGGCACGGACTTAGTGTCACAATCATTTGTTCATCAAAGGTTCCATAACACACTTATGACACAGGGACAATTGGAAAGGGCTTTGATAGGTTTTGATCGTGATTATTACGGGGGAATTGGGTGGAACAAGGGTCTGGGGAAGTCTGACTGGGTCTCAATAACTAGTGGGTGTTAAATATTGATTCCTCGTCCCAGACAGGATTAGATGACCCTAAGATCAAAACAATCAATGTAGTTATATAGAACGCCTTTAAGAATAGTTCTCAATTCACGTGTGCTGAAGGCGACACAATCAAGAATATAAAAGAATTGACGCTTATCAAAAATGAAAAGATAATGAATTTATAATCTTTATCAGCGTCCATACTGCTTGGACGTCGACTTTCGATTTGGGACGGGTGAAGCGCCCCACTACCTCAGATTTATCTGTAAGCATCTAAGCAAAACAAAATATTTGAGAAAGAGACATGTATTACAGGAGCTGACGATTATATATCCTCCTGGTAACACCGACTGGAATGATATCAAAAGAAACTCCATTACCTCTTAAGACGTTGGTGCACACCATCCAACCGAATGAAGCCGCCAAAAAATCCAATTCTGTGTGTATGTATGTTGCCTCTTAAGAAGATTAATTTCAACAGATCATTTATGTAATTAACGTCTTCCCAATCAACAAAAGACAGAGCTTGTAAAGATAAGGTTGGAGTGATCTCTCATGACTCGCAGACTCATGGATATTAAATAAAACCAGACAGAATATCAAAAGGAATTACATTAGAGATAAACTACAATAGCTTCCTGATCAGTCATTAAGGAAAGTTTATCAAACAATCAATGACAATCGGATTGAAAACATCTACAGTTTCCACAAAGTCCAAAATTCTTATATTTTTGTCTGTGAAAGAAGATTCCACTCGTTGTTCTTTTGACCTTGACATTTAATCGAGAGGAAGAGTAGTCTGCTTCAATTTCCGCTTCACGACCCATTTCCTGTTTGACCGAAAGACTTGATGGCTGTGTTTCTGCTCAAGTGAATTAAATAGACCAAGTGCAGTGTTACCAGTTCCAATGTTACTTACAATTTGTCTGACCGTAGAAGTCCTAATGGCGTCACTGTCTGTCAGATTCCATCTGTAAATAAGGTCTGATTCCCCTTTTCAGACTTGCAGCAATTCTATCTAGCCATCACTTCACTGTTTCTAGGATACGAGTCAAATTTACAAACTCGCACACGGTTGGATAGTTTATTGACTTCCCTTCCAGAATATCAATAGAAAATTAAAAAAAGCTAAATTTGATTGGAAGTTTCATAAACTCTGTGTAAGCCATTAAGTGTTTAAAATCATCTTCTTGCTTAAAGAATTGCCTTTTCCCATTACATAACGATTCATACAGTTTCTAGATTTTTAGAAGCAAAATCCAATTGAAGTTGACACTAATTCCTACGTCACAGAACTTGGATTACTTTGCCCGACTATCAATTATATGACGGTTGATTGGTGCAATTTCCCACGTTGTCGCTCGGTCAGATCAAGGCAAAAAGAAGAAACACGAAGTTTTACAGGTAAACTTTCGCGTTTTCTTATTTTCGTTTCGGACACAAGCCGAAGACACCAAGGCAAAAACAAGACATTGCGAAAATAAGAAAACAAGAAATTAAGGAAAGACGAGAAAACACCCAAACGGCCCATTTGCCCTATTCAGTCTCTTATTTTCGCCTAAAGTTAGATCAAAATTTAAAGCAAAAATAAAAAAAAAAAAAACACGGAGCAGCTTCCTTGTAAAACTTCATGTTTTCTTATTTTTCCTTGAGCTGAAGCGAAAACAAGAAAACGGGAAGTTTAGTTTGCGCTTGTTTCTGTTCTCGTAGTTGACTGTCTATGCGCTTAGACATGCTATTTATATATATTTATGAATACAGACTAAAGTTATCTACTTCTGGAAATTGGTAGGAACAAACGAAGTGTTTTTTGTGTGTATATTTTCATTATGTTTTTCTGACCGCTGCATTTTTTCTGGGAATTTGTGTAGCTGTTATGGAAGGACAGGGGTTGAATTTCTGATTGAAAATGATTCTAGTCAAAGTAAATTGAATATGGAAGTGAATTGACTATAGAAGTGAATTAAATATGGAGGATTTTTTATGGAAGAAAAGGGGTGAGTTTTTGTCTGAAAATGATTCTAGAAGTCAAAGTAAATTGAATATGGAATTCAATTGAATATGGAATTGAATTGAATATGGAATTCAATTGAATATGGAAGTGAATCAGATACGGAAGTGAATTGATTACAGAAGTGAATTGATTACAGAAGTGAATTGATTAAAGAAATGAATCGGATATAGAAGTGAATTAGATATGGAAGTAAATGGGATATTGAAGTAAATTTAGGTAAAGTGGATATTGGTGTGAATTGAATATGGAATTGAATTGGATACGGAAGTGAACTGGATATGGAAGTGAACTGGATATGGAAGTGAACTGGATATGGAAGTAAAGTGGATATTGAAGTAAATTTAGGTTAACTGGATATTGATGTGAATTGAATATGGAATTGAATTGGATACGGAAGTGAACTGGATATGGAAGTGAACTGGATATGGAAGTGAACTGGATATGGAAGTAAAGTGGATATTGAAGTAAATTTAGGTTAACTGGATATTGATGTGAATTGAATATGGAATTGAATTGGATATGGAAGTGAACTGGATATGGAAGTGAACTGGATATGGAAGTGAACTGGGTGTGGACGCGCTTTTATGGAAGAGCAGGGGTTGAGTGTCTGTCTGAAAATGATTCTAGATGGTGAAGTGAATTGAATATGGAAGTGAGCTAGATATAGAAGTGAACTGGATATGGAAGCAAAGTGGATATTGAAGTAAATTTAGGTGAACTGGATATTGATGTGAATTGAATGTGGAAGTGAACTGGGTGTGGAAGTGAACTGGGTGTGGAAGTGAACTGATTATGGAAGTGAACTGGGTGTGGAAGTGAACTGGGTGTGGAAGTGAACTGGGTGTGGAAGTGAACTGATTATGGAAGTGAACTGGGTGTGGAAGTGAACTGGGTGTGGAAGTGAACTGATTATGGAAGTGAACTGGGTGTGGAAGTGAACTGGGTGTGGAAGTGAACTGGGTGTGGAAGTGAACTGATTATGGAAGTGAACTGATTATGGAAGTGAACTGGGTGTGGAAGTGAACTGGGTGTGGAAGTGAACTGGGTGTGGAAGTGAACTGGGTGTGGAAGTGAATTCGATAAGGACGTGAATTGATTATATGAGTCAATTGAATATGGAAGGGAAATGATTATAGATGTGAATTGAATATGGAAGTGTATTGGATATGAAAGTGAATTTAATATGGAAATAAATTGGATATGGAAGTGAATTGATTAGAGATGTGAATTGAATATGGAAGTGAATTGAATATGAAAGTAAACCGGATATGGAAGTCAACTGGATATGGAGGTGAATTGATTATAGATGTGAATTGAATATGGAAGTGAATTGAATAGGGAAATGAACTGAATATGGAAATTAATTGAATATGGACATGAATTGGATATGGAAGTGCACTGGATATGGAAGTGAACTGGATATGGAAGTAAACTGATTATATGAGTCAATTGAATATGGAAGTGATATGGATATGGAAGTGAAGTGACTAGAGATGTGAATTGAATATGGAAGTTAACTGGATATGAAAGTGAATTCATTGTAGAAGTGAATTGAATATTGAAGTAAACTGGATATGAAAGTGAACTGAATATGGAAGTGAACTGGATATGGAAGTGAAGTGGATATGGAAGTGAAGTGGATATTGAAGTAAATTTGTGGAAAAGTTGACAGGTACTCGCTGTAGGTCGGGGGTTCCCCACGACAAAATCCATGTTATCTCTCCAGATTCCTCTGGCCGCTAAACCTGGCAACGCCACAAGTGAAGTATTCTTGAGTACAGTGTAAAACAACGAATCAATCAAGGCTTATTCCTGTGATTCAAGAACAAATAGAAATCGCTATATCAATATAGTAGACTCTTCAGATGGATTTTATAACGATTTTGTAAATATCAATGCAACTTTGCAGTAAAAACCCTGAATTTTATATATCAAAACAGACACCTTTCGAGTAAATTGGAAACTTGAAAGTACAAGAAATTTCCTAGGAATTCAATAAAGTTTTGTTATATTGCGTGAAGAACACCTCAGACATAACAAACTTATCCAAGTCAGTGTTTACTTCTTTAATTGGCATTTGTGGGATTCCGACACGCTGGCCATGTTAGCAACAAGAGAACAAGAGAATTCGAGATATTGTCAATTATACTTCAGTGGACTAGTAGGGAGCTCCCGGAAACTATTACTGGAGGACAAAACTATAGATTTTACAAATAATTTTGGAAGCTCATGCCATTTTAATGACGATCTGTAAAAAAAGCGTTTTTTATATATCATTCCTGAAGAGATCATTTCTTTCAGAGATTAATGAGAATATGACGTTTGTGGATTCCCTATTAAAACTTACCTAATACACTGATAACGACATCGTTATTAAAATGGCATAAGCTGCCAAAATTCACACTTTTTCATCATTTCTGATCGTCACCACAGTGAGAGGCTTTGAAGGCCATCGAAACACTTAATCATTGGTGTTGGAATGAGGAAAATCAGTACAGTATGGGCCTACACAAACCGGAATAGTGTTCGAAACGTAAACGACATTTAAATAACCGGGACGACCATTCATTCATTCTAAGCAAAAGTTATTTCAAAGCAATACTTCATCGTACATTCTCGAGACTAGAAGCACTAAAAAGCTTCAATTTATACGTCTTGAGAAAAAAACCCGATAATTTCAACATTCTGTTTTACGTCAAAATATCAACATTTTGGCAGCTCATGCCACTTTAAGGTAAACTGTTTATATTGACAGAGTCATCTGGAGCAAATGGTCATTTGATGAGAATGTGGATTATATATTGCAATCACTTGAGTGGTTCGCGCTCAGACGCTCAAGTAATAGATGCTTAACTAACGTTTCACCATGATTTGTTTTATAAACACATAGACCAGCAAGATAAACGACCATAAAAGGTTGTGATGGGATCATTGAAGACAAACAATTCTAAAATAAGGTAAAGCGGTCTCCAGAAATTTGACCTTTGGGTAAATTGGTTTGATCCCGGGCCATTACAAGTCTAAGATACATCGACCGATCTTCTTGTGACGAGCAATGCTAGGAGACGAACTCAGTAATTATCTCCTCCGCATTGAGTCTAATTCTTCAGACTGACTAGTTAAATATACCCGCCCTTTTACGCTTTAAAATGTAGAATTCAGGCCATCTCTATTATTAAAGTTTATACTCGTTAGTGAATGAAGTTAGGTATGTTTAAAACGGAGACTCTATTTTGTATAACTTTGATTGAAAATGAATTTTACATGGATTTACCATAACTACACTAACTTAAGACTTGATAATCAATAACTTGATTTTTTCAAATATTTGTCTTTGTAGCAATGATACACGTCAATCCATAAATTATTTTAACTTCATCTAAGCCTTCAATATTTTGATGAAATTTTACCAATATTAAACAAGCGACCAGTTTGCCTCTGAAATGAAAAAAAAACAAAAAAATACATTTAACACAGTTATTTATTGGTCATTTTTATCCGGAAGTATGAATGAGCTTCCGCTCATAGGAATTTTTAAGAGGTGCATTAAGGCAGTTTATATAAGCCACAAACACCCTAAAACACACTTATACATCCCGGCTATTTGACATCTGTCCATTTTAAGCCCTCCCGGCATCTATGATCCATACGGGTTAGTGGCTTCAACGATATTTTTATTTCATTGTCAATCCTTTTAGTTTTTTTAAGGTACTTCAAACGGTGAACTTTTCTTGCTCTTCTAACATCCTAACATCTTTATCTGCAAAAAAACACATAAAATCGTATTTTGTTTTAAATGTGAACTGTACGGTGAGAGTACCTGTAATATGCCTAAATGCCTAAATAACATTGGTTCCAAACGTTTGTGAACATATTTTGGTCAAATTCGGAAGCTTTTCGATAAGAAACGCAGTGCAAATTCCAATTGTGTGAAAATTCGTTTAGAGGTATTTTTTTTAGGATACTTCCAACCAGCTTCAAGAGGATCAAGGACTTTTAGAGAATCTCATAAGTAAGATATCGATTTTTACGAGGAATGCAGCACCACGACCACAGAACACGGACATGTACATTTCAAGTGTTAGAAAATCAATCCAGAATCAAGTAGTGTCATTTACATAAATGTCTTTCTTGCATTGAATGTTTGGCAAAATAAAACAAAATATATTCCTGAACGTTTACAAAAAGCAGTTGGTGAAATACTACGTGACATAATCATGGCCCAATCCTTTTTGTTGAATTTTGGATTAATCGATTTTTAGAGAAGCCGCAACAAGTGGAAATAATTCTGTAAAACTTTGTATTAGGATAGAAATGAAAGATATTCTTACAGATATCTTCTATTTGTAAGAAATTAAAAAAAATGAATTAATGGACAGACCCTTTCATAAAATGAAACGAAGTATTGGTTTGCTCTTTTTTCCAAGGAGTGCAACTTAAAGAATTCCTCTTAAAACCAATGTCTTGCTGACTGGCTAATGCATTGAGTTTACCAACTCGAATCTTACAGGCAAAAGTTTTTTCATTCAAGTGTGGGCCATTACGTTTTTCCATGAGCTATATAACTGGTGCTCTCCAATACGGAAATCACAAAAAATGACAACTCATACCGTTTACAGATTCTCAACAGAACCAAATGCCCATATCGTATTAAAAGTTAGTGTATTAATGGCTCCCAAAGCAGTAATCGTGAAGAATTAAGCGGTTAATGTTATCATATCTCAGCTGTCAGTTATTTAACTCAGAACATTGGAAATCTTCTTATCGAGTGATACAACAAAGAGACGATAAAGGGATTGTATAATCAAATTACAGTAAAACATTTCTATAAAATCAGACATTGATGCGTTTTTAACTTTTTCATGTGACAACGAGAATAGCACATCTGAATTGTCAACATCTAAAAATAGTATAAACTTATTTTTGCTTTTTTAAGCCTAAAGGTGATTTTGTCCATTATACTGGAAGAAGGGTTCTGCACCGGGCAATGACAATGCTGTAAAGTATATATAACTTTCACCTGTCCATCTCTTTTCTCAATGAATATAATTGAAAGATTCATGTTCATACCAATACACTGGCAAATGCATTGAATTTACGAACTCGTCGTCGGATCTAACAGGAACAGTTTTCCATGAATCATATAACGTGTCCAAAACGGAACTCACAGAAATAGAACTCTTCTATTAGACAAAGTCAAAATTAAGAGAGTTATTTATCTCAGAAATTTAAATGAAATACTGTGAGTGGGGTTATCGTCAGTCGAGCAACAACAACAGCAATGAAATAAATAAATCATATTAATCCCCATTATTCAAAGGTCAAAGGGTTTTTAAATTAAAAGCACACTCGCCACTGTGGCCAATCTGTTATTTGAGAATAAAACAAAATTATACGAGCTAATAAAATCTGTAAAATTAAACATGAGATACATAAAATACGTCAATTAAGGTCGCGTGGCAACCATCAATCGGAAACTGCGCCGCAAGTAATACTTGATTACAATTATTTCAGATCATTTTGTTTTTATTTTACTGTCAGCAAGGTTTAAAGTCATGATTGAAGCCAATAAAGACACTTATATATGCACATTTACGGTCTCGTCCTTTGTTGACATTGCGGGTACCTAATAAATCAAATTTTCATTTGCAAATTAAAAATAAAAATGATGTCTGGACTTTTCAATTTTGGGGAACTTGTAAAAATACAGAAAACGATTTTCCGTTTTTAATGTTAACAAATTTCTGAATTTTCACGGCGAGCGTGCATTCAAGCATTTCGTAAACGTTTAATTGTATTACTGCACCGGCAAGGAATAAGACAAACCTTATCGAGTTTTTTCCAATATTCAGTTCTTTCCATGTTCTCTGTTGGTGCTCAACTAATAACACAAGTTATATACTGGTTTATAATTTTATTTGGCGAACTAAATAAATATCAAATATTTCTGTTTATTTTAACTGCAAAATAATTCCATCTATGTAAGGAGACGCACTTACAAGCTTCGGCTTAAAGCGCTCCTATTGAAAATAAATATATTTAAACCAAATATCAAATATCAAAAGTAGATGTTGATATTTTCTTCTGAAATTAAAGCTTGTTTCATTTCATGTAGTTTTGATATGGTTTTAGTACAAACGGCAATATTACAAATTGTTCCCTCTAGTACCAGTCAACAAAGGGGGCACAATATAAGTGTGCACCGTTTTAAGTGAAAACTTTCATTGTCAGCTTCTTTACGAAATTCTTTCGACAGAGCGTATTGCAAATTGATTGGTTGATTACTGTTTTAAGCCTCTCAAAATATACGGCGGAGTTACCAGATTAAGTCGGGAGGAAAACGGGACAATTTGTCTGGATCAAACCATCGGCCTTTGACCATCGACCTAGCGTAGGTGTGAACAACAAACTGAGATTTAATCAAGTTTTGTCTTTAATCTTTGTCTCATTCGAACCCGCGACCTACCAATTTAAGGTCTGTGTTGGACTGAGAGTATCGCTCTGCTGACTGAAATTCCGATGCCTTAATTGATTGGAATTAACAATGGAATATGAGGTGAAAACAGGAGTGGTTATATCAATACAGCACCATCATATTGGATTCAACTCTAATACAGTTCTATAATAATTCCTCTTTCTTTCCACGGTTCAGATCTCACACTTTCTTCTAAACACAAGCATCTTGGAGTTATTTGTAACAGCAAAGCCTATTGGCATGAACACATTGGCCAACTTATTGATACTACCTCAAGGAAACTATCTATATATATTTGAAAGCCTCAAATATATATTAAACAGAAAATGCTTAGAGATTATGTATAGAGTTTCATCAGACCAAGTTTAGAATATGCCGATGTCGTACGGGATAACCTTGATCAAACATCAATTCAGCGACTTGAAAATATTCAAAAAGATGCCCCTAGAGTCATGACATGTTTGACCTGTAATGCCTCTTTGGACAAATTATACATTGAATCGGGATTTGAAAAACTGTCTGACAGACGGAAAACACACCGACTATGTATGTTTTATAAAATAATAAATGGATTATCTCCTCAATCCTTGTCAGATCATCAACCCCCAACAACGCAAGTCCGCAGCCCAGACAATGTCCGGAACGCCAATTTACTCACTCATTATCAATGCAGAACAGAACTATTTCGCCAATCATTCTTTCCTTTAACTCTCCGTGTTTTAAATGCCCTTCCGACTTTTATTGAAAACCAGCCTACCTTTGCTTTATTTAAACATCTAGAATTTGTAAACCGTATCCTCACCCCACCAGCATGGTATTATGAGTGCCAGCGAAATATTAATATAACACTGTGTCTCTTGTCTCTTGGTTGTAGCAGCCTCAATATAGAGCTCTGGCTTACTGCGCTCCCCTTTCAGTAATACATCTATTTAAACCACCTCTAATACAGTCCCCATCTTCTATCTCTCTAGCTGGATAAAATACGTATTTCCGGTTTACAAGAAAGTGCAATACTCCTGTCAAATCTCTGAGCGAATCTCACATAATGTTCAGTTATTGGTGTTTTTTCTCCCATGTCCACCTTTATTTACAATATGGAAGGCTAAATGGTTTTGAACGTTGTTCACACAGACAAGAGGAATACAGTCAGTAGAAAACCCTAAATTAGAAGAGGAGGAGATAACTGGACGTGATATAGCTTGACAAACAAAGAACTGTTTGATGCAGGCGAAATTTAAACATAGTTATGAAAATTATAGCTAAACTAAAGATAAATATGTGGCGACATAAGAAGAACGCAAAGAATGATTTTATCCATTAATTAAAGGATAAGTTCAAATTTTGTTACTGAAATCAATATTAGAGTAATTAACTGATGAGTTTAATTAGTTAGTGTCTTTTAGAAAGTGACTATAACAGTATTCTCGTTATTTTTAGAAAATAACGAGAATAATTAACTGATGTTCCACGTGTGTAGAAGCATTTAAGATCAATTCATTGTCAGTCAGAGTCAACTGGTTTGGCGGGGGAGAGAAAACTGCACAGCTAATAAGCTTACATTTAAAAAATAAACTCTTTGACATAAAATCGCAGATACTTAAGAGTGATCTATTTGCCCTTATTGGATTGTTTCGAAACTTATTTATTAAGTATTAACAGATCTCAACTATGTATGGCTTTTGGACATTTTGATCTAATGGTGAATTTATGTCGAGGTACAAATTAGTCACAAAACCGGAAATAACCATGACATGCCAATTTAAAGAACATTACCAAAATACTACTTCCAACGACCGAACAATCAATTTACAAAACTTTCAATAGTCCAATCATTTAATTCTACTGCCAGCATATGGATTTGTTCATTGATTCTGATCGATTCTGCTTCGTGGTCAGAAGGTAGAGCGTTGTACACTCAATCCGAACAGCCTTCCACCAATGGGTCGCAGGTTCGATTCCTAATCAGTCCAAAAAAAATGGCAAATTTTCTGATTGGGTTTTCACTCAAACGACCTATGTGGGATGGTTGCCAGTTACCAACGGAAGGTCGTGGGTTCCCTCCGGGCATAGAGGCCGGTTTCCGCCCACAATAAATTGGCAACGCCGCCATATTAACGAAATAATCTTGAGCAATGCGTAAAACACCAAACAATCAATAAATCAATCAATCTCATCGACAGAAATATCTGTGTTTGAAATGTCGGTGACTGGTTTATTTATATCAAGATGAACAGTACCGGTTAAATACATCTGTATAAATTCCTGCCAATTAAGATGCCAAGCTCAAATACCTGTGAGTAATATTTTACAGGGTTAACACAGCAAACGAAATGATGATAATTGAGGGTGTTTTTCTCTAGATAATTGTGGAAAAGGTAATACCGAGAAGATCAAGAGTACTCGATGAGTTAACGTTGAATCAGAAGGAAGAAAAATAGTATTGCTTCGATTATCTCCGAGAAACCCGCAGCGTACATTGGTTAATTGGTTTGATCCGGGGTCAAATCTGTGATATATCGACACAAGGTTATTGGTATCCAAGAAAAGACCCGTAACCAATGATCAAAGGAAAAGAATCCAAAATGATCTGTGGCACGTGAGGCGGAGGTGGATTATTAAGCCAGGTCATTTTACAACGTGAAATGCAGGTTTACTTAAATACAATTTGAACGCAACTCTCTAGAAGTATAGATTATGTCACAGTAATTTCAATACAAGATGCCTGTGAATAAAATCAATCATGACGTAACTGTTCACAGTAAGCATTATGTTTCATCCCTTTTCATTATGTCCCTAATGCGGTTCAATCTTCATTGTTGTCAAATCAGTTCTGAAAAGAGCACTGTCTAAAGACAGTATTCAATCAAGTATGCAATCACTAAAAAAGGACCAAGTGTTCCCTTGTTCCACTACTAATACATTCATCGTTTAATCTGTCTGTATAACCTATAGTTCTGTTTATGTCACGATAAATTTTGAATTATATTATAGTTAATGCCACTTATACATCGAATGAAATGGTTTGTTTTGTTGATCTAATCAAATATAAGCCTTTTAAGATCTTATAACCTAATCGGTTGATTTAATCATTGTATCGTGTGGAAATATTTCGGAATATATTTTCTTGTAAAAGGCTGTGGCTTAACGTAGTGAACATGGTTGCGGATACTGAATCTATATCTGTTACTAGCCCTATACTTCAACAAATGCAATGTTCGGGTTCGATTCCCGTTTCGGGCGTCACCCAAAATCGGTAGAAGAATTTCTACCATTTTCCAAGAAAGCGTAATGCCCCCCTCAAAAAAAATTCTGTTAAATGCATGCATGCGAATACACATGTAACATCGATTTCGACTTTTTCTCGAACACACCCTACTACATTGTATCTTACAAGCAAATATTACAATTGCCTATTTTCAACTTAAACTTCAATGGGCTACAACTGCTCGTTTTTTCCAACAGAGTTCACACACACAGTTGGGTGCCTTCCGCAATATCAACATATTTTGTTGTAACTTTCACTCAGTAACTATTGTATTATTCGGTCCTGAAGGAATAATTTTGAAACATTAAGTGGGTTTGGAATATCAGAACATCAAGTTCATTAACCTTGAATATTGGAAATACCCTTAAAGACTGTAAACTGCAAATGTTTTCTTTACTTTTTACCTTTTCGTCAAATGAGTTAGACGTGTGACAAAAGGTTTATAATAACGATAAATGGCTTATCTGGACAAATGGTATTGTCTACTTTAATTGTAAATATATATATTTGTTTATAAGAAATAGGGGAGTTACAGTTTTAACTGTAAGAATATCTGAATATTAATCCAGATCCTTTTGTCAGCTCATCCTTGAATTTTAGTTAAAAAAAAGCACTGTTGTATGTGTCAGAGTGCTGAGGAATCAATACAATTACTCGTGAAAATTTGGTTTGATGGGACAATAATCTACTGTGTTTTGAACTGGGAAGGCGTGAATCATTTGTGGCAGTTTATATTTCCTCCATCCCACATAATTGT
The DNA here is from genome assembly GCA_963971465.1 of Lepidochitona cinerea. Classification (NCBI taxonomy): domain Eukaryota; kingdom Metazoa; phylum Mollusca; class Polyplacophora; order Chitonida; family Tonicellidae; genus Lepidochitona; species Lepidochitona cinerea. The sequence goes on from OZ020560.1 coordinate 622,322, forward strand.
TCACTATAGTATGAAATATGAGTGGATTGCTTACAAACTAAATAACACGATATAATTGTTTACAATAGTGTTAAAGATGAATGGATCACTTATAAACAAAATAGGTTACTGAGGAAGGAAATTTATTCGAAAAGCTTCTGGCAAACCGTGTGCTTCATAAATATAAACAAAATGATATCATCAAAGTATAAAATGTAACATGTGCTTAATATTCTGTCCGCATCCCGAAAAAGAAATTTAAGAAGACGGAAATGGTTGACTGTCGTTGATAGATTAACGCGTGAATCCAGGTAACTGCAAACACGTGTAATTCTAATACTGATATCAATAATGTCGCTTGCACAGATTTTCTTCCTGATGTCTTTTACAATTGGGGATCTTGTTTTGGACAGTCCGAAACTGAAATAACACCTTCATAAGCTTTGTTCAATTAAACATTGTATATTTGGGCAGATCTACGCAGTCATCATCAGGGATAAATCATTCTAAACAGTTAAACATACACTATCACAGTTTTCCCTCGAGTAAATATAGATAAGTGTAAACATTCAGAATGACACGATTGTTTTATCGGAGTGTCGCAAATATATGTAGATTTCATTCTACCAAGATGTCATAAGCTTCGCCTGTCGCAAATGTATGTTATGCCCCAGTCACAATGTCGGCGATCTGTCTGGGATTAGTTTTGGCCGGGTGTCGTCGTAGAAAATAAAGAATCCTTGAACAATCCTATAAAAAATCCTAATTAAAGTGGGGCAGTCACATTGTCGGAGATTTTTTCAAGGATTTTGACCCGGTTTTGTCAAAAAATCGTGGGATTCGCCTCCGATTGCATCGGAGGCGATCGGAAACGATATCTGCGAGGGTCTTTTCCTTTAATTTTCCCCCACCCTGGGTATATGTGGGGGAAAAGGAGGAGAAATTTACTACGATTCCACCGTACGATTCGTCGGAGACGATCACAGAAAGCGTACGAATCGTCGCAGGTCGCCTCCGATTCAGTTGGAGGGCGCCGAAGACTACTCGCAAACATTTAATCTCAACCTGAATTTCCTATTTACTCTACTGGGAAGGCGTGAATCATTTGTGGCAGTTTATATTTCCTCCATCCCACATAATTGTTCACTATAGTATGAAAGATGAGTGGATTGCTTACAAACTAAATAACACGATATAATTGTTTACAATAGTGTTAAAGATGAATGGATCACTTATAAACAAAATAGGTTACTGAGGTAGGACATTTATCCGAAAAGCTTCTGGCAAACCGTGTGCTTCATAAATATAAACAAAATAATATCATCAAAGTATAAAATGTAACATGTGCTTAATATTCTGTCCGCATCCCGAAAAAGAAATTTAAGAAGACGGAAATGGTTGACTGTCGTTGATAGATTAACGCGTGAATCCAGGTAACTGCAAACACGTGTAATTCTAATACTGATATCAATAATGTCGCTTGCAGAGATTTTCTCCCTGATGTCTTTTACAAAGTCCGAAACTGAAATAACACCTTCATCAGCTTTTCTCAATTAAACATTCTATATTTGGGCAGATCTACGCAGTCATCATGAATAAATTATTCTAAACATTTAAACATACACTATCACAGTTTTCCCTCAAGTAAATATAGATAAGAGTAAACATTCAGGACGACAAGATTGTTTTATCGGAGTATCGCAAATATATGTAGATTTCATTTTACCAAGATGTCATAAGCTTCGCCTCTCGCAAATGTATGTTACTCTATATGAACTGGCTCAAGCCAACAATTCCGCAAGTCTGAGGTACAATTATGTGTTGAAGGCCTTGCGTAATCTTGCTCCCGCTTGGTAAAACAAGCTACAGAGCAGCACAAGACTTTCACAACTGATAAGCAGTACATTCTGCCCATAGCTCCTTAAGTCATGAAATTACATAATTTATTACATTAACTTAATATATAACTCATAAATTGTAATGTGATGTAACGGGAATGTCAAAAGTGATTGCCTTGTTGTCAGTGTGTCAGCGTGTGTTCGTGATGGGAAGTGACGGACTGACGATAAAACGTTAGCGTGAGATCCGTCCTCAACGAGTTCTAAAATCGTGTCTTGAAAATTAACCGGAAATAATAGTCAGATTGAAAACCGTGTAAAATGACCCGTAGATGGATGGACTAGGTCAAGAAATGATTTAACACCAGGCTGTTGAATTCAGCACTTTCAGACAACAGCTTCCTGCAATCTAAACAGAGAAGCTAATCTTCGCATGCGAGACTTAAGCGAAGGGGAGGTAAGCAAGTGGGCACGATTGCAGTTTCCTATTCAAATCACACATATCTGTCTAAAACACGTACTTCCGACTTACACGAAAATTCAATCTTTGTGTCAAAAATGTTAAGTGATTGGATCCGCAAACTTTTCATGAACAATTAACCATTAAATTCTTAGAATGGTTTTAACCATAACAAACGGATGCACTAAAAACTCGAAAAGGGAAAAACAAACAGAAAAAAACCAGGACAAATGCCAGCAAATACATTAACTTAGTCAACCAAGAAAAGGTAAAAAAGAATAGAAAGAATACAAAATAAACAACATGTGATCACGAAGAAAATATGGTAAAATAAAGCACAATATTCGAAATAAATTGAGGTAAAATGAAACTAAGCAGACTCAAAGACATTTTGAAAATCCATTTAAACTGACATGAGCTAAACTAAATGATTGGCGTTGGAATGAGGCCAATCCATACAGTATGTGGCCTATACCTATACGAACCGGAATAGTGTTCGAAAAGTAAACAAAATTTAATTAACCGAGACGACCATTCATTCATTCTGAGCCATAGTTAGTTCTAAACAATACGCTATCGTACATTCTCGAGACTAGAACCACTAAAAAGCTTCTGAATTATACGTCTTGAGAAAAATAGAAGATAATTTAAACATTCTGTTTTAACGAAATGAAATGAAATGAGATAAAATCAACATGTTATTTTGGATAGCTCCAAGTCCTAGAACTAAGCATAGATATAAACCAGATTTTATAGATTTCTGTTATTTAAACCCAGAGTAAAAACATCATCAACAAACGAAGGAGGTATTCCACAATACATGTATGTCAGTTTTAGTAGGTCTTGTAAGAACGAAAGAAGCAGTCTAAATCACAGTCCCTTGGAGAATTGTTTTGGCAGTCATAAGCTAGGAAAATATTGCCCTATATCTTATAACCGCTATAGGAATCCTTCTTGTGACTTAGACCGGGATAAAAAGTCAGAAATAAAAACGTTCTATTGCTTTAAAAGAAAGCTAAATAATGAATGAACTCATATCTGGAAAGGTTTCCTCCAACAGTAAAACTGACAACGCCGCCATATAAGGGAAATAATCTTGAGCGCGGCGTAAAACACCAAACAATCAAGCAATCATACTTGGAAAAGGTTCCATTTATATCAATGTTTGGATTTTCACTGGTCTTGTACTAAATGATACAATTGCGTGATGAGGGACAAGAATGATGATACACTGTATATATATACCCCGTTATTGGAACATGAATGAACTCAAGCGGAATATTTATTGAATAATAAGATTATTTTTTTTATGTTTTCTAAACGGTTTAACAACACGAGTGTAAGAAACGCTGGCATCCTTACTGGTTCCCACAAGTGCAGCTGGCTATGTGATTAGTGTGCTATGAAAGTGTTCGAGCCTCGTTCCGACCGAGGGAACCGGACATTCATTAATTAGATTTGATTTGATTACAAGTTTTACTGTATCTGAGTTGGATATCACCAAAATTTGTGGCCGCGAATTTCAAAAACTTATTTGGTAGATCATGATTAAATTCCACAAATGTTCGCCCTATGGTCTGGTCGGTACTACCATTTTTGTTAAACTTCAAAATTTAAGAAGCCAATAGCGAGATTTTGATAAAATTGCACATACATGTTCCCCTTAGGTGTTATTGTGTATCTTCTTATCTAAATCATTATATAAGTTACCAAATGGTTTTGATCCGTCTTAGATTAATGTTCTAAGCGACTGCAAATTTGAGAAAACAAGTTACCATATTTTACCGACCTATGTGCACAGGTTCTCCATATAGTGTTTTATCATACACAACCATCTGATAATTTTCCGTATCACTATAGTTTGAAAAGAATGTTGCCGGACTATTTTTTGTGCGACCTTGAACAAGTTATGACTGTCACGTGATAACTGAAATGGAAATTCCCACGCAGTGATCGGTATATGTGTGTCATGGACAGACGCTACTGTGTCAGAGGAATTATAGATAAATTGTTGTTTTTTTATACTTTATTTGTTGCTTCTTTCTACTTAATCGGTTGAATAATACATTGATTCTGACTCAATATTTTTTTGTGACGATATAAAGTCAATATTTCTGCGTGCTTAGTATTTTTATCTTGGGTCTAATGCGCAATTCTGCAAAACTGCCAGTCGAAAAGTGACATTTGTAAATTTGTGGCTTTTGCAGCTAAAACTAGGCCTACACATGTTTCAGCAGTAAATATGATAAATAGATTATCATAACACTGTGTGATATGTGAGGCCGTATCAACATCTCGTTGACTGAGATCGGACATTCGCATCTCTTGCCCGATCTCAGCCAACTCGGTGTTGATACGGCCTCACATATCACACAGTGTTAGGATAATCTGTATTCATGGAAGCGGTGAGATTGTTATATATTGGAATGTTATCCATTTGAATGAATGATGTTGTTTTATCTGAACCAGGACTATCTAGATTTTCCCTGTGCCCGTGTGTTTTAGTGATCATAAATAGATATCTTCTCCATAATGTTTACTCAGATTTCCCGATAGAGTGCGATTTGACCATTTGTTAACTTAGCGCCGGTCCAATCTCCGGTCAATTTGTCAGCCGTAAATAAAGACTTACCACAAACAACGTGCGGACTGAGATTGTGTGAACTGTATAGTTTATCATAGCTTTTAAATCAAGTATGTTGTCAGAAATGTTGTAATGGTTTTGTGTAAACTCTACTATCATCACAGGCTATACAGTTTGTTGGAAAATGCCAGATCTTTAAATGTTTCTTGAATTTTCTCCAAAGCGTTTTATTTTTAATTGCTCCCTCTCTTTTAAATAAGAACCATACACAGTTGGCCAGTATACAAATTCACAACTTTTTAAACAGTTATTAAAAATTCCCCAAAAATAGTTATTAAAAATTCCCCAAAAATGGAGAGTTACATAAACACGGTCAGTATAATGTAGAACAGAACGTTGTTTTTCATTTTACTGAACATGAAACTTTGGACAAGCCAAATGAAAATTCTGATATGGAGATCAACTATAATTTTCTGAGAATGTCAGAAAATAAATAAATGATAACTAGTGAGGAATTTTTTAAAAATACAAATGAACTAATACAATTTAGAAAAGAATAATTAATGTGACCGTCTACATTTGAAATTCTGATGATCATGAGAATTTGAACGTTTGAGACACGTGCTAATAACGGACAAAATTCAAATAAATGGGATGTATGAGTATATTTTATTGTTTTTGTTTCTTACCGTACACCTCTCGAGATCGATGTCATCAGAAAGTTCTTAGTTTGGCCAATATGGCAAAATCTTCGACAGCTGATTCTTTTTCAACGAAATGTTTCCTATATTTACCTATAAAAATCCTGGTCAGCCAAATTGACGTCAATGAGTATTTTCTGAGGAGTAGATTTGACTTACTTCAATTTAGTTATTCAGATTCTTCATCCCTGCAGTATTCTATAGTCTAACACATCTTTAAAATGTACAAAATAAACGGTAAGATGAAATCCTGTTTTGTCGCCCACGGTTCTATTTCCGGTCAATTTGAAGGACTTGATGAGCAGTAACTGAATGACTTGATGAGCAGTAACTGAAGGACTTGATGAGCAGTAACTGAAGGACTTGATGAGCAGTAACTGAAGGACTTGATGAGCAGTAACTGAATGACTTGATGAGCAGTAACTGAAGGACTTGATGAGCAGTAACTGAAGGACTTGATGAGCAGTAACTGAAGGACTTGATGAGCAGTAACTGAAGGACTTGATGAGCAGTAACGATGGATAAAGTATTAACTGTAATGAGAATCAGTTAGATGACACGCATGATTTATTTCTGTACTACATACAATCTTTCAGATGACACGCATGATTTATTTCTGTACTACATACAATCTTTCAGATGACACGCATGATTTATTTCTGTACTACATACAATCTTTCAGATGACACGCATGATTTATTTCTGTACTACATACAATCTTTCAGATGACACGCATGATTTATTTCTGTACTACATACAATCTTTCAGAACCGTCTTATAACAGAACACAATCCTTACGACTAAGTAAAGAAGATGGTTATCACAGAACCCACATCCATCAAGTATATATTTTGATGAACACTAAAACACACGCGCACAGGGAAAATCTTCTTGTCTAAAATAGCCATGAAGACAAGTTTCTAATTGTGTTAAAAAGAGGTATAGGGAGGGCAAGTCTCCTAAGAATTATTATGAGATTTTGTGATATCCGGTGACAGATGACGCCATTAAGAACGTTTTGATGACGTTGCAATTCCATTTGACGTATTTTGTTCCATAAATTGTCATTAGGTATATATTTTGATGTTATTCCTAACAAGGTGAATCATTGTCTGAAAACTGTCCTAAAACTTTGAAGATAACTCAGCTTTTACTATGTTGTAACTAAACAATGTTGTCACTATGAAGCTCTAGTGGCATTGACTTGGGAATGAATTTCCAATGGTGAATCGTGAATCGTCTTGTCAACATGATCAGGGTAATTATTGGTGGTGACACTTGATGGTGGATATATATGTATACAGTTTATCTCGTTCTGCGCAGACCAAATGGGATGAGGGTACAAGATATATTGCTTCCATAAATATATCCCCATCAACAGGGGGCCTCCGTATCCCAGTAGGTAGAGCGTTGGACGCTCCGAGCAGCCTTCCACCAATGAGTCGCGGGTTCGAATCCCACTCAGTCCAAAACAATCGGAGAATTTTCTGACTGGGTTTTCACTCGAACGACCCATGTGGGATGGTTGCCAGTTACCACCGGAAGGTCGTGGGTTTCCTCCGGGCACAGAGCCCGGTTTCCTCCCACAATAAAACTGGCGTAAAACACCAAACGATCAATCAATCCCCAATCAACTAAACATGGAAACAAGTGACACCTAATCTTTACCGATAGTCGCCATTACCGTATAAGATGATAACATCAGTACACAGTTTCTCCACGAAACAAGTGCGTGCAAGTTTTACTGCATTTCTGGTTCTTTTTTTTCTCAGCACCCGTGCAAATTTTGTTTTGGAAATATTCTATCTGAATTCAAGACTGAACATAATTGTGGATGTGTAGTGAGAACAGGGTTAGGTAGATGGAGATCTGAACGTTATGTGAGCCTCGGTCTGTTGACATCAGTGAGATTGATTGATTGTTTGGTGTTTTACGTCGAGCTCAAGATTATTTCCCACATATGGCGGCGTTGCCAGTTTTATTGTGGGAGGAAACCGGGCCCTATGCCCGGAGAAAACCCACGACCGTCCGGTGGTAACTGGCAATCATAGGTCGTTCGAGTGAAAACCCAGTCAGGACATCAGTCAGACGTGCATAACTAAAATAACTGCTGTCATATGCTTTTGTATGTAACTAAAAGTTATCCCTTGTTACCCTGTAAAATTTCCGGCCAACAGACTTACGGCTCGATGAAAATTAAGGAAAGTATGGTTAGTCAAAACATTAACCCTACCGTAAATGGAAAATAAAACTGTGGGACGTTCCATGTAAAAAATGTCATTTTTAGGTCAATTCCTTCAAGTGTTAATAGACAAATTCTAACATTTTAAGGATACTTGATTGTATATAAAAGTCGACTTTTATGCGTTTGTTTCAAATTCACAGGAAGATTTCTAAAGGATATAGTTAGCTTTGTGATTTAATCCTTACCTGAAGGTATGTTTGAGTGTCTAAATCCGATTACTCATCCCCGACTTGACTATCATGTCTTTTCAGAAACATCGGCTTATTAGGTTGTCTGACCATAGCTATAATTGAATCATCTCCAAGCTCCATTGGTCTGGAAATAACCCCGTTATCAAGGTACTCTAAAGGATACCAGTAAATAGATTAGTTGTTTAAAAGGGACTTATGTCTGGGCTTGGTCAATTTTTTTGGTATATGATGGAATAAAAATCTAATTCAATAAAGTTCCCATTTTAAGGCCGTGTTTAGACAGTGTGCAGTACACACTGGTACAATTTGAATGCCAAAATCTTTTTTTATAGCTCGTATGGTACTGATCATAACTTTGTTTAAATAGACATTCGGACTGAATAAACTTCCAGTGGCCATACTGTAGATCATTATTATACTAAAATTACATATCAAGAAGGTTTGTCTGATAAAACAGCTGGTAATTTTCCCTCTTCAATTTGGGTTTCCTGAATCCTGGACCGAACACGAAACCAGATAAACACAGGAATAGGGCCCCAGATTATTACAGAAGAATACCAACTGCTCCGAAGTAAAATGGCTCGACCTTTGAATTAACGGCCAGTCATTGCTTATAAAACAGTCAAACTAAAGCTTGAAAGATCTAATAGGACAACACTCCCTTGTCTATCTTCTACCGTGGAAACCGAATAACATATTTTCACTTTCTTTTCCCATTATCATATTTTGTTTAATTTCAGTTTACCCGACTTCTTGACATAGCTGAAGATCCGCAAAACATGTTCCCAACCGACAAATTCATCTAATCCAGGTTGGCTGTGTCCTTTACTCTATCGAGTTCTCATTGCACTTTTTATAAATCCATACGTATTTTTATTATCCCTTCCTTGTCGTAATTTATTTTTATATATCCTTTGATTTTTGTAGTGTATAGTATAGTCCGATACATTTGGTGGGTTTGATAGAGAATTATGCCACAACAATTAGCTCGACAGTAATTAAAGCCAACGGACTCTGATATCAAAAACATATGGAAAGCAAAGATCGTCAAAGTCTTATATTTATGGCTATTTTATCCACAATGCAAACGTAAAAAATCCATGTACTGTTATATTGCCATATAAATCACTAGATACATGTACCCATATATATACCTCTATTGATTTCGGCTTTGTTAATTACACCTTGTTGGCTGAGATAGGACATTCGCATCAGCATCGCCCTTCAGGCTGGGCTGATACTTTTGCCCGATCTCAGCCAACTCGGTGTTGATACGGTCTCACATATCACACAGTGTACGTTATGATAATCTGTATATATACCTCTATTGATTTCGGCTTTGTTAATGGCAATCTTCGTTTATTCGTTTCTTCGATATATATTAAATAAAAACTGCTTAATTAAGTAAAACTTCAGTTTGTTTATCGGTGAAATCATTTACTCATGTATTCAATTTGACATAAAGACTTCAGCTGACACAACGAAATGTTTTGTGCCTTGAAAATTCTTATCATATGTTGTTCATATAATTTATTCAACAGTTCGTTTCAATTCCTATTTTACTAACACATGTCATCTTGGCGGCTAATGACTTTTGTTGGTTTAAACAGACCATCACCTAGATAAGTTCACAAATGGTGTATAAACAGACATGGAAAACATTATTTCATTATTTAGGTTAGGGTATGTCAGTGCATAAAAACACAAACCATGGTGGTAGGTTGAACGGTCTATACTATTTTAGAAATATTGTATATATTTATAAAACAAAATCAAACATGGTTTGAATGTTAAAATAAATTCGCAAAAAAATATATTTTTTTAGGATTACATATTTTCTTCAGGAAAATACAAACATTCTTTATATAATTTTCGATAGCATGGAATAGATGAAGATTAATCCAGTTAAGCCCCTATTTTAAAATCAGCTTTCAATGATTGTTAATTCTGCATGCTGTTCCAATCGATGAACTTTCGCTCAGGTCCGTTGGTCTTGGAATGATGCGGCCATCTTAGTCAGTAATATATATATTCTTTTCAAAACAAACTTGCATTGTACAGACAGCCAGTGAGCAGCACTAAGGTTAAAGAAATGTAACAAATTAAAACTTTTTTGTACATAGTTGCCAAGAGTGTGACCTCTGAAACATGCACCTAATGCACTCGCCAAAAAAAACATAAAGTTTGCATTCCCTGTCCAAGAGTCTCATACCTTTTTAAGGCATACGTATACCGCCAAACATCTTGCGCCAAATGACCGAATTTCGTTTTGGCCAATGTTGTAAACTTTTCTGATTGGCCAGCGTTTAAACACATGTTAGTTGATTGACAACGTCAATCACTCGTACCATGATATAAGCCATTCAATAACTCTAACTTATAGGCCGTCCTGCGTTATGTGGTATTGTTAATTTGTATTTCACATACCAATAACTGATTTGTTAACTGCTGGTAAACTTACTTACATTTATGCTACGTAACCGTTTTCTTTACATTCAGGTAGCTATCGTGTGAAGATGGAAAAGTCGGACTTTTTCGACCAAAAGAAGTTCAATGTATTTAAAACAATATGATCGGTTACAACCATTTAAGAGATACAGCCAAGGACCTTTGATCTAAAGATAAACTCGTTCGTCTACATGCTTTCTGTATCAACACTTAATCGATAGGGATTGTTTGTAATTGTAATTACTGAAAGGTATATTAAGTAAATACCAGTTCTATTTAACCAGATACAGGATTTCTGTACATATTCTAAACATTCAATCAGGGAGACATGGTGCCAATCGCTCCGAGAGGATGTGAGCTAAACGTGCAGCTCAGTGAATGACAATCTGACATTTTCATTAATGAAGCTCTATAGAGAATGAGTTTCAACCAATCAGTGGTAAGGTGTACTATAATGTCATGTTTTGATTACCGTTACAATGACACGCTATTTTGGAGTGAAAACTTAAAAGTGTAGCTTGGTCAAACAATTAATTGATCGGGGCAAAATTAATATAAGAAGTAGGCCTACGTCGTGCAATAATCTCGTTGTCTGGCTAACATTCAGGTGTGACCTATATGAAATATGTAACTCGCACCTAAATGGATTTTCTAAAATTCACAGAAAATAAGCTATCGAAAGTTCATTCTTTAGGAATCTAAGTTCATATATTGGGCGGTACTGTTTCTCCATTATTTGTTCACTAAGTGCCACTCTAGAACCAGTTTTTAATATGTCTTGATTTATCACCTGCCATTTATGACAACTCGAAAGCATTTTAATGAGAACGTGTCTGTCAAATGTCCGAGAGTTTTACATTTAATTGACCAAACGGAAACCAAGTTAGTGACAACGGAAGATGTCACGGCAAGCTCAATTCAGTTCATCAGCAATGCTATTTTTCACTCAGAAGACGAAGTTAACTTTGGTCGTCAAAGTGTAATAAATGCTTTCTTTGCAGTAAGTATTAGCAAGAATTCAAATGTTATTAAATTAAAACTTAATGTGAGAAATATTTATTTTTTTAAGAATAGAAGTTCAATCATATTTTAGCCAGTTACCACTGGAAGGTCGTGGGTTTCCTCTGGGAAAAGAGCCCGGTTTCCTCCCACAATAAAACGGGCAACACCGCCATATAAGTGAAACAATCTTGAGCGCGGCGTAAAACACCAAACAATCAATTAATCAATCAGATTTTAGAGAGCAGTGGTTCATCGAAACTTGACAAAGTGTAGGGGTTTAGGAGTACTTGATTGAAAACTGTGCATAGGAGTTTGTTTCGTTGTTGGTTTGTAGATTTAACTTTCATCAACCTTCCAATGTAGCCCCCATTTTTATAACTGCAAACTATATACTGACATGACTTTCTTTTCGTGTTTTCATGGCACAGTATATAAGGGTAGAGTTTCTATGTGTCATCAGATTTAAACCTCTAAGACATTAGTTCAAATTTTTCATTACTTCTCTAATGATAGGTTGGTTGGTTGGTTGTTTTAGCTTATTGGCGCGTACATTCGTATGAAGGATGTAACTCTAAGGATATGAAGGTCATTCAAATTTTACAGAGCACTAAATCTCGGCGACATTGTTTTCTGTGTGCAGTGTCTGCATCTTGCACAACCTTTACGGTTCTTACGACATTCGGAGACCTTCGTTTTTGATCCATTGTTATTTCCGATTAATTTTGAGGTACGCCATCTGCCACCTGGGAAAAGTAAACCATTTATGGAGAAAACGTCTGAGTATATTGTGAACAGACAAACAGTCGACGTTGCTATGAAGTGGGCTGTTCTCGGTTAGACAATTTAACCTTATTGACATCGTATGTGCAAGCACCATATTGAAGGGTGCATTTTAAAGGTTTTTCCTATCGCAAGTAGAAACTATGGTGCGATCTACATTGATGATACAGCCATCAAATGACTGACATTGCTTCATTTTACGATAAATCTTCTTTATAAACCACAACCATCTCAATATTAAGATTAAAGTCGTCTTCAAATCTTCCCATTACGAAAAAAAACAGTCACAGATACATGTTCTTGACGATTTTCCTTACTTTATTAGGGGTTTGGTTTCAGGCAGTGTACATACATGTAACACGTTTACACCGATTTAGATTCAATCTATTGGAATAACCGTTCGTGGTAAAACAACTTGAACCTTAAATCTTTCAATGGCATTTAGAAGTTGAAAGGTTACAATAAAGTGAAGAATTACTTATGGATAACAACTTTTAGGTTTATTGGGTGACGACATTTTGATGTAGTTCTCACATCGTTATCAAAGTCATTAACGATGTAAGAACTACACCGAAACGTCGTCACCCAATAAACCAAAAAAATGTTATCCATAAGTAATTCTTCACTTGAACCTTTATTAAGATAACTTTTCTTTGGATGAGTAAGACTTCTGTATTGCAACATTAAAATATATATATAATAAAAAATAGAAAAATTCACCATTAGCTATTAAACACTAAGGATACTTATAGGCCTAATTCACGGGAAACCTACATATTCTTTTTACCACTGTTATATTTCTTTAATTACAACCAAAGCGAATATCCAAGGCCTTAGATATCTACTAGGGTTGGCTTCCATTTTAAATAGGAAAAACCCTGAGACAACAGCAAAGACATTAATTTGTTTTTCGGCAAAATGTATTTTAAGTTGGGTTTGGAATAACAGCATCCCTCTTATAAGACTGCATATCTTTAAGTGACTTGTCGAATTTTGCACCTTTTTCTTACGGACTAAATGTCAATGGAATTTTACAGGAATTGCTGAAGGATAATGTACAGTTCTCGCAGATTGAAAAGCGATTACAGCCTTGAAGCGACTCTAAAATTGATTGCCCTTACAGAATTTAGAGGCCATCTTTTTATTACCTCATTTTAGTTTGGGCGACTTTTTCCAGAGGCAATAATACTACCGACAACCGTTTATTAAATTGGTCGTGTCTACTCGCAATACGGTTCTGTCGATAAAATAGTTTTTTTTTCTTTTTTTAGTGTGCCAAAATAGGAATTCGTGATTATATAGACAGCGCCATTCCCTAACAAGAGTGAACTTGACTTATGATACGGACTCTTCAAAGGTTTTATATTTGGATATATTTGGTTAACATGAGGCGGAGTTTAGTGAGCACAGAGATTCGTGAAAACCATACCAAAAAAAATCAAATCACAATTAATGCTGCGAAAAAATACGATTTTAAAGGTGTTTATCACACAAGCAAACACTACTCACAGATCCAATTGTTACCCCGCTATGCTCTGAAAAACCATCCGATGTTTGTGTTTGTCAAAGACGGAAAATGGACAACATATCATTGTTTTGGAAACAATAAACATAAAAAGATTAAAATGTCAAAGAATCTTTTCCACATAACGACATTGAGCGAAAATACACTAATTAACATTTGAAATCGGAAGACAACCTGTTAGTTATATAATACTTGATGAGTACGAATGTGTTAGATACCACATAAATAATTAACTTAGTTCGGTCTATTGATGCTTATTCAGAGCCACAGTTTCTCTCCACCGGTTATTTCCGGTCAGTTTGAGAGAGATGTCAACGCTTATCCTGGACAGATCTCGTAGCAGAAATGATTACCGTCTTTTGAGCATTCAATAAAACGTTCTTGCAATGGCGATTGCTCAGATGGTCAGACGATCGGATTTTATGGCGATTGCTCAGATGGTCAGACGACCGGATTTTATGGCGATTGCTCAGATGGTCAGGCGATCGGAATTTATGGCGATTGCTCACATGGTCAGACGATCGGATTTTATGGCGATTGCTCAGATGGTCAGACGATCGAATTTTATGGCGATTGCTCAGATAGTCAGACGATCAGATTTTATGGCGATTGCTCAGATGGTCAGACGATCGGATTTTATGGCGATTGCTCAGATGGCCAGACGATCGGATTTTATGGCGATTGCTCAGATGGCCAGACGATCGGATTTTATGGCGATTGCTCAGATGGCCAGACGATCGGATTTTATGGCGATTGCTCAGATGGTCAGACGATCCGTTTATGGCGATTGCTCAGATGGTCAGACGATCGGATTTTATCGCGATTGCTCAGATGGTCAGACGATCGGATTTTAGGTCTAAAGTAAAGCACTAAATATCCGTGGTCTTATCCAGTCAACCAAGAAAATATTCTATGGGATGGTTAATTTCTTCTTTAAACAGTTTATGAGTACGGCTTAAATTGAACGAAAAGTTGAAACGAAAATCCTTTGTGTTACTTCCCTGGTAGTTAGCTTTACATGATTGAAAAACCTGGGTCAGATAGTCCATTATATTCCCTATTATAATTGCATTAATATGCTGTGATCTACATTATAATCATATTATTGAAGTTAGACTTAATGGCAGTGGATTGATACATTGATTCTGGTACGCATACTTTCCATAACTTAATGCACCATTCAAACTTAAAATAGATTAATCGAATCATCGCCCTGGAATAAAACTGCCGTTCAAGTGTGTGCAAAATATTAACAAGCATCACCTTGTACAATATAATAATATTAGGTTACAAACCCATTAATATACCCTTTCTTTAATTGTATTATGTACTAATCTCATAGAAATATTTTATGAAACGATAAATGGTAATTACCAAAACATGCTCACATTATTACATAGGGGAATTTTTGTGTGGGTTTTTTTTGTTATTTTCAGTCAGTTTAATAACGGCAGTTTAAAAGAAGACTCTGCCTTTTTCGTATTTTGTTTCATAGTTGAGATAGAGTATAAAGTATAAGTATAAACCCGGATACAATTCCAGATATTACCCTAATTAACTGAGATCTTCGATCTGTGGAAGACAATTATTCATACTAATTGAGGTAATAAGATCTTAATGTGTGTGACAGTAAATGTAATAATATGTGCGTATCGATGATTTCTATTGATGTAAAGACATACATTTAATTCCGGTCCATAATAGGGTTGTAAATCTTGTCTTTGATGAACGTCAGCTGTGTACTCAGTAACCTGTATAACGTCAAGAATGGTTTACCAAAAATGTTCTAGCAATATTTGATTGATTGATTGATGTTTAACGCGCGCTCAGAGTTATTTTGCTTAGTTGAAGGCGAAAGTGTTTTATTCAGCCACCTTTTAAAAATCAAAATTACATTATTAGAAAATGTTAAAAACAGAAATCTGTATAACTCGTAAAACAAGAGTTCAAATTATTTAATTAAAATTGTAGTATTGATTAAAAATTTCAAAGTACTAAAACTTGATGTATCATAACTGTCTCAAATATTTGACAAATATCAAAACAAAATATTTGTTTAACATTTGTTTAACTTACAATCATGTCACATAAAAAATATTAATACTTTATACCAATAACCTTTTCAAAAAGACAGAGCTTTAATAAGTATTTTAGCTAATAATGTTATTGGACGTTTTAAAAGCACGAACATCACAGCAAAAAATTGCTACTGGGTTGTGGTCTTTTACGAGCGATATTGTCTGGAAGCTTTGAGACAATTCCAAGCCTCTGCGAATTAGTCGCTTCAAATGATCAGCGTCCAAGGAATAAACATAATATCTTTTTCTCAACAAACTTAGGTGAGCTTGTATTAAGATAAAAATATGTTTGATCACTTACGACTTTATTTTCGCTAAAAATGTAGGACTACATAGATACTAATAGATTAATGTACTGGTTGGAATCACAGTCAGTTATATGCTACACACAACGTCCATAACATATTATTTTACCTTTGGTAGGGAACAACATGTAGGGAAATCTCGCATGTTTTAGAATTGCTGTTAAAACTATTTCACTAAAATGTATAGAGCTTACTTCAATAACGTGGTCGGTTGGAATCGCCCCCCCCCCCCCCCCCCCCATTGCCACGGTCTTGTATCTCGATTCTTCAATGACGATGTCTTGCAGCGTTAAATGTGCCACATCGGGACCAGGACTATTAAAGTGTTCCTGGCCTCATAGATCTGAGGCTTTGTCCAGCGGGACCAGGACTATTAAAGTGTTCCTGGCCTCATATATCTGAGGCTTTGTCCAGCGGGACCAGGACTAATAAAGTGTTCCTGGCCTCATAGATCTGAGGCTTTGTCCAGCGGGACCAGGACTATTAAAGTGTTCCTGGCCTCATATATCTGAGGCTTTGTCCAGCGGGACCAGGACTAATAAAGTGTTCCTGGCCTCATAGATCTGAGGCTTTGTCCAGCGGGACCAGGACTATTAAAGTGTTCCTGGCCTCATAGATCTGAGGCTTTGTCCAGCCGGACCAGGACTATTAAAGTGTTCCTGTCCTCATATATCTGAGGCTTTGTCCAGCGGGACCAGGACTATTAAAGTGTTCCTGGCCTCATAGATCTGAGGCTTTGTCCAGCGGGACCAGGACTATTAAAGTGTTCCTGGCCTCATAGATCTGAGGCTTTGTCCAGCGACGACCGTGCTCCTCCTCCATTAACCTTGCCTTAAGCTGAAATGAAAATAAATAAAATATATTATTTATAGACATTGAAATTGTTAGACTGTTTGCTGTTGGATTTGAAATAACAAACCACTCTGACCTCTTTCACAACAGGAGAATTTTGAAACTCCATCACCATCCAAGGAGCTATGAGCAGTTAATCTTTTTCGGTTTGGAGTCTCTGTTCATTTTGTTCTTGTCGGAAGGACTTTATCCACAGTTTTGTAAGGTTGATGATGTGGTCCATGCAGGGAGGAGCATTGGTTTCCTCTACTTGTACCCATTTCAAAAACCTCACCAAGTAACTCAGGTACACAACGATGGAGTCTGCTGTGTATCTGTAATAAAATGAATAAATCGTTTTACAGCACATTTTAGTTTATGGCTTTCTCAAATGCATCCCGTTTTGAAAAATACAGAAAACCGGCCACTTTTTATGTATATATTATAAAGGATGTTTGCAGCAAGTGTGACTTTAAATAATTTGAACTCTTGTTTTACGAGTTTTACAGATTTCTGTTTTTATCATTTTCTAATAATGTAATTTTGATTTTAAAAAGTTGTCTGAATAAAGTACTTTTACGTACATAGTTTTTTAAGTGTAAACCACAGATAAAAAGGTCTGGAATGAGGGTAATCCAACCACTAAGTTAATCTACACTGATCGCTGTTGTTGTAATCAGGCTTCGATTCTTCGTTTGTTTTTCACCTCAATGTCTACATTCTAAACCAATCTGGACATGTTTTAAGTATCCTATGTTTAATTTTAATGGTTTAGGTCGTAGTAAGCTCATGTAAATTGGGTTTCTTAACAAATGCTGTACAGGCTACGGCGGCAAGTGGGGCTTTAAAATTGCAGTATTAATTTAAAATTTCGAAGTACTAAAACTTGATGTATCATAACTGTCTCCAACAAAAAGATTTTTTGAACATTTTGTTATCGCCCTCGCTTTATTATGGTAATATCCAATTTAATATGCTTATGAGAGAGATAGCTGTTGGTCAGTCAGTTTAATCTGTGTTGTCTGTTATTACGTACTGCTGAACTGTTAACATATGTATCTATTTCGATTGTCTTATAATTTTCTCGATCTCTATTGTGACGTATTGTCTATTTGTTTGCTAACTTTTAACAATGTTTCAAGTTTTAATAAGTTATAATTTTCTCGATATCTATTGTGACGTATTGTCTGTTTGTTTGCTAACTTTTAACAATGTTTCAAGTTTTATAATTTTAATTCACAACCTGTTGTAATGCGTAGATCCAAGAAGATTCTCGAAATACTCTATCTGTATGCAAATGCTCAGATCTTTCTGGAAGTACTGAGAGTGTATATAAGACGTTGTTTTATCGTTATTAGTCAGTCAGTTTCCAACTGGTCTCGGTGTGCTATATTTTGTTATGAGTCAGATTTATATTATATCTGAACTCTGTATGATACAGCTAGTAAGCTGCTATCTTTGAATACGATATTCGACTTGTGGCAAAGTCAGCTTCTATCTGGACTCGGAGAACTATAATATAGTTCAGTTTTCTATCTGAACTCGGTATATACTATAATTGGATCTCGTCTGTGATAGTCAGTTGAGAACTGTACTCTTTGATACAACTCTGTACTCTTGGATTATAAGTCCATTCATATTCAGCCTGCTTTGTCAGTGATACCTGACTTGTGAATTCTATCAAGAATTTATCCTGTGGATTTACCAGTGTGTCTTCAAGATTCATTCTGGGGATCTATATTTCGTAAATTCGTGGTCATCGGATTTAAACCAGTGAACTTTGTGAAGGAATACGGATTTCTAGGAACTGTAATTACTTAACTTGTATAATTAAGTCATTTTGATATATGTTTTCTTTCCAACGTTTATGTAATATTTGCCTGTAAATAAGTTAGTCCGTTTGCTTTTCAATATAAATCAAAATTTGTACATAAAATCTGCTGGTCCGTTGTTACTTCTTTTTATTATGTATGCGAACCTTTTTTATATATATTTCATGTTTGATCACTTACGACTTTACTTTCGGTGAAAATGTGGTACCTACATAGATACTAATAGATTTATGTACTGGTTGGAATCACAGTCAGTTATATGCTACACACAACATCCATAACATATTATTTTTCCTTTGGTAGGGAACAGGAAATCTCGCATGTGTTAGAATTGCTGTTAAAACTATTTCACTAAAATGTATAGAGCTTACTTCAATAACGTGGTCGGTTGGAATCCCCCTCCATTGCCACGGTCTTGCATCTCGATTCTTCAGTGACGATGTCTTGCAGCGTTAAATGTGCCACGTCGCCGGACCTTTTGATCTGATCTATGAGGACCAGGACTATTAAAGTGTTCCTGGCCTCATAGATCTGAGGCTTTGTCCAGCGGGACCAGGACTATTAAAGTGTTCCTGGCTTCATAGATCTGAGGCTTTGTCCAGCGGGACCAGGACTATTAAAGTGTTCCTGTCCTCATAGATCTGAGGCTTCGTCCAGCGGGACCAGGACTATTAAAGTGTTCCTGGCTTCATAGATCTGAGGCTTTGTCCAGCGGGACCAGGACTATTAAAGTGTTCCTGTCCTCATAGATCTGAGGCTTCGTCCAGCGGGACCAGGACTATTAAAGTGTCCCTGGCCTCATAGATCTGAGGCTTTGTCCAGCGGGACCAGGACTATTAAAGTGTTCCTGGCTTCATAGAACTGAGGCTTTGTCCAGCGGGACCAGGACTATTAAAGTGTTCCTGTCCTCATAGATCTGAGGCTTCGTCCAGCGGGACCAGGACTATTAAAGTGTCCCTGGCCTCATAGATCTGAGGCTTTGTCCAGCGGGACCAGGACTATTAAAGTGTTTCTGGCCTCATAGATCTGAGGCTTCGTCCAGCGGGACCAGGACTATTAAAGTGTTCCTGGCCTCATAGATCTGAGGCTTTGTCCAGCGGGACCAGGACTATTAAAGTGTTTCTGGCTTCATAGATCTGAGGCTTTGTCCAGCGACGACCATGATCCTCCTCCATTAACCTTGCCTCAAACTGAAATGAAAATAAATAAAATATATTATTTATAGACATTGAAATTGTTAGACTGTTTGCTGTTGGATTTGAAATAACAAACCACTCTGACCTCTTTCACAACAGGAGAATTTTGAAACTCCAGCACCATCCAAGGAGCTATAAGCAGCTCATCTTTTTCGGTTTGGAGTCTCTGTTCATTTTGTTCATGTCGGAAGGACTTTATCCACAGTTTTGTAAGGTTGATGAGGTGGTCCATGCAGGGAGGAGCATTGGTTTCCTCTACTTGTACCCATTTCAAAAACCTAACCAAGTAACTCAGGTACACAACGATGGAGTCTGCTGCGTATCTGTAATAAAATTAATAAATCGTTTTACAGCACATTTTTAGTTTATGGCTTTCTTAAATGCATCCCGCTTTGTATTAATAATAGTTTCTAACATATTCACTTACTTTTTCTCGGCAATCAATATGTCTAGGTATTTGCCCTCTTCGCCCAACGTTCGTAGAAGATTGAAGGAGCCCACCTGCACCTCACCTTCCAAGTTTGTTACGTTAGCAAGGACTTTCAGACCAGACAAAGTCGCCTTGATGGTAGATGGCTTACGCTTTCTACCCCCTGACCTGCCTGCAAGAAAATTTGCATACCGATTTAATATGCTGAAAGGCGTTGCTTTGGGGGCTTCAGGCGCAGAGGCCATCGCCACAGGGGCGCTGCCCAACAGATCATAGTACAACCGTGACTGCTTTTCAATGTCGTGCACCTGTAATAAACGTAACAGAAGATTACTATGTAAATCGTCTGCAATTAGCAAGTTATTAGTCACCTAAAAATGTAAATACTTACATTTACTAAATGATTGTCCATACGTTGTACGACAGAGGAGCAGTCAGGAAAGGGGCAGCGCCGCGATGATCTGAATCGTGTTTTCTTTGCTGGTTTTAAGTTTTGTTTCCCGAGCAAGTAGTCTTTCTTTCCTTTATTTTCTCTTGCTTCACATTTTCTTCCTGCTCTTTCCTCATCTGGGGGTGAATCGACATGAGAATTGTAATAAACAAAAAACAAAAGATAAAGTGGACATAAATAATTAGCGTGTACCTACTTCATCTGCTCTGATCTTTCTCTTAATGTTTTTTTAGCGCCGAGACATTGAATCCTGTAGAAAAAAATAGACGTTTTAAAACATAAATGAAGAGTTATTATTAAATATTTTCGAACTGAGAGTCATTATAATAAACTTACGAATGAAGGAATCGGGGGATTTTGTGAAGCTTCCACTTCAGCATAGGCTGAAGTCCCTCCTTGCCCAAGGGTCGCCGCCAATCATTCCATTAACATCACTTACAAGTTTGTCCATCTGTAATCAAATATCAATTATTGACTTTTTAATCAGCAGCATGTTTTACCTATTAGGCATCATTTAATAAAATAAACCATGTCCGGAGCATTAGTTTTTTTTAAATAATGCCATACCAAAGTTTGGTTGAATTTTGCTTATGAACGCCTGACATAATAAGGAAATGTATTCTTACAACAACAACAAACCAATTTGCATAATTTAAAGTGATCGCGTTGTAATTTTTCAAAACTGTTGACATGCATACGTTAAGTAGACAGTGCTAACAATACTTCTAAAAAACTGCAAAATTTCACTTATTTGTATCGAAAGTTGAGCCCTTTTAGTATTTTACAACAACAACGTTACCGGGCCCCCAGGGGTCTGATTAAAAAAAAATAAAACGTAATAAGGTGTACCATGCCTAGGTCTATATTTCATATTGATATCTGTAGAAACGGCTTGTGTAGCCGTGTTATAAAATGTCAATTTGAATTGAAATTCGACCAAAACAACGACAACGCTACGTGGTTTTTAGATTTTGCATAATTAAGAGCTTTTGCGTATATTTTAGTGAATTAGATAAGGAGTTTACGAGCAAAATGATATCAAAATCTTACCTTAACTCTCAGTAAATCCGAAGAAATTAGGAATTAATCGCTGAACGAAGCACACACGTGTAACACCTTCAAAGACTAGGTTTGAAGTACCCATAATGCTTTGCAGTGACGTCATTCTAAGTTTGGATCCTGGGAAATTCAAAATGTTTAAACATTGGTTTTGAAACCTTCTTAGAATCAATTTCCACTGACTGATTTCTTTCATTTTTGATGCATAAGGACCAGCACATTTTATTCTTATTGTCATTTTAAACATACCCTAGCTAGTGTAACACAAGTTATTAAAATAACTGATCAATTTGATATGTCCCTTTAAAGGTAAATATTTAAAGACGAAAAGTTTCTATTCTTAGTTTTATTAGATTTGTTAATTTTGAAATTTAAAAAAAAAAAAAAATTTTAGACCATGGTACAATCCCTTTTTCGGTCTTTCAAATTTAAGATTTCCTTCTATAGCAATGTAAATTGTTGTGAAGAAAGTTTATGGAATGAATAATCATAATATCTAAACCAAAACAAACTACTGCACAATGCGAATGACCTATTTGATTTTTTAACCTTCTGATTTAACCCTGGTTTAGATAGGGAAGTACTTTTTCAGATGTTTTGCCCCATATATCAGTAACTTAGTGGTTTAGAGGCATCAAATTTGGCATGAAATGAAATACTCTACACTACTGTATCTTTAGATTTGCCAAAAACGCAGAAAAAACAACCCTAAAATGTGGATTTTGTGCGACTTCTGAAATCTTTCGCCCAGTCTACAGAGAAAAGTTTTCTTATTGCAAACTTTTTACTAACATTATAATAAATGACACTTAGTGAAACACATTTTGTAAAAAAAATGATCAGCGTAGCTAAAAAAATTTGCATTTTAAATCCAAAAACGTGATATTTTTTGTAATACATTTTTTTCGCTAAACAGGTAAAAGATACAAACTGTAAAAGTTGATATCAGCTGACGACAAACATTTGACGTTGATATGAAATATGTATTAGAATTGGGTTGTTCTCTGTTTGTTCAAAATGGTCAATAAACCCCTATGGAAAAGTATTCACAAGTTCAGGGATACGCTTTCATATAACGAGACTTCAATATACGATTTACCTTATGCCAACTAATCTGGTAATACCATTAGAATATGTATAAAAAACGATTCCAAAACCACAATCTTTACATTATTTCACGATGTATTAGCTTATATGAACTGCAATATGTAATTTTTCATTTTCGTGTTTAATATATGTGAGTGCGAACACGTTAAAATACAGGGATAACGAGAGGGGATTACGGTTTGCAGCAATACTAGGTTAGGATAAAATAACATTCGCGCCAATTTATCATAAATTTTGTATACAGCGTTAGCGTTAGCTAAGTTTAGTTGACTGGGGATGCAGCTCTTCTGCGTTTTCCCCACTTGGGAACCGCCTCACGTTTAATACCCAATCCAGTAAAAGGACCACCTTCTGAATGCGGATTGTAGAATTGATGAGTGATATTTTATGTTTACTCAAAGAACTCTATAATGCACTTTATCATCTCATATTTAGTCGTCATTTTGTATAGATGTGTTAGATGTGTCCAAGGTACATGAAGTGTAAATTTATTTAATCACATTTTATTGGATTATATACCCGTACTGGAAGATGACCAATTCGGGCAAAAAACGTCATTCTTCAACATATAAGCAGTTTACTGCTGTCCCAATTTATTTTATATTGATAAAAGGATTAGTTCCGATACAGTGAAGTTTGTAGATGATCTAATTATAACTATGATCAGAATATCTGTTTGCTGAGAAGGATCTAGGGATATCTTGTGTATGCTACCAGGAATAGACTTAGTGTAACCTAATTGTCAGGGTACTAACATCTCTCAAACAAGACTATAGTTGCCCCCAGGATATCTCCAACAATTTCAAAACCTACACAAAGCTGGGCAGAGCAATACAACTAAACCGCAATGTATCTTCAAATCTTACAAAGAGCCCTGAATATATCACGATACAACGGTCTATGGCAGCTATAGAAAAGTTACCAATATCCATCCCGAAACCTTATCTTGAAAACTGTTGAAAAGAATACATTTCAGTGGAGTGAGCTGCCAAAGTAATAATAGGCTATTTTTCTCAAGACGTACAATTCAGACGCTTTTTAACGCTTATTGTCTCGAGAATGTACGCTAAATTAGTGTTTGGAACTTAATTGGGCTTATTATGAATGGACGCTTTTCTCGGTTATTTATATTTTGTTTACCTTATGGACACTATTTCTGATCGTATGGATTTTCCTAATTTCAACGCCATTAATTTAGTTTTTCGATTACCTTCAAGATGACAATCATAATTATGAAAAATTAATGCGAATTTTAGCAGCTCATGTCACTTTACAGTAAATTATGCTGTTGTTGGTGGACAACATTAATATTTCAAATGAGGAGATTAGTGACAACAGTCAATTTGGTGGTGTGAACTTTCATTTAACTTTACAGCTCATGCGGTTTAATTATGTCAGAACAAATATCACACTATATTCCCCCAGTTACAGTTTTCCTGTTCCTCAGCTTACAGGTATGATGAGCTATTAAGAGTTTTGAGTTTTAGAAAACCAGCAATAAACGACAATGAGGTAATTAAATCTGTGAAATATATTTGGCCTGCTTGTAAGTATCTGACTGTCTGCTTGAGACCGTTCTCTGACAACAAACCCGTTGGTGTTATACATTTATCTATCAAGGGAATGTATAGCTGTGACATAATTTAGTGCTAGTAGAACAGTACAGTGTATTTTAATCTAAATAGCATCCACTACATAATTCGCTATTTCTCATCAATTCGAATTGTAAATGATGTGCCATGGATTGAGGTACGAACTGGTGTTTTTATTTTAAATTAAACAAGAATGAAATATTCTGGCGCACATTTATTCATATTGTTGGGCTGAGCTTATTCTGTTGACTGCATTAAAGTGGCATGAGTTGCCAAAATGTTGATATTTTGACGTTAAAACAGAATTTTGAAATTATTGGCTATTTTTCTCAAGACGTATAATTCAGAAGCTTTTTAGTGTTTCTAGTCTCGAAAATGTACGATAAAGTATCGGTGTGAACTAACTTTGACTTCGAATGAATGAATGGTCGTCCCGGTCTTAATTTTAAAAACAAATCTTTGCCTTATTTAGTCCAGCACTACAACTATTAAACATGAAACTGTTCGTACATTTTTGATAAATTCGAAGGACAACCATAAGAAAAGTTAAAACATATTCCATAACACAGCTTAAGAGATTTTTTTAATTAACCGTTCGTGTTTTTTGTATTAACAATTTTTCCTTTAATTTTAGAGTTTAATATTTTTTGGCTGATATATTTGGATTCCGTCTAATTGATTCGTTGAAATATAGTTAAGATAAGAGATACGATGTGTTGATTACATATGAAGAATTCTATTTCTCAGTATGTAAGAATATTCTGGATGTCAATTATTACGTGTATAGTTTATGGAGCTTTCTATAAATTTTGTTATTTATTTGTTTTCGTAAGTCTTCTGTTTCACGTGTATATAATTTTTGAAGCCGTGTCATGTTTTCCTCGCTTCGCCGGCTCACCCAACGCCTGTTCACAATTCAGTTAATATGACCTAGATATGAGCCGTGTTGTTTGTGACCGAAGTCAAGGTTTGTTCCAGAAGTTTAAATATGTCAAGTGTCTTTAGCTATTCAAATTTATGTAAATACGTAAAATACGATTGTTCTGGATTTTCTAGGTGTGTCTTTTAAAAAAGGGCACAACACTTGTACTCAGTGAGTCAGTTATGAACTATTTAGAATATTGCTTGGATGCAAATTCTGCGTTGATTCTTATGCAGAGGGATATTATATTCGGCTTGTGATACAGACAATTATTTGATCTGGAAATTTAACGAGAATTGAGACATACCAGTGTATAAGAACAAATAGTTTACCAATGGTGTTACGGAGTTTTATTCTTGAGACATACCAGTGTGTGTTAGAATGTGAATTATATTTCGTGGTCATCGGATCTTTACTGCTATACCAGTGAACTTTGTGAGTTTCTGGTTTTCTATCTCGAAATTGTCTTTTGGGCTTACGTCTTTCCATTGTTTGTACAATATTTGCCTGTGAATACGATTCTCTGTTTTTTAATATGAGTCAAACTTTGTATATAAATCTGTTGGTCTTTGTCACTTCCTCTTTTATTAGTTGGAAAGCAGTCGTAAGTAATAACCTAATGGGAGGGATAATAATTATAAAATCAACCTTACAAATGTTTTTATTTGTGTTTAATTCGGTGATAAAACTTTTTCAACAATTCAATGTATACAACAAGTCCACTTGTGTTTGTTTGATCTGGGATGAATATGGAAGGGATATGAAACGCATTTGTATTATAGTCAGTCTACGAGCAGCAGTTTGGCTCGCTATTGTCTGTGCCAGACACACCCTGAAGGAATTCCGATTCATTCGCAGTCCATATATCCACGACATCGGTAAGGTTCGGAATGACTCGGAATACACAACACGGGTTTCGGCCAAAGAGAATAGATTGACAAGAGTGGTCACTTCGTCCGCGCCATGTTGAATTTGAACTGACGCGATTCGATCACTAGGAACCTCCTTTCTGTAGGGGGTGCTTTTCCGTCGAATCGTGTACGCCCTCATTGCCTGGATTCTGAAAAATGGTAATGACAAATCAATATTAAACATATATATATATATATATATATATATATTTCGCATATTCATGTTCTGTTTTTAACTGGGAGGCACCTACCCTAAACTCGATTATCTCTAAATTCTCTTCCATCACCGCCGTGCAGACTTCATTGCCTAGATCCTGAAATTAAAATATTTATTTAATATTAAAACATATGTATGTTTATCACCTTTGGGCTTTTATCTTGAATTTGATAATTTTATGCACGTTTTAAGGTACTTACATTTGTTTTCTCAAGATTACAGTGGGCCTCTTTTGTTTCAGAAATCCGCTCCTTCTTGACTCGTTTGTGCTACATACAAAGAAGACATCATTTTTTGGTTTATCAATTTAGAGAAGCATTTTCTTTATATAAAGAATATTACTTACGGATTTTTTCCCTACACAGTGTTCTTCCACAGACTGCTTTGCCACAACATTCTGAAAGACAATGGATACATTTGAACTGAAAAAAAAAACAGATGCATTATCTTTCCTTTTAAACTCGGTTGCAAATTATAAATGCTAAATATTAATATAATGCTTACCCGTTGCTTAGACGGGGACAATGTGTTGTCGATTTCTGGAATTTTAAAACAACAGTATTTAGTAGGAGTATTATCCAATGAATATCATTCTATTTTGATTATGAAATTTGAGAAGAATTAAACAACTAATTCTTCACCGGCTTTCCTCTTTCGCTCTCTTTTTTCTTGCGCCTGTTTTCTCTACAATATCAAAATAATTGCCTTAGGTTGGGAATAAAGAAATATAATTTGACTTCTTGATCTTGGCAGAAATGAATACTTACAGCATCTTTCTCAGCTGTTCTGGCAACAGCATCGGCTAGTCTTTGTTCTTCTGCTGCTTTCTGTAAATATTAAAGGCCCACTTGCCGCCTTAGCCTGTT
Source organism: Lepidochitona cinerea (assembly GCA_963971465.1). Lineage (NCBI taxonomy): Eukaryota > Metazoa > Mollusca > Polyplacophora > Chitonida > Tonicellidae > Lepidochitona > Lepidochitona cinerea. The sequence goes on from OZ020560.1 coordinate 649,872, forward strand.
TAAATTTGCTAAGAAACCCAATTTACATGAGCTTACTACGACTAATGCCACTAAACTTAAACATAGAACACATAAAACATGTCTAGTTAGCATTAGAATGTAGATATGGGGTGAAAATCAAACGAAATTAAGGTCAGACATGTCAACGCTTATCCTGGACAGATCTCGTAGCAGAAATGATTACCGTCTTTTGAGCATTTAATAAAACGTTCATGTAATGCCGATTGCTCAGATGGCCAGACGTTCGGATTTTAGGTCTAAAGTAAAGCACTAAATATCCGTGGTCTTATCCATTCAACCAAGAAACTATTCTATGGCATGGTTAATTTCTTCTTTAAACAGTTTATGAGTACGGCTTAAATTGAACGAATAACAAGTTGAAACGAAAATTCTGTGTGTTACTTCCCTGCTAGTTAGCTTTACATGATTGGAAAACCTTGATCAGATAGTACAGGTAGTCCATTATATTCCCTATTATAATTGTATTAATATGCTGTGATGTACATTATAATCATATTATTGAAGTTAGACTTAATGGCAGTGGATTTGTTAAAACATTCATTGGTAATCTCATATTACTTGATAGAGAAAAATATAACGGATAATCTATACAAGCATTATCATTATTATCACACCCTGTATTTACATATTCAATACAATGCTAACCTCTATCTTTAACTGTTAAATAATTCACCCTTCCACAGCCCTGCCATGTTAAGTTCTGGTACGCATACTTTTCATAACTGAATGCACCATTCAAACTAAAAAATCAAAGCATTGCCCTGGAATAAAACTGCCGTTCAAGTTAAAGTGTGTGTCACATATAAACCGAGCATCACATTGTATAATCCAATAACATTAAGTTACAAACCCATACATATACCCCTCCATTAGTTGTATTATGTACAAATCTCGCATAAATAGTTTATGAAACCATAAATGGTAATTACCAAAACATGCTCACATTATTACATAGGGGAATGTTTGTGTTTTTTGTTATTTTCAGTCAGTTAACGGCAGTTTAAAAAACAAGTCTGCCTTTTTCGTATTTTGTTTCATATTTGAGATAGAAGACGTCTGTACTCGGTAATTAAAGGTCATCTAAGTATAAACCCGGATACAATTCCAGATATTACCCTAATTAACTGAGATGGAAGACAATTATTCATACTAATTGAGGTAATAAGATCTTAATGTGTGTGACAGTAAATTTAATAATCTGTTCGTATCGATGATTTTTATCGATGTAAAGACATAATTCCGGTCCATAATAGGGTTGTAAATCTTGTCTTTGATGAACGTCAGCTGTGTACTCAGTAACCTGCATAACGTCAAGAATGTTTTACCAAAAATGTTCTAGCAATATTTGATTGATTGATTGACGTTCAACGCGCGCTCAGAGTTATTTTGCTTAGTTGACGGCGAAAGTGTTTTATTCAGACAACTTTTTAAAATCAAAAATACATTATTAGAAAATGATAAAAACAGAAATCTATAAAACTCGTAAAACAAGAGTTCAAATTATTTATAGGCACACTTGCAGCGAACATCCTGAATAATATATACATATAAAAACAGTTGGCGGTTTTCTGTATTTTTCTTAGACAGAAGAAGTTAGGAGCTTTCAATTTTTACCAAAACTAGAAAGTGTTGGCATCATTTAGTATTTTTAATTTGAAGTTGAAAATTAGATTTATCAATTACCAGCAATGTTACTGTAAACAAACCCAGAACCTGAATATGCACACAAGCGCCCTAGTGGTTGAGTCGTGTGAGTGATCTAACGGCACAGTAAAATTTTACGTACTTTATCTGAGAAATACAGACTGACGATCGGGTAAGAGTGACTCGAAAACCCTGCGGATAATTTTTCAAGTGTAAGCCACAGATAAAATGGTCGGGAATGAGGGTAATCCAACCACTAAGTTAACCGACACTGATCGTTGTTGTTGTAATCATGCTTCGATTCTTCGTTTGTTTTTCACCTCAATTTCTACATTCTAAACCTAACTGGACATGTTTTATGTGTCTTATGTTTAATTTTAATGGTTTTAGTCGTAGTAAGCCCATGGAAATTGGGTTTCTTAACAAATGCTGAACAGGCTACGGCGGCAAGTGGGGCTTTAAAATTGCAGTATTAATTTAAAATTTTAAAGTACTAAAACTTCAAGTTGATGTATCATAACTGTCTCCAACAAAACATTTTTTTAACATTTGTTTAACTTACAATTATGTCACATAAAAATATTAATACTTTATACCAATAACCTTTTCAACAAGACAGAGCTTCCATAAGTATTTTAGCTAAAAACGTTAGTGGACGTTTTAAAGGCACGAACATCACAGCAAAAATTTGCTACTGGTTTGTGGTCTTTTATGAGCGATATTGTCTAGAAGCTTTGGGACAATTCTATACCTCCGAGAATTAGTTGCTTCAAATGATCAGCGTCCAAGAATAAATATAATATCTTTTTTTTATCAAACTTACGTGAGCTTGTATTAAGATAAAATCATGTTTTGTAACTTACGACTTTATTTCCGGTAAATATGTAGGACCTTTCTCATAGATACTAATAGATTAATGTACTGGTTGGAATCACAGTCAGTTATATGCTACACACAACATCCATAGCATATTATTTTTCCTTTGGTAGAGAACAACATGTAGGGAAATCTCGCATGTGTTAGAATTGCTGTTAAAACTATTTCACTAAAATGTATAGAGCTTACTTCAATAACGTGGTCGGTTGGAATCGCCCCCTCCATTGCCACGGTCTTGTATCTCGATTCTTCAGTGACGATGTCTTGCAGCGTTAAATGTGCCACGTCGCCGGACCTTTTGATCTGATCTATGAGGACCAGGACTATCAAAGTGTTCCTGGTCTCATAGATCTGAGGCTTTGTCCAGGGGGACCAGGACTATTAAAGAGCCTTTACAATGCAGATTTTAATAGCATTATTTATGAATATTTAAAATAATTATGAATCCAATAAGTGATTTAAAAAAAAATGATTTTAAAATAAGCCATTTTAACGAAGACGCCGACTCAGGTGTGTTCTGTACTGTCGAGTGGTTGATTCAATCGGGAGTTTCCGGCCGACTGCGAGGAGGTGACGTCATTTTATGAACGCAGGGCGTGTTGTTGTTGTTGCCTACACGTTGGAAGACAACTGACAGCAGTCTTGATTACATTTTGAAAGTTCTAAAGTAGAAGTATGCCTTGAGGAGATCGTGGGGGAAGCAGTAGGGGTATGGGGGTGAGATGTGTAGCTGCTGGGTGTGGAAAAACAAGTGCCGACGGAGTTTCAGTCCATTCTTTTCCGAAGGATCCGTCAGTAAGGAGACAGTGGACAGATTTCGTCAAAACGAACGCGGCCATTGGAATGGACCTACAGAATATTCGGCGATATGTTCATTTCACTTGAGTGCTATCCATTTAGGCACAGGTTTGAAATCGAACACATCCAAAAAATCCCCCAAAATGCCAGACTGAACTGCGATGCCGTTCCTACAATTCATGCCTGTACTGTAACTCAATTTCAAACTGTTGCCACAGAGTCTGACAGTCACAAATCTTCAACTTTTTCAAACCCCAGTAAAATGCCGCGATTAGACATGTTGTCCCCTTCCCATTCGGCCACATCTCAGACTCAGAGGTCACCTCCCCAAAAACTTAGGCTTGGATATGCTAAAAGGGAAGCTGCAAGGGTAAGTCTTGAAGTTGAATTACTAGCATCAGCGGACAGTCGTGAGACACTTTATCCTTTTTCATGTTTAAAATAACCATTTGCCTTTAAATAGGTTGATCCAGAAAAAGAATATAAAAAATTCATGTAGAGTTGGGTTTATTTTGCGTACAAACCGTGTAGTCATGTCCACAGGTTGCACGTGAGCGTCCCTAAAAGTGTCACAAAATGAACGCAATTTTCAATGACTTTTCATTTTCCCATCTTTCACTGTTTTTTTCACAGCTGCAGATTGATAAATTATTCTTGGGAAATAACAAAACAATAACAGATGTTTGTCACTAATTCAAAACTGTTGACAATTTCTGCCTACATGCCCTCAGTTCGGCAGAAATCGAAAGTTTGGTGACGTTTGCAAAACCTTTCTAGCTCGAGGGAGCACCCATTGTTGCGTTTCAGGGGAAAAGTATGGCCAATACTCACATAGAGTGGAATGAAATAATGAGGGATCCCTTTCGCGGAGAAAAATTTATTTGGTTTGTGATCACTTCCTTTTATGGTGTGTTTTGAATTATTTTGACAGAAATTTCAAAACCGTTTGGAAAATTTTAAAACTTTAATACTTTTCTAACACTTTTGTCATTTAATGACATCATAATTTCAAAATTTTTACTAAACATTCTTCGATCAAAAAAGTGTCTCACGACTGTCCGCCCAAGTCTTGTCAATACTGTGCCAACACACGGTTACTTTCACCAGTCCGTGGTTTAATCCATCAAGTTTTTAACATTTTTCTTTGTATATTATTATTAAGACCAAAGGTCTAGTCAATAGTGTGCACGGTTTTGAATAAAAATTACCAGCCGGCTACACCAAGTGAAAGCATTTTTGGTTAAAAAGTGGCTCACGACTGTCCGGCGATGCTAATAATATGTTTCCTTGTTGTTGACATGTGATTGTCACATATGTACTTGTGTAGTAGTCTTACTAGTAGACTGTATATTATAAGCTTACACTGTCGACATGTAAGTTTAGTTAGTAAAATAAAAAGGCAATTAATAAGGCAAATTCATATTCCAGAAAATCAGTGACCTGATCCCTTCCTGGGGGTATCATTTCGGGGTTAAAAATCGTAATGTATTTCCCAGCCCACTACAATACTTTTGAATAGAATCTACACTTGAAATAATTTTTTTTTGTATTCATGTTACTGTTAATAGGCCGACATAGCTGTTTGTTTCATAATTTCTTTCCTGTACTTTTAAAGCTAATTTGGGCTTAGACTTAGTTACATGTACTTACATTTTTAGTTACAGTTTCTATAACATGTGCATGTGTTCTGTCAAGTCTGTTACCTTATGGTTGGGATTTGCCATTTAAAAATATATATGTACATTGGAGTGTGGAGATAATGATAATGAGATAATTAACATTCCCTTTAATTTCTTAGCATTTAAATTTTATGATCAGTGACATCCTCAACATATATATATCTTAACAACTGACTAATACTAATATGCTTAAATCTTTCAGAATATGTCAACAGTTTGATGGAAACTGTTTTTAAGATGGCAAGTGTTTCTCATATGAACGAAGGGGGAGTCCGGTTGGAGATAGAAGTTCCACTTCCTTTGTGTAGTGAATACAACAGACCTGACCGTGAAACTGCTGTTCAAAACCTTCTGAGCAGACTCAATCAGTCCTCTAACTCTTGAAAGCCAGTGTAGTTTTGGGCTGCGTCAGGAAATGCTGCTCGGATCCTACACACTACACAAGATGGAATGACTACACGCACTTCTCTGCCTAAAAATTGCCAAATCCATCTGACAAATTGTCTGTATGCTGTATAACGATGGCGCCTGGCAGAGAAGAAAATAGGGACTGTGCATGTATAACTTTTTAACCGTATTACCAGAAGTTGGACAGTTTGTTTCAGAAAATTTAAAATTGTATATAGCTTTTCACAAATCTGAACAATCTATGTGGTTGTGGCAAGTATTAAAAAGAGTAGTTGTTATGTTATCCACGACATCAAACTGTCTCTGGAGCCCATACAGGCCACTTGCTGTTACATGTAGCAATTAATTTGTGAACAAGTATGAAAATGTTTCACGCTATCCTGATTACTTAGATAATACAATGAGTCTCTCCTGATTATTACTTGCAAATATCAAATATATTAATTTGTGTCTGAACTTAAAAGAAAAACCTGTTGGAAAATGTTGATGAGTGATTGCAAAAACTGTGTCGGGTAAACCTTTTAAGAGGTGAGAGTTATTATTTTATGATTAGAAAGCCAAATAAATAAATATTTATTTTCCTGGACATGTGGTTATGCAAGGCAGAATACTTGTGTCAGCATTACCCACCAGTCAATTAATTTAAAAAAGATAAAAATACGGGTGCACTTTTCAGAAGTCGGTTGTATCTTGAGAATTGCAGAATAATGATCTTACTCGTTGTTTTGCCCTGGCCTTTCTCCAAATTGTTGTCTGTATTGGTAATAGGCCACCCTCAGGACATGGATGTCCAAACAGACTGGATGAAATCCTGGGTGATCTAATATACACTGGGAGTCTGGGTGTTCGTCTCTCACAGTGGTGACCTTTGCAATTTCTGAACAGCACAAACACTCTCTTGCTGTTGTCATAAGTTGACAGTTTCCACATTGACACCTGAACATTTGTGAAAACGTAATAATTCGTGGTATAACTTAACTATAAGCCTGTGCAAATGAAATAATAGTTCTTGTTCCGTACCAGTGGCAGTATAAGCCTGTGCAAATGAAATAGTAGTAGGCCTACTGCACTCAAGTCAACGTACCAATGGCAGTACTACTAGTAAATAGTTGTACTAAGCCTAGTCTTATATAGTAGTAGTAGTATAGGCGCCTACAGTACCGTAACTAGTTACAGTGTGACTGTTAGTGTTACCATTACTTAACTCGGCATGAAATGTTTTGTTTTTTCTACCTGTCTCATGTGACAGGTAGATATTATTTTTACCTGTCCCATTCATTTTCTACTTGGATACCATATTGGAAATAAAAAAAGATTAAAACATAGTATGTCTTCTTATTTGTATTTTCTTGGTTTTATTAGACAAGCAAACTGATGATGATCCTATTCCTAGTACTAAACATAAATGCTGCATATGCAGTGACGTGCAAAAGTATTTATTCCTTTTCAATATATGTGAGACTACATTCAGAAAATAATAAATCTAATTAAAGTTAATTTGAATTTTCTATAATTAAAATGCATAAATATTGAAAAAACATGTCCTTCATTATGAGTCTATATGTACATGATCAATCTGATTGATCAGAATTATTGTCAGAATTTTCAACCATCTCATCAGATGGGCCGGAGTCTGTGCTCAGTTTTGACCTAGAACCAGCTTTCAACAGAATCTTTACTCATAGCTAAGATAATTAAGAGTGCTTGTTTTCAGACTTGCCCGCCAATCTGATTTAACCCGCTTCATCAAACTGAAACATCGTTCAACTGTTGCTGTCGAAAACAATAGAACCAATAGGATTTTAACTAAGCTTATTAGCATAGGGCTCGTTTATTCAATTAACTTTTATGTAGTTCTACCTGTCACAAGCGACAGCTGTTATTTTTTTCTACCTGTCCCTTGAACAATTTACCTGTCCGAGACAGGTGGACACCCAAACATTTCAAGCCCTGTTAACTTCATGTTACTTCTACTTTAACTTCGTTTTATCATAAATTCGACCTTGAAGAAGCATATTTTAATTATAACCACAAATAAGCCAAACTGCCTTGAGTTATCAACCTGAACTTTATTAAATAATATCCACTTTTGAATTGTTTACTATATTATTACCATGAATTGTCCGTCATGCGATTTTCGTCTGGGGCCACTGCCGGTACTGGTGGTGCAGGAACTACATCGTCGTCCGAACTAGTATTGTAGGGTTCAAATTGGTATGGCACTGGTAATATGTCGTTACCGTGTGCCCCTACCGCTCCATCGTCACTGTCCAAATCATCGTCGCCTTCAAACGACGACGAGCCACAGGAGAGAGACAAATCGCTACCACTGTTTTCGGTATCTGACATGCTGTACGCCTAGTACATTACAACAACAACAACAACCGTTCATAAAGTGACGTCACGCTTTCGTGTTGGGATTTACCGGAAGTTTCGGCAAGCAGATTCGGAAACGATCGGAGACAGGTGCAAACGAAGTTTTTAACACGATGTAGCGACGTTATTTGGCTATCTTTTTAAAAACGGATTTTTGCTATTTCTAAATGAATTTATATAGAACACGATCTTCACATTTACATAGTAATTTGTTCTACATTATAAAAGCACTTTAAAGTGTTCCTGGCCTCATAGATCCGAGGCTTTGTCCAGCGGGACGAGGACTATTAAAGTGTTTCTGGCCTCATAGATCTGAGGCTTTGTCCAGGGGGACCAGGGCCGGTATTCACAAAGAAACTTAAGTTCACTTTTAGACTTAAGTCAGCTGAAAAAACTAAGTTTTTCCAAAATCTGACTTAAGTTTCAGAGAAAAACTTAAGTCATATTCATAAAACGTCTTAAACTTAAGTTTTGCTTAAAATTGACTTAAATCTTAAGACTGGTAAGGAGTAGGCTTAAATCTCATCAAAAAACTTAAGTTTATTAATAAACATGGCGACTGCTCAACCGAGACAACGCGTTTACAAAGAAAGAAGCAACAGATTACAAGAATTACAGGATGAGGAACTTTTAAAAAGATACAGATTGAATCGAGAGGGGATAGAGTTTGTTACCAATTTGGTGAGGGATGATATTTCCCCATCTACCTCCAGAAATCGTGCCTTACCCGCCGAGTTGAAAGTTCTACTCACTCTGCGCTTTTTGGCAACGGGTAAATTTCAACTTTGTAACGCCGATGACCACGGAGTTAGTCAACCAAGTATTTCGAGGGCCGTTAATGTCACGATAAACTCCCTGGCATCAAACAGAATTTGTCGGCAGTTTATTAATTTTCCAGTGGATATAAATCGTTTACGAGAAAATCAGCGAGCCTTTCATCAGATATCTCATTTCCCAGGAGTTATTGGTGTGATTGACGGTACGCACATTCAAATCCAGGCACCTCCACGTAATGAGAATGAATACGTAAACAGGCACAGGTACCACAGCATCAACACTCAGTTAGTTTTCGACCCGACAGACAAGGTAATCGATGTTGTCGCACGTTGGCCGGGCTCTACCCACGATGCACGTATTTTCTCACAGAGCGGTCTAAATCAGCTGTTTGAAAGGAATTTAGTTCCAGGTGGAGGCCATCTTCTCGGGGACAGCGGTTATCCATGTCGGAGATGGATATTGACACCTTTTCTTCACCCACAACCAGGCGCCCAAATCAACTACAACAGGCAAGTTATGTTGATTTTCTTCCCTCGTCTGTCTTTACATCCAGCTAGTCGAATTCAAGCATCCAGTTGACTATGCTACATGTAGGGTATAGTTAAAAGAGTCACTTGCACTTTGCAAAATATTTAAATATCATACAATACAAACAAAAACGTGCGGCGCCTATTGCTGTATTAGTTTTATTATAATTTAGCCATAACTATAAATTTTCTCTAGATGCAAGCCTTTATTTAAAACCACATTATATGGCTAAAAAATGTATGCTTCTGTGTTGCCAAAATTGGCTTGCCCTAACCTTATTTTGGTTCGATTTTTCATAAGCTGTCATTTTTGTAGGTCACACAAGAGGACAAGAGCTTGCGTCGAAAGAGGGATAGGACAATTGAAAAGGCGGTTTCATGTTTTGCATGGGGAGATTCGCCTGTCGCCAGATAAAACTTGTAAGGTAAGGATGAAACTGAATTAATGGTTGGTTTTCTCTCGTTCATATGGACCCCCTATCACCATCAGATAAAAATAGTGCCCCTCGGCTCTACACTACGTACAGGGGTTTAATTATTTATAAATCTGTGCGACGTCCCATGGCCATCTCATTGCATTATTTGTGTCAAAGTGAAAAAATGAGAAATTTCTGGAATTGGTAAACTGCTCAGTTCGTAAAATGTTAAGTGGATTTAACAGTTAAAGTTTTAGCCAATATTGCTAAAAATTAAATTAACAATAACATATTACTAGTAGTAGTAGGCCTACATGTATTAAGTATGGCCACTCTTGCATCACTATCTACTATTTCTATTCTACTTCTAGTATTTGATTACCATGCATTCAATTTTTAATGTTAATTTAAAGGATAAATAATGCAAAGTTCTCTCTGAACACATAGCGGTGATTTCTAATTGTAAATTGAGTAAATACTGTATGTATCTAAATTCATAATATTGAAACAAAACCAACTTCCAGTAGGGTCCCGGGGTGTCAAAGAAACAGTAATTGAAAATATGCATATCTTCCTTCACCAATCGGAAATATCTTCATGATTAAAGTCATATTTGACATTTGAACACTTTCGGCGTCATTTTAACCAACCATGATGATGAAGAGGTCTTAATGTTGTTTGGGTATGACATCACAACAATATAAGTTATACCAGTGTGCTGCGTGGGTATACGGCCTGATATTTCGTTGAGAAGATCAATATTTTCCCGGTGACATTTGAACCAACCATGAATAAATGAATCAATCTTAAAACAAGCATGAGCTGCTATAAACTCTAGTTGAACTGAAGTACCCAAAAAATAAAACCTCAATAAGACCATAGGATATTAAATGCGGCTCATTTAAAATTAATCTTTTCCTTTGTGCATGTTGAGAATGAATTTCCAAGATAACTGAATCAATGTTAAAGGCAGTATTGATAAATGTGGTGTTAAAATAAAGAAACAAAAGTCAATATATGAATTAATCAAAAATATATAATTTGACAACAGCAAGTAAAAACTAAACAATACAGTATACAATTTAAAAGTTATTTGAGACAAGTAACATGCGTTTAGTTTCATAGTCTAAATTATTTTCATTTCTTTCCGGGTAAACATCAAATAAAAAATCAAATAAACATTTTGATTGCTGTGTGTGGAAGAGTGGCCAGGTACTTGCCGAAGTTTGGGAGTTATAGAGGTATAGAGACCGGTTTTCTCTCCAACTTAACCAGGCAGCGCCGCCATATAAGTGAAATAATCTTGAGTGCTGCGTAAAACACTAATCAATCAATCAACGTTTTCCTTTCCGAAGGAAATTTATTATATACTAAACATTTATCTAGCTTTCTTATGAGTCATGCCTGTGTAACTGTCAGAATACTCTGTCACTGCAATTTGCATGGAGCTGCTAGATATTTAATAGTATCATGAGTAGTTTGCAACACACTACTTGGTCATATTAAAGTGTGTATATAATTAAGAAAATGTAAGTCCAGGCTAAAAAGTTCGTGGAGTTTGATACTTTACATAATACATTATGGTTACCATATGCCATATTATTATCCCTCAGAGTAATAGTATATTACACATGGGGTAATAAATAGTTTATAACACACTTTATCTAAACTAAAACTAAACTAAAAACATATAGGATCTGATTGTAACTTCAAATGTTATGGAGCAGCAGAGAACATGTATAATCCTATACGACTGCCATATTATAAGATATCTATCCTGCGTTAACTTCAATGGTAAATTCCATGAAAGCATTTTTAAGATTTTTAAGTTATGGAGCAGAATGGAAAATTGCATAACCAGATAACTAAGAGTCTAAAGATCAAACATTCAACTTTGTAACATGAAAATATCAAATCTTTCAATGGCATTTAAAAGTTTAAAACGGTTACAATAAGATTAAGATTTACTTTTAAATGGATATCAACTTCTTGGTTTATTGGGTGAAAATAGTTCAATAAAATATGAATAACTTGAACATGTGTTATTTGTTGAACTAGCATAAATTATTTTGATTTGTAACAAGTTCACACAGCTTCTATGAGAGATCATCACACCATTTAAGATCCATAAGAAAAATTATAAATAGATAGATATAACTATAATTCAAGAAGAGTTTAAGAAACGCCCGCAAAGGTAAATTCATTCTAGCACACTATCTTCATATTCAATATTAAAGACATGCTTTGAACAGAATTTCGGCTGAGAGAACCTTTCAGTCACCTAGAAAAAACTGGGGCTTGGTGAATTTTAGTATTTGACACACCTACCTATAGCTGCTACCTATATATGAAAACTGTGCCAAAGCTACTTGCAAAAGTGTCTACACTACATATAGGCATACAACAGCAATTTCAATTAATTACGGATAATATAATAGAAATAAGGTGCTCCACAACTCATTTGGTCACCATGGTTATCAAAAATTTGTTTGGATACAATTAAGCTCTACTGTGAAACCATAGACAGATTAAGAGCCATTTCCTCAATTACTGAATGCCAAAAGGATGGATGACTGTTTTTACTTTTAGTACAGGACACATCATCTATTTGTAAGCTAGTTATAACTGAAAAGAAATTTAAATCAATGCAATAGTTCCCAAGTTACTGAATGCCAAAAAGACTGGTTGACTGTTTTGGTCACCACAGATATCCAGGCCTCAATTTAATTTTGGTACAGGACACACTATCTAATCATAAGCTACATATATCAGAAGAAAAAAAATTAACTCAGGCAATAGGTTTTAAGTTATGGAGCGGACACGAATCCGGGACGGACAGACAGACAACGGTATACCAATATACACCCGCTTTAAGAGCATTTATCTTTCTTGGCTTTACAAATTATTAAAATCTATATTTTTTTTATTACAGGTGATCACAGCATGTTGTGTGTTGCATAATATTTGCAAAGACCGTCATATTCAGCTGCCAGAAGAACCAATATTGCCTCCAGAAAATCCACAGCCAAATAATGTGTATGCAGATATAAATGTTAATGTTGAAGGATTGCGTTATAGAGAGCATTTCTCAGCATTGCATTTTAATTAATAGATTAAGCTACACTCAGGATTATTTTATTTACACAAATAATTTGATTGTTTATGGGAGGGGAAGGGATGGGGAAGGGATTAGTTGATCAATGTTTTTCGCTGCACAGCCTGCACTCAAGACTATATCACTTTCTTTTGTCCATTTGAATTGTATTAGTTTTTCAGCTATTATAATTTACTTCTTAATATTTTATACCCTGTGTTTAGCATACTAAGAGATGGTTTAACAAGTAAATGTCATCCCAGATGCTCCTGAAGAAAAACACTTTAAAGGGGCATGAGCTGCCAAAATTCACACTTTTTTCATATTTCTGATCGTCACGACAGTAAGAGGCTTTAAGGCCATTGAAAAACCAAATGATTGGCGCTGGAATGAGGAAAATCCATACAGTATAATCCATACTGTACGAACTGAAAATGTGTTCGAAAAGTAACCAAAATTTAAATAACCGGGACGACCATTTCATTCTAAGCCAAAGTTAGTTCAAAACAATACTTTATCGTACACTTTCGAGACTAGAAGCACTAAAAAGCTTCTGAATTTTACGTCTTGAAAAAAATAGGCAATAATTTCAACATTCTGTTTCAACCTCAAAATATCAACATTTTAGCAGCTCATGCCCCTTTAAATTATACGTTACATATGTATTATTGCAGTTATGTGACAATGATAGTTGGACTGAGAAAAAATAACACAGTTTATACAACAAGTTTTTCAGCTATTATAATGTACTTCTAAATATTTTATGCCCTGTGTTTAGCATACTAAGAGATGGTTTAACAAGTAAATGTCATCTCAGAAGCTCCTGGAGAAAAACACTTTAAACTATGCGTTACATATGTATTATTGCAGTTATGTGACAATGATAGTTGAACTGAGAAAAAATAACACAGTTTATACAACAAGTTTTTCAGCTATTATAATGTACTTCTAAATATTTTATGCCCTGTGTTTAGCATACTAAAGAGATGGTTTAACAAGTAAATGTCATCTCAGAAGCTCCTGGAGAAAAACACTTTAAACTATGCGTTACATATGTATTATTGCAGTTATGTGACAATGATAGATGGACTGAGAAAAAATATGTTTATAGGACTATCAAGTTTAAGTTATTCCTCCATCGATTTGATTTTTTTTGTTAAATAAATTTTTTTCAGTTTTAAAACCTCAATCTCGAGTTTGACTTTTTGTGTGAAAAGGGATTTCAAACTGTCATCCCTCTGTATTTCTGCGATAGGCGCTACATGTACTTGTTCATCTTCGCTGTTGTCGCTGTAAAGAGAAAATTATAAAAACAATGTTTATGATACCATATCGTTTCAATGTAAAAAACTTAAGGCTTTATGATTGGCTGACATCTCCAGTACATTTTTTGTTCTGTTTGACAATGTTTGTCAGGACCACTGCCTCCAGTTGGTTTATAGAATTTCTGAGTGACATAAAGGCAGAATATTATATTATTTAACTGTACAACCAGCTATCCTAGGCTGCTCATTTTTTCTTTTACCTTGGATGATTGTTAAAGGTATAAAAATGATTTTATACAGAAACTCACTTGCTCACATATGTTTCCAACTCTAATAGCAGGTTCAAAGTTGTGTCGGTGCCGTCTTCGACACCTATAAGGACTGGGTTGTCTCGGCCAAGGACGTCAACCACTGCAGAGCTCAAGGGACTAAGAGGTGTGGGTGGGGGTCCTCCTCCTATTATAAAAAATGTTTCATCATAAACATTTGAAACAAACACCCATAAATATGATACATCGTAAATATAAACGAAGCGTCTTTATGTTTAATGGAATGAGTGATCCAAAATAAGTATGGTCAAGCTTACTGTAAACATCATAAAAAGTTATTACCTGTGGCGCAGGTCTCTCTCTGCATTTTGGAAAAGTTTGCCTTTGATGCAGACTTGAGATTCTTCCACTTTTTCTCAACTTCATCCTTTGTTCGTTGTGAAAGTCCGATTGCATTCAATGCGGTTGTTATTTTCTGTAAGCAAATTACAAGAGAGTGCAGTACAAAGAATCAAGTTTCAGAACCAAAAAACTTCAATAAAGAAATAATTTCTACCTCGTTTTCAAATTTTGATAATTGCTGATTTAATTTTAAAAAGGTGAGCAGGAAAAGATATTTACTCAGTAAGTTATAAAAGTTAAAAATAATATGACATCAAAACTACTAACAGAAAAATAATATATTTATATTTTTTTCTCCAGTATGTAAATTGTAATTGTTAGCCAAACTTAAAAAAAATATATAACATCACTGAATGCTACTTTTTCAAAATTCACTGATGTAAATTTCTGTCATTTATATTTAATAATCAGACAGCATCAAATGTCATCCATAGAGATTGGGGATTAACATACATAGGGTTTAACTGTCAGCCTGCTTCCTTGTTTTACAATCTGATATTATGTCGTCAGGGCAACAATTATCAGAATGGAAATAACTAGACGGATTTAACTTGTTGAACGGGCTTTACTAGCTATAGTCTTCATAGAAACCCCAAGTGACTATCCTGTCATGGTTGTTGTAATGTATATATACAGCAGCCTGGTTGGTGTCATCTTCTCTAGCCAAGATAAAAGCTGCATGTCCCCACTCCGTGTTTTAAAAGTAAAACACGGAATGGGGACATGCAGATTTTAATTTGGCTTGCCAAGATGGGTTGGTGTTGGATAGCCACCTTGGGCTAAACCCAACATGTTAAAACCGACTCGTTATTTCCATTCTGATGTATTTGCTGGTCCTCCCTGGCGACAAAATGAATGTCACTTTGTCAGCACATAATACGTATATATTATATTTATAACACAATCAAGTAAGGACGTCGCGAATTCGGTACAAGAACTGAAGAAGTTTCACAAGACTATTCAAAAGATTACTTAAATCGGTTGACAATTTAAATGGCTAACATAGTGCTGGTGATAATATTGCGTGGATTTCATATTTTATTATCTTAAACTTACGACCGTAACGGCGTAAGTTAAAGTAGGGCCCCGTAAACTTACGACCAGTTAAACTTAAAGTTAGACTTTTAAGTTTACAACCTACCTCCCATGTTTCCTGTCGTTTAGCCGACGTCAGCCCTGGCCCAAACTTCCCCTCAACCGTGTTCTTATTTTCTGTTACAAGCTGTGTCAACAGCAGACACTCTTCTTTGGACCAGTTTGGTTTTCTTTTTTTTAGTGGTGCCTCTGCCATTGTGAACGTGGTTTTGACAGCGCTTTGTTTATGTCGTCTGTTTATTCAATAGCGATTGTTACCTCCTTTCACTGAAGAGTTCGACTTTGACAAAGACGGAATCCCAATGACGTCATTGGGAATGCCCTAGTTACCGAGTCACGGAACGTTATGTAGAAACTTAAGTTCGTTCTGGCGAGCTTAGCTAAGTTTCGACTTAAGTCAGTTTATGAATGCAGACTTAAGTTTTTGACTTGGCTAAGTCAGAAAAGAATAACTTAAGACTAAAACTTAAGTTTAGACTTAGTTTTTTTATGAATACCGGCCCAGGACTATTAAAGTGTTCCTGGCCTCATAGATCTGAGGCTTTGTCCAGGGGGACCAGGACTATTAAAGTGTTCCTGGCCTCATAGATCTGAGGCTTTGTCCAGCGGGACTAGGACTATTAAAGTGTTCCTGGCCTCATAGATCTGAGGCTTTGTCCAGCGGGACCAGGACTATCAAAGTGTTTCTGGCCTCATAGATCTGAGGCTTTGTCCAGGGGGACCAGGACTGTTAAAGTGTTTCTGGTCTCATAGATATGAGGCTTTGTCCAGCGGGACCAGGACTATCAAAGTGTTCCTGGCCTCATAGATCTGAGGCTTTGTCCAGGGGGACCAGGACTATTAAAGTGTCCCTGGCCTCATAGATATGAGGCTTTGTCCAGCGGGACCAGGACTATTAAAGTGTTCCTGGCCTCATAGATCTGAGGCTTTGTCCAGCGGGACCAGGACTATTAAAGTGTTCCTGGCCTCATAGATCTGAGGCTTTGTCCAGGGGGACCAGGACTATTAAAGTGTTCCTGGCCTCATAGATCTGATGCTTTGTCCAGCGGGACCAGGACTATTAAAGTGTTCCTGGTCTCATAGATCTGAGGCTTTGTCCAGCGGGACCAGGACTATTAAAGTGTTCCTGGCCTCATAGATCTGAGGCTTTGTCCAGGGGGACCAGGACTATTAAAGTGTTCCTGGCCTCATAGATCTGAGGCTTTGTCCAGCGGGACCAGGACTATTAAAGTGTTCCTGGCCTCATAGATCTGAGGCTTTGTCCAGCGGGACCAGGACTATTAAAGTGTTCCTGGCCTCATAGATCTGAGGCTTTGTCCAGCGGGACCAGGACTATTAAAGTGTTCCTGGTCTCATAGATCTGAGGCTTTGTCCAGCGGGACCAGGACTATTAAAGTGTTCCTGGCCTCATAGATCTGAGGCTTTGTCCAGGGGGACCAGGACTATTAAAGTGTTCCTGGCCTCATAGATCTGAGGCTTTGTCCAGCGGGACCAGGACTATTAAAGTGTTCCTGGCCTCATAGATCTGAGGCTTTGTCCAGCGACGACCGTGATCCTCCTCCATTAACCTTGCCTCAAACTGAAATGAAAATAAATAAAATATATTACTTATAGACATTGAAATTGTTAGACTGTTTGCTGTTGGATTTGAAATAACAAACCACTCTGACCTCTTTCACAACAGGATAATTTTGAAACTCCAGCACCATCCAAGGAGCTATAAGCAGTTCATCTTTTTCGGTTTGGAGTCTCTGTTCATTTTGCTCTTGTCGGAAGGACTTTATCCACAGTTTGGTAAGGTTGATGAGGTGGTCCATGCAGGGAGGAGCATTGGTTTCCTCTACTTTTACCCATTTCAAAAACCTAACCAAGTAACTCAGGTACACAACGATTGAGTCTGCTGTGTATCTGTAATAAAATAAATAAATCGTTTTACAGCACATTTTTAGTTTATGGCTTTCTCAAATGCATCCCGTTTTGTATTAATAATAGTTTCTAACATATTCACTTACTTTTTCTCGGCAATCAATGTGTCTAGGTATTCGCCCTCTTCGCCCAACGTTCGTAGAAGATTGAAGGAGCCCACCTGCACCTCACCTCCCAAGTTTGTTACGTTAGCAAGAAGGACTTTCAGACCAGACAAAGTCGCCTTGATGGTAGATGGCTAACGCTTTCCCTTGACATGCCTGCCTGCAAGAAAATTTGCATACCGATCTAATATGCTGAAAGGCTTTGCTTTGGGTGCTTCAGGCGCAGGGGCCACCGCCACAGGGGCGCTGCCCAACAGATCATAGTACAACCGTGACTGCTTTTCAATGTCGTGCACCTGTAATAAACGTAACAGAAGATTACTATGTAAATCGTCTGCAATTAGCAAGTTATTTGTCACATAAAAATGTAAATACTTACATTTACTAAATGATTGTCCATACGTTGTACGACAGAGGAGCAGTCAGAAAAGGGGCAGCGCCTCGATGATCTGAATCGTGTTTTCTTTGCTGGTTTCAAGTTTTGCTTCCCGAGCAAGTAGTCGATACCCCCAGGGAGGAGGTGTTTATGGCATGATATGAGGTGCCTCTTCATCTGAGTGACATTAGCACTACAACCTGACACAGGACACAGATACTGTTGTTTCTTTTGTGCTACCTTCTGTCGACATGCGGAAGTTAGTTGAACCTACAAAAGAAGAGATTCAATGCATCTCTGGAGAAAATATATCCAAATATGCACCCAGTTTTGAGTTGAGGCAATAAAATACCATTACCATACCTTTTTCGGGTCAAGCGTTAGCGAAGCGGTAGGTTGACTTGAGGTGTTCTGAATAAAATACAAAAATTAGATTTCAGATTTTGAATTTCTCATATTAAGGATTCATAAATATAACTAAACGTTTGGAAATATGTATGTTAAAGTACTCACATTAATTTGGTCCAATGGTCCAGAGCGGGGGAGGCCTCCGTCAATTCCTGCGTCTCTATAGGAGCGTCATCTTCATCCGTCTCTCCTTCTGTCATGTACTTCTGAAAATTGAAGAGATTAATCATTTTAGGCCTGAATAAAATGACGTTATAGATTTCGATTACAGAGGTTTTATTGAACTAAACTATCTACCTTGAAAAATTGTCTCTCGGCTTCTTTCACTGGAATAGAAAAAAACAAATGATTAAAGAAGGTGGATGAAATAAAGAAATAATTATTTTCTGGAGTTTCCCACTTTAAATAACGACAATTAAATGATAACACAAACACTCGCTCGCTTTCTTCTGTTCTTCGTCCTTAGTGTTTTTACTCTGCAAAAAGAAAAAATAATTTGTTCGCAATCTGTAAACCTATACAAAATGTTTGCGTATATACATTTTCATTTTTAAAATTATTTTGTAAAGTTAAAAACATACCGTAGACATTTCTCCCATGGGTTCCTCTTTATTTTGGATCATAAGGCAATGTTCTATTTGTGGTTCCTGCAACAATAATAAGTTCTCAATATTAAAACCAATACAAATTTCTGGCGTTTATACAGGTTCAGATGAAACATGTCTTTGTAAGGTTAAAGGGGCATGAGCTGCCAAAATGTTGATATTTTGACTTAAAAACAGAACGTTGAAATTATTGGTTATTTTTCTCAAGACGTATAATTCAGAAGCTTTTTATTGCTTCTAGTCTCAAAATCTGCGATAAAGTATTGTTTTGAACTAACTTTGCCTTAGAATGAATGAATGGTCGTCCCGGTTATTTAAATTTTGTTTACTTTTCGAACACGTTTTCCGTTCGTACAGGCCACATACTGTATGGATTTTCCTCATTCCGTCGCCAATCATTTAGTTTTTCGAAGGCCTTTTAAAGCCTCTTACTGTCGTGAAGATCAGAAATTATGAAACAAGTGTGAATTTCGGCAGCTCATGCCCCTTTAAACACATACACTACGCATTTCAGGTATAGCTCCATCTTCATTTGGAGACATGGGCTTTGTAAGGTTAAACACATACACTACGTATTTCAGGTATAGCTCCATCTTCATTTGGAGACATGGGCTCCTCGTTTATATCTTCTTCCTCCATCAAAACGCCCTCATTGCCGGGATTCTGAAATGGTAATGATAAATCAATATTAAACATATATATATATACATTTCGCATATTCATGTTCTGTTTTTAACTGGGAGACACCTAACCTAAACTCGATTATCTCTAAATTCTCTTCCTTCACCGCCGTGCAGATTTCATTGTCTAGATCCTGAAATTAAAATATTTATTTAATATTAAAACATATGTATGATTATCACCTTTGGGCTTTAATCTTGAATTTGATAATTTTATGCACGTTTTAAGGTACTCACATTTGTTTTCTCAAGATTACAGTGGGCCTCCACTTCTTTTGTTTCAGAAATCCGCTCCTTCTTGACTCGTTTGTGCTACATACAAAGAAGACATCATTTTTTGGTTTATCAATTTAGAGAAGCATTTTCTTTATATAAAGAATATTACTTACGGATTTTCCCCCTACACAGTGTTCTTCCACAGACTGCTTTGCCACAATATTCTGAAATCCAATGGATAAATTTGAATTGAAAAAAATAACAGATGCATTATCTTTCCTTTTAAACTCGGTTGCAAATTAGTAATGCTAAATATTAATATAATGCTTACCAGTTGCTTAGACGGGGACAAGGTGTTGTCGATTTCTGGAATTTTAAAACAACAGTATTTAGTCAGAGTATTACCCTTTGAATATCATTTTATTTTGGTTATGAAATTTTAGAAGAATTACAAAACTAATTCCTCACCGGCTTTCCTCTTTCGCTCTCGTCGTCTTTTTTCTTTCGCCTGTTTTCTCTACAATATCAAAATAATTGCCTTAGGTTGGGAATAAAGAAATTTAATTTGACTTTTTGATCTTGGCAGAAATGAATACTTACAGCATCTTTCTCAGCTCTTCTGGCAATAGCATCGGCTAGTCTTTGTTCTGCCGCTGCTTTCTGTAAACATTAAGATCAATGTACCTATATTCTAGATTGCTAAAACACGCACACTCTTATTTACAAGACTCACTTTTCTCTTTATTTCCTTTTGTTCTTCCTTTATCTTTTCTTCCTTCCTTTTCTCTTCCTCTCTCTTTCTTTCCTTTATTTTCTCTTGCTTCACCTTTTCTTCCTGCTCTTTCCTCATCTGGGGGTGAATCGACATGAGAATTGTAATAAACAAAAAACAAAAGATAAAGTGGACATAAATAATTAGCTTAAACGTGTACTTACTTCATCTGCCCAGATCTTTCACTTAAGGTTCTTTTTTCTGCGCAGAGACATTGTATCCTGTAGAAAAAATTAGACGTTTTGAAACATAAACGAAGAATTATTATTAAATATTTTCGAACTGAGAGTTTAATCATTATAATAAACTTACGAATGAAGGAATCGGGGGATTCGGTGAAGCTACCACTTCAGCATAGGATAAGTCCCTCCTTGCCCAAGGGTCGCCGCCAATCATTCCATTAACATCACTTACAATTTTGTCCATCTGTAATCAAATATTAATTATTGACTTTTTAATCAGCAGCATGTTTTACCCATTGGGCATTATTTACTAAAATAAACCATGTCGGGAGCATTAGTTTCCAAAGTCTGGTTGAATTTTGCTTATGAACGCCTGACATAATAAGGAAATGTATTCTTACAACAACATCAAACCAATTTGCATAATTTAAAGTGATCGCGTTGTAATTTTTCAAAACTGTTGACATGCATACGTTAAGTAGACAGTGCTAACAATTCTTCTAAAAAAAACCTGCGAAATTTCACTTCGGCCTATTTGTATCGAAAATTGAGCGTTTTGGTATTTTACAACAACAACGTTCCCGGGCCCCCAGGGGCCCGATTCAACAAATAAAACGTAATAAGGTGTACCATGCCTATGTCTATAGGTGTGCAAAATTTCATATTGATATCTTTAGAAACGGCTTGTGTAGCCGTGTTATAAAATGTATTCTTACAACAACAAACTAATTTGCATAATTTGAAGTGATCGCGTTGTAATTTTTCAAAACTGTTGACATGCATACGTTAAGTATGCAGTCCTAACGAAAAAAACTGCGAAATTTCACTTATTTGTATCGAAAATTGAGCCTTTTGAGTATTTTACAACAACAACATTCAAAACCCCCAGGGGCCTGATTAAAAAAAAATCAAACGTGTACCATGTCTAGGTCTATTGGTGTGCAAAATTTCATATTGATATCTTGAAAAACGGCTTGTGTAGCCGTGTTATAAAATGTCAATTTGAATTGAAATTCGACCAAAACAACGACAACGCCACGTGGTTTTTAGATTTTGCATAATTAAGAGCTTTTGCGTATATTTTAGTGAATTAAATTATGCGGCAGAATGTAGATAAGGAGTTTACGAGCAAAATGATATAAAAATCTTACCTAAACTCTCAGTAAATCCGAAGAAATTGTGAATTAATCGCTGAACGAAGCACACACGTGTAACACCTTCAAAGACTAGGTTTGAAGTACCCATAATGCTTTGCAGTGACGTCATTCTAAGTTTGGATTCTGGGAAATTCCAAATGTATAAACATAGATTTTGAAACCTTCTTAGAATCAATTTCCATTGACTGATTTCTTTCAATTTTGATGCATAAGAACCAGCACATTTTATTCTTATTGTCATTTTAAACATACCCTAGCTAGTGTAACACAAGTTATTAAAATAACTGATCAATATGTCCCTTTAAAGGTATATATTGAAAGACGAAACGTTTCAAGTCCAAGCTATTCAAAGTACGACTTTCAAAGTTTCTTAAAACGGGGTTCTCTTAACTGATTTCTTTAATTTTTGATGCATAAGAACCAGCACACTTTATTCTCGTTGTCATTTAAAAATAAATCAAATAAGAAACTTTGTGCAACTTTGGTAAAGTACTATATATCTCATGTGGGATTTTGCGCGACTTTGGTAAAGTACTATATATCTCATGTGGGATTTTGTGCGACTTTGGTAAAGTACTATATATCTCATGTGGGATTTTGTGCGACTTTGGTTAAGTACTATATATCTCATGTGGGATTTTGTGCGACTTTGGTTAAGTACTATATATCTCATGTGGGATTTTGTGCGACTTTGGTAAAGTACTATATATCTCATGTGGGATTTTGTGCGACTTTGGTAAAGTACTATATATCTCATGTGGGATTTTGTGCGACTTTGGTAAAGTACTATATATCTCATGTGGGATTTTGTGCGACTTTGGTAAAGTACTATATATCTCATGTGGGATTTTGCGCGACTTTGGTAAAGTACTATATATCTCATGTGGGATTTTGTGCGACTTTGGTAAAGTACTATATATCTCATGTGGGATTTTGTGCGATTTTCCCATGATTTAACACTGCTTTAGATAGGACTGTTTTATTTTTCTTTCTTTAAAGACCTACCTTTATAATCGAAATAGATTTACAAAATTGTGCATGTGCACTACACATTTAAATGTCATTTAAGAGAAAAACGGATATCTTTTTATATTGTTTTACTTTCTTATTTTATCAGATCTGATTATGTTTTATGGCGCAGGTACACATGGCAAACTAACACACCAAATTTGGGACAATATAATTGAAAAGGGGTGAAAATATGAGAAAAAAGCAAATTTGACGAAGAATCAAATTTGGCTCTAAAATCTTTAAAAATGCTTATAGGGTCTTGAAATTTTGTATTTCAGTTCCTTTTTATATTTTCTCTCGTAGAAAATTATTGAATTTGTGGATTTTGAAATTTTGAAACAAAAAAATGTTTCGGTTTGAACTAAAGGTACAACCCCTTTTTTGGCATATGAAATTCAAGATTTTCTTCTTTTGCAATGTAAACTTGTGTGAAGAAAGTTTATGGAATGAATAAATATGATATCTAAACCAAAAGTAGCTGCTACAAAATGCAAATGACCTGTTTGAGTTTAAAACCATCTACATTTTAAATCCAAAAACGTGATATTTTTTTGTAAAACATTTTTTTCGCTAAACAGGTAAAAGATACAAACTGTGAAAGTTGATATTAGTTGACGACAAACATTTGACGTTGATATGAAATATGTATTAGAATTGGGTTGTTCTCTGTTTGTTCAAAATGGTCAATACACCCCTATGGAAAAGTATTCACAAGTTTACGCTTTTATATAACGAGAATTCAATATACGATTTACCTTATGCCAACTAATCTGGTAATACCATTAGAATATGTACAAAAAACCACAAACTTTGCATTATTTCACGATGTATTAGCTTATATGAACTTCAATATGTAATTTTTCATTTTCGTGTTTAATACATGTGAGTGCGAACACGTTAAAATACAGGGATTACGAGAGGGGATTACGGTTTGCAGCAATACTAGGTTCGGATAAAATAACATTCGCGCCAATTTATCATAAATTGTGTATACAGCGTTAGCTTAGTTTAGTTGAATGGGGATGCAGCTCTTCTGCGTTTTCCCCACTTGGGAACCGCCTCACTTTTAATACCAATCCAGTAAAAGGACCACCTTCTGAATGCGGATTGTAGAATTGATGAGTGATATTTTATGTTTCCTCAAAGAACTCCAAATGCACTTTATCATCTCATATTTAGTCAAGTCATTTTGCATAAATATGTTAGATTTGTCCAAGGGACATTAAAGGAGGGGAAATCTCTAGAAATACATAGGGATTATCGTCGATAACAACCTTTAAAGTACTTAAAACATTTCACGTCAATTACCTCCAGTGACCCTCAAGGAAATAAAAACAGACAGAAGTATGTCCTTTCAGTGGCTTATCTGTGTAGCCATTTTTCCGTTTTAGGATGACGTGATGTTGGTATAGCTATTTTTAGATCAATAATGACGTATTTTTACCGCTCTCTAATGTATAAAGGTAGATTTAGGTCCAAAAAAACATGGCGACAAACTTGAAGTGGGAAGATTGTCTCCGAATATATAGGTCAGTATGCAACCGCGCGCCATTACTTAGCCAGCCATTGGCTAAATTGCATCACATGACTACTCTATAACGCACTTAAATTTTTATTCAACAATAATTGGATAAAACTAATGAAAAAAATGGTGGCGGCCTTGTGAATGGCCTAGGGAGCTTATTCTCTATTGTAACACCACCTTCAAATTTCTATTATTCACTTACGAGGGGATAAAACATACATTAGACAGTTGTTTTGGACTAAATGAACTCTACTCTTTCCATCTAAACTAGTCTAAAGCTTAGATTTTCTTTCCCTTTAAGTGTAAATTTATTTAATCACATTTTATTGGATTATATACCCGTACTGGAAGATGACCAATTCGGGCAAAAAACACGTCATTCTTCAACATGTAAGCAGTTTACTGGTGTCCCAATTTATTTTATATTGATAAAAGGATTAGGTCAGATACAGTGGAGTTTGTAGATGATCTAATTATAACTATGATCAGAATATCTGTTTGCTGAGAAGGATCCGTGGATATCGTTTGGATGTTACCAGGAATAGACTTTGTGTAACTCAATTGTCAGGATAGTAACATCTCTCAAACAAGACTATACTTGTCCCCGGGTTATCTCCAACAATTTCAAAACCTACAAAAAGCTGGACAGAGTAGATGTACTGATAGAAACAGAGACAAGATATATTAACTGTAAGATACTGTTATATTGCCATGGAAACCACTACATATCCACATACCTCTATTGATTTCGGATTTGTTAATTGCAATCTTCGTTTATTCGTTTCTTCGATATATATTAATTAAAAGCTGCTTAATTAAGCAAAACTTTAGTTTGTTTATTGATGAAATTATTTTCTCATGTATGCAATTTGACATAAAGACTGCAGCTGATACAACGAAATGTTTTGTGCCTTCACAATTATAATTATAATCATATGCTGTTCATCTTTATTCACCAGTTCATTTCAATTCCTATTTTACTAACAAAGGTCATCTTGACGGATAATGACGTTGTTGGTTTAAACAGACCATCACCTAGATAAGTTCACAAATGGTATATAAAGAGACCTGGAAAACATTATTTCATTATTTAGGTTAGAGTATGTCAGTGCATAAAGACACACACCATGGTGGTAGGTTAAACGATCTATAATATTTTAAAACTAATGCATATATATATATAAAAAAAAACAAATCAAACATGATTTGAATGTTAAAATAAATCTGCAAAAACTATACTTTTTTAAGATTACATATTTTCTTCAGGAAAATACAAACATTCTTTATATAATTTTCGATATCATGGAATAGATGAAGATTAATCCAGTTAAGCCCCTATTTTAAAATCAGCTTTCAATGATTGTTAATTCTGCATGCTGTTCCGATCGATGAACTTTCGCTTACGTCCGTTGGTCTTGAAATGATGCGGCCATCTTAGTCAGTAATATCAGAAGTCTATCAAGGGGAAGTATGTAACTAGCTATCTCCCCGTGTAAACGGCATTGTCCACAAGCCAGCTGAAATAACGCATCATATGACGTTTGTGCGCACATGGCAAAAGTCCTGGTATCCTCTGCGCATAAAACAATTTCCGAAATAATTACTCTGGAATTGTGGGAAAAGCCTTTTTGCGCAGCAGTGTTATAGAAACTTTTGAATATAATATCTAAATACATATTCATTATACAACATACATGTAAATAATTTCTTTAGCAACGGTTAAGTTATTGATCAAAAAATTGAAATCCGACACACAAAGTCGCTTCGCAGGAGATGCTATCGCTCATTCGCTGGGCTCGCCTCTGTCAGATGAGGGCTGTTTGCCGGAGGCCGGTGAACTGTCCAGGCAGTGATCGAGGCCATTCAACACAAGCGACTAAATCAAACCATAAGAGTTTGGCGAATGAATTCACTGTTCATTACTTCGCGATTGTACCACATTTATTTTCATCAACACTGCTAGCTTGCCAACTACCTTGTCATCCGTAGTGTTTATTATAGGCCTTCTTTCAGTTTCAGTCATATAAACCAGGGGGCGTTTTTATATATGGGCAGGATTCGATCAAAACTGGCAGGGGGCGCTGTAGTAGTTAATTTACTCCAGCTGGCTTGTGGACAATGCCGTTTACACGGGGAGATAGCTAGTTACATACTTCCCCTTGATAGACTTCTGGTAATATATATATTATTTTCAAAACAAACTTGCATTGTACAGACAGCCAGTGAGCAGCACTAAGGTTAAAGAAATGTAACAAATTAAAACTTTTTTGTACATAGTTGCCAAGAGTGTGACCTCTGAAACATGCACCTAATGCACTCGCCAAAAAAAAAAATGAAGTTCGCATTCCCTGTCCAAGACTCTCATACCTTTTTAAGGCATACGTATACCGCCAAACATCTTGCGCCAAATGACCGAATTTCGTTTTGGCCAATGTTGTAAACTTTTCTGATTGGCCAGCGTTTAAACACATGTTAGTTGATTGACAACGTCAATCACTCGTACCATGATACAAGCCATTCAATAACTCTAACTTATAGGCCGTCCTGCGTTATGTGGTATTGTTAATTTGTATTTCACATACAAATAAATGATTTGTTTACTGCTGGTAAACTTACTTACATTTATGCTACGTAACCGTTTTTTTACATCCAGGTAGATATAGTGTGAAGATGGAAAAGTCGGACTTTTTCGACCAAAAGAAGTTCAATGTATTTAAAACAATATGATCGGTTACAATCATTTGAGAGCTACAGCCAAGAGCCCTTTGATCTAAAGATAAACTCGTTCGTCTACATGCTTTCTGTATCAACACTTAATCGATAGGGATTGTTTGTAATTGTAATTACTGAAAGGTATATTAAGTAAATACCAGTTCTATTTAACCAGATACAGGATTTCTGTACATATTCTAAACATTCAATCAGGGAGACATGGTGCCAATCGCTCCGAGAGGATGTGAGCTAAACGTGCAGCTCAGTGAATGACAATCTGGCATTTTCATTAATGAAGCTCTATAGAGAATGAGTTTCAACCAATCAGTGGTAAGGTGTACTATAATGTCATGTTTTGATTACCGTTACAATGACACGCTATTTTGGAGTGAAAACTTAAAAGTGTAGTTTGGTCAAACAATGAATTGATCGGGGCAAAACTAATAAAAGAAGTAGGCCTACGTCGTGCAATAATCTCGTTGTCTGGCTAACATTCAGGTGTGACCTATATGAAATATGTAACTCGCACCTAAATGGATTTTCTAAAATTCACAGAAAATAAGCTATCGAAAGTTCATTCTTTAGGAATCTAAGTTCATATATTGGGCGGTACTGTTTCTCCATTATTTGTTCACTAAGTGCCACTCTAGAACCAGTTTTTAATATGTCTTGATTTATCACCTGTCATTTATGACAACTCGGAAGCATTTTAATGAGAACGTGTCTGTCAAATGTCCGAGAGTTTTACATTTAATTGACCCAACGGAAACCAAGTTAGTGACAACGGAAGATGTCACAAGCTAAATTCGGTTCATCAGCAATGCTATTTTTCACTCAGAAGACGAAGTTAACTTTGGTCAAAGTGTATTGAATGCTTTCTTTGCAGTAATTATTAACAGGAATTCAATCGATCAATCATATTTTACAGAGCAGTGGTTCATCGAAACTGGACAAAGAGTAGGGGTTTAGGAGTACTTGATTGAACACTGTGCATTGAAGTTTGTTTCGTTATTGGTTTGTTGATTGATTGATTGGTGTTTTACGCCGCGCTCAAGATTATTTTACTTATATGGCGGCGTTGCCAGTTTTATTGTGGGAGGAAACCGGGCTCTTTGCCCGGAGGAAACCCACGACCTTTCGTTGGTAACTGACAACCATCCCACACGTTGTTGGTTTGTAGATTTCCACTTCATCAACCTTTTAAGTAGCCCCCATGTTTATAACTGCACAGTATATATATGTAAACATATTCTTTTTGTGTTTTCATGATACAGTATATAATGGTAGAGTTTTTATGTGTTATCAGATTTAAACATCTAAGATATTAGTTCAAATCTTTCTTTACTTCTCTAATGATAGGTTGGTTGTTTTAGCTTATTGGCGCGTACATTCGTATGAAGGATGTAACTCTAAGGATATGGAGGTCATTCAAATTTTACAGAGCACTACATCTCGGCGACATTGTTTTCTTTGTGCAGTGTCTGCATAACCTTTATGACTTAGATAGTTCTTACGGAATTCGGAGACCTTCGTTTTTGATCCATTGTTATTTCTGATTAATTTTGAGGTACGCCATCTGCCATCAGGGAAAAGTAAACCATTTATGGAGAAAGCGTCTGAGCATATTGTGAACAGACAAACAGTCGATGTTGCTTTGAAATGGGCTGTTCTCGTTTAGACAATTTAACCTTATTGACTTTGTATGTGCAAGCACCATATTGAAAGGTGCATTTTAAATGTGTTTCCTATTGCAAGTAGAAACTATGGTGCGAGCTACATTGATGATACAGCCATCAAATGACTGACATTGCTTTATTTTACGATAAATCTTCTTTATAAACAGCAACCTTTTTAAGATTAAGATTTAAGTCGTCTTCAAATCTTCACATTACGGAAAACACAGTCACAGATACATGTTTCTGACGATTTTTCTTAATTTATTAGGGGTTTGGTTTCAGGCAGCGTACATACATGTAACACGTTTACACCGATTTAGATTCAATCTATTGGAATAACCGTTGATGGTAAAACAACTTGAACCGTTATTAAGATAACTTTTCTTTAGATCAGTAAGACTTCTGTAGTGCAGCATTAAAACATATATAAAATAAAAAAAAAAACAAACAAGCCATTAGCTATTAAACACTAAGGATACTTATAGGCCTAATTCGTGGGAAACCTACATCCTCTTTCTATCCGTTATAGTCACTGTTATATTTCTTTTATTACAACCAAAGCGAATATCCAAGCCCTTAGATATCCATTTTAAATATGAAAAACTCTGAGACAACAGCAAAGATATTTACATTGATTTGTTGTAAAATCGACAAAATATATTCTAAGTTGGGTTAAGAATAACAGCATTCCTCTTATAAGACTGCACATCTTTAAGTGACTTGTCGAATTTTGCACCTTTTTCTTACAGACGAAAGGTCTTTAAGTGACTTGTCGAATTTTGCACCTTTTTCTTACGGACTAAAGGTCAATGGAATTTGACAGAAAACTTGTTAACTGGAATTGCTGAAGGATAATGTACAGGTCTCGCAGATTGAAAAGCGATTACAGCCTTGAAGCGACTCTAAAATTGATTGCCCTTACAGAATTTAGAGGCCATCTTTTTATTACCTCATTTTAGTTTGGGCGACTTTTTCCAGAGGCAATAATACTAACGACAACCCTTTATTAAATTGGTCGTGTCTACTCGCAATACGGTTCTGTCGATAATATATTTTTTTCTTTTTTGGTGTGCCAAAATAGGAATTCGTGATTATATAGACAGCGCCATTCCCTAACAAGAGTGAACATGACTTATAATACGGACTCTTCACATGTTTCATATTTGGATATATTTGGTTAACATGAGGCGGAGTTTAGTAAGCACAGAGATTCGTGCAAACCATACCAAAAATCAAATCACAATTAATGCTGCGAAAAAATACGATTTTAAAGGTGTTTATCACACAAGCAGACACTACTCACAGATCCAATAGTTACCCCACTATGCTCTGAAAAAAAAAAAAACTAAAAAGAGGGTATCGAAATTTACTGCATTAATTAACGAAATTGAGCGAAAATTCACTAATTACCATTTGAAATGGGAAGACAGCCTGGTAGTCATATCATACTTGATGAGTATGAATGTGTTTAATACCACATATATAATTAACTTAGTTCGGTCTATTGATGCTCATTGAGAGCCGCTGGTTCTCTCCGCCGGTTATTTCCGGTCAGTTTGAGAGACACCTCAGCGCTTATCCTGGTCAAATCTCGCAGCAGAAATGATTACCGTCTTTTGAGCATTCAATAAAACCTTCATGTTATGGCGATTTCTCAGATGGTCAGACGATCGGATTTCAGGTCTGAAGTAAGGCACTAAATATCCGTGGTGTTATCCATTCAACCAAGAAACTATTCTATGGGATGGTTAATTTCTTCTTTAAACAGTTTATGAGTACGGCTTAAATTGAACGACTAACAAATTGAAACGAAAATCGTTTGTGTTACTTCCCCGCTAGTTGGCTTTACGTGATTGGAAAACCTGGATCAGATAGAACATTATATTCCCTATTATAATTGTATTAATATGCTGTGATGTACATTATAATCATATTGTTGAAGTTAGACTTAATGGCAGTGGATTTGTTCAACCATCCATTGATAATCACATATTACTTAATAAAGTAAAATATAACAGATAATCTATACAAGCATTATTATTATTATCACACCCAGTATTTACATCTTCAATACAATGCTAACTTCTATCTGTAACTGTAAAATAACTCCTTTTTATACAGCTCGAACATGCTAAGTTCTGGTACGCATACTTTCCTAAACTGAATGTACCATTCAAAGAAAAATCAATCAATCTATGCATCTGACTGGAATGAAACTGCCGTTGAAGTTAAAGTGTGTGCCAAATATCAAACGAGCATCACATTGTATAATCCAATAATATTAAGTTACAAACCCATAAATATATACCCTCCATTAATTGTATTACGTACTAATATCGCATAAATATTTTATGAAACCATAAATGGTAATTACCAAAACATGGTCACATTATTACATAGGGGAATTTTTGTGTGTTTTTTTTTGTTATTTTCAGTCAGTTTAATAACGGCAGTTCAAAACACGACTCTGCCTTTTTCGTATTTTGTTTCATATTTGAGATAGAGGACGTCTGTACTCGGTAATTAAAGGTCATCTAAGTATAAACCCGGATATATTTCCAGATATTACCCTAATTAACTGAGATCTTCGATCTGTGGAAAGAAATTATTCATACTAATGGAGGTAATAAGATCTTAATGTGTGTTGACAGTAAATGTAATAATCTGTTCGTATCGATGATTTTTATCGATGTAAAGACATAATTCCGGTCCATAATAGGGTAGTAAATCTTGTCTTTGATGAACGTCAGCTGTGTACTCAGTAACCTGTATATCGTCAAGAATGTTTTACCAAAAATGTTCTAGCAATATTTGATTGATTGATTGACGTTCAACGCGCGCTCAGAGTTATTTTGCTTAGTTGACGGCGAAAGTGTTTTACTCAGACAACTTTTTTAAAATCAAAATTACATTATTAGAAAATGATAAAAACAGAAATTTGTAAAACTCGTAAAACAAGAGTTCAAATTATTTTAAGGCACACTTGTTCCGCGAGCATCCTGAATAATATATACATAAAAAAAAACAGTGGGCGGTTTTCTATATTTTTCCCAGACAGAAGAAGTTAGGAACTTTCTATTTTTACCAAAACTAGAAAGTTTTGGCATCATTTAGTATTTTTAATTTGAAATTGAAAATTAGATTGATCAAGTATCAGCAATGTAAACAAACCCTGAACATGTACACAAACGCCCTAGTTTTAGTCGCGTGAGCGATCTAACGGCACAGTATAATATTACGTACTTTATCTGAGAAGTACAGACTGACTCGAAAACCCTGCCGATAATTTTTCAAGTGTAAACCACAGATAAAACGGTCTGGAATGAGGGTAATCCAACCACTAAGTTAACCTACACTGATCGCTGTTGTTGTAATCAGGCTTCGATTCTTCGTTTGTTTTTCACCTCAATTTGTACATTCTAAACCTAACTGGACATGTTTTAAGTGTCCTATGTTTAATTTTAATGGTTTTAGTCGTAGTAAGCCCATCTAAATTGAGTTTCTTAACAAATGCTGAACTGGCTACGGCAGCAAGTGGGGCTTTAAATTGCAGTATTAATTAAAAAATTTAAAGTACTAAAACTTCAATTTGATGTATCATACCTGTCTCCAACAAAATATTTTTTTAACATTTGTTTAACTTACAAGTATGTCACATAAAAATATTAATACTTTATACCAATAACCTATTCAACAAGACAGAGCTTCAATAAGTATTTTAGCTAAAAACGTTAGCGGGCGTTTTAAAAGCACGAATGTCACAGCAAAAATTTGCTACTGGGTTGTGGTCTTTTACGAGCGATATTGTCTAGAAGCTTTGAGACAATTCTAACCCTCCGAGAATTAGTTGCTTCAAATGATCAGCGTCCAAGGAATAAACATAATATCTTTTTCTCATCAAACTTAGGTGAGCTTGTATTAAGATAAAAATATGTTTTATAACTTACAACTTTATTTTCGGTAAATATGTAAGACCTAATACATAGTACTAATAGATTGGAACCACAGTCAGTTAAATGCTACACACAACATCTATAGCATTAGCATAGCTATTTTTCCTTTGGTAGAGAACAACATGAAGGGAAATCTTGCATGTGTTAGAATTGCTGTAAAAACTATTTCACTAAAATGTATAGAGCTTACTTCAATAACGTGGTCGGTTGGAATCGCCCCACCCCCCTCCATTGCCACGGTCTTGCATCTCGATTTTTCAGTGACGATGTCTTGCAGCGTTAAATGTGCCACGTCGCCGGACCTTTTGATCTGATCTATGAGGACCAGGACTATTAAAGTGTTCCTGGCCTCATAGATCTGAGGCTTTGTCCAGCGGGACCAGGACTATTAAAGTGTTCCTGGTCTCATAGATCTGAGGCTTTGTCCAGCGGGACCAGGACTATTAAAGTGTTCCTGGTCTCATAGATCTGAGGCTTTGTCCAGCGGGACCAGGACTATTAAAGTGTTTCTGGCCTCATAGATCTGAGGCTTTGTCCAGCGGGACCAGGACTATTAAAGTGTTCCTGGTCTCATAGATCTGAGGCTTTGTCCAGCGGGACCAGGACTATTAAAGTGTTCCTGGCCTCATAGATCTGAGGCTTTGTCCAGCGGGACCAGGACTATTAAAGTGTTCCTGTCCTCATAGATCTGAGGCTTTGTCCAGCGACGACCGTGATCCTCCTCCATTAACCTTGCCTTAAGCTGAAATGAAAATAAATAAAATATATTATTTATAGACATTGAAATTGTTAGACTGTTTGCTGTTGGATTTGAAATAACAAACCACTCTGCCCTCTTTCACAACAGGAGAATTTTGAAACTCCATCACCATCCAAGGAGCTATAAGTAGTTCATCTTTTTCGGTTTGGAGTCTCTATTCATTTTGTTCTTGTCGGAAGGACTTTGTCCACCGTTTTGTAAGGTTGATGAGGTGGTCCATGCAGGGAGGAGCATTGGTTTCCTCTACTTGTTCCCATTTCAAAAACCTAACCAAGTAACTCAGGTACACAACGATGGAGTCTGCTGTGTATCTGTAATAAAATGAATAAATCGTTTTACAACACATTTTTAGTTTATGGCTTTCTTAAATGCATCCCGTTTTGTATTAATAATAGTTTCTAACATATTCACTTACTTTTTCTCGGCAATCAATGTGTCTAGGTATTTGCCCTCTTCGCCCAACGTTCGTAGAAGATTGAAGAAGCCCACCTGCACCTCACCTCCCAAGTTTGTTACGTTATCAAGAAGGACTTTCAGGCCAGACAAAGTCGCCTTGATGGTAGATGGCTTACGCTTTCTACCCCCTGACCTGCCTGCAAGAAAATTTGCATACCGATCGAATATGCTCAAAGGCTTTGCTTCGGGGGCTTCAGGCGCAGAGGCCACCGCCACAGGGGCGCTGCCCAACCGATCATAGTACAACCGTGACTGCTTTTCAATGTCGTGCACCTGTAATAAAAGTAACACAAGATTACTTTGTAAATCGTCTGCAATTAGCAAGTTATTAGTCACCTAAAAATGTAAATACTTACATTTACTAAATGATTGTCCATACGTTGTACGACAGAGGAGCAGTCAGGAAAGGGGCAGCGCCGCGACGATCTGAATCGTGTTTTCTTTGCTGGTTTTAAGTTTTGCTTCCCGAGCAAGTAGTCGATATCCCCAGGGAGGAGGTGTTTATGGCATGATATGAGGTGCCTCTTCATCTGAGTGACATTAGCACTACAACCTGACACAGGGCACAGATACTGTTTTTTCTTTTGTGCTACCTTCTGTCGACATGCGGAAGTTAGTTGAACCTACAAAAAAATGAAATGCATCTCTGGAGAAAATATATCCAAATATGCACCCAGTTTTGAGCTGAGGCAATAAAATACAAATACCATACCTTTGTCGGGTCAAGCGTTAGCGAAGCGGTAGGTTGACTTGAGGTGTTCTAAATAAAATACAAAAATTAGATTTCAGTTTTTGAATTTCTCATATTAAGGATTCATAAATATAACTAAACGCTTGGAAATCTGTATGTTAAAGTACTCACATTAATTTCGGGGAAGCAATGGTCCAGAGCGGGGGAGGCCTCTGTCAATTCCTGGGTCTCTATAGGAGCGTCATCTTCATCCGTCTCTCCTTCTGTCATGTACTTCTGAAAATTGAAGAGATTAATCCTTTTAGGCCTGAATAAATTGACGTTATAGATTTCGATTACAGAGGTTTTATTGAACTAAACTATCTACCTTGAAAAATTGTCTCTCGGCTTCTTTCACTGGAATAGAAAAAAACAAACGATTAAAGAAGGTGGATGAAATAAAGAAATAATTATGTTCTGGAGTTTCCCACTTTAAATAACGACAATTAAATGATATCTCGTGTGGAGATGGAAAAGTCGGACTTTTTTGCTCAAAAGAAGTCCAATGTATATAAAACAATATGATCGGTTGCACTCATTTGAGAGATACAACCATTGCCCTTTGATCTAAAGATAAAATCGTTCGTCTACATGCTGTCTGTATCATGTTACGATACAAAATGATAATAAAAAGAACAGACCAGCAGATTTTATGTACAAATTTTGATTTATATTAAAAAGCAAACGGACTAACTTATTTACAGGCAAATATTACATAAACGTTGGAAAGAAAACATATATCAAAATGACTTACTTATACAAATTAAGTAATTACAGTTCCGAGAAATCTGTAATCCTTCACAAAGTTCACTGGTTTAAATCCGATGACCACGAATTTACGAAATATAGATCCCCAGAATGAATCTTGAAGACACACTGGTAAATCCACAGGATAAATTCTTGATAGAATTCACAAGTCAGGTATCACTGACAAAGCAGGCTGAATATGAATGTACTTTATGTATGGCTCTCTTACTGCTCATTATTAATGGAAGTAAATAAACACAAAACAACTAGATTGTGTGATTAAGATCATTTAAATAATTAAATGACAATTTACTAAACTTAGTGAATCAGAAATACAAAAATGGAGACATGACCCGATAGAAGTGAGAAAGGGGTAAACCATGTCTCCAAACTAATTACACTACTTTTAAGATTTTGACAGAAGTTATTTTACTGAGCAAAGGTGGGGAATGAAATAAAACAGGCCAAATACAGATCTAGATTTATTTACTGAAAACAGAGTAAGGGAGGGCAAGGGTGGGATCTTCAAGGTAAAATTCTCTCTTCCAGATCTGTATAAGTTGAGAGGTAATGGCTGCAGCTTCTGTCTTCCTCGTGGTTAGCTGGATACCATGGCAACACCCGCTGGGTTACATCATTGGTTCATTACAACAATAACAAAAGGGGAGGTCACTCGCATACATAAACATCTTTTCTTTGCAAAGGTTGTTTTATGTATGGCTCTCTTACAGATGGTCAGAGACGAAGCTCCGTTTGCTCATTATTAATGGAAGTAAATAAACACAAAACAACTAGATTGTGTGATTAAGGTCATTTAAATAATTAAATGACAATTTACTAAACTTAGTGAATCAGAAATACAAAAATGGAGACATGACCCGATAGAAGTGAGAAAGGGGTAAACCATGTCTCCAAACTAATTACACTACTTTTAAGATTTTGACAGAAGTTATTTTACTGAGCAAAGGTGGGGAATGAAATAAAACAGGCCACAGATAACAGTTAGACTGTTATCACCCCACACAAGTCTCTGACCAAATTATTTGAGCTGTGATCCCCAAAGCATTAAGAAACAATATAATAAAAATAGAGAACTCACCTAGGAAGTATGGAAAACCAGCAAATACTGACACCCTCATCAAACAACACTGGATGTTTTTTAAAACATGACGGTCAGCAGAAACTGTCACCATCCATTGCTTAGTAAATGTAAGTGTGATTAACATTAACTATTGTGAACTTCAACTGTGAAACTATTCAACTAGTTAGAAAAATAAGGCCAGCAAAAACTGACACCTTGGCTATGTAGAGTCAATAGGTAATGCTGCAAGGCCAGCAAAAACTGACACCTTGGCTATGTACAGACAATAGGTAATACTGGAAGGCCAGCAAAAACTGACACCTTCCATGAATATGTTTGACAGCTCAAGTTATCATGATGGCAGTAACAATACTCTTTGACATTCAATGTGTGTATATCATATGATGAGGTGATCTCATGCCATGATATTAAGAAGGCCAGCAAAAACTGACACCTTCCAATTAGATCTTCAAAACTTATGGTGAGAAACTGCCACCTTTCTTGGAAGGCCAGCAAAAAACTGACACATTTAAGGTGCTTTAAGCATGCGAACAATTGTTAATACGTATGTATTTTTTAAAAGCATCAGAGTTCCATCTCCCCCATTTTTTGACAACAGATTCAGGAGTACCTGACGCAATCGATGAAGTAGCAGCCCCAATTCGAAGGCTGTGAGAAGTGTAGCGTTTTTTGTCAAGGCCTACAAATGCAACAACCTCGGCTAAAGTTTTGCAAAACCAATTGTATGAAACTGGGTTGTGATCACTCATCTGAAATAGTGCGCCAGTGGTATGACCAGATAGTTTCAAAAACTGGTACAGGGCTCTTACAGGGCAAATCAAAGGATCTGACTTTATAGGAATGTTAATGCGCATGGGCTCAAGTGAACTGTACTTAAAATGTGTCAATGTCAAAGTTATCCCATGTAAACTATTTTCAGTGTTGTGAAATTCTACATCCCCTACCTGTAGCACTTTGTGGTGGGTATTTGTTGATGAAACTGTTACTTCACCAATCCGCAAAAAAGCATGAAAAGCAAGAAGAAGTAGAGATTTGAACATACATCTTAAGTAATAGTGTGGAATAGTATAAATGAGGGATGATACCAGCTTTCTAAGAATAGGGAGAGTAATTGGTAACCGTGAATCTTGTGCTGGTCTTGTATTTTGTACTCCCTTGAGAATCTTTTTAAGAAAGAAATTGTCTGTTGGATCTGCCATGCCATCAATTTTATGAAGGAAACTGATTGCAGAAACATGTGAATAGATTGTTGCAGAACTGTAATTGCATAGAAATAGATGTGCTACATATTTAATGAGGATTTGAGGACAGGTTGGATAAGGGGTACCAGGTTGTTTTGTTTGTTTATGAAATGCCATGAACTGATGCAACATTCTACGATAGGATTCTTTTGTGCTTTGAGATAATGCTGCATTAAGTAGTTGGTTAGTTACAGTTTGTAGCTCTCCGGTGGAATATCCACGGGCAGTTCGTTTAACCAGGGTGCTATCTTTCGAGCTTCCTGGAAACGGAAACGAGAAAGGTGGTCACTCACTACATTTTGTTTTCCGGGAATGTGCTTAGCCCGAAAATGAACATTGTATCTTAGAGATGCTAATACAAGTCTACGGACTAGTTTCATGATAAGGCTAGATTTTGAGGAGTTCTTATTGATTATTTGAACTAGTGCTAAATTGTCGATCATGAACATAACTTTATGATTTTTTAACTTGCACCCCCATATTTCCAAAGCAAGTACCACAGGCAAAAATTCTTTGACTGTGATATGTGTAGGAGCCATTTCAGCATTCCATTTGCCTGCAAACCATTGACATCCAAAAACTGCTGCAAACCCACCATGGACACTGGCGGCATCAGTATATAAGTGTAATGTTTCTGAACTAATCCAGTCAGAAAATAGAAAAAATGATTTTCCATTGTAGGAAGATAGAAAAGTAAGCCATGTTTCAATATCACATCGCGCTTCACGATTCAACCTAATGTGATGATAAGCTTGTTTACACCCTATTGTTAAATCAACTAGCCTTCTTAGAAAAGCCCTGCCAGGTATAACAACTGAACAACAGAAATTGAGATAACCAATGAGTGACTGTAATTCACATAAGGTGACCTTTTTTCTGAAACGATATAAGGTCAGCATTTCTCTTGCTTTATCCAGTTTATCTTGAGGAAGTCTAGCTATCATTTTGTTGGAGTCAATCTCAATACCATATATTTGTATAACAGATTTTGATATAATGGTTTTGGAATGTTTTATCGGTATATTCAAATTTTCACAGAGATGAACAAAATTGTGTAGATCCTGACTAGATTTGAGTGAGTTGGCAGGACCCACAAAGAAAAAATCATCAAGGAGATGGGACATTCCGAAACATGAAAATGAGAGGTCATAATCCATTGTAATGCACAACTTAGAGATTCAAAAATTTGACATGATGGAGATGCTCCCATGGGGAGACAGCGATCATAATAGAAACAGCCCTCCCAAGTGAACCCCAAATATTTATAGTCTTCTGGATGTATTGGAATTAAACGAAATGCATCTTCAATATCAGTCTTAGACATAAGGCAATTCTGTCCAGCTGATTGAACAAGATTGATAACATTTTCAATATTATCATAGCTTACTTGGCTAAGATGTTTTGGTACATGGGCATTGACAGACAGATTACATGGATAAGAAAGATCATGTATCAATCTAAATTTGCCTGGTTCTTTCTTGGGGATAACACCTAATGGGGAACAAACCATATACTCTAATGGCTTTGAATTAAAGGGTCCCGAAATTCTGCCCATTTTTAATTCATGCGATAGCTTGTCATTCACAATAGATTTTTTAGTAAGTGCAGACCTATGATTAGATGGAATAAACTCTGGAGGTTTTCCCTGAACTCCCAATTTAAAACCAAATGTGAAACCATCAGAAATATATTTTGTTAGACATGTATCATATCCATTCAATAGACTAGACAGGTTAGTGACACGAATAGGTGTGGGTAAGTTACTTAAAGTTGTCGTCTTTTTCTGGACATTGTGACAAGGGATGTTTCTTTTTACATTTTGGACACAGGTGGGTGAAAGTACAGTGTTGTTTTGTGCATTGTCCCCACTTGAGAAATTTCCAACAGTAGCTGGTTGGATAGGCATGTTTTGGTGAGTTGCGAAAACTATACTTGTTTGTAGCAACCTGTAGTTTGTTGCTGTTATAAGGTTTTGTTGACCCTAATGTATTTCTAAGAGAGCATAGCCTCCATAACTCTTCATGTACCTTTGACCAGTCTAATGGTTCAATGGTGCGAAGCTTTCTGAAATTCTCATCATAAAACAATGCAGCATTAATACCAAACTGGCTGTTTATAAGACGGATTGTATTGCCATATTTGATAAGACCTTGTGCATGCTGTGGCTTCTTTGTTATATATATTGAAACAAAGATATCAAAAGGCATGTGTCCATTGAGCAATGTGATTTAAAGATTGCTTGGAGGCTTGTGATGACCAAGTCACATTTTTTCCATCCGAGCCCAATTGAATACATTGTTTTTCATCTTTAGGATAAAGAAGCTGGTGAAAATCAACATACTCATCAGAAAAAATTGCACCCCTAGTCTTCATATTGATGTTATATCCTAAGGGTAGGGTTGAGGAAATGAGCCTTAATGAAGGGGACTCATTATGACTATCAAAGTTGTTATGTGTGGAGGAATGAGATGGACTTGTTGTCTTACCAAAAAGCTGTTCTGATGGAAGAGTACCTGAACGTTGTTCAGCTGTGGAAGTTCCAGGTAAATCTGGGGCAGAGTTTGTACCTGGTGTTTCAATCTGGGTGGTGTCCATGGAGCAGGGTATTAAAGGAAAAGGCGAAGAAGTAGATAGGGCCGACCGGGCATCTAATGCTCGTAAAACTTCTTGAACGATGGCAGCCGTTGATGGACCGGTTGTCTGCGGAGGTGCATCCGATCTCCCAGTAACGGCTTTGATGTGCTTGCGTTTCACTGACACCCCCTTCACTGCTTTGAGTGGACCACTTGCCAGGGATGCACGCCTCTTAGGTCTCATCTTGAATAGCTTTGAACACACAAATAAACAATTGTTAATACAATGTGTCTCAACAAATGTATGATGTTCAGAATGTAAAAATGTATGAGAAAATAAAAGCGCTGAAAATGTTTGCAAAGAGTTGTCTCATCAAAGATTCATGTCTACAAAAGAAATGTGATTAGATTAGGATAGTGTATATTCCATACAAATGTATGTTAAAATATAATCTAAATGAGATTAGACATGTAGAATGTAGTAAATGAACAATGAGACACATGTGTTTGACAACACAAAATGGGAGTAACATGTACTCTACACAAATTTTTGAAAACCAGAAGAGCAGCTAGTACTCCACAGCAGAAAGTACTCCACACAAATGCTGTCTATTGAAAGGCATGGGAGCAACTAATACTCCACACAGATTTTTGAAAGTCAAGGGAGAAGAAATTACTCCACACAAATGCTGTTCTTGAAAACCAAGGGAGCAGCTAGTACTCCACACAAATGTTGTTTTAAGAAAGTCAAGGGAGCAGCTAGTACTCCACATAAATGCTGTTACTGTAAGTGAAAAATATGGGAGCAGCTAGTACTCCACACAGGTATTAAAATCTCAGTGCCTCACACAAAAGATTTAAATGTGGGCAATATATATGCATCCATACAAATGATGTGTTGGGATTGTAATAAGCATAAAATGTATTTACATACATGTATATAAGCCCTATATGAGTATTAATTAATGTTCAAAGTTAAATAATGCTTTATGTTTACAGTGATAAATGGCTTTTCTCATGCTGTGCATGTACCTCTTCAGACCATAGCTATTTAAGTGCACCCCATCAAGGGATAAAACGTTACCAGGTTGTCTCCAGAAACCTTGGTGGTGCCAAAATATAATATTCACATTACCATTATCCTCACTTAATAAGTGTTTAACTGTTTCGTTTACTGCTATCACTTTCGAATTGTAGGATATTTCCATTTCTGAAGAGGCAAACGACCTACGAAGGAGCTGACATATTGCAACGCCTTTAATATTGTCAAAACCGGCCAGCAAAAAATTGGCGAATGATACTATATCTCTGGCCAGAATTTCCGGCACACATTCATGTTGAGAAAGGTCATTCCCGCCAATTTGTAGAATAATAAGGTCAGGCCGGTAATGGCTAACAACGGCCATGTGATCACTGTGCTGGAGTGAACGGCGTCCTGGGCGTAGAGTGCCACCAGATATACCGTGAAATGCAACCTGCAGCTTAGTACCATCGAAACCCATATTAAATTGATCATTGATGCCCGAATTAATAAACCTATCAAGGCGCTTTATAAACGAATGACCCATAATTAAAACACGGGCCACCATGCTCAGATGTAGCTACGCGGGCCGTAGCAGTCAAATTATAAATATTAAATAAATTGGTGCCGTGTCGGCTAACAGTACTGTGGTGAGATGCTAAACAGTGTTAGCGAATCGAACGAAGTTGACTAATACGGTAAATAAAGTTTAAAAATAATAAGCGACACAAAAAGCGTATACAAACGAATCTTCAAGGTAAAATTCTCTCTTCCAGATCTGTATAAGTTGAGAGGTAATGGCTGCAGCTTCTGTCTTCCTCGTGGTTAGCTGGATACCATGGCAACACCCGCTGGGTTACATCATTGGTTCATTACAACAATAACAAAAGGGGAGGTCACTCGCATACATAAACATCTTTTCTTTGCAAAGGTTGTTTTATCATCCAAGAGTACAGAGTTAATACTATCAAAGAGTACAGTTCACAACTGACTCTGTCACAGACGAGATCCAGAATAGTATGTACCGAGTTCAGATAGAAAACTGAACTACATTATAGTTTCCGAGTCCAGATAGAAACTGACTCTCACAAGTCGAATATCGTAGGCCCTATTCAAAGATAGCAGCATACCAGCTGTACCATAAGGAGTTCAGATATAAATCTGACTCATAACAAAATACAGCATGCCGAGACTAGTTGGAAAACTGACTGACTAACTACCAAAAGAACGTTTTTAAATACATTCTCAGAATTCCAGAAAGATCCGAGTATTTGCATAATATCTTAGCATACGGTAAAGTGTTACGAGAGTCTTCTTGGATCTCCGCATAACAACGGGTTATGATAATGAACTAAAAATAGGCCTGAGATTACCTCACTATAGAGACTAGAACTTTCCAAGGAGTCGTCATAGTAACAATTGGGAACTAGGTCAAACTTGAAACATTGAAGTTAACAATTCGCAAACAAACAGACAATACGTCACAATCGAGAAATTTCTAAGGCAATCAAAATAGATACATTTGTTAACAGTTCAGCTGTACGTAATAATCAACACTTAACCCATAGAGATTGTTTGTAATTGTAATTACTGAAAGGTAAATAAGTAAATATCCGGAGCCTGTTTCACAAAGCGGCGTAGTGTAAGTTTTCACGTAATTGCCATAGCAACCCATACTGTAGAGATACGTTAGTATTATACTTGCGTATAACAGGCAGAAAAAACGCAATGCAGTTTCACTCTTCCATAGCTTTATTTATATTAAGCCCTTCTTTAGCTCTCTATATTTTAGGCGCTTAACATGCTTTAGTTTTTATGGACAGTCTCCAGCTTAGAAAAACATCGAGACTGTGATTGGAACTGATTGACTGCAAATAAAGAAAATTAACATATTAAAGTATTTGTCTAAATTAACCCTTTTGCAGCCAATAACTATATAACATATATGAAAAGAGTGTTTTGTAGTTTGAGAAAATTAACAATAAACAAATTAGAGAACAACCAAACAAAAAGATAAAACATAACCGTGAAACACGATTTTTACACTCAAGCCAACGAATATCGCGCACCGAATGATGCAGTAGGCCGACTTGAAATCGGTAGAACGACTCAAGTCTTTTACTTTATCTAGCTATAACATGTAGCCTAAATATATGGGCGAAACAATCTCAAAACAAGTTTAGAAATCATATTTAGCGATGGGAGAATACTTTACCGTTTTTTGTGGGCCTTAACTTTCATTTTGTATTTAGTGCTTTTGCTTAAACGCACCATGCTCGATTGCGAGCGCTGCGCCACCTGCATACGCCAGGGAGTTACTTCCCTTTAGTTATGACAACTCGCTAAAGAAAACGCGACAACATCAAATTTGACCGTTACAGTTAGTATGAAAGTTACGGAAAAAATACATCTACGCCGCTTTGTGAAACAGGCCCCAGTTCTGTTTGACCAGATACAGGATTTCATAAACATTCAATCAGGGAGACGTGGTGCCAATCGCTCCGAGATGATGTGCGATAAACGTGCAGCTCGGTGAAGACAATCTGACATTTTCATTAATGAAGCTCTATAGAGAATGAGTTTCAACCAATCAGTGGTAAGGTGTACTATAATGTCATGTGTTGATTAACGTTACAATGACACGCTATTTTGGAGTGAAAACTTAAAAGTGTAGTTTGGTCAAACAATTAATTGATCGGGGCAAAATTAATAAAAGAAGTAGGCCTACGTTGTGCAATAATCTCGTTGTCTGGCTAACATTCAGGTGTGACCTATATGAAATATGTAACTCGCACCTAAATGGATTTTCTAAAATTCACAGAAAATAAGCTATCGAAAGTTCAT
The DNA here is from genome assembly GCA_963971465.1 of Lepidochitona cinerea. NCBI lineage: Eukaryota > Metazoa > Mollusca > Polyplacophora > Chitonida > Tonicellidae > Lepidochitona > Lepidochitona cinerea. The sequence continues at coordinate 694,296 of OZ020560.1, forward strand.
TCTTTAGGAATCTAAGTTCATATATTGGGCGGTACTGTTTCTCCATTATTTGTTCACTAAGTGCCACTCTAGAACCAGTTTTTAATATGTCTTGATTTATCACCTGCCATTTATGACAACTCGGAAGCATTTTAATGAGAGCGTGTCTGTCAAATGTCCGAGAGTTTTACATTTAATTGGCCCAACGGAAACAAAGTTAGTGACAACAGAAGATGTCACGGCAAGCTCAATTCGGTTCATCGGCAATGCTATTTCACTCAGAAGACGAATTTTACTTTGGTCAAAGTGTATTGAATGCTTTCTTTGCAGTTATTATTAGCAAGAATTCAAATCTTATTAAATTAAAACTTAATGTGAGAAATATTTATTTTTTTAAGAATAGAAGTTCAATCATATATTAGTCAGTTACCACCGGAAGGTTGTGGGTTTCCTCTGGGCAAAGAGCCCGGTTTCCTCCCACAATAAAACTGGCAACGCCGCCATATAAGTGAAACAATCTTGAGCGCGGTATACTATAACACAATCAACCAACCAATCAATCAATCAGATTTTACAGAGCAGTGGTTCATCGAAACTGGACAAAGAGTAGGGGGTTTAAGAGTACTTGATTGAACATTGTGCATTGAAGTTTGTTTCGTTGTTGGTTTGTAAATTTCACCTTCATCAACCTTTTAAGTAGGGGAAAGTGGGGCAAAACGGAACACTTAATTTGTATGGGGTAAAATTTTTCAATGGGTGCATATCATAAACAAAATATTATTTAAAAACGTTTTTACGAGCTTAAATTTTATAATTAGCATGAAAATAACTTTGTTGCACAATCTTCTTTCAATGTCAACAACTTTAAAAAAATTGACATCATGTCTCATTTTGCCCAAAGGGCTGGGGCAATTCGATACTAAGCACATGGGCAAAACGGAACGGGAGTCTCGTTATGCCCCATGAGGTACAATATTAGTGGTAAACATGTACGATTTTTAAAAAATAAAAAGTGAGTAATGAGTAATTATGAGAGAGCCTTATTTTATTCAATTTATTCAATGTTGAACAAGACATCAGAAATACTATGCAATCGGAAATACTTGTCACACACATATACAGAATATCGGCTGTCTAGTCATAAATAAACCGGTAACAGGACAGTTGGAACAAAACAGAAACAAAAATTCCTTGGCTATTCGTTGTGTTTGATAAAATCAAGTGCATAGATCACAGATAAATTCTACATCATCTCTACTGATCCCGGCACAAGCAGTGTGGGACCATTCCATACAGACAGTACACTGAATCATGTCATCAATTATACTGGCACTCCACCAGATTTATGAGCAATATATACACCGTGCATCAGAACCACTTTCCACGTGTGGATCGCCAAACTTCGATGTAGATTTAGCTTTTAGACCCCCCTTCCTTGGCCTTTTACCCTTGTCTTGCTTTTTTGTGGAGTCCCTTTTACCCAATTCCAATAGACTGTCCTTGTAGGGACTGCTAGTTAGAATCGTGGCTTTTCCTCTTTTGGTGGATCTATTCGGTCGAACAGAGGCTTTTGGTGGTGGCGAAAACGTGAAAGGAGAAATAAATTTTTCCGTATTGATAGACGTGCTTCCTACGCTAGTTCCAGCAAAGGAGGAACCTGGTAAGAGGGTTGGTAAATCGCAATCTTTTGCTTTGTTGAGGGAATGGGAGCTGGTTACAATGTCTGGGGAGTAAAACGACGAGCTTGGAGTCGCCGAGGTTGTGCAGGGTCTAGCCAAAACGGATTGCAACATTGGAGCTGATAGAGATCCCGACGCCGAGATGGAAACATCATCTGAAACGGACGTTGAATTGTAGCTTGGATCTGAAGATTTATGTGCTGTGAGCACTGAAGACGACTCTAAAGTTTCATTCAGGGGTGCAGCAAAATCTGGACATGGTTCATCGGAAGGAGCAGAGAAAGTGGGGTTTAAGAGTGGTGCTGGGAAATCTGTGGTTTCGGCAGGCGCGAATTCTTCTGGCTTGAATATATCTCTGTTAGTAGGAAATATTCCAGTCTTTCTAAAACCATTTGCGGCTGTATCTACCGTGGCTGCTCTCGTAAACGCGTTTCCGAAAATTTCAGCAACTTGATAAATTGTAACAACTCTTCCAGGGTTGTTCTTGAGCCATTTTTCTACCTCCTGGTCATATAACGTGGACAGCGGCTTCATAAAACTTACGTCCAAGGGCTGTAGTTTATGGGAACAATGAGGGGGTAGGCACAATAATTCTACTCCATTTTCACGCGCCAAATCAATGACTTCAATATTCTTCGTATGTGTAGAATGCCCATCCAAGATCAACAGCACACGATTGTCTTTTGAAGCCCCGGACATTTTCACAAAGTAGCTAAACCACTCAGTAAAAATAGACGTTTGCATCCAACCACTTTTGTGGCACGCGACAATAGATCCAGGGGGGGCTCCATCCATAAGCTCTGGCTTCATCCTGACACGGGGGAAAAATGAAGAGCGGAGGAATAAACGATCCCGTGGCATTCATGCATATCTCCACTGTTACTAATTCTCCTCTTTCTGAAGATGTTAGACTCCCAACTTGACGTCGGCCTTTCTTTGCAAGAATTCTGGACGGCTTCGTTTGTACGGTTGTCATCCCTGTTTCATCCACATTGTAAATATTGCTAGGATGGAAAAGGTGTTTATCAACCAGCTGCTCAAGAAGATCGAAGAAGTTGTTCACATTTTGTTGATTAAATGCTCTGGCACGCGCAGCTGACGTTGCCTCTGGTTGTCGTAAAGCTACCTCTGGGTGACGCTTTCGGAAGCCATAAATCCAATCCAATCCGGCCATTTTGGTAATTTTGTTGAAAGAATTAGGAAGACCATTCCTTTCTGCTATTTGGAAAGCCAGTGATCTTACATCAAAAGTTGTTAATCCAAACATTATGGCCTCCATTTTAAAAATATAGTTTACTAAATCAGCCTCTATATTCGGGTGAAATACGGTCTGAAAAAAAGAAACAAGTAATTGAGACGGAGAGAGCTTGAGTTATGAATTATGCTATACTTTAATTTACACCAATTGACAACGTTTAAGGCCAGTGTCGACAGAATGTGCTTCTTATATAATATATTAATCTATATTTCTGTCGAATAACCTACTTCGAGCTGGAACCGGAATCTGTCATTATTGAGTGAAGTTTTTTAAGGATTTATGAAAAGTTCTTTCTTATATGATGAAGAAGGTTTGTATTTGTCAATGGTCTGCATTTCAAATTATGTTTACGGATGGTAGCACGATATAAATTCTTTCAATTTATTGTTTACCTTAAACTGCCCTAACACTTTTGTGGAACCTTTTGCATATATGTTCTTATTTTTATGGCGTCTTTGGAGAGTAGCGAGAGGCACGTTGAAAGTTTTACTCGCATATCGCAATGAAAGCCCATTGTCCACAGCAAAAAGAGCCTCCTTCATAGACACTTCATTCCAAAACTGTCGTTGGGTTTTCCTTTGGTATTGCCTAACCATAGTGCCAATCTGAATAGAAAAAAGGATAAATTAAATAAACAAATAAACCAAAAATATTCCAACAACAGCCGATGTTAGCTGCAGTAGATTATTTAGATTATAGTAGGCCTATGTATAAAAATTGGTCTAAATGATATACCTCTTTTTAACACAATTAGAAACTTGTCTCTGTGGTTATTTTAGACAAGAAGATAAATTCCCTGTGCCCGTGTGTTTTAGTGTTCATAAATATATAAAAATTAAAAGGTTTTCACAAGTTCATTATACGATGTATTCCATTTACAATGCAAAACACGCGTTGGGGCAAAATGGGACGGCGTTTCATTTTGCCCCAAGCCGTATGTCTCATTTTGCCCCAAACCCGTGATTTTACTTTTTCTCTATGGGCAACGAAATTAGGTCACAACATGTAGGAAAGATTGTCTTAGGATAAAACTTGATCATATAACGATACAAGATAAAACACGAGGATTGAATGCGCTGTGATTTTACAACCTTTGTACAAATTCAAAAAGTGTACTTACTTAACATCAAAACGGTGAAAAAAGATCGTCTGGAGTGAGATTCAACAGAAATTCGACAGCGGTGGTAAAAACAACGTGACTGTGATTCTTGTACGACGCGCCTACACAAACTCATTGCCCGGTAGATGGCGCATATGTCTTGGCGGGTAAATCACAAAGTCCCATTTTGCCCCAGCGTTCCATATTGTCCCACTTTCCCCTAGCCCCAATTTTTATAACTGCACAGTATATATATGTAAACATATTCTTTTCGTGTTATTATGACACAGTATATACTGGTAGAGTTTTTATGTGTTGTCAGTTTTAAACCTCTAAGATAGTAGTTCAAATCTTTCATTACTTCTCTAATGATAGGTTGGTGGGTTGGTTGTTTTAGCCTATTGGCTCGTACATTCGTATGAATGATGTAACTCTAAGGATATGAAGGTCATTCAAATTTTACAGAGCACTACATCTCGGAGACATCGTTTTCTTTGTGCAGTGCCTGCATTTTGCACAACTTTTACGACTTCCGATAGCTCTTACGGAATTCGGAGACCTTCGTTTTTGACCCATTGTTATTTCCGATTAATTTTGAGGTACGCCATCTGCCGTCAGGGAAAAGTGAACCATTTATGAAGAAAGCGTCTGAGCATATTGTGAACAGACAAACAGTCGATGTTGCTATGAAATGGGCTGTTCTCGGTTAGACAATTTAAGCTTATTGACTTCGTATGTGCAAGCACCATATTGAAGGGTGCATTTTAAAGGTGTTTCCTATTTCAAGTAGACACGCGAGCTACACTGATGATACAAACATCAAATGACTGACATTGCTTCATTTTACAATAAATCTTCTTTATAAACAGCAACCTTTTCAAGATTAAGATTAAAGTCGTCTTCCAATCTTCACACTACGGAAAACCAGTCACAGATACATGTTCTTGGCGATTTTTCTTAATTTATTAGGGGTTTGGTTTCAGGCAGAGTACATACATGTAACACGTTTACACCGATTTAGATTCAATCTATTGGAATAACCGTTGATGGTAAAACAACTTGAACCGTTATTAAGATAACTTTTCTTTAGATCAGTAAGACTTCTGTAGTGCAGCATTAAAACATATATAAAATAAAAAAAAACAAACAAACAAGCCATTAGCTATTAAACACTAAGGATACTTATAGGCCTAATTCGTGGGAAACCTACATCCTCTTTCTATCCGTTATAGTCACTGTTATATTTCTTTTATTACAACCAAAGCGAATATCCAAGCCCTTAGATATCCATTTTAAATATGAAAAACTCTGAGACAACAGCAAAGATATTTACATTGATTTGTTGTAAAATCGACAAAATATATTCTAAGTTGGGTTAAGAATAACAGCATTCCTCTGATAAGACTGCACATCTTTAAGTGACTTGTCGAATTTTGCACCTTTTTCTTACGGACTAAAGGTCAATGGAATTTTACAGAAGACTTGTTAACTGGAATTGCTGAAGGATAATGTACAGTTCTCGCAGATTGAAAAGCGATTACAGCCTTGAAGCGACTCTAAAATTGATTGCCCTTACAGAATTTAGAGGCCATCTTTTTATTACCTCATTTTAGTTTGGGCGACTTTTTCCAGAGGCAATAATACTAACGACAACCGTTTATTAAATTGGTCGTGCCTCCTCGCAATACGGTTCCGTCGATACAATATTTTTTTCTTTTTTAGTGTACGAAAATAGGAATTCGTGATTATATAGACAGCGTCATTCCCTAACAAGAGTGAACACGACTTATAATACGGACTCTTCAAAGGTTTTATATTTGGATATATTTGGTTAAAATGAGGCGGAGTTTAGTGAGCACAGAGATTCGTGAAAACCATACCAAAAAAAATCAAATCACAATTAATGCTGCGAAAAAATACGATTTTAAAGGAGTTTATCACACAAGCAAACACTACTTACAGATCCAATTGTTACCCCGCTATGTTCTGAAAAACCATCTGATGTTTGTGTTTGTCAAAGACGGAAAATGGACAACATATCATTGTTTTGGAAACAATAAACTAAAAAGAGAGGATTACAATTTACTACATTAATGAAACATTAAATGTCAAAGAATTTCTTCGCGCGATATGTTTTACAAACCCTTTTCCACATAACGAAATTGAGCGAAAATCCACTAATTAACATTTGAAATCGGAAAACAACCTGTTAGTTATATCACACTTGATGAGTATGAATGTGTTAGATACCACCTAAATAATGAACTTAGTTCGGTTTATTGATGCTTATTTAGAGCCGCAGTTTCACTCCACCGGTCATTTCCGGTCAGTTTGAGAGAGATGTCAACGCTTACCCTGGACAGATCTCGTAGCAGAAATGATTACCGTCTTTTGAGCATTCAATAAAACGTTCATGTAATAGCGATTTCTCAGATGGTCACACGATCGGATTTTAGGTCTGAAGTAAGGCACTAAATATCCGTGGTGTTATCCATTCAACCAAGAAAATATTCTATGGGATGGTTAAAGTGGCATGAGCTGCCAAAATTCACTTTTTTCATAATTTTTAATGGTCACGACAGTAAGAGGCTTTGAAGACCATCGAAAAACTAAATGATTGGTGTTGGAATGAGGAAAATCCATACAGTATATGGCCTATACGAACCGGAATGGTGTTCCATAAGTAAAACAAAATTTAAATAACTGGGACGACCGTTCATTCATTCTAAGCCAAAGTTAGTTCAAAACAATACTTTATCGTACATTCTCGAGACTAAAAGCACTAAAAAGCTTCTGAATTATACGTTTTGAGAAAAATAACCGATAATTTCAACATTCTGTGTCAACGTCAAAATATCAATATTTTGGCAGCTCATGCCACTTTAAATTCTTCTTTAAACAGTTTATGAGTACGGCTTAAATTGAACGAATAATAAGTTGAAACAGAAATTCTTTGTGTCACTTCCCTGCTAGTTAGCTTTACATGGTTGGAAAACCTGGATCAGATAGTACAGGTTGTCCATTATATTCCCTATCATAATTGTATTAATATGCTGTGATGTACATTATAATCATATTGTTGAAGTTAACGGCAGTGGATTTGTAAAACCATCCATTGAGAACATCATATTAAGTTAATAAAGATAAATTTAACAGATAATCTATACAAGCATTATCATTATTATCACACCCAGTATTTACATATTCAATACAATGCTAACTTCTATCTGTAACTGTAAAATAACTCCTCCTTCCACAGCCCTGACATGTTAAGTTCTGGTACGCATACTTTCATTAACTGAACGCACCATTCAAACTAAAAATCAATCAATCAAAGCATCGGCCTGGAATAAAACTGCCGTTGAAGTTAAACTGTGTGCCAAATATTAAACAAGCATCACATTTTATAATCCAATAATATTAAGGTACAAACCCATAAATATACCCCTCCATTAATTGTATTAATTATATTTTATGAAACCATAACTCGTAATTCCCAAAACATGGTCACATCATTACATAGTGGAATTGTTTTGTGTGTTTTTGTTATTTTCAGTCAGTTAACGGCAGATTAAAAACGACTCTGCCTTTTTCGTATTTTGTTTCATATTTGAGATAGAGGACGTCTGCACTCGGTAATTAAAGGTCATCTAAGTATAAACCCGGATATATTTACAGATATTATCCTAATTAACTGATATCTTCGATCTGTGGAAGAAAATTATTCATACTAATTGAGGTAATAAGATCTTAATGTGTGTGACAGTAAATGTAATAATATGTGCGTATCGATGATTTTTATCGATGTAAAGACATAATTCCGGTCCATAATAGGGTTGTAAATCTTGTCTTTGATGAACGTCAGCTGTGTACACAGTAACCTGCATAACGTCAAGAATGTTTTACCAAAAATGTTCTAGCAATATTTGATTGATTGATTGATGTTTAACGCGCGCTCAGAGTTATTTTGCTTAGTTGAAGGCGAAAGTGTTTTATTCAGCCACCTTTTAAAAATCAAAATTACATTATTAGAAAATGTTAAAAACAGAAATTTGTATAACTCGTAAAACAAGAGTTCAAATTATTTAATTAAAATTGCAGTATTGATTAAAAATTTCAAAGTACTAAAACTTGATGTATCATAACTGTCTCAAATATTTGACAAATATCAAAACAAAATATTTGTTTAACATTTGTTTAACTTACAATCATGTCACACAAAAAATATTAATACTTTATACCAATAACCTTTTCAAAAAGACAGAGCTTTAATAAGTATTTTAGCTAATAATGTTATTGGACGTTTTAAAAGCACGAACATCACAGCAAAAATTTGCTACTGGGTTGTGGTCTTTTACGAGCGATATTGTCTTGAAGCTTTGAGACAATTCTAAGCCTCTGCGAATTAGTCGCTTCAAATGATCAGCGTCCAAGGAATAAACATAATATCTTTTTCTCAACAAACTTAGATGAGCTTGTATTAAGATAAAAATATGTTTGATCACTTACGACTTTATTATTGGTAAAAATGTAGGACTACATAGATACTAATAGATTAATGTACTGGTTGGAATCACAGTCAGTTATATGCTACACACAACGTCCATAACATATTATTTTACCTTTGGTAGGGAACAACATGTAGGGAAATCTCGAATGTTTTAGAATTGCTGTTAAAACTATTTCACTAAAATGTATAGAGCTTACTTCAATAACGTGGTCGGTTGGAATCGCCCCCCCCCCCCCCAATTGCCACGGTCTTGTATCTCGATTCTTCAATGACGATGTCTTGCAGCGTTAAATGTGCCACGTCGCCGGACCTTTTGATCTGATCTATGAGGACCAGGACTATTAAAGTGTTCCTGGCCTCATGGATCTGAGGCTTTGTCCAGCGGGACCAGGACTATTAAAGTGTTCCTGGCCTCATAGATCTGAGGCTTTGTCCAGCGGGACCAGGACTATTAAAGTGTTCCTGGCCTCATATATCTGAGGCTTTGTCCAGCGGGACCAGGACTAATAAAGTGTTCCTGGCCTCATAGATCTGAGGCTTTGTCCAGCGGGACCAGGACTATTAAAGTGTTCCTGGCCTCATAGATCTGAGGCTTTGTCCAGCGGGACCAGGACTATTAAAGTGTTCCTGTCCTCATATATCTGAGGCTTTGTCCAGCGGGACCAGGACTATTAAAGTGTTCCTGGCCTCATAGATCTGAGGCTTTGTCCAGCGGGACCAGGACTATTAAAGTGTTTCTGGCCTCATAGATCTGTGGCTTTGTCCAGCGGGACCAGGACTAATAAAGTGTTCCTGGCCTCATAGATCTGAGGCTTGGGGACCAGGACTAATAAAGTGTTCCTGGCCTCATAGATCTGAGGCTTGGGGACCAGGACTAATAAAGTGTTCCTGGCCTCATAGATCTGTGACTTTGTCCAGCGGGACCAGGACTATTAAAGTGTTCCTGGCCTCATAGATCTGAGGCTTTGTCCAGCGGGACCAGGACTAATAAAGTGTTCCTGGCCTCATAGATCTGAGGCTTTGTCCAACGGGACCAGGACTAATAAAGTGTTCTTGGCCTCATAGATCTGAGGCTTTGTCCAGCGGGACCAGGACTATTAAAGTGTTCCTGGCCTCATAGATCTGAGGTTTTGTCCAGCGGGACCAGGACTATTAAAGTGTTCCTGTCCTCATATATCTGAGGCTTTGTCCAGCGGGACCAGGACTAATAAAGTGTTCCTGGCCTCATAGATCTGTGGCTTTGTCCAGCGGGACCAGGACTAATAAAGTGTTTCTGGCCTCATAGATCTGAGGCTTTGTCCAGCGGGACCAGGACTATTAAAGTGTTCCTGGCCTCATAGATCTGAGGCTTTGTCCAGCGGGACCAGGACTATTAAAGTGTTCCTGGCCTCATAGATCTGAGGCTTTGTCCAGCGGGACCAGGACTATTAAAGTGTTCCTGGCCTCATAGATCTGAGGCTTTGTCCAGCGGGACCAGGACTATTAAAGTGTTCCTGGCCTCATAGATCTGAGGCTTTGTCCAACGGGACCAGGACTAATAAAGTGTTCCTGGCCTCATAGATCTGAGGCTTTGTCCAGCGGGACCAGGACTATTAAAGTGTTCCTGGCCTCATAGATCTGAGGCTTTGTCCAGCGACGACCGTGCTCCTCCTCCATTAACCTTGCCTTAAGCTGAAATGAAAATAAATAAAATATATTATTTATAGACATTGAAATTGTTCGACTGTTTGCTGTTGGATTTGAAATAACAAACCACTCTGACCTCTTTCACAACAGGAGAATTTTGAAACTCCATCACCATCCAAGGAGCTATAAGCAGTTAATATTTTTCGGTTTGGAGTCTCTGTTCATTTTGTTCTTGTCGGAAGGACTTTATCCACAGTTTTGTAAGATTGATGATGTGGTCCATGCAGGGAGGAGCATTGGTTTCCTCTACTTGTACCCATTTCAAAAACCTCACCAAGTAACTCAGATACACAACGATGGAGTCTGCTGTGTATCTGTAATAAAATGAATAAATCGTTTTACAGCACATTTTAGTTTATGGCTTTCTCAAATGCATCCCGTTTTGAAAAATACAGAAAACCGGCCACTTTTTTATGTATATATTATAAAGGATGTTTGCAGCAAGTGTGACTTTAAATAATTTGAACTCTTGTTTTGCGAGTTTTACAGATTTCTGTTTTTATCATTTTCTAATAATGTAATTTTGATTTTAAAAAGTTGTCTGAATAAAGTACTTTTACGTACATAACTTTTTAAGTGTAAACCACAGATAAAAAGGTCTGTAATGAGGGTAATCCAACCACTAAGTTAATCTACACTGATCGCTGTTGTTGTAATCAGTCTTCGATTCTTCGTTTGTTTTTCACCTCAATGTCTACATTCTAAACCAATCTGGACATGTTTTAAGTATCCTATCTTTAATTTTAATGGTTTAGGTCGTAGTAAGCTCATGTAAATTGGGTTTCTTAACAAATGCTGAACAGGCTACGGCGGCAAGTGGGGCTTTAAAATTGCAGTATTAATTTAAAATTTCGAAGTACTAAAACTTGATGTATCATAACTGTCTCTAACAAAAAGATTTTTTGAACATTTTGTTATCGCCCTCGCTTTATTATGGTAATATCCAATTTAATATGCTTATGAGAGAGATAGCTGTTGGTCAGTCAGTTTAATCTGTGTTGTCTGTTATTACGTACTGCTGAACTGTTAACATATGTATCTATTTCGATTGTCTTATAATTTTCTCGATCTCTATTGTGACGTATTGTCTGTTTGTTTGCTAACTTTTAACAATGTTTCAAGTTTGGCCTAGTTCCCAACTGTTCCTATGACGACTCCTTGGGAAAGTTCTAGTCTCTATAATGAGGTAATCTCAGGCCTATAATTTTAATTCACAACCTGTTGTAATGCGTAGATCCAAGAAGATTCTCGAAATACTCTATCTGTGTGCAAATGCTCAGATCTTTCTGGAAGTACTGAGAGTATATATAAGACGTTGTTTTATCGTTATCAGTCAGTCAGTTTCCAACTGGTCTCGGGGTGCTATATTTTGTTATGAGTCAGATTTATATTATATCTGAACTCTGTATGATACAGCTAGTAAGCTGCTATCTTTGAATACGATATTCGACTTGTGGCAGAGTCAGTTTCTATCTCGGAGAACTATAATATAGTTCAGTTTTCTATCTGAACTCGGTATATACTATAATTGGATCTCGTCTGTGATAGAGTCAGTTGAGAACTGTACTCTTTGATACAACTCTGTACTCTTGGATTATAAGTCCATTCATATTCAGCCTGCTTTGTCAGTGATACCTGACTTGTGAATTTTATCAAGAATTTATCCTGTGGATTTACCAGTGTGTCTTCAAGATTCATTCTGGGGATCTATATTTCGTAAATTCGTGGTCATCGGATTTAAACCAGTGAACTTTGTGAAGGAATACAGATTTCTAGAAACTGTAATTACTTAACTTGTATAATTAAGTCATTTTGATATATGTTTTCTTTCCAACGTTTATGTAATATTTGCCTGTAAATAAGTTAGTCTGTTTGCTTTTCAATATAAATCAAAATTTGTACATAAAATCTGCTGGTCTGTTGTTACTTCTTTTTATTATCATTCGCTATCTAACACTGAAGTGACCCAACCGGTTTTGGCTGAGGTGGTTATAGTATAAAGTCAGTCACTACTGACCTATTCGGGGCAGACATAATATGTCGTTATGCAGTGCAGAAGTCTCTGTACGTAGCCTATTATCATATCACGGTAATAATTTGTCACTGAGTACAAGGCATGTTGAAGTCTATCATGTCACTGTTTGTTATGAAGTCGCCATACTATGAAGAGTTATTATGCCACTGTTTGTTATGAAGTCGCCATACTATGAAGAGTTATTATGTCACTGTTTGTTATGAAGTCGCCATACTATGAAGAGTTATTATGTCACTGTTTATCATGAAGTCGCCATACTATGAAGAGTTATTATGTCACTGTTTATTATGAAGTCGCCATACTATGAAGATATATCATGTCGCTGTTTTACGTCGCCAACATTGAATATGTCATTTTCGTGTGGGAAATCTATGGGCGCATATTGTTGTAAGTAATTAATTACTATGTGGCTAATTTTGGGCTGTATTATTATGTAAGGAATTAACTGAATAATTTATGAAACTTAAATACTACTGTATTAGCTGTAACGGAATGCTATAATTTCGCAATATAAGCTTTGATAAACATGATCACCTGGCTAAATGTTTATCGGGAAATGCTTGTATTGATAACATTGAATGTTTTTGATTATGGCAAATTTACATCTATGTATGCGAACCTTTTTTTATATATATTTCACTTTCCTTTTCTTTTGTTTCTGTTAAAAGGTTCACCAGTCCTTATACTGCGTTGACACCATGCCCCCCTTCGTAATAATTTGTTTAACTTACACATAAAAATATTAGTACTTTATATCAATAACCTTTTCAGCAAGACAGAGCTTCAATAAGTATTTTAGCTTAAAAACGTTAGCGGGCGTTTTAAAGGCACGAACATCACAGCAAAAATTTGCTACTGGTTTGTGGTCTTTTACGAGCGATATTGTCTAGAAGCTTTGGGACAATTCTAAACCTCCGAGAATTACTTGCTTCAAATGATCAGCGTCCAAGGAATAAATATAATATCTTTTTCTCATCAAACTTAGGTGAGCTTGTATTAAGATAAAATTATGTTTTTATAACTTACGACTTTATTTCCGGTAAATATGTAGGACCTACATAGATACTAATAGATTAATGTACTGGTTGGAATCACAGTCAGTTATATGCTACACACAACATCCATAGCATATTATTTTACCTTTGGTAGGGAACAACATGTAGGGAAATCTCGCATGTTTTAGAATTGCTGTTAAACCTATTTCACTAAAATGTATAGAGCTTACTTCAATAACGTGGTCGGTTGGAATCCCCCTCCATTGCCACGGTCTTGCATCTCGATTCTTCAGTGACGATGTCTTGCAGCGTTAAATGTGCCAGGTCGCCGGACCTTTTGATCTGATCTATGAGGACCAGGCCTATTAAAGTGTTCCTGTCGTCATAGATCTAAGGCTTTGTCCAGCGACGACCCTGATCCTCCTCCATTAACCTTGCCTTAAGCTGAAATGAAAATAAATAAAATATATTATTTATAGACATTGAAATTGTTAGACTGTTTGCTGTTGGATTTGAAATAACAAACCACTCTGACCTCTTTCACAACAGGAGAATTTTGAAACTCCAGCACCATCCAAGGAGCTATAAGCAGTTCATCTTTTTCGGTTTGGAGTCTCTGTTCATTTTGTTCATGTCGGAAGGACTTTATCCACAGTTTGGTAAGGTTGATGAGGTGGTCCATGCAGGGAGGAGCATTGATTTCCTCTACTTGTACCCATTTCAAAAACCTAACCAAGTAACTCATTTTTAGTTTATGGCTTTCTTAAATGCATCCCGTTTTGTATTAATAATAGTTTCTAACATAATCACTTACTTTTTCTCGACAATCAATGTGTCTATGTATTTGCCCTCTTCGCCCAACGTTTGTAGAAGATTGAAGGAGCTCACCTGCACCTCACCTCCCAAGTTTGTTACGTTAGCAAGAAGGACTTTCAGACCAGACAAAGTCGCCTTGATGGTAGATGGCTTACGCTTTCTACCCCCTGACCTGCCTACAAGAAAATTTGCATACCGATCTAATATGCTGAAAGGCTTTGCTTCGGGGGCTTCAGGCGCAGAGGCCACCGCCACAGGGGTCCTACCCAACAGATCATAGTACAACCGTGACTGCTTTTCAATGTCGTGCACCTGTAATAAACGTAACAGATTGATTGATTGTTTGGTGTTTTACGCCGGTCTCCAGATTATTTCACTTATATGGCGGCGTTGCCAGTTTTACTGTGGGAGGAAACCGGGCTCTGTGCCCGGAGGAAACCCACGACCTTCCGCTGGTAACTGGCAACCACCCCACATAGGTCGTTCGAGTGAAAACCAAGTCAGAACGTAACAGAAGATTACTATGTAAATCGTCTGCAATTAGCAAAAAATGTAAATACTTACATTTTCTAAATGATTGTCCATATGTTGTACGACAGAGGAGAAGTCAGGAAAGGGGCAGCGCCGAGATGATCTGAATCGTGTTTTCTTTGCTGGTTTTAAGTTTTGCTTCCCGAGCAAGTAGTCGATATCCCCAGGGAGGAGGTGTTTATGGCATGATATGAGGTGCCTCTTCATCTGAGTGACATTAGCACTACAACCTGACACAGGACACAGATACTGTTGTTTCTTTTGTGCTACCTTCTGTCGACATGCGGAAGTTAGTTGAACCTACAAAAGAAGAGATTCAATGCATCTCTGGAGAAAAAAATATCCAAATATGCACCCAGTTTTGAGCTGAGGCAATAAAATACCAATACCATACCTTTTTCGGGTCAAGCGTTAGCGAAGCGGTAGGTTGACTTGAGGTGTTCTGAATAAAATACAAAAATTAGATTTCAGTTTTTGAATTTCTCATATTAAGGATTCATAAATATAACTAAACGCTTGGAAATATGTATGTTAAAGTACTCACATTAATTTCGGGGAAGCAATGGTCCAGAGCGGGGGAGGCCTCGGTCAATTCCTGCGTCTCTATAGGAGCGTCATCTTCATCCGTCTCTCCTTCTGCCATGTACTTCTGAAAATTGAAGAGATTAATCCTTTTAGGCCTGAATAAATTGACGTTATAGATTTCGATTACAGAGGTTTTATTGAACTAAACTACCTTGAAAAATTGTCTCTCGGCTTCTTTCACTGGAATAGAAAAAAACAAATGATTAAAGAAGGTGGATGAAATAAAGAAATAATTATTTTCTGGAGTTTCCCACTTTAAATAACGACAATTAAATGATAACACAAACACTCACTCGCTTTCTTCTGTTCTTCGTCTCTAGTGTTTTTACTCTGCAAAAAGAAAAAATAATTTGTTTACTTTGAAAAGAATTCAACAAGTGAATAAAACAATGGAGGCTTTTTGCTTACGCACGAAATCCCCTCGTGTATTTTCCATATGGGATTTTGTGCGACTTCTTATAATAAGTCGGGGATTTTGTGCGTCAGAGGGTTGAATACAGTTTTGTAGCGTAGGTTGTTCCCTTAGTTTTTTTTAGGAAAACTGTTGCTACCATTCGATTCAGTTTAAAGAGACTTGCTTTAAAAAAAACACTCACTCTGTCCATTTCTATTATCGGCTCCATTTGTCTTGGATGGCAATCTTCAATATGTGGATCCTGCAATGATAAGTTCGCAATCTGTAAACCTATACAAACTATACATTTTCATTTTTAAAATTATTTTGTAAAGTTAAACACATACCGTAGACATTTCTCCCGTGGGTTCCTCCTTTATTTTGGATGATAAGGCAATGTTCTATTTGTGGTTCCTGCAACAATAATAAGTTCTCAATATTAAAACCAATACAAATTTCTGGCGTATATACAGGTTCAGATTAAACATGTCTTTGTGAGGTTTAACACATACACTACGCATTTCAGATTAAACACATACACTACGCATTTCAGGTATAGCTCCATCTTCATTTGGAGACATGGGCTCCTCGTTTATATCTTCTTCCTCCATCGAAACGCCCTCATTGCCTGGATTCTGAAATGGTAATGACAAATCAATATTAAACATATATATATATATATTTCGCATATTCATGTTCTGTTTTTAAGTGGAAGACACCTACCCTAAACTCGATTATCTCTAATTTCTCTTCCTTCACCGCCGTCATTGTCTAGATCCTGAAATTATAATATTTTTTTAATATTAAAACATATATATGTTTATCACCTTTGGGCTTTTATCTTGAATTGGATAATTCTATGCAGTTTAAAGGTACTCACATTTGTTTTCTCAAGATTACAGTGGGCCTCCACTTCTTTTTTTTCAGCAATCTGCCCATTCTTGACTCGTTTGTGCTACATACAAGGAAGACATCATTTTTTGGTTTATCAATTTAGAGAAGCATTTTCTTTATATAAAGAATATTACTTACGGATTTTTTCCCTACACTGGGTTCTTCCACAGACTGCTTTGCCACAACATTCTGAAAGCCAATGGATAAATTTGAATTGAAAAAATAACAGATGCATTATCTTTCCTTTTAAACTCGGTTGCAAATTATAAATGCTAAATATTAATATAATGCTTACCACTTGCTTAGACGGGAACAAGGTGTTGTCGATTTCTGGAATTTTAAAACTACGGTATTTAGTAAGAGTATTATCCATTGAATATCATTTTATTTTGGTTATGAAATTTTAGAAGAATTAAAAAACTAATTCCTCACCGGCTTTCCTCTTTCGCTCTCGTCGTCTTTTTTCTTTCGCCTGTTTTCTCTACAATATCAAAATAATTGCCTTAGGTTGGGAATAAAGAAATATAATTTGACTTCTTGATCTTGGCAGAAATGAATACTTACAGCATCTTTCTCAGCTCTTCTGGCAACAGCATCGGCTAGTCTTTGTTCTGCCGCTGCTTTCTGTAAACATTAAAAGCCCACTTGCCGCCGTAGCCTGTTTAAATCTGCTTAGAAAACCAATTTACATGAGCTTACTACGACTAATACCACTGAACTTAAACATAGGACACGTACTTTATCTGAGAAATGCAGACTGACGATCGGGTAAGAGTGACTCGAAAACCCTGCCGTTCATTTTTCAAGTGTAAACCACAGATGAAAAGGTCTGTAATGAGGGTAATCCAACCACAAAGTTGACCTACACTGATTGCTGTTGTTGTAATCAGGCTTCGATTCTTCGTTTGCTTTTCACCTCAATTTCTACATTCAAAATCTAACTGTCTTATGTTTAATTTAAATGGTTTTAGTCGTAGTAAGCCCATGTAAATTGGGTTTCTTAAAAAATGCTGAACAGGCTACGGCGGCAAGTGGGGCTTTAAAATTGCAGTATTAATTTAAAATTTCTAAAGTACTAAAAGTACTAAAACTTGATGTATCATAACTGTCTCCAACAAAAGATTTTTTAACATTTGTTTAACTTACAATTATGTCACATAAAAATATTAATACTTTATACCAATAACCCTTCACCAATAACAACATCAGCAAACTTACGTGAGCTTGTATTAAGATACAATTATGTTTTAGAACTTACGACTGTATTTCCGGTAAAAATGTAGGACCTACATAGATACTAATAGATTAATATACTGGTTGGAATCACAGTCAGTTATATGCTACACACAACATCCATAGCATATTATTTTTCCTTTGGTAGGGAACAACATGTAGGGAATTCTCGCATCATAGATCATAGATCTGAGGCTTTGTCCAGCAACGACCGTGATCCTCCTCCATTTACCTTGCCTTAAGCTGAAATGAAAATAAATAAAATATATTATTTATAGACATTGAAATTTTTAGACAGTTTGTTGTTGGATTTGAAATAACAAACCACTCGGACCTCTTTCACAACAGGAGAATTTTGAAACTCCAGCACCATCCAAGGAGCTATAAGCAGTTCATCCTTTTCGGTTTGGAGTCTCTGTTCATTTTGTTCATGTCGAAAGGACTTTATCCACAGTTTTGTAAGGTTGATGAGGTGGTCCATGCAGGGAGGAGCATTGGTTTCCTCTACTTGTACCCATTTCAAAAACCTAACCAAGTAACTCAGGTACACAACGATGGCGTCTGCTGTGTATCTGTAATAAAATGAATAAATCGTTTTACAGCACATTTTTAGTTTATGGCTTTCTTAAATGCATCCCGTTTTGTATTAATAATAGTTTGTAACATATTCACTTACTTTTTCTCGGCAATCAATATGTCTAGGTATTTGCCCTCTTCGCCCAACGTTCGTAGAAGATTGAAGGAGCTCACCTGCACCTCACCTCCCAAGTTTGTATCGTTAGCAAGAAGGACTTTCAGACCAGACAAAGTCGCCTTGATGGTAGATGGCTTACGCTTTCTACCCCCTGACCTGCCTGCAAGAAAATTTGCATACTGATCTAATATGCTGAAAGGCTTTGCTTTGGGGGCTTCAGGCGCAGAGGCCACCGCCACAGGGGCGCTGCCCAACAGATCATAGTACAACCGTGACTGCTTTTCAATGTCGTGCACCTGTGATAAACGTAACAGAAGATTACTATGTAAATCGTCTGCAATTAGCAAGTTATTAGTCACCTAAAATGTAAATACTTACATTTACTAAATGATTGTCCATACGTTGTACGACAGAGGAGCAGTCAGGAAAGGGGCAGCGCCGCGATGATCTGAATCGTGTTTTCTTTGCTGGTTTTAAGTTTCGCTTCCCGAGCAAGTAGTCGATATCCCCAGGGAGGAGGTTTTTATGGCATGATATGAGGTGCCTCTTCATCTGAGTGACATTAGCACTACAACCTGACACAGGACACAGATACTGTTGTTTCTTCTGTGCTACCTTCTGTCGACATGCGGAAGTTAGTTGAACCTACAAAAGAATGAAATGCAATGGAGAAAATATATCCAAATATGCACCCAGTTTTGAGTTGAGGCAATAAAATACCATTACCATACCTTTTTCGGATCAAGCGTTAGCGAAGCGGTAGGTTGACTTGAGGTGTTCTGAATAAAATACAAAAATTAGAATTCAGTTTTTGAATTTCTCATATTAAGGATTCATAAATATAACTAAACGCTTGGAAATATGTATGTTAAAGTACTCACATTAATTTCGGGGAAGCAATGGTCCAGAGCGGGGGAGGCCTCTGTCAATTCTGTCATCTTCTCACAGACTTGAGCACACTAATCCTATCTTCCAAAATCTCCAAATTCTAAATATATTCCAACTAAACAATTATCTCTCTGTCGTTACCTTTCACAAGTTTATTCACCAATCAGTATCCGTTCCTGTTAACTTTGCTAACTACTATATTCGCAAAACTGATATCCATCAATATCCCACAAGACAACATTCTGTAAATCTGCACATTCCATATTGCCCTACAAACTCCTCACGCCACACACTGCGTGTTGCTGGTGCGCGTCACTGGAACTCCCTACCTGTAGCTCTAAAACAAATACTGTCCATCTCCCTATTCAAATCCAAAGCAAAAAGTTACCTTTTAAATTCACAAGTCGGATCTCTCATCACCACTTTGTAAATATGTTGTAATTTAATAGAAATCCAAATATATAATTTCATCTACATAACCTTTAAAGAAATGCCACATAACCTTTCAAACACGGGATAGAACAAGCCCCATTGGGGCTTTTTTCCCGCCAATATTTATTCCGATAAGATAAATTCTACATGATTGTATATATCAATTTTGGTGAATAAATATATTATTATTATTATTATATAATTCCTGCGTCTCTATAGGGGCGTCATCTTCATCCGTCTCTCCTTCTGTCACGTACTTCTGAAAATTGAAGAGATTAATCCTTTTAGGCCTGAATAAATTGACGTTATAGATTTCGATTACAGAGGTTTTATTGAACTAAACTATCTACCTTGAAAAATTGTCTCTCGGCTTCTTTCACTGAAATAGAAAAAAAACAAATGATTAAAGAAGGTGGATGAAATAAAGAACTAATTATTTTCTGGAGTTTCCCACTTTAAATAACGACAATTAAATGATAACACAAACACTCACTCGCTTTCTTTTTTTCTTCGTCTCTAGTGTTTTTACTCTGCAAAAAGAAAAAAGTAATTTGTTTACTTTGAAAAGAATTCAACAAGTGAATAAAACAATGAAGGCTTTTTGCTTACGCACGAAATCCCCTCATGTATTTTCCATATGGGATTTTGCTCGAACGACCTATGTGGGATGGTTGCCAGTTACCAACGGAAGGTCGTGGGTTTCCTCCGGGCATAGAGCCCGGTTTCCGCCCACAATAAAACTGGCGACGCTGCCATATAAGTGAAATAATCTTGAGCGTAAAACACCAAACAATCAATCATATGGGATTTTGTGCGACTTCTTATAATAAGTCGGGGATTTTGTGCGTCAGAGGGTTGAATACAGTTTTGAAGCGTAGTTTGTTCCCTTAGTTTTTTTCAGTGAAACTGTTGCTACCATTTGGCTCAGTTTAAAGAGACTTGCTTTAAAAAAAAAACACTCACTCTGTGCATTTCTATTATCGGCTCCACTTGTCTTGGATGGCAATCTTCAATATATGGATCCTGCGATGATAAGTTCGCAATCTGTAAACCTATACAAAATGTTTGCGTATATACATTTTCATTTTAAAAATTATTTTGTAAAGTTAAACACATACCGTAGACATTTCTCCCATGGGTTCCTCTTTATTTTGGATCATAAGGCAATGTTCTATTTGTGGTTCCTGCAACAATAATAAGTTCTCAATATTAAAACCAATACAAATTTCTGGCGTATATACAGGTTCAGATGAAACATGTCTTTGTAAGGTTAAACACATACACTACGCATTTCAGGTATAGCTCCATCTTCATTTGGAGACATGGGCACTTCGTTTATATCTTCTTCCTCCATCGAAACGCCCTCATTGCCGGGATTCTGAAATGGTAATCATAAATCAATATTAAACATATATATATATATATTTCGCGTATTCATGTTCTGTTTTTAACTGGGAGACACCTACCCTAAACTCTATTATCTCTAATTTCTCTTCCTTCACCGCAGTGCAGACTTCATTGTCTAGATCCTGGAATTATAATATTTATTTAATATTAAAACATTTGTATGTTTATCACCTTTGGACTTTTATCTTGAATTGGATAATTTTATGCACGTTTAAAGGTACTCACATTTGTTTTCTCAAGATTACAGTGGGCCTCCACTTCTTTTGTTTCAGAAATCCGCTTCTTCTTGACTCGTTTGTGCTAACTACAAAGAAGACATCATTTTTTGGTTTATCAATTTAGAAAAGCATTTTCTTTATATAAAGAATATTACTTACGGATTTTTTCCCTACACAGTGTTCTTCCACAGACTGCTTTGCCACAATATTCTGAAAGCCAATGGATAAATTTGAATTGAAAAAATAACAGATGCATTATCTTTCCTTTTAAACTCGGTTGCAAATTATAAATGCTAAATATTAATATAATGCTTACCAGTTGCTTGGACGGGGACAAGGTGTTGTCGATTTCTGGAATTTTAAAACAACAGTTTTTAGTAAGAGTATTATCCATTGAATATCATTTTATTTTGGTTATGAAATTTTAGAAGAATTAAAAAACTAATTCCTCACCGGCTTTCCTCTTTCGCTCTTGTCGTCTTTTTTCTTTCTGTTGTTTTCTCTACAATATCAAAATAATTGCCGTAGGTTGGGAATAAAGAAATATAATTTGACTTCTTGATCTTGGCAGAAATGAATACTTACAGCATCTTTCTCAGCTCTGCTGGCAACAGCATCGGCTAGTCTTTGTTCTGCCGCTGCTTTCTGTAAACATTAAGATCAATGTACCTATATTCTAGATTGCTAAAACACGCACACAGATGTAAACATGTAACACTTAATTCTTTGATATTGCTCATGATGTTCGTTCGTCTTTAAGGAGAGAGTTGTAACCAGCATCATGAACTGCTCAAAATCGATAGGTTTACAATAATAATGTGTCATATTTTAGACAAGATACTTACGATTCGCTCTATTTCTTCTTTCTCTTCCCCCATCAATTTCTGTAAAAAATATAACAGGATTTAGGTGTAAATCATAAAACAAATGTCTATTATCTAAGCACAATAAATAGATACGTACTCTTTCAATATCTTCTTTTATTTTTTTTTGTTTTTCTTCCATCTTTTTAATTCTTTTTTCATTCTTCTTTCGTTCGGCCCGTCAAAATGAAATTGGTTTGATGTCAGACATAGAGTCGATGTTTCATCAGGTACGGGTTCCTTTGGAAGATAGGGACTGCTTGCGGTTCCTATGGTGGCCCGATGGTGACACAGAACTTCCCCCAAATACTTACCGAATGGCAGTCCATCTTTTCGGCGCTGTTTCTTCCCCTTCTTGTTAAAACGCAGCCCTCCACAAAACGGCGGATGATAACATCGACAAGTGCTCTCCCCAAGCCATCGAAATCGTCAAGAAGAATTTCTATGTGGACGATCGTGTTGTATCTGTCTCAACTGAAAAGGAAGCTGTAAACACAATAAAGAACGTTACTGATCTTTGCAAACGTGGTGGATTCAACCTTACTAAGTGGACAAGCAACAATAGAAAAGCATTGGACTCTACCGACAAGACTGAATTGTCTAAAGATCTAAAGACATTAAATCTAGACTGTGATGCTCTCCCTAATGAACGTGCTTTGGGTGTTCACTGGATCACCGAGGAAGATGCGATAGGCTTCAAAATACAACCACCCAATAAACCGCCCACAAAACGAGGAATATTGTCTGTCGTGAGCTCTATCTTCGGCCCACTTGGCTTTGTGGCACCCTTCATTCTTACTGGAAGACTAATTCTTCAAGAACTTTGTCAGCTTGGCCTTGATTGGGATGATATTATACCACCTACCATTTTATCAAAATGGCTGCGTTGAATTTCAGAACTACCACTTCTAGAAAAGTTTAAAGTTTCGAGATGCTACAAACCTGTAAACTTTGGAAACGTTGTCTCCCGAGAACTCCATGTATTCTCCGATGCTAGTGAAAATGGCTATGGCGTTGCCATTTATCTTGGCCAAACGAACTCTGAGGGACATCATCATTGTGCCCTGGTACTTTGAAAGTCGAGAGTTGCCCCTTTGAAAAGGATCACTATCCCAAGAATGGAGCTTACTGCTGCTACGGTAGCCGTCCGCTTGAGCAAAATTGTGAAGCAAGAGTTGGATTTAGTACTTGACTTTCAATTCTTCTGGACAGACAGTCAGTCTGTAATCCGCTATATTTGTAACGATTATCAGAGATAGAACTAACCCTAGTCAGTGGCATTATGTGGAATCAAAGGTAAACCCAGCAAATTCAGCCTCCCGTGGATTGAACATCGACAAATTTCTTCAGAATGCTGAATGGCTTCAGGGTCCTAGGTTTTTATGGGAACCAAAGTCTCTCAATGGCCCCAGATGACAGATACTTGCCGCACTCTAACCGAAGATGATATAGAAATCAAGACCGTAAATTCCATCGCCATTTCTGATCAGCAGCCTTCAGATTCCATCAGCAGCTTCATTCACTCCAAATCAGAATGGACTAAACTGAAGCGGACAATGGCTTGGATCATCCATGCTTCTGAGAAATTTAAGACCCAGTCTTCTTCTTCAAGAGATAACAAATTTTTAAGGTAAAAAACCTCATTTTACCTTTTTAGTTCATAGAAAAGGCTGAAACGTTTCTAATAAAACATGCTCAAAGTCAATTTTTCCAATCAGAGTTAAATATTTTGGCTGACAAGTAATCTTCCACTCGGAACATTCGGACTGGTCCTCTAAGAAAACTTGACCCGTTTCTTAAGGATGGCCTGTTTCGTGAAGGCGGACGACTTGATAGAGCAGAAATTCCCTTCAATTTGAAGCACCCCATTATCCTCCCAAAACAGTCACATTTGTCAACACTTTACTTTACCTAAGGCATATCCACAAGACCGTCGGACATTTAGGGAAAGCTTCAATGTTGTCTAAACTAAGGGAAAAATACTGGATTCCTGGAGCAACGACTTCCTGTAAAAGTATTCTAAGTAAATGTGTCATTTGTCGAAAATATCAGTCCCGCAAGTCCAAACAGAAAATGGCAGGCCCCCCACTTGATAGACTGACACCAAACGAACCGCCATTTTCTTCGGTCGGTTTGGATTACTTCGGACCAATTGAAACCAAGAGAGGAAGATGTGTAACTAAAAGGTATGGTGTTGTTTTCACCTGCTTAAATACCAGAGCAGTGCATCTAGAACTAGCTTCCTCTTTAACCACTGACTCTTGTGTGAACGCCATACGACGCTTCATCTCTCGTCGTGGTCCAGTCAACATAATAAGATCTGATAATGGGACAAATCTCGTTGGGTGTCAAAATGAACTGAAACAGGAGCTTGATAAACTCAATCAATCGTCTATCAGCAAATCGCTTCATCATTGGAGCATCGTATGGAAGTTTAACCCTCCAGCAGGGTCACATCATGGCGGAGTATGGGAAAGAATGATTCGTCTTGGTTCGCAAACCTTCAATTTCTGTATCAACGATTTGTTTGCAAGGAATAAAAGTCACCAGGGTTTCACATATTGTCAATTCTTTGTCTCATTGTGACCAATGCCTTGTTCTTCAATTTTAGAGTACTTACAGTAGTTTACACTTTACATTTCTCAAAATATTTTACATTCTTTGGGTTGTGCGTTTTTAATGGCGCTAAGTATATTTAGCTAAAAACGCCATATTCAAACATTTGCTACTGGGTTGTGGTCTTTTTGGGAGCGATATTGTCTGGAAGCTTTGGGTCAATTCCAAACCTCCGAGAATTAGTCGCTTCTAACGATCAGCGTTCAAGGAATAAATATAATGTCTTTTTCTCATCATACTTACGTAAGCTTGTTTTAAGATAAAATTACGTTTTCTCACTTACGACTTTATTCCCGGTAAATATGTATGACCTAATACATAGTACTAATAGATTAATGTACTGGTTGGAATCACAGTCAGTTATATGCTACACACAACATCCATAGCATATTAGTTTCCCTTTGGTTTTAAGTAATTTATTGAAATTGTGTAACTAAGTGGTTTTACTAAAGCCAAAATATATATAAAAAAAACTTTTTCCTAAAAACAACAACACAAAACAAAAACACACACAAAGAACACAATTGTACAGGCACACAAACAACACAATTGTACACACACACACACACAAACAACACAATTGCACAGACATTGTTATACCGTCTTGCTCTTGCAGATGACTCATCATCGGTTAACTGATTGCTTTTTCCAAAAATATCACAGCAAATATCAGATCATGGATGACAGATGTCAACTGACTTAAAGAATCATTATTTTCCTCAATAAATAACAAGACAAACAAAGAAATAGTGACAAGAAGTATGTTTGGATATCACACTGAAATATCTGATTGTCTGTGATTGTCAATACGCCTCACATTATTTATTGCAGTTACACTGTAATCTAATATGGATAGTTATGGTGCCTTATTTGTTTTGTAACAGTACATATCTTGGGTAGATTGATTGATTGATGTTTTACGCCACACTTAAGATTATTTTACTTATATGGCGGCGTTTAGTGGGAGGAAACCTGGCTCGTTGCCCGGAGAAACCCCCCGACATTCGGTGAGTACCTGCAACTCCTCCACATACGGCGATTGAGTGAAAAATCAACTGTGTGTGATTCGAACCCGCGTCACATCGATGGAAGGTATGTGTGGGACTGAGGAACGATCACTCTAACCCACTGGACCACCGAGGTCTGTGTGGGACTGATGGACGATCACTCTAACCCACTGCACCACCGAGGCCCCTATCTTGGGTAAAAGTAAACCTTATATAATTCCCTTGGGTACATCCACCTGGTATTTCAACTTCATTGTAAGTTGTATCACATCTTGGATTGTTTCTTACCAGTCCAATTAAATAGTTTTGCGTATTTTTCCTTGGCCTCTGGAAGTTACTAGCTGGTTGTTTTGTACATTTTTTGAAATAAAAGTTAGACGTGATATATGGATGGAAATCTAAAAGTTGACGGTGAATTGTCAGCAGAATTCTCCCGTTAACTCATCTTGATTGTAGAATAATAATTGTGACCTGATGTCCAAATCCTGGTCAAGTTTCGTGCTCCTGTAGAAGACACTCAATATTGAGGGAAATTAACAAATGTGTTTTACCAGACTTGTGAGTTATTGTCCCGCAGTTATATCCGGTCAGTTTGCTCGGCACGCCAACAGTCACCTGGCAAAAGCACCATGACGGAACTGTTCTTATTGACCTAAACCGCTGTGCAAGTTGATATCAGCTGACGAAAAAGACAAACATTTGACGTTGATATGAAATATGCTTTAGAATTTGGTTGTCCTCTGTTTGTTCAAAATGGCCAACAAATCCCTATGAAAAAGTACTCACAAGTTTACGCTTTCATATAGCGAGAGTTCAATATATGATTTACCTTATGTCAACTACTCGGCTAATACTATTAGAATATGTATCAAAAACAATTCCAAAGACACTATCTTTCCATCATTTCATGAAGTATTATTTTTTATCACATAACTGTGTTGTTATTCGCGTACATAAAACCATGTGGTAAATATGGTATGTAACTAGTTGCATAACACTTTCAATGAAACTGATTGGATGAGAGCGTGGGGAAATTATCGGTACGCGCGCCAGTGGGACTTTTTGTTGTTGCTGTTTTCATGTGTAAATGTTATACCACCTACCATTTTATCAAAATGGCTGCGTTGAATTTCAGAACTACCACTTCTAGAAAAGTTTAAAGTTTCGAGATGCTACAAACCTGTAAACTTTGGAAACGTTGTCTCCCGAGAACTCCATGTATTCTCCGATGCTAGTGAAAATGGCTATGGCGTTGCCATTTATCTTGGCCAAACGAACTCTGAGGGACATCATCATTGTGCCCTGGTACTTGGGAAGTCGAGAGTTGCCCCTTTGAAAAGGATCACTATCCCAAGAATGGAGCTTACTGCTGCTACGGTAGCCGTCCGCTTGAGCAAAATTGTGAAGCAAGAGTTGGATTTAGTACTTGACTTTCAATTCTTCTGGACAGACAGTCAGTCTGTAATCCGCTATATTTGTAACGATTATCAGAGATAGAACTAACCCTAGTCAGTGGCATTATGTGGAATCAAAGGTAAACCCAGCAAATTCAGCCTCCCGTGGATTGAACATCGACAAATTTCTTCAGAATGCTGAATGGCTTCAGGGTCCTAGGTTTTTATGGGAACCAAAGTCTCTCAATGGCCCCAGATGACAGATACTTGCCGCACTCTAACCGAAGATGATATAGAAATCAAGACCGTAAATTCCATCGCCATTTCTGATCAGCAGCCTTCAGATTCCATCAGCAGCTTCATTCACTCCAAATCAGAATGGACTAAACTGAAGCGGACAATGGCTTGGATCATCCATGCTTCTGAGAAATTTAAGACCCAGTCTTCTTCTTCAAGAGATAACAAATTTTTAAGGTAAAAAACCTCATTTTACCTTTCCAGTTCATAGAAAAGGCTGAAACGTTTCTAATAAAACATGCTCAAAGTCAATTTTTCCAATCAGAGTTAAATATTTTGGCTGACAAGTAATCTTCCACTCGGAACATTCGGACTGGTCCTCTAAGAAAACTTGACCCGTTTCTTAAGGATGGCCTGTTTCGTGAAGGCGGACGACTTGATAGAGCAGAAATTCCCTTCAATTTGAAGCACCCCATTATCCTCCCAAAACAGTCACATTTGTCAACACTTTACTTTACCTAAGGCATATCCACAAGACCGTCGGACATTTAGGGAAAGCTTCAATGTTGTCTAAACTAAGGGAAAAATACTGGATTCCTGGAGCAACGACTTCCTGTAAAAGTATTCTAAGTAAATGTGTCATTTGTCGAAAATATCAGTCCCGCAAGTCCAAACAGAAAATGGCAGGCCCCCCACTTGATAGACTGACACCAAACGAACCGCCATTTTCTTCGGTCGGTTTGGATTACTTCGGACCAATTGAAACCAAGAGAGGAAGATGTGTAACTAAAAGGTATGGTGTTGTTTTCACCTGCTTAAATACTAGAGCAGTGCATCTAGAACTAGCTTCCTCTTTAACCACTGACTCTTGTGTGAACGCCATACGACGCTTCATCTCTCGTCGTGGTCCAGTCAACATAATAAGATCTGATAATGGGACAAATCTCGTTGGGTGTCAAAATGAACTGAAACAGGAGCTTGATAAACTCAATCAATCGTCTATCAGCAAATCGCTTCATCATTGGAGCATCGTATGGAAGTTTAACCCTCCAGCAGGGTCACATCATGGCGGAGTATGGGAAAGAATGATTCGTCTTGGTTCGCAAACCTTCAATTTCTGTATCAACGATTTGTTTGCAAGGAATAAAAGTCACCAGGGTTTCACATATTGTCAATTCTTTGTCTCATTGTGACCAATGCCTTGTTCTTCAATTTTAGAGTACTTACAGTAGTTTACACTTTACATTTCTCAAAATATTTTACATTCTTTGGGTTGTGCGTTTTTAATGGCGCTAAGTATATTTAGCTAAAAACGCCATATTCAAACATTTGCTACTGGGTTGTGGTCTTTTTGGGAGCGATATTGTCTGGAAGCTTTGGGTCAATTCCAAACCTCCGAGAATTAGTCGCTTCTAACGATCAGCGTTCAAGGAATAAATATAATGTCTTTTTCTCATCATACTTACGTAAGCTTGTTTTAAGATAAAATTACGTTTTCTCACTTACGACTTTATTCCCGGTAAATATGTATGACCTAATACATAGTACTAATAGATTAATGTACTGGTTGGAATCACAGTCAGTTATATGCTACACACAACATCCATAGCATATTAGTTTCCCTTTGGTTTTAAGTAATTTATTGAAATTGTGTAACTAAGTGGTTTTACTAAAGCCAAAATATATATAAAAAAAACTTTTTCCTAAAAACAACAACACAAAACAAAAACACACACAAAGAACACAATTGTACAGGCACACAAACAACACAATTGTACACACACACACACACAAACAACACAATTGCACAGACATTGTTATACCGTCTTGCTCTTGCAGATGACTCATCATCGGTTAACTGATTGCTTTTTCCAAAAATATCACAGCAAATATCAGATCATGGATGACAGATGTCAACTGACTTAAAGAATCATTATTTTCCTCAATAAATAACAAGACAAACAAAGAAATAGTGACAAGAAGTATGTTTGGATATCACACTGAAATATCTGATTGTCTGTGATTGTCAATACGCCTCACATTATTTATTGCAGTTACACTGTAATCTAATATGGATAGTTATGGTGCCTTATTTGTTTTGTAACAGTACATATCTTGGGTAGATTGATTGATTGATGTTTTACGCCACACTTAAGATTATTTTACTTATATGGCGGCGTTTAGTGGGAGGAAACCTGGCTCGTTGCCCGGAGAAACCCCCCGACATTCGGTGAGTACCTGCAACTCCTCCACATACGGCGATTGAGTGAAAAATCAACTGTGTGTGATTCGAACCCGCGTCACATCGATGGAAGGTATGTGTGGGACTGAGGAACGATCACTCTAACCCACTGGACCACCGAGGTCTGTGTGGGACTGATGGACGATCACTCTAACCCACTGCACCACCGAGGCCCCTATCTTGGGTAAAAGTAAACCTTATATAATTCCCTTGGGTACATCCACCTGGTATTTCAACTTCATTGTAAGTTGTATCACATCTTGGATTGTTTCTTACCAGTCCAATTAAATAGTTTTGCGTATTTTTCCTTGGCCTCTGGAAGTTACTAGCTGGTTGTTTTGTACATTTTTTGAAATAAAAGTTAGACGTGATATATGGATGGAAATCTAAAAGTTGACGGTGAATTGTCAGCAGAATTCTCCCGTTAACTCATCTTGATTGTAGAATAATAATTGTGACCTGATGTCCAAATCCTGGTCAAGTTTCGTGCTCCTGTAGAAGACACTCAATATTGAGGGAAATTAACAAATGTGTTTTACCAGACTTGTGAGTTATTGTCCCGCAGTTATATCCGGTCAGTTTGCTCGGCACGCCAACAGTCACCTGGCAAAAGCACCATGACGGAACTGTTCTTATTGACCTAAACCGCTGTGCAAGTTGATATCAGCTGACGAAAAAGACAAACATTTGACGTTGATATGAAATATGCTTTAGAATTTGGTTGTCCTCTGTTTGTTCAAAATGGCCAACAAATCCCTATGAAAAAGTACTCACAAGTTTACGCTTTCATATAGCGAGAGTTCAATATATGATTTACCTTATGTCAACTACTCGGCTAATACTATTAGAATATGTATCAAAAACAATTCCAAAGACACTATCTTTCCATCATTTCATGAAGTATTATTTTTTATCACATAACTGTGTTGTTATTCGCGTACATAAAACCATGTGGTAAATATGGTATATAACTAGTTGCATAACACTTTCAATGAAACTGATTGGATGAGAGCGTGGGGAAATTATCGGTACGCGCGCCAGTGGGACTTTTTGTTGTTGCTGTTTTCATGTGTAAATGTGTCTCTCGATTGCCCTGTCAAAATGTTATGTACTATGGCACACAGAAATTTTCCAGTCAATTCGCACACACATATCAAGTCAAGAAAGATTTAAATTGAAAGTCCCACAACCATAATGTCTCTTTTAAAAAAAAATGAATTGCAAAAGCCAATCGAGTGACGAGTCAGCTAGGCATAATGATATACAGGTCAACTCGTCGCTATAATTGGAACGCAGGCTAGTTGTGACCTAGCTAACTTCAGAACGAATTTTAACGGAATTTTTGTTTGATAAAATCAAACAATGTTATAGATTTATATTTTTTTAAACTAGTCTGCGTTTTTATCCTAGAAATTCAAGCGGAATTGACATGGATCTAATTCATTGTTTCGGCGGAGAACTTCACCTGCGGCTGTTGTCTATTTATAACTTCTAATGACGTTACGATCGGTACAATTTTCAATTACGGTAATTTTCTTCGTTTTTTTCAAGTTTAGTTATGCGATAAACAGAATCTCACACTCGTGGTCATTAGATATCAAACTTATGAAACTCGTTGATTAAGTTTTAAATATGTTGCTTGCTGAAGCTCGCTCGCACCATATTCAAAACTTACTCAACTCGTTTCATACATTTCATATGAAATGCTAGTCCGCAATATGTTGAGTGGATTGAAGGATAAATTCTGATACGCCCACACGGGCTTCTTCAATACCACGTCAACATAGGGTGCATTTGAAAAATCTAAGAGTTGCTCTCGGAATTTAAAAAAAAATGATAACTCGCAATTTTTAAACACTACTCACCTAAAATTTTGTCCGAAAGCTTCTTTGATAATCCCTTCGTAGAGCTAAACCATCATCTGTGACCATACACATCGCCAAACAACGGAATTCACTAATGAAGGAAAGAAAACTCTTGCGTATGAATTTACAACTTCTTGGTTTATTTGGGTTTATTTGTAAATCCATACGCAAGAGTTTTCTTTCCTTCATTATTATGCTCAACTTCTAAATGCCACTTAAACAAGAAATTCACTAAGTTTAAATCCCCTTTGCGTTATCACCGACCTTCCCAGACAGCCGTTACCGGTTGTAGTGGCGAGCATGATTTGAAAGTTCACGGTAGATGGCAGTGTGATCGCCCGAGAAAAATTTTAGTGAACACAGACGGAATTCAAACTTCGCGAACAGACTTTACCAGATTTTAAGGTCACATATGATGGTTCAGCTCTACGAAGGGATTATCAAAGAAGCTTTCGGACAAAATTTTAGGTGAGTAATGTTTAAAAATTGCAAGTTATCATTTTTTTAAATTCCGAGAGCAACTCTTAGAGTTTTCAAATGCACCCTATGTTGACGTGGTATTGAAGAAGCCCGTGTGGGCGTATCAGAATTTATCCTTCAATCCACTCAACATATTGCGGACTAATCAAATGCCCACTCGTGTGAGATCCTCAATGTATGAACTTCAATCCGCAATTTTTCATTTTCGTGTTTAAAACATGTGAGTGCGAATACGTTAAAATGCAGGAACAACGAGAAGGGATTACGGTTTGCAGCAATACTCGGTTAGGATAAAATAACATTCGCGCCAATTTATCATAAAGTGTGTATACAGTGTTTTAGCGTTTGTGTTTGCTAAGTTTAGCTGACTGGAGATGCGGCTCTTCTGCGTTTTCCCCACTTGGGAACTGCCTCACTTTTAATACCAATCCAGTAAAAGGAACACCTTCTGAATGCGGATTGTAGAATTGATGAGTGATATTTTATGTTTACTCAAAGAACTCTATAATGCACTTGATCATCTCATATTTAGTCGTCATTTTGTATAGATGTGTTAGATGTGTCCAAGGTACATGAAGTGTAAATTTATTTAATCATATTTCATTAGATTATATACTACCGGTACTGGAAGATGACCAACTCAGGCAAAAAAAGTCATTCTTCAACATGTAAACAGTTTACTGGTATCCCAATTTATTTTATATTGATAAAAGGATTAGGTCAGATACAGTGGAGTTGGTAGATGATCTAATTATAACTATGATCAGAATATCTGTTTGGTGAGAAGGATCTGTGGATATCTTTTGGATGTTATCAGAAATAGACTTAGTGTAACTCAATTGTCAGGATAGTAACATCTCTCAAACAAGACTATAGTTGCCCCCAGGTTATCTCATCTCAAACAATTTCAAAACCTACAAAAAGCTGGGCAGAGCAGTACAACTTAAGCGTCATGTATCTTCAAATCTTACTGACATATCATTTCCAAATAACTCACATGTACTGATAGAAACAGAGACAAGAGATATTAACTGTAAGGATACCGTATCTGAAGTAGTTAACAAATATCTGTAATGAGAAGACGATCTTCCATTGTCATACGTTAGGACACATCCCATGAGATTTCCGGCCCGCGCCGATTGTTTTGTTTGTATTTCAAATCAATCATTTACTAATGAAACTGTTTGTGATAACAGACGATGAGGTTAATAGTAATATAAATATCGTATCTATTGCTTATTGTCTCGAGAATGTACGCTTAATTAGTGTTTGGAACTTAGTTAGGCCTATAATGAATTAACGTTTTTCTGGGTTAAATTGTGTTTACCTTCCGGACACTATTTCGGTTTGTATGGATTTTCCAAATTTCAACGCCATTAATTTCGTTTTTCGATTACCTTCAAGATAAAAATCATAATAAGAGAAAATTAATGTGAATTTTAGCAGCTCCATGTCATTTTACAGTAAATTATGCTGTGGTTGGTGGACAACGTTAATATTTCAAATGAGGAGATTAGTGACAACAGTCATTTTGACGGTGTGAACTTTCATTTAACTTTACAGCTCATGCGGTTTAATTACGTCAGAACATATATCACAATATATTACCCAAGTTACAGCTTTCCTGTTCCTCAGCTTACAGTTATGGTGAGCTATTAAAAGTTTTATGTTTTTGAAAACCAGCTATAAACTTGGGAGATAATGAGTTAATTAAATCTGTGAAATGTATAACCAGGAATTTGACCTGCTTGTAAGTATCTGACTGTCTGCTTGGGACCGTTCTCTGACAACAAACCCATTGGTGTTATACGTTTATATATCAAGGGAATGTATAGCTGTGACATAATTAAAGGCACACTTGCCGCGAAAATCAGGAATATTGTTTACATTAAAAAAGAAAGACCGTATTCTGTATTTTTCCCAGACAATATAAGTTAGGAACTTTCTATTTTTACCAAAATTTAAAAGTTTGGACGTCACTTTGTATTTTTAATTTGAATTTGAAAATTTGAATTGTTACGTACCCGGAACGTAAACAAACCGATCTGCCCCCTATTGGCGATTTTATGTTTCAGTCGAGTGAGTGAACTAACGGCACAGTGTAATTTTACGTAGGCCTATTTATCTGAGAAATACAGACTGACGATCGGTTAACAGCGACTGGAAAACCCTGCTGATGATTGTTTGAGTGTAAACCACGGATAAAAAGGCCTGAAAGGAGGGTAATCCAACACGAAAGTTGACCGACACTGATCGTTGTTGTTGTAATCAGGCTTCGATTCTTCGTTTGTTTTTCACCCCATTTTTACAGTCTAAAGCTAACTAGACATTTTTATGTGTCCTATGTTTAAGTTTAGTGGTATTAGTCGTAGTAAGTTCATGTAAATTGGTTTTCTTAGCAAATTTAAACAGGCTACGGCGGCAAGTGTGCCTTTAAGTGCTAGTAAAGTTGTGTTTTAAATCTAACATCAACATCAACCACATAATTCTCTATTTCTCATCAATCCGTTACTTTACGAGTACTTTAAAGTGTAAGCAGAAGTCTATGAATGGGTGTTGGTAGTACGGCGTAAAGGGGTTTAATTTTACAGACGTTTTTATTTGTGTTTAATTCGCTGATACAGCTTTTTCAACAATTCAATGTATACATCAAATCCACTTGTGTTTGTTTGATTGATTGATGTTTTACGCCGCACTCAAGATTATTTCACTTATATGGCGGCGTTGCAAGGTTAAAGTGGGAGAGGAAACCGGGCGTATAGCCCACAGGACACGTGCGATGTTGCAACGAGTTTTGTCACAACGTACGAGTTTTATTCCAACTCACGAGATTTGTTACAATGTTGACGAGTTTTGTCACAAAAGGATACGAGTTTTGTCACAAGAGCGCCAACTTTTGTTACATGTCCCAAGTTTTGTTCCAACCCTGCCGAGTTTTGTTACAAAATCAATGTTACGAGTTTTGATACAAACCGTCAACAGCTTTTGTAACAATTTTAATAGGACACGAGTTTTGACACATAGAGTCAACAGCTTTTGTCCCAAAATGTCAGCTGTAGATAATTTTATAGTGGCTGATAACTTTACTCTCCGAAAACTTTCGACGGAACATTTGGTCGCCACCTTGTCCGTCCGTGAGTCCGTCCGTCATGATTTCTTGTCCTGACCATGTCCCGGTTAATATTTTGAGGATTGCTTTGAAATTTGGCTGGTATTTTGCCCTTTTTGTGGCAATGCATTTTCACATTTTGTCGATATTTTTTTGTCTTGGTCATATTTCGTTTAAAATTTAGGATTATTTTGAAACTTGGCTGGTACAAACTCACTACCAAGTAGTTGTGTCATGTCTCATTTTCCAATGTTGTTGATATTTTAGAGTATTTCTCGTATTTGGTCAAATTTCTTGTGCGTATATATGGGATAGGGTATCCTCGTCCTAATAGGCTTTAGATTGTGTGAGCTTTTCTCGTGGGACAAATTGTTACTCTACACTTAGTACGTGGATTTTCACTTTCAGCAAATAAGTGGGATGGTTTTCTTATGGTATATGCATAATCCCTATCCCGATCGATCATTATTAAAAGAGGGCGATCGTCACAACTTCAATATGAACAAACAAACCGTTCACTGTCCCGTTGGTAAAACGATATTGCTACCTCTTTTTTAAACGTACGCTAGATTATAAAACAGTGCATACGAGCTCATTTTCATTTCGGTTTTCAGTTCCGTGGTTTTAACAGGAATTAAGTCTGGTTACAGGCCTATAGGAACGTCTACGTATAGTAAAAATGTTCCACAATAAAACATGACCCGCCCCCCGCCCCCTTTCAATACATAACAACAATAAGAACTGAGATTGAAATTTATATTTTGTTCGAGCTTTTTTTTCTTCTTCTAATTGAACAAACACCATACACCAGAGATGGTTGGAAACAGTTTAATATAAACAGATAACTCCTACTTTGCGTAAAATACTGTCCCAAATGGACTTCTTACTTGACAGTCTGATAACTTCGGGGATTTACGTGCGTGAACTACCCTCTGATGGACTGCAGATCATTTTGATTGATTGATTGTTTTGTGTTTTACGCCGCGCTCAAGATTTTTTCACTTATATGGCGGTTTTATTGTGAGTTTTATTGTGAGAGGAAACCGGGCTCTATGCCCGGAGGAAACCCACGACCTTCCGTTGGTAACTGGCAACCATCCCACATAGGTTGTTTGAGTGAAAACCCAGTCAGAAAATTGTCCAATCTTTTTTTTTGGACTGAGTGGGAATC
The DNA here is from genome assembly GCA_963971465.1 of Lepidochitona cinerea. Classification (NCBI taxonomy): domain Eukaryota; kingdom Metazoa; phylum Mollusca; class Polyplacophora; order Chitonida; family Tonicellidae; genus Lepidochitona; species Lepidochitona cinerea. Next base: position 730,613 of record OZ020560.1, read on the forward strand.
GAACCCGCGACCCATTGGTGGAAGACTGTTCGGATTGAGCGTCCAACGCTCTACCCACTGAGCCACGGAGGTCCCCCAACTGGTCCTTTTGAATGTGGCGACCAAAAAAGGTAGCCGTGAAACGTACAATTTTCATATCCTCTTAAGGGCCCTTCAGTTTCGGTACATTTCAGAAATCCTCCAATGCTTTAATTATAAAACTGATCGCGCCTGAAAGTTAACAAGAGTATTTCGGTCCCTTACATTGTCACGATGACACTTTTTGGGGCCCTCCATATGGTATGAATGTTGTACGTTACATGGCTATAGTACCTATTTGGTCGGCACATTTAAAATAACCTGCAATCTACCAGAGGGTATTTCACGCACGTAAATCCCATAAGTTATCAGACTGTGTCCGAGGCTTGTCAAAGCTATGGAAGACGGATGAGGCCACTTGGCGACCTGTTATAACACGCGGCATGAGAAAACGCCAAAACGGCTAATTCTCTAGAGATATCGCCGTTTTGGCGTTTTCTCACGCCGCGTTCTCTCGACCTATTAAAAAATAATAACACGCTAAATTGAAAGGTTTAGAGATTTTTAAAAATCTGCTCTTTTTTGTTTTCTCGCATAACTTTTTTATCCAGGGCGAGAAAACGCGGCGCGAGAAAACGCCAAAACGGCAATATCTCTAGAGAAAATGCCGTTTTGGCGATTTCTCGTGCCGTGCGTTTCTTAAGTCGCCAAAACGCGGCGCGAGAAAACGCCAAAACGGCAATATCTCTCGAGAATTCGCCTTTTTGGCGATTTCTCGTTTTCTCGTGCCGCGTGTTAAATTTAGTCGCCAAAACGGTCTCGTTTCCGCGTGTTCTGTTAGGTCGCCAAAACGCGGCGCGCGAAAACGCCAAAACGGCCGGAAGCTCGTACATTTATATCTTTCCAGCCGAACTGTTGCGAAGGACAAAATGTAGGCTATGTAATATTTGAAGCATCAATATTTTCGTGGAAATTTTTTTGACTTCCTGACATTGGAAGTAAAGAAGTCTTTGAAGTTAAAGTATTGATGTAGTAATGATTTAATTCATTTGTGAGTTGTGCACCTTGCAAGTGATCTTTTTTTTAATCACGGGAGAATGTACGAGCTTCCGGCTGTTTTGGCGTTTTCTCGCGCCGCGTTTTGGCGACCTAGCAGAACACGCGGAAACGGGATATCGCCAAAACGGTTCGTTTTGGCGACTAAAAGTAACACGCGGCACGAGAAATCGCCAAAACGGCAATTTCTCTAGAGATATTGCCGTTTTGGCGTTTTCTCGCTCCGCGTTTTGGCGACTTAAGAAACGCGCGGCACGAGAAAACGTCAAAACGGCAATTTCTCTAGAGATATTGCCGTTTTGGCGTTTTCTCGCCCTGAATAAAAAAGATATGCGAGAAAACAAAAAGAGCAGAATTAAAAAAATCTCGAAACATTTCAATTTAGCGTGTTATTATTTTTAAATAGGTCGAGAAAACGCGGAGCGAGAAAACGCCAAAACGGCAATATCTCTAGAGAATTAGCCGTTTTGGCGATTTCTCGTTTTCTCGTGCCGCGTGTTATTACAGGTCGCCAAAACGCGACGCGAGTGGCCTCATCCGTCTTCCATACAAAGCCGACCGGTAGCAAGCGGAGATATCCTAAGCGTGTTCCGATTGCTTACTTGACATTAACTTTTTTGTAACTTTCAACTGATACAAGTTTGATAAGATAGTCATGTAAATTGCAATGTATTTGTAACATTGTTTCCTTGCAAACAAAATAAAACTCCAAAGTATTTGAAGAGATCGAATAATCTATTCTCAAACTAACACTGATTACTTTACTAGTTTAAGTAGAATTGGAGCCTTGGTATGGTTTGCCAACTACCCGGTACATATATGTCGAATTACCCAAAATGAACGAAAAAAAGCTTTGCCTTAGATTGAACTTTATCTGTTAGCCTGTACAGGTAGGCCTTTGATGAATTAACGAAATGAAGACGATTTTACCCAAATGAATTATTATTCATCGTCGCGTTCTCAAGGCTTTATCAGGGAAATTCCACCGTCCCCCTTTTCCCTAGCCAGGCTGTTCTTTGTAACAGTTCAATCTCATAATTTTAACCAGAAACATATATTGACGTACTGAAGTTGAATTAGAAGCCACTTTGTGGTTTATCGGGCAAATATTGTAGGTATGTCAATCACTAATACCGGCAAACAAGGTCGGCCTACAAATCGCGGCTTCGAGGTCAATTCATGGGAAGGATTTGTTCGTTCTTTTGGTGAAAAGTTGTCTTCATGTTGGTAATTCGGCATTTTTTGTCTGCGTTGGGTACCGGGTAATTCACATAGCCGAAAAAACAATAAAACCCATCGCCACTTCAAACTTTCCAGTGGCACCAGGATTAGGCTCATGTTATATATAACTGATTAGTCGATCACGTGAAAATCAATAATCAGCATTTGATTTTTTTCTTTACGTTGGTTTAACTACCTTTCCAAAATAAATTATGGTAATCTAATTCACTCCCAACTCCATCTACTTTATAAAAAAGGTTAGAAACATCAGCCAAAATTTGTTACAAATCCTGTCGACTGTTTGTATCAAAACTCGTGACATGTTAAATCTGGTACAAAAGCTGTCGACTGTTTGTATCAAAACACGTGACGTGTTTAGAACAAAACTGGTCAAGATTGGAACAAAACTCGTGAGTTGTGACAAAACTCGTCGACCTTGGGACAAAACTCGTGAGTTGGAATAAAACTCGTGAGTTGGAATAAAACTCGTTGCAACAGCGATCTTTGGCGATCGAGTGACAAATCCACTGCCATTATTTATTTGGTCTGGATGGGATTCGAACCTGTGCCGCATCGATAGAAGGCCTCTGTCAGACTGAGGGACTATCACTCTAACCGATTGAGCCACCGAGGGCCCACTTGCGTTTGAGGCTGTGTTTGTAGTCATTGTCTGGAGTTTTTTTTTCATTTCCCCGCTAAAAAAGCGAAACGGACCACGTGCAGGTACTGATGGGAAATAAAAACTAAGCAAATATTTGATTGATTGATGTATACGCCGCACTCAAACTTCCGACGTTCGGGGGGTACCTGGCAACTCTTCCACATTCGGCGATCGAGTAAAAATCCACTCAGAAATTTTTGGTCTAATGAGATTCGAACCCGCTCCGAATTGATGGAAGGCCTGTGTTGGTGTGAGGGACTATCATTTTGACATTAACAGCCCGAAGCTGTTTAAGAAGAATTTAACATATCCAGTTGCTATCGATCTGATATTTATCATCTAGAAACAAATGCTAATGATACAAAATAAGATGTCTTAATTTTTTTATCATTAGTATGGAACCCACGTTTAAAGAGAGTTTCAAGCATTTCTGAGAAACAAATGATCTTAATAATTTTACCTTAGGTAATTGTGGGCTTTTATACGGTTTTATTCATTTTATTTTTAGCCTATTTAGCAGTTTTGATAAACTGTTTGCAGGCAGCAAAAGCAGCATTGAAATATCAAACTAAATAACACCCAGTTTATTAACAGATGACAAGCGACAACCATAATTAAAACACAATAAAACTGTATCATCAAATAGTCTGATTTAACTGTTTTCACCCAGAAGTAAATTATTAGTTATTGAAAACAGTGATTTATTGGGCAGTGAATTTGTGGAAGAAACAAAAATATCCATTTTATGTCATTAAGAGTGTTCTAAAATACACAAGTAAAGAACTCTTATTGTACCTGGAACCGACTTCTACCAATGGGTGACATTTACTTTCCTATGTGTAAATTTTTAGCTTAATGTCACATTTAACAGCTATGATATTATGGCAACAAAAGTACCAACCGATCATGGAGGACCATTATGTACATATACACATCACGAATTTAAAAACAAAACAAATTGACTGGTATCTGCAGCGGAAGTGAGAAAAAGGATTTTATCAATGGGCATGATTTTAAAATGGTCCTTGACCGAATGATACATTTTAAACTTCGATTCCAGACTTTGGGGAAAAAAACAGTAATCTTATTCTGGTTATAGTGTATTAGATACTGAAGTCACACAGTCTTAATGTGACAATATTATCACCTTATCCAACATACCATTGGCCTAAAGTTTACAAGGAAGTGTGAGGGTATAAATGAAGGAACACATTTACTGCTCAGAAAAGCAGTATCTCCTCATTTGGGCCCTCTCCTTAGCCAGAATGTTGTACTTTTTCTTCAAAATAGAATAACCATAGAAAGACACAGGTACAAGTAACCAAATTAACCAGCCAATAGATGTTTTTGTTTTACTGGTGGTGACAATTTTCTACTTGTTACTTGGATTGGTACTTTGACATTGAAAATACATTGTTTGGCTTGGTCTAGACATTGTATTTTAGATCCAAATACTGAATGTCCATGTGTACAATGACTGTTAAAAATCCTTGGCAACCTCTTTTTGAATTTCACAATTTTCCAATCAACTGATGATCACCTTGTTGGAGTCCGGGCAATCCAGGGTGAGCCTCCCTATTTATAGTATCAATGTACAGACCCGTTTCAATGATGTAGCCACCTCAGACTCCTGACACTTTCTTTGTTCCCAGACATCGCATTTAATATTGGTAACATGGCCCTTTCCCCTCTAACTTCTTCGGATTTCCAAATAATAACTGCATGCTTCTACATGAGGTACTTTATACCGTGCATCTTCAACGCTCATAAACTCCTGCGACTGTGCGAAATGTCAAGCTGCCATTTCTTTTGGCAAAATGATACGTTTACACGTTTGTGCGCATATGCGGAAATGTTGGACCATCAGGCCATCGTATAATTCCTTCTGGAAAACCTATGTTAGGATTTTTATGAAATTTGTTCAACAGCTTCGTCTTCATCTTCGTCTTAACGAGAAAAATAATATCAAGAGTGGCAAAATTCATTTACACTAACTTTTGCAGCCCATCTCGCTTTAAAACGACTACAACAGTATCATGTAATTCTGTTGCACTGTTGGGTAGGCATTTGTGGAACATTGATATATAGGGGATTTACGTAATAGATGTTATGTCAGACGTTGGATATTGGCGTTTTTATGAGCTTTGTCTTCATTCCCATTACTGTGTGCGCAGCTGAATTTCTTCACATCAAACAATAAAAACATAATAGGAAACAATTTAAAATCTGTAGCACAATCAGAACAGCTGGCTGAAGTGCCAATAATAAATGAAAGTTACATCATTGAAATTTCCGACGCAATGTTCTGTTATGGGGCATTATGTCCTCGACTTTTAATGTGTAATGGTATTTGCTTCGGCAGATGGATGGATGATGATATAAAGAAATTTATAACAATACTTTAAATTCATCAAAATACAAGTGTTTATCTCTGTTGTTAAGATGGGGTTTTACATTATAGCTGGTTATTTTATCATATAACGGGTGCCTTGGGTTTATAAAGTCCCTCATTTCCGACTTGATTGTACGTATATGGAAGATTTGCCTTCCCCCGCCTACAAGGCAAAGACATGGCTTTCCTGCGCCAATAAATCTGGCAATGGCGCCATACAAGTGAATAACCTTGAGTGCGGTATAACACACGAATCAATCAATCGATTTATTAGATAACATCAATCTTGTCCTCCTTTAACCTGATACATTATACCAATAAGATATTCACACCCAAGAGCTCGTATAGCCTCCATTAGCTGCCAACCTGCGTTTCATCCCTCCAGTGAGACGTCGGAACTGTTGAAGAGGTAACTGCCGCCAATACCGATGTAATGCGTCATCCAATTCCTGCAGATTGTGGACAGGAGGCTTTAGGACTTTTTAGGAATGTTTCTGTCCATCCTATCCCAAATGTGCTCTAAAGGATTCAAATCCGCGCAGTTACCCTTTCAACAGATCAGACGTCTCACTGGAGGGGTGAGGCGCAGGTTAGAAGCTAAAGGAGGCTAAACGCGCTATTGACCTTCTGCTTTAGGGATGCGTTCTACACACTCAAAGGGACATTTTTACTTCAATATGTTCGCCCTGTGAAGCCATATGGACATCTTTTTATTGTCTTAAAATACACTTTTGATTTGGCTAACGATATCCTGAATAAATTGCATAGCTTATTTCCATTAATGGTGATTTCTTATCGTCAGAACGTTGCCCTTTATGATCACAATCGTTTCTGCAACATCAGTTTGCCAACAATCTCCATACACCAATGATTTTATCGGTCGATGCAGACTTTCCAGGGTGGGGGGGGGGGGGGGGGGGCTTAACATTTGTCTTTTTGTATAGATATAGCGTATGTGTCCCAGATAACCATGGCGTCTACTTCGTAAATTAATTTAATCAGCTAAATTTTATCTGGTCGACTATGCTTTCTGGTTTAGCCGTTATCCCGGCTAAATGGGTTTATGAAATACTCCCATGGTCATACAAAAGTACTAAGGTCACAATCCGTAAGCCCTGGGTTACTCCAGCCATCATTCATTCAATCCATACTAAGAATAATTTATACCGTCAACAGCTTAAATTCCCATCTCCATTTACAAAAACACAATATCGGACTTATAGAAATAAGCTAAACCATTTAATTCGCCATTGTAGGCAAGATTATTTTGAGAAAAAATTTAACTCCTGTAACAATGATATTAAAAAATCCTGGAAAATAATCAACGAGTTAACTGGTCGGAAAACAAATACCAGCTTTCCAAAAAGCTTTCGGATTAATCAGCAAATCATTACTGATAAACAATTAATCCTAAACGGTTTTTCAGAATATTTTGGATCGGTCGCTTCAAAACTTGAGAACAAAATACCCCAGAGTAATATTCATTTTTCCACTTTTCTTTCCGCTCCTAATCCGTCAAATTTTGAATTCTCTCCCGTAAGTCCTGACATTATCCTATCAATAATATCCGAACTGAAATCCACTGCACCAGGTATTGATGGAATCTGTTTGTCCGATATTAGGCGTGTGGCTAAATCAGTAGCTTCCCCAATCTGTCATATCGCTAACCTCTCATTTGCCTCAAAACGTATGCCGATCCAACTAAAGAGCGCTAAGATTTCCCCAATTTTTAAATCCGGTGATCATTCTCTTTTCGATAACTATCGTCCAATATCTATTTTACCGTGTCTCAGCAAAATTATAGAAAAACTTGCAGCCAAAATGTTAACAGAATTTCTTAAAACCCATTCCATTATAACGCCCGACCAATATGGTTTCCGCCCTAACCATTGTACCACACATGCCGCATCAGTCTTGTATAATAGTTTGCTCACATCAAAAGAACTCAACTTATTTTCTGCTGTAGCCTTTTTAGATCTTTCCAAGGCATTTGATACAGTAAACCATAACATTCTCCTACATAAACTAAATCATTACGGTATACGCGGCGAGGCAAATGAGTGGTTTTGTGATTACCTTTCCAACAGAACCCAATCTGTTTGCATCAATGGTTCTCTCTCTCACCTTCAAACCCTCGATTCAGGTGTCCCTCAGGGGTCCATACTGGGTCCAATCCTGTTTATTTTGTACATTAATGATTTAGTTAACTCATCCAATATTTTAAGATATATACTATATGCCGACGACACTAGCGTAATCTCTTCTTCTATAACCTATAATGAAGCACTGGGAAATCTGACAAAGGAACTGAAGAACCTTTCATCTTGGTTTAACGCAAATAGATTATCATTAAACATCACAAAAACTCAGATCATGGTCATTCATCCTAAAAAAGGCAACGCCACTCCATCATCCATTGTTATTGATACTCTAGAAATACCAATTGTCAATAACATTAAGTTTCTTGGTATAGTTATCAATAACAAACTTTCCTGGTCAAATCATATCCAGTACATACATAAGAAAGTATCTCAAAATGTTGGTGTTTTAACCCGTATAAAATCCACTGTAAACAAACCAACCTTGCGTATCCTATATAACTCTATCATTCTGCCTTACCTTTCTTACGCCAACATACTTTGGGGGAATACATTCAAGAAATATTTACAACCCATTGTACTACTTCAGAAACGTGCCATTAGAATCATTTCCTCAGCAAACCGCCTTGATCATACCGCACCTCTGTTCAAATCCCTAAGATTACTTAGTTTTCACAATCTCAACATCTATTTTACCTTACTCACCTGCCATAAAGTTATCCATCATCCGTATTTCTTACCTGTCAATATCCTTCATCTCTTTAGAACTCAGTCATCAGTCCACAATTGTGTAACAAGAACCCAGAACTACAATTTATATAGACCTTTCCATCAATCTGTTGTCTCTTCACATTTCCTGAAGCACCATGGACCAAAGGAATGGAATAAGCTTCCATTCGATCTCAAAGGTATTCAATCATTCTCTCTTTTCAAATCTACCATCAAAAAGCTTCTTTTAAATGACATCCTCTTATAATTTATGGGAATGGTGTTGATATCAATCTACTTTATTGTATCTTTCTCTTGTATTTTATACGTATTATTGTATGAGCACAACTTTGATCAATGGATTAAATGTAACGAGAAATAAGCCGCATGTATATATTTGGCATAGTGTTATTTTGCTTTTTAAATAAGTTATGTACTTTTTTTTCAACTTTAACTCACCCACCATGTTTTATAAGAATTATGTTCACAATAAGGGATAGAACAAGCCCTCGGGCTTTATTCCCGCCCACTCTACTAATATATTTTGATATATACGTTGTAACTCCATTTTGGGTGAATAAAATTAAATTGAAATTGAATTGAATATTACATTAAGGCGTTTAGACGGCTTAATTTGCCTAGCCGACTGGCATTGCCATGCCATAACTGCTAAGTCGGTTACCTGCTATAAGTCGGCTTAATGTGTTTTGTGAAATAGCTCGAAGTTTATAAGATCAACACAATAGCCGCTAATAGTCAAAATTAGCAATTGAAAGCAAATTATAACACTTGAACTGACACTGTTCTCAGCGTTTTTATCTTATACATTTCCATGCAAATGGAAGTGATTTGTCCGGTACTTGAAAGAGGGACATCTGCATGGTAATACAATAAAACAACTAAAAAGTACTGGGAAGAGTTTAAGAATCCCAGTAGAATAATCAAACTTACCATCGATTTTGTTCTGTTGTGGCTTTTAATGTCAGTTTGAAGCAGTTAAGTTTGTCACATTGTTTTACGACATGTAGCTTGAGCGATTTTACTAAACCCCGTGATAATCCCTCCAACCAACACGGTGTCGTAATTTAATAACAGTTTCACAAAAAGACTGATTACCCCAAAATACAAGCAGGAAACTCACTGAAGATTCTAAACATTCTTAAATCTTATAGAGGTGGGAACATTTATTTATACGTTTAGTTCAAACCAAAGGAGAAAACCACCCGCATTTTTACCAAAAGAAGTGTTAACTGGAACATTTTAAGTGACATCAGGATTCTGTGTCAATAATGCAGTTTGTTATTCAAAGAATGTCAAACCCCAAAGGTTGCCAGTTACCACCGGAAGGTCGTGGGTTTCCTCTGGGCATAGAGCCCGGTTTCCTCCCACAATAAAACTGGTAACGCCGCCATATAAGTGAAATAATCTTGACCGCGGGTAAAACACCAATCAATCAATCAATCAACCAAACCCCAAAATTTAAAGACACACACGTCACTGGAGCTTTTCAGACATTTGGCAAATAGTAAAATGAATAAAATTTAAAATAATGCCCATCATTCGTCTAGTTATGTCTGAAAGTTCGTGTAAAAGCTTTATAGTGTAATGTGAAATTCAAGATGGAAGATAACACTCAGCCTTTTGTTTTGGGTTTGCAATGTCAGTTTTATCGACCGACTTTTTCATGTTTCTCAAGCCAAACGATTCGTCAGTATTTCTCAGATTAAGTTCCTAAAAGGGTTAACATTTCGCTCGTTTAGATATGGTTCAAATCGCATGTTCCAGGTTCAATGTTTGTTAACATGCAAAGTACCCAAATGAATGCCAACGGGCAACGTCATGAATAGCTAATTTAAGATAAGATTTATATATACAAGTAACGTCCAATTCCAAATTCCTTTTACCTACATCGCTAGCGGCTTGGATATCACGCATATCTTTATATCTACTGAAGATTGCCGTTCAGTATAGGACCAAACCGCGGCTGGTATTTTCAAGTTACTGACCAAATATACTAGGTATGAGGTACATTACCGATAGACGATCTTCATAAACTATAGTCCTGGTTAACTAGAAGTACCTTTGAAGGATAGGCGGTTCATATCGATTTCCTGTGGATTGACATATTATTATTATTATCATCTCCTTCACGCTAACATCCATCAATCTCATTTATCCCGGTGAAGAGTATCAGCTGACCCTTTGGGAATTACTCTGACCGTAAGGGCGTCTATTGACCACTGACCAAATCTATCAACTCGAACATGTCATTTGGGACGGCTGCCACATTGAGGCCAGACATGAAGTGTTTATTTTATATTCAATCAAGCCACATCTACGTTATCAGGCATTATACAGGATTGGTCGATGGGGTATAAGTGAAACATAACGCTGAGCTAAAGACAACGAATTTTGTCAAAAACTTTTCCAAACAAACTGTTACATATACCGAGATAAGTGGATTCGCTATGACCACGATAATTTTATTTATCGATTTATAAGGATACAATATCTGTATTACAAGTTTTTTTTTTTTTTTTTTGCTTCGCAGCAGACTAGGCTGCGAGAGATATTTAAACGATACTACAACGCATCTACATGAAAGGACAAGGCTTGCTTATCTAAGTGCAACTAAAACGATGCAACCGGAAGATGGATTACTGGTATCTCTACCGGATGGACGAAGAACACATTTATACTTATTCCTTTACACTCAGATATTAAAAATAAAACCAGTATGTCCTGCACACGTTCCACATTACAGTTTTAAAATCAAATTCCCAGCCCGAAGCTCGGCAAGGATGTGACCTTTACACCAAGCGGTTTCAAACATATTTATTTTCCCGATGCGTTTAAAATGTTCAAAACGGCACATAATATGTAATGTTAAGTCTCTGCGCCAATGAAACTGCAGAGCTTTCCTATGGTCGAAGGGTTCGTCATGGGCCGCAACATAATTGCGATGCCGCCGGATAGTGCCCACAGCTAAAACAATGCACTCCCATATGACCTGCCTCCTTACTTTGGAGTCCTGTGGCAGTTCTCCCCACAAAAACCGAAACTGTGATAGAGCTACTTTTGTGTCCCCGACCAAGGAAAGAAGATTTCCAACATAACTCCACAGTTTTTTTGTCTCTGCACAGTGCAGAAACAGATGTTGGAAAGTCTCCCTATCCGATTTACACATCGGGCAAGTGTCGTCATCAGTGACGCCGACTCGGACCAGATTCGGCCCCAACCACAAACTCCTATGCCACAAAAGCCATACACTTTCTCTAGCATAATTGTCGACCCGTGACTCGGCTAATGACAACATTTTCTATTTCTTATCAGCGCAGCAATTAACGTACTGTAAGCAGTAACTGAGCAGAATAAAACAAGAGGCTGAGACACGAAGTCAATCGACATTCACTAGCTTACAGATTTTAGCATTGTGCTATAGTACAAGACTTGCTTTGGGGCAGTCCTAAATGTCATCCCCGCCCTAAATATCACGCTTATCCTAAATGTCACTCCTGTCATAAAGGTCACCCCTGCCCTAAATATCCTCCTGTTTTGTGGACGTCGATATGTAGGACGAGGACTAGACTGGGCTTCCGCATGAGTTTTCCATACAGCTTCAATGTACGCACAAAACCTTTTTTTCTAAATGCAATCAACATCATATAAGATTTCATTACATGGTTGATAGGTGCCCGTGTGTTTTAGCGTTCAGAAATATATAATGGGCAACTAATGGTAAGAGACAAATAAATACTCTAGAATAATTCCCTAAATATCTTTTCTGTACCATATCTAATTTGTTCTGTTAAGACAGAAAGAGGTGGAATATGTCTCATCAAGAAAGAGGTTTATTGCAAGTAAACGTCGTTCTTTGATAGGTATGCCAGCTAATACATGACTGGCGACAGTAAAATAGCAATTTACAGACCCCCAATGGGCATATAACTATCCGTATACAGGCGACAGAACATTATAGGAAGAATTCATACAATTGAATAGTGTAATTTAACCGTAATGTCATAACTAGGAATGGTTTGTTTCTAAATAAATCAATTTGTATGAGCTGCACATGTTGTGATCGGTATCAAGCATAAATAATAAAGATCTTTCTCAACTCAGAACATGGTCAAATCAAGAGTTAAAGGAAGATGTGATATCGCAGTAAAGATGATTTAGTAAATACAACTCCTAAAATGTCTTCCACAAAAGTTAGCACAAATGGAAATGCAGAGGGCAATTGATAAATTACAAAAATTAAAGCTAGCCCCGAGAGAGAAACATCCAAATTTATACGAAGACACACACAAGGACGGATAGCAAGGAATGTTACAAATCAGTAGACATTTCTTGTCAGGGAAGGAAGTTTAAGTTTATATTTTTGTCTGTTTCGTATAATTAGTCTGAAGTATCGGAGCTTTTCAGTGAACTAACTTTAACATTGTTTTATGCACAACCCTAGTTCAAACTTCGAATTAAAATTATCAATAAAATACTTTAACAGAGCAATGTTTATTGTCATATGGAGTTTTCAGCAACATACCCAATATATTGATTGATGTCAGAATGAATTCCAATCCGAGAGGCCGAGTGTTATATTATGGAAAATAGGAATTGGCTTTTGTTGACAAAATTCAGATAATGATCGTGGTATCGTATAATTGTAAACCCCTTCAAGTGAGTGACCTCTTGGATCATCAAAAAAGGAAGTGACTTGTTGTATTGACCCTGTTGGGACAAAATTCTCATGTTTTAATCAAACCACGATTGCCCTTATATTTTTATGAGAAGGTCTATAACGGGGGACCGACGGGACTGACATACCAAGATGACGATAGGCTGGGAAAGCAATATTATCTATCATGGCTATTGTTCAACTCCAGTTCCGCCGAATTTCTGAAGAGTATAAAATGGGTCTCACAAAAGTAGCCCTTGACTAGTTGCCTAGGTAACCATGGACGCTGATCACAATATCAGTTACAAGTGTCCATAAAGAGCTACTAAATATGTTGTCAGGTTATCTTGAAGAGTTTGGTTCAGGCGATATTGTCTCTCGTAGTTAATATGCTCGAATAACCCCCACCTGGAACTCCGATCGGTTTCTTACCTGCAGGTATAAAGTGAGAGTTCACCTAACAGATATGCTACATCCTGACTCTATGATGAAAATCGTTGCACTAAAAGTAAATTTTCAGAATCTATACGAGTATGAACAAGGACCATAAATATGCTTTAGTTGAATGTTGGCTTTTCTGCTGATGGGGACATAGATATTGAGATTACTACCCAAAGGGCAGAGTAAGATATTCATATGACGATATAATCCGTGGGGTGAGCTCTGTAGTCACTATTCTTAAAGAGGCATGAGCTGCCAAAATGTTGATATTTTGACGTAAATCAGAAGCTTTTTATTGCTTCTAGTCTCGAGAATGTACGATAAAGTGTTGTTTTGAACTAACTTTGGCTTAGAATGAATGAATGGTCGTCCCGTTTATTTAAATTTTGTTTACTTTTCGAACACTATTCCGGTTTGTATAGGCCACATACTGTATGGATTTTCCTCATTCCAACGCTAATCATTTAGTTTTTCGAGGGACTTCAAAGTCTCTTACTATCGTGAAGATTAGAAATTATGAAAAAAGTGCAATTTTAAGGACGCCAGATAAGTTTGATATTTACGGTAAGTACATATAAGGTATTTCTGAGATTTGATGGATAAAATCGTTGGCGAAATAATTATGTTATAACTTGATAACATTAAAACATGTTATAATATACATTTTTAATCATAGTGGAAAACTCTGAACTAAATACTAAAGATGATTTGGGTTAACAAAATGGACAAGCCTTCTCTGTCTCATACTTATAAACTAAATCTTTTATATTGGTAGAATAATGTTTTTTTCTATATGATGGCATTTGATGGACTTGGCTATCATTTATCAACTAATTTCTTATACCTGTATGTGTGAAACATATAAACACGTAGTGAAGTCCGGGCTCTTGACAGTATCTGACCTATTGTTCTGATAATATACCAATATTAGCTGTTGTAGACAGAAACCCAGTGTCAATTCCCAAGTTTAGAACTCTTACCATGTACAAAACCCAAGTGATACATGTAGGTCAGTTACTAACCGAGCTTTCCCGGCAATACATCGGTTGCTTCAATAAGATCAAAATGGAATTATAGAGCAAACTAGGTAGAACGGAATCAATCAATCAACCAATCGTTATAGATTAGAAAAATAGAAAACAGTTTTTTTTTTCAAAAGTGTAACATTGTTTTTGTTTCGCCTATATCAAATTAAGTTAGGTTTGCCTTTTATATCGCATCTCAGTTCAAAATCTGCATTATAATCAATCCAAGTTTAAGTGTTCTATATTAAATTCATCATTCCTTATAGAATTGTCCATATAATCGCGTATTAACTTACCATGTTTGAACCTCATAAACTTATCCTAGTAATCAATCGAAGGGTTGTGATTGATTTTAGTTTAACCGTGCTATTTTGTAATATGACTAATGTCTTTGAACGCACTTCCCCGTTTTACGCATTTGCCTTTCGCTTTGAAATCGTATACCTTGAGACCCTACAAGAACGAAGTTGTCCTAATTGTTTGACAGTATTCGTTCTCAATAAAATGTGTTTCTTTCACAGTCACTCGAATGTGTCATAATGGTTTAGATGGTGTAAAAGGCAGATGTATCATTGGTGGGTTTTAGTCCAGGTTTTAGTTACAGGAAGTCATGTCTGTTCAGTTCAAGTGTTTTCATCCCGTGCGAAAACAAAGCTCCCCAATACCCGATTCACGTTTCATTCTGTGTCAAAACAAAGCTCCCAAATACCCGATTCACGTTTCATTCTGTGTCAAAACAAAGCTCCCCAATACCCGATTCACGTTTCATTCATTGTGAAAACAAAGCTCCCCAATACCCGATGCACATTTCATTCTGTGTCAAAACAAAGCTCCACAATACCCGATTCACGTTTCTTACCGAATGCTCACTTGTAATGCCGTTTTTTTTCTAAGGTCATTCTTGTTTAATGAAAGAATCATAAGAAATGAGTCATGTCGGGTTGATTACAGGTTATGTAATACTATGTATACATGCAAGAAATACCCAAGGCCAAGCTTTATATTTATCTGCCGTCTTGTAAAAAGAAGTTAGTGGCCAGCCTGGGGCTTTACGTGATCTCTTATCTCACAGACACTAATTTGTTGTTGCCGTTGGAAGTATTTCATTCTTTTTATCTTTTGCCCTTATGTAATCAACCCGCGGTTGACATTTTCAAGACAGTGAGAATAAACGATAGTTGTATCAAAATGGAAAAAATAATTATTTTTTATAGGAGATACTGTTCTACAATATTCATGTATGTGTATAAAACTGTATTTTAACCAGTTTAGTATGAGCTTATCCAGATATATCATATTTACAAATATTAGAATATAATGCCATTTCTACAATTGCAGGGAACCATCTGAAACTAAATTATGTTTCAGGTAAGTAGGGGCTGAGAAAAAATAAAACAACCATGCTTCTTCATTCCATGGACTAATTCATTTTGATAAACTCTGGAGTGGTTTTACTAATGCCAAAACATATAGGGCAACTGATACTATGTTGTAATATCTGATGACGAGATCAGCTACTCTCAAAAGCTAATAAATATACACCATCGTGTACAATATAGTACGTGTTGTCCTATGTGTTTTGTCTTTAATTCATTTTGGCAAGTTACTCTGGAGCGTTAGAAAACAGGGAACGGGGGCAGTCTTGTCTTGACACTTGGGTCGGATTACTACAGTAGTCCCTGTACCACCTTCAAAGATGGACTATCTGCCAAATACGGTTTCGTTTTCACAGCATAAGCATTGTTACATAGATTTGTGAAGACTTCCAAGAAAAAACAGTCCCAGCTCACAATGGCGTGCGATTTTAGAAGTAAATTAAAAAGTTGAAAACTTGAATGTATTTTTTTACCAACAGGGATTGAGCGAGACTGACAACCGTATAACAACTGGAAGGTGGCTTTATTAATTTCTGATGACCTCAGTATTTTGAACTCTCCCGAGGCGTTTAGATTGAATTCCGTAAATGTCCTTCTTGACACATGGTCTGTGGACCGTTAATAACCTTCATCAGCGACAACTGCCCTTCACCAGCTACTAAAAATAATATCTCCGGTCAGGACATCTTCAGTTGAAACGGTCAGTTCCAGTGGATGCATTGCTGCTCAGAAAACATCAACCGGCATTTAAGCACAGCCTGGTATCCAGTTCTCTACAATTTAAACGATTTTGACTAGATCGTGGATGGAGTGATAGGACAAAGTTCGAGATGGACAAATTCCTTACACTGGGATCAATATATAAGAATAAAGTTAATACAATACTAGTATTTGTACGTCGCATATCTATGTATTCTCATCACCAATTAATTGTGTCCAAGGGCCAGGGTGAGAACAGAACTATTCGCCCAGCGAACTGAGCTACCCAGTCCTGCTGGGAACGGTTAAATGGTAACCATAGTAAGCACGCATATGCATCAGCAAACTTGATCACGTCATGACAGAGACCAAAATGCATATTTTTCATAATTACAACCAAGTGAATAAAATTAAGGTTGGGACAATCCTCGGATACCCAGGGTTAAATTCTCGACAAGCTCACCTCCTACATGTGAGCGTAAGCGTAAGTTTTAACCGTGGGTTTCGACTATGGGTTTGGACATCTTGCTTTAAATACCAAGATTACTTTTAAAAAATTGCCGTGTCCTTTAAGTAGGCAGTCTTTTTCCGTTCTGTATATTGCATTTCGTTAGTTCTTGATATTTTACACCTCAATCAGGATTGTCTGCCTGTAATGTTGGAGAGGAAACCCTGCCTTGTACCTGAAGGAAACCCCTGAACATTTCACCCATTTGCAGATACCAGATACTAAATAGCACTGCACTAGGTTTCCAATGGACAATTACAAATCTTATTACCTTCCACTGTCCTGGATATCGCACTGATATTAGTTTGACAGGCTGTCATGAAGTTTGTAACATCTACCGTATGTGTTCGTACATGTAGTACAAAACCCCTATACCCAAACTGGATGGCAATTAACCGTACTTACATCGAGGGTATAAACAATATTATACAAATTGACGACTTGAACCATTAACTGTTGTCTAGGAAATCAGAACACTTTTTACAGATAATAACAGGGATGTGCAATTATAATTAACTTGTCTTCGCCCCAGATTATTTCCAATGTAATCTAAAGAGACTAAGTATTAGATGCTTCAGAATTGCTCCTGTTTAAGTCGTTGCTATAAGTCTAATAGAACAAATGAAGAAAACAGTTCTATGTATTGATTCACAATGCCTTCTCAATGGCCTCTCTGAAAGCGGAATCATGTATGCAATAGGTTTGGTCGATATACTGTTTGTTTGCCTGTAGTTCTTGGCGATGAACTGTTTGCTTAAACGATTCCTTTGGCCAAAGTCATGAAGCTGTATTATTTTAATATTTCATGAGATCCTTCCAAACAAATGTTTACTTCCATTTCTGAAATGAACAGAAAACCCAAAGTAAATTAAAATGTTCATCCTGAATAACACAAAGGTATTTTGACTCGGTGTTATTGCTGTTTGGATAGTTATATAAACTTGTCTTTTTAGTTAGTTAGTTGAATCCTCTAAACAGTCAATACACCAATGGTTTGTGTATAGATGCATGTATTACCCCTGATAGATGGCTTACCTAAAGACGCAACAATGTGAACTCATTAGGAAATGTCTATTCTGGATGAATATTGGATTGTATGACGGATTTCTAAATCCAGATATATGCTAAACTGTCAGGTGTTCATCGGGACACCTTTCTACTATGTTGGATACATTTTTTAAATTGCTCTACTTAAATGTGATATCGTTTCCATAATAAACAAGGCATTAGACAGAAATAAAACCATACTGATCCACCAAAGCATTCCAGGATATTTCTCAAGATAATGGTTACAAAGGATTATACGTCCACATAACTGCCGATTGGCTTATTGAGAAATAAAAAAGCGTACTCTACATCTGCTTACCGATATCTACAAATAAATAGACACAGTATTATGTTCGGTTTAACGTTTGAAATAGCTATGCTAAATAACTATTGATAAACAAAAAGGTGTATTTTCTGCCCATCAGATGAAGATTTGTTCGTCCATGAAAAGTTGTGTCTTAAGTTACCTCGTTCGTTTTTTTGTTTCGCTCTAAGTAAGGTCAGACTAACTTGTAAACGGGTTATAAATAGGAAATGTTTATTCGACTATGTCATGCAATGATTAGTTCACATAAAATGCATCTATGTGTTACAGATGGAAAGATGATTGTAATCATTACCGGATATAATAAGCCGGAACAGTATTTAGGACGGATTACATTGATTGATTGGGCTATTTTCAACTCACGTGACGCTGACCTGACTTTTGAAGCGTGGATATTGGGTTGTATTAAAAGTGGTTAATGGCTAGTCGCCTGAGTGACAGTGGACACTCATTACCATCGTCAGTTAAAGGGGCATGAGCTGCCAACATTCAGTCTGATTGAGCGTGTGAAGTACATTGGTTTTAACAATGCAATAAAAACATATATCGGTTAAACCTATAACCCGTGCGAACCGAAGGTGTGTGCTAATAACGGATAGCATTTAGATAACCTACATGTATGAATGCATTTTACGGGTTGTTTGCCTATTTAAACTACTTTTAAGTACATTACCGAGCCTGGAATCAACAGGTAGTTTTCCACTTCTTGATATAAATTACCAGCAATAAGTCAATTTTATTATAACGAAATGTTCTCTATATTTTGGCCTTCGAGCTGTTGATGTTGATGGGTGATATCTTTTGGTTGGTACTATTGTCGCCATATAACATTGGCTGTTGCGTTCGACATTTATCCCCAATCAATCCAATTTTGATAGTTATTGCCCAGTTAGCTGCTCCGTATTACAGTTCCGCGTAGGAATATATTGAAGGCATATCTTCGTTTGATACGGTCTCTTCTAGTTGGTGTTAGGTTCAATTGATACGGTCTGTTTTTCTTGATGTTAGGTTAAAAAACACTTTTTATTCAAAGTGGCATGAGCTGCCAAAATTCACACTTTTTTCATAATTTCTGATCGTCACGACAGTAAGAGACTTTGAAGGCCTTCCATTTGGTGTTAGGTTCACTTCATGCGGTCTCTTCAATTTGGTGTTAGGTTCAGTTGATACGGTATCTTCTGCTTGGTGTTGGGTCCAGTTGATACGGTCTCTTCCATTTGGTGTTAGGTTTCGTTGATACGGTCTCTTCCATTTGGTGTGAGGTCTAGTTGATACGGTCTCTTCCAGTTGGCGTTAGGTTTCGTTGATACGGTCTCTTCCATTTGGTGTGAGGTCTAGTTGATACGGTCTCTTCCATTTGGTGTTAGGTTTCGTTGATACGGTCTCTTCCATTTGGTGTGAGGTCTAGTTGATACGGTCTCTTCCATTTGGTGTTAGGTTTCGTTGATACGGTCTCTTCCATTTGGTGTTGGGTCCAGTTGATACGGTCTCTTCCATTTGGTGTTAGGTTCAGTTGATACGGTCTCTTCCAGTTAATGTTAGGTTCTCTTGATACCGTTTCTTCCTGTCGATGTTAGCTTCATTTGATTTGATCTCTTCCAGATGGTGTACAGTTTTTTTCGGTGACGTTAGTCGCGATTTGAAATCAACATGGAATCGTGCGAATGCAAGTTGAGTTTCCTTAATCTCCATTTGGCCACCGTGCATTAAACTCTTTTGACTGCAGCGTGGGCGAAGCAGACGGTCTTGAGAGTAAATAATCTGCTTAAAATATACAGCGGGATACCAGTAATGGGTTTGTCTGTGATTTATAAAACTATCAGGACTTGTACATCGCAGATTGTCTGGTGTATTGTCATCATAGGTTTACCATCTTGACCTAGTCTTCAAATAGCAAATGAATTGATAACCATCTCGATGATTGCACAGAGAACTGTATTTGGAAAGACTATTTTTATATTCATAGTTTAATGAGCATTGCAATAAATGTTTACATTTTTTACATCTTTACTTCTCCAACACTCAATGAACATTCGTTTGATTCGTGCAATTTGCAGTTCATCACATACAAAGTCGCCTAGTTAGTATTCTTACCATGACCAGGTAATTGTCTACCAATTAACCCAAATTTGCCTGGAATACTGATGTAGAAGCGAAATATCTAAGTCTGATTAAAGAAGTGTTATAAAGTGACACATATAAATAGCTTTAGGGAAATCTGCGGTCAACTTAAGGATAGATAGATCCTGTGGATAAAACTAAATGTTTATGAACCAGGACAGGTAGTGTTTTGGGAACACTCTATGAATTCTCCCGCGTCATTCATTCACATTTGTCTTCAGTACAAAGGTTAAGGCAAAGAGGATGGTGTGATTAAGTAACGACTACTTTGGTATCAATCTTTTATAGTTCATTATTTACCAGTCACTATGTTCTGAAATACATGCTGCCATTGGATAATTTCTTTGACTGTAGCATCACTAACGTTTCTCCCAAGAGACCGCAAAATACCTCTTCTGTTTGGCTTCAGGAATTAATCCCGACTAACAACCTATTTTATGGGAAATAAATGGCTTCTTGTCTGACCCAGTTTAAAACACCGACATCCGTCATCAACTATAAATAGACAATCTGGCGGAAGCAAATGCTTCTAGCTTATTCAGCCATGCAGTTCACATGCTCAAGAGATCAAAGAATTAAATATACATATTATTAATCAAAATATACCTACATGTTTAACATATAGATATAGGTCTACTTTGAGGTATCAAAAGCAAGTCACACATTTTAGTATTATGATTCCCTTCTATTCCGTACTTCACTCGCATTATGTTGCCGTTAGACATATACTACTTGTTTATTATATTATTAATCCAGATATTCCGTATTGGTATGGTTACATGTCAGAGGACAGCCCTTAGGCCACATTCGATTTTTTAACTAGTGTTTGTTCAACATCCAGGACAACACTCCTCATTATTCCATTCTGGTCAATAAATACTCTTCTCACACTACACCCCCGATAATTTCACTCCCAGGCAGTGTGTTATTTTTGTCATAATCAACTAGTGAAATTATGGTCCAACCTACTTGTTGAATGGCTAACAAACATGATTTTCCAAGTTCAACTAATCAAAACACAAGCTTGCATTCTCAGCGTATGGATAATACGTTCGTTTTCCTTTTATGTAATAACTTGAAGACATCTTTGTTAGATTACAAGTGATTGGCAGTATAACTCACAACTATGCGAGTCGGTAGCCAATCATGTGATGGTTTACATACAACGGACTACATTTAATGCAAAATAGTATGATTTTCCCACGATCACGTCATAGCTTCTTCCATATAAGGAAAGCATTTGAATCATGAATGTACCGTACATGACATACTTCTTGACATAAACAAACTACTTCGTCTGCTTGCTTCCGTTTTTCTAACAAATTATGCGAATATATCATAGTCGTATTTACTCCTAACTGCAAACGATGACACTTTCTGTATCAATAATTAAACTCGGGATATTTAAAACTTTCAATCAATCAATCTACCCAAACTGGCGTCTAGCAGATTTCTCCAAGATGCATTGACCTAGTTATCGTAATTGTGTTGGTGTAGAGGTCACAGTAAAACCTGACTTCGTCATCGGATTGCACTGAATTAAACTATTGATATGTTTATTTTTGTTTTATTCTAAGAAGTGCCATTCATTTGTAGGATAAATATTTTATCTCTTTATTCTTAAGAATTCGTGGGCAACAAAACTGTTTGATTAGAGAACTTTCTTATGTAGCGTAATGAATACAGTCTCCATGTCAACGCGGTAAAGCGTTTGACCTAGAAAGGTGGGCTGGTTTGAACGATGTGATGTGGAGCTGCATTTCAGAATAAAATGCAGTATTTTTGTGTATTGTGAGAAAAAGATTAACCAACTCGAGTCCTTTTGTTACAATGAATATCACTCTCATCTATTAATTTCCAAAGTCACTCGCCAGAGGCTCGTGACTTTGAAAATTAATAGACTCGAGTGATATTCATCGTAACAAACGGGCTCTCGTTAGTTAACCTCTATATATCTATTTTATTCTCGGTGGTTCTCATCTCGAGAGCATTAAATTGAACACAAAATAAAGGAACAAACATATGCATGTGAACCCAAATCAGTACGCCATTGAAGTAAGACAGATCACCAACATATCCATGTAGACCCCAATAAGTACGCCATTGAAGTAAGACAGACCACCAACATATACATGTAGACCCCAGTCAGTACGCCATTGAAGTAAGACAGATCACCAACATATACATGTAGACCCCAGTCAGAACGCCATTGAAGTAAGACAGATCACCAACATATACATGTAGACCCCAGTCAGTACGCCATTGAAGTAAGACAGACCACCAACGTATACATGTAGACCCCAATAAGTACGCCATTGGAGTAAGACAGATCACCAACATGTAGACCCCAATCAGTACGCCATTGAAGTAAGACAGATCACCAACATATAAATGTAGACCCCAATCAGTACGCCGTTGAAGTAAGACAGATCACCAACATATACATGTAGACCCAAATCAGTACGCCATTGAAGTAAGACAGATCACCAACATATACATGCAGACCCCAATCAGTACGCCATTGAAGCAAGACAGATCACACACATATACATGTAGACCCCAATCAGTACGTCATTGAAGTAAGACAGATCACTAACATATACATGTAGACCCAAATCAGTACGCCATTGAAGAAAGACGGATCACCACTGTATGGGCATGCTTTACTTTATAGTTACTGCATCCGCAAGGAAAGTTGGCTATTGTTTTTTGTTGTTATTTTTGGGTAACTGCCTAAACGGTTTACAACTCTTGTTACTGCCGTGTTTCCTGTTCGCCTGTCTATATGGAATGTAAGTTATTCTTAGGAGATAATGGATGGCCTTGCAGTTTCGAGCCAAATTTTTGCCAGACAGAAAATGTCAGAAGTTAAACGTTTATTCTCTGGGCCAAGGCCAGATGAAGCTGGAAACATTCACCTAAAGCCAAACTTATGAGCAAAATAATAGTGTCTAAATTCACGATAAGATTACCTGCCAAAATCATATTCAAAAGAATACACTTTATTGACAGGTGCATTTATCATTGGAATAAAATCATAAATTAGAATGAATTGTAAGAACAGTAAGATATTTCCACGTTATGACTGGGACAAGTGGTAAATATAGCCCCCTTGACATGATAACGGTGGAAGTAGCGAGGTAAAATAAAGGAGTTAGAAAACCACAGTGATCCTCCATGAACATTCTCCTAAAAATCATCAATCATTGCAATAAGTATATGTACATTTAGCGAAAATAAAAATATAAAAGTCAAAAAGAAATAAAACGGTAACGGTTATTTTAGACAAGAAGATTTTCCCTGTGCCCGTGTGTTTTAGTGTTCATAAATATAATGGTATGGAAGTCTAGCGATTTTCTATTGACATGCCATAGTGCGCTATTTGCTATAGGCATGCTATAATAAATATATGCTTTTCGCATGTTATAATGGGCTATTTGCTATTGGTTGTTTTAGTGGCATTTAGAAGTTGAATTGTCAATAAACACGGGGTTGGTATGGATAACAAACTTCTTCGTTTATTTTCCTGACGACGTTTCGGTGTAGATACTAACACCGTTTTCAAGTCAATAACAAAAATGAGAACAACATGCGTATTTAAGCGACTTATGAGTAAGACATGTCATGGAACTGAGACATTTTAGCAATAGATTTGATTGGATATATTAGTATATATGTGTAGGGCTTAATCTTGGTGGGAGTTGGATTGGCTGAGAATGAGGAGGTCATATGCACTTGGTATGTGGTATCCTTGATCTCTGTTCATTGCAGGTTTTTCTCTTTTAATGTGGATGGCTTACAGCAGTTTTCTTTTCTTCCAATCAGTTTGGTTGCATGTTAGCAACCATGTAGCTTCCCAGTACCAATGTTGTGTACAACCTTGTGTTTTTTATTGTAATGATATAACTTTTCACTGTCTCTGACAGGAAATCAAATATCTTAGTGTACTGTACCATTATATTTATGAACACTAAAACACACGGGCACAGGGAAAATCTTCTTGTCTAAAATAACCATGGAGACAAGTTTCTAATTGTATTAAAAAGAGGTATATCATTTAGACCTTTATACCCCATAAATTGTTGTAACAAATCAAACCTATGATATTTCATTAGGTTGACGACTGACAGGAGCTAAGCCTTAGTCAGTAGAATTTTCTGGAATCCTTTTGTAACACATTGACAATGGTTACGCATCTTAACTATGGCAAGAACATCGGTGGACTGAGGTTGAACCCCATAAATTTGGCTTCCTCCACCCCCCCCCCCCCCCCGGCACAGACAAAACAATAAACAAACAACCATAAACTCTATCTCACAACCAACAAACAACAAGGTTATAAACTCCATCTAATAACCTACAAACAACAGGGTTATAAACTCCATCTCATAACCTACCACCAACAAACAACAAGGTTATAAACTACATCTCATAACTTCTAGCAAATAAAAAGGTTATAAACTCCATCTCATAACATACAACCAGCAAACAACAAGGTTATAAACTCCATCTCATAACCTTATTCTAGCAAACAACTAGGTTATAAACTCCATCTTACAACCTACAACCAGCAACCAGTATCATTATACATGTTTATATGGTACTTTTGGAAGATTTTCCATGATATTAATAGTCATGCTTGGTTTATGTTGTGGACGTTTAACATAATTAACAACTGGCTTGTACTTCGAGTGTACAACTCACACTATTTTTGTTAAATAATCTATGTACCCTAAAAATGATGTGGCGATTTAATCGTGAAATAACATCTAACTCTGATCCCACATTCATTGTTTGGGTAGCGTAGTATTATTTCACTTAACTTCGAAATCATGGTTTATTGGTAAGGCATTTCATTATTGAATCTTAAGCCGGTGTTATATTACACAAACTCGTGTCTTGGCAGCGTTTGGGTCTATACGATTCAATGTTAAACAAACAGTCAGAAACTTTCGATCACTAAACTTTAACAAACAATGTTTATGGATTTTTTGCATCGACCTTCTACCGAGTAATTTCAGTCAATTTGATCGTGGTTGACATGAGTTAATGAGAAGAATGTAACTGGCGAACTCTAGCTTAACATTTTACATTTTCCCCTCGGCATGTCTTACGTAAATAATCTCTTTCTTTTCTCACATGAAATGTAATCTTTGTGTGGAGTTAACTGACTGAATATGAGCCAAAAGAAAAACCCTCAAGATCTACCGTTCACGTTGTACAACAGTTTCCCATTAACTCGACCTCTTCCTAGAACAATTTAAACTCTCAAAGCTCCCTCTCCCTCTCTCTTGTAATTTGGTCTGGTCAAAATAGTTTAGATATTGTCTTCTCCACTTGACCACGGTACTTCTTCCATCGGTGCCAATACATTTGGAAGCGTCTTCAGAAATCTGAACAGGAGAGCTGTTATTGCAGGATTTAGACTTTTCTTCGCGAGAAGGTATATCTTGAGATTGGAACTTTCCTACTTAAGCCTCATTGAGAGAGACCAAAGTTTAGCTGTATGACTCCTTCACATTTTCTCTAATGGAACAGGATTGATTTCTCTACTCTCCAAGACGGTTTGACCCCAATTTTATATCAAAGTACGAGACTAAATAACTACTGGCTATATTAGGGACTTTTTTTAGCAAACGACTAATGTTCGTAAGATATTTAATTTTCACTGAATTGAAATAAACAAACCCGATTGGCTTTATGTCCACAGCAATTCGAAGTTTTACCGTTCATTTTATAAATGATTAATGAAGTCAAATGGATAACTCAAGGGACATTGAAATAGTAGCTGAACTATTGATTGGACTTTTCAATAAGTGAGTTATTTTTTCAATTAAGGATAGATAGGTTATGATATATAGGCTTAGAACTGCTCCCCAATGACTTATTTAAAAAAATTCATTTAGTTCATGTTTTTTTTAATATTTTCTAAAGATGAATTTACATATCTGGAATTCCTTTTCGGATATTAAACTGGTTTTACGATAAATAATAACGCCCCTCATCTCTCGATATTCTCTGGCCAGTTGTTTTATTTACAAACTATGTACATGCAGAAACAAATGTCGACTTACATATGTATTTTCGATTATTTTTTATATTTACTTTACTTTACTTTTGATAGTGTCGTTAATTTGTTGTAGAATGCCAGAAACCCTTGGTTTATGGAATATGAAGTTTTCAAAATTTTGCTAACATAAATTCTTCTTGGTCTCATTTCCATCCGGTCATGTTGTCACACAGTTGTTTTCTCTTACGTAAAATTATGTCTGTCTTTTCCTACGTTCTTTTTACCAAACAGTTTAATATTGTAAGGGATTGGCCATCACGCATATCTTATCAGTACTTCTACCCCTATGCCGTGTGCAAATATACATAAATACGTTGGACACTCAACGGTTGTGGTTTCACAACCATACACCGCTCTTCCCAAATCCTCCCTGCGTGACAACAAATCACCGTATTTTCTATTTTTCATACAAACTAAAAGACGTTATTCACGTAATGCTCCATAGTTCCACTCGCTTAAACTGTTTATGTTGTATCCCAATCAAAAATAAAGATATACATGTCTAGTAGAGATTATTTTACCACTTGTTCTTCTCGATCGGGTCTCGACTGGAGGTCCTATCACTGTATCAGTATCACTCAGCGTATGCCAATGATGGCGGGTCGAATCGAGCCCATCGCTGCTGAATTAAGCGCAGGCGAGAAAGTGATGCATAATGGCAGCATTTGCATTGTAAAGAAAAGTGATCAGCCAGTGAATAGTTTCAGGTCTTATGGCTTATATGACCTTTCGTCCGGTCAGGTAAAGCGTGTGGCTGAATGTTTCGTTGAAACTCTGCCAGTTGAGCTCGTAGACATTGACGTCATAACGTGCAAGATGTATAAATAGATTCGTGTGAAAGTTCAAGGTCGCATAGTTTAGCGGCGGGAGGGAATGGGAAGAGCCATTCATCGATGTGCAAAAAAGTAAATTTTCGGGGTAGAATGGGGTTTAAAACCTCCTTATCGGTTGTAGTTGCGTGATCACACACCGCTGAGGACTGTTGGTCACCTCGTCAACCCTCCTCGACGTCTGCTGTGTCTGGGGGTGGGGGGGGGGGGGGGATTGACTCGGTGACCAACAGTCCTCAGCAGTCCTCACGCAACTACAACATCTCTTTCGGTGTTAAACCCCTAAACTCTCTATGCAAATGTACCGGTTTTTTCTGTCGGTACTATCTACTGAAGGTGGTTTAAGTTGATATGATGGTTGGTTGGTTGCTTGAGTTTATTGGCGCGTCCATTCGTATGAACGATAAAGTTGATATAAGTTAATTGTCATTCATACCTTGGAGTGGATGGTCTGACTGATGTTGAAGCTACATGTATATATATGGCAGACACTAATAGCCGGAAGTTTGCTAGTCTGGATCAAGGCCAGACGATATTTGTTATTTCTCCTGATAACCATGGAGCAGACTCACTGTCAAAACTTTTGACACAAATCGAAGTTCAATCGATAAGGAGGTTTGCGCCATTCGTTTACATAATACCGTCTTTTTATACATTTCAAATATAGCTATTAATGGCAATTTTGCAGGTGATTTCTGTAATAAATCCCTCAATATACAAACGGATTCGATAAATAAACCGCACATCAGCGGTATTATGTTTAACCCGGGCTTTTAACCATTTAAGTTAAACGGTGATTTACAACTATAAATTGGCTAGATATGTATTTAAAGATAATGTTGAAACTAAACGTACTTTTTGTTGTGTCCCAGGGCGTAAAAATAAAAAAAGATCGAAAATATGCATGTTTTTCCGTCACCAATTGGCGATATCTTCGGACTTCTTGGTGATTTGGCTGTTGACCACAACCCATATCCTCTTCGGATGCGCAAATCTTGAGATTTCTCCCTTATTAGTCAGTCTAGATTTAAACTGTTTGTTGGCGATGGTTTCCGAAAATCTTGTACCAATACTTACCATACTGGAAAATGAACAGGTCACAAACTGCACATTTCTGATATTCTCCCCTACTTACTTACATAGTCTGTTTACCTTTTTTTCGTCACCTGAAATCAATACCATCAAACACTGCTGTTCAAAACTACACCCGTTTGTTTCCACGTGTCTCTTCCCTATTTTAAAGGTAAAATAAAGTGTGTGTCTCGGTAGCCTTTCTATAGTTTTGCAGTCCTTTTCTAACTTAAGAAATACACAGTATATAAGAACGAAATACAGTGTTTAGTTAATCTAGTAAAAAAACTAAGACTATTTAAGTATACAACAAATTAATTTCAGTCAGAATAAATTACGAATATGTGAAGCCTGACTTGGTGGGTGCTGTCAACAGTCAGTCAGAAGACCACCCGCCAAGTCATTTGGCATAACGAAAATTATGCAAGGTGTGGTGAGTCAAAATAATAACATCACCGCAAGTATGCACTATCTCCGTATCACAGATATCATTTGCCTTACTGAGTTATATTTAAAGGCACACTCGTCGCGAATATCAAGAATACTGTTAGAAATGTTTGAAACTCTCTTTAAAGTTACACTTGACGAAGACACCGGCACAGGTGTCGAAAGCTCATGTTGTTCAAACACAACTGACGACGTGGTGATGTCTCAATTTTTTTATCATTAAAGTGGCATTAGCTGCCCAAATGTTGATATTTGGACGTTAAAACGGAATGTTGAAATTATTGACTATTTTTCTCAAGACGTATAATTCAGAAGCTTTTTAGTGCTTCTAGTCTCGAGAATGAACGATAAAGTATCGTTTTGAACCAACTTTGGCTTAGAATGAATGAATGGTCGTCCCGGTTATTTAAATTTTGTTTACTTTTCGGACACTATTTCGGTTCGTATAGGCCATATACTTTATGGATTTCCCTCATTCCAACGCCAATCATTTAGTTTTTCGATGGCCTTCAAAGTCTGGTACTATCGTGACGATCAGAAATTATGAAAAAAGTGTGAATTTTGGCAGCACATGCCACTTTAAGAATACTGTTTCCATACACAACAGTGGGCGGTTTTCTGTATTTCTCCCAGACAGAAGAAGTTAGAAATTTTCTATTTTTACCAAAAATTTGAACTTTTAGCATCATTTAGTATTTTTGATTTGAAATTGAAAATTAGATTTATCAGGTACCCGTAATGTAGGCTAATCAAAATTCGAACCTGTGAGCGATGTAACGGCCAGTACTATTTTACGTACTTTATCTGAGAAAGAATAACGATCGGGTAAAAAGGATTTGAAAAACCTGTCGATAATTTTAGAGTGTAAACCATAGACAAAAAAAGCCTGAAATGAGGGTAATCTAACACGAACTGACAACGATCGTTGTTGTCTTAATCGGGCTTGGATTCATCGTTTGTTTTTGTGTTCTATGTTTTATTTTAGTGTTTTTAGTTGTAGTAAAGACTAAGCCTATGAGGTTGAATATTGACTTTGTTGATTAAAAGGTTATGTGGTGAATCTCGACACGACGTGCAAAAAACTGATTACAAATTAAAGGTCACATGGATCAATATATTAAAATTAGACAAAACTTTAGTTTCGGATTTTTCAACCCATCTATAGGCTATCAGAAGGGCCTGTTCTAAAAAAAGTGTACTTGTAGGATTGCTTCAACAACGTGACTGGGATCTGCTATCGATTCGAGAAAATGGTTATAGCGCATCAGCAGACGTTCGCCTGTACTGGCCTAGCTTAGGGTAGGTACTTAATGGTTGATCCACTTTGCTACCTACCTAAAAAAAGCAAAATTCCACTTTTTATCGTGCAAATTTGCGATCCATTTTTCATTATTCTGAAATAAATCACCAGATCAGTCGCCACTTTCTTTCCGTGTCATTGAGACCGATTATATCATTAAAAATCCACGGGCTGAGGGGTAATTACTAAACTGAATTAGTAAATTAAAGGACACTGATCGACCCGGAAAAAATTCCGGGCCAGGGTGAGAATCGAACTCACGACTTATGGTTACCGTCCCTTCGCGGTAGACCACACTAATATGTCCTAAACAACCTTGACAAAGACGACTAAAAATGGCCGCTTGATTTCATTTTGACGGCTATAGAAAAAAGAAAAAAAGAAATCAGCAATATTGACCGATTCACTACAAGATGGACTGCTTTCTGGATGTTAATCCAATATTGTCTTCTCAGTATGTTTCGTATTAACAATACAAGTACATACGTTATTGAATTTCTCCTTAACAATGCAAACTTGTGTTGAATTTGTATCTGGATCGACGTACGACATTGTACATGCATAATATTTAATATTACAGATATAAATCTAAGTATTATGGTAAGTTATACTACTGACTTAATGCCGACGATTTTTGTTTTAATTTTGTTGGCATTGGCACCAGATCTGTATAATTGTTTTAAGCTTTTAGACTTGTAGTGAATCGGTCAATATTGCTGATTTCTTTTTTTCTTTGTGAAAATTATAGATGTGGTAAATGATCATATTATATATTGTATGATAAAAATCATGAAATTTATTATTCGTCACGTTCAAGGAACCTCTATCCGCTAATGGTGTTTTTTATATTGATATTGACGATGTATCTCGGAGCATTAGTTAAGCATTGTTTGGTCGACACGCACACGTCATTGATAGTCTTATGTTGAGTCCGGTCCACCGGTGATGAGGTGGTGACATACTTAACATTTAAACACTACCTTTGGGGCTAAATGAAGAGCATTTTCTGGTAACGGCTACGCCGTCATGCAGGTTTACTTTGCACAACTGGTACAAAATATAATACAAGTGATCAACTAACGTTTAATAGGCCCCCTTGATTCGCCAATAAAGGCCATGCATATAACTGATTAATTACATAGCTTTTATTGATTATTTTGGAGATCGTAAAATATACACGAAGCGAAATGGATTAGTCGTATTAACCTATGAATTAATAATATCACCCTAAGGCACACACTCTCCAAAAGGTACAAATTATAAGAGGAACGTTTGCGTGCATGCTATAATCAGAGTGATTACTTGGCAGCAAGAACTTACCCATTTTATACTATCAACCATTTCCAAACAATGGTTTATAGCTGCTTCAAATCCGTGTGTGTCTGCTGCGGAATGAAACTAAAATTAGTACTTTCTCTCAAACGATTTTTTTAAAACAACAAGCTCGATGATTAATTGTAGTAAACAATCCTCGAATGAGCTAGAAGCTAGAGAAATTGTAGAACAGAATGTCTCCGATAATCATATTCCTCAGTTCCGTTTTCTTTTCCGTAATAAATGCATTCATCGATACAACAATTGACTCAAAATGCCTTGAAATATACAATGTAAAACCTATTCTGTTTTTAAAATTGAAGCTGCTAAATTTCTTATCCAGGAGTTAGATGAGATTAGAGAATATGGCTGCCGTATTTGCAGGAACGTTCTACCCAGCGAAAGATATCGATGATATGCAATAATTCTGGCCTATACTTCGACAATTTTAAAAACAGAATAGGTTTGACAGTGTATATTTCAAGGCATTTTAAGTGGGAAATTCTACATCTTTGTTTTTCTTTAAATTCCCTGGGCTGTTCGGTGGCTTTTGAACTGTCCATATTGGTATCCCTGGTAATGATTTGGGCTTTAATTATCAGAAATGTGACATAATATACAGTTGTCAAGTGAAGAATTATGCAGTTCAGGAAGCATCATCCAGTACGGATGGGAAATCGCCAGTACCAACACCACCAAGAAAGGGATCACTCATTTCTAAATCACCGTGCACCATTCATAATTATCTCCTAGGACCTCCTTTATGATTTTGATACTATGGATATGTATTGTCCCCGTTGGGTTGAAAGTCCATATCGAACGAGACGTCAAATGCGTCCCGTCCATTCATGTTTTATTCACATATATCCTCCTAGAACCAAACGTATGCCCATATACACTTTGTAAGAGTTGTTAAAGCTCTTAAATAAACAAAACTTGGCAAAGTTAATGAAGAACATCCTATTGTAACAAAATGTACTCGCCTTATTCGTTCATGAATTATCGATTTCACCTGGAGGCGTGAACGATAAACAAAGGAGATGTAGGAAAACACGATGGATATCATAATGCCCGTTGTTGTGTATCGCCGCGAGTTAACCAGGACAGGCTTTAACAAAATGAACTATTCCTGCACATTTTTTGCTAAGCATTAAGGGGTCTAATTGCACACACCACATGAGCTCTCAGCTTTAGCTAAGCATTAAGGGGTCTAATCGCACACATGACAGGAGCTCTCAGCTTTAGCTAAGCATTGAGGGGGCTAATTGCACACGCCACAGGAGCTCTCAGCTTTAGCTAAGCATTAAGGAGTCTAATTGTACACATCACAGGAGCTCTAAGCTTTAGCTAATCATTAAGGGGTCTAACTGCACACATGACAGGAGCTCTCAGCTTTAGCTAAGCATTATGGGGTATAATTGTACACATCACAGGAGCTCTCAGCTTTAGCTAAGCATTAAGGGGTCTAATCGCACACATGACAGGAGCTTTCGGCTTTATCTAAGCATTGAGGGGGCTAATTGCACACATGACAGGAGCTCTCAGCTTTAGCTAAGCATTAAGGGGTCTAATTGCACACACCACAGGAGCTCTCAGCTTTAGCTAACCGTTAAGGGGTCTAATTGCACACACCACAGGAGCTCTAAGATTAGCTAAGCATTTAGGAGTCTAATTGCACACATCACAGGAGCTCTAAGCTTTAGCTAATCATTAAGGGGTCTAATTGCACACATGACAGGAGCTCTCAGCTTTAGCTAAGCATTTAGGGGTAATTGCACACATCACAGGAGCTATCAGCTTTAGCTAACCGTTAAGGGGTCTAATCGCACACACCACAGGAGCTCTAAGCTTTAGCTAAGCATTTAGGAGTCTACTTGTATACACCACAGGAGCTCTCAGCATTAGCTAAGCATTAAGGGGTCTAATTGCACACACCACAGGAGCTCTCAGCTTTAGCTAAGCATTAAGGGGTGGAATTGCATACACCACAGGAGCTCTCAGCTTTAGCTAAGCATTAAGGGGTGGAATTGCACACGCCACAGGAGCTCTCAGCTTTAACTAATCATTAAAGGATTTAATTGCACACACCACAGGAACTCTTAGTTTTAGCTAAGCATTGAGGGATCTAATTGCACACGCCACAGGGGTTCTCAGCTTTAGCTAAGCATTAAGGAGTCTAATTGCACACATGACAGGAGCTCTCAGCTTTAGTTAAGCTTTAAGGGGTCTAATTGCACACATCACAGGAGCTCTCAGCTTTAGTTAACCGTTAAGGGGTCTAATTGCACACACCACAGGGGATCTAAGCTTTAGCTAAGCATTTAGGAGTCTAATTGCACACATGACAGGAGCTCACAGCTTCAGCTAAGCATTATGGGGTATAATTGTACACATCACAGGAGCACTCAGCTTGAGCTAAGCATTAAGGGGTCTAATTGCACACACCACAGGAGCTCTCAGCTTTAGCTCAGCATAAAGGGGTCTAATCGCACACATGACAGGAGCTCTCAGCTTTAGCTAAGCATTAAATGATCTAATTGCACACATCACAGGAGCTCTCAGCTTTAGCTAATCATTAAAGGGTCTGATTGCACACACCACAGGAGTTCTCAGCTTTAGCTAATCATTTAGGGGGCTAATTGCACACATCACAGGAGCTCTCAGCTTTAGCTAAGCATTCAGGAGTCTAATTGCACACATGACAGGAGCTCTCAGCTTTAGCTAAGCATTATGGGGTATAATTGTACACATCACAGGAGCTCTCAGCTTTAGCTAAGCATGAAGGGGTGTTATTGCACACACCATAGGAGCTCTCAGCTTTAGCTAATCATTAAGAGGTCTAATTGCACAAACCATAGGAGCTCTCAGCTTTAGCTAATCATTAAGATGTCTAATTGAACAAACCACAGGAGCTCTCAGCTTTAGCTAATCATTAAGAGGACTAATGGCATAAACCACAGGAGCTCTCAGCTTTAGCTAATCATTAAAGGATCTAATTGCACAAACCACAGGAGCTCTCAGCTTTAGCTAATCATTAAGAGGTCTAATTACACAAACCACAGGAGCTCTGAGCTTTAGCTAAGCATTAAGGGGTGTAATTGCACAAACCACAGGAGCTCTCAGCTTTAGCTAATCATTAAAGGATCTAATTGCACAAACCACAGGAGCTCTCAGCTTTAGCTAATCATTAAGATGTGTAATTGAACAAACTACAGGAGCTCAGCTTTAGCTAATCATTAAGAGGTCTTATTGCACAAACTACAGGAGCTCTCAGCTTTAGCTAATCATTAAAAGGTCTAATGGCATAAACCACAGGAGCTCTCAGCTTTAGCTAATCATTAAAGGATCTAATTGCACAAACCACAGGAGCTCTCAGCTTTAGCTAATCATTGAGAGGTCTAATTGCACAAACCACAGGAGCTCTGAGCTTTAGCTAAGCATTAAGGGGTGGAATTGCATACACCATAGGAGCTCTCAGCTTTAGCTAATCATTAAAGAATCTAATTGCACACACCACAAGAGCTCTGAGCTTTAGCTGAGCATTAAGGGGTGGAATTGCATACACCAAAGGAGCTCTCAGCTTTAGCTAATCATTAAAGGATCTAATTGCACACACCACAAGAGCTCTGAGCTTTAGCTGAGCATTAAGGGTGGACTTGCACACGGCACAGGAGCTCTCAGCTTTAGCTAAGCATTAAGGGGTCTAATTGCACACACCACAGGAGCTCCCAGCTTTAGATAATCATTAAGGGGTCTAATTGCACAAACCACAGGAGCTCTGAGCTTTAGCTAAGCATTAAGGGGTGGAATTGCATACACCATAGGAGCTCTCAGCTTTAGCTAATCATTAAAGAATCTAATTGCACACACCACAAGAGCTCTGAGCTTTAGCTGAGCATTAAGGGGTGGAATTGCATACACCAAAGGAGCTCTCAGCTTTAGCTAATCATTAAAGGATCTAATTGCACACACCACAAGAGCTCTGAGCTTTAGCTGAGCATTAAGGGTGGACTTGCACACGGCACAGTAGCTCTCAGCTTTAGCTAAGCATTAAGGGGTCTAATTGCACAAACCACGGGAGCTCTCAGCTTTAGCTAATCATTAAGAGGTCTTATTGCACACACTGCAGGAGCTCTCAGCTATAGCTAAGCATTAAGGGGTGGAATTGCATACACCATAGGAGCTCTCAGCTTTAGCTAATCATCAAAGAATCGAATTGCACACACCACAATAGCTCTGAGCTTTAGCTGAGCATTAAGGGGTGGACTTGCATACACCATAGGAGCTCTAAGCTTTAGCTGAGCCTTAAGGGGTCTAATTGCACACATCACAGAAGCTCTCAGCTTTAGCTAATCATAAAGTGGTCTAATTAGGTTTGGCTAAGCATTAAGGGGTCTAATTGCACACACCACAGGAGCTCCGAGCTTTAGCTAATCACAAAGGGGTCTAATTGCACACATCACAGGAGCTCTTAGCTTTAGCTAAGCATTAATGGGTGTAATTGCACACACCATAGGAGCTCTCAGCTTTAGCTAAGCATTAAGGGGTCTAATTGCACACACCATAGGAGCTCTCAGCTTTAGCTAAGCATTGAGGGGTCTAATTGCACACATCACAGGGGTTCTCAGCTTTAGCTAATCATTAAGAGGTCTAATTGCACAAACCACAGGAGCTCAGCTTTAGCTAATCGGTAAATGTTCTAATGGCACACATTACAGGAGCTCTCAGCTTTAGCTAATCATTAAGGGGTGGAATTGCACACACCATAGGAGCTCTCAGCTTTAGCTAATCATAAAGGGGTCTAATTGCAGGAACCACACGAGCTCTCAGCTTTAGCTAATCGTTAAAGGATCTAATTGCACAAACCACAGGAGCTCTCAGCTTTAGCTAATCATTAAGAGGTCTAATTGCATACACCATAGGAGCTCTCAGCTTTTGCTAAGCATTAAGGGGTCTAATTGCACACTTCACAGGAGCTCTCAGCTTTAGCTAATCATTGAGAGGTCTAATTGCATACACTACAGGAACTCTCAGCTATAGCTAAGCATTAAGGGGTGGAATTGCCTACACAATAGGAGCTCTCAGCTTTAGCTAATCATTAAAGAATTAAATTGCACACACCACAGGAGCTCTGAGTTTTAGCTGAGCATTAAGAGGTGGAATTGCATACACCATAGGAGCTCTCAGCTTTAGCTGAGCATTAAAGGATCTAATTGCACACACCACAAGAGCTCTGAGCATTAGCTGAGCATTAAGGGGTCTAATTACACACACCACAGGAGCTCTCAGCTTTAGCTGAGCATTAAGGGGTCTAATTGCACACATCACAGGAGCTCTCAGCTTTAGCTAATCATAAAGGGGTCTAATTGCACAAACCACAGGAGCTCTCAGCTTTAGCTAATCATAAAGTGGTCTAATTGCACACATCACAGGAGCTCTCAGCTTTAGCTAACCTTTAAGGGGTCTAATTGCAGACATCACAGGAGCTATCAGCTTTAGCTAACCATTAAGGATCTAATTGCATACATCACAGGAGCTCTCATGTTGTGCTCGGTTTGTCTTTGATAAAGATGTAACATCTTTCTTTAAACACTATGTTTGGTGGTCATTGATAATGCATTATCCAGAAATTCTAATAATTTACTGAGAACATTTTATCTTTACCTTTCTCTCTGATATGACAGAGCCTTACAATGTATCCGATGTCATGTAGATCAACAATATAAAGGATATCTGGCATCAAGTGTTTGTCCATCAATATATCAATGAAAGACTCCAAACAATTGTTAACTTGAAACAAATCTAAAGGGTTCCTAAACATGATTTTGGAAAGGAAACAGCTAAAGCCTAGCGCAGACGAGAGGCGCCGGCTGAGCTACAAGGCACGCGTGACCCAGGGAGCAGCTATGGATTTCAGCGCAGACGGTGAACTTTCGGCTGAGGCAAGTTCCTGGTCACCCAAGTTCACTAAGCTACATAAATACCACTACTTGTGTTACGTAATATTCTAAGTGATCACATGATTGAATAAGTACGCGCCATTGGACTATCCCTCCTCTCAGCTCAGCCGGCAGCTTACGTTGTGCGCACAGGGTGAGATTCTTGCCATAAAAAAAAAAAAAAAAAAAAAAAACCATTTCCAAACATGTTTGCAATGGTTTATACCAGCTTCTGACCCGTGTGTGTCTGCTGCGGAATGAAGCTAAACTTGGTAACAAATTCAGGTGTTGAACCTGACTCATTCCGTACTTTCTCTCAAATCACGACTTTTTTAAAACAACAAGCTCGATGATTAGTTGAAGTAAACAATCGTCGAATGAGCTAGAAGCTAGAGGATTGTGGAGCAGAATGTCTCCGATAATCATATTCCCCAGTTCCGTTTTCTTGTCCGAAATATAATGCATTCATCGATACAACAAATGACTTAAAATGCTTTGAAATAAAAAAAGGTCAAACCTATTCTGTTTTTAAAATTGAAGCTTCTAAATTTCTTATCCAGGAGATAGATGAGATTAGAGAATATGGCTGCCGTATTTGCAGGAACGTTCTATACCCAGCGAAAGATATCGATGAAATGCAATAATTCTGGCCAATAATTCGACAATTTTAAAAACAGAATAGTTTTGACATTGTATATTTCAAGGCATTTTAAGTCGGGAATTCTACATCTTTGTTCTTCTTTAAATTCCCAGGGCTGTTCGGTGGCTTTTGAACTGTCCATAGTGGTATCCTTGGTAATGATTTGGGCTTTAATTATCAGAAATGTGACATAATATACAGTTGTCAAGTGAAGAATTATGTAGTTCAGGAAGCATCATCCAGTACGGATGGGAAATCGCCAGTGCAAATAAATACCAACACCACCAAGAAAGGGATCACTCATTTCTAAATCACCGTGCACCATTCATGAATATCTCCTAGGACCTCCTTTAGGATTTTGATACTATTGATATGTATTGTCCCCGTTGGGTTGAAAGTCCATATCGAACGAGACGCCAAATGCGTCCCGTCCATTCATGTTTTATTCACATATATCCTCCTAGAACCAAACGTATGCCCATATACACTTTGTAAGAGTTGTTAAAGCTCTTAAATAAACAAAACTTGGCAAAGCTCATGAAGAACATCCTATTGTAACAAAATGTACTCGCCTTATTCGTTCATGAATTATCGATTTCACCTGTAGGCGTAAACGATAATCAAAGGAGATGTAGGAAAACACGAAGGATATCATAATGTGTATCGCCGCGAGTTAACCAGGACAGGCTTTCACAAAATGAACTATTCCTGCACATTTTTTGCTAAGCATTAAGGGGTCTAATTGCACACACCACAGGAGTTCTCAGCTTTAGCTAATCATTAAGGGGTCTAATTGCACACACCACAGGAGCTCTCAGCTTTAGCTAATCATTAAGGGGTCTAATTGCACACGCCACAGGAGGTCTCAGCTTTAGCTAAGCATTAAGGGGTCTAATTGCACACGCCACAGGAGTTCTCAGCTTTAGCTAAGCATTAAGGGGTCTAATTGCACACACCACAGGAGCTCTCAGCTTTAGCTAAGCATTAAGGGGTCTAATTGCACACGCCACAGGAGCTCTCAGCTTTAGCTAAGCATTAAGGGGTCTAATTGCACACACCACAGGAGCTCTCAGCTTTAGCTAAGCATTAAGGGGTCTAATTGCACACGCCACAGGAGCTCTCAGCTTTAGCTAAGCATTAAGGGGTCTAATTGCACACACCACAGGAGTTCTCAGCTTTAGCTAATCATTAAGGGGTCTAATTGCACACGCCACAGGAGCTCTCAGCTTTAGCTAAGCATTAAGGGGTCTAATTGCACACGCCACAGGAGTTCTCAGCTTTAGCTAATCATTAAGGGGTCTAATTGCAGACACCACAGGAGTTCTCAGCTTTAGCTAATCATTAAGGGGTCTAATTGCACACACCACAGGAGTTCTCAGCTTTAGCTAAGCATTAAGGGGTCTAATTGCACACGCCACAGGAGCTCTCAGCTTTAGCTAAGCATTAAGGAGTCTAATTGCACACATGACAGGAGCTCTCAGCTTTAGCTAAGCATTATGGGGTATAATTGTACACATCACAGGAGCTCTCAGCTTTAGCTAATCATTAAAGGGTCTAATTGTACACATGGTAGGAGCTCTCAGCTTTAGCTAATCATTAAGGGGTCTAATTGCACACGCCACAGGAGTTCTCAGCTTTAGCTAATCATTAAGGGGTCTAATTGCACACACCACAGGAGTTCTCAGCTTTAGCTAATCATTAAGGGGTCTAATTACACACGCCACAGGAGCTCTCAGCTTTAGCTAATCATTAAGGGGTCTAATTGCACACACCACAGGAGTTCTCAGCTTTAGCTAAGCATTATGGGGTATAATTGTACACACCACAGGAGTTCTCAGCTTTAGCTAATCATTAAGGGGTCTAATTGCACACATGACAGGAGCTCTCAGCTTTAGGTAAGCATTAAGGGGTCTAATTGCACACGCCACAGGAGCTCTAAGCTTTAGCTAATCATTAAGGGGTCTAATTGCACACGCCACAGGAGCTCTCAGCTTTAGCTAAGCATTAAGGAGTCTAATTGTACACATCACAGGAGCTCTAAGCTTTAGCTAAGCATTGAGGGGGCTAATTGCACACGCCACAGGAGCTCTCAGCTTTAGCTAAGCATTAAGGAGTCTAATTGTACACATCACAGGAGCTCTCAGCTTTAGCTAATCATTAAGGGGTCTAATTGCAGACATCACAGGAGCTCTCAGCTTTAGCTAATCATTAAGGGGTCTAATTGCACACGCCACAGGAGTTCTCAGCTTTAGCTAATCATTAAGGGGTCTAATTGCACACACCACAGGAGCTCTCAGCTTTAGGTAAGCATTAAGGGGTCTAATTGCACACGCCACAGGAGCTCTAAGCTTTAGCTAATCATTAAGGGGTCTAATTGCACACGCCACAGGAGTTCTCAGCTTTAGCTAATCATTAAGGGGTCTAATTGCACACACCACAGGAGTTCTCAGCTTTAGCTAATCATTAAGGGGTCTAATTGCACACATGACAGGAGCTCTCAGCTTTAGGTAAGCATTAAGGGGTCTAATTGCACACGCCACAGGAGCTCTAAGCTTTAGCTAATCATTAAGGGGTCTAATTGCACACGCCACAGGAGTTCTCAGCTTTAGCTAATCATTAAGGGGTCTAATTGCACACACCACAGGAGTTCTCAGCTTTAGCTAATCATTAAGGGGTCTAATTGCAGACACCACAGGAGCTCTCAGCTTTAGCTAATCATTAAGGGGTCTAATTGCACACACCACAGGAGTTCTCAGCTTTAGCTAATCATTAAGGGGTCTAATTGCAGACACCACAGGAGCTCTCAGCTTTAGCTAATCATTAAGGGGTCTAATTGCACACGCCACAGGAGTTCTCAGCTTTAGCTAATCATTAAGGGGTCTAATTGCACACGCCACAGGAGTTCTCAGCTTTAGCTAATCATTAAGGGGTCTAATTGCACACACCACAGGAGCTCTCAGCTTTAGCTAATCATTAAGGGGTCTAATTGCACACGCCACAGGAGTTCTCAGCTTTAGCTAATCATTAAGGGGTCTAATTGCACACACCACAGGAGTTCTCAGCTTTAGCTAATCATTAAGGGGTCTAATTGCACACATGACAGGAGCTCTCAGCTTTAGGTAAGCATTAAGGGGTCTAATTGCACACGCCACAGGAGCTCTAAGCTTTAGCTAATCATTAAGGGGTCTAATTGCACACGCCACAGGAGCTCTCAGCTTTAGCTAAGCATTAAGGAGTCTAATTGTACACATCACAGGAGCTCTAAGCTTTAGCTAAGCATTGAGGGGGCTAATTGCACACGCCACAGGAGCTCTCAGCTTTAGCTAAGCATTAAGGAGTCTAATTGTACACATCACAGGAGCTCTCAGCTTTAGCTAAGCATTATGGGGTATAATTGTACACATCACAGGAGCTCTCAGCTTTAGCTAAGCATTATGGGGTATAATTGCACACATGACAGGAGCTCTCAGCTTTAGCTAAGCATTATGGGGTATAATTGTACACATCACAGGAGCTCTCAGCTTTAGCTAAGCATTAAGGGGTCTAATCGCACACATGACAGGAGCTTTCGGCTTTATCTAAGCATTAAGGAGTCTAATTGCACACATGACAAGAGCTCTCAGCTTTAGCTAAGCATTAAGGGGTCTAATTGCACACACCACAGGAGCTCTCAGCTTTAGCTAACCGTTAAGGGGTCTAATTGCACACACCACAGGAGCTCTAAGATTAGCTAAGCATTTAGGAGTCTAATTGCACACATGACAGGAGCTCACAGCTTCAGCTAAGCATTATGGGGTATAATTGTACACATCACAGGAGCACTCAGCTTGAGCTAAGCATTAAGGGGTCTAATTTCTCACATCACAGAAGCTCTCAGCTTTAGCTAAGCATTATGGGGTATAATTGTACACATCACAGGAGCACTCAGCTTGAGCTAAGCATTAAGGGGTCTAATTTCTCACATCACAGAAGCTCTCAGCTTTAGCTAAGCATTAAGGGGTGGAATTGCACACACCACAGGAGCTCTCAGCTTTAGCTAAGTATTATGGGGTATAATTGTACACATCACAGGAGCTCTCAGCTTTAGCTAATCATTAAGGGGTCTAATTGCACACACCACAGGAGCTCTCAGCTTTAGCTAAGTATTATGGGGTATAATTGTACACATCACAGGAGCTCTCAGCTTTAGCTAAGCAT
Organism: Lepidochitona cinerea; assembly: GCA_963971465.1. Taxonomy (NCBI): domain Eukaryota; kingdom Metazoa; phylum Mollusca; class Polyplacophora; order Chitonida; family Tonicellidae; genus Lepidochitona; species Lepidochitona cinerea. Next base: position 772,793 of record OZ020560.1, read on the forward strand.
TAAGGGGTCTAATCGCACACATGACAGGAGCTCTCAGCTTTAGCTAAGCATTAAGGAGTCTAATTGTACACATCACAGGAGCTCTAAGCTTTAGCTAATCATTAAGGGGTCTAATTGCACACATGACAGGAGCTCTCAGCTTTAGCTAAGCATTATGGGGTATAATTGAACACATCACAGGAGCTCTCAGCTTTAGCTAAGCATTAAGGGGTCTAATCGCACACATGACAGGAGCTCTCGGCTTTAGCTAAGCATTGAGGGGGCTAATTGCACACGCCACAGGAGCTCTCAGCTTTAGCTAAGCATTAAGGAGTCTAATTGTACACATCACAGGAGCTCTCAGCTTTAGCTAAGCATTAAGGGGTCTAATCGCACACATGACAGGAGCTTTCGGCTTTATCTAAGCATTAAGGAGTCTAATTGCACACATGACAGGAGCTCTCAGCTTTAGCTAAGCATTAAGGGGTCTAATTGCACACACCACAGGAGCTCTCAGCTTTAGCTAACCGTTAAGGGGTCTAATTGCACACACCACAGGAGCTCTAAGATTAGCTAAGCATTTAGGAGTCTAAATGCACACATGACAGGAGCTCACAGCTTCAGCTAAGCATTATGGGGTATAATTGTACACATCACAGGAGCACTCAGCTTGAGCTAAGCATTAAGGGGTCTAATTTCTCACATCACAGAAGCTCTCAGCTTTAGCTAAGCATTAAGGTGTGGAATTGCATACACCATAGGAGCTCTTAGCTTTAGCTAATCATTAAGGGATCTAATTGCACACACCACAGTAGGTCTCAGCTTTAGCTAAGCATTAAATTGCACACGCCACAGGAGCACTCAGCTTTAGCTAATCATTAAGGGGTGGAATTGCATACACCATAGGAGCTCTCAGCTTTAGCTAAGCATTAAATGATCTAATTGCACACGCCACAGGAGCTCTCAGCTTTAGCTAAGCATTAAGGGGTGGAATTGCATACACAATAGGAGCTCTCAGCTTTAGCTAATCATTAAGGGCTCTAATTGCACACACCACAGGAGGTCTCAGCTTTAGCTAAGCATTAAATGATCTAATTGCACACGTCACAGGAGCTCTCAGCTTTAGTTAATTATTAAGGGGTCTAATTGCACACGCCACAGGAGCTCTCAGCTTTAGCTAAGCATTAAGGAGTCTAATTGCACACATGACAGGAGCTCTCAGCTTTAGCTAAGCATTATGGGGTATAATTGTACACATCACAGGAGCTCTCAGCTTTAGCTAAGCATTAAGGAGTCTAATTGCACACATGACAGGAGCTCTCAGCTTTAGCTAAGCATTATGGGGTGGAATTGCATACACCATAGGAGCTCTTAGCTTTAGCTAATCATTAAGGGGTCTAATTGCACACACCACAGGAGGTCTCAGCTTTAGCTAAGCATTAAGGGGTGGAATTGCAGACACCATAGGAGCTCTCAGCTTTAGCTAAGCATTAAGGGGTCTAATTGCACACGCCACAGGAGTTCTCAGCTTTAGCTAATCATTAAGGGGTCTAATTGCAGACACCACAGGAGCTCTCAGCTTTAGCTAATCATTAAGGGGTCTAATTGCACACACCACAGGAGTTCTCAGCTTTAGCTAATCATTAAGGGGTCTAATTGCACACGCCACAGGAGCTCTCAGCTTTAGCTAATCATTAAGGGGTCTAATTGCACACGCCACAGGAGTTCTCAGCTTTAGCTAATCATTAAGGGGTCTAATTGCACACACCACAGGAGTTCTCAGCTTTAGGTAAGCATTAAGGGGTCTAATTGCACACGCCACAGGAGCTCTAAGCTTTAGCTAATCATTAAGGGGTCTAATTGCACATATGACAGTAGCTCTCAGCTTTAGCTAAGCATTAAGGGGTCTAATTGCACACGCCACAGGAGCTCTCAGCTTTAGCTAAGCATTAAGGAGTCTAATTGCACACATGACAGGAGCTCTCAGCTTTAGCTAAGCATTATGGGGTATAATTGTACACATCACAGGAGCTCTCAGCTTTAGCTAATCATTAAAGGGTCTAATTGTACACATGGTAGGAGCTCTCAGCTTTAGCTAATCATTAAGGGGTCTAATTGCACACGCCACAGGAGTTCTCAGCTTTAGCTAATCATTAAGGGGTCTAATTGCACACGCCACAGGAGTTCTCAGCTTTAGCTAATCATAAGGGGTCTAATTGCACACACCACAGGAGCTCTCAGCTTTAGCTAATCATTAAGGGGTCTAATTGCACACGCCACAGGAGTTCTCAGCTTTAGCTAATCATTAAGGGGTCTAATTGCACACACCACAGGAGTTCTCAGCTTTAGCTAATCATTAAGGGGTCTAATTGCACACATGACAGGAGCTCTCAGCTTTAGGTAAGCATTAAGGGGTCTAATTGCACACGCCACAGGAGCTCTAAGCTTTAGCTAATCATTAAGGGGTCTAATTGCACACGCCACAGGAGCTCTCAGCTTTAGCTAAGCATTAAGGAGTCTAATTGTACACATCACAGGAGCTCTAAGCTTTAGCTAATCATTAAGGGGTCTAATTGCACACATGACAGGAGCTCTCAGCTTTAGCTAAGCATTATGGGGTATAATTGTACACATCACAGGAGCTCTCAGCTTTAGCTAAGCATTAAGGGGTCTAATCGCACACATGACAGGAGCTCTCGGCTTTAGCTAAGCATTGAGGGGGCTAATTGCACACGCCACAGGAGCTCTCAGCTTTAGCTAAGCATTAAGGAGTCTAATTGTACACATCACAGGAGCTCTCAGCTTTAGCTAAGCATTATGGGGTATAATTGTACACATCACAGGAGCTCTCAGCTTTAGCTAAGCATTATGGGGTATAATTGCACACATGACAGGAGCTCTCAGCTTTAGCTAAGCATTATGGGGTATAATTGTACACATCACAGGAGCTCTCAGCTTTAGCTAAGCATTAAGGGGTCTAATCGCACACATGACAGGAGCTTTCGGCTTTATCTAAGCATTAAGGAGTCTAATTGCACACATGACAGGAGCTCTCAGCTTTAGCTAAGCATTAAGGGGTCTAATTGCACACACCACAGGAGCTCTCAGCTTTAGCTAACCGTTAAGGGGTCTAATTGCACACACCACAGGAGCTCTAAGATTAGCTAAGCATTTAGGAGTCTAATTGCACACATGACAGGAGCTCACAGCTTCAGCTAAGCATTATGGGGTATAATTGTACACATCACAGGAGCACTCAGCTTGAGCTAAGCATTAAGGGGTCTAATTTCTCACATCACAGAAGCTCTCAGCTTTAGCTAAGCATTATGGGGTATAATTGTACACATCACAGGAGCACTCAGCTTGAGCTAAGCATTAAGGGGTCTAATTTCTCACATCACAGAAGCTCTCAGCTTTAGCTAAGCATTATGGGGTCTAATTGCACACACCACAGGAGCTCTCAGCTTTAGCTAATCATTAAGGGGTCTAATTGCAGACACCACAGGAGCTCTCAGCTTTAGCTAATCATTAAGGGGTCTAATTGCATACACCATAGGAGCTCTCAGCTTTAGCTAATCATTAAGGGGTCTAATTGCACACGCCACAGGAGTTCTCAGCTTTAGCTAATCATTAAGGGGTCTAATTGCACACACCACAGGAGTTCTCAGCTTTAGCTAATCATTAAGGGGTCTAATTGCAGACACCACAGGAGCTCTCAGCTTTAGCTAATCATTAAGGGGTCTAATTGCAGACACCACAGGAGCTCTCAGCTTTAGCTAATCATTAAGGGGTCTAATTGCACACGCCACAGGAGTTCTCAGCTTTAGCTAATCATTAAGGGGTCTAATTGCACACGCCACAGGAGTTCTCAGCTTTAGCTAATCATTAAGGGGTCTAATTGCACACGCCACAGGAGTTCTCAGCTTTAGCTAATCATTAAGGGGTCTAATTGCACACACCACAGGAGCTCTCAGCTTTAGCTAATCATTAAGGGGTCTAATTGTACACATGACAGGAGTTCTCAGCTTTAGCTAATCATTAAGGGGTCTAATTGCACACACCACAGGAGCTCTCAGCTTTAGCTAATCATTAAGGGGTCTAATTGCACACGCCACAGGAGTTCTCAGCTTTAGCTAATCATTAAGGGGTCTAATTGCACACGCCACAGGAGTTCTCAGCTTTAGCTAATCATTAAGGGGTCTAATTGCACACACCACAGGAGCTCTCAGCTTTAGCTAATCATTAAGGGGTCTAATTGCACACGCCACAGGAGTTCTCAGCTTTAGCTAATCATTAAGGGGTCTAATTGCACACACCACAGGAGCTCTCAGCTTTAGCTAATCATTAAGGGGTCTAATTGCACACGCCACAGGAGTTCTCAGCTTTAGCTAATCATTAAGGGGTCTAATTGTACACATCACAGGAGCTCTCAGCTTTAGCTAATCATTAAGGGGTCTAATTGCACACATGACAGGAGCTCTCAGCTTTAGGTAAGCATTAAGGGGTCTAATTGCACACGCCACAGGAGCTCTAAGCTTTAGCTAATCATTAAGGGGTCTAATTGCACACGCCACAGGAGCTCTCAGCTTTAGCTAAGCATTAAGGAGTCTAATTGTACACATCACAGGAGCTCTAAGCTTTAGCTAAGCATTGAGGGGGCTAATTGCACACGCCACAGGAGCTCTCAGCTTTAGCTAAGCATTAAGGAGTCTAATTGTACACATCACAGGAGCTCTCAGCTTTAGCTAAGCATTATGGGGTATAATTGTACACATCACAGGAGCTCTCAGCTTTAGCTAAGCATTATGGGGTATAATTGCACACATGACAGGAGCTCTCAGCTTTAGCTAAGCATTATGGGGTATAATTGTACACATCACAGGAGCTCTCAGCTTTAGCTAAGCATTAAGGGGTCTAATCGCACACATGACAGGAGCTTTCGGCTTTATCTAAGCATTAAGGAGTCTAATTGCACACATGACAAGAGCTCTCAGCTTTAGCTAAGCATTAAGGGGTCTAATTGCACACACCACAGGAGCTCTCAGCTTTAGCTAACCGTTAAGGGGTCTAATTGCACACACCACAGGAGCTCTAAGATTAGCTAAGCATTTAGGAGTCTAATTGCACACATGACAGGAGCTCACAGCTTCAGCTAAGCATTATGGGGTATAATTGTACACATCACAGGAGCACTCAGCTTGAGCTAAGCATTAAGGGGTCTAATTTCTCACATCACAGAAGCTCTCAGCTTTAGCTAAGCATTATGGGGTATAATTGTACACATCACAGGAGCACTCAGCTTGAGCTAAGCATTAAGGGGTCTAATTTCTCACATCACAGAAGCTCTCAGCTTTAGCTAAGCATTAAGGGGTGGAATTGCATACACCATAGGAGCTCTTAGCTTTAGCTAATCATTAAGGGGTCTAATTGCACACACCACAGGAGCTCTCAGCTTTAGCTAAGTATTATGGGGTATAATTGTACACATCACAGGAGCTCTCAGCTTTAGCTAAGCATTAAGGGGTCTAATCGCACACATGACAGGAGCTCTCAGCTTTAGCTAAGCATTAAGGAGTCTAATTGTACACATCACAGGAGCTCTAAGCTTTAGCTAATCATTAAGGGGTCTAATTGCACACATGACAGGAGCTCTCAGCTTTAGCTAAGCATTATGGGGTATAATTGAACACATCACAGGAGCTCTCAGCTTTAGCTAAGCATTAAGGGGTCTAATCGCACACATGACAGGAGCTCTCGGCTTTAGCTAAGCATTGAGGGGGCTAATTGCACACGCCACAGGAGCTCTCAGCTTTAGCTAAGCATTAAGGAGTCTAATTGTACACATCACAGGAGCTCTCAGCTTTAGCTAAGCATTAAGGGGTCTAATCGCACACATGACAGGAGCTTTCGGCTTTATCTAAGCATTAAGGAGTCTAATTGCACACATGACAGGAGCTCTCAGCTTTAGCTAAGCATTAAGGGGTCTAATTGCACACACCACAGGAGCTCTCAGCTTTAGCTAACCGTTAAGGGGTCTAATTGCACACACCACAGGAGCTCTAAGATTAGCTAAGCATTTAGGAGTCTAAATGCACACATGACAGGAGCTCACAGCTTCAGCTAAGCATTATGGGGTATAATTGTACACATCACAGGAGCACTCAGCTTGAGCTAAGCATTAAGGGGTCTAATTTCTCACATCACAGAAGCTCTCAGCTTTAGCTAAGCATTAAGGGGTGGAATTGCATACACCATAGGAGCTCTTAGCTTTAGCTAATCATTAAGGGGTCTAATTGCACACACCACAGTAGGTCTCAGCTTTAGCTAAGCATTAAATTGCACACGCCACAGGAGCACTCAGCTTTAGCTAATCATTAAGGGGTGGAATTGCATACACCATAGGAGCTCTCAGCTTTAGCTAAGCATTAAATGATCTAATTGCACACGCCACAGGAGCTCTCAGCTTTAGCTAATCATTAAGGGGTGGAATTGCATACACCATAGGAGCTCTCAGCTTTAGCTAATCATTAAGGGGTCAAATTGCACACACCACAGGAGGTCTCAGCTTTAGCTAAGCATTAAATGATCTAATTGCACACGCCACAGGAGCACTCAGCTTTAGCTAAGCATTAAGGGGTGGAATTGCATACACAATAGGAGCTCTCAGCTTTAGCTAATCATTAAGGGCTCTAATTGCACACACCACAGGAGGTCTCAGCTTTAGCTAAGCAATAAATGATCTAATTGCACACGTCACAGGAGCTCTCAGCTTTAGTTAATTATTAAGGGGTCTAATTGCACACGCCACAGGAGCTCTCAGCTTTAGCTAAGCATTAAGGAGTCTAATTGCACACATGACAGGAGCTCTCAGCTTTAGCTAAGCATTATGGGGTATAATTGTACACATCACAGGAGCTCTCAGCTTTAGCTAAGCATTAAGGAGTCTAATTGCACACATGACAGGAGCTCTCAGCTTTAGCTAAGCATTATGGGGTATAATTGTACACATCACAGGAGCTCTCAGCTTTAGCTAATCATTAAAGGGTCTAATTGTACACATGGTAGGAGCTCTCAGCTTTAGCTAATCATTAAGGGGTCTAATTGCACACGCCACATGAGCTCTCAGCTTTAGCTAATCATTAAGGGGTCTAATTGCAGACACCACAGGAGCTCTCAGCTTTAGCTAATCATTAAGGGGTCTAATTGCACACGCCACAGGAGTTCTCAGCTTTAGCTAATCATTAAGGGGTCTAATTGCACACACCACAGGAGCTCTCAGCTTTAGCTAATCATTAAGGGGTCTAATTGCACACGCCACAGGAGTTCTCAGCTTTAGCTAATCATTAAGGGGTCTAATTGCACACACCACAGGAGTTCTCAGCTTTAGCTAATCATTAAGGGGTCTAATTGCACACATGACAGGAGCTCTAAGCTTTAGCTAATCATTAAGGGGTCTAATTGCACATATGACAGTAGCTCTCAGCTTTAGCTAAGCATTAAGGGGTCTAATTGCACACGCCACAGGAGCTCTCAGCTTTAGCTAAGCATTAAGGAGTCTAATTGTACACATCACAGGAGCTCTAAGCTTTAGCTAATCATTAAGGGGTCTAATTGCACACATGACAGGAGCTCTCAGCTTTAGCTAAGCATTATGGGGTATAATTGTACACATCACAGGAGCTCTCAGCTTTAGCTAAGCATTAAGGGGTCTAATCGCACACATGACAGGAGCTCTCGGCTTTAGCTAAGCATTGAGGGGGCTAATTGCACACGCCACAGGAGCTCTCAGCTTTAGCTAAGCATTAAGGAGTCTAATTGTACACATCACAGGAGCTCTAAGCTTTAGCTAATCATTAAGGGGTCTAATTGCACACATGACAGGAGCTTTCAGCTTTAGCTAAGCATTATGGGGTATAATTGTACACATCACAGGAGCTCTCAGCTTTAGCTAAGCATTAAGGGGTCTAATCGCACACATGACAGGAGCTTTCGGCTTTATCTAAGCATTAAGGAGTCTAATTGCACACATGACAGGAGCTCTCAGCTTTAGCTAAGCATTAAGGGGTCTAATTGCACACACCACAGGAGCTCTCAGCTTTAGCTAACCGTTAAGGGGTCTAATTGCACACACCACAGGAGCTCTAAGATTAGCTAAGCATTTAGGAGTCTAATTGCACACATGACAGGAGTTCTCAGCTTTAGCTAATCATTAAGGGGTCTAATTGCAGACACCACAGGAGCTCTCAGCTTTAGCTAATCATTAAGGGGTCTAATTGCACACACCACAGGAGTTCTCAGCTTTAGCTAATCATTAAGGGGTCTAATTGCAGACACCACAGGAGCTCTCAGCTTTAGCTAATCATTAAGGGGTCTAATTGCACACGCCACAGGAGTTCTCAGCTTTAGCTAATCATTAAGGGGTCTAATTGCACACGCCACAGGAGTTCTCAGCTTTAGCTAATCATTAAGGGGTCTAATTGCACACACCACAGGAGCTCTCAGCTTTAGCTAATCATTAAGGGGTCTAATTGTACACATGACAGGAGTTCTCAGCTTTAGCTAATCATTAAGGGGTCTAATTGCACACACCACAGGAGCTCTCAGCTTTAGCTAATCATTAAGGGGTCTAATTGCACACGCCACAGGAGTTCTCAGCTTTAGCTAATCATTAAGGGGTCTAATTGCACACGCCACAGGAGTTCTCAGCTTTAGCTAATCATTAAGGGGTCTAATTGCACACACCACAGGAGCTCTCAGCTTTAGCTAATCATTAAGGGGTCTAATTGCACACGCCACAGGAGTTCTCAGCTTTAGCTAATCATTAAGGGGTCTAATTGCACACACCACAGGAGCTCTCAGCTTTAGCTAATCATTAAGGGGTCTAATTGCACACGCCACAGGAGTTCTCAGCTTTAGCTAATCATTAAGGGGTCTAATTGTACACATCACAGGAGCTCTCAGCTTTAGCTAATCATTAAGGGGTCTAATTGCACACATGACAGGAGCTCTCAGCTTTAGGTAAGCATTAAGGGGTCTAATTGCACACGCCACAGGAGCTCTAAGCTTTAGCTAATCATTAAGGGGTCTAATTGCACACGCCACAGGAGCTCTCAGCTTTAGCTAAGCATTAAGGAGTCTAATTGTACACATCACAGGAGCTCTAAGCTTTAGCTAAGCATTGAGGGGGCTAATTGCACACGCCACAGGAGCTCTCAGCTTTAGCTAAGCATTAAGGAGTCTAATTGTACACATCACAGGAGCTCTCAGCTTTAGCTAAGCATTATGGGGTATAATTGTACACATCACAGGAGCTCTCAGCTTTAGCTAAGCATTATGGGGTATAATTGCACACATGACAGGAGCTCTCAGCTTTAGCTAAGCATTATGGGGTATAATTGTACACATCACAGGAGCTCTCAGCTTTAGCTAAGCATTAAGGGGTCTAATCGCACACATGACAGGAGCTTTCGGCTTTATCTAAGCATTAAGGAGTCTAATTGCACACATGACAAGAGCTCTCAGCTTTAGCTAAGCATTAAGGGGTCTAATTGCACACACCACAGGAGCTCTCAGCTTTAGCTAACCGTTAAGGGGTCTAATTGCACACACCACAGGAGCTCTAAGATTAGCTAAGCATTTAGGAGTCTAATTGCACACATGACAGGAGCTCACAGCTTCAGCTAAGCATTATGGGGTATAATTGTACACATCACAGGAGCACTCAGCTTGAGCTAAGCATTAAGGGGTCTAATTTCTCACATCACAGAAGCTCTCAGCTTTAGCTAAGCATTATGGGGTATAATTGTACACATCACAGGAGCACTCAGCTTGAGCTAAGCATTAAGGGGTCTAATTTCTCACATCACAGAAGCTCTCAGCTTTAGCTAAGCATTAAGGGGTGGAATTGCATACACCATAGGAGCTCTTAGCTTTAGCTAATCATTAAGGGGTCTAATTGCACACACCACAGGAGCTCTCAGCTTTAGCTAAGTATTATGGGGTATAATTGTACACATCACAGGAGCTCTCAGCTTTAGCTAAGCATTAAGGGGTCTAATCGCACACATGACAGGAGCTCTCAGCTTTAGCTAAGCATTAAGGAGTCTAATTGTACACATCACAGGAGCTCTAAGCTTTAGCTAATCATTAAGGGGTCTAATTGCACACATGACAGGAGCTCTCAGCTTTAGCTAAGCATTATGGGGTATAATTGAACACATCACAGGAGCTCTCAGCTTTAGCTAAGCATTAAGGGGTCTAATCGCACACATGACAGGAGCTCTCGGCTTTAGCTAAGCATTGAGGGGGCTAATTGCACACGCCACAGGAGCTCTCAGCTTTAGCTAAGCATTAAGGAGTCTAATTGTACACATCACAGGAGCTCTCAGCTTTAGCTAAGCATTAAGGGGTCTAATCGCACACATGACAGGAGCTTTCGGCTTTATCTAAGCATTAAGGAGTCTAATTGCACACATGACAGGAGCTCTCAGCTTTAGCTAAGCATTAAGGGGTCTAATTGCACACACCACAGGAGCTCTCAGCTTTAGCTAACCGTTAAGGGGTCTAATTGCACACACCACAGGAGCTCTAAGATTAGCTAAGCATTTAGGAGTCTAAATGCACACATGACAGGAGCTCACAGCTTCAGCTAAGCATTATGGGGTATAATTGTACACATCACAGGAGCACTCAGCTTGAGCTAAGCATTAAGGGGTCTAATTTCTCACATCACAGAAGCTCTCAGCTTTAGCTAAGCATTAAGGGGTGGAATTGCATACACCATAGGAGCTCTTAGCTTTAGCTAATCATTAAGGGGTCTAATTGCACACACCACAGTAGGTCTCAGCTTTAGCTAAGCATTAAATTGCACACGCCACAGGAGCACTCAGCTTTAGCTAATCATTAAGGGGTGGAATTGCATACACCATAGGAGCTCTCAGCTTTAGCTAAGCATTAAATGATCTAATTGCACACGCCACAGGAGCTCTCAGCTTTAGCTAATCATTAAGGGGTGGAATTGCATACACCATAGGAGCTCTCAGCTTTAGCTAATCATTAAGGGGTCAAATTGCACACACCACAGGAGGTCTCAGCTTTAGCTAAGCATTAAATGATCTAATTGCACACGCCACAGGAGCACTCAGCTTTAGCTAAGCATTAAGGGGTGGAATTGCATACACAATAGGAGCTCTCAGCTTTAGCTAATCATTAAGGGCTCTAATTGCACACACCACAGGAGGTCTCAGCTTTAGCTAAGCAATAAATGATCTAATTGCACACGTCACAGGAGCTCTCAGCTTTAGTTAATTATTAAGGGGTCTAATTGCACACGCCACAGGAGCTCTCAGCTTTAGCTAAGCATTAAGGAGTCTAATTGCACACATGACAGGAGCTCTCAGCTTTAGCTAAGCATTATGGGGTATAATTGTACACATCACAGGAGCTCTCAGCTTTAGCTAAGCATTAAGGAGTCTAATTGCACACATGACAGGAGCTCTCAGCTTTAGCTAAGCATTATGGGGTATAATTGTACACATCACAGGAGCTCTCAGCTTTAGCTAATCATTAAAGGGTCTAATTGTACACATGGTAGGAGCTCTCAGCTTTAGCTAATCATTAAGGGGTCTAATTGCACACGCCACATGAGCTCTCAGCTTTAGCTAATCATTAAGGGGTCTAATTGCAGACACCACAGGAGCTCTCAGCTTTAGCTAATCATTAAGGGGTCTAATTGCACACGCCACAGGAGTTCTCAGCTTTAGCTAATCATTAAGGGGTCTAATTGCACACACCACAGGAGCTCTCAGCTTTAGCTAATCATTAAGGGGTCTAATTGCACACGCCACAGGAGTTCTCAGCTTTAGCTAATCATTAAGGGGTCTAATTGCACACACCACAGGAGTTCTCAGCTTTAGCTAATCATTAAGGGGTCTAATTGCACACATGACAGGAGCTCTAAGCTTTAGCTAATCATTAAGGGGTCTAATTGCACATATGACAGTAGCTCTCAGCTTTAGCTAAGCATTAAGGGGTCTAATTGCACACGCCACAGGAGCTCTCAGCTTTAGCTAAGCATTAAGGAGTCTAATTGTACACATCACAGGAGCTCTAAGCTTTAGCTAATCATTAAGGGGTCTAATTGCACACATGACAGGAGCTCTCAGCTTTAGCTAAGCATTATGGGGTATAATTGTACACATCACAGGAGCTCTCAGCTTTAGCTAAGCATTAAGGGGTCTAATCGCACACATGACAGGAGCTCTCGGCTTTAGCTAAGCATTGAGGGGGCTAATTGCACACGCCACAGGAGCTCTCAGCTTTAGCTAAGCATTAAGGAGTCTAATTGTACACATCACAGGAGCTCTAAGCTTTAGCTAATCATTAAGGGGTCTAATTGCACACATGACAGGAGCTTTCAGCTTTAGCTAAGCATTATGGGGTATAATTGTACACATCACAGGAGCTCTCAGCTTTAGCTAAGCATTAAGGGGTCTAATCGCACACATGACAGGAGCTTTCGGCTTTATCTAAGCATTAAGGAGTCTAATTGCACACATGACAGGAGCTCTCAGCTTTAGCTAAGCATTAAGGGGTCTAATTGCACACACCACAGGAGCTCTCAGCTTTAGCTAACCGTTAAGGGGTCTAATTGCACACACCACAGGAGCTCTAAGATTAGCTAAGCATTTAGGAGTCTAATTGCACACATGACAGGAGCTCACAGCTTCAGCTAAGCATTAAGGGGTCTAATTTCTCACATCACAGAAGCTCTCAGCTTTAGCTAAGCATTATGGGGTATAATTGTACACATCACAGGAGCACTCAGCTTGAGCTAAGCATTAAGGGGTCTAATTTCTCACATCACAGAAGCTCTCAGCTTTAGCTAAGCATTAAGGGGTGGAATTGCATACACCATAGGAGCTCTTAGCTTTAGCTAATCATTAAGGGGTCTAATTGCACACACCACAGGAGGTCTCAGCTTTAGCTAAGCATTAAGGGGTGGAATTGCAGACACCATAGGAGCTCTCAGCTTTAGCTAAGCATTAAGGGGTCTAATTGCACACGCCACAGGAGTTCTCAGCTTTAGCTAATCATTAAGGGGTCTAATTGCACACACCACAGGAGCTCTCAGCTTTAGCTAATCATTAAGGGGTCTAATTGCACACACCACAGGAGTTCTCAGCTTTAGCTAATCATTAAGGGGTCTAATTGCACACGCCACAGGAGCTCTCAGCTTTAGCTAATCATTAAGGGGTCTAATTGCACACGCCACAGGAGTTCTCAGCTTTAGCTAATCATTAAGGGGTCTAATTGCACACACCACAGGAGTTCTCAGCTTTAGGTAAGCATTAAGGGGTCTAATTGCACACACCACAGGAGCTCTAAGCTTTAGCTAATCATTAAGGGGTCTAATTGCACATATGACAGTAGCTCTCAGCTTTAGCTAAGCATTAAGGGGTCTAATTGCACACGCCACAGGAGCTCTCAGCTTTAGCTAAGCATTAAGGAGTCTAATTGCACACATGACAGGAGCTCTCAGCTTTAGCTAAGCATTATGGGGTATAATTGTACACATCACAGGAGCTCTCAGCTTTAGCTAATTATTAAAGGGTCTAATTGTACACATGGTAGGAGCTCTCAGCTTTAGCTAATCATTAAGGGGTCTAATTGCACACGCCACAGGAGTTCTCAGCTTTAGCTAATCATTAAGGGGTCTAATTGCACACGCCACAGGAGTTCTCAGCTTTAGCTAATCATAAGGGGTCTAATTGCACACACCACAGGAGCTCTCAGCTTTAGCTAATCATTAAGGGGTCTAATTGCACACGCCACAGGAGTTCTCAGCTTTAGCTAATCATTAAGGGGTCTAATTGCACACACCACAGGAGTTCTCAGCTTTAGCTAATCATTAAGGGGTCTAATTGCACACATGACAGGAGCTCTCAGCTTTAGGTAAGCATTAAGGGGTCTAATTGCACACGCCACAGGAGCTCTAAGCTTTAGCTAATCATTAAGGGGTCTAATTGCACACGCCACAGGAGCTCTCAGCTTTAGCTAAGCATTAAGGAGTCTAATTGTACACATCACAGGAGCTCTAAGCTTTAGCTAATCATTAAGGGGTCTAATTGCACACATGACAGGAGCTCTCAGCTTTAGCTAAGCATTATGGGGTATAATTGTACACATCACAGGAGCTCTCAGCTTTAGCTAAGCATTAAGGGGTCTAATCGCACACATGACAGGAGCTCTCGGCTTTAGCTAAGCATTGAGGGGGCTAATTGCACACGCCACAGGAGCTCTCAGCTTTAGCTAAGCATTAAGGAGTCTAATTGTACACATCACAGGAGCTCTCAGCTTTAGCTAAGCATTATGGGGTATAATTGTACACATCACAGGAGCTCTCAGCTTTAGCTAAGCATTATGGGGTATAATTGCACACATGACAGGAGCTCTCAGCTTTAGCTAAGCATTATGGGGTATAATTGTACACATCACAGGAGCTCTCAGCTTTAGCTAAGCATTAAGGGGTCTAATCGCACACATGACAGGAGCTTTCGGCTTTATCTAAGCATTAAGGAGTCTAATTGCACACATGACAGGAGCTCTCAGCTTTAGCTAAGCATTAAGGGGTCTAATTGCACACACCACAGGAGCTCTCAGCTTTAGCTAACCGTTAAGGGGTCTAATTGCACACATGACAGGAGCTCTCAGCTTTAGCTAAGCATTATGGGGTATAATTGTACACATCACAGGAGCTCTCAGCTTTAGCTAAGCATTAAGGGGTCTAATCGCACACATGACAGGAGCTCTCGGCTTTAGCTAAGCATTGAGGGGGCTAATTGCACACGCCACAGGAGCTCTCAGCTTTAGCTAAGCATTAAGGAGTCTAATTGTACACATCACAGGAGCTCTAAGCTTTAGCTAATCATTAAGGGGTCTAATTGCACACATGACAGGAGCTTTCAGCTTTAGCTAAGCATTATGGGGTATAATTGTACACATCACAGGAGCTCTCAGCTTTAGCTAAGCATTAAGGGGTCTAATCGCACACATGACAGGAGCTTTCGGCTTTATCTAAGCATTAAGGAGTCTAATTGCACACATGACAGGAGCTCTCAGCTTTAGCTAAGCATTAAGGGGTCTAATTGCACACACCACAGGAGCTCTCAGCTTTAGCTAACCGTTAAGGGGTCTAATTGCACACACCACAGGAGCTCTAAGATTAGCTAAGCATTTAGGAGTCTAATTGCACACATGACAGGAGTTCTCAGCTTTAGCTAATCATTAAGGGGTCTAATTGCAGACACCACAGGAGCTCTCAGCTTTAGCTAATCATTAAGGGGTCTAATTGCACACACCACAGGAGTTCTCAGCTTTAGCTAATCATTAAGGGGTCTAATTGCAGACACCACAGGAGCTCTCAGCTTTAGCTAATCATTAAGGGGTCTAATTGCACACGCCACAGGAGTTCTCAGCTTTAGCTAATCATTAAGGGGTCTAATTGCACACGCCACAGGAGTTCTCAGCTTTAGCTAATCATTAAGGGGTCTAATTGCACACACCACAGGAGCTCTCAGCTTTAGCTAATCATTAAGGGGTCTAATTGTACACATGACAGGAGTTCTCAGCTTTAGCTAATCATTAAGGGGTCTAATTGCACACACCACAGGAGCTCTCAGCTTTAGCTAATCATTAAGGGGTCTAATTGCACACGCCACAGGAGTTCTCAGCTTTAGCTAATCATTAAGGGGTCTAATTGCACACGCCACAGGAGTTCTCAGCTTTAGCTAATCATTAAGGGGTCTAATTGCACACACCACAGGAGCTCTCAGCTTTAGCTAATCATTAAGGGGTCTAATTGCACACGCCACAGGAGTTCTCAGCTTTAGCTAATCATTAAGGGGTCTAATTGCACACACCACAGGAGCTCTCAGCTTTAGCTAATCATTAAGGGGTCTAATTGCACACGCCACAGGAGTTCTCAGCTTTAGCTAATCATTAAGGGGTCTAATTGTACACATCACAGGAGCTCTCAGCTTTAGCTAATCATTAAGGGGTCTAATTGCACACATGACAGGAGCTCTCAGCTTTAGGTAAGCATTAAGGGGTCTAATTGCACACGCCACAGGAGCTCTAAGCTTTAGCTAATCATTAAGGGGTCTAATTGCACACGCCACAGGAGCTCTCAGCTTTAGCTAAGCATTAAGGAGTCTAATTGTACACATCACAGGAGCTCTAAGCTTTAGCTAAGCATTGAGGGGGCTAATTGCACACGCCACAGGAGCTCTCAGCTTTAGCTAAGCATTAAGGAGTCTAATTGTACACATCACAGGAGCTCTCAGCTTTAGCTAAGCATTATGGGGTATAATTGTACACATCACAGGAGCTCTCAGCTTTAGCTAAGCATTATGGGGTATAATTGCACACATGACAGGAGCTCTCAGCTTTAGCTAAGCATTATGGGGTATAATTGTACACATCACAGGAGCTCTCAGCTTTAGCTAAGCATTAAGGGGTCTAATCGCACACATGACAGGAGCTTTCGGCTTTATCTAAGCATTAAGGAGTCTAATTGCACACATGACAAGAGCTCTCAGCTTTAGCTAAGCATTAAGGGGTCTAATTGCACACACCACAGGAGCTCTCAGCTTTAGCTAACCGTTAAGGGGTCTAATTGCACACACCACAGGAGCTCTAAGATTAGCTAAGCATTTAGGAGTCTAATTGCACACATGACAGGAGCTCACAGCTTCAGCTAAGCATTATGGGGTATAATTGTACACATCACAGGAGCACTCAGCTTGAGCTAAGCATTAAGGGGTCTAATTTCTCACATCACAGAAGCTCTCAGCTTTAGCTAAGCATTATGGGGTATAATTGTACACATCACAGGAGCACTCAGCTTGAGCTAAGCATTAAGGGGTCTAATTTCTCACATCACAGAAGCTCTCAGCTTTAGCTAAGCATTAAGGGGTGGAATTGCATACACCATAGGAGCTCTTAGCTTTAGCTAATCATTAAGGGGTCTAATTGCACACACCACAGGAGCTCTCAGCTTTAGCTAAGTATTATGGGGTATAATTGTACACATCACAGGAGCTCTCAGCTTTAGCTAAGCATTAAGGGGTCTAATCGCACACATGACAGGAGCTCTCAGCTTTAGCTAAGCATTAAGGAGTCTAATTGTACACATCACAGGAGCTCTAAGCTTTAGCTAATCATTAAGGGGTCTAATTGCACACATGACAGGAGCTCTCAGCTTTAGCTAAGCATTATGGGGTATAATTGAACACATCACAGGAGCTCTCAGCTTTAGCTAAGCATTAAGGGGTCTAATCGCACACATGACAGGAGCTCTCGGCTTTAGCTAAGCATTGAGGGGGCTAATTGCACACGCCACAGGAGCTCTCAGCTTTAGCTAAGCATTAAGGAGTCTAATTGTACACATCACAGGAGCTCTCAGCTTTAGCTAAGCATTAAGGGGTCTAATCGCACACATGACAGGAGCTTTCGGCTTTATCTAAGCATTAAGGAGTCTAATTGCACACATGACAGGAGCTCTCAGCTTTAGCTAAGCATTAAGGGGTCTAATTGCACACACCACAGGAGCTCTCAGCTTTAGCTAACCGTTAAGGGGTCTAATTGCACACACCACAGGAGCTCTAAGATTAGCTAAGCATTTAGGAGTCTAAATGCACACATGACAGGAGCTCACAGCTTCAGCTAAGCATTATGGGGTATAATTGTACACATCACAGGAGCACTCAGCTTGAGCTAAGCATTAAGGGGTCTAATTTCTCACATCACAGAAGCTCTCAGCTTTAGCTAAGCATTAAGGGGTGGAATTGCATACACCATAGGAGCTCTTAGCTTTAGCTAATCATTAAGGGGTCTAATTGCACACACCACAGTAGGTCTCAGCTTTAGCTAAGCATTAAATTGCACACGCCACAGGAGCACTCAGCTTTAGCTAATCATTAAGGGGTGGAATTGCATACACCATAGGAGCTCTCAGCTTTAGCTAAGCATTAAATGATCTAATTGCACACGCCACAGGAGCTCTCAGCTTTAGCTAATCATTAAGGGGTGGAATTGCATACACCATAGGAGCTCTCAGCTTTAGCTAATCATTAAGGGGTCAAATTGCACACACCACAGGAGGTCTCAGCTTTAGCTAAGCATTAAATGATCTAATTGCACACGCCACAGGAGCACTCAGCTTTAGCTAAGCATTAAGGGGTGGAATTGCATACACAATAGGAGCTCTCAGCTTTAGCTAATCATTAAGGGCTCTAATTGCACACACCACAGGAGGTCTCAGCTTTAGCTAAGCAATAAATGATCTAATTGCACACGTCACAGGAGCTCTCAGCTTTAGTTAATTATTAAGGGGTCTAATTGCACACGCCACAGGAGCTCTCAGCTTTAGCTAAGCATTAAGGAGTCTAATTGCACACATGACAGGAGCTCTCAGCTTTAGCTAAGCATTATGGGGTATAAGTGTACACATCACAGGAGCTCTCAGCTTTAGCTAAGCATTAAGGAGTCTAATTGCACACATGACAGGAGCTCTCAGCTTTAGCTAAGCATTATGGGGTATAATTGTACACATCACAGGAGCTCTCAGCTTTAGCTAATCATTAAAGGGTCTAATTGTACACATGGTAGGAGCTCTCAGCTTTAGCTAATCATTAAGGGGTCTAATTGCACACGCCACATGAGCTCTCAGCTTTAGCTAATCATTAAGGGGTCTAATTGCAGACACCACAGGAGCTCTCAGCTTTAGCTAATCATTAAGGGGTCTAATTGCACACGCCACAGGAGTTCTCAGCTTTAGCTAATCATTAAGGGGTCTAATTGCACACACCACAGGAGCTCTCAGCTTTAGCTAATCATTAAGGGGTCTAATTGCACACGCCACAGGAGTTCTCAGCTTTAGCTAATCATTAAGGGGTCTAATTGCACACACCACAGGAGTTCTCAGCTTTAGCTAATCATTAAGGGGTCTAATTGCACACATGACAGGAGCTCTAAGCTTTAGCTAATCATTAAGGGGTCTAATTGCACATATGACAGTAGCTCTCAGCTTTAGCTAAGCATTAAGGGGTCTAATTGCACACGCCACAGGAGCTCTCAGCTTTAGCTAAGCATTAAGGAGTCTAATTGTACACATCACAGGAGCTCTAAGCTTTAGCTAATCATTAAGGGGTCTAATTGCACACATGACAGGAGCTCTCAGCTTTAGCTAAGCATTATGGGGTATAATTGTACACATCACAGGAGCTCTCAGCTTTAGCTAAGCATTAAGGGGTCTAATCGCACACATGACAGGAGCTCTTGGCTTTAGCTAAGCATTGAGGGGGCTAATTGCACACGCCACAGGAGCTCTCAGCTTTAGCTAAGCATTAAGGAGTCTAATTGTACACATCACAGGAGCTCTAAGCTTTAGCTAATCATTAAGGGGTCTAATTGCACACATGACAGGAGCTTTCAGCTTTAGCTAAGCATTATGGGGTATAATTGTACACATCACAGGAGCTCTCAGCTTTAGCTAAGCATTAAGGGGTCTAATCGCACACATGACAGGAGCTTTCGGCTTTATCTAAGCATTAAGGAGTCTAATTGCACACATGACAGGAGCTCTCAGCTTTAGCTAAGCATTAAGGGGTCTAATTGCACACACCACAGGAGCTCTCAGCTTTAGCTAACCGTTAAGGGGTCTAATTGCACACACCACAGGAGCTCTAAGATTAGCTAAGCATTTAGGAGTCTAATTGCACACATGACAGGAGCTCACAGCTTCAGCTAAGCATTAAGGGGTCTAATTTCTCACATCACAGAAGCTCTCAGCTTTAGCTAAGCATTATGGGGTATAATTGTACACATCACAGGAGCACTCAGCTTGAGCTAAGCATTAAGGGGTCTAATTTCTCACATCACAGAAGCTCTCAGCTTTAGCTAAGCATTAAGGGGTGGAATTGCATACACCATAGGAGCTCTTAGCTTTAGCTAATCATTAAGGGGTCTAATTGCACACACCACAGGAGGTCTCAGCTTTAGCTAAGCATTAAGGGGTGGAATTGCAGACACCATAGGAGCTCTCAGCTTTAGCTAAGCATTAAGGGGTCTAATTGCACACGCCACAGGAGTTCTCAGCTTTAGCTAATCATTAAGGGGTCTAATTGCACACACCACAGGAGCTCTCAGCTTTAGCTAATCATTAAGGGGTCTAATTGCACACACCACAGGAGTTCTCAGCTTTAGCTAATCATTAAGGGGTCTAATTGCACACGCCACAGGAGCTCTCAGCTTTAGCTAATCATTAAGGGGTCTAATTGCACACGCCACAGGAGTTCTCAGCTTTAGCTAATCATTAAGGGGTCTAATTGCACACACCACAGGAGTTCTCAGCTTTAGGTAAGCATTAAGGGGTCTAATTGCACACACCACAGGAGCTCTAAGCTTTAGCTAATCATTAAGGGGTCTAATTGCACATATGACAGTAGCTCTCAGCTTTAGCTAAGCATTAAGGGGTCTAATTGCACACGCCACAGGAGCTCTCAGCTTTAGCTAAGCATTAAGGAGTCTAATTGCACACATGACAGGAGCTCTCAGCTTTAGCTAAGCATTATGGGGTATAATTGTACACATCACAGGAGCTCTCAGCTTTAGCTAATCATTAAAGGGTCTAATTGTACACATGGTAGGAGCTCTCAGCTTTAGCTAATCATTAAGGGGTCTAATTGCACACGCCACAGGAGTTCTCAGCTTTAGCTAATCATTAAGGGGTCTAATTGCACACGCCACAGGAGTTCTCAGCTTTAGCTAATCATAAGGGGTCTAATTGCACACACCACAGGAGCTCTCAGCTTTAGCTAATCATTAAGGGGTCTAATTGCACACGCCACAGGAGTTCTCAGCTTTAGCTAATCATTAAGGGGTCTAATTGCACACACCACAGGAGTTCTCAGCTTTAGCTAATCATTAAGGGGTCTAATTGCACACATGACAGGAGCTCTCAGCTTTAGGTAAGCATTAAGGGGTCTAATTGCACACGCCACAGGAGCTCTAAGCTTTAGCTAATCATTAAGGGGTCTAATTGCACACGCCACAGGAGCTCTCAGCTTTAGCTAAGCATTAAGGAGTCTAATTGTACACATCACAGGAGCTCTAAGCTTTAGCTAATCATTAAGGGGTCTAATTGCACACATGACAGGAGCTCTCAGCTTTAGCTAAGCATTATGGGGTATAATTGTACACATCACAGGAGCTCTCAGCTTTAGCTAAGCATTAAGGGGTCTAATCGCACACATGACAGGAGCTCTCGGCTTTAGCTAAGCATTGAGGGGGCTAATTGCACACGCCACAGGAGCTCTCAGCTTTAGCTAAGCATTAAGGAGTCTAATTGTACACATCACAGGAGCTCTCAGCTTTAGCTAAGCATTATGGGGTATAATTGTACACATCACAGGAGCTCTCAGCTTTAGCTAAGCATTATGGGGTATAATTGCACACATGACAGGAGCTCTCAGCTTTAGCTAAGCATTATGGGGTATAATTGTACACATCACAGGAGCTCTCAGCTTTAGCTAAGCATTAAGGGGTCTAATCGCACACATGACAGGAGCTTTCGGCTTTATCTAAGCATTAAGGAGTCTAATTGCACACATGACAGGAGCTCTCAGCTTTAGCTAAGCATTAAGGGGTCTAATTGCACACACCACAGGAGCTCTCAGCTTTAGCTAACCGTTAAGGGGTCTAATTGCACACACCACAGGAGCTCTAAGATTAGCTAAGCATTTAGGAGTCTAATTGCACACATGACAGGAGCTCACAGCTTCAGCTAAGCATTATGGGGTATAATTGTACACATCACAGGAGCACTCAGCTTGAGCTAAGCATTAAGGGGTCTAATTTCTCACATCACAGAAGCTCTCAGCTTTAGCTAAGCATTATGGGGTATAATTGTACACATCACAGGAGCACTCAGCTTGAGCTAAGCATTAAGGGGTCTAATTTCTCACATCACAGAAGCTCTCAGCTTTAGCTAAGCATTATGGGGTCTAATTGCACACACCACAGGAGCTCTCAGCTTTAGCTAATCATTAAGGGGTCTAATTGCAGACACCACAGGAGCTCTCAGCTTTAGCTAATCATTAAGGGGTCTAATTGCATACACCATAGGAGCTCTCAGCTTTAGCTAATCATTAAGGGGTCTAATTGCACACACCACAGGAGGTCTCAGCTTTAGCTAAGCATTAAATGATCTAATTGCACACGCCACAGGAGCTCTAAGCTTTAGCTAATCATTAAGGGGTCTAATTGCACACATGACAGGAGCTCTCAGTTTTAGCTAAGTATTATGGGGTATAATTGTACACATCACAGGAGCTCTCAGCTTTAGCTAAGCATTAAGGGGTCTAATCGCACACATGACAGGAGCTCTCAGCTTTAGCTAAGCATTAAGGAGTCTAATTGTACACATCACAGGAGCTCTAAGCTTTAGCTAATCATTAAGGGGTCTAATTGCACACATGACAGGAGCTCTCAGCTTTAGCTAAGCATTATGGGGTATAATTGAACACATCACAGGAGCTCTCAGCTTTAGCTAAGCATTAAGGGGTCTAATCGCACACATGACAGGAGCTCTCGGCTTTAGCTAAGCATTGAGGGGGCTAATTGCACACGCCACAGGAGCTCTCAGCTTTAGCTAAGCATTAAGGAGTCTAATTGTACACATCACAGGAGCTCTCAGCTTTAGCTAAGCATTAAGGGGTCTAATCGCACACATGACAGGAGCTTTCGGCTTTATCTAAGCATTAAGGAGTCTAATTGCACACATGACAGGAGCTCTCAGCTTTAGCTAAGCATTAAGGGGTCTAATTGCACACACCACAGGAGCTCTCAGCTTTAGCTAACCGTTAAGGGGTCTAATTGCACACACCA
This sequence comes from Lepidochitona cinerea, assembly GCA_963971465.1. NCBI lineage: Eukaryota > Metazoa > Mollusca > Polyplacophora > Chitonida > Tonicellidae > Lepidochitona > Lepidochitona cinerea. The sequence continues at coordinate 795,719 of OZ020560.1, forward strand.
CAGGAGCTCTAAGATTAGCTAAGCATTTAGGAGTCTAAATGCACACATGACAGGAGCTCACAGCTTCAGCTAAGCATTATGGGGTATAATTGTACACATCACAGGAGCACTCAGCTTGAGCTAAGCATTAAGGGGTCTAATTTCTCACATCACAGAAGCTCTCAGCTTTAGCTAAGCATTAAGGGGTGGAATTGCATACACCATAGGAGCTCTTAGCTTTAGCTAATCATTAAGGGGTCTAATTGCACACACCACAGTAGGTCTCAGCTTTAGCTAAGCATTAAATTGCACACGCCACAGGAGCACTCAGCTTTAGCTAATCATTAAGGGGTGGAATTGCATACACCATAGGAGCTCTCAGCTTTAGCTAAGCATTAAATGATCTAATTGCACACGCCACAGGAGCTCTCAGCTTTAGCTAATCATTAAGGGGTGGAATTGCATACACCATAGGAGCTCTCAGCTTTAGCTAATCATTAAGGGGTCAAATTGCACACACCACAGGAGGTCTCAGCTTTAGCTAAGCATTAAATGATCTAATTGCACACGCCACAGGAGCACTCAGCTTTAGCTAAGCATTAAGGGGTGGAATTGCATACACAATAGGAGCTCTCAGCTTTAGCTAATCATTAAGGGCTCTAATTGCACACACCACAGGAGGTCTCAGCTTTAGCTAAGCATTAAATGATCTAATTGCACACGTCACAGGAGCTCTCAGCTTTAGTTAATTATTAAGGGGTCTAATTGCACACGCCACAGGAGCTCTCAGCTTTAGCTAAGCATTAAGGAGTCTAATTGCACACATGACAGGAGCTCTCAGCTTTAGCTAAGCATTATGGGGTATAATTGTACACATCACAGGAGCTCTCAGCTTTAGCTAAGCATTAAGGAGTCTAATTGCACACATGACAGGAGCTCTCAGCTTTAGCTAAGCATTATGGGGTATAATTGTACACATCACAGGAGCTCTCAGCTTTAGCTAATCATTAAAGGGTCTAATTGTACACATGGTAGGAGCTCTCAGCTTTAGCTAATCATTAAGGGGTCTAATTGCACACGCCACATGAGCTCTCAGCTTTAGCTAATCATTAAGGGGTCTAATTGCAGACACCACAGGAGCTCTCAGCTTTAGCTAATCATTAAGAGGGTCTAATTGCACACGCCACAGGAGTTCTCAGCTTTAGCTAATCATTAAGGGGTCTAATTGCACACACCACAGGAGCTCTCAGCTTTAGCTAATCATTAAGGGGTCTAATTGCACACGCCACAGGAGTTCTCAGCTTTAGCTAATCATTAAGGGGTCTAATTGCACACACCACAGGAGTTCTCAGCTTTAGCTAATCATTAAGGGGTCTTATTGCACACGCCACAGGAGCTCTCAGCTTTAGCTAATCATTAAGGGGTCTTATTGCACACATGACAGGAGCTCTCAGCTTTAGGTAAGCATTAAGGGGTCTAATTGCACACGCCACAGGAGCTCTAAGCTTTAGCTAATCATTAAGGGGTCTAATTGCACACGCCACAGGAGCTCTCAGCTTTAGCTAAGCATTAAGGAGTCTAATTGTACACATCACAGGAGCTCTAAGCTTTAGCTAATCATTAAGGGGTCTAATTGCACACATGACAGGAGCTCTCAGCTTTAGCTAAGCATTATGGGGTATAATTGTACACATCACAGGAGCTCTCAGCTTTAGCTAAGCATTAAGGGGTCTAATCGCACACATGACAGGAGCTCTCGGCTTTAGCTAAGCATTGAGGGGGCTAATTGCACACGCCACAGGAGCTCTCAGCTTTAGCTAAGCATTAAGGAGTCTAATTGTACACATCACAGGAGCTCTAAGCTTTAGCTAATCATTAAGGGGTCTAATTGCACACATGACAGGAGCTTTCAGCTTTAGCTAAGCATTATGGGGTATAATTGTACACATCACAGGAGCTCTCAGCTTTAGCTAAGCATTAAGGGGTCTAATCGCACACATGACAGGAGCTTTCGGCTTTATCTAAGCATTAAGGAGTCTAATTGCACACATGACAGGAGCTCTCAGCTTTAGCTAAGCATTAAGGGGTCTAATTGCACACACCACAGGAGCTCTCAGCTTTAGCTAACCGTTAAGGGGTCTAATTGCACACACCACAGGAGCTCTAAGATTAGCTAAGCATTTAGGAGTCTAATTGCACACATGACAGGAGCTCACAGCTTCAGCTAAGCATTAAGGGGTCTAATTTCTCACATCACAGAAGCTCTCAGCTTTAGCTAAGCATTATGGGGTATAATTGTACACATCACAGGAGCACTCAGCTTGAGCTAAGCATTAAGGGGTCTAATTTCTCACATCACAGAAGCTCTCAGCTTTAGCTAAGCATTAAGGGGTGGAATTGCATACACCATAGGAGCTCTTAGCTTTAGCTAATCATTAAGGGGTCTAATTGCACACACCACAGGAGGTCTCAGCTTTAGCTAAGCATTAAGGGGTGGAATTGCAGACACCACAGGAGCTCTCAGCTTTAGCTAAGCATTAAGGGGTCTAATTGCACACGCCACAGGAGTTCTCAGCTTTAGCTAATCATTAAGGGGTCTAATTGCAGACACCACAGGAGCTCTCAGCTTTAGCTAATCATTAAGGGGTCTAATTGCACACACCACAGGAGTTCTCAGCTTTAGCTAATCATTAAGGGGTCTAATTGCACACGCCACAGGAGCTCTCAGCTTTAGCTAATCATTAAGGGGTCTAATTGCACACGCCACAGGAGTTCTCAGCTTTAGCTAATCATTAAGGGGTCTAATTGCACACACCACAGGAGTTCTCAGCTTTAGGTAAGCATTAAGGGGTCTAATTGCACACGCCACAGGAGCTCTAAGCTTTAGCTAATCATTAAGGGGTCTAATTGCACATATGACAGTAGCTCTCAGCTTTAGCTAAGCATTAAGGGGTCTAATTGCACACGCCACAGGAGCTCTCAGCTTTAGCTAAGCATTAAGGAGTCTAATTGCACACATGACAGGAGCTCTCAGCTTTAGCTAAGCATTATGGGGTATAATTGTACACATCACAGGAGCTCTCAGCTTTAGCTAATCATTAAAGGGTCTAATTGTACACATGGTAGGAGCTCTCAGCTTTAGCTAATCATTAAGGGGTCTAATTGCACACGCCACAGGAGTTCTCAGCTTTAGCTAATCATTAAGGGGTCTAATTGCACACGCCACAGGAGTTCTCAGCTTTAGCTAATCATTAAGGGGTCTAATTGCACACACCACAGGAGCTCTCAGCTTTAGCTAATCATTAAGGGGTCTAATTGCACACGCCACAGGAGTTCTCAGCTTTAGCTAATCATTAAGGGGTCTAATTGCACACACCACAGGAGTTCTCAGCTTTAGCTAATCATTAAGGGGTCTAATTGCACACATGACAGGAGCTCTCAGCTTTAGGTAAGCATTAAGGGGTCTAATTGCACACGCCACAGGAGCTCTAAGCTTTAGCTAATCATTAAGGGGTCTAATTGCACACGCCACAGGAGCTCTCAGCTTTAGCTAAGCATTAAGGAGTCTAATTGTACACATCACAGGAGCTCTAAGCTTTAGCTAATCATTAAGGGGTCTAATTGCACACATGACAGGAGCTCTCAGCTTTAGCTAAGCATTATGGGGTATAATTGTACACATCACAGGAGCTCTCAGCTTTAGCTAAGCATTAAGGGGTCTAATCGCACACATGACAGGAGCTCTCGGCTTTAGCTAAGCATTGAGGGGGCTAATTGCACACGCCACAGGAGCTCTCAGCTTTAGCTAAGCATTAAGGAGTCTAATTGTACACATCACAGGAGCTCTCAGCTTTAGCTAAGCATTATGGGGTATAATTGTACACATCACAGGAGCTCTCAGCTTTAGCTAAGCATTATGGGGTATAATTGCACACATGACAGGAGCTCTCAGCTTTAGCTAAGCATTATGGGGTATAATTGTACACATCACAGGAGCTCTCAGCTTTAGCTAAGCATTAAGGGGTCTAATCGCACACATGACAGGAGCTTTCGGCTTTATCTAAGCATTAAGGAGTCTAATTGCACACATGACAGGAGCTCTCAGCTTTAGCAAAGCATTAAGGGGTCTAATTGCACACACCACAGGAGCTCTCAGCTTTAGCTAACCGTTAAGGGGTCTAATTGCACACACCACAGGAGCTCTAAGATTAGCTAAGCATTTAGGAGTCTAATTGCACACATGACAGGAGCTCACAGCTTCAGCTAAGCATTATGGGGTATAATTGTACACATCACAGGAGCACTCAGCTTGAGCTAAGCATTAAGGGGTCTAATTTCTCACATCACAGAAGCTCTCAGCTTTAGCTAAGCATTATGGGGTATAATTGTACACATCACAGGAGCACTCAGCTTGAGCTAAGCATTAAGGGGTCTAATTTCTCACATCACAGAAGCTCTCAGCTTTAGCTAAGCATTATGGGGTCTAATTGCACACACCACAGGAGCTCTCAGCTTTAGCTAATCATTAAGGGGTCTAATTGCAGACACCACAGGAGCTCTCAGCTTTAGCTAATCATTAAGGGGTCTAATTGCATACACCATAGGAGCTCTCAGCTTTAGCTAATCATTAAGGGGTCTAATTGCACACGCCACAGGAGTTCTCAGCTTTAGCTAATCATTAAGGGGTCTAATTGCACACACCACAGGAGTTCTCAGCTTTAGCTAATCATTAAGGGGTCTAATTGCAGACACCACAGGAGCTCTCAGCTTTAGCTAATCATTAAGGGGTCTAATTGCACACACCACAGGAGTTCTCAGCTTTAGCTAATCATTAAGGGGTCTAATTGCAGACACCACAGGAGCTCTCAGCTTTAGCTAATCATTAAGGGGTCTAATTGCACACGCCACAGGAGTTCTCAGCTTTAGCTAATCATTAAGGGGTCTAATTGCACACGCCACAGGAGTTCTCAGCTTTAGCTAATCATTAAGGGGTCTAATTGCACACACCACAGGAGCTCTCAGCTTTAGCTAATCATTAAGGGGTCTAATTGCACACGCCACAGGAGTTCTCAGCTTTAGCTAATCATTAAGGGGTCTAATTGCACACACCACAGGAGTTCTCAGCTTTAGCTAATCATTAAGGGGTCTAATTGCACACATGACAGGAGCTCTCAGCTTTAGGTAAGCATTAAGGGGTCTAATTGCACACGCCACAGGAGCTCTAAGCTTTAGCTAATCATTAAGGGGTCTAATTGCACACGCCACAGGAGCTCTCAGCTTTAGCTAAGCATTAAGGAGTCTAATTGTACACATCACAGGAGCTCTAAGCTTTAGCTAAGCATTGAGGGGGCTAATTGCACACGCCACAGGAGCTCTCAGCTTTAGCTAAGCATTAAGGAGTCTAATTGTACACATCACAGGAGCTCTCAGCTTTAGTTAAGCATTATGGGGTATAATTGTACACATCACAGGAGCTCTCAGCTTTAGCTAAGCATTATGGGGTATAATTGCACACATGACAGGAGCTCTCAGCTTTAGCTAAGCATTATGGGGTATAATTGTACACATCACAGGAGCTCTCAGCTTTAGCTAAGCATTAAGGGGTCTAATCGCACACATGACAGGAGCTTTCGGCTTTATCTAAGCATTAAGGAGTCTAATTGCACACATGACAAGAGCTCTCAGCTTTAGCTAAGCATTAAGGGGTCTAATTGCACACACCACAGGAGCTCTCAGCTTTAGCTAACCGTTAAGGGGTCTAATTGCACACACCACAGGAGCTCTAAGATTAGCTAAGCATTTAGGAGTCTAATTGCACACATGACAGGAGCTCACAGCTTCAGCTAAGCATTATGGGGTATAATTGTACACATCACAGGAGCACTCAGCTTGAGCTAAGCATTAAGGGGTCTAATTTCTCACATCACAGAAGCTCTCAGCTTTAGCTAAGCATTATGGGGTATAATTGTACACATCACAGGAGCACTCAGCTTGAGCTAAGCATTAAGGGGTCTAATTTCTCACATCACAGAAGCTCTCAGCTTTAGCTAAGCATTAAGGGGTGGAATTGCATACACCATAGGAGCTCTTAGCTTTAGCTAATCATTAAGGGGTCTAATTGCACACACCACAGGAGCTCTCAGCTTTAGCTAAGTATTATGGGGTATAATTGTACACATCACAGGAGCTCTCAGCTTTAGCTAAGCATTAAGGGGTCTAATCGCACACATGACAGGAGCTCTCAGCCTTAGCTAAGCATTAAGGAGTCTAATTGTACACATCACAGGAGCTCTAAGCTTTAGCTAAGCATTAAGGAGTCTAATTGTACACATCACAGGAGCTCTCAGCTTTAGCTAAGCATTAAGGGGTCTAATCGCACACATGACAGGAGCTCTCGGCTTTAGCTAAGCATTGAGGGGGCTAATTGCACACGCCACAGGAGCTCTCAGCTTTAGCTAAGCATTAAGGAGTCTAATTGTACACATCACAGGAGCTCTCAGCTTTAGCTAAGCATTAAGGGGTCTAATCGCACACATGACAGGAGCTTTCGGCTTTATCTAAGCATTAAGGAGTCTAATTGCACACATGACAGGAGCTCTCAGCTTTAGCTAAGCATTAAGGGGTCTAATTGCACACACCACAGGAGCTCTCAGCTTTAGCTAACCGTTAAGGGGTCTAATTGCACACACCACAGGAGCTCTAAGATTAGCTAAGCATTTAGGAGTCTAAATGCACACATGACAGGAGCTCACAGCTTCAGCTAAGCATTATGGGGTATAATTGTACACATCACAGGAGCACTCAGCTTGAGCTAAGCATTAAGGGGTCTAATTTCTCACATCACAGAAGCTCTCAGCTTTAGCTAAGCATTAAGGGGTGGAATTGCATACACCATAGGAGCTCTTAGCTTTAGCTAATCATTAAGGGGTCTAATTGCACACACCACAGTAGGTCTCAGCTTTAGCTAAGCATTAAATTGCACACGCCACAGGAGCACTCAGCTTTAGCTAATCATTAAGGGGTGGAATTGCATACACCATAGGAGCTCTCAGCTTTAGCTAAGCATTAAATGATCTAATTGCACACGCCACAGGAGCTCTCAGCTTTAGCTAATCATTAAGGGGTGGAATTGCATACACCATAGGAGCTCTCAGCTTTAGCTAATCATTAAGGGGTCAAATTGCACACACCACAGGAGGTCTCAGCTTTAGCTAAGCATTAAATGATCTAATTGCACACGCCACAGGAGCACTCAGCTTTAGCTAAGCATTAAGGGGTGGAATTGCATACACAATAGGAGCTCTCAGCTTTAGCTAATCATTAAGGGCTCTAATTGCACACACCACAGGAGGTCTCAGCTTTAGCTAAGCAATAAATGATCTAATTGCACACGTCACAGGAGCTCTCAGCTTTAGTTAATTATTAAGGGGTCTAATTGCACACGCCACAGGAGCTCTCAGCTTTAGCTAAGCATTAAGGAGTCTAATTGCACACATGACAGGAGCTCTCAGCTTTAGCTAAGCATTATGGGGTATAATTGTACACATCACAGGAGCTCTCAGCTTTAGCTAAGCATTAAGGAGTCTAATTGCACACATGACAGGAGCTCTCAGCTTTAGCTAAGCATTATGGGGTATAATTGTACACATCACAGGAGCTCTCAGCTTTAGCTAATCATTAAAGGGTCTAATTGTACACATGGTAGGAGCTCTCAGCTTTAGCTAATCATTAAGGGGTCTAATTGCACACGCCACATGAGCTCTCAGCTTTAGCTAATCATTAAGGGGTCTAATTGCAGACACCACAGGAGCTCTCAGCTTTAGCTAATCATTAAGGGGTCTAATTGCACACGCCACAGGAGTTCTCAGCTTTAGCTAATCATTAAGGGGTCTAATTGCACACACCACAGGAGCTCTCAGCTTTAGCTAATCATTAAGGGGTCTAATTGCACACGCCACAGGAGTTCTCAGCTTTAGCTAATCATTAAGGGGTCTAATTGCACACACCACAGGAGTTCTCAGCTTTAGCTAATCATTAAGGGGTCTAATTGCACACATGACAGGAGCTCTAAGCTTTAGCTAATCATTAAGGGGTCTAATTGCACATATGACAGTAGCTCTCAGCTTTAGCTAAGCATTAAGGGGTCTAATTGCACACGCCACAGGAGCTCTCAGCTTTAGCTAAGCATTAAGGAGTCTAATTGTACACATCACAGGAGCTCTAAGCTTTAGCTAATCATTAAGGGGTCTAATTGCACACATGACAGGAGCTCTCAGCTTTAGCTAAGCATTATGGGGTATAATTGTACACATCACAGGAGCTCTCAACTTTAGCTAAGCATTAAGGGGTCTAATCGCACACATGACAGGAGCTCTCGGCTTTAGCTAAGCATTGAGGGGGCTAATTGCACACGCCACAGGAGCTCTCAGCTTTAGCTAAGCATTAAGGAGTCTAATTGTACACATCACAGGAGCTCTAAGCTTTAGCTAATCATTAAGGGGTCTAATTGCACACATGACAGGAGCTTTCAGCTTTAGCTAAGCATTATGGGGTATAATTGTACACATCACAGGAGCTCTCAGCTTTAGCTAAGCATTAAGGGGTCTAATCGCACACATGACAGGAGCTTTCGGCTTTATCTAAGCATTAAGGAGTCTAATTGCACACATGACAGGAGCTCTCAGCTTTAGCTAAGCATTAAGGGGTCTAATTGCACACACCACAGGAGCTCTCAGCTTTAGCTAACCGTTAAGGGGTCTAATTGCACACACCACAGGAGCTCTAAGATTAGCTAAGCATTTAGGAGTCTAATTGCACACATGACAGGAGCTCACAGCTTCAGCTAAGCATTAAGGGGTCTAATTTCTCACATCACAGAAGCTCTCAGCTTTAGCTAAGCATTATGGGGTATAATTGTACACATCACAGGAGCACTCAGCTTGAGCTAAGCATTAAGGGGTCTAATTTCTCACATCACAGAAGCTCTCAGCTTTAGCTAAGCATTAAGGGGTGGAATTGCATACACCATAGGAGCTCTTAGCTTTAGCTAATCATTAAGGGGTCTAATTGCACACACCACAGGAGGTCTCAGCTTTAGCTAAGCATTAAGGGGTGGAATTGCAGACACCATAGGAGCTCTCAGCTTTAGCTAAGCATTAAGGGGTCTAATTGCACACGCCACAGGAGTTCTCAGCTTTAGCTAATCATTAAGGGGTCTAATTGCAGACACCACAGGAGCTCTCAGCTTTAGCTAATCATTAAGGGGTCTAATTGCACACACCACAGGAGTTCTCAGCTTTAGCTAATCATTAAGGGGTCTAATTGCACACGCCACAGGAGCTCTCAGCTTTAGCTAATCATTAAGGGGTCTAATTGCACACGCCACAGGAGTTCTCAGCTTTAGCTAATCATTAAGGGGTCTAATTGCACACACCACAGGAGTTCTCAGCTTTAGGTAAGCATTAAGGGGTCTAATTGCACACGCCACAGGAGCTCTAAGCTTTAGCTAATCATTAAGGGGTCTAATTGCACATATGACAGTAGCTCTCAGCTTTAGCTAAGCATTAAGGGGTCTAATTGCACACGCCACAGGAGCTCTCAGCTTTAGCTAAGCATTAAGGAGTCTAATTGCACACATGACAGGAGCTCTCAGCTTTAGCTAAGCATTATGGGGTATAATTGTACACATCACAGGAGCTCTCAGCTTTAGCTAATCATTAAAGGGTCTAATTGTACACATGGTAGGAGCTCTCAGCTTTAGCTAATCATTAAGGGGTCTAATTGCACACGCCACAGGAGTTCTCAGCTTTAGCTAATCATTAAGGGGTCTAATTGCACACGCCACAGGAGTTCTCAGCTTTAGCTAATCATAAGGGGTCTAATTGCACACACCACAGGAGCTCTCAGCTTTAGCTAATCATTAAGGGGTCTAATTGCACACGCCACAGGAGTTCTCAGCTTTAGCTAATCATTAAGGGGTCTAATTGCACACACCACAGGAGTTCTCAGCTTTAGCTAATCATTAAGGGGTCTAATTGCACACATGACACGAGCTCTCAGCTTTAGGTAAGCATTAAGGGGTCTAATTGCACACGCCACAGGAGCTCTAAGCTTTAGCTAATCATTAAGGGGTCTAATTGCACACGCCACAGGAGCTCTCAGCTTTAGCTAAGCATTAAGGAGTCTAATTGTACACATCACAGGAGCTCTAAGCTTTAGCTAATCATTAAGGGGTCTAATTGCACACATGACAGGAGCTCTCAGCTTTAGCTAAGCATTATGGGGTATAATTGTACACATCACAGGAGCTCTCAGCTTTAGCTAAGCATTAAGGGGTCTAATCGCACACATGACAGGAGCTCTCGGCTTTAGCTAAGCATTGAGGGGGCTAATTGCACACGCCACAGGAGCTCTCAGCTTTAGCTAAGCATTAAGGAGTCTAATTGTACACATCACAGGAGCTCTCAGCTTTAGCTAAGCATTATGGGGTATAATTGTACACATCACAGGAGCTCTCAGCTTTAGCTAAGCATTATTGGGTATAATTGCACACATGACAGGAGCTCTCAGCTTTAGCTAAGCATTATGGGGTATAATTGTACACATCACAGGAGCTCTCAGCTTTAGCTAAGCATTAAGGGGTCTAATCGCACACATGACAGGAGCTTTCGGCTTTATCTAAGCATTAAGGAGTCTAATTGCACACATGACAGGAGCTCTCAGCTTTAGCTAAGCATTAAGGGGTCTAATTGCACACACCACAGGAGCTCTCAGCTTTAGCTAACCGTTAAGGGGTCTAATTGCACACACCACAGGAGCTCTAAGATTAGCTAAGCATTTAGGAGTCTAATTGCACACATGACAGGAGCTCACAGCTTCAGCTAAGCATTATGGGGTATAATTGTACACATCACAGGAGCACTCAGCTTGAGCTAAGCATTAAGGGGTCTAATTTCTCACATCACAGAAGCTCTCAGCTTTAGCTAAGCATTATGGGGTATAATTGTACACATCACAGGAGCACTCAGCTTGAGCTAAGCATTAAGGGGTCTAATTTCTCACATCACAGAAGCTCTCAGGTTTAGCTAATCATTATGGGGTCTAATTGCACACACCACAGGAGCTCTCAGCTTTAGCTAATCATTAAGGGGTCTAATTGCAGACACCACAGGAGCTCTCAGCTTTAGCTAATCATTAAGGGGTCTAATTGCATACACCATAGGAGCTCTCAGCTTTAGCTAATCATTAAGGGGTCTAATTGCACACACCACAGGAGGTCTCAGCTTTAGCTAAGCATTAAATGATCTAATTGCACACGCCACAGGAGCTCTAAGCTTTAGCTAATCATTAAGGGGTCTAATTGCACACATGACAGGAGCTCTCAGTTTTAGCTAAGTATTATGGGGTATAATTGTACACATCACAGGAGCTCTCAGCTTTAGCTAAGCATTAAAGGGTCTAATCGCACACATGACAGGAGCTCTCAGCTTTAGCTAAGCATTAAGGAGTCTAATTGTACACATCACAGGAGCTCTAAGCTTTAGCTAATCATTAAGGGGTCTAATTGCACACATGACAGGAGCTCTCAGCTTTAGCTAAGCATTATGGGGTATAATTGAACACATCACAGGAGCTCTCAGCTTTAGCTAAGCATTAAGGGGTCTAATCGCACACATGACAGGAGCTCTCGGCTTTAGCTAAGCATTGAGGGGGCTAATTGCACACGCCACAGGAGCTCTCAGCTTTAGCTAAGCATTAAGGAGTCTAATTGTACACATCACAGGAGCTCTCAGCTTTAGCTAAGCATTAAGGGGTCTAATCGCACACATGACAGGAGCTTTCGGCTTTATCTAAGCATTAAGGAGTCTAATTGCACACATGACAGGAGCTCTCAGCTTTAGCTAAGCATTAAGGGGTCTAATTGCACACACCACAGGAGCTCTCAGCTTTAGCTAACCGTTAAGGGGTCTAATTGCACACACCACAGGAGCTCTAAGATTAGCTAAGCATTTAGGAGTCTAAATGCACACATGACAGGAGCTCACAGCTTCAGCTAAGCATTATGGGGTATAATTGTACACATCACAGGAGCACTCAGCTTGAGCTAAGCATTAAGGGGTCTAATTTCTCACATCACAGAAGCTCTCAGCTTTAGCTAAGCATTAAGGGGTGGAATTGCATACACCATAGGAGCTCTTAGCTTTAGCTAATCATTAAGGGGTCTAATTGCACACACCACAGTAGGTCTCAGCTTTAGCTAAGCATTAAATTGCACACGCCACAGGAGCACTCAGCTTTAGCTAATCATTAAGGGGTGGAATTGCATACACCATAGGAGCTCTCAGCTTTAGCTAAGCATTAAATGATCTAATTGCACACGCCACAGGAGCTCTCAGCTTTAGCTAATCATTAAGGGGTGGAATTGCATACACAATAGGAGCTCTCAGCTTTAGCTAATCATTAAGGGCTCTAATTGCACACACCACAGGAGGTCTCAGCTTTAGCTAAGCATTAAATGATCTAATTGCACACGTCACAGGAGCTCTCAGCTTTAGTTAATTATTAAGGGGTCTAATTGCACACGCCACAGGAGCTCTCAGCTTTAGCTAAGCATTAAGGAGTCTAATTGCACACATGACAGGAGCTCTCAGCTTTAGCTAAGCATTATGGGGTATAATTGTACACATCACAGGAGCTCTCAGCTTTAGCTAAGCATTAAGGAGTCTAATTGCACACATGACAGGAGCTCTCAGCTTTAGCTAAGCATTATGGGGTATAATTGTACACATCACAGGAGCTCTCAGCTTTAGCTAATCATTAAAGGGTCTAATTGTACACATGGTAGGAGCTCTCAGCTTTAGCTAATCATTAAGGGGTCTAATTGCACACGCCACATGAGCTCTCAGCTTTAGCTAATCATTAAGGGGTCTAATTGCACACGCCACAGGAGCTCTCAGCTTTAGCTAATCATTAAGAGGGTCTAATTGCACACGCCACAGGAGTTCTCAGCTTTAGCTAATCATTAAGGGGTCTAATTGCACACACCACAGGAGCTCTCAGCTTTAGCTAATCATTAAGGGGTCTAATTGCACACGCCACAGGAGTTCTCAGCTTTAGCTAATCATTAAGGGGTCTAATTGCACACACCACAGGAGTTCTCAGCTTTAGCTAATCATTAAGGGGTCTTATTGCACACATGACAGGAGCTCTCAGCTTTAGGTAAGCATTAAGGGGTCTAATTGCACACGCCACAGGAGCTCTAAGCTTTAGCTAATCATTAAGGGGTCTAATTGCACATATGACAGTAGCTCTCAGCTTTAGCTAAGCATTAAGGGGTCTAATTGCACACGCCACAGGAGCTCTCAGCTTTAGCTAAGCATTAAGGAGTCTAATTGTACACATCACAGGAGCTCTAAGCTTTAGCTAATCATTAAGGGGTCTAATTGCACACATGACAGGAGCTCTCAGCTTTAGCTAAGCATTATGGGGTATAATTGTACACATCACAGGAGCTCTCAGCTTTAGCTAAGCATTAAGGGGTCTAATCGCACACATGACAGGAGCTCTCGGCTTTAGCTAAGCATTGAGGGGGCTAATTGCACACGCCACAGGAGCTCTCAGCTTTAGCTAAGCATTAAGGAGTCTAATTGTACACATCACAGGAGCTCTAAGCTTTAGCTAATCATTAAGGGGTCTAATTGCACACATGACAGGAGCTTTCAGCTTTAGCTAAGCATTATGGGGTATAATTGTACACATCACAGGAGCTCTCAGCTTTAGCTAAGCATTAAGGGGTCTAATCGCACACATGACAGGAGCTTTCGGCTTTATCTAAGCATTAAGGAGTCTAATTGCACACATGACAGGAGCTCTCAGCTTTAGCTAAGCATTAAGGGGTCTAATTGCACACACCACAGGAGCTCTCAGCTTTAGCTAACCGTTAAGGGGTCTAATTGCACACACCACAGGAGCTCTAAGATTAGCTAAGCATTTAGGAGTCTAATTGCACACATGACAGGAGCTCACAGCTTCAGCTAAGCATTAAGGGGTCTAATTTCTCACATCACAGAAGCTCTCAGCTTTAGCTAAGCATTATGGGGTATAATTGTACACATCACAGGAGCACTCAGCTTGAGCTAAGCATTAAGGGGTCTAATTTCTCACATCACAGAAGCTCTCAGCTTTAGCTAAGCATTAAGGGGTGGAATTGCATACACCACAGGAGGTCTCAGCTTTAGCTAAGCATTAAGGGGTGGAATTGCAGACACCACAGGAGGTCTCAGCTTTAGCTAAGCATTAAGGGGTGGAATTGCAGACACCACAGGAGCTCTCAGCTTTAGCTAAGCATTAAGGGGTCTAATTGCACACGCCACAGGAGTTCTCAGCTTTAGCTAATCATTAAGGGGTCTAATTGCAGACACCACAGGAGCTCTCAGCTTTAGCTAATCATTAAGGGGTCTAATTGCACACACCACAGGAGTTCTCAGCTTTAGCTAATCATTAAGGGGTCTAATTGCACACGCCACAGGAGCTCTCAGCTTTAGCTAATCATTAAGGGGTCTAATTGCACACGCCACAGGAGTTCTCAGCTTTAGCTAATCATTAAGGGGTCTAATTGCACACACCACAGGAGTTCTCAGCTTTAGGTAAGCATTAAGGGGTCTAATTGCACACGCCACAGGAGCTCTAAGCTTTAGCTAATCATTAAGGGGTCTAATTGCACATATGACAGTAGCTCTCAGCTTTAGCTAAGCATTAAGGGGTCTAATTGCACACGCCACAGGAGCTCTCAGCTTTAGCTAAGCATTAAGGAGTCTAATTGCACACATGACAGGAGCTCTCAGCTTTAGCTAAGCATTATGGGGTATAATTGTACACATCACAGGAGCTCTCAGCTTTAGCTAATCATTAAAGGGTCTAATTGTACACATGGTAGGAGCTCTCAGCTTTAGCTAATCATTAAGGGGTCTAATTGCACACGCCACAGGAGTTCTCAGCTTTAGCTAATCATTAAGGGGTCTAATTGCACACGCCACAGGAGTTCTCAGCTTTAGCTAATCATTAAGGGGTCTAATTGCACACACCACAGGAGCTCTCAGCTTTAGCTAATCATTAAGGGGTCTAATTGCACACGCCACAGGAGTTCTCAGCTTTAGCTAATCATTAAGGGGTCTAATTGCACACACCACAGGAGTTCTCAGCTTTAGCTAATCATTAAGGGGTCTAATTGCACACATGACAGGAGCTCTCAGCTTTAGGTAAGCATTAAGGGGTCTAATTGCACACGCCACAGGAGCTCTAAGCTTTAGCTAATCATTAAGGGGTCTAATTGCACACGCCACAGGAGCTCTCAGCTTTAGCTAAGCATTAAGGAGTCTAATTGTACACATCACAGGAGCTCTAAGCTTTAGCTAATCATTAAGGGGTCTAATTGCACACATGACAGGAGCTCTCAGCTTTAGCTAAGCATTATGGGGTATAATTGTACACATCACAGGAGCTCTCAGCTTTAGCTAAGCATTAAGGGGTCTAATCGCACACATGACAGGAGCTCTCGGCTTTAGCTAAGCATTGAGGGGGCTAATTGCACACGCCACAGGAGCTCTCAGCTTTAGCTAAGCATTAAGGAGTCTAATTGTACACATCACAGGAGCTCTCAGCTTTAGCTAAGCATTATGGGGTATAATTGTACACATCACAGGAGCTCTCAGCTTTAGCTAAGCATTATGGGGTATAATTGCACACATGACAGGAGCTCTCAGCTTTAGCTAAGCATTATGGGGTATAATTGTACACATCACAGGAGCTCTCAGCTTTAGCTAAGCATTAAGGGGTCTAATCGCACACATGACAGGAGCTTTCGGCTATATCTAAGCATTAAGGAGTCTAATTGCACACATGACAGGAGCTCTCAGCTTTAGCTAAGCATTAAGGGGTCTAATTGCACACACCACAGGAGCTCTCAGCTTTAGCTAACCGTTAAGGGGTCTAATTGCACACACCACAGGAGCTCTAAGATTAGCTAAGCATTTAGGAGTCTAATTGCACACATGACAGGAGCTCACAGCTTCAGCTAAGCATTATGGGGTATAATTGTACACATCACAGGAGCACTCAGCTTGAGCTAAGCATTAAGGGGTCTAATTTCTCACATCACAGAAGCTCTCAGCTTTAGCTAAGCATTATGGGGTATAATTGTACACATCACAGGAGCACTCAGCTTGAGCTAAGCATTAAGGGGTCTAATTTCTCACATCACAGAAGCTCTCAGCTTTAGCTAAGCATTATGGGGTCTAATTGCACACACCACAGGAGCTCTCAGCTTTAGCTAATCATTAAGGGGTCTAATTGCAGACACCACAGTAGGTCTCAGCTTTAGCTAAGCATTATGGGGTCTAATTGCACACACCACAGGAGCTCTCAGCTTTAGCTAATCATTAAGGGGTCTAATTGCAGACACCACAGGAGCTCTCAGCTTTAGCTAATCATTAAGGGGTCTAATTGCATACACCATAGGAGCTCTCAGCTTTAGCTAATCATTAAGGGGTCTAATTGCACACACCACAGGAGGTCTCAGCTTTAGCTAAGCATTAAATGATCTAATTGCACACGCCACAGGAGCTCTAAGCTTTAGCTAATCATTAAGGGGTCTAATTGCACACATGACAGGAGCTCTCAGTTTTAGCTAAGTATTATGGGGTATAATTGTACACATCACAGGAGCTCTCAGCTTTAGCTAAGCATTAAGGGGTCTAATCGCACACATGACAGGAGCTCTCAGCTTTAGCTAAGCATTAAGGAGTCTAATTGTACACATCACAGGAGCTCTAAGCTTTAGCTAATCATTAAGGGGTCTAATTGCACACATGACAGGAGCTCTCAGCTTTAGCTAAGCATTATGGGGTATAATTGAACACATCACAGGAGCTCTCAGCTTTAGCTAAGCATTAAGGGGTCTAATCGCACACATGACAGGAGCTCTCGGCTTTAGCTAAGCATTGAGGGGGCTAATTGCACACGCCACAGGAGCTCTCAGCTTTAGCTAAGCATTAAGGAGTCTAATTGTACACATCACAGGAGCTCTCAGCTTTAGCTAAGCATTAAGGGGTCTAATCGCACACATGACAGGAGCTTTCGGCTTTATCTAAGCATTAAGGAGTCTAATTGCACACATGACAGGAGCTCTCAGCTTTAGCTAAGCATTAAGGGGTCTAATTGCACACACCACAGGAGCTCCCAGCTTTAGTTAACCGTTAAGGGGTCTAATTGCACACACCACAGGAGCTCTAAGATTAGCTAAGCATTTAGGAGTCTAAATGCACACATGACAGGAGCTCACAGCTTCAGCTAAGCATTATGGGGTATAATTGTACACATCACAGGAGCACTCAGCTTGAGCTAAGCATTAAGGGGTCTAATTTCTCACATCACAGAAGCTCTCAGCTTTAGCTAAGCATTAAGGGGTGGAATTGCATACACCATAGGAGCTCTTAGCTTTAGCTAATCATTAAGGGGTCTAATTGCACACACCACAGTAGGTCTCAGCTTTAGCTAAGCATTAAATTGCACACGCCACAGGAGCACTCAGCTTTAGCTAATCATTAAGGGGTGGAATTGCATACACCATAGGAGCTCTCAGCTTTAGCTAAGCATTAAATGATCTAATTGCACACGCCACAGGAGCTCTCAGCTTTAGCTAATCATTAAGGGGTGGAATTGCATACACCATAGGAGCTCTCAGCTTTAGCTAATCATTAAGGGGTCAAATTGCACACACCACAGGAGGTCTCAGCTTTAGCTAAGCATTAAATGATCTAATTGCACACGCCACAGGAGCACTCAGCTTTAGCTAAGCATTAAGGGGTGGAATTGCATACACAATAGGAGCTCTCAGCTTTAGCTAATCATTAAGGGCTCTAATTGCACACACCACAGGAGGTCTCAGCTTTAGCTAAGCATTAAATGATCTAATTGCACACGTCACAGGAGCTCTCAGCTTTAGTTAATTATTAAGGGGTCTAATTGCACACGCCACAGGAGCTCTCAGCTTTAGCTAAGCATTAAGGAGTCTAATTGCACACATGACAGGAGCTCTCAGCTTTAGCTAAGCATTATGGGGTATAATTGTACACATCACAGGAGCTCTCAGCTTTAGCTAAGCATTAAAGAGTCTAATTGCACACATGACAGGAGCTCTCAGCTTTAGCTAAGCATTATGGGGTATAATTGTACACATCACAGGAGCTCTCAGCTTTAGCTAATCATTAAAGGGTCTAATTGTACACATGGTAGGAGCTCTCAGCTTTAGCTAATCATTAAGGGGTCTAATTGCACACGCCACATGAGCTCTCAGCTTTAGCTAATCATTAAGGGGTCTAATTGCAGACACCACAGGAGCTCTCAGCTTTAGCTAATCATTAAGGGGTCTAATTGCACACGCCACAGGAGTTCTCAGCTTTAGCTAATCATTAAGGGGTCTAATTGCACACACCACAGGAGCTCTCAGCTTTAGCTAATCATTAAGGGGTCTAATTGCACACGCCACAGGAGTTCTCAGCTTTAGCTAATCATTAAGGGGTCTAATTGCACACACCACAGGAGTTCTCAGCTTTAGCTAATCATTAAGGGGTCTAATTGCACACATGACAGGAGCTCTCAGCTTTAGGTAAGCATTAAGGGGTCTAATTGCACACGCCACAGGAGCTCTAAGCTTTAGCTAATCATTAAGGGGTCTAATTGCACATATGACAGTAGCTCTCAGCTTTAGCTAAGCATTAAGGGGTCTAATTGCACACGCCACAGGAGCTCTCAGCTTTAGCTAAGCATTAAGGAGTCTAATTGTACACATCACAGGAGCTCTCAGCTTTAGCTAATCATTAAGGGGTCTAATTGCACACATGACAGGAGCTCTCAGCTTTAGCTAAGCATTATGGGGTATAATTGTACACATCACAGGAGCTCTCAGCTTTAGCTAAGCATTAAGGGGTCTAATCGCACACATGACAGGAGCTCTCGGCTTTAGCTAAGCATTGAGGGGGCTAATTGCACACGCCACAGGAGCTCTCAGCTTTAGCTAAGCATTAAGGAGTCTAATTGTACACATCACAGGAGCTCTAAGCTTTAGCTAATCATTAAGGGGTCTAATTGCACACATGACAGGAGCTCTCAGCTTTAGCTAAGCATTATGGGGTATAATTGTACACATCACAGGAGCTCTCAGCTTTAGCTAAGCATTAAGGGGTCTAATCGCACACATGACAGGAGCTTTCGGCTTTATCTAAGCATTAAGGAGTCTAATTGCACACATGACAGGAGCTCTCAGCTTTAGCTAAGCATTAAGGGGTCTAATTGCACACACCACAGGAGCTCTCAGCTTTAGCTAACCGTTAAGGGGTCTAATTGCACACACCACAGGAGCTCTAAGATTAGCTAAGCATTTAGGAGTCTAATTGCACACATGACAGGAGCTCACAGCTTCAGCTAAGCATTAAGGGGTCTAATTTCTCACATCACAGAAGCTCTCAGCTTTAGCTAAGCATTATGGGGTATA
Organism: Lepidochitona cinerea; assembly: GCA_963971465.1. NCBI lineage: Eukaryota > Metazoa > Mollusca > Polyplacophora > Chitonida > Tonicellidae > Lepidochitona > Lepidochitona cinerea. The sequence goes on from OZ020560.1 coordinate 815,247, forward strand.
ATTGTACACATCACAGGAGCACTCAGCTTGAGCTAAGCATTAAGGGGTCTAATTTCTCACATCACAGAAGCTCTCAGCTTTAGCTAAGCATTAAGGGGTGGAATTGCATACACCATAGGAGCTCTTAGCTTTAGCTAATCATTAAGGGGTCTAATTGCACACACCACAGGAGGTCTCAGCTTTAGCTAAGCATTAAGGGGTGGAATTGCAGACACCACAGTAGCTCTCAGCTTTAGCTAATCATTAAGGGGTCTAATTGCACACACCACAGGAGCACTCAGCTTTAGCTAATCATTAAGGGGTGGAATTGCATACACCATAGGAGCTCTCAGCTTTAGCTAATCATTAAGGGGTCTAATTGCACACACCACAGGAGGTCTCAGCTTTAGCTAAGCATTAAATGATCTAATTGCACACGCCACAGGAGCTCTAAGCTTTAGCTAATCATTAAGGGGTCTAATTGCACACATGACAGGAGCTCACAGCTTCAGCTAAGCATTATGGGGTATAATTGTACACATCACAGGAGCACTCAGCTTGAGCTAAGCATTAAGGGGTCTAATTTCTCACATCACAGAAGCTCTCAGCTTTAGCTAAGCATTAAGGGGTGGAATTGCATACACCATAGGAGCTCTTAGCTTTAGCTAATCATTAAGGGGTCTAATTGCACACACCACAGTAGGTCTCAGCTTTAGCTAAGCATTAAATTGCACACGCCACAGGAGCACTCAGCTTTAGCTAATCATTAAGGGGTGGAATTGCATACACCATAGGAGCTCTCAGCTTTAGCTAAGCATTAAATGATCTAATTGCACACGCCACAGGAGCTCTCAGCTTTAGCTAATCATTAAGGGGTGGAATTGCATACACCATAGGAGGTCTCAGCTTTAGCTAAGCATTAAATGATCTAATTGCACACGCCACAGGAGCACTCAGCTTTAGCTAAGCATTAAGGGGTGGAATTGCATACACAATAGGAGCTCTCAGCTTTAGCTAATCATTAAGGGCTCTAATTGCACACACCACAGGAGGTCTCAGCTTTAGCTAAGCATTAAATGATCTAATTGCACACGTCACAGGAGCTCTCAGCTTTAGTTAATCATTAAGGGGTCTAATTGCACACGCCACAGGAGCTCTCAGCTTTAGCTAAGCATTAAGGAGTCTAATTGCACACATGACAGGAGCTCTCAGCTTTAGCTAAGCATTATGGGGTATAATTGTACACATCACAGGAGCTCTCAGCTTTAGCTAAGCATTAAGGAGTCTAATTGCACACATGACAGGAGCTCTCAGCTTTAGCTAAGCATTATGGGGTATAATTGTACACATCACAGGAGCTCTCAGCTTTAGCTAATCATTAAAGGGTCTAATTGTACACATGGTAGGAGCTCTCAGCTTTAGCTAATCATTAAGGGGTCTAATTGCACACGCCACATGAGCTCTCAGCTTTAGCTAATCATTAAGGGGTCTAATTGCAGACACCACAGGAGCTCTCAGCTTTAGCTAATCATTAAGGGGTCTAATTGCACACGCCACAGGAGTTCTCAGCTTGAGCTAATCATTAAGGGGTCTAATTGCACACACCACAGGAGCTCTCAGCTTTAGCTAATCATTAAGGGGTCTAATTGCACACGCCACAGGAGTTCTCAGCTTTAGCTAATCATTAAGGGTTCTAATTGCACACACCACAGGAGTTCTCAGCTTTAGCTAATCATTAAGGGGTCTAATTGCACACATCACAGGAGCTCTCAGCTTTAGGTAAGCATTAAGGGGTCTAATTGCACACGCCACAGTAGGTCTCAGCTTTAGCTAATCATTAAGGGGTCTAATCGCACACATGACGGGAGCTCTCAGCTTTAGCTAAGCATTAAGGGGTCTAATTGCACACGCCACAGGAGCTCTCAGCTTTAGCTAAGCATTAAGGAGTCTAATTGTACACATCACAGGAGCTCTAAGCTTTAGCTAATCATTAAGGGGTCTAATTGCACACATGACAGGAGCTCTCAGCTTTAGCTAAGCATTATGGGGTATAATTGTACACATCACAGGAGCTCTCAGCTTTAGCTAAGCATTAAGGGGTCTAATTGCACACATGACAGGAGCTCTCGGCTTTAGCTAAGCATTGAGGGGGCTAATTGCACACGCCACAGGAGCTCTCAGCTTTAGCTAAGCATTAAGGAGTCTAATTGTACACATCACAGGAGCTCTAAGCTTTAGCTAATCATTAAGGGGTCTAATTGCACACATGACAGGAGCTCTCAGCTTTAGCTAAGCATTATGGGGTATAATTGTACACATCACAGGAGCTCTCAGCTTTAGCTAAGCATTAAGGGGTCTAATCGCACACATGACAGGAGCTTTCGGCTTTATCTAAGCATTAAGGAGTCTAATTGCACACATGACAGGAGCTCTCAGCTTTAGCTAAGCATTAAGGGGTCTAATTGCACACACCACAGGAGCTCTCAGCTTTAGCTAACCGTTAAGGGGTCTAATTGCACACACCACAGGAGCTCTAAGATTAGCTAAGCATTTAGGAGTCTAATTGCACACATGACAGGAGCTCACAGCTTCTGCTAAGCATTATGGGGTATAATTGTACACATCACAGGAGCACTCAGCTTGAGCTAAGCATTAAGGGGTCTAATTTCTCACATCACAGAAGCTCTCAGCTTTAGCTAAGCATTAAGGGGTGGAATTGCATACACCATAGGAGCTCTTAGCTTTAGCTAATCATTAAGGGGTCTAATTGCACACACCACAGGAGGTCTCAGCTTTAGCTAAGCATTAAGGGGTGGAATTGCAGACACCACAGTAGCTCTCAGCTTTAGCTAATCATTAAGGGGTCAAATTGCACACACCACAGGAGCACTCAGCTTTAGCTAATCATTAAGGGGTGGAATTGCATACACCATAGGAGCTCTCAGCTTTAGCTAATCATTAAGGGGTCTAATTGCACACACCACAGGAGGTCTCAGCTTTAGCTAAGCATTAAATGATCTAATTGCACACGCCACAGGAGCTCTAAGCTTTAGCTAATCATTAAGGGGTCTAATTGCACACATGACAGGAGCTCTCAGTTTTAGCTAAGCATTATGGGGTATAATTGTACTCATCACAGGAGCTCTCAGCTTTAGCTAAGCATTAAGGGGTCTAATCGCACACATGACAGGAGCTCTCAGCTTTAGCTAAGCATTAAGGAGTCTAATTGTACACATCACAGGAGCTCTAAGCTTTAGCTAATCATTAAGGGGTCTAATTGCACACATGACAGGAGCTCTCAGCTTTAGCTAAGCATTATGGGGTATAATTGTACACATCACAGGAGCTCTCAGCTTTAGCTAAGCATTAAGGGGTCTAATCGCACACATGACAGGAGCTCTCGGCTTTAGCTAAGCATTGAGGGGGCTAATTGCACACGCCACAGGAGCTCTCAGCTTTAGCTAAGCATTAAGGAGTCTAATTGTACACATCACAGGAGCTCTCAGCTTTAGCTAAGCATTAAGGGGTCTAATCGCACACATGACAGGAGCTTTCGGCTTTATCTAAGCATTAAGGAGTCTAATTGCACACATGACAGGAGCTCTCAGCTTTAGCTAAGCATTAAGGGGTCTAATTGCACACACCACAGGAGCTCTCAGCTTTAGCTAACCGTTAAGGGGTCTAATTGCACACACCACAGGAGCTCTAAGATTAGCTAAGCATTTAGGAGTCTAATTGCACACATGACAGGAGCTCACAGCTTCAGCTAAGCATTATGGGGTATAATTGTACACATCACAGGAGCACTCAGCTTGAGCTAAGCATTAAGGGGTCTAATTTCTCACATCACAGAAGCTCTCAGCTTTAGCTAAGCATTAAGGGGTGGAATTGCATACACCATAGGAGCTCTTAGCTTTAGCTAATCATTAAGGGGTCTAATTGCACACACCACAGGAGGTCTCAGCTTTAGCTAAGCATTAAGGGGTGGAATTGCAGACACCACAGTAGCTCTCAGCTTAAGCTAATCATTAAGGGGTCTAATTGCACACACCACAGGAACACTCAGCTTTAGCTAATCATTAAGGGGTGGAATTGCATACACCATAGGAGCTCTCAGCTTTAGCTAAGCATTAAATGATCTAATTGCACACGCCACAGGAGCTCTCAGCTTTAGCTAATCATTAAGGGGTGGAATTGCATACACCATAGGAGCTCTCAGCTTTAGCTAATCATTAAGGGGTCAAATTGCTTACACCACAGGAGGTCTCAGCTTTAGCTAAGCATTAAATGATCTAATTGCACACGCCACAGGAGCACTCAGCTTTAGCTAAGCATTAAGGGGTGGAATTGCATACACAATAGGAGCTCTCAGCTTTAGCTAATCATTAAGGGCTCTAATTGCACACACCACAGGAGGTCTCAGCTTTAGCTAAGCATTAAATGATCTAATTGCACACGTCACAGTAGGTCTCAGCTTTAGCTAAGCATTAAATTGCACACGCCACAGGAGCACTCAGCTTTAGCTAATCATTAAGGGCTCTAATTGCACACACCATAGGAGCTCTCAGCTTTAGCTAAGCATTAAATGATCTAATTGCACACGCCACAGGAGCTCTCAGCTTTAGCTAATCATTAAGGGGTGGAATTGCATACACCATAGGAGCTCTCAGCTTTAGCTAATCATTAAGGGGTCAAATTGCTTACACCACAGGAGGTCTCAGCTTTAGCTAAGCATTAAATGATCTAATTGCACACGCCACAGGAGCACTCAGCTTTAGCTAAGCATTAAGGGGTGGAATTGCATACACAATAGGAGCTCTCAGCTTTAGCTAATCATTAAGGGCTCTAATTGCACACACCACAGGAGGTCTCAGCTTTAGCTAAGCATTAAATGATCTAATTGCACACGTCACAGGAGCTCTCAGCTTTAGTTAATTATTAAGGGGTCTAATTGCAGACACCACAGTAGCTCTCAGCTTTAGCTAAGCATTAAGGGATCTAATCGCACATATGACAGAAACACTCAGCTTTATCTAAGCATTAAGGAGTCTAATTGCACACATGACAGGAGCTCTCAGCTTTAGCTAAGCATTAAGGGGTCTAATTGCACACATCACAGGAGCTCTCAGCTTTAGCTAACCGTTAAGGGGTCTAATCGCACACACCACAGGAGCTCACAGCTTCAGCTAAGCATTATGGGGTCTAATTGTACACACCACAGAAGGTCTCAGCTTTAGCTAAGCATTAAATGATCTAATTGCACACATGACAGGAGCTCTCAGCTTTAGCTAAGCATTAAGAGGTCTAATTGCACACACCACAGGAGCTCTCAGTTTTAGCTGAGCATTAAGGGGTGGAATTGCATACACCATAGGAGCTCTCAGCTTTAGCTAAGCATAAAGGGGTCTAATTGCACAAACCACAGGAGCTCTCAGCTTTAGCTAATCATTAAGGGGTCTAATTGCTCACATCACAGGAGCTCTCAGCTTTAGCTAAGCATTAAGGGGTCTAATCGCACACACCACAGGAGCTCTCAGTTTTAGCTGAGCATTAAGGGATGGAATTGCATACACCATAAGAGCTCTCAGCTTTAGCTAAGCATAAAGGGGTCTAATTGCACACACCACAGGAGCTCTCAGCTTTAGCTAATCATTAAAGGGTCTGATTGCACATACCACAGGAGCTCTCAGCTTTAGCTAAGCATTAAGAGGTCTTATCGCACACACCACAGGAGCTCTAAGCTTTAGCTAAGCATTTAGGAGTCTAATTGCACACATGACAGGAGCTCTCAGTTTTAGCTAATCATTAAAGGGTCTAATTGCACACACCACAGGAGCTCTCAGTTTTAGCTAAGCATTAAGAGGTCTAATTGCACACACCACAGGAGCTCTCAGCTTTAGCTAAGCATTAAAGGGTCTGATTGCACACACCACAGGAGCTCTAAGTTTTAGCTAAGCATTTAGGAGTCTAATTGCACACATGACAGGAGCTCTCAGCTTTAGCTAATCATTAAAGGGTCTGATTGCACACACCACAGGAGCTCTCAGTTTTAGCTAAGCATTAAGAGGTCTAATTGCACACACCACAGGAGCTCTCAGCTTTAGCTAAGCATTAAAGGGTCTGATTGCACATACCACAGGAGCTCTCAGTTTTAGCTAAGCATTAAGGGGTGGAATTGCATACACCACAGGAGCTCTTAGCTTTAGCTAATCATTAAGGGGTCTAATTGCACACATGAAAGGAGCTCTCAGCTTTAACTAAGCATTATAATTCTACACATCACAGGAGCTCTCAGCTTTAGCTAAGTATTAAGGGGTCTAATCGCACACATGACAGGAGCTCTCAGCTTTATCTAAGCATTAAGGAGTTTAATTGCACACATGACAGGAGCTCTCAGCTTTAGCTAAGCATTAAGGGGTCTAATTGCACACATCACAGGAGTTCTCAGCTTTAGCTAACCGTTAAGGGTCTAATTGCACACACCACAAGAGCTCTAAGCTTTATCTAAGCATTTAGGAGTCTAATTGCACACATGACAGGAGCTCACAGCTTCAGCTAAGCATTATGGGATATAATTGTACACATCACAGGACCACTCAGCTTGAGCTAAGCATTAAGGGGTCTAATTGCACACACCACAGGAGCTCTCAGCTTCAGCTAAGCATTAAGGGGTCTAATCGCACACATGACAGGAGCTCTCAGCTTTATCTAAGCATTAAGGAGTCTAATTGCACACATGACAGTAGCTCTCAGCTTTAGCTAAGAATTAAATGATCTAATTGCACACATCACAGGAGCTCTCAGCTTTAGCTTAGCATTAAGGGCTCTGATTGCACATACCACAGGAGCTCTCAGCTTTAACTAATCATTAAAGGGTCTAATTGTACACATCACAGGAGCTGTCAGCTTTAGCTAATCATTAAGGGGTCTAATTGCTCACATCACAGAAGCTCTCAGCTTTAGCTAATCATTAAAGGGTCTGATTGCACACACCACAGGAGCTCTCAGCTTTAGCTAAGCATTAAAGGGTGGAATTGCATACACCATAGGAGCTCTCAGCTTTAGCTAATCACCAAGGGGTCTAGTTGCACAAACCACAGGAGCTCTCAGCTTTAGCTAAGCATTAAGGGGTCTAATCGCACACATGACAGGAGCTCTCAGCTTTATCTAAGCATCAAGGAGTCTAATTGCACACATGACAGGAGCTCTCAGCTTTAGCTAAGCATTAAGGGGTCTAATTGCACACATCACAGGAGCTCTCAGCTTTAACTAACCGTTAAGGGTCTAATTGCACACACCACAGGAGCTCTAAGCTTTAGCTAAGCATTTAGGAGTCTAATTGCACACATGACAGGAGCTCACAGCTTCAGCTAAGCATTATGGGATATAATTGTACACATCACAGGACCACTCAGCTTGAGCTAAGCATTAAGGGGTCTAATTGCACACACCACAGGAGCTCTCAGCTTTAGCTAAGCATTAAGGGGTCTAATTGCACACATGACAGTAGCTCTCAGCTTTAGCTAAGCATTAAGGGGTCTAATCGCACACAGTACAGGAGCTCTAAGCTTTAGCTAAGAATTAGGGGGTCTAATTGCACACATCACAGGAGCTCTCAGCTTTAGCTAACCGTTAAGGGGTCTAATCGCACACACCACAGGAGCTCTAAGCTTTAGTTAAGCATTTAGGAGTCTAATTGCACACATGACAGGAGCTCACAGCTTCAGCTAAGCATTATGGGGTATAATTGTACACATCACAGGAGCACTCAGCTTGAGCTAAGCATTATGGGATATAATTGTACACATCACAGGACCACTCAGCTTGAGCTAAGCATTAAGGGGTCTAATTGCACACACCACAGGAGCTCTCAGCTTCAGCTAAGCATTAAGGGGTCTAATCGCACACATGACAGGAGCTCTCAGCTTTATCTAAGCATTAAGGAGTCTAATTGCACACATGACAGTAGCTCTCAGCTTTAGCTAAGAATTAAATGATCTAATTGCACACATCACAGGAGCTCTCAGCTTTAGCTTAGCATTAAGGGCTCTGATTGCACATACCACAGGAGCTCTCAGCTTTAACTAATCATTAAAGGGTCTAATTGTACACATCACAGGAGCTGTCAGCTTTAGCTAATCATTAAGGGGTCTAATTGCTCACATCACAGAAGCTCTCAGCTTTAGCTAATCATTAAAGGGTCTGATTGCACACACCACAGGAGCTCTCAGCTTTAGCTAAGCATTAAAGGGTGGAATTGCATACACCATAGGAGCTCTCAGCTTTAGCTAATCACCAAGGGGTCTAGTTGCACAAACCACAGGAGCTCTCAGCTTTAGCTAAGCATTAAGGGGTCTAATCGCACACATGACAGGAGCTCTCAGCTTTATCTAAGCATCAAGGAGTCTAATTGCACACATGACAGGAGCTCTCAGCTTTAGCTAAGCATTAAGGGGTCTAATTGCACACATCACAGGAGCTCTCAGCTTTAACTAACCGTTAAGGGTCTAATTGCACACACCACAGGAGCTCTAAGCTTTAGCTAAGCATTTAGGAGTCTAATTGCACACATGACAGGAGCTCACAGCTTTAGCTAAGCATTATGGGATATAATTGTACACATCACAGGACCACTCAGCTTGAGCTAAGCATTAAGGGGTCTAATTGCACACACCACAGGAGCTCTCAGCTTTAGCTAAGCATTAAGGGGTCTAATTGCACACATGACAGTAGCTCTCAGCTTTAGCTAAGCATTAAGGGGTCTAATCGCACACAGTACAGGAGCTCTAAGCTTTAGCTAAGAATTAGGGGGTCTAATTGCACACATCACAGGAGCTCTCAGCTTTAGCTAACCGTTAAGGGGTCTAATCGCACACACCACAGGAGCTCTAAGCTTTAGTTAAGCATTTAGGAGTCTAATTGCACACATGACAGGAGCTCACAGCTTCAGCTAAGCATTATGGGGTATAATTGTACACATCACAGGAGCACTCAGCTTGAGCTAAGCATTAAGGGGTCTAATTTCTCACATCACAGAAGCTCTCAGCTTTAGCTAAGCATTAAGGGGTGGAATTGCATACACCATAGGATCTCTTAGCTTTAGCTGATCATTAAGGGGTCTAATTGCACACACCACAGGAGGTCTCAGCTTTAGCTAATCATTAAGGCTGGAATTGCATACACCACAGTAGCTCTCAGCTATAGCTAATCATTAAGGGGTCTAATTGCATACACCACAGTAGGTCTCAGCTTTAGCTAAGCATTAAATGATCTAATTGCACACGCCACAGGAGCTCACAGCTTTAGCTAAGCATTAAGGGGTCTAATCGCACACATGACAGGATCTCTCAGCTTTATCTAAGCATTAAGGAGTCTATTTGCACACATGACAGGAGCTCTCAGCTTTAGCTAATCATTAAATGATCTAATTGCACACATCACAGGAGCTCTCAGCTTTAGCTAATCATTAAGGGGTGGAATTGCACAAACCACAGGAGTTCTCAGCTTTAGCTAATCATTAAGGGGTGGAATTGCACACACCATAGGAGCTCTCAGCTTTAGCTAATCAAAAAGGAGTCTAATTGCAGGAACCACAGGAGCTTTCAGCTTTAGCTAATCGGTAAATGTTCTAATTGCACACATTACAGGAGCTCTCAGCTTTAGCTAATCATTAAGGGGTGGAATTGCACACACCATAGGAGCTCTCAGCTTTAGCTAATCATAAAGGAGTCTAATTGCAGGAACCACACGAGCTCTCAGCTTTAGCTAATCGTTAAAGGATCTAATTGCACAAACCACAGGAGCTCTCAGCTTTAGCTAATCATTAAGAGGTCTAATTGCATACACCATAGGAGCTCTCAGCTTTAGCTAATCATTGAGAGGTCTAATTGCATACACTACAGGAACTCTCAGCTATAGCTGAGCATTTAGGAGTCTAATTGCACACATGACAGGAGCTCACAGCTTTAGCTAAGCATTAAGGGGTCTAATCGCACACATGACAGGAACTCTCAGCTTTATCTAAGCATTAAGGAGTCTAATTGCACACATGACAGTAGCTCTCAGCTTTAGCTAAGCATTAAGGGGTCTAATGGCACACATTACAGGAGCTCTAAGCTTTAGCTAAGAATTAGGGGGTCTAATTGCACACATCACAGGAGCTCTCAGCTTTAGCTAACCGTTAAGGGGTCTAATCGCACACAACACAGGAGCTCTAAGCTTTAGTTAAGCATTTAGGAGTCTAATTGCACACATCACAGGAGCACTCAGCTTGAGCTAAGCATTAAGGGGTCTAATTTCTCACATCACAGAAGCTCTCAGCTTTAGCTAAGCATTAAGGGGTGGAATTGCATACACCATAGGAGCTCTTAGCTTTAGCTAATCATTAAGGGGTCTAATTGCACACACCACAGGAGGTCTCAGCTTTAGCTAATCATTAAGGCTGGAATTGCATACACCACAGTAGCTCTCAGCTTTAGCTAATCATTAAGGGGTCTAATTGCATACACCACAGTAGGTCTCAGCTTTAGCTAAGCATTAAATGATCTAATTGCACACGCCACAGGAGCTCACAGCTTTAGCTAAGCATTAAGGGGTCTAATCGCACACATGACAGGATCTCTCAGCTTTATCTAAGCATTAAGGAGTCTATTTGCACACATGACAGGAGCTCTCAGCTTTAGCTAATCATTAAATGATCTAATTGCACACATCACAGGAGCTCTCAGCTTTAGCTAATCATTAAGGGGTGGAATTGCACAAACCACAGGAGTTCTCAGCTTTAGCTAATCATTAAGGGGTGGAATTGCACACACCATAGGAGCTCTCAGCTTTAGCTAATCAAAAAGGAGTCTAATTGCAGGAACCACAGGAGCTTTCAGCTTTAGCTAATCGGTAAATGTTCTAATTGCACACATTACAGGAGCTCTCAGCTTTAGCTAATCATTAAGGGGTGGAATTGCACACACCATAGGAGCTCTCAGCTTTAGCTAATCATAAAGGAGTCTAATTGCAGGAACCACACGAGCTCTCAGCTTTAGCTAATCGTTAAAGGATCTAATTGCACAAACCATAGGAGCTCTCAGCTTTAGCTAATCATTAAGAGGTCTAATTGCATACACCATAGGAGCTCTCAGCTTTAGCTAAGCATTAAGGGGTCTAATTGCACACATCACAGGGGCTCTCACCTTTAGCTAATCATTGAGAGGTCTAATTGCATACACTACAGGAACTCTCAGCTATAGCTGAGCATTTAGGAGTCTAATTGCACACATGACAGGAGCTCACAGCTTTAGCTAAGCATTAAGGGGTCTAATCGCACACATGACAGGATCTCTCAGCTTTATCTAAGCATTAAGGAGTCTATTTGCACACATGACAGAAGCTCTCAGCTTTAGCTAAGCATTAAATGATCTAATTGCACACATCACAGGAGCTCTCAGCTTTAGCTAAGCATTAAGAGGTCTAATTGCACACACCACAGGAGCTCTCAGCTTTATCTAAGCAATAAATGATCTAATTGCACAAACCACAGGAGCTCTCAGCTTTAGCTAAGCATTAAGAGGTCTAATTGCACACACCACAGGAGCTCTCAGTTTAGCTAAGCATTAAAGGGTCTGATTGCACATACCACAGGAGCTCTCAGTTTAGCTAAGCATTAAGAGGTCTTATCGCACACACCACAGGAGCTCTAAGCTTTAGCTAATCATTAAGGGGTGGAATTGCACAAACCACAGGAGTTCTCAGCTTTAGCTAATCATTAAGGGGTGGAATTGCACACACCATAGGAGCTCTCAGCTTTAGCTAATCAAAAAGGAGTCTAATTGCAGGAACCACAGGAGCTTTCAGCTTTAGCTAATCGGTAAATGTTCTAATTGCACACATTACAGGAGCTCTCAGCTTTAGCTAATCATTAAGGGGTGGAATTGCACACACCATAGGAGCTCTCAGCTTTAGCTAATCATAAAGGAGTCTAATTGCAGGAACCACACGAGCTCTCAGCTTTAGCTAATCGTTAAAGGATCTAATTGCACAAACCACAGGAGCTCTCAGCTTTAGCTAATCATTAAGAGGTCTAATTGCATACACCATAGGAGCTCTCAGCTTTAGCTAAGCATTAAGGGGTCTAATTGCACACATCACAGGGGCTCTCACCTTTAGCTAATCATTGAGAGGTCTAATTGCATACACTACAGGAACTCTCAGCTATAGCTAAGCATTTAGGAGTCTAATTGCACACATGACAGGAGCTCACAGCTTCAGCTAAGCATTATGGGGTCTAATTGTACACACCACAGAAGGTCTCAGCTTTAGCTAAGCATTAAATGATCTAATTGCACACATCACAGGAGCTCTCAGCTTTAGCTAAGCATTAAGAGGTCTAATTGCACACACCACAGGAGCTCTCAGTTTTAGCTGAGCATTAAGGGGTGGAATTGCATACACCATAGGAGCTCTCAGCTTTAGCTAAGCATAAATGGGTCTAATTGCACAAACCACAGGAGCTCTCAGCTTTAGCTAACCATTTAATGATCTAATTGCACACACCACAGGAGCTCTCAGCTTTAGCTAAGCATTAAATTTTCTAATTGCACATAACAGGAGCTCTAAGATTTAGCTAAGCATTATGAGGTCTAATTGCACACACCACAGGAGCTCTCAGTTTTAGCTAAGCATTATGAGGTCTAATTGCACAAACCACAGGAGCTCTCAGCTTTAGCTAATCATTAAATGTTCTGATTGCACACACCACAGGAGCTCTCAGTTTAGCTAAGCATTAAGAGGTGGAATTGCATACACCATAGAAGCACTCAGCTTTAGCTAAGCATTAAAGGGTCTAATTGCATACATAACAGGAGCTCTCAGCTTTAGCTAATCATTAAGGGGTCTAATTGCACACATGACAGGAGCTCTCAGCTTTAGCTAAGCAATATGGGGTATAATTGTACACATCACATGAGCTCTCAGCTTTAGCTAAGCATTAAGGGGTCTAATCGCACACATGACAGGAGCTCTCAGCTTTATCTAAGCATTGAGGGGTCTAATTGCACACATCACAGGAGCTCTCAGCTTTAGCTAACCGTTAAGGGTCTAAATGCACACACCACAGGAGCTCTAAGCTTTAGCTATAAAGCATTTAGGAGTCTAATTGCACACATGACAGGAGCTCACAGCTTCAGCTAAGCATTATGGGATATAATGGTACACATGACAGTAGCTCTCAGCTTTAGCTAAGCATTAAATGATCTAATTGCACACATCACAGGAGCTCTCAGCTTTAGCTAAGCATTAAGGGATCTGATTGCACACATGAGGGGAGCTCTCAGCTTTAACTAAGCATTTAGGAGTCTAATTGCACACATGCCAGGAGCTCTCAGGTTTAGCTAAGCATTATGGGGTATAATTGTACACATCACAGGAGCTCTCAGCTTTAGCTAACCGTTAAGGGTCTAATTGCACACACCACAGGAGCTCTAAGCTTTAGCTAAGCATTTAGGAGTCTAATTGCACACATGACAGGAGCTCACAGCTTTAGCTAAGCATTAAATGATCTGATTGCACACATCACAGGAGCTCTCAGCTTTAGCTAAGCATTAAGGGATCTGATTGCACACATGAGGGGAGCTCTCAGCTTTAACTAATCATTAAGGGGTCTGATTGCACACATGACAGGAGCTCTCAGCTTTAGCTAAGCATTATGGGGTATAATTGTACACATCACATGAGCTCTCAGCTTTAGCTAAGCATTATGGGGTATAATTGTACACATCACATGAGCTCTCAGCTTTAGCTAAGCATTAAGGAGTCTAATTGCACATAACAGGAGCTCTAAGATTTAGCTAAGCATTATGAGGTCAAATTGCAGACATCACAGAAGCTCTCAGCTTTAGCTAATCATTAAAGTGTCTGATTGCACACACCACAGGAGCTCTCAGCTTTAGCTAAGCATTAAGGGGTCTAATTGCACACATGACAGGAGCTCTCAGCTTTAGCTAAGCATTATGGGGTATAATTGTACACATCACATGAGCTCTCAGCTTTAGCTAAGCATTAAGGGGTCTAATCGCACACATGACAGGAGCTCTCAGCTTTATCTAAGCATTGAGGGGTGATGTGTGCAATTAGATCATTTAATGCTTAGCTAAAGCTGAGAGCTACTGTCATGTGTACCATTATATCCCATAATGCTTAGCTGAAGCTGTGAGCTCCTGTCATCTGTGCAATCAGACCCCTTAATGCTAAGCTAAAGCTGAGAGCTCCTGTGATGTGTGCAATTAGATCATTTAATGCTTAGCTAAAGCTGAGAGCTACTATCATTAAATGATCTAATTGCACACATCACAGGAGCTCTCAGCTTTAGCTAAGCATTAAAGTGTCTGATTGCACACACCACATGAGCTCTCAGTTTTAGCTAAGCATTAAGGGGTGGAATTGCATACACCATAGGAGCTCTCAGCTTTAGCTAAGCATTAAGGGGTGGAATTGCATACACCATAGGAGCTCTCAGCTTTAGCTAATCATTAAAGTGTCTGATTGCACACACCACAGGAGCTCTCAGCTTTAGCTAAGCATTAAGGGGTGGAATTGCATACACCATAGGAGCTCTCAGCTTTAGCTAAGCATTACGGAGTCTAATTGTACACATCACAGGAGCTCTAAGCTTTAGCTAATCATCAAGGGGTCTAATTGCACACACCACAGAAGCACTCAGTTTTAGCTAAGCATTAAGGGGTCTAATTGCATACATAACAGGAGCTCTCAGCTTTCGCTAAGCATTAAGGGTTCTAATTGCGTACATCACAGGAGCTCTCAGCTTTAGCTAAGCATTAAGGGGTCTAATTGCACACATCACAGGAGCTCTCAGCTTTAGCTAAGCATAAAGGGGTCTAATTGCACAAACCACAGGGGCTCACAGCTTTAGCTAAGCATTAAATGATCTAATTACACAAACCACAGGAGCTCTCAGCTTTAGCTAATCATTATAGGGTCTGATTGCACATACCACAGGAGCTCTCAGTTTAGCTAAGCATTAAGAGGTCTAATCGCACACACCACAGGAGCTCTCAGCTTTAGCTAATCATTAAAGGGTCTGATTGCACATACCACAGGAGCTCTCAGTTTTAGCTAAGCATTAAGGGGTGGAATTGCATACACCATAGGAGCTCTCAGCTTTAGCTAAGCATTAAGGGGTCTAATTGCATACATAACAGGAGCTCTCAGCTTTAGCTAATCATTAAGGGTTCTAATTGCGTACATCACAGGAGCTCTCAGCTTTAGCTAAGCATTAAGGGGTCTAATTGCAGACATCACAGGAGCTCTCAGCTTTAGCTAAGCATTAAGGGGTCTAATTGCACACACCACAGAAGCACTCAGTTTTAGCTAAGCATTAAGGGGTCTAATTGCATACATCACAGGAGCTCTCAGCTTTAGCTAAGCATTAAGGGTTCTAATTGCATATATCACAGGAGCTCTCAGCTTTAGCTAAGCATTAAGGGGTCTAATTGCACACATCACAGGAGCTCTCAGCTTTAGCTAAGCATTAAGGGGTCTAATTGCACACGCCACAGGAGCTCTCAGCTTTAGCTAAGCATTACGGAGTCTAATTGTACACATCACAGGAGCTCTAAGCTTTAGCTAATCATCAAGGGGTCTAATTGCACACATGACAGGAGCTCTCAGCTTTAGCTAATCATTATGGGGTATAATTGTACACATCACAGGAGCTCTCAGCTTTAGCTAAGCATTGAGGGGTCTAATCGCACACATGACAGGAGCTCTCAGCTTTATCTAAGCATTAAGGAGTCTAATTGCACACATGACAGGAGCTCTCAGCTTTAGCTAAGCATTAGGGGGTCTAATTGCACACATCACAGGAGCTCTCAGCTTTAGCTAACCGTTAAGGGGTCTAATCGCACACACCACAGGAGCTCTAAGCTTTAGCTAAGCATTTAGGAGTCTAATTGCACACATGACAGGAGCTCACAGCTTCAGCTAAGCAGTATGGGGTCTAATTGTACACACCACAGGAGGTCTCAGCTTAAGCTAAGCATTAAATAATCTAATTGCACACATCACAGGAGCTCTCAGCTTTAGCTAAGCATTAAGGGGTCTAATTGCACACCATAGGAGCTCTCAGCTTTAGCTAAGCATAAAGGGGTCTAATTGCACAAACCACAGGAGCTCTCAGCTTTAGCTAAGCATTAAATGATCTAATTGCACAAACCACAGGAGCTCTCAGCTTTAGCTAATCATTAAAGGGTCTGATTGCACATACCACAGGAGCTCTCAGTTTTAACTAATCATTAAGGGGTTTAATTGCATACACCATAGGAGCTCTCAGCGTTAGCTAAGCATTAAGGGGTCTAATTGCACACACCACAGAAGCACTCAGTTTTAGCTAAGCATTAAGGGGTCTAATTGCATACATCACAGGAGCTCTCAGCTTTAGCTAAGCATTAAGGGTTCTAATTGCGTACATCACAAGAGCTCTCAGCTTTAGGTAAGCATTAAGGGGTCTAATTGCACACATCACAGGAGCTCTCAGCTTTAGCTAAGCATAAAGGGGTCTAATTGCACAAACCACAGGGGCTCTCAGCTTTAGCTAAGCATTAAATGATCTAATTGCACAAACCACAGGAGCTCTCAGCTTTATCTAATCATTAAGGGGTTGAATTGCATACACCATAGGAGCTCTCAGCTTTAGCTAAGCATTAAAGTGTCTAATTGCACACACCACAGAAGCACTCAGTTTTAGCTAAGCATTAAGGGGTTTAATTGCATACATCACAGGAGCTCTCAGCTTTAGCTAAGCATTAAGGGGTCTAATTGCATACATCACAGGAGCTCTCAGCTTTAGCTAAGCATTAAGGGGTGGAATTGCATACACCATAGGAGCTCTCAGCTTTAACTAAGCATTAAGGGGTCTAATTGCACACACCACAGGAGCTCTCAGCTTTAACTAAGCATTAAGGGGTCTAATTGCACACATGACAGGAGCTCTCAGCTTTAGCTAAGCATTAAGGTGTCTAATTGCACACATGACAGGAGCTCTCAGCTTTAGCTAAGCATTAAGGTGTCTAATTGCACACATCACAGGAGCTCTCATGTTGTGCTCGGTTTGCCTTTGATAAAGATGTAACATCTTTCTTTAAACACTATGTTTGGTGGTCATTGATAATGCATTATCCAGAAATTCTAATAATTTACTGAGAACATTTTTCTCTCTGATATGACAGAGCCTTACAATGTATCCGATGTCATGTAGATCAACAATATAAAGGATATCTGGCATCAAGTGTTTGTCCATCAATATATCAATGAAAGACTCCAAACAATTGTTAACTTGAAACAAATCTAAAGGGTTTCTAAACATGATTTTGGAAAGGAAACAGCTAAAGCCTAGCGCAGACGAGAGGCGCCGGCTGAGCTACAAGGCACGCGTGACCCAGGGAGCAGCTACAGATTTCAGCGCAGACGGTGAGCTTTCGGCTGAGGCAAGTTCCTGGTCACCTAAGTTCACTAAGCTACATAAATACCACTACCTGTGTTACGTAATATTCTAAGTGATCACATGATTGAATAAGTACGCGGTGAGATTCTTGCCATGAGAGGCAGAAAATATCAAACATGCTATATACTTTCCGCACCGCCTCGAGAGGCGAAAATCTCACCAAAATTTACGCGCACATGGGGCAAACAGCTTAGCTCTCAGCCACGCGTAGCCGGCAGCTCAGCCGGCGCCTCTCGTGTGCGCTAGGCTTAATATACCCCTCGTCAACGATCGATGGGCAGCAGTGTAAGGTCTGGTCATTTGGTGTAGCTTCCCTTCTCACCAAAGCTGGCATCGCCACTGTATAAGTTAAGTCATTTAGAGTGCGTTTGACCAATTGACTTCGCATCCCTTCTATCAAAAGCTGACATCGCCACCATATAACTGACAAAGTTCGATCGGCTTCAATAAACCGTATACTAGATCTTCGTTTGTTTATAACAGATATCTGAATACTCTATCTCAGCTTGACATAAACTTGTACCAAATAATTTTAGAGATCTGTGATTTCGTAATATTGAATTTGATTTGATTTTAATTTTTATTCACCACGTAAGGACAATTCATAGATGAAATATTGCGGCCTCAAAAGGACTTGTTTTATCTCTTAAGAAGACATAACTAACATCAATAAAAGGAAGGTAATCATAATGTGGAAAGGAAATTAATTATTAAAGGCGTTCGGTCTCTTTTTACCAAAAACTGATCACAATAATTTTAGGGATCTGTGATTTCGTAATATCAAAGACGTTCGGTCTCCTTTTACCAAAAAAAACTCATCACAAAACAAGAATTTGAAACATAAATCATTTTGTCTGGCGTGCAGATGTCAATTAGTGTGTAATTTCCAGTTGGATATTTTTCTTCATTTTCTCTTGTGTTTTAACAGGATATTTGATATGGAACTTCGCCTCGCAATATTCCGATGTAGTTTATTGGTTAGCATTGATACAGTGATATTATATATCCGATCTGCAACACTAATACCAACCCAAATTAGTAACCGATCCATAGTTCATCTATTGACACTTTTGTAATATAATAATTTAGAGAATCTCTGGTTTTATGGAAGTTAAAGGGAAATTCTGAATAGTTAATAAGCAGTTCTAGTCGACCTGACCAAACGAGGGTTTAGTGTGTAATAGACTCTTTCACCTTAAGAATACACCCTTTCGTTTAGAACATGTTATTTATAACGTTGTTCGAATTGTATGAAATTGCCGTCATTTCTCTGTTGTAGGTACTGTAACCCACATCTATCAAATTGGATCATAGACAAAGTTGGCCAGGTTTCAACGTCAGATTGATTAAAAAAACTCAATGTAGCGTCATTTTGACATACACCGAGGCTATTGCACAAGCGTCAAACTTTAAGCCGAAAGGGTCCATTGTCGTTGGACTGTAGCCCTCGATGTAAGAGAAAAAAATGACACTACATTCTGTTGTTTTGTCAATCTGACGTTGTACTGATATTCATTCACCTATTGTCGAATTATGCGGGAGACATAGGTCTACTGCATTTCATCCACATCTACACGATGATTAGAACTCATTCGGACCTCTGCCGTGACATTGTTAGTAATGAAATGGCGGATCAACTTGCGAAACAATACCGTATGGCATCCACTATATATAATAATACACCACTCTCTCTTTCAGAAGCCATGTCCTCCGTGAAGAGCACATTCCTCGAGTTTTGGCAACAACCATGGGAATTGTAACAAAGGGTTTTTGTTTTGTTTATAATCACAATAAATGTGTTTTGAATAATAATATTGCTTCAGCATCACAACTGCATATATATATAGAAAATATCTTTAACCCGTTAAAGAATCATCTAAAGTCGTGCATTCCACATGTAAATTTCTTTACAGGACCATAGGATTCAGGCTGAAAGTTAGTTTAAGTCAATCGCTCACATGATTAAGAAACAATAACTTAATACCGTCCTGGCGCACATTATTCCCTAGAATGAAGCCGCCACAAAATAAACAACCAAGCAACCAACACAACCGCCCTGTAAAGTTGAACTCTAAAAACCGCAGCTATCAAAAATGTGTACAGAAAATTTCGATATTGATGTATAGCCGACCCGTCATATCGACAAGAGCGTCATCTTTTTTTCTGTTTTATTTTTATCAGAAGAATCTGTTGGATAGAATATCATGAATGAGTTCCAGTTTAATTAAGCTTTTATAATTTATACATAAGTGAAAATTATGGATTTCCTTCACTCAGAAAAGTCATAATTCACTGCAGTTTAATAACACTTTTTGTTATTTAACTGCACGCGACGGAAGCCGATGACGTCGTCGGACCTACTTCTCCCGTGTATCCTGACGTCTGCTGTACAACAACATCAGTACATAGGATTTCAATAGGAATATGAAGCCTTTTCAGTCATATTTAGCATTAAGATGAATAATGTACAACTGGAAACATAATATTGATTCAATAGAAGTTCTGCTTAACACTTTAAATCAAAGCGATAAAACAAAACTTCATTATCGATCGTTTGTTGAGAGCCTTGTGTGACCTGCATCATGGCTTCGGAGAATCGGACCACTGCGTGCAACTAGTAACTTTAATTGCCATTCAATGACGTGGTAAAACAATGAAAAGTGCACTGCAGAGTGCAAAATGGAGATCGATTTAATGTCTTTATACATGAAATATCGCGTAAAACTTCAGGGAGAAAATGGCCATTCAAATGACCACAAATCTGACAGTAGACAGTCACGTTAGAAGAGCAGACTTGCTGTTGTTTCATATATTCCTACGTTTGATGACAACCTAATCCGTTATTAGTTTAGTTTGTTTGAATAGTTTTCTCCTTTCAAGATAAATGCTATCCAAACACAGCTCTGTACAATATTCTGTTTATTATTTATACTATCATGTTTTAGGCTGGAAATTTCTTATTTAACAATTATTAAAAAGAAAATATCAACAAACTCTTCTCCATCTTTCACTCGAAAAAATATAAGTGCTATTTAAACACAACTGTTCAATATCCTCTATATAATGTAAGATGTGGTTTGGTTTGAGCTGGTATACAAGAGGTCAAATCAGTTACCCCTTCAACTAACAAAGCGCATGGTCCCAACATATGTACCAACGGACACGTTCCGTGATACATAATATCTCACTAGTTTCAGTTTCTGAGAGTGAATGGTCAATATCTTTATTTGTAGCTATCCACATTAGCTCTGCAGTTGTTTATTTCAACAAATAAGGACGAATCCATTAAAATACATATGACCCAATTTTGAGTATTTATACCATCCAATAATTGTAACCGTAAAGCTGAGAAACAGTATATCAAATATGTATTTATGAACAATAAACACACAGGTACAGGGAAAATCATATTGAATAGATTAACCATTGATTGATTGGTGTTTTACGTCGCACTCAAGATTATAAATAAACCATCGAGGAAAGTTTCTTATTGTGTTAAAAGGAAGTTTGTCATTAGAGCATTTATACTCGATCATACATGTAAGTTGCTGTAGTAAACCGAAACCCATGATATTTTATTAAGACACACAAGAGCTTAGCTTTAGTCAGAATAATTTTGTGGAACATTTTGAAATATGTTGCTGTACGAATCTTCAGCTAAAGTAAAAATACCAGTAAACAGAGATATGGCAGTGAGAACATTTTGGTACATTAAGAAAGTGCTAGGTTGAGGACAGACAAGGGAGTAGCCGCACACATGTGTCTCATCCTGTTAATTACTATCCGGTCGTATACATACAGGTCAGGGAAGCCCTCTTAAAATGCCACGTGACTTGGGAAATTCTCAACGAGCGGGGGAACACGTGATTCGTTTTAGTTGTACGAGGAGACTTTGAGATCTGTCGGACAAGTCACTTGGTAATGACTAAGCTGAAATTCGTCGTAAACTCCATACTATCTAGCAAGTCTTGCTTTTTTGAAAATTTTGAACAAATTAAACAAGAAATACTTAACTTATCTTCTTCGTGTACTCTAAATTGAGCCATGACTAAAACATTTCTTCTGAAGAGGATGAAAATCAATCTAAAATTAGAAGTTACCCTAGTCCTAACCGCCAGATTTAACCTCTACGGCCATTGGACGACATTTTTATCAAAAATATCCATTGGAATAGGGTTGGAGAGATCCCATATGAGGTCGATTGATCATTTGACTTTTCGACATAACAACAAAACCATGGAATTTTACCTGGCATTTGCTCGCATCTACGTGCTTTTGTATTATTTTCTTACACTTAGCTAGAACTATTGTTAGTTACATCGCACATTTGAACACTAGCAGCCATTGGAAACGCCCCAGTGGAACATATCACAGTGGCCAGTTTAAAGTGAATTGGATCGACATGGAACGTCGCCATTTTGCCTGATTTCGTCAAAATGGGACTATTTCGTGACTCTACGTTTTCGTTAATAGCTTAAAGTTTTCTTAAATTCCAAATATATATTCACGTACAGCGTGATGTCGGGATTTTTATATTTATCTGATGGCTTTTTAAAATGTTACACTAGATCGCACGCGAAAATCCCTGCGCCATGTCCGGTAAAGTCGCACGAGGTCTATCTTAGCCACGTCTAAAGGAGATCTCGCGAGAATACGATTAGATAAAAATATGTCTGATCTTTTATCTGATCTGTTTAAAGCTGACACACATAATGACTCAAACATTAATTGTGGTTCTGAAAACCCACCAATCATGTCTAAAAATCGATGAATTCTTAAACAACACATAAAAGTTTCTGATATTTTCAAACCTTTTGATTCTGCCAACCTTGTTCACAGAATACATGTATAAATATTGTGTAATCATCCAGCGATCGCCAAAATATACAAAAAATCGCGGCTTGTCAACCAAAATCATCTTTATTCAAGCATTCTTCCTCAAATTTATGAACTCATAAAGCTTATATGCATGGCACCAGCAAACGTAACTGACAGGTAGGTGTATGGATGAGCACGTAGACGAGGAGAGGAGGTATTCAGTGTAAGCTGGGATAATGAATCAATATTAAGCCCAGGAAAATAATAGAATCGTATTAAATCCGATAAACGATACCGATTATCTGAAAGCCAGTTTTTCGCATAACATTTGACGAAACCGTTCGGTTACATAAACATTGTCCCTAACACAATGTTCACGTAAAACAAACCAATCATAATGAAATACACGTAAGCCAGTCTCTATTTTGAGAGATTTAGAACTTGTTAATATCAAGGGCCAACAGTTTGCTTTTACGAAATGTCGTCAATATACGAGTAAGTTGTATTGAACTATAGTTTTTCTACGCAAACAACAGGCCTATCCAGATATCAATTAGTGTGAGGTTTTCAGTTGGATACATTTCATCATTTATTCCACAGTGTAACAGGATATTTGATATAAAATATCGCCTTGGAATATTTTTTCCGCTTGGTTTTATTGCTTCTCATTGAGACGGTGGTATATGATACGGAGTGTGAAATACAAGACCTAGCACTAATGACCTGTTACATGGTCAAATATAGTAACAGACAAAAGGATACAGTTCATATTTTTCTATTGTCGGTTATTAAATGCCATATAGTATTTCGTAACTGGCAACAAATCAATCTGTAACTTGTGATTTCCTATCAAGGCTGTTGTTGTTGATTTCATCTGAATGAGCAAAATTTGCATCCATATATTTTTGCTCAATGGTATTTTGAGTGAAATGTTGAACTCCATACACTGGCCTGTATTAAGAGGTATTTCAATCACAAATGCTATTTCCGTATTTAGTTTGAGTCGATCCCAAAACCAGACTGTATATCATCGATTATAAACCCATTATCTCCCGTCTCCTGTATATATTTACAATGGAATGGATGGAGTCCGAATGAGGTAGCATTTCCACGTTTTCTAAAATTGCTCTACAGTTTCAGTTATTGAGAAAAATAGCTGACAATTCTTCATTTTGTTTCAGAGGAAAAAATTACAACATTGGTGTCTGTCACTATGACGCCGCGGACCTTTAAACATTTCATAATCAGAAATAAATTAAAGTCGCCTTGAAATCACCTAAATATGCTTGAAGGGTAACTGTGTTATGTTCACATTAAAACTATACAACCTGCACGGTGGCACTACTGTCGATTTTTTATCTTACATCCTTCTGGAAAATTCTAAATCCAGGACGGAAACAAAAAAACATATAGTCCCGTAAAAATATTCTCCATCAAAATTATAGAACAGCGAAATCCACACGCAAAAAACAACACAATTTATGTTAGATGTTCGATTACCATTTATGTGTACATAAGTAATACTGTATCTCTTTTACCATAAGCCACAACAACATTATATTTGCAAGCAATCTTCAACTAACACATTTTAGCTTAAATGTAAGTTTGATTGAGTGTTTTCAATACAAGTTCAACGAGTTAACCGTATCGACTCTTCTGACTCGGGATTAACAAGTAAGATTCTTTGATGGGATAATTTATGTTATATATTTATGAACACTAAAACACACGTGCACAGGGAACATCTAAAATAACCATGGAGACAAGTCTAATTGTGTTAAAAAGAGGTATATCATTTAGACCTTTATACCCCATAAATTGTTGTAACAAACCATACCTATAATATTTCATTAGGTTGGCGACTGACAGGAGCTTAGCCTTGGTCAGTAGAATTTGTTGGAATCCTTTTGTAACAGATTGACAATGGTTACGCATCTTAACTATGGCTATATATATAGCCAATTAAAGCCACAAATTAAAGTACTTGAAACATAAATTAATTTTCAGTGTTACATTTTGCTTCCCTGTAAATTAACATATCGTGTAATAACATTATTATAAAATACGTATTATTTACTCAGTAAAGAGACGAGGGATTGTGATTGACTTTGATACCTATCTCATCTCAATACAATCCCGCTACAACATTCAAATGTCGACAAGGAAACAAATCACTGTCATCACCTGTTACAGTGGTTGTATCCCGTGAGATCGATAAATATCTAGGCTCGCTGAAGCATGTTACACAGTTGGTACACCGACCTGTGATTGAATACAAATCGACGACCAGCTTCCTGGAGTGACTGCTCTATCAGGACAGCTCTCATTCGTTGACCCATCCAAACGTCTTAGATTTAAATTGTAAGTTTTAAAACAGTTTTTCCGTTTGTACTTTATATCAGCTATACACTGGAGTGATTGAATGTGAATTGAATTCTAACCAGATTCGCTGGTGGTAAAAAAATATCAGTTATTTTGTATAGCGTTATTTAAAAAAACCAAAACATTTCTTAGACACATTCAAGTCAGCGTCAACTGTGTAGCCTAAACTTATTAGTTTCCGAATTGAGATTGTTATAAAACCCAGCAAAATGCGTTTGGTTGGAGAACCCCAAAATCTAATAAACCCAACTAATGAAATTATTTATCGCGTTTGTAGAGGCCACAAATTTGATTACACAATTGAATAGGTTTTGTATGTTTTTTTATAATTCCTGTTTTTAGGAATTGTCTTAAAATAACAAAATAAACATAGAGGCAGTATTGCACGAATGGTTGATACACCACTAAATACTGAGATAGTGATAACGGAAAAGAACATAAACTTGAAGTCTTCTAAATTGCTGACAATCCACACCAGGAAACCTTCATTTATGTTGAACGTCACGTCACCTTTATTGGTAGGAAACCCCGTGTGTAAACCAGTTGCAATTTTGTTTGAGCAGACTTGTCCATCAACTGCATGGTCCAGATAACGAATTGTCCAATTTCAGGTAAGGTTTATATATACGCAATGTGAGTACAAAACCACATCAACTCGAATGGCATATTGATAAAGTTTTTGTGAAGCAAAACATCAATTCATTTAATGACATAAAAATCTGTACAACAAAAAATAGACAGATTTTTGGGAGGTTTTTGGATTAGATTTGATCAGATAATTTGTTTATTCTCATCTTGTGTGTTTAAATTTGGTTATTCTCATATTTCCAAAGGCTGCTAATAAAAAACCTTTAATGAATATTTTTGTCGAATTTGTTTTCTTGGAAATTACCTTACCCTTCTTTCACATAACCCTTGTTTAAGTGAAGAATACATGTACAAAAAACTTGATGTGGAAAATACAGATTTATGTTTTATAATACAAAGCTGTCACCCCCAAGAAGAGGCTTCCAATTTAACCAGATTAGTTCTCTGGTAGTTTGTTGGTTGATGTATAAACTATGAAATCGAATTTCCTGCCTATGTTTTGGTGCGTATTTAAATCTTTCTGATTGTTTGGTGTCCATTTACGTGGCATCGTGTTTTGTGAATTGAATGGGCTTAAAGAAAGACTGATTCAGTACAAGGATCTGACAACGGAATTTATATTATGTGAGTATTAATGTTGAATGATGCTTGGACATTTTACACGTATCGTATTTAATAAACATGTGTACAACAAAAACTCTTGACTCGATTATGTTACTGAACACTTCTCTGTTCAATAAATGACCTATCACGATATATTTAACGGATTATTTAAGATACAAAAATTGGAATTCTTCATTGATGGGATATTTCGTTTTGTAAGGGTACCTTTAATGTGGTATCTGAATCTAAGGTCTTATATAACTCAACAAAAACGTTATGTATCCGCGTTTAATCATGAATGCTGTGATAACATATTGTTTGTATGACATACTAATATAAGCTGTTAATAAAGCCAAATAGAATTGGTAGTTGAAATGGTATAGGATTTTTGTTCGACGTCCGGTTGACGATATATCTCGATACTGATGGGAAGGTTTTTGTATCACGTTTGTAGCTCGTGTTTAAACTAGATATCAAAATTGTCTGTTAATTTGAAACCTTTCAATGCAACGATTGGACAAAAATGCGAATATTGTTTTGCTCACTTGAGAGAAATTTTCCTTAATTTCCAAAATTTTGAATTAGTTACGTGTTACGAAAGACTGCGTTGACCCGTCAGAGTGGATTTATCAGTGCGTGCCTGAGATGGAATTAGTACACAGTTTCCCACTTTCGGATCTTGGTACAAAAAAGCGCATGAGAGTTTTAGTGTATTTTTTCCCGTGCACGCTCAATTTATTTTATGGGCATATTTTGAGAAAGGAAACTATCTGAATTTAAGACTGAAAACAATTTTGAAACCCTCGCCCCATGGATTGAAGGTCTGTGTGGGATTGACCCACTGGACCACCGAGGCCCCCGCGGATAGAAAATGAAGATGGGAGGGGGGGGGGGGGGGGCATTGAGCCATGTTTGAGGTGTGCGTGTATGGTGAGGGGGGGGGGGCATTGAGCCATGTTTGAGGTGTGCATGTATGGTGAGGGGGGGGGGGGCGTTGAGCCATGTTTGAGGTGTGCGTGTATGGTGAGGGGGGGGGGGGGCATTAGGGAGGACATATTTGTCTCAGATGGGGATCGGCATGTTTAATATCAATACTTCAACGTAAAATCTCGCAAAATAGCGACTAAGCGTCAACGATCGAATGTCTTCCGATAGACCTGGCAAGGCAGTCCCACATACATGTATGAAATAAACTGAAAATGTACGTAAAAGCCAGATAAACCATAGCTTTTGATTATATATTAAACGAAATTGTTGCCAAAAAATTTAATGAAAACCATTTCTTTTAACACAATGTTCACGTAAACAACTCCTAATGTCCTAAGCCTTTTTGCAATTTAAGAAATGTGTTAATATCAAACGTTTGTCGCTTCCTTTTACCAAGTCAGCAATGAAGCAGGAAATTGTACGTTAGCAACATCTAGATGTTTATTAGTGTGTAACTGATTTGATTTCAACATATAACAGGATATTGCATATAAAACTCGAAAAGGGGGTATTTTTATTTCCGGTTTGTCTTATGGATTCTAATTGGTGCGGCCGTATATAATCCGCCGCCTGAAATCCAACACCCGGCATAAATGATCAACGTACTCGTATTTGTATGTAAAGATATTGTTTAAAGTCGTTTCATATTTTGATATTATGTTTTTTTACTAAGCCATACAGTAACTCATTACATGTTAAAAACAATCTAGAGATGTGAGCAAAAAATTGTATAAAACCTTCCACAAAACCTGGTGTGGACAAACCTTGCTCAACATTATTGTTAATTTGCAGGACGTGTTTATAAAGTCGACCCCAGAACACGGTAAGTATTCTCTGTATATCACTGATTATAAATCGATTTTGTGTTTAGCACCAATGATTATCTGTACTCGATACCTTCAATTTGTATGTCTCCTTTACACAATCTAAATATATCGATTATGTCTGAATTAGGTAGTACTTTGACCTTCTCGAGATTTATGTTATATCAACAGGCTTTCGGTTTTGTTTGATTGAAAACACAATCTGGTGCAAAAAAAAAACCGTTAAGAAAAAAACGTTTTTATATACCTTTATCCTACTGGGTTGGACTTCAGTAGCCAGAACTGATTTCCGAACCAATTATAAGGACGAGGAGTAATTCACTCCAAAAGAAGCCGCGAATGTAGCCGAATATTTTTTTTTATTCTGTTGCAAAATGTTGTCGAGTACTTACGCCATTATATAAGTGAAATGATCGTTCGTCTTGAGTAAAACTCATTATCAAACAATTATTATTAAAAGTATAGAGGATAGAAAATTGCTGATGCTGAATTTATGCCAGATACAATGTAGAGGAACGACTTTTCTTCCAGACACAGGGTCCGATTTCCTCCCCTTCACCTGACGTTTCCCCTAGAATGTATTCCCATACTATTTATTGTTAAATGCTTGTACAGTTCAAGTGCAGATGTTCCCATAGAGATAACAGCTAAGTGGTATTTCCAACTTGTCGGTTTCCATCTTCCCTATCTGTCTGTTACGTATCGTTAATTACATACTTATTGGGGATATAAATACTGTTGACACCTAACGTGTACACATCATTTTGGATTGCATGCACACGTAGGCGAGTAATATATTTATGATCACTAAAACACACGGGTACAGGGAAATTCTTCTTGTCTAAAATAACCATGGAGACAAGATTTTAATTGTGTTAAAAAGAGGTATATCATTTAGACCTTTATACCCCATAAATTGTTGTAACAAACCAAGCCTATGATATTTCATTAGGTTGACGACTGACAGGAGCTTAGCCTTGGTCAGTAGAATTTTCTGGAATCCTTTTGTAATACATTGACAATGGTTACGTATGTTATTACTTTCCATATCACCATTAAATCAAACATGTCCAGCTATGACAAATGTATATTTTTAAAATCATTTGATCATTTGACTCTTAACAAACACACAATAACTATAACACACGGAGTGATGTCATCCTAAACATAGACAGCCGGATTGGTTGATTGATTGTTTGTTTGGTGTTTTACGCCGCGCTCAAGATTATTTCACGTATATGGCGGCGTTGCCAGTTTTATTGTGGGATGAAACCGGGCTCTTTGCCCGGAGGAAACGCACGACCTTCCGCTGGTAACTGGCAACCATCCCACATAGGTCGTTCAAGTGAAAACCCAGTCAGAAAATTTTCCAATTTTTTTTGGACTGAGTGGGATTTGAACCCGCGATCCATTGGTGGAAGGCTGTTCGGATTGAGCGTCCAACGCTCTACCTACTGAGCCACGGAGGCCTCCCAGCCGGATTGGATAAAACCTTGTTATTGCCAGACATGCCAGGCTCAATCGTATTCTCGCGAGACCTCGTATTCAAACAGGCTACACACGATTAGCCAATCAAATCGTAGTATTCGTCGTAAACACACTAGGAATTAAATCAGATTTATATATTATGGCACATTATGTTCACCGGTTATGATATCTGCCATTTCTGTTCGTACGTTTGTCGATTCTTGAAATTTTCGTTTTATTTTCGTTCGTTTTCTGGGGATCCACCAAGATGACCATCTACTGCATAGGATTGAGGTTGTGTTCTTTAACTATAACTTATGACAAAGTACAGGCATCAAAACAACAAACCCCACAAAGAAAGAAAACCTGATAGTTTAGATATACAGAAAGAAAGAAGTTAAGCACCTCCCCCCCCCCCTGGAAAGTCTGCGCCGACCGATAAAATCATTGGTGTAGGAAGATTGTTGGCAAACTGATGTTGCAGAAAGGATTGTGATCATAAAGGGTAACATTCTGGCAATAAGAAATCACCATCAATGACAATAAGTGGTGGCTCAATTGTGCCATTTCGCGTTCTCGCTGTATCTTGACGCGCGGTTGTTGCACGATTTTTTTGTGTCGTAAGAAGCTCCGTACGGTGAAATTTCTTGTTCCGCCAACCTTGCGGCAGTCGTAAACCGTTGAACGATTCGCCGTCTAGGTCTTGCACCGCCTTGCGTTCACCGTGCGAAAAATACCCGCAGGTGTGCTACAGGTATATATTTTGGGGTGCTTCATTTTATCTCACAACAGTTTAAGCTTTTACAACGGATGCTGCTCTACCTGTGCCACCTCGTCTACCTGTGCAATCACGTCTGAGGAGCCCAACATCGCCGCACGATTTGACAAAACGCCGTAAGGCGCCCGCTCATTGGTGCGCGGCGAAAACAATGACGCACGATGCATCTTGCGGCACGCCGCACGTTCCAACCAATCACGTAGCACCTCCGCGCAACTGTCTCACGGATCACGGGCGCTAGACGTGCGTTGCTTGCGTCACTCCGCGCGGTTCGCCGCAAGAGATTCGTGGATTAAAACGTGCGGGAACCTTGCCACGCCCTTACGATGCCCTGGTCAATCGTAAAATGGATTATTTTCTTGCGGTAATTTTTCCGACTCTACTGCGGCCTGAAAAATGTTATCTCCACCGTGTGATCGATTTCAGTATTTTGACCGTGCGGGGAAAGTCTCAATTGTGAAAGCCCCTTAAATTGACAGTTGCATGCACAGATTTATATATAAGAATAAAACCCGATGTCCAAAAACCGGTGGGATATAATGGTCAGAGGGATGGGGGGGGGGGGGGGGGGGGGGGTAATACAAATATCCCCACACATATATCGCCAGTATGGCAATGGGAGAGTTTACTCATAAGACTCATATGACTCTCTGAAGTTATTCTGTATTTCGAAAACGAAAGCAAACTGTCCAGGCGGTGAGAGTTCAAAACTGATTTCGCGTTCTCTCCGCAAAATCTCGAAAACAAAAAAATGCACAAATAAAGCACTTTTTGTTAATTCTGGAGTTTTCGCATTCTCGCGGCGAGGTTATATTTTTTATCGTGTTTTCGCATACTCGCGGCGAGATTTTAGTTTAATTCCGTATTCTCGTGTTTTCGCCTCCTAATCTCGCAGCGAAAACGCGAAATGGCACAAATCAGCCACCACAAATAAGCTATACAATTTATTCAGTATGTACATAAATTAGCCAAATCAAAAGTGTATTTTAACAAAATAAAAAGATGCTTGTAAGTATGAAATTTGAGAGTCATCTGGTTTCACAGGGCGAACATATTGAATTAACCATGTCGCTTTGGGTGTGTAGAACGCATCCCTAGAGCAGAAGGTAAAAATCCATTAGCTTCCAACCTGCATCTCACCCCTCTAGTGAGACGTTATTTTCGTTACAGAAAGACAGCATCTCATAGTTATGACGACGATTTAAGCAACGCGACGAGTTGTTTCGTTTCAATTTATATTTTGCAAATATATATCTAATCCATTTACAAACACAAGCCAGCTTTAAGCGCTGTTCACAAATCTTTTAATGCACTTTTCCGTATTCACTAATCATGTCCTGTATTCTTAGTTGAACCATAGGATTTGGTCTACTTTGGATACATAAATCTTTTAATCTGTCGATAACTGCAGTTGGACATTTTTTTCATTAAATATTTATATATTTGACATCAACCTAAAGAAAACTGTTAGATTGCTCAAACCAAAGCAGGACCCCCGAGGACCTTACACTGAAAAGCCAAAACAGGCTTCTTGACATCCGAGGACCATACACTGAGACAGAAATAGAATGCCGGCCACCTCGGGCTGATACACCACTAGTCATACCCATTATCGATAAAAAAACTGTCGATTGCTAACATATGGTATATATAATTAAATTGTATTTTATTCGTATGGATATTAAAGTTCCAATGCTACCCGTATAACATATTTCGACCAAGATGTTGTTTCCATAGCGATGGTAGTTAAATAGTGTTTATGACTTGTCAGATTCAATTTTAACTATCTTTCACTATCCATGATATGCTTAAAAATAAATAGTTTATTAAATATTTCTATATCTATGTAATCACTCATTCACAATATGTACGGACGGGAAAGCATTTTTAGACACAATGGCCGATTGATTTCTAACTTCAAGAAAAAAGAAAACATTTAAGGACACTGGAAATTTCGTGATGACGGATTCATCATCTACGACGGACCAACCACTGACATGATTGAATTCTTCCGTGTGGCTAATGAAGCTCACGCTCTTTTGAAGTTTACCTTTGAAATATCAGAGAGCAAACTATCATTCCTTGACACAGAAATATTCAAAGGAGATCGATTCTCCAAAATGAATATCTTAGACATTAACTGTCACACCAAAAGTACTGAGACATACCAGTACCTACACAGAGAATCGTCATACCCAGAGTACTGTTTCAAATCCTTTATTAGAGGTGAAACTACAAGATATGCAAGAAACTGCAACAACGTGGACGACTTCCATAAGAAATGTGAAGAGTTTAAAACTAAGCTGCTACTCCGTGGGTACACTAAATTAGAAATTGACTCCTCTATGCGAGACGTTGAACACGGAAACAGAACACGCATGCTGTGTCGCACTAAGCACAAAGCAGGTAACAACAAGACTGATGAAAAACCACTACGGTTTATTACTAACTATACGTCCGGTTCTCCCGCTGTCAGATGTGTAATCAGCAAATACTGGAATATCATGTCCATAAACAAGTCCGCCTCTATGGTCTTCCAAACTCCGCCTGCAATGGCATATCGACGTGGGAAAAATCTCAAGGAAATACTGAAAATGTCAAAATGTTAGACCATAATTGCCGTTACTGCGTAGACCCCTGATGATGGACTTACGCTCGGACCCATAATCATTTATTGTGTTATCCGTAAAACTGTTCGAGCATAGCTCTCCGAATACCCTATCAGGAATGGTGGGTGTGTCTATGGATGTTCTTCTCTACGATGACCCATTAGCATGAGCCTGCTCTTCATCCAAGTATAACGACTATTGGGTCGGAGTTACAAAATGATACTTTTTATCATCTTGGAAAGGTTAAATGCCGCAGTACCCACAAAGATAAGTTTTGCATAATGCACGAGTAGTGTAATTCCGAAAAACCGAAGACATTTTCAACTCTCTTGAAATATTGAGATGAAATGGTTTTTACACTACTCTAGTTGTACTATCAGGAAAGAATAAGTAATGCCAACGTAGGAATATAACTAAAACATCCGTGATGATAGTTCATAAAAATTAGAATGCAGAGTCCAGAGTGTCATTTTTCTTCATGTATGATATTATATGTTTACCAGTTATGAAACTACTTAATTTTAACCCAACACCTACATGTAAACACAATATATTCAGATAGGAAATACTAATGAGGGTAGGCTGTAACAATAGTAAAAAATGAGTCATTATCCCAAGCAATAATGGTACATGATAGTTACCACTTGCAACAACATTTAAAATTTAATAAGTAAAACTTGTTCAAATTGTGTGTCAAAGATATTTTGATATGATGAGTGGAATTTAATCTCGCTTCAACAGTTCCAACATTGATGACATAAGATTGATTGATTGATTGAAGTTTTACGCCGCACTCAAGCTAATTTCACTTATATCGCGGCGTTGTCAGGTTTAGTTTGCGGAGGTAACCGGACACATTACCAGGAGGAAACCCCCGACCTTCGGTGAGTACCTGGCAACTCCTCCACATACGGCAACCGACTGAAAATCCACTCAGAAATTTTTAAATTTTCATTTGGTCTGAGGACGAAATAAGAACGTCAAGTCAACGTTAACTTTCCTTTAATACTTCTGTATCAGACCAAATAAGGGAAATTTATGATGACTCTGCATGAGTTGCAGCAAAGCCACGAATCGCATATAAACGCTGGATCAATCAACAGCTTCACTTGAACCAACCAGTGTCGAGGAGGAGGCAATGTGATTGGCTTTGATACCTAACATATATCAATACAATCCTGGTAAAGCATCCAAACGTCTCTCTGAGTGGAGAGGGAGCAAATCACTGCCATCACCTGTAACAGTGGTTGTATTGTGTGAGATCTATACGTGTCCAGACTCAATGAAACTACTCAGTCAGGATACTAGCGTCTGACAAAGGGATACCATAATGAGACTGTGTGGACGTTAACGTTTAGGGTTGTTTTTGTTCAAAGGAAAATATTGTATTAAGGTAAGTTAACGATTTGCATATGTTATATTGCATTGATAAGCTACTACCTTAGGCTGCTTTCTACACTCTGCCTGATCTATTTATTTGCCTTATATGATTTATAAGGCCTACATATCATAAACAACACGGGGTGCAAATACAAAAGGTTAATACCGACATACATGTAGTTGCGCCGAAAAGAAATCGTTACATCTTTAGCCAGGGCGTCAATGCAATCTTGTGGGTAAAACATTTTTTGTTATGTTACATACATGTAATTATCTTTTCATTAACACTTTCACTTCAAATAGATACGATTGGAAGAAGCAGATATATAAAAGCAAAGTGTTTTTTTATATACCTAACGTTAGTTTTACGATCCAAGCCGAATATGTTTGTAACCTAGGAATTTTTGTGATTATCTTTGTGGAACTTTGTTAGTGATATTATATAAATATCTTCTCATAAAAGTGACCATGTGTACTATTTTAGTTGTATAGCTGCAACTGCAGGAACACTGAATAAACCATTCATACAGGTAAAATACTTAGCAAATTGTAAACGAAAAAAGATTCATTTGAATTTGCTCTCGTGTGCAGCAGCATTTATTGGTTTTGTCAAATTAACCGGTTTGTATTAACTAAATTGAAGAACGGATACATAGAAAACTGCCGGGACCTGCAATCATTTTGGTATTTTAATTGATTACACATTCTCTAATTCCACTTGGGACTGTATTTGGTTACGCTTTCTCACTGTGTTACAAAACAGTTAATCCTCTGAGGTTTGACTAGAACAAGTCATGCGCCGTATGTGAGAGCCATCTGCAATATGACTTTACAGACAATATTGTCTGATAAATGTTTGTATCTAATGAAGAAAGATGATTTAAACGACGGCTGTGTAAATTGTATTCCACAGGCGGGAGAGTTATGGCTTCAGATTTAGGAGGTGTCAAGCATACATACAAATAGTGTGAGTGAAAGTTACCTTGTTTCTTATATTATGTTTTATTGGAAAGGTCATAAAACTAGTCGATATGTCCCCTTCGCGAACAGCTCCAATAACCCTGGCGACTCTCAAGTTGGTAGAGGTCAGCCCAAACCTCTCCTCTGCCGTCGATTTTATTGTTCGGCAATACATGTAATAATGAAGTGACGTAAAAGATCCACGAATGGTTGGGTATAAATACCTGCTACCTGCTAAACATGATGATGCATGCCAAACATCTGACATATGTTGTTGAGCAATTCATCTCCATTGTTTGTAGGTAGGACGGAATCTACTTTAGCAATAAATTCGCTTCACGGGTATAAATAGCTAGAGAAATATATTTATATAAATATAAATCAATTGGCAGTTATCTATAATATCGATTTTAGGTAAATTGCCTATTTAGATGAATGTTAATCAGATAAAACTATTTATTCTTTCCAAACTGTCTGGAGACCCAATAAGACACAGAATTTGTCCGTTTTGTCTGTGTCCAGTTTTGACATTATAAAATACGTTACATTGATTGATTAGAGTTTAACGCCGCGCTCAAGATTATTTCACTTATACGGCGGCGAAAAGAAACTAACTCATCATACATATTTTAACATCAAAAATACATTGAACCTGAAAAATGACAGAAACGGAAATAATAAAAACTGGTAAAACACGGTGTAAATAATTTTCGGAGATTAAATACAAGAAATATCACAATCATCTCCAATGGAGCAACAATACACAATTTATATAAATAACATTTTTTATAATATACAAATTTGTAAATATGTTCTGATAGAGTGTTATTTTAACAAATAGGTTTATACCATAATGATTAAAAATTTGACCCAGGTTAGTCGCCTTTTACGAACAAGCTTGCCTGGGAACTGTGGGCCAATTCTTATCCCCCGGAACCCACACGGGGACCCAAGGATTAGTCGCCTCTTACGATCAAGCACCTTGGGAAGGCCGAGGGTCTATTCTTATCTCCCCGGAACCCACACGGGGGTAAATTACTTTACAATCCCACCAGTTAGTCAATCCCCTTACTAACAGAGCTGGTGTCAGCTATTTGATTTTGTAACGGCAAAGACATATTAGAGGGGGAGCAGTTTTTTTTGTGTGTAATCCTTCGAACGATGACACCTTCCATAAAATGCGGCATTCTAATCAATCACCAGCTTTTATTGACCAGTATTGCATTGTCTTAGCAAAAACGCTATCTTCATTTCAAAACCGTTGATAAAAAATTCAGGGTAAAGTCCACATGTGTGAAATCCCACTGGTATTAATTACCCGAGAAGACAGAACGGTTAATGGATGGCGCGGTCTCCAGAGGTGAGGACTGATGAATCTGTTGCTGTATAATAACTGTCCGCCATCTCCCATGAATTATAAATCATTGGGAGAAAAGTCTTTATATAGCCAGTTAGTGGGGACAATGTGCTGGCGAGACATGACCCCCATTTACGGCACAGTTTTACACAAATTGACAGGTTTTGTTCTTAAATATTAACTATATGTCATAATTGTCCTCTTTTGGTCTTGGAAGTCGGAAGGTATTTTGGTAAGTGATATGCTTGGCTGAATTTAAACGTTTAAATATGATCAAATGACCGAAGTTATATAAAACGTATTTCAGTTATTGCAAGCAATCTCGAAGACAGACCGTCTGGGAATCTTGTATTTTGTCCGTCTGAAGCCCCATATTTCAGCACATCTGGTCAACTAGGTGAATATTACATTTGGGGAGGGAAGGGGATTGCTCCTGATGACAACCATTCATGGATGATGGAGTAAACCGAGTCTTTGTGCGCATTGAGTAGACTTTAACCCACGCAATATGTACTGCTGAGCCACCGTTCAACGATTGTTTCACTGCGTTATGTTTCACGTTATATACCTGCGTTTACCATTAAGACTACGTACAGGTATATTATTAAACTGGACGTGCCATAGAAACAGCAACCAATTAAATTCTGATAAACAAATACTCAACCATTTTTCTGGCAAGTGAAATGTATACACAGGAACCAAAAGTGACAAAACAGCTTTCCCTGTTGAGATATGGGCAGCTTATAAAATTGATTTATGCCAGTTTTATGATGTTTTATCTATTTGCATCGTCGTAACCCACGATTAACACTTACACCCACGCTCGGGCTTCTGCTTATTGCCATTCTAACCCTGGGCTCCGAGTTTGATCTTTATAAGGCACTGAAGATTCATGGCACGTCGTCATCCTATAGGTATGGTCACATCCAAAATCATAACTGTGCAGAACTTCAGGTTAAAATTCCAGCCTGTCACATAAATATTGCTGACCAAATACTGGCACATGAATATTGGCTGTTTACTTAACATAGTATAAAATTAGCAAGGTGATCCCTTATATGCCCATACACTCGTATGTAGGCCTACTGTGTACATTGAATGCGCTCCTATGTCTCCTAATACTGACTTATTGGGATTTCTCCATAAGTATTCAAGGAGTTTTCTTTCTTCTTCTTGTGTTTTATTTAATAATGTTATGTGTCCCAGATGAGATTAGTCCCGTTATAATAATATTGTGTTGATTTCGGGCGTTTCTAGGTGCCCATTTGATGATTTATAAATTTCTTTAAAAATATGATAATTTTTTGGATTATCCTCGTTACTTTTGAAACTACACTTGTTTGTAAAATGGCAGACATTTTTGTACCGATTTTGAGTCACGCTCAAACCGGATATCGAATCGTGCGCTTGCGTATGACTTCTATCGCCAGCACTAAATTGCGACTGTCTTATCCGTTCAGCCGGGAGGCCCCCAAAACCAGTATAAGAATTTCTGCCATTTTTCAAGAAACTGTAGTCCCGCAAAATAACGAAAATATTGTTTTTCTTACTTTCTAAAAATACACAAGATAAAAGTCTGTGAGTAATCGTTACCACAAAAATCCTAACAAAGAGCATTAAGCTTTTAAAATGGCACGAGGTGGCAAAAATATAGGGAGCGAAACAGAATCAGCTAATTGTTGATCATATTTAGCAAAATTGTATACGTTTAGGTTATTTTATAAGCCCCAGAACTCATAAAAATGAACTAATTAAGCTCATTGGGCACATATATGTTTGTTCCCACAAAAATGACACTGTTATTTCAGTCCAAAAGTAATCTTGTATTCATTTTAACGTTAATTTTGGAAAATGTGCAAGCAAAATAAACTACAAATACATGTAGTTGTCAAACTTTTTATTGTATATTGTATTTATCATTGGATATACGTTATGAAAACTGTGTCCGTACAGTAGATAGTTGTTGGCTAGTTCTCCAAGACAGTACAAACTGGTGAACATACTTTTATGACAGTTTCAGGAATATTCAACGCTAGTGTTTATAAGTTCTATAGGTTCAAAATGTTAAATGTTTTAATACGCCCCGTGCGAGGGTATAACGTTACCGTCCGCCCGTTCGTCCGCATTTTGGTCCCGTACAATAGCTCCAATTGTTTTATTAAGTTCTCATATTTTGTTTTTAGATAGATACTTAAAGAACGATGTGCCATGATTCCAGCTTTCTCATATGATTGGTTTCTATGGTTACCAATTAGCTGATTACCTTATCAGAGCTTGTTTTAGGTACCAGTTCATGTCCGGGCTGTAATTTTAATCAAACATTCAGTGCGGACATATTTATAAGGATGACGACGTGTCATAAATCCAATTTGTCGTTAACAGTGGTTGCCATGGTTACCAAACAGACAATATTCATGTAACGGGGAAATAACTACAATTGTTTTAAAGTTACGTCGTGTCTGGGTTATGTCCACTGGGTTTAAAGTTACCGTTGTAATTTTTGGCTTATGGGTAGATAAATGGACGATGATGTGTTATGACTCCAGTTCAAATGCAAGGTTACCAATTAGCTTGTTTTTAGATACCAGTTCGCGCCGGGCTGTAATTTTAATTTACAGTTAGTGTCATGAATCTTATTTGGCGCTATTCATGGTTACCATGTTTTATCAAACACCCAATACTTATGTTGCATGGCTTATAACTCGTGTCCAAGCTGTAATTTTAATTTGAAGCTCGAAACAGTTTTGATGTTTGGTGTGAACAGAGTTATAAGGATGGCGACATGCTATGAATTTTATTTATCGCCATTCATGGTCACCAAACAACCAATATTCATTTGGCATGGCTACATGTAATTTGAAGTTGCCACAGTTATGCTTTTTGGTGTGAACATACTTTTAGGTATCACGACATGTCATAAATCTTTCTGTCGACATCAATGTTTATCGGAGTCACCAAACAGCCAATATTCATGTGCCAGCATTTGGTCTGCAATATTTATGTGACAGGCTGGAATTTTAACTTGAAGTTCTGCACAGTTATGATTTTTGATGTGACCACGACGACGTGTCAGGAATCTTAATTGTCGACATAAATGTTTACTGTGGTTACCAAACAGCCCATGTCCATGTGCAAGCATTTGGTTAGATTGTTTGTCGTGCCCAGGCTATAACTTCAGTTCAATTTGACTGTCACTCAGTCGCCTTATGTGGAAGAGTTGTCAGGTACTCGCCGAAGGTCAGGGGCTTCCTTCGGGCAATAAGCCCGGTTTCCTCCCAACTAAACCTGGCAAAGCCGCTATATACATGTAAGTGAAATAATCTTGAGTGCGACATAAAACACCAATCAATCAGTCAATCAACTTACAAATATATAGGTCATACTTTTAATATATTTTTGAACACTAAAACAACGGGCACAGGGATAATTTGAGTTCACTGGAACTCTTGTCTTTCTCCGTTATTTGAAATGTATGTTTTTTTTAAGAAAACAAGCATTGTTTATGCAACTCACACGGTTAGTGGGTTTGTTTATAAATCATAATCATCAAATCTTCCCGAGAAATAAAAAAATATGTATCTGTGTCAATTTGGACATCCTTTGGTACTTTTAGTCATTTCTCAAAGTATGGAGGCGGACAAGAAACAGCGTGGACTACGGGCGACGCAGACAACGGACAGTGTGGATAACCGGCAGCGCAGATAACGGGCAACGTTGATAACATACAGCGTGGACAACAGGCAGCACGGGCAGCGTAGGCAACGGGCAGCATGAACAACGGGCAGGGTGGATAACCAGCAGCGAAGACAACGGTAGCGCAGACAACGGGCAGCGTGGACAACGGGCGGCGTGAACAACAGACAGCGCAGACAACAGACATCGTTGTCAACGGGCAGCTTGGACAAGGGCAGCGGGCAGCGTAGAAAACGGGCAGCGTGGAAAACGGAAAGCACAGACATCGGGCAGCTTGGACAACGGGTAGCGTGAACAACTGGCAGCGAGGACAACGGGCAGCGTAGACAACGGGCACCGTAGACAAAAGGCAGCGTTGGAAACGGGCAACGTAGACAACGGGCAGCGCGGACAACGGGCAGAGCGGACAACGGGCAGCGTGGACAACGGGCAGCGTGGACAACGGGCAACGTAGACAACGGGCAACGTAGACAACGGGCAGCGTGGACAACGGGCAGCGTAGACAACGAGCAGCGAAGACAACGGACAGCGCGAACAACGGTCAGCGTAGACAACGGGCAGCGCGGACAACGGGCAGAGCGGACAACGGTCGGCGTGGACAACGGGCAGCGCGGACAACGGGCAGCGCGGACAACGGGCAGCGTGGACAACGGGCAGCGTGGACAACGGGCAGCGTGGACAACGGGCAGCGCGAACAACGGGCAGAGCGGACAACGGGCTGCGTGGACAACGGGCAGCGCGAACAACGGCAGCGTAGAAAAAAGACAGCGTTGGCAACGGGCAGCGTGGACAAAGGGCAGCGCGGGCAACGGGCAGCGTGGACATCGGGCAGCGTGGAAACGGGTTGCGTGGACAAAGGGCAGCGCGGGCAACTAGCAGCTAACGAACCAAATTATTGTCCCACAAGTAAACAAAATTTAAATAACTGTGACAAACGTTTACTCGTTCTAGACCTGGGTTAGTTTAAAACACTATACATTTCAAAACACTACACTAAATTTCGCGAATGTTATTTTTATACAAAAGTCAATATTTAACAAAAGGAAAACAGTTCTTCTTTATTCATGTCAGCTTATTATTGCTAGAAGCATGTTTGTTGTGCACAGCTGGGTTCTTTCATAACATCGGATGTTCAATCTTTTTTGATATGCTGTAAGCTATAAATCTATAAGTCTAGCCTCGCTAAATTTTATTCCCAGCTGTGCACAAAATGCACATTTATTAAGAATGCATATGTGAGTGTAAAGATCCACTCCAGATTCTAGGGACAACCAGGAATTGTATAATCTTTTGGTCTGAAATGATACCATGTTCGTTTTTGATCTTTTTTCAGCATCCCTTGGTGGTATAACTTATCGACCAGAAAGACATGAAATAAAATGGAGAATACAACAGGTCTAGTTGAGGAGGAAGACGATGGATGGTTCTCCAAACCCGATCCAAACTTAGAGAAGGTGGCCATGGCGTATTTTTTGATTCACCCATATACAAGTCTGGCCGTTTGTTCCTTTGGGATTGTGTTCAATATTTTCAACATCGTGACATTAACGAGGAAGCACATGCGCAATTCTATCAACTGCATTCTCACTGGCATAGCAATTCTAGACCTTATCACCATGGTCAGTTATATACCATTTGTGGTTCACTTTTATTTGAAGCATGGTTTGGATAGAACGCCGGAGAAATATACCTACGGCTGGACGAATTTCTTAGTGTGCCATGTTAATATTACAGCTACTACACATACAGCTTCAATATGGCTTGCTGTCTTCCTGGGGATTTTACGTTATCAGTGCCTTCAATCCGCTCAAGGCAAAGTACTTGGTCAGCGAAGAACGATAGCGTATGTTGGACTGATTTCTGTCTTATCAGCTTTATTAATGGTCCCTAATTACGTTCTCATGAAAGTTATACCAATGCCAATAAATAATGGTACTGAGGTTATCTGGGGCTTACAGAACTTAGGCGTCGGCTCCACTAATCCTGATCCATTTGCTGTGGCTCTCTTTTGGATATACGCCATTATCGGTAAGATCATTCCTTGTAGTGTTATAACAGTGTTTGGCGGACTCCTCTTACATACGTTACATGTCAGTAAAAAGAGAACAGAAAATCTACACAGTGGTTCATTCCAAACCCGTCTCAAACAACATTCACGGACAACTCGCATGTTGCTGGCAGTCATTATTTTGTCTTTACTGACCGAACTTCCTCAAGGAGTTTTGGTAGTTCTCAGTGGATCTGTGGACGGATTTTTTCTAAATGTTTATTTGTTGCTAGGGGATATGTTAGATATTATAGCACTCATTAACTACTCAATTAATTTTGTTTTATACTGTACGATGAGTCAACAATTTCGGGACACGTTCGTCGCCATGATGTCCCAGCTCTGTCTGTTCTGGAAACACACAAACCGTTCAACAAAGGATATGACACCATTGAGACAATGTTAGCCAACGGACCATAGCTATTAGTTTAAAGTTGCTCGTAAAATATATTCTATGTAAACTAAATTTATATTCTATTTAAAGTGTATTTTAACCACATGGTCTTTCATAAACCAACTTGTGTAGTTATTAAGTAAATTAAATACATGAGAAATATGTAATATATTGGTCAGTAATATATTGATATATTATTCGACCGGATAACTTATTAGTTACAGCTAAAGTTTCCGTATTGTTATATACCTTTTAATCTGTCTTTGTAATACGGGAAAATACGATATATGTGCTAGTAAATGTTGATGTCTTTGTCCTTTTAAATAGATCTCCGGATGAAATATAAAACCATGTATTTCAGTCCATGAACTTATTGAACCACACAGAACTGAGACATTTCGCGACTCATAAACGTGTCCATTAAGAACGCTCCTAACAACTGTTACCGAGGTTTGCAAAGTTGGCTGAACTGGTGGGGTCGGAGTGGGACACATCACATAAAAATTGACGTAATGCAGCCTTGACAGGATTAATTGTGAATCTGTGAACTAAAATAAACTTCGTAAGTATTCCCTGCCAT
Organism: Lepidochitona cinerea; assembly: GCA_963971465.1. NCBI lineage: Eukaryota > Metazoa > Mollusca > Polyplacophora > Chitonida > Tonicellidae > Lepidochitona > Lepidochitona cinerea. Next base: position 858,202 of record OZ020560.1, read on the forward strand.
TATCGAGAGTAAAGCAAAGCAGTGCTCTGCCAGTTCATGCTTCCATGACATACAATGTCATCTAGAAGAAAAGTAAAAAAAAAAAATATTAAGCCAATCATTTCTAAACTTTTAACAGCTTCATTGCCAGAACCCGGAGCAAAAGTGATCGTTTCCGCTCGCTTACGGTCGGCTTCAAGTTGCATAGGATAGTTAGCACGTTTTGTAGGCCATATCCGATGGAATATTCAATGTCCCATTGGCTGGCTTGTATCTGTCGATCTAAATTCGCCACCAATACAGCGCGAGGATGACAGTGCATCGAGATGGACCGGTTCAGTCTCAATCAGTGGTAGTCCGGGTTTCTGACTCCAAAATGTACGAAATATCCGAAATTATACTAACGGTCGTATTTTGGAGTCGAGGCCCATTGCAATCTACACGTCGGGGTAGACTTTGGACTAAATTTGTCCGCTGAACTCAGTTAGTCTCCCAGTCGCTGGTGATCAAATGCCAAGTGATATCAATTACATGATTTATGATTTCTTGCATTACGATTGGGACCCGCATCACACCGCACCAAAGTTGGAGAGAGTAATCATGTCATACAAGATTCATCTAGTTTTCTGTTTATCCGTTTTTCTGTCCATCCGTTTGTCTGTTCATACATTTGTTTGCAGATACAATTTTGTCCCATTGCACAGCTGTTATACAGTAGTTGCTGTGTGATTCACACCACTTGCATGTCAAATAAGCCAACTGATGAATCACTATCACTTCAGCCAATGTATCCGTACTCCAACACATAGAAAAGGGGGTTTGTTGGACCATCTGTATTTTAATAATTTTAATTTGGACACTCTCCCCACATATTATAGTGACCATTGCGTAATAGCAGCTGCCATTCCCTGGACAAACCTCATTCGCTAACAGGTATGCCAAATATGTAACCTTGGTAATTCTGCCATGCATGTTTGACTAATATATAATCCACCCATCCAACTCACCGGCTTAACACTAATACCCCCTTACACTTGCTCAAATGTTATTAATTTTAGCCTGTTGTAAATACAAGGTGATTTCCTGTTGGTGCAAGTTCCTGTAATTTTGATGCAATCTGTTGCTGTCATCATCTGCTCTTGTAAAGTCATATCTGCATCTCTGCTTGTGCTCCTTGCTTACATGCCAGCAGAATTGTCATCATATTCTGTGCTTTTGCATTTTGAATTTCATTGTTGGTTTTCTCATCACTTATCACTGACCATTATTTTCATGCTACAATTCTAAGATAGACAGATTTTTCTTGCAGAGGGAGGCTGGGGGGGGGGGGGGGGGGTATCTCAGTTATGTCTAGTTTGGTCTGTTGTAAAACATTTTGATTTGTACAGTCTAGCGCAATTTGTATGCAGCCCAAAACATACGGTGATTTACTATTTAAGAATTACCGATTGTCCGAGACAAAGCCGAGCAATGACAACCGAAGTTTGCTCTAAATGGCTTTTCAACTCCTTAGATACACTTATTTTGTGTGTCATTCTGTATCCTTATAAATTACTGATGTTGATATAGAGGTATAGATTTTGTTTCCATTTTTCAGAGTTGATTGCCACGCCAATGAATCGCAATGTAATATTCAGAGGTAGGCCAAATGGTTGTGTTTTCTTACCAAAAGCTGTATAACTCTGTCTGTTGAAAATATTTAGGTTCTTAAGTCGTTTTTTATCAGACGAAATGCAACACTATCGAGTGAATGAGAGAAGACGTCGCTCTTAACATTGGTTCAGTTTGCTCGCGGTGATTACCGATATTCAGGTAATGTATAGCTGGTTCTCTAGTTTGATCTCAACGATTGGATGTTACTCCATGCCAGTTATGGGAGAAATATTCCATTAGTCAACACTGCTGATGGTTTTAAACTTAATACAATTTAGAAGTTATGCGCCATTTGTTTTCTAAAAGTACCACGTCCTTGAATGTAGGTTTAAGTGTTTTAAAATAACTAGGTCTAAATGTAAAGACTCCATTAGCCAACAATGCTGATAGTATTAAACTCTAAGCATAGATCTTCTTCAGATCAAGCCCAAACAAATGAGAAGAAATAACCAGAATGTAATCATAGAAATACAATTTAGAAGTTATGCGCCATTTGTTTTTCTAAAAGTACCACGTCCTTGAATGTAGGTTTAAGTGTTTTAAAATAACTAGGTCTAAATGTAAAGACTCCATTAGCCAACAATGCTGATAGTATTAAACTCTAAGCATAGATCTTCTTCAGATCAAGCCCAAACAAATGAGAAGAAATAACCAGAATGTAATCATAGAAATACAATTTAGAAGTTATGCGCCATTTGTTTTTCTAAAAGTACCACGTCCTTGAATGTAGGTTTAAGTGTTTTAAAATAACTAGGTCTAAATGTAAATATTCCATTAGCCAACAATGCTGATAGCATTAAACTCTGATCAATTAGTCCACTGACTATTTGATGTATGTCGGGATCAAAGACTCGTCACACAAGCTAATTGTTTGTCGGGATGATCAGCGATAACGGGATATATTTAACTAATCATATATCTATATATTTCCAAATGGTAATAAACCACTTTAACATGGTCAAAACTTGTATCTCAATAACAGCATAGAGCGAGGTTTATTTAAGCATGACACCGCCAATAATTAAAACAAACGATTACATTTTATATCATTACACGCAGATTTAGTTAGCCACATCTTGCGATTCACATCTAAAAGGCATGGGCATTTTATATATTTCATCGCTCTGCTCGTTTTTTGAAATCATACCTGATACAATTGTTTTATTGTGTGTTTTGCCTTGCACATTTGTCAAAGTTTCCTGTTTCTCTTCGTTTCGGACATTGGTCTAAAGTCGTATGTTTGAAGTGTTCTTCAGTTTGGATGCATTGATGTTAGGTAAGTTTGAGTAGAAACTGTTTCAAATTCCATTAAGCTGAAGGTCATCTGGCTTTGTGAATGAGATAAATCTACTCCATTCCATTAGGTTAAATTCCCAATCCCAACACGCCCGCAACTGTACGTTTTGTCGCAGACATCCGGGGAAGAAATTGTATGACCCGAAAATAACAAACCTCACAAAAGGATTGCCGAAAAAGCTTTCAGCTGAAGTAGGACCAAGGACAGGAAGTGTTCTACACTGTCATTGTTTGCTTCTTTCTCTAGGTATAGAAAGGCTAATGGATGAACCATTCAGTCGTGAACAGATTATAACATAGAGTGGATCGTAAGAACTTAAACATCTTGACGAGACAAATCTAAAGACAGTGAATTTATCTTCAGGCTTTTGGAGTCTTGTCTTACCCTAATTGACTTTGATAACTTTGATTGACTTTGATAACGATGTAAGAACTACATAAAAAAGGTTGTTAAATGAAGCATATTCCATTGGTCTTAAATCGTGATGTGAAACGATAACATGGGATAACATCAAATACCTTCGTATCAGCCACGGCATTTTGAATGTAGATTTGCATAGCAACAACAATGGACATTTAAAAACATTAATGGTTCTTTTAATATCTGTATAATGTTAAACTAGATGAAGGTATAAAGACATGTTTGAAACTCTCTTTAAACGGATACAACTGGACGGTCGACGGTTTCCTTTGAGCAGAGAACTCCAATGACCCAGTCGGTAAGAAACCAGTCGGTAAAAAACTGTTACACTTGACAAAGACACCGATACAGGTGTAGAAAGCTCGTGTTGTTCAAAACAACTTACTACGGGATGATTTCTTAATTTTTTTATCATTAGATGAAGGTATATTAGAATTACATTCTTGTAAGTAGGAAATATGAATAGTCATTACGTTCAGTCCTAAAAATTCTGTGATTTTTTGTATAGAAAGTTCAGGCTAGCCGATTGATTGATTGATTGGTGTTTTATTTATTCGCTCAAGATTATTTCACTTATTTGTCGGTCAGTCTTATTGGGGGAGGAACGGCAGGCTATCCGAGGCATGGCGAAAGTGACCGGAACAGTCTAGGTTTGGTTTGATTGGCAAATAGATGTTTCAGAGTTATGTCCCTTTAAATAGTCCTGTGCTTTAGTCCAACTTGACCAGTACTGGGATGGGACTGGGAATTCTTATAACCTTTAGTGGCCGATTTTTTCATACCCAGTTCAGCAATATCTCAATTAACTGTGCCTACCTATCTGATGTACTTGACTTAATTGGGAAGACTTATTTAGGGTTTTCACCAATTATTTCTCGATGCTGTCGGGATTAGTGTGGAAGAAAATGTGATCTTTGTTTATAAGAAACCTTCCTCCTTCTGTGAGTACCTGACCACTCTCCCACACAGAGCGAACGACTGAAAAACCTACTCAGAAATTTTACATTTTTCTTTGAGTTAGTGCGATTGGAATCAACAATCCATAGAGGGTAGGTTTGTGTCGGACTGTGAGACTATCGATCCGCCGACTGGGCCATAGAAGTTCTCTGCTTAAAGGAAACCGTCGACAAGTGGTATCTTGCGGCCATTTCACATAGGCAAAACGACAGATGTGCTTAGAACAAGAACATTCAATTCGTATTGCATACAGAGATCGGTATGACATCTGTCTTGTCGTCCCACCCTAAAGTAATTTCCTTATTTGCATTAATTTGAGTTTTACGCCACATTCAATAGTATCTTATTTAGAAACATCCTCTGAACTGTCAAATGTGAAGGTTGACTTATGGCCAAAGTAAATCTTCTTTACAAACACATATTTCTTCAGATCAAGCACAAACAAATGAGAAGAAATAACCAGAATGTAATCATAGAAATACAATTTAGAAGTTATCCGCCATTTGGTTTTCAAAAAGTACGACGTCCTTGAATGTAGGTTTTAATGTTTTAAAATAACTAGGGCAAAATGCAAATACGTTCATTCCAGTTATTTAAATGTTGTTTATATTTCGGTTAATACATGTCACAGACTGTGTGGATTTTCTTTATTCCTACGTCAATATTTAATCATCAAATCTGCTATCGTCGTGACACTTAAAATTAAGGGTATAGCGTGGATTTGGCAGCTCAGGTCATCTTAATAAACTGGCCCGGTTCGTTAAAATAGAAAGTCCATAAAACATGTAGTTCAATTAATCTCATTTGAATCGTAATGGCATCTCTAAGCTTCCACTTTAAAGCGTAACAATTAATGTGTGTACAAGATGATATATACTAAAACTTTACTGTGAAACCTAAACTTTCATGGGTGTCAGTTTTCACCAACTGTATTCGAAATGATTTCCCTGGAGGAGGTTATTGATGTAATAATTCTTTCACTGCAATTGTACATAAAAAGTCTACCGTTACGGGAGAAGTATATTCCGAATGCTCCGAACGATTGGCCTAAGCGGTACAAAAGGCCACATATGTACAGAGGTAGGTAAATCAGACGAGGGAACTCCTCACTAAGTCGATAGTAAGAACGATGGTACCGGGATGTACCGACAAGCATAACACGTCCATGTGCAATAATTCTATCATTTCTCTTTATTGACAAATAAGGAAAAAAACTAAGCAGTGTGTTTGATTCTGTTTATACAATTAATAGCTGTCTTTAACTCACTTTTTTTCGCCCCCCCCTCCTCCTAATGAAGCGTTTCTAAAGTATAATTGCGATAGAACAAAATAGTCATTACATGATTCACGTCTGCAACCTCGGGCTTTTTTGAGACTTATAGATTTTTGTTACTTGCAAGCGGGCTAAGTGTTTACTGTAAAAAAAAAACACCTATACTATCTTAAACATAACATTCGTTTCAGATGCATAACTTTATATAATTTCTACCACCAACCTCCATGTAAATGATATGATCATCAAGCCCTCTGTGCGTGGGTTGGTTAGATGGTACATTAAGTGAAGAAATGAAAGAGGAGAGATACACACTATACAGTGTATTTTGGGAGTCTACAGAGTTCATAAATAGCACATCCCTTCTCTTTAACCCAAAAGACCTACTTTTTGTCGTGTAGAATTGCAATACGCATAGATGAAAACATATGTCTATCTTAGTTGGAGATTTCAAACTCTGTAGCCAAAGTATATTGATGATGGGTGACAACAGAGTTGGTTGACCTGCCATATTGAAACATGTACATTCGGAGAAAGAACACTTTGTTCGCGGATTTTCTCTCAATTTAAGCAACGCAACTGACCCAAACTTTACATACGAGTCGAGTCGATCTTTTCGTTCGCCGTTTAACCAAAAAAGCTGTCCTTGGAAAAACGACGAGGGATGCAACATAAATGTGAGTGTTTGAACGCCTTTTTTTTGGTGAAACGGCGAACTAAAAGATCGAATTGAACGGTAGTGTAAAGTTTGGGTCGGTTGCGTTGCTTAAATTAGGATAAATTGAGAGAAAATGTGGTGATTCTAATGAGTTACATGTTTCCATATGGCAGGTCCTCCAACTCTGTTGGCCATCCATCATCAATAGAACAAGATAGAACAAGAGATCAGTGAACTGATCTTGGCGACCACCACATAGAAAACTTTCAGAAAGTGAGGCTGCTTGTAAATGGATTTCTTCAGTTGGTGCTGGCTGGACAAGGACAGAGTTTGTCTGGTAGAAAGTGGCTGTACTCCGAAAACTCAGGCGGGCTCTATGCCCGGAGTAGAACCCCACGACCTTCTGGTGGTAACTGGCAACCATCCCACATAGGTCGTTCGAGTAGAAACCCAATGAAAAAATGTAAAAAATATTTTTGGGACTGCGTGTGATTCGAACCCGCGACCAATTGGTGGAAAGTTGTTCCGAATGAGCGTCCGACACTCTACTGAGCCCCGGAGGCCTCGTGAAGAGTTGGAACGACGACATCACTGAATGCCAAAATGTATATGAGAAAGTAAGATCCTAAAACGACAATTAATATAACTCAAAAGGATGTTCGATTTCAATTTACTAAGATTAAAATGAAGAATGCTTCGATTTAATTTCTGATATAGTATATAGGGGTTAACATGCGTACAAAAAAATTACGAAGATCCTTTCATTGCTTTATGAGAACAGTGACAAAAAGAATTAAAACAAAATGGTCGGCGGCCGCCATTTTCAATATGCAAATGAGCAAAAAAGTGCATAGTGCACAACCAGACCATATAGTTAACCTGGGTACAAAATTTTACGGAAATTCTTTCATTATTTAGGAAAAAAGTAATAAAAAGAAGAAAAAAACGGACGTAAAAGCAATTTGATAAGACCACCATGAGATCATGGTGGTCTAATAAATATGGATGGCAGTTTATATAAAAAAAAATATTCGAAAATTCTACGAACTGAAGATAATATTATTGGTAACAGATTTATATAAAAAAAATACATGTACACATTTTACAGTACGTGTGGTGTTAACTTTCCAAAGATGCTTAATGTTTAGGCGGAAGAAAATTCTATATCAATATACAGTCTTGCAAAATGGCCTTTCAAGCTTTCAACCAAGTATTTATACAATAAATATCAAAGCTAACTGTACGTCATGCGTTGATGATTCAATTATTATAGCTTATTCAGCGTAAACAAGCTTTTCTTGACACTTTGAACATTTTTTACAGGGTGAGATTTAATCTGCATGTTGTTCATTTAAAAAAAATGATTACTTGGGTTTTGTTCTAAACCCTGTAACAATGACTGCTAAGATCAAAATTGCTTGCGAACAATTATTACACGAAAAATGCTTTTCCATAAGAGATGTGGCAAAAGTTACTGGTTTAATGGTTTCAACATTTCCAGTAGTAACACAAGGGTCCACAATTAATGGTTTCTGTGTTTACTTTATGTTCTTCGTTTGTCTTTAAACCTTAAGGGGCTTTCACAATTGAGACTTTCGCCGTACGGTCAAAATACTGAAATCGACCGCACGGTGGAGATAAAATTTTTCGGGCCGCAGTAGAATCGGAAAAAATATCGCAAGAAAATAATCCATTTTACGATTGGCCGGGGCATCGTAAGGGCGTGGCACGGTTCCAGCACGTTTTAATCCACGAATCTCATGCGGCGAACCGCGCGAGTGACGCAAGCAACGCACGTCTAGCGCACGTGATCCGTGAGACAGTTGCGCGGAGGTGCTACGTGATTTGTTGGAACGTGCGGCGTGCAAGACCGTGACGGCGAATCGTTCAACGGTTTACGACTGCCGCAAGGTTGGCGGAACAAGAAATTTCACCGTACGGAGCATCATACGACACAAAAAAATCGTGCAACAACCGCGCGTCAAGATACAACGGTTTACGGTGAACGTACTGGCGCCCGCACGGATCAGAGGTAATAAAAAAATTCGCACGGCCGAAAATTGGATTCCATGTGCACACCAAACTTTTCTGCGGCTCTTGCGGCACAAAAATTCCGCGCGGTAAGGTGCGGTTGCCAGCAAGGAAGGCTGCGGTCCATCGTACGGAAGGCCAAAATTCATGACCGCAAGAGCCGTAAACCCGCCGTATCTCAATTGTGAAAGGGGCTTTAAGGCCCGGTCACACAGCCCTCCGCGTCCTGATCGCGTGTAAAATTTGACCATATTTTGCCATTTTTTGCTACACGCGGTGGCTAGTGGTCGAAAATGTGCAAAATTGGGTTACCAGCGCTACACAAGTGATTGGAACGCGGATCAAACGCGCGCGTTTGGTCCGCGTTCCAATCACTTGTGTAGCACTTGTCCAGCACTTGTGAGCGCGATTGATCGGAAAATGGGGTCAATCGTCCGCGTGTGACCTCGTGTCTATCACTACTGATCCGCGTGTGATGCGTGTGCTCCGCGTGTGCTCCGCGTTTGTAGCACTACTGATCCGCGTGCCAAGCGCGTGTGAATCACGTGACCTTCACTAGTCATCCGCGTGTATAAAAGCCGCGACGTCCGGTTGTAGGGTTGTAAGAACCTGTACTAGCTGGTTCTGATGTTGATGCAACAGCATGACGAAAGCATTACGATGCTGGGGATCCATGTTTACCCCTCGACGTCTGGATCACCACTGATGAATTCTCGGCAAAACGCGGCGTTTATATAGCCGAAATCACAAGTGATACAATAGTGATTGGGTAGTGGACTAAACTCTCTTGGGTCGTGCTTCAGTCGCGATTGAACGCGAAAAAACGCGATTCAGACGCGATTCAGTAGTGCTGTAATAGCGGAGAAATATGTTAGACGCTGCCCACACGCTATTACAAGTGCTGGGGACGGGGTACAAACGCTAAACACACGTGCTTGGAACGTGCTCCCGTCGCGATTACACGCGATTGCACGCAAATCTTTCGCGTGTTAACGCGATTGACCACTTGTTATCCACTACCGTAGCACTTGTGATCGCGTTTGCTCCGCGTCTGAACCGCGTCTGTACCACTTATACCACTCGCGGTGACCCGTGCACCAAATTTTTGAACAGTTCAAAACTTTTTCCGCGACCCCATCGCGTGCAAAATTGTCCCCGCGTGTGCGCACTTGTAATTCGCGACTGCTACGCGTTTTATTCACTTGCTATTAGCGTTTTACAGCGTTTACTTGGCGTTTGTCATTTTTTCCCCGCGATTCAGTCGCGATCAACTCGCGGAGGGCTGTGTGACCGGGCCTTTACATACGTTTTGTGTTCGTAGGGGTATCCGATCGGGTAAGCGTAATCGCTTGGGTTAAACATGCATACGTGTTGGGTCGTGCTTCAGTCGCGATTGAACGCGAAAAAACGCGATTCAGACGCGATTCAGTAGTGCTGTAATAGCGGAGAAATATGTTAGACGCTGCCCACACGCTATTACAAGTGCTGGGGACGGGGTACAAACGCTAAACACACGTGCTTGGAACGTGCTCCCGTCGCGATTACACGCGATTGCACGCAAATCTTTCGCGTGTTAACGCGATTGACCACTTGTTATCCACTACCGTAGCACTTGTGATCGCGTTTGCTCCGCGTCTGAACCGCGTCTGTACCACTTATACCACTCGCGGTGACCCGTGCACCAAATTTTTGAACAGTTCAAAACTTTTTCCGCGACCCCATCGCGTGCAAAATTGTCCCCGCGTGTGCGCACTTGTAATTCGCGACTGCTACGCGTTTTATTCACTTGCTATTAGCGTTTTACAGCGTTTACTTGGCGTTTGTCATTTTTTCCCCGCGATTCAGTCGCGATCAACTCGCGGAGGGCTGTGTGACCGGGCCTTTACATACGTTTTGTGTTCGTACGGGTATCCGATCGGGTAAGCGTAATCGCTTGGGTTAAACATGCATACGTGTTGGGTGTACGATAATTGGTTCTGTACGATAACTGATCGGATACCCGTAGTTTTCACGGAGCTATACCGAAAAGGAATAAACATAAGACTTCAGTATGTAAACACTTAGACTTCTTGGTTTCAATCCTTACGGTCTATGCGACATCAGTGGCTATAAAGTGACTTTATATTGGCTACTGTTATAGTGACTACTTGGTCACATTTGTCAAAAATGCCCTTCAATGTGTATCAATTGACACGAAGACGCCTTGACACATCAGAGATCGTGTATTACGTCACCAATGTGAGTGTACATACACAACGGGGTCGTATATGACGTCACATGTCTCTGTGATAATTAACTTTCGGAAGCAGTAAGAAAATCGCATTTTCCTTTTGGCCAGACTTGTAAATTACGTGTACTGGAAAGTTTCATCAGAGGTTGTTCATAAAACCTTTAAAGTTCAGCAGTAGTTCCTTTCCAACCATACAAACTGTGTATATTTTGGGGATTTTTAATGTGACCCATTGCTATTTGTTTAAATGCTACAGTATAGTACTACATGCATAACAACTATAGCATCTACCAATATCTTCACTTGAAACCCAGTTTAAATTCACTTCATTTAAAGTCTTCGGTTGTACTATTAAAGCGCATGACAATAGCATATGACCACTATGAAGAAAGTATACCATCTGACACTACGCTTTTTGATTGGTTCGTCCTGCCAGTTATCATCCCTATTTGTTTACTTATGAATGTTGATTGCATGTACAAAAATCTTTATTTTGTGATTCGAGAGTAATATCTGTAGCGAAGTTCAGGAAACTAAGTGAAATGAGTTTAAAGCTAAATAACATTTAAATATAGTTTGCCTATCTATTTAAACTCATCGTCTGAATAGAAAAAAACATGCTTTCATGATAGTGCTTGAGAGGTGTATTATCGTGTGAAAATTAACGACCTAACATGATTTTGAGTTATTTCCCTTGATAATTATAAGATATCTGGACCATGTTCTTGCTGGTTTTTAGGTTATGGTCAATATGGGATTGACCAGTTGCTGCCAGAATGGACGAACATTCTGCTTGAATTGGCAAAGTCTCCCATTTAAACTCAGCTTCAATTCACCTTCTGATATCATATTTATAGAAAGTTCTGATAAACTTAAAGCAGGTTTCTTAGGATATGAACACTTTAAAGGGAATGAGGTAAAGCTAGGTTTAAATAGGAGACTTTGACCGATTTGCTTTGAGAGGAAAACCTCTCACGCTTTCATTAAAATCATTTTAATCTTATGCGCATTCCCGAAATGTAACTCAAAGGTATAACAGTCTGTGAAAATAAAACCATAAAGGTGACTTAATGGAAACTAAAACAGGTGTAAACATGGAATCTAATACTACCATTCTGTTACTGTATCCCACGTGACCTTGTCAACACAGTGTTAATTGGGTAACTAACCACACTGACCTAATTAAGTATAGAGACCTGTGGTTTTCATTACATGAGTTTACCATAGCTTATCTACCATCAAGTTAGTTTAACTGAACAACACATTGATACATACTGAGGTGAATACAGTTTTTATGTTCCGATGATACCTTGATCTTCTTGTCAGTAATGTTAATCTTCTTAAAGGGAAAGAAAATCTAAGCTTTAGACTAGTTTAGATGGAAAGAGTAGAGTTCATTTAGTCCAAAACAACTGTCCAATGTATGTTTTATCCCCACGGAAGCGAATAATTGAAATTTGAAGGTGGCGTTACAATAGAGAATAAGCTCCATAGGTCATTCACAAGGCCGCCACCATTTTTTCATAAGTTTTATCCAATTATTGTTGAATAAAAAGTGCGTTGTGGAGTAGTCATGTGATGCAATTTAGCCATATTCCGAGACAATCTTCCCACTTCAAGTTTGTCGCCATGTTTTTTTTTTACCTAAATCTGCCATCATACACTAGAGAGCGGTAAAATACGTCATTATTGATCTAAAATAGCTACTACAACATCACGTCATCCTAAAACGGAAAAATGGCTACACAGATAAGCCACTGAAAGGACATACTTCTGTCTGTTTTTATTAGCTTTAGGGTCACTGGCGGTAATTGACGTGAAATGTTTTAAGTACTTTGAAGGTTGTTATCGACGATAATCCCTATGTATTTCTAGAGATTTCCCATCCTGTAAAGTCATGTCCATAGATTTAGATTTGGTCATCAAGTGTTTCATATGCTCTGAAATCTACTACATTGTACATGCAGATGAACGTTCCTCCTTGGTGTTTGATCGAGTGTTATTGAAAGCCAATGGCATTAATTGTGACATATGTCTGTACATCCTTGATTCTTTTTGTCGGAAACGATGTAAGTGCCCACATGGAAGCATAGGTGGAGATAAAAGCCGAAGTTACGACTCTGTGAATTCTTAAGTAAATTGTACTGTATAAAGCACAGATGAGATAAACTGAATAATTCATCCATCGCAAACTTGGCTCTTAAAAGTCGGAGAAACTTTTAAAATAAAACGACATACATGCTCGTGTTAGTATCGATTATGTAATTGATCTGCTATTTATGAAATCTGTTTAATGCATACGTCTGTCCAATTCAATTTCAGACAGAAATTTTCTTGGTTAGAAACTAATTCAACGTTTAAGATAAATACTTAAAAAAGAAAAACCAAGCTTATAAGCAAAATGTATCAGTTGGGAAATATATGTAAAAAGTAATTGTACGGGTTTAACTGGTTAGAAAAGTGACAAACGGGTGAGTTTCCTTATAAAGTAATTAGTAACACCCATATATGAAAACAATTAATGACAGGTTGTGTCACCAGCGTACATGTAGATAGCCGAGTTTAGTAATATACCAGGATTGATTGATTGATTGTTTGGTGGTTTACGCTGCGCTCAAGATTATTTCACTTATATGGCGGCGTTGCCAATTTTATTGTGGGAGGAAACCGGGCTCTATGCCCGGAGGAAACCCACGACCTTCCGTTGGTAACTGGCAACCATCCCACATAGGTCGATCGAGAATATACCAGGAAGGTCATCCATGTAGTCTACATACTAAGGACATTTTGTCCTATATATACAATAAGGATTGTTTATTCACAATAAGCGTTACATAATACTGATTGACTTTTAATATTAAGATAGTATTTTTACGTTTTTATAGAGGTTAACTAACGAGAGCCGGTTTGCTACGATGAATATCACTCGAGTCTATTAAATTTCAAAGTCACGAGCCTCTGATATTCATTGTAACAAATGGACTCGAACTGGTTAATATTTTTCTCACAATACACAAAAATACTGCATTTTATTCTGAAATGCAGCTCCACATCACATCGTTCAATCCAGCCAACCTTTCTGGATTCTAATGAGGTCAGACCGCTTTACCCGCGTTGACATGGATACTGTGTTCATTACGCTACACAAGAAAGGTCTACAAAATCAAACAGTTTTATTGCTCAGGAATTCTTCAGAATAAAGAGATAAAATATTTATCCTACAAATGAATGGCACTTCTTAGAATAAAACAAAAATAAACATATCAATAGATCAATGTCTGTAAATTCAGGTTTTGCTGTGACCTCTACCCGACACAATTACGATAACTAGGTCAATGCATCTTTTTTGAGAAAGTTGCGAGGCCTGCGCCAGTTTGGGTAGATTGACTGATTGAAAGTTTTAATTATTCTGTGTTTAATTATTGATACAGAGAGTGTCATCGTTTGCAGTTAGGAGTAAATACGGCTATGATATATTCGTATTCAATCGTAATTTGTTGGAAAAACGAGCAAGCAGACGAAGTAGTTTGTTTATGTCAAGAAGTATGTCATGTACATTCAAAGGCTTTCCTTATATGGAAGTAACTATGACGTGATCGTCGGAAAATCATACTATTTTGCATAAATGTAGTCCGTTGTATGTAAATCATAACATGATTGGCTACCGATTCGCATAGTTGTGAGTTATACTGCCAATCACTTGTAGTCTAACAAGGATGTCTTCAAGTTATTACATAAAAGGAAAACGAACGTAATATCTCTATGCTGAGAATGCAAGCTTGTGTTTTCATTAGTTGAACTTGGAAAATCATGTTTGTTAACCAATCAGCAGTTATTGTACCATAAGTTCACTAGTTGACAAAAATAACACACTGCCTTGGAGTGAAATTATCGGGGTGTAGTGTGAGAAAAATTGTTGTCAAATTAGTCATTTTAAAAACTTCCGAATAACAACCACATGATAAAGATAACTTTAAAATAATGGACAACGGTATAACTACACGTAGCTCGTCTAAGCATCCGCTTAGCACAATCCCAGAAATAATGTCCAGCCCACATGCCTCATTGAGAAGTATTTGCAATCTGACCAGGTCATTGTTGTATGCAGAGTTTGGTTCTGCCTTAGATTGGTATTTAATTTTGATGAACGACTAGAATATAATGATAAAAAATTAAGACATCACCACGTCGTTAGTTGTTTTTGAACAACATGAGCTTTCGACACCTGTGCCGGTGTCTTCGTCAAGTGTAACTGACTTGATAAGTTATAGCCCAGTCACAATGTCGGCGATCTGTCGGCGATTAGTTTTGGCCGGGGGTCGTCGTAGAAAATAAAGAATCCTTGAACAATCCTATCAATAACCCTAATAAAAGTGGAGCAGTCACATTGTCTGAGATGTTTTCAAGGATTTTGACCCAGTTTTGTCGAAAAATCGTGGGATTAGCCTCCGATCGCCTCCAATTGCATCGGAGGCGATCGGAGGCTATCGGAGGTCCTCTCCTTGGTATCTTCAAAATCTTCTGCCACAGCCTCCTGCAGCTCAAACGTCTCAAAGTTTAGCGATCCGGTCGTAGACGCCCTTATATACACGGCGATTTACAACGATTCCATCGTACGATTCGTCGGAGACGATCGCAGAAAGCGTACGAATCGTCGCAGGGCGCCGGATACTACTCGCAGACATTTAATCTCAACCTGAATTCCCAATCCCACACAGAATCTTGCGACTAGTCTCAGATTATTCGGAGGACGCCTCCGATTCATCGGAGTGCAACGTAGGTCATCGGACATTTGTATCTGGGATGGCCAAAATGGGTGAAAAATCTTGCGAGCAATCTTAAAATTTTAAGTTCAAAGTTAGGGACCGCGACGGCTGTGGCGATGCCTAAAAAATCTGCGACAAGCCGCAGGCGTCCGGAGAGCGCCTCCGACGGGTGCAACATTGTGAGATCTGTCTCAAGATTTTGTTAAAATTTCCCGGGTTTTACCCATCGCCGACGCATCGCAACTGATTTGTGACTGGCCCATTACAACTTATCAATCAATTATTTGTTACACTTGACGAATACACCGGCACAGGTGTCGAAAGCTCGTGTTGTTAAAAAACAACTGACAACGTGGTGATGTCTTAATTTTTTATCATTAGTATGGAACCCACGTTTAAAGAGAGTTTCACACATTTCTTACATCGGACTAGAATATAGTTTAGTCCTTTTGTACTTCAGATTCATTAGTTTCTATGTATTCAGCATATCGTAAATCTTCCAGGGCCTTGGGAGGCGTCGTTGGCCTCGCTTTGTGTCCGTTCAGTGTAAGCTTCTTAAGAGCTTACACTTCTTTCAACTCCCTGTGGTTGAGATAAGACAGTGGCTGTCACAGCAGCATGTTTAGAAATTACAGCATCTTCACTGATTTGAACATTGTCGAAATTATGTGACATTCAAATCTAAAAAATTACAAGAATTCCACTTTTTTGGTGTTACTTGACTGTCGATACAACCCTGCTTAAGTTCTCTCAGATTGAAATCGTCACACAGAAACAGTTTGCATTGTTGTTTTCATTTTCTTTGTATTTTACTTTGTATTTTGGCTTTCCAATAAGCTGTACACTTACGGTTAACAAACCACTACTACAATGCTAGAAGACCCTTTGAAGAGAGAGTCCACTTAGATATTTTCTATGGGGACATTTGTATATGCACACAACAAATGGATATTTTTCTGTCATAGAGGCCTAGTACAAATCCGCTTATGATTTTGTCTTTCAAACATTACAGAAACTGCGTTCCTCAACTTCGTATTTTCCCCAAGTATTTTGCTTAAAAAAAACAAGCGACTACCGATAGCTACCCTACAAACGAAACCCACGACATCCGATAAAAGGAAACCCGCGACCACCGACAGTTACCGTTTACAGAAAACCAGCGACCACCGATAACCACCTTTGAAAGGAAACTCGCGACCACCGATAACCCCCTTTGAAAGGAAGCTCGCGACCACCGATAACCCCCTTTGAAAGGAAGCTCGCGACCACCGATAACCACCTTTGAAAGGAAACTCGCGACCACCGATAACCACCTTTGAAAGGAAACTCGCGACCACCGATAACCCCCTTTGAAAGGAAGCTCGCGACCACCGATATCCATCGTTGAAAGGAAACTCGCGACCACCGATATCCACCGTTGAAAGGGAAATCTAGACCACCGATAACCCCCGTTGAAAGGAAACTCGCGACCACGGATAACCCCGTTGAAAGAAAACTCGCGACCACCAATACCCGCCGTTGAAAGGAAATTCGCGACCACCGATACCCCCAGTTGAAAGGAAACTCGCGACCACCAATAACCACCGTTGAAAGGAAACTCGTGACCACCCATAACCACAGTTGAAAGAAAATTCGATCGCGACCACCGATAACCCCTATTAGAAGGAAACTCGCGACCACCAATAACCCCCGTTGAAAGGAAACTCGAGACCACCCATAACCACCGATGAAAGGAAATTCGATCGCGACCACCGATAGCCCCTGTTGAAAGGAGATTCGCGACCACCAATAATCACCGTTGAAAGAAAATTCGCGACCGCCGATAACCAGCGTTGAAAGGAAACTCCAGACCACCCATAACCACCGTTGAAAAGAAATTCGATCGCGACCACCGATAACCCCCGCTGAAAGGAAACTCGCGACCACTAATAACCCCCGTTGAAACGAAATTCGAGACCACCAATAACCACCGTTGAAAGGAAATTCGAGACCACTAATTACCCCCATTGAAAGGAAATTCGCGACCACCGATAGCCCCCGTTGAAAGGAAATTCGAGGCCGCCAACAACCACCGTTGAAAGGAAATTCGAGACCACCAATAACCCCCGTTGAAAGGAAATTCGCGACCACCGATAACCACTGTTGAAAGGAAATTCGCGAACACCGATAACCCCCGTGGAAAGGAAATTCGACACCACCAATAACCACCGTTGAAAGGAAATTCGAGACCACCAATAACCCCCGTTGAAAGGAAATTCGAGACCACCAATAACCCCTGTTGAAAGGAAATTCGAGACCACCAATAACCCCCGTTGAAAGGAAATTCGCGACCACCGATAACCCCCGTTGAAAGGAAACTCGCGACCACGAATAACCCCCGTTGAAAGGAAATTCGAGACCACCAATAACCACCGTTGAAAGGAAATTCGAGACCACGAATAACCCCCGTTGAAAGGAAATTCGAGACCACCAATAACCACCGTTAATAAAAAGGAAATTCAAGACCACCAATAACCCCCGTTGAAAGTAAATTCGAGACCACCAATAACCACCGGTGAAAGGAAATTCGAGACGACTAATAACCACCGTTGAAAGAAAAATCGCGACCACCAATAACCCCCGTTGAAAGGAAACTCGCGACCACCCATAGCAACCGTTGACAGGAAACTCGCGACCACCGATAACCCCCGTTGAAAGGATTGATTGATTGTTTGTTTTTTTACGCAGCTCTCAAGATTATTTCGCTTTTATGGCGGCGCTGCTAGTTTTATTGTGGAAAGAAACCGGACTCTGTGCCCGGAGGAAACCCACGACATTCCGCTGGTAGCCCCGTTGAAAGGAAACTTGCGACCTCCGATAACCACCGTTGAAAGGAAACTCGCGACCACCCATAGCAACCGTTGAAAGGAAACTCGCGACCACCGATAACCCCCGTTGAAAGGAAATCGAGACCACCGATAACTACCGTTGAAAGGAAACTCGCGACCAATAATATCCACCGTTGAAAGGATATTCGATCGCGACCACCGGTAACCCCTGTTGAAAGGAAACTCGCGACCAGCAATAACCCCCGATAAAAAGAAACTCGCGACCACCAATAAACCCCGTTGAAAGGAAACTCGCGACCACCCATAGCAACCGTTGAAAAGAAACTCGCGACCACAGATAACCACCGTTGAAAGGAAACTCGCGACCACAGATAACCACCGTTGAAAGGAAACTCGCGACCACATATAACCACCGTTGAAAGGAAACTCGCGACCACAGATAACCACCGTTGAAAGGAAACTCGCTACCACCCATAACCACCGTTGAAAGGAAACTCGCGACCACCGATAACCCCTGTTGAAAGGAAACTCGCTGCCACCGATAACCCCTGTTGAAAGGAAACTCGCTACCACCCATAACCACCGTTGAAAGGAAACTCGCGACCACCCATAACCCCCGTTGAAAGGAAACTCGCGACCACCGATAACCCCGTTGAAAGGAACCTCGCGACCACCCATAACCCCCGTTGAAAGGAAACTCGCGACCACCGATAACCCCGTTGAAAGGAACCTCGCGACCACCCATAACCCCCGTTGAAAGGAAACTCGCGACCACTGATAACCCCGTTGAAAGGAAACTCGCGACCACCGATAACACCGTTGAAAGGAACTTCGCGACCACCCATAACCCCCGTTGAAAGGAAATTCGCGACCACCAATAACCCCCGTTGAAAGGAAATTCGCGACCACCGATAACCCCTGTTGAAAGGAAACTCGCGACCACCCATAACCACCGTTGAAAGGAAACTAGCGACCACCCATAACCACCGTTGAAAGGAAACTCGCGACCACCGATAACCCCTGTTGAAAGGAAACTCGCTACCACCCATAACAACCGTTTGAAGGAATCTCGCGACCATCGATAGCTACCAGCAATTCTTCCACATCTAGTCAAAACCCTTTTCCATTTTGCTTTGGACCAAGTGGTTTTCTGATTCCTCAATCCATCAACTTCAAGAAATAGATCCATGTGAATTCAGAAAGTTTATGATAGTTTTTATCTTTCCCCTGTTTGGCCTTTACTGCATACTATTGCGCAAAACCAATACAATTAGAAAGGATTGTCTCCATCGGCACATTTAAAAGGGTTTTTCATTAGCCTGTCAATCCAATATGCTTTGAATCCAGCGGATTAATGGACGATTCATACCAGATTGATTATATAATTCTAGATAGTGACATGTTTATGTCCAGATACAGGTGTTCGGATTCATTTCATATTCACAAGGGGGCTATTTCTCCAAGTAATATTTGATATTAACACTTTAGGCAGAAAACACGTATCCTTAACGTTAGAGGTCGGGTTATTGCAATAATGAATATTATATAACATAGCTAATTGTTTAAGGGATTTACACTACATTTAGAGGACTGATATTTCCATGTATTAATCCTTAGTGGCTGGAGAATGTTGAATAATATGGTGTCGTGGTTTGAGTGGATCAATTACTCAGCGCTATACTAGTATATTAACTTCATAGTAGGATACAAATTGAAAGGTCTGTGATCTATTTTGTTTTATTTACTGAAGAATTTGTAGAAATACAAAACATTTAGGCATCAGCCGGGTTCAACCCACACTAGGTTGTTTTATACCAGATTGTTGTATATGTCGCAGGAGCATAGTTTTTCATTGACGTGGCCAATATTGATGATTGATTGATTGATTGTTGTTAGTCCGTGAAAGACCACAAAAATCAGTTCCATGAAAAATACATAAGGCCAAATGTTTATTACTGATATATTTTAAAACTTGTCACACCGATACAGGGGTAATTTAAGGGTGGAAGACTGTGCCTTTGACTAGAAAATCGATTTTATATTGAGTATGGAAAGTTAATACTTAAAGGAGAAGGAATAGAAAGAACTTAGTAAATACTTTAAATCTGTCTATTTGACTTTAAGCACAGGCCAGAAAATTCGTTCGGTAAAATACATGAATGCAAAATACACAAGTCTGTAATCACGACTGTTTTCATTACATGAATCTTATGAATTAAACAGTCTGGTCGTTGTTTAAAACTGTTATTCCCTTGTGTGATCAAGTATGTGATGAATCGTATTTCCTAAAAGCATTGTTAGGTCATGTGTGACATGCATCACATTAAACATTAGTTTATTAAATTGTGAACAAGTGATACACTATTCACAAAAATAAAAGAATGATTAATTGATGGTTTAGGCCCCCCCTCTCGATTATTACAGTATTACGGCGTGTTTAGTGGGGAGGAAACTGCACTTTTTGACCAGAAGAAACCCCCTTTCTTCAGAGAGCAGCTAGTAACTCTTCTACATAGGGCGAGAGAAAGAAAACCCCAATTTTGATTGTCGGAGACTGATTCGAACCGGCGACGCATCGATATTATGTCTGTGTCGGACTGAGTGGCCACCAATCTTTCAAACAAAAGAAGGCAGGATACTCGCCATTCATTATATCTATGTTATGATACTGGAAATGTGTTATTGGGTATTTAGAAATCAGATTCCAATTTAAAACGCGCATAACTTTGGCCATCCGTGAATTAACATTTCATGTTTTCAAAATTTGTTTTAAAAATATCTTTTGGTTCTAATTAAAGAATCAAGGATATGAAAAAATCATTTTTGAATAAACATAAATAAGACTTCAATTTGAATGTTATGATAAAATCATATACATACAGTATACACCGACAAGAAAATGGCATCCCAACATTAAATATCTTGAATTGGAATTTAATAGTATAAATACCCACACAAGCCAAATATTGATATCTAATCTGTATCTTAGCTGAAGAAAACGCCACACAATACGATGATTGATTAAATTTCACTAAGAATTGACGGTTAATAAATCCTAATGCTAACCTTTGTTTTTATTGGTACTTCGGTTGAAAGCTATTAAGATTTGACAATTTTGAAGAGCTGCACCAAAAACTTTGGATCGATAGTTTGTGGAATAATAATTGAAAGCAAATAAACCCCTTACATTTTTCCGGGACACAAGTGGTGAAATATATGGACAGCCGAGCCAACACAAACACTACATCGATGCTTCGCGGGTTTGAATCCCACTAAGCTCAAAGAAAAAACAAAACAATGCAGCATGTCGGGCTTTCACAAAAGTTTGATTTACAAGCGAATATATATTTCGGAGAAGTTAGAGTATTTTTTCGGTTATCAGGGCCTCGAAATGATAGAATTAACTTACGTTGAAATTAAATACTTTCGTTTCTCTTTTGTGCATGCAGTGACTGGTGGGCTATTAGTCTGCTGATTGGCGGAACGAAGGTGAGACTTGCCGCTAAGATGGCTGCCGAGTCAGGAAGTCGTACTCTGATAAGGCTTCTCATCTCTCCTTTAAGCATACATGTACTTTGGCAAAAAAGAAGGCGTGGAGATATGATTTTAATACTGTTGGAAAGACCATTTTATCGCGCCTTTACTGTATTTACTAATTTCTTTCCTTTCGTAGGTGGCTTCAGGGCCTCGGTGGCTCAGTGGGTTTGAGTGATAATCCCTAAGTCCGGCACAGGCCATCCATCGATGCTGCACGGGATCGATTCCCATTCAGACTAAACAAAAATCCAAAAAATTCTGGTTGGATTTTTCTGTTGATCGCCATATGTTGAAGATTCACTAGGTACTCACCCCCCCCCCCCCACCCCCCCGGTCTCATAATACATGTTTATTTTTTCAATCTTGGGTGATATTGAGGTGATTAAATCTCATGGGGGGGGGGGGGTCAAATAAAGTAGGATTTTCTGTCTGACAAATAGTATACACCCTTGCTAAATTTATAGTTCGTTTCATCGTCAATATTGCTTGTCGTTTGGGCTGTTGGAGTGATTGTTCAACTGCCGAATAGTTCCAGAGGGTCATTTAAAAGAGAAACAGTTAATAAGGAAATGGAAATGTGTCTGACTTGACATAAATAACTTTGGAAAAGGAACCTGTGAAAGTAAAGGCATCGTTTAATGTCAGGCAAATTTACAGTGCACTAAATGTTCTCATTTGAATCAAGGGCGAGGCAAACACGCTAAATTTGACCAAATGCTCCATGAAATGTTATTCCACTCACAATATGCATTATAAACAGTATCAGTAGTACTTAATACACTTAAATAGATTGATTTGGTTGTGGAGAGGGTGTGGACCGCTGTACTTGTCGATTATTTAAGCCACAAGTAACATGATTTGTGCCAAAGGATAATGACGATCGGGATTGACTGAAAAAACCAATACACGTTAAAGGGTTGGTTACTTGTATGGCAGCGTTGCCAGTTTTATTGTGGGAAGAAACCGGGCTCTATGCCCGGAGGAAACCCACGACCTTCCAGTGGTAACTGGTAACCATCCCACATAGGCCGTTCGAGTGAAAACCCAAGACAGAAAACTTTCCAATTTTTTTTGGGACGGAGAACCCGCGACCCATAACTATAAAGGGACATGAACTGGCAAAAATCTGACTCATTTTCATAAATCCCGCTTGTAATGAGAAGTTTTGAGTTTGAAGTTCCTAGAAAAACTATTGTATTGCCGGTTAAATAAGAAATAGCAGTAAAACACGTGACCCCTGCAAATCAAAGATGTGTGCCAATAACGCACAGAATTCCAATAGCAGGGATGTATGAGTATATTTTAGGGTTTTTTTTCAAATAAAAACTATGTTATTAAACGAACCTCTGCAAGATTGATATTAACAGAGAGCTCTTATTTGTCAATTTTGTCCAAAACTTATCAACCAATGTCAATTTAATGTGCAAAAGTAAAGTAGTATCTGTGAATATTTGACATGTATTTACTGGTTTAACATCAAATAACTGTCAATAATGTTTGATCAATAATATTTTAGTGCTTCTGATCACGAGAATACACGCTAAAGTCTCAAACAAACTTGAGCTTAAAATAAAGGAACGGAAGTCCAGGTGTGTATACTCCTTCGGTTCGCACACGCCGCAGACTAAATGAACTTTCCTGATCCTGATGTTAATGATTTAGTTTCCCAATGTCCTGCAAATCCTCTTACTGTTCTGACAATCAGAATACCTGTTCATGCCAAGTTGTTTAAGGTTGGCTAAAACCCTCGGGGTGGTTAATCTTAAAGGTGATATTTGTGACAAATATAACATAAGTACATGCACTTTTAAGCCTATGATGATGATCGTTGAGAGAGAGAATATCAACCGGTAATCGATGGTTTTCACAATAGCTCGTGTCGCTCTTATTGACTTAACATCCTCTTTGACATATCATTAAAGCTAAGCGTTATGGATACTGCTTGTAAACCTTCCCTAACAGTATTGATTTACGATTGTCGTGATCGGAAATATAACATTGTAATTTACACAAACACAAATCTTGGAATACAGATTGCTTTTAATCTTCTTGTTATTGAGGCCTAACAAATGGGATTTACATTTAATGAATATATGTAACATGTATAGTATCATTGATTTCAACAAACAAAGGTTAATAAACACCATTTTTAGCAGAATAGAAAAGGGCTTTCAATAAACCATAAATTTGAATGTCATTACAAATGTACAAAACAACGCCGCCATCTTTCCAATCATTTCGAGATATAAAAAGCGAAAATGTAGAACAGATTTTCAATAGAGTCATCTTTCGCTGATACCAATGGGGTATCAATTAGAATTTGTCTTGCTAAGTAGAGTTGTGATTTCAGTAAACTGTTGTATGAGGCTACGGCCATTAAAATAAAAATACAATACAGAGTTAGTTTTGGCTGTACATGCCGTATATCGTCCACAAGGCAGTTTGTAAAGGTCTCATAAAAATAGTACATGTAAATTGCTTTTATTCCAATGATTTCTGGCGTTACTGTTGAGATGAAATGAATTAAAATATATAGTTTCGCGGTCACAGAGTGTAACCTATCCATCTTCAGTGGACATAATATGGAATTGAGATTCTTGATAAAATTTATGTTCCCATAACAAAGACATTGATAAAGTTATGTTCAGTGCACATTGAAAGTTTTCCCTAGTGATGCACAAAAAATGATTACATGATTACTTTTGGTAAAGAAAGTTTTGTATCTGTCATTATGCAGTAGGTTATTAAACAAAGAAGAAAATCTTCTGCAAAAAATGTCAAATCATCATGTGTACGATATGATCCGGTTTCCTTTTCAGAAAAAAAGTAGGCTTTCTTTAAAAAAAAATGTCACGTCAAAGGATTTAAGGTACTTAAATCCCTCCTTTCTAAAAGCTATTTCAAGTTAATATTAGTGTTACATAATCCACCAGGAATGAAGAATGAACTCCATTTGGACAACATTATTGACTTTTCTAATCAGGGAAAGAAAAGTTTGATTCGCGTTGAGTAAAATGCACTCGCTGATATCAACAGTTTTTTGTGAGTGTAACACGCCTTTGACAATGTTTCTGAATATAAAATTTCCTCTGGAAAAGGTTTTGGTTACATAATTATTAAAGCGTATGAGATAAAATAGACTGTTTTATCTTAACCGGAAGTTAATAGGTCTAACCACCTGGGGGTAGTAATATGGTAATTTTGCTCGGAAACATTTTAATTTAATCCAATTATTTTCCAATAAAATGCTTTAACTCAAAGATGGATAAAGCAGAATTGCTTATTGTCTAATTTTAAGATATATGTATTATTACTATTGAGAAATTTGTTTTTCAAATTAGTTGTTGATTTTCCAGTCAAATGCAAAAAAATAGTTTAATATGATACTTTCAAGACACAATGAAATATATATAGAGATGGGAAATTACTAAGTAGACGTGTCAACATGTAAACATTTTTGGAAGATTTATACTTATTATCACTCAACCAAATTTCACGGCAAATGCTGCGTCGTATAAAGACATACACCACATCCGATTTTGTTATAACCGGCTGACGAAAAACATGGACGCCACCACTTCACATGTTTGTTCGCTTCCAAAAGCCCTAAAACATGTCTTATGATGACCTTTTACCGACATCTAAGCTTCTGTAACCGTGTATAGTTTATTTTAATTTATTTTGAACCAAATCTACAAATTGAAAAATGAAAGACCAAATTCTTCATACATCGATCGGCATCGCTGCTATCATATATATCCTAAAATAACTAGATTTACTAATGGCAAACGACTTCCGGCTTCCGGCTAGTACGTCCGCCATTTTGCGACCTGCGTTAAGTTGTTTTCTAGTTTCATATATAAATTATATAACGTTCTTCGGCAGGTATAAGGAATGATGGTGTATGTCCATTGTATTTGTTCTAGTCGAGTTTTGAGTTTTGTTTCACGTATTACGGTTTGAGAACTGAATTCACAAAAAAATGACTTCATGGTTTACGCGTATCGTGTCGTGTGAAACAGGAAATACTTCTGGTTTGAATTCAATGAATTATGATTCGACAGATTAGTGCTTTCGTTAAAGGAATCAGGTTAATCGGTCTGAAAACATTAGGGGAATTCATATTTACGCTGGGTTGAGAAAATATCAAAACCGACAACCCCTTTATCAGAATAAAAGAAAGGGCTCGATTAAGGTCGCAAGATACCAATGAATGGTATACCGTCTTTTGACCTCTCTTGAGTTCTTCCTCGTCCTTTTTTCTTATTTGATTGTTTTTTAAATGTTTTGAGTTTCCTGTGAAAATCTACAGATCTTTCTCGAGGGCTATTGTTTGTTTGCGGGCTCACCCCAACTGCTGTTTTACAAATGATTTAACATGACCTAGATATGCAGCTGATTTACCACTTAAGTCAAGGACTTTTCTCGTAGCTTAAATATGTCACGTTTTTATAGCTATGCAAATGTACGCTAAAGCATGTTAGTCGGATTCTTTTGGGAATGCATGAGAATCTATTTAAAGAGTATTTGTTTGTATTTTACTGAGTCAGCTTCCAACAACTGTGCTGTGATATTATTTATTATGCTATGATATACTAATAATGCGATATGGAAGGTTAACAAACGGCTTGCTAACTTAACTGTGCCACATTCCTGACAGAGTGCTGAGTGGAGGCGGAGAGGGGGGGGGGGGGGGCGCTGTACTGCAATATAAACAATAATAACAATATTATTTAAGTTAGGACTTAAATAAAGTAAATGAACATAAATGCGAATGAGAGACAATCACTCTGCCGGCTGAGGCACGGGGGCCACAACCCTCCATGACACATGCGATACAGTGAGATGCACTATATAACCGTCGCTGTTAAGTCAATTAGTGTAATAACGTGAAATAATCATTATAGTCAGAGGGAGTGGAAAATTAATGATACACGACATTTGGCCAATGATCTTTGGATATGACCAAGAGATGTCGGTCAATCCTTTCGCATTGATATTTGGCCTCTCAGATTGGAATAAATTAAGTCACTGGATTTATCCGCAATCTTGTTAAAATGTTTGGAAAATGGGGAAACGCTAGATGTATGATGTCAAGTTGAAATTCGTACCCACTATCAAACACAGCAGGAGTACTTTTATCTGGTTTTGGTTTAAAGGTTTGAAGGTTGCCCCCCATGCATTTCAAAGGATCATTCATCTTGTTCTCTCTGGGTTAACCAAGAGCTACGTGATGTTGTATTTAGATGTTTGCTGCATCCATACATCAACGGTAGAAGAATATCTAAATTGCCTCCAAGCAGTATTACAATGTTTTGACGATTATGGGTTAAATTTGAAGGCAGAGAAATGCTATTTCTTTATAGAATATATATTTGGGATTCAACATTTCAGCCAGGAGATAAAGGTCTGAAAGCTATTCGTGAATACCCCGTTACTGTAACCTCGGAATCAGTTCGCTCAATTGTTGGACTGTGCGCTAATATATTCAAGACTGCAGTGATGTAGCCCTTCTGGTAGATCCACCATAGTTACAAATGGACTGATAGTGAGCAAAATACATACCGTCAATTGACCATGAGTTTAGCTTCACCACTAGTCTTGAAACATCCGGATTTCAGTGTTAATTCCCCCACATTCATAGCTCAGACAGATACAAGCGGTACTGGACGAGCAAGAGGTTCGTCTACGGGCAGATCACCGGATTTGTTAAGCTTTAAAGAAACTCCAAAAGGCCTAACTTTCATAGAGAGGCACTTGGCTTAATTTGGCCAGGAAGAAAGTTCCGAGAATATCTTTATGGACGGGAATTCGTACTAAGGACGGATCACAGACCTCTCACATTCATACACTTCAAACTCTACTAAGTTTGCTCGATGGAGCCTCGAGCTAGTAGACTATCCATTTGGCTTGAGTATGTTATGGTGAATATTGTGAGTGATACTGACGGTAGCGAGATTGGTATTGGCTGTTACACATTCTCAAATCTGAAACAGAAACAACCAGCAAAGCTCATGGGATTGGTCAATTTGGTGCTAATCGAACTATTGAATTTGCCCGATTAGTTGATCAAACCACTAGCCTTTCACATGTGAATGGCTTCCTCTCCAAATATATTAACTGTATGGAAGGTCCCCATGCTGTTAGGAACTCCACACTGGGTACGACTAACACTGATCAACGACCATGGGAGTTGGCTCAGTGTAACTTCGTTGGGCCACGACCTCGTACTTCAGCAGGTTATGGATACAACTTCAAGTACAAGGACGATTTCTCTTGTTTTGTTCCAGCTTGGCCTCTTCAATCCGCTACGACTGTGACTATTGTTTAGACAGATTGTATCTATATTTGGTCTTCCTAAAAATCCAAACTTGGACAACGGATCTGTATTTACATCACCAGTCAGGTCGTTCGAGTGAAAACCCAGTCAGAAAGTTTTTTTTATTTTTTTTAGACTGAGTCGGATTTGAACCCGCGACCCATTGGTGGAAGGCTGTTGGGATTGAGCGTCCAACGCTCTACCTACTGAGCCACGAAGCCGCCCCCCCCCCCCCCCCTGTCTGCTCGAAAAGAAACAGTAACTGTCATTATAACCCTGTAGCCAGACCACAAGCCAATCCAGTGGAACGAACACATCGAACTGCACATAGTTGGAGATCTCCAAACTTTACACACATTCAATTCGATCTTTTAGTTTGCCGTTTCACCAAAAAAAAAAAGCGTCCAAACACTCACATATGTTTTGTATCATCGTCGTTTTTTCAAGGACAGCCCGAATCTCCCGCCAGCCTCCACGTTTCCTTCAAAATGAGCTTGGGAAATGTACGAACACAAGTTGACCTCTAAGCCTCGCTTTCGGATTTTCTTGATAAACATAGTTGTTTCATCTGAAAGCGAGACTTAGAGGTCAATTTCCGACAGAGACTTGATGGACAGACAAATATCTACAAAACAAGAACGACAAACCTCGCCGGCTGAGTTTGTTGTCGACCAGCTCGTTGCGGTACAGAACGGACCAAAATTCATAACATTTCACCTGACTGCTCTTCCACATACGGCGACCGGGTAAAATATTCACTCAGAAATTTTCAATTTTTATTTGGTCTGAGTGAGATTTGAACCCACGCCGCACCGATGGAATGTCTGTGTAGGGTTGAGGGACGATTACTCTAACCCACTGGACCACCGAGGCCTCCAATACTTATTTGGAAACAAACGTCTTCCTGTTGTTGCTTTTTTAAGCAATGTAGGTATATCTATATATTCAGTTCCAAAGATAAATTTCGATTTCGGATTTCTTCCCTTTCCAAAAACCATCAGTTTTGCTTTACTGATGTTAAAATTCATTATCCGTGTCAGTATTCAGAAAATGATTTTAATATTTTTTTTCATCTCTTTGGTTGAACCTGTCATAAGAACTGTGTCATTGGCATATACTAGCAGTAGATTATTTAGAAACACAGGAGATCCCAGATAAGAGTATTATTACAATTTTAACAAAACAGATTTTTAGTGGCCGGGACGACAACGACAATAAACCGTCAACAATTAATCACTGAACAATAGCGTTAAAATGTAACAAGTGAAACTGCGTATTGTCTCAAAATATCATCCTCTCCAGAATTATTTTTTTCTCTTTTCATTGTTTAATCTATTATATGCATTATAACATATGTTCTATGTCAATACCAATACCTGTCGAAAAACAACGTAAGTCATGGTAGTGTAGGTTTTTATAAAGATTATATACGTTAATCCGCAATTCAATATCTTTATTAAGAATACCGTCACACTATTGTTTTCGGCTTATGTTGAACTGTGGAAGACTGTTTACACGAATAAAGATAATATACGTCATTGTTCGTGTGCCGTGTGAATGGGACTGCACCCATGTGATACCCTTGAAAAAAACTCTATGCATACAAACACTTATATGACAATCTAGAATATTCTTAACTGTCACATTGATGATTTAAGTTCTGTCGACTGAATGCTACTTTCCTTATATTGCAATTTTTCTTAAACAAGTTTAAGCAAAAACAAAAAACAAGAAAAACAGAAGAAACCAACATTTGAGATACAGATAAGCACTATTCAGATTAGCAAGTGCCAGGTCCGACGTCTCACTGGAGGGATAAGACGCAGGTTGCAAGCTGTAATTCGGACTATTGACCTTCTACGTTTTTACTTTAATATGTTCGCCCTGTGGAGCCAGATAGACTCTGAAGTTTCATACTTACAAGTATTTTTTTCATTTTGGTAAAATACACTTTTGATCTGGCTAACGAAATCCTGAATAAATTGTATAGCTTATTGCCATTAATGGTGATTTCTTGTCGCCAGAATGTTGCCCTTTATGATCACAATCGTTTCTGCAATATCAGTTTGCCAACAATCTCCGTACATCAATGATGTTGGTGCAGACTTTCCAGGGGCGTGCTTAACTTTTTTCTTTGTGTATATATTAAATTTATTTTTAAAATCATTTTGGTAAGATTTGTTGAATGGTAATGATTTGTTGGCCAAATTGTTTGAGAAACCCATCACACAGATTAGTCTGGATGTGGAGTCTATGTATACAAACATTGACATAGATTTGGGTCTAAAATCCATAAAATCAGCATTCCAAGGATATCCTGACCACCGTAGTCCAGACAAAAGCATTTGAGAATAGTCGGAATTTAAATGGCAACATGTTGAATTCAATGGGGAGTACTTTCAGCAAATGAAAGGGTGTGCTATTGGAAAACGTGTAAGTCCTACCTTTACCTCTATTTGTATGGCTGAGTGGGAGAGTGATATTTTTCGCAAATGTCACAAACAACCATTCATTTACCGCCGATATCTGGATGAGAAAATTATCATATGGCAGAATGCGTTGGAAAACCTTCATATTTTCATTGATACTCTTTCCCATCATCTCAGCACTAAATTACA
Organism: Lepidochitona cinerea; assembly: GCA_963971465.1. Classification (NCBI taxonomy): domain Eukaryota; kingdom Metazoa; phylum Mollusca; class Polyplacophora; order Chitonida; family Tonicellidae; genus Lepidochitona; species Lepidochitona cinerea. The sequence goes on from OZ020560.1 coordinate 888,768, forward strand.
ACCTACAGTTGATCAAACTTCTGTGGATTGTTTTGGATGTAACTATTTACAAGAGTCAAAAATATAAAACGACTGGGTATCTAGTATTCTTCAAAAATACTGACACGCCTCGGCTGCTATATGCTGGTTTATATCATCTTCTCCACGTTTGCAAGAGAATCATTAAGTCTTAGCTTATTAGATTCTGAAGAAACTGGAGTTCTTTAAATTAAAAAAAAATCAGTCTTGTTCTGTTCTTTTAATGGCTCTTCTTCAAATGGGATATTTTGTTAGGTTAATTCCGCTCTTCAGCTCCTACACCCTTGTTTCTCTCCAGTACACCAATGAAGTGCCTTTAGACACGATGTAAACTCGATGTATTCGTAACAGGTCGCAGAACATTTTTCGGAGAACAATCCCGCAACAAATATCCGATAGATTTGGACACGGTTATTGACTGTCCTACTCAGGGAAAAAACAGAATAGCGATTAGTAAAATGCACTCTCTGAAATGAATAGTTTTTGGGATTGTAACACGCCTTTGTTTCTAAATTGAAGATTCCTTCTACAAAAGGTAGTATTATTGAGAAACTCGTTTTTATTATTTTATTAGCTGTTAATTTGTGTAAGATACCGATTGTTTATAAAACTCTTGTCCAGCCCAGAAGTCAAATGCGACGAAATAGTTTAGCATTGAACTTTTAAGTTTGAACAGCCAGTCTGCCAAATTTCAGTGTAATGGGATGCTTATTTCTGTATTAAAAATGATGTTGAAAATTCATATTTTGAAGAACAAAAATTGGATGTTGCGTTTCTTTTTTGGGAGCGTATATAAATCCAACCGTTCTAACTAGGTTTGTCAAAAGTTTACTTTTTATTGAAGATCCGACGATATATAAATATCTTGAATACTAACTTCGATGTCGTCACATTCCATGCATTTTTATCTCTAGCTGAAAGGATGGTAAATACTGAAATATATTGTAGGCTACAATTGGCCAGTGAGATGTAAATTTGCAAAGAAACCTAGGATGGCCTGTTCAGAAATTTCTCTTGTGGCACCCACACTATTACACAACATATTGATTCATACACCGAAAATGTTATTTCAGTCAAACAGCGAGCAAAGTCATTTTTTCGAACCAACGTAAAATCTCTATAGCCATTCCGGGATTCTGCTGCAGTGAAATATTTCCTCATATAATATCGTTTATATGCTGAGATCAAGGGTATAGCTGTTCGGGAAATATTACGACATCGTCCTCATGACATCAGTCGCTAACGTTATGGGTCATTATAATGATTTATACCTCGTTGTTGCCAAGCTAGATGTCCACTATGTCACTTCAATACGGGTTTCGTCTCGAATATCATTGATACGTGATCAATGTGTGGTACATCCGTTAGCTACAATGGGTTTAATCTATGCTCTCCATATAATAATAATTTAAATCATTATGCTATACAAGTTATATAAGTTTCTTGAGCAGGTATAAGGGCTGATGGTGTCTGTCTATGGTATTTGTTCTAGTCGAGTTTTGAGTTTTGTTTACGGTATCACGGTTTGAGAACTGAATTCACAGAATAATGTCTCCGTGTCATCGTAGGCTTTTATAGCGTCTTTTGAAACAGGAAATACTGCTGGTTGGAGTTCGGGAACTGATATTCATACCGTGTTGAGAAAATAAGGTTGGGTTAATATTGCAAGACATCAACGAACAGTTTCTCAAGTGTGAGTTCAATTTGACCAGACATTTTCTTGTCGCTTGATTCATGGCTTTGTTCTAACGATACCTTTTATGGAACATAAACACAATATGGTTAGAGTATCGTTGGACCTTTTGGCCCAATGTACACGTAAGGGCTTGGAAACTATTCACACATATTTTGTTTTATAGAGCCGATCTATTTGAGTTGGGACATTTAAACCAGACATTTATTCACAGCTGGACAAGCGATCAGCAAAATCCCATTGCCTAAGTGAGCTAGCCATCCTTAAACACAATCTGACCCGAAATGTCAATTCAGATCTGCAATAATAAATCTTATCTGATTTAAAGATTGAAATATTAAGGCAAGTAATGTTAAATTTTCTGTTTTATTTACATTGTTTTTGGCGTTCTCGAATTCTCACGGTTGGCCAGGGACTGCCCATTAATGTTGAATTTTATACGTGTACACTGTCTTGATTCAACTCATTCACATATCACGGGTTGAGAAATGAATTCAAACAATAATTCAAACAAACAATAATCTCAGACTTCCGCTCTCCCTGCTCAGATTTTATTTTAATTATACTTTTTTTTCTCTCTATCTCAGTCCAAAAATATTATATATATGTTTCTTTTTACTTATTTATTACTGCAGTTGCCAAATCTTGAAAGATGTTTTTTTGTTGTTGTTGTTTTTTACCATATCAATGTCATTTTAGACAATGCCATTACCAAGAATGAGGACCAATAATTGCACATATACTTATTTGTATATATAAATGTGTGTATGTATGTATTATGTAATCTTAGCCATGCACAACAATTATTTACATATATAATAATATGCATGTGCACAGGTTTATTGGATTTTTTGTCGGAGGCCATGTATTATTTATAATTAGTTGTACGGAGAGGGACTTTGTAAGTTGTTATAACTTGTTCCCAATCCTTTTGACTGTCTTCTGTCAAAAAATAAGTTCAATTCAATACAACAATAATATTTTCATGCCTGGCTTTACTCGTATCGTGTATGTTTTAACAAGGACTATTTCTGGGTTGATTTAAATGAACTCGACTTTAGCAGATTAGTGCTTTCGTTAAAGGAACCAGGTCAATCGATCTGAAAACATTGCAGGGATTGGCATTCAAGTCAGGTTGAGAAAATATGAAAACCGAAAACTCGTTTATCATTATAAATGGAAGAGTTCCGGTTAATATCGCAAGATACCAATGAACGACTTGCAGTTACTGTTAATTACAATCTATCTCGGTTCACTTGCTCCGGATAGAAGAATTCTGTGTTGAATGTAAATACTGCGATACCGACCTCTGATGATAAATGAACGAACTAAACAAGGAACATCAACGAGATAATATATTTCCTTAACGAGAGTTTTTAAAATCAGCCGATTCCTTCGTGAAGCCCACTGAACTGCTGTCTCCGGTGATTTTGACACTTAATATGCAACTAAAGCCGGTTGCTTGGATTAAACAATATCCTTATCTGTGCACAGTAAATTTACTGACGGCCGTTTATCGCAATCAAAAAGCCGGCGTAGACTGCCCGCTTCTGAGAGGACAGTTTCTGGGCAGAGTTAGACAGTGAAGTAAGAATATAACTTACTCAAATAGTGTACGAGCGTAAGTACAAAAAAAATAGTCATTTCGGAGCTAGAAAACCCAGACTAGATGTAAAGGTGAAATTTAAACCCTGTATCAAACACAACAGGAGAAAAATAGGTTTATACACTTGCGATTAATTAAATGAGACGGACTATATGAGATTCGAGAAAGAGAAATTAAGAGTAATGATTGTTCAACATCTATAATAATTTACCAGCTGAAAACGGTTGTAACATTGTGATTCCGTTGTCATCAAAGAACATTACGATTAGCCTTTGATGAAAAACCACAACAAGATATATCACTTTCAGGTATAATAAAATAGGCATGTTCATCAAATGCAAATCGTGCCAGATTTATACATTTTTACTCCTTTTTTACGTGTTCTTCCGCAAACTGAAAAAAAAAACCCTGCTAAATCTTGTTCTATGTTGGTTATTTGGGTAAAGCCCAATTGACTACAGTAACGAACTGAAAAGAGATATTGTACGTGTTTTGATTATATTTATGTCTCTAAAATGTGCAGATAAGATGTTTTACTGATACTCGTTGATGTTATATTTCGTCGATTATGAAATCTCATTTAGATTAACTCATACTTAAGCTCATAGGACAACATAAGAAAATACCAATAAATCTACCATAAATGTCATAAACGGTTAATGTACCTTAAACGACAAACACAACTTGACACTTACGCTTAATACTTTACTTTATTCGAGCGAATTATTATTATCTTTATACGTTGACCAACAGGTAAAACTGGAACACATTATGTAAAAGTGGTTATAGATTACATATATTGGGGCCTGCAGAATATATTTGACCCACTGTACCATTAAACATAATAAAATAGTAAGGACACTCTGTAAATACCTATGGGGTAATCTGGAGTTTAGTTAAATCATTGTCATGCGAATTATGAGTACATCAAAATGAAGTCATCGTCAGTAGAATGAGTAGATCAAACTCATAGTTATCTGTATCTGAAATGTACTCATATTTCTCGAGACTTCAGGATCATCGGTATCGGTTATTTACTATCTCAGCAATTTCCCTATCGATGGTTGCAGTTCATCAAGTATAAAATATATATAGTTAGAAAATAATTAAAACCAGCAGCTTTTATCTACAAATTTTGATTTATTATAAAAAGATTAACGTATTAACAGGGTTAGGGTTAGAGTTAGGGTTCTCCGCTTTAAATAAAAAGAGACAGATGTTGAAACAACCCAGAATGTCACAATGAATCCAAATCAAATTTAGATCCCAGATCAGAGTGATATTACAATTAGAACAAAAAGACTTTCAGGAGAACGACGATGACAATAAAGCACTGACAATTTATCACTTAATAAAAACATTAAAAATGCAGTAGGTGAGCCTGTGTATTGTCTCAAAATATCTTCCGATCCAAAATTATTGTTTCCTCTTTTAATTATTTAATCTATTCATTTTATGCATTATAACTTTTCTATGCCATCAATACCGGTTAACAAAGAAAGTAAGTAATCCAACATTGGTAGTGTTGGTATCGATGGAGACTCGATATGTTAATCTACAATTCAATATCTTTAATAAGAAATACTGCCACACTATTGTGTTCGGATTATGTTTAACTGTTAAAGACTGGTTACACGAATAAAGATAATATGCGCCATTGTTCGTACTTGTGGGACCGTATGAATAGGACTTACTCCCATGTGATACCCTTGAAATAAATACTCCATGCACGTAAAACTGTTATGACAGTCAAGAACTAACAGCTTACGTTTACATGTAGCCATACATAAATGTTAAATTGATTATTTTAAGTTCAGTCGACTGAATGCTACACTCCTTATATTGGGGTATTAAATAAAAAGTAAAACTGAAGAAGCAACATTCCAGATACAGATACACAGTATTCAGCTTCACAGGTAACAGAAAGACGCTATACCCATTTCTGTAGGAGAAAATACCATCACGGTAAGGAAATACTTTGTTTCGTTTACTGTAAATTGATAAATTCAGTGTTGATATAATAAGACCGTTGCATCCTATTAGCTCTTAGTCTACACTATAGTTTTTTCTTCGTTTGCTATCGCGATGGAACCTGATGATTAAAATCACAATGGGTAAATTTAACCCCTTTGCTGAGCTCAAGACTGACATGTTATACTGGCTTTCGTCTAGCGTTTTAGGCCAGCCTTGACAACAATTATTCTGTATTATTTGGCTTTTCCAATATGGCTTTCTGTCTGTTTAAGTTAAGCTATTCAAGGATACTTATACGGAGGGGAAAATAACCACGGTTGGACATAACGAGTGATAGACAGGGCATAACTAACTGTATTCATGGAAAGAGAAGGAAAATGTATGATAGGCTGAATGTGTGAGGCTGTCCTGCAGAACAACGGTAGTTTGACATCGGCAAAAAGCAGATTTTATTTTAGCTCAAAAGTCAAAAATAGTTTTGTCTTAGGTGTGGTCACAATACGCTAGTAATGAAAGTATAGCCGATGAAAACATAATATGTTGTTCTCTTTACTAGATGGTCGTCTGGAATACAATTATTATCGCCACAATAAGATGAGACTTTTTTGTAAGTCCAAATTAGCCATTGAATCTCAAAATCTCAATCACAGCAAAACAATGCTCACCAAGACTTGAGACAGTCGCATTAAATCTCTAATTTTTCTTCGAAGCTTTATAAGCTTAAAGGATTTATGAACGGGGTTTAAAGCTGGGTTGTGTTTGTATACCCTCTACATGTATATTTGGAAAACGAAAGTTGAAAGAAAGCAACCCTCGTGTTTGTTCCCTTGAGGTTAAAAGGGGATGAGGAAGAAATACACATATTTTTGGTAACAACTTGGCAAAACTCGTCAGAAGTGACGCAATTCTCGACCTTTGATGTTCTTTGATGTTTGATAATTAACGTCCGTTACCATCGTACAGTGGTAAATGCAGCATTGAAAATTTTCTTTTTGGTCAGAATTGTAAAGTACAAGTTTTACTACACACTTAGAACATATCTCGTTTGCTAGATGGTAGGGATTGAAATAGCTTATTGATTTTTAAAGTGGCATGAGCTGCCAAAAATGTTGATATTTTGACGTTGATGCAGAATGTTGAAATTATTGTCTATTTTTCTCAAGACCTATAATTCAGAAGCTTTGTAGTGCTTCTAGTCTCGAGAATGTACGATTAAGTATTGTTTTGAACTAACTTGGCTTAGAATGAATGAATGGTCGTCCCGGTTATTTAAATTTTGTTTACTTTTCGAACACTATTCCGGTTCGTAAAGACCACATACTTTATGGATTTTCCTCATTCCAACGCCAACCATTTAGTTTTTCGATGGCCTTCAAAGCCTCTTACTGTCATGACGATCAGAAATTATGAATAAAGTGTGAATTTCGGCAGCTCATGCCCCTTTAAAAGATACACTCTTAAACACAAAAAATAAAGTATTCATGGAAAAAGCGTCTGTAACACTTTGTGCTAATTTCTTTAAATGCAAAGTCATATGATCCACTTATTTTGTTTTCCTTATAGATGATGACGTTGTACATTTTACTGATAATTGTTATGGTAAAAGGTAAGATACATACAGGCATATTGAACTTCCCCAGAGCACACTGACCTCGGCCTGGTCCTATCTGACCGTCATTTTCCCTGTTATCTTGTCTTTTAAACACATGCCCTTTTCACCCACTTTTGAAATTGATCAATCGCTAAAAACGGCGTTGTACACTGGGTTAATGAACTTCATACAATATTGTCGGTATGCGTCAACGTTTTAGCAGAAATGACGGCCATCATTCGTAACGGAGTCAATATCTTATTTCTCAAAATAGGTGGTCATTTAGTTAAATGAGCTCACTTTTAAGTGGATCTTAACATAAATTTCGCATCCCATTTAGTGCTGTCATACTGTGATTTTGATTTTTGTAAGCCTTTTCTAAAAGAAATAATGTTTTCTGTCAAGGCCATTGTCGTGGGATTTATGTTAGATAATGTGTTTTATTTTTTAACAGGGGTGCTAACCCCGAATTCAAAATGGGGAAACTCTATCAAATTATCTAACCGAAATCCCACGACAATCACCGAGAACGAAAACATTATTTATATTCTATCACTAGTAATATATATATTTTGTGCAATTTTGTTTTTTTTGGGGAATAATAATTAGAAGTGTTCAAATCACCACGTAAATCCCCTATGTGTTTGATATCGCCCAGAAACAATTTCGTAGAAGCCTTCTTGGGTTGTCGCAACACCTTCGGCAAGTGTCTTGCTTTCTACTCCTGTAGGACCCGACTCCAGTGATAGGAGTGAAACGTTGTTGACTTTTTGGAAAACGAGCACAATTTGACGATGTTTCTTATTTTAAAGAAGAAAACGCAATACATCGGTTGGTTTACGGAAAACGATATTTTAATTAGAGTAGAAAAAAATGATCCGTACTTTCACAATCAGCGGCATTGGCTCAACCAACATTCAGTTGAACAGCATTGTATACATTCATATTATATGCTCCCTGTAAAAGTTTTAATGATTTGGCGTTCAACAAAGGAGAGACAAACAATTAACATGATTAAGAGAATTTAGAGGGTTTTGTTTACGATGAGATGGAGCCCCAAATGTAATAGTGACGGTGCTGTTGTAAATGCCTCGGTCGCAACAGCCTCTGAAGTGACCGTAATTCTGACACAATGAGATGTCATGTCGGGCTTGAGAAAGCGTATAGTAAATGTGCGTATAAGCCTACAACGTGGACCGGTTGTGTCCAGGGCGAAACCTACTTTAATTTTAACACTGATTATCAGGGAATATAACATTCATGATTCCTCTACACTAGAATGGATACGTCCAAATTTGATACGTCACTCGGCACGTGGAACAATGTTCAACAACGCATTGTCGAGCAGCCTGAAGTCAGCACCAGATTCGGGATTCGATTTCCGAATCCCGATTTTGTATACGGGATTCGGGATTCGAACAAAATATCTCAAGACAAGGTTCGGGATTTGCAATTTGAATACGATATAAAAATCAAAGCCTGGAAGAGAGCTTTTCTTGGCTTGAGTAAGCCTATATGTTGTTTTACTTTTTCGTTTTTAAGCTGCAACACACTGGTACGAAGAAACGAATCCTGCAGTTAAGTACGGGTTCGGGATTCGTACAAAACATCTCTAGACCAAGCTTGGGATTTCGAATTCGACCTGAAATAAAGTTCGCGGTTTGGAAAAGAAACGTTATCGGTTGTTTAAACTAAAGTTACCTCGTTCTATCAATTGTCCCAACTTAAAACACCCTGGTGCAGAAAATCGAATCCCGATGTTGCATACGGGATTCGGGATTCGATTTTCTGTGCCAGAGTGTTTTAACTCAAAACAATACATAGAATGAACTAATAGTGTTATTATTCCAAACCTAGAACTCCATATCCCGATCCTTGTCTTGTTGAGATGCTTTGTTCACAAATCACAAATTCCGCACTTTTCTGTGGGATTCGATTATCTGTGTCAGTGTGCTGTAGTTTAAACACACAAGAATAAAGCAGCATATAGACTTACACAAGCCAAGAAAAAATTCTCTTCCAGACCCCGAATTTTATTTCGTGTTCGAATTTTGAATCCCGAACTTTGTCTTAATTTTGTTGTTCGAATCCCGAATCCGCTGCTAAACCGGTGCTGACTACAGGATTCGAATCCCGAATTCCACCTCCCCATTGTCGTGAGGTTCTGATGCAATGATTTTCAACGTCAAAGTAGGGAAAATTTCAAAGGTGATAGAATGAACAGTTCTTGTTGGAATAGGCAGAATCGTGTCGAAAGACATTTGTCGTTTTTTCAATAACAACTTTCTTTATAGGTCAATTCTTTTATTAAATACTCTCAAAACATGGGATAGCCTGCGGCCACCATAAAAAAACCGTACAATAATTGTTAATGTTCATGGATGGAACACTTAAGTCACACAGGGGCTTTGTATGAACGTTTAATTGCGGAGATCCCTAACAAGAGATCCCTAACAACATATTTCCAGAAAAGTTGTTCGGGATGTGTCTTCCACGGCTTAAAGGCTAGGCAACATATTATCGCATGAGTTACATATTGTATTCATTGGATTATATTTTGTAAAACCAACGATGGATTTTGGCTAGATAACTACATATAAAAATGATAATTTTTGCCCCGAAACGACAAAGGTTTGGTTGACGGCTTGTTTTATAAATTCAATTTTCACGTATAATTTTTGTAAGATGATAAAATAGTCGGCTGTACGATGTGGTGAGAAATATGTTTCTCAGGGAACAATTGAATCTTTTGTTAACAGCATACTTCCCGAAGGAATCCAATGCAATTCGTAAAAGTGTCTCCTACTTCGGCGAATCTGATAAAATATTTCAGATAATATATTTTTCTATATTTTCGCATGTGGCTAAACCTACTATAGATTTAGCTAAATCTAGATTCCTAATAGATTCGTAATTTACAACTGGTTTTACACTCTTTAACAAAATTTATATTGTAAACCTGACGAAGACAAGAGCTATCAGCTGAGGTAATTTCTGTCGAGATAAACGGTATATAGAATGTGTAGGTGTAGATAGCTTCTATTATCTGCCCATTCTACATACTGAATTATCCCCCAGGCTCCCGTTAGATCATTGCTTCGGGTGACTTTGCATATATGTCCCTCTTAAGGAGTCAAATTCAATACCCCCCCCCCCCCCCCCGTCCACCAACAGAACTAACGACTAAGGAAATTTCTTCGAGAGGAATTTATCGGAGATAGCTCTCGTCTGCGACAGGCTTAAACGTTTCTTAATTCTCCAGGTCAGACAACGTTGTCTCCGACAAAAATGCGTCGGTTGACGTTATATGGCCAAACATTGATTGCTTGGGAACATGTTAGAGATGTTTGCCTGGAAAACTCCCAGCAGCCGATAATTGTTGACTCCATTGATGTTATTACAGCGCTTCAGATGTATAAAGATGGTGTATGGGCTGGATATTTGTGAGTAACGAAACGTTCATTTGTGGTTTCATTTGTGGTTGCATTGGTGATTTAAACTTATCTTGCTACACACAGGCTCTAGGTAACAGTTCACAAAATTGATAATGCCATTCAGACCAGTTTTTTTAAATATTTTTTGTCTGTAACAATGGTCTATTATTAGAGATCTTTGTTTTAAAAGTATATCTCGGACTTACTGGTGATTTCACAGTTCTCCTCTACTCCCGAAACTGTCGAAGCTAAAGATTTGAAAAGAATATGCGGATTCGAGGGTCATTAAAACATTGAATGATTGAAACAACCCTTACCCATTTAGCCCCGTTAGAATCATCATTTTCTAAATCAAAACGTTTTGAATCTCAATTGTCTTATGGGCATTGAAAGACACATATCTTCAATATTTTGAGCTCTTTATATATTTGCCGAACTACGCAATCACGCGCATCATGTGTTTCGGGAAAATTAAATTCTTCAATCGCGTCGATATATCTTTGTTTTCTTTTCCGTCTATAGCGGTGCTAAATTACGTCTGTCACGTATTTTACTTTTGTCCTGCCAACATTGACACTCATTTATGTTTTGGTTGTGGATATTTCATCTAACGTTGAAATATCATTTCATTTTCATGTTGCCCAGCGGAAATTTTTGGACGGGTCTTTACGACTATAGCAGCGGTTTTGGCGTAGAGGAATATCATTGGACAGAATCATGTAACCCGCTGGGTTCGTATAGGCCGTGGCTAAACTCCATTGCCTCTGGAAGGTGCGTACTAGTGAACGAAATGTTAAATCCCCAAGGATCGTGGATGAAGGTAGACTGTACCGTTCCATATGGATTGGTAATTTGTCAAGAAACCATAGGTATGTATTGGTCTTATACATGGTATATGTAATTCTCTTGTTGGATATTTCAGTTCAAAATAATATTAGTTTATTTGATATATGGGTGATATTTGGTGTAGGACAGTCATTTTTATGTATTACTAATAATAATATCTGTCAGGGACCAAATATCTACCAGTATACGCACAGAAGGGCGTCATATTACGAATGTATCACCATCCAGAGCAGCTTGTTTGATTAAAGTGGCATGACCTGCCAAAATGTTGATATTTTGACGTTAAAACAGAATGGTGAAACCATTGGCTGTTTTTCTCAAGACGTATAATTCAGAAGCTTTTTAGTGCTTCTAGTCTCGAAAATGAACGATAAAGCATTGTTTTGAACTAACTTTGGCTTAGAATGAATGAATGAATGGTCGTCCCGGTTATTTACAGTGTGTTTACTTTTCGAACACGTTTTAGTTCGTACATACTGTATGGATTTTCCTCATTTAGTTTTTCGATGGCCTTCAAAGCCTCTTACTGTCGTGACGATCAGAAATTATGACAAAAGTTTGAATTTTGGCAGCTCATGCCACTTTAAATATGTCAAGTTTCTATAGTTTCAAATTTATGCTAATGTGTGTTAGTCGGATTTTTCTGGAATTTATGAGAATTTATTTGAAATACACTTCGCTTATATTTTGGGTGTCAGATTCCAACTGCATGTATGTAGTATGCTATAATATGATATTGTGATGAGGAATATCAATAATCGACTTGCTATAACTTGACTAGTTTCTATTCTGTGAATTGGGATCAACAGGTCTATACTACAATACGAGTGAACTTTGTGAGTTACAGATTTATGTTCCGGAACTGTAAATTTCTAACCCATTTTTAAGTACGTTGTCTTTTCGTTTGTATAATATTTGCCTGGAAATTACGTTGCTCTGTTTTTCTCCGATCTATGAAATGCCTAGAAATTCCTCTGGCTGGTGATAATACACTTTAGGCCGGCACATTATTTATATATGTTTATAACACACGCATCGAGTTTTCTCTTAAATTCTAATCAGTGTTTATTTCTCCGTAGGTGAATGTACCTTTGATGCTCACGAATTCCAGAAGGTGGATTTAACCCTTGATTCCACTATTTTACAAACCCGGATAGACGACATTGACATGTCCGCTTGCCAGTCCAAATGTTTAAAGTTGGTCCTTTTCAGAGAATGTTGGGGATATTATTACAACGAGGAGTTGTGTACACTGTATCTTGGTAAATCGTACACACAAATAACAGCTAGTCTGGTTCCTTCCCAACGCTCAGTAACCTATATCAAACGCTGTTTTGAAGGTGCATGATTGTTTTAAATCGTTATATCTGATCAAAAGTATTGTTCCTTAAAGTGGCATGAGCTGCCAAAACGTTGATATTTTGACGTTAAATCCGAATGTTGGAATTATTGGCTATTTTTCTCAAGACGTATAATTCAGAAGCTTTTTAGTGCTTCTAGTCTCGAAAATGTACGATAACGTATTGTTTTGAACTAATGTTGGCTTAGAATGAATGAATGGTCGTCCCGGTTATTTATATTTTGTTTACTTTTCCAACACTATTTCGGTTCGTATAGGCCACATACTGTATAGATTTTCCTCATTCTAACGCCAATCATTTAGTTTTTCGATGACCTTCAAAGCCTTTTACTGTCGTGACGATCAGAGATTATGAAAAAAATGTGAGTTTTGGCAGCTCATGCCACTTTAAATAAAAGCATTACACTATGAACTGTTATATTTAGATCATAGCAAACATCAAGTTACATCCTATTTATTTTAAACCTAAACTATATAAAGTAACTGGAATGGGTCGTGCTAATAAAGATATTTTACATGAATACAACCAGTTAGGTAGCAAACTGTTTAGATTTTACGTACTTTAGACAAATTTAAACCAAAACGGATGTTTATTCTTAGATAACATTTAGTTGTTCTGGTTCTAATTTTCCAACTGTTTTTCTTTATTCAAATGTGTTCTTACTAGTATTATTATTGCCTACCCAGCTGCACCTGTGTCAACCCTCAGTGATGTACTTTCTGTAAGTCCATTCTCAATGAACTGTGGAAAAAGTACAACCGTAACATTTGATGCTCCGGCTGAACCAGTAACAGGTAGTCATTCTACAACCACACGGTCGTATGGTAACACAGCCTACAATACAACATTAGCAGTTGAGTACGCAACATTTGAAAACGTTACAAAATCGACGCCAGGGAATAATGCCGAAGGAGAATACCAGACCGATAAGAATAGAACTCCAACGTCTATTCAGGAAGAGTTTAGTAGCAAAGCACACGAAACTGCAACAACAGCAGTAAGCGAAATGACGACTCCAAACTCTTCGTCAACTGGAATTTCAGAAAGTACAATGGTTTCAACTTTGACAGGAGACGATGTGATACAAACCGAATATTTGGATGCAGATACAAGACCCAACATATCGACTACTTCCACATTGTCATCAGTAACTTTAACTGCTTTGTTAACGTCGACGATAGTAAACAACAGTCTAACAGAATCCACAAGGGGTATTCATACTTCGGGAAAAATAACGCTTGTGCCTAATGAATTAGAAAGATCAACAACCCCGAAAGACGGAACAGTTTATTCCACAAATTCTTCTGGTTCGTCTAGAAAGTCGACAATGAATGAACTACCCGTTGTAACTCCTACTACAGGTATGTTCAGCTATCCAGGTATTTTTGTAATTAGGGAAAGGGCATGAGTTGTATACTTGTCCTCTCCAGAAAACGATGTTAAGGACCACTCTCGGTGTGATTTCAAATTCTAACTAGTAGCATGCGAGTTGGTAAGTCTTCTGTAGCATCCAATATGTTGTTTCGATTCATCGTTTCAAATGGTAAACAGGACATACTCACCATTTCATCGTTTTCTATAACGATACAAAAACAATGGGGATATTATATAATATATCTAAAAATAATAAAAAAAACACATGTTTAGCTCGTGATGGGTGGTTTACGCTTACTTTACCAGCGACAATATTTCTCTCAGGTAAAGACGACCTCGTGGTCTCATCCGCAGCACAGTTCTCTGCCAACGATTGACCTCATGGTCTCATCCGAAGCACAGTTCTCTGCCAACGATTGACCTCGTGGTCTCATCCGAAGCACAGTTCTCTGCCAACGATTGACCTCATGGTCTCATCCGAAGCACAGTTCTCTGCCAACGATTGACCTCGTGGTCTCATCCGAAGCACAGTTCTCTGCCAACGATTGACCTCGTGGTCTCATCCGCAGCACAGTTCTCTGCCAACGATTGACCTCATGGTCTCATCCGAAGCACAGTTCTCTGCTAACGATTGGCCTCATGGTCTCATCCGAAGCACAGTTCTCTGCCAACGATTGACCTCATGGTCTCATCCGAAGCACAGTTCTCTGCCAACGATTGACCTCGTGGTCTCATCCGAAGCACAGTTCTCTGCTAACGATTGACCTCATGGTCTCATCCGCAGCACAGTTCTCTGCCAACGATTGACCTCGTGGTCTCATCCGAAGCACAGTTCTCTGCCAACGATTGACCTCATGGTCTCATCCGCAGCACAGTTCTCTGCCAACGATTGGACTCGTGGTCTCATCCGAAGCACAGTTCTCTGCCAACGATTGACCTCGTGGTCTCATCCGAAGCACAGTTCTCTGCCAACGATTGACCTCATGGTCTCATCCGCAGCACAGTTCTACTGGAGAAAACGCGATATCCAAAACTAGTCATAAACAACAATTATGGATGTGATTGTTGTCAAACACTTCCAATTGCATTGCCAGAACGGCCATTATTATTATTACACGAGCCCATTTTCCTAGACGTACTAGATGTGATACAGACTAGTCGTGTGTTGAAACTAAGCCAAATTAAATACTAGTAGCCATGTGTTTCAATCGTACTGGTAAGATTGTTATGTTGTATATTTGAGCTGCTTGCAAAACCATTGGGATTCAATCAAAATGAATTCAAATGATATTAGGTGTTTTACTATGCATATATGTATGTAACGGTCGAAATATCCATTAGAGTATTTACGGTTATTCCATCAACACAGTGAAGCATGCGTAGTGACTCGTTAGTTCAGAGAATATAGAGACCTCACCATGCACTACACGCTAAATACTTTGAGAGTTTACTGAAGTCTATAAAACGGTATGTTGCTTTAATGTTTTCATATTTTTATCTTAGCTACTCTAGTATTTGTTTACCTCATTTGGACAGTATCATGATAATTGCCGATGCTTCGTAATAGTTCTCGTTTTTCTCATGCGTAGTTTCCCGCCATTTATGCCTTTAATAGTTATATGTTGTTAGAAGCGTGGATTCTGTATACTTATGCATGTCATGCATTCACTTTCTTTGCTAGCGAAGTTGATAGATTTAACTTTGAGATCATTCCATGTGTTAAATCTTTGAGATCATTCCATGTGTTTTCTGAGAGTTTCGAATACATTATATTGTTTTGTGTATAGCTTAGTACAGTGTTAGGCTTATCGCACGTACCATATTCACTACATGTATGTTAAACTCGCTGTCTGTAGCTAGCTGCCTGCCTTGCCGGGCGTTGGCAGTTTGCCAACTCCAATTACCGTAGATCTTCTAATAACGTTGTTTTTGATGTATAAAATGTATTTTATCCTGTTTAACATTGTTTACCGATGCTGGTATTTCTTGGTAATACTTGTTTTAACCTTTCAACGGTA
The DNA here is from genome assembly GCA_963971465.1 of Lepidochitona cinerea. Taxonomy (NCBI): domain Eukaryota; kingdom Metazoa; phylum Mollusca; class Polyplacophora; order Chitonida; family Tonicellidae; genus Lepidochitona; species Lepidochitona cinerea. The sequence goes on from OZ020560.1 coordinate 904,683, forward strand.
AATATTGCTATTGTGAGTTTTCCTGACATTTTCCTGGCATTGTCCTGGTATTTTCCTGGTAGAAAACATAAAGCCTTAATGATGTTCATTAATGTTTATTTACCTGTAATATCCTAATAACTGTCGCGTTTGTGATCATAAATACTTATCTAAATACTTACCGTAAATCTTTTAAGAGCCCTTTTTGTGCTCGAGATTCCTTTTACTTACCTTTTGTAATTTTTGTTTGTTACAGTCAATCTGATGCAAAATACAGCAAGTTGTTTGTATTCTAAAACGGGCACAGCATTGTCGTCTAGTCATTCAGTAACTATGTTGATTGACGTTTTCGGCTCACGGTAACCATGGCAACCCAGGAACGTGAGAGTAAAGAAGTGGAGGTCAAAACGAGAGACGAGGCACCAAATCCCACCGAGATGGAGCATGGGAAAATAAAACATGGTGGTGCCCGTGAACGAAAGATGACTGAGAAAGGACAAAGTTATGCTGTAGAGCTGAAATTAAAAAATCTTGGTGTCCTTTTCTCACAAATCAGCAAACAATTTCTGGAAATGGAAACAATAATGGCCGAAGAAAAAGATGTTTCCTGTATCAGGTCAAAACATTCACGCTGGTTGCGTGACTACGAAGAATTTCTGGAAGAATATAATGAATACTGTAACTTCCTTCAGAGAGACGATTGTGACGAGTTCCAGGCTAAGGCGTCACACTTACAAATCTACAAGTCGACCATCGAGGCTTGGTTTCTTCAGTCGCCTCAAAAATATGAGAGACCAACCATAAAACCTGAGCACAGCGCATCAGCGATCGGCTCCCGTCGATCAGGTTCCAGAGCCTCGACCGCAGCATCTGTGTCGTCTGCACTTCTAAAAGAAGAACAGAAACAAGCTGAGATATCAGCAAAAATGGCGACGCTGAAACAAAAAAGAGAGCTTGAACTAGCAAAATTAGAGATCCAACATAAGGAAGAAGAATTAAAGTTAAAAACTGAAATGGAAATAGCGGACCGAAAGAAGAAAGTTCTGGAGAAGTATGAAACCGAAGAGCTGAAAGCCGGATCAATGGTGGACCAGAGGTCAGAGGTGGTCAGGCAAGTAGTTAAGGAACCTCAGTTAGATTTTAATGCCACCAAGCGTTTAGATCCTACCGTTAACGAATTTGTTCCTACCGCTGTTAAATCTGAATATGTTAGCTATTCTCATATGCCTGTTGATTCAAATCATTTTCCGCCTAATTATCATGTCAGAAATGTATCACCATCAGATTTACATGCAAATGATTTTTCAGGACAGCAAATTAATCATTTCCTTTCAGCTCCTGAGCAAGATAATGCAGTGGCAAACGTTGTACGCCAACTCCGTAAACCTATACCCGAGATTACCAAGTTCTCAGGTGATCCGTTGGAATATAGGCAATTTATCAGACAGTTCAAATCCAAAGTGGTTGTTAATTCCGAAGATGATGACGAAAGGCTCAACTATCTAGTCCAATTTACCCAGGGTGATGCACACAAGATCGTGAAAGGTTACTCATACTTAGAGGCTAAAATTGGTTATCCTGCTGCTCTGCAAGAAATTGAGGAACGTTATGGCAACCCGGAAGTGGTGGGCAACGCTTTTGTCAAAAAGGCTCTCAACTGGCCCAATGTCAAAGAAAACACCCCTAAAACCCTTGATGATTATGCTATATTTCTTGGAGAATGTGAGAAAGCAGTTCGCAGTATCGAAGCTGTTTCAATCCTGCAATATCCAGACAGTATGAAAAAGCTGGTAGCTAAATTGCCTTATCGTTACCACGACAAATGGAGGAGTATCGTCTTGCAAATCAAGCAGAAATCTGACACTGTTAAATTCCACCATTTGGTAGATTTCGTCAAAATGGAGGCTAAGAAGGCATGCGATCCTACATATGGACGAGATGCACTTCAGGCAGATCAACATCCAGGAACTAGCAGAGGACAAAGTGGCAAACAACAACGACCATGGACAAAGGGTGTATTTGCTATTAACCAGGTCTCTGAAACGAGTTAAACTACCCTGCAGAACTATGCAGCCACCAGACCGTATCATCACTCAAATGACCACAAGGCACGACGATCAACACAGGCCACCAAAAAATGCTCCTATTGCGAAGTCGACACCCATTCCTTAGAAGAATGTGAATCATTATCACAGAAGCCACACGCAGACAGAATAAACTTCTTGAAAGGCCAGGGACTTTGCTATGGCTGCCTGCAGTCTTCTCACATGCGGAGGAATTGTCGGAATAAAGCTACATGTACAGTGTGTAAGTTTAGACACCCTACCGTACTCCACAACGAATCAATGTTGCAACGGAAAGAAACCGATGACCACAAACCGAAGGAGTACCGAGAGAAAAACGCCAGCGCTTACACTAGTCTTTCCAGTGAGATATGTAGCGTGACGGGGGCTGGAGACGGTCAGTGTACAATGGCAATTGTACCGGTGCAGGTGAAGATGAGAAATGGTCTCATAAGTGTAAAGACTTACGCTTTTCTAGACCCGGGCAGCAGTGTGAGCTTCTGTACCGAAAGTTTGTTGCATCAAGTTGGAGGACATGGTCGTAGTATGAATATTACAGTGGAAACAGTGGGCGCTCCTCATACCATGCAAACATACTCAGTTAATGGTTTACAGATTGGCGATTTACAGCTTGAGAATATGATTGATCTTCCACGGGTATTTACCAAAGAAACCATGCCGGTAGACAGGGGCCACATTCCCAGGCAGGAAGACATATCCAGGTGGTCTCATCTCAGTGATGTGAAGTTGCCCGACATTGACGCCCACATTGGTCTGTTAATAGGGAATAATGTCCCAGACGCCTACACACCATCTGAAGTGCGAACTGGACCTAGAGGCTCCCCACATGCAACCAAAAGTATGTTGGGGTGGATCGTGTGGAATGTGGTCCGAGAGAATAAGCTTTTAAATCAGGACGACGTCGCGCTCACAGTTAATAGAGCAGAGGTCGTAGCAGTGGAGCAAGCTGAAAGTATATCCCGATTAGAGAAACTGGTTCGAGACTCAATCAATTTAGATTTCCCGGAGAGATCATCTGACGATAAACGTGAGTTCTCTCAGGAAGACAAACGCTTCGTAGAACAAGTGAGCAAATCAATTCACAAAGAAGGCAAACACTATTGTATCAACTTACCCTTCAGAGATGAAGGAATCTGTATGCCAGATAATAGGATTCAGGCCTTGAAACGACTAGAAGGACTCAAGCACAAATTGAAGAAAAATCCTGAGTTCCAAAGGCACTACCTCGACTTTATGAATACGATTCTAGAAAAAGGCTACGCCGAAAGGGTACCACCGGAACAGTTATTGGGACCAAAGGGCAGAGTGTGGTACATCCCACACCATGGCATTTACCACCCCAGGAAGCCTAACAAGTTGAGGGTTGTGTTTGATTGTACAGCAACTTACCTGGGAACCTCACTTAACAATGCCTTACTACCTGGACCAGACATGACGAATACGTTGGTAGGCGTCTTACTACGATTCAGACAAGAGAGTATTGCCGTCTTAGGTGATATCGAAGCGATGTTCTACCAGGTGCATGTCCCGACAGAAGACTCAGACTTTTTACGATTTTACTGGTGGCCAAACGGAGACTTGGAAAAGACTCCTGTTGTATACCGGATGCGGGTGCATCTCTTTGGTGCTGTATCGTCGCCTAGCTGCTCCAGCTTCGCTCTTCGCCAGACAGTAAAGGATGACACGACCCATAGAGCAGACACCAAAGCATCGATTTTAAGGAGCTTCTACGTTGACGACCTTTTGAGCTCCGTTCCATCTGAAGAAGATGCCGTGAGCCTGATCGAAGAAGTTAGCGAGGTGTGCATGACCGGCGGCTTTCGTCTTACAAAATGGTCCAGCAATAGTCACAGTGTCTTGGAGTCAGTTCCGAGGGAAGATCGTTCAAAAGGTATCAAAGATCTTGATTTGTCCAGTGAAAGCCTTACCTCTGAAAAGGCTTTAGGTATTGTCTGGAAAACGGAGTCTGATTCCTTAGGCTTCCAAATGGATGGAAAAGTCGCGGCATGTACCCGAAGGGGTATTCTGTCGATATCAAGTTCGCTATACGATCCTCTCGGGATCGTGGCACCTTTCATCTTAGTAGCCAGATCCCTACTCCAAGAACTGTGTCGAAATAAAATTGAATGGGACGAACAACTAGATGAAAACACAGAGAAAAGATGGAGCAAATGGCTGAGTGATTTAAATCTCCTGCAGAACGTGGAAATAGCCAGATGTTACAAACCTGAGAATTTCGGACAAATACGATCTTGTCAACTACACAACTTTGCTGATGCTTGTGAAAAGGGATATGGGATGGTATCCTACCTACGTATGGAGGATATTCATGGACAGATACATTGTTCGTTTGTGTTTGGAAAGGCCAGAGTTTCACCGTTGAAGAAAATCACCATCCCACGAATGGAACTTCAAGCTGCGACCACTCTTGTGAAACTGAACACCATGCTGGTGAAAGAGCTAGATTATCGAATAGCTGAGCAATATTTTTGGACTGACAGTATGTCAGTATTACGCTATATAGCCAACGACAGCTCGCGCTTTCACACGTTCGTCGCCAATAGAGTGTCAGTCATCCGAGAAGCTACAGAAGTTCACCAATGGAGATTTGTTGGTACAGCTGCAAACCCAGCAGACTGTGCATCTAGAGGAGTGAGCATGCAGAAACTTCTTCAAAACAAGCAATGGTTCAACGGCCCAGATTTCTTGTGGCTACCGTCCAGCGAATGGCCTCTGCAGCCTACAACGCAGAATGTTGAGAAAGAAGATGACGAAGTCAAGAAGCATGTTAATGCTACGGTCCATGCAAGTGTCTCTCCTACTGAACAACTGATATCTCACTATTCTAGCTGGTTTCGACTACGCAAGGCTGTGGCGTGGTTTCAGGTGATATTCACTCGCCTGAAGGAGAAGGCTGTTGAGAGGAAATTGCAGCAGACTACAACTAAGAACCCTGACAAAGATAAACTACCTAGATTACAGAATTTGGAAGAACGCAAAGTTTGTTTGACAACGGAGCATCTACAGAGAGCAGAAGATGCACTTTTGCGTTACGAACAAGAGAAACATTTCCACAAGGAGATCAAGGTTCTCTTGAAAAAAGATTCTAACCAGAGATTATTGAAATCCTCACCTTTGATAAAGTTGGACCCCTTCATACAAGATGGAAGCATCCGGGTCGGAGGCCGATTAACACGGGCGAATCTTCCTTCCGCTGTTAAACATCCTGTGATCCTGCCTAGAGCGTCTAACCTGTCAAAGCTCATCCTAGAGGAAGCCCATCGTGATGTTGGACACATGGGGAAGAATGCCATGTTGGCACATGTACGTCAGAAGTTGTGGATACTAGGTGCCACCACTCAAATCAAGAAAATTGTCTCAAAATGTGTGACCTGTCGGAGATATCAGACTTCGGCGAATACTCAAAAGATGGCGAGTCTCCCAATTGACCGGATTATACCAGAAGAAAATCCATTCTCAAGAACTGTATGGACTATTTTGGTCCTTTTGAAGTTAGGCGTGGCAGAACTGTTTATAAGAGGTATGGTGTCATATTCACTTGTCTCGCAGTGCGAGCGGTTCGCCTGGAAGTAGCAGCTTCTCTCGATACTGACTCATGCATAAACGCTATAAGAAGATTCATAGCCAGACGAGGACCGGTTCGTCTTATCAGATCCGATAACGGAACCAACTTGGTAGGGTCTGAAAGAGAGCTGCGAGAAGAGATTTCAAAGTGGAACATCCAGAAGATGCAAGGCTTGCTTCTGCAGAAGAACATAACGTGGGAGTTCAATCCACCGACTGGTTCCCACTTCGGAGGTGTTTGGGAACGCCTTATCAGACTGGTTCGCAAAGTCTTATACTCCACGATGAAATCTCAAGTAATAAAGCTGGACGACGAGGGTCTCTCCACCCTCTTCTGTGAAGTTGAGGCCATACTGAATGGACGTCCTCTGACAAGTTCCCCAGACAGTGTGAACGACTTTGAAGTACTTACCCCAAATCACCTATTGCTACTACGCTCTGGAGAGAGGCTGCCACCCGGCAAGTTCACCAAGTCCGATTTGTATGCTGTAAGACGTTGGCGTCAGGTGCAATACTTGGCGGATGTATTCTGGCAAAGATGGGTGAAAGAGTACCTTCCCTTGTTGCAACAACGTCAGAAATGGAATCATCCACAACGTAACATTGCCGTTGGTGACATAGTTTTGGTTGTAGACAGTTCTCCGAGAAATGCGTGGTCCATGGGAAGAGTACTAGAGATCTTCAAAGACAAGCAAGGCTATGTACGGATGGTCAAATTGAAGACTCAAACATCAACCTTAATGCGACCAATCGCAAAACTGTGCCTTATTCTGGAGGCTAGCGATTAAGCTAATTGATAGAAATGACTTATGTTTAACTAAACTGTGTTTTATTTTGATTTTTATTATGAAGAGAGTTCGACCGTATTATGTGGTGTAATTGTGCCCTATAAATGTCATAATTGGGGGCTGGTATGTAACGGTCGAAATATCCATTAGAGTATTTACGGTTATTCCATCAACACAGTGAAGCATGCGTAGTGACTCGTTAGTTCAGAGAATATAGAGACCTCACCATGCACTACACGCTAAATACTTTGAGAGTTTACTGAAGTCTATAAAACGGTATGTTGCTTTAATGTTTTCATATTTTTATCTTAGCTACTCTAGTATTTGTTTACCTCATTTGGACAGTATCATGATAATTGCCGATGCTTCGTAATAGTTCTCGTTTTTCTCATGCGTAGTTTCCCGCCATTTATGCCTTTAATAGTTATATGTTGTTAGAAGCGTGGATTCTGTATACTTATGCATGTCATGCATTCACTTTCTTTGCTAGCGAAGTTGATAGATTTAACTTTGAGATCATTCCATGTGTTAAATCTTTGAGATCATTCCATGTGTTTTCTGAGAGTTTCGAATACATTATATTGTTTTGTGTATAGCTTAGTACAGTGTTAGGCTTATCGCACGTACCATATTCACTACATGTATGTTAAACTCGCTGTCTGTAGCTAGCTGCCTGCCTTGCCGGGCGTTGGCAGTTTGCCAACTCCAATTACCGTAGATCTTCTAATAACGTTGTTTTTGATGTATAAAATGTATTTTATCCTGTTTAACATTGTTTACCGATGTTGGTATTTCTTGGTAATACTTGCTTTAACCTTTCAACGGTAAATATTGCTATTGTGAGTTTTCCTGACATTTTCCTGGCATTGTCCTGGTATTTTCCTGGTAGAAAACATAAAGCCTTAATGATGTTCATTAATGTTTATTTACCTGTAATATCCTAATAACTGTCGCGTTTGTGATCATAAATACTTATCTAAATACTTACCGTAAATCTTTTAAGAGCCCTTTTTGTGCTCGAGATTCCTTTTACTTACCTTTTGTAATTTTTGTTTGTTACAGTCAATCTGATGCAAAATACAGCAAGTTGTTTGTATTCTAAAACGGGCACAGCATTGTCGTCTAGTCATTCAGTAACTATAATGTATGTATGTAAATATATCCCGTAAAACTGTGACAGCTAATACATGGTATTGCCATTGTTGTTTTAGGACCTTTGAGAGAATGTATCTGCCAGTGTCATGTGATTTCAAATCACAAAGACGAAGATAAAAGAGAGTTTACACGAGCGATTATTTCTGCTTTAACCATTGACAAGAGACTAGTATCAGCTGAAAGACGGAAATATACGAGTGCCTCCGATCACAGACCTTCGGTAAAGACTATGGGCTGTTCTGGAATTGTTTTGCTGTCCGTTGCATGTGTATGTATCTTTTTACTGGATGTTAGAGCCTTGTGGTGTGATCTACAGACTGTTTGTATCATTATAAGAACATCTTAAGGTGAAAAAACAACATATTTGAGCATACCGTAGTATTTATAATTACAATGTTTTTTCCTCTTTGGAACTACCAGTGTCATTTCATAAAACAGCTAACTTTACTTTTTTGTAAATTTACTTTTATGAATGTTATTTTCTCTGTTTTAACATCAGCCGAGATAAGCGCGCTTTAAATGCTCTCGGACTACTTTTTCTTCTTATCTTCATAATTAGGTAACAATTAGGTAATTTATCAAATTAGTGCAATATGATCCGAACGCGACAAAATAAACGTGTTAGGCTATAGCTCTTTTGCGGAAAAAAAATGCCAGGGGCTCGCCAAAGTTCTTGGGATTCCTCCGCCCCAAATATATAGATGTTAATAATGTATTGTAAATATTGATTAAAATATTGGTTATATGCTCCTACAGCTAATTTATTGTATATGATGTATTCGCCACACCATAAATTAATAACTTAAACTCGAACGGGATAGAACAAGCCCCTTGGGGTTTTATTCCCGCCAGACGAAAAATATATTTTGTATATACCATTTGTAATACTTTATCTGGTGAATAAACCAAATCAATATCTGTTCCAATGATATCCGATATGTTACCACATGTTCCGAATGAGCATTCTTATGAAATACTACAGGAGTTCGATCAGTACTGTTATCGACCAGGAATGGGACCAATTGATTATCTCAGCTTAATCGCGAGAGTTTTCTTGTAGCTTTCCAATACAACTTGTGGATATATAGGCCCATCATTTCGAAATATTTAGATTGATAATTATCAATTTAAAGGAAACCACCAACTGTAAATTGTATCAGCCACCATGTATTGCACAATTATTGAATTGCATGTTGGGGTTGTTATATTGGCTGCTTAAATATTAGATGTAATGGGGTTAAAACTGGGTTTATTGTTAAAAAATGATTTAGAGGGTTCCTGTTAATAACTTAGGAGCAGAAAAATGAAGTTTTACGGGTAATTTAATTTTTATTGGACTCCAAAAAACATGGTATTTTTGGGCCTGCACAAACAATGTTAAAAGCCATACGTGACTTATCTTCCCTGAATTTGGCGCTGTTAGCAATCTTTGGTGACGTCAATAGAGTTGTTTACATTCAAGGAGTCTATCGGTTTCATGTTGTTCACCATGGATGATGGTGACGTTTTTACGAAAAAAAACAAATAGCTCCGTAGAGGTAAAAAATTGCTCCTTATCAACTGACAACGACGATTTTCCACGCCTGTTTAGGTATAAGCCCACTGCCAATAACAAATCCTACCTGACTGAACCACATTTTACCAGATTGCCCCATATTTGACCACATTAAGGTGGCATGAGCCACTTTTTTCATAATTTCTGATCGTCACGACAGTAATAGGCTTTGAAGGACATCGACAAACTAAATGATTGGTGTTGGAATGAGGAAAATTCATACAGTATGTGACCTATACGAAAAGAAATACTGTTCGAAAAGTAAACAAAATTTAAATAACCGGGACGACCATTCATTCATTCTAAGCCAAAGTTAGTTCAAAACCATACTTTATCGTTCATTTTCGAGACTAGAAGCACTAAAAAACATCTGAATTATAAATACATCTTGAGAAAAATAGCCAATAATTTCAACATTCTGTTTTAACCTCAAAATATCAACATTTTGGCAGCTCATGCCACTTCAACAATCTTTTCACCACATTTGAGCGCATTGTATCATTTTTGTCAAAACGAGCCGCATTCAACCTATCAGCCACATTTTTGCATCAGATTTGACTAAAATTGACAGGATTAACCACCTTAATTACACTCAATCACAATTAACCACATTAAAGCACATTCGTCAAAATGAGTCACATTCAACCAAGCAACCAAATCGACCAGATTGCACCACATTCTACCAGATTACACCGCATTTGACCCGATTGCACCACATTTTACCAGATTGTACTTTACCGTACTTACAATTAGTTCTGGATGATTGTCAATTTTGTTGTCTATAATACGAATAGCTTCCTGTTTTAGAACTTTTTTAAAGAATGATTTGACATCAAAACTTATAAAAATATCTTCATTTTCTTTCTTTCTTTTTCGTCTTTTTTTTATTAAGAGGTTATTAAGAGGTTGACGAATTTCTAAAATGTATATGTCAAACTTTTATGACCTTGACTGTCAGCATATCAATTACAGGCACTTGATACTCTTAGTATGATATACCTGTTTACTCCGTTACACTTCCCCGTTAACAAAGTGGCTGAGATCTTCATCTTCACCCACACACATGGCTTCAAGTAAAGGGAAACTATTCTCACAATTTGATCTACATAGTTGTGTCCCTTTATATATAAACCCATCATTGTACATCCAACCTAGAGATTCCCATTCCTCTAACGTGGTCCCTGTATAGTAAAATATACATAACTCAATCAATTAGCTGTCAAAATTAATGGAAACTATTCATGAAACACAATTTGTCATATGAACTTTCCACTAATAGGTAACACCATAAAGATAACACATACAGCCCAGCAATATGAGTTTCGTCCGCTATTAACCGAAAATCTTTGCTTCGTAAGAGATGCTGATTTTACCGATACGTCAGTCCTTTAGTTTTATACGTTTTCAAGTTTTCTTGACTATCGTTCACAAAAACATGAAATGACTTACTTTTACAACCTAAGTGTTAATAGTTTCGAAATGTAAAACTGTAGTCTGGTATTATTTAGAGAATAAATCTTGGAAACACACTGGTAAACTCTTTGCCTGTATATAACAATTAACAGATCGCAGAAATTGATCATATTATTGATAAAAGTTAGCAGGCCGAAAAGTACCACTTCAAATAAGACTAACCAGAGAAATGGTATCCAAATTATAAAGCAACCTGCAATCATCAGGGGCATTACTGATTTAGTAAATAACCGACACTAATTAAATTAAAACATCCATTTCCAGGTCAATCAGTGTTGTTTATTTACAAATTATAAAGCATCCCAAAAACTGACCGACACCATACATGTATATACACAAAGAAAAAAATTAAGCACCACCGTGGAAAGTCTGCACCGACAGATACAATCATTGGTGCAGGGAGATTGTTGACAAACTGATGTTACAGAAACGATTGTGATCATAAAAGGGGACATTCTGACGATAAGAAATGACCATTAATGGCAATAAGCTATACAATTTATTCAGGATATCGTTAGCCAAATCAAAAGTGTATTTTAACAAAATAGAAAGATGCTTGTAAGTATGAAACTCGAACATATTGAAGTAAAAATGTCACTCCAAGTGTGTAGAACACATCCCTAGAGCAGAAGGTCAAAACTGCGAATAGTGTCCATTAGCTTTCAACCTGCGTCTCACCTATCCAGTGAGACGCCGGATCTGTTGAAGGGGTAACTGCGCCGATTAGAATCCTTTAGAGCACATTTGTGATAGGGTTTTCAGAAACATCCAAGCCATAGAGCCTCCTGTAGAAAATCTGTACGAATTCGAAGCCGCATTGCATCGTTATTGGCGGCAGTTACCCCTTCAACAGATCAATATATTGTAAAGCTTATTGCCATTAATGGTGATTTCTTATCACCAGAATGTTGCCCTTTATGATCACAATCGTTTCTGCAACATCAGTTTGCCAACAATGCTTAACTTTTTTCTTTGTGTATACTTTTGTATTTTCACCACGGAGAAAAACGGATTTACAGTATTGTTTTTAAAAGTAATGATCTTTAATGTGGCGGATTTGGGGGGGGGGGGGGGGGGGCGCCCCAATGCATTTAATCAATATTTGAGTACACTAATGGTGCAATTACATGTACATGAAGGCAGTAGCGTAGCCAGGCACCCCCCCCCCCCCCCCCCCCTAAAAGGCTAACTCAGAAAACATTTACCCAAGATTAGACCAGATAGGTTAAAATAAACTTTCTGTGGTTTCATTTAAAGAAAAAATCGCAAACGCCGCAATTCGTAATTGTTTACAGTAATGAGAATCTAATGTAACGTGGTGACGAGAGTCTAAAAATATATAAGCGTTGTAAATAGCGTGGACATTGGGCCCAAGGATAATCGGCCACACACCAAAAAATGCGTGATGAGGATTTAAATGAAACTTCTGATGGAATGTTTGGTTTCGTGCATGCACTCGTGTTAGGACTGTTGCATCCGATTGAAAGCACATGCACATACAATAACATTTGAAAACTGTGGACGATGGGAGAGGAGAGAATGAATGGACTTGCTCATCTGTATCTAAATAAAGATTTGCCACAGAATTATTCCAGAGTTATGGATGAATTTTCGCGCAAAAATCCCAAGCTCTCGTTTTAAAGCTATATAGAACTCTGAAACTGCCATTACATGTATGCCCTAATATTGACATTGTTTTGAAATTGTTACTGAGAGTAATATTTCAACAGGCAAAATATACACAGTTCCATTTTGATTATTTTTTTTTTTCGCAAATATAGTTGGCAATCGATAATTCATTATCAGGGGCTTGAACAAAAAACAATTTTCTAACGTTTTATTTAGGTTGAATTTAAAATACTTGATTAATATAAGTAATACGCAAGACGGAATAGAGGTATCACGCTTATGATGTAGGCCTGCTTTAATCCCCCATTGGACCTTCCCGTGTATAACTATTCAGACGTCAGACGTGGTTCTGAGCTAAAACATCTTTCTGGTAGACATATTTTTCCCCCCATCCCCCTTATATTTTTTTACCGCCATACGGGCTATATTTATGTCTAGTTTTACACGCAGAAATGGCTTAGAACGCATCCCCGGCGATCTAGGATCCCAGAGCTTCCGGGGCCTAGGCGGCCCCTGGACACACGCCTTATTGTGCTGTGATAGTTGACGCCCCCCCCCCCCTCACAAGACTCCTGGCTACGCTACTCCATGTAAGCTATGTGTCTTCATTCGTTCAATTGTTGAAAAAACGTTGGTCATTGTTACAAGTTATTTTATAGTCTACCTTCAGATGGTAGTCCGGCTGTCAGCAACTCGGACGTTTTCTTTGGCTACTTTTGCATTTGGAATATCCTATCATTATCACAACAAGGACCAGCCATGCCAGTTAAACTATCAAAAAAATCACCCCCAGACAAAGACGTCATTTCCGTGCACAAATCCGACGTCAAAGCGCAACGTGCTTCATCATTAAGAATTCGGGTAGGGTCTCACAAAGTGGAATTCGTGCAAATTAATTTGATTTACCCGTGACTATATTTCCGATTGCATTCTCAGCACCCCCCCCCCCCCCTCTCCTCCTCAAACCACACCCGGACACACTTAAAAATACCGACTGTTAGAACCCCCCTCCCACTTTCACAAAATCCTGTATCCGCCCCTGCTTTGTGATTTAGAATAGTACAGTTCCTTACAGAAAATTGTTAAAAGTCTAGCTTACACGAAATATAATTTAATGGCATATTGGATGATGTTTTGAAATAAAAATTCCTCATTATCAACATGTGTGAGGTAAGTACAACCTGAAAAAGCAAGATTATTAAAGGTTTCAAGACCACAACTATTTGAATTTCTGCTTGTACATGTACCTTGATTTACAGGAAACAAAGTCTTGTCTCTGTGATATAGCAATCGACAGGAAAAGGGCTGGTGGTTTGATGCTCGTGAAAGCCACCACTGTTAACTCATAAAATCTAATCTAATGAAGATTTATGAGGACATGGGCTACCGTATTCGTATTATTACTTTTTGTATACAGTTTAAATATACACTAATTAAGTACCAATGCCTCATCGGGCCAGACTTTAATAATGTATTGTTTAGGAAGAATTTAAGTGAAGATTCACGAACCTCTCAAGGAATGAGCTGTTCATTAAAGCAAATTTAGAACTTTATAAAGACATTTATTGTGATACTTGCATTGAGTGTGTGGTATAGCGGAGCGAGATTCATTACATTTTCTAAGGCCTGAGTCTCCCTCTTTATAAATTTCAACTAATTAAAAAACATGACGAACTATCGAAGAACGAAGATCAGTTTAATTAATACAACGCTTTTGGTTAGGCATGTCCGCATTTTTTCTGGAATGTGGTCAAAATCACATAGATTGATTTACTGATGTTTTCCGCGGCACTCAAGATTATTTCACTTATATGGCGGCTTTTCCAAGTTTAGCAGGGGGAGGAAACCGAGTCCATTGCCCGGAGGAAACCCCCGACCTGCGGCGAGTACCTGGCAACTCTTCCACATACGGCTACCGAATTTTATTTGGTCAGATTGTGATTCGAACCCGCAAAGCATCGATTGAAGGTCTGTGTGGGACTGAGGGACGATCCCTCTAACCCACTGGCCCCTATGAAAATCCCATAAATGTCACGTCAATCCTCTAAGAAACATATATTCAGTCAATGTTTACATTATTTTACAGAGTTGTACATTATAAATTTATTCTATGGGCAGTCAAATTAGTGACTTTTCGGGACAGACTGAAATAATATCAGTTAATGTCGGTGGAAACACAATTGTCTTGAGACTATTGGGACTTTAGCTTGATAATCGTCTCTTTGAAGCTAGCGGGACAATGCCTAACTTATGCGAATCGTTATACTAGTATGTACACTGTTTTACCTGTGCTTGTAGGTCATTCGTTAAGAAAGCTTAGTTGAAATCATATTGATGTTTCATATATGGATTTACACTCAGTGTACAATAACTCCTTTAGATGGACAATGGACAACATACGTAGCCGTAGTGTCTCGGGCATGTTTGTTAGAAATGTTGTAGCCTGGGCTAATGAGCTAATTAGAAACTCAACTTTTTTGTTAATAAAGATACAATCCAATACCAACACTGTTTTACTGACAATTTTGTAATCGGATGTAAAATAGCTGTCTCTTTTGTATTTGTAAACATACAGAGACAAGGTGGCATAGGGGCCTTCTGTTGGCTCTTGCCGTATAACCTCTAAATACGTATTGCACTTTTAGCGCAATGTATACCGAACAGAGCTACGCGAGCCAAATATTAAGACTTAGAATAGTATGCTTGATATTATTTTAAGTGTTCATGAAATGCAAATATGTGACAATTGTAAAATTAAGTAAGTGGGACTCGTATAGCAGATGCCCCTTAGTTGACAAGACGATAGATTCAAGGGAGACAACAGGATTTCTACAGTTAGTCGTATTATTCAGTTATCCCCCTTTAACTGTTCTTTATATGTGTGATTTCAGTTGATAATGTCCATTTACCTTAAACTCACCTACGCCAATTGAAGGTTTACATCTCGGGTAATCAAATAAAGACAGCTGGCGTAGTCTTTAAGAAACAACAGTTAAACATTGAACATGAAAACGGGGTTTATACTTTCTCTTTTTGACAATCATGTTACTCATTTGTTTTGCAAGTAAGTAAAGCAGGATAGAGATGCATGACTAAGACTAGCTACTCGTTATAAAACAGACTCAAAGAAAGTAAGGATGAATAAAAATGTTGTCATCCCCCAAAATGTTCTTCTGAAATACTCACGACAGGTGCCTTCTAAAGCCTAGCGCACACGAGAGGCGCCGGCCAAGCTGCCGGCCACGCATGGCTGAGAGCTAACCTGTTTCCCCCGTGTGCGCGTAAATTTTGGTGAGATTTTCGCCTCTCGAGGCGGTGAGGAAAGTATCCAGCATGTTTGATATTTTCTGCCTCTCGTGGCAAGAATCTCACCCTGTGCGCACAATGTGAGCTGCCAGCTGAGCTGAGAGGAGGGTAGTCCAATCGCGTGTTCATATTAAATCATGTGACCACTTAGAATATTACGTAACACCGGTAGTGACATTTATTTAGCTTAGTGAACTTGGGTGACCAAGAACTTGCCTCAGCCGAGAGCTCACCGTCTACGCTGAAATCTGTAGCTGCTCCCTTGGCCACGCGTGCCTTGTAGCTCAGCCGGCGCCTCTCGTGTGCGCTAGACTTTAACAACAGTCTGCATGCACATATCGCTGGCCTTGGGATCGCAGCTATTGCGAGTAGTGCGTGTTTTATGACTTCAACTTCAACATTTCACTTAGACCACTACAGTGGTATAAAAGGTACATAGGTAGGATTACAGAACGGATAATGAGTGTGCAGTTTACACAGAACATTAATACAGTATATGAGGGGTTCAGTTTTCGCTCTTTCTGTGCATTGAATTGTACGTTATTCTGCAATGGCACTCATTATATTTCACATACATTAGTACAACCGGACCTGAATATTTTTATTAACTTTTCATTTTGGCCAGCCTGTTGAAAGAGGCACTTGAATGGTGTCACTCCTTTGTCTTGAAAACAACTGCTTGTTGTCGATTCTCCTTGTAGGAAATATATGTAATAATCGATCTGAAAAAATACTTTGCATGTAACTCGTCTAAATCAATCTTCAGATATTATAAAACTTACAAACTTGTTGCGTATGAGTAAAACATGCTTAGTAATAGGTAACATGTTAAACAAACCTTAATTGGAACTCCCATAAAACACACTTGGACATTGCTGATTAATTGATAAAATATATGTTTCATAACGGCATTGCCCCAACTTACCAGGTGATAGGATCTACTTGTTATTGTCTAATTACTTAGCACTTGTATAAAAGGTCTCACCGAATCTTTGAAATTCTTTGAAACTGGCGGCAGTTATTGTAAAAGTGTCAAATCAACAGCTGTCCCATATCTAGTGATTCACTCACTATATATTGTCAACATAGATAATACTTATACTGCTAGATTCAACACTCCCCTTTGCCAATACACAGTATTCATTATTTACAGAAATTTAGGATGCTTACACATTTCTGTTACATTCTACAGGATTTATGAGCCACATATAACCACATGTATACAATATTTGTTTAGGACCGCCATTAAGCAAACGATACCCAGGTGTTAAAAGTAAAAGTTGAGGAAACGTCTACACAATACAATATCGATGTCGCAAACTCTTCACAGACAAGGGTATTCCGTTGTCAGACTAGATTGTAATTATTATATAAAAGCTAGAGACTAAGTTAATAAGATCTTCAGTTTAGTAGAACTGTCTGTTTCATATGTTTTTCCAAAATGGCAATTGTTAAGTCTATGTTAAGTTTGCCAACACGTTAATGATAAAATATGTAACAGAAAGTTTGCTGTAACAGATGGAACTCGGGCATTATTTTTATATCAGGATGTGGATTGAAGTTCAACACTGGCGTCAGTCTAAAGATAATCGATAGATCATCAAAGTATTGCGTCGTAATCAACATTTAATACTCTTTTTCAAACAGTTGCCAGCAAGTCGTCTCGGCGAGGCAGCACCAAATAAAAAAAACAGTGGTAATTTGCCCTGCCACAAGGAGAAAACGTCTTCATATGACTGAAATACCGTTAAGCCGGACGAAAAACCCAAATCACTCACTCAAACGGTTGCTGGTTTCATTCTAGATTAGATACGGAAATGTATGTTCTGTGAAAACCGCAGAACGTCAGGTGGTAAAACAATATTAAATGTGACGTAAACTGATTGTTTAAACCACGACGGTGAAACCAGTGATGGCATGAAAGGCACACCTAAGGACTCCTGTTATCTACTAGCTTCGCCCTGTCCAATGTAAAAATGATTAGCTAATTTTATATTTAATAATATCACTGCACAGAAATTACGGCTAGATACGAAAACCGACATGGGATTGGATGTCTTTTCTAACACAGCGTCAGGGATATTAAGCAAGTTTATATGGTTGGCAGTATCCATTGAACACCAGATTCACCCAATGGATTTTATTCATTTAGTCAATAATTGCCAAATGGAGATTGATTTACGCGTCCAGAAACATGTCCACCTTATAATCAACGTCACTAACCAGAGTCTTAAATAAAATAAACTGCGTCCAGTCTGTGAATTTCCTCTCCATTAAACCAGAACAAGCTTGTGGTGAGAGAACATTTGTAACCACCATAAGCCATAGAGATTGTTGGTGATATATATGACTAATTGACGGTGATCGCGTTGATACTAAAACAACATTCACACATATTGGGTTCTACAATAAGTCGTGATAGCTACCCCAAACTTACCCTGTATCCACCTCTCAATACCTCCGTTGGGATAATTATTCTCAAATGAATATAAACGTCCTGACGTTTAACCAAAGCCCTTTTTATGATGTAAAATAATCATCATCTTTGTTAAATGGAATATAAAAGTAGACTATCGCTGATTCTTCTTGGAAAATAAGCCGTGATTTATCTCGAATAAATTACAAATCATCAACAATTTTACAAAGCTAAAAATGATATACGTAGCCCCCCCCCCCCCCCCCCCTACCAACGTTTGCATGGAGTTTAAATAAAACAGCATGACTATTTCTACCAGGCATCCGTGAATACCAGTAAACAGTTTATACTTATAGTATGTAACCGGGACACACGTGGACCTTGTGGCATGTGAGGAATTAAATTAATGAAAAAGAAATTAATAAATATAGTGAAATCTGAACATTGAATGTTGACAGAACTGTACCAAAAAGTATGGATATTTGATATATTGATATTTGATTTGAGTGAAGTAAATTACTGCCCGATACGAAAAGCGACACCTGACAGGAGAAAGTCACAAGACGTGAACTCGTTCTATCGGTAGCTGAGACAAGTCTTCGGGCATTGCTTTTTGATTAGGTATGTATTATAAAACAAAAAACAAACAAAAAATCAAATTACAGCAAATATCAATAAGATAAGCAAACAACCCTCATCGTTTAGTGTTATTGACAGATAACGCATGGTAAACGTGAAAATCACTCTGAATTGCCCGAATTTAAAACCGAACTATATTTGATCAAAACCACTTTTGCAAAATTTTTGGCGTTTTACTGTTTGACAATATCACTCCATTTTTATGCACCCAGTGTGATTAATTAGTTGTTCAATATTGAGGATGTTGTTAAAGATTTGATCAATTGAACATCACAAAGTTTATTGATTTTCAGTTACGATCAGTGGATACAAAATAGTAAAAACAAACCATTTTTGAGTTACAATTCAAAGAAAATAATACCCCATCCCATAATATCCCATTGTTTGTTTTGTATGTTTTCCTTCCACTGCTTGTATAATATTTGTTAATAAATACGTTTACTCTGTTTTTAATATAAATTAAAGTTTCTACATAAAATCTGCTGATTTTTCATTACTTCTTCGTTAAATATTTTGTCTCGTAACGATTACTCTTATCAACATGTCTATAGTGATATGATACTAATTGAAATCTTTTTGGATCTGTTTTATTTTCAATGAAATGAATCAACAATTGGTATGATTCAACTGTTGTATCTCCTATAAGCTGGGGGTACCAGTATAATTGTGTCTTGGACTAAACTGTATGTGACCAGGACTCTTAAAACGCTACCCTGTTCAAGGCAAGGAGCTTTTCGACAAATCAAGGTTTCAATAGGTTACAGGATACAGCCATTTTACCAATTCTAAGCTTACATATTCTCAGTCAAACTGTGATATTTTCAAAATTTGTTAGAATTAAACAAACACACAAAAATCTTCTATCAGGCATTGGTTGAAAGCTTAAAGTATGTACAATAGACATGCATTAGTTTCAACCCAATGTTCAAATAACCCAGATACAAAACTATCGCGATATAAGTCACTTCCTAGCTTTATCATATCTGAGATCAATTTTCACTGGCTGAATTTTAGAAACTGGATGTTTTGACCTACAGTTAATATACATGCCAAAGTGCCAAATATTGAACTCCATGTGAGCATTTGATTACAGCCAATGTGTATTTGGTGGAAGATAGAACACTTCTTAGAACATTGGATTCTGATGTCTCGAAATATGTGACCAAGAAACCTAAGGCATTACTTCGTCTGAGGTCTACACGTCCACGAGGACATTCATTTTAAAATCAATCGAGGGGTTTAAATGTTGATTATTTACGAGGCACAACATAGCATACTAGCAGAGTACCCTCATACCATAGTCCAGGAAACGATTAACCTCTACCGACGACCCTGTCGACATTACGACGTCGAGATTCCGTTTCTGTCTGTTAAAAGAAGATTAAACCTCATCAGAAAGCTCCGATAAAGATTGAATAGAAATTACACGGGAGACAACAAGTGCTTAACCAGACATTCATGATCGACGGAAGCTAGTGTTATTAAGGCTGGCTGTTTACAAAGCCCCAAACGTTGACAGTGCAATAGATGTTTCGATGTTTAATTTTCGTCAAAAATTCCAAACCACATATGTGTCTGATAAAAGCATTTGCTTATTTGGTATGTCGAATGTTTGTAAGCGTGCTGTTAAATCTGTTGGTATCTGGAATCTGATGTAATCAAAGATAATATTTTATAATCATTAACAGAATCTTAACGATTGTATAATTGTGCTTAGAATACCCGGAGTCGAGAATTCGTCACACAGTTCTACAGAAATGACGGATTCGGTTTCCATTGAGCGGAATACCCATAGATGACAACCAGCAGTATATTAGTTCTTCATACGTCAACTGGTAATGCGATTCTAACTCTGGATTGAACGAAATCATTAGTTTTTACTCCTGGGGCAATTTTTGCCCAAGGGTATTATCGTTGCATTTGTCATCCGCCTGTCAGCTGTACCTTATAAACACAAAATCTAAAAAAGCCTTTTAAAATTTTGAATCTTCAAACAGTTGTTTGACATGGTATCTTTATAGCTAAGTGTGATCTTAACTACCATGGTAACCAATGCTAAAGGTATACGTTGCCATTGGTAATTAAGATCAACTTATATAAGCTAAGACCGCTTTGTGAAACTGGGCCCAGGACACTTGGAAAAACAACTTTGGAATTCTCTAGCAGATTGTATATCATATGATACCTGTCGCCATTACCAATTTCCAGGTTTAGACACAGTCAATCATATGTAGAATTTGGGATTGTAAAGACGCCACAGAATAAATTCAAAGGGCCTTCACTGAGATGCGCAATGCGATGAGAAAATAGATACACTCGACATTTCTACTTATAGAAAGTAAATAAAATAGTATTTTACCAGTAGGCGGCCCCTCAGAGCCATTATAGGCCTAGTTTCAAAGATTTATTTGTGGGGTTGAATTATATACATCAGTTCCCCCTCTACATCCGTTTTAGCTTTAAATCTCAGTAATGCTAGGTAATGTCAATGATCTCCTACAGAGTAAGTCACTGATTCATATCATGTGAAGGTGCGACATTCCATTAACCTAGGCTTTCTCTATTCATAAATAATGAAAGCGATTAACCTCTACGGCTGCCCCTGTCAGCTATATAACGTCTGGGTCGAGAACTCCTGTGTTTAAAGTTAATTACAACCAGTTCATTCAGCTTTTACACTCAATACCCCAATATCTGTCAGCTCTTTATATCCTATATATAGAACTCAAACTTTACTTTGTTCATACCAGATACTTAGATTATGAAAACTCAAAATATTCTGCCAGTTTAAAGAGAAACGCGCTTAATTCATGTTTAAAGCCTTACTACGATCGATCCGTAAATTATTGATAGTTTTTTTTACAGTTTCAGAATTTCAGTAACGATTTGATATATGACTGACCTTTCCTCGTACACTTATCTATGCTCCTGGTGGATCACATATATTACTATTATTCCCCTATATATTTATGCTCTATGGTTCAGGATACCAATGTCCACTTAGTTAGAACATAACCTCTACATTATCCTATTGTGTTGTTATCTAAAGTATTATATGTGTTTGTGTACAGTCGAGTTGCTACGGATATCCTAAGTAGGAAAAATACTAACTAAAAGACTCTTGTAAACTTGACTTGTTACATTTGTATCGTAGATGTATCGAAAGCAGTGAACATCTGAAGGAAATACATGCAATGTGTGGAATAAACGCTAGTGTCTACGAGCATTTGTTTTTCATCATCAAGTAACACCAGAAGTCTATGAACAGGGAAGTGTGAAATGTCGCATTACCCCATATTCAGGGCACTGGCGCTTTCAGCCTGCTTATACTACATTATGTGACGTTTATGCGCGGTAGATTTTGAAATTGTCAACGGTTGCGCAATTTCAAATCAGAAAATAAATTCATTCTCCACTTACTGCATCTATCGGCAATTCCAGTAACCGCAGTTCGGAGAATGCATTGGTTTTTATAAAAGCTTTACCGAACATGCGACTCTGACATCTCCATTTGGACTCAAATCGTTCCAAACAAGTCGTCTTGTCTCATTTTCAACTTTATGAAGTTCTTCGGAAACTTTAACTTTTGCTCCATCAAGTACTGTTATCATAAATAAAATGTTCGCCATGTTTTTTTCTTATGCATCCCATAATAGTTCATAGGAGAAAGTGAAGAAAAGCCACGCTTTCTGACTAACCGAGAGAGGGCTCTGTGTATGGTGACCTCTGGGTCAAACGGCGCCAATGCCCTCAATACTATGTAATGGAACGCTTCACACTTCCACATTCATAGACTTCTGGTAACACTGATTCCATTTCTTCATCAGTCCGCTGAACGATTAACCCCGATCTGATACCCAAACAAGATTTAACCGACGAGGTCTGGTAATTAAATAATAAACCTAATCAGTCAAATTGTTGAATGAAAACTGAAGTGGAAAGTACACAAAAGTCGCCCACAGATATGTCGTAAATGGATCCAATCGGATGACATTGACGCTGGGGAGTTTATAGATGCAGTTCAAAGGGTGTGATCAAAGCCTCACTTGTGCTTTTCTGATATTTGTGTAAAAAATGTATGCACGAGCTTTATATGAAAATAAATGTATTGGAAGTTTAGCATTCAGCAAAATCTTTATTTTGAATAATTTTGCACAAGTGCTCTCCAAAATAGAGAAGATGTTTATGTTAAAAGTTAAGTTTAATCTGCCTATGTTGTGACAAGCGATATTGTTATTGCCGCCAGAAAAGTATAGTGAAGCATCCGGTAAAGTGCCAGCTGTGTCCAACAAGTCCAGAGAATGCATTAAGATTGTCTCATTGAGTATTTCCATCTCACGTCTCTCTATCGAATTTCTGCCACCGAGTCATTTAATTGCAAATGTGTTGGTATCTGAAATTGGTTTAATTCAAAGCCAATATTCTTAATCACGATAGACAGATTCTTAACGAGTGTTGTCTTAAGCTTAGAATACCACCATGGGGATTTTGTCAATACTTTGACAATCTTGATAAACAGTTGTTGTAAAACTTTCAAGTTGATCTTAAAGTTTTCTTAAAGTGGCATGAGCTGCCAAAATGTTGATATTTTGACGTTAAAACAGAATGTTGAAATTATCGGCTATATTTCTCAAGACACATTATTCAGAAGTCTTTTAGTGCTTGTAGTCTCGAGAATGTACGATAAAGTATTATTTTGAATTAACTTTGGCTTAGAATACATGAATGGTCGTCCCGGTTATTAAAATTTTGTTTACTTTTCGAAGACTATTCCGGTTTGTATAGGCCACATACTGTATGGATTTTCCTCATTCCAACACCAATCCTTTAGTTTTTCAACGAACTTCAAAGCCTCTTACTGTCGTGACGATCAGAAATTATGAAAAAAGTGTGAATTTTGGCAGCTCATGCCACTTTAAAGAAAGAATATAAATTTCAGTTGTCGCAATATAATATCTCAAGTTCTCAATTTTCAAACTAACTTCCATATTGTCGTACTTTCAAATAGTAAGATATATACAGCTTTTTATGTATGTTCTCTCTCCGTGTTTGTTCACGAATTAAAAGTGGTTTCAAATTGCTCCTTACCCTAGTAATTTGTTACATTGCATTTCACAGGAGTTTTCTAACAATGACAATTGAATGAGTACTGTTGTCGAGATCGTGAATTAAAGGAATCCATAATGGCTTAGGGGGAATTATTGGAGGGTTATGATCTTACCCACTGCCATATCAGATGTCTGTTGTTTGTAATAATCAGCTGGATACAAATACAAACCGGATAAAACAATCAAAATTGCAAAACTCTGAATCTTGTTAGTAGATTAACTTGTCGCGCACATTTTCCTTTATGGAACAACGCAAACACATGACATGTCACACCGATTTTGAGATAACAAATGATTTTCTAGTCAAAGATAATTGTTGGGTTTGAAAGAAACAAATCCTTAAAATACTCAGATTTACTCAAATTGATTCAGTTTGAACAGTCTGATTTATTGTTGACGGCACTGTCTGATTCATTGTTGACGGCACTGTCTGATTTATTGTTGACGGCACTGTCTGGTTTATTGATGGCGGCACTGTCTGGTTTATTGATGGCGGCACTGTCTGATTTATTGATGACGGCACTGTCTGATTTATTGATGGCGGCACTGTCTGGTTTATTGATGGCGGCACTGTCTGATTTATTGTTGACGGCACTGTCTGATTTATTGATGACGGCACTGTCTGATTTATTGATGGCGGCACTGTCTGATTTATTGTTGACGGCACTGTCTGGTTTATTGATGGCGGCACTGTCTGGTTTATTGATGGCGGCACTGTCTGATTTATTGATGGCGACACTGTCTGGTTTATTGTTGACGGCACTGTCTGATTTATTGTTGACGGCACTGTCTGATTTATTGTCGGCGGCAATGTCTGATTTATTGGCGACAGGTAACAACTTTCTGTGCTGTGAGACAAAACACGCACTATCTGTGAAGCTACCAGCTGTCCATAGAAGTTCAGTAGAAGCATGTTACATTTACTCGTTTCAACGGTACACAATATTATGCTATGGCGATTTTTATATTTGGATACGCGGTTGTTAAAATGCCTTTACCCACAAAACAAATTTCCAAAGCAAAGTTTTCGTATCGCTAGAAAATTGCTCAAGGTTTTAACTCTCACATTGAACAATACAGGAGGCTTTAGTAAAGTGTAATTTTGCAAAATGGCGGCCTGTGTATGTTTGTTTATTACCACGGAAGCGTTGTTATAGGAATGTAGGTGTCACGGAAGCCATGTTGTGAGAAAAAAAAGTAGGTGTCACGGAAGCCTTGTTATGAAAGAAAAAGGTAGGGGTGTCAGGGAAGCGTTGTTATGTGTAAATGCACCGCAGCAATTATCTCCCTTTTTGCATTCTCTGTTGACACGCGAGGGCGCTAAAAAGTCCGTGCTATCAGTCAGTCTTGGGCGAGGTAGCCTCATGCGTGCATGTGTGTAGAAGACCCATTGTGGTTCGTATGTTTATGTTTATATGTTATAATTGAAGTAAGATTTCCTCTATTATTCAGTTGGTAAAAGTGTAAAAAAAAAGTAATGTGTGTAAATATTTTGTGGTTATGGTGTTGCATAAATTGTGGTATTTCTCTGCGTATATTTTGCGTATGTTGTGCGTATGTTATGCGTGTATGTTGCGTCTATTTTGTGTACTTCTTTTAACTATATAAAACAGTAATTTTTACCATTCTGATAAGCCCCTTTTTTACAATTATATTGTAGTTTTACGGAGCCATAGCGTAATAAAGGGCTGCTGTTTAGAAAACATCTTGGTGTTCTTTCTTGAACAATTTATTGCGAGCCACGGTAATCTGGTAATTCTGCGGGCGATTCCTCACGCCACATTACAGTAAAACACACGGCCTTTACCAGCCATGCCTGGCCCAAGATTACCTGTTTGACTGCCTGAGTCAGTTGGGAATCTCTAGACTCTATTGTTTGTGAGCATACCTGACCAGAGCTATTAGGAGCCAGGTGAGCCTGATACTAGCCATGCCACACGATTGAATCCCTATATTTGACGGCGATTCAGTTAATCTTCGACGAAAATATTTCTTACGGCGTATGCCTTCTAGTTGGGCTACTCTTTGTAATTGCCAGACAATTGGAAATGCTTTGGTACCTGTGATCCATGTGACGATTCCGGTTTCCACTATATGCTAACCTATATCATATCATCATATGACCTACAGATATTCTTTAGAGCTAACTGTGATACATTTTTCTGTGATCCCGTACGTTATATATGGCCTACCTGTGATTTTGATTCCTTGCGTCCCCTAATGCCTTGGATAACGAGTAATTCCTCCTTCGAAGTTAACTATTATCTAATGAAATAGAGGAGCCTCCAACATATTCAACTAATTAAAGCGAACTTTTGTGACCAATGAACTTTCAACGGACAGAACTGTGATACAACAAAAATGAACTCTATCTTGTTTGCTATATTTTAACCAGAATTTTACACCTCATATTCTTATCAATTCCGAACTCAGATATATTTAATGATATTTATACATGAACAATTACTTGAACCAGTTTCTGTGATTATTAATGAGATTGATTGGTGTTCTGCTCACTGACGGATTATTTTTCTGCAAAAGGTCGACTTATCTAACATTTGCTTTGATCATATATTTTCTTTGAAAGTTTTTTTTGTTTTTCATATTTTTGAATTGCTACCTGTGAGTTTTGTTTTCATTTTGTGTTTGTGTGTCAGTGCGCATGTGCGATTGAGTGTTTGGGCAGTTAATCTAAATCCTTACCTAATGATGGAAAATTTGCAACCTTCAAATGAAATTAACGCTGATCTCGCGTGTGAGCAGAGAGATGACGGGGAGGTAGCGAGTGGGCGTACTAAGAAACCTACTGTTGAGTATCTCGAGTGGCAGTTGGGCCAGCGCGAGCGTAACTTCAAAATTTCAGTTTCGGCCTGGAGAAAACAAGAAATTAAAGTTTTGCGTATATTGTCGGACTCGACGGATGTCTCGTTGCTACGAACGGAGCGCGACGTGCTTTTGGAACTGTTAGAGCGCGTATCACGTGACTATGTTGACCTCGAAACGACGTTGGTTGATCTCTGGCGCTGCATTTGATAAGTACGAAACAGTGGAGGTAGATAACCAAACCATTATGAAAGAAATAGTAGAACGCCTTCGTGAGTTAAATTTCGCCGACACACTATCTAAAGCATCGCATAGTTCTAAAAAATCGCATTCTTCTAAGAAATTGCGTAGTTCTAATAAATCGCATGCGTCATCGCGTTTGTCTAATTTTGCGAATACCACGCGCGTGCAGGTTGCCGCCGAAGCGGCTGCTATTAAAGCGGAGTTGGGGTTTGTTCAAGAGGAGACAAAACTTAAAACCGAACTTGAACATCTTAAAATTATGAAACGGTTGGAAATTACAAATGCAAAATTAGAGGCGATCGACGAAGCTGGCAGAGCTAAGGAAGCGAGTCTCGCTTTGAGTTCTTTACCTGGTCGAGATAAAGATTATGTGTCAAACTACTGCTATTCTAAAGGATTTAACGAACCGTTACCAGATGTGTCAATAATTGCTCCATTGAAACAAAGTCCTTTGAATGATAATTTGGTTAACATTACTAACTTTGAACGTGCGGAAGAAAGCTTTGCAAACCCTTTTGATATCGGGTGTAATCCAAATTCTGTCTTAGCCCAACCTTCTGTTAAACCCAACTTAGGTAATCAAAGGTCAGCGAACTATTTGTCCGAAACTAATCCATTTTTTCAAATACCACCTGAGGTCACTAGCCCAACCATAATAAAACCCGAAGGTAATATAGAATCTGTTACATTTGCCAAACCCTCTAAGTACCCCTTGTCGGATTACGATAACATTAAAGGTAATGATATTCCATACGTTGAAAACCAGCCTTTTAATCCTTATAAAAACCCTAACACTTCGCCGGGTGACACACAAGGTAAGAATTTTCCACAGTCTGATTTTGCTTTATTTACTAAATGTCTTACCGATCCACTCACACTTGGTCGGCTTCCTACCCCAGAGCCGGGAATCTTCCATGGTGATCCGTTGGCGTATCCTGGATGGAAATGCGCCTTTGATACTTTAATTGGCAATAAGTTAATTCCTACTGCAGAGCGTATTTATTATCTTAAGAAATATCTTGGGGGTTCTGCTAGGGAAGCAGTTGAGGGCTACTTTTTGGTGTCTAACGATACGGCCTACGAAGAGGCAATACGTTTGTTAGACGAACGATTTGGAAACCCCTTTACTATTGCGAATGCGTTTCGAAGGAAACTGGATTCTTGGCCGAAGATTGCGAGTCGCGATGGTATAGCGTTGCGGAAATTTTCGGATTTTCTCAGACAGTGTCATACTGCCATGTCATCAATAGAGAGCCACCAGCCCCGATAGCTCAGTCGGTAGAGCGTCCGCTTCAGGCCTGGGAGATCCGGGTTCAAGCCCGGGTCGAGTCAGACCAAAGACTTTAACAGTGGTAGCTGTTACTGCTTCGCTTGGCGCTCAGCAATAGGAGTTAGAGCAGCGACTGGTTGGCCCGGTGTCAGTATACTGTGACTGGGTGAGGGGGCTTGCTGGTTGTCTTCGGCAAGTCGTCTCGGTGAGACAGCACCTAAAAGAGCGGTGGAAATCCGCCCTGTCACAAGGAGACAACGTCTTCATATAACCGAAATACTGTTGAGCAGGACGTAAAACCCCAATCACTCACTCACTCACTCAATAGAGAGCCTGAAAATACTTAATGACTCTCATGAAAACCAGAAGCTAATGGGTAAATTACCCGATTGGTTGGTCTTACGCTGGAGTCGCTTGGTTGCCGAGTGGAAAGAAAGGTATGTTCAATTTCCTCCATTCGGTGAATTTGTATCCTTTTTAATCAAGGAGGCGAATATTGCCTGTCAACCAATGAACAGTTTCCAACCAAACAAATATAAGGTGAGTCCAAACGAAAGGTCCGTCGGTAAATATGAAGGTATATATAAGCCCGATGTCAGATCTTTTTCTGTAGGTTTAGATGAAAGGCCGAAATTGGTATGTTTCCTCTGTAAAAAGGATCATTGTTTGGATAGTTGTGAAATCTTTCTATCAAAACCCTTGCCAGAAAGAAAAGACTATGCTTGGAAAAATCGTCTTTGCTTCGCCTGCTTAAAATGTGGTCATCGATCGAATCAATGTCGCCAGCAACGAAAGTGCGAAGTTTGCCTCAAACTACATCCTACTTCCCTGCATGGAGACAGGAAAGATAACGATAGGGTTCACGAAAAGCTGTCTAAGAATGAGGTTAGTGTTCAGTCTGGTGTAAGTCATCTTAACAATGTTGATAAAAATAGTAAATCTTCTATGATATTACCGGTCTGGGTTTCCCATGTTGATTTCCCAGGGTTTGAACGTTTGGTTTATGCTCTGTTGGATACCCAGTCAGATACCACCTTTATACTGGATGGTACTTGTGAATCTCTTGGCTTGACGGGTTCACCAGTTAAACTATCGCTTTCAACGATGTCTTCTAAAGACGAGTTGATTAGCAGTCGTCGCATTTCAGGTTTGTTAGTACGGGGGTACGATAGTCCAATTAATATTCCACTCCCTTCTACATATACCAGGGATATTATGCCCGCCAACAGATCGCATATCCCGACTCCCGACATGGCCCAGCAATGGCCACACCTCCAGAGAATAGCCCACAAATTGGTTCCTCTATTAGATATTGAAGTTGGTTTACTGATTGGCTATAACTGTTCTCGCGCATTGGCGCCCAGAGATGTTATTCCCCCAGTTGGAAACGAGCCTTATGCTCAGCGCACAGATTTGGGTTGGGGAATAGTGGGCATAATTAATCCTGACCTTGTAGATTTTGCGGATGACCCGATTGGCGTGAGTCACAGAGTTTTGGTAAGTCACAAACCCCTTCATGAAAGCAATCAAGGTATTCTAACCGCTCGGAAAACTGTTAAAGAAGTTATAAATCCTGAATCTGTGGTCAAAATGTTAGAATTGGATTTCAGTGAACAGTCAACAGACCAAGACACGAACTCACGGGAAGATCGTCTATTTCTCGAAAAGGTATCAGAAGGTATAAGAGTTACCGAAAATGGTCACTGAAATTCCGCTTCCATTCAAGGTAAATTCTCCTCAGCTTCCAAACAATAAATCCATGGCTGTACAACGCCTTAAAACTCTGAAGAAAAAATTGTCACGTGATGAAAAATATAAATTGGAATATACTAACTTCATGAAATGTATCATTGATTCTGGCTATGCTGAGAAGATTGAAGTAACAGATACCACATGTAAGAATGTTTGGTACATACCACATCATGGGGTTTATCACCCGAAAAAACCCAACAAAATTCGCGTCGTTTTTGATTGTAGTGCTAAATTTCAAGATACGTCTTTAAATGACGTTCTGTTACAAGGTCCGGACCTCACTAATGCGTTGGTAGGTGTTCTTTGTAGATTTCGTCTCGAACAAACTGCCATCATGTGCGACATAGAGAAAATGTTTTTTCAGTTCCATGTGAGAAGAGAAGATCAAGACTACCTTCGGTTCCTTTGGTGGCAGGACGGGGATATATCCAAGGATCCAGGTGAGTATCGCATGAAGGTACACTTGTTTGGTGCAGTTTCCTCCCCAGGCTGTGCCAATTTTGGCTTAAAGCAAGCTGCTGAAGAAAATGAAAAGGTGTTTGGCAAAGCTGCAGCTGACTTTATTAGATTCGATTTTTATGTCGACGATGGGCTTAAATCCGTTTCCTCCGTACAAGAAGCTACAGACCTCATTAATGCAACCAGAAAACTTTGCCATACCAGAGGTTTACATCTTCATAAATTTGTGTCAAATTCAAGTGAAGTTATCCAATCTCTACCGGAGGCTGATCGAGCGTCTACCGGTAAACATCTTGAATTGATGAACGAGTCCTTATCCGTTGAGCGAGCATTGGGGATATATTGGTGTGTAATCTCTGACACTTTTCAGTTTCATATTTTATTACAGGACAGACCATTCACACGGCGTGGACTGTTATCAACTGTTAGCTCTGTCTTCGATCCGTTGGGATTCTTGGCACCGATTATTTTGGTTGGCAAACAGTTGCTTCAAGCAATGTGTCGAGAAAAAACTGGTTGGGATGTTCCTCTGTCCGATGATATGCGATTAGCTTGGGAGAAATGGAGGACTAGTCTTCTTGAAATCAGCGGACTTAAAATCCCTCGCTGCTATAAGCCACCCAATTTTGGAAAAGTTGTTCAGGTAGAGTTCCATCACTTTTCAGATGCAAGCGTTGCAGGTTACGGACAGTGCTCATATCTTCGTCAGGTAGACGTTGCCGGCAACGTTCATTGTGCATTGGTAATGGGAAAAGCCAGAGTTACTCCCCTTCGTCCAGTAACCATACCTCGGCTCGAACTAACCGCAGCATTGGTATCAGCCAAGGTAAGGAACTTAAACTGAATGCCAAGCATTTCTTCTGGACCGACAGTAAAGTAGTTTTAGGTTACATTTCAAACGACACTCGTAGATTTCATATCTTCGTCGCCAACAGGGTTCAGCAAATAAGAGACGTAAGTTGTCCGACACAATGGCATTATGTTTCAAGTAAAAACAACCCAGCAGATTTAGCCTCTCGTGGATGCGAGGTAAGTGAGTTAAAGACGTCGTCTATGTGGTTTAATGGTCCAAGTTTTATTTGGTGTAATTCTATTCCCTCAGAGCAAGTAACTGATTATCAACTAAATCCCGAGGACGTGGAAGTCAGAAAAGTAAATGTAGCAATGTCACGGTTGAAATCTGCTGCTCAAGGTTTGGGCAGCGATAGGTTTCTTTATTTCTCTGACTGGTTTCGCCTGAAAAGGGCTGTGGCAGTTTGTCTTCGTGTGAAAAAACTTTTTCTTTGTCTATTGGCTTCAAAGAAAGGAATCAAGCGTGACGCACCTTACGTTAACAAAGCTTCAATTAGTGTTTCTGAGATCGAAGAAGCTCAAATTGAGATCATTAAAGTTGTTCAACAGGAAGTATTTTCTCAGGAGATCCTGACTCTTAGTTCAGCAAGTAAAACCGGCGATCACCGACCATCTCTTCAGAAAGGTAAGTCTCTATCGAGTCTTGATCCATTTGTAGATGATTATGGTATATTGCGAATTGGGGGACGACTGGCGAGATCAAGTCTGTCAGTAAATTCTAGGCATCCTGTCCTACTTCCTCGACATCATCACGTAAGTACCCTTATTATTCGCTATTTTCACGAGAAAAACGGGCATACTGGGAGGGGAATGACGATAAACGCTATACGGGAGCACGGTTTCTGGATTATCGGTTGCAGTGGTGCTGTAGCAAAGCAGATTGCGCATTGTGTTATTTGTCGAAAATTGTTTTCTTCCTCGGGTCAACAAAAGATGGCAGATTTGCCCCTCGATCGCATGGAGGAAACTCCTCCGTTCACGTTTTGTGGTTCAGATTTTTTTGGTCCTTTTCTGATTAAGGAAGGTAGAAAAGAGTTAAAGCGTTATGGGGTCATTTTCACCTGCATGGCGTCTCGTGCCGTCCATATTGAGGTAGCTAATTCCCTCGATACTTCGTCTTTCATAAACGCTCTCAGACGGTTTATTAGCATACGCGGACCTGTTCGACAACTTCGGTCAGATTGTGGGAC
The DNA here is from genome assembly GCA_963971465.1 of Lepidochitona cinerea. Classification (NCBI taxonomy): domain Eukaryota; kingdom Metazoa; phylum Mollusca; class Polyplacophora; order Chitonida; family Tonicellidae; genus Lepidochitona; species Lepidochitona cinerea. The sequence goes on from OZ020560.1 coordinate 936,989, forward strand.
AAATTTCGTTGGTGCACAGCAAGAGTTAAAGAAAGCTCTTTCGGAGCTAGATAACGCTCGTGTTGGCGAGTTTTTGCTTAAAAATTCTTGTGACTATGTTGTGCAACGGCAAAATCCCCCACATGCGAGCCACATGGGAGGAGTCTGGGAACGCCAGATCCGCACGATTCGGCGTATTTTGACTGGCTTGTTACATAGTGTGGGTACGCAGTTAGACGACGAGTGTCTACGCACTCTCTTATGCGAAGTTTCAGCTACGATCAACAGTCGACCTCTTACGCTTGAAACAGTAAATGATCCAAATTCCATCGAACCGTTGACCCCCAATCATTTACTTACGTTGAAGTCTCAAATTATTTTGCCCCCACCCGGTAACTTTAGTCGCGAAGACGTGTATTCTCGTAAACGTTGGCGTCGTGTGCAACACTGTGCTAACGAGTTCTGGTACAGATGGCGTAACGAGTATTTACAATCTATTCAGGTGAGACAAAAGTGGCATCGACCAAAACGTAACTTGATAGTTGGCGACATAGTGCTATTGAAAGACGCAGTTCCTCGTAACATGTGGCGCCTCGGACGTGTTCACGAGACATTTGTCGATGAAGATGGTTACGTGCGTAAAGTTGTTGTGGCAGTGGGCAACACAAATCTGGACTTGTACGGCAAGCGCTTGGGCCCAATTACGTATCTCGAAAGACCTATTCAAAAGTTAGTTTTAATTCTAGAAAGGCTTGGGGATACACAATTAACTGAAAATTGATTTCAATTTTGAGGAGGTATGTAAATGCACCGCAGCAATTATCTCCCTTTTTGCATTCTCTGTTGACACGCGAGGGCGCTAAAAAGTCCGTGCTATCAGTCAGTCTTGGGCGAGGTAGCCTCATGCGTGCATTTGTGTAGAAGACCCATTGTGGTTCGTATGTTTATGTTTATATGTTATAATTGAAGTAAGATTTCCTCTATTATTCAGTTGGTAAAAGTGTAAAAAAAAAGTAATGTGTGTAAATATTTTGTGGTTATGGTGTTGCATAAATTGTGGTATTTCTCTGCGTATATTTTGCGTATGTTGTGCGTATGTTATGCGTGTATGTTGCGTCTATTTTGTGTACTTCTTTTAACTATATAAAACAGTAATTTTTACCATTCTGATAAGCCCCTTTTTTACAATTATATTGTAGTTTTACGGAGCCATAGCGTAATAAAGGGCTGCTGTTTAGAAAACATCTTGGTGTTCTTTCTTGAACAATTTATTGCGAGCCACGGTAATCTGGTAATTCTGCGGGCGATTCCTCACGCCACATTACATTATGGGAAAACAGGTAGTTGTCACGGAAGCGTTGTTATGGGAAATAAGGTACGTGTCACGGAAGCTTTATGAGAAAAAATGTAGTTTAAACGGAAAAAAATCCCGCCCTAGTCTTTCGGACATTTGTTATGAAAGGCCAAGTATCCCTAGTTTACCACAAGTAACATCACTAAAATGAAACATTGAGCATATTGTGTATTTGAAAAAGTTTTCAATTTAGCGATCGTTTATTCTCGGGAGTTCTCGAAGCTATGTGGGGGGAGTTGCCAGGTACTTTTGATGTATGTTAAGCTCTAAACACAGCCCATTGTATATTCATTTTCTCTATACATTCTCGTCGATGGATATCGGTTTAACAAGTACACTAGCGAATGGGTTATTTTAAATCCTTTGTAGTCTTAGGAGGAAAGCTTGTCGTTAGTCTACTTGTGTTCCAGATGGATTCCATCACACTCAATCAGCTGTTTTCTTCTATTTATATGCAAACGACCACATCAGCGCTATCTAGTGAACCAAAATAACTTATTCTGTCAACGACCTAAGATGGTTGAAGATAGCCTAGAGTACCAAAATCTTGAAGAAGATAAAAACTTTACTAAACCCATACTAGATCAGTATATTAGCACTTTAATGAAACCATGGGGTAAGATAAATTGCTATGAATTGATGGGCTATTTTATCTGCCATTGTTAACAAATACCAATGTCAATGGTTAACACAATTTAACAAACCGTAAAATTGTATAATAAGGTAAACATACAACCAACTTATTTAAAGTGGTTATTTTAGACAAGAAGTGTTTTAGTGATCATAAATATTTAAAGTGGCATGAGCTGCCAAAATGTTGATATTTTGACGTTAAAACAGAATGTTGAAATTACTGGCTATTTTTCTAGAGACGTATAATTCAGAAGATTTTTATTGCTTCTAGTCTCGGAAATGTACGATAAAGTATTGTTTTGAACTTACTTTGGCTTTGAATGAATGAATTTGTTTACTTTTCGAACACGTTTTCGGTTCGTATAGGCCACGTACTGTATGGATTTTCCTCATTTAAACGCCAATCATTAAGTTTTTCGATGGCCTTCAAGGCCTCTTTCTGTCGTGACGATCAGAAATTATGAAATAAGTGTGAATTTTTGGCAGTTCATGCCACTATAATTTAATTTCCAGTGTGTTTACAACGAATACTTCAATTTGATTGGCTAGTCTGCTTTCGTTCATAATCCGATGAACGAACCAGCTCCGCACTATTTTTACAACGATATAGGTTATAAAATTATTAGCTTGAAACTCAAGCGTGAATCACCGACGAAACAACAATAGGCCCACTGCTATTGAAACGGAGAGAGCAATTAATTTGAAAATATGTTCATTTTATAATACCTGCTTTTATTAATTGACTGTGCAAGTTATTACCCGAATACGATCTTCGCGGCCGGGTAATATCAGCAGACGAATCAAATTCGTATAACCCGTAGGACTGTATTAGCCGAGTTCAAGTCATATTGACCGAGTTCAAGTCATATTGGCCGAGTTCAAGTCATATTGGCCGAGTTCAAGTCATATTGGCCGAGTTCAAGTCATATTGGCCGAGTTCACGGAATGCGGCTGAAAGACGCAATTAACATGTGACGTCCCAGAGTTTGGCAGAAGCAGACGGCAGATGTTGATATCAAAATGTCTATACCATAGCCCGTTGTACAAGGTTTTATTGACAGGATATTATAGTGGGAAGAAAAAACTACTGTAAGTGAATCCGATTGCCGTTTTAGGACAGCGGAAGAGGAAGAAACTTCTCTACTGATCCAGGAACAAAAAAACACAGAGCGCAAAAAAGGTCGGACGTCATTTTGTTTAGGGCATGGATTAAATGTTCAGTGGGCGACCTCCTGTTCAACTTGACAGTTTGCATTAAATTAACTTGCGGCCTCGGGCCAATACGGCCACCCTCAGGCCAATACCAAGGCAATACGAAAACACTCGATTAATAACATATAATATTTATTTTTCATTTCGATCAGATTTCAAAGAAATAAAGAACAACTTGTTATGTCAGCTAACGGAAACGTTTCCACTCATGTCAGCACAGTGCACTGATAGACTCATCGCTATGACGCGAGATGACGTCATCATGTTGTACTGTCGCTTTGCCTGTGATTGTGACGTCACTTGGCAGAGATCTTTAACATCAAATGTAGCATTTCCGCGCGTTGGTTTGTTTTGATCAATGAACTATATGCGTGGAATGAACAGGTCTCATTGGCTGGTTTGGATCGGACTTTGTAAAGTGTGCCGCCATTGACAGTTGATAAGCGCGTGCAGAACAGATCTGGATGGACGCTCCACTATCTCCTAGTAATGGTGGCATTCGGAGCATATCAAGCACCACGTGACCTCCGTTCCACGCATATAGTTCACATGGTAAAATTAGGTTTATCGCCTATAACAAATGTCTGAATGGTACATGTATACTACCAAAACAAAACCCTTCGACGATGGAAGTTGTACGTAAGCCAACTATACTCCTAATGCGAACACATAAAATGTACCAATTTTTAGTGACAGCTTTTCTCTCATTTCATTGTTTGATTGATTGTTTGTGTGTGTTTGTTTGGGCAAGAAGTTATGACCAGACGTTGGAAGTTTGATGTACAAAAAGTGTCCAAACAAGAGAGACTGACATTTCTCGCCTCCATATGCAATCCACAATTTCATGGGACAAGTATACATTGTACATGTACATTAAATAGCCAATTTCGGCCTAAATTGATGTAAAACGCTAGCATTTTGAAAACTTATGGCGAACGCTTATTTGTATGCGCATTATATCTTTGAAAATTAAGTCATTAATAATAAACCATTTTCGTTTTTTAGAGTTGCAATTTCTTGAAAATTTTCGTATTCAGTCAACGAACCGGATTTTTTTTTCTTTTCAAGAAAGTGTAATCCATTGAACTGCATACTGGCCACGTCTCGTTGGGTGGTTTGGGACTGGCTTTCTTAAAAAAAGCACCGCTATTGTGCTCAATTGACGTCCGCCATCTTGATACAGGTATGAAACCGTCTAATAATTCTGTAGATAGTTGAAAAAGAACGAGGATTCTGGTAAACGTACTTTCTAAAAGACAGACGATTTAAACTCAAAGTGGCATGAGCTGCCAAAAATCACAGCTATTGCGATTTGTGCGCGTTTTATTACTTCAACTTCAACAATTCACTTAAACCACTACTGTCGTATATAAGGTACATAGGTAGGATTGCCGAAATGTGCAATTTACAAAGAACATTAATACATTATATGAGGGTTCAGCTTTCGCTCTTTCTGTGTATTGAATAATACGTTATTCTGCAAGGGCACTCATTATATTTCACATACTTTAGTACAACCGGAACCGAAATATTTTTATTAACTTTTCATTTCGGCCAGCTTGTTGAAAGCGACACTTGAATGGTGTCACTCCTTTGTCCTGAAAACAACTGCTGGTTGCCGATTCCCCATGTAGACAACTGTTATGGCATAGGATGTAACCGATATATGTAATAATCGATCTGACGAAAATATAGGAACATACTTTGCATCAAACTCATCTTAATCAAGCTTTTAAGGCCCACTTGCCGCCGTAGCCTGTTTAAATTTGCTAAGAAAACCAATTTACATGAGCTTACTACGACTAATACCACTACACTTAAAAATAGGACACATAAAACATGTCTAGTTAGCTTTAGAATGTAGAAATGGGGTGAAAAGCAAACGAAGAATCGAAGCCTGATTGCAACAACAACGATCAGTGTCGGTCAACCTTCGTGTTGGATTACCCTCATATCAGGCCTTTTTATCTGTGGTTTACACTCAAACAATTATCAGCAGGCTTTTCCAGTCGCTGTTAACCGATCGTCAATCTAAACAGAAAAGTTAATCTTCGCATGCGAGACTTAACCTCTCAGCCATACGGAAGCCATATTAGAGAGTCCATGTACGCGGATTGATCTCAGCCACACCACACCGCCGCGAGAACTTCTTTGACCTATAAACAAACACGTGGCCCACAGCCGATTACGTTGATATTGTAGCTTGGTTGTATAATACAGATTTTTGCTGGACGCGAAAGCCGTTAGAAAAAAATAAATTTCTAAAAATGTTTGTTGACTTTAGATTTATGATTTTGCTTGTTAAAGAGTGAAATCAACTGTGCAAAGACACATAGGCCTACTACGACAGATCTCTTGAAGTTGAACACTTATAAAGTGTCTGTGAGACAGACAGTGAGGTGTGTAGACAGTAGAGTATAAGGGCCTATACCCTACCACAATTCACTGCAGTAAACGCCTTGTCTTATTATTTAATAATCTGGTATTCAGCTGTTGGTTGAACAGCCAGAAAAAATCAGAATGGAAAGATCGAGGTAGATATTTAAATTTATAAAACCATAATTACAGTAAGCCTGACAAATAGGACCTTAAAGTTGGTAATTTGAGCACTTAAAGTGTAACTGGCACCATAAATAAGAACTGACAAAATATACTTCATTGACTGGGTATTAAGGATAAATGAAGTAGAAAAGTAACATGGAAAGAAATTCTTGTTAGGTAGATGTAAAATAAGTTATCTTTCCCAAACAAATTTGAGAGGATTGACCATTTAATTTGTTTATCCTACCCAATGATCCAAGATATATTTCAATTATTAGGGGGCTAGAAATTTGAAATTCTGACCTTCCACTTGTTGATTGATGTTCAACCTCTATGACGGTCTGAATTATTTAATTTCATTATTGCGAGGTGCAGTGTTTGATGAGGAAGCCAGGCTTTTTTGCCTCATGGAAACATCTGACGTTTCAGTTGCTTGCATGATCATATATATTGAAAACCCTCTCATTTTGTTTCTCCATTTTTTAACTGAGTTGGATTCGAACCGGAGGCCCATGGATGGAAGGCTCGGGACGCGTCGGAGTAAGACACTTTATCTCTCTACACAATTATCTCAAGGATCCCACTCTCCTTTCTCCCACCATCAACAGAAAACAAAAATGCTCTAGAATTGAACAGATATGCATTGATTGTAATAGATTATAACATTTTATTTCGTACATTTATTATATATATATTTATACAGGACAATGTGACATATAAACTAATTTGGTAACAGCATATCAATTATAAAGGGTTCTCAAATCTGAAAATTACACATTAGATGTCTCTTGAAACTTTAAAGGTTATTCAAATAGCTATCTTATTTCTAATTGGCTTATATTCAATTCAATTTTACTGTACAAAACACCAAGTTCATCTACTACATGATGCTCATCTACTAGGATACCTGGGCAAAATGGGCAAACACGTTCGGATATATGAAAACGTAAATGACGCCCTTTTTCTATTTTTGATTAATCCAAGTTTCCGTACCAGTATGTATTTTGTCCAATTTTTACAAAAGAAATGAAGAAATCCACGGCATCAATCAATGTGAAAATTAACTTGCATGTCGAAGTCTTGGTAATGTTCCCCAGCTTGATATGTTGAGCACATGGTAACTAGTTCAATGTAATAGACCTTTTACTTTTATATTCAATGTTTTCAGATAGTTCTTGACACCCTCTAGTGTTTCTGCACATCCTCATTTTTTTATTTTGCATGACCATAATGACATGACAGATAGGATTTTACTGCAGTGAAAAACAGCTTAATCTGAAACAAAAAATTAAAGTTGTTTAATAAAAAATTAATGACATTGATCAATATTGATATAATATAGTTTAGCTCTCCAATGTATTAACTGTTATTCACTGACCCTCATTATTGAATAATCATAATATGCTATTATTATATTATATTCACCTCCCAGCCAATATATGTACGTGAAGAGATTATTTTCCTAAATTTTTATTTTTTGGGGAAATGGCATGAGCATCCAAAGTTGCTGTTTTTTTGCTAACAGTTTTGGGAGTTTAGAGTACACCGAAAACCCATTATAAAAGACATTAAAACTAAAAAATATGCATTTAGCTGTATGAAGCAATGTTTATGTGAAAACTGTAAACAACATTTAAATAACAGGGATGTATTTAATTTCATTCATTCTAGGCCTAAGTTACTTATTTACACCACTTTAGCAGATAATCTAATTTGCATTTCTGAGGGAAACAATAACTGGTAATTTCCTAGTATTGTTTCATCCATGAATTATCAATATTTTGCAGCTCATGCCAAATTAGTTTACCCTTGTTCTAAATACTGTATTACTAGTTAAAATAAATCATATTATTAAAATATAATCAATTCCCAAAGAAAAAAATGCACCAGCGTAGTTGAACTAGTTCAAAATATAAAGAAAGATATTGTGCGACATATGTGGGGTACATAAAATAAAACCAAAGAAACAGCATGACAACGAACATTCAGGCACTGGCCGCAGGGGCTGATTCACTGAAGAATGAAACTCCTGGCTGGAATGGCCCTGTACAGGCTGAGTAGTACTGGCTACAACTACCGACCGTACTGTCTGCGCCTAACCGCAAATACAATTGAAACTTTCAATGAAAGTAAAATGAGTTTACCTGGATGCCTTAGTGCTGGATGCAAACGCTATAAATCTCAGTAGATAAAAATTATACACTTGCCTGTATAGTATAGTCCCTCGTTTCTGGTCGTGATTTTAAGGAATGTTTAGCTTGTAAACAGCTGTGAACGACCACTCAGACTTGTCTTCGGAATCGTCGCCATGTTTTGTGTTGACAAATGACGTCAGGAACTATTTGAACGGCTTTCAACGGATTCTGTCCCTTTCAGACATAAAAACCATGCTTCCTGGATGTATTCTCTTTTAAGAGTGGGGTTTTGGGGGGTATGGGGCAGTTAATTTGACAAATTATTCGGTTATAACCATTTCCCATCTCTCGCGTTTTTTCCCATGTCTAAGATGTCCCGCCATTAGCCACATGCTTAGTTCTGAAGCGAAGAGGAGGTAAACATGTGGGCACGATTGTTAAAACGTTACCCTGTTCAAAGCAAGGAGCTTTTCGACAAATCAAGGATTCGATAGGTTACAGGATACAGTTTCATTTCCCACTTGCGGCAAAGTAAACAGTTTAATTTATGGCCAATAACCTAAATCTCGTTAAGGCCTTTCCTTCTCAATTTTAAAATAGATCAACACATGAGACATCCTTGACAACCAAATAAAGTTGACATCGTACATGCCGGTTTCGCGCTAGACATAATTCAACAGGAGTACCGCCATTTTAACAATTCAAGTTTCAATCCAATGTTCAAATAACCCAGATGCATATCTATCGCGATCTATAAAGTCACTTCCTAGCTTTAACATAACCGGGATCAATTTTCACTGGCTGAATTTTAGAAACTGGGTGTTTTGACCTATAGTTAATATATACATAAGTGCCAAATATTGAACTTCATGTGAGCACTTCATTAGAGCCAAGATGTATGTGGTGGAAGATAGAACACATCTTAGAACATTGGATTGTGATGTCTCGAAATATGTGACCAAGAAACCTAAGGCATTACTTCGTCTGAGGTCTACACGTCCACGAGGACATTCATTTTAAAATCAATTGTGGGGTTTAAATGGTTTATTATTTACGAGGCACAACATAGCACACAAGCAGAGTTAACTTACCATAACCTCATACCATAGTCCAGGAAACGATTAACCTCTACCGACGACCCTGTCGACATTACGACGTCGAGATTCCGTTTCTGTCTGTTAAAAGAAGATTAAACCTCATCAATCAGAAAGCTCCGATAAAGATTGAATAGAAATCACACGGGAGACAACAAGTGCTTAACCAGAAACCCATGATCGACCTAAGCTAGTGTTATTAAGGCTGGCTGCTTACAAAGTCCCAAAGGTTGACAGTGCAATAGATGTTTCGATGTTTAATTTTCGTCAAAAATTCCAAACCACATATGTGTCTGATAAACAAATTTGCTTATTTGGTATGTACAATGTTATTAAGCGTGCGGTTATCTGGAATCTGATGTAATCAAAGATAATATTTTATAATCATTAACAGAATCTTAACGATTGTATAATTGTGCTTAGAATATCCGGAGTCGAGAATTCGTCACACAGTTCTACAGAAATTACGGATTCGGTTTCCATTGAGCGGAATACCCATAGCTGACAACCAGCAGTATATAAGTTCTTCATACGTCAACTGGTAATGCGATTCTAACTCTGGATTGAACGAAATCATTAGTTTTTACTCCTGGGGTAATTTTTGCCCAAGGGTATTATCGTTGCATTTGTCATCCGACTGTCAGCTGTACCTTATAAACACAAAATCTCAAAAAGGCCTTTCACTTATGCAATACTTTTAAACTCCAAACAGTTGTTTGACACGGTAATTAAAAAATTATTCCAAAAATCGACGAGACTGGTTATGCGCCTTACATTACCTCTTCGATAAAAATAATTATGTTTGAATTTCCACTGATAAGTGTAACGTAGTAAAACCAAACCAAAATTGTTCTTCAAGCCACGGGTAAACAAAATGTACAAATAGATTGCCTGAATTTAAACGCCGCGATGAGGTTGCAAAACATTCTGAATGGGGCCACATTCAAAGGTGGTAAGCTATTTTGTACTTGAGTCTTTGGATCAAGGCAAGAACATACTTTAACCCAATGTTTTGGTTGATTGACTGATTGTTTGGTGTTTTACGCCGCGCTCAAGATTATTTCACTTATATGGCGGCGTTGCCAGTTTTATTGTGGGAGGAAACCGGGTTTTTTGCCCGGAGGAAACCCACGACCTTCCGTTGGTAACTGGCAACCATCCCACATTGGTCGTTCAAGTCAAAACCCAGACAGAAAATTTTCCATTTTTTTTGGACTGAGTGGGATTCGAACCCGCGACCCATTGGTGGAAAGCTGTTCAGATTGAGCGTCCAACGCTCTACCTACTGAGCCCCCTCCTACTGTTTTGGAGCCGCCGTTTAGCGCATCGGAATAAGGGTACGTAGAGAGAAAGAGTGTGGCACGACGTTGTCCGAGAATAGTACGAATTCACGATGGACGGAAGGAGTTAGGTTCCTAATTTGTACCATCTGGTAAGAATCCTAATTCATTTAATACAACAGAAACTGAATGCACTGTTTTCAGTTATGATACTTATCATCCTGGTCGTGCTGTCCCAGCACTTCTAGGATGTGGCTCACGACATATAATGATACAATTTAAAATAGGAAATGACATTACTACTATCCGTTGACATACAGAACTAAATTTGTTGACTGCTCTCTTTGCAAAGCGAAGTCATTACTGCTGATGTGTGTAAGGCGGCTACTTTCAAAAACATGTGACACTGACAGTGGCTGTAAAAAAACAAATGTGGTTACATGCTTTTATATGTTGTACTTTATTACTTTTACTATCCAAAAATGGACAGGATTTAGAACTGGTCCGTCACTCCCAAAACATTCTAAAAGAGGGATTTTTTTGATGGGGCCTGAATAAAAAAAGTGGGGTATGGTTTTTTGTGGGGGGAAAGAAAGAAAGAATATAAAAAAAAAAAATTAGAACATTTCTGTACTCTAACCTGTGATCTTCAGATAGTTGTCAGTGTATTTTCACTCTTCTCTTCACCGCTCATTTACTTCTTTCTGACTTACCTCTTACCTCATCATCCACTGCAACGCCTAGGAAACCACTCAGCGGACACCATATCAAATAGATTATTAGAACATGATAAATAACACACATATATATACCTACGTCAAAATCCACGCAGCCATCTTGCTTTCATGTCAAAATATGTTTTGGAACTTCCTGAGTTAAAAGTTTGAAAACAAATGTGGCGAACAGTAGTAAATGAAGGAAAGACAACTCTTGCGTATGGATTTACAACTTATTGATTTATTGGGAACACGACGTTTCGGTGTAGCTCCTAACACCGTTATCAACTCACTCATCACTTGATAACGGTGTTAGGAGCTACACCGAAACGTCGTGTTCCCAATAAACCAAGAAGTTGTAAATCCATACGCAAGAGTTGTCTTTCCTTCATTATTATGCTCAACTTCTAAATGCCACTTAAACAAGTCAGTAGTAAATGACTAAGAAATGCACTCTAGACTTTCGTGATTGATAAAAAAAACTGTGATAAAAATGCGAAAATTGGTTAAAACCCCTCAAAATAGTTGTTTTTTAATGTTAAAGGGACAAAGGAAGATAACTATTAGTTGCCTTGCGCGGAAATATTAGATTAAAAGCGCGGTTATTTTGGAAGCCACGGAAAATCAACACAGTCAGTCCCTGAGAAATATGAGTGATTCGAGCGATTTTGAAGATTTTGTTCTTCCTAAAAAGAGAACCAGGCGTAATGAGGAGGGGGTGCAAAAGAAGAGAAAAGAGCAGACAGGGAAGAAACATCGTGTGAGTGTGGGAATACAGGTTTCCAACGACAGGGCTGTGAGTTACAACAAGGTAGCCCAGCATCTGACTTTCACTTCCCTTGTGACGATGTTTTTTTTAAGGAAGCTACCCTTGAATTTTGTTTTACCCACCAGCTGATTCCCCAGAGTCGTAGTTGTCCCGAGTGTGGCAAAGTTATGTCCCTGATAAACGCAGCCTCTGACAGCGACGGAAAAAGTGGTATTGTCGGGGTAAAATCAACGGCAAGCGTCACGAGAAAAGACTTAGCATTCGTTTCGGGACGTTCTTCGAGCAGATCAAGATGACACTGGAGGAAATACTGAAGTTTGTGTATCTCTGGGTGCACGGAAATCCCCTGAAGACCATTCACCATGAGCTAGGGCTAAGTTCCAAGACTGACGTGGACTGGGCTAGTTTCTGCAGGGAAGTTACAGAGATGGCTGTCAGCTCATTCAGTCGCCAGATCGGTGGCCCCGGAATTATCGTTGAGATCGACGAATCCAAGTTCGCCAAGCGAAAGTACCATCGGAGTCATCCAGTGAAAGCCGGCTGGGTGTTTGGTGGCAGGGAACGGGATGAGAAGACCAAGGTTTTCATGGAGTGTGTGGAAGATCGAACAGCAGCTACCCTATTGGGCTTAATTCAGAAATGGATTAAGCCCGGTTCCGTCATCTGGAGCGATTGCTGGATAGCGTATGGGAATATTCCTACCCTCCCGGAAGGATACACTCATGGGACCGTTAACCACAACGAGAGTTTTGTGAACCCTGAGACAGGAGTCTGCACCAACCGAATTGAAAGCGACTGGGGCAAAGCGAAGGCTACATTACCACGCTTCGGAGTTAAGGAGGCCCATATCCCTGGATACCTGGCGACTTTCATGTGGAAAAGAATGCATACTGGAGAAGATCTTTTCCTGCGGCTCCTGTCCGACATCAGTACCTGCTACCCTGGATTACAGGGATAAAACGTCCTAATTAAGGACTACTTCCAAAGGCCCTTTTCAGGGCCAATCAAATGTACGAAAAAGTTTTATTGATCAAAACACATTTTGTTGACAAAATAGTTGTTTTTTAATGTTTAAGGGACAAAGGAAGATAACTATTAGTTGCCTTGCGCGGGAATATTAGATTAAAAGCGCGGTTATTTTGGAAGCCACGGAAAATCAACACAGTCAGTCCCTGAGAAATATGAGTGATTCGAGCGATTTTGAAGATTTTGTTCTTCCTAAAAAGAGAACCAGGCGTAATGAGGAGGGGGTGCAAAAGAAGAGAAAAGAGCAGACAGGGAAGAAACATCGTGTGAGTGTGGGAATACAGGTTTCCAACGACAGGGCTGTGAGTTACAACAAGGTAGCCCAGCATCTGACTTTCACTTCCCTTGTGACGATGTTTTTTTTAAGGAAGCTACCCTTGAATTTTGTTTTACCCACCAGCTGATTCCCCAGAGTCGTAGTTGTCCCGAGTGTGGCAAAGTTATGTCCCTGATAAACGCAGCCTCTGACAGCGACGGAAAAAGTGGTATTGTCGGGGTAAAATCAACGGCAAGCGTCACGAGAAAAGACTTAGCATTCGTTCCTGGACGTTCATCGAGCAGATCAAGATGACACTGGAGGAAATACTGAAGTTTGTGTATCTCTGGGTGCACGGAAATCCCCTGAAGACCATTCACCATGAGCTAGGGCTAAGTTCCAAGACTGACGTGGACTGGGCTAGTTTCTGCAGGGAAGTTACAGAGATGGCTGTCAGCTCATTCAGTCGCCAGATCGGTGGCCCCGGAATTATCGTTGAGATCGACGAATCCAAGTTCGCCAAGCGAAAGTACCATCGGGGTCATCCAGTGAAAGCCGGCTGGGTGTTTGGTGGCAGGGAGCGGGATGAGAAGACCAAGGTTTTCATGGAGTGTGTGGAAGATCGAACAGCAGCTACCCTATTGGGCTTAATTCAGAAATAGATTAAGCCCGGTTCCGTCATCTGGAGCGATTGCTGGATAGCGTATGGGAATATTCCTACCCTCCCGGAAGGATACACTCATGGGACCGTTAACCACAACGAGAGTTTTGTGAACCCTGAGACAGGAGTCTGCACCAACCGAATTGAAAGCGACTGGGGCAAAGCGAAGGCTACATTACCACGCTTCGGAGTTAAGGAGGCCCATATCCCTGGATACCTGGCGACTTTCATGTGGAAAAGAATGCATACTGGAGAAGATCTTTTCCTGCGGCTCCTGTCCGACATCAGTACCTGCTACCCTGGATTACAGGGATAAAACGTCCTAATTAAGGACTACTTCCAAAGGCCCTTTTCAGGGCCAATCAAATGTACGAAAAAGTTTTATTGATCAAAACACATTTTGTTGTTCAGTCTTGCAAAATTTTATCTAATTGAAATAAAAGTTTTATTGAAATAAAAATGGGTAAAATAACCTTCCTCTGTCCATAAAAACGGTCCCTAACCATAAAGCCCATCGATCTTGGGCGTTTTTTGAAAACACATGGCTAAAACTAACCTTTCTCTGTCAATAAAAACGGTCCCTAACCCTAACGTCCATCGATCTTGGGCGTTTTTTGAAAACACAGGGCTAAAACTAACCTTCCTCTGTCCATAAAAACGGTCCCTAACCCTAAAGTCTATCGATCTTGGGTGTTTTTTTAAACACATGGCCAAAACTAACTTTCCTAAAAACGGTCCCTAACCCTAGTGTCCATCGATCTTGTACGTTTTTTTTGATAACACATGGGTACATCTAACCTTTCTGTATCAATAAAAACGTAACATGGCTAAATTTGACCCTGTCGCTAACCTAATAATACTCTGTAAATGACACGGGTGACTGAGAGATTCGTATGTTGTCAACTCGTACATTGTCCAGGCGATATGTACAAGACAGGCAAACATGGCGGATAAAATGTGAGTGTTGCTTTGGGTATAGAAAGAAATCGCCCAACTGTGTATTTATGGGGGGTAATATTTCAATTAAATGCGTGATTTTGACTTATGAAACCCTAAAAGGTTATCCACAGGAACCTTGTGATCTATTGGGTTATCTAGGTGACGGGCCAGTTCTAAATTCGCACCCCAAAAATATATCATGATTACCTGGATAAACATCTAAAATGTATAATGGTACCGAATCTCAACTACCGAGGTCGCATAAAGGAATCTGGATGTGTCTTTTTGTAGGGATGTACAGTCCAATTTAAAAATACCAAAAAAAATGAAAGAATTATTAAAGTTTATTAAAATAACAGTAAGCACTTGTTTTTTTTTACTTTCCAGACTATACCAGGATACTTGTAAAAAAAACCCTGCAACTTTGGCGTTCTCTAGCAGTTTGTATATCATATGATACCTGTCGCCATTACCAATTTCCAGGTTTAGACAGTCAATCATATGTAGACTTTGGGATTTTTAAGACGTCACAGAATAAATTCAAAGGGCCTTCACTGAGATGCGCAATGCGAAGAGAAAATAGATACACTCGACATTTCTACTTATAGAAAGTAAATAAAATAGTATTTTACCAGTAGGCGGCCCCTCAGAGCCATATAGGTCTAGTTTCAAAGATTTATTTGTGGGGTTGAATTAAATACATCAGTTCCTTCTACATCCGTTTTTGCTTTAAATCTCAGTAATGCTAGGTGATGTCAATGATCTCCTACAGAGTAAGTCACTGATTCATATCATGTGAAGGTGCGACATTCCATTAACCTAGGCTTTCTTTATTTATAAATGATGAAAGCGATTAACCTCTACGGCTGCCCCTGTCAGCTATATAACGTCTGGGTCGAGAACTCCTGTGTTTAAAGTTAATTACAACCAGTTAATTCAGCTTTTACATTCAATACCCCAATATCTGCCAGCTCTTTATATCCTATATATAGAACACAATTGGTTCTTATTCAAACTTTACGTTGTTCAAATCATTTTCTTGTAAGGCTGCAAACGCAGTTGAATTAAACGCGTCTTTTTGAACTGACAGAATATTTTGAAGTTGGCTTTTCATAATCTAGATTTGCAGCCTTTATACTACCGGCGATCCGTACATTTTTGATAAATGAAATACCTTAAGAGGGTTATTTTGTTGACATTTTCAGAATTTCAGTAAGGGTTGATATATTATTGACCTTTCCTCAAACACTTATCTATGCTCCTGATGGATCACATATATTACTATTACTATTATTCCCCTATATATCTATGGTCTATGTTTAAGGATACCAATGTCTACTGGGTAAGAACATTACTTCTACTCTATCCTATTGTGGTGTAATCTAAAGTACTATATGTGTTTTTCTACAGTCGAGTCGAGATATCCTAAGTTGGAAAAATACTAATACTAAAATTACTAAAATACCAATTTTCTATTTGAAAAGACTCTTGTAAACTTGACTTATTCTATTTGTATCCAAGATGTACCGTAACTAGTGGACATCTGAAAGAAATACATGAAATGTGCGGAATAACCGCCAGCGTGTACAAGCATTTGTTTTTCACCATCACTTAACACTGATTGCATTTCTTGATCAGTCCGTTGAACGATTAACCCCGATCTGAAACCCAAACAAGATTTAGCCGACGAGGTCTGGTAATTAAATAATAAAACTAATCAGTCAAATTGTTAAATGAAAAGTGAAGTGGAAAGTACACAAAAGTCGCCAACGGATGTGTTGTTAATGGATTTAATCTGATGCCATTGACGATGGAGGTTTTATACATGCAGTTCAAAGGGTGTGATCAAAGCCTCACTTGTGCTTTTCTGATATTTGTGTAAAAAATGTATGCACGAGCTTTATATGATAAGTAAATGTATTGGAAGTTTAGCATGCAGCAAAATCTTTATTTTGAATAATTTTCCACAAGTTTCTCGAAAATAGAGAAGATGTTTATTTTAAGAGTTTAATCCGCCTATGTTGTGACAAGCGATATTGTTATTGCCGCCAGAAAAGTATAGTGAAGCATCCGGTAAAGTGCCAGCTGTGTCCAACTAGTCCAGAGAATGCATTAACATTGTCTCATTGAGTATTTCCATCTCACGTCTCTCTATCGAATTTCTGCCACCGAGTCATTTAATTGCAAATGTGTTGGTATCTGAAATTGGTTTAATTCAAAGCCAATATTCTTAATCACGACAGACAGATTCTTAACGAGTGTTGTTTTAAGCTTAGAATACCACCATGGGGATTTTGTCAATACTTCGACAATCTTGATAAACAGTTGTTGTAAAACTTTCAAGTTGATGTTTTCTTAAAGAAAGAATATAAATTTCAGTTGTTGCAATAGAATATCTCAAGCTCTCAATTATCCAAATAACTTCCACATTGTCGTACTTTCAAATAGCCTTTTATGTATGTTCTCTCTCCCTGTTTGTTCACGAATTTAAATTGGTTTCAAATTGCTCCTTACCCTAGTAATTTGTTACATTGCATTTCACAGGAGTTTTCTAACAATGACAATTGAATGAGTACTGTTGTCGAGATCGTGAATTAAAGGAATCCATAATGGCTTAGGGGGAATTATTGGAGGGTTATGATCTTACCCACTGCCATATCAGATGTCTGTTAGTAATAATCAGGTGGATACAAATGGAAACCGGATAAAACAATCACAATTGTAAAACTCTGTATCTTGTTAGTAGATTAACTTGTCGCGCACATTTTCCTTTATGGAACAACGCAAACACATGACATGTCACACCAATTTTGAGATAACAAATGATTTTCTAGTCAAAGATAATTGTTGGGTTTGAAAGAAACAAATCCTTAAAATACTCAGATTTACTCAAATTGATTCAGTTTGAACAGTCTGATTTATTGTTGACGGCACTGTCTGATTTATTGTTGACGGCACTGTCTGGTTTATTGATGGCGGCACTGTCTGGTTTATTGATGGCGGCACTGTCTGATTTATTGTTGACGGCACTGTCTGATTTATTGTCGGCGGCAATGTCTGATTTATTGGCGACAGGTAACAACTTTCTGTGCTGTGAGACAAAACACGCACTATCTGTGAAGCTACCAGCTGTCCATAGAAGTTCAGTAGAAGCATGTTACATTTACTCGTTTCAACGGTACACAATATTATGCTATGGCGATTTTTATATTTGGATACGCGGTTTGTAAAATGCCTTTACCCACAAAACAAATTTCCAAAGCAAAGTTTTCGTATCGCTAGAAAATTGCTCAAGGTTTTAACTCTCACATTGAACAATACAGGAGGCTTTAGTAAAGTGTAATTTTGCAAAATGGCGGCCTGTGTATGTTTGTTTATTACCACGGAAGCGTTGTTATAGGATTGTAGGTGTCACGGAAGCCATGTTGTGAGAAAAAAAAGTAGGTGTCACGGAAGCCTTGTTATGAAAGAAAAAGGTAGGGGTGTCAGGGAAGCGTTGTTATGTGTAAATGCACCGCAGCAATTATCTCCCTTTTTGCATTCTCTGTTGACACGCGAGGGCGCTAAAAAGTCCGTGCTATCAGTCAGTCTTGGGCGAGGTAGCCTCATGCGTGCATGTGTGTAGAAGACCCATTGTGGTTCGTATGTTTATGTTTATATGTTATAATTGAAGTAAGATTTCCTCTATTATTCAGTTGGTAAAAGTGTAAAAAAAAAGTAATGTGTGTAAATATTTTGTGGTTATGGTGTTGCATAAATTGTGGTATTTCTCTGCGTATATTTTGCGTATGTTGTGCGTATGTTATGCGTGTATGTTGCGTCTATTTTGTGTACTTCTTTTAACTATATAAAACAGTAATTTTTACCATTCTGATAAGCCCCTTTTTTACAATTATATTGTAGTTTTACGGAGCCATAGCGTAATAAAGGGCTGCTGTTTAGAAAACATCTTGGTGTTCTTTCTTGAACAATTTATTGCGAGCCACGGTAATCTGGTAATTCTGCGGGCGATTCCTCACGCCACATTACAGTAAAACACACGGCCTTTACCAGCCATGCCTGGCCCAAGATTACCTGTTTGACTGCCTGAGTCAGTTGGGAATCTCTAGACTCTATTGTTTGTGAGCATACCTGACCAGAGCTATTAGGAGCCAGGTGAGCCTGATACTAGCCATGCCACACGATTGAATCCCTATATTTGACGGCGATTCAGTTAATCTTCGACGAAAATATTTCTTACGGCGTATGCCTTCTAGTTGGGCTACTCTTTGTAATTGCCAGACAATTGGAAATGCTTTGGTACCTGTGATCCATGTGACGATTCCGGTTTCCACTATATGCTAACCTATATCATATCATCATATGACCTACAGATATTCTTTAGAGCTAACTGTGATACATTTTTCTGTGATCCCGTACGTTATATATGGCCTACCTGTGATTTTGATTCCTTGCGTCCCCTAATGCCTTGGATAACGAGTAATTCCTCCTTCGAAGTTAACTATTATCTAATGAAATAGAGGAGCCTCCAACATATTCAACTAATTAAAGCGAACTTTTGTGACCAATGAACTTTCAACGGACAGAACTGTGATACAACAAAAATGAACTCTATCTTGTTTGCTATATTTTAACCAGAATTTTACACCTCATATTCTTATCAATTCCGAACTCAGATATATTTAATGATATTTATACATGAACAATTACTTGAACCAGTTTCTGTGATTATTAAGGAGATTGATTGGTGTTCTGCTCACTGACGGATTATTTTTCTGCAAAAGGTCGACTTATCTAACATTTGCTTTGATCATATATTTTCTTTGAAAGTTTTTTTTGTTTTTCATATTTTTGAATTGCTACCTGTGAGTTTTGTTTTCATTTTGTGTTTGTGTGTCAGTGCGCATGTGCGATTGAGTGTTTGGGCAGTTAATCTAAATCCTTACCTAATGATGGATAATTTGCAACCTTCAAATGAAATTAACGCTGATCTCGCGTGTGAGCAGAGAGATGACGGGGAGGTAGCGAGTGGGCGTACTAAGAAACCTACTGTTGAGTATCTCGAGTGGCAGTTGGGCCAGCGCGAGCGTAACTTCAAAATTTCAGTTTCGGCCTGGAGAAAACAAGAAATTAAAGTTTTGCGTATATTGTCGGACTCGACGGATGTCTCGTTGCTACGAACGGAGCGCGACGTGCTTTTGGAACTGTTAGAGCGCGTATCACGTGACTATGTTGACCTCGAAACGACGTTGGTTGATCTCGGTAAATCTGGCGCTGCATTTGATAAGTACGAAACAGTGGAGGTAGATAACCAAACCATTATGAAAGAAATAGTAGAACGCCTTCGTGGGTTAAATTTCGCCGACACACTATCTAAAGCATCGCATAGTTCTAAAAAATCGCATTCTTCTAAGAAATTGCGTAGTTCTAATAAATCGCATGCGTCATCGCGTTTGTCTAATTTTGCGAATACCACGCGCGTGCAGGTTGCCGCCGAAGCGGCTGCTATTAAAGCGGAGTTGGGGTTTGTTCAAGAGGAGACAAAACTTAAAACCGAACTTGAACATCTTAAAATTATGAAACGGTTGGAAATTACAAATGCAAAATTAGAGGCGATCGACGAAGCTGGCAGAGCTAAGGAAGCGAGTCTCGCTTTGAGTTCTTTACCTGGTCGAGATAAAGATTATGTGTCAAACTACTGCTATTCTAAAGGATTTAACGAACCGTTACCAGATGTGTCAATAATTGCTCCATTGAAACAAAGTCCTTTGAATGATAATTTGGTTAACATTACTAACTTTGAACGTGCGGAAGAAATCTTTGCAAACCCTTTTGATATCGGGTGTAATCCAAATTCTGTCTTAGCCCAACCTTCTGTTAAACCCAACTTAGGTAATCAAAGGTCAGCGAACTATTTGTCCGAAACTAATCCATTTTTTCAAATACCACCTGAGGTCACTAGCCCAACCATAATAAAACCCGAAGGTAATATAGAATCTGTTACATTTGCCAAACCCTCTAAGTACCCCTTGTCGGATTACGATAACATTAAAGGTAATGATATTCCATACGTTGAAAACCAGCCTTTTAATCCTTATAAAAACCCTAACACTTCGCCGGGTGACACACAAGGTAAGAATTTTCCACAGTCTGATTTTGCTTTATTTGCTAAATGTCTTACCGATCAACTCACACTTGGTCGGCTTCCTACCCCAGAGCCGGGAATCTTCCATGGTGATCCGTTGGCGTATCCTGGATGGAAATGCGCCTTTGATACTTTAATTGGCAATAAGTTAATTCCTACTGCAGAGCGTATTTATTATCTTAAGAAATATCTTGGGGGTTCTGCTAGGGAAGCAGTTGAGGGCTACTTTTTGGTGTCTAACGATACGGCCTACGAAGAGGCAATACGTTTGTTAGACGAACGATTTGGAAACCCCTTTACTATTGCGAATGCGTTTCGAAGGAAACTGGATTCTTGGCCGAAGATTGCGAGTCGCGATGGTATAGCGTTGCGGAAATTTTCGGATTTTCTCAGACAGTGTCATACTGCCATGTCATCAATAGAGAGCCTGAAAATACTTAATGACTCTCATGAAAACCAGAAGCTAATGGGTAAATTACCCGATTGGTTGGTCTTACGCTGGAGTCGCTTGGTTGCCGAGTGGAAAGAAAGGTATGTTCAATTTCCTCCATTCGGTGAATTTGTATCCTTTTTAATCAAGGAGGCGAATATTGCCTGTCAACCAATGAACAGTTTCCAACCAAACAAATATAAGGTGAGTCCAAACGAAAGGTCCGTCGGTAAATATGAAGGTATATATAAGCCCGATGTCAGATCTTTTTTTGTAGGTTTAGATGAAAGGCCGAAATTGGTATGTTTCCTCTGTAAAAAGGATCATTGTTTGGATAGTTGTGAAATCTTTCTATCAAAACCCTTGCCAGATAGAAAAGACTATGCTTGGAAAAATCGTCTTTGCTTCGCCTGCTTAAAATATGGTCATCGATCGAATCAATCTCAAACTACATCCTACTTCCCTGCATGGAGACAGGAAAGATAATGATAGGGTTCACGAAAAGCTGTCTAAGAATGAGGTTAGTGTTCAGTCTGGTGTAAGTCATCTTAACAATGTTGATAAAAATAGTAAATCTTCTATGATATTACCGGTCTGGGTTTCCCATGTTGATTTCCCAGGGTTTGAACGTTTGGTTTATGCTCTGTTGGATACCCAGTCAGATACCACCTTTATACTGGATGGTACTTGTGAATCTCTTGGCTTGACGGGTTCACCAGTTAAACTATCACTTTCAACGATGTCTTCTAAAGACGAGTTGATTAGCAGTCGTCGCATTTCAGGTTTGTTAGTACGGGGGTACGATAGTCCAATTAATATTCCACTCCCTTCTACATATACCAGGGATATTATGCCCGCCAACAGATCGCATATCCCGACTCCCGACATGGCCCAGCAATGGCCACACCTCCAGAGAATAGCCCACAAATTGGTTCCTCTATTAGATATTGAAGTTGGTTTACTGATTGGCTATAACTGTTCTCGCGCATTGGCGCCCAGAGATGTTATTCCCCCAGTTGGAAACGAGCCTTATGCTCAGCGCACAGATTTGGGTTGGGGAATAGTGGGCATAATTAATCCTGACCTTGTAGATTTTGCGGATGACCCGATTGGCGTGAGTCACAGAGTTTTGGTAAGTCACAAACCCCTTCATGAAAGCAATCAAGGTATTCTAACCGCTCGGAAAACTGTTAAAGAAGTTATAAATCCTGAATCTGTGGTCAAAATGTTAGAATTGGATTTCAGTGAACAGTCAACAGACCAAGACACGTACTCACGGGAAGATCGTCTATTTCTCGAAAAGGTATCAGAAGGTATAAGAGTTACCGAAAATGGTCACTGAAATTCCGCTTCCATTCAAGGTAAATTCTCCTCAGCTTCCAAACAATAAATCCATGGCTGTACAACGCCTTAAAACTCTGAAGAAAAAATTGTCACGTGATGAAAAATATAAATTGGAATATACTAACTTCATGAAATGTATCATTGATTCTGGCTATGCTGAGAAGATTGAAGTAACAGATACCACATGTAAGAATGTTTGGTACATACCACATCATGGGGTTTATCACCCGAAAAAACCCAACAAAATTCGCGTCGTTTTTGATTGTAGTGCTAAATTTCAAGATACGTCTTTAAATGACGATCTGTTACAAGGTCCGGACCTCACTAATGCGTTGGTAGGTGTTCTTTGTAGATTTCGTCTCGAACAAACTGCCATCATGTGCGACATAGAGAAAATGTTTTTTCAGTTCCATGTGAGAAGAGAAGATCAAGACTACCTTCGGTTCCTTTGGTGGCAGGACGGGGATATATCCAAGGATCCAGGTGAGTATCGCATGAAGGTACACTTGTTTGGTGCAGTTTCCTCCCCAGGCTGTGCCAATTTTGGCTTAAAGCAAGCTGCTGAAGAAAATGAAAAGGTGTTTGGCAAAGCTGCAGCTGACTTTATTAGATTCGATTTTTATGTCGACGATGGGCTTAAATCCGTTTCCTCCGTACAAGAAGCTACAGACCTCATTAATGCAACCAGAAAACTTTGCCATACCAGAGGTTTACATCTTCATAAATTTGTGTCAAATTCAAGTGAAGTTATCCAATCTCTACCGGAGGCTGATCGAGCGTCTACCGGTAAACATCTTGAATTGATGAACGAGTCCTTATCCGTTGAGCGAGCATTGGGGATATATTGGTGTGTAATCTCTGACACTTTTCAGTTTCATATTTTATTACAGGACAGACCATTCACACGGCGTGGACTGTTATCAACTGTTAGCTCTGTCTTCGATCCGTTGGGATTCTTGGCACCGATTATTTTGGTTGGCAAACAGTTGCTTCAAGCAATGTGTCGAGAAAAAACTGGTTGGGATGTTCCTCTGTCCGATGATATGCGATTAGCTTGGGAGAAATGGAGGACTAGTCTTCTTGAAATCAGCGGACTTAAAATCCCTCGCTGCTATAAGCCACCCAATTTTGGAAAAGTTGTTCAGGTAGAGTTCCATCACTTTTCAGATGCAAGCGTTGCAGGTTACGGACAGTGCTCATATCTTCGTCAGGTAGACGTTGCCGGCAACGTTCATTGTGCATTGGTAATGGGAAAAGCCAGAGTTACTCCCCTTCGTCCAGTAACCATACCTCGGCTCGAACTAACCGCAGCATTGGTATCAGCCAAGGTAAGGAACTTAAACTGAATGCCAAGCATTTCTTCTGGACCGACAGTAAAGTAGTTTTAGGTTACATTTCAAACGACACTCGTGGATTTCATATCTTCGTCGCCAACAGGGTTCAGCAAATAAGAGACGTAAGTTGTCCGACACAATGGCATTATGTTTCAAGTAAAAACAACCCAGCAGATTTAGCCTCTCGTGGATGCGAGGTAAGTGAGTTAAAGACGTCGTCTATGTGGTTTAATGGTCCAAGTTTTATTTGGTGTAATTCTATTCCCTCAGAGCAAGTAACTGATTATCAACTAAATCCCGAGGACGTGGAAGTCAGGAAAGTAAATGTAGCAATGTCACGGTTGAAATCTGCTGCTCAAGGTTTGGGCAGCGATAGGTTTCTTTATTTCTCTGACTGGTTTCGCCTGAAAAGGGCTGTGGCAGTTTGTCTTCGTGTGAAAAAACTTTTTCTTTGTCTATTGGCTTCAAAGAAAGGAATCAAGCGTGACGCACCTTACGTTAACAAAGCTTCAATTAGTGTTTCTGAGATCGAAGAAGCTCAAATTGAGATCATTAAAGTTGTTCAACAGGAGGTATTTTCTCAGGAGATCCTGACTCTTAGTTCAGCAAGTAAAACCGGCGATCACCGACCATCTCTTCAGAAAGGTAAGTCTCTATCGAGTCTTGATCCATTTGTAGATGATTATGGTATATTGCGAATTGGGGGACGACTGGCGAGATCAAGTCTGTCAGTAAATTCTAGGCATCCTGTCCTACTTCCTCGACATCATCACGTAAGTACCCTTATTATTCGCTATTTTCACGAGAAAAACGGGCATACTGGGAGGGGAATGACGATAAACGCTATACGGGAGCACGGTTTCTGGATTATCGGTTGCAGTGGTGCTGTAGCAAAGCAGATTGCGCATTGTGTTATTTGTCGAAAATTGTTTTCTTCCTCGGGTCAACAAAAGATGGCAGATTTGCCCCTCGATCGCATGGAGGAAACTCCTCCGTTCACGTTTTGTGGTTCAGATTTTTTTGGTCCTTTTCTGATTAAGGAAGGTAGAAAAGAGTTAAAGGAGGAGAAAACAAAAAAACAACATGAAATTGTAACGAACAATCACCCCTAGAGCATCAATTTTTAAGCTGTAAATCTTACCTGCGTTTTATGGTAATGCAGAGAATTGCACATGTTTAAATTGGGTCACAAAAACGATGGGGACCGCCATTTGTAAAGCGAGAAATTGACCGGAAACAGATGTGCCTAGCAATTAACCTAGGCTTAAATGGCAGACTAAGAAAGTTGACCAATTTCACTCGCACGTGCGCTTTGAATTGCTGGGTATGCGTCTACTGATTGGCCGAAGGAGACACACCCCTAAGCACTGTTGTGATGATGGCGGCCAACTAAGCAAGTCGGTCTCAGTCGAAATCCAACGGTTTTATATAACTTTACTTTAGGACTGTGCGGTGGGGAAAAATCGTAAAAATATGTCTATGGTACCATTGGAAAGGGAAATTCGTCGTCCGTTTAGTGTATATGCCAGTTTTATTTGTTTTCTCCTCCTTTAAAGCGTTATGGGGTCATTTTCACCTGCATGGCGTCTCGTGCCGTCCATATTGAGGTAGCTAATTCCCTCGATACTTCGTCTTTCATAAACGCTCTCAGACGGTTTATTAGCATACGCGGACCTGTTCGACAACTTCGGTCAGATTGTGGGACAAATTTCGTTGGTGCACAGCAAGAGTTAAAGAAAGCTCTTTCGGAGCTAGATAACGCTCGTGTTGGCGAGTTTTTGCTTAAAAATTCTTGTGACTATGTTGTGCAACGGCAAAATCCCCCACATGCGAGCCACATGGGAGGAGTCTGGGAACGCCAGATCCGCACGATTCGGCGTATTTTGACTGGCTTGTTACATAGTGTGGGTACGCAGTTAGACGACGAGTGTCTACGCACTCTCTTATGCGAAGTTTCAGCTACGATCAACAGTCGACCTCTTACGCTTGAAACAGTAAATGATCCAAATTCCATCGAACCGTTGACCCCCAATCATTTACTTACGTTGAAGTCTCAAATTATTTTGCCCCCACCCGGTAACTTTAGTCGCGAAGACGTGTATTCTCGTAAACGTTGGCGTCGTGTGCAACACTGTGCTAACGAGTTCTGGTACAGATGGCGTAACGAGTATTTACAATCTATTCAGGTGAGACAAAAGTGGCATCGACCAAAACGTAACTTGATAGTTGGCGACATAGTGCTATTGAAAGACGCAGTTCCTCGTAACATGTGGCGCCTCGGACGTGTTCACGAGACATTTGTCGATGAAGATGGTTACGTGCGTAAAGTTGTTGTGGCAGTGGGCAACACAAATCTGGACTTGTACGGCAAGCGCTTGGGCCCAATTACGTATCTCGAAAGACCTATTCAAAAGTTAGTTTTAATTCTAGAAAGGCTTGGGGATACACAATTAACTGAAAATTGATTTCAATTTTGAGGAGGTATGTAAATGCACCGCAGCAATTATCTCCCTTTTTGCATTCTCTGTTGACACGCGAGGGCGCTAAAAAGTCCGTGCTATCAGTCAGTCTTGGGCGAGGTAGCCTCATGCGTGCATGTGTGTAGAAGACCCATTGTGGTTCGTATGTTTATGCTTATATGTTATAATTGAAGTAAGATTTCCTCTAT
This sequence comes from Lepidochitona cinerea, assembly GCA_963971465.1. Classification (NCBI taxonomy): domain Eukaryota; kingdom Metazoa; phylum Mollusca; class Polyplacophora; order Chitonida; family Tonicellidae; genus Lepidochitona; species Lepidochitona cinerea. The sequence continues at coordinate 963,505 of OZ020560.1, forward strand.
TATTCAGTTGGTAAAAGTGTAAAAAAAAAGTAATGTGTGTAAATATTTTGTGGTTATGGTGTTGCATAAATTGTGGTATTTCTCTGCGTATATTTTGCGTATGTTGTGCGTGTATGTTGCGTCTATTTTGTGTACTTCTTTTAACTATATAAAACAGTAATTTTTACCATTCTGATAAGCCCCTTTTTTACAATTATATTGTAGTTTTACGGAGCCATAGCGTAATAAAGGGCTGCTGTTTAGAAAACATCTTGGTGTTCTTTCTTGAACAATTTATTGCGAGCCACGGTAATCTGGTAATTCTGCGGGCGATTCCTCACGCCACATTACATTATGGGAAAACAGGTAGGTGTCACGGAAGCTTTATGAGAAAAAATGTAGTTTAAACGGAAAAAAATCCCGCCCTAGTCTTTCGGACATTTGTTATGAAAGGCCAAGTATCCCTAGTTTACCACAAGTAACATCACTAAAATGAAACATTGAGCATATTGTGTATTTGAAAAAGTTTTCAATTTAGCGATCGTTTATTCTCGGGAGTTCTCGAAGCTATGTGGGGGGAGTTGCCAGGTACTTTTGATGTATGTTAAGCTCTAAACACAGCCCATTGTATATTCATTTTCTCTATACATTCTCGTCGATGGATATCGGTTTAACAAGTACACTAGCGAATGGGTTATTTTAAATCCTTTGTAGTCTTAGGAGGAAAGCTTGTCGTTAGTCTACTTGTGTTCCAGATGGCTTCCATCACACTCAATCAGCTGTTTTCTTCTATTTATATGCAAACGACCACATCAGCGCTATCTAGTGAACCAAAATAACTTATTCTGTCAACGACCTAAGATGGTTGAAGATAGCCTAGAGTACCAAAATCTTGAAGAAGATAAAAACTTTACTAAACCCATACTAGATCAGTATATTAGCACTTTAATGAAACCATGGGGTAAGATAAATTGCTATGAATTGATGGGCTATTTTATCTGCCATTGTTAACAAATACCAATGTCAATGGTTAACACAATTTAACAAACCGTAAAATTGTATAATAAGGTAAACATACAACCAACTTATTTAAAGTGGTTATTTTAGACAAGAAGTGTTTTAGTGATCATAAATATTTAAAGTGGCATGAGCTGCCAAAATGTTGATATTTTGACTTTAAAACAGAATGTTGAAATTACTGGCTATTTTTCTAGAGACGTATAATTCAGAAGATTTTTATTGCTTCTAGTCTCTGAAATGTACGATAAAGTATTGTTTTGAACTTACTTTGGCTTTGAATGAATGAATTTGTTTACTTTTCGAACACGTTTTCGGTTCGTATAGGCCACGTACTGTATGGATTTTCCTCATTTAAACGCCAATCATTAAGTTTTTCGATGGCCTTCAAGGCCTCTTTCTGTCGTGACGATCAGAAATTATGAAATAAGTGTGAATTTTTGGCAGTTCATGCCACTATAATTTTATTTCCAGTGTGTTTACAACGAATACTTCAATTTGATTGGCTAGTCTGCTTTCGTTCATAATCCGATGAACGAACCAGCTCCGCACTATTTTTACAACGATATAGGTTATAAAATTATTAGCTTGAAACTCAAGCGTGAATCACCGACGAAACAACAATAGGCCCACTGCTATTGAAACGGAGAGAGCAATTAATTTGAAAATATGTTCATTTTATAATACCTGCTTTTATTAATTGACTGTGCAAGTTATTACCCGAATACGATCTTCGCGGCCGGGTAATATCAGCAGAAGAATCAAATTCGTATAACCCGTAGCACTGTATTAGCCGAGTTCAAGTCATATTGACCGAGTTCAAGTCATATTGGCCGAGTTCAAGTCATATTGGCCGAGTTCAAGTCATATTGGCCGAGTTCACGGAATGCGGCTGAAAGACGCAATTAACATGTGACGTCCCAGAGTTTGGCAGAAGCAGACGGCAGATGTTGATATCAAAATGTCTATACCATAGCCCGTTGTACAAGGTTTTATTGACAGGATATTATAGTGGGAAGAAAAAACTACTGTAAGTGAATCCGATTGCCGTTTTAGGACAGCGGAAGAGGAAGAAACTTCTCTACTGATCCAGGAACAAAAAAACACAGAGCGCAAAAAAAGTCGGACGTCATTTTGTTTAGGGCATGGATTAAATGTTCAGTGGGCGACCTCCTGTTCAACTTGACAGTTTGCATTAAATTAACTTATACAGTCTATTAATAAAAATATTATGAATCGAGTGTTTTCGTATTTCCTTGGTATTGGCCTTCGGGTGGTTGCATTGACCCTCGGCCTGCGGCCTCGGGCCAATACGGCCACCCGAAAACACTCGATTAATAACATATAATATTTATTTTTCATTTCGATCAGATTTCAAAGAAATAAAGAACAACTTGTTATGTCAGCTAACGGAAACGTTTCCACTCATGTCAGCACAGTGCACTGATACTGTCGCTTTGCCTGTGATTGTGACGTCACTTGGCAGAGATCTTTAACATCAAATGTAGCATTTCCGCGCGTTGGTTTGTTTTGATCAATGAACTATATGCGTGGAATGAACAGGTCTCATTGGCTGGTTTGGATCGGACTTTGTAAAGTGTGCCGCCATTGACAGTTGATAAGCGCGTGCAGAACAGATCTGGATGGACGCTCCACTATCTCCTAGTAATGGTGGCATTCGAAGCATATCAAGCACCACGTGACCTCCGTTCCACGCATATAGTTCACATGGTAAAATTAGGTTTATCGCCTATAACAAATGTCTGAATGGTACATGTATACTACCAAAACAAAACCCTTCGACGATGGAAGTTGTTCGTAAGCCAACTATACTCCTAATGCGAACACATAAAATGTACCAATTTTTAGTGACAGCTTTTCTCTCATTTCATTGTTTGATTGATTGTTTGTGTGTGTTTGTTTGGGCAAGAAGTTATGACCAGACGTTGGAAGTTTGATGTACAAAAAGTGTCCAAACAAGAGAGACTGACATTTCTCGCCTCCATATGCAATCCACAATTTCATGGGACAAGTATACATTGTACATGTACATTAAATAGCCAATTTCGGCCTAAATTGATGTAAAACGCTAGCATTTTGAAAACTTATGGCGAACGCTTATTTGTATGCGCATTATATCTTTGAAAATTAAGTCATTAATAATAAACCATTGTCGTTTTTTAGAGTTGCAATTTCTTGAAAATTTTCGTATTCATTCAACGAACCGGATTTTTTTTTCTTTTCAAGAAAGTGTAATCCATTGAACTGCATACTGGCCACGTCTCGTTGGGTGGTTTGGGACTGGCTTTCTTAAAAAAGCACCGCTATTGTGCTCAATTGACGTCCGCCATTTTGATACAGGTATGAAACCGTCTAATAATTCTGTAGATAGTTGAAAAAGAACGAGGATTCTGGTAAACGTATTTTCTAAAAGACAGACGATTTAAACTCAAAGTGGCATGAGCTGCCAAAAATCACAGCTATTGCGATTTGTGCGCGTTTTATTACTTCAACTTCAACAATTCACTTAAACCACTACTGTCGTATATAAGGTACATAGGTAGGATTGCCGAAATGTGCAATTTACAAAGAACATTAATACATTATATGAGGGTTCAGCTTTCGCTCTTTCTGTGTATTGAATAATACGTTATTCTGCAAGGGCACTCATTATATTTCACATACTTTAGTACAACCGGAACCGAAATATTTTTATTAACTTTTCATTTCGGCCAGCTTGTTGAAAGCGACACTTGAATGGTGTCACTCCTTTGTCCTGAAAACAACTGCTGGTTGCCGATTCCCCATGTAGACAACTGTTATGGCATAGGATGTAACCGATATATGTAATAATCGATCTGACGAAAATATAGGAACATACTTTGCATCAAACTCATCTTAATCAAGCTTTTAAGGCCCACTTGCCGCCGTAGCCTGTTTAAATTTGCTAAGAAAACCAATTTACATGAGCTTACTACGACTAATACCACTACACTTAAAAATAGGACACATAAAACATGTCTAGTTAGCTTTAGAATGTAGAAATGGGGTGAAAAACAAACGAAGAATCGAAGCCTGATTGCAACAACAACGATCAGTGTCGGTCAACCTTCGTGTTGGATTACCCTCATATCAGGCCTTTTTATCTGTGGTTTACACTCAAACAATTGTCAGCAGGCTTTTCCAGTCGCTGTTAACCAATCGTCAATCTAAACAGAAAAGTTAATCTTCGCATGCGAGACTTAACCTCTCAGCCATACGGAAGCCATATTAGAGAGTCCATGTACGCGGATTGATCTCAGCCACACCACACCGCCGCGAGAACTTCTTTGACCTATAAACAAACACGTGGCCCACAGCCGATTACGTTGATATTGTAGCTTGGTTGTATAATACAGATTTTTGCTGGACGCGAAAGCCGTTAGGAAAAATAAATTTCTAAAAATGTTTGTTGACTTTAGATTTATGATTTTGCTTGTTAAAGAGTGAAATCAACTGTGCAAAGACACATAGGCCTACTACGACAGATCTCTTGAAGTTGAACACTTATAAAGTGTCTGTGAGACAGACAGTGAGGTGTGTAGACAGTAGAGTATAAGGGCCTATACCCTACCACAATTCACTGCAGTAAACGCCTTGTCTTATTATTTAATAATCTGGTATTCAGCTGTTGGTTGAACAGCCAGAAAAAATCAGAATGGAAAGATCGAGGTAGATATTTAAATTTATAAAACCATAATTACAGTAAGCCTGACAAATAGGACCTTAAAGTTGGTAATTTGAGCACTTAAAGTGTAACTGGCACCATAAATAAGAACTGACAAAAATATACTTCATTGACTGGGTATTAAGGATAAATGAAGTAGAAAAGTAACATGGAAAGAAATTCTTGTTAGGTAGATGTAAAATAAGTTATCTTTCCCAAACAAATTTGAGAGGATTGACCATTGAATTTGTTTATCCTACCCAATGATCCAAGATATATTTCAATTATTAGGGGGCTAGAAATTTGAAATTCTGACCTTCCACTTGTTGATTGATGTTCAACCTCTATGACGGTCTGAATTATTTAATTTCATTATTGCGAGGTGCAGTGTTTGATGAGGAAGCCAGGCTTTTTTGCCTCATGGAAACATCTGACGTTTCAGTTGCTTGCATGATCATATATATTGAAAACCCTCTCATTTTGTTTCTCCATTTTTTAACTGAGTTGGATTCGAACCGGAGGCCCATGGATGGAAGGCTCGGGACGCGTCGGAGTAAGACACTTTATCTCTCTACACAATTATCTCAAGGATCCCACTCTCCTTTCTCCCACCATCAACAGAAAACAAAAATGCTCTAGAATTGAACAGATATGCATTGATTGTAATATATTATAACATTTTATTTCGTACATTTATTATATATATATTTATACAGGACAATGTGACATATAAACTAATTTGGTAACAGCATATCAATTATAAAGGGTTCTCAAATCTGAAAATTACACATTAGATGTCTCTTGAAACTTTAAAGGTTATTCAAATAGCTATCTTATTTCTAATTGGCTTATATTCAATTCAATTTTACTGTACAAAACACCAAGTTCATCTACTACATGATGCTCATCTACTAGGATACCTGGGCAAAATGGGCAAACACGTTCGGATATATGAAAACGTAAATGACGCCCTTTTTCTATTTTTGATTAATCCAAGTTTCCGTACCAGTATGTATTTTGTCCAATTTTTACAAAAGAAATGAAGAAATCCACGGCATCAATCAATGTGAAAATTAACTTGCATGTCGAAGTCTTGGTAATGTTCCCCAGCTTGATATGTTGAGCACATGGTAACTAGTTCAATGTAATAAACCTTTTACTTTTATATTCAATGTTTTCAGATAGTTCTTGACACCCTCTAGTGTTTCTGCACATCCTCATTTTTTTATTTTGCATGACCATAATGACATGACAGATAGGATTTTACTGCAGTGAAAAACAGCTTAATCTGAAACAAAAAATTAAAGTTGTTTAATAAAAAATTAATGACATTGATCAATATTGATATAATATAGTTTAGCTCTCCAATGTATTAACTGTTATTCACTGACCCTCATTATTGAATAATCATAATATGCTATTATTATATTATATTCACCTCCCAGCCAATATATGTACGTGAAGAGATTATTTTCCTAAATTTTTATTTTTTGGGGAAATGGCATGAGCATCCAAAGTTGCTGTTTTTTTGCTAACAGTTTTGGGAGTTTAGAGTACACCGAAAACCCATTATAAAAGACATTAAAACTAAAAAATATGCATTTAGCTGTATGAAGCAATGTTTATGTGAAAACTGTAAACAACATTTAAATAACAGGGATGTATTTAATTTCATTCATTCTAGGCCTAAGTTACTTATTTACACCACTTTAGCAGATAATCTAATTTGCATTTCTGAGGGAAACAATAACTGGTAATTTCCTAGTATTGTTTAATCCATGAATTATCAATATTTTGCAGCTCATGCCAAATTAGTTTACCCTTGTTCTAAATACTGTATTACTAGTTAAAAAAAATCATATTATTAAAATATAATCAATTCCCAAAGAAAAAAATGCACCAGCGTAGTTGAACTAGTTCAAAATATAAAGAAAGATATTGTGCGACATATGTGGGGTACATAAAATAAAACCAAAGAAACAGCATGACAACGAACTTTCAGGCACTGGCCGCAGGGGCTGACTCACTGAAGAATGAAACTCCTGGCTGGAATGGCCCTGTACAGGCTGAGTAGTACTGGCTACAACTACCGACCGTACTGTCTGCGCCTAACCGCAAATACAATTGAAACTTTCAATGAAAGTAAAATGAGTTTACCTGGATGCCTTAGTGCTGGATGCAAACGCTATAAATCTCAGTAGATAAAAATTATACACTTGCCTGTATAGTCCCTCGTTTCTGGTCGTGATTTTAAGGAATGTTTAGCTAGTAAACAGCTGTGAACGACCACTCAGACTTGTCTTCGGAATCGTCGCCATGTTTTGTGCTGACAAATGACGTCAGGAACTATTTGAACGGCTTTCAACGGATTCTGTCCCTTTCAGACATAAAAACCATGCTTCCTGGATGTATTCTCTTTTAAGAGTGGGGTTTTGGGGGGTATGGGGCAGTTAATTTGACAAATTATTCGGTTATAACCATTTCCCATCTCTCGCGTTTTTTCCCATGTCTAAGATGTCCCGCCATTAGCCACATGCTTAGTTCTGAAGCGAAGAGGAGGTAAACATGTGGGCACGATTGTTAAAACGTTACCCTGTTCAAAGCAAGGAGCTTTTCGACAAATCAAGGATTCGATAGGTTACAGGATACAGTTTCATTTCCCACTTGCGGCAAAGTAAACAGTTTAATTTATGGCCAATAACCTAAATCTCGTTAAGGCCTTTCCTTCTCAATTTTAAAATAGATCAACACATGAGACATCCTTGACAACCAAATAAAGTTGACATCGTACATGCCGGTTTCGCGCTAGACATAATTCAACAGGAGTACCGCCATTTTAACAATTCAAGTTTCAATCCAATGTTCAAATAACCCAGATGCATATCTATCGCGATCTATAAAGTCACTTCCTAGCTTTAACATAACCGGGATCAATTTTCACTGGCTGAATTTTAGAAACTGGGTGTTTTGACCTATAGTTAATATATACATAAGTGCCAAATATTGAACTTCATGTGAGCACTTCATTAGAGCCAAGATGTATGTGGTGGAAGATAGAACACATCTTAGAACATTGGATTGTGATGTCTCGAAATATGTGACCAAGAAACCTAAGGCATTACTTCGTCTGAGGTCTACACGTCCACGAGGACATTCATTTTAAAATCAATTGTGGGGTTTAAATGGTTTATTATTTACGAGGCACAACATAGCACACAAGCAGAGTTAACTTACCATAACCTCATACCATAGTCCAGGAAACGATTAACCTCTACCGACGACCCTGTCGACATTACGACGTCGAGATTCCGTTTCTGTCTGTTAAAAGAAGATTAAACCTCATCAATCAGAAAGCTCCGATAAAGATTGAATAGAAATCACACGGGAGACAACAAGTGCTTAACCAGAAACCCATGATCGACCTAAGCTAGTGTTATTAAGGCTGGCTGCCAATCTAAAATAGAGATTGATCCTTCTGCCATTCGTTGAGATATCCAACTCTAAAACGATTGAGTGACATGTTGGTTGAACAAAGGGAGGCCACTGCTGTCGACGTTTTAGAATGTATATATGAGCTGATGTAGTGCCGATTATATTTTTGATTTTTAACAAGTATTTCTGCCCAAAGGCCTTGCGATACAGGTTATTATTGTAGGGTTACATGTTTGGGAACAGTATAGAACAGGGAATTAAATATCATACACATTATAAATTCTCAGTAAGATTCTTACAGTTAACTATGCGCGAAAATGGAGTGCGACGGCTCTCGAGCCATGTCTCGAGTTGAAGATCTCGTAGAATGGCACGAGATCTCGATTGGCTGGCTGCTTACAAAGCCCCAAAGGTTGACAGTGCAATAGATGTTTCGATGTTTAATTTTCGTCAAAAATTCCAAACCACATATGTGTCTGATAAACAAATTTGCTTATTTGGTATGTACAATGTTATTAAGCGTGCGGTTATCTGGAATCTGATGTAATCAAAGGTAATATTTTATAATCATTAACAGAATCTTAACGATTGTATAATTGTGCTTAGAATACCCGGAGTCGAGAATTCGTCACACAGTTCTACAGAAATGACAGATTCGGTTTCCATTGAGCGGAATACCCATAGCTGACAACCAGCAGTATATCAGTTCTTCATCCGTCAACTGGTAATGTGATTCTAACTCTGGATTGAACGAAATCATTAGTTTTTACTCCTGGGGCAATTTTTGCCCAAAGGGTATTGTCGCTACATTCGTCATCCGCCTGTCAGCTGTACATTTTAAACACAAAATCTAAAAAAGCCTTTCACTTACGCAAAAGTTTGAATCTTCAAACAGTTGTTTGACATGGTATCTTTATAGCTAAGTGTGATCTTAACTACCATGGTAACCAATGCTAAAGGTACATGTTGCCATTGGTAATTAAGATCACCTTAAGCTAAGACCGCTTTGTGAAACTGGACCCAGGACACTTGGAAAAACAACTTTGGAATTCTCTAGCAGATTGTACATCATATGATACCTGTCGCCATTACCAATTTCCAGGTTTAGACACAGTCAATCATATGTAGAATTTGGGATTTTTAAGACGTCACAGAATAAATTCAAAGGGCCTTCACTGAGATCCGCAATGCGATGAGAAAATAGATACACTCGACATTTCTACTTATAGAAAGTAAATAAAATAGTATTTTACCAGTAGGCGGCTCCTCAGAACTGGGGTTGAATTAAATACATCAGTTCCTTCTACATCCGTTTTTGCTTTAAATCTCAGTAATGCTAGGTGATGTCAATGATCTCCTACAGAGTAAGTCACTGATTCATATCATGTGAAGGTGCGACATTCCATTAACCTAGGCTTTCTTTATTCATAAATAATGAAAGCGATTAACCTCTACGGCTGCCCCTGTCAGCTATATAACGTCTGGGTCGAGAACTCCTGTGTTTAAAGTTAATTACAACCAGTTCATTCAGCTTTTACACTCAATACCCCAATATCTGTCAGCTCTTTATATCCTATATATAGAACTCAAACTTTACTTTGTTCATACCAGATACTTAGATTATGAAAACTCAAAATATTCTGTCAGTTTAAAGAGAAACGCGCTTAATTCAACTTTGTTTAAAGCCTTACTACGATCGATCCGTAAATTATTGATAGTTTTTTTTACAGTTTCAGAATTTCAGTAACGATTTGATATATGACTGACCTTTCCTCGTACACTTATCTATGCTCCTGATGGATCACATATATTACTATTATTCCCCTATATATTTATGGACATTAAAACACACGGGCACAGGGAAAATCTTCTTGTCTAAAATAACCACGGAGACAAGTTTCTAATTGTGTTAAAAAGAGGTATATCATTTAGACCTTTATACCCCATCATAAATTGTTGTAATAAAGTAAACCTATGATATTTCATTAGGTTGACGACTGACAGGAGCTTGGCCTTAGTCAGTAGAATTTTCTGGAACACTTTGTATTACATTGACAATGCTTACGCATCTAATGCTCATTAGGTTGACGACTGTCCCCTATATATTTATGCTCTATGGTTCAGGATACCAATGTCTACTGGGTTAGAACATTACTTTTACTCTATCCTATTGTGGTGTAATCTAAAGTATTATATTTATGAACACTAAAACACACGGGCACAGGGAAAATCTTCTTGTCTAAAATAACCACGGAGACAAGTTTCTTATTGTGTTAAAAAGAGGTATATCATTTAGACCTTTATACCCCATCATCAATTGTTGTAATAAAGTAAAATATGTGTTTTTCTACTGTCGAGTTGCAACGGATATCCTAAGTTGGAAAAATACTAATACTAAAATTACTAAAATTCCAATTTTCTATTTGAAAAGACTCCTGTAAACTTGACATATTACATTTGTATCTAAGCTGCACCGTAAGCAGTGGACATCTGAAGGAAATACATGAAATGTGCGGAATAAACGCTAGCGTGTACGAGCATTTGTTTTTCACCAACTAATAACACTGATTGCACTTCTTGATCCGTCCGTTGAACGATTAACCCCGATCTGAAACCCAAACAAGATTAAGCCGACGAGGTCTGGTAATTAAATAATAAACCTAATCAGTCAAATTGTTAAATGAAAACTGAAGTGGAAAGTACACAAAAGTCGCCAACAGATATGTTGTTAATGGGTCCAATCTAATGACATTGACGCTGGGGGGTTTATAGATGCAGTTCAAAGGGTGTGATTAAAGGCTCACTTGTGCTTTTCTGATATTTGTGTAAAAAATGTATGTATGCACGAGCTTTATATGATAAGTAAATGTATTGGAAGTTTAGCATTCAGCAAAACCTTTATTTTGAATAATTTTCCACAAGTTTCTCCAAAATAGAGAAGATGTTTATGTTAAAAGTTAAGTTTATTCTGCCTATGTTGTGACAAGCGATATTGTTATTGCCGCCAGAAAAGTATAGCGAAGCATCCGGCAAAGTGCCAGCTGTGTCCAACAAGTCCAGAGAAAGCATTAAGATTGTCTCATTGAGTATTTCCATCTCACGTCTCTCTATCGAATTTCTGCCACCGAGTCATTTAATTGCAAATGTGTTGGTATCTGAAATTGGTTTAATTCAAAGCCAATATTCTTAATCACGATAGACAGATTCTTAACGAGTGTTGTCTTAAGCTTAGAATACCACCATGGGGATTTTGTCAATACTTTGACAATCTTGATAAACAGTTGTTGTAAAACTTTCAAGTTGATGTTTTCTTAAAGAAAGAATATAAATTTCAGTTGTTGCAATAGAATATCTCAAGCTCTCAATTATCCAAATAACTTCCACATTGTCGTACTTTCAAATAGCCTTTTATGTATGTTTCTCTCCCTGTTTGTTCACGAATTTAAATTGGTTTCAAATTGCTCCTTACCCTAGTAATTTGTTACATTGCATTTCACAGGAGTTTTCTAACAATGACAATTGAATGAGTACTGTTGTCGAGATCGTGAATTAAAGGCATCCATAATGGCTTTGGGGGAATTATTGGAGGGTTATGATCTTACCCACTGCCATATCAGATGTCTGTTAGTAATAATCAGGTGGATACAAATGGAAACCGGATAAAACAATCACAATTGTAAAACTCTGAATCTTGTTAGTAGATTAACATGTCACGCACATTTTCCTTTATGGAACAACACAAAAACATGACACATGTCACATCATTTTTGAGATAACAACTGATTTTCTAGCCATAGACAATTGGTGGGTTTGAAGGAGACAAATCCTTAAAATACTCAGATTTACTCAAATTGATTCAGTTTGAACAGTCTGATTTATTGTTGACCGCACTGTCTGGTTTATTGATGGCGGCACTGTCTGATTTATTGTCGGCGCTACATGTCTGATTTATTGTTGACGGCACTGTCTGGTTTATTTATGGCGGCACTGTCTGATTTACTGATTGCGGCACTGTCTGGTTTATTGTTGACGGCACTGTCTGGTTTATTTATGGCGACACTGTCTGATTTACTGATTGCAGCACTGTCTGATTTATTGTCGGCGACAATGTCTGATTTACTGATTGCAGCACTGTCTGATTTATTGTCGGCGGCAATGTCTGATTTATTGGCGACAGGTAACAAGTTTCTGTGCTGAGAGAAAAAAAACACGCACTATATGTGGAGCTACCAGCTATCCTTACAGGTTCAGTAGAAGCATGTTACATTTACTCTTACACAATATTATGCTATGGCGATTTTTATATTTGGATATGCGGCTTGTAAAATACCTTTACTCACAAAACTAATTTCCAAATCCAAGTTTTCACATCGCTAGAAAAATGCTCAAGGCTTTATCTCTCACATTGAACATTACAGGAGGCTTTAGTAAAAGTGCAATTTTGCAAAGTGGAGGTCTGTGTATGGTTGTTTATTGTCACGGAAGCGTTGTTATGGGGAAAATGTAGGTGTCACGGAAGCCTTGCTATGAGAAAAAAGGTTGGTGTCACGGAAGCCTTGTTATGAGAAAAAAGGTAGGTGCCACGAAAGCCTTATTAGGAAAAAGATAGGTGTCACTGAAGCCTTGTTATGCGGAAAAACGTACGTGTCACCGGAGCCTTGTTATGGGAAAAAGGTAGGTGTCACCGGAGCCTTGTTATGGGAAAAAGGTAGGTGTCACCGGAGCCTTGTTATGGGAAAAAGGTACGTGTCACCGGAGCCTTGTTATGGGAAAAACGTACGTGTCACCGGAGCCTTGTTATGGGAAAAAGGTAGGTGTCACGGAAGCCTTGTTATGGGGAAAAATGTAGGCTTAAATTGGAGACTAAGGTGTAGGAGTTGAAAATGGCTATACCCCCCCCCCCCCCCCTCACACACACGCACCCACCCACCGTAACTGATGATGTGGCATTGCCTTTATGTGTATGACATCTCAACAAATCATTTTCACATTTTTATTTTATGGAATTGAAACGGAAAAAAATCCCGCCATAGTCTTTTGGACCTTTGTCACGAAAGGCCAATTATCTGTAGTTTACCACAAGTAACATCACTAAAATTAAACATTGAGCATATTGTGTGTTTGAAAACGTTTTCAATTTAGCGATCGTTTATTCTCGAAACTTCTCGAAGCTATGTGGGGAAGTTGCCAGGTACTCACCGAAGGTTGGGGTTTCCCGAAAAGGTAGAGGTACTCGACCTTTTACCTTCCTTTAAAGGCACTTCAATGCTAATTTTTGATGTATGTTTAGCTCTAAACACAGCTCATTTTCTCTATGCATTCTCGTCGATGGATATCAGTTTAATAAATACACTAGCGAATGGGTTTCTTTGTAGTCTTAGTGGGGAAGCTTGTCGTTAGTCTACTTGTGTTCACACTCAATCAGCTGTTTTCTTCTATTTATATGCAAACGACCACATCGGCGCTATCTAGTGAACCAAAATAACGTATTCTAAGTCATCGACATAAGATGGTTGAAGATAGCCTAGAGTACCAAAATCTTGAAGAAGATAAAGACTTTACTAAACCCATACTAGATCAGTATATTAGCACTTTAATGAAACCATGGGGTAAGATAAATTGCTATGAATTAATGGGGTATTTCATCTGCCATTGTTAACAAATACCAGTGTCAATGGTTAACACAATTTAACAAACCGTAAAACATTAAACCAACTTATTTAAACTGGCACGAGCTGCCAAAATGTTGCTATTTTGACGTTAAACAGAATGTTGAGATTATTGGCTATTTTTCTCCAGACGTATAATTCAGAAGCTTTTTAGTGCTTCTAGTCTCGAAAATGTACAATGAAGTACTATTGTGAACTCACTTTGGCTTAGAATGAATGAATGGTCGTCCCGGGTATTTAAATTTTGTTTACTCTTCGAACACGTGTTCGGTTCGTACAGGCCACGTACTCTATGGATTTTCCTCATTCCAACGCCAACCATTTTGTTTTTCTACGGCCTTCAAAGCCTCTTACTGTCGTGACGATCAAAAATTATGAAAAAAAATGTGAATTCTGGCAGCTCATGTCACTTTAAACAAGCAATATGTTGCGTTCAGATTTAAGAAGTAAGTCTGGTAGCTGACTATATCATGCCAGTGGTTATGTTATGTGGTTGTCAGTGTGAGTGGTTGTATGAACTCATCTGTTTTGATCGAAAATTAAAGATTATTACCCACATGGTAAAATAAGGTTTATCGCCTATAACAAATGTCTGAATGGTACATGTATACTACCAAAACGAAACCCTTCGACGATGGAAGTTGTTCGTAAGCCAACTATACTCCTAATGCGAACACATAAAATGTACCTGAGTTAAGTTTTAGTGACAACTTTTTTCTTAATTTAAAAAGGTCTTGATTGTTTGTGTATGTTTGTTTTGGCAAGAAGCTAGAACCGGACGTTGGAAGTCTGATATACAAAAAAGTGTCCAAACAAGACTTTATCAATCTTTGAGTTGAAATGTAGAATTTGCCTCCATGTCAAAAGAGAGACTTCAATGTATCGCCTCCATATGCAATCAACAATCTCATGGGATGCTAGAACAAGTTAACATTCAATAGCCAATTTCGGCCTCAAGTGATGCAAAAAGCTAGGATATAGAAAACTTATGGCGAACGCTTATTTGTATGCGCATTATATCTTTGGGAATTAAATTTTTAAGAATAAAGCATTGTCGTTTTTTAGAATTACTATTTCTTGTAATTCTTCTTATTCATTCAACAAACCGGGTTTTTCTTTTCAAGAAAGTGTAATCCATTGAACTACATACTGGCCACGTCTCGTTGAGTAGTTTGGGGCTGGCTTTCTAAAAAAGAACCGCTATTGTGCTCAATTGGCGTCCGCCATCTTGCTATGAAACCGTCTGTTAAATAGATAGTATAAGAAAAAAAAAAGAATAAGCATACTGGTAAACGTACTTTATAAAAGACAGACAATTTAAGCTTAAAAATAAAGTACAATACTAAATAACATGACTCTGTTATAATACAAATATGACACAAGAATAAGTGATGGTATCGATAACTAAAGCAAAGTCTTAATTTCGCTCACTTGAAAGTCTTCCTCTCTCAAGAAAAGTGTGTTCAGTGCCTCAAAACTTATATTGAAAAATGCGGCTATGCAAACAACTATGCAAATTAGTGAGTTACCAAGGCCTTAAAGTTGGGACAACAACACAGACTTGAATGTTAGACTTTTAAAGTTAACCAATTTGTTATTCGTGTTGGCATCTTTAATAACTTTTACTGTCGGGCATAACATAATCGCAAAAACATGTGTTTGCTACCTTTGGAAGGAAAAAATACAGTAACTCTCCTTGGTCTAATTTTTATGTTACCTTCCCCTTTAATAATAAATAACTAAGGCATCAGGAAGAAGTAAGTTTTTGTGAGCAACACGAGTTTTCAACACATACGCTGCAATACTTCTTGGTACTCAATTACTTCTCACTAGAATGGAACCCACCCAGAAGAGCTTCAAACAGTTCTTAGAATAAAAAGAAAACGAGGATGTTTTCCAATATATTTTACTTCAACCGTTAATTCGAGTGAAAACTTAATGAAACCAAAAGCATTTTGTCTTGTTGCGTTTAAATAGCAAGCTTGATCATATGATACATCACGTTTTCTGTCTCTCTTATATCTATCATTTAAGACGCTCATAGATGCACGTTGCCGTGATAGTCCTTTGTTACCACGACCTGATGAATCAAACTTTCATTTTCAAATTAAACAAACAAAATAATGTCGTAACTTAAGAATTTTGACAAAGATGAAAGCTTCTAACTTTTTCTAGCTGTTGTATGTAAACAGTTTTCTGAATTTTAGCGACGACTGTGCCTTTAAATATCTGTTAACGGATTGCACCGAACGTGGTATTTGTCGAATTGATTATTATTTGTTTTAAAGTGGCATGAGCTGCCGAAATTCACACTTTTTTCATAATTTATGATCGTCACGACAGTAAGAGGCTTTGAAGGCCATGGATAAACTAAATGATTGGCGTTGGAATGAGGAAAATCTATACAGTATGTGACCTGTACGAACCGAAAGCGTGTTCGAAAAGTAAACACAATTTAAATAACCGGGACGATCATTCATTCATTCTAAGCCAAAGTTAGTTCCAAACTATACTTTATCGTACATTTTCGAGTCTGGAAGCACTAAAAAGCTTCTGAAGTATACGTCTTGAGAAAAATAATCAATAATTTCAACATTCTGTGTTGACGTCAAAATATTAACATTTTGGCAGCTCATGCCCCTTTAATGTTCGGTTTTCAAAATGAGAATATATCAAGTGCCATGAGCTGCCATACATCGATATTTGTCAATATATATATTTTACCGTCCAAAATAAATCGGAAAATTATTCGGGTTTTTTTATTCTCAAAAAGGTCCAAGCTAGAAGTTTTTATTATACCATACAGGTTTACCAGTATACCGTAAACTGGGGTAACTTTGAATGGCGGGGTATCTTTGAACAGTCAATGATAAAAATCTAAATTTTCGCTATTTGGTAACAAATACTATAAAGAAAAGTGGTAATAATTGTTTTTAGCCTTTCAATGGTGAAACATAATTATTACCACTTTTCTTAGTATTTGTTTCCAAATAGCGAAAATTTAGATTTTCATCTTTGACTGTTCAAGGATACCCCGCCGTTCAAAGTTACCCCAGTTTACGGTGCGGTTAACTAGCCTTTAAAAGTAACTTTAAGGGGTATTAGGTGTTGAAAGATAATCATCAAATTATTCGTCAGATTTAACAACATATGCAAACAGATAACATTTAGCTAATGCCAGGTTTAGTGGGTGGAGGCGACCGGGTTTATTGCACGGAGAAAACCCCGACAACTCTTCCAAATACGGGAGGAATATTGGAGACGTTTAAACCCAGGCAGATTGCGGTATTTATTCGGTATAGCCCCAATAATAGAGCAGGTTGTTGTTCATAAAGTTGGCTGGTACAAAGCCAAGATTATTTTCCAATTACTTTATACACTCCATATTATTAATCATTATTAAACAATGTCTTTAAATTTTTATTCCAAATCCAACTTTTAATTAAAGAGGCATGAGCTGTCAAAATTCGCAGTTTTTTCATAACTTCTGATCGTCACGACAGTAAGAGGCTTTGAAGGCTATCGAAAAACTAAATGATTGGCGTTGGAATGAGAAAAATCCATACAGTATGTGGCCTGTATGAACCGAAAACGTGTTCAAAAGTAAACAAAATTTAAATAACCGGGACGACCATTCATTCATTCTAAGCCAAAGTTAGTTCAAAACAGTACTTAATCGTACATTTTCGAGACTAGAAGCATTAAAAAGCTTCTGAATTCTACCTCTTGAGAAAAATAGCCAATAATTTCAGCATTCTGTTTTAACGTCAAAATATCAATATTTTGGCAGTTCATGCCCCTTTAAGAAAGGGGGACACAATCCTGTTTAAACATTTGATTTAATTTAAGTGTTTTTCTACAGCAGTTAAAAACTGAATCATGTCTGTTTTATATTTGTTTTCGTGATACTTGATATGGGCTGCATGGACTGAGTTTTGCCAGGATGTGACGTATAGGTCAATCTCTGGATAATTTGTCTTCAAATACTTTATGAGATCTTGTATAGCCTCTGTTTCACACATTGGGTCATCTTCGCTGTAAAAATACTGAGTAGGCACAAGGACTGGATTAGTTTTGAAATATTTCACAGCGTTGTCATAAAACTCCACGGTTTGTCTCTTTTGTGACTTAAAGTATGCATCACATAGCAGTCGAATGAACATGTGTACGAGTGGAGATTCGGAAATGGACAATGCCATTCCTTTTGTCATGTTATCAAGACTACCAATAACAATACTATCAAATATGGAACCTCGAATATTTTCTCTAAACCATCCATAGTTGACACGGTCTTTACTAGATTTCATAAGACACAGAGTGTGGTTAAACGCACCAATAGAGAAGGCATGCACGAGGTAACTTTCGGACAAATTTTGTCTTCGGTCTTGAAGATAATCTAAGATTTCGTGAGCTAGACGACATCCCTGTTGGGGTCTTACAAACTGTGATAGTTTACCTTTCACACAAAGAACATTGTATCCACGTGTGTGGTATAGTTCACAATATTTCTTCACTGCTGATGGTTTGGCACTTAGCCATTCATACAAAATAACAAGTGGGCGTGGCTGCAGATCCTGGGTCGTATGGCTAATATTCTCTCTCAATACTAAATTATTGGAGACTTTTAGAATATTAACATCAGTATTGATATACTGTTTCCTGCATCCCTCGATATTTGCACCAAGAGTTTTTAACAAACTGGGTTTTCTTGAACGCAAAAGCTGTCGAACAATCATCCTTCTCTGAATCTAGTATCCTTTGTTGGCCTAACGCGCACTGGAACAAATAAATAAAAAAAAAACATTAGTTTAATATGCATGTCAGAGTCAATGAACTTCGAGGGGTGTTATGCACTATAAAGGAGGATACACTACCCCTTGGTGCACATGGGAATCGCTTCTTTCGTATACACTTCAAATAAAAACACAAAACATAACATAGAGTCAAGTTTTACATAGCTTCCCAGAGCAATAAATGAAAACAAACAACTAGAAATTGCTGAAGCAATTGCGATTCAAAGTGTAAATTCGAATAGATAAGAATTTCATATACTCCTAGACTTTTGTCCGAAAAGTAATTTAAGCGCCGGCAAATTGAGACAAACAAGTGATCACGGTTGTAATTATAAAGCATTACGACTGGATGTCACCAAGTGATCACGGTTATAATTATATAGCATTACGACTGGACGTCACCAAGTGATCACGGTTGTAATTATAAAGCATTACGACTGGATGTCACCTAGTGATCACAGTTATAATTATAAAGCATTACGACTGGATGTCACCTAGTGATCACAGTTATAATTATAAAGCATTACGACTGGATGTCACCTAGTGATCACGGTTATAATTATAAAGCATTACGACTGGATGTCACCTAGTGATCACGGTTGTAATTATAAAGCATTACGACTGGATGTCACCAAGTGATCACAGTTATAATTATAAAGCATTACGACTGGATGTCACCTAGTGATCACGGTTGTAATTATAAAGCATTACGACTGGACGTCACCAAGTGATCACGGTTATAATTATATAGCATTACGACTGGATGTCACCTAGTGATCACGGTTATAATTATAAAGCATTACGACTGGATGTCACCAAGTGATCACAGTTATAATTATATAGCATTACGACTGGATGTCACCAAGTGAACAGGGTTATAATTATAAAGCATTACGACTGGATGTCACCTAGTGATCACGGTTGTAATTATAAAGCATTACGACTGGATGTCACCTAGTGATCACGGTTATAATTATAAAGCATTACGACTGGATGTCACCTAGTGATCACGGTTGTAATTATAAAGCATTACGACTGGATGTCACCAAGTGATCACAGTTATAATTATATAGCATTACGACTGTATGTCACCTAGTGATCACGGTTGTAATTATAAAGCATTACGACTGGATGTCACCAAGTGAACAGGGTTGTAATTATAAAGCATTACGACTGGATGTCACCTAGTGATCACGGTTGTAATTATAAAGCATTACGACTGGATGTCACCAAGTGATCACGGTTGTAATTATAAAGCATTACGACTGGACGTCACCAAGTGAACAGGGTTGTAATTATAAAGCATTACGACTGGACGTCACCAAGTGATCACGGTTGTAATTATAAAGCATTACGACTGGACGTCACCAAGTGATCACGGTTATAATTATAAAGCATTACGACTGGATGTCACCAAGTGATCACGGTTATAATTATAAAAAATTACGACTGGACGTCACCAAGTGAACAGGGTTGTAATTTATAAAGCATTATGACTGGACGTCACCAAGTGATCACGGTTATAATTATAAAAAATTACGACTGGACGTCACCAAGTGAACAGGGTTGTAATTTATAAAGCATTATGACTGGACGTCACCTAGTGATCACGGTTGTAATTATAAAGCATTACGACTGGATGTCACCAAGTGATCACGGTTGTAATTATAAAGCATTACGACTGGACGTCACCAAGTGAACAGGGTTGTAATTATAAAGCATTACGACTGGACGTCACCAAGTGATCACGGTTGTAATTATAAAGCATTACGACTGGACGTCACCAAGTGATCACGGTTATAATTATAAAGCATTACGACTGGATGTCACCAAGTGATCACGGTTATAATTATAAAAAATTACGACTGGACGTCACCAAGTGAACAGGGTTGTAATTTATAAAGCATTATGACTGGACGTCACCAAGTGATCACGGTTATAATTATAAAAAATTACGACTGGACGTCACCAAGTGAACAGGGTTGTAATTTATAAAGCATTACGACTGGATGTCACCAAGTGAACAGGGTTGTAATTTATAAAGCATTACGACTGGATGTCACCAAGTGAACAGGGTTGTAATTTATAAAGCATTACGACTGGATGTCACTAAGTGATCAGGGTTGTAATTTATATAACTTACTGCAACTGGACGTTAACACAGTGTTTCGATTCTTTGCATTATATCGTTGGGATACATTTTTATGGATAATATGCTCGACGTACTTGGCGTACGTAAATGGCCGAGGTGATCCGAGTGATAGTTATTTAGCCAGAAAACACTTGACGATGGCTCATATTTTATAACTGTAATCTCATTTGTCACTGATGTCTTCTCATCCTTTCTACGACCTAAGGACCAACCTGAGATGATTAAAAAGGTAATAAAATGTGCCTGTCAACACTTTGGGGAGGATATTGCCTATTCAGTTGAAAACATTGTAAAGGAAAGAAGCAAATCAAATTCATAGTGTGTGTTTTTGTTGGAATCATCCACATCATGTCTTTCACTCTTTTACAATTTAATTGCCGTAGTCTTATGGCTAACGGCCTTGAATTTAAACATAATCTTTCCTCTTTCTCCACCACCCCTGATATTGTCTGCTTACAGGAAACATTTTTAAAACCTCATTTAAATTTTTCAATACCGGGCTATATAATCAAACGCTTAGATCGCAACACACCACATGGAGGTTTAGCGTTTCTAATTAAATCTGAAATCACTTTTACTGAAATCAGTCTTCCCAATCTCCAATCTTTTGAGTGCCAAGCTATTGAACTCACAAACCGTAATAAGTCCCTTACTATATTTAACATATACAATCCTCATAACAATATAGATATTACAGAACTTGAACAATTATTAACACTATCTACTGGTTCCTATATTTATACCGGAGATTTCAATTCTCACCACATGACTTGGGGAAGTGATCGCTCCGACAGAAATGGAAATGTAATATCTGAATTTCTTGATAGCAATGACATAGTTTTATTGAACGATGGCTCACCCACTAGGTATGATGTTTCAACTGGTGGCGTTTCATGCCTAGATCTAACATTTTGTTCACCAGATTTGTCTAGGAATTTCGACTGGTGGGTTGATTATGAATCAAACTGTGGAAGCGATCACTTCCCTATATTTATCACTTTAGGGCTTCAAGTTTCCACTAACAAACTACATGTACTCCCGAAATGGCAAATTCATAAAGCTAATTGGCCTCTATTCTCACACAACTGTAAGCAGACAATAACTGCTGATATAGTCAGCCATGATGTGGATGATTTCAACAATAATCTAATTACCGCAATAAATATAGCAGCCTCAGATTCTATACCAATGTCGTCCGGTAGACAGACTTCTAAACCTCCCGTGCCTTGGTGGACATCTGAATGTTCCAAGGCAGTTAAAGAACGGAAAAAAGCTAAAAACAGAGCCCACCGTACTCGTTTACCAGACGACATTGTTGTATATAAACATTGTAGAGCCAAAGCTCGACGTATCATCAAATCTGCTCAAAAACAACACTGGCGATCATTCTGCTCCTCAGTAAATTCCAGTACTCCTGCCAGACATGTCTGGAATAGAGTAAAAGCCATCAAAGGTAACAGAAAACCAAATTCAACCATTCCTACCTTAAGTGTTCACGGGCAAAAAGCCTCCTCCGCTTCAGACAAATGTGATTTTTTTGCTAACCAGTTCGCTCATGTTAGCAGCGACAATAACTATAGTGAATCATTCTTGAAGCATAAGTCTGAGGTGGAGGAGAATTTTAATTACAATATTTTATGGGATGACATGGTCATAAGCGAAGACTTTAACATTAATGAATTAAAAATAGCTATTTCAGCCACTAAAAACAGTACCCCAGGTGAGGACGGAATTCACAATGAAATTCTTAAACATATTCCCGACTCATGTTTAAATCTTCTTCTTCTTCTATTTAATACAATCTGGACAACCATGAAAATACCAAACCAATGGAAAATCTCAGTCATAACCCCCGTTCTCAAACCTAATAAAAATCCATCCGACCCGGCGTCGTATCGCCCGATTGCCCTAACATCGTGCCTTTGTAAATTGATGGAAAGACTTGTTAACAGCCGTCTTTCCTGGTTCCTCGACAAAAACCACCTATTGTCAGACTCCCAGAGTGGTTTCAGGAGGTATCGATCCACAACAGATCACGTTGTCACACTTGAAACGGCGATTAGACATTCAATCGCAAATAAAGCTTATCTGTTGGCCGTTTTTCTTGACATAGAAAAGGCCTATGACATGGTGTGGCAATGTGGTCTGTTGATCAAACTAAAAGAAATGGGCATCGGCGGTAGGATGCTGGGTTGGATTCAGGATTTTCTGAAAAATAGATTATTTAAAGTTCGTATTGGAACAGATTTCTCAAAAGTAAGTTCTATAGCAAATGGCGTCCCTCAGGGCAGCGTCATCTCGCCCACTCTGTTCAATATAATGATCAATGACCTCCCTTCAACCTTAAACCCAAAGCTTAGTACATGCTTATTTGCTGACGACAAAGTGATTTGGTTTTCCAGTAGGGCATTTAAAACTGCTGTCAGTCATGTTCAGAGTGGACTGGATGACGTTGCCAAATGGGCTAGCCAGTGGGGGTTTAGATTCTCTTCAATCAAAAGCGAGGCTGTCTTATTTACATACAAACGAATACCATCCACTTTAGTGCTTACCTTAGACCAGTCTCGAATTAAATGTTCAAACCAATTTAAATACCTAGGCGTTATTTTCGATTCTCGTCTCACCTGGGGTCAACATATTACTAATATTGTTCAAAAAAGTAAATGTGGCCTTAATTTGCTACGGTGTCTGTCTGCGACGTCCTGGGGCTCAGATAAATCCTGTTTACTTAATCTATATCGCTCTTTAATTAGATCTCACCTCGACTACTGTAGCGAATCTTTTGACTCTAGCTCTAATACTAATAAAGCAAAACTTGACTCTATCCAATGCCAAGCACTTCGGTTATGCACTGGAGCTTTGAGATCGACCCCATTACACGCCCTACAAGTAATTTGTGGAGAGTTTCCATTAGACATCAGGCGCATGGAACGAACACTGAAATTTGGTTTAAAATTAAGATCATCTTTATATAATTCGGCATCTTCTTGTTTAGAATCATGGTTTAATGGCTGTTACAACATCCAGAACGTTGCCAAAACACCTTTCAGTGTTCGTTTTCATGCGCTAATGACCTCCCTGAAAATCAATATAAACTGCATTCAACTCAATATTATACCACAATTCCCTTCTTGGAAGCTAATTTCCCCCTATATATCTACAGAATTAGAATTTCAAATTAAAAAATCTGACCCTATTAACTTAATTCACCTTATATCAACCAACCACATTGCCACTAATTGGAACCAACATCTTAATATATACACAGATGCATCTTTCTCTCCCGACACTTGTAGGACAGGAATTGGCTTCTGTGTCCCGGAACTCCACTACTCCTCTTCAAAAAGACTCTCCAATAATATTTCAATCTTTCATGCAGAATTATTTTCTATATATTTAGCATTGGACTGGCTAAAAAATCTAAAACCATTTAAAGCCGTCATTCTGTCAGACTCACTCAGTGGCCTCAAAGCTCTCAAACATTTTTCATTTACTAAACCTTCTGCTTTGCTTTATCAAATCCTGTTTGCATTCACTGAGCTATTCCATCTTGGTGTAGAAGTTTCTCTCGAATGGGTTCCGGGACACAGTGGCATCCCTGGGAATGAACAGGCAGACATCTTGGCAAAAGGCGCCACATTACAAAATACAATTGACCATGTCATCCCTTTATCGGTTCCAGAATTAATTGCTATGAATCGCACATATTTTTATAAACTTTGGCAGCAGAGGTGGGAACAATCAAGTAAAGGGCGTTTCTTTTATAGCACTCAACCATCTATACAATTCTCTAATATACCGTTTAATAATCGAAAATCTGAAGTTTTACTCTGCTGGCTTTTAACCGGCCACATACCACTCAACAAAAGATTCAACAGAACGTTAAATAAAACTGATGGAAATTGTGACCACTGTTTTGTTCCAGAAACCATTGACCATTTTATTTTTAACTGTAACAAATACCACAGAGAACGAAACGTGTTATTAAATTCACTGAAAGATTGTGATATAGCCGTTTTAGATTTAAATCATATCCTTAACCCACCCAAAAAACAACGAAAAAAAGTGCTTACAGCTGTTGTAAATTTTATCAATAAAACCAACAGATTCTATTAGTTAATTATTAAATATTACTACAGAGTGCTATATTTATTTATTTTTTTCACCTTAATGTATTTATTTTAATTATCCTTTTATTTTTTTATTTTTTTTTTTTTTTTTTATTTATTTATTTATTTTTTTTTTTTTTTTTATTTTTTATTTATTTTTTTTTTTTATTATTATTATCTTTGCCCAATCTGCTTCTTCTTTCTATTCCTATCTTTTATTTTCTGACCACTAAGCTTATTTCAATCTACTTCTATCTGAACTGTAAAGCTCTGGTGCGAATGGTATTTTCCTATGAAAAACCGTATGCACCATTCAACCAACCAAACAAACAAACAAGATGGCTCATATTCAACAACTGAACCAAGCATCGATAGTAACCGGTCAGGCGTATGTACCCACTATAGTCTAACATTCCAAAAAACGAGAGTAAGATAGGAGCTAGGCCTATAACTATAAGTACTTAGCCGCACTTGTGAGTCTCTATCCTGTTTTACTTTATACTCGCCTGTCAGGTATAATAAGTACTATAAAGCCTTCTGAGCCCTAGCCCGGTCAGTGGCCAACGTAGGTTTAGTTTATATACTGAAATAAGTTCAATGTACTGTTGGATTAAATGTCCGTACAATAATATCTCACCTTCATAAAAACACTGTGTGGACGACATGTACCGGGGTCTTTAGTAATACAACATACATCAGGTCTTTGTCTATGTAGTTTCACGCTTAGGTTATAGACATTCACTACAGCCGAATTCAGCCTACAGCCTAATCAAAGGGCAGTTTATTTATATCTATGACGATGACATGGTTGACAGGTTTTCCTTGACATAGCTTGTTTGATAAAACGACTTGTGAGTTGTTTCCCTTGTTTTGTTCAAGTTTCAATAAATGCCTTTATTCAATCAACTCATCTTTCCCGGAGGTGTTTAAGTATCTTTGAATGATATCCCATACACTGGCCAAGTATAGTTCATTATATTCACAGGATAAGCACTAAATACGTGCATGTAAATTAAGTTATTTCCTATGTGAGAAAAAAGTGCGGAGATTTTAAGTAACAGGGTTTGAATATGCGGATGGTCAGCGGCTTTGACGTGCCTCAGATAATCGGCCCGTTTTTACGGCAAATCACCGCATTACCACGTGGCCATTACGTATAGTGGGTGTCCTGTTGTAGTTCTGGGGGGTATTTCATAAACCACATATAGCCGACTACGGCCAGATAGTCGACTAAGCAGTAATGTTAAAGCAGTGCTGTTCTAGTCGGCTAGGTCAATTTAGCCGTCTAGATCTGTTTATGAAATACCCCCCTGTTCTGGCAAGAAATACAGTTAATACTCTGAATCCTCGTGTAATGTTCCATAGAGGTCACGTACATGCATCTCTCCCGAAACAGAATCATTTAATGTAAGCCTGATTGTTTGTGTACAATAAAAGGGTCATTATATGAATTTACATCCCATATTCATATTAACTGTACTTATCGCCGTTAGATTGAAAGTAATTTGGTGTGTCGGCCGACATGGAACTTCAACCAAACGGCGACGATCACAATACATATCCTTATTGAATGCATTGATTCATTGGTTGTTTGGTGTTTTACGCCGCGCTTAATATTATTTTACTTTTATGGCAGTGTTGCCAGTTTTATTGTTGGAGGAAACCGGGATTTATGCCCGGAGGAAACTCACGACCTTCTGGTGGTAACTGGCAATCATCCCACATAGGTCGTTCGAGTGAAAACCCAGTCAGAAAATTTTCCAATTTTGGGGAATTGAGTGCGAATCGAACCCGCGACCCTATGGTGGAAGGCTGTTGGAACTGAGCGTCCAACGCTCTACTTACTGAACCACGGAGGCCCACATTTGGGATGTAAGTTTATATCATAAACGTCATATTACTACACCTCACACTGACTACTTCCTTTCGATTGGCTTAAAGCAGTGACGTATATTCCATATTACGTCTCTGTGCTGATCAGTCATATGCACTCTTATCTACCCTCGATGTTTGGTTCTATAACACAGAATAAATAACAATGTACGACATCTTTTTTTCGCCTTAGACTGACTGTGATCACTCTAATCGGAATTTCGAAGAAAATATATAATAAGAAGCCCCACTCACGGCTTTGGTCATTCCGTGCTAAACGAAATATTCAATTCCAACAATAACAAGTATTCATTTCCCACATTTATTTTACTGAAATTTTAAAATAAATCCTCGCGTTAAAAGAAAAGCTCTCCCTGAGACCCGGAAGTACTTATCGAAAGCCACTGGCCTTATAACGCCAGATTGCTTTCACATATGCGTGAACTTCGATCGAAATAATATTTCATCTGGTATATTTTTAACAGATATTTCAGATGATTTGCCCATTTTTAGTATTCTCAAAACCTCTGTTCCTACATCAATTCCCTCAAATTTCAAGCAAATCGAACGTTAAAATTAGTAAATTCCAAGAACAAATTAAAACATCAACTTGGGATGATGTCATTGCATGTAATGATGTATCTTTAGATATTTATAAGTAAATTTAACAAAATATATAAAGACATATTCCCAGAGTACACAATTAAAATTCACAGTAGAAAAATAAACAGACCTTGGATTTCCTTGTACTTTTTAAAGTCCGTACACGAAAAAATAAACTTTATCGGGAACAGCTTAAAATCCCCCTATAAGCACGATGGGTTATTAGAGAAAATATTGCGGCAACTTCATGTCAATTCGAGTCATCTGAGCTCGGAAAAGATTGAATCTGTATGTCCGACTGGTCGCTGAATATATTTCAAAATATCAAAACCAATCCATCTTTCGAAAATGGTGTTGTGCCCGACTGTAAAGCCAGAATTACACATAATCATAAATCTAATGACCTGGTAATTACAGAAAATTAAAGACCAATACCATTTCTTCCTACAGTAATCTGCTGCTAATAATATAATAAACTTTCGTGAAACGAATGATTTAATTTGTGTTGAATAGTATGGCTTTCGTTCCCACCATTCAACACTTAACGCAGCGTGTTCCCTGCATTACTATCTTGTATACAATTATAGGTCACAACACCCAGTTTGTGTTTTCTCAGCCAATGAAAACTGACTTCGGTTATGCTGGAGCTAGGAGGTGGCTTACATAGTGATAGTTTGGTATCTGGGTTATTTGAATATTGGATTGAAACTAACGCAGGTCTACTGTACATACTTTAAGCTTTCAATCAATGCCTGATAACAGGTTTTTATGTGTGTTTTTTTAATGTTCATCCGATTTTGAAAATACCAAGGTTTGGCTTAGAATAAGTAAGCCTAAAACTGTCAAAATGGCGGTAACCATGTTAAATTGTGTGTAGCTTGAAACCGGCACGCACTATGTCAACTTTATTTGGTTGTAAAGGATTTCTCATGTGTTGATCTATTTGAAAATGGTAAGGAAAAATCTTAACGAGATTTAGGTAATTAGCCACAACTCAAAACGTTAACATTACCGCAAATGGGAAATGAAACTGTATCATGTAACCTATAGTGAAGTGTGAAAAGTAGGTATTTTGTTCTAAATTTTCAAACCTCCACCATTTTTGGTGCCGTTGTATCTGAACTACATATTTGAAATATAAAATAAATGAATTCAGTGAATTTTTTTAAATGTTCACCACTTTTTCTGAAAAACAGGCTTTTGTAGACCAGGGCTAGGTTGAGCAGACACAAGACTCTTAATATAGGGTGTAAAATACTTGTATATGCCTCAGTAGTGATCTATTTCCATCAATGAGGTCTAGGAATGACATTTCACTTCTTGGAATTATTAACGTTTTTCAAAGCAAATGATTATTTCAAGCTCATTAGCCATTGATCTAAAATAACCAGACCCCCCCCCCCAACCCCCTTCCCTGTGAGTCTGAAATGATATAATCTGTACAAATTGCACTTTTTATCTCTGAGCAGGTAAACTGACATGATTGTGGCCCTAAATGTGACAGCTTTTAAATGACTGAAGAAGATTTATTAGCTTTCAAACAGCCCAAATGTTAAGAAATCAGACAATTTTTTGACGGGTGGGGTGGGTTATCTCCCCTGGCTCTGCCCTTATGGCAGTCTCTAACCCGGACAGATGCTAACAGTAAACTGCAATCAACAACCAACCATTTCCAGCAAATTTGAAGGGTATTTGATGTTTCACTTTTTTATAGCGAGGAATAACATTTTGAATTGGTCCTCATAAAAACTTTAAAATTTAGGCCTAGAAACATGAAGGGGGTGGGTGTGTAAATTACCTCACAAAATCAAAACGACTGGCCGAAAAGCTTGGATCTTTTGAAATTCAATTTGATATTGGTTAATAAAAGCAAAGTTATTTAATTTGACAAATTTCGAAGAATCTTTTCCTTGTTATAGGTCACAACACCCAGTTTGTGTTTTCTCAGCCAATGAAAACTGACTTCGGTTATGCTGGAGCTAGGAGGTGGCTTACATAGTGATAGTTTGGTATCTGGGTTATTTGAATATTGGATCGAAACTAACGCAGGTCTACTGTACATACTTTAAGCTTTCAATCAATGCCTGATAACAGGTTTTTATGTGTGTTTTTTTAATGTTCATCCGATTTTGAAAATACCAAGGTTTGGCTTAGAATAAGTAAGCCTAAAACTGTCAAAATGGCGGTAACCATGTTAAATTGTGTGTAGCTTGAAACCGGCATGCACTATGTCAACTTTATTTGGTTGTAAAGGATTTCTCATGTGTTGATCTATTTGAAAATGGTAAGGAAAAATCTTAACGAGATTTAGGTAATTAGCCACAACTCAAAACGTTAACATTACCGCAAATGGGAAATGAAACTGTATCATGTAACCTATAAACACTAAAACACACAGGCACTGGGAAAATCTTCGTGTCTGTATACACTCGAGAAAGAAGAAAATACAGTGTTGTTTCCTTTCTAGACTTGTACAACGCGTCAATTTTAGGTCCAATACGTTTTATGCTACATCAATAATATAACAAAAGTCTCATCTGTCCTCAACTTGCTGACGATACGCGTTTACAAATATCGCCAGTGCAATTGCAAATATGTTCACACAATGGCTAATTTGCAATCGTCCATCCGGCCGTCTGCCCACCCGTCCGTCCACCTTCCGCTCCATAACTTAAAGCTTTGGTCCTATCTTTACAATTCTTTACGACGTATACACATGTACCTTAGGGTTAAATGGCCATGTCATCAACCATTTCTGTCATTTTCGGTTGCATAATATGACATCTATATTGTATTATGTAGTATCCTCTTTTAGTTTCGGCGCCATAACTTAAGGAAGTTTGATCTGATATTTATGAATCTTTCACAGCGTATACGTTATGGGTAGCTGGTCATCAACCATTTGACACCTTCGGTTGCATAATATGGCATCTATATTTATTTATATAATATTCTCCTTTAATCTATAAGTGTAAATTCTCTTCAGCTCTACAAGTTGAAGAGTTATGATCAGATCTTTATTAATTGACTGTGCAAGTTATTACCCGAATACGACCTTCGCGGCCGGGATATATCAGCCGACGAATCAAATTCGTATACCCCACAGGGCTGTATTAGCCGAGTTCAAGTCATATTGGCCGAGTTCAAGTCATATTGGCCGAGTTCAAGTCATATTGGCCGAGTTCAAGTCATATTGACCGAGTTCACGGAGTGCGGCTGAAAGACGCAATTAACATGTGACGAGTTTGACAGAAACAGACGACAAATGTTGATATCAAAATGTCTACACCAGAGTGCGTTGTACAAGCTCTTATTGACAGGATATTAAAGTTGCAAGAAAAACCTACTGTAAGAGAATCCGATTGCTGTTTTAGTACAGCTCAAGAGGAAGAAACTTCTCTACTTATCCGGGAACAAAAACACGGAAAGAAAAACAAGGTCGGGCGTCCATTTGTTTAAGGCATCCAACAAACGAATGGAAATAACTTCTACAGTCTATTAATAAAAATATTATGAATCGAGTGTTTACGTATTGCCTTGGTATTGGCCATCGGGTGGTGGTATTGACCCTCGGCCTGCGGCCTCGGGCCAATACCAAGGCAATACGAAAACACTCGATTAATAACATATATTACAATTCTCTCACAGCATATACTTGATGGGTAGATGGTGTGTCACGAACCATGTAGGACATCTATATTATGCAATATTATCTTAATTCTGTATCTTTGCTCCTTTTCGCTCCATAACTTGAAGAGTTTTGATCCAATCTTTATAATTCTTTCATACTATATATCTCATGGGTAGATGATGTGTTATCAACAATCTAAGATATCTTCTGTTGCTTAAAACTACATCTACAGTATATTAGAGTGTGTCCTATTCTCTATTAGTCCATAATTTTCTTTAGTTTTGACCTGGTCATGAGAATGTTTCCATAGTATATACATGTAGCCAAGGGTAAATGGTGTGTCGAGAACCATTGAGAACATCCGGTGTTGCATAATATGGCATTCATATTGAATTATTAAATATTCTTTTTTAGTCTTTATATTGATTCCCTTCCGCTCCATAACTTGAAGAGCTTTGATTCAGTCATAGTATTTACCGTAAGGGTATTTGGAATGTCGTCAACAATTTATGACATCTTCTGTTGCACCACTTTGTAAATATGTTGTAATTTAATAGAAATCCAAATATATAATTTCATCTACATAACCTTTAAAGAAATGCCACATAACCTTTCAATCACGGGATAGAACAAGCCCCATTGGGGCTTTATTCCCGCCAATATTTATTCCGATAAGATAAATTCTACATGATTGTATATATCAATTTTGGTGAATAAATATATTATTATTATTATTATTATTATTATTATTATATTATTATTATTATTATTATTATTATTATTATTATTATTATTATTATTATTATTATAATATTGGATAATAAGGCATCTATATTAGATTATGTAGTATTCTTTTTTTGATAGTCTATTTCTTTTTTAGTTTTGATCTGGAGCCCGTTTCACTAAGCGGCGTAGCGTAAGTTTTTACGTAACTGCCATAGCAACGTATCTGTACAATAAGGGTTGCTATATGACAGTTATGTTAAAAATGTCCCGCTACGCCGCTTTGTGAAACAGGCCGCTGATCTTAACACTTTTTCACAGTATATACCTAAGGGGTAGATGATGTGTCGTGAAAAATTTAGGACATATCTGGTTGCATAATACGGCACCCATATATGTTCATCAAATAGACAAATAAAATGCTTTCAAATGAACATAGACTTTCAATTACTGAAATTTAAACAAATATTTTCTATAACGTAGAGTAACTAGTCGTAGCGGAGGGCGTATGTTGAGTTTACTAAAACTCTTGTTAGGAATATTATCTTCGACAACAAATGTTCATGAACATCACATGTTAATTATATAGGTAATATCGAAATATAGGAAGCATTAATTAAACAAGGCTACTCTACTCAACCTTAACTACGGCAAGTGCACATAGCCATCACATGTAAAGCCTCAACTCATTAACGGTATTATTACCCACTCTAATAGACTCAAATATACAGTCCCTATGCATAACCAAAACGACACAGTCATAAGACAGTAGTTTACCGTACCCAAAATGAAGACTAGATAAATTATCACTTTCTGAAATTAGTTGTATATCTATAGGTGATGCCCATTCGGCTATTTACTGTTCATTCGACAGAGGATTTCAATGTTAGTATTGCCATTCAAGGACATAGCCATTTACGGAGACATTTACATTTGAAAGTATGCTATAAAAGCCAAAACACTTATAGCCGCACTCATTTCTCTTTCTTGTGTTACTTACTTGCCTGTCAAGAAGACCCACACATTAAACCACCATTAAAAGGGTGAGATAACTTTTCTCTGTCTTTTCAAAATCCCGCAGTCATGTGATGCGAGAGTTACGTTGTCATCAAACTGTCCAGCTATTGAGGAAATTCTTGGACATACTGCGGACCATGTGACAGGTTGTCATTGTACGAGGAGAGTGGAATCTGTCAGACCAATTCTAAAGTTGTCTTCTTATGAAGAGGGATTTGGTAGATTTCAATGAAATTCGAACAAATTAATGAGTAAAATGAAAAGAGGAATGCTTTAAATGTGTGTTGGAGGCGCAATCTAAAAGACAGGTAGGGTTAATAGATATTCAAAGTGGCATTAGCTGCCAAAATTCACACTTTTTCATAATTTCTGATCAAGTAAGAGGCTTAGAAGGCCATCGAAAAACTAAATGATTAGCGTTGGAATGAGGAAATTCCATACAGTATGTGGCCTACACGAACAGGAATAGTGTTCGAAAAATAAACAAAATTTAAATAACCAGGACGACCATTCATTTTAAGCCAAAGTTAGTTCAACACAATATTTTATCGTACATTCTCGATTTAGAAGTAGGAGTCCTTTGTCACTTTGATTGACATTGCAACAGGCTCACATCCCACAAAAACAGCAATGGTTTAACTGTTTGTCAAGATGTTGAGGTTTCAGCAGAGATATATTTAACCGTAAAAACGGATCTTGACTGAGTAGGTCTTCAAATTAGTAACAACAATAAGTCACAGGTTGAGACAAAATTATGTTTCCGAATAAATGTGGTAAATGAGAAACAAATTCCACAAAACAGTAAGAGGTCTTATTGAATTTAACTTTTTTCTTTTTATGATCTGATAAATACATTCTAAAAGATAATCAGAAGAATATTAACCACTGTAAAGGCTGCCTCATTTATCAACATTTCTCACCACGGATACACATTTGCTTTTTATCAGCTTGACGTTGACAGAGAGAAAAATAAGTTGATACGTCTGTAGAGAATATTCCTGTCTCTAAACATTCATTAACTTCGCAGTATTTACTATTTTAAGCCTATTTCGTATGTTTGTAGAAATACGGTCCTTAAAGGCACACTTGCCGCGAAAATCAGGAATATTGTTTACATTAAAAAAGAAAGACCGCTTTCTGTATTTTTCCCAGACAATATAAGTCAGGAACTTTCTATTTTTACCAAAATTTAAAAGTTTGGACGTCACTTTGTATTTTTAATTTGAATTTGAAAATTTGAATTGTTAGGTGCCCGGAACGTAAACAAACCACATTGGCGATTTTATGTTTCAGTCGAGTGAGTGAACTAACGGCACAGTGTAATTTTACGTAGGCCTATTTATCTGAGAAATACAGACTGACGATCGGTTAACAGCGACTGGAAAAACCTGCTGATTATTGTTTGAGTGTAAACCACAGATAAAAAGGCCTCAAATGAGGGTAAACCAACACGAACGTTGACCGAAACTGATCGTTGTTGTTGTAATCAGGCTTCGATTCTTCATTTGTTTTTCACCCCATTTCTACATTCTAAAGCTAACTAGACATGTTTTATGTGTCCTATGTTTAAGTTTAGTTGTATTAGTCGTAGTAAGCTCATGTAAATTGGTTTTCTTAGCAAATTTAAACAGGCTACGGCGGCAAGTGGGCCTTTAACATTGAGAGTACAAAGGAGGCAAAGAAGATCAGTTTTGCTGTTTTGTTTTTTGTAGAATTGAATATTATTACCATTGTCTTTCCTATATTTTTTCAGTTTTCCTTAAATTAAGGTACGGAAGCTTTAGTCTTCTGTAAAAAAAGCCCACAAGAGTACAGTATTTTTACGGTTATTTTTTCTCTCTCGCCATTTTCTATGTCATTAGTGATGAATGCCAACAGTGGTACAGTACTCAATATATTCTGAACATGGACGCTACAAGAGGGAAGCAATTAACGGAATCATCCCAATGGTACTTAGATTGACACAATCATGTGTCGCTGAAAGCACTTCTCCCTGTGGGTAGGAGTTGGGTGGACATCAAAACCCAGTGATTTGTTCTATGAAACACCGAGGAGAGGAACATGCTTCGTCAACGGATGTCGCTAATTAGTTTACGGAAGCCACATCAGCTCAACTAATTCTAACCCAATAGGGTATAGAAACCGACCATCGTCATATCACCTGTTACCTTTATATAGCGGCAATCACTGCCTGCCACATTGGTTTTGTCCTCGAGTTCAATTTTATTATCGAGTTAATTTGCATTAATAAACGTTGTGTTACATTTTTCTTAGATATTTGATTTGGCAGATGGATTAGGGTCTTAGAAACAAACATTTTAATGGAGACTGACGCTATACATGTATGCTATTTTGTCAAACATAGTAAACATGAGGTTTTAAACCATTCTTATAATGTTGGTAGAATCACGAACAATTTTAACGTTACAAAATGTTTCTGTTGGGTATGGGAGAAATAGGAATATAAAACATATGTCGTTTTAGGATTGTAGAACATAAGGAGATACTTCAGACAAAACATATCCGATTATTCAACACCGAAAACCACTTTAACTGGATCGGTACTACAGTAATTGTGACGGGAAGAGATGAGAAGAAATTCTGAACCAACATTTGTTCACAATAAAATAATCCCGTACTTCTGTGAGATTTGATAGGGCATATCACCGGAGTATAAACAATGTCATTTCCATATGTTCTACACATTTGTGGGGTTTAAGGTACGATTAAAGGATTTTATTGCCATTGAAGTAAAATACATTTACGCAGTCTCAATCTAACCAGGACGAGAACGGTAAATTGTTTGTCTTCATCTTTGTCAGCGACAAGTCGTTTGAGGGTTCCCATGTGTCGGGTTATGACCGCCTTCCTCTGGCGACGAACAATCTTGAGTTGACTAGAATCGTCCTCTGTTGTCATTTTCATTACTGTTGCATGGATCCGGCCATCTTCTCGAGCCAAGTTAAAACCTACATGACTCCATTCCGTGTTTTACCTTGGCGGACTACTCCACTCAAACCCGTATATCCAACAGCTCGTTTTGATTGGATGCGAGTAAAACTTCTCGCAGCTAATCAAATCCTCGGGCACTTACACTGAAAATAACGTAATAACGGCTGTGTACACCTTGAACTTTTGTTTAACGAGTGCTTATTGGCCAAAACTCTGTAAGTCTAGGAAAGACAACTCTTACATTACCACTAGTGGGCGCTGTTCGATTTATGGGTTTGAGCGGAGTAGTCCGCCAAGGTAAAACACGGAATGCGGACATGAAGATTTTAACTTGGCTTGCGAAGATGGGATCCGGCCGAAGTAATAAATCAAGTCAAAACCATCTGACTCGTTGAACGTGTAAATCTATTGAACGGAATAAAACAAATACAGTTCTTTAATGGATGAATACAACCAGCGATATTCATTTCGGATAGAACGACAACATATTTGAGATTGTATAAATCATATACGTTGGTAAAATAGCTTAAACTGATCAATAGTAGCTTAAAAGGAAACTTAATAAAGGATGCAAAAATGTTACTCACGGAATTTTGCAAACCCAAAGAATAAAATGTTTAAAATGGCATGAGCTGCCAAAATGTTGATATTTTGACGTAAAACAGAATGTTGGAATTATCGGCTATTTTTCTCTAAACATATAATTCAGAAGCTTTTTAGTGCTTCTAGTCTCAAGAATGTACGATAAAGTATTGTTATGAAGTAAGTTTGGAATGAATGAATGGTCGTCCCGGCTATTTAAATTTTGTTTACTTTTTGAACACTATTCCGGTTCGTGTAGGCCACATACTGTATAGATTTTCCTTATTCCAACGCTAATCATTTAGTTTTCCAATGACCTTCAAAGGCTGTTACTGTCGTGAAGATCAGAAATTTTGACAGCTCATGCCACTTTAATTTATAGAGCAATCCTTGTTTTGGATAGCAGTAAATTTCCTTGAGTGGTCTCCCCTCTCACAACTCGAAGATAAACAAAGGTGACATAAGCTTCAGGAAAACAAAGAATCCAGCAATACTGATTGACTTGTTGAAATTGTATCAAATCCGATATTCTCTCCCCTTCCGGTGTGTCGTGTGCGAAAGACACGATTAGAACGCATTTATGTCGTTGGCCAGAGAGTCACGTACAACCGGATACTTGCACGTCCGATATTTGCATTTTGAGTCGTATGTTAAAATATGTCGGGATATATACGTTTAGTTTAGATATTAACTCTTTACGCGTGTTGCAATTTCAAAGGAAGGGTATGTTAAACAGCATGGTAGACTTCCCGTTTAGAACATTGTCAAAATCTCAACAAAGAATGTGTAATAGTTCAATCGACGGAGTTATAGGTTTGTGCAATACCGTTGAAATACTAATCCAGAATAAGACGTGAAATACCAATTAAACAAGCCAACATTGAGGTAGGCAACATCTGCATAACTGACCTAAATAATTCCATTGTCACGCATACACAAGTTGTCTACGCAATCCCCTACTCATGGATGTTAGAACACACTTCTCTTATCTTTAAAAAATTAAACATTCTGGCAATAGTTCATATATTCACAGTTCATACATTGTATGTTTGTACCAGAAAGATCATATATCAGAGCATTACGACCATTATCACAATTTAAATTCTCACATGCAATACTCGGTAACTAATATCGTATGACGAAATCAACTCAACATCAACGTGTTACAAATCTCATACAATCTACACGTATTTCATTATTCACCGATAAAAGTTTAGTTTGTAGAATTCTACAACTAACTTCATGGCACCAGTAGAGACTCACTTTAAATTTTCATCATCACAACCAGACAATGTAAACATCCTCTCTCAAGTTAACCCCAATTGGATTTTCATAGAGCATCTATCCAAGCAAAGCGTCTGGTTTACAGTGTTTATTCAGATCTAAGAGCAGCCACTTTGGTCCAGTTCATTACAGCATTAATACCCAGTAGCGTTATCAGTATGTTTGCTGACAAACCAGACGACGTGTGGACAGACTGAGTTATACGTGAGAAATAACACAATTACTCTCTACCACATTCAGTTGAGTAATCTTGTAACTAGGAAATTGGACTCCAATGATCAAGTTACCATCTAGCATGAGAGATAGACAACTGGATTGAATACAAACAGCCTGTAAGCCGTGTAGACTTAATAAAAGAAAGTGGATTACCTATTCTCTTGCTGACTATAGTACGGGAGGGTTGTCTTTTACCGAGAGGTGGGGTGTAATTTATAAAAAGAAAAACGGGAATGGCGGAGAGTTTATGTTGTCTTGAAATAAATTTTAACCAGAGACTGTTTCATATACCTCACCGAAAGCCTTTTCCACATAACATCGATTAGGGGTTAGGCCAATATGTGTTACTAAAAGCTGCATTTTTAAATATGTGATAGACTAAATCTCGTCACAAGAAACACCACACGTATTATTCTACTAAAGCTACGGAGTTAAATGTTAAAGCATCCATTAAAGCCTATTTCCTAAATGCCTCAAGTTGTTTGAACCAATGTGCGTTGTATCCCCTCGTAAGCGAATAATTGAAATGTGAATGTGTCCTTAATACAGCGAATAAGCTGCATGGGTTTTCCACAAGATTATTTTTTTATTAGTTTTATCCAATCAATGATAAATAAAATCGATAGATGTGTTATAGAGTAGTCATGTGATGTAATTTAGCCAATGCATTGGCTAAAAAAAAATGGCATGCGGTTGCAGCATTGAACTACAGATTCCGAACCAATCTTTCCACTTCACGTTTGTCGCAATTTGTTGGTCCTAAATCTACAAACACACGCCGGGTAGCCGTAAAAATACGTGATTATTATTAAAAAACTAGCTGTTGCAACAATTCACTTTTAGAGGAATTATGATAATAAAAAAAGGTAAACAATATCGAGCAACTAGTCGTTTGCATGAAAAAAATAGTACTCAGTAACCGATCTTTCATCTCTGGCATGTTGTAATCCACCAAAGATCTTCCGAAATGTTTCTACTGTTCTTCCCAACTGCCGTTTGTGAGTGTGGCAAGGAACTTATTTTAGTTTAGAGGTTTCTTCTATAGGGAAGATGAAGATACTAAAAAAATTTATTCTTTTTAAAATCGTACCCAGAAAACGATAACAATGCACTGGTACAATGTAGTTATGTCGCATGCAAACAATGTCCTACTACTGTTTCTCAGTCCACCCTTCATTTACTTATTGGACCATCTTATATACAATTTTTTCACCTACATTACTTACGTAAAACATATTTGTACCATAGCCATATTTATTTTATTATATTAATAGTTTTTTGTTGTTGCAAATTTCCGCTATAACTTAAGATATTATTATAACCTTACCTGTTACGCTTATTTTGAATGGTTAATTATTATTATTATTTTTTTTTAGGGATAGAACAAGTCTTTTAGACTTTATTCCCGCCAAACGCAGTGTAACTTATGTAACCATTAAATAAAACGACTTTATGGTGAATAAATGAAATGAAATGAAATTATGACTTTTTCCAACACTCAGGGTGAAATATTGAACAATCCAAGTAGATAAGACTGAAAACTGGCATACATTTTGTTTTTTATTATCTGCTGAAACCAAAATATACAGCATGTTTGATAGAAGAATAGTTTTTATATGTAATGCATGTTTTACATACATTTTTCATCGGCACAGTTTACAAACACTAGTGGCGAACTTTAATTAAAGTTATTTCATTAAACAAGAAAATGCTATAAAATATTTCAAAGGATTGGTTAACTATGAGAGTTTACTGAGAATCTTAGGAAGTTGAACTGGCAAGAAAATGAAGCCGGTCATATATACGTTATGGTTGATTACACGCGGCTTCTAATATCCTATATCAAAAGGATATATGCGAGCCAAGTGGCGAACTTCAATTTAGAATTATTTCATTAAACAAGAAAATGATATCAAATATTTAAAAGGATTGGTTAACTATGAGAGTTTACTGAGAATCTTAGGTCGAACTGGCAAGACGTTATGGTTGAAGGGCTCTTTTAAAATCAAATCGATAAGACAAAGTTGATTACACGCGGCTTCTAATACCCTATATCAAAAGGATATATGCGAGCCAAGTGAATGTCAAAAGACAAACTATCTAAAATGATGGAAGATTTAATAAAACTAATGGATTAGAATCCTTTCTATCGGACGGCATACAAAATCAAACCTAATACCAATGTACTGTCTCTTTGCTGTCGGTGTTTGATATATAGTCCAATAACGACTGCCAAGGAATATTTCCCGACTTGAATGATTAAGAATATAAGCCATAGCCAAAGTAACTGAAAATCTACAAGATAAGAATACACAAATACAATAATCACCAATTCATCATCAAATAGTACAAAAGAAAAGAAGCATTTTCTGTGATTTAAATGTTTTGTCGTTTAAAATAAGTTACACTATTTGTAATTTATCCGATGTACATGTGGATTGTTCTGTCAAAATGTGGATATTTTTTTTTCATATTCAAATGAGCCACCCTAATGGTCAATTTTCGTAAATGGCTTAAAATCACGGTAATTTTGGTATGTTTTATACAGACAGCTAAACATTCAATTTAGGTAGATGCCAATGTCTTCACGCGAGTTTCTACCGATCATTAAAGGCGTTTGTGGTAGCTTACTAGAGTCAAACTGCCACATAGATCTGGCAGATACATTTACAAACTATTGCTGGGTGTACGTAATTTGTGGCGAACAGGAGTGCCCAAACTCATTAATTGTACAACTTGGATAGCTGGCTGTTCTAATGAAGAAGACGGAATTGGCTGTTCCAGAGAAAATCACTGTGATTTGTTGTAAAAAAAAACAATCTTACTCTTCGAAATGATATGTTACAGGAATCGCATACATACCCCGTCTATAAGACACCCAAACAACCACTAGAAGATTACCTTTTAAGTCGTATTTTGCATATTTTTAAGCGAACAAATAATGAAGAAAAATGAAATAACAAAGAAGATGTGGACAAACATTTCGTTGTTTGGGGTTTCTGGGTGCTGTCTATACCGGGACTAACGTCCTGAATCACCTACCGCTTGCACCATCCAAATGTTTGGTGCCTCTAAGTCATTCAGCCAATCAAACTTTCCATATCCTCTGGGAGCCCAACAAAGGTTTTCCAGTTGTGAAGTAAGCAACTCAAACACGCCATTTGATCATTTTAGCCGTAGTAATTCCATGTAAAAAACTTTATCACAAATGGCGATTGTCAAATATTCAGTATAGTGCATGATAGGCACTGAATAGATTGATTGATGTTTTACGCCGGACTTAAGATTAATTCACT
Organism: Lepidochitona cinerea; assembly: GCA_963971465.1. NCBI lineage: Eukaryota > Metazoa > Mollusca > Polyplacophora > Chitonida > Tonicellidae > Lepidochitona > Lepidochitona cinerea. Next base: position 1,004,538 of record OZ020560.1, read on the forward strand.
TTATAAATGGCGACGTTGCTAGGCTTAGTGGGGGAGGAAACCACCCCGAGCAACTCTTCCACACACATCGACCGAGTGAAAAATCCACTCAGAAAGCATTGTATAGAAGAATACAACCAAGTATGTGTATCAAATGTTATACAGTTCGTAAATTTGGGCGAAAAGTTTGTCATATCTTTAATGAAATTTGAAACGGTTGTATTTTACAAATAAGTGGGATGCGTTCGATTTATTTATATCTTTTTAAATATAAATTACAACGTCTAATTTATTCCGGTATCCTTTTTCCTTTTGCATAGACCTTGTATGTCAGATAATAATCAATCATAGACGTTTAACTGACGGTAGCTAACTCTTATCCTACCTGAATGACGATTAACAACAAAATACATTCGGTGTCTTCCAGTTAAGTGCTGAAAGCGTAATATTGATTTACTTCAGATTCCAGGGGTATTAGAAACTCACATGCTATTTATTGCTCGTTAAGGTGTTACCAAAGACCATTTATTGCGAGTCAAAGAGCACAGCGGTAATAAAATACCATTTTTATTATACCCTCATTGATTACATTGAGAGGACGCCATCAGGTAATCCTTGAACTCTAGGAGACGATAAAAACACCTTACAAAATGAGTGGGCCAGGAATTAACGACTCTGTGAGAAGAAAACTGTAATAGGAGACGAGGTTATTTCCGGAGTTTCTCTCGTATTATGACAAACCTTTCTTCATACTGGCTTTTAGCAAATTTCCATGTCACATTTAGTGCATTTAGTATTTAGCACCGTGTATATTTTACTCACATGAAAAACACGTCTGGGTATGTTGAACTAAAACACTAGTTTGCTATTTAAGATATATATTTTCACTAACCACTGCTGTTTTTTGTGGGATGTGGGCTTGTTGCAACGTCAATTATCCCACGTCAATTAAAGTGACAAAGGACTCCTACGTCTAAATCTAAATCAACTGAGAACAAACACACATCTAAAAACTTGTTCGCCTCAATGATAGGTTATATTTATGGACACTAAAACACACGGGCACAGGGAAAATCTTCTTGTCTAAAATAACCATGGAGACAAGTTTCTAATTGTGTTAAAAAGAGGTATATCATTTAGACCTTTATACCCCATCATAAATTGTTGTAATAAAGTAAACCTATGATATTTCATTAGGTTGACGACTGACAGGAGCTTGGTCTTAGTCAGTAGAATTTTCTGGAACACTTTGTATTACATTGACAATGCTTACGTATCTTAAGCTATGGTAAGAATATCGTCAGACTATATATTATAGGGTCATGGGAAAAGACAGTGAAAATTTGCCCCCCACCCACCCCCACCCCTTGCCCAGAAAAACCTAGGTAGAAGGCAGACAGGGGAGTTTAGCCCTGACCAGTATGTCTTTCAAACTCTTGTTCTTTTTATAAGCAATGACTGGCCTTTGGGTCAGAGGTCGAGCAAGTTTACTTTGAAGTAGTTTGTATTCTTCTACTATAATCTTGGCCATAGCGATGCTAGCTTTGTTATACTGAAAGACAAATGGTATTATAGTTTTTTCACGACATCTTCCTGGGTCCAAGTTCAAACCCAAAGGATAAATAGTTTGTAATGTTTGAATCCAAAAACTTTCCCTTTCCAAACGTTTGTGCTTGGTATCTGCAGCGGAAGTGAGAAAAGGGATTTTCTCAATAGGCATGATTTCAAAATGGTCCTTGACCGAATGACCTAGAGTATTGAAATGTTGTGCCACAGGTACATCATGTTTAAGTCTAATACTAGATAAATGGTTGGCTGCTCTTTGTCGTAGAGAATTCTGAGTTTCTCCAACATACTGTTTGCGACATTTTTTACATGTGATAACATACACGATATTAGAGGAGTAATGATAGGTTATACGTATCCATGCTGTTCACAGAAGACAGTTTTCTCAAAGTTCTTAGATGTGTAGTTATAACGCTTACAGACCGGAATGAAAGGATTTGCGGGACATCAGATGTATATAGCCGAGCTGTTCCACAACGTTAGGCGTCTTCACTTGGATTTAATCCACACATTTCAGTAATTAAGGGAAGTTTTCAATTGCATAATAAATCCCAAAGTGTTTTAGTTACGGCTATAAACTGAATTATTTGGAAGGACTTCGGCTTTCAGATTTAAACCCCGTTTTAAATATCTATTATTAAATCCTACCTGCCTTTTAGATTTTACCCCCAACACACATTTAAAGCATTCCTCTTTTCATTTTACTCATTAATTTGTTCGAATTTCATTTTATATCTACCAAAGCCTTCTTCATAAGAAGTCAACTTTTGAATTGGTCTGAATTGGTCCTCGTACAATGACAACCTGTCACATGGTCCTCAGTAGGTCCGAGAACTTCCTCAATAGTTTGACAATTTGATGACAACGTAACTCTCGCATCACATAACTGCGGGGTTTTGAAAAGTCTGTTGATAGAGAAAAAATATTCCAATCTATATAGGAGCATATAACAGACTTAATGGTGTAAATAATGGAAAGGGGTGTTGTTGTTATAACTAAGTTTGATAAAGCCTTTTGTAAGAACGCTTGTTTTATAGTGTCTCCCGTTAATACGTGATCGATGTGCGGTGCTTGGAAATACATGTATAGTTTAATGATGGCCACAATCCTGGATACGTATATTGATCGAATAAAGGAATTTCTGTCAATTTCCACCGACCAAACAAATGAAAAAACGACAATTGATTCAACGATCTTTTTTCTGTTTTTCAATTTAATTTCTACTTTCGTAACCCTCAGCTAGAGAAATAACTAGAAACAACAAATAACTAGTTCAAATTATTTAGGATACATATATAGGCAATCATCGTTTCTTCGCATTATAGGTACCTGCAAATGGGAATAAAAATACAAAGAGGTACAAACTGTTTTGAATTGTGACTAAATAAGTATGTAATTTATTTTTATGGTAAAATGCCAGAAATCACATACTTTGTTTTTGTGTAAAAACTGTTAGCGCTTAGCGACGGACAAGCCTGTAAAAGAGACATTTTACACAAACGTTCCAGATATCAGCCATATGTTTATTTATTTATTTTAAGTGTATCCCCGGAAGCAAGTACTATTTACGGGGCCCATATTCTGACGCGTACTTTGTACATATATTATGTCAGGTGACAAGACATCCTGACGAAATATACAACAAGCCATGTTTGCGCAAGACATACTGATGAAATGTACAACAAGCTACATGTATGTATGCAAGACATCCTGACGAAATATACATCAAGCTATGTTTACAAGACATCCCGAAGAGATATACAACAGGCTATGTTTACAAGACATCCCGAAGAGATATACAACAGGCTATGTTTACAAGACATCTCGACGAGATATACAACAGGCTATGTTTGCAAGACATGCCGACGAGATATACAACAGGCTATGTTTGCAAGACATCCTGACGAAATATGCAACAAGCTATGTTTACAAGACATCCTGACGAAATGTACAACAGGCTATGTTTGCAAGTTATCCTGACGAGATATACAACAAGCCATGTTTGCAAGACATCCTGACAAAATATACAACAAGCTATGTTTACAAGACATCAGGGCGAAATATACAACAAGCTATGTTTGCAAGGCATCCTGACGAGATATACAACAAGCCATGTTTGCAAGACATCCTGACAAAATATACAACAAGCTATGTTTACAAGACATCAGGGCGAAATGTACAACAGGCTATGTTTGCAAGACATCTGGACGAAATGTACAACAGGCTATGTTTGCAAGACATCCTGACGAAATGTACAACAAGCTATGTTTGCAAGACATCCCGACGAGATATACAACAAGCCATGTTTGCAAGACATGCCGACGAAATATACAACAAGCTATGTTTACAAGATATCCCGAAGAGATATACAACCGGCTATGTTTGCAAGACATGCCGACGAGATATACAACAAGCTATGTTTGCAAGACATCCTGACAAAATATACAACAGGCTATGTTTGCAAGACAACCTGACAAAATATACAACCGGCTATGTTTGCAAGCAAGTAACGTTTGCTTTCAATTGTATGCTACCCTCTCTGGACATCTGCACGAATATTCACCGGTAGAATGGTTTAATTTAACGATTCCTAATTGGACTTGTTTGCGATTGAGTTCGAGTTCATCATTTGTGTAGACGATCTTTCAACCCTACATAATTATTCTGTTGGATTTGATTCGGGCATTCCAAGACTATCTACGAAATGTGTCAAAATCAAATTCTCCAAATATCCTTTTATCCAAAATTTCTGGGAAGTTTTAGAAGCCGATCGACGTCTTTGTTTCTATATTTCCTTAGAATTGCAGCAAGGTATCGTATCTACTTCTATGTGCCAATGTTAAAGTTAAACTAATTTGAATAAATCAAGCAATATAACATTGGCTTTGTTTTGGTATCGTAAAAGAAACTGCATTCGCTGAACGCTTTTAGATTAAGTAAATCAGAGAGACATCATAGAGAACGCTTGTAGGGATAAGGTGAATCACAAAGACATCCTGGCGAACGCTTGTAGGGATAAGGTGAATCAAAAAGACATCCTGGAGAACGCTTGTAAAATAAGGTGAATCAGAAAGATATCCTTGTTTTGTTTTTTTTAAGTTTCTTGTTGAATTTAATAGGCGGATATTTAAATGTCAGAGAAATGGGGTTTGATCCACCTAGTTTACTGCTGGTTTGTAAGACAAGGTCGAAGCAATACATCAAGCAGATTTATTCCCCAAGCTAATATGTATGATGCCAAATTCAATAAAATACCTCATGTTGCGCTCGACGATTTGCATTTATCAGTTAAATATTTCATCACAAGTTATTGGCTATGTGGAATCTTACCACAGCCACAGGTCGAAGCTAAATATAAGGAATGGGAAATGGACCTGGTGATCGACATAAATCACTTAATATAAATGTTATTGTAAGGGCATCCTTATCTCATATATCTGGAGAATGTCCTCAAGTGAAATCGTGGTCAAAGGAAAGTTAGATTGAGAAGGGTGTAATAAAACTAATGGATAACGGTGAGTTATTGATCACTGATGTACAAGGTATAGGGATTTCTTTTTTGTTCATGTGGGATAAGCGATATCATTTCGCCATTGATGTCTTCAACACACTTATAAAGTTTGGTGTCATTTAAACAATACATGCCAAAAATATGGGTTCTTTAGTATTGAACAAAAATAAGAACATGGCTCTATATTCCACGTTTCATATTTCCAAAGTCATCAACAGTCGACCGGCCTACTAACAACTGTAATACTGTCCCGCTGAAAACGACCAGGAAAATAATACTCAGGGGTCGTGTTACAATAAGTTTTGTATTGAAGTTACAAACATACATCTGGAAGTGAAGAGCAATTCTTTTGTTAAAGTGGCATGAGCTGCCAAAATGTCGATATTTGGACGTAAAACAGAGGGTTGAAATTATCGGCTATTTTTCTTAAGACGTATAATTCAGAAGCTTTTTAGTGCTTCTAGTCTCGAGAATGTACGATAAAGTGTTGTTTTGAACTAACTTTGACTTAGAATGAATGAATGGTCGTCCCGGTTATTTAATTTTGTTTACTTTTCGAACAGTATTTCGGTTCGTATAGGCCACATACTGGATGGATTTTCCTCATTCCAACGCTTATCATTTAGTTTTCGATGGCTTTCAAAGCCTTTTGCTGTCGTGAAGATCAGAAATTATGAAAAAAGTGTGAATTTTGGTAGCTCATGCCACTTTAACATATCATTGATATAAGATATTTCAAACTCCTTTATCTTCTTCTGTAGATAAACATGTTCAGTTTTTGTCCCAATTTAGTAAAAAAAAACATGAAATTAGCCATGGCTATAGCAACATCGTCATATATACAAGCGCAAGATGTACGTGAAGTTAGATGGCAGTTCACAGTTGCCAGTTCGACATTCAAATATAAAATAGAGGCCAGTTCGATATTCAGAAAATAAACACTATATCTCCAAAGATATATTGACCAAACTAAATGCATACACACTACTCGCGGAGATCTACCATAGGACACCTTTAGTTTAGGCTTCCTCCCACAGGGGGCAAATTGGCATCTGGGGCTTCGAATCGGCAGTGGGCTTAAAATCAGCTATATCTCCAAAACGTTTCAAGATATATTGACCAAACTTTATGCATACACACTACTCTCAAATATCTATGATGGGACACCTTTAGTTTGGGCTTCCTCCCACAGGGGGGGCAAATTGGCATCTGGGGCTCCGAATCGGCAGCGGGCTTAAAATCAGCTATATCTCCAAAACGTTTCAAGATATATTGACCAAACTTTATGCATACACACTACTCTCAAATATCTATGATGGGACACCTTTAGTTTGGGCTTCCTTCCACAGGGGGCGAATTAGCACCTGGGGCTTCCAATCGGCAGCTGGCTTAAAATCAGCCATATCTCCGAAAGTTTTCCAGATATATCGACCAAACCTTATACGTCCACACTACTCACGGAGATCTATCATGAGACACCTTTAATATGGGCTTCCTTCCACAGGGCGAATTGGCATCTGGGTGTTCGAATCGGCAGCTGGCTTAAAAGCAGCCATCTCCAAAACTGTTTAAGATATATTAAAGTGGCATGAGTTGCCAAAATTCACACTTATTTCATAATTTCTGATCGTCACGACAGTAAGAGGCTTTGGAGGCCATCGAAAAACTAAATGATTGGCATTGAAATGAGGAAAATCTTTACAGTATGGGACCTGTACGACCCGAAAACGTGTTCGAAAAGTAAACAAAATTTAAATTACCGGGACGACCATTCATTCATTCTAAGCCAAAGTTAGTGCAAAACAATGCTTTATCATGCATTTTCGAGACTAGAAGCACTAAAAAGCTTCTGAATTATACGTCTTCAGAAAAATAGCCAATAATTTCAACATTCTGTTTCAACGTCAAAATATCAACATTTTGGCAACTCATACCACTTTAACTAAAATTTATACATATGCACTACTCGCGAAGATCTATCATAAGACACGTTTACTTTGGGGTTCGAAGCCCCAAATGCCAATTCACCCCTGTGGGAGGACGCACAAATTAAATATGTCCCATGATAGATCTCCGCGAGTAGTGTGTATGTATAAAGTTTGGTCAATATATCTTGAACAGTTTTGGAAATATAGTGTTTATTTTCTGAATATCAAACTGGCAACTGTCATCTATCTTTTATTTGAACATCGAACTGGGAACTGGCATCTAACTCCATGTACATAAGCGCAAAGTTGAAGCAGTTGGTCTGTTTATTGCTTGTGTTAAATGATAGGCCCAATAATCTGAAAACTGTAAACACATTGCATAATTAAAGCTGGCCCAGATCCCCAGCGCATTATACATGTTCTGTATACAATTTCTACTCCAGTTGTACCTTGATATATTGAATTCTGATGCAGTGTGTCAAAATGTCGATATCCAGTCACTGAGTGACTGATGTTAATAACAGATTGTAACTCTCTTGATTAACATGTCAAGTGTGTTACACAGACAATGAAGATGTTTCCCCGTAGACTAGAGTTTATTAAGCTTTAAGAGCACGCCCTCACAATATCTCCCGATCGTCGACTAGCTTTGAGATATTACAAAATATACTACACTTAGACATTTACTTGCTTTAGAAGACAGGTGCGTGTATTTGAACCACATCATAATGACCATACTGTACACATTTACTACTTTATTGAAGTTTTAACGTGAAGTGTCTGATAGCTATCCTTCAAGTTGACGGTTTTATGATACTCCATGTAACATGATACAAAATTCGTATCATGTAACAAGGAAACACATTATAAAGGACTGTTAATGGGCGTTGCAATTCTGGTTTATTCTTAGCCAACTATACCTGATATCCCTGTAATAAAACTGAAGCACTTCACTAAATACACTACTCAGAGCATGTGACATTTTCAGAAAACATTCACCGATACATATGGATACAGACTATATGTATAGGTTGTTCGTTATGGATTCCTTACATATATAAGCCGAGTATTAGAACGCATTAGACGATGGGCTGTTGTTAAAATGTGTTTTTGTACGAGTATGTATAATTGAATATAACAACAATGATACAATTTGGATTGTACATTATTATTCCAATCAGCGTAGCATGTTAGCAACCATTATCACTGTAAAATGTATGCATTAGTAACATCATTCAACCTCTAATAATAGACCCGATACACAAGCTCTTATATAAGATTAGAATGTCGAGGATACGTAGGTGCATGTTGTATAGCATCAACAGCCAATATATTAGTGCATGTATAAACGTCTTGGCTTATGTTACATATATGTACATTATAACATTAAATAAAGCAACTCCGTGCACATGTATATCAATATTTTAACGAGTCTTACAAAAACTGACATCTTGTTGATGCCTTGGTTATTTTGTCATTAGACTCTAATATACTTAAGTGACATGAGCTGCCAAAAATCGCACCGTGCATAAATTCGGATTTTCAAGATCATTAGAGGATTTCAAATTTTGTAGTCCATGTCAAGTTAAAGGATACATGGCTAGTTCAAGATCAGTTTATTTTAAAAAAAAAAAACGTGTGCGGTACAAACCCATTCAATAAATAAAATTCTGCTAGAAAATCTACATAACCCAAATCAACTTTTCGTTGACTAGAAGTTAATGTGGTCAAAGTAATTATTATCACCTTTAGGTTATCAAGAAAATCTGTCATTCCACTCAGTACATTACACATTCATCACGCCAGGCTTTTATTTGACAAGATGGTTGATGTTAGCTCACCTATTGTCTTCTTTCATAAAACCCGTTTTCAATCATGCCATCCATTTAATGTTTCGATAGAGAACGTCAGCAGTTTTGTATACACAGCAAATGGCCAGGGAACTCATCTTACAAAGGTTTTGAGCCAGAGGGTATTCAAATGGATCGTCTTTTATAGTCAGTACAATGGTATCTGTGCCTTATCATACACCTAAAGAAATCCAGATATTGCCAAAGACCTTTGAAATCTTTTGGTAATCGAAGCACCTTGAAAAGAAATATTAATTTACACTTTCCACACTTTTTATTAAGTTCCCGTGAAGAGCCAACTATTCTAAAAGGAGTCCTTGAAAATTCTATACAGACAATGGAATACTCCGTCCCCCACAGGAATCAAGAGTAACGTTTATAGGACATTCTCACAAAAAGTTCATCCTCTTTCAAGCCCTAGTCATAGGATGTAATATACATGTTAACAAACTTTGCAGACCATTTAACCTTTCGTCATATTACTTTTCGGATGCTGGTGTTTCGTTTTATTTATTCCATAGGATATAACAAGTTCTCGGAGCTTTATTTCTGTCTTACATGTTCGGCGTTACTTTGTATTTGCACTCTGCTATGAATGTGTTATATCTACCATCGGGACAGTTACGGTATTCTCAGCCAACCCATTTTCCTTTTTGTTGGTTTCTATCTTCCAGGAGAAGAATAATGACTTTCGTATGAACTTAGGCTATTACTAAAACTCACCTTTCAAGTGTATTCAGCGCATATTTATCAGAATGACCCATCATGTTCTTTACAGTGCAAATCAATGACTTCTCCCGTTATCTATCAAAACACATTCAGATGGTCTCCAGTGATTCCGTCGTTGAATAGATATAAATCGACCTATTTCCCAAGCGTGATATGGTAGCTGAAGTTCCAGAGGCTTCAAATGGTATTATCCAACAGCTTATTGGAAACTTTATTGTGGATTCAAGATGTTATAAACAAAGGAAGTAAATGCAGTTCTTGTATCTTAAAGGCGGCCAATTGTGTCATATCTATCTAGCACTAAGGAGACATTAAAACAGTCGGCGATTGCAGGGCGATTTATTCAGAAGTTCAACAAATATTTCAAAACAAACTGGTATCCAAACTAAAAAAAGCTGCCATAGCTATATTGTTTTCTAGACATGCCAACAGAATGACAGAGTAAAATACGCTTATGATATTTATGTTCAAGTTTTGGGTGGGCTCATTGCTTGTATACGCAGTCTCAAGCTAACCAGGACGAGAACGTTAAATTGTTTGTCTAGCCGCTCGGTAACGCCGTCTTCATCTTCCTCAGCGACAAGTCGATTGAGGGTTCCCAAGTGTAGGGTTATGACCGCCTTCCTCTGGCGACGAACAATCTTGAATTGACCAGAATCGTCCTCTGTTGTCATTTTCATTACTGTTGCATGGATCCGGCCGAAGAAATAAATCAAATTATATTCATCTGACTCGTTGAACGTGTAAATCTATTGAACGGAATAAAACAAATACAGTTCTTAAATAGATGAATACAATAACAGCGATATTTATTTCGGATAGAACGACAACATATTTGAGATTGTATAAATCATATAAGTTGGTAAAACAGCTTAAACTTATCAATTGTAACTTAAAAGGAAACTTAATAAAGGATACAAAAATGTTACTCACGATATTGTGCAAACCCAAATATTACAATTTTAAAATGGCATGAGCTGCCAAAATGTTGATATTTTGACGTAAAACAGAATGTTGAAATTATCGGCTATTTTTCTGTACACATATAACTCAGACGCTTTTTAGTGCTTCTAGTTTCCAGAATGAACGATAAAGTATTGTTATGAAGTAAGTTTGGCTTAGAATGAATGAATGGTCGTCCCGGTTATTTAAATTTTGTTTACTTTTTAAACACTAGTCCGGTTCGTGTAGGCCACATACTGTATAGATTTTCCTCATTCCAACGCTAATCATTTAGTTTTTCAATGTCCTTCAAAGCCTCTTACCGTCGTGAGGATCAGAAAATATGAAAAAACGTGAATTTTGACAGCTCATGCCACTTTAATTTATAGAGCAATCCTAGTTTTGGATAACAGTAAATTTCCTTGAGTAGTCTCCCCTATCATAACTCGAAGATAAACAAAGGTGACATGAGCTTCAGGAAAACAAAGAATCCAGCAATACTGATTGACTAGTTGAAATGGTATCGAATCCGATATTCTCGCCCCTTCCGGTTTGTGGTGTGCAAAAGACACGATTAGAACGCATTTATGCCGTTGGCCAGAGAGTCACGTACAACCGGATACTTGCACTATCGATACCTTAATTTTGAGTCGTATGTTAAAATATGTCGGGATACGTTTATTTTAGATGTTAACTTTTTACGCGCGTTGCAATTCCGAAGAAAGAGTATGTGGCAGACTTCCCGTTTAGAACATTGTCAAAATCCCAACAGAGAACTATGTAACAGTTCAATCGACGGAGCTATAGGTTTGTGCAATACCGGTGAAATACTCCAGAAGAAGACCAATTAAGCAAGCCAACATTGAGTCAGGCAACATATGCATAACTGACCATTCTATATCATGCATACACGAGTTGTCTACGCAATTCCCTACTCATGGATGGTAGAAAACAGTTCTCTTATCTTTAAAACAATTAAACATTCTGGCAATAGTTCACATTCACAGTTTATACATTGTATGTTTGTACCATAAAGATCATATATCGGAACACTTACGACCATTATCACAGTTGACATTCTCACATTCTATAGTGTGTAACTAATATCCTATGACGAAATCAACTCAACATCAATGTGTTATAAATCTCATACAATCTACACGTATTTCATTATCCACCGATAACAGTTTAATTTGTAGAGTTCTACAACTAACTTCATGGCACCAGTAGAGATTCACTTTAAATTTTCATCATCACAACCAGACAATGTAAACATCCTCGCTCAAGTTAACCCCAATTGGATTTTCATAGAACATCTATCCAAGCAAAGCGTCTGGTTTACAGTGTTTATTCAGATCTAAGAGCAGCCACTTTGGTCCAGTTCATTACAGCATTAATACCCAGTAGCGTTATCAGTATGTTTGCTGACAAACCAGACGACGTGTGGACAGACTGAGTTATACGTGAGAAATAACACAATTACTCTCTACCACATTCAGTTGAGTAATCTTGTAACTAGGAAATTGGACTCCAATGATCAAGTTACCACCTAGCATGAGAGATAGACAACTGGACTGAATACAAAGTCTGTAAGCCGTGTAGACTTAATAAAAGAAAGTGGATTACCTATTCTCTTGCTGAATATAGTATGGCCCTGTTAGCTTTATCCGAGAGAGGTGGTGTAATTCGTAAAAAAAACTGGTACGTTGGCAAAAACTGAGAAAGTCCCGAATGGCGGAGAGTTTATCAAACAAAGGTTCTATTCGGGAGCAGAAGCCTCGTGGGAATTCCACAAATTAATTGTTACCGGCGTTAAATTGCACATGTGGCTGAGCGTTAACATGGACGTCTATAGCTGACGTTATGGAGCAAAATACGTCAAATGGAATTGCAACCTCACTAAAAAAGTGAATGCTCGAAACGTTAATGTGACGTTATAACAACGAATAAGCTCAATGGTTTACCACAAGATGATTTTCTTTATTAGTTTTATGCAATCGATTATGAATAAAATCGAGATGCGTTATAGGATAGTCATGTGATGCAATTTAGCCAATGCATTGACTAAAAAAATGACGTGCGGTTGCAGCACTGACCTACATATTCCGAACCAATCTTTCCACTTCAAGTTTGTCGCAATTTGTTGGTCCTTAATCTACAGACACACGCAGTATAGCCGTAAAAATGTGTGATTATTATTCTAAAACTAGCTGGTGCAACAATTCCGTTGTAGAGAAATTATGAAAAAGTGTAAACAATACCGGGCAACGAGTCTTTTATAATGTTTGCATGAAAACAATAATAGTTTGTTTGCTGTTTTCTATCATAATCAGGTTAACAACACCCAAAATGTAACGTTATGATGGTGGAAGTACCTTATTGACTCAGTAACCGCTCTTTCATCTCTGGCAAGTTGTAATCCACCAAAGATCTTCCGAAATGTTTCTGCTGTTCTTCCCAACTGCCGTTTATGAGTGTGGCAGAGAACTTATTTTAGTTTAGTTTATTTCATTAAACAAGAAAATGCTATAAAATATTTCAAAGGATTGGTTAACTATCAGAGTTTACTGAGAATCTTAGGAAGTTGAACTGGCAAGAAAATGAAGCCGGTCATATATACGTTATGGTTGAAGGGCTCCTTTAAAATCAAATCGATAAGACAAAGTTAATTACACGCGGCTTCTAATACCCAATATCAAAAGGATATATGCGAGCCAAGTGAATGTTTTTAAATAGACAAACTATCTAAAATGATGGAAGATTTAATAAAACTAATGGATTAGAATCCTTTCTATCGGACGGCATACAAAATCAAACGTAATACCAATGTACTGTCTCTTTGCTGTCGGTGTTTGATAGATAGTCCAATAACGACTGCCAAGGAATATTTCCCGGCTTGAATGATTAAGAATATAAGTCATGGCCAAAGTAACTGAAAATCTACAAGATAAGAATAAACAAATACAATAATAACCAATTCATCTTCAAATAGTACAAAAGAAAAGATGCATTTTCTGTGATTTAAATGTTTTGTCGTTTAAAAAAAATTACACTATTTGTAATTTATCCGATGTACATGTGGATTGTTCTGTCAAAATGGGAATGTTTTTTTCATGTTCAGATGAGCCACCCTAATGGTCAATTTTCACGATAATCACGATAATTTTGGTATGTTTTATACAGACAGCGAAAACATTCAATTCAGGTAGATGCCAATGTCTTCGCACCAGTTTCTACCGATCATTAACGGCGTTTGTGGTAGCTTACTGGAGTCAAACTGCCACATAGATCTGGCAGATAGATTTACAAACTATTGCTGGGTGTACGTAATTTGTGGCGAACAGGAGGGCCCAAACTCATTAATTGTACAACTTGGATAGCTGGCTGTTCTAATGAAGAAGACGGAATTGGCTGTTCCAGAGAAAATCACTGTGATTTGGTGTAAAAAAACAATCTTGCTCTTCGAAATGATATGTTACAGGAATCGCATACATACACCGTCTATAAGACATCCAAACACCCACTAGAAGATTATAAAGCTTTGCCTTTAAGTCGTGTTTTGAAGATTGGTATACGGAACAAAGAATGAAGAAAAATGAAATAACAAATAAGATGTGGACAAACATTTCGTTGTTTTGGGTTTCTGTGTGCTGTCTAGACCGATACACCTATCTCTTGCACCATCCAAATGTTTGGTGCCTCAAAGTCATGCAGCCAATCAAACTTTCCTTATCCTCTGGGAGCCCAACAAAGCTTTTCCAGTTATGAAGTCAGGAACTCAAACACGCCATTTGATCATTTTAGCCGTAGAAATTCCATATAACAAACTTTATCACAAATGGCGATTGTCACATATTCAATATAGTGCATGATAGGCATTAACTAGATTTATTGGTTGGTTGATGTTTTACGCCGCACTTATATGGCGGCGTTACCAGGCTTAGTGGGGGAGGAAACAACCCCGAGTACCTGGCAACTCTTCCACACACAGAGACCGAGTGAAAAATCCACTCAGAAAGCATTGTACAACCAAGTATGTGTATCAAATGTTATACAGTTCGTAAATTTGGGGGAAAAGTTTGTCATATTTTTAATGAAATTTGATACGGTTGTATTTTACAAATAAGTGGGATGAGTTCGATTTATTTATATATGTTTAAATATAAATTACAACGTCTAATTTATTCCGGTATCTTTTTCCCTTTTGAATAGACTTTGTATGTCAGATAGTAATTAATCACAGGCGTTTAACTGACGGTAGCTAACTCTAATCCTACCTGAATGACGATTCACATCAAAAGACATTGGGTGTCTTCCAGTCAAGTGCTGAAAGCGTAATATTGGTTTACTGCAGATTCCAGTGGTATTAGAAACTCACATGCTATGTATTGCTCGTTAAGGTGTTACCAAAGACCATTTATTGCAAGTCAAAGAGCACAGCGGTAATAAAATACCATTTTTATTATACCCTCATTGATTACGTTGAGAGGACGCCATCAAGACACCCTTGAATTCTAAGAGACTATAAAAACACCATACGAAATGAGTGGGTCAGGAATTAACGACTCTGTGAGAAGAAAACCGTAATAGAGACGAGGTTATTTCGGGAGTTTCTCTCGTATTATGACAAACCTTTCTTCATACTGGCTTTTAGCAAATTTCCATGTCGCATTTACTGTACTTATTGCTTAGCACCGTGTATATTTTACTCACATGAAAAACACGTCTGGGTATTTTGAACTAAAACATTAGTTTTCTATTTAAGATATATATTTTGTTTTCATTAGCCATTGCTGTTTTTGTGGGATGTGGGCCTGTTGCAACGTCAATTATCCCACGTCAACCAAAGTGACAAAGGACTCCTACGTGTAAATCTAAATGAACTGAGAACAAACACACACCTAAAAATGTGTTATGTGTGATACGTTATACGTATCCATGCTGTTCTCAGAAGAAAGTTTTCTCAAAGTTCTTAGATGTGTAGTTATAACTCCTACAGACCGGAATGAAAGGATAGGCGCGACATGTATATAGCTGACCTGTTCCACAACGTTTAATAGGCGTCTTCACTTGTCTATACTCCACACATTTCACTAACTAAGGGAACTTTTCAATTGCATAATAAATCCCCAAGTGTTTAGTTAACTGAATTATTTGGAAGGACTTCGGCTTTCAAATTTAAACACCGTTTTAAATATCTATTAATCCTACCTGCCTTTTAGATTTTACCCTCAACACACATTTAAAGCATTCCTCTTTTCATTTTACTCATTAATTTGTTCGAATTTCATTGTAAATCTACCAAATCCCTCTTCATAAGAAGACAACTTTTGAATTGGTCTGACAGATTTCAAACTCTCCTCGTACAATGACAACCTGTCACATGGTCCGCAGTATGTCCGAGAATTTTCCTCAATAGCTTAACAATTTGATGACAACGTAACTCTTGCATCACATGACTGCGGGGTTTTGAAAAGTATGTTGATTGAGAAAAAATAGTCCAATCTATATAGAAGCATAAAACAGACTTAATGGCGTAAATAATGGAAAGGGGTGTTGTTGTTATAACTAAGTTTGATAAAGCCTTTTGTAAGGGCATCGTTATCTTCTATATATATTGTGCTCAAGTCAAGTCGCGGTCAACAGACAGTTCGTCTGAGGTGATGAAAGATTTAATAAAACTTATGGATAAGAGTGATTTATATTGAACAGCTCGAGATTGGTCGGTGACTGATGTACGAAATACGCTGGTTTTAAAGTGTCTCCCGTTGATACGTGATGGATGCTCGGAAATATAGTTTAATGATGGCCACAATCCTGGATACGTATATTGATCGAATAAAGGACTTTCTGTCAATGTCCACCGACCACATAAATGACAAAACGACAATTTATTGAAGGATTTTTTCTGTATTTCAATGTAAGTTTTACTTTCGTAATTCTCAGATAGAGAAATAACTAGAAATAACAAATAACTAGTTCCAATTATTTATGATACATATATAGGCAATCCTCGTTTCTTCGTATTATAGGTACCTGGAAATGAAAATACAAAAAAGTACAATCCGTTTTGAATTGTGACCAAATAAGTATGTAATTTACCTTTAAGGTAAAATGCCAGAAATCACATACTTTGTTTTTGTGTAAAAATGCTAGAATTTAGCAATGGACAAGCCTGTAAAAGAGATTTTTTACATAAACGTTCCAGCTATATGTTTATTCATTTATTTCAAGGGTATCCCACGGATGCAAGTACTATTTTTGGGACCCATATTCTGACATGTACTTTGCACATTTAATATTTCAGTGTGTAAGACATCCTGACGAAATATACAAGCTATGTTTACAAGACATCCTGACGAAATATACAAGCTATGTTTGCAAGACATCCTGACGAAATATACAAGCTATGTTTACAAGACATCCTGACGAAATATACAAGCTATGTTTACAAGACATCCTGACGAAATATACAAGCTATGTTTACAAGACATCCTGACGAAATATACAAGCTATGTTTGCAAGACATCCTGACGAAATATACAACCTATGTTTACAAGACATCCTGACGAAATATACAAGCTATGTTTACAAGACATCCTGACGAAATATACAACCTATGTTTGCAATACATTCTGACGAAATATACAACAAGTTATGTTTGCAATACATCCGGACGAGATATACAACAAGTTATGTTTGCAATACATCCGGACGAGATATACAACAAGTTATGTTTGCAATACATCCGGACGAGATATACAACAAGCTATGTTTGCAATACATCCGGACGAGATATACAACAAGTTATGTTTGCAATACATCCGGACGAGATATACATTCTACCCCTCCTGCATGTGCGTGCCGTGTGCAAATATACATGTTAAGTAGATATGACTTTTCAAACAACATCGAGTCTGTAGTGCATCATCTGCTGGTAGGTTTACCTCCCCCGGAAGAAGTGATCTTTTGCTTGTTATCATACAAAATGAAGGATTTAACCTGATAATGTTGTGAGTGTGGTTATATTCTGTCCTTTTATATTGAAAACTGGGCTGTCATGAACGTATACAGTCACCAAAGGGTTGATTTCACAACATTTCCCCCGCTAGCGTCGTCAGCAACCCAGCCTGTCAAAGCGGTAGCCATAGTGACATTATGTCATTCTGCTTCAAAATATCTGGGTCAAGCGTTGCACGTGACCAAAGCTTATCGTTGATTGGTTAAAAGTTCCCACTCTGCCCGAGGGAGGGAAAAGGAACGGCAATCAACAACAGGTCACTTTTTCCTCATTTTTCTCAATTATCGGGGTAGAATCGACTTTAATACCTTCGTCTTGGTGTTTATTGCATAACCCGATACCGCTGAACGTTGGTTCGCACCTCGTCAAACCCCTCGAATGCTGCGCATTCTCGTGGTTTGACTCGGTACGAACCAACGTTCAGCGGTATCGGGTTACGCAACAAACACCGCTACGGCGGTATTAAACCCTTAAACAACCTATGTTTGCAAGACATCCTGACGAAATATACAACAGGCCATGTTTGCG
Source organism: Lepidochitona cinerea (assembly GCA_963971465.1). Taxonomy (NCBI): domain Eukaryota; kingdom Metazoa; phylum Mollusca; class Polyplacophora; order Chitonida; family Tonicellidae; genus Lepidochitona; species Lepidochitona cinerea. Next base: position 1,022,592 of record OZ020560.1, read on the forward strand.
CAAGACATACTGACGAAATATACAACAAGCTATGTTTGCAAGACACCCTAATGAAATATACAACAAGCTATGTCTTCAGCCCTCGACATAAGGCAAAATATGGTGATCGGAAAATCGTTCTCCCGATTTTGGACTTTGGTGATCGGAAATTCGTTCTCCTCAAAGCTGTCAGATAACCGTTCGATCGCCCGTATCGATCGCCTCATTTTGCAGTCTTAAGATTTGTCCAAGGCCTACAATGGCTGTATACTATCAGTCTACTATACGGTAAATCGTAGAATCCACCAGTCCCGATATCCTAAAAATAAAACCGCGGTAAACACTGATTCATTACCCCAACATCAGGAGGCGATCGTATGTCACTTTTGAGAAATCAACTAACATTTATAATCAAACAGTAGGCCTACTGTACGTTTTCTAACATCGTCGAAAACAGAAATTACGCGTCAAGGCTTTATAGGCCTACAACAAAAAAATGAAATATCCACGACTATAATCTGATGAAAGATCGGCTGATTTTGTAAAAATCATTCTTTGTTTTCGTTTAGTTTCGCGCGACTGACTTCTCAGAAATCTTTTCGGCGATAATTGTCTCGATTTGCAATGCTTTCGTACAGGTCCGCGAATTACAAATGACCTGTATGAACTTCGTCATTTGTGAAGTATATCAGCCAGCAGTCAGTAGAATCCGTTCAATTGCATTTACCCGTCCACTTTAGACGCTTATTCTGATCGTATATCTCCATAAGGTAGAAAAAGCAGTACGTCCACAGAATCCTCCATATCAAAATACACGTGTAAAACATCCTATTCGCTGATAAGAAATGTATATTCTCTTGAATTGTTAGTTATAAAACACTCGGTGTCACCCAGCTTTAAGTCTGCCATGGTGGGAATTTCCTCGCCCACGTGTCGTGTTGACAGTTGAATGCTATTAGACAAAAAACATTGGCATAGCGTTTGGACTCCCATAGTACCTTTATTATACACAATTTTACCAAGGCTAATTGCAAGGGCTGTACTTAGTTTGTCTCCTGGTATGTATAAAAGGAAGAAAACATGTCATCTTGTCACGTCACTGCTCTGTTGCAATAATGTCTTTCCCGCACCCAAAACAAGGTCACGTCACCGGAGGGTCAAAGTGATCACGTAATCCCCAGTAGGCTACATATTGTGATTTCTCTTGCTGTCGGACATATACATGGAACTACTAAGCACATGCGCTCAGCTATAAAAGCTTAAACTGAACCTGGACGCGGACGGCGCATTTAACTGCCACATGGATTCTCTATCGGCACTGTAACTGTTTCCAAACGAAATCGATCTCCATCCGCTGTTATGGTGACCGACATTTTGATCCCCCGAATATTTTTTCAGGTGATCGACAGGCGATCGATCGGTTCGATCGCCTCTTATGTCGAGGGCTGCATCTTGGCGAACAATTCATCGGATAAAGTTAGCAAGAAATGTTTGCTTTCAATGGTATGCTACCCTCACTGGACATCTGGACGAATATTCACAGGTAGAGTTGTTGCATTTAATGTATATCTAATTGGACTTAATTCCCATATAGTTCGGGTACAGGATTGAATCTATCTGTATGGACGACCTTTCACCCCTACATAATTATTGTGTTAGATTTGATTTGGACATTCCAAGACTAGCTATCTACGAAATATGGCAAAATCAAATTATCAAAATACCCTTTTATCCATGGTTTCTGGGAAGTTTTAGAAGCTGATCGAGAAATAAAAACGTCTTTTTTCTATTTCCTAAGAAATGCTGTAAGGTGTCGTATCTACTTATATGTGTCAATGTTAAAGTTAAATTAATTTGAATAAAGCAAGCAATATAGCATTGGCTTTGTTTTGGTATCGTAAAAGAAACTGCATGCGCTGAACGCTTTTAGAGATTAGGTAAATCAGAGACATCCTAGAGAACGCTTGTAGAGATAAGGTGAATCAGAAAGACATCCTGGACAATGCTTGTAAAATAAGGTGAATCAGAAAGATATCCTTGTTTGTTTTTTTTAAGTTTCTTGTTGATTTTAATTGGCGGATATTTAAATGTTGGACAAATGGTGTTTGGTCCACCTAGTTTGTAAGCCAAGATCGAAGCAATACATCAAGAAGATTTATTCCCCAAGCTAATATGTATATTACCAAATTCAATAAAATACCTCATGTTGCGCACGACGATCCCCATTTATCAGTTAAATATTTTATCACACGTTATTGGCTATGTGACCTCTTACCACAGGCACAGGTCGAAGCTAAATATAAGGAATGGGATATGGACCAGGTGATCGACATAAATCACTTCATATAAATGTTATTGTAAGGGCATCCTTATCTCATATATCTGGAGAATGTCCTCAAGTGACATCCTGGCTAAAGAAAAGTTAGATTGAGAAGGGTGTAATAAAACTAATGGATAACGGTGAGTTATTGATCACTGATGTACGAGGTATAAGGATTTTATTTTGTTCATGTGGGATAAGCGATATTATTTCGACATCGTGTAGGTGTCTTGCAGACACTCATAAAGTTTGGTGTCATTTAAAAAATACATGCCAAAAATATAGTTTATTTAGCAATCGACAAAAATAAGAACATGGCTCTAATTTCCACGTTTCATATTTCCAAAGTCATCAACAGTCGACTGGCCTACTAACAACTATAATGCTGTCCCGCTGAAAAAGACCAGAAAAATAATACTCAGGGGTCGTGTTACAATAAGGTTTGTATTAAAGTTATAAACATACATCTGGAAGTGAAGAGTAATACTTTTGTTAACATATAATTGATATAAGATATTTCAAAATCCTTTATCTTCTTCTGTGGATACACATGTTCAGTTTTCCCCCAATTCAGTTACTAAAAGATGAAATTAGCCATGACTATAGCAACATCGTCCTATATAGCATAATTAAAGCAAGCCCAGATCAGCATCGCATTATACATTTGCTGTATAATGTTTCTACGCCAGTTGTACCTTGAAACATTGAAGGTTGGTGCGGTGTGTCAAGATGTCGATATCCAGTCACTGAGTGACCGATGTTAATAACAGATTGTAACTCACTTGATTAACATGTCAATGCATTGTGTTACACAGACAATGAAGATGTTTCCCCGTAGACTCGAGTTTATTAAGTTTTAAGAACACGCCATCATAACATCTCCCAATCGTCGACTCGCTTTGAGATATTACAAAATATACTACACTTAGACGTTTACTTGGTTCAGAAGACAGGTGCGTGTATTTGAACCACATCATAATGACCATACTTGCACATTTACTACTTTATTGAAGTTTTAACGCGGAATATCTGATTGCTATCCTTCAAGTTGACGGTTTTTATGATACTCCATGTAACATGATACAAAATTCGTATCATGTAACAAGGAAACACATTATAAAGGACTGTTAATGGACGTTGAAATTCTGGTTTATTCTTAGCAAACTTTAACTGATATCCTTGTAATAAAACTGAAGCACTTCACTAAATACGCTCCTCAGCGCATGTGACATTTTCAAAAGACATTCACCGATAGATATGGATACAGACTATATGTATAGGTTGTTCGTTATGGATTCCTTGCATATATACGCCGGGTATTAGAACGCATTAGACGATGGGCTGTTGTTGGAATGTGTTTTTGTACGGGTGTGCATAATTGAATATAACAACAATGATACAATTTGGATTGTGCATTATTATTCCAATCAGCGTAGCGTGTTAGCAACCATTATCAATGTAAAATGTATGCATTGGTAACATCCACAAGCCCTTATGTAAGATTACAATGTCGAAGATGCGTAAGTGCATGTTGTATAGAGGTTAACTAACGAGACCCAGTTTGTTACGATGAATATCACTCGAGTCTGGCGCCTTGGAATTAATAAATAAGAGCGATATTCATTGTAACAAACGCAGTGAAGTTGGTTAATCTTTTTCTCACAATACACAAAAATATTGCATTTTATTCTGAAATGCAGCTCCACATCACATCGTTCAACCCAGTTTTGTTGCTCACGAATTCTTAAGAATAAAGAGATAAACTATTTATCCTACACATGAATGGCATTTCTTAGAATAAAACAAAAATAAACTGCAATCCGATGACGAAGTCCGGTTTTGCTGTGACCTCTAAACCGACACAATTACCATAACTAGGCCAATGCTTATTCTTTGAGAAAGCTGCGAGGCGCCAGTTTGGGTAGATTGACTGATTGAAAGTTTTTATTATCCCGTGTTTATTTATTTATACAGAATGTCATTGTTTGCGATTACGGGTAAATATGGATATGATATATTCGTATCCAATCGTAATTTGTTAGAAAAACGGAGGCAAGCAGACGAAGTAGTTTGTTTTTGTCAAGAAGTATGTCGTGTACATTCAAAGACTTTCCGTATATGGAAGTAGCTAAATGTAGTCCGTTGTATGTAAACCATAACATCATTGGCTACCGACTCGCATAGTTGTGAGTTATACTGCCAATCACTTGTAATCTAACAAGGATGACTTCAAGTTATTACATAAAAGCAAAACGAACGTATTATCTCTACGCTGAGAATGCAAGCTTGTGTTTTGATTAGCTGAACTTAGAAAATAATGTTTTAACCAATCAGCAGTAAGTTGGGGAAAATATTGGGGATGCAGTGTGAGAAATACCATTAACAGTATATATTTTTAGTGTGTGTGTATGTATAAACGTCTTGGCTCATGTTACATATATTTTAACCTTTAATAATGCAACTCCATCTACATTGATATCAATTACATCTATATGAATATTTGATATAATTGTTAGGGTTATATGAATATTTTAATGGCAAAACTTTCAACAACTCTTACAAAAACGTACAAAATGGCTGATAACTTGGTTATTTTGTCATTAGACTTATTATACTTAAGTGACATGAGCTGCACCGTGTTCATACATTCTGATTTTCTAGGTAATAAGAGGATTAAACATTTGGTAGTTCATGTCACGTTAGGGGATACACGACTAGTTTAGGATCTTTTTTTTAAACTTCTGCTGTACAAAGCTGACCAAAACCTGCATAACACAAGCCACCTTTTCGTTGACTAGAAGTTAATGTGGTCAAAGTAATTATTATCACCATAAGGTTATCAAGGAAATCTGTCGTCCCACTCAGTACGTTTACACATTCATCACGCCAGGCTTTTATTTGACAAGATGGTTGGTGTTAGCTCACCTATTGTCTTCTTTCATAAAACCCGTTTTCAATCATGCCATTTATTTTACGTTTCGATAGAGAATGTCAGCAGTTTTGTATACACAGCAAATGGCCAGGAAACTCGTCTTATAACGGTTTTAAGCCAGGAGGTATTCAAATGGACCGTCTTTTATAGTCAGTACAATGGTATCTGTGCCTGATCATAAACCTAAAGAAATTAAGAAATTGCCAAAGACCTTTGAAATCTTTGGGTAATCGATGCATCTTGGAAAGAAATAATAACTTACACTTTCCACACTTGTTATGAAGTTCCCGTGAAGAGGCAACTGATCTAAAAGGAGTCCTTGAAAATTCTTTACAGAAAATGAAATACCCCATTAAGTTAAATGTGCAGTAAGTTGAACCCCATGTTTAGAGCTCATCAAAGTACACGGAAAATAATACAATTACTGGTGAATGGTAGAAATATCATATCTCATCTCTTCCTGTAATATCATGTGTGGCGAGTGACACGGAAAGTGTAATGCCTGTCGTTATAAACGGTTATTGATCTAATTTAGAATAACGATATGCCCCCCCCCCCCCCCCCCCCCCACAGGAATCAAGAGTAACATTTATAGAACTTTTTCACAAAAATTTCATCCTCTTTCAAGCCCTAGTCATAGGATGTAATATACATGTTTACAGACCTTGCTGATATTTTAACATTTCGCCATATTACTTTTTGAATGCTGACTTTTCCTTTTATTTAATTCATAGGATAACTTATCTAAGCTTTATTTCTGTCTTACATGTTCAGCGTTACTTTGTATTTGCACTCTGCTATGAATGTGTTATATTTACCATAGGGACGGTTCGGTATTCTCGGCCAACCCATTTTTCTTTTTGTTGGTTTCTGTCTGCCAGGAGAAGAATAATTTCTACATTATCAATCTTTGAAAATGACTTTCCTATAAACTTAGGTTATTACCAAAACTCATCTCTCAAGTGTATTCAGCGAGTATTTATCGGAATGACCCATCATGTTCTTTACAGTGCAAATCAATGACTTCTCCCGTTATCTATCAAAACAAATTCAGATGGCCTCCAGTGATTCCGTCGTTTGATAGATATAAATCGACCTATTTCCAAAGCGTGATATGGTAGCTAAAGTTCCAGAGGCTTCAAATAGTATTATCCAACAGCTTATTGGAAACTTTATTGTGGATTCAAAATGTTATAAACAAAGACAGTAAATGCAGTTCTTGTATCTTAAAGGCGGCCAATTGTGTCATGTCTATCTAGCACTAAGGAGACCTTAAAACAGTCATATAGCAGGGCGATGTATTCAGAAGTTCAACAAATATTTCAAAACAAACTGGTATCCAAACTAAAAAAAGCTGTCATAGCTATATTGTTTTCTTGACATGCCAACAGAATGACATTCTACAGTGGTGCATGCCGCTAAACAATTGGCCAAGTAACCATATCAATGGAGATACTTCTTTAATACCACCTCCTTCGGTTGGTCTTTGGTTGATCCATTTTATCTATTTATTATGCAATCCTTAGGCATGTTAATGTGAGGAAGTGTGTGCCTTTTTAATAGTGTCTATTTGATATTAACGTTCATGAAAGGCATGGCAACTCATAGAAGTTGTCTCCAAATCGATTTTGGAATATCCTATATATTAAAATATCCTAAATATTAAAACTAGCAATATCTTTAGCCATTTGTATACATTTAAAAAAAATTATTACAGATAAAAATCTTATCACATCTTTTTAACTGTGGGTTTTTTTCTGAAGATAGCACAATATATTGTCTAATCCAAATCGTTGATTTTATTTATCTGACATAGTTTGATTGATTGATCGCTGTACTGAATATTATTCCACTCATATGTCGTGAGGAGGAAACCCGACTCTTTGTTAGGAGGACACCCAAACCTTTGGTGAGTACGTCCAGTGTGGCGCAAAACATCAACAAATCAATTCAAAAAGGACGACGAGTAAAAAAATCACTCAGAAATGTGTCAATGTTATTTGAACTGTGTGTGATTCGAACCCGCCTCCCATCGATGAAAGGCCTGTAACTCGACTGAGCCAACGAGGCACCCGTACGAGACCCCAAATTGAACAGTGTTGTATTAAATGTAAAATATAATTGCTTGCTTTACACGTTTTCTTATAGGACGAATACAATTAAAAGTAATAAAAAAATCCAAATTTCAAATACTTGAATATTCACATACTGAAACTAAAACTGTTTTTAGCCCGTACAATGTAAACTGTTTGTCAAGTTGTCAAAGTTTCAGCAGAGATATATTAAACCGCAAAAACGGATCTTGACTGAGTAGGTCTTCACATTAGTAAAAACAATGTCACAGCTTGGAACAAAAATATGTTTCCGAATAAATGTGGCAAATGAGAAACAAATTCCACAAAGCAGTAAGAGGTCTTATTGAATTTAACTTTTTTCTTTTTTATAATCTAATAAAATACGTTTTAAAAGATAATCGGAAGAAAAATAACCACTGGAAAGGCTTCCTCATTTATCAACATTTCTCACCACGGATACACATTTGTTTTTTATCAGCTTGACGTTGACAGAGAGAAAAATAAATTGATACGTCTGTACAGAATATTTCTGTCTCCAAACATTCATTAACTTCGCAGTATTTAAATTTTCAAGTCTACCTCGTATGTTTGTAAAAATACGGCCCTTAACATTGAGAGTACAAAGGTAGGCAAAGAAGATCAGTTTTGCTGTTTTTTGTAGAATTGAATCTTATTACGATTGCCTTTCCTATATCTGCTTCGGTTTTCCTTAAATTAAGGTACGGAAGCTTTCGTCTTCTGTAAAAGGCCCACAAGAGTACTGTATTTTTACGGTTATTTTTTCTCTCTCGCCATTTTCTATGTCATTAAGGATGAATATCAACAATGGTACAATACTCAATATGCTCTAAACATGAACGCTACAAGAGGGAAGCAATTAACGGAATCATCCCAATGGTACTTAGATTGACACAATCGTGTGTCGCTGAAAGCATTTCTCCCTGTGGGTGTGAGTTGTTGGACATCAAATCCCAGTGATTTGTTCTATGAAACACCGCGGAGAGGAACATGCTTCGTCAACGGATGTCGCTAATTAGTTTACGGAAGCCACACCATCTCAACTAATTCTAACCCAATAGGGTATAGAAACCGACCATCATCATATCAACTGTTACCTTTATATAGATGCAACGGTATTGTATCACTGCCTGCGACATTGGTTTGGTCTTCGAATTCAATTTTAGTATCGAGTTAATTTGCATTACTAAATGTTGAGTGTCACATTTTATTTAGATATTTGATTGGGCAGATGGATATTTAGCATATTAGAGGGTTTTAATACTAGAAACAAACATTTTATCGGAGACTGACGTTATACATGTATGCTATTTTGTTAAACATAGTAAACATGATGTTTTAAAGTGGCATGGGCTGCCAAAATGTTTGACGTTAAAACAGAATGTTAAATTATTGACTATTTTTCTTAAGACGTATAATTTAAAAGCTTTTTAGTTCTTCTAGTCTCGAGAATGAACGATAAAGTATTGTTTTGAAACAAACTTTGGCTTAGAATGAACGAATTATTTACTTTTCGAACACGTTTTCGGTTCGTACAGGCTACATACTGTATGGGTTTTCCTCATTCCTCCGCCAATCATTTAGTTTTTCGATGTCGTGACGATCAGTAATTATGAAAAAAGTGTGAATTTTGGCAGCTCATGCCACTTTAAGCCATTGTTATATTATTGGTAGAATCACGAACAATTTTAACGTTACAAAATGTTTCTATTGGGTATGGAGAAAATAAGAATATAAAACATCTGTAGCTTCAGGATTGTAGAACATAAGGAGGTACTTCAGACAAAACATATCCGATTATTCAACACCGATAACCACTTTAATTGGATCGGTACTCCAGTAATTAATTGTGACGAGAAGAGATAAGAAGAAATTCGGAACCAACATTTGTTCACAATAAAATAATCCCGTACTTCTGTGAGATTTGATAGGACATATCACCAGAGTAAATGACTCATTTGGAATAACATTTATCCTACTGATAAAGCAATTCACGATTATGTCATTTACATTAATTTGGCGGCGTTGCCAGGTTTAGCGTGGCAGGATGACGAAAGCCAATTCTCAAAATACACGTTTATCCGTTGTTTTGGGGAAGTTTAAAAGTCAATTGGGAAGACATAAATTATTTTTACTAAATCAGAATTTCCTTACTATGTGTCAAGTTTGATGGTAAACTAATTGGAATATGGGAAGCAATTTAACTTTGACGTTTTTGTACAGTATAAGCGCATGTATTCGCCGATATGCCCCAGACACGCCAAAACACATCATGGCTTTCCAACATGAACCACATATTTCAATCTATATCGGAGCACAAAACAGACTTAATGGCGTAAATAATGGAAAAGGAAAAGAAGTGTAATGGAGAGGGGTGTTGTTGTAATAACAAAGTTTGATAAAGCTTTTTGTAAGAGCATCGCTGGGGTATAAAGGTCTAAATGATATACCTCTTTTTAACACAATTAAAAACTTGTCTCCATGGTTATTTTAGACAGGAAGATTTCCCCTGTGCCCGTGTGTTTTAGTGATCATAAATATATATATTGTGCTCAAGTGAAGTCACAGTTCGTCCGAGGTGATGAAAGATTTAATAAAACTAATGGATAAGAGTGATTTATAATGAACAGCTCGAGATTGGTCGGTGACTGATGTACGGAATACGCTGGTTTTATAGTGTCTCCCGTTGATACGTGATCGATGTGCGAAGCTCGGAAATATAGTTTAAGGATGGCCACAATCCTGGATACGTGTATTGAGTGAATAAAGGACTTTCTGTCAATACCCAATGACCAAACGAAGGACACAACGACAGCTATTGACCGATTTTTATGTATTTCAATTTAAATTTTACTTTCGTATTAAGAGTCATAAAGATAGATATCTCAGACAATATAACTTTGATTTCAATTATTTAGGATATTTATAGATAGTCATCGTTTCTTCGCATTATAGGTACATGCACATGAAAATAAAAAAATGGTACAAGCCGTTTGGAATTGTGACCAAATCAGTACGTAATTTATTTTTTAACGTAAAATGCCAGAAATCACATACTTAGCGACGGGCAAGCCTGTAAAAGAGACATTTTACTGAAACATTTAAGACAACAGTATGTTTATTTATTTATTTTAAGGGTATCACACGGGTGCAAGTTCCATTTACGGTGGCCATAAAGGTCATGTTTTCCGTGAATGATTTTTCAAAACAAAATACAATCCTTACGCGTACTTTGCACATATATTATGTCAGTTTGCAAGATATCATGACGAAATACACAAGCTACGTGTGCAAGACATCCTGACGAAATATACAACAGGCTATGTTTGCAAGACATTCGACGAAATATACAACAAGCTATGTTTGCAAGACATCCTGGCGAAATATACAACAAGCTATCGTTGCAAGACATCCTGACGAAATATACAACAAGCTATGTTTGCAAGACATCCTGACGAAATATACAAGCTGTGTTTGCAAGACATCCTCTCGTCTGCGCTAGGCTTTAAGGATGTTGAAATTTTGGTTTATTCTTAGCCAACTGTAACTGATATCCCTGTAATAAAACTGAAGCACTTCACTAAATACATTACTCAGAGCATGTGACATTTTCAGAAAACATTTACCGATAGATATGGATACAGATTATATGTATAGGTTGTTCGTTATGGATTTCGTGCATATATAAGCCGGGTATTAGAACGCATTGGATGAAGGGCTGTTGTTAAAATGTGTTTTTGTACAAGTATATGCAATTGACTATAACAACAATGATACAATTTGGATTGCATATTATTATTCCGATCAGCGTAGCATGTTAGCAACCATTATCAATGTAAAATGTATGCATTATTAACATCGCTCCACCTCTAATAATAAACCTGATACACAAGCTCTTATATAAGATAACACAGTGGAGGATGCGTAGGTGCATGTTTTGTAGCATTAACAGCCAATATATTAGGGTATGTATAAACGTCCTTGCTCAGGTTACATATGGATACAGGTCACAGTTTCTGACTTCCGAAAGAAGTTCCAGATATTTGTGTGTGTTTTTTATTATTTTTTCCTGGCCCCCTGCCTTTTTGGGGGGCATTTTTGTACTTTTTTTATGAAAGGATAGGGGTTGCGTCACTGTCTAGAAATGATTTTAGAAGTGGAATGGGACCAGTTCATGTGGATGGAGATCTTGTAGTTAGGCGTGCTTTGGTCTGTTTACATGCGGCGTATTGTGTGCGCAGTGAGCCTACCCGCATTTTCTGGTCGTAGTTTAAACTTTCTACCTTCAACCTATAAAAATATTGTGCTTAAAATACTGCCAAAGGACTGTTTAAGGCCCCCACCCAAGGATTTGCTTCAGCGAAAGTTGGGGAAGGTGCTGTGAGAGCAGACATTAACATTACCGCAAATAGGAAATTGTGACCTGCTGTCATATATGTACATTATAACCTTAAATAAAGCAACTCCATGTACATCTATATCAATCTTTTAAGGGCAAGACTTTCAACAACCCTTACAAAAACTTACATCTTGTTGATGTGTGGGCTATTTTGTCATTAGACTGTAATATACTTACGTGACACGAAATGTTCATAAATTCTGATTTTCAAGATCATAAGAGGATTTCAAATTTGCTAGTTCATGTCACGTTGAAGGATACATGGCTAGTTGAAGACAAACCCAAATCAAAAATAAAATTCTGCTACAATACCTGCTTAACCCAAGCCAGCTTTTCGTTGACTAGAAGTTAATGTGGTCAAAGTAATTATTATCACCTTAAGGTTATCAAGGAAATCTGTCATTCCACTCAGAACGTTACACATTCATCGCGCCAGGCTTTTATTTGACAAGATGGTTGGCGTTAGCTCACCTATTGTCTTCTTTCATAAAACCCGTTTTCAATCCTGCCATCCATTTAATGTTTCGATGGAGAATGTCAGCAGTTTTGTATACACAGCAAATGGCCAGGGAACTCATCTTATAAAGGTTTTGAGCCAGGAGGTATTCAAATGGACCGTCTTTTATAGTCAGTACAATGGTATCTGTGCCTGATCATAAACCTAAAGAAATTCAGATATTGCCAAAGACCTTTGAAATCTTTGGGTAATCGATGCATCTTGAAAAGAAATATTAAGTTACACTTTCTACACTTGTTATGAAGTTCCCGTGAAGAGGCAACTGATCTAAAAGGAGTCCTTGAAAATTCTGTACTGAAAATGAAATACCCGTTAAGTTAAATGTGCAGGAAGTTGAACCCCATGTTCAAAACTCATCAAAGTACGCGGCAAATAATACAATTACTGGTACATGGTAGAAATATCATATCTCATCTCTTCCTGTAATATCATGTTTGGCGAGTGACACGGAAGGTGTAATGCCTGTCGTTATAAACAGTTGTTGGACTAAATTAGAATAGCAACAACCCCCCACAGGAATCAAGAGTAACGTTTATAGGATACTCTCAAAAAAGTCCTTCCTCTTTCATGCCCTAGTGATAGGATGTAATATACATGTTAACAAACCTTGCAGACGTTTTAACCTTTCGGCATATTACATTTTGAATGGTGACGTTTCCTTTTATTTAATTCATAGGATATAGCAAGTTCTCTGAGCTTTACTTCTGTCTTACATGTCCAGCGTCACTTTGTATTTGCACTCTGCTATGAATGTGTTATATCTACCATAGGGACAGTTACGGTATTCTCGGCCAACCCATTTCTCTTTTTGTTGGTTTCTATTTGCCAGGAGAAAAATAATTTCTACATTATCAATCTTTGAAAATGACTTTCAGATTTATGAACTTAGGTTACTACTAAAACTCATCTCTCAAGTGTATTCAGCGCGTATTTATCAGAAGGACCCATCATGTTCTTTACAGTGCAAATCAATGACTTCTCCCGTTATCTATCAAAACAAATCTCGATGGTCTCCAGTGATTCTGATAGATATAAATCGACCTATTTCCAAAGCGTGATATGGTAGTTGAAGTTCCAAAGGCTTCAAATGGTATTATCCAACAGCTTGTTGGAAGCTTTATTGTGGATTCAAAATGTTTTAAACAAAGGAAGCAAATGCAGTTCTTGTCTCTTAAAGAAGGCTCATCTATCTAGAACTAAGGAGACCTTAAAACAGTCATATAGAAGGGCGATATATTCAGAAGTTCAGCAAATATTTTAAAACAAACTGTATACAAACCAAAAAACACCGCAATATCTATGTTATTTTCTTGTTCTATAACAATTGGCCAAGTAACCATATCAATGGTGATACTTCTTTAATAAGACCTCCTTCGGTTGGTCTTTAATCCATTCTATCTATTTATTATGCAATCCTTAGTCACGATACTGTAACGAAGTGTGTGTGCCTTTTGAAATATTCTTACAGATAAAAATCTTACCACAGTCCAAATCTTTTTATTTATCGGACATTGTTTGATTGATTGATCGCTGTACTGAACATTATTCTTCTCATATGTCGTTGTCAGGTTTTATGTGGATTGATTGATTGATTGGTGTTTTACGCCGCGCTCAAGATTATTTCACTTATATGGCGGCGTTGCCAGCTTTATTGTGGGAGGAAACCGGGCTCTATGCCGGGAGAAAACCAACGACCTTCCGCTGGTAACTGGCAAACATCTCACATAGGTCGTTCGAGTGAAAACCCAGTCAGAGTTTCATGTGGAAGAAACCGGGCTCTGTGCCAGGAGGAGACTCCAAACCTTCGGGGATTACCTCAAGCGTGGCGCAAAACATAAAAAAAAAATTCAAATAGACCGACGAATAAAACACCCACACAGAAATGTGTCAATTTTACTTGAACTGAGTGTGACTCGAACCCGCTTCCCATCGATGAAAGGCCTGCAACTCGACTGAGCCAACGAGGCCTATAACACAAATTGAACAGTGTTGGTATTTAAATGTAAAATATAATTGCTTGGTTTACACGTTTTCTTACAGGACGAATGCAATTAAAAGTAATTGAAAAATCCAAATTAAAAATACCTGCATGCTCACATATTGAAACACACAATGTAAACTGCTTGTCAAGATGCTAAGGTTTCAGCAGAGATATATTAAAGGGGCATGAGCTGCCAAAATGTTGATATTTTGACGTAAACACAGAATGTTGAAATTATCGGCTATTTTTCTCAAGACGTATAATTCAGAAGCTTTTTAATGCTTCTAGTCCCGAAAATGTACGATAAAGTATTGTTTTGAACTAACTTTGGCTTAGAATGAATGAATGGTCGTCCCGGTTATTTAAATTTTGCTACTTTTCGAACACGTTTTCGGTTCGTACAGGGCACATACTGTATGGATTTTCTTCATTCCAACGCCAATCATTTAGTTTTTCGATGGCCTTCAAAGCCTCTTACTGTCGTGACGATCAGAAATTATGAAAAAAGTGTGAATTTCGGCAGCTCATGCCACTTTAAACCACAAAAACGGATCTTGACTGAGTAGGTCTTCTAATTAGTAAAAACAAAACAATAGGTCACAGCTTGAGACAAAATTATATTTCCCAATAACTGTGTCAAATGAGAAACAAATTCCACACGGCAGTAAGAGGTCTTATTGAATTCAATTTCTTTTTTATACTCCAATAAAATACGTTTTAAAAGCTAATCAGAAGAAAAATAACCACTGTAAAGGCTGCCTCATTTATCAACATTTCTCACCGCGGATACACATTTGCTTTTTATCAGCTTGACGTTGGCAGAGAGAAAACTAAGTTGATACGTCTGTATAGAATATTCCTGTCTCCAAACATTCATTAACTTCGCAGTATTTACATTTTCAAGTCTACTTCGTATGTTTGTACAAATACGGCCCTTAACATTGAGAGCTTTTTTTTGTAGAATTAAATCTTATTACGATTGTCTTTCCTATATTTTGTTCAG
This sequence comes from Lepidochitona cinerea, assembly GCA_963971465.1. Taxonomy (NCBI): domain Eukaryota; kingdom Metazoa; phylum Mollusca; class Polyplacophora; order Chitonida; family Tonicellidae; genus Lepidochitona; species Lepidochitona cinerea. The sequence goes on from OZ020560.1 coordinate 1,037,816, forward strand.
TTTTCCTTAAATTAAGGTATGGAAGCTTTAGTAAATAACCGACACTAATTGACCCGGAAAAAATTCCGGGCCAGGGTGAGAATCGAACTCACGACTTAGGGTTACCGTCCCACCGCTCTTTTTTTTTTTTTTTTTTATTTATTCCACTTCAAGAATTTACAGGTTGTGCCCTAAGGTAAAACATAAATATCACAGTTAGGTATCAGGCACAGTAGAGAGCTATATGACAGAACGAGCGCAGTGGCGGCACCATAAAATGTGGCGGCATGCACTTCTGGTCAAAATGGCGGCGCTTCCGGGAAATCCCGCACTAAAGTAAAAATAGCGGCGCTTCCGGTCAAAATGGCGACGCTTCCGGGAAATCCCGCACTAAAGGTAAAATGGCGGCACTTCCGGGAAATCCCGCATCTCGTACAATAGTACGAGATTGATATCGAGCAAAATCTCAACTTTAATCGGAAATATTTAACAAAAATCTGTAAAAATGGAATGACGTTAAGAAAGAGAATTTCGGTAGAAAACAATAGAATGAAGGCGTTAAGACGTTGGGCGATACCGTTAAGACGTAAAGAAAATTGTTAAGAAAGTGAGTCTAAAAACACGGTTTGGAAAATTAGCGTCGTCATTAAATCAATAGCATTCTCCGATATGATGACACAAGAAAAAAGCAGATGGTGTGTCTGACGTCAACAAAACCATTCTCGTACTATAGTACAATGTAAATCAGGGACAAAAAGTGAACTTTGATCCACAAAAAATCCTTCCTCTTTCAAGCTCTAGTCTTAGGATGTAATATACATGTATACGGTTAAGAGTAGGCACGGCAGATCTAACTGTAGATAGTGGGTGATTTGTAGGTACGCCTCGGCCGTTGAGAAAATGTCCCTTTTGCTCCTTAAGTTCCATCGAAGATATGTACCACTTTCTTATGATATGCCCTGCCTACGAATAATTGCGCCAGGAGTATCTTCACCCTAAATTTATCTGTATGAGAAATCATTTCAGATTTAATCTCTTAATGTCCTCTAGGAATACATTTGTTATTAAGGGGCTTGCCAAGTTTTGTTCTCATGTGCTACAGTTGAGAACTGGCCTTGCAGCGAATAACTAAAGAGAAGAAAAAAATAATGTTGTAAATGTTGTGTTTAATATAGTAAACAAATGAAAAGTGTATTGTACATGAAACAAAAAGTATGTATTTGGGCATATGGCCTATATACTGTCAATAAAGTCTATATATAATTATACATGTATACATACCTTGCAGACCATTTCACCTTTCGTCATATTACTTTTTGAATGCTGATGTTTCGTTTTATTTAACCCATAGGATATAACATGTTCTCGGAGCTTTATTTCTGCCTTTCATGTTCAGCGTTACTTTGTATTTGCACTCTGCTATGAATATGTTATATCTACCATCGGGACAGTTACGGTATTCTCAGCCAACCCATTTTCCTTTTTGTTGGTTTCTATCTTCCAGGAGAGGAATAATTTCTACATTATCAATCTTTGAAAATGACTTTCGTATGAACTTAGGTTATTAGTAAAACTCATCTCTCAAGTGTATTCAGCGCATATTTATCCGAATGACTAATCATGTTCTTTACAGTGCAAATCAATGACTTCTCCCGTTATCTATCAAAACAAATTCAGATGGTCTCCAGTGATTCCGTCGTTGGAAAGATTCAACACGCTTGAAATGGTATAACCCGACAGCTTGTTGGAAGCTTTATCGTGGATTCAAAATGTTATAAACAAAGGAAGTAATTGCAGTTCTTGTATCTTAAAGGCGGCCAATTGAGTCCTATCTAGCTAGCACTAAGGAGACCTTAAAACAGTCATATAAAAGGTCGATGTATTCAGAAGTTCAACAAATATTTCAAAACAAACTAGTATTCAAACTAAAAAAACACCGCAATATCTATATTGTTTTCTTGACATGCCAAAAAAATGACATTCTGCAGCGGTGCAATCTCTTTAGCGATTTGTATAGATTTTTAAAAAATTCTTACAGATAAAAATCTTATCACAACTTTTTAACTCTGGTTTTATTTCTGAAGATAGCACAATATATTGTCTAGTCCAAATCTTTGATTTTATTTATCTGACATAGCTTGATTGATTGATCGCTGCTCTGAACATTATTCCACTCATATGTCGTAAGGAGGAAATCCAACTCTTTGTCAGGAGGAGACCCCTATCCTTCGGCGAGTATCCATAGTGTGGAACAAAAAAATAACCACTCAATTCAAATAGGGCGACGAGTAAAAAAGTAGCTTAGAAATCTGTCAATTTTACTTGAACTGAGTGTGATTCGAACCCGCCTTCCATCGATGAAAACCCTGTAACTCGACTGAGCCAACGGGGTCCCCGAGGCTTAAAACACAAATTGAACAGTGTTGGTATTTAAATGTAAAATATAATTGCTTGGTTACACGTTTTCTTATAGGACGAATACAATTAAAAGTAATTTAAAAATCCAAATTTCAAATACTTGCATATTCACATACTGAAACTAAAACTGGTTCCCTTAGCCCGTGCAATGTAAACTGCTTGTCAAGATGCTAAGGTTTCAGCAGAGATATATTAAACCACAAAAACGGATCTCGACTGAGTAGGTCTTCAAATTAGTAAAAACAAAAGAATAAGTCACAGTTTGAGAAAAAATTATGGTTCCGAATAAATGTGGTAAATGAGAAACAAATTCCACAAAGCAGGAAGAGGTGTTACTGAATTTAACTTTTTTCTTTTTTATAATCCAATAAGATACGTTTTAAAAGCTAATCAGAACAATAACCACTGTAAAGGCTGCCTCTTTTATCAACATTTCTCACCGCGGATAGACATTTGCTTTTTATCAGCTTGAAGTCTCCAAACATTCATTAATCTCCAAGTCTACCTCGTTTGTAAAAATACGGCCCTTAACATTGAGAGTACAAAGGAGGCAAAGAAGATCAGTTTTGCTGTTTTTTTTTGTTGAATTGAATCTTATTACGATTGCCTTTCCTATATCTGCCTAGGTTTTCCTTAAATTAAGGTACGGAAGCTTTAGTCTTCTGTAAAAAAGCCCACAAGAGTACAGTATTTTTACGGTTATTTTTTCTCTCTCGCCATTTTCTACGCCATTAGTGATGAATGTCAACAGTGGTACAGTACTCAATATATTCTGAACATGGACGCTACAAGAGGGAAGCAATTAACGGAATCATCCCAATGGTACTTAGATTGACACAATCATGTGTCGCTGAAAGCACTTCTCCCTGTGGGTAGGAGTTGTTGGACATCAATATAAATGCCATCAAATCCCAGTGATTTGTTCTATAAAACACCGAGGAGAGGAACATGCTTCGTCAACGGATGTCGCTAATTAGTTTACGGAAACCACATCAGCTCAACTAATTCTAACCCAATGGGGTATAGAAACCGACCCTCATCATATCACCTGTTACCTTCATATAGCGACAATCACTGCCTGTCACATTGGTTTTGTCTTCGAATTCAATTTTATTATCGAATTAATTTGCATTAAAGTGGCATGAGCTGCCAAATTCAAATTTTTTTCATAATTTCTGATCGGCACGACAGTAAAAGGTTTTAAAGTCCATCGAAAAACTAAATGATTGGCGTTGGAATGGGGTAAATCGATAAAGTCTACGGCCTATACGAACCAAAATAGTGTTCGGAAAGTAAACAAAATTTAAATAACCGGGATTCTAAGCCAAAGTTAGTTCAAAATAATGCTTAATCGTTCATTCTCGAGACTAGAAGCACTGAAAAGCTTCTGAATTATACATCTTGAGAAAAATACAACAAGCTATGTTTGCGAGACATCCTAACGAAATATACAACAAGCTATGTTTGCGAGACATCCTAACGAAATATACAACAAGCTAAGTTTGCAACACATCCCGACGAGATATACAACAAGCTAAGATAAACAACAAGCATTGAATCTATCTGTATAGACGACCTTTCACCCCTACATAATTATTGTGTTAGATTTGATTTGGACATTCCAAGACTAGCTATCTACGAAAAATGGCAAAATCCATTTCTCAAAATACCTTTTTATCCATAGTTTCTGAGAAGTTTTAGAAACCGATCGATAAATAAAAACGTCTTTTTTTCTATTTCCTTAGAATTGCAGCAAGGTGTCTACTTATATGTGCCAATGTTAAAATCAAACTAGTTTGAATAAATTTAGCCATATAACATTGGCTTTTTTTGGTATCGTATAAAAATGCACTCCCTGAACACTTATGGAGATTATGTAAATCAGAGAGACATCCTAGAGAACGGTTGTAGAGATATGGTGAATCAGAAAGACATCCTGGAGAACGTTTGTAGAGATAAGGTGAATCAAAAATACATCCTGGAAAACGCTAGTAGAAATAACGTGAATCAAAAAGCCACCCTGGAGAACGCTTGTAGAGATAAAGTGAGCGAGAAAGATATCCTGGAGAACGCTTGTCAAATAAGGCGAGTCAGAAAGATATCCTGGCGAAACCTTGTAAAATTTAAATGAATCAAAAAGATATCCTGGAGAACGCCTGTAGAGATAAAGTGAGCGAGAAAGATATCCTGGCGAACGCTTGTAAAATATGGCGAGTCAGAAAGATATCCTGACGAACGTTTGTAAAATAGGGTGAGTCAGAAAAATATCCTGGCGAACGCTTGTAAAATAGGGTGAGTCAGAAAGTTATCCTGGCGAACGCTTGTAAAATAGGGTGAGTCAGAAAGATATCCTGGCGAACGCTTGTAAAATAGAGTGTCAGAAAGATATCCTGGCGAACGCTTGTAAAATATGGTGAGTCAGAAAGATATCCTGGCGAACGCTTGTAAAATATGGTGAGTCAGAAAGATATCCTGACGAACGCTTGTCAAATAGGGTGAGTCAGAAAGATATTCAGGCGAACGCTTGTAAAATAGGGTGAGTCAGAAAGATATCCTGACGAACGCTTGTAAAATAGGGTGAGTCAGAAAGATATCCAGGCGAACGCTTGTAAAATAAGGTGAGTCAGAAAGATATCCTGGCGAAAACGTGCCATTTGTATCATATACTTTTCTCACAGACTGGAACATACAACCCCATTATTCAGATCGCTTAACATTCTACCATTATCCAGTTTACATTTATACTCAGTTCTTGTCATTGCTCATAAGATCATTCATCACATTTATCTTTTACCCCTAAGTTTCGGCCAACTTTTTCTACGTCAATCCAAAGTTCATAACTATATCTAACAAGAAGACAGAATCTAAACCTCTACAGACCATTCACTTCCAGTCATTTATCTTCTTATTTGCTAAAATTTCTATTAACACAAGAATGGAATCGGCTATCATTACCACTGAAAATTATCAACTCAGTTTCGTTATTTAAATTTCAGATAAAACATTACTTGAGCATCAGATAAGACTGTCCATACTCATCTTAATAATTTGTACATTTTCTACATTCTATACAAACGTATAAAAATATATTACCTATATTTCCTTTATATACATTTTACTTATATCATCTTGATCTAGACACTTTGTTTCAAACTCGTACCCTTTAATTGTGAATCAGAAAGACATCCTTCTTTTTTGATTTATTAAAGTTTCGTCTTGTTGCTTTTAATATGCGGATATTTAAATGCTAGACGAATGGTGTTTGATCCACCTAGTTTACTGCAGGTTTGTAAGCCAAGATCGAAGCAATACATCAAGAAGATTTATTCCCCAAGCTAATATGTATGATGCCAAATTCAATAAAATACCTCATGTTGCACACGACGATCTGCATTTATCAGGTAAATATTTTATCAGACGTTATTGGCTATGTGAAATCTTACCACAGGCACAGGTCGAAGCTAAATATAAGGAATGGGAAATGGACCAGGTGATCGACATAAATCACTTAATATAAATGTTATTGTAAGGGCATAAATATATCTGGAGAATGTCCTCAAGTGAAATCGTGGTCAAAGGAAAGGTAGATTGAGAAGGGTGTAATAAAATTAATGGATAACGGTGAGTTATTGATCACTGATGTACAAGGTATAGGGATTTTATTTTGTTCATGTGGGATAAGCGATATTATTTCGCCATGGAGTTTGGTGTCATTTAAAAAAATACATGCAAAAAATATAGTTTATTTTAGTATTCGACAAAAAACAAGAACATGGCTCTACTTTCCACGTTTTATATTTCCAAAGTCATTAACAGTTGACCGGCCTACTGACAACTGTAATACTGTCCCGCTGAAAACGACTAGGAAAATTATACTCAGGGATCGTGTTACAATAAGTTTTGTATTGAAGTTATAAACATACATATGTAAGTGAAGAGCAATTCTTTTGTTAACATATCATTGATATAAGATATTTAAAACTCCTTTATCTCCTTCTGTAGATAAACGTGTTCAGTTTTTGCCCCAATTTAGTAAAAAAAAACATGAAATCAGCCATGGCTATAGCAACATCGTCATATATACAAGCGCAAGATGTACGTGAAGTTAGATGCCAGTTCCCAGTTGCCAGTTCGATATGCAAATATAAGATACATGCCAGTTGCCAGTTCGATATTCAGAAAATAAACACTATATCTCTAAAACTTGTCTAGATATATTGACCAAACTTAAAACATACACACTACTCGCGGAGATCTGTCGTAGGACACCTTTAGTTTAGGCTTCCTCCCACAGGGGGGGAAATTGGCATCTGGGGCTTCGAATCGGCGGCTGGCTTGAAATCAGCTATATCTCCAAAAGTTTTCCAGATATATCGACCAAACTTTATACGTCCACAATACTCACGGATATCTATCATGGGACACCTTTAATATGGGCTTCCTTACAGAGGGGGCGAAATGGCATCTGGGGGTTCGAATCGGCAGCTGGCTTAAAATCAGCCATATCTCCAAAACTGTTTAAGATATATTAACTAAAATTTATACATATGCACTACTAGCAAAGATCTATCATGACACCTTTACATTGGGGTTCGAAGCCCCAGATGCCAATTCGTCCCTGTGTGCACAAACTAAAGGTGTCCCATTATAGATCTCCGTGAGCAGTGTGTATGTATTAAGTTTGGTCAATATATCTTAAATAGTTTTGGAAATATAGTGCTTATTTTCTGAATATCAAACTGGCAACTGTCATCTATCTTATATTTGAACTGGGAACTGGCATCTAACTCCACGTACATAAGCGCAAGGTTGAAGCAGTTGGTAGGTTTTTTTGTTCATGGTAAAGGATAGGCCCAATAATCTGAAAGCTGTAAAAAACATTGCATAATTAAACAAGCCCTGGTCACCATCGCATTATACATTTGTTGTATACAATTTCTACTCCAGTTGTGCCTTGAAACATTGAAGGCTGATGCAGTGTGTCAAGAAGTCGATATCCAGTCATTGAGTGACTGATGTTAATAACAGATTGAAACTCACTTGATTAACATGTCAATGTACTGTGTTACACAGACAATGAAGATGTTTCCCCGTAGACTCGAGTTTATTAAGCGTAAAGAACACGCCATCACACCATCTCCCAATCGTCGACTAGCTTTGAGATATTACAAAATATACTACACTTTGACATTCATTTGCTTTAGAAGACAGGTGCGTGTATTTGAACCACGTCATAATGACCATACTGTACACATTTACTACTTTATTGAAGTTTTAACGTGGAGTGTCTGATAGTTATCCTTTAAGGTGACCGTTTTATGATAGTCCATGTAACGTGACACAAACGGTGAATTCATGGTTTGTAACAAGGAAACACATTATAAAAGATTGATAATGAATGTTGAAATTTTGGTTTATTCTTAGCCAACAATAACTGATATCCCAGTAATAAAACTAAAGCACTTCACTAAATACACTACTCAGAGCATGTGACATTTTCAGAAAACCTTCACCGATATATATGGATACAGATTATATGTATAGGTTGCTCCTTAGAGATTTCCTCCATATATTAGCCGGGCATGAGAACGCATTAGATGGTGGGCTGTTGTTAAAATGTGTTCTTGAACGAGTATGTACAATTGACTGTAACAGCAATGATACAATTTGGATTGTACATTATTATTATTCCTATCAAGCAGCATGTTAGCAACCATTATCCATGTAAAATGTATGCATCAGTAACATCACTCAACCTCTAATAATAGACCCGATACACAAGCTCTTATATAAGATTGCAATGTCGAAGATGCGTAGGTGCATGTTGTATAGCATCAACAGCCAATATATTAGGGCATGTATAAACGTCTTGACTTATGTTACATATATGTACATTATAGCCTTAAATAAAGCAACTCTGTGTACATTTATATCAATATTTTAACGGCAAGACTTTCAACGACTCTTGTTGATGCCTTGGTTATTTTGTCATTAGACTCTAATATACTTAAGTGACATGAGCTGCCAAAAATCGCACCGTGCATAAATTCGGATTTTCAAGATCATTAAAGGATTTCAAATTTTGTAGTTCATGTCAAGTTAAAGGATACATGGCTAGTTCAGGATCAGTTTATTTTTAAAAAAAAACGTGTGCGGTACAAACCCATTCAATAAATAAAATTCTGCCACAAAATCTACATAACCCAAATCAACTTTTCGTTGACTAGAAGTTAATGTGGTCAAAGTAATTATTATCACTTTAAGGTTATCAAGGAAATCTGTCATCCCACTCAGTACGTTACACATTCATCGCGCCAGGCTTTTATTTGACAAGATGGCTGGTGTTAGCTCACCTATTGTCTTCTTTCATAAAACCCGTTTTCAATCATGCCATCCATTTAATGTTTCGATAGAGAACGTCAGCAGTTTTGTATACACAGCAAATGGCCAGGAAACTCATCTTATAAAGGTTTTAAGCCAGAAGGTATTCAAATGGACCGTCTTTTATAGTCAGTACAATGGTATCTGTGTCTAATCATAAACCTAAAGAATTTCAGATATTGCCAAAGACCTTTGAAATCTTTGGGTAATCGATGCATCTTGAAAAGAAATATTAAGTTACACTTTCCACACTTGTTATTAAGTTCCCGTGAAGAGGCAACTATTCTAAAAGGATTCCTTGAAAATTCTATACAGACAATGAAATACTCCGTCCCCCACAGGAATCAAGAGTAACGTTTATTGGACATTCTCACAAAAAGTTCATCCTCTTTCAAGCCCTAGTCATAGGATGTAATATACATGTTAACAAACCTTGCAGACCATTTAACCTTTCGTCATATTACTTTTCGGATGCTGGTGTTTCGTTTTATTTATTCCATAGGATATAACAAGTTCTCGGAGCTTTATTTCTGTCTTACATGTTCGGCGTTACTTTGTATTTGCACTCTGCTATGAATGTGTTATATCTACCATCGGGACAGTTACGGTATTCTCAGCCAACCCATTTTCCTTTTTGTTGGTTTCTATCTTCAAGGAGAAGAATAATGACTTTCGTATGAACTTAGGCTATTACTAAAACTCACCTTTCAAGTGTATTCAGCGCATATTTATCAGAATGACCAATCATGTTCTTTACAGTGCAAATCAATGACTTCTCCCGTTATCTAGCAAAACACATTCAGATGGTCTCCATTGATTCCGTCGTTGGATAGATATAAATCGACCTATTTCCAAAGCGTGATAGGGTAGTTGAAGTTCCAAAGGCTTCAAATGGTATGATCCGACAGCTTGTTGGAAACGTTATTGTGGATTCAAAATGTTATAAGCAAAGGAAGTAAATGTAGTTCTTGTATCTTAAAGAAGGCCAACTGTGTCATATCTATCTAGCACTAAGGAGACCTTAAACAGTCATATAAAATAAGACGAGTCAGAAAGATATCCTGGCGAACGCTTGTAAAACAAGGTGGGTCAGACAGATATCCTGGTGAACGCTTGTAAAATAAGGTGAGTCAGACAGATATCCTGGCGAACGCTTGTAAAATAAGACGAGTCAGAAAGATATCCTGGCGAACGCTTGTAAAATAAGACGAGTCAGAAAGATATCCTGGCGAACGCTTGTAAAATAAGGTGGGTCAGACAGATATCCTGGCGAACGCTTGTAAATTAAGGTGGGTCAGACAGATATCCTGGTGAACGCTTGTAAAATAAGACGAGTCAGAAAGATATCCTGGCGAACGCTTGTAAAATAAGACGAGTCAGAAAGATATCCTGGCGAACGCTTGTAAAACAAGGTGGGTCAGACAGATATCCTGGCGAACGCTTGTAAAATAAGGTGAGTCAGACAGATATCCTGGTGAACGCTTGTAAAATAAGACGAGTCAGAAAGATATCCTGGCGAACGCTTGTAAAATAAGACGAGTCAGAAAGATATCCTGGCGAACGCTTGTAAAATAAGGTGGGTCAGACAGATATCCTGGCGAACGCTTGTAAAATAAGGTGGGTCAGACAGATATCCTGGCGAACGCTTGTAAAATAAGACGAGTCAGAAAGATATCCTGGCGAACGCTTGTAAAATAAGACGAGTCAGAAAGATATCCTGGCGAACGCTTGTAAAATAAGACGAGTCAGAAAGATATCCTGGCGAACGCTTGTAAAATAAGGTGGGTCAGACAGATATCCTGGCGAACGCTTGTAAAATAAGGTGGGTCAGACAGATATCCTGGCGAACGCTTGTAAAACAAGGTGGGTCAGACACATATCCTGGCGAACGCTTGTAAAATAAGGTGAGTCAGACAGATATCCTGGCGAACGCTTGTAAAATAAGGTGAGTCAGACAGATATCCTGGCGAACGCTTGTAAATAAGACGAGTCAGAAAGATATCCTGGCGAACGCTTGTAAAATAAGGTGGGTCAGACAGATATCCTGGCGAACGCTTGTAAAATAAGACGAGTCAGAAAGATATCCTGGCGAACGCTTGTAAAACAAGGTGAGTCAGACAGATATCCTGGCGAACGCTTGTAAAATAAGGTGGGTCAGACAGATATCCTGGCGAACGCTTGTAAAATAAGGTGGGTCAGACACATATCCTGGCGAACGCTTGTAAAACAAGGTGGGTCAGACACATATCCTGGCGAACGCTTGTAAAATAAGGTGAGTCAGACAGATATCCTGGCGAACGCTTGTAAAATAAGGTGAGTCAGACAGATATCCTGGCGAACGCTTGTAAAATAAGACGAGTCAGAAAGATATCCTGGCGAACGCTTGTAAAACAAGGTGGGTCAGACAGATATCCTGGCGAACGCTTGTAAAATAAGACAAGTCAGAAAGATATCCTGGCGAACGCTTGTAAAACAAGGTGGGTCAGACAGATATCCTGGCGAACGCTTGTAAAATAAGGTGAGTCAGACAGGTATCCTGGCGAACGCTTGTAAAATAAGACGAGTCAGAAAGATATCCTGGCGAACGCTTGTAAAATAAGACGAGTCAGAAAGATATCCTGGCGAACGCTTGTAAAATAAGTTGGGTCAGAAAGATATCCTGGCGAACGCTTGTAAAATAAGACTAGTCAGAAAGATATCCTGGCGAACGCTTGTAAAATAAGACGAGTCAGAAAGATATCCTGGCGAACGCTTGTACAACAAGGTGGGTCAGACAGATATCCTGGCGAACGCTTGTAAAATAAGACGAGTCAGAAAGATATCCTGGCGAACGCTTGTAAAATAAGACGAGTCAGAAAGATATCCTGGCGAACGCTTGTACAACAAGGTGGGTCAGACAGATATCCTGGCGAACGCTTGTAAAATAAGACGAGTCAGAAAGATATCCTGGCGAACGCTTGTAAAATAAGACGAGTCAGAAAGATATCCTGACGAACGCTTGTAAAATAAGACGAGTCAGAAAGATATCCTGGCGAACGCTTGTAAAATAAGGTGGGTCAGAAAGATATCCTGGCGAACGCTTGTAAAATAAGACGAGTCAGAAAGATATCCTGGCGAACGCTTGTAAAATAAGACGAGTCAGAAAGATATCCTGGCGAACGCTTGTAAAATAAGGTGGGTCAGAAAGATATCCTGGCGAACGCTTGTAAAATAAGACGAGTCAGAAAGATATCCTGGCGAACGCTTGTAAAATAAGGTGGGTCAGAAAGATATCCTGGCGAACGCTTGTAAAATAAGACGAGTCAGAAAGATATCCTGGCGAACGCTTGTAAAATAAGACGAGTCAGAAAGATATCCTGGCGAACGCTTGTAAAATAACGTGGGTCAGACAGATATTATACATTTGCCGTATACAATTTCCCACACCAGTTGTACCTTGAAACATTGAAGGCTGATGCGGTGTGCCAAGATGTCGAGATCCAGTCATTGAGTGACTGATGTTAATAACAGATTGTAACTCACTTGATTAACATGTCAATGCACTGTGCTACACAGACAATGAAGATGTTACAAAATATACTACACTTAGACGTTTACTTGCTTCAGAAGACAGGTGCGTGCATTTGAACCACGTCATATTGACTATACTGTACACATTTACTACTTTATTGAAGTTTTAACATGGAGTGTCTGATAGTTATCCTTCAAGGTGACGGTTTTATGATATTCCATGTAACGTGATACAAACGGTGAATTCATGGTTTGTAACAAGGAAACACATTATAAAAGATTGTTAATGGATGTTGAAATTCTGGTTTATTCTTAGCCAACTATAACTGATATCCCGGTAATAAAACTGGAGCGCTTCACTAAATACACTACTCAGAGCATGTGACATTTTCGGAAAACCTTTACCGATAGATATGAACACAGGTAAAAGGCATAGGTTGCTCCTTGGAGATTTCCTACATATATTAGCCGGGCTATAGAATGCAGTGGGTGATGGACTGTTGTTAAAATGTGTCAGTATATCATTTTATCTACCATTATCCATGTAAAAAGTATGCATTGGTAACATCACTCCACCTCTAAAAACATCAACAAATCATTTCAAATAGGGCGACGAGTAAAAAACCCACTCAGAAATGTGTCAATTTTACTTGAACTGAGTGTGATTCGAACCCGCCTCCCACCGATGAAAGGACTGTAACTCGACAGCCAACGAGGCCCCCGAGGCTTACAACACAAATTGAACAGTGTTAAATATAAAATATAATTGCTTGGTTTACACGTTTTCTTATATGACGAATGCAATTAAAAGTAATTAAAAAATCCAAATTTCAAATACTTCCATATTCACATACTGAAACTAAAACTGGTTTATAGGTCACAACACCCAGTTTGTGTTTTCTCAGCCAATGAAAATTGACTTCGGTTATTTCAAGCTCATTAGCTATTGATCTAAAATAACCAGCCCCCCCCCCCACCCCCACACCCCCCTTCCCTGTGGGTCTGAAATGATATAATATGTACAAATTGCACTTTTTATCTCTTAGCAGGTAAACTGACTTGATTGTGGCCCTGAATTTGACAGTTTTTAAATCACTGGAGGTGATTTATTAGCTTTCAAACAGTCCAAATGTTAGGAAATCAGACAATTTTTTGACGGGTGGGGTGGGTTATCTCCCCTGGCTCTGCCCTTATGGCAGTCTCTAACCCGGACAGATGCTAACAGTAAACTACAGTCAACAACCAATGATTTTTTTATTGCGAGGAATAACATTTTGAATTGGTCCTCATAAAAACTTAAAAATTTAAGCCTAGAAACATGAAGGGGGTGGGTGTGTAAATTACCTCACAAATTCAAAACGACTGGCCGAAAAGCTTGGATCTTTTGAAATTCAATTTCATATTGGTTAATAAAAGCAAAGTTATTAAATTTGACAAATTTCGAGGAATTTTTTTCTTGTTATAGGTCACAACACCCAGTTTGTGTTTTCTCAGCCAATGAAAATTGACTTCGGTTATGCTGGAGCTAGGAGGTGGCTTACATAGTGATAGTTTGGTATCTGGGTTATTTGAATATTGGATTGAAACTAACGCAGGTCTACTGTACATACTTTAAGCTTTCAATCAATGCCTGATAACAGATTTTTGTGTGTGTTTTTTTAATGTTCACCCAATTTTGAAAATACCAAGGTTTGGCTTAGAATAAGTAATCCTAAAACTGTCAAAATGGCGGCACCCATGTTAAATTGTGTGTAGCTTGAAACCGGCATGCACTATGTCAACTTTATTTGGTTGTAAAGGATTTCTCATGTGTTGATCTATTTGAAAATGGTAAGGAAAAGTCTTAACGAGATTTAGGTAATTAGCTACAACTCAAAACGTTAACATTACCGCAAATGGGAAATAAAACTGTATCATGTAACCTATAGCCCGTGTCAAGTAAACTTCTTGTCAAGATGTTAAGGTTTCAGTAGAGATATATTAAACCACAAAAACGGATCTTGACTGAGTAGGTCTTCAAATTAGTAAAAACAATACAATAGGTCACAGCTTGAGACAAAATTATGTTTCTGAATAAATGTGGCAAATGAGAAACAAATTCCACACGGCAGTAAGAGGTCTTATTGAATTCAACTTTTTTCTTTTTTTATAATCTAATAAAATACATTTTAAAAGCTAATCAGAAGAAAAATAACCAGTGGAAAGGCTGCCTCATTTATCAACATTTCTCACCGCGGTTAGACATTTGTTTTTTATCAGCTTGACGTTGACAGAGAGAAAAATAAGTTGATACGTCTGTATAGAATATTTCTGTCTCCAAACATTCATTAACTTCGCAGTATTTACATTTTCAAGTCTACCCCGTATGTTTGTAAAAATATGGCCCTTAACATTGAGAGTACAAAGGAGGCAAAGAAGATCAGTTTTGCTGTTTTTTTTTTGTTGAATTGAATCTTATTACGATTGCCTTTCCTATATCTGCCTAGGTTTTCCTTAAATTAAGGTACGGAAGCTTTAGTCTTCTGTAAAAAAGCCCACAAGAGTACAGTATTTTTACGGTTATTTTTTCTCTCTCGCCATTTTCTACGCCATTAGTGATGAATGTCAACAGTGGTACAGTACTCAATATATTCTGAACATGAACGCTGCAAGAGGGAAGCAATTAACGGAATCATCCCAATGGTACTTAGATTGACACAATCATGTGTCGGTGAAAGCACTTCTCCCTGTGGGTAGGAGTTGTTGGACATCAAATCCCAGTGATTTGTTCTATGAAACACCGAGGAGAGGAACATGCTTCGTCAACGGATGTCGCTAATTAGTTTACGGAAGCCACATCAGCTCAACTAATTCTAACCCAATAGGGAATAGAAACCGACCATCATTATCAACTGTTACCTTCATGTAGAGGCAACGGCATTGCATCACTGTCTACCACATTGGTTTGGTCTTCGAATTTAATTTTATTTTAGAGTTAATTTGCATTAAAAAAACGTTGTTATATTTTTTTAGACATTTGATTGGGCGGATGGATATATAGCATAATAGAGGGTCTAAATACTAGAAACGAACATTTTAATGGGGTCTGACGTTATGCATTTATGCTATATTGTTAAACATAGTAAACATGTACTTTTAAACCATTGTTATATTGTTGGTATAATCACGAACAATGTGAACGTTACAAAATATTTCTATTGGGTATGGAGAAAATAAGACTATAAAACATCTGTCGCTTCAGGATTGTAGAACATAAGGAGATACTTCAGACAAAACATATCCGATTATTCAACACCGAAAACCACTTTAACTGGATCGGTACTACAGTATTGGTGACAAGAAGAGATGAGAAGAAATTCTGAACCAAGATTTGTTCACAATAAAAAGAATCCCGTTCTTCTGTGAGATTTGATAGGGCATATCACCGGAGTATAAACAATGTCATTTCCATATGTTCTTCACATATGTAGGGTTTAAGGTACGATTAAAGGATTTTATTGCCATTGAAGTAAAATACAGTTATGATATTAATGTTCAAGTCTTGGTTGGGCTCAATGCTTGTATGGCCATAGAAAACCTGTTAATATAAGGTTATTATTCAGAGTAAAATACGCTTATGATATTAATGTTCAAGTCTTGGTTGGGCTTATATACGCAGTCTCAATCTAACGTTAAATTGTTTGTCTTCATCTTCCTCAGCGACAAGTCGTTTGAGGGTTCCCAAGTGTCGGGTTATGACCGCCTTCCTCTGGCGACGAACAATCGTGAGTTGCCCAGAATCGTCCTCTGTTGTCATTTTCATTACTGTTGCATGGATCCGGCATGAGAACACACGTCTCTTATCTTTGAAACAAATTAAACATTCTGGCAATAGTTCATACATTCACAGTTCATACATTGTATGTTTGTACCAGAATCAGGACACTTACGACCATTCTCACATTTTACATTCTCACATTCTATAGTGTGTAACTAATATCGTATGACGAAATCAACAACATCAATGTGTTACAAATCTCAAACAATCTACACGTATTTCATTATCCACCGATAAAACTTTAATTTGTAGAGTTCTACAACTAACTTCATGGCACCAGTAGAGATTCACTTTAAATTTTCATCATCACAACCAGACAATGTAAACATCCTCTCTCAAGTTAACCCCAATTGGATTTTCATAGAGCATCTATCCAAGCAAAGCGTCTGGTTTACAGTGTTTATTCAGATCTAAGAGTAGCCACTTTGGTCCAGTTCATTACACCATTAATACCCAGTAGCGTTATCAGTATGTTTGCTGACAAACCAGACGACGTGTGGACAGACTGAGTTATACGTGAGAAATAACACAATTACTCTCTACCACATTCAGTTGAGTAATCTTGTAACTAGGAAATTGGACTCCAATGATCAAGTTACCAACTAGCATGAGAGATAGACAACTGGATTGAATACAAACAGTCTGTAAGCCGTGTAGACTTGATAAAAGAAAGTGGATTACCTATTCTCTTGCTGAATATAGTATGGCCCTGTTACCGTTATCCGAGAGAGGTGGTGTAATTCATAAAAAAACTGGTACGTTGGCAAAAACTGAGAAAGTCCCGAATGGCGGAGAGTTTATCAAACAAAGGTTCTATTCGGGAGCAGGAGCCTCGTGGGAATTCCACAAATTAATTGTTACCGGCGTTAAATTGCACATGTGGCTGAGCGTTAACATGGACGTCTATAGCTGACGTTATGGAGCAAAATACGTCAAATGGAATTGCAACCTCACTAAAAAAGTGAATGCTTGAAACTTGAATGTGACGTTATAACAACGAATAAGCTCAATGGTTTACCACAAGATGATTTTCTTTATTAGTTTTATGCAATCGATTATGAATAAAATCGAGATGCGTTATAGGATAGTCATGTGATGCAATTTAGCCAATGCATTGACTAAAAAAATGACGTGCGGTTGCAGCACTGACCTACATATTCCGAACCAATCTTTCCACTTCAAGTTTGTCGCAATTGGTTGGTCCTTAATCTACAAACACACGCAGTATAGCCGTAAAAATGTGTGATTATTATTCTAAAACTAGCTGGTGCAACAATTCCGTTGTAGAGAAATTATGAAAAAGTGTAAACAATACCGGGCAACGAGTCTTTTATAATGTTTGCATGAAAACAATAATAGTTTGTTTGCTGTTTTCTATCATAATCAGGTTAACAACACCCAAAATGTAACGTTATGATGGTGGAAGTACCTTATTGACTCAGTAACCGCTCTTTCATCTCTGGCAAGTTGTAATCCACCAAAGATCTTCCGAGATGTTTCTGCTGTTCTTCCCAACTGCCGTTTATGAGTGTGGCAGGGAACTTATTTTAGTTTAGAGGTTTCTTCTATAGAGAAGATAAAGATACTAAAAAAAATCGATTATTTTTAAAATCGTACCCAGAAAACGATAACAATGCACTGGTACAATGTAGTTATGTCGCATACAGACAATGTCCTACTACTGTTTCTCAGTACTGATGCTTGACTTTTTCCAACACTCAGGGTGAAATATCAAAAAATTCAAGTAGATAAGACTGAAAATGGTATACATTTTGTTTTTTATTATCTGCTAAAACCAAATTATACAGCATCTTTGATAGTTTTTTTAAATGTAATGCATGTTTTACATACAATTTTCCATCGACACAGTTTACAAACACCAGTGGCAAACTCCAATTTAAATTTATTTCATTAAACAAGAAAATGCTATAAAATATTTCAAAGGATTGGTTGATTATGAGAGTTTACTGAGAATCTTAGGAAGTCGAACTGGCAAGAAAATGAAGCCGGTCATATATACGTTATGGTTGAAGGGCTCCTTTAAAATCAAATCGATAAAACAAAGTTGATTACACGCGGCTTCTAATACCCTATATCAAAAGGATATATGCGAGCCAAGTGAATGTCAAAAGACAAAATATCTAAAATGATGGAAGATTTAATAAAACTAATGGATTAGAATCCTTTCTATCGAACGGCATACAAAATCAAACGTAATACCAATGTACTGTCTCTTTGCTGTCGGTGTTTGATAGATAGCCCAATAACGACTGCCAAGGAATATTTCCCGACTTGAATGATTAAGAATATAAGCCATGGCCAAAGTAACTGAAAATCTACAAGATAAGAATACACAAATACAATACTCACCAATTCATCGTTAAATAGTACGAAAGAAAAGATGCGTTTTCTGTGATTTAAGTGTCGTTTTTATAAAGTGTCGTTTAAAATAAATTACACAATTTGTAATTTATCCGATGTAGATTGTTCTGTCAAAATGTCAGGATGTTTTTTCATATTCAAATGAGCCATCCTAATGGTCAATTTTCGTAAATAGCTTAAAATCACGATAATTTTGTTATGTTTTATACAGACAGCTAAAACATTCAATTTAGAAAGATGGCAATGTCTTCACGCGAGTTTCTACCGATCATTAACGGCGTTTGTGGTAGCTTACCAGAGTCAAACTGCCACATTAATCTGGCAGATAGATTTACAAACTATTGCTGGGTGTACGTAATTTGTGGCGAACAGGAGGGCCCAAACTCATTAATTGTACAACTTGGACAGCTGGCTGTTTTAATGAAGAAGACGGAAATGGCTGTTCCAGATGAAATCACTGTGATTTGTTGTAAAAAAAACAATCTTACTCTTCGAAATGATAAGTTACAGGAATCGCATACATAACCCGTCTATAAGACACCCAAACAACCACTAGAAGATTATAAAGCTTTGCCTTTTAAGTCGTGTTTTGGAACAAAGAATGAAGAAAAATGAAATAACAAAGAAGATGTGGACAAACCTTTTGTTGTTTGGGGTTTCTGGGTGCTGTCTAGACCGATACTAGCGTCCTGAATCACCTACTTCATGAACCATCCAAATGTTTGGTGCCTCTAAGTCATTCAGCCAATCAAACTTTCCATATCCTCTGGGAGCCCAACAAAGCTTTTCCAGTTATGAAGTAAGGAACTCAAACACGCTAATGGATCATTTTAGCCGTAGTAATTCCATGTAAAAAACTTAATCACAAATGGCGATTGTCAAATATTCAATATAGTGCATGATAGGCATTACATAGATTGATTGATAGATTGGTTGGTGTTACGCACCTTAAGAATAATTCATATAAATGGCGGCGTTGCCAGGCTTAGTGGGGAGGAAACCATCTATATCTTTTTAAATATCAATTTTAACGTCTACTTTATTCCGGTATCTTTTCCCCTTTTGAATATACTTTGTATATCAGATAATAATCAATCACAGGCGTTTAACTGACGGTAGCTAACTCTAACCCTACCTGAATGACGATTAACATCAAAATACATTCGGTGTCTTCCAGTCAAGTGCTGAAAGCGTAATATTGGTTTACTGCAGATTCCAGGGGTATTAGAAATTCACATGCTATTTATTGCTCGTTAAGGTGTTACCAAATACCATTTATTGCAAGTCAAAGAGCTCAACGGTAATAAAATACCATTTTTATTATACCCTCATTGATTACATCGAGATGACGTCATCAGGTTATCCTTGAATTCTAGGAGACGAAAAACACGTCTGGGTATTTTGAACTAAAACATTAGTTTGCTATTTAAGATATATATTTTGTTTTCATTAATCATTGCTGTTTTTGTGGGATGTGGGTTGTTGCAAGGTCAATTATCTCACGTTAAATAAAGTGACAATGGACTCCTACGTCTAAATCTAAATCAACTGAGAACAAACACACACCTAAAAACTTGTTCGCCTCAATGATACGTTATACGTATCCATGTTGTTCTCAGAAGAAAGTTTTCTCAAGGTTCTTAGATGTGTAGTTATAACTCCTACAGACCGGAATGAAAGGATAGGCGGGACATCACATGTATATAGCAGAGCTGTTCCACAACGTTAGGCGTCTTCACTTGGCTTTACTTCACACATTTCACTAACTAAGGGAACTTTTCAATTGCATAATAAATCCCCAAGTGTTTTAATTACAGAATTATTTGGAAGGACTTCGGCTTTCAGATTTAAACCGCGTTTTAAATATCTAATAATCCTACCTGCCTTTTGAGATTTTACCCCCAACACACATTTAAAACATTCCTCTTTTCATTTTACTCATTAATTTGTTCCAATTTCATTTTATATGTAGCAAAGCCTTCTCCATAAAAAGACAACGTTTGAATTGGTCTGACAGATTTCAAACTCTCCTCGTACAATGGCAACCTGTCAAATGGTCCTCAGTATGTCCGAGAGTTTCCTCAATAGCTTGACAATTTGATGACAAATACGCTGTTTTTATAGTGTCTCCCGTTAATACGTGATCGGTGTGCGATGCTCGGAAATATAGTTTAATGATGGCCACAATCCTGGATTATTTCAAGGGTATCTCACGGAAGCAAGTACTATTTTTGGCACCCATATTCTGACATGTACCTTGCACATTCAATCTTTGAGTTGGCAAGACATCCTGACAAAATATACATCAAGCTGTTTTCAAGACATCCTGACGAAATATACAACAAGCTATGTTTGCAAGACATCCTGACGAAATATACAAGCCATGTTTGCAAGACATCCTGACGAAATATACAACAAGCTGCGTTTGCAAGACATCCTGGCGAAATATACAACAAGCTGTGTTTGCAAGACATCCTGGCGAAATATACAACAAGCTGCGTTTGCAAGACATCCTGGCGAAATATACAAGCCATGTTTACAAGAAATCCTGACGAAATATACAGCAAGCTATGTTTACAGGAAATCCTGCGAAATATACAACAAGCTATGTTTGCAAGACATCCTGACAAAATATACAACAAGCTATGTTTGCAAGACATCCTGACGAAATATACAAGCCATGTTTGCAAGACATCCTGACGAAATATACAACAAGCTGTGTTTGCAAGACATCCTGACGAAATATACAACAACCTATGTTTGCAAGACATCCTGACGAAATATACAAGCCATGTTTGCAAGACATCCTGACGAAATATACAACAAGCTGCGTTTGCAAGACATCCTGGCGAAATATACAAGCCATGTTTACAAGACATCCTGACGAAATATACAAGCTATGTTTGCAAGACATCCTGACGAAATATACAACAAGCTGTGTTTACAAGACATCCTGACGAAATATACAACAAGCTATGTTTGCAAGACATCCTGGCGAAATATACAAGCCATATTTGCAAGACATCCTGACGAAATATACAACAAGCTATGTTTGCAAGACATCCTGGCGAAATATACAAGCCATGTTTACAAGACATCCTGACGAAATATACAAGCTATGTTTGCAAGACATCCTGACGAAATATACAACAAGCTATGTTTGCAAGACATCCTGACGAAATGTACAACAAGCTATGTTTGCAAGACATCCTGACGAAATATAAAACAAGCTATGTTTGCAAGACATTCTGACGAAATATAAAACAAGCCATGTTTGCAAGACATCCTGACGAAATATACAAGCTATTTTTGCAAGATATCCTGACGAAATATACAAGCTATTTTTGCAAGATATCCTGACGAAATAACCAACAAGCTATGTCTGCAAGACATCCTGACGAACAATTGTTCTGATAAAGTTAGCAATAGATGTTTGCTTTCAATGGTATGCTACCCTCTCTAGACATCTGGCGGGTATTTCATAAACCACATATAGCCTACTACGGCCAGATAGTCGACTAAGCAGTAATGTTAAAGCAGTGCTACTCTAGTCGGCTAGGCCAGTTTAGCCTTTTAAACCTGTTTATGAAATACCCCCCCTGGACTAATATTCACCGGTAGAATGGTTGAATTTAATGTATTTATAATTTTACTTAATTGCGATTGCGTCCGGATACAGCATTTGAATATTTCTGTATGGACGACCTTTCACCCTTATATAATTATTGTGTTGGATTTGATTTGGACATTCCAAGACTAGCTATTTACGCAACTTTGGCAAAACCAAATTCTCAAAATACCCTTTTATCCATGGTTTCTGGGAAGTTTTAGAAGCTGATCGAGAAATTAAAACGTCTTTTTTCTATTTCCTAAGAAATGCTGTAAGGTGTCGTATCTACTTCTATGTGCCAATGTTAAAGTTAAACTAATTTGAATAAAGCAAACAATATAACATTGGCTTTGTTTTGGTATCGTAAAAGAAACTGCTTTCACTGAACGCTTTTAGAGATTAGGTGAATCAGAGAGACATCCTAGAGAACGCTTGTAGAGATAAGGTGAATCAGAAAGACATCCTGGACAACGCTTGTAGAGATAAGGTGAAGCAGAAAGACATCCTAGAGAACGCTTGTAGAGATAAGGTGAATCAGAAAGACATCCTGGACAATGCTTGTAAAATAAGGTGAATCAGAAAGATATCCTTGTTTTTTTTTTAAAGTTTCTTGTTGATATTAATTGGCGGATATTTAAATGTTGGACAAATGGTGTTTGGTCCACCTAGTTTATTACATGTTTGTAAGCCAAGATCGAAGCAATACATCAAGAAGATTTATTCCCCAAGCTAATATGTATGATGCCAAATTCAATAAAATACCTCATGTTGCGCACGACGATCCCCATTTATCAGTTAAATATTTTATCACACGTTATTGGCTATGTAGAATCTTACCACAGACACAGGTCGAAGCTAAATATAAGGAATGGGAAATGGACCAGGTAATCGACATAAATCACTTAATATAAATGTTATTGTAAGGGCATCCTTATCTCATATATCTGGAGAATGTCCTCAAGTGAAATCGTGGTCAAAGGAAAGTTAGATTTAGAAGGGTGTAATAAAAAAAATGGATAACGGTGAGTTATTGATCACTGATGTGATCACTGATTGTTCATGTGGGATAAGCAATATTATTTCATCATCGTGCAGGTGTCTTGCAGACACTCATAAAGTTTGGTGTCATTTAAAAATACATTCCAAAAATATAGTTTCTTTAGTAAAAGATGAAAATAAGAACATGGCTGTATTTTCCACGTTGCATATTTCCAAAGGCATTAACAGTCGACTGGTCTAATAAAAAATGCAATATGGTCTCGCTGAAAACTATCAGGAAAATAATTTCCCGGGATCGTGTTACGATAAGTTTTGTATTGAAGTAATAAACATACATATGGCAGTGAAGAGAAAGTCTTTTGTTAACATATCATTGATATAAGATATTTAAAAATCCTTAATCTTCTTCTGTAGATAAACGTGTTCAGTTTTTGTCCCAATTTAGTAACTAAAAAATGAAATAAGCCAGGACTATAGCAACTTCATCCTATATACAAGCGCAAGGTTGAAGCAGTTGGTTTGGTTTTATTGTTCGTGTTAAAGGATAGGCACAATAATCTGAAAGCTGTAAAAACATTGCATAAATAAAGCAAGCCCAGAACACCATCACATTATACGTTTGCTGTATACAATTTCTACTCCAGTTGTACCTTGAAACACTGAAAGCTGATGCAGTGTGTCAAGATGTCGATATTCAGTCATTTGAGTGACCGATGTTAATAACAGATTGTAACTCACTTGATTAACATGTCAATGCACTGTGCTACACAGACAATGAAGATGTTTCCCCGTAGACGAGAGTTTATTAAGCTTTAAGAACACGGCGTCACAACATCTCCCAATCGTCGACTCGCTTTGAGATATTACAAAATATACTACACTTTAGACATTTACATGCTTCAGAAGACAGGTGCGTGTATTTGAACCACATCATAATGACCATACTTACAGATTTACTACTTTATTGAAGTTTTAATGTGGAGTGTCTGATAGCTATCCTTGAAGGTGACGGTTTTATGATATTCCATGTAACGTGACACAAACGGTGAATTCATGGTTTGTAGCAAGGGAACACATTATAAAGGACTGTTAATGGATGTTGAAATTTTGGTTTATTCTTAGCCAACTATAACTGATATCCCTTAAATAAAACTGAAGCACTTCACTAAATACACTACTCAGCGCATTTGACATTTTCAGAAAACCTTCACCAATATATATGGATACAGCTTATATGTATAGGTTGCTCCTTAGAGATTTCCTCCATATATTAGCCGGGCATGAGAACGCATTAGATGGTGGGCTGTTGTTAAAATGTGTTCTTGAACGAGTATGTACAATTGACTGTAACAGCAATGATACAATTTGGATTGTACATTATTATTTCAATCAGTGTATCATTTTAGCTACCATTATCCATATAAAATGTATGCAATGGCAGCATCACTCCACATCTAACAATGGACTTGATACACAAGCTCTTATATAAGATTACAATGTCGAAGATGCGTAGGCGCATGTTGTATAGCATCGGTGTCATATAAATAATAAATACCCAAAGTATAGTTTCTTTAGTATTCGACAAAAATAAGAACATGGCTCTATTTTCCAGGTTTCATGTTTCCAAATTCATTAACAGTTGACTAGAAGTTAATGTGGTCAAAGTAATTATTATCACCTTAAGGTTATCAAGGAAATCTGCCATTCCACTCAGTACGTTACACATTCATCGCGCCAGGCTTTTGTTTGACAAGATGGTTGGTGTTAGCTCACCTATTGTCTTCTTTCATAAAACCCGTTTTCAATCATGCCATCCATTTAATGTTTCTATAGAGAATGTCAGCAGTTTTGTATACACAGCAAATGGCCAGGAAACTCATCTTATAAAGATTTTGAGCCAGAAGGTATTCAGATGGATCGTCTTTTATAGTCAGTACAATGGTATCTGTGCCTGATCATAAACCTAAAGAAATTCAGATATTGCCAAAGACCTTTGAAATCTTTGGGTAATCGATGCATCTTGGAAAGAAATAATAACTTACACTTTCCACACTTGTTATGAAGTTCTCGTGAAGAGGCAACTATTTTAAAAGGAGTCCTTGAAAATTCTATACAGAAAATGAAATACCCCGTTAAGTTAAATGTACAGGAAGTTGAACCCCATGTTCAGAGCTCATCAAAGTACACGGCAAATAATACAATTACTGGTACATGGTAGAAATATCATATCTCATCTCTTCTTGTAATATCATGTTTGGCGAGTGACACGGAAAGTGTAATACCTGTCTTTTTTAACATTTGTTGGACTAAATTAGAATAACGACAATCTCCCCACAGAAATGAAGAGTAACGTTTTAGGATATTCTCACAAAAAGTCCTTCCTCGTTCAAGCTCTAGTCATAGGATGTAATATACATGTTTACAGACCTTGCTGACCTTTTAACATTTCGCCATATTACATTTTGAATGCTGACTTTTCCTTTTATTTTAATCCATATGATATAGCAAGTTCTCCGAGCTTTATTTCTGTTTTGCCTGTTCAGCGTTACTTTGTATTTGCACACTGCTATGAATGTGTTTTATCTACCATAGGGAGAGTTACGGTATTCTCAGCTAACCGATTTCCTTTCTGTTGGTTTCTATTTGCCAGGAGAAGAATAATTTCTACAATATTAATCTTTGAAAATGACTTTCGGATCTATGAACTTTATAGGTTACTACTAAAATATATCTCTACTGAAAGTCACAAGATGCAATATACATGTTTATAGATCTTGCAGACGTTTTAACCTTTCGTCATATTACGTTCTGAATGCTGACGTTTCGTTTTATTTAATCCATAGGATATAACAAGTTCTCGGAGCTTTATTTCTGCCTTTCATGTTCAGCGTTACTTTGTATTTGCACTCTTCTATGAATGTGGATTATCTACCATATACAGTTACGGTATTCTCAGCCAACCCATGTTTTTCTGTTGGTTTCTATCTTCCAGGAGAGGAATAATATCTACATTATCAATCTTTGAAAATGAATTTCGTATGAACTTAGGTTATTACCAAAACTCATCTCTCAAGTGTATTCAGCGCATATTTATCAGAATGACCCATCATGTTCTTTACAGTGCAAATCAATGACTTCTCCCGTTATCTATCAAAACAAATTCAGATGGCCTCCAGTGATTCCGTCGTTTGATAGATATAAATCGACCTTTTTCCAAAGCGTGATATGATAGTTGAAGTTCCAAAGGCTCCAAATGGTATGATCCGACAGCTTATTGAAAACTTTATTGTGGATTCAAAATGTTATAAACAA
The DNA here is from genome assembly GCA_963971465.1 of Lepidochitona cinerea. NCBI lineage: Eukaryota > Metazoa > Mollusca > Polyplacophora > Chitonida > Tonicellidae > Lepidochitona > Lepidochitona cinerea. Next base: position 1,064,224 of record OZ020560.1, read on the forward strand.
AGGAAGTAAATGTAGTTCTTGTATCTTAAAGAAGGCGAACTGTGTCCTATCTATCTAGCACTAAAAGGGGACCTTAAAACAGTCATATAGAAGGGCGATGTATTCAGAAGTTCAACAAATATTTCAAAACAAACTGAAAACTAAAAAACACTGCCATAGCTATATGTTTTTCTTGACATGCCAACAGAATGACATTCTACAGCGGTGCATGCCGCTAAAACAATTGGCCAAGTAACCATATCAAAGGTGATATTTTTTAAACCACCTCCTTCGGTTGGTCTTTAATCCATTTTATCTATTTATTATGCAATCCTTAGTCATGTTACTGTAACAAAGTGTGTGCGCCTTTTTAAGAGTGTCTATTTTACGTGGCATGAGCTGCCACAATTCACACTTTGTTCAAAATTTCTGATCGTCACGACAATAAGAGGCTTTGAAGAACATCGAAAAACTAAATGATTGGCGTTGGAACGAAGAAAATCCATACAGTATGTGGCCTGTATGAACCGAAAACGTGTTCGAAAAGTAAACAAAATTTAAATAACCGGGACGGTCATTCATTCATTCTTAGCCAAAGTTAATTCAAAACAATACTTTATCGTACATTTTCGAGACTAGAAGTACTAAAAAGCTCCTGATTTATACGTCTTGAGAAAAATATCCAATAATCTCAACATTCTGTTTTAACGTCAAAATATCAACATTTTGGCAGCTCATGCCACTTTAATATTAACCGGCAAGAAAGGCAAGGGAACTCATGGAAGTGGTCTCCGAATCGATTATCGAATATCCAATATATTAAAACTAGTGGTCAATTTCTTTAGCGATTTGTGTTGATTTTTAAAAAAAATCTTACTGATAAAAATCTTATCACATCTTTCAACTCTGGTTTTATTTCTGGAGATAGCACAATATATTGTCTAGTCCAAATCGTTTTCTTATAGAACGAACACAATTAAAAGTAATTGAAAAATCCAAATTTCAAATACTTGCATATTCACATACTAAAACTAATAATGAAAACAAAATATATATCTTAAATAGTAAACTAATGTTTTAGTTCAAAACACCCAGACGTGTTTTTCATGTGAGTAAAATATACACGGTCCTAAACACTAAATGCAGTAAATGCGACATGGAAATTTGCTAAAAGCCAGTATGAAGAATTGTTTGTCATAATACGACAGAAACTCCCGAAATAACCTCGTCTCTATTACAGTTTTCTTCTCACAGAGTCGTTAATTCCTGGCCCACTCATTTCGTAAGGTGTTTTTATCGTCTCTTAAATTTCAAGGATAACCTGATGGCGTCCTCTCAATGTAATCAATGAGGGTATAATAAAAATGGTATTTCATTACCGCTGTGCTCTTTGACTTGCAATAAATGGTCTTTGGTAACACCTTAACGAGCAATAAATAGCATGTGAATTTCTAATACCCCTGGAATCTGCAGTAAGCCAATATTACGCTTTCAGCACTTGACTGGAAGACACCGAATGTATTTTGATGTTAATCGTCATTCTGGTAGGATTAGAGTTAGCTACCGTCAGTTAAACGTCTATGATTGATTATTATCTGACATACAAGGTCTATTCAAAAGGAAAAAGGATACCGGAATAGATTAGACGTTGTAATTGATATTTAAAAATATACAAATAAATCTAACGCATCCCACTTATTTGTAAAATACAACCGTTTCAAACTTCATTAAAAATGTGACAAACTTTCCCCCCATATTTACGAACTGTATAACATTTGGTACACATACTTGGTTGTATTCTTCCATACAATGCTTTCTGAGTGGATTTTTCACTCGGTCGCTGTATGTGGAAGAGTTTCCAGGTACTCGGGGTCGTTTCCTCCCCCACTAAGCCTGGCAACGCTGTCATTTATACAATGAATTAATCTTAAGTGCGGCGTAAAACATCAATCAATCTATTCAATGCCTATCATGCACTATATTGAATATTTGACAATCGTCGTTTGTGATAAAGGTTTTTACATGGAATTACTACGGCTAAAATGATAAAATAGCGTGTTTGAGTTCCTTATTTCATAACTGGAAAACCTTTGTTGGGCTCCCAGAGGATATGGAAAATTTGATTGGCTGAATGACTTAGAGGCACCAAACATTTGGATGGTGCAAGACGTAGGTGATTCATGACGTTAGGCTCGGTCTAGACAGCACCCAGAAACCACAAACAACGAAATGTTTGTCCACATCTTCTTTGTTATTTCATTTTTCTTCATTCTTTGTTCGCTTAAAAATCTGCAAAATACGACTTAAAAGGCAAAGCTTTATAATCTTCTAGTGGGTGTTTGGGTGTCTTATAGACGGGTTATGTATGCGATTCCTGTAACCTATCATTTCGAAGAGTAAGATTGTTTTTTTACAACAAATCACAGTGATTGTCTCTGGAACAGCCAATTCCGTCTTCTTCATTAGAACAGCCAGCTGTCCAAGTTGTACAATTAATGAGTTTGGGCACTCCTGTTCGCCACAAACTACGTACACCCAGCAATAGTTTGTAAATGTATCTGCCAGATCTATGTGGCAGTTTGACTCTAGTAAGTTACCACAAACGCCGTTAATGATCGGTAGAAACTGGCGTGAAGACATTGGCATCTACCTAAATTGAATGTTTTAGCTGTCCGTATAAAACATACCAAAATTATCGTGATTTTAAGCTATTTACGAAAATTGGCTCATTTGAATATGAAAAAAAACCACCCCCATTTTGACAGAACAATCCACATGTACATCGGATAAATTACAAATAGTGTCATTTATTTTAAACGACAAAACATTTAAATCATAGTCTTTTGTACTATTTGATGATGAATTGGTGATTATTATATTTGTGTATTCTTATCTTGTAGATTTTCAGTTACTTTGGCCATGGCTTATATTCTTAATCATTCAAGTCGGGAAATATTCCTTGGCAGTCGTTATTGGACTATCTATCAAACACCGACAGCAAAGAGACAGTACATTGGTATTACGTTTGATTTTGTATGCCGTCCGATAGAAAGGATTCTAATCCATTAGTTTTATTAAATCTTCCATCATTTTAGATAGTTTGTCTTTTTGCATTCACTTGGCTCGCATCTATCCTTTTGATATAGGGTATTAGAAGCCGCGTGTAATCAACTTTGTCTTATCGATTTGATTTTAAAAGAGCCCTTCAACCATAACGTATATATGACTGGCTTCATTTTCTTGCCAGTTCGACTTCCTAAGATTCTCAGTAAACTCTCATAATCAACCAATCCTTTGAAATATTTTATAGCATTTTCTTGTTTAATAAAATAAATTTAAATTGGAGTTCGCCACTGGTGTTTGTAAACTGTGTCGATGGAAAATTGTATGTAAAACATGCATTACATTTAGAAAACATTCTTCTATCAAAGATGCTGTATAATTTGGTTTTAGCAGATAATAAAAAATAAAATGTATACCATTTTTCAATCTTATCTACTTGAATTGTTTAATATTTCACCCTGAGTGTTGGAAAAAGTCAAGCATCAGTACTGAGAAACAGTAGTAAGACATTGTTTGCACGCGACATAACTACATTGTACCAGCGCATTGTTATTTATTTTAAATAGAATCGATTTTTTCAGTATCTTCATCTTCTCTGTAGAAGAAACCTCTAAACTAAAATAAGTTCTTCCCCCCCCCACCCCCCCACCCCCCCGCACTCACAAACGGCAGTTATGAAGAACGGCAGAAAAAATGGCGGCAGAGCGTTGGAGGAGGGATTACAACTGGCCAGAGATAAAAGTTCAGTTACTGAGTCTGTAAGGTACTTCCACCATCATAACATTACATTTTGGGCAATGTCATTAACGTGTTTGAAACCTTGATTATGATAGAAAACAGCAAACAAAATAGTATTTTTTTCATGCAAACATTAAAGACTCGTTGCCAGGTAGGCTTATTGTTTACATTTTTTCATAATTCCTCTAAAAGTGAATTTAGGACCAACAGATTGTGACAAACGTGAATTGGAAAGATTGGTTTGGAATATGTAGGTCAGTGCTGCAACCGCATGTCATTTTTTAGCTATTGCATTGGCTAGATTGCACCACATGACTACTCTATAACGCATCTCTATTTTATTCATCATTGATTGGATAAAACTAATGAAAAAATGGTCTTGTGGAAAGCATATGGAGCTTATTCGCTGTTATAACGTCACATTCATATTTCAATTATTCGCTTACGAGGGGATAAAATACACATTGGTTCAAACAACTCGAGGAATCTAGGAAATAGGTTTTAATGGATGTGTAGCTTTGGTAGAATTAGACGTGTGGCGTTTCTTGTGACGAGATTTAGTCTAACACATAATTAAAAATGCAGCTTGTCGTGACACATATTTGCGACGTACTGTGGAAAAGGCTTTCGGTGAGGTATATGAAACAGTCTCTCGTTTTGCGCCAACACTTGTTTCAAGACAACAGAGATGTATATGTGCTTACGGTATGTTGTGCTATATTTAAATCTACACTCTCGGTAGAAAATAGGTGGTCGACTGTCAAGATGCATGTGCATTTACGGATAAAGTATTTTATACTTGGTCCCACTGACATGGATATAAACCAGGCAGCTGCCTCTGAGACGCTCTTTAAATTTAATCTTTTAATTGTTACGCTGCGGCGAGCCATTATAATGGCTCTAGCAGACGGTCGTCGCGAGTGTGGCGAGTCACTATACTGGTCTCAGGCTTTATACCGTAGAAATGCGGGGAGCCATTATAATGGCTTTCGATAGTATCTATGTTAAATGCTGTTCGATTGGATAACTAGGCTTTATACGTCCATAAAATCTGTTGAATATTCATGAAACATACCTTAATTATCGCAATTTTGATTGGTCGAAATAAAAACAGACGATCAAAACCCTAATTTGGGCGTATGAAGGCGGAAAAATGCAGAAGTGAAATTAACGCTTCTGTCAAAATGGCGGCGGTTGTTTAGTCTGACAGCGATAGCGATTCGGACAGTTCTTTTTACGGATTTTCGAGGTCAGATATTGAAGATTTCGTGTTGTCAGGGAGCACAAGTAGCGAAGACGAGGACTCGGACTCGGACATAGAAAGCCAGCCGGAATTCACGTATGGTTGGAAGACTGTAGGTGATCTACCATCGGACTTTTTCGATCAGCGTTTGACAGGGGTACCGGAGTTTTCGGAGTTACGTGGACCACGGAATATTCCAACTAGTGTTACAACTCCGGCGGATTTTATTCTTCTTTTACTTGGTGAACAGTTTCTGGATGATTTGGTGGAGGAAGTGAACAGCTACGGGGATTTAAAGGCAGAAAGAAGACTCCAAATTAACAGTCAGTATGAAACATCAGTCGCGGTTTCGAAAATGGCGTCAGACAAATATGGATTGAAAGAAATGAAAGCTTTTCTCGGGCTTTTTTTTAACATGGGCATTGTTCAGAAAAAAAGTTGAATATTGGAGAACACAGCTTTCTCAACAAACTCCTTACTTTTCTACTGTGATGACCAGGGATCGTTTTTTAATGCAGTTATCTACATGTAAGCTCCACTTCAAGTTTTTTTGTGTTTACCTGTTTTTACCTGTTGATTGCTAAAATTTCCCATGTGTACATGTATGGACTTTCTTCGGACAACTGCACATAGAGGTGTGCTGTCAAACATCCAGACTGTTCTGCTGCCCAAGAAAACTCATGTGAGCTGAAAGATGAGCCTGACTTCCAAGTTGTAACCATCAACTCCTTCAAACGGCCCTTTTCAGGGCCAATCAAATCTTCCAACGGCCCTTTTAAGGGCCACCCAAATAAAACGAAAACGTTTCTGACCCCATTATTACACTCTCAGAGTAGGTAAAGGTGTGTTATGTCCTTAAACAGTTTCTTTGTCACATAATTTTACTTTTCATAAAGCATAAAAATTGTCTTTGCCTGAAAAATCTGATAAAAAAATTTGTTTTCTTACCTGTCTTTACCTGTTGATTGAAAAAATTCATGCCATCTGGGGACTTAATTATTACCTGGAAATCAGGTAGGCATGTACTGTGAATATGAATTACTAAAAAAATTCCAAGAATAAAATAAAACAAAAAAAATATATTGATATGCATGATCTTTATTTTTTAACATTTCTTAAAAAAAAGCCAGCATTCCTGGGTTATTTACTGCTATATAATACAGCATTGTACATAGTGATCTGCATTGAAAAACATAGCAGCGTAACAGTTAAATAAAAGAAGAAAACAATGTTCAACCCGGATACTCTAGGTTAGTTTGATTACTTATTGTTATTTAAAAGTTTTGTGTTAGATCATTTGATTAATGTTCACCTGTTATCAACATCGTGCCCCATACACATTACTAAAATGATGTTTTATATTTTCCTCTAGTGCTCGTATACAATATTTATCCCTGGTTTAGTTTATGTTACACCTGACAGACCTAGTGTAATACAAAGCGCAAATCTCGTAAGAATTGCCACGAGATTCCGTGATAATCGGTAACAGATTACCTTTGTTTTTTTAGTGAGCCTGCAATTCCATTTGACGTATTTTGCTCCATAACGTCGGCTGTAGACGTTCATGTTAATGCTCAGCCACATGTGCAATTCAACGCCGGTGACAGTAAATTTGTGGAATTCCTACGAGACTGCTGCTCCCGAATAGGACCTTTGTTTGATTAACTCTCCGCCATTCGGGACTTTTTTTGCTAACATTCCAGTTTTTTTAAAATAAATTACACTCCACCTCTCTCGGATAAAGGCAACACTGCCATACTATATTCAGCAAGAGAATAGGTAATCCACTTTCTTTTATTAAGTCTACACGGCTTACAGACTGTTAGTATTCAATCCAGTTGTCTATCTCTCATGCTAGTTGGTAACTTGATCATTGGAGTCCAATTTCCTAGTTACAAGATTACTCAACTGAATGTGGTAGAGAGTATTTGTGTTATTTCTCACGTATAACTCAGTCTGTCCACACGTCGTCTGGTTTGTCAGCAAACATACTGATAACGCTACTGGGTATTAATGCTGTAATGAACTGGACCAAAGTGGCTGCTCTTAGATCTGAATAAACACTGTAAACCAGACGCTTTGCTTGGATAGATGCTCTATGAAAATCCAATTGGGGTTAACTTGAGAGAGGATGTTTACATTGTCTGGTTGTGATGATGAAAGTTTAAAGTGAATCTCTACTGGTGCCATGAAGTTAGTTGTAGAACTCTACAAATTAAACTTTTATCGGTGGATAATGAAATACGTGTAGATTGTATGAGATTTATAACACGTTGATGTTGAGTTGATTTCGTCATACGATATTAGTTACACACTATAGAATGTGAGAATGTAAAATGTGATAATGGTCGTAAGTGATATATGATCTTTCTGGTACAAACATACAATGTATGAACTATTACCAGAATGTTTCATTTTTTTTTAAAGATAAGAGAAGTGTGTTCTAACATCCATGAGTAGGGGATTGCGTAGACAACTTGTGTATGCATGATAATGGAATTATTTAGGTCAGCTGTGCATATGTTGCCTAACTACCTTCAATAATTTCTTCCAAAAACATAGATCTTGGTGCCCCCTTTTTAATTCCCAACATATCTCTTACTAAAGAACCATGAACATTTTCAAGGCTAGTGTTATTTTGAAATCCCCAAATCTCAGAGTCGTATGTTAATTTAGGCGCAACCATTCGGTCGAACAACTGTAAATGTAAATCAATAGGAATTTCATGATTTCATAATTTACTATCCAGGAGAGATATAGCCCTTCTTGTGCTATCAATGACTGAGTTTTGGAATGCTATAAAACTTTTACACTTCTAGAAAATTTGACTCCCAAATATAAATATCCACAATATCCAAATGGGTTTTACCAAATTTAAATGACAAATCTCTTTTTTTTCTGGATCCAAATATTGTATATCTCGTCGGGATGTCTTGCAAACTTAGCGTGTTGTATATTTTGTCAGGATGTCTTGCAAACTTAGCTTGTATATCTCGTCGGGATGTCTTGCAAACTTTATAGCTTGTTGTATATTTCGTCAGGGTGTCTTGCAAACTAAGCTTGTTGTATATTTCGTCAGGGTGTCTTGCAAACGTAGCTTGTATATCTCGTCGGGATGTCTTGCAAACTTAGCTTGTATATCTCGTCGGGATGTCTTGAAAACTTAGCTTGTTGTATATTTCGTCAGGATGTCTTGCAAACTTAGCTTGTATATCTCGTCGGGATGTCTTGCAAACTTAGCTTGTATATCTCGTCGGGATGTCTTGCAAGCTTAGCTTGTATATTTTGTCAGGATGTCTTGCAAACTTAGCTTGTATATCTCGTCGGGATGTCTTGCAAACTTAGCTTGTTGTATATTTCGTCAGGGTGTCTTGCAAACTAAGCTTGTTGTATATTTTGTCAGGATGTCTTGCAAACTTAGCTTGTATATCTCGTCTGGATGTCAGGCAGTGATACAACGCCGTTGCCGCTATATAAAGGTAACAGGTGATATGACGATGGTCGGTTTCTATACCCTATTTGGTTAGAATTAGTTGAGCTGATGTGGCTTCCGTAAATTAATTAGCGACATCCGTTGACGAAGCATGTTCCTCTCCTCGGTGTTTCATAGAACAAATCACTGGGTTTTGATGGCATTTATATTGATGTTCAACAACTCCTACCCACAGGGAGAAGTGCTTTCAGCGACACATGATTGTGTCAATCTAAGTACCATTGGGATGATTCCGTTAATTGCTTCCCTCTTGTAGCGTTTATGTTCAGAATATATTGAGTACTGTACCACTGTTGACATTCATCACTAATGACATAGAAAATGGCGAGAGAGAGAAAAAGTAACCGTAAAAATACTGTACTCGTGTGCGCTTTTTTACAGTGGACCAAAGCTTGCGTACCTTAATTTAAGGAAAACTGAAAAAAATATAGGAAAGGCAAACGTAATAAGAATCAATTCTACAAAAAAAAAAGCAAAAGTGATCTTCTTTGCCTCCTTTGTACTCACAATGTTAAGGGTCATATTTTTACAAACATACGGTGTAGACTTGAAAATTTAAATACTGCGAAGTTAATGAATGTTTGGAGACAGGAATATTCGATACAGACGTATCAACTTATTTTTCTCTCTGTCAACGTCAAGCTGATAAAATAAATGTGTATCCGCGTTTCCAGTGGTTATTGTTCTTCTGATTAGCTTTTAAAACGTATTTTATCAGATTATAAAAAGGAAAAAAGTTAAATTCAATAACACCTCTTACTGCTTTGTGGAATTGGTTTCTCATTTGCCACATTTATTGGGAAACATAATTTTGTCTCAAGCTGTGAAATATTGTATTGTTTTTATTAATTTGAAGACCTACTCAGTCAAGATCCGTTTTTGCGGTATAATATATCTCTACTGAAACCTTAACATATTGAAAAGCATTTTACATTGTACGGGCTAAAAAACAGTTTTAGTTTCAGTTTGTGAATATACAAGTATTTGAAATTTTGATTTTGTAATGACCTTTAATCGCAATCGTGTAAAATAGTCAATTATATTTTACACTTAAACACCAACACTGTTCAATTTGTGTTATAAGCCTCGGAGGTCTCGTTGGCTCAGTTGAGTTACATGCCTTTCATCGATTTGAGGCGGGTTCGAATCACACTCAGTCCAAATAAAATTGACACATTTCTGAGTAAGGTTTTTACTCGTCACGCAATTTGAATTGATTTGTTGATGTTTTGCGCCACACTGGGCGAACTCGCCAAAGGTTTGGGTCTCCTCCAGATAAAGTTTTGGGTCCCCCCCCCCACGAAATATGAGTAGAATAATGTTCAGTGCAGCGATCAATCAATCAAGCTGTGTCAGATAAATAAAATCAAATATTTTGACTAGACAATATACGGGGATATCTCCAGAAATAAAACCAGAGTTAAAAAGATGTGATAAGATTTTTATCTGTAAGAATTTTTTAAACATCTGTACAAATGGCTAAAGAGATTACTAGTTTTAATATATAGGATATTCGATCATCGATTTGGAGACAACTTCTATGAGTTTCCATGCCTTTCATGCACGTTAATATCAAATAGACACACTTAAGCCTAGCGCACACAAGAGGCGCCGGCTGAGCTGCCGGCTACGAGCTTAGGCTGAGAGCTAAGCTGTTTCCCCCGTGTGCGCGTAAATTTTGGTGAGATTTTCACCTCTCGAGGCGGGGAGGAAAGTATTTAGCATGTTTGATATTTTCTGCCTCTCGTGGCAAGAATCTCACCGTGTGCGCATAACGTAAGCTGCCGGCTGAGCTGAGAGGAGGGATAGTCCAATGGCGCGTACTTATTCAATCATGTGATCACTTAGAATATTACGTAACACAGGTAGTGGTATTTATGTAGGTCAGTGAACTTGGGTGACAAGGAACTTGCCTCAGCCGAGAGCTCATCGTCTGCGCTGAAATATGTAGCTGCTCCCTTGGCCACGCGTGCCTTTTAGCTCAGCCGGCGCCTCTCGTCTGCGCTAGGCTTAAAGAAAGGCACAAACACGTCGTTACAGTATTCTTACTAAGGATTGCATAATAAATAGATAAAATGGATTAAAGATCAGCCCAAGGAGGTGGTACTAAAGGAGTATCGCAATTGATATGATTACGTGGCCAATTGTTGTAGAATGCCATTTTGTTAGCATGTCAAGAAAACAATATAGCTATGGACCCGGCTGAAGTTGGTTCCCTATTCCCAGTTCCTTATTCCCGGTTCCCTATTCCCAGTTCCTTATTCCTAGTTCCCTATTCCCAGTTCCTTATTCGAAATAATTTTCTTATCATAGGTGTAATTAATCACAAATAAGACTTTGGTTCTACATATGGACAAAATTATTCCGGTTATGTTTTTTTTAAGGTTTGTTAGCTGATTTAATGCCTTTTTAGTACACACTTAAAACGTTTTCGGTCCATGACTCAAATTAAGTTAGAACACAGGTTAAAACTGGAATTAGAAAACAATATACGATCCTTAACTTTGCGGCTTACAGGGCAAAACTAATATTGCATAAGTCGATAACGAAGTGTACTTTAATTTGGCGGTGCGTCTATCCCGGCACATGACTTGTATCCGCCGGCACAGGCAAAAATGTATATTTTTCTCAATTCCAACTTAGGTAATGAAAACAAGGTACGAGTCTAAACTATTGTCTGTGCCGGGCAAAATGTATATAGCCTGAGTAGGCATTGGACAGCAAAACCTGTTTGCGTTGCGTGTATCCCGGCACACGGCACTGATCCACAGACACAGGCGAAAACGTAAAGCTCTTTATCTTCTGTTAGATTATGCAATTTTGAATAGGGAAGCAATGTATGAGTCTTAACTAAGCGGTGTGCCGGGCAAAACAAATATTGCACAGGTAGACAACAAAGAGTACTTCATTTTGGCGTTGCATTTATCCCGGCACAGCACTTGGATCTGTCGGCACAGGCAAAAATGTATATTTTTCTAAATTCCAACTTAGATAATAAAAAACAATGTACGAGTCTTAACTATTGTCTGTGCCGGCCAAAATGTATATGGCCTGAGTAGACATTGGACAGCAGAGCTTGTTTACGATGCTTGTATCCCGGCACACGGCACAGATCCACAGGCACAGGCGAAAACTTAAAGCTCTTTATATTCTGTTAGATTATCCAATTTTGAATAGGGAAGCAATGTATGAGTCTTAACTATTGTCTGTGCCGGGCAAAATAAATATTGCATAGGTAGACAACAAAGAGTACTTTAATTTGGCGTTGCATTTATCCCGGCACAGCACTTGGATCTGTCGACACAGGCAAAAGTCTAAAGGTATCAATAATCTCATTTCGAATAAGGAAACAATGTACGAGTCTTAACTTTTGTCTGTGCCGGGAAAAACAAATATTGCATAGGTAGACAACAAAGAGTACTTTAATTTGGCGTTGCATTTATCCCGGCACAGCACTTGGATCTGTCGGCACAGGCAAAATGTATATTTTTCTCAATTCCAACTTAGGTAATGAAAACAAGGTACGAGTCTAAACTATTGTCTGTGCCGGGCAAAATGTATATAGCCTGAGTAAGCATTGGGCAGCAGAGCTTGTTTACGTTGCTTGTATCCCGGCACACGGCACAGATCCACAGGCACAGGCGAAAACTTAAAGCTCTTTATATTCTGTTAGATTATGCAATTTTGAATAGGGAAGCAATGTATGAGTCTTAACTAAGCGGTGTGCCGCGCAAAAGAAATATTGCACAGGTAGACAACAAAGAGTACTTCATTTTGGCGTTGCATTTATCCCGGCACAGGACTTGGATCTGTCGGCACAGGCGAAAATGTATATTTTTCTAAATTCCAACTTAGGTAATAAAAACAATGCACAAGTCTTAACTATTGTCTGTGCCGGGCAAAACAAATATTGCATAGGTAGACAACAAAGAGTACTTCAATTTAGCGTTGCATTTATCCCGGCACACGGCACAGATCCACAGGCACAGGCGAAAACTTAAAGCTCTTTATATTCTGTTAGATTATGTAATTTTGAATAGGGAAGCAATGTATGAGTCTTAACTATTGTCTGTGCCGCGCAAAACAAATATTGCATAGGTAGACAACAAAGAGTACTTCAATTTGGCGTTGCATTTATCCCGGCACAGCACTTGGATCTGTCGGCACAGGCAAAAATGTATATTTTTCTCAATCCCAACTTAGGTAATGAAAACAAGGTACGAGTCTGAACTATTGTCTGTGCCGGGCAAAATGTATATAGCCTGAGTAGGCATTGGGCAGCAGAACCTGTTTATGTTGCTTGTATCCCGGCACACGGCACATATCCACAGGCACAGGCGAAAACTTAAAGTTCTTTATATTTTGTTAGAGTATGCAATTTTGAATAGGGAAGCAATGTATGAGTCTTCTCTATTGTCTGTGCCGGGCAAAACAAATATTGCATAGGTAGACAACAAAAAGTACTTCAAGTTGCCGTTGCATTTATCCCGGCACAGCATTTGGATCTGTCGGCACAGGCAAAAGTCTAAAGGTATCAATAATCTCATTTCGAATAAGGAAACAATGTACGAGTCTAAACTATTGTCTGTGCCGGGCAAAACAAATATTGCATAGGTAGACAACAAAGAGTACTTCAATTTAGCGTTGCATTTATCCCGGCACACGGCACAGATCCAAAGGCACAGGCGAAAACTTAAAGCTCTTTATATTCTGTTAGATTATGTAATTTTGAATAGGGAAGCAATGTATGAATCTTAACTATTGTCTGTGCCGGGCAAAACAAATATTGCATAGGTAGACAACAAAGAGTACTTCAATTTGGCGTTGCATTTATCCCGGCACAGCACTTGGATCTGTCGGCACAGGCAAAAGTCTAAAGGTATCAATAATCTCATTTCGAATAAGGAAACAATGTACGAGTCTTAACTATTGTCTGTGCCGCGCAAAACAAATATTGCATAGGTAGACAACAAAGAGTACTTCAATTTGGCGTTGCATTTATCCCGGCACAGGACTTGGATCTGTCGGCACAGGCAAAAATGTATATTTTTCTCAATTCCAACTTAGGTAATGAAAACAAGGTACGAGTCTAAACTATTGTCTGTGCCGGACAAAATTTATATGGCTTGAGTAGACATTGGACAGCAGAGCTTGTTTATGTTGCTTGTATCCCGGCACACGGCACATATCCACAGGCACAGGCGAAAACTTAAAGCTCTTTATATTCTGTTAGATTATGTAATTTTGAATAGGGAAGCAATGTATGAGTCTAAACTATTGTCTGTGCCGGGCAAAACAAATATTGCATAGGTAGACAACAAAGAGTACTTCATTTTGGCGTTGTATTTATCCCGGCACAGGACTTGGATCTGTCGGCACAGGCAAAAATGTATATTTTTCTAAATTCCAACTTAGGTAATAAAAACAATGCACGAGTCTTAACTATTGTCTGTGCCGGGCAAAATGTATATGGCCTGAGTAGACATTGGACAGCAGAGCTTGTTTACGTTGCTTGTATCCCGGCACACGGCACAGATCCACAGGCACAGGCGAAAACTTAAAGCTCTTTATATTCTGTTAGAGTATGCAATTTTGAATAGGGAAGCAATGTATGAGTCTTATCTATTGTCTGTGCCGGGCAAAACAAATATTGCATAGGTAGACAGCAAAGAGTACTTCATTTTGGCGTTGCATTTATCCCGGCACAGCACTTGGATCTGTCGGCACAGACAAAAGTCTAAAGGTATCAATAATCTCATTTCGAATAAGGAAACAATGTACGAGTCTTAACTATTGTCTGTGCCGGGCAAAACAAATATTGCATAGGTAGACAACAAAGAGTACTTCAATTTAGCGTTGCATTTATCCCGGCACACGGCACAGATCCACAGGCACATGCGAAAACTTAAAGCTCTTTATATTCTGTTATGCAATTTCGAATAGGGAAGCAATGTATGAGTCTTAACTATTGTCTGTGCCGGGCAAAACAAATATTGCTTAGGTAGACAACAAAGAGTACTTCAATTTGGCGTTGCATTTATCCCGGCACAGCACTTGGATCTGTCGGCACAGGCAAAAGTCTAAAGGTATCAATAATCTCATTTCAAATAAGGAAAAAAATGTGCGAGTCTTAACTATTGTCTGTGCCGCGCAAAACAAATATTGCATAGGTAGATAACAAAGAGTACTTCAAGTTGGCGTTGCATTTATCCCGGCACAGCACTTGGATCTGTCGGCACAGGCAAAAATGTATATTTTTCTCAATTCCAACTTAGGTAATGAACACAAGGTACGAGTCTAAACTATTGTCTGTGCCGGGCAAAATGTATATAGCTTGAGTAGGCATTGGGCAGCAGAACCTGTTTACGTTGCTTGTATCCCGGCACACGGCACAGATCCACAGGCACAGGCGAAAACTTAAAGCTCTTTATATTCTGTTAGATTATCCAATTTTGAATAGGGAAGCAATGTATGAGTCTTAACTATTGTCTGTGCCGGGCAAAATAAATATTGCATAGGTAGACAACAAAGAGTACTTTAATTTGGCGTTGCATTTATCCCGGCACAGCACTTGGATCTGTCGACACAGGCAAAAGTCTAAAGGTATCAATAATCTCATTTCGAATAAGGAAACAATGTACGAGTCTTAACTTTTGTCTGTGCCGGGAAAAACAAATATTGCATAGGTAGACAACAAAGAGTACTTTAATTTGGCGTTGCATTTATCCCGGCACAGCACTTGGATCTGTCGGCACAGGCAAAATGTATATTTTTCTCAATTCCAACTTAGGTAATGAAAACAAGGTACGAGTCTAAACTATTGTCTGTGCCGGGCAAAATGTATATAGCCTGAGTAAGCATTGGGCAGCAGAGCTTGTTTACGTTGCTTGTATCCCGGCACACGGCACAGATCCACAGGCACAGGCGAAAACTTAAAGCTCTTTATATTCTGTTAGATTATGCAATTTTGAATAGGGAAGCAATGTATGAGTCTTAACTAAGCGGTGTGCCGCGCAAAAGAAATATTGCACAGGTAGACAACAAAGAGTACTTCATTTTGGCGTTGCATTTATCCCGGCACAGGACTTGGATCTGTCGGCACAGGCGAAAATGTATATTTTTCTAAATTCCAACTTAGGTAATAAAAACAATGCACAAGTCTTAACTATTGTCTGTGCCGGGCAAAACAAATATTGCATAGGTAGACAACAAAGAGTACTTCAATTTAGCGTTGCATTTATCCCGGCACACGGCACAGATCCACAGGCACAGGCGAAAACTTAAAGCTCTTTATATTCTGTTAGATTATGTAATTTTGAATAGGGAAGCAATGTATGAGTCTTAACTATTGTCTGTGCCGCGCAAAACAAATATTGCATAGGTAGACAACAAAGAGTACTTCAATTTGGCGTTGCATTTATCCCGGCACAGCACTTGGATCTGTCGGCACAGGCAAAAATGTATATTTTTCTCAATCCCAACTTAGGTAATGAAAACAAGGTACGAGTCTGAACTATTGTCTGTGCCGGGCAAAATGTATATAGCCTGAGTAGGCATTGGGCAGCAGAACCTGTTTATGTTGCTTGTATCCCGGCACACGGCACATATCCACAGGCACAGGCGAAAACTTAAAGTTCTTTATATTTTGTTAGAGTATGCAATTTTGAATAGGGAAGCAATGTATGAGTCTTCTCTATTGTCTGTGCCGGGCAAAACAAATATTGCATAGGTAGACAACAAAAAGTACTTCAAGTTGCCGTTGCATTTATCCCGGCACAGCATTTGGATCTGTCGGCACAGGCAAAAGTCTAAAGGTATCAATAATCTCATTTCGAATAAGGAAACAATGTACGAGTCTAAACTATTGTCTGTGCCGGGCAAAACAAATATTGCATAGGTAGACAACAAAGAGTACTTCAATTTAGCGTTGCATTTATCCCGGCACACGGCACAGATCCAAAGGCACAGGCGAAAACTTAAAGCTCTTTATATTCTGTTAGATTATGTAATTTTGAATAGGGAAGCAATGTATGAATCTTAACTATTGTCTGTGCCGGGCAAAACAAATATTGCATAGGTAGACAACAAAGAGTACTTCAATTTGGCGTTGCATTTATCCCGGCACAGCACTTGGATCTGTCGGCACAGGCAAAAGTCTAAAGGTATCAATAATCTCATTTCGAATAAGGAAACAATGTACGAGTCTTAACTATTGTCTGTGCCGCGCAAAACAAATATTGCATAGGTAGACAACAAAGAGTACTTCAATTTGGCGTTGCATTTATCCCGGCACAGGACTTGGATCTGTCGGCACAGGCAAAAATGTATATTTTTCTCAATTCCAACTTAGGTAATGAAAACAAGGTACGAGTCTAAACTATTGTCTGTGCCGGACAAAATTTATATGGCTTGAGTAGACATTGGACAGCAGAGCTTGTTTATGTTGCTTGTATCCCGGCACACGGCACATATCCACAGGCACAGGCGAAAACTTAAAGCTCTTTATATTCTGTTAGATTATGTAATTTTGAATAGGGAAGCAATGTATGAGTCTAAACTATTGTCTGTGCCGGGCAAAACAAATATTGCATAGGTAGACAACAAAGAGTACTTCATTTTGGCGTTGTATTTATCCCGGCACAGGACTTGGATCTGTCGGCACAGGCAAAAATGTATATTTTTCTAAATTCCAACTTAGGTAATAAAAACAATGCACGAGTCTTAACTATTGTCTGTGCCGGGCAAAATGTATATGGCCTGAGTAGACATTGGACAGCAGAGCTTGTTTACGTTGCTTGTATCCCGGCACACGGCACAGATCCACAGGCACAGGCGAAAACTTAAAGCTCTTTATATTCTGTTAGAGTATGCAATTTTGAATAGGGAAGCAATGTATGAGTCTTATCTATTGTCTGTGCCGGGCAAAACAAATATTGCATAGGTAGACAGCAAAGAGTACTTCATTTTGGCGTTGCATTTATCCCGGCACAGCACTTGGATCTGTCGGCACAGACAAAAGTCTAAAGGTATCAATAATCTCATTTCGAATAAGGAAACAATGTACGAGTCTTAACTATTGTCTGTGCCGGGCAAAACAAATATTGCATAGGTAGACAACAAAGAGTACTTCAATTTAGCGTTGCATTTATCCCGGCACACGGCACAGATCCACAGGCACATGCGAAAACTTAAAGCTCTTTATATTCTGTTATGCAATTTCGAATAGGGAAGCAATGTATGAGTCTTAACTATTGTCTGTGCCGGGCAAAACAAATATTGCTTAGGTAGACAACAAAGAGTACTTCAATTTGGCGTTGCATTTATCCCGGCACAGCACTTGGATCTGTCGGCACAGGCAAAAGTCTAAAGGTATCAATAATCTCATTTCAAATAAGGAAAAAAATGTGCGAGTCTTAACTATTGTCTGTGCCGCGCAAAACAAATATTGCATAGGTAGATAACAAAGAGTACTTCAAGTTGGCGTTGCATTTATCCCGGCACAGCACTTGGATCTGTCGGCACAGGCAAAAATGTATATTTTTCTCAATTCCAACTTAGGTAATGAACACAAGGTACGAGTCTAAACTATTGTCTGTGCCGGGCAAAATGTATATAGCTTGAGTAGGCATTGGGCAGCAGAACCTGTTTACGTTGCTTGTATCCCGGCACACGGCACAGATCCACAGGCACAGGCGAAAACTTAAAGCTCTTTATATTTTGTTAGAGTATGCAATTTTGAATAGGGAAGCAATGTATGAGTCTTCTCTATTGTCTGTGCCGGGCAAAACAAATATTGCATAGGTAGACACCAAAGAGTACTTCAATTTGGCGTTGCATTTATCCCGGCACAGCACTTGGATCTGTCGGCACAGGCAAAAGTCTAAAGGTATCAATAATCTCATTTCGAATAAGGAAACAATTTACGAGTCTTAACTATTGTCTGTGCCGAGCAAAACAAATATTGCATAGGTAGACAACAAAGAGTACTTCAATTTGGCGTTGCATTTATCCCGGCACAGCACTTGGATCTGTCGGCACAGGCAAAAATGTATATTTTTCTCAATTCCAACTTAGGTAATGAAAACAAGGTACGAGTCTAAACTATTGTCTGTGCCGGGCAAAATGTATATAGCCTGAGTAAGCATTGGGCAGCAGAGCTTGTTTACGTTGCTTGTATCCCGACACACGGCACAGATCCACAGGCACAGGCGAAAACTTAAAGCTCTTTATATTCTGTTAGATTATGCAATTTTGAATAGGGAAGCAATGTATGAGTCTTAACTAAGCGGTGTGCCGCGCAAAACAAATATTGCACAGGTAGACAACAAAGAGTACTTCATTTTGGCGTTGCATTTATCCCGGCACAGGACTTGGATCTGTCGGCACAGGCGAAAATGTATATTTTTCTAAATTCCAACTTAGGTAATAAAAACAATGCACAAGTCTTAACTATTGTCTGTGCCGGGCAAAACAAATATTGCATAGGTAGACAACAAAGTGTACTTCAATTTAGCGTTGCATTTATCCCGGCACACGGCACAGATCCACAGGCACAGGCGAAAACTTAAAGCTCTTTATATTCTGTTAGATTATGTAATTTTGAATAGGGAAGCAATGTATGAGTCTTAACTATTGTCTGTGCCGGGCAAAACAAATATTGCATAGGTAGACAACAAAGAGTACTTCAATTTGGCGTTGCATTTATCCCAGCACAGCACTTGGATCTGTCGGCACAGGCAAAAGTCTAAAGGTATCAATAATCTCATTTCGAATAAGGAAACAATGTACGAGTCTTAACTATTGTCTGTGCCGCGCAAAACAAATATTGCATAGGTAGACAACAAAGAGTACTTCAATTTGGCGTTGCATTTATCCCGGCACAGCACTTGGATCTGTCGGCACAGGCAAAAATGTATATTTTTCTCAATCCCAACTTAGGTAATGAAAACAAGGTACGAGTCTGAACTATTGTCTGTGCCGGGCAAAATGTATATAGCCTGAGTAGGCATTGGGCAGCAGAACCTGTTTATGTTGCTTGTATCCCGGCACACGGCACATATCCACAGGCACAGGCGAAAACTTAAAGTTCTTTATATTTTGTTAGAGTATGCAATTTTGAATAGGGAAGCAATGTATGAGTCTTCTCTATTGTCTGTGCCGGGCAAAACAAATATTGCATAGGTAGACAACAAAAAGTACTTCAAGCTGCCGTTGCATTTATCCCGGCACAGCATTTGGATCTGTCGGCACAGGCAAAAGTCTAAAGGTATCAATAATCTCATTTCGAATAAAGAAACAATGTACGAGTCTAAACTATTGTCTGTGCCGGGCAAAACAAATATTGCATAGGTAGACAACAAAGAGTACTTCAATGTAGCGTTGCATTTATCCCGGCACACGGCACAGATCCACAGGCACAGGCGAAAACTTAAAGCTCTTTATATTCTGTTAGATTATGTAATTTTGAATAGGGAAGCAATGTATGAGTCTTAACTATTGTCTGTGCCGGGCAAAGCAAATATTGCATAGGTAGACAACAAAGAGTACTTCAATTTGGCGTTGCATTTATCCCGGCACAGCACTTGGATCTGTCGGCACAGGCAAAAGTCTAAAGGTATCAATAATCTCATTTCGAATAAGGAAACAATGTACGAGTCTTAACTATTGTCTGTGCCGCGCAAAACAAATATTGCATAGGTAGACAACAAAGAGTACTTCAATTTGGCGTTGCATTTATCCCGGCACAGCACTTGGATCTGTCGGCACAGGCAAAAATGTATATTTTTCTCAATCCCAACTTAGGTAATGAAAACAAGGTACGAGTCTGAACTATTGTCTGTGCCGGGCAAAATGTATATAGCCTGAGTAGGCATTGGGCAGCAGAACCTGTTTATGTTGCTTGTATCCCGGCACACGGCACATATCCACAGGCACAGGCGAAAACTTAAAGCTCTTTATATTCTGTTAGATTATGTAATTTTGAATAGGGAAGCAATGTATGAGTCTAAACTATTGTCTGTGCCGGGCAAAACAAATATTGCATAGGTAGACAACAAAGAGTACTTCAATTTGGCGTTGTATTTATCCCGGCACAGCACTTGGATCTGTCGGCACAGACAAAAATGTATATTTTTCTCAATTCCAACTTAGGTAATGAAAACAAGGTACGAGTCTAAACTATTGTCTGTGCCGGACAAAATGTATATAGCCTGAGTGGGCATTGGGCAGCAGAACCTGTTTACGTTGCTTGTATCCCGGCACACGGCACAGATCCACAGGCACAGGCGAAAACTTAAAGCTCTTTATATTCTGTTAGAGTATGCAATTTTGAATAGCGAAGCAATGTATGAGTCTTCTCTATTGTCTGTGCCGGGCAAAACAAATATTGCATAGGTAGACAACAAAGAGTACTTCAATTTGGCGTTGCATTTATCCCGGCACAGCACTTGGATCTGTCGGCACAGGCAAAATTCTAAAGGTATCAATAATCTCATTTCGAATAAGGAAACAATGTACGAGTCTTAACTATTGTCTGTGCCGCGCAAAACAAATATTGCATAGGTAGACAACAAAGAGTACTTCAATTTGGCGTTGCATTTATCCCGGCACAGCACTTGGATCTGTCGGCACAGGCAAAAATGTATATTTTTCTCAATCCCAACTTAGGTAATGAAAACAAGGTACGAGTCTGAACTATTGTCTGTGCCGGGCAAAATGTATATAGCCAGAGTAGGCATTGGGCAGCAGAACCTGTTTATGTTGCTTGTATCCCGGCACACGGCACATATCCACAGGCACAGGCGAAAACTTAAAGTTCTTTATATTTTGTTAGAGTATGCAATTTTGAATAGGGAAGCAATGTATGAGTCTTCTCTTTTGTCTTGGCCGGGCAAAACAAATATTGCATAGGTAGACAACAACGAGTACTTCAATTTGCCGTTGCATTTATCCCGGCACAGCACTTGGATCTGTCGGCACAGGCAAAAGTCTAAAGGTATCAATAATCTCATTTCGAATAAGGAAACAATGTACGAGTCTAAACTATTGTCTGTGCCGGGCAAAACAAATATTGCATAGGTAGACAACAAAGAGTACTTCAATTTGGCGTTGCATTTATCCCGGCACAGCACTTGGATCTGTCGGCACAGACAAAAATGTATATTTTTCTCAATTCCAACTTAGGTAATGAAAACAAGGTACGAGTCTAAACTATTGTCTGTGCCGGACAAAATGTATATAGCCTGAGTAGGCATTGGGCAGCAGAACCTGTTTACGTTGCTTGTATCCCGGCACACGGCACAGATCCACAGGCACAGGCGAAAACTTAAAGCTCTTTATATTCTGTTAGAGTATGCAATTTTGAATAGGGAAGCAATGTATGAGTCTTCTCTATTGTCTGTGCCGGGCAAAACAAATATTGCATAGGTAGACAACAAAGAGTACTTCAATTTGGCGTTGCATTTATCCCGGCACAGCACTTGGATCTGTCGGCACAGGCAAAAGTCTAAAGGTATCAATAATCTCATTTCGAATAAGGAAACAATGTACGAGTCTAAACTATTGTCTGTGCCGGGCAAAACAAATATTGCATAGGTAGACAACAAAGAGTACTTCAATTTGGCGTTGCATTTATCCCGGCACAGCACTTGGATCTGTCGGCACAGACAAAAATGTATATTTTACTCAACTCCAACTTAGGTAATGAAAACAAGGTACGAGTCTAAACTATTGTCTGTGCGGGACAAAATGTATATAGCCTGAGTAGGCATTGGGCAGCAGAACCTGTTTACGTTGCTTGTATCCCGGCACACGGCACAGATCCACAGGCAGAGGCGAAAACTTAAAGCTCTTTATATTCTGTTAGAGTGTGCAATTTTGAATAGGGAAGCAATGTATGAGTCTTCTCTATTGTCTGTGCCGGGCAAAACAAATATTGCATAGGTAGACAACAAAGAGTACTTCATTTTGGCGTTGCATTTATCCCGGCACAGGACTTGGATCTGTCGGCACAGGCAAAAATGTATATTTTTCTAAATTCCAACTTAGGTAATAAAAACAATGCACGAGTCTTAACTATTGTCTGTGCCGGGCAAAATGTATATGGCCTGAGTAGACATCGGACAGCAGAGCTTGTTTACGTTGCTTGTATCCCGGCACACGGCACAGATCCACAGGCACAGGCGAAAACTTAAAGTTCTTTATATTTTGTTAGAGTATGCAATTTTGAATAGGGAAGCAATGTATGAGTCTTCTCTATTTTCTGTGCCGGGCAAAACAAACATTGCATAGGTAGACAACAAAGAGTACTTCAATTTGGCGTTGCATTTATCCCGGCACAGCACTTGGATCTGTCGGCACAGGCAAAAGTCTAAAGGTATCAATAATCTCATTTCGAATAAGGAAACAATGTACGAGTCTTAACTATTGTCTGTGCCGAGCAAAACAAATATTGCATAGGTAGACAACAAAGAGTACTTCAATTTGGCGTTGCATTTATCCCGGCACAGCACTTGGATCTGTCGGCAAAGGCAAAAATGTATATTTTTCTCAATTCCAACTTAGGTAATGAAAACAAGGTACGAGTCTAAACTATTGTCTGTGCCGGACAAAATTTATATGGCTTGAGTAGACATTGGACAGCAGAGCTTGTTTATTTTGCTTGTATCCCGGCACACGGCACAGATCCACAGGCACAGGCGAAAACTTAAAGCTCTTTATATTCTGTTAGATTATGCAATTTTGAATAGGGAAGCAATGTATGAGTCTTATCTATTGTCTGTGCCGGGCAAAACAAATATTGCATAGGTAGACAACAAAGAGTACTTCATTTTGGCGTTGCATTTATCCCGGCACAGCACTTGGATCTGTCGGCACAGGCAAAATGTATATTCTTCTAAATTCCAACTTAGGTAATAAAAAACAATGTACGAGTCTTAACTATTGTCTGTGCCGGGCAAAACAAATATTGCATAGGTAGACAACAAAAAGTACTTCAAGCTGCCGTTGCATTTATCCCGGCACAGCATTTGGATCTGTCGGCACAGGCAAAAGTCTAAAGGTATCAATAATCTCATTTCGAATAAAGAAACAATGTACGAGTCTAAACTATTGTCTGTGCCGGGCAAAACAAATATTGCATAGGTAGACAACAAAGAGTACTTCAATGTAGCGTTGCATTTATCCCGGCACACGGCACAGATCCACAGGCACAGGCGAAAACTTAAAGCTCTTTATATTCTGTTAGATTATGTAATTTTGAATAGGGAAGCAATGTATGAGTCTTAACTATTGTCTGTGCCGGGCAAAACAAATATTGCATAGGTAGACAACAAAGAGTACTTCAATTTGGCGTTGCATTTATCCCGGCACAGCACTTGGATCTGTCGGCACAGGCAAAAGTCTAAAGGTATCAATAATCTCATTTCGAATAAGGAAACAATGTACGAGTCTTAACTATTGTCTGTGCCGCGCAAAACAAATATTGCATAGGTAGACAACAAAGAGTACTTCAATTTGGCGTTGCATTTATCCCGGCACAGCACTTGGATCTGTCGGCACAGGCAAAAATGTATATTTTTCTCAATCCCAACTTAGGTAATGAAAACAAGGTACGAGTCTGAACTATTGTCTGTGCCGGGCAAAATGTATATAGCCTGAGTAGGCATTGGGCAGCAGAACCTGTTTATGTTGCTTGTATCCCGGCACACGGCACATATCCACAGGCACAGGCGAAAACTTAAAGCTCTTTATATTCTGTTAGATTATGTAATTTTGAATAGGGAAGCAATGTATGAGTCTAAACTATTGTCTGTGCCGGGCAAAACAAATATTGCATAGGTAGACAACAAAGAGTACTTCAATTTGGCGTTGTATTTATCCCGGCACAGCACTTGGATCTGTCGGCACAGACAAAAATGTATATTTTTCTCAATTCCAACTTAGGTAATGAAAACAAGGTACGAGTCTAAACTATTGTCTGTGCCGGACAAAATGTATATAGCCTGAGTAGGCATTGGGCAGCAGAACCTGTTTACGTTGCTTGTATCCCGGCACACGGCACAGATCCACAGGCACAGGCGAAAACTTAAAGCTCTTTATATTCTGTTAGAGTATGCAATTTTGAATAGCGAAGCAATGTATGAGTCTTCTCTATTGTCTGTGCCGGGCAAAACAAATATTGCATAGGTAGACAACAAAGAGTACTTCAATTTGGCGTTGCATTTATCCCGGCACAGCACTTGGATCTGTCGGCACAGGCAAAATTCTAAAGGTATCAATAATCTCATTTCGAATAAGGAAACAATGTACGAGTCTTAACTATTGTCTGTGCCGCGCAAAACAAATATTGCATAGGTAGACAACAAAGAGTACTTCAATTTGGCGTTGCATTT
Source organism: Lepidochitona cinerea (assembly GCA_963971465.1). Lineage (NCBI taxonomy): Eukaryota > Metazoa > Mollusca > Polyplacophora > Chitonida > Tonicellidae > Lepidochitona > Lepidochitona cinerea. Next base: position 1,089,131 of record OZ020560.1, read on the forward strand.
ATCCCGGCACAGCACTTGGATCTGTCGGCACAGGCAAAAATGTATATTTTTCTCAATCCCAACTTAGGTAATGAAAACAAGGTACGAGTCTGAACTATTGTCTGTGCCGGGCAAAATGTATATAGCCAGAGTAGGCATTGGGCAGCAGAACCTGTTTATGTTGCTTGTATCCCGGCACACGGCACATATCCACAGGCACAGGCGAAAACTTAAAGTTCTTTATATTTTGTTAGAGTATGCAATTTTGAATAGGGAAGCAATGTATGAGTCTTCTCTTTTGTCTTGGCCGGGCAAAACAAATATTGCATAGGTAGACAACAACGAGTACTTCAATTTGCCGTTGCATTTATCCCGGCACAGCACTTGGATCTGTCGGCACAGGCAAAAGTCTAAAGGTATCAATAATCTCATTTCGAATAAGGAAACAATGTACGAGTCTAAACTATTGTCTGTGCCGGGCAAAACAAATATTGCATAGGTAGACAACAAAGAGTACTTCAATTTGGCGTTGCATTTATCCCGGCACAGCACTTGGATCTGTCGGCACAGACAAAAATGTATATTTTTCTCAATTCCAACTTAGGTAATGAAAACAAGGTACGAGTCTAAACTATTGTCTGTGCCGGACAAAATGTATATAGCCTGAGTAGGCATTGGGCAGCAGAACCTGTTTACGTTGCTTGTATCCCGGCACACGGCACAGATCCACAGGCACAGGCGAAAACTTAAAGCTCTTTATATTCTGTTAGAGTATGCAATTTTGAATAGGGAAGCAATGTATGAGTCTTCTCTATTGTCTGTGCCGGGCAAAACAAATATTGCATAGGTAGACAACAAAGAGTACTTCAATTTGGCGTTGCATTTATCCCGGCACAGCACTTGGATCTGTCGGCACAGGCAAAAGTCTAAAGGTATCAATAATCTCATTTCGAATAAGGAAACAATGTACGAGTCTAAACTATTGTCTGTGCCGGGCAAAACAAATATTGCATAGGTAGACAACAAAGAGTACTTCAATTTGGCGTTGCATTTATCCCGGCACAGCACTTGGATCTGTCGGCACAGACAAAAATGTATATTTTACTCAACTCCAACTTAGGTAATGAAAACAAGGTACGAGTCTAAACTATTGTCTGTGCGGGACAAAATGTATATAGCCTGAGTAGGCATTGGGCAGCAGAACCTGTTTACGTTGCTTGTATCCCGGCACACGGCACAGATCCACAGGCAGAGGCGAAAACTTAAAGCTCTTTATATTCTGTTAGAGTGTGCAATTTTGAATAGGGAAGCAATGTATGAGTCTTCTCTATTGTCTGTGCCGGGCAAAACAAATATTGCATAGGTAGACAACAAAGAGTACTTCATTTTGGCGTTGCATTTATCCCGGCACAGGACTTGGATCTGTCGGCACAGGCAAAAATGTATATTTTTCTAAATTCCAACTTAGGTAATAAAAACAATGCACGAGTCTTAACTATTGTCTGTGCCGGGCAAAATGTATATGGCCTGAGTAGACATCGGACAGCAGAGCTTGTTTACGTTGCTTGTATCCCGGCACACGGCACAGATCCACAGGCACAGGCGAAAACTTAAAGTTCTTTATATTTTGTTAGAGTATGCAATTTTGAATAGGGAAGCAATGTATGAGTCTTCTCTATTTTCTGTGCCGGGCAAAACAAACATTGCATAGGTAGACAACAAAGAGTACTTCAATTTGGCGTTGCATTTATCCCGGCACAGCACTTGGATCTGTCGGCACAGGCAAAAGTCTAAAGGTATCAATAATCTCATTTCGAATAAGGAAACAATGTACGAGTCTTAACTATTGTCTGTGCCGAGCAAAACAAATATTGCATAGGTAGACAACAAAGAGTACTTCAATTTGGAGTTGCATTTATCCCGGCACAGCACTTGGATCTGTCGGCAAAGGCAAAAATGTATATTTTTCTCAATTCCAACTTAGGTAATGAAAACAAGGTACGAGTCTAAACTATTGTCTGTGCCGGACAAAATTTATATGGCTTGAGTAGACATTGGACAGCAGAGCTTGTTTATTTTGCTTGTATCCCGGCACACGGCACAGATCCACAGGCACAGGCGAAAACTTAAAGCTCTTTATATTCTGTTAGATTATGCAATTTTGAATAGGGAAGCAATGTATGAGTCTTATCTATTGTCTGTGCCGGGCAAAACAAATATTGCATAGGTAGACAACAAAGAGTACTTCATTTTGGCGTTGCATTTATCCCGGCACAGCACTTGGATCTGTCGGCACAGGCAAAATGTATATTTTTCTAAATTCCAACTTAGGTAATAAAAAACAATGTACGAGTCTTAACTATTGTCTGTGCCGGGCAAAATGTATTTGGCCTGAGTAGATATTGGACAGCAGAGCTTGTTTACGTTGCTTGTATCCCGGCACACTGCACAGATCCACAGGCACAGGCGAAAACTTAAAGCTCTTTATATTCTGTTAGAGTATGCAATTTTGAATAGGGAAGCAATGTATGAGTCTTATCTATTGTCTGTGCCGGGCAAAACAAATATTGCATAGGTAGATAACAAAGAGTACTTCAATTTACTTCATTTATCCCGGCACAGCACTTGGATCTGTCGGCACAGACAAAAGTCTAAAGGTATCAATAATCTCATTTCGAATAAGGAAACAATGTACAAGTCTTAACTATTGTCTGTGCCGGGCAAAACAAATATTGCATTGGTAGACGACAAAGAGTACTTTAATTTGCCGTTGCATTTATCCCGGCACAGGACTTGGATCTGTCGGCACAGGCAAAAATGTATATTTTTCTAAATTCAAACTTAGGTAATAAAAACAATGTAGGAGTCTTAACTATTGTCTGTGCCGGGCAAAATGTATATAGCCTGAGTAGGCAGTGGGCAGCAGAACCTGTTTACGTTGCTTGTATCCCGGCACACGGCACAGATCCACAGGCACAGGCGAAAACTTAAAGCTCTTTAGATTCTGTTAGATTATGCAATTTTGAATAGGGAAGCAATGTATGAGTCTTAACTACTGTCTGTGCCGGGCAAAACAAATATTGCATAGGTAGACAACAAAGAGTACTTCAATTTCGCGTTGCATTTATCCCGGCACAGCACTTGGATCTGTCGGCACAGACAAAAGTCTAAATGTATCAATACTCTCATTTCGAATAAGGAAGCAATGTATGAGTCTTCTCTATTGTCTGTGCCGGGCAAAACAAATATTGCATAGGTAGACAACAAAGAGTACTTCATTTTGGCGTTTCATTTATCCCGGTACAGGACTTGGATCTGTCGGCACAGGCAAAAATTTATATTTTTCTAAATTCAAACTTAGGTAATAAAAACAATGTACGAGTCTTAACTATTGTCTGTGCCGGGCAAAATGTATATAGCCTGAGTAGGCATTGGGCAGCAGAGCTTGTTTACGTTGCTTGTATCCCGGCACACGGCACAGATCCACAGACACAGGCGAAAACTTAAAGCTCTTTATATTCTGTTAGATTATGCAATTTTGAATAGGGAAGCAATGTATGAGTCTTAACTATTGTCTGTGCCGGGCAAAACAAATATTGCAACGGCAAATTAAAGTACTCTTTGTCGTCTACCAATGCAATATTTGTTTTGCCCGGCACAGACAATAGTTAAGACTCGTACATTGTTTCCTTATTCGAAATGAGATTATTGATACCTTTAGACTTTTGTCTGTGCCGACAGATCCAAGTGCTGTGCCGGGATAAATGCAACGCCAAATTGAAGTACTCTTTGTTTTCTACCTATGCAATATTTGTTTTGCCCGGCACAGACAATAAATAAGACTCATACATTGCTTCCCTATTTAAAATTGCATAATCTAACAGAATATAAAGAGCTTTAAGTTTTCGCCTGTGCCTGTGGATCTGTGCCGTGTGCCGTAATACAAGCAACGTAAACAAGCTCTGCTGTCCAATGTCTACTCAGGCCATATAAATTTTGCCCGGCACAGACAATAGTTTAGACTCGTACCTTGTTTTCATTACCTAAGTTGGAATTGAGAAAAATATACATTTTTGCCTGTGCCGACAGATCCAAGTCCTGTGCCGGGATAAATGCAACGCCAAAATGAAGTACTCTTTGTTGTCTTCCTGTGCAATATTTGTTTTGCCCGGCACACCGCTTAGTTAGGACTCATACATTGCTTCCCTATTCAAAATTGGATAATCTAATAGAATATAAAGAGCTTTAAGTTTTCGCCTGTGCCTGTGGATCTGTGCCGTGTGCCGGGATACAAGCAATGTAAACAGATTCTGCTGCCCAATGCCTACTCAGGCTATATACATTTTGCCCGGCACAGACAATAGTTTAGACTCGTACCTTGTTTTTGAATTACCTAAGTTGGAATTGAGAAAAATATACATTTTTGCCTGTGCCGACAGATCCCAGTCCTCTGCCGGGATAAATGCAACGCCAAATTGAAGTACTATTTGTTGTCTACTTATGCAATATTTGTTTTGCCCGGCACAGACATTAGTTAAGACTCGTACATTGTTTCCTTATTCGAAATGAGATTATTGATACCTTTAGACTTTTGCCTGTGCCGAAAGATCCAAGTGCTGTGCCGGGATAAATGCAACGCCAAATTGAAGTACTCATTGTTGTCTACCTATGCAATATTTGTTTTGCCCGGCACAGACAATAGTTAAGACTCATACATTGCTTCCCTATTCAAAATTGGATAATCTAATAGAATATAAAGAGCTTTAAGTTTTCGCCTGTGCCTGTGGATCTGTGCCGTTGCCGGGATACAAGCAACGTAAACACGCTCTGCTGTCCAATGTCTACTCAGGCCATATACATTTTGCCCGGCACAGACAATAGTTAGACTCGTACATTGTTTTTATTACCTAAGTTGAAATTTAGAAAAATATAAATTTTTGCCTGTGCCGACAGATCCAAGTGCTGTGCCGGGATAAATGCAACGCCAAAATGAAGTACTCTTTGTTGTCTACCTGTGCAATATTTGTTTTGCCCGGCACAGACAATAGTTAAGACTCATACATTGCTTCCCTATTCAAAATTGCATAATCTAACAGAATATAAAGAGCTTTAAGTTTTCGCCTGTGCCTGTGGATATGTGCCGTGTGCCGGCATACAAGCAACGTAAACACGCTCTGCTGTCCAATGTCTACTCAGGCCATATACATTTTGCCCGGCACAGACAATAGTTAAGACTCGTACATTGTTTTTATTACCTAAGTTGAAATTTAGAAAAATATAAATTTTTGCCTGTGCCGACAGATCCAAGTGCTGTGCCGGGATAAATGCAACGCCAAAATGAAGTAATCTTTGTTGTCTACCTGTGCAATATTTGTTTTGCCCGGCACACCGCTTAGTTAAGACTCATACATTGCTTCCCTATTCAAAATTGCATAATCTAACAGAATATAAAGAGCTTTAAGTTTTCGCCTGTGCCTGTGGATCTGTGCCGTGTGCCGGGATACAAGCAACGTAAACAGGTTCTGCTGCCCAATGCCTACTCAGGCTATATACATTTTGCCCGGCACAGACAATAGTTAAGACTCGTACATTGTTTTCATTACCTAAGTTGGAATTGAGAAAAATATACATTTTTGCCTGTGCCGACAGATCCAAGTCCTGTGCCGGGATAAATGCAACGGCAAATTAAAGTACTCTTTGTCGTCTACCAATGCAATATTTGTTTTGCCCGGCACAGACAATAGTTAAGACTCGTACATTGTTTCCTTATTCGAAATGAGATTATTGATACCTTTAGACTTTTGCCTGTGCCGACAGATTTAAGTGCTGTGCCGGGATAAATGCAACGCCAAATTGAAGTACTCTTTGTTGTCTATCTATGCAATATTTGTTTTGCCCGGCACAGACAATAGTTAAGACTCATACATTGCTTCCCTATTCAAAATTGCATAATCTAACAGAATATAAAGAGCTTTAAGTTTTCGCCTGTGCCTGTGGATCTGTGCCGTGTGCCGTAATACAAGCAACGTAAACACGCTCTGCTGTCCAATGACTACTCAGGCCATATACATTTTGCCCGGCACAGACAATAGTTAAGACTCGTACATTGTTTTTATTACCTAAGTTGAAATTTAGAAAAATATAAATTTTTGCCTGTGCCGACAGATCCAAGTGCTGTGCCGGGATAAATGCAACGCCAAAATGAAGTAATCTTTGTTGTCTACGTATGCAATATTTGTTTTGCCCGGCACACCGCTTAGTTAAGACTCATACATTGCTTCCCTATTAATAATTGCATAATCTAACAGAATATAAAGAGCTTTAAGTTTTCGCCTGTGCCTGTGGATCTGTGCCGTGTGCCGGGATACAAGCAACGTAAACAGGTTCTGCTGCCCAATGCCTACTCAGGCTATATACATTTTGCCCAGCACAGACAATAGTTAAGACTCGTACATTGTTTTCATTACCTAAGTTGGAATTGAGAAAAATATACATTTTTGCCTGTGCCGACAGATCCAAGTCCTGTGCCGGGATAAATGCAACGGCAAATTAAAGTACTCTTTGTCGTCTACCAATGCAATATTTGTTTTGCCCGGCACAGACAATAGTTAAGACTCGTACATTGTTTCCTTATTCGAAATGAGATTATTGATACCTTTAGACTTTTGCCTGTGCCGACAGATTTAAGTGCTGTGCCGGGATAAATGCAACGCCAAATTGAAGTACTCTTTGTTGTCTACCTATGCAATATTTGTTTTGCCCGGCACAGACAATAGTTAAGACTCATACATTGCTTCCCTATTCAAAATTGGATAATCTAATAGAATATAAAGAGCTTTAAGTTTTCGCCTGTGCCTGTGGATCTGTGCCGTGTGCCGGGATACAAGCAACGTAAACACGCTCTGCTGTCCAATGTCTACTCAGGCCATATACATTTTGCCCGGCACAGATAATAGTTAAGACTCGTACATTGTTTTTATTACCTAAGTTGAAATTTAGAAAAATGTAAATTTTTGCCTGTGCCGACAGATCCAAGTGCTGTGCCGGGATAAATGCAACGCCAAAATGAAGTAATCTTTGTTGTCTACCTATGCAATATTTGTTTTGCCCGGCACACCGCTTAGTTAAGACTCATACATTGCTTCCCTATTCAAAATTGCATAATCTAACAGAATATAAAGAGCTTTAAGTTTTCGCCTGTGCCTGTGGATCTGTGCCGTGTGCCGGGATACAAGCAACGTAAACAGGTTCTGCTGCCCAATGCCTACTCAGGCTATATACATTTTGCCCGGCACAGACAATAGTTAAGACTCGTACATTGTTTTCATTACCTAAGTTGGAATTGAGAAAAATATACATTTTTGCCTGTGCCGACAGATCCAAGTCCTGTGCCGGGATAAATGCAACGGCAAATTAAAGTACTCTTTGTCGTCTACCAATGCAATATTTGTTTTGCCCGGCACAGACAATAGTTAAGACTCGTACATTGTTTCCTTATTCGAAATGAGATTATTGATACCTTTAGACTTTTGCCTGTGCCGACAGATTTAAGTGCTGTGCCGGGATAAATGCAACGCCAAATTGAAGTACTCTTTGTTGTCTATCTATGCAATATTTGTTTTGCCCGGCACAGACAATAGTTAAGACTCATACATTGCTTCCCTATTCAAAATTGCATAATCTAACAGAATATAAAGAGCTTTAAGTTTTCGCCTGTGCCTGTGGATCTGTGCCGTGTGCCGTAATACAAGGAACGTAAACACGCTCTGCTGTCCAATGACTACTCAGGCCATATACATGTTGCCCGGCACAGACAATAGTTAAGACTCGTACATTGTTTTTATTACCTAAGTTGAAATTTAGAAAAATATAAATTTTTGCCTGTGCCGACAGATCCAAGTGCTGTGCCGGGATAAATGCAACGCCAAAATGAAGTAATCTTTGTTGTCTACGTATGCAATATTTGTTTTGCCCGGCACACCGCTTAGTTAAGACTCATACATTGCTTCCCTATTAATAATTGCATAATCTAACAGAATATAAAGAGCTTTAAGTTTTCGCCTGTGCCTGTGGATCTGTGCCGTGTGCCGGGATACAAGCAACGTAAACAGGTTCTGCTGCCCAATGCCTACTCAGGCTATATACATTTTGCCCGGCACAGACAATAGTTAAGACTCGTACATTGTTTTCATTACCTAAGTTGGAATTGAGAAAAATATACATTTTTGCCTGTGCCGACAGATCCAAGTCCTGTGCCGGGATAAATGCAACGGCAAATTAAAGTACTCTTTGTCGTCTACCAATGCAATATTTGTTTTGCCCGGCACAGACAATAGTTAAGACTCGTACATTGTTTCCTTATTCGAAATGAGATTATTGATACCTTTAGACTTTTGCCTGTGCCGACAGATTTAAGTGCTGTGCCGGGATAAATGCAACGCCAAATTGAAGTACTCTTTGTTGTCTACCTATGCAATATTTGTTTTGCCCGGCACAGACAATAGTTAAGACTCATACATTGCTTCCCTATTCAAAATTGGATAATCTAATAGAATATAAAGAGCTTTAAGTTTTCGCCTGTGCCTGTGGATCTGTGCCGTGTGCCGGGATACAAGCAACGTAAACACGCTCTGCTGTCCAATGTCTACTCAGGCCATATACATTTTGCCCGGCACAGATAATAGTTAAGACTCGTACATTGTTTTTATTACCTAAGTTGAAATTTAGAAAAATATAAATTTTTGCCTGTGCCGACAGATCCAAGTGCTGTGCCGGGATAAATGCAACGCCAAAATGAAGTACTCTTTGTTGTCTACCTATGCAATATTTGTTTTGCCCGGCACAGACAATAGTTAAGACTCATACATTGCTTCCCTATTCAAAATTGGATAATCTAATAGAATATAAAGAGCTTTAAGTTTTCGCCTGTGCCTGTGGATCTGTGCCGTGTGCCGGGATACAAGCAACGTAAACACGCTCTGCTGTCCAATGTCTACTCAGGCCATATACATTTTGCCCGGCACAGATAATAGTTAAGACTCGTACATTGTTTTTATTACCTAAGTTGAAATTTAGAAAAATGTAAATTTTTGCCTGTGCCGACAGATCCAAGTGCTGTGCCGGGATAAATGCAACGCCAAAATGAAGTAATCTTTGTTGTCTACCTATGCAATATTTGTTTTGCCCGGCACACCGCTTAGTTAAGACTCATACATTGCTTCCCTATTCAAAATTGCATAATCTAACAGAATATAAAGAGCTTTAAGTTTTCGCCTGTGCCTGTGGATCTGTGCCGTGTGCCGGGATACAAGCAACGTAAACAGGTTCTGCTGCCCACTGCCTACTCAGGCTATATACATTTTGCCCGGCACAGACAATAGTTAAGACTCGTACATTGTTTTCATTACCTAAGTTGGAATTGAGAAAAATATACATTTTTGCCTGTGCCGACAGATCCAAGTCCTGTGCCGGGATAAATGCAACGGCAAATTAAAGTACTCTTTGTCGTCTACCAATGCAATATTTGTTTTGCCCGGCACAGACAATAGTTAAGACTCGTACATTGTTTCCTTATTCGAAATGAGATTATTGATACCTTTAGACTTTTGCCTGTGCCGACAGATTTAAGTGCTGTGCCGGGATAAATGCAACGCCAAATTGAAGTACTCTTTGTTGTCTATCTATGCAATATTTGTTTTGCCCGGCACAGACAATAGTTAAGACTCATACATTGCTTCCCTATTCAAAATTGCATAATCTAACAGAATATAAAGAGCTTTAAGTTTTCGCCTGTGCCTGTGGATCTGTGCCGTGTGCCGTAATACAAGGAACGTAAACACGCTCTGCTGTCCAATGACTACTCAGGCCATATACATGTTGCCCGGCACAGACAATAGTTAAGACTCGTACATTGTTTTTATTACCTAAGTTGAAATTTAGAAAAATATAAATTTTTGCCTGTGCCGACAGATCCAAGTGCTGTGCCGGGATAAATGCAACGCCAAAATGAAGTAATCTTTGTTGTCTACGTATGCAATATTTGTTTTGCCCGGCACACCGCTTAGTTAAGACTCATACATTGCTTCCCTATTAATAATTGCATAATCTAACAGAATATAAAGAGCTTTAAGTTTTCGCCTGTGCCTGTGGATCTGTGCCGTGTGCCGGGATACAAGCAACGTAAACAGGTTCTGCTGCCCAATGCCTACTCAGGCTATATACATTTTGCCCGGCACAGACAATAGTTAAGACTCGTACATTGTTTTCATTACCTAAGTTGGAATTGAGAAAAATATACATTTTTGCCTGTGCCGACAGATCCAAGTCCTGTGCCGGGATAAATGCAACGGCAAATTAAAGTACTCTTTGTCGTCTACCAATGCAATATTTGTTTTGCCCGGCACAGACAATAGTTAAGACTCGTACATTGTTTCCTTATTCGAAATGAGATTATTGATACCTTTAGACTTTTGCCTGTGCCGACAGATTTAAGTGCTGTGCCGGGATAAATGCAACGCCAAATTGAAGTACTCTTTGTTGTCTACCTATGCAATATTTGTTTTGCCCGGCACAGACAATAGTTAAGACTCATACATTGCTTCCCTATTCAAAATTGGATAATCTAATAGAATATAAAGAGCTTTAAGTTTTCGCCTGTGCCTGTGGATCTGTGCCGTGTGCCGGGATACAAGCAACGTAAACACGCTCTGCTGTCCAATGTCTACTCAGGCCATATACATTTTGCCCGGCACAGATAATAGTTAAGACTCGTACATTGTTTTTATTACCTAAGTTGAAATTTAGAAAAATATAAATTTTTGCCTGTGCCGACAGATCCAAGTGCTGTGCCGGGATAAATGCAACGCCAAAATGAAGTACTCTTTGTTGTCTACCTGTGCAATGTTTGTTTTGCCCGGCACAGACAATAGTTAAGACTCATACATTGCTTCCCTATTCAAAATTGGATAATCTAATAGAATATAAAGAGCTTTAAGTTTTCGCCTGTGCCTGTGGATCCGTGCCGTGTGCCGGGATACACGCAACGCAATCAGGTTTTGCTGTCCAATACCTACTCAGGCTATATACATTTTGCCCGGCACAGACAATAGTTTAGACTCGTACCTTGTTTTCATTCCCTCAGTTGGAATTGAGAAAAATATACATTTTTGCCTGTGCCGACAGGTCCAAATGCTGTGCCGGGATAAATGCAACGCCAAATTGAAGTACTCTCTGTTGTCTACTTATGCAATATTTGTTTTGCCCGGCACAGACAATAGTTTAGTCTTGTACCGTGTTTTCATTACCTAAGTTGAAATTTAGAAAAATATACATTTTGCCTGTGCCGGCGGATACAAGTCCTGTGCCGGGATAGATGCACCGCCAAATTAAAGTACACTTCGTTATCGACTTATGCAATATTAGTTTTGCCCTGTAAGCCGCAAAGTTAAGGATCGTATATTGTTTTCTAATTCCAGTTTTAACCTGTGTTCTAACTTAATTTGTGTCATGGACCGAAAACGTTTTAGGTGTGTACTAAAAAGGCATTAAATCAGCTAACAAAACTTAAAAAAAACATAACCGGAATAATTTTGTCCATATGTAGAACCAAAGTCTTTTTTGTGATTAATTACACCTATGATAAGAAAATTATTTCGAATAAGGAACTGGGAATAGGGAACTAGGAATAAGGAACTGGGAATAGGGAACTGGGAATAAGGAACTGGGAATAGGGAACCAACTTCAGCCGGGTTAGCTATGGCGGTGTTTTTAGTTTGTATACCAGTTTGTTTTGAAATATTTGTTGAACTTCTGAATAAATCGCCCTGCTATATGACTGTTTTAATGTCTCCTTAGTGCTAGATAGATATGACACAGTTGGCCTTCGCTAAGATACAAGAACTGCATTTACTTCCTTTGTTTATAACATTTTGAATCCACAATAAAGTTTCCAATAAGCTGTCGGATCATACCATTTCAAGCTTATGGAACTTTAACTACCCTATCACGCTTTGGAAATAGGTCGATTTATATCTATCCAACGACGGAATCACTGGAGACCATCTGAATTTGTTTTGATAGATAACGGGAGAAGTCATTGATTTGCACTGTAAAGAACATGATGGGTCATTCTGATAAATATGCGCTGAATACACTTGAGAGATGAGTTTTAGTAATAACCTAAGTTCATACGAAAATCATTTTCAGGGATTGATTATTCCTCTCCTGGAAGATAGAAACCAACAAAAAGGAAAACGGGTTGGTTGAGAATACCGTAACTGTCCCTATGGTAGCTATAACACACCCATAGCGGAGTGCAAACACACAGTAACGCTGAACATGTAAGACAGAAATAAAGCTCCGAGGACTTAATATATGGATATAATAAAACGAAACAACGGCATTCAAAAAGTAATATGACGAAAGGTTAAAATATCAGCAAGGTCTGTAAACATGTTTATTACATCTTATGACCAGAGCTTGAAAGAGGAAGGATTTTTTGTGAGAATATCCTATAAACGTTACTCTTGATTCCTGTGGGGAGATTCCTGGTTTCAGTGGCAGGAGCCTCATGTGGGGAGATTGTCGTTATTTTAATTTTGTCCAACACCTGTTTCAAAACGACAGGCATTACAATTTCCGTGTCACTCGCCAAACATGATATTACAGAAAGAGATGAGATATGATATTTCTACCATGTACCAGTAATTGTATTATTTGCCGTGTACTTTGATGAACTCTGAACATGGGGTTCATCTTCCTGCACATTTAACTTAACGGGGTATTTCATTTTCTGTATAGAATTTTCAAGGACTTCTTTTAGAACAGTTGCCTCTTCACGGGAACTCCATAATAAGTGTGGAAAGTGTAACTTAATATTTCCTTTCAAGATGCATCGATTGCCAAAAGATTTCAATGGTCTTTGGCAATATCTGAATTTCTTTAGGTTTATGATCAGGCACAGATACCATTGTACTGACTATAAAAGACGGTCCATTTGAATACCTCCTGACTCAAAACCTTTATAAGATGAATTTCCTGGCCATTTGCTGTGTATACAAAACTGCTGACATTCTCTATCGAAACATTACATGGATGGCATGATTGAAAACGGGTTTTATGGAAGAAGACAATAGATGAGCTAACACCAACCATCTTGTCAAATAAAAGCCTGGCGTGATGAATGTGTAACGTACTTAGTGAGATGACAGATTCCCTTGATAACCTTAAGGTGATAATAATTACTTTGACTACATTAACTTCTAGTCAACGAAAAGATGGCTTGGGTTATGTAGATTTTGAGTTTTATTTTTGAATGGGTTTGTACCGCACACGTTTTAAAAAAAACTGGTCTTAAACTAGTCATGTATCCTTTAACTTGACATGAAACACCACATTTGAAATCCTCTTATGATCTTGAAAATCAGAATTTATGAACACGGTGCGATTTTTGGCAGCTCATGTCACTTAAGTATATTAAACTCTAATGACAAAATAACTAAGGCATCAACAAGATGTAAGTTTTTGTAAGAGTCGTTGAAAGTCTTGCCATTAACATATTGATACACATGTGCACGGAGTTGCTTTATTTCAGGTTATGATATACATGTATGTAACATGAGCCTAGACTTATATACATACCCTAATACATTGGCTGGTAATGCTATACAACATGCACGTACACATTTCCAACATTGTAATCATATATCAGAGTATGTTTATCAAGTCTATTATAAGAGGTGGAGTGATTTTACTAATGCATACATTTGACATTGATAATGATAGCTAACATGCTACCCTGGTTGGAATTATAATGTACAATCCAAATTGTATCATTGTTGTTATAGTCAATTATACATACTCGTACAAAAACACATTTTAACAACAGCCCATCGTCTAATGCGTTCTAATACCCGGCTTATATATGCACGGAATCCATAACGAACAACCTATACATATAGTCTGTATCCATATCTATCGGTGAAGGTTTTCTGAAAATGTCATATGCTCTGAGTAATGTGTTTAGTAAAGTGCTTCAGTTTTATTACTGGGATATCAGTTATAGTTGGCTAAGAATAAACCAAAATTTCAACATCCATTAACAATCTTTTATAATGTGTTTCCTTGTTACAAACCATGAATTCACCGTTTGTATCACGTTACATGGAATATCATAAAACCGTCACCTTGAAGGATAACTATCAGACACTCCATGTTAAAACTTCAATAAAGTAGTAAATGTCTACAGTATGGTCATTATGACGTGGTTCAAATACACGCACCTGTCTTCTACAGCAAGTGAATGTCTAAATGTAGTATAATTTGTAATATCTCAAAGCTAGTCGACGATTGGGAGATGGTGTGATGGCGTGTTCTTTACGCTTAATAAACTCGAGTCTACGGGGAAACATCTTCATTGTCAGTGTAACACAGTGCATTGACATGTTAATCAAGTGAGTTACAATCTGTTATTAACATCGGTCACTCAACGACTGGATATCGACTTCTTGACACATTGCATCAGACTTCAATGTTTCAAGGTACAACTGGAGTAGAAATTGTATACAGCAAATGTATAATGTGATGGTGATCTGGGCTTGCTTTAATTATGCAATGTGTTTACAGATTTCAGATTATTGGGCCTATTCTTTAAAGAGGCATGAGCTGCCAAAATTCACACTTTTTCATAATTTCTGATCGTCACGACAGTAAGATCTCTTTGAAGGCCATCGAAAAACTAAATGATTGACGTTGGAATGAGGATAATCCATACAGTATGTGGCCTGTACGAACCGAAAACGTGTTCGAAAAGTAAACAAAATTTAAATAACCGGGACGACCATTCATTCATTCTAAGCCAAAGTTAGTTCAAAACAATACTTTATCGTACATTTTTGAGACTAGAAGCACTTAAAAGCTTCTGAATTATACGTCTTAAGAAAAATAGCCAATAATTTCAACAATGTGTTGTAAGGTCAAAATATCAAAATTTTGGCAGCTCATGCCCCTTTAACACGAACAATAAAACTAACCAACTGCTTCAACCCTGCGCTTCTATATAGGATGATGTTGCAATAGTCAATGATATGTTAAGAAAAAAAATTAATCTTCACTGCCATGTGATTGGTTGATTGATTGATTGATTGATAGATTATTTCAATTACATGGTGGCATAGTCAGTTTTATTGCGGGTGGAAGCCGGGCTCTATGTCCGGAGGAAACCAACGATCTTCCTGTGGTAACTAGCAACCATCCCACATAGGTCGTTCGAGTGAAAACCCAGTCATAAAATTTTGCTATTTTTTTGGACTGAGTGGGATTTGAACTCACGACCCATTGTGGATCACTGCTATATGAGTACATGCATGTTTATAACTTCAATACAAAACTTATTGTAACACGATCCCTGAGTATTGTTTTCCTGGTCGTTTTCAGCGGGACGGTATTACAGTTGTTAGCGGGCCCGTCGACCGTTAATGCATTTGGGAATATGAAACGTGGAAAATAGAGCCATGTTCTTATTTTTGTCAAATACTAAATAAACTATATTTTTAGCATTTATTTTTTAAATGACAACAAACTTTATGAGTGTCTTCAAGACACCTACACGATGGCGAAATAATATCGCTTATCCCACATGAACAAAATAAAATCCTTGTACCTTGTACATCAGTGATCAATAACTCACCGTTATCCATTAGTTTTATTACACCGTTCTCAATCTAACTTTTCTTTGACCGTGATTTCACTTGAGGACATTCTCCAGATATAGGAGATAAGGATGTCCTTACAATAACATTTATATTAAGTGATTTATATCGATCACGTGGTCCATTTCCCATTCCTTATATTTAGCTTCGACCTGTGCCTGTGGTAAGATTTCACATAGCTTATAACGTGTGATAAAATATTTTATTGAATTTGGCATCATACGTATTAGCTTGGGAAATAAATCTGCTTGATGTATTGCTTCGATTTTGTCTTACAAACCAGCAGTAAACTAGGTGGACCAAACACCATTTGTCCAACAATTAAATATCCGCCAATTAAAATCAACAAGAAACTTAAAAAAAAAAAACAATGATATTTTTCTGATTTACCTTATTTCTACAAGCGTTGTCCAGGATGTCTTTTTGATTCACCTTATCTCTACAAGCGTTGTCCAGGATGTCTTTCTGATTCACCTTATCTCTACAAGCGTTTTCCAAGATGTCTTTCTGATTCACATTATCTCTACAAGCGTTGTCCAGGATGTCTTTCTGATTCACCATATCTCTACAAGCGTTCTCTAGGATGTCTTTCTGATTCACCTTATCTCTAAAAGCGTTGTCCAGGATGTCTTTCTGATTCACCATATCTCTACAAACGTTTTCCAGGATGTCTTTCTGATTCACCTAATCTCTACAAGCGTTTTCCAAGATGTATTTCTGATTCACCTTATCTCTACAAGCGTTGTCCAGGATGTCTTTCTGATTCACCATATCTTTACAAGCGTTCTCCAGGATGTCTTTCTGATTCACCTTATCTCTACAAGCGTTGTCCAGGATGTCTTTCTGATTCACCATATCTCTACCAGCGTTCGCCAGGATGTCTTTCTGATTCACCATATCTCTACAAGCGTTGTCCAGGATGTCTTTCTGATTCACCTTATCTCTACAAGCGTTCGTCAGGATGTATTTCTGATTCACCTTATCCCTACAAGCGTTCTCTAGGATGTCTCTCTGATTGATCTAATCTTTAAAAGCGTTCAGCGAATGCAGTTTCTTTTACGATACCAAAACAAAGCCAATGTTATATTGATTGATTTATTCAAATTAGTTTAACTTTAACATTGACATATAGAAGTAGATACGATACCTTGCTGCAATTCTAAGGAAATAGAAACAAAGATCTTTTTATTTCTCGATCGGGTTCTAAAACTTCCCAGAAACTATGGACAAAAGGATATTGTGAGAATTCGATTTGTAGATAGCTAGTCTTGGAATGTCCAAATCAAATCCAACACAATAATTATTTGGGGAAGCAAGGTCGTCTATACAGATAGATTCAATGCAATAAAGTCCAATTATAAATACATTAAATTCAACAATTCTACCGGTGAATATTCGTCCAGATGTCTATAGAGGGTAGCATACCACTAAAAGCAAATATTTCTTGCTAATTTTATCCGAATAATTGATCACCAGGATGTCTTGCAAACATAGCTTGTTATATATTTCGTCAGGATGTCTTGCAAACATAGCTTGTATATTTCGTCAGGATGTCTTGCAAACATAGCTTGTTGTATATTTCGTTAGAATGTCTTGCAAACATAGCTTGTTGTATATTTCGTCAGGATGTCTTGCAAACATAGCTTGTTGTATATTTCGTCAGGATGTCTTGCAAACATAGCTTGTTGTATATTTCGCCAGGATGTCTTGCAAACATAGCTAATGGTATATTTCGTCAGGATGTCTTGCAAACATAGCTTATTGTATATTTCGTTAGGATGTCTTGCAAACATAGCTTGTTATATATTTCGTCAGGATGTCTTGCAAACATAGCTTGTTGTGTACTTCGTCCGGATGTCTTGCAAACATATTTCTCTATCTGAGAGCTACGAAAGTAGAAATTAAATTGAAATACAAAAAAAATCGTTCAATAAATTGCCGTTGACAGAAAGTGCTTTATTTGCTCAATACACGTATCCAGGATTGTGGCCAACATTAAACTATATTTATGAGCATCGCACATCGATTACGTATCAACGGGAGACACTATAAAACCATCGTATTTCGTACATCAGTCACCAACCAATCTCGAGCTGTTCAATATAAATCGCTCTTATTCATTAGGTTTATTAAATCTTCCATCACCTTAGACGAACTGTCTGTTGACCGTGACTTGGCTTGGGCACAATATATATATGCGATAACGATGCTCTTACAAAAGACTTTATCAAACTTAGTTGGAACAACAACACCCCTTTCCACTACACTTCTTTCCCTCTTCTATTATTTACGCCATTAAGTCTGTTTTATGCTCCTATATAGATTGGATTATGTGGTTCATGCTGGAAAGCCATGTTGTATGTGGCATGTATGGGGCATATCAACAAATGCATGCTCTTATACTGTACACAAACGTCAAAGTTAAATTTCTTCACATATTTCAATTAGTTTACCATCAATCTTGACACATAGTATTGAAATTCAGATTTAGTAAAAATAATTTAAGTTTTCTCAATTGGCTTTTAAACTTCCCCAAAACAATGGATAAACGTGTATTTTGAGAATTGGCCTTCGTCATCCTTCAACGCAAAACCTGGCAACGCCGCCAAATTAATCTAAATGACATAATGGTGAATTACTTAATCAGTAGGATAAAAGTTATTTCAAATGATTCATTTACTCCGGTGATATGCCTATCAAATCTCACGGAAGAACGGGATTATTTTATTGTGAACAAATGTTGGTTCAGAATTTCTTCTCATCTCTTCTCGTCACAATTACAGTAGTACCGATCCAGTTAAAGTGGTTTTCAGTGTTGAATAATCGGATATGTTTTGTCTGAAGTACCTCATTATGTTCTACAATCCTGAAGCGACAGATGTTTTATATTCTTATTTTTCCCACACCCAATAGAAACATTTTGTAATATAATATAATACTTTACACATACATTAACTTTGTATTCATGGCGCTACAAAGAGATAATCTAATTTACTATGCCATTTACGTTAATAAGAGATAAATGCATGTATGACCAATTTAAGTCCAATGTAATCCTAAGCCTACCAGTGAGTTTTATGTACTTTACGACAGACTCAAATATGTGTAAATTAGCATGAAAAGATAGTGAATTCTCACCATTTAGAAGAATGTTAACTGGTATGCTCTGGTAGAAGGTCAATATATAATGAATAATAAACTCCTGGGCTGATTATTCTCACAACTCTGGACAGTAGTTCACTGCGTTGAGCGGCAAAGGATGAGCACATAAAGAATTTTTTTTTGGTGCTTTCGTTTAATGCACCACAATGCTTACATGCTGGGTCATTAATAATGTTATATTTATGCAGTTGTGACCCAAGGTGGCTCAAGCCCATTCTCATTCGGCATAAGTTTGTGGCTGCAAAACCAGAACATTCAGAATAAAGCTTATTTGAGGAAATAAAAAACAATTTACATAAGGAAGTTTTGAATATATTTAGACTTTCTGCATGGCGGATGTTAGTAGGTAAGTTGTTCCAGTCAATCACTGTTTGTGGAATGAGAAATTATGATATACTTAGTAGGTGGATTTGTCACCATTGAAACTCACCAACCACTGTTTAGCCCATGCAGATAATTTTTCGAGATGCCGATTTATTTTCGCTTCGTCAACATTTATGTTGGACAGTGGTGCTTTCAATGACGTATCATCAGCAAATAGGCTAACGTCAGACTCAAGACCCACAATAATATAATTGACGTAGATGAGGTACATGAGAGGCACCATTTTGTAACGTTAAAATTATTCGTAAACCTACCAACAATATAGCACTGGTTTAAAACTACACATGTTTACTATGTTTAACAAAATAGCATACATATATAGCGTCAGTCTCCGTTAAAATGGTTGTTTCTAGTATTAAGACCCTCTATTATGCTAAATATCCATCTGCCCAATCAAATATCTAAAAAAATTAACACTCAAGGTTTATTAATGCAAATTAACTCGATAATAAAATTGAATTTGAAGACAAAACCGATGTGGCAGGCAGTGATACAATGCCGTTGCCTCTATATAAAGGTAACAGGTGATATGATGATGGTCGGTTTCTATACCCTATTGGGTTAGAATTAGTTGAGATGATGTGGCTTCCGTAAGCTAATTAGCGACATCCGTTGACGAAGCATGTTCCTCTCCTCGGTGTTTCATAGAACAAATCACTGGCTTTTGATGTCCAACAACTCCTACCCACAGGGAGAAGTGCTTTCAGCGACACATGATTGTGTCAATCTAAGGGTAGGAGTTGTTGGACATCAAATCCCAGTGATTTGTTCTATGAAACACCGAGGAGAGACACATGATTGTGTCAATCGATTCCGTTAATTGCTTCCCTCTTGTAGCGTTCATGTTCAGAATATATTGAGTACTGTACCACTGTTGACATTCATCCTTAATGACATAGAAAAGGGCGAGAGAGAGAGAAAAAATAACCGTAAAATACTGTACTCTTGTGGGTTTTTTTTACAGAAGACGAAAGCTTCCGTACCTTAATTTAATGAAAACTGAAGAAGATATAGCCAACCTAATAAGATTCAATTCTACAAAAAACAAAAAACCCAGAAAAAATGATCTTCTTTGCGTCCTTTGTACTTTCAATGTTTAGGGCCGTTTTTCAAGGTAGACTTGAAAATGTAAATACTCCGAAGTTAAAGTGGCATGAGCTGCCAAAATGTTGATATTTTGACGTTGTAACAGAATGTTGGAATTATCGGCTATTGTTCCTAAAACGTATAATTCAAAAGTTTTTTAGTTTGTCTAGTCTCGGGAATGTACGATAAAGTATTGTTTTAAACTAACTTTGGTTTAGAATGAATGAATAGTCGTCCCTGTTATTTAAATTTGTTTACTTTTCGAACACTATTCCGATTCGTATAGGCCACATACTGTATGGATTTTCCTCATCTCAACGCTAATCATTTAGTTTTTCCATGGTCCTCAAAAGCCTCTTACTGGCGTGACGATGAAAAATTATGAAAAAAGTGTGAATTTCGACAGTTCATGCCGCTTTAATGAATGTTTGGAGACAGGAATACTCTATACAGACGTATTAACTTATTTGTCTCTCTGTCAACGTCAAGCTGATAAAAAACAAATGTGTATCCGCGGTGAGACATTTTGATAAAAGGCAGCCTTTCCAGTGGTTATTGTTCTTCTGATTATCTTTTAAAACGTATTTTATCAGATTATAAAAAGGAGAAAAGTTAAATTCAATAAGACCTCTTACTGCTTTGTTGAATTTGTTTCTCATTTGCCACAGTTATTGGGAAACAATTGTGTCTCAACCTGTGACCTAATGTATTGTCTTTACTAATGTGAAGACCTACTCAATCAAGATCCGTTTTTGCGGTTTAATATATCTCTGCTGAAACCTTAACATCTTGACAAACAGTTTACATTGTACGAGCTGAAAAAAACAGTTTTAATTTCAGTATGTGAATATGGAAGTATTTGAAATTTAGATTTTTTATTTACTTTTAATTGTATTCGTCCTATAAGAAAACGTGTAAACCAAGCAATTATATTTTACATTTAAATACCAACACTGTTCAATTTGGGGACCTCGTTGGCTCTGTCGAGTTACAGGCCTTTCATCGATTTGAGGCGGGTTCGAATCACTCTCAGTTCAGATAAAATTGACACATTTCTAAGCTAGTTTTTTTTACTCGTCGCCCTATTTGAATTGAGTTGTTGATGTTTTGTGCCACACTGGACGTTCTCGCCCAAGGTTTGGGTCTCTTCCTAACAGAGAGTCGGGTTTCCTCCTTACGACGTATGAGTGGAATGATGTTCAGTGCAGCGATCAATCAATCAAACTTTGTCAGATAAATAAAATCAAAGCTTTGGATAAGTCAATATGTGGTGCTGCATGTATCTCTAGAAATAAAACCAAGATGTGATAAGATTTTTGTCTGTGAGAATTTTTTTTTAAATCTACACATATAGTTAAAGAGATTGGCCAATAAATGTGTTGGATATTCGATAATCGATTTGGAGACAACTTTTATGATTTTCCTTGCCTTTCATGCCCGTTAATATTAAATAGACACTCTTAAAAAGGCACACATACTTCGTTACAGTGGCATGACTAAGGATTGCAATAATACATAGATAAAATGGATTAAAGACCAACCGAAGGGGGTGGTATTAAAGCAGTATCGCCATTGATATGGTTACTTGGCCAATTGTTTAGCGGCATGCACCACTGTAGAATGCCATTCTGTTGGCATGTCAAGAAAACGATATAGCTATGGCAGCTTTTTTAGTTTGGATACCAGTTTGTTTTGAAATATTTGTTGAACTTCTGAAAAAATCGCCCTGCTATATGAATGTTTTAAGGTCTCATTAGTGCTAGATAGACATGACACAGTTGGCCGCCTTTAAGATACAAGAACTGCATTTACTTCCTTTGTGAATCCACAATAAAGTTTCCAATAAGCTGTTGGATAATACTATTTGAAGCCTCTGGAACTTTAGCTACCATATCACGCTTTGGAAATAGGTCGATTTATATCTATCCAATGACGGAATCACTGGAGACCATCTGAATTTGTTTTGATAGATAACGGGAGAAGTCATTGATTTGCACTGTAAAGAACATGATGGGTCATTCTGATAAATATGCGCTGAATACACTTGAGAGATGAGTTTTAGTAATAACCTAAGTTCATACAAAAGTCATTTTCAAAGATTGATCATGTAGAAAGTATTCTTCTCCTGGCAGATAGAAACCAACAAAAAGAAAAACGGGTTGGTTGAGAATACCGTAACTGTCATTATGGTAGATACAATACACCCATAGCAGAGTGCAAATACAAAGTAACGCTGAACATCTCGTACTATATTGTACATAGTGGTGTATATTTATGAGCTTTCGAGAGTAGCTACTCTCATCATCAGATATTACAACACTGGTGTTGTAATATCTGATGATGAGAGTAGCTACTCTCGAAAGCTCATAAATATACACCATCATGTACAATATAGTACGAGTTGTCCTATGTGTTTTGGCTTTAGTAAAACCACTCCATAGTAGAATTTAACGCTGAACATGTAATGCAGGTATAAAGCTCAGAGAACTTGTTATATCATGGGTTAAATAAAAGGAAAAGTCAGCATTCCAAATGTAATATGGCGAAAGGTTAAAATATCAGCAAGGTCTGTAAACATGTATATTACATCCTATGACTAGAGCTTGAAAGAGGATGAATTTTTTGTGAGAATGTCCTATAAACTTTACTCTTGATTCATGTGGGGGATTGTCGTTATTCTAAATTAGCCCAATAACCGTTTACAAACGACATGCATTACCTTTTCCGTTTCACTCGCCAAACACGATATTACAGGAAGAGATGAGATATGATATTTCTACCATGTACCAGTAATTGTATTATTTGCCGTGTACTTTGATGAGCTCTGAACATGGGGTTCAACTTCCTGCACATTTAACTTAACGGGGTATTTCATTTTCTGTATAGAATTTTCAAGGACTCCTTTTAGATCAGTTGCCTCTTCACTGGAACTTTATAACAAATGTGGAAAGTGTAACTTAATATTTCTTTTCAAGCTGCATCGATTACCCAAAGATTTCAAAGGTCTTTGGCAATATCTGAATTTCTCTAGGTTTATGATTAGGCACAGATACCATTGTACTGACTATAAAAGACGGTCCATTTGAATACCTCCTGGCTCAAAACCTTTATAAGATGAGTTCCCTGGCCATTTACTGTGTATACAAAACTGATGACATTCTCTATCGAAACATTAAATGGATGGCATGATTGAAAACGGGTTTTATGAAAGAAGACAATATGTGAGCTAACACCAACCATCTTGTCAAATAAAAGTCTGGCGTGATGAATGTGTAACGTACTGAGTGGAATGACAGATTTTCTTGATAACCTGAAGGTGATAATAATTACTTTGACCACATTAACTTCTAGTCAACGAAAAGTTGATTTGGGTTATGTAGATTTTGTGGCAGAATTTTATTTATTGAATGGGTTTGTACCGCACACGTCTTTTTTTTTTAAATAAACTGATCTTGAACTAGCCATGTATCCTTTAACTTGACATGAACTACAAAATTTGAAATCCTCTAATGATCTTGAAAATCCGAATTTATGCACGGTGCTATTTTGGCAGCTCATGTCACTTAAGTATATATTGATATAAATGTACACAGAGTTGCTTTATTTAAGGCTATAATGTACATATATGTAACATAAGCCAAGACGTTTATACATGCCCTAATATATGGGCAATCTAAACAGAGAAATTAATCTTCACATGCGAGACTTAACCTCTCAGCCATACGGAAGCCATATTAGAGAGTCCATGTACGCGGATTGATCTCAGCCACACCACACCGCCGCGAGAACTTCTTTGACCTATAAATAAACACGTGGCCCACAGCCGATTACGTTGATATTGTAGCTTGGTTGTATAATAAAGATTTTCGCTGGACGCGAAGGCCATTAGAAAATTTTTTTTTCTAAGAATGTTTGTAACTGACTTTAGATTTATGATTTTGCTTTTTCAAGAGTGAAATCAACTGTACAAAGACACATATACTACGACAGACAGAGTTGAACACGTGTAAAGTGTCTGAGACAGACAATGAGGTGTGTAGACAGTAGAGTATAGGGCCTATACCCTACCACAATTCACTGCAGTAAATGCCTTGTCTTATTATTTAATAATCTGGTATTCAGCTGTTGGTTGAACAACCAGAAAAAATCAGAATGGAAAGATCGGGGTAGATATTAAAATTTATAAATTCATAATTACAGTAAGCCTGACAAATAGGACCTTAAAGTTGGTAATTTGAGCTCTTACAGTGTAACGTTCTGGCACCATAAATAAGAACTGACAAAAAATGTACTTCATTGACTGGGTTTAACTTTGTTTTAAGGATAAATGAAGTAGAAAAGTAACATGGAAAGAAATTCTTGTTCGGTTACCTAAGTGGAAGGTCAGGATTTCACATTTCTACCTAAGGTAGATGCAAAATAAGTTATCTTTACCAAACAATTTTGAGTGGATTGACCATTGAATTTTTTCATCCTACCCAATAATCCAAGATTTATTTCAATTATTAGGGGGTTAGAAATGTGAAATCCTGACCTTCCACTTGTTGATTAATGTTCGACTTCTATGACGGTCTGAATTATTTAATTTCATTATTGTGAGGTGCAGTGTTTGATGAGGAACCAGGCTTTTTTGCCTCATGGAAACATCTGACGTTTCAGGTGCTTGCATGATCATATATATTGAAAACCCTCTCCTTTTTTTCTCCATTTTATTATTTTAACTGAGTTGGATTCGAACCGGAGGCCCATGGATGGAAGGCTTGGGACACGTCGGAGTGAGACACTTTATCTCTCTACACAACTACCCCAAGGAACCCACTCCCCTCTCTCCCACCATCAACAGAAAATAAAAATGATCTAGAATTGAACAGATATCCATTGATTGTAATAGATTATAACATTTTATCTCGTACATTATATATATATGTATAGAGGACAATGTGACATAACTAATTTGGTAACAGCATATCAATTACAAAGGGTTCTCAAATCTGACAAGAGATCCCTTAAAGGGATCTTAACGCCCGCGTTCATCTATTCATATTAAATTGATTGATTGATTGTTTGGTGTTTTACGCTGCGCTCAAGATTATTTCACTTACAGCAATTACTGGATATAGGAATTGTGGCCTACATAAAAAATCTTATTCCAGGGAGATAACTATTGTTGAGGAAAATTAAATTGTGAATTGCAAAATTAAGCTCCCCTAGAAATTTTGGTTGAAAACAACATCGCCACCTGGTAGCCATCTTCAATATGCTAATGAAATGATAATGTACGGTGCACAGCTAGAACTTAGAGGGATGATGTGTGTCATGTTTGGTTAAGATCAGGTCAGTAGTTTTCTTGGAATAATGATAATAAATTTCATTTTCAAATTTGGTCAAAAAACAACATTGCTTCCTGGCGGCCATATTTAATAAGCAAATGAGACGAAAATGTAGGGTGCACAACTAGATCAGAGGGAGATAATGTCGGCCAAGTTTGGTCAAAATCAGACCAGTATTTTCTTGGAATAGAATTAACGAAAAAACAATATCGCCCTCCTGGCGGCCATATTGAATATGCAAATGAGATCAAAATGAACGGTGCATAACTAGACCATAGGGTGATAATGTATGTTGATTTTGATTTATGTCAGGTAGTTTTCTTGGAACAAAGATAAAGAAAAAAAACATCGCCCCCTGGCGGCCATATTGAATATGCAAATGAGATGAAAATGTACAGTACACAACATGGCTATAGGGAGATAATGTGAGCCAAGTTTGGTGAAAATCGGATTGGTAGTTTTCTTGGAAAAAAGTAACAAAAAAATATATCGCCCCTGACAGCCATATTGAATATGCAAATGAGATGAAAATGTATGGTGCACAACTAGACCATAGGGTGATGTATGTTCAGTTTGATTAAGATTGGACTGATAGTTTTATTGGAATAAAGGTAACAAGCAAAAGTGTTCTTGCAATAAACGAAAAAAAAAACATCTTCCCCTGGCGGCCATATTGAATATGCAAATGAGATGAAAATGTACGTTGCACAACTAGACCATAGGGTGAGATGATGTATGTTAAGTTTGATTAAGATTGGACAGGTAGTTTTCTTGGAATAAACATAAAGAAAAAAACATCGCCCCCTGGCGGCCATATTGAATATGCAAATGAGATGAAAATGTACATACACAACATGGCTATAGGGAGATAATGTGAGCCAAGTTTGGTGAAAATCGGATTGGTAGTTTTCTTGGAAAAAAGTAACAAAAAAAAACATCTCCCCCTGGCGGCCATATTGAATATGCAAATGAGATGAAAATGTACGGTGCACCACTAGACCATAGGGTGAGATGATGTATGTTAAGTTTGATTAAGATTGGACAGGTAGTTTTCTTGGAACAACAAAAAAACAACATCGCCCCCTGGTGGCCATACTGAATATGCCAATGAGATGAAACTGTAGGATGCACAACTAGACTATATGGAGATAATGTCAGCCAAGTTTGGTGAAAATCGGACTAGTAGTTGCCTGGGAATAAAGGTAACCAAAAAAAAAACAATATCGCCCCCTGGTGGCCATATTGAATATGCAAAATGAGATGAAAATGTACGGTGCACAACTAGACCGTAGGGTGATGATGTACGTTAAGTTTTTTTTTTTTTTTTTTTTTTTTTTTTTCTAAACATTTTATTTTCTATAACTGTACACCTTAAGCCAGAGGCTTGTACTGTGTACATTTCACAAAGTATAACATTACAACGTTTTTCAAAAATTTTCAAACGGAAAAAAAGAGACGTTAAAGGAAGTAAAGAAGTGAAACCGTAAAAATTGCGTATAGTGACAATTTCTTGAGCAGCTGAGATTCATGCTTACTGGCAGGGTTGGCGAAGGCGTGGTTCATTAGGGAGGCCCCGATAGGTTATTACAAAAATCGTTTTGAGGAAGAAATAAAGGCACAGACTGACAACATTATATCAATATTTTGCGATGTACTCAGTTCTGGGCTACCGTATAACAAAGTAGTGGCACTCAGTGGCTCAATACAACCACAAAGTAAAATAGAACGTAACATTTCATTTCGCTGAACATTGAACCTCGGGCAGACCAAAAGATAGTGCTCAGCTGTCTCAGATGAATATCCACAAAAACATTTAGGGGAGTCAGAGATAAAATTGTTAAATAGGTCGTCATGTAAGGAACTACAACCATTCCTCATCCGACAGAGAATGATATTGCTTTGACGATCTCGGATGTAGTACCATGATGGAGGAGGTGTGTGACTATACATCTTTAGTATTTTTGATTTAAATTCTTTTGGATTTATAGTATTTTTATGTTATCGGGTAAGTAATTCCATTCCCTAATGGTTGTTGGAAAAAATGATTTTCTAAAAGTAGCAGTGTTACATAGATAAGTTGTATAATTATTTTGGGATCTCTGTGGATAAGGATTTCGGTCCGAAACTTTTGGTGGTAGTTTTTTTATTTACGTTTGGACATGTTTTATCAGTAATTATTTGGCGAAACGCACTCAGACGATGAATTTTTCGTCGTTGCCCCAGGGTGTCAAAACCGGACTCCTCGTACAGAAGCGAGCTGGCCACACTCTTTGTCAATCCGGTTATCACCCTAAGGCAATCTTTCTGCAGAAGTTCCAAAGCATTTATCTGATATTCTGGTAGATTATCCCACACTATATCTGCATACTCTAAGGAAGGTCGAATAAAGCTCTTATACATTATTTCCAGAGATTTTCGACTTAAACGGTATTTCATACCGCGAAATAATGATATTTTTGCATGGGACGATGTTACTAAATTTTCAATGTGGTTGGTCCAATTTCCGAAAGCATTGAAAGTAAGTTTGATTAAGATTGGACATGTAGTTCTCTTGGAATACAGGTAACTAAGAAAAATAACATCGCCCCCTGGTGGCCATATTGAATATGCAAATGAGATGAAACTGTACGATGCACAACTAGACTATATGGAGATAATGTCAGCCAAGTTTGATGAAAATCGGACTAGTAGTTTCCTTGGAATAAAGGTAACAAAAAAAAACAATATCTCCCCCTGGCGGCCATATTGTTTATGCAAATGAGATGAAAATGTACGATGTACAACTAGACCATAGGGTGATGATGTATGTTAAGTTTGATTAAGATTGGACAGGTAGTTTTCTTGGAATAAAGGTAACAAAGAAAAACAACATCGCCCCCTGGTGGCCATATTGAATATGCAAATGAGATGAAACTGTACGATGCACAACTAGACTATATGGAGATAATGTCAGCCAAGTTTGATGAAAATCTGACTAGTAGTTTCCTTGGAATAAAGGTAACAAAAAAAACAATATCGCCCCCTGGTGGCCATATTGAATATGCAAATGAGATGAAAATGTACGGTGTACAACTAGGTCGTAGGGTGATGATGCATGTTGAGTTTGATTAAGATTGGACTAATAGTTTTCTTGGAATAAAGGTAACTACCGAAAGTTTTCTTGCAATAAACGTAACAAAGGAAAACAACATCTCCCCTGGCGGCCATATTGTTTATGCAAATGAGATGAAAATGTACGGTGCACAACTAGACCATAGGGTGATGATGTATGTTAAGTTTGATTAAGGTTGGACAGGTAGTTTTCTTGAAATAAAGGTAACAAAGAAAAAACAACATCGTCCCCTGGCGGCCATATTGAATATGCAAATGAGATGAAAATGTAGGATGCACAACTAGACTATATGGAGATAATGTCAGCCAAGTTTGGTGAAAATCGGACAGGTAGTTTTCTTGGAATAAAGGTAACAAAAAAAAAACAATATCGCCCCCTGGTGGCCACATTGAATATGCAAATGAGATGAAAACGTACGGTGCACAACTAGACCATAGGGTGATGTTGTATGTTAAGTTTGATTAAGATTGGACTGGTAGTTTTCTTGGAATAAAGGTAACAAGCAAAAAGTTAACGGACGGACGACGGACCACGGACGACGGACCACGGACGACGGACCACGGAAAAGCGATTTGAATAGCCCTCCATCAGAATGATGGCGGGCTAAAAATTACACATTAGATTCTGTTAAAGAAGAAATGTCTCTTGAAACTTTAAAGGTTATTCAAATAGCTATCTTATTTTCTAATTGGGTTATATTCAATTCAATTTCACTGTACAAAACACCAAGTAAAGGGCAGTGTATATCAATTTAAAAAGAGCAATAACATTAAGTTAACTAAAAGAATACAGAAACATATAGATTATTGAATTAATAGAAGGGGCCTGTGCCCAATAGCATGTTTATCATGTGGGATGTCGTATGTTAGTGGCCAGTTGAATTGACTGACATATTGGCTTGTATAATGCAGGTATATTGTTAAGTAAGGTGACAATGAACTTTTCATGATCATTTAAAGTACTAAATATAGGACAAATATATCATTGGAAAATAAAGGGGTACGTAAATCTTTATAATTTGGACATGCAATTATGAAATGATGTTCATCTACTAGGATACCTGGGCAAAACACATTTTGATAAATGAAAACGTAAATGACGCCCTTTTTCTATTTTTGATAAATCCAAGTTTCCTTACCAGTATATATTTTGTCCAATTTTTACAAAAGAAATGAAGAAATCCACGGCATCAGTCAAGTGCAAGTTAACTTGCATGTCAAAATCTTGGTAATGTTCCCCAGCCTGATATGTTGAGCACATGGTAACATAGTTCAATGTAATAAACCTTTAACTTTTATATTTAATGTTTTCAGATAGTTCTTGACACCCTCTAGTGTTTCTGCACATCCTCATTTTTTTTCTTTTTCTTGAACCATAATGACATGACAGATATGATTTTACTGCAGTGGAAAACAGCTTAATCTGAAACAAAAAATATAATATGTTGTTTAAAGGAAAAGAAAACAAAAAAACAACATGCAATCGTATCGAACGGGCTCCCATAGACCATCATATTCATGTGTGTGAGTCTTGCACGTGGTTTACGGTGTGAAAATACAATGAAAATGAATCTACCCGACAAGCCCGTGCACGATCGTCAGTGGAGCGCGCCATTGACGGTTTGAAATTGACCGGAAAAAGTATTAGTAGATTACTTCCCTTGCGAGCTTATCATATCTTGTATGGTTATAACCTGCAATGTCAGCGGGTAAGACTACCTTTTTTTTAAATTCTACAACGATCCCCACAAGTCGCGTAGACAACATAGCACCCTGTCACGTCTTCCCAAAAGGTTGATTTACTAGCCAGTGTACATTTCATAGCTGTTAGAGTGTTTATCTTCTCTTATTAGCGCGTCGAAATGATCGAAATTAACCTAGGTTTAAATGGGAGACTTTCAGAGTTGACCAATTTCTCTTACGCTAGTGAGTGACAGGTGGCCAGGCGTATGCTGATTGGCCGGTCGAGACACACAGCTAAGCTCTGCTGTGAAGATGGCTGCCGAGTCAGTTTAGATGTTCTCTGATAACGATTGTTAACTTTCTTATAGCACAGTTGAGCGAGGAAAAATCGTAGAAATATGGTTTTGGTACCGTTAGAAAGGAAAATGTGTCGCGCCTGTACTGTATTTACTTAGTTTTTTCCCTTTCTTCTCCTTTAATAACAAATTAATGACAATATCATTATTAACTACAATTATTGAACACAAAATTCTATAAAAGTTATAGATATTTTAAATATTTCCTTTCAAAATGCAAGTCTATATTTTATTTTATTTTCACCATAGCTTTATGTATTTGAAAAAAAAATAGTTTCACTATTTTTTTTTTTCAATATTGATATAATATATTTAACTCTCCACTGTATTAACTGTTATTCACTGTCCCTCTTTATTGAATAGTTATAATATGCTATTATTATATTATATTCACCTCCCAGCCAATATATGTAGGGCCTACGTGAAGATTATTTTCCTAAATTATTGTTTTTGGAAATGGCATGAGCATCCAAAGTTGCTGTTTTTTTGCTAACAGTTTTGGGAGTTTCAAGTACATCGAAAACCCATAATAAAAGACATCAAAACAAATAATATGCATTTAGCTGTATGAAGCAATGTTTATATGAAAACTGTAAACAAAATTTAAATAACAGGGATGTATATAATTTCATTCATTCTAGGCCTAATTTACTTATTTACAACACTTTAGCAGATCATCTAATTTGCATTTCTGAGGGAAACAATAACTGGTAATTTCCTAGTATTGTTTCATCCATGAAATATCAATATTTTGCAGCTCATGCCAAATTAGTTTACCCTTGCTCTAAATACTGTATTGCTTGTTAAAATAAATCATAATTCATATTACCAGAAGTCTATGAACAGGGAAGTGTGAAATGTGGCATTACCCCATATTCAGGGCACTGGCGCTTTCAGCCTGCTTATACTACACTATGTGACGTTTATGCGCGGTAGATTTTGAAATTGTCAACGGTTGCGCAATTTCAAATCAGAAAATAAATTCATTCTCCACTTCTGCATCTATCGGCAATTCCAGTAACCGCAGTTCGGAGAATGCATTGGTTTTTATAAAAGCTTTACCGAACATGCGACTCTGATATCTCCATTTCGACTCAAATCGTTCCAAACAAGTCTTCTTGTCTCATTTTCAACTTTATGAAGTTCTTCGGAAACTTTTGCTCCATCAAGTACTGTTGTCATATCTAAAACGTTCGCCATGTTTTTTCTTATGCATCCCATAATAGTTCATAGGAGAAAGTGAAGAAAAGCCACGCTTTCTAACTAACCGAGAGAGGGCTCTGTGTATGGTGACCTCTGGGTCAAACGGAGCCAATGCCCTGAATACTATGTAATGGGACGCTTCACACTTCCACATTCATAGACTTCTGATATTACATGTAGGCTACATACAAACAATTCCCAAAGACAAAAAATGTACCAGCGTAGTTGAACTAGTTCAAAATATAAAGAAAGATATTGTGCGACATATGTGGGGTACATAAAATAAAACCAAACAAACAGCATGACAGCGAACTTTCAGGCACTGGACGCAGGGGCTGACTGAAGCATGAACCTGCTGGCTGGAATGGCCCTGTACAGGCAGAGTAGTGCTGGCTACAACTACCGACCGTACTGTCTGCGCCTAACCGCAAAATACAATTGAAAGTAAAATGAGTTTACCTGGATGTCTTAGTGCTGGATGCAAACGCTAAAAATCTCAGCAGATAAAAATTATACACTTGCCTGTATAGTCCCTCGTTTCTGGTCGTGATTTTAAGGAATGTTTAGCTAGTAAACACCTGTGAACGACCACTTAGACTAGTCTTCGGAATCGTCGCCATGTTTGGTGTTGACAAATGACGTCAGGAACTATATTTTGAACGGCTTTCAACGGCTTCTGTCCCTTTCAGACATAAACACCATGCTTTCTGGATGTATTCTCTTTCAAGAGTGGGTTTTGGAAGGTATGGGGCAGTTAATTTTACAAGTTGGTGGGTTATAACCATTTCCCATCTCTCGCGGGTTTTCCCATGTCTAAGATGTCCCGCCATTAGCCACATGCTTAGTTCTGAAGCGAAGGGAAGGTAAGCATGTGGGCACGATTGATATATTGGCTGTTAATGCTATACAACATGCGCCTACGCATCTTCGACATTGTAATCTTATATAAGAGCTTGTGTATCGGGTCTATTAATATAGGTGGAGTGATGTTACTGATGCATACATTTTACATGGATAATGGTTGCTAACATGCCACGCTGATTGGAATAATAATGTACAATCCAAATTGTATCATTGTTGTTATATTCAATTATACATACTCGTACAAAACACATTTTAACAACAGTTCGTCGTCTAATGCGTTCTAATACTCGGCTTATATATGCACGGAATCCATAACGAACAACCTTAACATATAGTCTGTATCCATATCTATCGGTGAAGGTTTTCTGAAAATGTCACATGCTCTGAGTAATGTATTTAGTGAAGTGCTTCAGTTTTATTACAGAGATATCAGTTAAAGTTTGCTAAGAATAAACCAAAATTTCAACATCCATTAACAGTCCTTTATAATGTGTTCCCTTGCTACAAACCATGAATTCACCGTTTGTGTCACGTTACATGAAATATCATAAAACCGCCACCTTGAAGGATAACTATTAGACATTCCATGTTAAAATTTCAATAAAGTAGTAAATGTGTACAGTATGGTCATTATGACGTGGTTCAAATACACGCACTAAAGCAAGTAAATATCTCAGTGTAGTAGGCCTATATTTTGTAATATCTCAAAGCTAGTCGACGATTGGAAGACGTTGTGATGGCGTGTTCTTAAAGCTTAATAAACTCTCGTCTACGGGGAAACATCTTCATTGTCTGTGTAACACAGTGCATTGACATGTTAATCAAGTGAGTTACAATCTGTTATTAACATCAGTCACTCAATGACTGGATATCGACATATTGACACACTACATCAGCCTTCAATGTTTCAAGATACAACTGGTGGGGGAAATTGTATACGGCAAATGTATAATACGATGATGATCTGGGCTTGCTTTAATTATGCAAGGTGTTTAGGGCAACACGAAAAATAAAACCTACCAACCTCTCCAACCTTGCGCTTGTATATAGGACGATGTTGCTATAGTCATTGCTAATGTCATGTTTTATTTACTGAATTGGGGCAAAAACTGAACATGTTTATCTACAGAAGTAGAAAACGGATTTTGAAATATCTTATACCAATGATATGTTAACAAAAGAATTACTCTTCACTGTCCGAAGTATGTTTGTAACTTCAATACAAAACTTATTGTAACACGATCCCGGAATATTATTTTCCTGATATTTCCAGCAGGACAGTATTACAATTGTTAGAAGGCCAGTCGACTGTTAATGACTTTGGAAATGTGAAACGTGGAAAAAAGAGCAATGTTCTTATTTTTGTCGAATACTAAAGAAACTATATTTTTGGCATGTATTATTTAAATGACACCAATTAACTTTATGAGTGTCTTCAAGAAATCTACACGATGGCGAAATAATATCGCTTATCCCACATGAACAAAATAAAATTCCTATAACTTGTACATCAGTGATCAATAACTCACCGTTATCCATTAGTTTTATTAGACCCTTCTCAATCTAACTTTCCTTTGACCACGATTTCACTTGAGGACATTCTCCAGATATATGAGATAAGGATGCCCTTACAATAACATTTATATTAAGTGATTTATGTCGATCACCAGGTCCATTTCCCATTCCTTATATTTAGGTTCGACCTGAGCCTGTGGTAATATTTCACATAGCCTATGACGTGTGATGAAATATTTAACTGATAAATGCAGATCGTTGTGCGCAACATGAGCTATTTTATTGAATTTTGTATCATACATATCAGCTTGAGGAATAAATCTGTTGATGTATTGCTTCGATCTTGGCTTACAAACCTGTCGTAAACTAGTTAGATCAAACGCCATTCGTCTGACATTTAAATAGCCGCCTATTAAAACCATCAAGACGAAACTTAAATAAAACAAAAAAAAGATGTCTTTCTGACTCGCCGTATTTTACAAGCGTTCGCCAGGATATCTTATATTACCTTACATCTTTCCAATTCACCTTGTTTCTACAGGATATCTTTTTGATTCTCCTAATCTCTACAAGCGTTCTCCAGGATGTCTTTTTGATTCCCCTAATCTCTACAAGCGTTCTCCAGGGTTCTTTTACAGGTTTGTCCGTCGCCAAGCGCTTAGGTTTTTACACAAAAACAAAGTAAGTGATTTCTGGCATTTTACCATAAAAATAAATTACAAACTTATTTGGTCACAATTCAAAACGGTTTGTACCTTATTGTATTTTCATTTCAAGGTACCTATAATACGAAGAAACGACGATTGCCTGTATATGTATCCTAAATAATTGGAACTAGTTATTTGTTGTTTCTAGTAAGGCATATTTCTCTATCTGAGAATTACGAAAGTAGAAATTCAATTGAAATACAGAAAAAAAAATCGTTCAATAAATTGTCGTTTTGTGATGTATTTGGTCCGTGGACATTGACAGAAAGTCCTATATCGGCTCAATACACGTATCCAGGATTGTGGCCATCATTAAACTATATTTCCGAGCATCGCACATCGATCACGTATCAACGGGAGACACTATAAAACCAGCGTATTTCGTACACCAGTCACCGACCAATCTCGAGCTGTACAATATAAATCACTGTAATCCATTAGTTTTATGAAATCTTTCATCACCTCAGACGAACTGTCTGTTGACCGTGACTTGACTTGAGCACAATATATTTATGAGATAACGATGCTCTTACAAAAGGCTTTATCAAACTAAGTTATAACAACAACACCCCCTCTCACTAGATCTCTTCCCTTTTTCCATTAGTTACCCCACCAGGGCGGTTTTATGCTCCTATATAGAATAGAATATATAGATCATGTTGGAAAGCCGTGTTGTCTTTGGGCATGTCTGGGAAATACTAGTATCAGCGAATGCATATTCTTATAGTGTACAAAAACGTTTAATAAAATTGCTTTTCTAATATTAGTTAAATGTCAACCTTGTCACATATTAATGAAATTCTGATTTAGTAATAATAATATATGTTATTTCAAGTGGCTTTTTAAATTTCCCAAAACAATGGATAAACGTGTATTTTTATAATTGGCTTTTGTCATACTTACTTACTGCTTATCTTGAAGTACCCATATAAAATCTAAAACAATATTTGATTGATTGATTGATTGTTTGGTGTTTTGCGCCGCGCTCAAGATTATTTCACTTATATGGCGGCGTTGTCAGTTTTATTGTGGGAGGAAACCGGGCTCTGTGTCCGGAGGAAACCCACGACCTTCCGCTGGTAACTGGCAACCATCCCACATAGGTCGTTCGAGTGAAAACCCAGTCAGAAAATTTTCCAATTTTTTGGGACTGAGTGGGATTCGAACCCGCGACCCATTAGTGGAAGGCTTTTCGGATTGAGCGTCCAACGCTCTACCTACTGAGCCACGGAGGCCCTCAAAACAATATTTGTGTTTGGGTCTAAGGTCGTCCATAGTGATAATCCAATGCTATACCTGGACTTAATATGGTCCAATCAGGAATACATTAAATTGCTGAGAAGGCTTCGGTGGCTCAGTCGGTTCAAGTGATAGACACTCAGCCCGGGACAGGCCTTCCTTCGATGCGGCGCGGGATCGGATCACACTAAGGCAATAGGAAATTGAACAAAAATCTGAGTTTATTTTACAGTAAAAAATCGCGGTATGTAGGATTAGTCAGGTACTCATCCCAGGTCGTGGGTTTGTTCTGGACAAAGAGCCTGGTTTCCTTACAAACTAAACCTGGCAACGCCGCCAAATGTATGTAAATTACATAATCTTAAATGCAGCGTAGAACACCAATAAATCAATCAATACAATTGCCTTATCAGTAGGATAAACATAATTTCAAATGAGTAATTTAGTGTGTGTGAAATACAGTAGAGCCAACATACCCCCCCCCCCATTCCCCTTATACATACGTCTAGTTTGACTAACGTTGACTTATAAAAAAAGGTGAGCTGAATATTTGATTTCATACTTTGACAAACGTGTGGTTTTGATTTACTACGATAAATCACAACGTACCTTATACGTAATATTTGTTAAAACATAGTAATACAATCTGTTTAAAAGGCTATATATTGTCATTTAGTTTATAGTCAGATTTCAAGGCTAAATATTTTCCTTTAGTTAGTCAGATTTCAACTGCCCGAGTGAGCTATGGATGTTTTAATCGATATGTGATAACTTGTACGCGACCAGCAAGTGAATATATACCCCTATTAGAGTAAATTGTTTGGTCTATGAATCTTGTATTTGTGCAAAGAGTAAACTAGTGTGCTTTCGTGCTTAAACAAATAATATTTGGAATTTTAGTCGGAGATTATCAGATTTACAATCTTCTAGATTTCTGCTGCCAGTAACTTCTGGGTGTAAAGTTTTATATTTCAAAACTGTTCCAAGTTCGAACTTAGGTTTTAATCATTGAGCATGTGCTATTTCCAAAACTTCTTTAATATTTGCCTCTGCACACGCTATTCTGCTTAGTTTTGATATAAATAAAAAAATGTACATACAATCTTATCGTCTTTTGTTACATTGTCATTTAATACTATACCTCCTAACATAAGGTAAACAATTCCTCTATAATACACGATTGATTGATTGCTGTTTTACGGTCCACTCAAGGTTACTATAATGCAAATATAGTGCTGAAAAACAATTATAGACCTAGGGGACTTTCAGCAAGTCTCAAAAACCAATATTCCAAGATAGCCTTTAGTTAGTCTCGGGAGACAAGCCTGGCATGTTGGACCCAGGGTTTACGTAATGAGTTTCTACCACACAGTAATAAAGTAGAATTAACACTGATTAACCCAGGAGGAACATCATTAAGAGGAAAATGATCAGAATACTAATTCGTATGAGGAACATTGGCGGTTGTCGTTACAGAACACAGCCTAAACAAATAGTTAGGATAGTCTGGTACCCTGTCCCTAAACGCGTAAGTTTTTCATAAACGAGCTTTTCTAATTTAGTTGTGCCATTTAAGGTATCCGGCTGCAGCATTGCATTCGCTTGAATCAGGGTGACAAACCGTCAAAAAGCAAAATCACCGATTATTGACACGGAGCCTTATACTCCAAGTAGGGATTTCACGTACGTTTGTTCTGCGCACCTCTGAATGTCAGACTGATTTCAAATGGACTTATCCGGACACTGGCCTAACTTCCGGTAACGAAATCTTACCTCCGATTACAAAAATGGAATTCCATAAACACGCAAACAAAGGTTTGAAACGGTGTACAGACAATGCGGCTACATGGACAACCCGGCCGCCAGGAGTATGAGTTCTCCCCCTTGCCTGTAATGGCTGTCAGACACGCTCTCACACGTCCACAGTGGGAAGCGGGGCACATTAGTTGTCATTCATGTCCACAGTAGGATCGACCTTCAATCTATCGATCGCTGTGATATTGGCCCTTGGTTTTCTTTTATTATTTCCCTTAATTAGCGAGAATGAGAACTAAGATATAAACAAACTTTGAAAAAGGACAATTTATAACTGTTAACAAAAAGAAATAGCAAGAATAACGGTGCCATGCTGGCGAGGGATTAATATTATATGCAGGGCGTGTGCTATTACTTTTATTCTGAGCTATATTTATGTAAAAGTTCACTTTCTGTAAAGTTTCTCTGTGTTTCTGTCTTATAATTTGAGAAAATATGATTTCAAGTACGTTGGTTACCAATAAGACAAATTAGCGTTTACGCTTTTCAGAATCGAAAAAGATTGATTGATTGATTGTTTGGTGTTTTACGCCGCGCTCAAGATTATTTCACTTATATGGCGGCGTTGCCAGTTTTATTGTGGGAGGAAACCGGGCTCTGTGCCCGGAGGAAACCCACGACCTTCCGCTGGTAACTGGCAACAATACCCCACATAGGTCGTTCGAGTGAAAACCCAGTCAGAAAATTTTCCTATGTTTGGACTGAGTGGGATTCGAACCCGCGACCCATTGGTGGAAGAATCGAAAAAGAAACAGATTTAGGTGTAGGATTTTGTAATAAAGGCTTTCTGCTTACAACACACTATCGTCTCCGCCGGTTACATTATGTTTTCAATGTAAAGGAGACTCGTACTTTTAACGGAAGTGCGTCAAAAGGAGAGCATGAAAAACACCGATTCATGATGGATATGAAAACTACTTCAATCACAGCTTTGCTTTGTAAAGTCAAGATAGATATGTTTATATTATTATCTCCCCCTGCTTACGTGCATAGTTTCCCGCGCTAGATGGCGTTTCAAATTCGAGGTTTCCCATTGACAAGCTCAGACATGTGACTGTGAACACACAATAGACTGATTTCATGTACCGGAAATCGATCTCTATTGTGAGTGTAAATACTAATTTTGATAGTAAGGTTCCAATTAACAGGGTCTGTTATTTCCTAGGGTAAAGTGTAATGATACGCTTTTAATGTTTGAGATACATTCAGTATATTCTTGTATTATATCTTAGGTTGTTTCGTTTCAACTAATGTTTTTTTTTTCAAATATAGATTTAGTCCATAAACAAACGCAAACCCGCTTTAAGGCCTCTTCATAGATCCTTTAATGTTTGTTTTTGGCTTTCCACGGATAATGATGTTGCATAAATTTCAAATAATGTTTTTTTTTACATCCATTTACTATTTTGGATGTAAACATATCAGCATTTTTTCCAGAATAATAATTTCATCGTGTTTTCTGTATTTGATTGTTTGTATGGATTCCTTACTAGTAGTTCTTACTTGCATCGCATATTTATACCATTTCTTTAGAACAGCGTGATTCAACTTGAGATTGTAAATCGTCTAATTGGGTTTGAACAAAGATGTGAAATGAATTGATCACAGACGAAGACATTTTAGAAACCCCCACATCTGTATAAATGCGGTGTTAGTCTTTCATTAGGCAGAACCAAACCCTGAGGTAACCCCGACCTTCGTCGAGTACCTGGCAACTCTTCAACATACGGCGACCGAGTAAAATTTCCACTCCGAATTTTTTCAATCTTATTTGATCTGAGTGTGATTCGAACCCGAGTCGCATGGATGGAAGGTCTGTGTCGGACTGAGGGACGATCAACCTAACCCAGACCACCGACGCCAACAGCATTTAGAGAACACACATAAAGAATTTCATTTGTGTTGCTATAATTGTATCGGTTCTAGATACATCCCCATTTTTGCTGTTTCATAACGTGTTTCTATTTTCCTATCGTCAATATTGCACTCCGGAATGTATACATTCTTAACGATACATGTTACACATTCAACCCATATCCCAGAATACTAATAATGATAATGTTGCATTTCAACTGTTTTCTCAGTTTATGTAAGAACTGGTGTTCTGTTTTGATTTGCATTACCAATTGTAATTTGACAATATCCGGTAACATAAAAGTGGTTAGAAGTCTAAAACCTAAATTTCCCGGAAACAGGCTACTTTGATTTTTGTTGTTTATTTGTTTTTAATAACAATTCAGTTTTCCTTCTGTCCTAATACTAGAACAAACCCGTTTGGAAGTGTCCTGCAACCGAAAAACGTATCCAAATAAACCGGGACTATCTGTATACATTAGGAATATACAGTTAAAGTGTACATATCTGGTGGGCACCTGAATGTATCCAAATAAACAGGCATTAAGGAGATAGCACTAAAGGTTAATAAAGTTGAGTCTCGAGGGAAATATCTTCATTACCTGAGCAGCACGGTGCCTTGACATGCTAATCAATGTGTTTACAGCCTGTTATTAACATTCTCGCCCAATGTCTGAAGGCTGATTAACAGTAAATGTCCACTTATATCATTTAGTTGTGCCCGTGTGTTTTAGTGTTCATAAATATATCATTTAGTTTGGAACCAATCACGCCCTTAACCTTATTGAATAAATCAATTTCTAGGTTGCCAAAATCTACCTTCATTTCAATTCAAAGTAAATAAAAAGATAATTTATTTACCATTTACCTATATATCCAGACCGTTCTGACATGATTCTTCACCAAAATTGTCGCAAATATTGTAGAATATAAGTTGTAAAATGAATTATGCAACGATCTCATGAAATTACTGTATTACACATGAAATGAGCTGAACTAAAATTTCTGATATGTCCAATGGGATATCGATTTATTTTTACTTTTGAACGTAAGAATTATTATGTGGTTTGAGTTGATTCGTGTAATTGTAAACGGACTCTTTTGATGAGAATTGTAGCTGGCATCAGTGAGGTCAGGGCAAGTACTGAGTTTAGAGGAAGGCTTATATTTCCCATGGGTGCAGTTGCAGTTCATTTCACCCTATTAATACTTGAAGACTGTGGTCTTTATTTGAAAGCTGGTCCTTGCATTATTATCACACATGTGATACTGATGTCGTTAAACTATAGCCGCAAAGTCAGCAATAAAAAATATTCAGGGCGCTTAATTTAAAGGAATCCCGCGCTTTTTCGAGATTGAAAGAGTTGTGGCTCTATCAGGTATACTCAACAGAAACAGATCTACACATCTTTCCAAATAAGACTACGGACTACTCCATTTATATTCTGAATTCCCTCAATCGTTAATGTACCTACATGTAGCTGGCGCAGCACATACAAAATACGTTATGCACAATCTCTGTGTCACTGCATCCTAATTGCACTATGCACATACCAAAGGTCGTGTTTGACGTCGTATGTATATTTTTCGCTCAGTGTTTTTTGACTATCACAGAAGTAACGCAAAGAATTTTCGTTTCAACTTGTTCTTCGTTCAAATTAGGGTTTTCAAGTGTACATTTGGTCCATATACAAACACCAACAAGTTTCAGGCCGTTCTCATGAACCACTTAAAGAAGAGGAAAGTAAACAATCAAATATTTCCCGGTTCCACACTGATTTTAAAGCCGGTTATTAATTTACTAACCGCATTTCATGATAACGAAATGTAAATTTGATAGTTATACGATCATTTAAGACCTTTTTGAAGAGACAGTTTGTGGGAAGAGGATAAATCCCACATTTATTCAATTTTAGACCAGTTGTTATTGACAGTTTGGTCACATGGTTGGTGTCATAGCTTTCGGAATGGGAAAGGGCAATGTTGGCGGCTATTCTGTGAAATTAGTATTGCATTCCAACGAAAGTTATTCCTAAGCGAGGTCATGACAAGTTTGGCCCAAGGGTATCATGGACAAGGCTGCATTGTGCTCGGAAGGGTCATTATGCTGGGTTTAGATGATCCGTTGGATTGTTAAAGTTATCCACGGTAAGTGTCGCTTGATACCGTCTCACTAGTAACGGCTGAGCTATCGTATCGACGAACTTTGATCGATGCCCTGTATTTCCCCTCGGAGCTGTTGCTGATCCTATAGTTACATAACGCGGAAAGAGACAATGAGGCCAAGCCGGGGCAATCAGTTGTCGAACCCGTCAAACGCCAGCTATAAAAGACGTGTTTTGTAATTCTCAGAGAATCATTTCCAGACTATATATTATATCCTTGCACTCTGTTGGTATGAGAAACATTGAGCCGTTGGGTGATTTCTTCTTCAATACGTTTTCTTTTGGTAATAACCTAAGTTCATACGAAAGTCATTTTCAAAGATTGATACTGTCAGAAGTCTATTCATGTTCATAGACTTCTGATAATGTATATAGAAATTATTCTTTTCCTGGCAGATAGAAACCAACACAAAGGAAAATGGGTTGGCTGAGAATACCGTAACTGTCCCGATGGTAGATATAACACATTCATAGAAGAGTGCAAATACAAAGTAACGCCGAACATGTAAGACAGAAATAAAGCTCCGAGAACTTGTTATATCCTACGGAATAAATAAAACGAAACACCAGCATCCGAAAAGTAATATGACGAAAGGTTAAATGGTCTGCAAGGTTTGTTAACATGTATATTACATCCTATGACTAGGGCTTGAAAGAGGATGAACTTTTTGTGAGAATGTCCTATAAACGTTACTCTTGATTCCTGTGGGGGACGGAGTATTTCATTGTCTGTATAGAATTTTCAAGGACTCCTTTTAGAAAGTTGCCTCTTCACGGGAACTTAATAACAAGTGTGGAAAGTGTAACTTAATATTTCTTTTCAAGGTGCATCGATTACCAAAAGATTTCAAAGGTCTTTGGCAATATCTGAATTTCTTTAGGTTTATGATCAGGCACAGATACCATTGTACTGACTATAAAAGACGGTCCATTTGAATACCTCCTAGCTCAAAACCCTTATAAGATGAGTTTCCTGGCCATTTGCTGTGTATACAACACTGCTGACGTTCTCTATCGAAACATTAAATGGATGGCATGATTGAAAACGGGTTTTATGAAAGAATACAATAGGTGAGCTAACACCAGCCATCTTGTCAAATAAAAGCCTGGCGCGATGAATGTGTAAGATACTGAGTGGAATGACAGATTTCCTTGATAACCTTAAGGTGATAATAATTACTTTGGCCACATTAACTTCTAGTCAACTAAAAGTTGGCTTGGGCTTTGCAGGTCGGGTTTGTACAGCAGAAGTTAAAAAAAAAACCGATCTTAAACTAGTCATGTATCCTTTAACTTGACATGAACTACCAAATTTGAAATCCTCTTATAATCTTGAAAATCATAATTTATGAACACGGTGCGATTTTTTGGCAGCTCATGTCACTTAAGTATATTAGAGTCTAATGACAAAATAACCAAGGCATCAACATGATGTAAGTTTTTGTAAGAGTCGTTGAAAGTCTTGCCATTAAAATGTATACATGTGCCCAGAGTTGCTTTATTTGAGGTTATAATGTCCATGCATGTAACATGAGCCAGGACGTTGATACATACCCTAATATATTGGCTGTTACTGCTATACAACATG
Organism: Lepidochitona cinerea; assembly: GCA_963971465.1. Lineage (NCBI taxonomy): Eukaryota > Metazoa > Mollusca > Polyplacophora > Chitonida > Tonicellidae > Lepidochitona > Lepidochitona cinerea. Next base: position 1,132,879 of record OZ020560.1, read on the forward strand.
CACGTACACATCTTCGACATTGTAATCATATATCAGAGTTTGTTTATCAAGTCTATTATAAGAGGTGGAGTGATTTTACTAATGCATACATTTGACATTGATAATGATAGCTAACATGCTACGCTGGTTTGAATTATAATGTACAATCCAAATTGTATCATTGTTGTTATAGTCAATTATACATACTCGTACAAAAACAGTTTCTAACAATAGCCCATCATCCTATGCGTTCTAATACCCGGCTTATATATGCACGAAATCTATAAGGAGCAACCTATACATATATTCTGTATCCATATCTATCGGTAAATGTTTTCTGAAAATGTCACATGCGCTGAGTAGTGTATTTAGTGAAGTGCTTTAGTTTTATTGCAGAGATATCAGTTTAAGATGGCTAAGAATAAACCAGAATTTCAACGTCCATTAACAGTCTTGTATAATGTGTTTCCTTGTTACAAACCATGAATTCACCGTTTGTGTCACGTTACATAGAATATCATAAAACTGTCACCTTGAAGGAAAGCTATCAGACACTCCGCGTTAAAACATCAATAAAGTAGTAAATTTGTACAGTATGGTCAATATGATGTAGTTTAAATACACGCACCTGTCTTTTAAAGCAAGTAAATGTCTAAGTGTAGTATATTTTGTAATATCTCAAAGCTAGTCGACGATTGGGAGATGTTATGATGGCGTGTTCTTAAAACTTAATAAACTCGAGTCTACGGGGAAACATCTTCATTGTCTGTGTAACACAGTGCATTGACATGTTAATCAAGTGAGTTACAATCTGTTATTAACATCGGTCACTCAGTGACTCGATATCCACATCTTGACACACCGCATCAGCCTTCAATGTTTCAAGGTACAACTGGAGTAGAAATTGTATACAGCAAATGTATAATGTGATGGTGATCTGGGCTTGCTTTAATTATGCAATGTGTTTACAGCTTTCAGATTATTGGGCCTATCCTTTAACACGAACAATAAAACCGACCAACTGCTTCAACCTTGCTCTTCTATATAGGATGATGTTGGTATAGTCAGTGATATGTTAAGAAAAAGAATTAATCTTCATACTATAGAAACTATATTTTTGGCATGTATTATTTAAATGACACCAATTAACTTAATGAGTGTCGTCAAGACACCTACACGATGACGAAATAGTATCGCTTATCCCACATGGACAAGATAAAATCCCTATACCTTGTACATCAGTGATCAATAACTCACCATTATCCATTAGTTTTATTACACCCTTCTCAATCTAACTTTCCTTTGACCACGATTTCACTTGAAGACATTCTCCAGATATATGAGATAAGGAGGCCCTTACAATAACATTTATATTAAGTGATTTATGTCGATCACCTGGTCCATTTCCCATTCCTTATATTTAGCTTTGACCTGCGCCTGTGGTAAGATTTCACATAGCCAATAACGTGTGATAAAATATTTACCTGATAAATGCAGATCGTCGTGCGCAACATGAGGTATTTTATTGAATTTGGTAACATACATATTAGCTTGGGGAATAAATCTTCTTGATGTATTGCTTCGATCTTAGCTTACAAACATGTAATAAACTAGGTGGACCAAACACCATTTGTCCAACATTTAAATATCCGCCAATTAAAATCAACAAGAAACTTTAAAAAAAAAACAAGGATATCTTTCTGATTCACCTTATTTTACAAGCATTGTCCAGGATGTCTTTCTGATTCACCTTATCTCTACAAGCGTTCTCTAGGATGTCTCTCTGATTCACCTAATCTCTAAAAGCGTTCAGCGAATGCATTTTCTTTTACGATACCAAAACAAAGCCAATGTTATATTGCTTGCTTTATTAAAACTAGTTTAACTTTAACATTGACATATAGAAGTAGATACGATACCTTGCTGCAGTTCTAAGGAAATAGAAACAAAGATCTTTTTATTTCTCGATCGGCTTTTATAACTCCCCAGAAACCATGGAAAACAGGGTATTTTGAGAATTTGATTTTGCCATATTGCGTAGATAGCTAGTCTTGGAATGTCCAAATCAAATCTAACACAATAATTATATAAGCGTGAAAGGTCGTCTACACAAATGCTGTACCCAAACTCAATCGGAATTAAGTCCAATTAGAAATACATTGAATTAAACAATTCTACAGGTGAATATTCGTCCAGATGTCTACAGAGGGTAGCATACTATTGCATGCAAACATTTACTACTAACTTTATCCGAATATTATTGTGGTCAGAATGTCTTACAAACATAGCTTGTATATCTCGTCAGGATGTCTTGCAAACATAGCTTGTTGTATATTTCGTCAGGATGTCTTTCAAACATAGCTTGTTGTATATTTCGTCAGGATGTCTTTCAAACATAGCTTGTTGTATATATAGTCAGGATGTCTTGCAAACATAGCTGGTTGTATATTTCGTTAGGATGTCTTGCAAACATAGCCTGTTGTATATTTCGTCAGGATGTCTTTCAAACATAGCTTGTTGTATATATAGTCAGGATGTCTTGCAAACATACTTTGTATATTTCGTCAGGATGTCTTGCAAACATAGCTGGTTGTATATTTCGTCAGGATGTCCTGCAAACATAGCTTGTCGTATATTTCGCCAGGATGTCTTGCGCAAACATGGCTTGTTGTATATTTCGCCAGGATGTCTTGCAAACATAGCTGGTTGTATATTTCGTCAGGATGTCTTGCAAAAATAGCTTGTTGTATATTTCGTCAGAATGTCTTGCATACATAGGTTGTATAGTTTGTCAGGATGTCTTGCCACCTTGCATAATATATGTACAAATTACGCGTCAGAATATGGGACCCGTAAATAGTACTTGCTTCCGGGGATACACTTAAAATAAATAAATAAACATATGGCTGATATCTGGAACGTTTGTGTAAAATGTCTCTTTTACGGGCTTATCCGTCGCTAAGCGCTAAACGTTGTTACACAAAAAACAAAGTATGCGATTTCTGGCATTTTTCCATGAAAATAAATGACATACTTATTTGGTCACAATTCAAAGCAGTTTGTACCTTTTTGTATTTTTATTTCCATTTTCAGGTACCTATAATGCGAAGAAACGATGACTATCTATACAAGTATCCAAAATAATTGAAATCATAGTTATATTGTCTGAGCTATCTATCCTTATGACTCTTATTACGAAAGTAAAATTTAAATTGAAACAAAAATCGGTCACTAATGGTCGTTTTGTCCTTCGTTTGGTCCTTGGGCATTGACAGAAAGTCCTTTATTCGATCAATACACGTATCCAGGGTTGTGGCCATCATTAAACTATATTTCCGAGCATAGCACATCGATTATGTATCAACGGGAGACACTATAAAACCAGCGTATTTCGTACATCAGTCACCAACCAATCTCAAGCTGTTCAATATAAATCACTCTTATCCATTAGTTTTATTAAATCTTTCATCACCTCAGACGAACTGTCTGTTGACCGTGACTTGACTTGAGCACAATATATATGTTTATGATCACTAAAACACACGGGCACAGGGGAAATCTTCTTGTCTAAAATAACCATGGAGACAAGTTTCTAATTGTGCTCTTACAAAAAACTTTATCAAACTTAGTAATTACAACAACACCCCTTTCCACTACATTTCGTTTCTGTTTCCATTATTTACGCCATTAGGTCTGTTTTATGCTCCTATATAGAGTGAAATATGTGGTTATGTTGGAAAGCCATGTTGTGTTTTGGCATGTCTGGGGCATATCAGCAAATGCATATTCTTGTTTTGAAATATCTTATATCAATGATATGTTAAAGGCACACTTGCCGCCGTAGCCTGTTTAAATATGCTAAGAAAACCAATTTGCATGAGCTTACTACGACTAATACCACTAAACTTAAACATAGGACACATAAAACATGTCTAGTTAGCTTTAGAATGTAGAAATGGGGTGAAAAACAAACGAAGAATCGAAGCCTGATTACAACAACAACGATCAGTGTCGGTCAACTTTCGTGTTGGTTTACCCTCCTTTCAGGCCTTTGTACCTGTGGTTTACACTCAAACAATTATCCGCAGGCTTTTCCAGTCGCTGTTAACCGATCGTCAGTCTGTATTTCTCAGATAAATAGGCCTACGTAAAATTACACTGTGCCGTTAGTTCACTCACTCGACTGAAACATAAAATCGCCAATAGGGGGCAGTTCGGTTTGTTTACGTTCCGGGTACGTAACAATTCAAATTTTCAAATTCAAATTAAAAATACAAAGTGACGTCCAAACTTTTAAATTTTGGTAAAAATAGAAAGTTCCTAACTTATATTGTCTGGGAAAAATACAGAAAACGGTCTTTCTTTTTTAATGTAAACAATATTCCTGATTTTCGCGGCAAGTGTGCCTTTAACAAAATAATTACTCTTCGCTGCCATATGATTGGTCGATTGATTGATTGTTTGCCGCGCTCAACATTATTTCATTTATATGACGGAATTGCCAGCTTTTAGGTACGTTCACACTATACAGCGAATTCGGATTGACGTACGAACCGTATTTCGGACAGGTCAGCGTTGTCGGTGTGTTGTGTTCACACTGCAACGAATAATCGACCGATTTTATCAAATCAGTTCATACTGATACAACAACAACATAAATCAACAAGAATTGAGAGCGGTTTTGGAAGATGAGATTCGTTTGCTTAATTGTTTTAGGAAAAGGGACACCTGTTGTCATAATCCTTCAGAAATCATGTGAAAATTTATTCAACTCCATTTCTACACGAAACCGCTCGATTGTTTATAGGCACACTTGCCGCGAAAATCAGGAATATTGTTTACATTAAAAAAGAAAGACCGTTTTCTGTATTTTTCCCAGACAATATAAGTTAGGAACTTTCTATTTTTACCAAAATTTAAAAGTTTGGACGTCACTTTGTATTTTTAATTTGAATTTGAAAATTTGAATTGTTAGGTGCCCGGAACGTAAACAAACCAATCTGCTCGCATAGGGGATGTTATGTTTCAGTCGAGTGAGTGAACTAACGGCACAGTGTAATTTTACGTAGGCCTATTTATCTGAGAAATACAGACTGATGATCGGTTAATAGCGACTGGAAAAGCCTGCTGATAATTGTTTGAGTGTAAACCAAATATAAAAAGGCCTGAAATGAGGGTAATCCAATACGAAAGTTGTCCGACACTGATCGTTGTTGTAATCAGGCTTCGATTCTTCGTTTGTTTTCACCCCGTTTCTACATTCTAAAGCTAACTAGACATGTTTTATGTGTCCTATGTTTAAGTTTAGTGGTATTAGTCGTAGTAAGCTCATGTAAATTGGTTTTTTTTGCAAATTTAAACAGGCTACGGCGGCAAGTGGGCCTTTAATCTCCAAACCCCTATGTAGGTCACTGTGTTTTTGATTGCCATGTTATTCACAGGTCAATTCTGATTGGCCAGAATGGAAAATCGTAGACGATTTTGACCCCCGACCGAATAAAATGGCTCTGTGGGCCATTTATATTCGTGTTGTCCGAATCCAGTGTCCGTAGCGAATTTGGATCAAGCGTGTGTGAACAAATGTACTGATAAACGTTGCAGTCATTTTAGTTCGGAAAACGTTTGGGACCCCGAACCGAAATCGGGGTATAGTGTGAACGTACCTTTATTGTGGGGGGAAACCGGGCTCTATGCCTGGAGGAAAGCCACAACCTTTCGATGGTAACTGGCAACCATTCCACATAGGTCGTTCGAGTGAATTCTACCAACAATATAACAATGGTTTAAAACTACATGTTTACTATGTTTTACAAAATAGCATACATGTATAACGTCAGTCTCCATTAAAATGTTCGTTTCTTGTATTAAGACCCTCTATTATGCTAAATATCCATCTGCCCAATCAAATATCTCCAAAAAATAAAGTTGAATTCGAAGACAAAACCAATGTGGCAGGCAATGATACAATTGCCGCTATATAAAGGTAAAATGTGACATAATGATGGTCCATTTCTATACCCTATTGGGTTAGAATTAGTTGAGCTGATGTGGCTTCCGTAAACTAATTAGCGACATCCGTTGACGAAGCATGTTCCTCTCCTCGGTGTTTCATAGAACAAATCACTGGGATTTGATGGCATTTATATTGATGCCCAACAACTCCTACCCACAGGGAGAAGTGCTTTCAGCGACACATGATTGTGTCAATCTAAGTACCATTGGGACGATTCCGTTAATTGCTTCCCTCTTGTAGCGTTCATGTTCAGAATATACTGAGGATTGTACCACTGTTGACATTCATACTTAATGACATAGAAAATGGCGAGAGAGAAAAAAATAACGGTAAAAATATTGTACTCTTGTGTGCTTTTTTACAGAAGACTAAAGCTTCCTTACCTTAATTTAAGGAAAACCGAAGCAGATATAGGAAAGGCAATCGTAATAAGATTCAATTCTACAAAAAAAAAAACATACAAAGTAGGCTTAAAATAGTAAATACTGCGAAGTTAATGAATGTTTGGAGACCGGAATATTCTATACAGACGTATCAACTTAGTTTTCTCTCTGTCAAACGGATAAAAAAACAAAAAAAACAAATGTATATCCGTGGTGAGACATGTTGATAAATGAGGCAGCCCTTCCAGTGAGTATTGTTCTTCTGATTATCTTTTAAAACGTATTTTATTAGATTATAAAAAAGAAAAAAAGTTAAATTCAATAAGACCTCTTACTGCTTTGTGGAATTTGTTTCTCATTTGACACAGTTATTGGGAAATATAATTTTGTCTCAAGCTGTGACCTATTGTTTTGTTTTTACTAATTTGAAGACCTACTCAGTCAAGATCCGTTTTTGTGGTTTAATATATCTCTGCTGAAACCTTAGCATCTTGACTAGCAGTTTACATTGCACGGGCTAAGGGAACCAGTTTTAGTTTCAGTATGTGAATATGCAAGTATTTGAAATTTGGATTTTTTAATTACTTTTAATTGTATTCGTCCTATAAGAAAACTTGTAACCAAGCAATTATATTTTACATTTAAATACCAACACTGTTCAATTTGTGTTTTAAGCCTCGGGGACCCCGTTGGCTCAGTCGAGTTACAGGTTTTTCATCGATGGAAGGCGGGTTCGAATCACACTCAGTTCAAGTAAAATTGACAGATTTCTAAGCTCCCTTTTTACTCGTCGCCCTATTTGAATTGCGTGGTTATTTTTTTGTTCCACACTATGGATACTCGCCGAAGGATAGGGGTCTCCTCCTGACAAAGAGTTGGGTTTCCTCCTTACGACATATGAGTGGAATAATGTTCAGAGCAGCGATCAATCAATCAAGCTATGTCAGATAAATAAAATCAAAGATTTGAACTAGACAAGATATTGTGCTATCTTCAGAAATAAAACCAGAGTTAAAAAGATGTGATAAGATTTTTATCTGTAAGAATTTTTTTTTAAAAATCTACACAAATCGCTAAAGAGATTGACAAATACATGTGTTGGATATTCGATAGTCGATTTGGAGACAACTTCTATGAGTTTCTTTGCCTTTCATGCACGTTAATAGCAAATACAACACTCTTAAAAAGGCACACACACTTCGTTACAGTATCGTGACTAAGGATTGTATAATAAATAGATAAAATGGATTAAAGACCAACCGATGGAGGTGGTATTGAAGTGTCACCATTGATATGGTTACTTGGCCAATTGTTATAGCGCCATGCACCGCTGTAGAATGTCGATCTGTTGGCACGTCAAGAAAATAATATATTTATGAACACTAAAACACACAGGCACAGGGAAAATCTTCTTGTCTAAAATAACCATGGAGACAAGTTTCTAATTGTGTTAAAAAGAGGTATATCATTTAGATCTTTATACCCCATCATAAATTGTTGTAATAAAATAAACCTATGATATTTCATTAGGTTGACGACTGACAGGAGCTTGACCTTAGTCAGTAGAATGTTCTGGAACACTTTGTAGATATTGCGGTGTTCTTTTAGCTTGTATACCAGTTTGTTTTTAAATATTTGTTGACCTTCTGAATACATCTATGTGACTGTTTTAAGGTCTCATTAGCGCTAGATGGATATGGCACAGTTGACCTTCCTTAAGATACAACAACTGCATTTATTTCGTTTGTTTATAACATTTTTAATCCACAATCAAGTTTCCAATAAGCTGTCGGATCATACCATTTGAAGCCTTTGGAACTTCAACTACCCTATCACGCTTTGGAAATAGGTCGATTTATATCTATCCAACGACGGAATCACTGGAGACCATCTGAATTTGTTTTGATAGATAACGGGAGAAGTCATAGATTTGCACTGTAAAGAACATGATGGGTCCTTCTGATAAATATGCGCTGAATACACTTGAGAGATGAGTTTTAGTAATAAGCTAAGTTCATAGAAAAGTCATTTTCAAAGATTGATAATGTAGATATTATTCGTCTCCTGGCAGATAGAAACCAACAAAAAGAAAAATGGGTTCGCTGAGAATACCGGAACTGTCTCTATGGTAGATATAACACATTCATAGCAGAGTGCCAATACAAAGTAACGCTGAACATGTAAGACAGAAATAAAGCTCAGATAACTTATCCTATGAATTAAATAAAAGGAAAAGTCAGCATTCAAAAAGTAATATGGCGAAATGTTAAAATATCAGCAAGGTCTGTAAACATGTATATTACATCCTATGACTAGGGCTTGGAAGAGGAAGGACTTTTTGTGAGAATATCCTATAAATGTTTCTTTTAATTCCTGTGGGGAGCATATCGTTATTCTAAATTAGCCCAATAACCGTTTATAACGACAGGCATTACACTTTCCGTGTCACTCCCCAAACATGATATTACAGGAAGAGATGAGATATGATATTTCTACTAAGTACCAGTAATTGTATTATTTGCCGTGTACTTTGATGAACTCTGAACATGGGGTTCAACTTCCTGCACATTTAACTTAACGGGGTATTTCATTTTCTGTATAGAATTTTCAAGGACTCCTTTTAGACCAGTTGCCTCTTCACTGGAACTTTATAACAAATGTGGAAAGTGTAACTTACTATTTCTTTTCAAGATGCATCGATTACCCAAAGATTTCAAAGGTCTTTGGCAATATCTGAATTTATCTAGGTTTATGATCAGGCACAGATACCATTGTACTGACTATAAAAGACGGTCCATTTGAATACCTTCTGGCTCACATTTTTTTAAAGATGAGTTCCCTGGCCATTTGCTGTGTATACAAAACTGCTGACGTTCTCTATCGAAACATTAAATGGATGGCATGATTGAAAACGGGTTTTATGAAGGAAGACAATAGGTGAGTTATCACCAGCCATCTTGTCAAATAAAAGCCTGGCGTGATGAATGTGTAACGTACTGAGTGGAATGGCAGATTCCGTTGATAACCTTAAGGTGATAATAATTACTTTGACTACATTAACTTCTAGTCAACGAAAAGTTGATTTGGGTTATGTAGATTATGTGGCAGAATTTTATTTATTGAATGGGTTTGTACCGCACACGTTTTTTTTTTTTTTAAATAAACTGATCTTGAACTAGCCATGTATCCTTTAACTTGACATGAAACACCACATTTGAAATCCTCTTATTACCTAGAAAATCAGAATGTATGAACACGGTGCAGCTCATGTCACTTAATAAGTATATTAGAGTCTAATGACAAAATAACCAAGGCATCAACAAGATGTCAGTTTTTGTAAGAGTCGTTAAAATATTGATATAAATGTATACGGAGTTGTTTTATTTAAGGTTCTAATGTACATGTATGTAACATAAGCCAAGACGTTTATACGTGCACTAATATATTGGCTGATAATGCTATACAACATGCACCTACGCATCTTCGACATTGTAATCTTATATAAGAGCTTGTGTGTCGCGTCTATTATATGTTATTGATCGAGTGTTTTCGTATTGCCTTGGTATTGGCCTGAGGGTGGCCCTATTGGCCCGAGGCCGCAGGCCAATACCAAGGCAATACGAAAACACTCGATTCATAATATTTTTATTAATAGACTGTAGAAGTTAATTTAATGCAAGCTGTCAAGTTGAAGAGAAGGTCGCCCACTGAACATTTAATCCATGCCCTAAACAAAATGACGTCCGACCTTTTTTGCGCTCTGTGTTTTTTTGTTCCTGGATCAGTAGAGAAGTTTCTTCCTCTTCCGCTGCCTCTTCCGCAATCGGATTCACTTACAGTAGTTTTTTCTTTCCACTATAATATCCTGTCAATAAGAGCTTGTACAACGGGCTATGGTATACACATTTTGATATCAACATCTGCCGTCTGCTTCTGTCAAACTCTGGGACGTCCCATGTTAATTGCGTATTTCAGCCGCACTCTGTGAACTCGGCCAATATGACTTGAACTCGGCCAATATGACTTGAACTCGGCTAATACAGCCCCACGGGTTATATGAATTTGATTCGTCTGCTGATATTACCCGGCCGCGAAGGTCGTATTCGGGTAATAACTTGCACAGTCAATTAATAATATTAGAGATGAAGTGATGTTACTAATGCATACATTTTACATGGATAATGGTTGCTAACATGCTACCTGATTGGAATAATAATGCACAATCCAAATTGTATCATTGTTGTTCTAGTCAATTAGAACACATTTTAACAACAGCCCATCATCTAATGCGTTCTCGTGCCGGCTAATATATGGAGGAAATTTCTACGGAACAACTTATACATATAATCTGCATCCATATCTATCGGTAAATGTTTTCTGAAAATGTCACATGCGCTGAGTAGTGTATTTAGTGAAGTGCTTCAGTTTTATTACAGGGATATCAGTTTAAGATGGCTAAGAATAAACCAAAATTTTAACATCCATTAACAGTCCTTTATAATGTGTTCCCTTGTTACAAACCATGAATTCACCGTTTGTGTCACGTTACATGGACTATCATAAAACGGTCGCCTTAAAGGATAACTATCAGACATTCCGCGTTAAAACTTCAATAAAGTAGTAAATGTGTACAGTATGGTCATTATGATGTGGTTTAAATACACGCACCTGTCTTCTGAAGTATGTAAATGTCTAAGTGTAGTATATTATGTAATATCCCAAAGCTAGTCGAAGATTGGAAGACGTTGTGATGGCGTGTTCTTAAAGCTTAATAAACTCTCGTCTACGGGGAAACATCTTCATTGTCTGTGTAACACAGTGCATTGACATGTTAATCAAGTGAGTTACAATCTGTTATTAACATCGGCCACTCAGTGATAGGATATCGACATCTTGACACACCGCATCAGCATTCAATGTTTCAAGGTACAACTCGCGTAGAAATTGTATACAGCAAATGTATAATGTGATGGTGGTCTGGGCTTGCTTTAATTATGCAATGTGTTTACAGCTTTCCGATTAGCCTATCTTTTAACAATAAGACCGACCAACTGCTTCAACCTTGCTCTTGTATCCAGAACGATCTTGCTATAGTCATGACAAATTTCATGTTTTAGTTACTGAATTTAGGATAATCTGAACATGTTATCTACAAAAGAAGATACAGAATTTTGAAATATATCAGTGATATGCTAACAAAAGAATTACTCTGATTACTTGATTGATTGGTGTTTTACGCCGCGCTCAAGATTATTTTATCTACATGGCGGGGTTGCCAGTTATATTGTGGGAGGAAACCGGGCTCTTTGCCCGAAGGAAAGCCACGACCCCCAGGTGGTAACTGACAACCTTTCACATAGGTCGTTCGAATGAAAACCCAGTCAGACAATTTTCCAATTTTATTTTTGGGGGGGTGGGGGCTGAGTGGGATTTGAACCAGCGGCCCATTGGTGGATCACTGCCAAATCAGTACATGTATGTTTATAACTTCAATACAAACTTTATTTTAACACGATTCCGGAATATTGTTATTCTGGTGGTTTTCAGCGACACCGTATTACAGTCTTTAGTAGGCCGGTTGACTGTTAACGGCTTTGAAATATGTAAGGTGGAAAAAAGAGCCATGCTCTTATTTTTGTCGAATACTAAAGAAACTATATTTTTGGTATGTATTAGTTAAATGACAACAGCCTTTATGAGTGTCTTCAAGACATCTACACGATGACAAAATAATATCGCTTATCCCACATGAACAGAATAAAATCCCTATACCTTGTACATCAGTGATCAATAACTCACCGTTATCCATTAGTATTATTACCCCTTTCTCAATCTAACTTTCCTTTGACCACGATTTCACTTGAGGACATTCTCCAGATATATGAGATAAGGATGCCCTTACAATAACATTTATATTAAGTGATTTATGTCGATCACCTGGTCCATTTCCCATTCCTTATATTTAGCTTCGACCTGTGGCTGTGGTAAAATTTCACATAGCCAATAACTTGTGATGAAATATTTAACTGATAAATGCAGATCGTCGAGCGCAACATGAGGTATTTTATTGGCATCATACATATTGGCATCATACATATTAGCTTGGGGAATAAATCTGCTTGATGTATTGCTTCGACCTTGTCTTACAAACCAGCAGTAAACTAAGTGGACCAAACCCCATTTGTCTGACATTTAAATATCCGCCTATTAAAACCATCAAGAAACTTTAAAAAAACAAAACAAGGATATCTTTCTGATTTACCTTATTTCTACAAGCGTTCTGCAGGACGTCTATCTGATTCACCTTATTTTACAAGCGTTCTCTAGGATGTCTTTTTGATTCACCTTATCTCTACAAGCGTTCGCCAGGATGTCTTTCAGATTCACCATATCTCTACAAGCGTTCGCCAGGATGTCTTTCAGATTCACCATATCTCTACAAGCGTTCTCTATGATGTCTCTCTGATTTACTTAATCTAAAAGCGTTCAGCGAATGCAGTTTCTTTTACGATACCAAAACAAAGCCAATATTATATTGCTTGATTTATTCAAATTAGTTTAACTTTAACATTGGCACATAGAAGTAGATAGGATACCTTGCTGCAGTTCTAAGGAAATAGAAATAAAGATCTTTTTATTTCTCGATCGGGTTCTATAACTTCCCAGAAACTATGGACAAAAGGATATTTTGAGAATTCGATTTGTAGATAGCTAGTCTTGGAATGTCCGAACTATATGGAAATTAAGTCCAATTAGATATACATTAAATGCAACAACTCTTCCTGTGAATATTCGTCCAGATGTCCAGTGAGGGTAGCATACCACTAAAAGCAAATATTTCTTGCTAAATTTATCCGAATAATTGATCACCAGGATGTCTTGCAAACATAGATTGTTGTATATTTCATCAGGATGTTTTGCAAACTTAGCTTGTTGTATATTTCGCCAGGGTGTCTTGCAAACATAGCTTGTTGTATATTTCGTCAGGATGTCTTGCAAACATAGCTTGTTGTATATTTCGTCAGGATGCCTTGCAATCATAGCTTGTATATTTCGTCAGGATGCCTTGCAATCATAGCTTGTATATTTTGTCAGGATGTCTTGTAAACAAGGCTTGTATATTTCGTCAGGATGTCTTGCAAACATAGCTTGTATATTTCGTCAGGGTATCTTGCAAACATAGCTTGTATATTTCGTCAGGATGCCTTGCAAACATAGCCTGTTGTATATTTCGTCAGGATGTCTTGCAAACATAGCTTGTATATTTCGTCAGGGTATCTTGCAAACATAGCTTGTATATTTCGTCAGGATGTTTTGCCAACTGAAAGATTACACGTGCAAAGTACATGTCAGAATATGGGTCCCAAAAATAGTACTTGATTCCGTGAGATACCCTTGAAATAAATAAATAAACATATTGCTGATGTCTGGAACGTTTATGTAAAATGTCTCTTTTACCGGCTTATCCGTCGCTAAGAGCTAACATTTTTTACACAAAAACAAGGTATGTGACGTCTGGCATTTTACCCTAAAAATAGATTGCATACTTATTTAGTTACAATTCAAAACAGCTTGTACCTTTTTGTATTTTTATTTCCATTTTCAGGTACCTTTAATGTGAAGAAACAATGATTGCCTATATATGTATCCTAAATAATTGGAACTAGTTATGTGTTGTTTCTAGTTATTTCTCTATCTGAGAATTACGAAAGTAAAACTTAAATTGAAATACAGAAAAAATCGTTCAATAAATTGTCCTTTTGTCATTTATTTGGTCGGTGGGCATTGGCGGAAAGTCCTTTATTCGATCAATACACGTATCCAGGATTGTGGCCATCATTAAACTATATTTCCGAGCATCGCACATCGATCACGTATCAACGGGAGACACTATAAAACCAGCGTATTTCATACATCAGTCACCGACCAATCTCGAGCTGTTCAATATAAATCATTATTAATTGACTGTGCAAGTTATTACCCGAATACGACCTTCGCGGCCGGGTAATATCAGCCGACGAATCAAATTCGTATAACCCGCAGGGCTGTATTAGCCGAGTTCAAGTCATATTGGCCGAGTTCAAGTCATATTGGCCGAGTTCAAGTCATATTGGCCGAGTTCAAGTCATATTGGCCGAGTTCACGGAGTGCGGCTGAAAGACGCAATAATCATGTGACGTCCCAGAGTTCGACAGAAGCAGACGGCAGATGTTGATATCAAAATGTCAACACTAGAGCCCGTTGTACAAGCTCTTATTGGCAGGATAGAAGTGACAGTGTTAGAAGAAAAAACTGCTGTGAGTGAATCCCATCGCCGTTTTAGGACAGCAGAAGAGGCAGAAACCTCTCTACTGATCCAGGAACAAAAAAAAAAAAAAAACAGAACGCAAAAAAGGTCGGATATCAATTTGTTTAAGTCATGGATTTAATGTTCAGCGGGCGACATCCTGTTCAACTTGACAGCTTGCATAAAAATAACTTCTACAGTGTATTAATAAAAATATTATGAATCGAGTGTTTTCGTATTGCCTTGGTATTGGCCTTCGGGTGGTTGCATTGATCCTCGGCCTGCGACCTCGGGCCAATACGGCCACCCTTAGGCCAATACCAAGGCAATACGAAAACACTCGATTAATAACATATAGTATAATCCATTACTTTTATTGAATCTTTCATCACCTCAGACGAACTGTCTGTTGACCGTAACTTGACTTGAGCACCAAAATTTATAGGAGATAACGATGCTCTTACGAAAGGTTTTTTCAAACTTAGATATAACAACAACACCCCCCTCACACTAGATTTCTTCCCCTTTTCCATTATTTACGCCATTACGTCTGTTTTATGCTTCTATATATATTGGAATATGTGGCTCATGTTTGAAAGCCATGTTGTCTTTTGGCATGTTTGGGGCATGTCAGCGAATACATATTCTTATACTGTACAAACAACGTCAACGTTAAATGGCTTCACATATTTCAATTAGTTTACCATGAATCTTGACATTCTGAAATTCTGATTTAGTAAAAATAATTTATGTTTTCTCAATTGACTTTTAAGCTTTCCAAAAACAGCGGATAAACGTGTATTTTGATAATTGACTTTCGTCATCCTTTCACGCTAAACCTGGCAACGCCGACAACTTTTATGAGTTTCCTTGCCTTTCATGCAATTTAATATTAAATAGACACTCTTAAAAGGCACACATACTTCGTTACAGTAACATGACTAAGGATTGAATAATAACTAGATAAAATGGATTAAAGACCAACCGAAGGAGGTGGTATTGAAGTATCACCATTGCTAAGGTTACTTGACTAATTGTTATAGCGCCATGTACCGCTGTAGACTGTCATTCTGTTGGCATGTCAGGAAAACAATATAGATATTGCGGTGTTCTTTTAGCTTGTATACCAGTTTGTATTGAACTATTTGTTGACCTTCTGAATACATCGCCTTTCTATATGACTGTTTTAATGTCTCATTAGCGCTAGATGGATATGGCACAGTTGGCCTTCCTTAAGATACAACAACTGCATTTATTTCGTTTGTTTATAACATTTTTAATCCACAATAAAGCTTCCAATAAGCTGTCGGATCATGCCATTTCAAGCTTATGGGACTTCAACTATCATATCACGCTTTGGAAAAAGGTCGATTTATATCTATCAAACGACGGAATCACTGGAGGCCATCTGAATTTGTTTTGATAGATAACGGGAGAAGTCATTGATTTGCACTGTAAAGAACATGATGGGTCATTCTGATAAATATGCGCTGAATACACTTGAGAGATGAGTTTTGGTAATAACCTAAGTTCATACGAAAATCATTTTCAAAGATTGATAATGTAGAAATTATTCCTCTCCTGGAAGATAGAAACCAACAAAAAGAAAAATGGGTTCGCTGAGAATACCGGAACTGTCTCTATGGTAGATATAACACATTCATAGCAGAGTGCCAATACAAAGTAACGTTGAACATGTAAGACAGAAATAAAGCTCAGATAACTTATCCTATGAATTAAATAAAAGGAAAAGTCAGCATTCAAAAAGTAATATGGCGAAATGTTAAAATATCAGCAAGGTCTGTAAACATGTATATTACATCCTGTGACTAGGGCTTGAAAGAGGAAGGACTTTTTGTGAGAATATCCTATAACCGTTACTCTTGATTCCTGTGGGGGGAATATCGTTATTCTAAATTAGCCCAATAACCGTTTATAACGACAGACATTACACTTTCCGTGTCACTCCCCAAACATGATATTACAGGAAGAGATGAGATATGATATTTCTACTAAGTACCAGTAATTGTATTATTTGCCGTTTACTTTGATGAACTCTGAACATGGGGTTCAACTTCCTGCACATTTAACTTAACGGGGTATTTCATTTTCTGTATAGAATTTTCAAGGACTCCTTTTAGACCAGTTGCCTCTTCACTGGAACTTTATAACAAATGTGGAAAGTGTAACTTACTATTTCTTTTCAAGCTGCATCGATTACCCAAAGATTTCAAAGGTCTTTGGCAATATCTGAATTTCTCTAGGTTTATGACCAGGCACAGATACCATTGTACTGACTATAAAAGACGGTCCATTTGAATACCTTCTGGCTCAAATTTTTAAAGATGAGTTCCCTGGCTATTTGCTGTGTATACAAAACTGCTGACGTTATCTATCGAAACATTAAATGGATGGCATGATTGAAAACGGGTTTTATGAAGGAAGACAATAGGTGAGCTAACACCAACCATCTTGTCAAATAAAAGCCCGGCGCGATGAATGTGTAACGTGCTGAGTGGAATGACAGATTTCCTTGATAACCTTATGGTGATAATAATTACTTTGACCACATTAACTTCTAGTCAACGAAAAGGTGGCTTGGGTTATGTAGATTTTGTGGCAGAGCTTTATTTTTTGAATGGATTTGTACCGCACACGTTTTTTTTTTAAAACTGATCTTAAAGGCACACTTGCTGCGAAAATCAGGAATATTGTTTACATTAAAAAGAAAGACCGTTTTCTGTATTTTTCACAGACAATATAAGTTAGGAACGTTCTATGTTTACCAAAATTTAAAAGTTTGGACGTCACTTTGTATTTCTAATTTGAATTTGAAAATTTGAATTGTTAGGTACCCGGAACGTAAACAAACCAAACTGCTCGCAGGGGCGATTTTATGTTTCAGTCGAGTGAGTGAACTAAAGGCACAGTGTAATTTTACGTAGGCCTATTTATCTGAGAAATACAGACTGACGATCGGTTTACAGCGACTGGAAAAGCCTGCTGGTAATTGTTTGAATGTAAACCACAGATAAAAAGGCCTGAAATGAGGGTAAGCCAACACGAAAGTTGACCGACACTGATCGTTGTTGTTGTAATCAGGCTTCGATTCTTCGTTTGCTTTTCACCCCATTTCTACATTCTAAGCTAACTATCTTGAAAATCAGAATGTATGAGCACGGCGCGATTTTTGGCAACTCATGTCACTTAAGTATATTAGAGTCTAATGACAAAATAACCAAGGCATCAACAAGACTTAAGTTTTTGTAAGACTCGTTAAAATATTGATATAAATGTACACAGAGTTGCTTTATTTAAGGCTATAATGTACATATATGTAACATAAGCCAAGACGTTTATACATGCCCTAATATATTGGCTGTTGATGCTATACAACATGCACCTATGCATCTTCGACATTGTAATCTTATATAAGAGCTTGTGTATCGGGTCTATTATTAGAGGTGGAGTGATGTTACTGATGCATACATTTTACATGGATAACGGTAGCTAACATGATACACTGATTGGAATAATAATGAACAGTCCAAATTGTATCATTGTTGTTATAGTCAATTATACATACTCGTACAAAAACACATTTTAACAACAGCCCATCGTCTAATGCGTTCTAATACTCGGCTTATATATGCAAGGAATCCATAACGAGCAACCTATACATATAATCTGTAGCCATATATATCGGTGAAGGTTTTCTGAAAATGTCAAATGCGCTGAGGAGTGTATTTAGTGAAGTGCTTTAGTTTTATTACTGGGATATCAGTTATTGTTGGCTAAGAATAAACCAAAATTTCAACATCCATTATCAATCTTTTATAATGTGTTTCCTTGTTACAAACCATGAATTCACCGTTTGTGTCACGTTGCATGGACTATCATAAAACGGTCACCTTAAAGGATAACTATCAGACACTCCACGTTAAGACTTCAATGAAGTAGTAAATGTGCACAGTATGGTCATTATGACGTGGTTCAAATACACGCACCTGTCTTCTAAAGCAAGTGAATGTCAAAGTGTAGTATATTTTGTAATATCTCAAAGCTAGTCGACGATTGGGAGATGGTGTGATGGCGTGTTCTTTACGCTTAATAAACTCGAGTCTACGGGGAAACATCTTCATTGTCTGTGTAACACAGTACATTGACATGTTAATCAAGTGAGTTTCAATCTGTTATTAACATCGGTCACTCAATGACTGGATATCGACTTCTTGACACACTGCATCAGCTTTCAATGTTTCAAGGCACAACTGGAGTAGAACTTGTATACAACAAATGTATAATGCGATGGTGACCAGGGCTTGCTTTAATTATGCAATGTTTTTTACAGCTTTCAGATTATTGGGCCTATCCTTTACCATGAATAAAAAAACCTACCAACTGCTTCAACCATGCGCTTATGTACGTGGAGTTAGATGCCAGTTCCCAGTTCGATATTCAAATATAAGATAGATGACAGTTGCCAGTTTGATATTCAGAAAATAAGCACTATATTTCCAAAACTATTTAAGATATATTGACCAAACGCCAAAAATACAAGAATTTTTAATCCACGAGATGAAATATAAATGATATTTACCGATAATACATCAAATATTCTATTTATTATATAATTATTAGTGAGATTTTCGTGTATTTTCTGCGACAAACTGAATGATTCGCGGTCACCCCTTGACCTAGAAAATTACCTACATTTGGACCCATCACACATAGACCTGTACGGCGTAAGATAAAATAGAGCGTCGTTTGGCGATTCAACACAACAAAAACGTATAAATTTGCATCGAAAATTCTTATTTTCACGTTGCAATTCATACATGTAATTAATGAAACAAGTTACAGTTTGAACAAAATACTTATTTCGTAAAAAAAAACTGCGTTTGCCTGCGCGGAAGGACACACGTTGCACGTGCGACAACACACATCGAGGTTCGCTGTCATCGACGGTGAAGTTGAACATTTCATATACTTCAGTTTTTAATTAAACTTTTAAGTGGCGAAGTCTTGTTATTTTAAATGAAGATTTACCAGATTAAGTGTGTTGAAATGTGCTAGGATAAATTAGATCTTTAATTTCTCGTTACCAGAATCAATCGAGTCGCTTCTTTCACACTGGCATTTTCGCCCAGGCCAGAGCGAGCGTGACGATCAGCCGTCACTAAGACCATATCCCACAGTCTTCGGTTGCAATGATTTGCGTCGGCTCTTGATACATTTTCTATATTCTTGAAAATAATCAATTTCAATGTTCCAGGTGTACCACATTGTTTTACATTTGGCCCTATAAAGTGGGGTAGACTTGCAACACGCCTTGACATTTAGCAAATCCTGCTGCCCCAGGCCTAAGTAATGATACCCCGGCGAGCACCACAGAAAGGCCAAAGCGAAAACAATGTTTGGTTTGTGTAAAAGTGTTTAACTAACAATTCATAACGCTAAGAATTATTCGATAGTATATAAAATGAGACTTGATTACAAATTTTAGCCATTATCACAAATTGAAGATTCATTCATGAGAAGGTAATTCCAATGAAAATAGTTCCGGCACTGGCAGTGATGATATAAATGTTATCGGAAAAAATGGTGATATCACTTATATCAGAGCTGTATAACTCAATATCTCACTACTAATTATATAATAATTAAAGATATATTAAAAATGTGACAAACTTTTCCCCCAAATTTACGAACTGTATAACATTTGATACACATGCTTGGTTGTACAATGTCTTCTGAGTGGATTTTTCACTCGGTCGCTGTGTGTGGAAGAGTTGCCAGATACTCGGGGCTGTTTCCTCCCCCACTAAGCCTGGTAACGCCGCCATATAAGGGCGGCGTAAAACATCAACCAACCAATCAATCTATTCAATGCCTATCATGCACTATATTGAATATGTGACAATCGCCATTTGTGATTTTTTTATATGGAATTACTACGGCTAAAATGATCCATTAGCGTTTTTAGGTTCCTTACTTCATAACTGGAAAAGCTTTGTTGGGCTCCCAGAGGATAAGGAAAGTTTGATTGGCTGAATGACTTAGAGGCACCAAACATTTGGATGGTGCAAGAGATAGGTGATTCAGGACGTTAGTATCGGTCTAGACAGCACCCAGAAACCCCAAACAACGAAATGTTTGTCCAAATCTCCATTGTTATTTCATTTTTCTTCATTCTTTGTTCCGTATACCAATCTTCAAAACACGACTTAAAGGCAAAGCTTTATAATCTTCTAGTGGTTGTTTGGGTGTCTTATAGACGGGGTATGTATGCGATTCCTGTAACTTATCATTTCGAAGAGCAAGATTGTTTTTTTACACCAAATCACAGTGATTTTCTCTGGAACAGCCAATTCCGTCTTCTTCATTAGAACAGCCAGCTGTCCAAGTTGTACAATTAATGAGTTTGGGCACTCCTGTTCGCCACAAATTACGTACACCCAGCAATAGTTTGTAAATCTATCTGCCAGATCTATGTGGCAGTTTGACTCTAGTAAGTTACCACAAACGCCGTTAATGATTGGTAGAAACTCGCGTGAAGACATTGGCATCTACCTAAATTGAATGTTTAGCTGTCTGTATAAAACATACCAAAATTATCGTGATTTTAAGCTATTTACGAAAATTGACCATTAGGGTGGCTCATTTGAATATGAAAAAACATCACCATTTTAACAGAACAATCCACATGTACATCGGATAAATTACAAATAGTGTAATTTATTTTAAGCGACAAAACATTTAAATCACAGAAAATGCATCTTTTCTTTCGTACTATGTGATGATGAATTGGTGATTATTGTATTTGTGTATTCTTATCTTGTAGATTTTCAGTTACTTTGGCCATTGCTTATATTCTTAATCATTCAAGTCGGGAAATATTCCTTGGCAGTCGTTATTGGACTATCTATCAAGCACCGACAGCAAAGAGACAGTACATTGGTATTACGTTTGATTTTGTATGCCGTCCGATAGAAAGGATTCTAATCCATTAGTTTTATTAAATCTTCCATCATTTTAGATAGTTTTTCTTTTGACATTCACTTGGCTCGGATATATCCTTTTGATATAGGGTATTAGAAGCCGCGTGTATCAACTTTGTCTTATCGATTTGACTTCAACCATAACGCACATGTATATATGACCGGCTTCATTTTCTTGCCAGTTCGACTTCCTAAGATTCTCAGTAAACTCTCATAATCAACCAATCCTTTGAAATATTTTATAGTATTTTCTTGTTTAATGAAATAATTCTAAATTGAAGTTCGCCACTGGTGTTTATAAACTGTGTCGATGGAATATGTATGTAAAACATGCATTACATATAAAAACTATTCTTCTATCAAAGATGCTGTATATTTTGGTTTCAGCAGATAATAAAAAACAAAATGTATACCATTTTTCAGTCTTATCTACTTGAATTGTTCCATATTTCACCCTGAGTGTTGGAAACAGTCAAGCATCAGTACTGAGAAACAGTAGTAGGACATTTGATGCATTACAACTTGCCAGAGATGAAAGATCGGTTACTGAGTCAATAAGGTACTTCCACCATCATAACGTTACATTTTGGGCAATGTCATTAACGTGTTTAAAACCTTGATTATGATAGAAAACAGCAAACAAACTAATATTTTTTTCATGCAAACATTATAAAAGACTCGTTGCCCGGTATTGTTTACACTTTTTTTCATAATTTCTGTAAAAGGGAAGTGTTGCACCAGCTAGTTTTAGAATAATAATCTCGATTTTTTACGGCTATCCTGCGTGTAATTTTAGATTTACGACAAACAAATTGCGACACACGTGAAGTGGAAAGATATGTTTGGAATATGTAGGTCAGTGCTGCAACCGTGTGTCATTTTTTAGCCAAAAGTTTTTTTTTAGTGAGGCTGCAATTCCATTTGACGTATTGTGCTCCATAACGTCAGCTGTAGACGTCCATGTTAACGCTCAGCTACATGTCCAATTCAACGCCGGTGACAGTAAATTTGTGGAATTCCCACGAGACTTTTGCTCCCGAATAGAGCCTTTGTTTGATAAACTCTTCACCATTCGGGACTTTGTCAGATTTTGCTAACATTCCAGTTTTTTTAATATAAATTACACCCCACCTCTCGGTAAAAGGCAACACTGCCATACTACCGGGTATATAGTCAGCAAGAGAATAGGTAATCCACTTTCTTTTATTAAGTCTACACGGCTTACAGACTGTTTGTATCCAGTCCAGTTGTCTATCTCTCATGCTAGTTGGTAACTTGATCATTGGAGTCCAATTTCCTAGTTACAAGATTACTCAACTGAATGTGGTAGAGAGTAATTGTGTTATTTCTCACGTATAACTCAGTCTGTCCACACGTCGTCTGGTTTGTCAGCAAACATACTGATAACGCTACTGGGTATTAATGGTGTAATGAACTGGACCAAAGTGGCTGCTCTTAGATCTGAATAAACACTGTAAACCAGACGCTTTGATTGGATAGATGCTCTATGAAAATCCAATTGGGGTTAACTTGAGAGAGGATGTTTACATTGTCTGGTTGTGATGATGAAAATTTAAAGTGAATCTCTACTGGTGCCATGAAGTTAGTTGTAGAACTCGACAAATTAAACTTTTATCGGTGGATAATGAAATACGTGTAGATTGTATGAGATTTATAACACGTTGATGTTGAGTTGATTTCGTCATAGGATATTAGTTACACACTATAGAATGTGAGAATGTAAAATGTGATAATGGTCGAAAGTGTTCTGATATATGATCTTTCTGGTACAAACATACGATGTATGAATTGTGAATGTATGAACTATTACCAGAATGTTTAATTTTAAAGATATTGATTGATTGATTGATCTTTATTCACCAATAAACGAATTTGTACATGTTTACATGATAATTTTGTAAGGCATTGGCGGGAGTAAAGCACCGAACGGAGCTTGATCTATTCCAAGTAGAGGTAAATTAAATTAAAAGGCGGATACAAAAAAGGGTGAAAAAGATTAACGCTCAAATAAACAACATATATACAATATGCATGTGCGTATAAATTTCCTATATGAATAACATTACGTTGATAGTAGATGTTGTAGCAGATGTGCTTTTAATTTTGATTTGAAAAGTGAAGTTGAATTAATGGCTCGAATATTTGTTGGTAGTTTATTCCATTCTCGAGGTCCAGCGGTTTTAAATGAATAATAAGATAGATTGCTTTTATATGTTGGTCTGTTTAAATCGAGTAGTCTTGTGCGGGTTCCATAGTCATGGATTTCAGTCTGTTGTAGTAAATAGTCTTTGAAATTAAAAGGAATAAGTTCAGAATGATAGAAGAATTTATGGGCTGTAAGAAGTGTGCGAAAAATATTAAGTTCCTGTAGGGGCAGAATCTGTAGCTTGTGAAATAAAGGCTGTGTATGGTCAAGGCGTTTAGACAGAGTTATGGTGCGAATAGCTCTTTTCTGAAGTAGTTGAAGGGGACGAAGGTGAGATATGTAAGTGTTGCCCCACAAGACATTGCCATACAACAGGTAAGGGTATATAAGAGAATAATAGAGGATAAAAAGCGTTTTCTTGTTAAGAGAATCTTTAATATTGTTAAGTATCCCTATATTTCTTGAGATCTTTTTACAGACGTGGTTAATATGTGTTGTCCAGCTCAATGTGTTGTTAAATAGGAAACCAAGGAACTTAAATGTTTGAACTCTTTCGATTACAGTAGTTGATATGGTCAGATCTGGAATGTTGGTAATTTTTCGTTTAGTAAGGGGTCGTATGAGCATACATTTGGTTTTATTAATATTTAAAGATAAGCGATTTGCGCAGAACCAGGTGTTGGCTTTCTCTAATTCTTCAGCGGTGGATTGAATTGCGTCATTGGCATTGTTGGCGGACAGAGTAGTGCTGGTGTCATCTGCAAAGAGTATGAAATTAAGGAGATCAGTAGATTTAGATAAGTCATTGATGTACAAAAGAAATAATATTGGACCCAGAATAGAGCCTTGTGGGACGCCACATTGGACAGGCAAAGAGTTGGAGAGAGTATTGTTGAAGGATGTTTTCTGAGTTCTGTGGGATAGATAGCTATTGAACCAGTTATTTGTGATATTCCTAAAACCGTAATGACTGAGTTTTTCAAGGAGTATGCTGTGGTTTACGGTGTCAAAGGCTTTTGAAAGGTCTAGGAAGGAGACAACAGTGTAAAGCTTATTTTCCCTAGCATTTATAAGTTTTTCGTATAGTGATGAAGCTGCATATAAAGTAGAGTGATTTTTTCGGAAGCCGTATTGGTTTTTGTCAAGGATATTATGTGTTTCAAGAAATTCAGAAATGGAGTTAGTAGCTACTTTTTCCAGGATTTTACTTATGCAGGGCAGTACTGATATGGGGCGATAATTTTCAAATACATTTGATCTCCCAGACTTAAAAACAGGAGAAACTTTGGCGGATTTTAGTAAGTCGGGAACAACGCCTTGAGAAAAAGATAGATTGATTATATGTGACAACGGCAGAAAAATGTATTCAGAGACTAATTTAAGGATAGATATGCGAATTCCATCTAAGCCAGGAGACGCAGATGATTTTAGGGACGATATTATGGATTGAACATAAACAGGTGTTACATGCGGAAAAGTAAAGTTTCTGTCAACTGGAATTCCGAGATAGTCTGAATAGTGAGTATGCACCTGAGGTATTTTTTATTCGAGTTTGGAAGCAACAGTGCCGAAGTATTCATTGAAGCTGTTAGCTATAGTTGTTTTGTCAGTGGTGTCGGTACCATTAATATTGAAGGAGGAAGGCAATTTAGCAGATTTGTTTTTGTTCATAAGTTCATTGAGAGTTTTCCATGTATTTTTTATATCCGCATTATATTTGTTAAATTTGTTTTCGAAGTATGTTTTCCTGGCTGTGCGTAGAATGGAATTAAGTTTATTTCTGTAGGTTCTGTATAGTTTCCGTGAGATTGGATCTTTATTTATCAATTGTAGTCGATACAGTCTGTTTTTTTCATGGATTGATGTTAAAATGCTGTGGGTAATCCAGGGTTTTTTAATGCTTGTTTTGCTTACACTTAAGGTGGTTAAAGGAAAACATTCGTAATAAATAGAGTTAAATTTATCAGAAAAGGAAAGCATAGCTCTGTCAACATCGTTGGTCTCCTGAAGAATAAAGTCCCAGTCCGTATTCTGTATTTGTTGTATAAAATTGTTTTTCTCATTATTTGTGAACTTGCGGAATTTAGTAGTTTGTTTTGGAAGCTGGTGTTTGTGTTCGGATTTTAAAACATGAAAGATAGGAAAGTGGTCGGATATGTCAGTTAAAAGAATTCCGGAAAGAAGATTGTCAGTATGGAAATTTGAAAAAATGTTATCAATAAGAGTGGCAGAGCGTGATTGAACTCTGGTTGGCTTGGTAATCTGCGGAAAGAAAAAATGAGAACTAAGGGTATTGAAAAATGTTTTTGAGGGTGGATGGCGATCCATTTTAAGTAGGTCAATATTAAAATCTCCCATTAAGATACATTTTTTCTTTTCTTGCTGGCATGTGTCTAGAATTGAGAGAAGATGGGTGTTGAATTCGGTTACATCTTTACCGGGAGGGCGATATATAATGCCTATCAGATATGGTTTGTTGAAGATAAGAGAAGTGTGTTCTAACATCCATGAGTAGGGGAATGCGTTGACAACTCGTGTATGTATGATAATGGAATTATTTAGGTCAGTTATGTATATGTTGCCTAAGTCAATGTTGGCTTGCTTACTTGGTCTTATTCTGGAGTATTTCACCGGTATTGCACAAACCTATAGCTCCGTCGATTGAACTGTTACATAGTTCTCTGTTGGGATTTTGACAATGTTCTAAACGGGAAGTCTGCCACATACTCTTTCTTCGGAATTGCAACGCGCGTAAAAAGTTAACATCTAAAATAAACGTATATATCCCGACATATTTTAACATACGACTCAAAATTAAGATATCGATAGTGCAAGTATCCGGTTGTACGTGACTCTCTGGCCAACGGCATAAATGCGTTCTAATCGTGTCTTTTGCACACCACAAACCGGGGGCGAGAATATCGGATTCGATACCATTTCAACTAGTCAATCAGTATTGCTGGATTCTTTGTTTTCCTGAAGCTCATGTCACCTTTGTTTATCTTCGAGTTATGATAGGGGAGACTACTCAAGGAAATTTACTGTTATCCAAAACTAGGATTGCTCTATAAATTAAAGTGGCATGAGCTGTCAAAATTCACGTTTTTTCATATTTTCTGATCCTCACGACGGTAAGAGGCTTTGAAGGTCATTGAAAAACTAAATGATTAGCGTTGGAATGAGGAAAATCTATACAGTATGTGGCCTACACGAACCGGACTAGTGTTAAAAAAGTAAACAAAATTTAAATAACCGGGACGACCATTCATTCATTCTAAGCCAAACTTACTTCATAACAATACTTTATCGTTCATTCTGGAAACTAGAAGCACTAAAAAGCGTCTGAGTTATATGTGTACAGAAAAATAGCCGATAATTTCAACATTCTGTTTTACGTCAAAATATCAACATTTTGGCAGCTCATGCCATTTTAAAATTGTAATATTTGGGTTTGCACAATATCGTGAGTAACATTTTTGTATCCTTTATTAAGTTTCCTTTTAAGTTACAATTGATAAGTTTAAGCTGTTTTACCAACTTATATGATTTATACAATCTCAAATATGTTGTCGTTCTATCCGAAATAAATATCGCTGTTATTGTATTCATCTATTTAAGAACTGTATTTGTTTTATTCCGTTCAATAGATTTACACGTTCAACGAGTCAGATGAATATAATTTGATTTATTTCTTCGGCCGGATCCATGCAACAGTAATGAAAATGACAACAGAGGACGATTCTGGTCAATTCAAGATTGTTCGTCGCCAGAGGAAGGATGTCATAACCCTACACTTGGGAACCCTCAATCGACTTGTCGCTGAGGAAGATGAAGACGGCGTTACCGAGCGGCTAGACAAACAATTTAACGTTCTCGTCCTGGTTAGCTTGAGACTGCGTATACAAGCATTGAGCCCACCCAAAACTTGAACATAAATATCATAAGCGTATTTTACTCTGAATAATAACCTTACATTAACAGGTTTTCTATGGCCATAAAATCCTTTAATCGTACCTTAAACCCCACATATGTGTAGAACATATGGAAATGACATTGTTTCTACTCCGGTGATATGCCCTATCAAATCTCACAGAAGAACGGGATTATTTTATTGTGAACAAATGTTGGTTCAGAATATCTTCTCATCTCTTCCCGTCACACTTACTTTAGTACCGATCCAGTTAAAGTGGTTTTCGGTGTTGAATAATCGGATATGCTTTGTCTGAAGTACCTCCTTATGTTCTACAATCCTGAAGCCACAGATGTTTTGTATTCTTATTTCTCCCATACTCAATAGAAACATTTTGTAACGTTAAAGTTGTTCGGGATTCTACCAACAATATAACAATGACTTAAAACTACATGTTTAACAATATAGCATACATGTATAACGTCAGTCCCCATTAAACTGTTTCTAGTATTAAGACCCTCTATAATGCTATATATCTATCTGCCCAATCATATATCTAAAACAAATGACAACCAACGTTTATTAAAGTGGCATGAGCTGCCAAAATGTTGATATTTTGACGTTAAAACAGAATGTTGAAATTATTGACTATTTTTCTCAAGATGTATAATTCAGAAGCTTTTCAGTGCTTCTAGTCTCGAGAATGAACGATTAAGCATTATTTTGAACTAACTTTGGCTTAGAATGAATGAATGGTCGTCCCGATATTTAAATTTTGTTTACTTTCCGAACACTATTTCGGTTCGTATAGGCCGTAGACTTTATCGATTTACCCCATTCCAACGCCAATCATTTAGTTTTTCGATGGACTTTAAAACCTTTGACTGTCGTGCCGATCAGAAATTATGAAAAAAATGTGAATTTGGCAGCTCATGCCACTTTAATGCAAATTAACTCGATAATAAAATTGAATTCGAAGACAAAACCAATGTGGCAGGCAGTGATTGTCGCTATATAAAGGTAACAGGTGATATGATGAGGGTCGGTTTCTATATCCCATTGGGTTAGAATTAGTTGAGCTGATGTGGCTTCCGTAAACTAATTAGCGACATCCGTTGACGAAGCTTGTTCCTCTCCTCGGTGTTTCATAGAACAAATAACTGGGGTTTGGTGTCCAACAACTCCTACCCACAGGGAGAAGTGCTTTCAGCGACACATGATTGTGTCAATCTAAGTACCATTGGGATGATTCCGTTAATTGCTTCCCTCTTGTAGCGTTCATGTTCAGAATATATGGAGTATTGTACCACTATTGACATTCATCCTTAATGACATAGAAAATGGCGAGAGAGAAAAAATAACCGTAAAAATACTGTACTCTTGTGGGCTTTTTACAGAAGACGAAAGCTTCCGTACCTTAATTTAAGGAAAACCGAAGCAGATATAGGAAAGGCAATCGTAATAAGATTCAATTCTACAAAAAAAACAGCAAAACTGATCTTCTTTGCCTACCTTTGTACTCTCAATGTTAAGGGCCGTATTTTTACAAACATACGAGGTAGACTTGAAAATTTAAATACTGCGGAGTTAATGAATGTTTGGAGACAGAAATATTCTGTACAGACGTATCAACTTATTTTTCTCTCTGTCAACGTCAAGCTGATAAAAAACAAATGTGTATCCGTGGTGAGAAATGTTGATAAATGAGGAAGCCTTTCCAGTGGTTATTTTTCTTCCGATTATCTTTTAAAACGTATTTTATTAGATTATAAAAAAGAAAAAAGTTAAATTCAATAAGACCTCTTACTGCTTTGTGGAATTTGTTTCTCATTTGCCACATTTATTCGGAAACATATTTTTGTTCCAAGCTGTGACTTATTGTTTTTACTAATGTGAAGACCTACTCAGTCAAGATCCGTTTTTGCGGTTTAATATATCTCTGCTGAAACTTTGACAACTTGACAAACAGTTTACATTGTACGGGCTAAATCGCTGTTCCCTCTGTCCGTCTGTCCGTCCGTCCGTCCATAGTCACAGTTTTGTCCAAAATACTCCTCCAATGGGTCTCATTCCATATGAAGACAGGGTTATCATGTAATCGCCCTTCCCTCCCTCCTCCCTACCTCCCCCCCCTTCTGCTGGCATAAAGTTTGTATGTACACACATACATCTGTCTGATCGTTGTGCCCTCCGTCCGTCCGTCCGTCCGTCCGTAGACGCAATTTTGTCCAAAATACTCCTCCCAGATGTTGGTTCTTTTTTAATGAAACTTGACAAATGTTACCAATGATATGAAGTTGTCCATGTCCTACTTGCAAGGAGATATTTTTTACATATTTATGACATTTTGGACTCATTTTGACATTTCTCTGTTCTGCCATTTGTCTGTTCATACATTTGTTTGTAGACACAATTTTGTCCCATTGTACAGTTGTACGGTAGTTGCTGTGCTTGTCATATAAGCCTGCATGTTTCATTATTGTGCTTGGGGCACTCTTGATAGCCTACTTCCTCGTAGTGAGTGCTGGTAACATGATCAGCAAACAGCCTCATAGTCTACTTTCTTGTTGTCGATGCTAACTAAACATGACCAGCAAGGAGTATTTTGCATGATATTTTGTCTTACTCCATCATTTGTCACAGACGTAGCAATAAATCATGCCCAATTCATGTGTCTCCTCCTCTTGGTGCTGTTTCTCCACATATTATAGTGACCATTCCCTTATATCAGCTGCCATTCCTTGGACAAACCTCTTTCACTAACAGGTAGGCCAAATATGTAACCTTGGTAATTCTGCCATTCATGTTTGACTAATATATAATCCACCCATCCAACTCACTGTCTTAACACTAATACCCCCTTACACTTCCTTGAATTTATGTTGTTGATAGATGTTGGCCTTGGCTGGTGCCAGTTCCTGCAATTTTGATGCAGTCTGCTGCTGTCATCATCTGCTCATGTAAAGTCATATCTGCATCTCATAGCTTGTTCTCCTTGCTTACTTGCCAGCAGAATTATCATCATATTCTGTGTTTTTGCATTTTCAATTTCATTGTTGGTTTTCTCATCACTTATCACTGACCATTATATTATTGTTTTGATGCTACAATTCTCAGATAGGCCGACTTTTCTTGCAGAGCGGGGGGTATCTCAGTTATGTCTAGTTATAGTCTCCTAGAATTCAAGGATAACCTGATGGCGTCCTCTCAACGTAATCAATGAGGGTATTAAAAAAAAATGGTATTTTATTACCGTTGTGCTCTTTGACTTGCAATAAATGGGCTTTGGTAACACCTTACCGAGCAATAAATAGCATCTGAGTTTCTAATACCCCTGGAATCTGCAGTAAACCAATATTACGCTTTCAGCACTTGACTGGAAGACACCGAGTGTATTTTGATGTTAATCGTCATTTAGGTAGGATTAGAGTTTAGCTACCGTCAGTTAAACACCTGTGATTGATTATTATCTGACATACAAGGTCTATTCAAAAGGAAAAAAAGATACCAAAATAAATTAGACGTTGTAATTGATATTTAAAGATATATAAATAAATCGAACGCATCAAACTTATTTGCAAAATACAACCGTTTCAAATTTCATTAAAAATGTGACAAACTTTCCCCCAAATTTACGAACTGTATAACATTTCATACACATGCTTGGTTGTACAATGTCTTCTGAGTGGATTTTTCACTCGGTCGCTGTGTATGGAAGAGTTGCCAGATACTCGGGGCTGTTTCCTCCCCCACTAAGCCTGGTAACGCCACCATATAAGTGCGGCGTAAAACATTAACCAACCAATAAATCTAGTTAATGCCTATCATGCACTATATTGAATATGTGACAATCGCCATTTGTGATAAAGTTTTTTATATGGAATTACTACGGCTAGAATGATCCATTAGCGTGTTTGAGTTCCTGACTTCATAACTGGAAAAGCTTTGTTGGGCTCCCAGAGGATAAGGAAAGTTTGATTGGCTGAATGACTTAGAGGCACCAAACATTTGGATGGTGCAAGAGATAGGTGTATCGGTCTAGACAGCACACAGAAACCCCAAACAACGAAATGTTTGTCCACATCTTATTTGTTATTTCATTTTTCTTCATTCTTTGTTCCGTATACCAATCTTCAAAACACGACTTAAAGGCAAAGCTGTATAATCTTCTAGTGGTTGTTTGGGTGTCTTATAGACGGGGTATGTATGCGATTCCTGTAACTTATCATTTCGAAGAGCAAGATTGTTTTTTTACACCAAATCACAGTGATTTTCTCTGGAACAGCCAATTCCGTCTTCTTCATTAGAACAGCCAGCTGTCCAAGTTGTACAATTAATGAGTTTGGGCACTCCTGTTCGCCACAAATTACGTACACCCAGCAATAGTTTGTAAATGTATCTGCCAGATCTATGTGGCAGTTTGACTCCAGTAAGCTACCACAAACGCCGTTAATGATTGGTAGAAACTCGCGTGAAGACATTGGCATCTACCTAAATTGAATGTTTAGCTGTCTGTATAAAACATACCAAAATTATCGTGATTTTAAGCTATTTACGAAAATTGACCATTAGGGTGGCTCATTTGAATATGAAAAAACATCACCATTTTAACAGAACAATCCACATGTACATCGGATAAATTACAAATAGTGTAATTTATTTTAAGCGACAAAACATTTAAATCACAGAAAATGCATCTTTTCTTTCGTACTATGTGATGATGAATTGGTGATTATTGTATTTGTGTATTCTTATCTTGTAGATTTTCAGTTACTTTGGCCATTGCTTATATTCTTAATCATTCAAGTCGGGAAATATTCCTTGGCAGTCGTTATTGGACTATCTATCAAGCACCGACAGCAAAGAGACAGTACATTGGTATTACGTTTGATTTTGTATGCCGTCCGATAGAAAGGATTCTAATCCATTAGTTTTATTAAATCTTCCATCATTTTAGATAGTTTGTCTTTTGACATTCACTTGGCTCGGATATATCCTTTTGATATAGGGTATTAGAAGCCGCGTGTATCAACTTTGTCTTATCGATTTGACTTCAACCATAACGCACATGTATATATGACCGGCTTCATTTTCTTGCCAGTTCGACTTCCTAAGATTCTCAGTAAACTCTCATAATCAACCAATCCTTTGAAATATTTTATAGTATTTTCTTGTTTAATGAAATAATTCTAAATTGAAGTTCCCCACTGGTGTTTATAAACTGTGTCGATGGAATATGTATGTAAAACATGCATTACATATAAAAACTATTCTTCTATCAAAGATGCTGTATATTTTGGTTTCAGCAGATAATAAAAAACAAAATGTATACCATTTTTCAGTCTTATCTACTTGAATTGTTCCATATTTCACCCTGAGTGTTGGAAACAGTCAAGCATCAGTACTGAGAAACAGTAGTAGGACATTTGATGCATTACAACTTGCCAGAGATGAAAGATCGGTTACTGAGTCAATAAGGTACTTCCACCATCATAACGTTACATTTTGGGAAATGTCATTAACGTGTTTAAAATCTTGATTCTGATAGAAAACAGCAAACAAACTAATATTTTTTTCATGCAAACATTATAAAAGACTCGTTGCCCGGTATTGTTTACACTTTTTTTCATAATTTCTGTAAAAGGGAATTGTTGCACCAGCTAGTTTTAGAATAATAATCTCGATTTTTTACGGCTATCCTGCGTGTAATTTTAGATTTACGACAAACAAATTGCGACACACGTGAAGTGGAAAGATATGTTTGGAATATGTAGGTCAGTGCTGCAACCGTGTGTCATTTTTTAGCCAAAAGTTTTTTTTTAGTGAGGCTGCAATTCCATTTGACGTATTGTGCTCCATAACGTCAGCTGTAGACGTCCATGTTAACGCTCAGCTACATGTCCAATTCAACGCCGGTGACAGTAAATTTGTGGAATTCCCACGAGACTTTTGCTCCCGAATAGAGCCTTTGTTTAATAAACTCTTCACCATTCGGGACTTTGTCAGATTTTGCTAACATTCCAGTTTTTTTAATATAAATTACACCCCACCTCTCGGTAAAAGGCAACACTGCCATACTACCGGGTATATAGTCAGCAAGAGAATAGGTAATCCACTTTCTTTTATTAAGTCTACACGGCTTACAGACTGTTTGTATCCAGTCCAGTTGTCTATCTCTCATGCTAGTTGGTAACTTGATCATTGGAGTCCAATTTCCTAGTTACAAGATTACTCAACTGAATGTGGTAGAGAGTAAGTGTGTTATTTCTCACGTATAACTCAGTCTGTCCACACGTCGTCTGGTTTGTCAGCAAACATACTGATAACGCTACTGGGTATTAATGCTGTAATGAACTGGACCAAAGTGGCTGCTCTTAGATCTGAATAAACACTGTAAACCAGACGCTTTGCTTGGATAGATGCTCTATGAAAATCCAATTGGGGTTAACTTGAGAGAGGATGTTTACATTGTCTGGTTGTGATGATGAAAATTTAAAGTGAATCTCTACTGGTGCCATGAAGTTAGTTGTAGAACTCGACAAATTAAACTTTTATCGGTGGATAATGAAATACGTGTAGATTGTATGAGATTTATAACACGTTGATGTTGAGTTGATTTCGTCATAGGATATTAGTTACACACTATAGAATGTGAGAATGTAAAATGTGATAATGGTCGAAAGTGTTCTGATATATGATCTTTCTGGTACAAACATACGATGTATGAATTGTGAATGTATGAACTATTACCAGAATGTTTAATTTTAAAGATAAGAGAAGTGTGTTCTAACATCCATGAGTAGGGGATTGCGCAGACAACTCGTGTATGTATGATAATGGAATTATTTAGGTCAGTTATGTATATGTTGCCTAAGTCAATGTTGGCTTGCTTAATTGGTCTTATTCTGGATTAGTATTTCCCCAATATTGCACAAACCTATAGCTCCGTCGATCGAACTATTACATAGTTCTTTGTTGGGATTTTGACAATGTTCTAAACGGGAAGTCTGCCATGTTGTTTAACATACTCTTTCTTTGGAATTGCAACACGCGTAACAAGTTAATATCTAAAATAAACGTATATATCCCTACATGTTTTAACATACAACTCAAAATGCGTTTTAATCGTGTCTTTCGAACACCACAAACCGGAAGGGGCGAGAATATCGGATTCGATACCATTTCAACTAGTCAATCAGTAATGCTGGATTCTTTGTTTTCCTGAAGCTTATGTCACCTTTGTTTATCTGGCATCAGTACACAATTAATTTTCCATTTGCCATAATGTTAACGTTTGGCTCTGTCACTCGGTTAGAAACATTCGCCCAGCTAAAAGCCCTGGTGGAAACTCGGAACCACCCTAGAGAAGTCTGCAGTTAAAATCTTGACAGACCAATAAGGGAGAAATCTCAAGATTTTCACTTCCGAAGGGGACAGGGGTGCAGACGACACAAGTCACATTGTTGTCAGGGGCCCAATCACCCCCACGTCAGACAGCTCAATCCGCCACTTTTATTCAATCTTCACCTTTCATATATTTTTCATCATCCTTTCAGATCGTCTCTCTTGGAACTCTCATATAAATCACACTTGTAAAAAAATCTCTCGCAACATAGGACTCATCAAACATATAAAATCATCAGTCAATAAACATACTCTTCTAATTCTTTACTACTCATTAATTCATACTTATCTTTCTTATGCTTCTGGGTTGTGGGCAAATACGTACATAAGTCATCTTAATCAACCGTTTATTCTTCAAAAAAGAGCCTTGAGGATAATAACTTCAGCAGATCGCCTTTCTAATTCCTCTCAATTATTTTCATCCCTGAAAATTCTACCACTACACTCTATCAGCCAGTTTTCAAATCTTATGATCTGTCACAAATATATACACTATCCTGATCAACTACCAGCTCCTCTTCATCATCTATTTAAAAAACTCTCCGATGTCCACCATTACTCTACAAGATCACTCTCTTTAAATCTTCATAGACCCTTCAACTCATCTGTACTTGCTTCTCATTCTCTTCGTTTCTCAGGCCCACGTGAATGGAACAGTCTACACTAAAATCTATTCGATCACAATCTTTGTTCAAATCAAAGTTAAAACTCAACCTCCTTAAACAATAACTAACTGATATAATAGATCCGTATGAGACATAAATATAACTTCCGTAAATTTATATAAATCCATGCAACCTACCTGTAAATATGCCGCCATCAAGAAATCTTGATATTTTAATAATTGATGGGATAGATCAAGTCTTTTAGACTTTATTCCCGCCATTTGTATTTTGTATTTTCAATTTGTGCTAAATATGTTGTATATTATATATATGGTGAATAAATAAACAAACAAACAAACAAACTACTACTTCATTGAGTCACATGAATACTCAAAAAAGTAGTCCTGGCTTATTGGAAGTCCCACTAAACAATGCCCAAAGATATCAACCGAAATCTAGGAACTTCATTCGTACCTTCCGAGAACGGGCTAATCCTAATAGTGGACTTGCTCCTTTACACCCAGGTCAGCTTTATCCAATTTAAGAAATATTTCACCACAGTAACCCCAGATCTGTTCGAAGGATGTCTCTAAAAAATTATACTTATATCTCAAAGATTTGTAGAGTTAGGCTTATATGAATAGCTCACCCCCATTGATGAAATCTTATGAAATCCGTCCAACATGTAATGGGAGAAATTAAATTTCCGACAGAGTATGTATCGATGTTCTCTTTGGCTGTACCCATGGGGCTTCTTATGGTAAATCGCCATCATTAAGACCTATGAAAAATGATAAGCAAACTTTAATTGGACAATCTTGTTATTTTTTTTAAATTTTCAACTAAATTGGGGTATTTGTGTGCCAAATTTATCTGCCGAAATGAAATCTGTGAAAAAAATAAATAAGCCAATCTGTCAAATTATATATTTTTTAAAAGTTACATGACTCCTCTTTCAACATATTAAATTGCAAGTGTCTCTTTAGAAGCGTTCTCAAGCTGTGCAAAAGAAAGTGACCATAGGTATAATCCCAAAATGCCCTCCCAGGCCACTACCAGTGGACAAGGGGAGATAATCCTGCCGTTAGTTGTGTTAGGTAGGGCTCAATCACATTCTGTCTAGACGGATATGCGTCTGCTTTACTCAACCAAGGTGAAATATCAAATTCAAAATAAAAAATGAAGCCCCCCTCACATGATACACCCAAGATTATAACAGAATATATATAAACTTACCCCCCAGCCCCCGTGTCCCAGGTACACACATTAAAACACTTTTTGATGTTGTTTGACAGAGCCTAAACAAGCTGCATGCAGATTGGCAGTGAAGGTAAACTTACCAGTTGTGTTGTTTAATGGAAATAACATGAACCTCAGTCCACTCACATAAGTTAAAATAACACTCAAAACACGGCTATAAAAAGAAAGGTCCAGTCTCCCATCAATCATAGCTTACCTGGTGCTTAACATGAAGGGGAAACGAAAAAGGCAGCAAAATCTCTTCAGAGCTGGTAATGTTGGAAGGCCAAGAAAAACGCAAGCTAGTCCCAGTATCCTGCCCATGGCCAGTTGTTCTTGGATGGACTTGAACACAGCCACTACAGTGCGAAACACAGACAGAGATTTCCCAACAAACGCGACGGAACAAGAGAGCTGTAATCCGCCTCCGAGACGATCACTCAGACAAAATAGGATAACTCGGCCTCTGCAGAAGGAAAAAAAGACAGATATTGCTTCAGGGATGAGGTTAATCGACATTGAAAGCATGGTATTTATGTGGAATGACACAATATCAAAACATCAAGAAAATGACCCTGATTGCAAACCAGTGTTTGAACTGGACCAAAGTGGCTGCTCTTAGATCTGAATAAACACTGTAAATCAGACGCTTTGCTTGGATAGATGCTCTATGAAAATCCAATGTATGCAAGGTCTTGCTTGGTCATATACTTTAAAATGTAGAATTTGCAATTATTTCTCAGAGCCATACAAGCTTTTTAAAGAAGTGAAAAGTCCCAAACCTGGAAAAAATCCTGCTGCCGTCAACCTTGCTCTGCAAGTTGGACTACAAGACACCCCCATGGGAAACACAAGGGCTAGACTTCTCTTCACATCAATGGATGTCCCAGCTCCAGCGAGATCAGGTATGCACAGGACAGCTTGCACTGTGGGAGATAAAATAAAGGAATTAAATACAGATGATATGAAAAAAAAGGTCAGTTTGGTAAAAGATATACAAACTCTACAAGGAAAGAACAAGGACGAGTTTGATGTAGCAATGGATGGTAGATATAATAGTGTCACAATCAGCAGTGCTAAAAAGCCTGGTCAGAATGCATCTCAGGCCATTGGAATAGCATGTGAAACCATGACAGAGAAGAAATATATTGTTTCAGCGACATTCAAAAATAAACTTTGCTGGAAAGGTGCTTGGCTGAAAGGAAGAGGGTTTGAGATAAGCTGTCCGGGTGGTCATCCAGACTGCACAGCCGACACAAACCCAAATGCCCCCTGGTCAGAAAGAAAGATGGGTCAAGATATTGGGCTGGATTTGGCTACACAGGGTGTTAAAATCAATCACGTGACAACCGACGGAGACTCATCTGCAGCAAAAGGCGTGGAAGAAGGTATAAAAAGCATATTTCCATTGTGGAAAGTCACCAGACTTGCTGACCCAGTCCACCTTGGAAGACTTCAATTCAAAAAATGTAATAATGCTGAATTTAGTAAGGACATGTTCCCTGGCAAGACAAGGGAGGCAAAGAAGAAAATGCAGAAAATGTTTAGTCAAGACATTAAAGCCAGGTGCAGTCTAATATTCAATGAACTCATGAATTCATACAGTGGTGACATTGACAAAATAAAGGCTGCTCTGCCGAAAGTGTTGAAAGCCACTTGTCGGTGTTATGCTGGGGACTGTTCAATGTGCAGAAGACATTCAATGGTTTGTTCGGGAGGAAAGTTAAAAAGCTGGTGGGAAAGGTCTATGTTTTTGGCAATCCATAAGCTATACAGTGTAAACATGACCCCTGAAGACAAGAAACTTCTAAGAGCTTATAAGAATGCGCCTTAGTGAAGATGCATTGATGAAAATGAGATTTAATACCAATACACAGAAATGTGAGGCAGTAAATCGATCTTTTAGTGTGTCCCTCCCCAAAAATGTTAACTATTCTAGAAATTTTGCAGGCAGGGCCTCCTCAACAATTCATCGAATAAACAACCCACTTGACGTGTCCGTAAGAGGCAAACTATCCGCAGTTCGGGTGGGCGTTCTCAGTCCCAAAACAGAAGAGAGCCTTGTGTCACTACAGAAAGAGAGAGAATATTCAACCAGATATAGAAAGCGACCTGCTGTGAAAAAAAAACTTCTTAAAAACACTGGGAGAAAAATACAAGAGCACTTGAATTACACATCAGGAAACAAAGACCAAGAAACAGACTATAAAAAAGGCAAACTTAATGACATACAAGTTGAACACAGCTACCCGTCAAAAAGAAAATAGACTTTGCTTCCTTTTCAATTCAATACAGATTTTACAAATAAAGAAAATATCAAATAAAGAAAGAACTTTCCTTTAATAATTTATGTTGTTGTTGTTTACTTACCTTAGTCAGTTAATGCGCAAGCTGAGGAGACAATCGGGGTGCCCCTCATGCCCAAGGCATCTACCTTGGTTGCTACATCTCTGTCTGTTGTTATTAACCCAGTGCTCTTCAAAATTTAGATGTGACGGGTTCACGCAAAGGGAGTTATGACAGAGATGAGAGCAATCCATGTGGCGACTGATGTTAAAATTACCCACATGAACCATGTGAGCTACTCGATGAGCTGGTTTTTTAGTCAACTTGACTGTGACAGGATCCTTTAACGAAAAAACACCATATCTCCCATTATTGGTGAAAGGGCCGGTCCACAGCAAGCAGACACCATTCTCACCGAGCCCCGATCGCAGCCTCAATTTCCCTCTAACCATAGCCAACTGGCTGCTATTCATGTTTTTCAATATCAAATTATATTTTCAAACTGACAGAACGTGAAACTAGCGTCCTTACGCCAGTAAACTCCTAACAGTAGCACTCCACAGAGAAGCCTCTGCTGTTACTGGATTTTTTAAAAATCAAAATCACACGATTTAAATCTCTCTATTATTTTAAACCTAAAACCTTTGGAATCCCAAATTTCACCAACTGGTTCACTAGAAAAATACCTGCTTGGCTAGTATGAAAAAAATTAAATAGCTGGTATCAATAGTTTTCTTACATTGAAACGTTTGGCAGAGGTCTACACTAGGGGTTCCCTGGCATAACAGGCATCAGTACACAATTAATTTTCCATTTGCCATAATGTTAACGTGTGGCTCTGTCACTCGGTTAGAAACATTCGCCCAACTAAAAGCCCTGGTGGAAACTCGGAACCACCCTAGAGAAGTCTGCAGTTAAAATCTTGACAGACCAATAAGGGAGAAATCTCAAGATTTTCACTTCCGAAGGGGACAGGGGTGCAGACGACACAAGTCACATTGTTGTCAGGGGCCCAATCACCCCCACGTCAGACAGCTCAATCCGCCACTTTTATTCAATCTTCACCTTTCATATATTTTTTTAGACAAACTACTACTTCATTGAGTCACATGAATACTCAAAAAAGTAGTCCTGGCTTATTGGAAGTCCCACTAAACAATGCCCAAAGATATCAACCGAAATCTAGGAACTTCATTCGCACCTTCCGAGAACGGGCTAATCCTAATAGTGGACTTGCTCCATCTTCGAGTTGTGAGAGGGGAGACTACTCAAGAAAATTTACTGCTATCCAAAACTGGGATTGCTCTATAAATTAAAGTGGCATGAGCTCTCAAAATTTACATTTTTTTCATAATTTCTGATCCTCACGACACTAACAGACTTTGCAGGTCAATAGCCGATAATTTCAACATTCTGTTTTACGTAAAAATATCAACATTTTGGCAGCTCATGCATTTATTTGGGTTTGCATAAAAAGCAGAGGACGATTCATGCATTTATTTGGGTTTGCACAATTTCGTGAGTAACATTTTTGCATCCTTTATTAAAGGCACACTTGCCGCGAAAATCAGGAATATTGTTTACATTAAAAAAGAAAGACCGTATTCTGTATTTTCCCCAGACAATATAAGTTAGGAACTTTCTATTTTTACCAAAATTTAAAAGTTTGGACGTCACTTTGTATTTTTAATTTGAATTTGAAAATTTGAATTGTTACGTACCCGGAACGTAAACAAACCGATCTGCCCCCTATTGGCGATTTTATGTTTCAGTCGAGTGAGTGAACTAACGGCACAGTGTAATTTTACGTAGGCCTATTTATCTGAGAAATACAGACTGACGATCGGTTAACAGCGACTGGAAAAGCCTGCTGATAATTATTTGAATGTAAACCACAGATACAAAGGCCTGAAAGGAGGGTAATCCAACACGAAAGTTGACCGACACTGATCGTTGTTGTTGTAATCAGGCTTCGATTCTTCGTTTGTTTTTCACCCCATTTTTACAGTCTAAAGCTAACTAGACATGTTTTATGTGTCCTATGCTTAAGTTTAGTGGTATTAGTCGCTCATGTAAATTGATTTTCTTAGCAAATTTAAACAGGCTACGGCGGCAAGTGTGCCTTTAAGCTTCTTTTAAAGCTACTATTGATAAGTTTAAGCTATTTTACCAATTTATATGATTTACACAATCTCAAATATGTTGTCGTTATATCCGAAATGAATATCGCTGTCATTGTATCCATCCATTAAAGAACTGTAATTGTTTTATTCCGTTCAATAGATTTACACGTCTGATTTACAACGAGTCAGATGAATTTGACTTGATTTATTTCTTCGGCCGGATTCATGCAACAGTAATGAAAATGACAACAGAGGACGATTCTGGTCAATTCAAGATTGTTCGTCGCCAGAGGAAGGCGGTCATAACCCTACACTTGGGAACCCTCAATCGACTTGTCGCTGAGGAAGATGAAGACGGCGTTACCGAGCGGCTAGACAAACAATTTAACGTTCTCGTCCTGGTTAGCTTGAGACTGCGTATACAAGCATTGAGCCCACCCAAAACTTGAACATAAATATCATAAGCGTATTTTACTCTGAATAATAACCTTACATTAACAGGTTTTCTATGGCCATAAAATCCTTTAATCGTACCTTAAACCCCACATATGTGTAGAACATATGGAACTGACATTGTTTATACTCCGGTGATATGCCCTATCAAATCTCACAGAAGAACGGGATTATTTTATTGTGAACAAATGTTGGTTCAGAATTTCTTCTCATCTCTTCCCGTCACACTTACTTTATTACCGATCCAGTTAAAGTGGTTTTCGGTGTTGAATAATCGGATATGTTTTGTCTGAAGTACCTCCTTATGTTCTACAATCCTGAAGCCACAGATGTTTTGTATTCTTATTTCTCCCATACCCAATAGAAACATTTTGTTACGTTAAAATTGTTCGGGATAACAATGGCTTAAAACTACATGTTTAACAATATAGCATACATGTATAACGTCAGTCCCCATTAAACTGTTTCTAGTATTAAGACCCTCTATAATGCTATATATCTATCTGCCCAATCATATATCTAAAACAAATGACCCCCAACGTTTATTAAAGTGGCATGAGCTGCCAAAATGTTGATATTTTGACGTTAAAACAGAATGTTGAAATTATTGACTATTTTTCTCAAGATGTATAATGCAGAAGCTTTTCAGTGCTTCTAGTCTCGAGAATGAACGATTAAGCATTATTTTGAACTAACTTTGGCTTAGAATGAATGAATGGTCGTCCCGATATTTAAATTTTGTTTACTTTCCGAACACTATTTCGGTTCGTATAGGCCGTAGACTTTATCGATTTACCCCATTCCAACGCCAATCATTTAGTTTTTCGATGGACTTCAAAACCTTTTACTGTCGTGCCGATCAGAAATTATGAAAAAAATGTGAATTTGGCAGCTCATGCCACTTTAATGCAAATTAACTCGATAATAAAATTGAATTCGAAGACAAAACCAATGTGGCAGGCAGTGATTGTCGCTATATGAAGGTAACAGGTGATATGATGAGGGTCGGTTTCTATATCCCATTGGGTTAGAATTAGTTGAGCTGATGTGGCTTCCGTAAACTAATTAGCGACATCCGTTGACGAAGCATGTTCCTCTCCTCGGTGTTTTATAGAACAAATCACT
Organism: Lepidochitona cinerea; assembly: GCA_963971465.1. Lineage (NCBI taxonomy): Eukaryota > Metazoa > Mollusca > Polyplacophora > Chitonida > Tonicellidae > Lepidochitona > Lepidochitona cinerea. Next base: position 1,175,854 of record OZ020560.1, read on the forward strand.
GGGGTTTGATGGCATTTATATTGATGTCCAACAACTCCTACCAACAGGGAGAAGTGCTTTCACCGACACATGATTGTGTCAATCTAAGTACCATTGGGATGATTCCGTTAATTGCTTCCCTCTTGTAGCGTTCATGTTCAGAATATATTGAGTATTGTACCACTGTTGATATTCATACTTAATGACATAGAAAATGGCGAGAGAGAAAAAATAACCGTAAAAATACTGTACTCTTGTGGGCTTTTTTTACAGAAGACGAAAGCTTCCGTACCTTAATTTAAGGAAAACCGAAGCAGATATAGGAAAGGCAATCGTAATAAGATTCAATTCTACAAAAAAAACCCCAGCAAAACTGATCTTCTTTGCCTACCTTTGTACTCTCAATGTTAAGGGCCGTATTTTTACAAACATACGAGGTAGACTTGAAAATTTAAATACTGTGAAGTTAATGAATGTTTGGAGACAGAAATATTCTGTACAGACGTATCAACTTATTTTTCTCTCTGTCAACGTCAAGCTGATAAAAAACAAATGTGTATCCGCGGTGAGAAATGTTGATAAATGAGGAAGCCTTTCCAGTGGTTATTTTTCTTCCGATTATCTTTTAAAACGTATTTTATTAGATTATAAAAAAGAAAAAAGTTAAATTCAATAAGACCTCTTACTGCTTTGTGGAATTTGTTTCTCATTTGCCACATTTATTCGGAAACATATTTTTGTTCCAAGCTGTGACTTATTGTTTTTACTAATGTGAAGACCTACTCAGTCAAGATCCGTTTTTGCGGTTTAATATATCACTGCTGAAACTTTGACAACTTGACAAACAGTTTACATTGTACGGGCTAAAAACAGTTTTAGTTTCAGTATGTGAATATTCAAGTATTTGAAATTTGGATTTTTTTATTACTTTTAATTGTATTCGTCCTATAAGAAAACGTGTAAAGCAAGCAATTATATTTTACATTTAATACAACACTGTTCAATTTGGGGTCTCGTACGGGGACCTCGTACGGGTGCCTCGTTGGCTCAGTCGAGTTACAGGCCTTTCATCGATGGGAGGCGGGTTCGAATCACACACAGTTCAAATAACATTGACACATTTCTGAGTGATTTTTTTACTCGTCGTCCTTTTTGAATTGATTTGTTGATGTTTTGCGCCACACTGGACGTACTCACCAAAGGTTTGGGTGTCCTCCTAACAAAGAGTCGGGTTTCCTCCTCACGACATATGTGTGGAATAATGTTCAGTACAACGATCAATCAAACTATGTCAGATAAATAAAATCAACGATTTGGATTAGACAATATATTGTGCTATCTTCAGAAAAAAACCCACAGCTAAAAAGATGTGATAAGATTTTTATCTGTAATAATTTTTTTTAAATGTATACAAATGGCTAAAGAGATTACTAGTTTTAATATATAGGATATTTTAATATATAGGATATTCGCTAATCGATTTGGAGACAACTTCAATGAGTTGCCATGCCTTTCATGCACGTTAATATCAAATAGACACTATTAAAAAGGCACACACAGTTCCTCACATTAACATGACTAAGGATTGCATAATAAATAGATAAAATGGATCAACCGAAGACCAACCGAAGGAGGTGGTATTAAAGAAGTATCGCCATTGATATGGTTACTTGGCCAATTGTTTAGCGGCATGCACCACTGTAGAATGTCATTCTGTTGGCATGTCAAGAAAACAATATAGCTATGGCAGCTTTTTTTAGTTTGGATACCAGTTTGTTTTGAAATATTTGTTGAACTTCTGAATAAATCGCCCTGCTATATGACTGTTTTAATGTCTCCTTAGTGCTAGATAGACATGACACAATTGACCTTCGCTAAGATACAAGAACTGCATTTACTTCATTTGTTTATAACATTTTGAATCCACATTAAGTTTCCAATAAGCTGTTGGATAATACCATTTGAAGCCTCTGGAACTTTAGCTACCATATCACGCTTTGGAAATAGGTCGATTTATATCTATCCAACGACGGAATCACTGGAGACCATCTGAATGTGTTTTGCTAGATAACGGGAGAAGTCATTGATTTGCACTGTAAAGAACATGATTGGTCATTCTGATAAATATGCGCTGAATACACTTGAAAGGTGAGTTTTAGTAATAGCCTAAGTTCATACGAAAGTCATTATTCTTCTCCTGGAAGATAGAAACCAACAAAAAGTAAAATGGGTTGGCTGAGAATACCGTAACTGTCCCGATGGTAGATATAACATATTCATAGCAGAGTGCAAATACAAAGTAACGCCGAAAGTGTAAGACAGAAATAAAGCTCCGAGAACTTGTTATATCCTATGGAATAAATAAAACGAAACACCAACATCCGAAAAGTAATATGACGAAAGGTTAAATGGTCTGCAAGGTTTGTTAACATGTATATTACATCTTATGACTAGGGCTTGAAAGAGGATGAACTTTTTGTGAGAATGTCCTATAAACGTTACTCTTGATTCCTGTGGGGTACGGAGTATTTCATTGTCCGTATAGAATTTTCAAGGACTCCTTTTAGAATAGTTGCCTCTTCACGGGAACTTAATAACAAGTGTGGAAAGTGTAACTTAATATTTCTTTTCAAGGTGCATCGATTACCAAAAGATTTCAAAGGTCTTTGGCAATATCTGAAATTCTTTAGGTTTATGATCAGGCACAGATACCATTGTACTGACTATAAAAGACGGTCCATTTGAATACCTCCTGGCTCAAAACCGTTATAAGATGAGTTTCCTGGCCATTTGCTGTGTATACAAAACTGCTGACATTCTCTATCGAAACATTAAATGGATGGCATGATTGAAAACGGGTTTTATGAAAGAAGACAATAGATGAGCTAACACCAACCATCTTGTCAAATAAAAACCTGGCGCGATGAATGTGTAACGTACTGAGTGGAATGACAGATTTCCTTGATAACCTTAAGGTGATAATAATTACTTTGACCACATTAACTTCTAGTCAACGAAAAGGTGGCTTGGGTTATGCAGGTTTTGGTCAGCTTTGTACAGCAGAAGTTTAAAAAAAAAGATCCTAAACTAGTCGTGTATCCCCTAACGTGACATGAACTACCAAATGTTTAATCCTCTTATTACCTAGAAAATCAGAATGTATGAACACGGTGCAGCTCATGTCACTTAAGTATAATAAGTCTAATGACAAAAAAACCAACGTATCAGCCATTTTGTACGTTTTTGTAAGAGTTGTTGAAAGTCTTGCCATTAAAATATTCATATAACCCTAACAATTATATCAAATATTCATATAGATGTAATTGATATCAATGTAGATGGAGTTGCATTATTAAAGGTTAAAATATATGTAACATGAGCCAAGACGTTTATACATACACACACACTAAAAATATATACTGTTAATGGTATTTCTCACACTGCATCCCCAATATTTTCCCCAACTTACTGCTGATTGGTTAAAACATTATTTTCTAAGTTCAGCTAATCAAAACACAAGCTTGCATTCTCAGCATAGAGATAATACGTTCGTTTTGCTTTTATGTAATAACTTGAAGTCATCCTTGTTAGATTACAAGTAATTGTCAGTATAACTCACAACTATGCGAGTCGGTAGCCAATCATGTTATGGTTTACATGCAACGGACTACATTTAGCTACTTCCATATACGGAAAGTCTTTGAATGTACATGACATAATTCTTGACAAAAACAAACTACTTCGTCTGCTTGCCTCCGTTTTTCTAACAAATTACGATTGGATACGAATATATCATATCCATATTTACCCGTAATCGCAAACAATGACATTCTGTATAAATAAATAAACACGGGATAATAAAAACTTTCAATCAGTCAATCTACCCAAACTGGCGCCTCGCAGCTTTCTCAAAGAATATGCATTGGCCTAGTTATGGTAATTGTGTCGGTGTAGAGGTCACAGCAAAACCGGACTTCGTCATCGGATTGCAGTTTATTTTTGTTTTATTCTAAGAAATGCCATTCATGTGTAGGATAAATAGTTTATCTCTTTATTCTTAAGAATTCGTGAGCTACAAAACTGGGTTGAACGATGTGATGTGGAGCTGCATTTCAGAATAAAATGCAATATTTTTGTGTATTGTGAGAAAAAGATTAACCAACTTCACTGCGTTTGTTACAATGAATATCACTCTTATTTATTAATTCCAAGGCGCCAGACTCGAGTGATATTAATCGTAACAAACTGGGTCTCGTTAGTTAACCTCTATACAACATGCACCTACGCATCTTCGACATTGTAATCTTATATAAGAGCTTGTGGATCAGGTTTATTATTAGAGGTTGAATGATGTTACTAATGCATACATTTTACAGTGGTAATGGTTGCTAACATGCTACGCTGATTGGAATAATAATGCACAATCCAAATTGTATCATTGCTGTTACAGTCAATTGTACATACTCGTACAAAAACACATTTTAACAACAGCCCATCATCTAATGCGTTCTAATACTCGGCTTAAATATGCAAGGAATCCATAACGAGCAACCTATACATATAGTCTGTATCCATATCTATCGGTAAATGTTTTCTGAAAATGTCACATGCGCTGAGTAATGTATTTATTGAAGTGCTTCAGTTTTATTACAGGGATATCAGTTATTGTTGGCTAAGAATAAACCAAAATTTCAACGTCCATTAACAGTCCTTTATAATGTGCTTCCTTGTTACAAACCATGAATTTACCGTTTGTGTCACGTTACATGGAGTATCATAAAAACGTCACCTTGAAGGATAACTATCACACACTTCACGTTAAAACTTCAATAAACTAGTAAATGTGTACAGTACGTATGGTCCATATGATGTGGTTCAAATACACGCACCTGTCTTCTGAAGTATGTAAATGTCTAAGTGTAGGATATTTTGTAATATCTCAAAGCTAGTCGACGATTGGGAAATGTTGTGATGGCGTGTTCTTAAAGCTTAATAAGCTCTAGTCTACGGGGAAACATCTTCATTGTCTGTGTAACACAGTACATTGACATGTTAATCAAGTGAGTTACAATCTGTTATTAACATCGGTCACTCAGTGACTGGATATCGACATCTTGACACACTGCATCAGCCTTCCATGTTTCAAGGTACAACTGGCGTAGAAACATTATACATCAAATGTATAATGCGATGCTGATCTGGGCTTGCTTTAATTATGCTATATAGGACGATCTTATATCAATTATATGTTAGCAAAAGTATTACTCTTCACTTCCAGATGTATGTTTATAACTTTAATACAAACCTTATTGTAACACGACCCCTGAGTATTATTTTTCTGGTCTTTTTCAGCGGGACAGCATTACAGTTGTTAGAAGGCCAGTCGACTGTTAATGACTTTGGAAATATGAAACGTGGAAAATACAGCCATGTTCTTATTATCATCTTTTACTAAAGAAACTATATTTTTGGAATGTATTTTTAAATGGCAGCACCCTTTATGAGTGTCTGCAAGACACCTACACGATGTCGAAATAATATCGCTTATCCCACATGAACAAAATAAAATCCCTATACCTTGTACATCAGTGATCAATAACTCACCGTTATCCATTAGTTTTATTACACCCTTCTAAATCTAACTTTTCTTTGACCACGATTTCACTTGAGGACATTCTCCAGATATAGGAGATAAGGATGCCCTTACAATAACATTTATATTAAGTGATTTATGTCGATCACCTGGTCCATTTCCCATTCCTTATATTTAGCTTCGATCTGTGTCTGTGGTAAGATTTCACATAGCCAATAACGTGTGATAAAATATTTACCTGATAAATGCAGATCGTCGTGCGCAACATGAGGTATTTTATTGGATTTGGCATCATACATATTAGCTTGGGGAATAAATTGTCCCGATGTATTGATTCGATCTTGTCTTACAGACCAGCAGTAAACTAGGTGGATCAAACACTATTCGTCCAACATTTAAATATCCGCCAATTAAAATCAACAAGAAACTTTAAAAAAACAAAACAAGGATATCTTTCTGATTCACCTTATCTCTACAAGAGTTCTCAATGATGTCTTTCTGATTCACCATATTTCTACAAGCGTTCTCTAGGATATCTCTGATTTACTTGCTGCAATTTCAAGGAAATAAAAAAAAAGACGTTTTTATTTCTCGATCGGCTTCTATAACTTTCCAGAAACCATGGATAAAAGGGTATTTTGAGCATTTGATTTTGCCATATTTCGTAGATAGCTAGTCGTGGAATGTCCAAATCAAATCTAACACAATACTTTTGTAGACGTGAAAGGTGTCGTGAATTTCACCACGAATCTTATGAACTCTTTGACTTTCTAATAAATAAATAAAAAGTGAATTAATTGTATTCGAATTTATGATGTAATCGGTCGGAAACTAGATGTAAGGTAAACTGTAAAGTAAATTATAACGTTAAACCTAAACAGGTCCATTCTTTCCTTTTTGTATAATGATAAAATTGGACCTCTATTTTTTGCACACGGCCTTATTTTTTACCTGGACACTGGTCAGTGAGATAGTGGTCAAACCAGTCGTAATTCAGTCATCAAAGGACTCAGAACTAGAACTATAGTAGCTATAGTCAGCACGTGTTTTCTACAGTAACGAAGCCTAAGTTAACTATTTAGCTATTTTATTTATCTACGTTTCCGACCAACCCTTTCCTTCAAAAAACATTATTTTTCCTTATCTGCGGCTTCTGTTTACATTTCTTCATGTAGTGAAAAAATCACTACATTGTTGGTGCCGAAACCCGGGAATTGTGTGTGAACAACTGTGAACTTTATCCGCTAAGATGTCTTTATCGTACTTAAAGGGTGTGCGGACTAGATATAAGAACATTTTATCTCGAGAAATAGCTAAAATACAACCTCTGATTTCACAACAAGTGGAAAATGATGATGTTGATAGTCACCTTAAAAGGGTCACTTCTCTTCGTTACAAACTGAGAGAATTTAGTGCTAAATTTGAAGAGGCAAATGAAAAACTTTCCTGTGCATTTGAAACTACTGAAACTAAAGAAAATGCGGCAATGATTAAAGAAACTGAGGAGGAGGCGGCTGAACTACTTGGAGAAGTATATGGCGGGGTGTGTGAGTTATCGGCCCATGAATCAACACTTCAAGACTGTTTCAAACAAACTGAGAGAGAAAACCTAGATCTTCAGGAACAACTGAGATTAATGGCTGATATACAAGAAAAAATGCAGATACAAACTAAACAAATGATTGAGTCACAACAACTTCAACTTCAACGAGTTCAGGAACTACAGGACCCCGGTTCCATTCTTCGACCAAATGAAGGTAATCGCTCATCTGATTCGTCTGTAAATCTCCCAAAATTAGAACTGTTAACATTTACTGGTGATATATTACATTGGAGAGAGTTTTGGGATTCGTTCGAGGCCTCCGTACACAATAACTCTAAACTTTCCCCAGTACAGAAACTAACCTACCTTAAAAGCAAACTTTCAGGTGAAGCTAACTTTACTATTACTGGTCTCTCTCTTACTAATGAAAACTATGATGTTGCTGTAAAGCTGCTTACTGAACGATATGGGAATGAACAAACTATAATTAATGCTCACTATACAAACTTGATGGAACTACCACAGGTGACCAGTAACATAGTTAAATTGAGAAATTTGTTTGACCAACTTGAAAAACATTTTCGAAGTCTCCAAGCTTTAAAACAAGACACCAATCAAGGGATTTTTGTGTCATTAATCTTATCAAAACTGCCACGTGATGTTCTGATTCAGCTTGAACTTCAAAAAGGAAAAACTGAAAATTGGACTGTTGATAGCCTAAGGGAGTCATTAAATACTTACATAACTGCTAGAGAATCAGCCGAACGTCAAACATTACCCATTTGTAACAAAATTAAAGAACAAACTAAACCGAGTTTTCCCAGTTTCAGATCTTTCCCCACGTCTACAGAGAGTCTGCTGACAGAGAGCAAAAGACCAGAATCGAACCAGCAACCTTGGATAAAATGTCATTTTTGTGGAAAATCTCATTGGTCGGACGAATGCACAGCATATTCAACGCTGGATGAACGAAAGGAAAGGATAAAAGGTAATTGTTACATATGTTTGGCGAAAGGGCATAAATTAAAAGACTGTCGCTCTGAAAGGCCCTGCTATCATTGTAACCAAAAAAGAAACCACCATAGGAGCCTGTGTCCGAAAATGTTTACAACCTCTAAAGCTTCTATCCATCTACTTAACAAAGCCGAAAATCAAACTTCTGAACATTCTATGTTAGCCACAAATGAACATGTATTAATGCAAACTGCAACTTGTCAAGTCAAAAAACCAGAAAATACATTCCACCGAACTACACGCCTTCTTCTGGATTCTGGTAGCCAACGATCCTACATAACACAAGATCTTGCAAAACACTTAAAACTTAAAATGGATGATTTCAAAGAAGAAATTTCAGTTATAACATTTGGATCAAGCCAACCACAGCGTATTAAAACTTCTGTAACAACAATTGACATTCAGTTAAAAGATGGTACTTTCCTTTCAATTAAAGCAAATGTTGTTCCAAAAATAACCGGAACCATTCAGCGGCTGCCAATTAACCCAGAACTCTCTAAGCAAATTAAATATCTTGTAAAAGACTTCTCCTTGGCTGATAACCTATCAACAAAAATAGAAACTTCTACTCTAGAACTCCTCATTGGAAATGACTACTATTTGGATATCATTCTTCCTCAAAAGATTGAAGTTTCAAAAGGACTTTATTTACTTGGCTCAAAACTTGGTTGGATAGTAGCAGGTAGAATGAACTCAGAACTCAGCAGCCATATAGACTCAAACTTACTTATACTTACCTTTGGCCAAAACTTCAAAACTGACACTGAAATGTTTACAAGTCCTGATAGTTGTCTCCCTTTCAAACCTAACCTAGAAGACTTTTGGAACCTTGAAACACTTGGTATTACAGATCCCATACATGATAATGGAGACGACTACGCCCTGAACAAACATAGAAACACTGTTACTTACCTGAATGAAAGATACTTTGTCACATGGCCATGGAAAACTGAACACCCAGACTTACCTGATAACTATGCTTTAGCTTATGGTAGGCTAAAATCTTTGATACGCCGTTTATCCAAAATTCCTGGACTTCTGTCAAAATATGCAGACATTATCCAAGATCAAGCCGATAAAGGCGTCATTGAAACTGTAACAAAGGATAAAATAGTCGGCCAACTGAAGCATTACATACCTCACCATGCAGTTGTCAAGCCCAGTAAAACCACCACCAAAGTCAGGGTTGTATACGATGCATCTGCCAAGACACATCCATCCAATAAAAGCTTAAATGAATGCCTATATCGTGGCCCAGTATTGTTACACGACTTATGTGGACTTTTACTTAGATTTCGAACTCATAAAATTGCCCTATTATCAGATATAGAAAAAGCATTTCTCCAGATAGGATTACAACCAACTGATCGTGACGTCACCAGATTCCTTTGGTTGACGGATCCAAGCTCTCCCCATATTGAAAATAACATAACTGTTTACAGATTTTGTAGAGTGCCCTTTGGGATTGTTTCTAGTCCATTCTTACTTGCTGCAACTTTAGAACACCATCTTGATAAAGACGGAAGTCTTGTAGCACAACAAATAAAACAAAATCTGTATGTGGACAATGTTGTCACTGGTTGTAATACTTTATCTGAAGCAGAGCAGTTTTATTCAACTAGCAAGGAGATTTTTGAACAAGCCTCAATGAATCTGCGTGAATGGGTAACTAACAATACTGAACTTAAACACAGCATCCCTGAGCATGATCTTGATAAAAGACTTAAACTAAATGTACTTGGTCTAACTTGGGTTCCCACTAAAGACGAACTTTCTCTATCCACTCCTAGCAGTTTCACAGAAACAGCTATTTTCACTAAGAGGGAAATACTTAAACAGATTGCTTCCTTGTTCGACCCCCTTGGATATTTCAGTCACGTGGTACTATCAGCCAAACTTTTCCTACAGGAGTTATGGTCCGAAAAATACGGTTGGGATGATAACTTACCAGATTTAAAACAAAGAAAATGGTCAAAAATACTGGAAAACCTACAGAAAATTCCTGACACAAAGTTACCTCGATATATTGGACTTGAAAACAACAATGAACTGTCCTACCATTTAATTTGTTTCTGTGACGCGTCCAGTGTTGCATATTCAACAGTAGTATATCTACGTGTGTCTTCAGAACAACAAACTGTGTGTAATCTGATCTATGGTAAAACCAGACTGGCACCAGTGAATAAGAAAATCTCAATTCCTAGATTAGAACTACTGGCTATATTAATTGGTGTAAGAGCACTTAACTTTGTTACTAACCAACTTCATCTTCCCTTAAAACAAAAAACACTGTGGACTGACTCTCAATGTGTGTTAACTTGGATTAAAACTAAATCACCTTTAGCAATTTTTGTGGAAAACAGAATTAAAGAAATAAGAACCCACACTGACATTGAATTCAGATATATTTGCAGCAAAGAAAATCCCGCAGACCAAGCAACTCGAGGATGATTTCACTTTTCGACTGTGGTGGCATGGTCCTGAATGGCTGTGTACCCCAGAGATGTTTTGGCCTACATGGAATGTCCCGCCGATCACCGATTCTGTTGTACGTTCCGTTAACTCTGAAATTAAGAACCCCGTTCTACATGAAGCCAAACTGAGTGTTCATCACAGCGAACAGAACATCCATTCTCTATTAGGTATCTCTGTCACCAACTTTTCTTCTCTTACACGATTACACAGAGTTACAGCATGGGTGCTACGCTACATACAGAAACTCAAGGGCCTTAACAAACAAACAGGCCCCCTTACATCCAACGAGATCCATTCTGCCCGCAACTTATGGATCAAACATATCAAAGGGATCCATTTCGGTACAGTTAAAGACAGTATGTGTAGCGGTACCAAAAACAGTTAGGACTACAGCTAGACTCTGAAGGTATTATAAGGTGTCATGGAAGATTGACTAATGCAGAACTAACTTTTGGTGCAATTTCTCCTATATTAATTCCCAAGCATGACCCTTACACTAAACTCCTGGTTAACAAATATCACAAAGCTCTACTTCACACTGGTGTCTCACAGACACTTGCTCAAATCAGAAATGAATATTGGATTCCACAAGGCAGAACTGTTGTTAAAAAATGTCTTCACGGTTGTATTGTTTGTCGCCGTCAGGAGGGTGGTCCATACCAAATGCCTGCTATGCCTCAACTTATAAAGCAAAGAGTTGCCCGCTCTGCCCCATTCACTTTCACAGAACTAGATTACCTGGGGCCACTGTATGTTCGTGACGTCACTGGCGTTAACAAGGTATGGATCTGTTTATTCACTTGTATGGCCATAAGAGCAATTCATCTTGAGCTTGTGAGAGATATGACAACTGAATCATTTCTACTGTGTCTGAGACGATTTATTGCTAAACATGGTGTTCCATCAGAAATTATTTCAGACAACGCCCCCCAATTTAAATTATCCAAATCTGTTCTTGACGAATTATGGAAACAAGCACTTTTCTCTTACAAAGTCCAGGATTATACTGCTAACAAGGGGATCAAATGGAAATTCATTATAGAATTGTCCCCCTGGATGGGCGGTTTTTATGAGCGCCTTGTTGGCCTAGTAAAAAGAACTCTCCGGAAAGCTGTTGGTAAAACTTTATTAAATTTTGATCACCTACAAACATTTGTCGACGAGGCTGAACGTGTGATCAACTCACGTCCACTTGTCTACCTTGATAATGACATTAACTCTACTATGGCTATTACACCTAATGACTTTCTAACTTTAAATCCAAGATCTACTCTCCCACAGATTAATGAAGATAAATCTGACCCCGATTTTTTCCCTGAAGTAAGTTCCACTAATACAATCATTCAAATTTGGAAAAAAGGACACCGACAACTGGATCAATTTTGGAAAATGTGGCAAAACGACTACCTTTTAAGCCTCAGAGAAAGAACACAAACTCACTTGAAGTCACCAAGAATTTCCTCTCATTTTTCCCCCATGAAAGGTGATGTAGTGTTAATAAAAGAAGACCTTCCTCGATCATCATGGAAACTGGGACGTATACAAAACCTCATAACAAGTCGTGATGGTGAAACGAGAGCTGCCGAAATTCAACTTCCAAACGGCAAACTCCTTAACAGACCATTGTGTTTACTTTACCCCATCGAGTGTCCACAAACTACTGACTATCAGGATTCCTGTACTTCAAGTGTGAACAGTCATGAATCAAACCAGAAAAAATGTCTTCCCAAGAGACAAGCAGCTATTCGTGCAAGAGAACTTATTTCCCATCAGTTACAGTAATTGGTGTGCTGGGAGTGTCGTGAATTTCACCACGAATCTTATGAACTCTTTGACTTTCTAATAAATAAATAAAAAGTGAATTAATTGTATTCGAATTTATGATGTAATCGGTCGGAAACTAGATGTAAGGTAAACTGTAAAGTAAATTATAACGTTAAACCTAAACAGGTCCATTCTTTCCTTTTTGTATAATGATAAAATTGGACCTCTATTTTTTGCACACGGCCTTATTTTTTACCTGGACACTGGTCAGTGAGATAGTGGTCAAACCAGTCGTAATTCAGTCATCAAAGGACTCAGAACTAGAACTATAGTAGCTATAGTCAGCACGTGTTTTCTACAGTAACGAAGCCTAAGTTAACTATTTAGCTATTTTATTTATCTACGTTTCCGACCAACCCTTTCCTTCAAAAAACATTATTTTTCCTTATCTGCGGCTTCTGTTTACATTTCTTCATGTAGTGAAAAAATCACTACAAAAGGTCGCCCATACAGATATATTCAAATGCTGTAACCGAACTCGATGGCAATTAAATCCAATTAGAAATACATTAAATGCAACAATTCTACCGGTGAATTCGTCCAGATGTCTAAAGAGGGTAGCATACCATTGAAAGCAAACATTTCTTGTTAACTTTATCCGAGCAATTGTTCGTCAGGATGTCTTGCAAACATAGCTTGTTGTATATTTCGTCAGAATGTCTTGCAAACATGCTTGTTGTATATTTCGCCAGGATGTCTTGCAAACATAGCTTGTTGTATATTTAGTCAGAATGCCTTGCATACATAGGCTGTATATTTTGTCAGGATGTCTTGCCACCTGACATAATATATGTACAAATTACGCGTCAGAATATAGGCCCCGTAAACAGTACTTGCTTCCGGGGATACACTTAAAATAAATAAATAAACATATGGCTGATATCTGGAACGTTTCTGTAAAATGTCTCTTTTTAAAATACAGGCTTGTCCGTCGCTAAGAGCTTCAGTTTTTACACAAAAACAAAGTATGTGATTTCTGGCATTTTACCATAAAAATAAATTACTTACTTATTTAGTCACAATTCAAAACAGTTTGTACCTCTTTGTATTTTTATTCCCATTTGCAGGTACCTATAATGCGAAGAAACGATGATTACCTATATATATATCCTAAATAATTTGAACTAGTTATTTGTTGTTTCTAGTTATTTCTCTAGCTGAGGGTTACGAAAGTAGAAATTAAATTGAAAAACAGAAAAAAATCGTTGAATCAATTGTCGTTTTTTCATTTGTTTGGTCGGTGGACATAGACAGAAAGTCCTTTATTCGATCAATATACGTATCCAGGATTGTGGCCATCATTAAACTATATTTCCGAGCATCGCACATCGATCACGTATCAACGGGAGACACTATAAAACCAGCGTATTCCGTACATCAGTCACCAACCAATCTCGAGCTGTTCAATATAAATCACTCTAATCCATTAGTTTTATTAAATCTTTCATCACCTCAGACGAACTGTCTGTTGGCCGTGACTTGACTCGAGCACAATATATATATGAGATAACGATGCTCTTACAAAAGGCTTTATCAAATTTATAACAGGAACACCCCTTTCCATTATTTACGCCATTAAGTCTGTTTTATGCTCCTATATAGATTGGAATATTTTTTCTCTATCAACAGACTTTTCAAAACCCCGCAGTCATGTGATGCGAGAGTTACGTTGTCATCAAATTGTCAAGCTATTAAGGAAATTCTCGGACATACTGCGGACCATGTGACAGGTTGTCATTGTACGAGGAGAGTTTGAAATCTGTCAGACCAATTACGAAGCAAGCTTTGGTAGATATAAAATGAAATTCGAACAAATTAATGAGTAAAATGAATAGAGGAATGCTTTAAATGTGTGTTGGGGGTAAAATCTAAAAGGCAGGTAGGGTTAATAGATGTTTAAAACCGGGTTTAAATCTGAAAGCCGAAGTCCTTCCAAATAATTCAATTAATAGCCGTAACTAAAACACTTGGGGATTTATTATGCAATTGAAAAGTTCCCTTAGTTAGTGAAATTTGTGGGGCAAAGCCAAGTGAAGACGCTTAACATTGTGGAACAGCTCGGCTATATACATCTGATGTCACGCATATCCTTTCATTCCGGCCTGTAGGAGTTATAACTACAAATCTAAGAACTTTGAGAAAACTTTCTTCTGAGAAAACATGGATACGTATAACGTATCATTGAGGCGAACAAATTTAAGGTGTGTGTTTGTTCTCATTGATTTAGATTTACACGTAAGAGTCCTTTGTCACATAGATTGACGTGGGATAATTGACGTTGCAACAGGCTCACACCCCACAAAAACTGCAATGGTTAATGAAAACAAAATATATATTTTAAATAACAAACTAATGTTTTAGTTCAAAATACCCAGACGTGTTTTTCATGTGAGTAAAATATACACGGTGCTAAACACTAAATGCAGTAAATGCGACATGGAAATTTGCTAAAAGCTAGTGTGACGGAGAGAAACTCGTCTCTATTACGATTTTCTTCTCACTGAGTCGTTAATTCCTGGCCCACTCATTTGTATGGTGTTTTTATCGTCTCCTAGATTTCAAGGATGTCTTGATGGCGTCCTCTCAATGTAATCAATGAGGGTATAATAAAAATGGTATTTTATTACCGTTGAGCTCTTTGACTTGCAATAAATGGTCTTTGGTAACACGTTAACGAGCAATAAATAGCATGTGAGTTTCTAATACCCCTGGAATCTGCAGTAACCCAATATCACGCTTTGAGCACTTGACTGGAAGACACCGAATGTATTTTGTTGTTAATCGTCATTCCGGTAGGATTAGAGTTAGCTACCGTCAGTTAAACGTCTATGATTGATTATTATCTGACATACAATGTCTATTCAAAAGGAAAAAAAGATACCGGAATAAATTAGACTTTGTACTTAATATTTAAAAATATATAAATAAAGCAAACGCATCCCACTTATTTGTCAAATACAACCGTTTCAAATTTCATTAAAAATGTGACAAACCTTTCTTAACGAACTGTATAACATTTGATACACATACTTGGTTGTGCAATAGCAAAGAAACTCTGAATAAATTCAACAAACGCATATTGACAAACTCAATATTTTGACAAAGGTATATTTGTCATCTTTAGGAAAATGTGACTTGTCTTCTTTGGGAAAATGTGATTTGTCATCTTCAGGAAGATGTGACAGTGTGGAAAAATACAAATATTTATGCATTGGACAGGATGTTGTATATTATGTCATTAGAAACAACATCCTGTCCAATGTATAAATATCTGTATTCTTTCAACTATAAATATGTACACTGTAAATATACCTTTGTCAAAATATTGGGATTGTCGATATGCGTTTGTTGAATTTATTCGGAGTTACTTTGGTTTTGCATTATGCTAAGCGATTCAGTGGATCAACAAGATACTTGGGTGTATTCTTCTACACAATGTTTGTTGAGTGGATTTTTCACTCGGTCGCTGTATGTGAAAGAGTTGCTCGGGGTGGTTTCCTCCCCCACTAAGCCTGGCAACACCGCCATTTAAGTGAAATAATCTTAAGTGCGACGTAAAACATCAACCAATCTATCTAGTTAATGCCTATCATGCACTATATTGAATATTTGACAATCGCCATTTGTGATAAAGGTTTTTTACATGGAATTACTACGGCTAAAATGATCAAATAGTTTGTTTGAGTTCCTTATTTCATAACTGAAAAACCTTTGTTGGGCTCCCAGAGGATATGGGAAGTTTGATTGGCTGAATGACTTTAATAGAGGCACCAAATATTTGGATGGTGCAAGAGGTAGGTGATTCAGGACGTTAGTCCCGGTCTAGACAGCACCAAGAAACCCCAAACAACGAAATGTTTGTCCACGTCTTCTTTGTTATTTCATTTTTCTTCATTCTTTGTTCCAAAACACGACTTAAAAGGCAAATCTTTGTAATCTTCTAGTGGTTGTTAGGGTGTCTTATAGACGGGTTATGTATGCGATTCCTGTAACATATCAATTCGAAGAGTAAGATTGTTTTTTTTTACAACAAATCACAGTGATTTTCTCTGGAACAGCCAATTCCGTCTTCTTCATTAGAACAGCCAGCTATCCAAGTTGTACAATTAATGAGTTTGGGCACTCCTGTTCGCCACAAATTACGTACACCCAGCAATAGTTTGTAAATCTATCTGCCAGATCTATGTGGCAGTTTGACTCTAGTAAGCTACCACAAACGCCGTTAATGATCGGTAGAAACTGGCGTGAAGACATTGGCATCTACCTAAATTGAATGTTTAGCCGTCTGTATAAAACATACCAAAATTATCGTGATTTTAAACTATTTACGAAAATTGACCATTAGGGTGGCTCATTTGAATATGAAAAAACATCCCCATTTAGACAGAACAATCCACATATACATCGGATAAATTACAAATAGTGTAACGACAAAACATTTAAATCACAGAAAATGCATCTGTTCTTTTGTACTATTTGAAGATGAATTGGTGATTATTGTATTTGTGTATTCTTATCTTGTAGATTTTCAGTTACTTTGGCCATGGCTTATATTCTTAATCATTCAAGTCGGGAAATATTCCTTGGCAGTCGTTATTGGACTATCTATCAAACACCGACAGCAAAGAGACAGTACATTGGTATTACGTTTGATTTTGCATGCCGTCCGATAGAAAGGATTCTAATCCATTAGTTTTATTAAATCTTCCATCATTTTAGATAGTTTGCCTTTTGACATTCACTTGGCTGGCATCTATCCTTTTGATATAGGGTATTAGAAGCCGCGTGTAATCAACTTTGTCTTATCGATTTGATTTTAAAGGAGCCCTTCAACCATAACGTATATATGACTGTCTTCATTTTCTTGCCAGTTCGACTTCCTAAGATTCTCAGTAAACTCTGATAGTTAACCAATTCTTTTGAATATTTTATAGCATTTTCTTGAACAAATGAAATAAATTTAAATTGAAGTTCGCCGCTGGTGTTTGTAAACTGTGATAATGAAAATTGTATGTAAAACATGCATTACATATAAAAAAACATTCTTCGATAAAATATGCTGTATATTTTGGTTTCAGCAGATAATAAAAAAACAAAATGTATACCATTTTTCAGTCTTATCTACTTGAATTGTTTAATATTTCACCCTGAGTGTTGGAAAAAGTCAAGCATCAGTACTGAGAAACAGTAGTAGGACATTGTTTGCATGCGACATAACTACATTGTACCAGTGCATTGTTATCGTTTTCCGGGTACGATTTTAAAAATAATCGATTTTTTAGTATCTTCATCTTCTCTACAGAAGAAACGTCTCAACTAAAATAAGTTCTCTGCCACACTCACAAACTGCAGTTGGGAAGAACAGCAGAAACATTTCGGAAGATATTTGGTGGATTACAACTTGCAAGAGAGGAAAGAACGGTTACTGAGTCAATAAGGTACTTCCACCATCATAACCTTACATTTTGGGCAATGTCCTATTAACGTGTTTGAAACCCTGTGTTTGATTAACTCTTTGCTATTCAGGACTTAGTCATTTTTTGCTTACATTCCATTTTTTTTTTATATAAATTACACTCCCACTCTTGGATAAAGGCAAGGCTGCCATACTATATTCAGCAAAAGAATAGGTAATCCACTTTCTTTTATTAAGTCTACACGGCTTACAGACTGTTTGTATTCAATCCAGTTGTCTATCTCTCATGCTAGTTGGTAACTTGATAATTGGAGTCCAATTTCCTAGTTACAAGATTACTCAACTGAATGTGGTAGAGAGTAATTGTGTTATTTCTCACGTATAACTCAGTCTGTCCACACGTCGTCTGGTTTGTCAGCAAACATACTGATAACGCTACTGGGTATTAATGGTGTAATGAACTGGACCAAAGTGGCTGCTCTTAGATCTGAATAAACACTGTAAACCAGACGCTTTGCTTGGATAGATGCTCTATGAAAATCCAATTGGGGTTAACTTGAGAGAGGATGTTTACATTGTCTGGTTGTGATGATGATAATTTAAAGTGAATCTCTACTGGTGCCATGAAGTTAGTTGTAGAACTCTACAAATTAAACTTTTATCGGTGGATAATGAAATACGTGTAGATTGTATGAGATTTGTAACACATTGATGTTGAGTTGATTTCGTCATACGATATTAGTAACACACTATAGAATGTGAGAATGTAAAATGTGATAATGGTCGTACGTGTTCTGATACATGATCTGGCTGATACAAACATACAATGTATGAACTGTGAATGTATGAACTATTGCCAGAATGTTTAATTTTTTTTCAAAGATAAGAGAAGTGTATTCTAACATCCATGAGTAGGGGATTGCGTAGACAACTCGTGTATGCATGATAATAGAATGGTTTAGGTCAGTTATGCATATGTTGCCTGACTCAATGTTGGCTTGCTTAATTGGTCTTATTCTGGAGTATTTCACCGGTATTGCACAAACCTATAGCTCCGTCGATTGAACTGTTACATAGTTCTCTGTTGGGATTTTGACAAAGTTCTAAACGGGAAGTCTGCCACATACTCTTTCTTCGGCATTGCAACGCGCGTAAAAAGTTAACATCTAAAATAAACGTATATATCCCGACATATTTTAACATACGACTCAAAATACAAATATCGGAAGTGCAAGTATCCGGTTGTACCTGACTCTCTGGCCAACGGCATAAATGCGTTCTAATCGTGTCTTTTGCACACCACAAACCGGAAGGGGCGAGAATATCGGATTCGATACCATTTCAACTAGTCAATCAGTATTGCTGGATTCTTTGTTTTCCTGAAGCTATCTTCGAGTTGTGTGAGGGAGACTACTCAAGGAAATTTACTGCTATCCAAAACTAGGATTGCTCTATAAATTAAAGTGGCATGAGCTGTCAAATCTCACACTTTTTCATAATTTCTGATCCTCACGACGGTAAGAGGCTTTGAAGGTCATTGAAAAACTAAATGATTAGCGTTGGAATGAGGAAAATCTATACAGTATGTGGCCTACACGAACCGGACTAGTGTTCAAAAAGTAAACAAAATTTAATAAACCGGGACGACCATTCATTCATTCTAAGCCAAACTTACTTCATAACAATACTTTATCGTACATTCTGGAAACTAGAAGCACTAAAAAGCGTCTGAGTTATATGTCTACAGAAAAATAGCCGATAATTTCAACATTCTGTTTTACGTCAAAATATCAACATTTTGGCAGCCCTCATGCCATTTTAAAATTGTAATATTTGGGTTTGCACAATATCGTGAGTAACATTTTTGTATCCTTTATTCAGTTTCCTTTTAAGTTACAATTGATAAGTTTAAGCTATTTTACCAACTTATAGGATTCATACAATCTCTAATATGTTGTCGTTTTATCCGAAATGAATATCGCTGTTTGTATTCATCCATTAAAGGTCTGTAATTATTTTTTTCGATTTACACGTTCAACAAGTCAGATGAATTTGACTTGATTCATTTCTTCGGCCGGATTCATGCAACAGTAATGAAAATGACAACAGAGGACGATTCTGGTCAATTCAAGATTGTTCGTCGCCAGAGGAAGGCGGTCATAACCCTACACTTGGGAACCCTCAATCGACTTGTCGCTGAGGAAGATGAAGACGGCGTTACCGAGCGGCTAGACAAACAATTTAACGTTCTCGTCCTGGTTAGCTTGAGACTGCGTATACAAGCATTGAGCCCACCCAAAACTTGAACATCAATATCATAAGCGTATTTTACTCTGAATAATAACCTTACATTAACAGGTTTTCTATGGCCATAAAATCCTTTAATCGTACCTTAAACCCCACATATGTGTAGAACATATGGAAATGACATTGTTTATACTCCGGTGATATGCCCTATCAAATCTCACAGAAGAACGGGATTATTTTATTGTGAACAAATGTTGGTTCAGAATATCTTCTCATCTCTTCCCGTCACACTTACTTTAGTACCGATCCAGTTAAAGTGGTTTTCGGTGTTGAATAATCGGATATGCTTTGTCTGAAGTACCTCCTTATGTTCTACAATCCTGAAGCCACAGATGTTTTGTATTCTTATTTCTCCCATACCCAATAGAAACATTTTGTTACGTTAAAATTGTTCGGGATTCTACCAACAATATAACAATGACTTAAAACTACATGTTTAACAATATAGCATACATGTATAACGTCAGTCCCCATTAAACTGTTTCTAGTATTAAGACCCTCTATAATGCTATATATCTATCTGCCCAATCATATATCTAAAACAAATGACAACCAACGTTTATTAAAGTGGCATGAGCTGCCAAAATGTTGATATTTTGACGTTAAAACAGAATGTTGAAATTATTGACTATTTTTCTCAAGATGTATAATTCAGAAGCTTTTCAGTGCTTCTAGTCTCGAGAATGAACGATTAAGCATTATTTTGAACTAACTTTGGCTTAGAATGAATGAATGGTCGTCCCGATATTTAAATTTTGTTTACTTTCCGAACACTATTTCGGTTCGTATAGGCCGTAGACTTTATCGATTTACCCCATTCCAACGCCAATCATTTAGTTTTTCGATGGACTTTAAAACCTTTGACTGTCGTGCCGATCAGAAATTATGAAAAAAATGTGAATTTGGCAGCTCATGCCACTTTAATGCAAATTAACTCGATAATAAAATTGAATTCGAAGACAAAACCAATGTGGCAGGCAGTGATTGTCGCTATATAAAGGTAACAGGTGATATGATGAGGGTCGGTTTCTATATCCCATTGGGTTAGAATTAGTTGAGCTGATGTGGCTTCCGTAAACTAATTAGCGACATCCGTTGACGAAGCTTGTTCCTCTCCTCGGTGTTTCATAGAACAAATAACTGGGGTTTGGTGTCCAACAACTCCTACCCACAGGGAGAAGTGCTTTCAGCGACACATGATTGTGTCAATCTAAGTACCATTGGGATGATTCCGTTAATTGCTTCCCTCTTGTAGCGTTCATGTTCAGAATATATGGAGTATTGTACCACTATTGACATTCATCCTTAATGACATAGAAAATGGCGAGAGAGAAAAAATAACCGTAAAAATACTGTACTCTTGTGGGCTTTTTACAGAAGACGAAAGCTTCCGTACCTTAATTTAAGGAAAACCGAAGCAGATATAGGAAAGGCAATCGTAATAAGATTCAATTCTACAAAAAAAAACAGCAAAACTGATCTTCTTTGCCTACCTTTGTACTCTCAATGTTAAGGGCCGTATTTTTACAAACATACGAGGTAGACTTGAAAATTTAAATACTGCGGAGTTAATGAATGTTTGGAGACAGAAATATTCTGTACAGACGTATCAACTTATTTTTCTCTCTGTCAACGTCAAGCTGATAAAAAACAAATGTGTATCCGTGGTGAGAAATGTTGATAAATGAGGAAGCCTTTCCAGTGGTTATTTTTCTTCCGATTATCTTTTAAAACGTATTTTATTAGATTATAAAAAAGAAAAAAGTTAAATTCAATAAGACCTCTTACTGCTTTGTGGAATTTGTTTCTCATTTGCCACATTTATTCGGAAACATATTTTTGTTCCAAGCTGTGACTTATTGTTTTTACTAATGTGAAGACCTACTCAGTCAAGATCCGTTTTTGCGGTTTAATATATCTCTGCTGAAACTTTGACAACTTGACAAACAGTTTACATTGTACGGGCTAAATCGCTGTTCCCTCTGTCCGTCTGTCCGTCCGTCCGTCCATAGTCACAGTTTTGTCCAAAATACTCCTCCAATGGGTCTCATTCCATATGAAGACAGGGTTATCATGTAATCGCCCTTCCCTCCCTCCTCCCTACCTCCCCCCCCCCCCCCCCCTTCTGCTGGCATAAAGTTTGTATGTACACACATACATCTGTCTGATCGTTGTGCCCTCCGTCCGTCCGTCCGTAGACGCAATTTTGTCCAAAATACTCCTCCCAGATGTTGGTTCTTTTTTAATGAAACTTGACAAATGTTACCAATGATATGAAGTTGTCCATGTCCTACTTGCAAGGAGATATTTTTTACATATTTATGACATTTTGGACTCATTTTGACATTTCTCTGTTCTGCCATTTGTCTGTTCATACATTTGTTTGTAGACACAATTTTGTCCCATTGTACAGTTGTACGGTAGTTGCTGTGCTTGTCATATAAGCCTGCATGTTTCATTATTGTGCTTGGGGCACTCTTGATAGCCTACTTCCTCGTAGTGAGTGCTGGTAACATGATCAGCAAACAGCCTCATAGTCTACTGTCTTGTTGTCGATGCTAACTAAACATGACCAGCAAGGAGTATTTTGCATGATATTTTGTCTTACTCCATCATTTGTCACAGACGTAGCAATAAATCATGCCCAATTCATGTGTCTCCTCCTCTTGGTGCTGTTTCTCCACATATTATAGTGACCATTCCCTTATATCAGCTGCCATTCCTTGGACAAACCTCTTTCACTAACAGGTAGGCCAAATATGTAACCTTGGTAATTCTGCCATTCATGTTTGACTAATATATAATCCACCCATCCAACTCACTGTCTTAACACTAATACCCCCTTACACTTCCTTGAATTTATGTTGTTGATAGATGTTGGCCTTGGCTGGTGCCAGTTCCTGCAATTTTGATGAAGTCTGCTGCTGTCATCATCTGCTCATGTAAAGTCATATCTGCATCTCATAGCTTGTTCTCCTTGCTTACTTGCCAGCAGAATTATCATCATATTCTGTGTTTTTGCATTTTCAATTTCATTGTTGGTTTTCTCATCACTTATCACTGACCATTATATTATTGTTTTGATGCTACAATTCTCAGATAGGCCGACTTTTCTTGCAGAGCGGGGGGTATCTCAGTTATGTCTAGTTATAGTCTCCTAGAATTCAAGGATAACTTGATGGCGTCCTCTCAACGTAATCAATGAGGGTATTAAAAAAAAATGGTATTTTATTACCGTTGTGCTCTTTGACTTGCAATAAATGGGCTTTGGTAACACCTTACCGAGCAATAAATAGCATCTGAGTTTCTAATACCCCTGGAATCTGCAGTAAACCAATATTACGCTTTCAGCACTTGACTGGAAGACACCGAGTGTATTTTGATGTTAATCGTCATTTAGGTAGGATTAGAGTTTAGCTACCGTCAGTTAAACACCTGTGATTGATTATTATCTGACATACAAGGTCTATTCAAAAGGAAAAAAAGATACCAAAATAAATTAGACGTTGTAATTGATATTTAAAGATATATAAATAAATCGAACGCATCAAACTTATTTGCAAAATACAACCGTTTCAAATTTCATTAAAAATGTGACAAACTTTCCCCCAAATTTACGAACTGTATAACATTTCATACACATGCTTGGTTGTACAATGTCTTCTGAGTGGATTTTTCACTCGGTCGCTGTGTATGGAAGAGTTGCCAGATACTCGGGGCTGTTTCCTCCCCCACTAAGCCTGGTAACGCCACCATATAAGTGCGGCGTAAAACATTAACCAACCAATAAATCTAGTTAATGCCTATCATGCACTATATTGAATATGTGACAATCGCCATTTGTGATAAAGTTTTTTATATGGAATTACTACGGCTAGAATGATCCATTAGCGTGTTTGAGTTCCTGACTTCATAACTGGAAAAGCTTTGTTGGGCTCCCAGAGGATAAGGAAAGTTTGATTGGCTGAATGACTTAGAGGCACCAAACATTTGGATGGTGCAAGAGATAGGTGTATCGGTCTAGACAGCACACAGAAACCCCAAACAACGAAATGTTTGTCCACATCTTATTTGTTATTTCATTTTTCTTCATTCTTTGTTCCGTATACCAATCTTCAAAACACGACTTAAAGGCAAAGCTTTATAATCTTCTAGTGGTTGTTTGGGTGTCTTATAGACGGGGTATGTATGCGATTCCTGTAACTTATCATTTCGAAGAGCAAGATTGTTTTTTTACACCAAATCACAGTGATTTTCTCTGGAACAGCCAATTCCGTCTTCTTCATTAGAACAGCCAGCTATCCAAGTTGTACAATTAATGAGTTTGGGCACTCCTGTTCGCCACAAATTACGTACACCCAGCAATAGTTTGTAAATCTATCTGCCAGATCTATGTGGCAGTTTGACTCTAGTAAGCTACCACAAGCGCCGTTAATGATCGGTAGAAACTGGCGTGAAGACATTGGCATCTACCTAAATTGAATGTTTAGCCGTCTGTATAAAACATACCAAAATTATCGTGATTTTAAACTATTTACGAAAATTGACCATTAGGGTGGCTCATTTGAATATGAAAAAACATCCCCATTTTGACAGAACAATCCACATGTACATCGGATAAATTACAAATAGTGTAACGACAAAACATTTAAATCACAGAAAATGCATCTGTTCTTTTATACTATTTGAAGATGAATTGGTGATTATTGTATTTGTGTATTCTTATCTTGTAGATTTTCAGTTACTTTGGCCATGGCTTATATTCTTAATCATTCAAGTCGGGAAATATTCCTTGGCAGTCCTTATTGGGCTATCTATCAAACACAGACAGCAAAGAGACAGTACATTGGTATTACGTTTGATTTTGTATGCCGTCCGATAGAAAGGATTCTAATCCATTAGTTTTATTAAATCTTCCATCATTTTAGATAGTTTGCCTTTTGACATTCACTTGGCTCGCATATATCCTTTTGATATAGGGTATTAGAAGCCGCGTGTAATCAACTTTGTCTTATCGATTTGATTTTAAAGGAGCCCTTCAACCATAACGTATATATGACCGGCTTCATTTTCTTGCCAGTTCAACTTCCTGAGATTCTCAGTAAACTTTCATAATCAACGAATCCTTTGAAATATTTTATATCATTTTCTTGTTTAATGAAATAATTCTAAATTGAAGTTCGCCACTGGTGTTTGTAAACTGTGTCGATGGAATATGTATGTAAAACATGCATTACATATAAAAACTATTCTTCTATCAAAGATGCTGTATATTTTGGTTTCAGCAGATAATAAAAAACAAAATGTATACCATTTTTCATTCTTATCTACTTGAATTCTTTGATATTTCACCCTGAATGTTGGAAAAAGTCAAGCATCAGTACTGAGAAACAGTAGTAGGACATTGTTTGCATGCGACATAACTACATTGTATGTTTGTTATTGTTTTCTGGGTACGATTTTAAAAATAATCGATTTTTTAGTATCTTTATCTTCTCTATAGAAGAAACGTCTAAACTAAAATAAGTTCTCTGTCACACTCATAAACGGCAGTTGGGAAGAACAGCAGAAACATTTCGGAAGATCTTTGGTGGATTACAACTTGCCAGAGATGAAAGAGCGTTTACTGAATCAATAAGGTAGTTTCACCATCATAACGTTACATTTTGGGTGTTTTTAACCTGATTATGATAGAAAACAGCAAACAAACTATTATTGTTTTCATGCAAACATTATAAAAGACTCGTTGCCTGGTATTGTTTACACTTTTTCATAATTTCTCTACAACGGAATTGTTGCACCAGCTAGTTTTAGAATAATAATCACACATTTTTACGGCTATACTGCGTGTGTTTGTAGATTAAGGACCAACATATTGCGACAAACTTGAAATGGAAAGATTGGTTAAGAATATGTAGGTCAGTGCTGCAACCGCACGTCATTTTTTTAGTCAATGCATTGGCTAAATTGCATCACATGACTATCCTATAACGCATCTCGATTTTATTCATAATCGATTGCATAAAACTAATAAAGAAAATCATCTTGTGGTAAACCATTGAGCTTATTCGTTGTTATAACGTCACATTCACGTTTCAAGCATTCACTTTTTTAGTGAGGTTGCAATTCCATTTGACGTATTTTGCTCCATAACGTCAGCTATAGACGTCCATGTTAACGCTCAGCCACATGTGCAATTTAACGCCGGTAACAATTAATTTGTGGATTTCCCACGAGGCTTCTGCTCCCGAATAGAATCTTTGTTTGATAAACTCTCCGCCATTCGGGACTTTCTCAGTTTTTGCCAACGTACCAGTTTTTTTATGAATTACACCACCTCTCTCGGATAAAGGTAACAGGGCCATACTATATTCAGCAAGAGAATAGGTAATCCACTTTCTTTTATCAAGTCTACACGGCTTACAGACTGTTTGTATTCAGTCCAGTTGTCTATCTCTCATGCTAGTTGGTAACTTGATCATTGGAGTCCAATTTCCTAGTTACAAGATTACTCAACTGAATGTGGTAGAGAGTAATTGTGTTATTTCTCACGTATAACTCAGTCTGTCCACACGTCGTCTGGTTTGTCAGCAAACATACTGATAACGCTACTGGGTATTCATGCTGTAATGAACTGGACCAAAGTGGCTGCTCTTAGATCTGAATAAACACTGTAAACCAGACGCTTTGCTTGGATAGATGCTCTATGAAAATCCAATTGGGGTTAACTTGAGAGAGGATGTTTACATTGTCTGGTTGTGATGATGAAAATTTAAAGTGAATCTCTACTGGTGCCATGAAGTTAGTTGTAGAACTCTACACATTAAACTTTTATCGGTGGATAATGAAATACGTGTAGATTGTATGAGATTTATAACACGTTGATGTTGAGTTGATTTCGTCATACGATATTAGTTACACACTATAGAATTTGAGAATGCAAAATGTGATAATGGTAGTAGGTGTTCTGATATGTGATCTTTCTGGTACAAACAAAATGTATGAACTGTGAATGTATGAACTATTGCCAGAATGTTTAATTTTTTTTAAGATAAGAGCAGTGTGTTATAACATCCATGAGTAGGGGATTGCGTAGACAACTCGCGTATGCATGCTAATGAAGTTATTTAGGTCAGGTATGCATATGTTGCCTAACTCAATGTTGGCTTGCTTAATTGGTCTTGTTCTGGAGTGTTTCCCCGGTATTGCACAAACCTATAGCTCCGTCGATTGAACTATTACATAGTTCTTTGTTGGGATTTTGACAATGTTCTAAACGGGAAATCTGCCATGTTGTTTAACATACTCTTTCTTCGGAATCGCAACACGAGTAACAAGTTTATATCTAAAATAAACGTATATATCCCGACATGTTTTAACATACAACTCAAAATGCGTTTTAATCGTGTCTTTCGCACACCACAAACCGGAAGGGGCGAGAATATCGGATTCGATACCATTTCAACTAGTCAATCAGTAATGCTGGATTCTTTGTTTTCCTGAAGCTTATGTCACCTTTGTTTATCTTCGAGTTGTGAGAGGGGAGACTACTCAAGGAAATTTACTGCTATCCAAAACTGGGATTGCTCTATAAATTAAAGTGGCATGAGCTCTCAAAATTTACATTTTTTTCATAATTTCTGATCCTCACGACACTAAGAGACTTTGCAGGTCAATAGCCGATAATTTCAACATTCTGTTTTACGTCAAAATATCAACATGTTGGCAGCTCATGCATTTATTTGGGTTTGCACAATTTCGTGAGTAACATTTTTGCATCCTTTATTAAGCTTCTTTTAAAGCTACTATTGATAAGTTTAAGCTATTTTACCAATTTATATGATTTATACAATCTCAAATATGTTGTCGTTATATCCGAAATGAATATCGCTGTTATTGTATCCATCCATTAAAGAACTGTATTTGTTTTATTCCGTTCAATAGATTTACACGTTCAACGAGTCAGATGAATATGACTTGATTTATTTCTTCGGCCGGATCCATGCAACAGTAATGAAAATGACAACAGAGGACGATTCTGGTCAATTCAAGATTGTTCGTCGCCAGAGGAAGGATGTCATAACCCTACACTTGGGAACCCTCAATCGACTTGTCGCTGAGGAAGATGAAGACGGCGTTACCGAGCGGCTAGACAAACAATTTAACGTTCTCGTCCTGGTTAGCTTGAGACTGCGTATACAAGCATTGAGCCCACCCAAAACTTGAACATCAATATCATAAGCGTATTTTACTCTGAATAATAACCTTACATTAACAGGTTTTCTATGGCCATAAAATCCTTTAATCGTACCTTAAACCCCACATATGTGTAGAACATATGGAAATGACATTGTTTCTACTCCGGTGATATGCCCTATCAAATCTCACAGAAGTACGGGATTATTTTATTGTGAACAAATGTTGGTTCAGAATATCTTCTCATCTCTTCCCGTCACACTTACTTTAGTACCGATCCAGTTAAAGTGGTTTTCGGTGTTGAATAATCGGATATGCTTTGTCTGAAGTACCTCCTTATGTTCTACAATCCTGAAGCCACAGATGTTTTGTATTCTTATTTCTCCCATACCCAATAGAAACATTTTGTTACGTTAAAATTGTTCGGGATTCTACCAACAATATAACAATGGCTTAAAACTACATGTTTAACAATATAGCATACAGGTATAACGTCAGTCCCCATTAAACTGTTTCTAGTATTAAGACCCTCTATAATGCTATATATCTATCTGCCCAATCATATATCTAAAACAAATGACCCCCAACGTTTATTA
This sequence comes from Lepidochitona cinerea, assembly GCA_963971465.1. Lineage (NCBI taxonomy): Eukaryota > Metazoa > Mollusca > Polyplacophora > Chitonida > Tonicellidae > Lepidochitona > Lepidochitona cinerea. The sequence goes on from OZ020560.1 coordinate 1,204,797, forward strand.
AAGTGGCATGAGCTGCCAAAATGTTGATATTTTGACGTTAAAACAGAATGTTGAAATTATTGACTATTTTTCTCAAGATGTATAATTCAGAAGCTTTTCAGTGCTTCTAGTCTCGAGAATGAACGATTAAGCATTATTTTGAACTAACTTTGGCTTAGATTGAATGAATGGTCGTCCCGGTTATTTAAATTTTGTTTACTTTCCGAACACTATTTCGGTTCGTATAGGCCGTAGACTTTATCGATTTACCCCATTCCAACGCCAATCATTTAGTTTTTCGATGGACTTTAAAACCTTTTACTGTCGTGCCGATCAGAAATTATGAAAAAAAATGTGAATTTGGCAGCTCATGCCACTTTAATGCAAATTAACTCGATAATAAAATTGAATTCGAAGACAAAACCAATGTGGCAGGCAGTGATTGTCGCTATATAAAGGTAACAGGTGATATAACGATGGTCCATTTCTATACCCTATTGGGTTATAATTAGTTGAGCTGATGTGGCTTCCGTAAACTAATTAGCGACATCCGTTGACGAAGCTTGTTCCTCTCCTCGGTGTTTCATAGAACAAATCACTGGGATTTAATGTCCAACAACTCCTACCCACAGGGAGAAGTGCTTTCAGCGACACATGATTGTGTCAATCTAAGTACCATTGGGATGATTCCGTTAATTGCTTCCCTCTTGTAGCGTTCATGTTCAGAATATACTGAGTATTGTACCACTGTTGACATTCATCCTTAATGACATAGAAAAGGGCGAGAGAGAGAAAAAAAATAACCGTAAAAATACTGTACTCTTGTGGGCTTTTTTACAGAAGACTAAAGCTTGCGTACCTTGATTTAAGGAAAACTGAAAAAAATATAGGAAAGACTAACATAATAATATTCAATTCTACAAAAAACAAAGAAGGCCAGCAAAAATTATCGTCTTTGCCTCCTTCATACTCTCCATGTTAACGACCGTATTTTTACAAACATACATGTACGAGGTAGACTTAAAAATGTAAATACTGCGAAGTTAATGAATGTTTGGAGACAGGAATATTCTATACAGACGTATCAACTTATTTTTCTCTCTGTCAACGTCACACGAATAAAAAGACAAATGTCTAACCGCGGTGAGAAATGTTGATAAAAGAGGCAGCCTTTCCAGTGATTATTGTTCTTCTGATTATCTTTTAAAACGTATTTTATTAGATTATAAAAAAGAAAAAAAGTTAAATTCAATAAGACCTCTTACTGCTTTGTGGAATTTGTTTCTCATTTGCCACATTTATTGGGAAACATAATTTTGTCTCAAGCTGCGACTAATTTGAATACCTACTCAGTCAAGATCCGTTTTTGCGGTTAAATATATCTCTGCTGAACTCTTAACACATTGGCAAGCAGTTTTAGTTTCAGTATGTGAATATGTAAGCATTTGAAATTTGGATTTTTTAATTACTTTTAATTGCAATCGCCCTATAAGAAAACGTGTAAACCAAGCAATTATATTTTACATTTAAATACCAACACTGCTCCATTTGGGGACCTCGTTGGCTCAGTCGAGTTACAGGCCTTTCATCGATGGGAAGCGGGTTCGAATCACTCTCGGTTCAAATAAAATTTAAGCATTTCTAAGCTAGTTTTTCATTCGTCGCCCTATTTGAATTGATTTGTTGATGTTTTGCGTCACACCGGACGTACTCGCCAAAGGTCTCCTCCAGACAAAGGGGTCGGGTTTCCTCCTCACGACACATGAGTGGAATAATATTCAGTACAGCGATCAATCAATCAAACTATGTCAGATAAAAAAATCAAAGATTTGGACTAGTCAATATATTGTGCTATCTCCAGAAATAAAAACTGACTTAAAAAGATATGATAAGATTTTTATCTGTAAGACATGTTTTAAAAATCTACACAAATCGCTAAAGAGATTGACCGCTAGTTTTAATGTATTGAATATTCGATAATCGATTTGGATACAAGTTCTATGAGTTTCATTGCCTTTCAATGCACGTTAGTTTCAAATAGACACTCTTAAAAAGGCACACACACTTCGTTACAGTATCGTGATTAACGATTGAAAAATAAATAGATAAAATGGATTAACAATTGTTTAGCGGCATGCACCACTGTAGAATGTCATTCTGTTGGCATGTCAAGAGAACAATATAGCTATAGCGGTGTTTTTTTAGTTTGAATGCCAGTTTGTTTTGAAATATTGACATTCTGAATACATCGCCCTTCCATATGACTGTTTATAGATAGATATGATACAGTTGACCTTTGCTAAGACACAAGAACTGCAATTTCATCCTTTGTTTATAATATTTTGAATCCACAATAAAGTCTCCAATAAGCTGTCGGATAATACTATTTCAAGCTTATGGAACTTTAACTACCATATCACGCTTTGGAAATAGGTCGATTTATATCTATCCAACGACGGAATCACTGGAGACTATCTGAATTTGTGTTGATAGATAACGGGAGAAGTCATTGATTTGCACTGTAAAAAACAGGATTGGTCATTCGGATAAATATGCGCTGAATACACTTGAGAGATGAGTTTTAGTAATAACCTAAGTTCATAAATCTGAAAGTCATCTTCAAAGATTGATAATGTAGAAATTATTCTTCTCTTGGCAGGAAGAAACCAACAGAAAAAATGGGTTGGCTGAGAATACCGTAACTGTCCCTATGGTAGCTATAACACATTCATAGCAGGATGCAAATACAAAGTAACGCTGACAATGTAAAACAGAAATAAAGCTTAGAGAACTTGTTATATGATATGAATTAAATAAAAGGAAAAGTCAGCATTCAAAATGTAATATGGCGGAATGTTAAAATATCAGCAAGGTCTGTAAACATGTATATTGCATCTTGTGACTAGGGCTTGAAAGAGGATGAATTTTTTTGTGAGAATGTCCTATAAACTTTACTCTTGATTCATGTGGGGGATTGTCGTTATTCTAAATTAGCCCAATAACCGTTTACAAACGACATGCATTACCTTTTCCGTGTCACTCGCCAAACATGATATTACAGGAAGAGATGAGATATGATATTTCTACCATGTACCAGTAATTGTATTATTTGCCGTGTACTTTGATGAGCTCTGAACATGGGGTTCAACTTCCTGCACATTTAACTTAACGGAGTTTTTCATTTTCTGTATAGAATTTTCAAGGACTCCTTTTAGAATAGTTGCCTCTTCAAGGGAACTTCATAACAAGTGTGGAAAGTGTAAGTTAATATTTCCTTTCAAGATGCATCGATTACCCAAAGATTTCAAAGGTCTTTGGCAATATCTGGAATTCTTTAGGTTTATGATCAGGCACAGATACCATTGTACTGACTATAAAAGACGGTCCATTTGAATACCTCCTAGCTCAAATTTTGTTAAAGATGAGTTCCCTGGCCATTTGCTGTGTATACAAAACTGCTGACGTTCTCTATCGAAACATTAAATGGATGGCATGATTGAAAACGGGTTTTATGAAAGAAGACAATAGATGAGCTAACACCAACCATCTTGTCAAATAAAAGCCTGGCGCGATGAATGTGTAACGTACTGAGTGGAATGACAAATTTCCTTGATAACCTTAAGGTGATAATAATTACTTTGACCACATTAACTTCTAGTCAACGAAAAGTTTATTTGGGTTATGTAGATTTTGTGGCAGAATTTTATTTATTGAATGGGTTTGTAACGCACACGTTTTTTTAAAAAAAATAAACTGATCTTGAACTAGCCATGTATCCTTTAACTTGACATGAACTACAAAATTTGAAATCCTCTAATGATCTTGAAAATCCGAATTTATGCACGGTGCGATTTTTGGCAGCTCATGTCACTTAAGTATATTAGAGTCTAATGACAAAATAACCAAGGCATCAACAAGACTTACGTTTTTGTAAGACTCGTTAAAATATTGATATAAATGTACACAGAGTTGCTTTATTTAAGGTTATAATGTACATATATGTAACATAAGCCAAGACGTTTATACATGCACTAATATATTGGCTGTTGATGCTATACAACATGCACCTATGCATCTTCGACATTGTAATCTTATATAAGAGCTTGTGTATCGGGTCTATTATTAGAGGTTGAATGATGTTACTAATGCATACATTTTACAGTGGTAATGGTTGCTAACATGCTACGCTGATTGGAATAATAATGTACAATCCAAATTGTATCATTGTTGTTATAGTCAATTATACATACTCGTACAAAAACACATTTTAACAACAGCCCACCATCTAATGCGTTCTCGTGCCCGGCTAATATATGGAGGAAATCTCCAAGGAGCAACCTATACATATAATCTGTATCCATATCAATCGGTAAATGTTTTCTGAAAATGTCACATGCACTGAGTAGTGTATTTAGTGAAGTGCTTCAGTTTTATTACCGGGATATCAGTTATAGTTGGCTAAGAATAAACCAAAATTTCAACATCCATTAACAGTCCTTTATAATGTGTTCCCTTGCTACAAACCATGAATTCACCGTTTGTGTCACGTTACATGGAATATAATACTAGAATTCAACTGAAGTAGAAGTGTCGCCTGGCAGGATAAATATACAAGGAGAAGGTACATCACCTTTCACAAAAAAATTCACTGTTGTACTTTATTTGTGAATATATGTATATCATGCTGTGTAAGATGTTACCTGAATATGAGATATTAAATAATAATCTGCGTCAGATTACACATTTATAAGAAATCCCCAACATTTCATTGACTCCGAGCGACCATCCCACATATACCTTCATCTTTTGCGAAAAAATCCAGTATGAAATTTTGGCCTGACAAGGATCCTACCCATGCGGTATTGGTGGAAGGCTTATGTTGATGCGAGTAAAAAGCTTATACAAGTTATTTGTATCAGCCAATCAAAAGCCTGTACAATAATTAAATATGCGCGGATTTTAGCGAAAATCGAACTTGAGCGGGATATTAAGGTATTAAACTTCCCATTTAAATTTGAAAAAAGTTAAGCCAGTGGTTTTCAAGATATTGCAGGGAAACCAAGTTATTTGTATCAGCCAATCAAAAACAATAATTAAATATGCGCGGATTTTAGCGAAAGTCGAACTTGAGGGGGGTATTAAGGTATTAAACTTCCCATTTAAATTTGAAAAAAAATAAGCCAGTGGTTTTCAAGATATTGCACGGAAACCAAGTTATTTGTATCAGCCAATCAAAAGCCTGTACAATAAATAAATATGCGCGGATTTAAGCGAAAGTCGAACTTGAGCGGGATATTAAGGTAATAAACTTCCCATTTAAATTTGAAAAAAATTAAGACAGTGGTTTTCAAGATATTGCACGGAAACCAAGTTATTTGTATCAGCCAATCAAAAGCCTGTACAATAATTAAATATGCGCGGATTTAAGCGAAAGTCGAACTTGAGCGGGGTATTAAGGTAATAAACTTCCCATTTAAATTTGAAAAAAGTTAAGCCAGTGGTTTTCAAGATATTGCACGGAAACCAAGTTATTTGTATCAGCCAATCAAAAGCCTGTACAATAATTAAATATGCGCGGATTTTAGCGAAAGTCGAACTTGAGCTGGGTATTAAGGTATTAAACTTCCCATTTAAATTTGAAAATAATTAAGCCAGTGGTTTTCAAGATATTGCACGGAAACCAATCCGGACGCCGACGCCGACGACGCCGACGCCAGACTACGCCGTCAAAGTGATCCCTAAGTGCCCCCTTTCAGGCGACACAAAAACCGTCACCGTGAAGGATAACTATCAGACACTTCACGTTAAAACTTCAATAAAGTAGTAAATGTGTACAGTATAGTCATTATGACGTGGTTCAAATACACGCACCTGTCTTCTGAAGCAAGTAAACGTCTAAGTGTAGTATATTTTGTAATATCTCAAAGCTAGTCGACGATTGGGAGATGTTGTGATGCCGTGTTCTTAAAGCTTAATAAACTTAGTCTACGGGGAAACATCTTCATTGTCTGTGTAACACAGTGCACTGACATGTTAATCAAGTGAGTTACAATCTGTTATTAACATCGGTCACTCAATGACTGGATATCGACTTTTTAAACACTGCATCAGCCTTCAATGTTTCAAGATACAACTGGTGTGGGAAATTGTATACGGCAAATGTATAATACGATGATGATCTGGGCTTGCTTTAATTATGCAAGGTGTTTAGAGCAACACGAAAAATAAAACCTACCAACTGCTCCAACCTTGCGCTTGTATATAGGACGATGTTGCTATAGTCATTGCTAATGTCATGTTTTATTTACTGAATTACCGCCCAGCCTGATGACGTCACATAGATTTACGCAAAGCTTTCTGGGTAAAATATACCTCAGTTCGCCATTTTGTTTATTGGAAAACACTGATGACATAACCTGTTTTTATCCACACATTTATCTGGTAACTTAATGGCTTTTACGTCTTCTCGATACAGTATTATTTCTTACGCCATATTTTAAAAGTATGTGAACATACCTCAATCTCCCGAAATGCTTTGCGCGTAAATTCTAAGTGACGTAATCAAGCAATCGGTCAATTGGGGCAAAAACTGAACATGTTTATCTACAGAAGTAGAAAACGGATTTTGAAATATCTTATACCAATGATATGTTAACAAAAGAATTACTCTTCACTGTCCGAAGTATGTTTGTAACTTCAATACAAAACTTATTGTAACACGATCCCGGAATATTATTTTCCTGATCTTTTCAGCGGGACAGTATTACAATTGTTAGAAGGCCGGTCGACTGTGAACGACTTTGGAAATATGAAAAGTAGAAAATAGTTTTTTTTTGTCGAATTTTTGTAAAAGAAACTATATTTTTAGCATGTATTATTTATATGACACCAGACTTTATGGGTGTCTTCAAGACACCTACACAAAGGCGAAATGATATCGCTTATCCCACATGAACAAAATAAAATCCCTATACCTTTTACATCAGTGATCACTAACTCACCGTTATCCATAAGTTTTATTACACCCTTCTCAATCTAACTTTCCGTTGACCAGCATTTCACTTGAGGACATTCTCCAGATATATGAGATAAGGATGCCCTTACAATAACATTTATATTAAGTGATTTATGTCGATCACCTGGTCCATTTCCCATTCCTTATATTTAGCTTCGACCTGCGACTGTGGTAAGATTTCACATAGCCTATAACGTGTGATAAAATATTTAACTGATAAATGCAGATCGTCGTGTGCAACGTGGGGCATTTTATTGAATTTGGCATCATATACATTAGCTTGGGGAATAAATCTGCTTGATGTATTGCTTCGATCTTGTCTTACAAACCTACAGTAAACTAGGTGGATCAAACACCTTTCGTTCAACATTTAAATATCCGCCTATTAAAATCCCCCAACAAGACGAAACTTTAATAAAACAAAAAACATGGATGTCTTTCTGATTCACCTTATTTCTACAAGCGTTCGCCAGGACGTCTATCTGATTCACCTTATTTTACAAGCGTTCTCCAGGATGTCTTTTTGATTCACCTTATCTCTACAAGCGTTCTCTAGGATGTCTTTCAGATTCACCATATCTCTACAAGCGTTCTCTAGGATGTCTTTCAGATTCACCTTATCTCTACAAGCGTTCTCTAGGATGTCTTTCAGATTCACCATATCTCTACAAGCGTTCTCCAGGATGTCTTTCTGATTCACCATATCTCTACAAGCGTTCGCCAGGATGTCTTTCAGATTCACCATATCTCTACAAGCGTTCTCTAGGATGTCTTTCAGATTCACCTTATCTCTACAAGCGTTCTCTAGGATGTCTTTCAGATTCACCATATCTCTACAAGCGTTCTCCAGGATGTCTTTCTGATTCACCATATCTCTACAAGCGTTCGCCAGGATGTCTTTTTGATTCACCTTATCTCTACAAGCGTTCTCTAGGATGTCTTTCTGATTCACCTTATCTCTACAAGCGTTCTCTAGGATGTCTTTCTGATTCACCTTATCTCTACAAGCGTTCTCTAGGATGTCTTTCAGATTCACCTTATCTCTACAAGCGTTCTCTAGGATGTCTTTCAGATTCACCATATCTCTACAAGCGTTCTCCAGGATGTCTTTCTGATTCACCATATCTCTACAAGCGTTCGCCAGGATGTCTTTTTGATTCACCTTATCTCTACAAGCGTTCTCTAGGATGTCTTTCTGATTCACCTTATCTCTACAAGCGTTCTCTAGGATGTCTTTCAGATTCACCATATCTCTACAAGCGTTCTCTAGGATGTCTTTCAGATTTACTTAATCTAAAAGCGTTCAGCGAATGCAGTTTCTTTTACGATACCAAAACAAAGCCAATGTTATATTGCTTGATTTATTCAAATTAGTTTAACTTTAACATTGGCACATAGAAGTAGATAGGATACCTTGCTGCAGTTCTAAGGAAATAGAAACAAAGATCTTTTTATTTCTCAATCGGCTTCTAAAACTTCCCAAAAACTATGGACAAAAGGATATTTTGAGAATTCGATTTGTAGATAGCTAGTCTTGGAATGTCCAAATCAAATCCAACACAATAATTATTTGGGGATGCAAGGTCGTCTATACAGATAGATTCAATGCTGTTCCCGAACACAATTGCAATTAAGTCCAATTATAAATACATTAAATTCAACAATTCTACCGGTGAATATTCGTCCAGATCTCTATAGAGGGTAGCATACCACTAAAAGCAAATATTTCTTGCTAATTTTATCCGAATAATTGATCACCAGGATGTTTTGCAAACATAGCTTGTTATATATTTCGTCAGGATGTCTTGTAAACATAGCTTGTTGTATATTTCATCAGGATGTCTTGCAAACATAGCTTGTTGTATATTTCATCAGGATGTCTTGTAAACGTAGCTTGTTGTATATTTCATCAGGATGTTTTGCAATCATAGCTTGTATATTTCGTCAGGATGTCTTGCAAACATAGATTGTTGTATATTTCATCAGGATGTTTTGCAAACTTAGCTTGTTGTATATTTCGCCAGGGTATCTTGCAAACATAGCTTGTATATTTCGTCAGGGTTTCTTGCAAACATAGATTGTATATTTCATCAGGATGTCTTGCAAACATAGCTTGTATATTTCGTCAGGGTGTCTTGCAAACATAGCTTGTATATTTCGTCAGGATGTCTTGCAAACATACCTTGTATATTTCGTCAGGATGTCTTGCAAACATAGCTTGTATATTTCGTCAGGATGTCTCGCAAACATAGCTGGTTGTATATTTCGTCAGGATGTTTTGTAAACAAAGGTTGTATATTTCGTCAGGATGTCTTGCAAACATAGCTTGTTGTATATTTCGTCAGGATTTCTTGTAAACATAGCTTGTATATTTCGTCAGGATGTTTTGTAAACATAAGTTGTATATTTTGTCAGGATGTCTTGAAACGAAAAAGCCCGACCCTCGTAAACTGAAGAGAATTAAAAAAACCACGCTCGGCTACCAATTGATACGTAAAGGTTTTATATATCCCTTTTACTCTTCTCTGATTTAATATATTATATTACCATCGATTCTTATATAACCCAGAGGATAACTATATCTCGTCCAATAACCAGAGTTACGCAATACAATTCACGAGATCGCAAGAGAAAGCTTTACCACGTGACATGAATTTTCTATATCATATTTCTACAAGTTATAATAAACAAAACATTGTTTAATATTTTAATAAATCTAAGCAAAACTAAATCCCTAAACTATAAACGATACGATAATAATTATCTAAGATGATACATAAATCCAAATACAATATTCTTAGTTAAACAATATACTTATACAGTGTAGTAAATAAAACGCCTCTGAAAAAGAAATAAAGTCCATAAAGTTCTATGATTTATGTTGAAATGATACGGAGCTCAAGATTGTTCCTGATGAATGGCGAACCGTTATAACAAATGAATTGGTTTAAATCATATGAATGTTCTTGGTGGGTCGTTGATAGATTCATATTTCAAGATTCATTAAGTCCACGAAAAGTACACACGGGAAAGTCACATGAGGGTCCAACGAAGAAAACTCGCTTCACTGGGGCAATTTAATCACAGAACTTTAAATGTGTCACTGGTCCTGACGAACGGTAAGCATCCTCCAAATCAATCCTCAGGTGTGTTGATAGTCGCTCAACAACATCTTGGTACATACAGAGGGTGGGGTTTCAACCTTCGGTATAATCGACCGTTGACATCTTCTGTGGGTAAACAATTAGACAGGGGTATTTAATTAAGCAAAATCTTCACAATTAATTATCGGTGTGGCGGACATTCTGTAGTAATTGACTATCTTCTTCAAAACAGCGTCCTATAAAGTAAAGAAGTTATACAAACTAAAAAGAATAAATTTGGCCTAAAGTCGATATTTTCAACTGGATACCTGACTTAATTTGACTTAAATCAGCAAACTGACATAGAGTAATCGAGCTAAAATTTTATTTTCACTTTATAGTAATTATCAACTATAGTGAACATAAAGGAGCATACTTACTTAAAACAGATGATTGTCGATACTTACAATCACTACTTCATTAGATCTACATACTTATGACGGACTTTAAAAATACATACTTACAGTAAAACAAATGATTTCGATATGAACATTTCTATTTAATACATACTTATTGACGTCGTTGATCAAAGGTAATTCTACAACAGAAACTCAAACAAAACTTTAAACATCAAAATGTTACAATTGTACAGTGTTACCAACATTTCGCTTTAACTTCACCTCTAGAATATACAGGTGTATGTTACAAAACATTACAAATATTGTCCAAGACACTTCTGGAAAACATAACATTCCGGAATAAATGTTAACTACATCGTTACCGTATCATCAAACTATATATAAACAAAGAGAACATAAAAAAATATTTCCGCACATATTTTATTTCATTTCCTTTAATCGTCTATGTATAAAGTAGTTGGTGCAGTTGATTCAGCTATAATCGTTCAACCGCATGCTAATCTCTTCGTTAGTTGAATCATGGATATGCCAATGCAGAACGTTAGAACCAACACAGCATATGAACCTGCAACAAAACATAGTAAACATTTAAATCTTAATATATAACTATGTATCAAGCTTTGCGATAAATTCTAATTATTCCTTGACGAACGAGGTTCTACATAGCGTAGATTCAGTTCGTCCTTCCCTTCTAAGTATTGGATATCCACATGATACAGTATTCCATTTTCTTCAAGGTGATAATTATCACTATCTAACAAAATCTTACGAGCCATTGTATCATTTTCGGGCAATGAACCATTCTCAATATACTCGATGTATTGAGCTATCTCTGGGTCGGACCTTTGATGTTCAATCATTTTTTCTTCCGTGGGAACTATCGTAGGAGTTATTTCACAAATCGTTCCCACCTGTACTGGTGTAGCTGTTTCTTTGTCTTTTGATTGTGGGTGTACAATCCTAGACAAATAATCTTTATAACCACGTACTTTTCTTGATCTATGTTCGTGACTATTTACCATAGTATTCATCTTTTCCAATTCTCGGGTTTCGTAGAGTCTCACGACCCTTATCATATATATAATATAAACCACTTTGTAAACAACCAATCATGTCCAGTAGGAGGCACACAAATAAACAATAGGCGTGGTATGCACCACGTGGAATAGTTTGGTACAAGAATTCTTTACACCTGATAATTAATGGAAACTTACCGTTGCGTAATGAATCTATTGGGCAAGTTTGACACGTTGCATTACTCAGGGAAAGACGGTCTTAAGGGTCAATTGGTGGGGGTTGAACAAAGAGACCATCAGGTTTTGTTTTGATACTTACGCAATCATTAACACGGTTCAAAGAGTCTAAAGAACACCCCACTGCTGTGTTATGTGGTAACAGCTGTGTTATCGGTGTTTTACCATTTGAACTGGTTTGCACACCATTAACTTGTGTTGTCTTTGAACCTGTTTGGCTTGTTTGACCACTTTCACAATTTAAAACAGCTTGTCTCAATGGTACTTCCTTACGCTTACCTTTCCTTATTATACTATCTTCCTTGGGGTTATTAACAAAAGTATTTGGTTTAGTACGAATGGCACAACAGTGTAACTTTGAATTTCTTTGATAATTTTTCTTACCTTTTGTTCGATTCTTTTCTGGGCAGTATCGCGCTATATGTCCTGATTTTCCACAATCGTAACAATTTCGTCGTACATATTTGTTTCTGTTTGGTATAGATGTTTGACGAGGGTAGAACGGGCTTGGTGCTGTAGTCTTCAAATTTGCTATTTGCATCGTTGATATTTGAACAGATCTTGGATACGCGACTTCGGCTAAATTTGCTTTCGCTAATGCATCTTCTAGTGAGGTTGGCTTTTGGAAGATGACATGTGACTTAAGAATAGGGTTCAAGCCGTTCATAAAAATACTAAAAGTGAAATCATCATCTTTCTTAGCTTTACGACAAAGTTCAACCACATCGTTAGCATACTTTTCCAAACTCTCACCTGGAAGTTGATGACGGGAATAAATGATGGAATCTCTAGCCCACATTAGTTCAGGAGGATCATATTTCCTGAGAAACACTTGTTTCAGAACTTGGTAATTACGTTTAATATCTGACGAAAGTTTTAAATAAAACGTTCGTGCAGGTCCCTGAATTAACAATGGAATCATCTTTGCTCTATGCAATTCCGACCATCCTGTTACATCAGCGTACTCATCAAGTTTAGCAAAAAATTCTTCCACATCATCCTCCGATTTACCTGTAAATGATGGGGGATTAGGCAATCCTAATCCGCCATGTAAGTTTTGAAGAGGGTTGGTGCTCTGAATATGCAAACTAATGGCTTTCAAAGCTTCAGTGTTTTGCCGTATAATATCTAAAAGTACAGCTTGGGTATCTTGGTTTGTTGGGGATGGCAAATGTTTACTTGGTGGCTTCGTTGTCTCTGATACAGTTTTAGTCGACCGTAGCTGTTTGCCCATAGCTGCTTGGGAGAACACACCCTTAAAAGACATATTCCTAGTCTACTTATATCTATATAAATTTACTAAGACTATGAAAAACACTGAACAAGGACTTGTGCTTACTATTTGGCCTATTAAAAAACCACGCTCTCGCGACCAATTGAAACGAAAAAGCCCGACCCTCGTAAACTGAAGAGAATTAAAAAAACCACGCTCGGCTACCAATTGATACGTAAAGGTTTTATATATCCCTTTTACTCTTCTTTGATTTAATATATTATATTACCATCGATTCTTATACAACCCAGAGGATAACTATATCTCGTCCAATAACCAGAGTTACGCAATACAATTCACGAGCTGGGCCCAACCCTCATAAATTATATACTAACCCACGTAGACGAACGTATCATAAATATAACCAAATGAACTACTAATAAAGTGAATCGTAATAAGTCCAAACAACACAACTCCTCTTCAGTATTTTCAATATAGATATATAATTAATTAACAATGAATACAAAATATATGTCTACTTACAAATCAGACGTGTACGGTTGACTCTCCAGGGCGGCTTTTGCTAATCGCATAGACTACGCTAATTATACCCAGTGAAAAGCCGAAAATCAAGATTTACCCACAATTACTTTTGTTTTCTGTTCTAAGTGAACTTCTTAGTTATCAAATCTTTCCTTGTTACAAATCTGCTCCCAGTCTATCAAAATCATATTAAGTTCTATACTTTGTGGCTATCTCCCTGCATCTCTTAACACTAGTTTTCCTAAGTTCTTAATTCATTACTATACTTTCCATATTTGTCCCTTCTACTCTCACCCCTGATTCCTCGTTGTTCTCTGTCCTGGTTGTTCTCTCTCCCGTTTGAATCTACCTCCTCTCTCATATAATCCCAAACTACCTAACTAGTTGCCCAATCAAATTTCTACCCAAACTATTGACCAATGAAATCAAGCCGCTATAAAGATGTCACCCATGCTTGTCTAAATTCCAGGATGTCACGCTCATCCAGAAACTCAATCTGTTACACAAACTTGAAACCGGTTCTAACAATACTAATGGACATCAATTAAACAAAAACATTAAATTTCAAATATTACTCTCGTAACAGTCTTGAAAACATAGCTTGATGTATATTTCGTCAGGATGTCTTGCCAACTGAATGATTGAATGTGCAAGGTACATGTCAGAATATGGGTGCCAATAATAGTACTTGCTTCCGTGAGATACCCTTGAAATAATCTAGGATTGTGGCCATCATTAAACTATATTTCCGAGCATCGCACACCGATCACGTATTAACGGGAGACACTATAAAACCAGCGTATTTGTCATCAAATTGTCAAGCTATTGAGGAAACTCTCGGACATACTGCGGACCATTTGACAGGTTGCCATTGTACGAGGAGAGTTTGAAATCTGTCAGACCAATTCAAACGTTGTCTTATTATGAAGAAGGCTTTGCTACATATAAAATGAAATTGGAACAAATTAATGAGTAAAATGAAAAGAGGAATGTTTTAAATGTGTGTTGGGGGTAAAATCTAAAAGGCAGGTAGGATTATTAGATATTTAAAACGCGGTTTAAATCTGAAAGCCGAAGTCCTTCCAAATAATTCCGTAATTAAAACACTTGGGGATTTATTATGCAATTGAAAAGTTCCCTTAGTTAGTGAAATGTATTAAGTAAAGCCAAGTGAAGACGCCTAACGTTGTGGAACAGCTCTGCTATATACATGTGATGTCCCGCCTATCCTTTCATTCCGGTCTGTAGGAGTTATAACTACACATCTAAGAACCTTGAGAAAACTTTCTTCTGAGAACAGCATAGATACGTATAACGTAACATTAAGGCGAACACATTTTTAGGCGTGTGTTTGTTCTCAGTTGATTTAGATTTAGACGTAGGAGTCCTTTGTCACTTTGATTGACGTGGGATAATTGACGTTGCAACAAGCCCACATCCCACAAAAACAGCAATGGTTAATGAAAACAAAATATATATCTTAAATAGCAAACTAATGTTTTAGTTCAAAATACCAGACGTGTTTTTCATGGGAGTTAGATATACACGGTGCTAAATACTAAATACAGTAAATGAGACATGGAAATTTGCTAAAAGCCAGTATGAAGAATTGTTTGTCATGATACGAGAGAAACTCCGTCGTTAATTCTTGGCCCACTCATTTTGTAAGGTGTTTTTATCGTCAATGTAATCAATGAGGGTATAATAAAAATGTTGTTTTATTACCGTTATGCTCTTTGACTTGCAATAAATGGTCTTTGGCAACACCTTAACGAGCAATAAATAGCATGTGAGTTTCTAATACCACTGGAATCTGCAGTAAACCAATACCGGAATACCGGAATAAATTAGACGTTGTAATTGATATTTAAAAAGATATAAATAAATCGAACGCATCCCACTTATTTGTAAAATACAACCGTTTCAAATTTCATTCAAAATGTGACAAACTTTTCCCTCAAATTTAAGAACTGTATAGCATTTGATACACATACTTGGTTGTATTCTTCTGTACAATGCGTTCTGAGTGGATTTTTCACTCGGTCGCAGTATGTGGAAGAGTTCCTAGGTACTCGGGATGTTTCCTCTCCCACTAAGCCTGGCAACGCCGCCCATTATAAAGTGAATTAATCTTAAGTGCGGCGTAAAACACCAATCAATCTATTCAATGCCTATCATGCACTATATTGAATATTTGACAATCGCCATTTGTGATCCAAGTTTTTTTTACATGTAATTACTACGGCTAAAATGATCAAATAGCGTGTTTGAGTTGCTTACTTCATAACTGAAAAAACCTTTGTTGGTCTCCCAGAGTTTATTGGGCTCCCAGAGGATATCGAAAGTTCGATTGGCTGGTTGACTTTAGAGGCACCAAATATTTGTAAGGTGCAAGAGGTAGGTGATTCAGGACGTTAGTCTCGGTCTAGACAGCACCCAGAAACCCCAAACAACGAAATGTTTGTCCACATCTTCTTATTTCATTTTTCTTTATTCTTTAATCCAAAACACGACCTAAAAAGCCAAGCTTTACAATCTTCTAGTGGTGGTTTGGGTGTCTAAAAGACGGGTTGTGTATGCGATTCCTGCAACATATCATTTCGAAAAGTAAGATTGTTTTTTTTACAACAAATCACAGTGATTTTCTCTGGAACAGCCAATTCCGTCTTCTTCATTAGAACAGCCAGCTGTCCAAGTTGTACAATTAATGAGTTTGGGCAGTCCTGTTCGCCACAAATTACGTACACCCAGCAGTAGTTTGTAAATGTATCTGCCAGATCTATGTGGCAGTTTGACTCTAGTGAGCTACCGCAAACGCCGTTAATGATCGGTAGAAACTGGCGTGAAGACATTGGCATCTACCTAAATTGAATGTTTAGCTGTATGTATAAAACACACCAAAATTATCGTGATTTTAAGCTATTTACGAAAATTGACCATTATGGGGGCTCATTTGAATATGAAAAAATATCCCCATCGACATGTACATCGGATAAATTACAAATAGTGTAATTTATTTTAAACGACAAAAGATTTAAATCACAAAATATGTATCTTTTCTTTCGTACTATTTGATGATGAATTGGTTATTATTGTATTTATGTATTCTTATCTTGTAGATTTTCAGTTACTTTGGCCATGTCTTATATTCTTAATCATTCTAGTCGGGAAATATTCCTTGGCAGTCGTTATTGGACTATCTATCAAACACCGACAGCAAAGAGACAGTACATTGGTATTACCTTTGATTTTGTATGCCGTCCGATAGAAAGGATTCTAATCCATTAGTTTTATTAAATCTTCCATCATTTTAGATAGTTTGTCTTTTGACATTCACTTGGCTCGCATCTATCCTTTTTATATAGGGTATTAGAAGCCGCGTGTAATCAACTTTGTCTTATCGATTTGATTTTAAAGGAGCCCTTCAACTATAACGTATATATGACCGGCTTCATTTTCTTGCCAGTTCGACTTCCTAAGATTCTCAGTAAACTCTCATAGTTAACCAATCCTTTGAAATATTTTATAGCATTTTCTTGTTTAATGAAATAAATTTAAATTGAAGTTCGCCACTGGTGTTTGTAAACTGTGTCGATGAAAATTGTATGTAAAACATGCATTACATATAGAAAAACATTCTTCTATCAAATATGCTGTATAATTTGGTTTCAGCAGATAATAAAAAACAAAATGTATGCCAGTTTTCAGTCTTATCTACTTGGATTGTTCAATATGTCACCCTGAGTGTTGGAAAAAGTCAAGCATCAGTACTGAGAAACGGTAGTAGGACATTGTTTGTATGCGACATAACTACATTGTGATACGATGAAGGTTTTTATATATCGTTAAATAACCAGAGTACGCAATACAATTCACGAGCTGGGCCCAACCCTCATAAATTATATATTAACCCACGTAGACGAACGTATCATAAATATAACCAAATAAACTACTAATAAAGTGAATCGTAATAAGTCCAAACAACACAACTCCACATTCAGTATTTTCAGTATATATATATAATTAATTAACAATGAATATAAAAGATATGTCTACTTACAAATCAGACGTGTACGGTTGACTCTCCAGGGCGGCTTTTGTTAATCGTATAAACTACACTAATTATACCCAGTGAAAAGCCGAAAACCACAATTTACCCACAATTACGTTAGTTTCTGTTCTAAGTAAACTCCTTAGCTGTCAAACCTTTCCTTGTTACAAAGCTGCTCCCAGTCTATCAAAATCATATTCAGATCTATACTTTGTGACTATCTCCCTGCATCTCTCAACACTAGTTTTCCTAAGTTCTTAATTCATTACTATACTTCCCATATTTGTCTCTTCTGCTCTCACCCCTGATTGTTCTTCCTCCTTGTTCTCTAGTTCTCTCTCCGATCGTTTCTCTCAGTTTGAATCTACCTCCTATCTTATATAATCCCAAACTATCTAACTAGTTGCCCAATCAAATCTCAACCCAAACTATTGACCAATGAAATCAAGCCGCCATAAAGATGTCCCCCATGCTTGTCTAAGTTTCAGGATGTCACCCCCCTTTAGAAACTCAATCTGTTATACAAACTTGAAACCGGTTCTAACATACAATACTAATGGACATCAATTAAACAAAAACATTAAATTTCAAATATTACTCTCGTAACATTTGTACGTTTGTTATCGTTTTCTGGGTACGATTTTAAAAACAATCGATTTTTCAGTATCTTCATCGTCTCTGTAGAAGAAACCTCTAAAGTAAAATAAGTCCCTCCCACACCCACAAACGGCAGTTGGGAAGAACAGCAGGAAAAATGGCGGGAGGGCTTTGGAAGAGGGATTACAACTTGCCAGAGATGAAAGAGCGGTTACTGAGTCAATAAGGTACTTCCACCAGTATAACGTCACATTTTTGGCAATGCCATTAACGTGTTTGAAACCTTGATTATTATAGAAAACAGCAAACAAAATCATATTTTTTCCATGCAAACATTAAAAACTCGTTGCCCGATACTGTTTACATTTTTTCATTATCATAATTCCTCTAAAAGTGAATTGTTGCAACAGCTAGTTTTAATATAATAATCACGCATTTTTACGGCTATCCGGCATGTGTTTGTAGATTTAGGACCAACAAATTGCGACAAACGTGAAGTGGAAAGATTTGTTAGGAATATGTAGGTCAATGTTGCAACCGCATGCCATTTTTTTAGCCAATGCATTGGATAAATTGCATCACATGACTGCTCTATAACACATCTCTCGATTTTATTTATCATTGATTGGATAAAACTAATGAAAAAATGATCTTGTGGAAAACCCATGCAGCTTATTCGCTGTATTAACGTCACATTCACATTTCAATTATTCGCTTACGAGGGGATACAACACACATTGGTTTGATTGAGGAATCTAGGAAATAGGGTTTTAACGGATGTGGTAACATAACTCTGTAGCTTTGGTAGACTTTGACGTGTGGCGTTTCTTGTGACGATATTTAGTCTAACATATGATTAAAAATGCAGCTTGTCGTGACACATATTTGCGTATGCCTTAATCGATGTACCTTGGAAAAGGCTTTCGGTGAGGTATATGAAACAGTCTCTGGTTTTACGCTAAAATTTATTTCAAGACAACATAAACTCTCCGCCATTCCCGTTTTTCTTTTTATAAATTACACCCCATCTCTCGGTAAAAGACAACCCTCACGTACTATATTCAGCAAGAGAATAGGTAATCCACTTTCTTTTATTAAGTCTACACGGCTTACAGACTGTTTGTATTTAGTCCAGTTGTCTATCTCTCATGCTAGTTGGTAACTTGATCATTGGAGTCCAATTTCCTAGTTACAAGATTACTCAACTGAATGTGGTAGAGAGTAATTGTGTTATTTCTCACGTATAACTCAGTCTGTCCACACGTCGTCTGGTTTGTCAGCAAACATACTGATAACGCTACTGGGTATTAATGCTGTAATGAACTGGACCAAAGTGGCTGCTCTTAGATCTGAATAAACATTGTAAACCAGACGCTGTGCTTGGATAGATGCTCTATGAAAATCCAATTGGGGTTAACTTGAGAGAGGATGTTTACATTGTCTGGTTGTGATGATGAAAATTTAAAGTGAGTCTCTACTGGTGCCATGAAGTTATTTGTAGAACTCTACAAATTAAACTTTTATCGGTGGATAATGAAATACGTGTAATTTTTATCGGTGGATAATGAAATACGTGTAACTTTTATCGGTGGATAATGAAATACGTGTAATTTTTATCGGTGGATAATGAAATACGTGTAGATTGTATGCGATTTATAACACATTGATGTTGAGTTGATTTCGTCATAGGATATCAGTTACACACTATAGAATGTGAGAATGTCAACTGTGATAATGGTCGTAAGTGTTCCGATATATGATCTTTATGGTACAAACATACAATGTATAAACTGTGAATGTGAACTATTGCCAGAATGTTTAATTGTTTTAAAGATAAGAGAACTGTTTTCTACCATCCATGAGTAGGGGATTGCGTAGACAACTCGTGCATGCATGATAATGGAATTATTTAGGTCAGTTATGCATATGTTGCCTAACTCAATGTTGGCTTGCTTAATTGGTCTTATTCTGGAGTATTTCACCGGTATTGCACAAACCTATAGCTCCGTCGATTGAACTGTTACATAGTTCTCTGTTGGGATTTTGACAAAGTTCTAAACGGGAAGTCTGCCACATACTCTTTCTTCGGCATTGCAACGCGCGTAAAAAGTTAACATCTAAAATAAACGTATATATCCCGACATATTTTAACATACGACTCAAAATGCAAATATCGGAAGTGCAAGTATCCGGTTGTACCTGACTCTCTGGCCAACGGCATAAATGCGTTCTAATGGTGTCTTTTGCACACCACAAACCGGAAGGGGCGAGAATATCGGATTCGATACCATTTCAACTAGTCAATCAGTATTGCTGGTTTTCTTGTTTCCCTGAAGCTGATGTCACCTTTGTTTATCTTCGAGTTGTGAGAGGGGAGACTACTCAAGGAAATTTACTTCTATCCAAAACTAGGATTGCTCTATAAATTAAAGTGGCATGAGCTGTCAAAATTCCCGTTTTTTCATATTTTCTGATCCTCACGACGGTAAGATGCTTTGAAGGTCATTGAAAAACTAAATGATTAGCGTTGGAATGAGGAAAATCTATACAGTATGTGGCCTACACGAACCGGACTAGTGTTCAAAAAGTAAACAAAATTTAAATAACCGGGACGATCATTCATTCATTCTAAGCCAAACTTACTTCATAACAATACTTTATCGTACATTCTCGAAACTAGAAGCACTAAAAAGCGTCTGAGTTATATGTCTACAGAAAAATAGCCGATAATTTCAACATTCTGTTTTACATCAAAATATCAACATTTTGGCAGCTCATGTCATTTTAAAATTGTAATATTTGGGTTTGCACAATATCGTGAGTAACATTTTTGTATCCTTTATTAAGTTTCCTTTTAAGTTACAATTGATTAGTTTAAGCTGTTTTACCAACTTATATGATTTATACAATCTCAAATATGTTGTCGGTCTATCCGAAATAAATATCGCTGTTATTGTATTCATCTATTTAAGAACTGTATTTGTTTTATTCCGTTCAATAGATTTACACGTTCAACGAGTCAGATGAATATAATTTGATTTATTTCTTCGGCCGGATCCATGCAACAGTAATGAAAATGACAACAGAGGACGATTCTGGTCAATTCAAGATTGTTCGTCGCCAGAGGAAGGCGGTCATAACCCTACACTTGGGAACCCTCAATCGACTTGTCGCTGAGGAAGATGAAGACGGCGTTACCGAGCGGCTAGACAAACAATTTAACGTTCTCGTCCTGGTTAGCTTGAGACTGCGTATACAAGCATTGAGCCCACCCAAAACTTGAACATCAATATCATAAGCGTATTTTACTCTGAATAATAACCTTACATTAACAGGTTTTCTATGGCCATAAAATCCTTTAATCGTACCTTAAACCCCACATATGTGTAGAACATATGGAAATGACATTGTTTCTACTCCGGTGATATGCCCTATCAAATCTCACAGAAGTACGGGATTATTTTATTGTGAACAAATGTTGGTTCAGAATATCTTCTCATCTCTTCCCGTCACACTTACTTTAGTACCGATCCAGTTAAAGTGGTTTTCGGTGTTGAATAATCGGATATGCTTTGTCTGAAGTACCTCCTTATGTTCTACAATCCTGAAGCCACAGATGTTTTGTATTCTTATTTCTCCCATACCCAATAGAAACATTTTGTTACATTAAAATTGTTCGGGATTCTACCAACAATATAACAATGGCTTAAAACTACATGTTTAACAATATAGCATACAGGTATAACGTCAGTCCCCATTAAACTGTTTCTAGTATTAAGACCCTCTATAATGCTATATATCTATCTGCCCAATCATATATCTAAAACAAATGACCCCCAACGTTTATTAAAGTGGCATGAGCTGCCAAAATGTTGATATTTTGACGTTAAAACAGAATGTTGAAATTATTGACTATTTTTCTCAAGATGTATAATTCAGAAGCTTTTCAGTGCTTCTAGTCTCGAGAATGAACGATTAAGCATTATTTTGAACTAACTTTGGCTTAGATTGAATGAATGGTCGTCCCGGTTATTTAAATTTTGTTTACTTTCCGAACACTATTTCGGTTCGTATAGGCCGTAGACTTTATCGATTTACCCCATTCCAACGCCAATCATTTAGTTTTTCGATGGACTTTAAAACCTTTTACTGTCGTGCCGATCAGAAATTATGAAAAAAAATGTGAATTTGGCAGCTCATGCCACTTTAATGCAAATTAACTCGATAATAAAATTAAATTCGAAGACAAAACCAATGTGGCAGGCAGTGATTGTCGCTATATAAAGGTAACAGGTGATATAACGATGGTCCATTTCTATACCCTATTGGGTTATAATTAGTTGAGCTGATGTGGCTTCCGTAAACTAATTAGCGACATCCGTTGACGAAGCTTGTTCCTCTCCTCGGTGTTTCATAGAACAAATCACTGGGATTTAATGTCCAACAACTCCTACCCACAGGGAGAAGTGCTTTCAGCGACACATGATTGTGTCAATCTAAGTACCATTGGGATGATTCCGTTAATTGCTTCCCTCTTGTAGCGTTCATGTTCAGAATATACTGAGTATTGTACCACTGTTGACATTCATCCTTAATGACATAGAAAAGGGCGAGAGAGAGAAAAAAAATAACCGTAAAAATACTGTACTCTTGTGGGCTTTTTTACAGAAGACTAAAGCTTGCGTACCTTGATTTAAGGAAAACTGAAAAAAATATAGGAAAGACTAACATAATAATATTCAATTCTACAAAAAACAAAGAAGGCCAGCAAAAATTATCGTCTTTGCCTCCTTCATACTCTCCATGTTAACGACCGTATTTTTACAAACATACATGTACGAGGTAGACTTAAAAATGTAAATACTGCGAAGTTAATGAATGTTTGGAGACAGGAATATTCTATACAGACGTATCAACTTATTTTTCTCTCTGTCAACGTCACACGAATAAAAAGACAAATGTCTAACCGCGGTGAGAAATGTTGATAAAAGAGGCAGCCTTTCCAGTGATTATTGTTCTTCTGATTATCTTTTAAAACGTATTTTATTAGATTATAAAAAAGAAAAAAAGTTAAATTCAATAAGACCTCTTACTGCTTTGTGGAATTTGTTTCTCATTTGCCACATTTATTGGGAAACATAATTTTGTCTCAAGCTGCGACTAATTTGAATACCTACTCAGTCAAGATCCGTTTTTGCGGTTAAATATATCTCTGCTGAACTCTTAACACATTGGCAAGCAGTTTTAGTTTCAGTATGTGAATATGTAAGCATTTGAAATTTGGATTTTTTAATTACTTTTAATTGCAATCGCCCTATAAGAAAACGTGTAAACCAAGCAATTATATTTTACATTTAAATACCAACACTGCTCCATTTGGGGACCTCGTTGGCTCAGTCGAGTTACAGGCCTTTCATCGATGGGAAGCGGGTTCGAATCACTCTCGGTTCAAATAAAATTTAAGCATTTCTAAGCTAGTTTTTCATTCGTCGCCCTATTTGAATTGATTTGTTGATGTTTTGCGTCACACCGGACGTACTCGCCAAAGGTCTCCTCCAGACAAAGGGGTCGGGTTTCCTCCTCACGACACATGAGTGGAATAATATTCAGTACAGCGATCAATCAATCAAACTATGTCAGATAAAAAAATCAAAGATTTGGACTAGTCAATATATTGTGCTATCTCCAGAAATAAAAACTGACTTAAAAAGATATGATAAGATTTTTATCTGTAAGACATGTTTTAAAAATCTACACAAATCGCTAAAGAGATTGACCGCTAGTTTTAATGTATTGAATATTCGATAATCGATTTGGATACAAGTTCTATGAGTTTCATTGCCTTTCAATGCACGTTAGTATCAAATAGACACTCTTAAAAAGGCACACACACTTCGTTACAGTATCGTGATTAACGATTGAAAAATAAATAGATAAAATGGATTAACAATTGTTTAGCGGCATGCACCACTGTAGAATGTCATTCTGTTGGCATGTCAAGAGAACAATATAGCTATAGCGGTGTTTTTTTAGTTTGAATGCCAGTTTGTTATGAAATATTGACATTCTGAATACATCGCCCTTCCATATGACTGTTTATAGATAGATATGATACAGTTGACCTTTGCTAAGACACAAGAACTGCAATTTCATCCTTTGTTTATAATATTTTGAATCCACAATAAAGTCTCCAATAAGCTGTCGGATAATACTATTTCAAGCTTATGGAACTTTAACTACCATATCACGCTTTGGAAATAGGTCGATTTATATCTATCCAACGACGGAATCACTGGAGACTATCTGAATTTGTGTTGATAGATAACGGGAGAAGTCATTGATTTGCACTGTAAAAAACAGGATTGGTCATTCGGATAAATATGCGCTGAATACACTTGAGAGATGAGTTTTAGTAATAACCTAAGTTCATAAATCTGAAAGTCATCTTCAAAGATTGATAATGTAGAAATTATTCTTCTCTTGGCAGGAAGAAACCAACAGAAAAAATGGGTTGGCTGAGAATACCGTAACTGTCCCTATGGTAGCTATAACACATTCATAGCAGGATGCAAATACAAAGTAACGCTGACAATGTAAAACAGAAATAAAGCTTAGAGAACTTGTTATATGATATGAATTAAATAAAAGGAAAAGTCAGCATTCAAAATGTAATATGGCGGAATGTTAAAATATCAGCAAGGTCTGTAAACATGTATATTGCATCTTGTGACTAGGGCTTGAAAGAGGATGAATTTTTTTGTGAGAATGTCCTATAAACTTTACTCTTGATTCATGTGGGGGATTGTCGTTATTCTAAATTAGCCCAATAACCGTTTACAAACGACATGCATTACCTTTTCCGTGTCACTCGCCAAACATGATATTACAGGAAGAGATGAGATATGATATTTCTACCATGTACCAGTAATTGTATTATTTGCCGTGTACTTTGATGAGCTCTGAACATGGGGTTCAACTTCCTGCACATTTAACTTAACGGAGTTTTTCATTTTCTGTATAGAATTTTCAAGGACTCCTTTTAGAATAGTTGCCTCTTCAAGGGAACTTCATAACAAGTGTGGAAAGTGTAAGTTAATATTTCCTTTCAAGATGCATCGATTACCCAAAGATTTCAAAGGTCTTTGGCAATATCTGGAATTCTTTAGGTTTATGATCAGGCACAGATACCATTGTACTGACTATAAAAGACGGTCCATTTGAATACCTCCTAGCTCAAATTTTGTTAAAGATGAGTTCCCTGGCCATTTGCTGTGTATACAAAACTGCTGACGTTCTCTATCGAAACATTAAATGGATGGCATGATTGAAAACGGGTTTTATGAAAGAAGACAATAGATGAGCTAACACCAACCATCTTGTCAAATAAAAGCCTGGCGCGATGAATGTGTAACGTACTGAGTGGAATGACAAATTTCCTTGATAACCTTAAGGTGATAATAATTACTTTGACCACATTAACTTCTAGTCAACGAAAAGTTTATTTGGGTTATGTAGATTTTGTGGCAGAATTTTATTTATTGAATGGGTTTGTAACGCACACGTTTTTTTAAAAAAAATAAACTGATCTTGAACTAGCCATGTATCCTTTAACTTGACATGAACTACAAAATTTGAAATCCTCTAATGATCTTGAAAATCCGAATTTATGCACGGTGCGATTTTTGGCAGCTCATGTCACTTAAGTATATTAGAGTCTAATGACAAAATAACCAAGGCATCAACAAGACTTACGTTTTTGTAAGACTCGTTAAAATATTGATATAAATGTACACAGAGTTGCTTTATTTAAGGTTATAATGTACATATATGTAACATAAGCCAAGACGTTTATACATGCACTAATATATTGGCTGTTGATGCTATACAACATGCACCTATGCATCTTCGACATTGTAATCTTATATAAGAGCTTGTGTATCGGGTCTATTATTAGAGGTTGAATGATGTTACTAATGCATACATTTTACAGTGGTAATGGTTGCTAACATGCTACGCTGATTGGAATAATAATGTACAATCCAAATTGTATCATTGTTGTTATAGTCAATTATACATACTCGTACAAAAACACATTTTAACAACAGCCCACCATCTAATGCGTTCTCGTGCCCGGCTAATATATGGAGGAAATCTCCAAGGAGCAACCTATACATATAATCTGTATCCATATCAATCGGTAAATGTTTTCTGAAAATGTCACATGCACTGAGTAGTGTATTTAGTGAAGTGCTTCAGTTTTATTACCGGGATATCAGTTATAGTTGGCTAAGAATAAACCAAAATTTCAACATCCATTAACAGTCCTTTATAATGTGTTCCCTTGCTACAAACCATGAATTCACCGTTTGTGTCACGTTACATGGAATATAATACTAGAATTCAACTGAAGTAGAAGTGTCGCCTGGCAGGATAAATATACAAGGAGAAGGTACATCACCTTTCACAAAAAAATTCACTGTTGTACTTTATTTGTGAATATATGTATATCATGCTGTGTAAGATGTTACCTGAATATGAGATATTAAATAATAATCTGCGTCAGATTACACATTTATAAGAAATCCCCAACATTTCATTGACTCCGAGCGACCATCCCACATATACCTTCATCTTTTGCGAAAAAATCCAGTATGAAATTTTGGCCTGACAAGGATCCTACCCATGCGGTATTGGTGGAAGGCTTATGTTGATGCGAGTAAAAAGCTTATACAAGTTATTTGTATCAGCCAATCAAAAGCCTGTACAATAATTAAATATGCGCGGATTTTAGCGAAAATCGAACTTGAGCGGGATATTAAGGTATTAAACTTCCCATTTAAATTTGAAAAAAGTTAAGCCAGTGGTTTTCAAGATATTGCAGGGAAACCAAGTTATTTGTATCAGCCAATCAAAAACAATAATTAAATATGCGCGGATTTTAGCGAAAGTCGAACTTGAGGGGGGTATTAAGGTATTAAACTTCCCATTTAAATTTGAAAAAAAAATAAGCCAGTGGTTTTCAAGATATTGCACGGAAACCAAGTTATTTGTATCAGCCAATCAAAAGCCTGTACAATAAATAAATATGCGCGGATTTAAGCGAAAGTCGAACTTGAGCGGGATATTAAGGTAATAAACTTCCCATTTAAATTTGAAAA
This sequence comes from Lepidochitona cinerea, assembly GCA_963971465.1. NCBI lineage: Eukaryota > Metazoa > Mollusca > Polyplacophora > Chitonida > Tonicellidae > Lepidochitona > Lepidochitona cinerea. Next base: position 1,232,108 of record OZ020560.1, read on the forward strand.
AAATTAAGACAGTGGTTTTCAAGATATTGCACGGAAACCAAGTTATTTGTATCAGCCAATCAAAAGCCTGTACAATAATTAAATATGCGCGGATTTAAGCGAAAGTCGAACTTGAGCGGGGTATTAAGGTAATAAACTTCCCATTTAAATTTGAAAAAAGTTAAGCCAGTGGTTTTCAAGATATTGCACGGAAACCAAGTTATTTGTATCAGCCAATCAAAAGCCTGTACAATAATTAAATATGCGCGGATTTTAGCGAAAGTCGAACTTGAGCTGGGTATTAAGGTATTAAACTTCCCATTTAAATTTGAAAATAATTAAGCCAGTGGTTTTCAAGATATTGCACGGAAACCAATCCGGACGCCGACGCCGACGCCAGACTACGCCGTCAAAGTGATCCCTAAGTGCCCCCTTTCAGGCGACACAAAAACCGTCACCGTGAAGGATAACTATCAGACACTTCACGTTAAAACTTCAATAAAGTAGTAAATGTGTACAGTATAGTCATTATGACGTGGTTCAAATACACGCACCTGTCTTCTGAAGCAAGTAAACGTCTAAGTGTAGTATATTTTGTAATATCTCAAAGCTAGTCGACGATTGGGAGATGTTGTGATGCCGTGTTCTTAAAGCTTAATAAACTTAGTCTACGGGGAAACATCTTCATTGTCTGTGTAACACAGTGCACTGACATGTTAATCAAGTGAGTTACAATCTGTTATTAACATCGGTCACTCAATGACTGGATATCGACTTTTTAAACACTGCATCAGCCTTCAATGTTTCAAGATACAACTGGTGTGGGAAATTGTATACGGCAAATGTATAATACGATGATGATCTGGGCTTGCTTTAATTATGCAAGGTGTTTAGAGCAACACGAAAAATAAAACCTACCAACTGCTCCAACCTTGCGCTTGTATATAGGACGATGTTGCTATAGTCATTGCTAATGTCATGTTTTATTTACTGAATTACCGCCCAGCCTGATGACGTCACATAGATTTACGCAAAGCTTTCTGGGTAAAATATACCTCAGTTCGCCATTTTGTTTATTGGAAAACACTGATGACATAACCTGTTTTTATCCACACATTTATCTGGTAACTTAATGGCTTTTACGTCTTCTCGATACAGTATTATTTCTTACGCCATATTTTAAAAGTATGTGAACATACCTCAATCTCCCGAAATGCTTTGCGCGTAAATTCTAAGTGACGTAATCAAGCAATCGGTCAATTGGGGCAAAAACTGAACATGTTTATCTACAGAAGTAGAAAACGGATTTTGAAATATCTTATACCAATGATATGTTAACAAAAGAATTACTCTTCACTGTCCGAAGTATGTTTGTAACTTCAATACAAAACTTATTGTAACACGATCCCGGAATATTATTTTCCTGATCTTTTCAGCGGGACAGTATTACAATTGTTAGAAGGCCGGTCGACTGTGAACGACTTTGGAAATATGAAAAGTAGAAAATAGTTTTTTTTTGTCGAATTTTTGTAAAAGAAACTATATTTTTAGCATGTATTATTTATATGACACCAGACTTTATGGGTGTCTTCAAGACACCTACACAAAGGCGAAATGATATCGCTTATCCCACATGAACAAAATAAAATCCCTATACCTTTTACATCAGTGATCACTAACTCACCGTTATCCATAAGTTTTATTACACCCTTCTCAATCTAACTTTCCGTTGACCAGCATTTCACTTGAGGACATTCTCCAGATATATGAGATAAGGATGCCCTTACAATAACATTTATATTAAGTGATTTATGTCGATCACCTGGTCCATTTCCCATTCCTTATATTTAGCTTCGACCTGCGACTGTGGTAAGATTTCACATAGCCTATAACGTGTGATAAAATATTTAACTGATAAATGCAGATCGTCGTGTGCAACGTGGGGCATTTTATTGAATTTGGCATCATATACATTAGCTTGGGGAATAAATCTGCTTGATGTATTGCTTCGATCTTGTCTTACAAACCTACAGTAAACTAGGTGGATCAAACACCTTTCGTTCAACATTTAAATATCCGCCTATTAAAATCCCCCAACAAGACGAAACTTTAATAAAACAAAAAACATGGATGTCTTTCTGATTCACCTTATTTCTACAAGCGTTCGCCAGGACGTCTATCTGATTCACCTTATTTTACAAGCGTTCTCCAGGATGTCTTTTTGATTCACCTTATCTCTACAAGCGTTCTCTAGGATGTCTTTCAGATTCACCATATCTCTACAAGCGTTCTCTAGGATGTCTTTCAGATTCACCTTATCTCTACAAGCGTTCTCTAGGATGTCTTTCAGATTCACCATATCTCTACAAGCGTTCTCCAGGATGTCTTTCTGATTCACCATATCTCTACAAGCGTTCGCCAGGATGTCTTTCAGATTCACCATATCTCTACAAGCGTTCTCTAGGATGTCTTTCAGATTCACCTTATCTCTACAAGCGTTCTCTAGGATGTCTTTCAGATTCACCATATCTCTACAAGCGTTCTCCAGGATGTCTTTCTGATTCACCATATCTCTACAAGCGTTCGCCAGGATGTCTTTTTGATTCACCTTATCTCTACAAGCGTTCTCTAGGATGTCTTTCTGATTCACCTTATCTCTACAAGCGTTCTCTAGGATGTCTTTCTGATTCACCTTATCTCTACAAGCGTTCTCTAGGATGTCTTTCAGATTCACCTTATCTCTACAAGCGTTCTCTAGGATGTCTTTCAGATTCACCATATCTCTACAAGCGTTCTCCAGGATGTCTTTCTGATTCACCATATCTCTACAAGCGTTCGCCAGGATGTCTTTTTGATTCACCTTATCTCTACAAGCGTTCTCTAGGATGTCTTTCTGATTCACCTTATCTCTACAAGCGTTCTCTAGGATGTCTTTCAGATTCACCATATCTCTACAAGCGTTCTCTAGGATGTCTTTCAGATTTACTTAATCTAAAAGCGTTCAGCGAATGCAGTTTCTTTTACGATACCAAAACAAAGCCAATGTTATATTGCTTGATTTATTCAAATTAGTTTAACTTTAACATTGGCACATAGAAGTAGATAGGATACCTTGCTGCAGTTCTAAGGAAATAGAAACAAAGATCTTTTTATTTCTCAATCGGCTTCTAAAACTTCCCAAAAACTATGGACAAAAGGATATTTTGAGAATTCGATTTGTAGATAGCTAGTCTTGGAATGTCCAAATCAAATCCAACACAATAATTATTTGGGGATGCAAGGTCGTCTATACAGATAGATTCAATGCTGTTCCCGAACACAATTGCAATTAAGTCCAATTATATATACATTAAATTCAACAATTCTACCGGTGAATATTCGTCCAGATCTCTATAGAGGGTAGCATACCACTAAAAGCAAATATTTCTTGCTAATTTTATCCGAATAATTGATCACCAGGATGTTTTGCAAACATAGCTTGTTATATATTTCGTCAGGATGTCTTGTAAACATAGCTTGTTGTATATTTCATCAGGATGTCTTGCAAACATAGCTTGTTGTATATTTCATCAGGATGTCTTGTAAACGTAGCTTGTTGTATATTTCATCAGGATGTTTTGCAATCATAGCTTGTATATTTCGTCAGGATGTCTTGCAAACATAGATTGTTGTATATTTCATCAGGATGTTTTGCAAACTTAGCTTGTTGTATATTTCGCCAGGGTGTCTTGCAAACATAGCTTGTATATTTCGTGAGGGTTTCTTGCAAACATAGATTGTATATTTCATCAGGATGTCTTGCAAACATAGCTTGTATATTTCGTCAGGGTGTCTTGCAAACATAGCTTGTATATTTCGTCAGGATGTCTTGCAAACATACCTTGTATATTTCGTCAGGATGTCTTGCAAACATAGCTTGTATATTTCGTCAGGATGTCTCGCAAACATAGCTGGTTGTATATTTCGTCAGGATGTTTTGTAAACAAAGGTTGTATATTTCGTCAGGATGTCTTGCAAACATAGCTTGTTGTATATTTCGTCAGGATTTCTTGTAAACATAGCTTGTATATTTCGTCAGGATGTTTTGTAAACATAAGTTGTATATTTTGTCAGGATGTCTTGAAACGAAAAAGCCCGACCCTCGTAAACTGAAGAGAATTAAAAAAACCACGCTCGGCTACCAATTGATACGTAAAGGTTTTATATATCCCTTTTACTCTTCTCTGATTTAATATATTATATTACCATCGATTCTTATATAACCCAGAGGATAACTATATCTCGTCCAATAACCAGAGTTACGCAATACAATTCACGAGATCGCAAGAGAAAGCTTTACCACGTGACATGAATTTTCTATATCATATTTCTACAAGTTATAATAAACAAAACATTGTTTAATATTTTAATAAATCTAAGCAAAACTAAATCCCTAAACTATAAACGATACGATAATAATTATCTAAGATGATACATAAATCCAAATACAATATTCTTAGTTAAACAATATACTTATACAGTGTAGTAAATAAAACGCCTCTGAAAAAGAAATAAAGTCCATAAAGTTCTATGATTTATGTTGAAATGATACGGAGCTCAAGATTGTTCCTGATGAATGGCGAACCGTTATAACAAATGAATTGGTTTAAATCATATGAATGTTCTTGGTGGGTCGTTGATAGATTCATATTTCAAGATTCATTAAGTCCACGAAAAGTACACACGGGAAAGTCACATGAGGGTCCAACGAAGAAAACTCGCTTCACTGGGGCAATTTAATCACAGAACTTTAAATGTGTCACTGGTCCTGACGAACGGTAAGCATCCTCCAAATCAATCCTCAGGTGTGTTGATAGTCGCTCAACAACATCTTGGTACATACAGAGGGTGGGGTTTCAACCTTCGGTATAATCGACCGTTGACATCTTCTGTGGGTAAACAATTAGACAGGGGTATTTAATTAAGCAAAATCTTCACAATTAATTATCGGTGTGGCGGACATTCTGTAGTAATTGACTATCTTCTTCAAAACAGCGTCCTATAAAGTAAAGAAGTTATACAAACTAAAAAGAATAAATTTGGCCTAAAGTCGATATTTTCAACTGGATACCTGACTTAATTTGACTTAAATCAGCAAACTGACATAGAGTAATCGAGCTAAAATTTTATTTTCACTTTATAGTAATTATCAACTATAGTGAACATAAAGGAGCATACTTACTTAAAACAGATGATTGTCGATACTTACAATCACTACCTCATTAGATCTACATACTTATGACGGACTTTAAAAATACATACTTACAGTAAAACAAATGATTTCGATATGAACATTTCTATTTAATACATACTTATTGACGTCGTTGATCAAAGGTAATTCTACAACAGAAACTCAAACAAAACTTTAAACATCAAAATGTTACAATTGTACAGTGTTACCAACATTTCGCTTTAACTTCACCTCTAGAATATACAGGTGTATGTTACAAAACATTACAAATATTGTCCAAGACACTTCTGGAAAACATAACATTCCGGAATAAATGTTAACTACATCGTTACCGTATCATCAAACTATATATAAACAAAGAGAACATAAAAAAATATTTCCGCACATATTTTATTTCATTTCCTTTAATCGTCTATGTATAAAGTAGTTGGTGCAGTTGATTCAGCTATAATCGTTCAACCGCATGCTAATCTCTTCGTTAGTTGAATCATGGATATGCCAATGCAGAACGTTAGAACCAACACAGCATATGAACCTGCAACAAAACATAGTAAACATTTAAATCTTAATATATAACTATGTATCAAGCTTTGCGATAAATTCTAATTATTCCTTGACGAACGAGGTTCTACATAGCGTAGATTCAGTTCGTCCTTCCCTTCTAAGTATTGGATATCCACATGATACAGTATTCCATTTTCTTCAAGGTGATAATTATCACTATCTAACAAAATCTTACGAGCCATTGTATCATTTTCGGGCAATGAACCATTCTCAATATACTCGATGTATTGAGCTATCTCTGGGTCGGACCTTTGATGTTCAATCATTTTTTCTTCCGTGGGAACTATCGTAGGAGTTATTTCACAAATCGTTCCCACCTGTACTGGTGTAGCTGTTTCTTTGTCTTTTGATTGTGGGTGTACAATCCTAGACAAATAATCTTTATAACCACGTACTTTTCTTGATCTATGTTCGTGACTATTTACCATAGTATTCATCTTTTCCAATTCTCGGGTTTCGTAGAGTCTCACGACCCTTATCATATATATAATATAAACCACTTTGTAAACAACCAATCATGTCCAGTAGGAGGCACACAAATAAACAATAGGCGTGGTATGCACCACGTGGAATAGTTTGGTACAAGAATTCTTTACACCTGATAATTAATGGAAACTTACCGTTGCGTAATGAATCTATTGGGCAAGTTTGACACGTTGCATTACTCAGGGAAAGACGGTCTTAAGGGTCAATTGGTGGGGGTTGAACAAAGAGACCATCAGGTTTTGTTTTGATACTTACGCAATCATTAACACGGTTCAAAGAGTCTAAAGAACACCCCACTGCTGTGTTATGTGGTAACAGCTGTGTTATCGGTGTTTTACCATTTGAACTGGTTTGCACACCATTAACTTGTGTTGTCTTTGAACCTGTTTGGCTTGTTTGACCACTTTCACAATTTAAAACAGCTTGTCTCAATGGTACTTCCTTAAGCTTACCTTTCCTTATTATACTATCTTCCTTGGGGTTATTAACAAAAGTATTTGGTTTAGTACGAATGGCACAACAGTGTAACTTTGAATTTCTTTGATAATTTTTCTTACCTTTTGTTCGATTCTTTTCTGGGCAGTATCGCGCTATATGTCCTGATTTTCCACAATCGTAACAATTTCGTCGTACATATTTGTTTCTGTTTGGTATAGATGTTTGACGAGGGTAGAACGGGCTTGGTGCTGTAGTCTTCAAATTTGCTATTTGCATCGTTGATATTTGAACAGATCTTGGATACGCGACTTCGGCTAAATTTGCTTTCGCTAATGCATCTTCTAGTGAGGTTGGCTTTTGGAAGATGACATGTGACTTAAGAATAGGGTTCAAGCCGTTCATAAAAATACTAAAAGTGAAATCATCATCTTTCTTAGCTTTACGACAAAGTTCAACCACATCGTTAGCATAATTTTCCAAACTCTCACCTGGAAGTTGATGACGGGAATAAATGATGGAATCTCTAGCCCACATTAGTTCAGGAGGATCATATTTCCTGAGAAACACTTGTTTCAGAACTTGGTAATTACGTTTAATATCTGACGAAAGTTTTAAATAAAACGTTCGTGCAGGTCCCTGAATTAACAATGGAATAATCTTTGCTCTATGCAATTCCGACCATCCTGTTACATCAGCGTACTCATCAAGTTTAGCAAAAAATTCTTCCACATCATCCTCCGATTTACCTGTAAATGATGGGGGATTAGGCAATCCTAATCCGCCATGTAAGTTTTGAAGAGGGTTGGTGCTCTGAATATGCAAACTAATGGCTTTCAAAGCTTCAGTGTTTTGCCGTATAATATCTAAAAGTACAGCTTGGGTATCTTGGTTTGTTGGGGATGGCAAATGTTTACTTGGTGGCTTCGTTGTCTCTGATACAGTTTTAGTCGACCGTAGCTGTTTGCCCATAGCTGCTTGGGAGAACACACCCTTAAAAGACATATTCCTAGTCTACTTATATCTATATAAATTTACTAAGACTATGAAAAACACTGAACAAGGACTTGTGCTTACTATTTGGCCTATTAAAAAACCACGCTCTCGCGACCAATTGAAACGAAAAAGCCCGACCCTCGTAAACTGAAGAGAATTAAAAAAACCACGCTCGGCTACCAATTGATACGTAAAGGTTTTATATATCCCTTTTACTCTTCTTTGATTTAATATATTATATTACCATCGATTCTTATACAACCCAGAGGATAACTATATCTCGTCCAATAACCAGAGTTACGCAATACAATTCACGAGCTGGGCCCAACCCTCATAAATTATATACTAACCCACGTAGACGAACGTATCATAAATATAACCAAATGAACTACTAATAAAGTGAATCGTAATAAGTCCAAACAACACAACTCCTCTTCAGTATTTTCAATATAGATATATAATTAATTAACAATGAATACAAAATATATGTCTACTTACAAATCAGACGTGTACGGTTGACTCTCCAGGGCGGCTTTTGCTAATCGCATAGACTACGCTAATTATACCCAGTGAAAAGCCGAAAATCAAGATTTACCCACAATTACTTTTGTTTTCTGTTCTAAGTGAACTTCTTAGTTATCAAATCTTTCCTTGTTACAAATCTGCTCCCAGTCTATCAAAATCATATTAAGTTCTATACTTTGTGGCTATCTCCCTGCATCTCTTAACACTAGTTTTCCTAAGTTCTTAATTCATTACTATACTTTCCATATTTGTCCCTTCTACTCTCACCCCTGATTCCTCGTTGTTCTCTGTCCTGGTTGTTCTCTCTCCCGTTTGAATCTACCTCCTCTCTCATATAATCCCAAACTACCTAACTAGTTGCCCAATCAAATTTCTACCCAAACTATTGACCAATGAAATCAAGCCGCTATAAAGATGTCACCCATGCTTGTCTAAATTCCAGGATGTCACGCTCATCCAGAAACTCAATCTGTTACACAAACTTGAAACCGGTTCTAACAATACTAATGGACATCAATTAAACAAAAACATTAAATTTCAAATATTACTCTCGTAACAGTCTTGAAAACATAGCTTGATGTATATTTCGTCAGGATGTCTTGCCAACTGAATGATTGAATGTGCAAGGTACATGTCAGAATATGGGTGCCAATAATAGTACTTGCTTCCGTGAGATACCCTTGAAATAATCTAGGATTGTGGCCATCATTAAACTATATTTCCGAGCATCGCACACCGATCACGTATTAACGGGAGACACTATAAAACCAGCGTATTTGTCATCAAATTGTCAAGCTATTGAGGAAACTCTCGGACATACTGCGGACCATTTGACAGGTTGCCATTGTACGAGGAGAGTTTGAAATCTGTCAGACCAATTCAAACGTTGTCTTATTATGAAGAAGGCTTTGCTACATATAAAATGAAATTGGAACAAATTAATGAGTAAAATGAAAAGAGGAATGTTTTAAATGTGTGTTGGGGGTAAAATCTAAAAGGCAGGTAGGATTATTAGATATTTAAAACGCGGTTTAAATCTGAAAGCCGAAGTCCTTCCAAATAATTCCGTAATTAAAACACTTGGGGATTTATTATGCAATTGAAAAGTTCCCTTAGTTAGTGAAATGTATTAAGTAAAGCCAAGTGAAGACGCCTAACGTTGTGGAACAGCTCTGCTATATACATGTGATGTCCCGCCTATCCTTTCATTCCGGTCTGTAGGAGTTATAACTACACATCTAAGAACCTTGAGAAAACTTTCTTCTGAGAACAGCATAGATACGTATAACGTAACATTAAGGCGAACACATTTTTAGGCGTGTGTTTGTTCTCAGTTGATTTAGATTTAGACGTAGGAGTCCTTTGTCACTTTGATTGACGTGGGATAATTGACGTTGCAACAAGCCCACATCCCACAAAAACAGCAATGGTTAATGAAAACAAAATATATATCTTAAATAGCAAACTAATGTTTTAGTTCAAAATACCAGACGTGTTTTTCATGGGAGTTAGATATACACGGTGCTAAATACTAAATACAGTAAATGAGACATGGAAATTTGCTAAAAGCCAGTATGAAGAATTGTTTGTCATGATACGAGAGAAACTCCGTCGTTAATTCTTGGCCCACTCATTTTGTAAGGTGTTTTTATCGTCAATGTAATCAATGAGGGTATAATAAAAATGTTGTTTTATTACCGTTATGCTCTTTGACTTGCAATAAATGGTCTTTGGCAACACCTTAACGAGCAATAAATAGCATGTGAGTTTCTAATACCACTGGAATCTGCAGTAAACCAATACCGGAATACCGGAATAAATTAGACGTTGTAATTGATATTTAAAAAGATATAAATAAATCGAACGCATCCCACTTATTTGTAAAATACAACCGTTTCAAATTTCATTCAAAATGTGACAAACTTTTCCCTCAAATTTAAGAACTGTATAGCATTTGATACACATACTTGGTTGTATTCTTCTGTACAATGCGTTCTGAGTGGATTTTTCACTCGGTCGCAGTATGTGGAAGAGTTCCTAGGTACTCGGGATGTTTCCTCTCCCACTAAGCCTGGCAACGCCGCCCATTATAAAGTGAATTAATCTTAAGTGCGGCGTAAAACACCAATCAATCTATTCAATGCCTATCATGCACTATATTGAATATTTGACAATCGCCATTTGTGATCCAAGTTTTTTTTACATGTAATTACTACGGCTAAAATGATCAAATAGCGTGTTTGAGTTGCTTACTTCATAACTGAAAAAACCTTTGTTGGTCTCCCAGAGTTTATTGGGCTCCCAGAGGATATCGAAAGTTCGATTGGCTGGTTGACTTTAGAGGCACCAAATATTTGTAAGGTGCAAGAGGTAGGTGATTCAGGACGTTAGTCTCGGTCTAGACAGCACCCAGAAACCCCAAACAACGAAATGTTTGTCCACATCTTCTTATTTCATTTTTCTTTATTCTTTAATCCAAAACACGACCTAAAAAGCCAAGCTTTACAATCTTCTAGTGGTGGTTTGGGTGTCTAAAAGACGGGTTGTGTATGCGATTCCTGCAACATATCATTTCGAAAAGTAAGATTGTTTTTTTTACAACAAATCACAGTGATTTTCTCTGGAACAGCCAATTCCGTCTTCTTCATTAGAACAGCCAGCTGTCCAAGTTGTACAATTAATGAGTTTGGGCAGTCCTGTTCGCCACAAATTACGTACACCCAGCAGTAGTTTGTAAATGTATCTGCCAGATCTATGTGGCAGTTTGACTCTAGTGAGCTACCGCAAACGCCGTTAATGATCGGTAGAAACTGGCGTGAAGACATTGGCATCTACCTAAATTGAATGTTTAGCTGTATGTATAAAACACACCAAAATTATCGTGATTTTAAGCTATTTACGAAAATTGACCATTATGGGGGCTCATTTGAATATGAAAAAATATCCCCATCGACATGTACATCGGATAAATTACAAATAGTGTAATTTATTTTAAACGACAAAAGATTTAAATCACAAAATATGTATCTTTTCTTTCGTACTATTTGATGATGAATTGGTTATTATTGTATTTATGTATTCTTATCTTGTAGATTTTCAGTTACTTTGGCCATGTCTTATATTCTTAATCATTCTAGTCGGGAAATATTCCTTGGCAGTCGTTATTGGACTATCTATCAAACACCGACAGCAAAGAGACAGTACATTGGTATTACCTTTGATTTTGTATGCCGTCCGATAGAAAGGATTCTAATCCATTAGTTTTATTAAATCTTCCATCATTTTAGATAGTTTGTCTTTTGACATTCACTTGGCTCGCATCTATCCTTTTGATATAGGGTATTAGAAGCCGCGTGTAATCAACTTTGTCTTATCGATTTGATTTTAAAGGAGCCCTTCAACTATAACGTATATATGACCGGCTTCATTTTCTTGCCAGTTCGACTTCCTAAGATTCTCAGTAAACTCTCATAGTTAACCAATCCTTTGAAATATTTTATAGCATTTTCTTGTTTAATGAAATAAATTTAAATTGAAGTTCGCCACTGGTGTTTGTAAACTGTGTCGATGAAAATTGTATGTAAAACATGCATTACATATAGAAAAACATTCTTCTATCAAATATGCTGTATAATTTGGTTTCAGCAGATAATAAAAAACAAAATGTATGCCAGTTTTCAGTCTTATCTACTTGGATTGTTCAATATGTCACCCTGAGTGTTGGAAAAAGTCAAGCATCAGTACTGAGAAACGGTAGTAGGACATTGTTTGTATGCGACATAACTACATTGTGATACGATGAAGGTTTTTATATATCGTTAAATAACCAGAGTACGCAATACAATTCACGAGCTGGGCCCAACCCTCATAAATTATATATTAACCCACGTAGACGAACGTATCATAAATATAACCAAATAAACTACTAATAAAGTGAATCGTAATAAGTCCAAACAACACAACTCCACATTCAGTATTTTCAGTATATATATATAATTAATTAACAATGAATATAAAAGATATGTCTACTTACAAATCAGACGTGTACGGTTGACTCTCCAGGGCGGCTTTTGTTAATCGTATAAACTACACTAATTATACCCAGTGAAAAGCCGAAAACCACAATTTACCCACAATTACGTTAGTTTCTGTTCTAAGTAAACTCCTTAGCTGTCAAACCTTTCCTTGTTACAAAGCTGCTCCCAGTCTATCAAAATCATATTCAGATCTATACTTTGTGACTATCTCCCTGCATCTCTCAACACTAGTTTTCCTAAGTTCTTAATTCATTACTATACTTCCCATATTTGTCTCTTCTGCTCTCACCCCTGATTGTTCTTCCTCCTTGTTCTCTAGTTCTCTCTCCGATCGTTTCTCTCAGTTTGAATCTACCTCCTATCTTATATAATCCCAAACTATCTAACTAGTTGCCCAATCAAATCTCAACCCAAACTATTGACCAATGAAATCAAGCCGCCATAAAGATGTCCCCCATGCTTGTCTAAGTTTCAGGATGTCACCCCCCTTTAGAAACTCAATCTGTTATACAAACTTGAAACCGGTTCTAACATACAATACTAATGGACATCAATTAAACAAAAACATTAAATTTCAAATATTACTCTCGTAACATTTGTACGTTTGTTATCGTTTTCTGGGTACGATTTTAAAAACAATCGATTTTTCAGTATCTTCATCGTCTCTGTAGAAGAAACCTCTAAAGTAAAATAAGTCCCTCCCACACCCACAAACGGCAGTTGGGAAGAACAGCAGGAAAAATGGCGGGAGGGCTTTGGAAGAGGGATTACAACTTGCCAGAGATGAAAGAGCGGTTACTGAGTCAATAAGGTACTTCCACCAGTATAACGTCACATTTTTGGCAATGCCATTAACGTGTTTGAAACCTTGATTATTATAGAAAACAGCAAACAAAATCATATTTTTTCCATGCAAACATTAAAAACTCGTTGCCCGATACTGTTTACATTTTTTCATTATCATAATTCCTCTAAAAGTGAATTGTTGCAACAGCTAGTTTTAATATAATAATCACGCATTTTTACGGCTATCCGGCATGTGTTTGTAGATTTAGGACCAACAAATTGCGACAAACGTGAAGTGGAAAGATTTGTTAGGAATATGTAGGTCAATGTTGCAACCGCATGCCATTTTTTTAGCCAATGCATTGGATAAATTGCATCACATGACTGCTCTATAACACATCTCTCGATTTTATTTATCATTGATTGGATAAAACTAATGAAAAAATGATCTTGTGGAAAACCCATGCAGCTTATTCGCTGTATTAACGTCACATTCACATTTCAATTATTCGCTTACGAGGGGATACAACACACATTGGTTTGATTGAGGAATCTAGGAAATAGGGTTTTAACGGATGTGGTAACATAACTCTGTAGCTTTGGTAGACTTTGACGTGTGGCGTTTCTTGTGACGATATTTAGTCTAACATATGATTAAAAATGCAGCTTGTCGTGACACATATTTGCGTATGCCTTAATCGATGTACCTTGGAAAAGGCTTTCGGTGAGGTATATGAAACAGTCTCTGGTTTTACGCTAAAATTTATTTCAAGACAACATAAACTCTCCGCCATTCCCGTTTTTCTTTTTATAAATTACACCCCATCTCTCGGTAAAAGACAACCCTCACGTACTATATTCAGCAAGAGAATAGGTAATCCACTTTCTTTTATTAAGTCTACACGGCTTACAGACTGTTTGTATTTAGTCCAGTTGTCTATCTCTCATGCTAGTTGGTAACTTGATCATTGGAGTCCAATTTCCTAGTTACAAGATTACTCAACTGAATGTGGTAGAGAGTAATTGTGTTATTTCTCACGTATAACTCAGTCTGTCCACACGTCGTCTGGTTTGTCAGCAAACATACTGATAACGCTACTGGGTATTAATGCTGTAATGAACTGGACCAAAGTGGCTGCTCTTAGATCTGAATAAACATTGTAAACCAGACGCTGTGCTTGGATAGATGCTCTATGAAAATCCAATTGGGGTTAACTTGAGAGAGGATGTTTACATTGTCTGGTTGTGATGATGAAAATTTAAAGTGAGTCTCTACTGGTGCCATGAAGTTATTTGTAGAACTCTACAAATTAAACTTTTATCGGTGGATAATGAAATACGTGTAATTTTTATCGGTGGATAATGAAATACGTGTAACTTTTATCGGTGGATAATGAAATACGTGTAATTTTTATCGGTGGATAATGAAATACGTGTAGATTGTATGCGATTTATAACACATTGATGTTGAGTTGATTTCGTCATAGGATATCAGTTACACACTATAGAATGTGAGAATGTCAACTGTGATAATGGTCGTAAGTGTTCCGATATATGATCTTTATGGTACAAACATACAATGTATAAACTGTGAATGTGAACTATTGCCAGAATGTTTAATTGTTTTAAAGATAAGAGAACTGTTTTCTACCATCCATGAGTAGGGGATTGCGTAGACAACTCGTGCATGCATGATAATGGAATTATTTAGGTCAGTTATGCATATGTTGCCTAACTCAATGTTGGCTTGCTTAATTGGTCTTATTCTGGAGTATTTCACCGGTATTGCACAAACCTATAGCTCCGTCGATTGAACTGTTACATAGTTCTCTGTTGGGATTTTGACAAAGTTCTAAACGGGAAGTCTGCCACATACTCTTTCTTCGGCATTGCAACGCGCGTAAAAAGTTAACATCTAAAATAAACGTATATATCCCGACATATTTTAACATACGACTCAAAATGCAAATATCGGAAGTGCAAGTATCCGGTTGTACCTGACTCTCTGGCCAACGGCATAAATGCGTTCTAATGGTGTCTTTTGCACACCACAAACCGGAAGGGGCGAGAATATCGGATTCGATACCATTTCAACTAGTCAATCAGTATTGCTGGTTTTCTTGTTTCCCTGAAGCTGATGTCACCTTTGTTTATCTTCGAGTTGTGAGAGGGGAGACTACTCAAGGAAATTTACTTCTATCCAAAACTAGGATTGCTCTATAAATTAAAGTGGCATGAGCTGTCAAAATTCCCGTTTTTTCATATTTTCTGATCCTCACGACGGTAAGATGCTTTGAAGGTCATTGAAAAACTAAATGATTAGCGTTGGAATGAGGAAAATCTATACAGTATGTGGCCTACACGAACCGGACTAGTGTTCAAAAAGTAAACAAAATTTAAATAACCGGGACGATCATTCATTCATTCTAAGCCAAACTTACTTCATAACAATACTTTATCGTACATTCTCGAAACTAGAAGCACTAAAAAGCGTCTGAGTTATATGTCTACAGAAAAATAGCCGATAATTTCAACATTCTGTTTTACATCAAAATATCAACATTTTGGCAGCTCATGTCATTTTAAAATTGTAATATTTGGGTTTGCACAATATCGTGAGTAACATTTTTGTATCCTTTATTAAGTTTCCTTTTAAGTTACAATTGATTAGTTTAAGCTGTTTTACCAACTTATATGATTTATACAATCTCAAATATGTTGTCGGTCTATCCGAAATAAATATCGCTGTTATTGTATTCATCTATTTAAGAACTGTATTTGTTTTATTCCGTTCAATAGATTTACACGTTCAACGAGTCAGATGAATATAATTTGATTTATTTCTTCGGCCGGATCCATGCAACAGTAATGAAAATGACAACAGAGGACGATTCTGGTCAATTCAAGATTGTTCGTCGCCAGAGGAAGGCGGTCATAACCCTACACTTGGGAACCCTCAATCGACTTGTCGCTGAGGAAGATGAAGACGGCGTTACCGAGCGGCTAGACAAACAATTTAACGTTCTCGTCCTGGTTAGCTTGAGACTGCGTATACAAGCATTGAGCCCACCCAAAACTTGAACATCAATATCATAAGCGTATTTTACTCTGAATAATAACCTTACATTAACAGGTTTTCTATGGCCATAAAATCCTTTAATCGTACCTTAAACCCCACATATGTGTAGAACATATGGAAATGACATTGTTTCTACTCCGGTGATATGCCCTATCAAATCTCACAGAAGTACGGGATTATTTTATTGTGAACAAATGTTGGTTCAGAATATCTTCTCATCTCTTCCCGTCACACTTACTTTAGTACCGATCCAGTTAAAGTGGTTTTCGGTGTTGAATAATCGGATATGCTTTGTCTGAAGTACCTCCTTATGTTCTACAATCCTGAAGCCACAGATGTTTTGTATTCTTATTTCTCCCATACCCAATAGAAACATTTTGTTACGTTAAAATTGTTCGGGATTCTACCAACAATATAACAATGGCTTAAAACTACATGTATAACAATATAGCATACAGGTATAACGTCAGTCCCCATTAAACTGTTTCTAGTATTAAGACCCTCTATAATGCTATATATCTATCTGCCCAATCATATATCTAAAACAAATGACCCCCAACGTTTATTAAAGTGGCATGAGCTGCCAAAATGTTGATATTTTGACGTTAAAACAGAATGTTGAAATTATTGACTATTTTTCTCAAGATGTATAATTCAGAAGCTTTTCAGTGCTTCTAGTCTCGAGAATGAACGATTAAGCATTATTTTGAACTAACTTTGGCTTAGATTGAATGAATGGTCGTCCCGGTTATTTAAATTTTGTTTACTTTCCGAACACTATTTCGGTTCGTATAGGCCGTAGACTTTATCGATTTACCCCATTCCAACGCCAATCATTTAGTTTTTCGATGGACTTTAAAACCTTTTACTGTCGTGCCGATCAGAAATTATGAAAAAAAATGTGAATTTGGCAGCTCATGCCACTTTAATGCAAATTAACTCGATAATAAAATTAAATTCGAAGACAAAACCAATGTGGCAGGCAGTGATTGTCGCTATATAAAGGTAACAGGTGATATAACGATGGTCCATTTCTATACCCTATTGGGTTATAATTAGTTGAGCTGATGTGGCTTCCGTAAACTAATTAGCGACATCCGTTGACGAAGCTTGTTCCTCTCCTCGGTGTTTCATAGAACAAATCACTGGGATTTAATGTCCAACAACTCCTACCCACAGGGAGAAGTGCTTTCAGCGACACATGATTGTGTCAATCTAAGTACCATTGGGATGATTCCGTTAATTGCTTCCCTCTTGTAGCGTTCATGTTCAGAATATACTGAGTATTGTACCACTGTTGACATTCATCCTTAATGACATAGAAAAGGGCGAGAGAGAGAAAAAAAATAACCGTAAAAATACTGTACTCTTGTGGGCTTTTTTACAGAAGACTAAAGCTTGCGTACCTTGATTTAAGGAAAACTGAAAAAAATATAGGAAAGACTAACATAATAATATTCAATTCTACAAAAAACAAAGAAGGCCAGCAAAAATTATCGTCTTTGCCTCCTTCATACTCTCCATGTTAACGACCGTATTTTTACAAACATACATGTACGAGGTAGACTTAAAAATGTAAATACTGCGAAGTTAATGAATGTTTGGAGACAGGAATATTCTATACAGACGTATCAACTTATTTTTCTCTCTGTCAACGTCACACGAATAAAAAGACAAATGTCTAACCGCGGTGAGAAATGTTGATAAAAGAGGCAGCCTTTCCAGTGATTATTGTTCTTCTGATTATCTTTTAAAACGTATTTTATTAGATTATAAAAAAGAAAAAAAGTTAAATTCAATAAGACCTCTTACTGCTTTGTGGAATTTGTTTCTCATTTGCCACATTTATTGGGAAACATAATTTTGTCTCAAGCTGCGACTAATTTGAATACCTACTCAGTCAAGATCCGTTTTTGCGGTTAAATATATCTCTGCTGAACTCTTAACACATTGGCAAGCAGTTTTAGTTTCAGTATGTGAATATGTAAGCATTTGAAATTTGGATTTTTTAATTACTTTTAATTGCAATCGCCCTATAAGAAAACGTGTAAACCAAGCAATTATATTTTACATTTAAATACCAACACTGCTCCATTTGGGGACCTCGTTGGCTCAGTCGAGTTACAGGCCTTTCATCGATGGGAAGCGGGTTCGAATCACTCTCGGTTCAAATAAAATTTAAGCATTTCTAAGCTAGTTTTTCATTCGTCGCCCTATTTGAATTGATTTGTTGATGTTTTGCGTCACACCGGACGTACTCGCCAAAGGTCTCCTCCAGACAAAGGGGTCGGGTTTCCTCCTCACGACACATGAGTGGAATAATATTCAGTACAGCGATCAATCAATCAAACTATGTCAGATAAAAAAATCAAAGATTTGGACTAGTCAATATATTGTGCTATCTCCAGAAATAAAAACTGACTTAAAAAGATATGATAAGATTTTTATCTGTAAGACATGTTTTAAAAATCTACACAAATCGCTAAAGAGATTGACCGCTAGTTTTAATGTATTGAATATTCGATAATCGATTTGGATACAAGTTCTATGAGTTTCATTGCCTTTCAATGCACGTTAGTATCAAATAGACACTCTTAAAAAGGCACACACACTTCGTTACAGTATCGTGATTAACGATTGAAAAATAAATAGATAAAATGGATTAACAATTGTTTAGCGGCATGCACCACTGTAGAATGTCATTCTGTTGGCATGTCAAGAGAACAATATAGCTATAGCGGTGTTTTTTTAGTTTGAATGCCAGTTTGTTTTGAAATATTGACATTCTGAATACATCGCCCTTCCATATGACTGTTTATAGATAGATATGATACAGTTGACCTTTGCTAAGACACAAGAACTGCAATTTCATCCTTTGTTTATAATATTTTGAATCCACAATAAAGTCTCCAATAAGCTGTCGGATAATACCATTTCAAGCTTATGGAACTTTAACTACCATATCACGCTTTGGAAATAGGTCGATTTATATCTATCCAACGACGGAATCACTGGAGACTATCTGAATTTGTGTTGATAGATAACGGGAGAAGTCATTGATTTGCACTGTAAAAAACAGGATTGGTCATTCGGATAAATATGCGCTGAATACACTTGAGAGATGAGTTTTAGTAATAACCTAAGTTCATAAATCTGAAAGTCATCTTCAAAGATTGATAATGTAGAAATTATTCTTCTCTTGGCAGGAAGAAACCAACAGAAAAAATGGGTTGGCTGAGAATACCGTAACTGTCCCTATGGTAGCTATAACACATTCATAGCAGGATGCAAATACAAAGTAACGCTGACAATGTAAAACAGAAATAAAGCTTAGAGAACTTGTTATATGATATGAATTAAATAAAAGGAAAAGTCAGCATTCAAAATGTAATATGGCGGAATGTTAAAATATCAGCAAGGTCTGTAAACATGTATATTGCATCTTGTGACTAGGGCTTGAAAGAGGATGATTTTTTTTGTGAGAATGTCCTATAAACTTTACTCTTGATTCATGTGGGGGATTGTCGTTATTCTAAATTAGCCCAATAACCGTTTACAAACGACATGCATTACCTTTTCCGTGTCACTCGCCAAACATGATATTACAGGAAGAGATGAGATATGATATTTCTACCATGTACCAGTAATTGTATTATTTGCCGTGTACTTTGATGAGCTCTGAACATGGGGTTCAACTTCCTGCACATTTAACTTAACGGAGTTTTTCATTTTCTGTATAGAATTTTCAAGGACTCCTTTTAGAATAGTTGCCTCTTCAAGGGAACTTCATAACAAGTGTGGAAAGTGTAAGTTAATATTTCCTTTCAAGATGCATCGATTACCCAAAGATTTCAAAGGTCTTTGGCAATATCTGGAATTCTTTAGGTTTATGATCAGGCACAGATACCATTGTACTGACTATAAAAGACGGTCCATTTGAATACCTCCTAGCTCAAATTTTGTTAAAGATGAGTTCCCTGGCCATTTGCTGTGTATACAAAACTGCTGACGTTCTCTATCGAAACATTAAATGGATGGCATGATTGAAAACGGGTTTTATGAAAGAAGACAATAGATGAGCTAACACCAACCATCTTGTCAAATAAAAGCCTGGCGCGATGAATGTGTAACGTACTGAGTGGAATGACAAATTTCCTTGATAACCTTAAGGTGATAATAATTACTTTGACCACATTAACTTCTAGTCAACGAAAAGTTTATTTGGGTTATGTAGATTTTGTGGCAGAATTTTATTTATTGAATGGGTTTGTAACGCACACGTTTTTTTAAAAAAAATAAACTGATCTTGAACTAGCCATGTATCCTTTAACTTGACATGAACTACAAAATTTGAAATCCTCTAATGATCTTGAAAATCCGAATTTATGCACGGTGCGATTTTTGGCAGCTCATGTCACTTAAGTATATTAGAGTCTAATGACAAAATAACCAAGGCATCAACAAGACTTACGTTTTTGTAAGACTCGTTAAAATATTGATATAAATGTACACAGAGTTGCTTTATTTAAGGTTATAATGTACATATATGTAACATAAGCCAAGACGTTTATACATGCACTAATATATTGGCTGTTGATGCTATACAACATGCACCTATGCATCTTCGACATTGTAATCTTATATAAGAGCTTGTGTATCGGGTCTATTATTAGAGGTTGAATGATGTTACTAATGCATACATTTTACAGTGGTAATGGTTGCTAACATGCTACGCTGATTGGAATAATAATGTACAATCCAAATTGTATCATTGTTGTTATAGTCAATTATACATACTCGTACAAAAACACATTTTAACAACAGCCCACCATCTAATGCGTTCTCGTGCCCGGCTAATATATGGAGGAAATCTCCAAGGAGCAACCTATACATATAATCTGTATCCATATCAATCGGTAAATGTTTTCTGAAAATGTCACATGCACTGAGTAGTGTATTTAGTGAAGTGCTTCAGTTTTATTACCGGGATATCAGTTATAGTTGGCTAAGAATAAACCAAAATTTCAACATCCATTAACAGTCCTTTATAATGTGTTCCCTTGCTACAAACCATGAATTCACCGTTTGTGTCACGTTACATGGAATATAATACTAGAATTCAACTGAAGTAGAAGTGTCGCCTGGCAGGATAAATATACAAGGAGAAGGTACATCACCTTTCACAAAAAAATTCACTGTTGTACTTTATTTGTGAATATATGTATATCATGCTGTGTAAGATGTTACCTGAATATGAGATATTAAATAATAATCTGCGTCAGATTACACATTTATAAGAAATCCCCAACATTTCATTGACTCCGAGCGACCATCCCACATATACCTTCATCTTTTGCGAAAAAATCCAGTATGAAATTTTGGCCTGACAAGGATCCTACCCATGCGGTATTGGTGGAAGGCTTATGTTGATGCGAGTAAAAAGCTTATACAAGTTATTTGTATCAGCCAATCAAAAGCCTGTACAATAATTAAATATGCGCGGATTTTAGCGAAAATCGAACTTGAGCGGGATATTAAGGTATTAAACTTCCCATTTAAATTTGAAAAAAGTTAAGCCAGTGGTTTTCAAGATATTGCAGGGAAACCAAGTTATTTGTATCAGCCAATCAAAAACAATAATTAAATATGCGCGGATTTTAGCGAAAGTCGAACTTGAGGGGGGTATTAAGGTATTAAACTTCCCATTTAAATTTGAAAAAAAAATAAGCCAGTGGTTTTCAAGATATTGCACGGAAACCAAGTTATTTGTATCAGCCAATCAAAAGCCTGTACAATAAATAAATATGCGCGGATTTAAGCGAAAGTCGAACTTGAGCGGGATATTAAGGTAATAAACTTCCCATTTAAATTTGAAAAAAATTAAGACAGTGGTTTTCAAGATATTGCACGGAAACCAAGTTATTTGTATCAGCCAATCAAAAGCCTGTACAATAATTAAATATGCGCGGATTTAAGCGAAAGTCGAACTTGAGCGGGGTATTAAGGTAATAAACTTCCCATTTAAATTTGAAAAAAGTTAAGCCAGTGGTTTTCAAGATATTGCACGGAAACCAAGTTATTTGTATCAGCCAATCAAAAGCCTGTACAATAATTAAATATGCGCGGATTTTAGCGAAAGTCGAACTTGAGCTGGGTATTAAGGTATTAAACTTCCCATTTAAATTTGAAAATAATTAAGCCAGTGGTTTTCAAGATATTGCACGGAAACCAATCCGGACGCCGACGCCGACGCCAGACTACGCCGTCAAAGTGATCCCTAAGTGCCCCCTTTCAGGCGACACAAAAACCGTCACCGTGAAGGATAACTATCAGACACTTCACGTTAAAACTTCAATAAAGTAGTAAATGTGTACAGTATAGTCATTATGACGTGGTTCAAATACACGCACCTGTCTTCTGAAGCAAGTAAACGTCTAAGTGTAGTATATTTTGTAATATCTCAAAGCTAGTCGACGATTGGGAGATGTTGTGATGCCGTGTTCTTAAAGCTTAATAAACTTAGTCTACGGGGAAACATCTTCATTGTCTGTGTAACACAGTGCACTGACATGTTAATCAAGTGAGTTACAATCTGTTATTAACATCGGTCACTCAATGACTGGATATCGACTTTTTAAACACTGCATCAGCCTTCAATGTTTCAAGATACAACTGGTGTGGGAAATTGTATACGGCAAATGTATAATACGATGATGATCTGGGCTTGCTTTAATTATGCAAGGTGTTTAGAGCAACACGAAAAATAAAACCTACCAACTGCTCCAACCTTGCGCTTGTATATAGGACGATGTTGCTATAGTCATTGCTAATGTCATGTTTTATTTACTGAATTACCGCCCAGCCTGATGACGTCACATAGATTTACGCAAAGCTTTCTGGGTAAAATATACCTCAGTTCGCCATTTTGTTTATTGGAAAACACTGATGACATAACCTGTTTTTATCCACACATTTATCTGGTAACTTAATGGCTTTTACGTCTTCTCGATACAGTATTATTTCTTACGCCATATTTTAAAAGTATGTGAACATACCTCAATCTCCCGAAATGCTTTGCGCGTAAATTCTAAGTGACGTAATCAAGCAATCGGTCAATTGGGGCAAAAACTGAACATGTTTATCTACAGAAGTAGAAAACGGATTTTGAAATATCTTATACCAATGATATGTTAACAAAAGAATTACTCTTCACTGTCCGAAGTATGTTTGTAACTTCAATACAAAACTTATTGTAACACGATCCCGGAATATTATTTTCCTGATCTTTTCAGCGGGACAGTATTACAATTGTTAGAAGGCCGGTCGACTGTGAACGACTTTGGAAATATGAAAAGTAGAAAATAGTTTTTTTTTGTCGAATTTTTGTAAAAGAAACTATATTTTTAGCATGTATTATTTATATGACACCAGACTTTATGGGTGTCTTCAAGACACCTACACAAAGGCGAAATGATATCGCTTATCCCACATGAACAAAATAAAATCCCTATACCTTTTACATCAGTGATCACTAACTCACCGTTATCCATAAGTTTTATTACACCCTTCTCAATCTAACTTTCCGTTGACCAGCATTTCACTTGAGGACATTCTCCAGATATATGAGATAAGGATGCCCT
Organism: Lepidochitona cinerea; assembly: GCA_963971465.1. NCBI lineage: Eukaryota > Metazoa > Mollusca > Polyplacophora > Chitonida > Tonicellidae > Lepidochitona > Lepidochitona cinerea. The sequence continues at coordinate 1,255,865 of OZ020560.1, forward strand.
TACAATAACATTTATATTAAGTGATTTATGTCGATCACCTGGTCCATTTCCCATTCCTTATATTTAGCTTCGACCTGCGACTGTGGTAAGATTTCACATAGCCTATAACGTGTGATAAAATATTTAACTGATAAATGCAGATCGTCGTGTGCAACGTGGGGCATTTTATTGAATTTGGCATCATATACATTAGCTTGGGGAATAAATCTGCTTGATGTATTGCTTCGATCTTGTCTTACAAACCTACAGTAAACTAGGTGGATCAAACACCTTTCGTTCAACATTTAAATATCCGCCTATTAAAATCCCCCAACAAGACGAAACTTTAATAAAACAAAAAACATGGATGTCTTTCTGATTCACCTTATTTCTACAAGCGTTCGCCAGGACGTCTATCTGATTCACCTTATTTTACAAGCGTTCTCCAGGATGTCTTTTTGATTCACCTTATCTCTACAAGCGTTCTCTAGGATGTCTTTCAGATTCACCATATCTCTACAAGCGTTCTCTAGGATGTCTTTCAGATTCACCTTATCTCTACAAGCGTTCTCTAGGATGTCTTTCAGATTCACCATATCTCTACAAGCGTTCTCTAGGATGTCTTTCAGATTCACCTTATCTCTACAAGCGTTCTCTAGGATGTCTTTCAGATTCACCTTATCTCTACAAGCGTTCTCTAGGATGTCTTTCAGATTCACCATATCTCTACAAGCGTTCTCCAGGATGTCTTTCTGATTCACCTTATCTCTACAAGCGTTCTCCAGGATGTCTTTCAGATTCACCATATCTCTACAAGCGTTCTCTAGGATGTCTTTCTGATTCACCTTATCTCTACAAGCGTTCTCTATGATGTCTCTCTGATTTACTTAATCTAAAAGCGTTCAGCGAATGCAGTTTCTTTTACGATGCCAAAACAAAGCCAATGTTATATTGCTTGATTTATTCAAATTAGTTTAACTTTAACATTGGCACATAGAAGTAGATAGGATACCTTGCTGCAGTTCTAAGGAAATAGAAACAAAGATCTTTTTATTTCTCAATCGGCTTCTAAAACTTCCCAAAAACTATGGACAAAAGGATATTTTGAGAATTCGATTTGTAGATAGCTAGTCTTGGAATGTCCAAATCAAATCCAACACAATAATTATTTGGGGATGCAAGGTCGTCTATACAGATAGATTCAATGCTGTTCCCGAACACAATTGCAATAAAGTCCAATTATAAATACATTAAATTCAACAATTCTACCGGTGAATATTCGTCCAGATCTCTATAGAGGGTAGCATACCACTAGAAGCAAATATTTCTTGCTAATTTTATCCGAATAATTGATCACCAGGATGTCTTGCAAACATAGCTTGTTATATATTTCGTCAGGATGTCTTGTAAACATAGCTTGTTGTATATTTCATCAGGATGTCTTGCAAACATAGCTTGTTGTATATTTCATCAGGATGTCTTGTAAACGTAGCTTGTTGTATATTTCATCAGGATGTTTTGCAATCATAGCTTGTATATTTCGTCAGGATGTCTTGCAAACATAGATTGTTGTATATTTCATCAGGATGTTTTGCAAACTTAGCTTGTTGTATATTTCGCCAGGGTGTCTTGCAAACATAGCTTGTATATTTCGTCAGGGTTTCTTGCAAACATAGATTGTATATTTAATCAGGATGTCTTGCAAACATAGCTTGTATATTTCGTCAGGGTGTCTTGCAAACATAGCTTGTATATTTCGTCAGGATGTCTTGCAAACATACCTTGTATATTTCGTCAGGATGTCTTGCAAACATAGCTTGTATATTTCGTCAGGATGTCTCGCAAACATAGCTGGTTGTATATTTCGTCAGGATGTTTTGTAAACAAAGGTTGTATATTTCGTCAGGATGTCTTGCAAACATAGCTTGTTGTATATTTCGTCAGGATTTCTTGTAAACATAGCTTGTATATTTCGTCAGGATGTTTTGTAAACATAAGTTGTATATTTTGTCAGGATGTCTTGAAACGAAAAAGCCCGACCCTCGTAAACTGAAGAGAATTAAAAAAACCACGCTCGGCTACCAATTGATACGTAAAGGTTTTATATATCCCTTTTACTCTTCTCTGATTTAATATATTATATTACCATCGATTCTTATATAACCCAGAGGATAACTATATCTCGTCCAATAACCAGAGTTACGCAATACAATTCACGAGATCGCAAGAGAAAGCTTTACCACGTGACATGAATTTTCTATATCATATTTCTACAAGTTATAATAAACAAAACATTGTTTAATATTTTAATAAATCTAAGCAAAACTAAATCCCTAAACTATAAACGATACGATAATAATTATCTAAGATGATACATAAATCAAAATACAATATTCTTAGTTAAACAATATACTTATACAGTGTAGTAAATAAAACGCCTCTGAAAAAGAAATAAAGTCCATAAAGTTCTATGATTTATGTTGAAATGATACGGAGCTCAAGATTGTTCCTGATGAATGGCGAACCGTTATAACAAATGAATTGGTTTAAATCATATGAATGTTCTTGGTGGGTCGTTGATAGATTCATATTTCAAGATTCATTAAGTCCACGAAAAGTACACACGGGAAAGTCACATGAGGGTCCAACGAAGAAAACTCGCTTCACTGGGGCAATTTAATCACAGAACTTTAAATGTGTCACTGGTCCTGACGAACGGTAAGCATCCTCCAAATCAATCCTCAGGTGTGTTGATAGTCGCTCAACAACATCTTGGTACATACAGAGGGTGGGGTTTCAACCTTCGGTATAATCGACCGTTGACATCTTCTGTGGGTAAACAATTAGACAGGGGTATTTAATTAAGCAAAATCTTCACAATTAATTATCGGTGTGGCGGACATTCTGTAGTAATTGACTATCTTCTTCAAAACAGCGTCCTATAAAGTAAAGAAGTTATACAAACTAAAAAGAATAAATTTGGCCTAAAGTCGATATTTTCAACTGGATACCTGACTTAATTTGACTTAAATCAGCAAACTGACATAGAGTAATCGAGCTAAAATTTTATTTTCACTTTATAGTAATTATCAACTATAGTGAACATAAAGGAGCATACTTACTTAAAACAGATGATTGTCGATACTTACAATCACTACTTCATTAGATCTACATACTTATGACGGACTTTAAAAATACATACTTACAGTAAAACAAATGATTTCGATATGAACATTTCTATTTAATACATACTTATTGACGTCGTTGATCAAAGGTAATTCTACAACAGAAACTCAAACAAAACTTTAAACATCAAAATGTTACAATTGTACAGTGTTACCAACATTTCGCTTTAACTTCACCTCTAGAATATACAGGTGTATGTTACAAAACATTACAAATATTGTCCAAGACACTTCTGGAAAACATAACATTCCGGAATAAATGTTAACTACATCGTTACCGTATCATCAAACTATATATAAACAAAGAGAACATAAAAAAATATTTCCGCACATATTTTATTTCATTTCCTTTAATCGTCTATGTATAAAGTAGTTGGTGCAGTTGATTCAGCTATAATCGTTCAACCGCATGCTAATCTCTTCGTTAGTTGAATCATGGATATGCCAATGCAGAACGTTAGAACCAACACAGCATATGAACCTGCAACAAAACATAGTAAACATTTAAATCTTAATATATAACTATGTATCAAGCTTTGCGATAAATTCTAATTATTCCTTGACGAACGAGGTTCTACATAGCGTAGATTCAGTTCGTCCTTCCCTTCTAAGTATTGGATATCCACATGATACAGTATTCCATTTTCTTCAAGGTGATAATTATCACTATCTAACAAAATCTTACGAGCCATTGTATCATTTTCGGGCAATGAACCATTCTCAATATACTCGATGTATTGAGCTATCTCTGGGTCGGACCTTTGATGTTCAATCATTTTTTCTTCCGTGGGAACTATCGTAGGAGTTATTTCACAAATCGTTCCCACCTGTACTGGTGTAGCTGTTTCTTTGTCTTTTGATTGTGGGTGTACAATCCTAGACAAATAATCTTTATAACCACGTACTTTTCTTGATCTATGTTCGTGACTATTTACCATAGTATTCATCTTTTCCAATTCTCGGGTTTCGTAGAGTCTCACGACCCTTATCATATATATAATATAAACCACTTTGTAAACAACCAATCATGTCCAGTAGGAGGCACACAAATAAACAATAGGCGTGGTATGCACCACGTGGAATAGTTTGGTACAAGAATTCTTTACACCTGATAATTAATGGAAACTTACCGTTGCGTAATGAATCTATTGGGCAAGTTTGACACGTTGCATTCCTCAGGGAAAGACGGTCTTAAGGGTCAATTGGTGGGGGTTGAACAAAGAGACCATCAGGTTTTGTTTTGATACTTACGCAATCATTAACACGGTTCAAAGAGTCTAAAGAACACCCCACTGCTGTGTTATGTGGTAACAGCTGTGTTATCGGTGTTTTACCATTTGAACTGGTTTGCACACCATTAACTTGTGTTGTCTTTGAACCTGTTTGGCTTGTTTGACCACTTTCACAATTTAAAACAGCTTGTCTCAATGGTACTTCCTTAAGCTTACCTTTCCTTATTATACTATCTTCCTTGGGGTTATTAACAAAAGTATTTGGTTTAGTACGAATGGCACAACAGTGTAACTTTGAATTTCTTTGATAATTTTTCTTACCTTTTGTTCGATTCTTTTCTGGGCAGTATCGCGCTATATGTCCTGATTTTCCACAATCGTAACAATTTCGTCGTACATATTTGTTTCTGTTTGGTATAGATGTTTGACGAGGGTAGAACGGGCTTGGTGCTGTAGTCTTCAAATTTGCTATTTGCATCGTTGATATTTGAACAGATCTTGGATACGCGACTTCGGCTAAATTTGCTTTCGCTAATGCATCTTCTAGTGAGGTTGGCTTTTGGAAGATGACATGTGACTTAAGAATAGGGTTCAAGCCGTTCATAAAAATACTAAAAGTGAAATCATCATCTTTCTTAGCTTTACGACAAAGTTCAACCACATCGTTAGCATAATTTTCCAAACTCTCACCTGGAAGTTGATGACGGGAATAAATGATGGAATCTCTAGCCCACATTAGTTCAGGAGGATCATATTTCCTGAGAAACACTTGTTTCAGAACTTGGTAATTACGTTTAATATCTGACGAAAGTTTTAAATAAAACGTTCGTGCAGGTCCCTGAATTAACAATGGAATCATCTTTGCTCTATGCAATTCCGACCATCCTGTTACATCAGCGTACTCATCAAGTTTAGCAAAAAATTCTTCCACATTATCCTCCGATTTACCTGTAAATGATGGGGGATTAGGCAATCCTAATCCGCCATGTAAGTTTTGAAGAGGGTTGGTGCTCTGAATATGCAAACTAATGGCTTTCAAAGCTTCAGTGTTTTGCCGTATAATATCTAAAAGTACAGCTTGGGTATCTTGGTTTGTTGGGGATGGCAAATGTTTACTTGGTGGCTTCGTTGTCTCTGATACAGTTTTAGTCGACCGTAGCTGTTTGCCCATAGCTGCTTGGGAGAACACACCCTTAAAAGACATATTCCTAGTCTACTTATATCTATATAAATTTACTAAGACTATGAAAAACACTGAACAAGGACTTGTGCTTACTATTTGGCCTATTAAAAAACCACGCTCTCGCGACCAATTGAAACGAAAAAGCCCGACCCTCGTAAACTGAAGAGAATTAAAAAAACCACGCTCGGCTACCAATTGATACGTAAAGGTTTTATATATCCCTTTTACTCTTCTTTGATTTAATATATTATATTACCATCGATTCTTATACAACCCAGAGGATAACTATATCTCGTCCAATAACCAGAGTTACGCAATACAATTCACGAGCTGGGCCCAACCCTCATAAATTATATACTAACCCACGTAGACGAACGTATCATAAATATAACCAAATGAACTACTAATAAAGTGAATCGTAATAAGTCCAAACAACACAACTCCTCTTCAGTATTTTCAATATAGATATATAATTAATTAACAATGAATACAAAATATATGTCTACTTACAAATCAGACGTGTACGGTTGACTCTCCAGGGCGGCTTTTGCTAATCGCATAGACTACGCTAATTATACCCAGTGAAAAGCCGAAAATCAAGATTTACCCACAATTACTTTTGTTTTCTGTTCTAAGTGAACTTCTTAGTTATCAAATCTTTCCTTGTTACAAATCTGCTCCCAGTCTATCAAAATCATATTAAGTTCTATACTTTGTGGCTATCTCCCTGCATCTCTTAACACTAGTTTTCCTAAGTTCTTAATTCATTACTATACTTTCCATATTTGTCCCTTCTACTCTCACCCCTGATTCCTCGTTGTTCTCTGTCCTGGTTGTTCTCTCTCCCGTTTGAATCTACCTCCTCTCTCATATAATCCCAAACTACCTAACTAGTTGCCCAATCAAATTTCTACCCAAACTATTGACCAATGAAATCAAGCCGCTATAAAGATGTCACCCATGCTTGTCTAAATTCCAGGATGTCACGCTCATCCAGAAACTCAATCTGTTACACAAACTTGAAACCGGTTCTAACAATACTAATGGACATCAATTAAACAAAAACATTAAATTTCAAATATTACTCTCGTAACAGTCTTGAAAACATAGCTTGATGTATATTTCGTCAGGATGTCTTGCCAACTGAATGATTGAATGTGCAAGGTACATGTCAGAATATGGGTGCCAATAATAGTACTTGCTTCCGTGAGATACCCTTGAAATAATCTAGGATTGTGGCCATCATTAAACTATATTTCCGAGCATCGCACACCGATCACGTATTAACGGGAGACACTATAAAACCAGCGTATTTGTCATCAAATTGTCAAGCTATTGAGGAAACTCTCGGACATACTGCGGACCATTTGACAGGTTGCCATTGTACGAGGAGAGTTTGAAATCTGTCAGACCAATTCAAACGTTGTCTTATTATGAAGAAGGCTTTGCTACATATAAAATGAAATTGGAACAAATTAATGAGTAAAATGAAAAGAGGAATGTTTTAAATGTGTGTTGGGGGTAAAATCTAAAAGGCAGGTAGGATTATTAGATATTTAAAACGCGGTTTAAATCTGAAAGCCGAAGTCCTTCCAAATAATTCCGTAATTAAAACACTTGGGGATTTATTATGCAATTGAAAAGTTCCCTTAGTTAGTGAAATGTATTAAGTAAAGCCAAGTGAAGACGCCTAACGTTGTGGAACAGCTCTGCTATATACATGTGATGTCCCGCCTATCCTTTCATTCCGGTCTGTAGGAGTTATAACTACACATCTAAGAACCTTGAGAAAACTTTCTTCTGAGAACAGCATAGATACGTATAACGTAACATTAAGGCGAACACATTTTTAGGCGTGTGTTTGTTCTCAGTTGATTTAGATTTAGACGTAGGAGTCCTTTGTCACTTTGATTGACGTGGGATAATTGACGTTGCAACAAGCCCACATCCCACAAAAACAGCAATGGTTAATGAAAACAAAATATATATCTTAAATAGCAAACTAATGTTTTAGTTCAAAATACCAGACGTGTTTTTCATGGGAGTTAGATATACACGGTGCTAAATACTAAATACAGTAAATGAGACATGGAAATTTGCTAAAAGCCAGTATGAAGAATTGTTTGTCATGATACGAGAGAAACTCCGTCGTTAATTCTTGGCCCACTCATTTTGTAAGGTGTTTTTATCGTCAATGTAATCAATGAGGGTATAATAAAAATGTTGTTTTATTACCGTTATGCTCTTTGACTTGCAATAAATGGTCTTTGGCAACACCTTAACGAGCAATAAATAGCATGTGAGTTTCTAATACCACTGGAATCTGCAGTAAACCAATACCGGAATACCGGAATAAATTAGACGTTGTAATTGATATTTAAAAAGATATAAATAAATCGAACGCATCCCACTTATTTGTAAAATACAACCGTTTCAAATTTCATTCAAAATGTGACAAACTTTTCCCTCAAATTTAAGAACTGTATAGCATTTGATACACATACTTGGTTGTATTCTTCTGTACAATGCGTTCTGAGTGGATTTTTCACTCGGTCGCAGTATGTGGAAGAGTTCCTAGGTACTCGGGATGTTTCCTCTCCCACTAAGCCTGGCAACGCCGCCCATTATAAAGTGAATTAATCTTAAGTGCGGCGTAAAACACCAATCAATCTATTCAATGCCTATCATGCACTATATTGAATATTTGACAATCGCCATTTGTGATCCAAGTTTTTTTTACATGTAATTACTACGGCTAAAATGATCAAATAGCGTGTTTGAGTTGCTTACTTCATAACTGAAAAAACCTTTGTTGGTCTCCCAGAGTTTATTGGGCTCCCAGAGGATATCGAAAGTTCGATTGGCTGGTTGACTTTAGAGGCACCAAATATTTGTAAGGTGCAAGAGGTAGGTGATTCAGGACGTTAGTCTCGGTCTAGACAGCACCCAGAAACCCCAAACAACGAAATGTTTGTCCACATCTTCTTATTTCATTTTTCTTTATTCTTTAATCCAAAACACGACCTAAAAAGCCAAGCTTTACAATCTTCTAGTGGTGGTTTGGGTGTCTAAAAGACGGGTTGTGTATGCGATTCCTGCAACATATCATTTCGAAAAGTAAGATTGTTTTTTTTACAACAAATCACAGTGATTTTCTCTGGAACAGCCAATTCCGTCTTCTTCATTAGAACAGCCAGCTGTCCAAGTTGTACAATTAATGAGTTTGGGCAGTCCTGTTCGCCACAAATTACGTACACCCAGCAGTAGTTTGTAAATGTATCTGCCAGATCTATGTGGCAGTTTGACTCTAGTGAGCTACCGCAAACGCCGTTAATGATCGGTAGAAACTGGCGTGAAGACATTGGCATCTACCTAAATTGAATGTTTAGCTGTATGTATAAAACACACCAAAATTATCGTGATTTTAAGCTATTTACGAAAATTGACCATTATGGGGGCTCATTTGAATATGAAAAAATATCCCCATCGACATGTACATCGGATAAATTACAAATAGTGTAATTTATTTTAAACGACAAAAGATTTAAATCACAAAATATGTATCTTTTCTTTCGTACTATTTGATGATGAATTGGTTATTATTGTATTTATGTATTCTTATCTTGTAGATTTTCAGTTACTTTGGCCATGTCTTATATTCTTAATCATTCAAGTCGGGAAATATTCCTTGGCAGTCGTTATTGGACTATCTATCAAACACCGACAGCAAAGAGACAGTACATTGGTATTACCTTTGATTTTGTATGCCGTCCGATAGAAAGGATTCTAATCCATTAGTTTTATTAAATCTTCCATCATTTTAGATAGTTTGTCTTTTGACATTCACTTGGCTCGCATCTATCCTTTTGATATAGGGTATTAGAAGCCGCGTGTAATCAACTTTGTCTTATCGATTTGATTTTAAAGGAGCCCTTCAACTATAACGTATATATGACCGGCTTCATTTTCTTGCCAGTTCGACTTCCTAAGATTCTCAGTAAACTCTCATAGTTAACCAATCCTTTGAAATATTTTATAGCATTTTCTTGTTTAATGAAATAAATTTAAATTGAAGTTCGCCACTGGTGTTTGTAAACTGTGTCGATGAAAATTGTATGTAAAACATGCATTACATATAGAAAAACATTCTTCTATCAAATATGCTGTATAATTTGGTTTCAGCAGATAATAAAAAACAAAATGTATGCCAGTTTTCAGTCTTATCTACTTGGATTGTTCAATATGTCACCCTGAGTGTTGGAAAAAGTCAAGCATCAGTACTGAGAAACGGTAGTAGGACATTGTTTGTATGCGACATAACTACATTGTGATACGATGAAGGTTTTTATATATCGTTAAATAACCAGAGTACGCAATACAATTCACGAGCTGGGCCCAACCCTCATAAATTATATATTAACCCACGTAGACGAACGTATCATAAATATAACCAAATAAACTACTAATAAAGTGAATCGTAATAAGTCCAAACAACACAACTCCACATTCAGTATTTTCAGTATATATATATAATTAATTAACAATGAATATAAAAGATATGTCTACTTACAAATCAGACGTGTACGGTTGACTCTCCAGGGCGGCTTTTGTTAATCGTATAAACTACACTAATTATACCCAGTGAAAAGCCGAAAACCACAATTTACCCACAATTACGTTAGTTTCTGTTCTAAGTAAACTCCTTAGCTGTCAAACCTTTCCTTGTTACAAAGCTGCTCCCAGTCTATCAAAATCATATTCAGATCTATACTTTGTGACTATCTCCCTGCATCTCTCAACACTAGTCTTCCTAAGTTCTTAATTCATTACTATACTTCCCATATTTGTCTCTTCTGCTCTCACCCCTGATTGTTCTTCCTCCTTGTTCTCTAGTTCTCTCTCCGATCGTTTCTCTCAGTTTGAATCTACCTCCTATCTTATATAATCCCAAACTATCTAACTAGTTGCCCAATCAAATCTCAACCCAAACTATTGACCAATGAAATCAAGCCGCCATAAAGATGTCCCCCATGCTTGTCTAAGTTTCAGGATGTCACCCCCCTTTAGAAACTCAATCTGTTATACAAACTTGAAACCGGTTCTAACATACAATACTAATGGACATCAATTAAACAAAAACATTAAATTTCAAATATTACTCTCGTAACATTTGTACGTTTGTTATCGTTTTCTGGGTACGATTTTAAAAACAATCGATTTTTCAGTATCTTCATCGTCTCTGTAGAAGAAACCTCTAAAGTAAAATAAGTCCCTCCCACACCCACAAACGGCAGTTGGGAAGAACAGCAGGAAAAATGGCGGGAGGGCTTTGGAAGAGGGATTACAACTTGCCAGAGATGAAAGAGCGGTTACTGAGTCAATAAGGTACTTCCACCAGTATAACGTCACATTTTTGGCAATGCCATTAACGTGTTTGAAACCTTGATTATTATAGAAAACAGCAAACAAAATCATATTTTTTCCATGCAAACATTAAAAACTCGTTGCCCGATACTGTTTACATTTTTTCATTATCATAATTCCTCTAAAAGTGAATTGTTGCAACAGCTAGTTTTAATATAATAATCACGCATTTTTACGGCTATCCGGCATGTGTTTGTAGATTTAGGACCAACAAATTGCGACAAACGTGAAGTGGAAAGATTTGTTAGGAATATGTAGGTCAATGTTGCAACCGCATGCCATTTTTTTAGCCAATGCATTGGATAAATTGCATCACATGACTGCTCTATAACACATCTCTCGATTTTATTTATCATTGATTGGATAAAACTAATGACAAAATGATCTTGTGGAAAACCCATGCAGCTTATTCGCTGTATTAACGTCACATTCACATTTCAATTATTCGCTTACGAGGGGATACAACACACATTGGTTTGATTGAGGAATCTAGGAAATAGGGTTTTAACGGATGTGGTAACATAACTCTGTAGCTTTGGTAGACTTTGACGTGTGGCGTTTCTTGTGACGATATTTAGTCTAACATATGATTAAAAATGCAGCTTGTCGTGACACATATTTGCGTATGCCTTAATCGATGTACCTTGGAAAAGGCTTTCGGTGAGGTATATGAAACAGTCTCTGGTTTTACGCTAAAATTTATTTCAAGACAACATAAACTCTCCGCCATTCCCGTTTTTCTTTTTATAAATTACACCCCATCTCTCGGTAAAAGACAACCCTCACGTACTATATTCAGCAAGAGAATAGGTAATCCACTTTCTTTTATTAAGTCTACACGGCTTACAGACTGTTTGTATTTAGTCCAGTTGTCTATCTCTCATGCTAGTTGGTAACTTGATCATTGGAGTCCAATTTCCTAGTTACAAGATTACTCAACTGAATGTGGTAGAGAGTAATTGTGTTATTTCTCACGTATAACTCAGTCTGTCCACACGTCGTCTGGTTTGTCAGCAAACATACTGATAACGCTACTGGGTATTAATGCTGTAATGAACTGGACCAAAGTGGCTGCTCTTAGATCTGAATAAACATTGTAAACCAGACGCTGTGCTTGGATAGATGCTCTATGAAAATCCAATTGGGGTTAACTTGAGAGAGGATGTTTACATTGTCTGGTTGTGATGATGAAAATTTAAAGTGAGTCTCTACTGGTGCCATGAAGTTATTTGTAGAACTCTACAAATTAAACTTTTATCGGTGGATAATGAAATACGTGTAATTTTTATCGGTGGATAATGAAATACGTGTAACTTTTATCGGTGGATAATGAAATACGTGTAATTTTTATCGGTGGATAATGAAATACGTGTAGATTGTATGCGATTTATAACACATTGATGTTGAGTTGATTTCGTCATAGGATATCAGTTACACACTATAGAATGTGAGAATGTCAACTGTGATAATGGTCGTAAGTGTTCCGATATATGATCTTTATGGTACAAACATACAATGTATAAACTGTGAATGTGAACTATTGCCAGAATGTTTAATTGTTTTAAAGATAAGAGAACTGTTTTCTACCATCCATGAGTAGGGGATTGCGTAGACAACTCGTGCATGCATGATAATGGAATTATTTAGGTCAGTTATGCATATGTTGCCTAACTCAATGTTGGCTTGCTTAATTGGTCTTATTCTGGAGTATTTCACCGGTATTGCACAAACCTATAGCTCCGTCGATTGAACTGTTACATAGTTCTCTGTTGGGATTTTGACAAAGTTCTAAACGGGAAGTCTGCCACATACTCTTTCTTCGGCATTGCAACGCGCGTAAAAAGTTAACATCTAAAATAAACGTATATATCCCGACATATTTTAACATACGACTCAAAATGCAAATATCGGAAGTGCAAGTATCCGGTTGTACCTGACTCTCTGGCCAACGGCATAAATGCGTTCTAATGGTGTCTTTTGCACACCACAAACCGGAAGGGGCGAGAATATCGGATTCGATACCATTTCAACTAGTCAATCAGTATTGCTGGTTTTCTTGTTTCCCTGAAGCTGATGTCACCTTTGTTTATCTTCGAGTTGTGAGAGGGGAGACTACTCAAGGAAATTTACTTCTATCCAAAACTAGGATTGCTCTATAAATTAAAGTGGCATGAGCTGTCAAAATTCCCGTTTTTTCATATTTTCTGATCCTCACGACGGTAAGATGCTTTGAAGGTCATTGAAAAACTAAATGATTAGCGTTGGAATGAGGAAAATCTATACAGTATGTGGCCTACACGAACCGGACTAGTGTTCAAAAAGTAAACAAAATTTAAATAACCGGGACGATCATTCATTCATTCTAAGCCAAACTTACTTCATAACAATACTTTATCGTACATTCTCGAAACTAGAAGCACTAAAAAGCGTCTGAGTTATATGTCTACAGAAAAATAGCCGATAATTTCAACATTCTGTTTTACGTCAAAATATCAACATTTTGGCAGCTCATGCCATTTTAAAATTGTAATATTTGGGTTTGCACAATATCGTGAGTAACATTTTTGTATCCTTTATTAAGTTTCCTTTTAAGTTACAATTGATTAGTTTAAGCTGTTTTACCAACTTATATGATTTATACAATCTCAAATATGTTGTCGGTCTATCCGAAATAAATATCGCTGTTATTGTATTCATCTATTTAAGAACTGTATTTGTTTTATTCCGTTCAATAGATTTACACGTTCAACGAGTCAGATGAATATAATTTGATTTATTTCTTCGGCCGGATCCATGCAACAGTAATGAAAATGACAACAGAGGACGATTCTGGTCAATTCAAGATTGTTCGTCGCCAGAGGAAGGATGTCATAACCCTACACTTGGGAACCCTCAATCGACTTGTCGCTGAGGAAGATGAAGACGGCGTTACCGAGCGGCTAGACAAACAATTTAACGTTCTCGTCCTGGTTAGCTTGAGACTGCGTATACAAGCATTGAGCCCACCCAAAACTTGAACATTAATATCATAAGCGTATTTTACTCTGAATAATAACCTTACATTAACAGGTTTTCTATGGCCATAAAATCCTTTAATCGTACCTTAAACCCCACATATGTGTAGAACATATGGAAATGACATTGTTTCTACTCCGGTGATATGCCCTATCAAATCTCACAGAAGTACGGGATTATTTTATTGTGAACAAATGTTGGTTCAGAATATCTTCTCATCTCTTCCCGTCACAATTACTTTAGTACCAATCCAGTTAAAGTGGTTTTCGGTGTTGAATAATCGGATATGTTTTGTCTGAAGTACCTCCTTATGTTCTACAATCCTGAAGCCACAGATGTTTTGTATTCTTATTTCTCCCATACCCAATAGAAACATTTTGTAACGTTAAAGTTGTTCGGGAATCTACCAACAATATAACAATGACTTAAAACTACATGTTTAACAATATAGCATACAGGTATAACGTCAGTCCCCATTAAACTGTTTCTAGTATTAAGACCCTCTATAATGCTATATATCTATCTGCCCAATCATATATCTAAAACAAATGACCCCCAACGTTTATTAAAGTGGCATGAGCTGCCAAAATGTTGATATTTTGACGTTAAAACAGAATGTTGAAATTATTGACTATTTTTCTCAAGATGTATAATTCAGAAGCTTTTCAGTGCTTCTAGTCTCGAGAATGAACGATTAAGCATTATTTTGAACTAACTTTGGCTTAGAATGAATGAGTGGTCGTCCCGATATTTAAATTTTGTTTACTTTCCGAACACTATTTCGGTTCGTATAGGCCGTAGACTTTATCGATTTACCCTATTCCAACGCCAATCATTTAGTTTTTCGATGGACTTTAAAACCTTTGACTGTCGTGCCGATCAGAAATTATGAAAAAAATGTGAATTTGGCAGCTCATGCCACTTTAATGCAAATTAACTCGATAATAAAATTGAATTCGAAGACAAAACCAATGTGGCAGGCAGTGATTGTCGCTATATGAAGGTAACAGGTGATATGATGCGGGTCGGTTTCTATATCCCATTGGGTTAGAATTAGTTGAGCTGATGTGGCTTCCGTAAACTAATTAGCGACATCCGTTGACGAAGCTTGTTCCTCTCCTCGGTGTTTCATAGAACAAATAACTGGGGTTTGGTGTCCAACAACTCCTACCCACAGGGAGAAGTGCTTTCAGCGACACATGATTGTGTCAATCTAAGTACCATTGGGATGATTCCGTTAATTGCTTCCCTCTTGTAGCGTTCATGTTCAGAATATATTGAGTATTGTACCACTGTTGACATTCATCCTTAATGACATAGAAAATGGCGAGAGAGAAAAAATAACCGTAAAAATACAGTACTCTTGTGGGCTTTTTACAGAAGACGAAAGCTTCCGTACCTTAATTTAAGGAAAACCGAAGCTGATATAGGAAAGGCAATCGTAATAAGATTCAATTCTACAAAAAAAACAGCAAAACTGATCTTCTTTGCCTACCTTTGTACTCTCAATGTTAAGGGCCGTATTTTTACAAACATACGAGGTAGACTTGAAAATTTAAATACTGCGAAGTTAATGAATGTTTTGAGACAGAAATATTCTGTACAGACGTATCAACTTATTTTTCTCTCTGTCAACGTCAATCTGATAAAAAACAAATGTGTATCCGTGGTGAGAAATGTTGATAAATGAGGAAGCCTTTCCAGTGGTTATTTTTCTTCTGATTATCTTTTAAAACGTATTTTATTAGATTATAAAAAAGAAAATTGTTAAATTCAATAAGACCTCTTACTGCTTTGTGGAATTTGTTTCTCATTTGCCACATTTATTCGGAAACCTATTTTTGTTCCAAGCTGTGACTTATTGTTTTTACTAATGTGAAGACCTACTCAGTCAAGATCCGTTTTTGCGGTTTAATATATCTCTGCTGAAACTTTGACAACTTGACAAACAGTTTACATTGTACGGGCTAAAAACAGTTTTAGTTTCAGTGTGTGAATATTCAAGTATTTAAAATTTGGATTTTTTTTATTACTTTTAATTGTATTCGTCCTATAAGAAAACGTGTAAAGCAAGCAATTATATTTTACATTTAATACAACACTGTTCAATTTGGGGTCTCGTACGGGGACCTCGTACGGGTGCCTCGTTGGCTCAGTCGAGTTACAGGCCTTTCATCGATGGGAGGCGGGTTCGAATCTTACACAGTTCAAATAACATTGACATATTTCTGAGTGAATTTTTTACTCGTCGTCCTTTTTGAATTGATTTGTTGATATTTTGCGCCACACTGGACGTACTCACCAAAGGTTTGGTTCTCCTGACAAAGAGTCAGGTTTCCTCCTTTCGACATATGTGTGGAATAATGTTCAGTACAGCGATCAATCAATCAAACTATGTCAGATAAATGAAATAAAAGATTTGGGCTATACAATATATTGTGCTATCTCCAGAAAAAAAACCAGAGTTAAAAGGATGTGATAATATTTTTATCTGTAAGAATTTTTGTTAAAATCTACACAAATCGCTTAAGAGATTGGCCAATAATTGTGTTGGATATTCGATAATCGATTTGGAGACAACTTTTATAAGTATCCTTGCCTTTCATGCTCGTTAATGTTAAATAGACACTCTCAAAAAGGCACACATACTTCGTTACAGTGACATGGCTAAGGATTGCATAATAAATAGATAAAATGGATTAAATACCAGCCGAAAGAGGTGGTACTAAAGAAGTATCGCCATTGATATGATTACGTGGCCAATTGTTTAGCGGCATGCACCGCTGTAGAATGCCATTTTGTTGGCATGTCAAGATAACAATATAGCTATGGCGGTGTTTTTAGTTTGTATACCAGTTTGTTTTGAAATATTTGTTAGACTTTTGAATACATCGGCCTTTTATATGATTGTTTTAAGGTCTCGTTGGTGCTAGATAGATATGGCACAGTTGGCCGCCTTGAAGATACAAGAACTGCATTTACTTCCTTTGTTTATAACATTTTGAATCCACAGTAAATCTTCCAATAACCTTTCACATAATACCATTTCAAGCTTATGGAAATTTAACTATCGTATCACGCTTTGGAAATAGGTCGATTTATATCTATCCAATGACGGAATCACTGGAGACCATCTGAATTTGTTTTGATAGATAACGTGAGAAGTCATTGATTTGTACTGTAAAGAACATGATGGGTCATTCGGATAAATATGCGCTGAATACACTTGAGAGATGAGTTTTAGTAATAACCTTCCGTGTCACTCGCCAAACACGATATTACAAGAAGAGATGAGATATATTTCTACCATGTACCAGTGATTGTATTATTTGCCGTGTACTTTGATGAGCTCTGACCATGGGGTTCAACTTCCTGCACATTTAACTTAACGGAGTATTTCATTTTCTGTATAGATTTTTCAAGAACTCCTTTTAGAATAGTTGCCTCTTCACGGGAGCTTCATAACAAGTGTAGAAAGTGTAACTTAATATTTCTTTTCAAGATGAATCGATTACCCTAGGATTTCAAAGGTCTTTGGCAATATCTGAATTTCTTTAGGTTTATGATCAGGCACAGATACCATTGTACTGACTATAAAAGACGGTCCATTTGAATACCTCCTGGCTTAAAACCTTTATAAGATGAGTTTCCTGGCCATTTGCTGTGTATACAAAACTGCTGACATTCTCTATCGAAACATTAAATGGATGGCATAATTGAAAACGGGTTTAAGAAAGAAGACAATAGGTGAGCTAACACCAACCATCTTGTCAAAAAAAAAACCTGGCGCGATGAATGTGTAACGTACTGAGTGGAATGACAGATTTCCTTGATAACCTGGCTTGGGTTATGTAGGTCGGGTTTGTACAGCAGAAGTTAAAAAAAACTGATCTTAAACTAGCCATGTATCCTTTAACTAGACATGAACTACAATATGTGCAATCCTCTTATGATCTTGGAAATCAGAATGTATGAACACGGTGCGAATTTTTGCAGCTCATGTCACTTACGTATATGAGAGTCTAATGACAACATAACCAAGGCATCAACATGATGTAAGTTTTTGTAAGAGTCGTTGAAAGTCTTGCCATTAAAATGTATACATGTGCACTGATTTGCTTTATTTGAGGTTATAATGTCCATGCATGTAACATGAGCCAGGACGTTGATACATACCCTAATATATTGGCTGTTACTGCTATACAACATGCACGTACACATCTTCGACATTGTAATCATATATCAGAGTTTGTTTATCAAGTCTATTATAAGAGGTGGAGTGATTTTACTAATGCATACATTTGACATTGATAATGATAGCTAACATGCTACGCTGGTTTGAATTATAATGTACAATCCAAATTGTATCATTGTTGTTATAGTCAATTATACATACTCGTACAAAAACAGTTTCTAACAATAGCCCTTCATCCAATGCGTTCTAGTACCCGGCTTATATATGCAAGGAATCCATAACGAACAGCCTATACATATAATCTGTATCCATATATATATCGGTGAAGGTTTTCTGAAAATGTCACATGCTCGGTGTAATGTATTTATTGAAGTGCTTCAGTTTTATTACCGGGATATCAGTAATTGTTGGCTAAAGAATAAACCAGAATTTCAACTTCCATTAACAGTCCTTTATAATGTGTTTCCTTGTTACATGATACGAATTTTGTATCATGTTACATGGAATATCATAAAACCGTCAACTTGAAGGATAGCAATCAGACATTCCGCGTTAAAACTTCAATAAAGTAGTAAATGTGTACAGTATGGTCATTATGACGTGGTTCAAATACACGCACCTGTCTTCTGAAGTATGTAAATGTCTAAGTGTAGTATATTATGTAATATATCAAAGCTAGTCGACGATTGGGAGACGTTATGATGGCGTGTTCTTAAAGCTTAATAAACTCGAGTCTACGGGGAAACATCTTCATTGTCTGTGTAACACAATGCATTGACATGTTAATCAAGTGAGTTACAATCTGTTATTAACATCGGTCACTCAGTGACTGGATATCGACATCTTGACACACAGCACCAACCTTCAATGTTTCAAGGTACAACTGGAGTAGAAACATTATACAGCAAATGTATAATGCGATGCTGATCTGGGCTTGCTTTAATTATGCTATATAGGACGATGTTGCTATAGTCATGGCTAATTTCATCTTTTAGTAACTGAATTGGGGGAAAACTGAACATGTGTATCCACAGAAGAAGATAAAGGATTTTGAAATATCTTATATCAATTATATGTTAACAAAAGTATTACTCTTCACTTCCAGATGTATGTTTATAACTTTAATACAAACCTTATTGTAACACGACCCCTGAGTATTCTTTTTCTGGTCTTTTTCAGCGGGACAGCATTACAGTTGTTAGAAGGCCAGTCGACTGTTAATGACTTTGGAAATATGAAACGTGGAAAATACAGCCATGTTCTTATTTTCATCTTTTACTAAAGAAACTATATTTTTGGCATGTATTTTTAAATGACACCAAACTTTATGAGTGTCTGCAAGACACCTGCACGATGATGAAATAATATTGCTTATCCCACATGAACAAAATAAAATCCTTGTACCTTGTACATCAGTGATCAATAACACACCGTTATCCATTAGTTTTATTACACCCTTCTCAATCTAACTTTCCGTTGACCACGATTTCACTTGAGGACATTCTCCAGATATATGAGATAAGGATGCCCTTACAATAACATTTATATTAAAGGCACACTTGCCGCGAAAATCAGGAATATTGTTTACACTAAAGAAGAAAGACCGTTTTCTGTATTTTTCCCAGACAATATAAGTTAGGAACTTTCTATTTTTACCAAAATTTAAAAGTTTGGACGTCACTTTGTACTTTTAATTTGAATTTGACAATTTGAATTGTTACGGACCCGGAACGTAAACAAACCAAGCTGCCCCCTATTGGCGATTTTATGTTTCAGTCGAGTGAGTGAACTAACGGCACAGTGTAATTTTAGGTAGGCCTATTTATCTGAGAAATACAGGCTGACGATCGGTTAACAGCGACTGGAAAAGCCTGCTGATAATTGTTTGAATGTAAACCACAGATACAAAGCCTAAAAGGAGGGTAATCCAACACGAAAGTTGACCGACACTGATCGTTGTTGTTGTAATCAAGCTTCGATTCTTCGTTTGTTTTTCACCCCATTTTTACATTCTAAAGCTAACTAGACTTGTTTTATGTGTCCTATGTTTAAGTTTAGTGGTATTAGTCGTAGTAAGCTCGTGTAAATTGGTTTTCTTAGCAAATTTAAACAGGCTACGGCGGCAAGTGTGCCTTTAAGTGATTTATGTCGATCACCTGGTCCATATCCCATTCCTTATATTTAGCTTCGACCTGTGCCTGTGGTAAGATTTCACATAGCCAAGAACGTGTGATAAAATATTTAACTGATAAATGGGGATCGTCGTGCGCAGCATGAGGTATTTTATTGAATTTGGTAACA
The DNA here is from genome assembly GCA_963971465.1 of Lepidochitona cinerea. Lineage (NCBI taxonomy): Eukaryota > Metazoa > Mollusca > Polyplacophora > Chitonida > Tonicellidae > Lepidochitona > Lepidochitona cinerea. The sequence goes on from OZ020560.1 coordinate 1,276,379, forward strand.
TACATATTAGCTTGAGGAATAAATCTTCTTGATGTATTGCTTCGATCTTGGCTTACAAACATGTAATAAACTAGGTGGACCAAACACCATTTGTCCAACATTTAAATATCCGCCAATTAAAATCAACAAGAAACTTTAAAAAAAAACAATGATATCTTTCTGATTCACCTTATTTTACAAGCATTGTCCAGGATGTCTTTCTGATTCACCTTATCTCTACAAGCGTTCTCTAGGATGTCTCTCTGATTCACCTAATCTCTAAAAGCGTTCAGCGAATGCATTTTCTTTTACGATACCAAAACAAAGCCAATGTTATATTGCTTGCTTTATTAAAACTAGTTTAACTTTAACATTGACACATAGAAGTAGATACGATACCTTGTTGCCATTCTAAGGAAATAGAAACAAAGATCTTTTTATTTCTCGATCGGCTTTTATAACTTCCCAGAAACCATGGATAACAGGGTATTTTGAGAATTTGATTTTGCCATATTGCGTAGATAGCTAGTCTTGGAATGTCCAAATCAAATCTAACACAATAATTATATAAGCGTGAAAGGTCGTCTACACAAATGCTGTACCCGAACTCAATCGGAATCAAGTCCAATTAGAAATACATTGAATTAAACAATTCTACAGGTGAATATTCGTCAAGATGTCTACAGAGGGTAGCATACCATTGCATGCAAACATTTACTACTAACTTTATCCGAATATTTTTGTGGTCAGAATGTCTTACAAACATAGCTTGTATATCTCGTCAGGATGTCTTGCAAACATAGCTTGTTGTATATTTCGTCAGGATGTCTTTCAAACATAGCTTGTTGTATATTTCGTCAGGATGTCTTTCAAACATAGCTTGTTGTATATATAGTCAGGATGTCTTGCAAACATAGCTGGTTGTATATTTCGTTAGGATGTCTTGCAAACATAGCCTGTTGTATATTTCGTCAGGATGTCTTTCAAACATAGCTTGTTGTATATATAGTCTGGATGTCTTGCAAACATACTTTGTATATTTCGTCAGGATGTCTTGCAAACATAGCTGGTTGTATATTTCGTCAGGATGTCCTGCAAACATAGCTTGTTGTATATTTCGCCAGGATGTCTTGCGCAAACATGGCTTGTTGTATATTTCGCCAGGATGTCTTGCAAACATAGCTGGTTGTATATTTCGTCAGGATGTCTTGCAAACATAGCTTGTTGTATATTTCGTCAGAATGTCTTGCATACATAGGTTGTATAATTTGTCAGGATGTCTTGCCACCTGGCATAATATATGTACAAATTACGCGTCAGAATATGGGACCCGTAAATAGTACTTGCTTCCGGGGATACACTTAAAATAAATAAATAAACATATGGCTGATATCTGGAACGTTTGTGTAAAATGTCTCTTTTACGGGCTTATCCGTCGCTAAGCGCTAAACGTTTTTACACAAAAAACAAAGTATGCGATTTCTGGCATTTTTCCATGAAAATAAATTACATACTTATTTGGTCACAATTCAAAACAGTTTGTACCTTTTTGTATTTTTATTTCCATTTTCAGGTACCTATAATGCGAAGAAACGATGACTATCTATACAAGTATCCTAAATAATTGAAATCATAGTTATATTGTCTGAGCTATCTATCCTTATGACTCTTATTACGAAAGTAAAATTTAAATTGAAACAAAAATCGGTCACTAATGGTCGTTTTGTCCTTCGTTTGGTCCTTGGGCATTGACAGAAAGTCCTTTATTCGATCAATACACGTATCCAGGGTTGTGGCCATCATTAAACTATATTTCCGAGCATAGCACATCGATTACGTATCAACGGGAGACACTATAAAACCAGCGTATTTCGTACATCAGTCACCAACCAATCTCAAGCTGTTCAATATAAATCACTCTTATCCATTAGTTTTATTAAATCTTTCATCACCTCAGACCAACTGTCTGTTGACCGTGACTTGACTTGAGCACAATATATATGTTTATGATCACTAAAACACACGGGCACAGGGGAAATCTTCTTGTCTAAAATAACCATGGAGACAAGTTTCTAATTGTGCTCTTACAAAAAACTTTATCAAACTTAGTAATTACAACAACACCCCTTTCCACTACATTTCGTTTCTGTTTCCATTATTTACGCCATTAGGTCTGTTTTATGCTCCTATATAGAGTGAAATATGTGGTTATGTTGGAAAGCCATGTTGTGTTTTGGCATGTCTGGGGCATATCAGCAAATGCATATTCTTGTTTTGAAATATCTTATATCAATGATATGTTAACAAAATAATTACTCTTCGCTGCCATATGATTGGTCGATTGATTGATTGTTTGCCGCGCTCAACATTATTTCATTTATATGGCGGCATTGCCAGTTTTTAGGTACGTTCACACTATGCAGCGAATTCGGATTGACGTACGAACCGTATTTCGGACAGGTCAGCGTTGTCGGTGTGTTGTGTTCACACTGCAACGAATAATCGACCGATTTTATCAAATCAGTTCATACTGATACAACAACAACATAAATCAACAAGAATTGAGAGCGGTTTTGGAAGATGAGATTCGTTTGCTTAATTGTTTTAGGAAAAGGGACACCTGTTGTCATAATCCTTCAGAAATCATGTGAAAATTTATTCAACTCCATTTCTACACGAAACCGCTCGATTGTTTATAGGCACACTTGCCGCGAAAATCAGGAATATTGTTTACATTATAAAAGAAAGACCGTTTTCTGTATTTTTCCCAGACAATATAAGTTAGGAACTTTCTATTTTTACCAAAATTTAAAAGTTTGGACGTCACTTTGTATTTTTAATTTGAATTTGAAAATTTGAATTGTTAGGTGCCCGGAACGTAAACAAACCAATCTGCTCGCATAGGCGATGTTATGTTTCAGTCGAGTGAGTGAACTAACGGCACAGTGTAATTTTACGTAGGCCTATTTATCTGAGAAATACAGACTGATGATCGGTTAATAGCGACTGGAAAAGCCTGCTGATAATTGTTTGAGTGTAAACCAACTATAAAAAGGCCTGAAATGAGGGTAATCCAATACGAAAGTTGTCCGACACTGATCGTTGTTGTAATCAGGCTTCGATTCTTCGTTTTTTTTCACCCGGTTTCTACATTCTAAAGCTAACAAGACATGTTTTATGTGTCCTATGTTTAAGTTTAGTGGTATTAGTCGTAGTAAGCTCATGTAAATTGGTTTTCTTTGCAAATTTAAACAGGCTACGGCGGCAAGTGGGCCTTTAATCTCCAAACCCCTATGTAGGTCACTGTGTTTTTGATTGCCATGTTATTCACAGGTCAATTCTGATTGGCCAGAATGGAAAATCGTAGACGATTTTGACCCCCGACCGAATAAAATGGCTCTGTGGGCCATTTATATCCGTGTTGTCCGAATCCAGTGTCCGTAGCGAATTTGGATCAAGCGTGTGTGAACAAATGTACTGATAAACGTTGCAGTCATTTTAGTTCGGAAAACGTTTCGGACCCCGAACCGATTCCGGGTATATTGTGAACATACCTTTATTGTGGGGGGAAACCGGGCTCTATGCCTGGAGGAAAGCCACAACCTTTCGATGGTAACTGGCAACCATTCCACATAGGTCGTTCGAGTGAATTCTACCAACAATATAACAATGGTTTAAAACTACATGTTTACTATGTTTGACAAAATAGCATACATGTATAACGTCAGTCTCCATTAAAATGTTCGTTTCTTGTATTAAGACCCTCTATTATGCTAAATATCCATCTGCCCAATCAAATATCTCCAAAAAATAAAGTTGAATTCGAAGACAAAACCAATGTGGCAGGCAGTGATTGTCGCTATATGAAGGTAACAGGTGATATAACGATGGTCGGTCTCTATACCCCATTGGGTTAGAATTAGTTGAGCTGATGTGGCTTCCGTAAACTAATTAGCGACATCCGTTGACGAAGCATGTTCCTCTCCTCGGTGTTTCATAGAACAAATCACTGGGGTTTGATGGCATTTATATTGATGCCCAACAACTCCTACCCACAGGGAGAAGTGCTTTCAGCGACACATGATTGTGTCAATCTAAGTACCATTGGGATGATTCCGTTAATTGCTTCCCTCTTGTAGCGTTCATGTTCAGAATATATTGAGTAGTGTACCAATGTTGACATTCATACTTAATGACATAGAAAGTGGCAAGAGAGAAAAAATAACCGTAAAAATACTGTACTCTTGTGGGGTTTTTTTTACAGAAGACGAAAGCTTCCGTACCTTTAAGGAAAATCGAAGAAGATATAGGAAAGGCAATCGTAATAAGATTCAATTCTACAAAAAACAAAAAAAAAAGCCAGCAAAAATGAGCTTCTTTGCCTTCTTTGAACTCTCAATGTTAAGGGCCGTATTTTTACAAACATACGGGGTAGACTTGAAAATGTAAATACTGCGAAGTTAATGAATGTTTGGAGACAGGAATATTCTATACAGACGTATCAACTTATTTTTCTCTCTGTCAACATCAAGCTGATAAAAAGCAAATGTGTATCCGCGGTGAGAAATGTTGATAAATGAGACAGCCTTTCTACTGGTTATTGTTCTTCTGATTATCTTTTAAAACGTATTTTATTAGATTATAAAAAAAGAAAAAAAGTTAAATTCAATAAGACCTCTTACTGTTTTGTGGAATTTGTTTCTCATTTGCCACATTTATTCGGAAACATAATTTTGTCTCAAGCTGTGACCTATTGTATTGTTTTTACTAATGTGAAGACCTACTCAGTCAAGATCCGTTTTTGCGGTATAATATGTCTATGCTGAAACCTTAACATCTTGACAAGCAGTTTACATTGTACGGACTAAACACTAGTTGTAGTTTCCGTATGTGAATATGCAAGTATTGGAAATTTGGATTTTTAATTGTATTCGCCCTATAAGAAAGTGTGTAAACCAAGCAATTATGTTTTACATTTAAATACCAGCACTGTTCAATTTGGGCAACTCGTTGGCTCAGTCGAGTTATAGGTCTTTTATCGATGGGAGGCGGGTTCGAATCAATAAAATTGACAAAGAGTCAGGTTTCCCTCCTCACGACATATGTGTCATAGACTGATCCAGAGACATTTTGATACCTGTATGGGCGCTCAAACTCACAAGCAAAAAATCCGCCCAAATTCCTAAAACCAACAGATTTTAATGTCAAAATAGCATTTAATGTTGAATTTTTGGCCAGAGATGTTGTTTTTGTTTTATTGTTGGAACATTTTGAACGGAAATGGTATGCCCAAATTTTCCCTAGTTCAGTCCCTGTGTGTGGAATAATGTTCAATACAGCCATCAATCAATCAGACTATGTCAGATAAATAAAATCAAAGATTTGGACTAGACAATATATTGTGTTATCTCCAGAAATAAAACCAGAGTTAAGAAGATGTGATTAGAATTTTTTTTAAATCTACACAAATCGCTAAAGAGAATGGCCAATAAATGTGTTGGATATTCGATAATCGATTTGGAGACAACTTTTATAAGTATCCTTGCCTTTCATGCCCGTTAATATTAAATAGACACTCTTAAAAAGGCACACATACTTCGTTACAGTGGCATGACTAAGGATTGCATAATAAATAGATAAAATGGATTAAAGACCAGCCGAAGAAGGTGGTACTAAAGAAGTATTGCCATTGATTTGGTTTCGTGGCCAATTGTTTAGCGGCATGCACCGCTGTAGAATGCCATTTTGTTGGCATGACAAGAAAACAATAAAGCTATGAATACCAGTTTGTTTTGAAATATGTGTTGAACTTCTGAATACATCGCCCTTCTATATGAATGTTTTAAGGTCTCAGTGCTAGATAGATATGGCACATTTGGCCTTCTTTAAGACGCAAGAACTGTATTTACTTCCTTTGTTTATAACATTTTAATCCACAATAAAGTTTCCAACAAGCTGTCGGGTCATACCATTTGAAGCCTTTGGAACTTCAATTGCCATGTCACGCTTTGGAAATAGGTCGAATTATATCTATTCAACGACAAAATCCCTTGAGGCCATCTAAATTTGTTTTGATAAATAACGGGAGAAGTCATTGATTTGCACTGTAAAGAACATGATGGGTCATTCTGATGAATACTCGCTGAATACATTTGAGAGATGAGTTTTGGTAAAAACCTAAGTTCATACGAAAGTCATTTTCAAAGATTGATAATGTAGAAATTATTCTTCTGGCAGATAGATACCAACAAAAAGAAAAATGGGTTGGCCGAGAATACCGTAACTGCCCCTATGGTAGCTATAACACATTCATAGCAGAGTGCAAATACAAAGTAACGCTGAACATGTAAGACATAAATAAAGCTCAGAGAACTTATTATATAATATGGATCAAATAAAACGAAACTTCAGCATTCAAAAAGTAATATGCCGAAAGGTTAAACGGTCAGCAAGGTCTGTAAACATGTATATTACATCCTATGACTAGGGCTTGAAGGAGGAAGGACTTTTTTGCGAGATTATTCTATAAACGTTACTCTTGATTTCTGTGGGGGATTGTCCTTATTCTAAATTAGCCCAATAACCGTTTATAACGACAGACATTACATTTTCCGTGTCACTCTCCAAACGCGATATTACAGGAAGAGATGAGATATGATATTTCTACTAAGTACCAGTAATTGTATTATTTGCCGTGTACTTTGATGAGCTCTGACCATGGGGCTCAACTTCCTGCACATTTAACTTAACGGAGTATTTCATTTTCTGTATAGAATTTTCAAGGACTCCTTTTAGAACACATATCAAGTGTGGAAAGTGTAACTTAATATATCTTTTCAAGATGCATCGATTACCCAAAGATTTCAAAGGTCTTTGGCAATATCTGGATTTCTTTAGGTTTATGATCAGGCACAGATACCATTGTACTGACTATAAAAGACGGTCCATTTGAATACCTCCTGGCTCAAAACCTTTATAGGATGAGTTTCCTGGCCATTTGCTGTGTATACAAAACTGCTGACATTCTCTATCGAAACATTAAATGGATGGCATGATTGAAAACGGGTTTTATGAAAGAAGACAATAGGTTAGCTAACACCAACCATCTTGTCAAATAATAGCCTGGCACGATGAATGTGTAACGTACTGAGTGAGATGACAGATTTCCTTGATAACCTTAAGGTGATAATAATTACTTTGACCACATTAACTTCCAGTCAACGAAAAGTTAGTTTAGGTTATACAGGTCGGGTTTGTATAGCAGAAGTTAAAAAAACGGATCTTAAGCAAGCCATGTATCCATTAACTTGACATGAACTAACACATTTGAAATCCTCTAATAATCTTGAAAATCAGAATGTATGAGCCCGGCGCGATTTTTGGCAGCTTGTGTCACTTAAGTATATTGGAGTCTAATGACAAAATAACCAAGGCATCAACAAGATGTAAGTTTTTGTAAGAGTCGTTAAAAGATTGATATAAATGTATACGGAGTTGTTTTATTTAAGGTTATAATGTACATATATGTAACATAAGCCAAGACGTTTATACATGCACTAATATATTGGCTGTTAATGCTATACAACACGCACCTACGCATCTTCGACATTGTAGGGGGCCTCCGCGGCTCAGTAGGTAGAGCGTTAGAGGCTCAATCCGAACAGCCTTCCACCAATGGGTCGCGGGTTCGATTCCCACTCAGTCCAAAAAATTGGAAAATTTTCTGAATGGGTTTTCACTCGAACGACCTATGTGGGATGGTTGCCAGTTACCAACGGAAGGTCATGGGTTTCCTCCGGGCATAGAGCCCGGTTTCCTCCCACAATAAAACTGGCAACGCCGCCATATAAGTGAAATAATCTTGAGCGCGGCGTAAAACACCAAAACAATCAATCAATCAATCAATCGACATTGTAATCTTATATAAGAGCTTGTGTATCGGGTTTATTATTTGAGGTGGAGTGATGTTACTACATTTTACATGGATAATGGTTGCTAACATGCTACGTTGATTGGAATAATAATGCACAATCCAAATTGTATCATTGTTGTTATAGTCAATTGTACATACTCGTACAAAAACACATTTTAACAACAGCCCATCATCCAATGCGTTCTAATACTCGGCTTATATATGCACGGAATCCATAACGAACAGCCTATACATATAATCTGTATCCATATCTATCGGTAAATGTTTTCTGAAAATGTCACATGCGCTGAGTAATGTATTTAGTGAAGTGCTTCAGTTTTATTTAAGGGATATCAGTTATTTTTGGCCAACAATAAACCAGAATTTCAACATCCATTAAAAGTCTTGTATAATCTGTTATATTTCTAAAAAACATGAATTCACCGTTTGTGTCACGTTACATAAAACCGTCAGCTTGAAGGATAACTATCAGACACTCCATGTTAAAACTTCACTAAAGTAGTAAATGTGTACAGTATGGTCATTATGACGTGGTTCAAATGCACGCACCTGTCTTCTGAAGCATGTAAATGTCTAAGTGTAGTATAATTTGTAATATCCCAAAGCTAGTCGACGATTGGAAGACGTTGTGATGGCGTGTTCTTAAAGCTTAATAAACTCTCGTCTACGGGGAAACATCTTCATTGTCTGTGTAGCACAGTGCATTGACATGTTAATCAAGTGAGTTACAATCTGTTATTAACATCGGCCACTCATTGATAGGATATCGACATCTTGACACACCGCATCAGCCTTTAATGTTTCAAGGTACAACTGGAGTAGAAATTGTATACAGCAAATGTATAATGTGATGGTGGTCTGGGCTTGCTTTAATTATGCGATGCGTTTACAGCTTTCTGATTAGCCTATCTTTTAACAGTAAAACCGACCAGCTGCTTCAACCTTGCGCTTCTATATAGGATGGTGTTACTATAGTCATGACAAATTTCATGTTTTATTTACTGAATTGGGGCAAAAACTGAACATCTTTATCTACAGAAGAAGGTAAAGGATTTTGAAATATCTTGTATCAATGATGGGTTACCAAAAGAATTACTCTTCACTGTCATATGTATGTTTATTACTTCAATACAAAAGTTATTGTAACACGATCCCGGAATATTATTTTCCTGGTCGTTTTCAGCGGGACAGTATTACAGTTGTTAGTAGGCTGTTAATGACTTTGATCACTCTGATAACTTCGGGATTTACATGCGTGAAATACCCTCTGATAGACTGCACGTCATTTTGAATGTGGCGACCAAAAAGGTAGCCGTGTAACATACAATTTCCATATCCTCTTCAGGGCCCATCAAAAGTGTCCTCGTGATAATGTAACGGACTGAAATACTCTGTTTGTTAACTTTCAGGCGCGATCAGTTTTATAATTGAAGTATTGGAGGATTTCTGGAATGTCCCGAAACAGCGTCTCTTCTTTGCGTTACACAACATGTGCTTTACCGGGCTAAATATAATATATAAACAAATATCTTTCTAAATGATATTAGCATTTAATAAATTAACAATCATTTATATTTTCTGTTTTTCGTTTTGATATTTACTTTCGACGCAATTTTTATCAGGCCAAAAATGCGGTGATTTACCGTATAAAAAGCGCAGACTGTCCGAGGCGTGTTAAAGCCGACCGGTAGCGAGCGAAGATAGCCGAAGGATGTTCCGAGTGTGACTTTAATATCACTTATCATATATTAACAAAATAAAATCCCTATACCTTGTACATCAGTGATCAATAACTCACCGTTATCCATTAGTTTTATTACACCCTTCTCAATCTAACTTTCTTTTGACCACGATTTCACTTGAGGACATTCTCCAGATATATGAGATAAGGATGCCCTTACAATAACATTTATATTAAGTGATTTATGTCGATCACCTGGTCCATTTCCCATTCCTTATATTTAGCTTCGACCTGTGCTTGTGGTAAGATTCCACATAGCCAATAACGTGTGATGAAATATTTAAATGATAAATGCAGATCGTCGTGTGGGCATTTTATTGAATTTGGTGCCATACACATTAGCTTGGAGAATAAATGTTCTTGTATTGATTCGATCTTGTCTTACAAACCTACAGTAAACTAGGTGGATCAAACACCTTTCGTTTAACATTTAAATATCCGCCTATTAAAATCCCCCAACAAGACGAAACTTTAATAAAACAAAAAACATGGATGTCTTTCTGATTCACCTTATTTCTACAAGCGTTCGCCAGGATGTCGTTCTGATTCACCTTTTTATTTATTTATTTATTTTCACCGAGAGTGTAGCAGTAATTACAGAGAGTATTTGAGGTAACAGAAACGGCCGGAATAAAGTTTATAAGACCTGTTTTATCCAGGAAAATATAGAACTTATAAAATAGTCCTATGATTCATTAGGTGAAACATGCAATTAAAGGGTAAGAGTTTGAAACAAAGTGTCTAGATCAAGATAATGCAAGTAAAATGTATATAAAGGAAATATAGTCAATGTGTCTATATATATTTATGAACACTAAAACACACGGGCACAGGGAATATCTTGTTGTCTAAAATAACCACGGAGACAAGTTTCTAATTGTGTTAATAAGAGGTATATCATTTAGACCTTTATACCCCATCATAAATTGTTGTAATAAAGTAAACCTATGATATTTCATTAGGTTGACGACTGAAAGGAGCTTGGCCTTAGTCAGTAGAATTTTCTGGAACATTTTGTATTACATTGACAATGTTTACGCATCTTAAGCCATGGTAAGAATATCGTCAGACTATATATTATGGGGTCATGGGAAAAGACAGTGAAAATTTGCCCCCCCCCCCACCCCTTTCCCAGAAAAACCTAGGTAGAAGGCAGACAGGGGGGTTTAGCCCTGACCAGTATGTCTTTCAAACTCTTGTTCTTTTTATAAGCAATGACTGGCCTTTAGGGTCAGAGGTCGAGCAAGTTTACTTTGAAGTAGTTTGTATTCTTCTACTATAATCTTGGCCATAGCGATGCTAGCTTTGTTATACTGAAACACAAATGGTATTATAGTTTTTCACGACATCTTCCTGGGTCCAAGTTTGAATCCAAAAACTTTCCCTTTCCAAACGTTTGTGCTTGGTATCTGCAGCGGAAGTGAGAAAAGGGATTTTCTCAATAGGCATGATTTCAAAATGGTCCTTGACCGAATGACCTTAAGTATTGAAATGTTGTGTGACGGGTACACCATGTTAAAGTCTAATACTAGATAAATGGTTGGCTGCTCTTTGTCGTAGAGAATTCTGAGTTTCTCCGACGTACTGTTTGCGACATTTTTTGCACGTGATAACATACACGATATTAGGGGAGTCGCAATTAAGATTCTCTGCCATTTGATATTTGTCGCGAGATTGTTCTCCGAAAAAGGTTCCGCGATCGGGTACGTATATATCGAGTTAGCATCGCGTCTTAAGGCATTTCATTGATGTACCTGAGAGAAATGTTGGGCGGTAATGGTACACTCGTGAAGGGGAGGTAAGCATATCAGGGGTTGAAGGGGGAAACATGATTTGTCTTACTGTGTTAGATTTGATCCTTCGGAGTAATCTAATAGAATACCTCCTAAGGAGGAGAGCTTTAAAAAGAACAGACCAAGCCTGGTTAAAAAAATCTGAGACTCCGTTGAAAGTGTGTTTTTTTTTCGTCGTTTTGTCCTTCGTCTAGTCATTGGGCATTGACGGAAAGTCCTTTATTTGCTCAATACACGTATCCAGGATTGTGGCCATCATTAAACTATATTTCCGAGCATCGCACATCGATCACGTATCAACGAGAGACACTATAAAACCAGCGTATTTCGTACATCAGTCACCGACCAATCTCGAGCTGTTCAATATATATCACTCTTATCCATTAGTTTTATTAAATTTTTCATCACCTCAGACGAACTGTCTGTTAACCGTAACTTGACTTGAGCACAATATATATATATGAGATAACGATGCTACAAAAAGCTCGATCAAACACAGGTTTAACGACAACACCTCCGTCCAGTACACTCCTTTCCCTTTTCCATTATGTACGCCATTAGTACTGTTTTATGCTTCTATGTAGATTTGAATATGTGGTTAATGTTGGATAGCCATGATGTATTTCGGGCATATCAGCAAATACATACTCTTGTACTGTACAAAAACGTCTAATAAAATTGCTTTCCTTATATTAGTTCAACGTCAACCTTGTCACATATCAATGAAATTCTGATTTAGTAAAAATAATTTACGTTATTTCAATTGGCTTTTAAAATTTCCCCAAAACAATGGATATACATGTGTTTTGATAATTGGATTTTGTCATACTTACTAGGCAGCATATCCTGGAATACCCATATAAAATCTAAAACAATAATTGTGTTTGGGTCTAAGGTCGTCCATAGTGATAATCCAATGCTATACCTGGACTTAATGTGGTCCAATCAGGAATACATCAAATTGCTGAGAAGGGCTCGGTGGCTCACTCGGTTCAAGTGATAGACACTCAGCCCGGGACAGGCCTTCGTTCGATGCGGCGCGGGATCGGATCACACTAAGGCAATAGGAAATTGAACAAAAATCTGAGTTTATTTTACAGTAAAAAATAGCCGTACGTAGGATTAGTCAGGTACTCGTCGAAGGTCGGGGGTTTGTTCCGGACAAAGGGCCTGGTTTCCCTCCACACTAAACATGACAAAACCGCTAAATGTATGTAAATTACATAATCTTAAATGCAGCGTTGAACACCAATAAATCAATCAATACAATTGCCTTATCAGTAGGATAAACATTATTTCAAATGAGTAATTTAGTGTGTGTGAAATACAGTAAAGCCAGCCCCCCCCCCCCCCATTCCCCTTATACATGCGTCTAGTTTGACTAACGTTGAATCACAAAGGTGAGTTGAATATTTGATTTCATATTTTGACAAACGTGTTGTTTTGATTTACTACGATAAATCACAACGTACCTTATACGTAATATTTGATAAAACACAGTAATACAATCTGTTTAAAAGGCTAAATATTGTCATTTAGTTAGTCAGATTTCAACTGCCCACGTGAGCTATGGATGCTTTAATCTATATGTGATAACTTGTATGCGACCAGCAAGTGAATATATACCCCTATTAGAGTAAATTGTTTGGTCTATGAATCTTCTATTTGTGCAAAGAGTAAACTAGTGTGCCTAAGTGCTTAAACAAATAATATTTGGAATTTTAGTCGGAGATTATCAGATTTACAATCATCTATATTTCTGCTACCAGTAACTTCTCGGAGTAAAGTTTTATATTTCAAAACTGTTTCAAGTTCGAACTTAGATTTTAATTATTGAGCATGTGCTATTTCCAAAACTTCTTTAATATTTGCCTCTGCTTACGCTATTCTGCTTAGTTTTGATATAAATAAAAAAATGTACATACAATCTTATCGTCTTTTGTTACATTGTCATTTAATACTATACCTCTTAACATAGGGTAAACAATTCCTCTATAATACATGATTGATTGATTGATTTTTTACGCCTCACTCAAGGTTACTATAATGCAAATATAGTGCTGAAAAACAATTATAGACCTGGGGGACTTTCAGCAAGTCGAAAAAAACAATATTCCAAGATAGCCTTTGGTTAGTCTCGGGAGACAAGCCTGGCATGTTTGACCCATGGTTTACGTAATGAGTTTCTACCACACACTAATAAAGTAGAATTAACACTGATTAACCCAGGAGGAACAACATTAAGAGGAAAATGATCAGAATACTAATTCGTATCAGGCAAATTGACGGTTGTCGTTACAGAATACAGCCTTAACAAATATTTAGGATAGTCTGGTACCCTGTCCCTAAACGCGTACATGGTAGCTCGTTATTAGGGTCAGGCAACACCCGTCGTTCTTACAGTTTATTCAAGATGGCTGCCTCAATCTTTTTTACATCTGACAGATAATCTTACGTCGATTGGATTTCTGTGAAATATGTAAGTTTTCCATAAACGAGCTTTTCTAATTTGCATTCGCTTGAATCAGGGTGACAACCCGTTAAAAAGCAAAATCACCGATTATTGACAAGGAGCTTTATACTCCAAGTAGGGATTCCTCGTTTGTTTTGTGCATCCTCTGAATGTCAGACTGATTTCAAATGGACTTAATCCGGACACTGGTCTAACTTCCTGTAACGAAATCTTACCCCCGATTGCCAAAATGGAATTCCATCAACACGCAAACACAGGTTTAAAACGGTGTACAGACAATGCGGCCACATGGACAACCCGGCCACAAGGAGTTAGCACACAGTTGGAATATGAGTTCTCCCCCTTACATGTGATGGCTGTCAGACACGCTCTCACACGTCCACACTGGGAAGCGGGGCACATTAGTTGCCATTCATGTCCACAGTAGGATCGACCTTCAATCTATCGATCACTGTGATATTCGCCCTTGGTTTTCTTTTATCATTTCACTTTATTAGCGAGAATGAGAACTGAGATATAAACAAACTTTGAAAAAGAACCATTTATTACTGTTAACAAAAAGAAATAACAAGAAACGGGGTCATGCCGACGAGGGATTAATATTATATGCAGGGCGTGTGCTATTACTTTTATTTTGAGCTATATTTGTGTAAAAGTTCACTTTCTGTAAAGTTTGTCTCTGTTTCTGTCTTATAATATATTATTTATTTATATATATTATATAATTTATACATTCTTAAAGTGGCATGAGCTGCCAAAATACACACTTTTTTCATAATTTCTGATCATCACGACAGCAAGAGGCTTTGAAGGCCATCACAAAACTAAATGATTGGCGTTGGAATAAGGAAAATCCATACAGTATGTGGCTAATACGAACCGAAATAGTGATCGAAAAGTAAACAAAATTTAAATAACCGGGACGACCATTCATTCATTCTAAGTCATAGTTAGTTCAAAACAATACTTTATCGCACATTCTCGAGACTAGAAGCACTAAAAAGCTTCTGAATTGTACGTCTTGTGAAAAATAGAAAATAATTTTAACATTCTGTTTTAACGTCAAAATATCAACATTTTGGCAGCTCATGCCACTTTAACGATACATGTTACACGTTCAACCCATATCCCAGAATACTAATAATGATAATGTTTCATTTCAGCTGTTTCCTCAGTTTGTGTAAGAACTGGTGTTCTGTTTGGATTTACATTACCAATTGTAATTTGACAATATCCGGTAAGTGGTTAGAAGTCTAAAACCTAAATTTCCCGGAAACAGGCTACTTTGATTTTTGTTGGTTTTTATAACAATTCAGTATTCCTTCTGTCCTAATACTAGAACAAAACCGTTTGGAAGTGTCCTGCCACTGAAAAACGTATCCAAATAAACCGGAACCATCTGTATACATTAGGAATATACAGTTAAAGTGTACATATCTGGTGGGCACCTGGATGTATCCAAATAAACAGGCATTAAGGAGATAGCACTAAAGGTTAATAAAGTTGGGTCTCGGGGGAAATATCTTCATTACCTGAGCAGCGCGGTGCCTTGACATGCTAATCAATGTGTTTACAGCCTGTTATTAACATTCTCGCCCAATATCTGAAGGCTGATTAACAGTAAATGTCCACATATATCATTTAGTTGTGCTCGTGTGTTTTAGTGTTCATAAATATATCATTTAGTTCGGAGCCAATCAAGCCCTTAACCTTAATGAATAAATCAATTTCTAGGTGCTTGCCAAAATCTACCTTCATTTCAATTCAAAGTAAATAAAAATATACTTACCATATACCTATATATCCAGACCGTTCTGACATGATTCTTCACCAAAATTGTCGCAAATATTGCAGAATATAAGTTGTAAAAAATAATTATGCAACGATCTCATGAAATTACTGTATTACACATGAAATGAGTTGAACTAAAATTTCCAATGTCCAATGGGATATCGATATATTTTTACTTTTGCACGGAGGAATTATTATGTGGTTTGAGTTGATTCGTGTAATTGTAAACGGACTCTTTTGATGAGAATTGTAGATGGCATCAGAGAGGTCAGGGCAAGTACTGAGTTTAGAGGAAGGCTTATATTTCCCACGGGTGCAGTTTCAGGTCATTCCACCCAGTTAATACTTGAAGACTGTGGTCTTTATTTGAAAGCTGGTCTTTTTTTGATAAGACTACGGACTACTCCATTTATATTTAGAATTCCCCCAATCAAGAATGTACCTATATGTATCTGGCGCAGCACATACAACATACGTTATGCACAATCTCTGTGTCAGTGCATCCTAATTGCACTATGTACATACCAAAGGTCGTGTTTGACGCCGTATGCATATTTTTCGCTCAGTGTTTTTTGACTATCAGAGAAGTAACGCAAAGAATTTTCGTTTCAACTTGTTCTTCGTTCAATTTAGGTTTTTCAAATGTACATTTAGTCCATATACAAACACCTACAAGTTTCAAGCCGTTCCCATAAACCGCTTAAAGAAGATAAAAGTAAACAATCAAATATTTTCCGGTTCCAAACTGATTTTAAAAATCAAGCAAAGTTGAGCCGGTTATTAATTTACTAACCGTATTTCATGATAACGAAATGTAAATTTGATGGTTATACGATCATTTAAGAGCTTTTTGAAGAAACAGTTTGTGGGAAGAGGATAGATCTACACATATATTAACTTTTACATTAGTTGTCGACAGTTTGGTCACAGGGTTGGTGTCATAGCTTTCGGAATGGGAAAGGGCAATCTTGGCGGCTATTTCATGAAATTAGTATTGCATTCCAACGGAAGGTATTCCTATGCGAGGTCATGACAAGTTGGGCCCAAGGGTATCATGGACAAGGCTGCATTGTGCTCGGAAGGGTCATTATGCTGGGTTTAGATGGTCCGTTGGATTGTTAAAGTTATCCACGGTAAGTGTCGCTTGATACCGGCTAAGCTATCGTACATGTATCGACGAACTTTGATCGATGCCCTGTATTTCCCCTCGGAGCTGTTGCTGATCCTATAGTTACATAACGCGGAAAGAGGCAACGAGGTCAAGCCAGGGCAATCAGTTGTCGAACCCGTCAAACGCCAGCTATAAAAGACGTGTTTTGTAATTCTCTATGAGAATCATTTCCAGACTATATATTATATCCTTGTACTGTGTTGGTATGAGAGAATCTGACATTGAGCCGTTGGGTGATTTGTGATTTCTTCTTCAATACGTTTTCTTGTCAACTGGTCAGTTTTGATGAAGATCATGTATCGATAGTGTGGAGATTTTGTAAACACGATGTTTATTCAAATGAAATTCGGACAAAACGATGAATATAAGTTGTAAAGATACTACATTGGCACATATTCCCTATACTTATATTACTAAAGCGATGTGTATTTTTGAACACTAAAATACACGGGCGCAGGGAAAATCATCTTATCCAAAATAACCAAGTTTCTTATTGTGTTAAAAATGGGCATATCATTTAGGCGTTTATATCCAATCAGAAGTATATAATATAATAATAAACCAATGTATAGATGAATAAAAGCTATAACGATTCCACGTTAGGACATACCCCATCTAGTTGTTTTTTGCGAAACGAATTTTACAAATGGGTTCGAGACTTAATTATTGAGCTTCAATTGATGTTTTATCTAGTGATAGAAACACAATTTTGGAAGGCAATTGATTATATGTGTACGTATAAAAACATTGTACGTGGACTAATAGTTAGCCAATATACGCATGTGAAAGCTTTTATGTGAAATAAATATCGACCGTACTAAAATTATCACAGGTTTCCCTTTGGCGTCTCTTGGTCTCAAAACACGTTTCCTGTTTGTTTATGTATAATTTTCTTTGATCTAAACAACTGGGTGGACTAGGACGGCTCTGATAATCAAGTACCACACACGGATATATATTCCTCCCTACGTTATCATTCTGTTTCGGCTGTATATAGTGATTTTTATGTAAACTTACTTTAAAAATAAGAAAAAAAAAATGCATTGGGAATTTTGTCCATTAGTTCCACTGATTAGTTTAACGTAATACACATTTTCAACTTGTTAGACCGAGATCTGAGCTCTAAAAGTGGCTTAGAAAGTGAGTTTGAGATTATAGTATTTGTTGGCAAACTGAGAATGAATATGATCTGTAGTTATGCTCCCAAATAGATTAACTTTGGAAAAATTTGCCAGTGTTTAGACCAGTTTTCACCAATGACTACTAATCTCTTTTAGGACATCTCTTGTACTGAGTGCCACGCTATAAACTATCCGTCAAAACGTGACAGTTGCAGACCCTGGCCCGGTGACAAATTTATGTCGAATACATACTGAACAAATGCTAAATGAAGCATTAATTATTCACTTTCAATAAACACTTGTCTTATGAATACAGTTTTTTAAATTAAATATCTTGAAAAATTCGGAATGCGAGTTTTATTCAATTCCTATTCTTACCGTGTTTTACCTTGGCAGAATACTCGACTTAACGAATGCAGCGTTGTCAGGTTTGGTGGGGATGGAACCAGACTCTGTCTGAAAGAGAAGTCCTGACTTTTGTTAGTACTTGGCAATTCCCCCACATGATTGAGTGAAAAAATCAGCTTAGAATGGAATCATTGCAGATTGACCCCACCTCCCCTCCCTTGTTCATGTAATAAGCAATTTTATTATATATCTGGCAATGAAATATAGAGAACTATCAACATGATATAAATCATATCCGAGGGAAAATAGCAACTGATATCGTCACTGTGACGATAACAATTTTTGTGTTATCATCACAGTGATGATATCACTTTTGATTGCCGGAACTACTTTGACCACTGCAAGCCAGGCCTACCAAGCCGTCCTTCCCGTTGATGTCTCTGCCTGACTTGACACTCCACTGCCACAGGCAGCGCAATCTTCCTCGACCGTGCGCCACTATTTAGCATTTTTTTCCTACACTTTCTTTTTGCACTCAAGCACTTTCCGTCATCTAAAGTAATACTCTTTATACATTTGAAAGTGCGGTGCGAACTATTTCAGTTGAACTGTGCTTGTATTTTTTTTTTAAATCTTAAAATTGGTTTTGCATTTTCATATTTTTCCTCGCTTCGATCAAATTTGACACTGTCACTCCACGTGATTGGCTATGTGTAAATGCGCGCGTCTTGAATAATGAATTTGCGAAAAAATAACGAAAAAGCGACGAAAGAGTGCATATCTTTTTTTTTTGTTAATCCTAATAAACAGTATAAGTAATTTGATTCGGGTTTTAAGAATAGTTTTCTTTAATAAGTTAACTGAATGAATTTCTTTGTCAAACTACTTTGTCATGCGCACCGTGGTAGTTCGGAGCATTGACCTATATAGCTCGATATATAGGTCAGTGGCTGAGACATTAATCCTTGGCATAGTTCTGTTTTCGTTACGTAGTTGTTTTCGAATCAAAATTTAAAATATGTATCTTGTTAGATATATAATAAAAACAAAATTAACTGGTCTCGATGTGTTTACCATAAATATTTCATCTCGTGTGATGCGAAAATGTACATTTTCACTCGTGGCTTTGCCATTCGTGAAAATATCACTTTTCGCATCCCACTCGATGAAATATTTATGGTATACACATCGAGACCAGTTAATATCCTCTATATACATTCAGTCTTTTAAATTGGTAATCTGATGCCGAGTATCATGCAAATTTACATTTCAAAATCAGTTTGGGATTGATTAGGCTGAAGTGAAATATTTAAATATCATATATGAAAGAGACAGGTATGGTCTGGGCATGTTATGGTAAATGTGGTTGCAGCAAACCTTCAAAATCACTAGTCTATATATACAAAATACAGTAGGCCTATTTTACTATATAAAGTGTAAAACATACGGGCCCAGCCCCCTTCTTCAGCTGGAATTATCAGTATTGCAGGTTAAAACTTTTAACTCATATATCAAATATACATACGATATACAGGGAATTTACATCTGACCTCAATTGGTTGGGATTTGATTTACTTTCTGGGGTTTATTTACTTCCTGTTGTACCATACCGATACCACGTAACAGCTGAATGAAGAATGTGTCATGCTGCCAGTATTATTTACTTCATTCTCTACACAGACGTTAAAAATGAGACGAGGATTATCTGAAATATGATATAGACAGTAAAAGTAATCCACAAACAATTCTACACCCTTGGCCTCGACTGTTTCATCAGAAATTATGCAGCAGAGAAAGTCTTTACCTTGTTGTTGTCAGCAACCATGTTTTTGACAGCTCAATGTTGATTTAACCAGATCAAGTTTTATCCATTTATGGTCAAAGTCATTATAGCCCTTTTAGTTCATTGGACTTTCTAGTCTTTGTGCGCAAGAAAAAATGGGAAGCGACAGAAAGAAATATACCAAAATCAATCGCAGTTGTTTTTATAATAAAAAATGTGAAATGCAAGTTGAGTTATGATTCAACTGCTTTCTAAGAAACGTTTGAATTACAATGGTTATCATTTAGTATCGGAACGAACCTGAACAATACAGCGTTTACTCTAGGACCTACATGTATGCCGCTGAATTAACATACTCACAAAATAGCGTAAAGATGTTGTGGGTTGTCTAAAACTAACTATTGAAAACAATGTACTAAATGATATAAAAATGTTACCAATATGAAGTGTTAGGTCGGATTTGCATTGCCTAGGATTTGGTACTGATACACTATTAGTCGTTCTTTATATTTTTATGGACACTAAAACACACGGGCACAGGGAAAATCTTCTTGTCTAAAATAACCATGGAGACAAGTTTCTAATTGTGTTAAAAAGAGGTATATCATTTAGACCTTTATACCCCATCATAAATTGTTGTAATAAAGTAAACCTATGATATTTCATTAGGTTGACGACTGACAGGAGCTTGGTCTTAGTCAGTAGAATTTTCTGGAACACTTTGTATTACATTGACAATGCTTACGTATCTTAAGCTATGGTAAGAATATCGTCAGACTATATATTATAGGGTCATGGGAAAAGACAGTGAAAATTTGCCCCCCCCCACCCACCCACCCTCACCCCTTACCCAGAAAAACCTAGGTAGAAGGCAGACAGGGGAGTTTAGCCCTGACCAGTATGTCTTTCAAACTCTTGTTCTTTTTATAAGCAATGACTGGCCTTTAGGTCAGAGGTCGAGCAAGTTTACTTTGAAGTAGTTTGTATTCTTCTACTATAATCTTGGCCATAGCGATGCTAGCTTTGTTATACTGAAAGACAAATGGTATTATAGTTTTTTCTCGACATCTTCCTGGGTCCAAGTTCAAACCCAAAGGATAAATAGTTTGTAATGTTTGAATCCAAAAACTTTCCCTTTCCAAACGTTTGTGCTTGGTATCTGCAGCGGAAGTGAGAAAAGGGATTTTCTCAATAGGCATGATTTCAAAATGGTCCTTGACCGAATGGCCTAGAGTATTGAAATGTTGTGCCACAGGTACATCATGTTTAAGTCTAATACTAGATAAATGGTTGGCTGCTCTTTGTCGTAGAGAATTCTGAGTTTCTCCAACATACTGTTTGCGACATTTTTTACATGTGATAACATACACGATATTAGAGGAGTCGCAATTAAGATTCTCTGCCATTTGATATTTGTCGCGAGATTGTTCTCCGAAAAAGGTTCCGCGATTGGGTACGTATATATCGAGTTTGTATCGCGTCTTAAGGCATTTCATTGATGTACCTGAGAGAAATGTTGGACGGTAATGGTACACCCGTGAAGGGGAGGTAAGCGTTTCGGGGGCTGAAGGGGGAAACATGATTTGTCTTACTGTGTTAGATTTGATCCTTCGGAGTAATCTAAAAGAATACCTCCTAGGGAGGAGAGCTTTAAAAAGAACAGAACAAGCCTGGTTAAAGAAATCTGAAGAACTACAGTTTCTATAGAATCTAAAAATCTGAGACTTAATGACTCCCTTGAAAGTGTGAGGAGGATGGTATGACCCAGCATGTAGCAGCTGATGAGTGTCAGTAGGTTTGAAGAATACTTTGTAATCTAGATGCCCAGTAGTATGATATGTATGGCCCTTGTAAATAGTTACATCCAAAAAATCCACAGAATTTTGATCAATAGTAGGCTGTAACTTAATGCTTGAGTCGTGAGAATTAAGAGTATCAATGAAAATATGAAGGTCTTCCAACGTATGCTGCCAAATGATAAAAATGTCATCCAGATACCGAAGGTAAATAAAAGGTTGTTTGTGACATTTGTGAAGAATATCACTCTCCCACTCAGCCATAAAAATAGAGGCAAAGTTAGGACTAAAACGTTTCCCCATAGCACACCCTTTAATTTGCTGAAAGATCTCCCCATTGAATTCAAAATCGTTACATTTTAAGCTAAGTTCCAGCAATTCTAAAATGCCTTTATCCGGACGACTGTGGTCAGGATATCTTTGGAATGCTGATTTTATGGATTTAAGCCCCAAATCTATGTCAATGTTTGTATACATAGACTCCACATCCAGAGTGACCAAAATCACATCTTGTGGGATGGATTTCTCAGACAATTTGGCCAATAAATCATCCGTGTTTTTGATAAAGCTAGGATGCCGATTCGCTATAGGTTTTAGATAGTAATCAATTAGCTCTGATATTCTATAACTTTCACTGCCACAATCTGAGATAATAGGACGCCCAGGGGGCATTGTAGGCTTGGGCCATTTTTCAATGGGTTTGTGAATTTTCGGAAGAATATAGAAGACCCTGTTTCTAGAGTTATGATCAGATTCCAAATAGCGATACTGTTTTTCATTAAGTAAGCCTTTATCTTGAAGAGAAACAAGAATTTTATTAAACTTCCTAACATTTTCAGGCCAAATTTCCTTATCAAATTTTTTTGTAATGGTGAGGGTTGCTTAGCTGCCGTTCTATCTCTTCAATATAATCCTGTTTAGACATAATAACTGTTGCCGAACCTTTATCAGCAGGTTTAATAACTATGTTTGGATTTCTCCTTAGCTTACTTAAGGCAAGACATTCTGAATGAGTGAGGTTATGTTGGTTTCTAGGATTAGTTAAAACATCAAACTTCCTTGATACAGAGTCACGACTTATGCTTATTTCTGGGTCATACATGTAAGAAGGGGGCGTATAACCGCTTTTAGATGTAAACGGCTTGCGTACCCCACTAGAATCTCTGTAGATATCAGCCAGACTTACAATTCTAGAGTACTCCATAACATGCACTAATTTACTAATAGAAAAGTCCCTATCAGATAATGATTTTGGGCAAGGCACAAATGAAAGTCCTCTACTGAGTAGAGATATATCATCAGCAGTGAGTTCCTCGTTACTAAGATTAACAATATTACTTCCTAAGCCAAAAGTAGGGTGGCACATGCCCTGTCCCAAATTTAGTTTAAATCTACTGTCTGAAGCCAGTGGGTATACAAGCAATTTGCTGTATCTTCGGTCCAGTGAATTTTGTCCGTGGATACTCTAAATTTTGAATTAGGGATTTTTGGTATGACGATAACTCTCTTCATCTTGGAAGCAGAAGAGTTATATAGGTTCAGGTTCGAAACTTCACTGGCCGGTAATTTAGTGGATGACTGGATCTCTACAAAGTAGATGAGCGAGTTGGAAAAAGTCTTCCTAACCGCTGTCATCATGTTGCGCATCTGAGTTAAGGAAGTGTTTGGCTCAGTAGTTGTCTTGTTATTGATACCAATATTCAAGATAACTTTCTCAGGTTGGGGACCTTGATACTTTTGAATTAGCGTCCGAAATGAATTGAAATTGGCACCAGGGAAACATTCTACCTGCATATCAGGGTGGGGGTCAAGGTTAATTCTAGATAGATTAGAATCCCAAAGTAAAAGAACTTTCTTAGTTACATTAGGAAGGTGCCAATTAGAGGAGGTGTGCCGAAATTTCCAAAATTTAGAATTAGCTAATTTATTCCGAGGGTTGCGCTGACCCCTCGGAGGGGATCTCACTGCATCTGAATATCTCATAGGTGAATGGGCTGACAAAACTGGGGATGGGGGAGGAGGAGAGGGACTAGATGTACTAGGTCTAGCAGAAGTGATCCTAGTAGAAACTGGGGAAGACGGGGGACGAAAGGGGACAGAGGTACTACTAGGTCTAGGGGAGGGGGGCTGAGGGGATGAATAAGAGGGGGCAGAGGTACTAGGTCTAAGGGAGGGAGTACCAGTAGGGAAAGGCGATGGGGAAACAGAAGGTAAAGTTACAGACCTAGGAATCTGTGACTGCAGAGTTGGAAGTGAGATAACAGATGTCGACGGGCTGACAGGCGGATGGGGTTGGGGAGACGATGGTGGACTAAACTGAGTAGTAGCAGCAGAAGTGACAGATTTAGTGATGGAAAGAAGAGAATAAAAATTTTGAATGGTCGAAAGTTGTAATTTACCTTTATAATTCTGTTTGCCCCATTTTAAAGCATTATTGAGAGCACTGTCAAAGTTTAGACCATTGGATGACCTGGCAGAAGTCTTATATTGGTATATTATAGATACAAATATCCGTTTCAATTCTGCTGTCTTTTAGACCCCCAAAACTAACTTTATATTGCATCATTTATATTGGATCGTCTTGATAGATGACAAAAGGTATGTGAAATGCCAGTCCTGGCTGTCTCTACACAGCCTTGGAAATATAGAATGTAGGGATGGAATGTAATCGGCCTAAAATAAGGGCGAGTGGAAGACGTAGGATGTAATGTTCTCTGGCCGACTTCACCACCGGAGGCTATGTACTTGACGCAATGTTGTCCGAGTCAGGGTTCTCTAATTGTCTAATGGGACTTGTTTCATGGCCTAATTTAGAGCATTGCCTGGAGGAAAGAAAGAACATCTTGAAGCAGATACAACATTGTGAATGCTTCGAAGCGAATGGACGAAACGGACACTCACCAAAATGGCTCTATATATAGGGGTTAGATCAGCGTCGGAACTAAAACATGTTTAACAGCTTCTTAGTTATGTAATGAAACCTAAGTTTCCGCTTTGAGAATACTGCTGTTAGAAATCCCAGAAAGTGTTACAGTCATGCAGATACCAGGTTAAACCGATTCCAAACAAAATGCATGATCGTGTCCGGTAATAAACGTATGGGGAACATTTGGCAAACCAAGACAATCTGTTTGGAAAATCATAACAGATCTGCCTTCAAACGTTGTCCGTCCACTTGACATATCTCCGGAGTAGGTAAATGAGGCTTGCTTGTTTGCCAATCTTATTACAGCAACGTATACATGTATATTATAAATAACATTAATTTCTTCTCGAACGTTAGCTACTAAGCATCTGTTGATATGTATTTAAACTGATAGATGAAAATCAAGAAGATCTATCTTACCAGATGATGTAATGAGTATGAAGTTGGTTTGTTTATAATAAGCATTCTATATCCCAATAAGTCAATTTGTCCTTCGGTAGGTCGGTTGAAAGGTGTATGTCAAATGTCGACGAAAGAATTGTAAATATTAGATTAAAACTCTTTAAATTATGTAGCGGAAGAGAATCCATGACGAACGAATACCATAGTACAACCGACCTATTTTTAAGTCAGGTGCTTAAAAAGTGTATGTGATTTTTGTCGAAGCTTTAGAATTTTCTTCGAAGGCCAACTGTAACTCAATATGTATTTCTGTTTTTTTCCAGTTTACAATTCCATCCACGAGAGGTGTCCAGAATGTTAAGATGACGTCCTTTTAGCAAATATTGCTGACTTTGGGTTAGCAGCTTTTGCGATTTGGGCTTGTTAATAAAAAAAGTCGAATTTGAAGCTGATAGTTAGTCAGCAACTTCCTGTACGGAAAGAAGTAAGAAGTTTTGTTAGTCAGTTTAACAACAATGTTTTATACGACGATTACTCATTGTATATCCATCAAGGTAATGAGTTGTCAACAATAGTAACAAATAACTGGATTAGTCACTAGCAGCCCCCCCCCCCCCCCCCTCCCACACCAATTAAAGATTTTTAAGGTTGTAGATGCATACGATTGTGCTTATCTGGTCATACATACGAACATTTATTGATAGACAAGGAAAAAGATTGGTGAGAAAACACGGTGAAACTGGTGCTGCGAAGGACCGACCACGCTCGGGTCGACCACCTGTAACATCGCAGCGTGAAGATAGGGCACTGATCCGACATGTACGACGTCATCCATTTGCATCAAGTCCATCTTTGAAGCGGCAATGGCTACCCAACCGTGAAAACCCGATTGAGGGCAAATAGAGTCATCAAACGCCCTCTATTGTCAGATCGTCATCAACGGATACGTTTGGCTTGGTGTTTAGCATGACGAGGTTGGAATTTGGGGACTTGGCAAAGAATCCAAAAAATGAAAGGGCTGAGTCTGACTGTCCCTGTTCTTATGTTATCAACAAATAAAGGTCCGACATTTTCGAAAATCAAAGTTAACCAAGGACTGTCTAATGTATACCTATATAAAAATAAATGGCTCGATCTTATGGTTCCAAACCTGTCGCATTCAAAATAAATCTATACGGACGGACGGAGAGACGGACTGACATATGGAGCGCATTTCCAAGGCCCCAGGCCTCTTTTGTGGCGGGGGTCATAACCGATTAACAAGGCTATAGTGTTCGATGGTAGTGACACATAACATAGAAAAATCCTGCATCGGAAATAAAGCTTAATGTCTCGTTTGTTCGGCCAGTCAAAACTCTTCGGGCAACTCGCCAAGATTTTCAAGACCATGTTCCAGCTGATGTGATTACCGCTGAAGTAAATCAATGTGCCACGACTCCCAGTAAAGACTAATCGAGTTGCTTTGCTGACTGAAACTCTGTTTTGTTTTGTATTTAGGGAAAATGAGAACGATTACCATCCAGCAGCAAGCAATAACATTCATTTGCAGTAATTCATTGAAGGGCCATTCAAACAAATTGTGATAGTCCTGACAATTCCATTTACTAAATTTGCTCAAGACTGCTTTCCCTGACTTGTCTGTACCAATCTCTTATTGACAGCAAGACTCCAGAAGGATTTAGAATCTTTACAATCGGCTGACCGTTTTGACAATAAAGGCTTATCGTCCATCCCATGCGGCTTATGGTAAACCATTGTGCCCTTTATGGATTTCTACAGGAAGGCTGTGTGAAATTAAAGTCACGCCATATTTCATTTCAGCTTTCAAGCTCTTTGTTCATAGTTCTTGAAATGTTATTAGCCAAAAAGGTTTAAGTTCTCACATTCCTACAAGAAGTATACATATATAGTCATATGATTGTAGTTCTATCGTAGAACACATATTTGCACTCGTGTTTTAGTGTTCTTAAATATATATATGAGCTGGTGAAATATTTCAGTGGAGCATTAACATGTGTTTAATAAGCTTTTCCTTCAGAATTTGTTCATATTACAATGTTCTTATATATATCCACATACAAATCATCTGGCTTTCAATCCAGCGGTACATGCATATAATTACCTTTTTATTATACGTAAACAATCAAGCATACGTTTAATTGGTTAGATGCGGTGAAATATTTTCCGCTCTTTTTCTTATATTTGTTTACATGAAACAGGTGATGGTTTGATGGATTATACAAGGACTTTGTCTCTATGCCGTCGGAATTGGTATCTCAAAGCCCCTTTTCGTGTCTGCCGGGATCTGGCTTGACACTGCATAATATAAGGTCTTGTTACTTCATTTAGTCTGTATATATTTCACCTGGTTTATTTTCCGTATTTTTAGGAGTGAGACCCAGTACTGGATTAGGAGTTTACGTTATCGTTCCCCATATAGCTAGAGATGCTGCTGGGCCGGCTGATGTTCTTTCCTTTATTATTGGCGGAGTGACCGCATTACTTTGTGGTGAGTACATCTGTTTATCTATAAGTATGATCGCATTAGTTTTGACTTACAGTCGGATTTATCAGATGCTACGTAGTACGAAGAAGAAGATGTTATAAAAGTCAGGCTGAAAACGAGCAATTGCATCGAGAAACCAAGTGAACCCACGGAGAGTTAACTACATAATATATTGAATATGTTCAATATCGCTAGAAATTGTATCACCAACGGCAAACGCTGAAGGATCAAAAGTTGCCATTGCAAAGAATTTAGTTTAAACCCTGTCCTCTGCCTTTCTGCCAACTTGATTTCGAAGTAGGGACCTGACAAGCTCGCCAATTGTTACGCAACGAAACTGGGGTCGGGAGGATATTCCATAAAATGGACGTAGGCCTACCAAACCCAATTTTGTTACTAGCATAAAGTAAAACGAAAGAAACCTCGCTGACAGACAAGAAGAAGACATAGTTTGTGAAAAATAGTTTTGTTTATTATGACAAACATAATTTCAAAAAAAAGAAGAAAAAAAATGCTGGACTAATTATTAAGCCTACTTACTATATGTTATAGAGTCATTAAGAGAGTCCGTGCACTTTATGTGGTTGAAAACCTTGGCCGCGAGAACACAGAGAACTCCCTCGTTGGTAGCAAATCCGTAGAGCAGCTGTAGAGGCGTTGATAAAGATAGTCTGATGACGGTGGTTGTGGAAATATATGACCATTTTGAAGAATAAATATACGCTATCACGTTCAACGACACACTTTAGTAAAGACGAATTCGTTTACTGCGGAATATCCAGAGAAACACATCATCTCACTTTCAATTAATGGTGCCGAAACCGGGGAGGCGTTGATAAACATAGCTCTGATGTCATTGGGAAAAATAGGTGGCCTTTCACAAAAAGAATAAATATACGCTAACGCGTTCAAAAGTACATTTTAGTAAAGACGAATTCGTTTGCTGTGGGATCTCCAGAGAAACACATCATCTCACTCTCAGCACTATTCACACCTGAGAAAAAAAAACAAGAAAACTGGACACGACCACGTCAGTGTCCCATGATTCCCTTGTAAAACGTGAACTTTTTAGTCACGTGTGACCAAAAAGGCAAATAGACATCGTGCCATTAGAATATGAAAACCAAATGGTCAAACTCGCTTCCCTACATTGACCTAGACATTGTCAGAAGACCACAAATTATAATATCAATTGTCATCAATTATCACTTTCTGGGAATAAACCGCAAAACCACAAGAATGTTAACAGCTATTATTACGCATGAACTACTGTCTGAATTCATGTACGATATCATAGCAAAAGTATATTCTTTTTATTTATTTTTGGTGGTTGTGTGTGTGTGTGTGTTTTGGGGGTTGGTACATTGAACTTACCAGAATATTGTTTTCTTTATATTTGTCTAGGTCTATGCTTTACAGAATGCGGTACACGCTTTTCGAAGCTGGTTCTGACTATATTTACACGTATACAGTATTTGACAGCTAGCTGCAATCATGATAGGCTGGACAATGATTTTATAGTACATTATTATCAGTGCTGTTTCCGGCAAGTCATGGGGACAGTGCTTGGACTACATTTCTAAAGGACAAATAAAAAGGGAAATTTTGACTAAGTTTCAAAAATTGTTGTAATTCTAATTATATTGTATGAAAAACATATCACCACATGTGGTTAACCATACCGTTCTCTTTGCACTGCCTGACGGCCAGGCCAATGCACTCTTTCTGTGGTAGGTGTTTTACCCTAACATAGACGGCAATTCTTGTTCCAACTGGGTTAAACTGCCACGTGACCTGTCCCGAACCTTTAGCACAACCATCACAGCAGCCTTTCACACAGCAGCAGCACTCTCAGCACAAGTCAACTCAGCAACAGCCAACACAGCAGAACCCATTCCTGCCGCCCAGACCACAGCAGTAACCATTCCTGCAGCCCAGACCACATCAGCAGCAGCAGCCCATGTAACAAGGATGACAGAGCATGCAGCAGCATCCGTTGTGGCAGCCTCCACCGACTCAGTGGCCTCAACAGGCGCAGGGCCCAGCAGTATCAGTCTTGGGGTCACAAGATACAAACTGGATGCAGCAGCAGTAAAGAGGTCCTCCTGTGACAGCAGCACGCACTCCTCGCAGCAGTACTGGACACTAGTCCAAACCAAAGTGTATCACCAGGACGCCGACAAAGTGCCTCGCCAACCAAGGAAACCCAGTGTCAGACCCAGGCCGAAAAAGACGCTCCTGCAAATAAATGAAGCTTGTAAAGTTTTCTGGCAGATTGTACATAAGGTAAGTTCATTTTAGTTTTTCTAGTCACTTGTTAAATGTCAATATAAAACTGCATAAAAGGTTGTAAGTAAAATAAAAGATGTGAAAGATATTAAAAAGATGTTGAATAAACAAAACAAAACTTGATGAAAAAAGATACGAATAAAAAAGGTTTAAAATAAAGATGAAAAATATAATAAAAAACGAGAAGGCAAAAACAGAAAGAGAACAAACAAAAAAATAAACAAGATAAGCAAGAAATCTGTTTTATTATCTTTGTATTTTCCACATTTCTTTGCCTTGCCTCTTCTTTCTTTTTTTAAATTTTTTGTCCGGTTTTAATTTATTTCTTCTGTTTTGTTTGGTTTTCTTGTATCTTTTTTACATATTTTTTCATCATTTACATCCATCTTTTATTTCCCTTTATTGTAGGACATATTACATCTATATTACACGTTCATTGCACATTATATACATCTATATTACAAACATGACAAACACTTAACATAATTAAAATAAATAAAATTAGGCATCGCAAACGATACAAATCCCCTCGCGTGCTAACACAAGAACTCTGACGCAAAATGGGGGGTGGGGATGAAGTTGGTCAGAACCCATTTAAAAATGAGCGCTGATGCGTTCAATGTATTGCCATGCTGGACCAATATATGATGTTTGGTCAGGATCAGTTCAAAAATGAAGTTGCAAGAGCGCCGACAAATATTTTCTATAAATAGTAATGCTGACCTTGCACCCTGAAACACGATCTGGTTCGAGGTATTCCCATGCTGGACCGATATAGGAAGTTTGGTCAGAATCCGTTCAAAAAAGAAGTCGCCAGAGCGCTGACAAAAGGTGAACATATGTACGTACGTACGATTTTCCATAAATAGTAACGATGACCTTCACCTTGACCATGGCATGCTGAAACACGAACTTGTCCGAGGTAGCCCCGTGCTGGACCCATATATGAAGTTTGGTCAGGATCCATTCAAAAATAAAGTCACAAGAGAGATGACAAAAATTTTCTATTAATAGTAACGGTGACCTTGACCGTGGCACCCTGAAACATGAACTTCTTCGAGGCATTCCTATGCTGGACTCATATATGAAGTTTGGTCAGAATCCGTTTAAAATGAAGTCGCAAGAGCGCTGACAAAGATTTTCTATAAATAGTAACGGTGACCTTGACCTTGACCGTGGCAACCTGAAACACGAACCTGTTCAAGGTATTCCTATGCTAGTCTCATATATGAAGTTTGGTCAGAATCCGTTAAAATATGAAGTCGCTAGAGCGCTGACAAAAGGTGAACATATGTACGTACGTACGTTTTTCTATTAAAAGTAACGGTGACCTTGACCGTGGCACCCTGAAAAATTAACTCTTTTGAGGTATTCCTATGCTGGACTCATATATGAAGTTTGGTCAGAATCCGTTCAAAAATGAAGTCGCTAGAGCGCTGACAAAGATTTTCTATAAATAGTAACGGTGACCTTGACCTTGACCTTGGCACCCTGGAACACAAACTTTGTTAAAGGCATTTCTATGCTGGACTCATATATGAAGTTTGGTCAGAATGCGTTCAAAAATGAAGTCGCTAGAGTGCCGACAAAAGGTGAACATACGTACGTACTTACGTACGTACAAACGCAACGCTATATCCCTCCCCGACTTTCGTCGCGAGGGGATAATAATTGTGTAAATAATTGAAATAATTAAAATAACAAGTGTCTTCATAGTTCCTAGGCCTAATCATTGCTTCTTGAAAAGGCACAGAACCTGCAGGACTGTTGAAGTACAATTTCGAGTACTCTCTCGTCTTTTTGCCGCAGTTGTGTCCCGGTTGTGCCCAACAGCAGTAGCAACATCATGCATGTTTGCATTCTGTCTCTATTCTCCCGGAATCAAGTTGTACCCCTTCAACAGATCCAACGTCTCACTGGAAGAATGAAACGCAGGTTGGAAGCTAATGGAGGCTATACGCGCTATTGACCATCTGTTCTAGGATGTGTGTTTTTTTCCTAAGGTATCTACTCTGTACCATATTGTCACATATTTCATGGTAAGTAACTCTTAGACTCTTTAAATACTTCCGGAAAAACACATTTTTTTCTTTGTCACAAAAATCAAAAAGGCATAATAACGAAAATTTCC
Organism: Lepidochitona cinerea; assembly: GCA_963971465.1. Lineage (NCBI taxonomy): Eukaryota > Metazoa > Mollusca > Polyplacophora > Chitonida > Tonicellidae > Lepidochitona > Lepidochitona cinerea. The sequence continues at coordinate 1,308,562 of OZ020560.1, forward strand.
ATCACCAAAACGGTGAAATAGCCTTTTTAACTCACTTAGATTAAAACAAACATTTAACTAAATAGAATGGCTTCAAGTTTTCTGACTTCTGAAATGAATTTAAGCGTATGATACAGCATCTGGTATTCACAACAAATTCATTAAATGTGGATCCAGGAGGAGCTAAATGTTTCCTTGCAACAGTTTCAAATACACATTGATGTGTCTGACATTTTGAGCAAAGTTATTGGTCCCCCCTTTATGACTAGAATAGATCCATGATTGACAACGGAGATCTCCGTTTTTATAAACATGCTTTTTACTTCTTTTCCAGTCACTTGCTGTTGCAGTATTTATAATGACTGTCGTTAGTGTGTTGGTGATAATGGCCATTGTATGTGTCGGGTTCCTCCATGTTGACAGTCAAAACTGGCGGGAACCTCCAGGAGTTTTCGCTAACGGAATGAGTGGGATAACAACCTTTGACATTTTATTTTTGTTTTGGACTATATTTTAACCAGGCAAAACCCCTAAGGCCTCCCACCGCACTCCCAAAAAATCAACAAAAACAGATAATTAGAGCATATATTTCTGTATATGTATTCAACTTAATAAAATATGTGGCAGCTTGACTGCCATTGTTTGCATAGGATGTAATTAATATTTTTACTGTTTGTCTTAAAATGCGCGTTTTTTAGATTGTGGATAAGACAGCATAAACGCATTATTGTACTTGCGCAATATCTGATGTTTGGATAATCGTCAGTAAACAATAACAAAACACATACAATACTCACAATTTTGTGTATACTCTCCCAAAAAAAGAAACGCAACATCCAATTTTTTTTCAAACATGAATTTTTAAAAAAATGTGCGTGATGACACATGACAACAGGATCATGTTATAATGTAAATGTCCTATAGTTCAATTTAAGCCCCTGATAGTGGCTGTTTATCACACGTGACTTTCGGGTCAGTAACGCTACACGAGGAAGGCGTAGGGAAAAACGTAGGGCAGTTGCACGTGCGAATCACGCCTTATCTTTATGCGGGTTTAATGGGTATAAAAGACACACAACCGTTCACTTGAATCCAGTCGTTAAATTGTTTCACGAAGTTGCTACACTATGCCAAGACTAGACGCAGCTACCCGGAACGTCCTCATTGGTCGTCTCCTGGCAGGCGAATCACAGAATGCAATGTTCACCGGAGCACAATTTCCAGACTGTTGCAACGGCACCAGCAATCCGGTTCAACAGCTGATGGTCAACGTTCTGGCCGACCTAGGATCACATCAGCAGCCCATCCGGTTACTCCACCTGCGAAACCGGACCAAAACAGAAACCGCATCAAATATCCCAGGTCTCCGTCGAATATCGGCACAGACAGTCAGAAACCGTCTCCGTCAAAACGGTTTACGCGCCAGACGTCCTTACTTTGGCGTAGTACTGAGACGCCAGCATCGACGTGCAAGGGTCCGATGGTACAACAGGTTGAGGGACTGGAATCTGCGAAACTGGAGGAGAGTCTGGTTCAACGATAAATCAAGATTCCAGCTGCAGAGAAGAGATGGTCGTACGCGAGTTTACAGACGCCGAAATGAGAGGTTCGCAAGGAACTGCGTCCTTGAGGTCGACAATTTCGGCGGAGGAAGTGTGATGGTGTGGGGTACCATATCCTGTGCCCGAAAAACTCAACTGGTGCACATTCCCGGCAACCATAACGCCGTTCAATACACATATGAGGTTTTGACACCACATATGCTACCCGTAATGGACCCCGGTAGAGAATGTTTTCAGCACGACAACGCTCGGCCGCACACAGCTCGTGCTACTGTTGAACTTCTAGCCAACCAACACGTAACAGCGCTCCCCTGGCCGTCCAAATCACCAGATTTGAACCCAATAGAACATTTGTGGGATGATTCGTCATCCAGCGCCGCAAACTCTGCAAGAACTGCAGCAGGCTCTTGGGCAAGAATGGAGAATTCCGCAAAACCATATTCGTCGACTGATTGTGTCTATGCCGAGACGGGTCCGTGCTGTGTTACAGGTTAATGGTGGGCACAACAGATATTGACGTTGCAGTGAAGTCATCTGAGCGCTATGAACTTTGACGACTGCGCACGCGTCTATCCAAATCATCCCACAAATGTTCTATTGGGTTCAAATCTGGTGATTTGGACGGCCAGGGGAGCACTGTTACGTTCTGGTTGGCTAGAAATTCAACAGTAGCACGAGCTGTGTGCGGCCGAGCGTTGTCGTGCTAAAAAAAATTCCCTACGGAGGTCCATTACGGGCAGCATGTGTGGTGTCAAAACCTCATCTGTGTATCGAACGGCGTTAAAGTTGCCATCACACTTCCTCTGCCGAAACTGTCGACCTCAAGGACGCAGTTCCTTGCGAACCTCTCATTCCGGCGTCGGTAAACTCGTGTACGACCATCTCTTCTCTGCAGCTGGAATCTTGATTCATCGCTGAACCAGACTCTCCTCCAGTTTCGCAGATTCCAGTCCCTTAACCTGTTGCACCATCGGACCCTTGCAAGTCGATGCTGGCGTCTCAGTACTACGCCAAAGTAAGGACGTCTGGCGCGTAAGCCGTTTTGACGGAGACGGTTTCGGACTGTCTGTGTCGATATTCGACGGAGACCTGGGATATTTGATGCTGTTTCTGTTGCTGTTTTGGTCTGGTTTCGCAAGTGAAGTAACCGGATTTAGCAATCTTGGGCTGCTGATGTGATCCTAGGTCGGCCAGAACGTTGACGATCAGCTGTTGAAGCGGATTGCTGGTGCCGTTGCAACAGTCTGGAAATTGTGCTCGCATAAAGATAAGACGTGATTTGCACGTGCAACTGCCCTACGTTTTTCCCTACGCTTTTCTCGTGTAGTGTTACACAAAGGCTGACCCGAAAGTCACGTGTGATCAACAGCCACTACCAGGAGATTAAATTCAATTATCGGACATTTACATTATAACATGATCCTGTTGCCATGTGTCAATCACGCACATTTTTGGAAAAATTCATGTTCGAAAAAAAAAACTGAATGTTGCGTTTCTTTTTTGGGAGTATATGTACTGTCTTCCAAGGGACATATACGCAATGGCCAATGATCAATTAATTCCCCGAATGTTGTCTTTTGTCAGTGAAATAACCCAGGCGCCAATTCTAGCCTACTGTTTGGGGGGAACTCTAACGGCTGTCATCGCAATGTTTGTTTGTATAGAAACTTTAGTTCAGATGCTTTCCATTGGAACTTTGTTGGCTTTTGGTGTAACAGCGGCGTGCACATTGTTTCTAAGGTACGACTCAAAAACCATAGGATTACATAAAGAATACGAAGATTTATATGACATGGTCCAATCAACAACTCTCAATGAGAACGATAACACTGCCCCTAAACAAACTAAAACCGACCGATACAAATTAATGTTTCCATTTAAAACTCGGTTTCGGTTGCCAGATAGCGATGAGAGAGTAGAACCAATTTTAGAGCCAAGTTATTCCACTCTCAGACCCATCGGGAAATCGGTATATGTGTCTTCACGTCTAGATTCAAATGAGGATTGACTTCAATGTTCGTTTGGTTCATCGAGTTATAAACGAACTTGCCCCTTTGCAAACTAAATAAATCCGCGTAGTGATTTATGAAAAGGTTACACAGGGACCAGTTCGTTCATAACTCGATGAACCAAAAAAGCGTTGAAGTCAATTCGTATAATTAATTACTGTTACTGGTACAATTGAGTTACTATTACAAACATATCCAAAAGAAGTGATATATTTTATTTTCAAGTATCAAAGCAAACAAACGTAAATCTACAAAGTAGACACCTCTGGTGATTTCAGGAAACCAATTTTGAAAGATTCTCGAGCAAAACGGAAAATGTATGTCATGGTTCAAAGTCCGAGTTTATCGAGTATTATTACCACGGTCAGTGAGTATACAATCTCTCCGTCGACGGACTCTTTACGGGTTGTGAAGACGGCTACTCTGGTGCTCGTGCTTGCTTCAATTTCAATGGCTATTTTATGTGTTTGTGGTAAAAACTACGTCACCAATGCAGACTGGTGCGCCATATTTTTCTTATAAATTTTCAGCGTGTCTACATCTGAATCTATTTACTGTATTGTTCGACAACCGAGAAGCCACAGCAAATTGCTGTACTCAACACCAAATGTGCCTTTTGCCGCTGTAGCCGGACTTACGGCCCATTCTCGCGGTGCGATTTGTAGTACCGACTTGAAGCATTCGACTGAATCGCACACTGAAAACAGGGAAGTTTGTCCGATTTTTGTAGCGCCCGACATGTTGTTAGCGAGTCACATGAAATGGAGAAAGTTCAATTTTCATAAAAAAAATTCGCATGCATTGACCAATCAAATCGAGTAACTCCCCGAAAACGATAACGAGATTGCATAATCTAGATGTAAAATACGAATCTGTTCTGTTCTCGATGAATATTTTATATTTACTTTACCATATACATTATCTCTCGCTTAACTTGAGAGAGATATGGTCTGGTAGAATATGTCGCTGGTAAACCCGTCGAGAACTAAACAAAATCTTATTTTAGATCCTGATTATGCAACCTCGTATCGTTTTCGAATCGATCGAACATGTCGCCGAAGAAAAAGGTCAGCCTAACGGCGAGTAACATGTGTTTGGCATTTTGAAGCGATGTGATTGGTCAATCCATGCGATTTGTAGTATGAAAATATGACTTTCTCTAGTTCATTATACTCGCTAACAACATGGATGCTACAAAAATCGGTATAACTTTCCTGTTTTCATTTGCGATTCATTCGAATGCTACAAGTCGGTAATACCAATCGCACCATGAGAACGAACCGTAACCATTATAAAAGCTGTTGTGCATCCGATTCAAATCATCAGGTATCTTGTGCGCATGGTCAGACTCGGCGTTTTACATTGGGGTACATGACTAATCAACTTTTCAATTTCAAAGGCATAAATTTGGAGGCATACTTCTAAAATGAAATGAATCTACTCATAGAGAATAATGAAAATGATGCATGATGGAATCGAGTGTGTATTTCGTTGATCGGTTAATTGGAGCATATTTAACGATCGGGTTCCAAAACACTTCTCCTGTATAACCAATGATTGAGAAAAAGTCTAGTCTTTTTGTGTTCAGATGATTGAAAAAATTCAATTTTATTTTGTTTCGTGTCTGATCCGGCATGGATAAGATCAATCTCGTCTAGCCACAAACTAATATTAACCGCAAGCACATACATTGACAAATGCATTTACTGGGAAATCCGTTTAAAACTTATCGTCCCGATTTCATGTCCACTAGGAATACTTTAAACCTATTAGCGAAAACAAATTTCCCAATGGAATATCGCTAAAATTGTTCATGCATCGCGAATTGGCAGATATACATGTACAGGTTGTAGTACGTCAATACTATTTGCTTGTTATTAACATTTTGGCATATACTCCGCCGAGAGTACTGTCAAAGTGAGCGAGGCACCGGGACAGTAATGATGAGCGGATCAAGTTACAAGTGGAGAGCTCGATCCCCGGCACAAAGGCTGTAAGTGTGAAAATATAGCTATACTGTAATTACTGCTTGTTAACTATGCGGTATTTACGAAAATATCCATAGCTGTACCACTAACTATACTGTGTCTACTGCTCGTTTATCATGCGGTATTTACGAAAATATCCATAGCTGTACCACTAACTATACTGTGTCTACTGCTCGTTTATCATGCGGTATTTACGAAAATATCCATAGCTGTACCACTAACTATACTGGTCTACTGCTCGCTTATCATGTGGTATTTACGAAAATATCCATAGCTGTACCGCTAACTATACTGTGTTTACTACTTGCTTATCATGCGGTATTTACGAAAACATCCATAGCTGTACCGCTAACTGTACTGTCTACTGCTCGCTTATCATGCGGTATTTACTAAAATATCCATAGCTGTACCGTTAACTATACTGTCTACTGCTTGCCTATCATGCAGTATTTACGAAAACATCCTTAGCTGTACCGCTAACTATACTGTCTACTGCTTGCCTATCATGCAGTATTTACGAAAATATCCATAGCTGTACCGCTAACTATACTGGTCTACTGCTTGCTTATCATGCGGTATTTACGAAAACATCCATAGCTGTACCGCTAACTATACTGTCTACTGCTTGCCTATCATGCAGTATTTACGAAAATATCCATAGCTGTACCGCTAACTATACTAGTCTACTGCTTGCTTTATATCATGCGCTATTTACAAAAACCTCCGTAGCTGTACCGCTAATCTTAAAAACCTTATTGTGCATCATATTTAAAGACATTGGGAGGGGCCCGGTCGAAATATGTTTGTATTGTCCATTGGCATGACGACAACATCGTCCCTTAATTAGCTAAAGGTCGCCTATCATTGCTCATTATTGATTTCTATCACGCCCACTGAAATTTGACCTCAGGAATTTGAATACATGGTCACGTCAATCACTATATTGTGCATCTTGTTGAAAATCAGTCATATTGGAAAATACTAAAAGGTCTAACAAATTATTCATGTTGATGGTATCAACTCGAAATCTAAACCCCGTGTCAAGCTCGCTTGTTCCACAGCATGAACCAAACAAACAAAAAATTATATCTCACAAGGTTGCTTTCATTTAGCCAGAAACTAAAATGTTTTACCACATGCCTACATAGGAAAAAAACTCATCGCGTTTAAACATTATCACTATAAAACAATAGTTCCTGCACTCCCCCGCCATAGTGTACATCTTCGGAGCATTCAAAACTGCTAATAAGTTTCGAACTTTTTACGATATCATTTAAACTAGTCTGCACATTGTGTTAAAATAGCCACCAAGGCCAGGTTTCACGAATGACGTTTGAGGTCATATTTGTCTTAAACTGTGTGACCAAGCGACCTCACGGTTCAGCATGTTTTGGTCACAAAATACAGATGAAGGTAGACAAACAATCCTGCAGATTAAATTGAGAGTGTAAACTACAGACAAATATACATGTAATGAAGACATTCCCACACTGAGCTAACCGGTCTTTGATCGTTGTTGTTGTGCATATATAGTCGGGCTTTATTTCCACTATGCTTTTACACCCCTCATTTAAGGTGGTAAATATGAAGATATGTTTATAAACTCAGATTTTCAAGAGAAAGAAGGAATTTGCAGCCACACAAAATAAAAAAAACACGATTAAATGAGTCTATACTTTCTCTTAACACATGTATATATTAAGAAATGTATCGCTGTTTGTTTTGAAACTGAACGAAGGGGCGCCATTTGGCTTCGAATGGTACCGGGCGATGCGGCTGATCTTTCCCATCTTGCTTGACGAGAACTTTCTTATTCCCGAGAGCACACCGATAATGTCCTAGACCATTTCATCGGTATTTCTTGCTGACAATAAAGCCTTGTTTTAGTCTACTGGCTGACTTTGACTTGGTTAAGGCGACGTTATTTTATGCCCAGAGCACCACCACTTAGCAGTGATCTACATATATGATCGGCACGTCTCTCTGTTTTTTTTTTTAATCGTGGGATATAGGAGTTTATTTTTTGTTGTTTCTGAAAAAATACTAAACGTGAAATTACAACGATGATATCCACAGAAAGCTCTTTGTTTTTTGCTGCTCTTTAAAGAAAATAACCATTAATGAAATCAACATTTACGGGAAAATATCAAACATTTGACCGATCATACAACTGGACATCCATAGTGTATCCCACATTTAATATTAATGATGATATTAGTAGTAAGCTCGTGTAAATTGGCTAGAACGGCGAATGTACTGGTAGGACATAAGACCATTCATTGTTGCCTAATAACGTTATGTTGTGGCGACCTTTCATCTTTGTCTAATAACGTTATCGGTGTACCGACGTTCATCTATGTTCCATAACATCAATGCTGTGCGGAACTTTCATCTTTTTATTAAGTTAAAGTTGTGCTGACCTTTCTTCTTTGTTCATTTAACGTAAATGGTGTTCTGACCTATCATCTTTGTTCCATGTTAATGTGATGTCGAATTGTAATAGTTCAGTCCATGACGTTAATATTGCCCTGTGTTATACTCCAGCTGCAAGTAATTTCTTGATTATTTACATTTCTCTAATACCGTAGCCTACCTTACGTTATTCGTTTGTAGTTCACTGCATTATGTAATTGACACCCCTATTGTATTATGGACTCTCCCTAGGCATTGTGCAATTGGGACGCAATCAATTAACCCCCACTTGCTAGAGGGGAGAGCTTGTCAACATCATTTGATTTCTGTTCAAGTAAAGTTTTGACAAACAAGTTTATTTTGTTTTGTGCATCTACCTCCGGCATCTATACTAGTTCCCCAACGGCACAATACCTTACATTTCATCTTTGTTGGTTCTTCGTTTTAGATTATTGGCGCGTTCATTCGTATAAATGATGTACACCATACTAGTGAGTAATTAGTACCTACAGCGATTCAGAAAACTTCGATGTCTTGTCACAATACATAGAATATCTTTGTATATGTTAGTACGTTTGAGAACTACATGTACTTAAGTTCAATAAGATAATACTTTCGTTGATAAGTATACTTGTAACAGTTAAACAAAAACTGTTCTGAGGCTTCCTGAATATTAGAAATATCACATAAGTCTGTACCAAACAGATGATATCTGAATAAGTAAGAGTTTAGGTGAATATGGACAGATTGGAGTATGTGGAACATTACCTCAGCTATACGAGTTGGAAAAAGTAAGCGTTGGTGGTGAAGTACCAGGATTAAAAAGGAAATAAAAACTTTCATTGTCAGAATCCTTGCCCTGTTTCTGCCACAGATTCACAAAATGTGCTTTAGCCTTAAGTGAAGTAGTATATATATCCATGTTAAGTAAAAGCGTGTATAGGAAAAGGCCCGTTCTCACTGTGCGATTTGTAGTACCGACTTGTAGCATTTGACTGAATCGCACAATGCAAACAGGGAGGTTGGTCCGTTTTTTGTCGCATCCAACATGTTGTTAGTGAGTCGCATGAAATAGAGAAAGTCCCATTTTCATACTACAAACCGCATGCAGTGACCAATCAAATCGCTTTCGTCGCACCGATTTTTAACTTCGACGCCATGTTCGATCGATTTAAAAATGATACGAGATTATATAATCTAAATCTAAAATACAAATCTGTTAAGCTGTCGATGAATATTTTACACTTACTTTACCAGCGACATATAAATTATCTATCTCAAGTTAAGCAAATCTGCGTCACTTCAAAATCTCATGGTCACACTTACAGCAATACTCCCTAGCAACGAATTTACGCGAGAAAACACGATATCCGACCCTAGTCGCATTCGACCTTGATGTGTTCGATTTTGGTCGTATGCTACAAATCGCGTGCGTCAATTCGGCACTACACATCGCACCGTGTGAACGGGCCTAAACTTACAAGCATTCAACACCCAAGTATGAACTCTGATGAATCAGAACGTCTTAGTAAATTTGTTTTTAAATAAACTATGCTGGAACAAGCTGAACCCTCGGAAGCGTGTTTTTTTATTTGGACAGTGACATAATTCGGTTTGCTCAATAAAGATAATGACTAAATATTGATGACCAAAAACTAAATTGTTAATTATCTTTGGAAAGATCAAAGACAGGGAGTCAAAAACTACAATAGTAATATATTATTTATAACCTGAAAGTGAGTGGGTTGGGAAGGAAATCGACAAAATGGTGTGACAACCTAATATACTTAGCGCCATTAAAAACGCACGACCCAAAGAATGTAAAATATTTTGAGAAATATAAAGTGTAAAATATTGTAAGTACTCTTAAATTGAAGAACAAGGCCATTGGTCACAATGAGACAAAGAATTGAGAATATGTGAAACCCTGGTGACTTTTATTCCTTGCAAACAAATCGTTGATACAGAAATTGAAGGTGTCATCATTCTATTAAGCCCGGTATACACTGGGAGTTTTGCTGCGACCCGACCCGACCCGACTGGAAAATCGCATCGCGTCGCAGAGAAAAAGTGTAGTGTATACCAGTCCACGACGCAAATCGGTGTCAGTCGGCTTCAGTTGCGTCGGGTCGGAAGTGATCTGGACGTGCCAGATATTTTGTTAAGAATCGGGTTGAGTCGGGTCTGGTCAGACAGTGTATCCACTCCTGCGACGATCGTCGTAGAGAGTCTGAATCCGTAGGCCAATCAGATACTTTATTACAGTCACGTGATGTCAAACAAGCGTCTTTTTTGTACCTTTTTCTACTAGAGAGTTCCGAGCGTCAGGTCCCCCAATGACTTCAGTTGTGTGCAGTGTATACCGGTCTACGACGCGACGCAACTCAAGCCGACTGAACCCGACTCGAGTCGGGTACAGTCGCGTCGGGTCGGGTCGCAGCAAAACTCTCAGTGTATACCGGGCTTAATGGGTATGTCCACCTTGGGCATCAACGCAAGCAGTACATCTGCGACGCAAGGACCTGATGAGTGTGGCTATTCTGTGCTGTGGGATCCGGTCCCACTCTTCCTGCACTACCTGGATCAATTCACGTCGTTTTTTTTTGGCCTGGGTTGACGTAGTACAACGGCATTCTTAAGCTGATCCCACAAGTGCTATATGGGCGGTAGATCGGGGGAGTAAGCTGGCCATTCCATGATGTTCACACTATTCTGTTGCAAGAAGTCTTGTGTCAACCTTGCAGAGCGTGGGCTCTGATGATTTCGAGCCCATCGTAAACGGTTTTGGCATGCGGCGGGTGTCAATATGGGCCCTCGATAGGGGATGCGTGCATGCATCTGTATCTGTTGGAGACGGAGTCGGATGGTGCTGAGGCTTACCTTGGGCGTTCCAATTCCCACTGTCTCACGAGCAGTCTGTGTCGCGGTGTGAAATCGGTCACGTGCGTGCAACAAACCGATGTACCGATCCTGGCGGGCTGTAGTGACTCTTGGCTGACCAGGGCGTGGTCGGTCGGCAACATTGCCAGCTTCATGTTCCCTGATTCTGAGGCGACTAATTGTGGAAGGATGACACTGCATGTGACGTCCTAAGGCGGCGCAACTGAGACCCGCCTGTAACATGCCAATGGCACGTTCCCTTTGTTGTGTCGTAAGTCGGGGCATGGTAACGTTTTCTGATTTTTTTTTCGTCTTTATGCTGAGCTTCGTGTAAAGTGTTGAACCCACGACAAATGAGCCCTGAAAGCTGTTCTCAGTGACGGTGAAACACTCAATGGACGTTATTAAGAAATGTTGCGTACTGTTCACGACAGGCGCGTCGGGAACACCACAGGTTATCCAGTTATTGCAACTCAACTCGAACTAACAATAAACAACAAAACGTAAATGGCCAATAGCCTTACTGGGGTAGAAACATAAAATTCAACCGTGTGTTTTTAATGGCGCTAAGTATAGTTTAAATTAAAGCTCGAGAAAGATTCCTGGAGAACTCGACATTTCACTCACTTGGCAGTAGTTACAGAACTCGACATTTCACTCACTTGGCAGTAGTTACAGACATCGACATTTCACTCACTTGGCAGTATTTACAGAACTCGACATTTCACTCACTTGGCAGTAGTTACCATAGCGACATGAGGGCATGAAACATTCCAATCTAAAATAGAGATCTTTCTGCTATTTGTTGAGATACCAACATTTGCTGGATATTACGAAAATCTCAGATTTGTTTTAACGCCTTTAGTTGATAAATCAGAATTTGCATGCAACCATTCAGTTTCCTAGAGAGCTTTCATCTTGTGAATTTTGATTTTGATAAATTTATTGATTTATTGATGTTTTACGCCACACTCAATATTACTTTACTTGTGTAGCGCCGTTGCCACATTTAATGGAAGAGGAAACCCGACTCGGAAAACATCGACCTTCGGCGTTTACTTGACAAAACGGCGCGTAAGTTTTGAAGCCAAACTCCTTGGGAAATCGTTTACTGATAGCATATTTGCATACCTGAAGGAATTGATATTGCAGAGAAAACGATTTAATTTACCGTCCTCCCATGTGGATATTGATAGTACAAACCTATATTATGTCGGTCCAATGCGGTGCATCTATCGATTTGAACGGATCAAATCCATTATCAGCTTGTCCGTTCATTTACAGTACAGATGTACATCGACAACTAAACAGATTTGTATTTTAGATGTAGATTATAAAATCTCGTATCATTTTTATAGTGCATGCAAAATATGGGTGAAATAAAGTTTTAGATAGAGGTCAGCATTTATATTCATTTATAGCATTTATATTTGATTATGGCTCTGGCAAAGCAAAGCTGAAATTGATTTCTTTGTACAGTTTGGAACTGCAACATTTAATGGGAATCAGTCACATTTTCTGTAAGTTGTTGAGAAATTTTTTCACTGGTTTAACCGAAAATTTCTGGGAGTAAGGCGGTTGGGTTTTTTTTGCTTCGTGTTTGTCCTTTCCATTTTCTTGCATAACAAATAGATTCACATCAATGGCATACGCAGAGCGTACAATATGATTTCAATAAATAGCAAAATGTGAACACAGTGAAAATCAAAATTCAAACCAGATCCATGTGGAAAACAAATAAACAAATAGAAATCAAATCTGGATCACCGATTCGCCATATTGGTAAGATGTCAGAATGTACCCTATGGGGCCTCATTTTCTTCACATCATATTTATAACACGCTTTGAGAATATGCAATGAGATAGTGATGCCATCCAAGTCACTGGCCACCATGTGTTTTTTTTTCTGATCGATTGTTGAGAAAGCCATTGCTTTTCACTAAATATAATGACTGACCACGGTGATTCATACTTGCCGAACACCTTACGGACATCAGTTTTACTAGTGAAATTCAGTATACTGATCTGTTGGCCATTTCTGCTAATAAATGTGTCGAAAGATATTACTGCCAATATAAAAGTAAATATAAAAGGACGAAAATGGTCGTACTGTTTCAATTGCGATTGACCAACCGTTTAAATCACATCAACTTGTTTTACCCTAAGAACAAATCTTAATCGGTGTTACGACAAACTCAAACATCGTTAGTTGGTAGTAAAAAAAGTTCGTAAAGTTACAATGTATAACTTTTTTCGTTTTCTTAGTAACCAGAAAGACTTGAATTATTGTTTAACTTTGGCCGAAGATAAATGAATGGTTATCCCGATAACTCAAATTGTGTATAGATAGCTGTTAAAGATTATTGTACATTTCAATAAGGTTAAGAATTGCTTATGGATAACAACTTCTTGGTTTATTGGGTGACGACGTTTCGGTGTAGTTCTTACATCGTTATCCAAAGCATTGACTTATTGCACCCACCAAGCGGTTATATTGTATTTAGTTTCGTGAACATTGTAAAAACTACGTTGGTTGGTCTGTACCTTTGTATCTGCTACGTTTGGTAAATGGCAAGTGGTTTCAATCAATAAAATCAGAGGGTTGAAGATTCTTTCACCATCGGTTATCACACAGAGTGACTGCAATCCACAGTAATCCATTAGTTGTATTAAACCTTTCAGTATTAAGGATCCACTGTTTGTAAACCGAGATTCGCAGTCATTATCCAGATGCAGAATGAGAGAGGAAATGTCGCAAAACCCTTTATCTGAGTGACATATACTAATATCTAAGACATTTCTCTCCATCCTTGAGGAGTTTCATCTCTAGGCATGTCTTAAAGATCCTACATACAATTACATCTATATGTGCTACAATATTAGCCGGGAGTGAACGACATGGCATCATGTGTTGTAAGCAGAGATAGCCACGGAACAAATCCTGCGCTACTCGACTGGTCTTGTAATCGTTGACAATTGATAAATTCAACACTGATCGCGGAGAAACAAATTTATTTTCATCCAATCTTTAATTTTAATGTCAAATCATTTGTCATTTGTTCAAGTTTAACATAGGCCGGATATGGTAGGCACATCACTAAGACATAGAGCACTGCATTGTCACATACAATGGTCACGGGCCTTGAAACAAGCAACTAACCCATTTCAGTGTTCTCCATCAGGAGCCTGTTTCACTAAGCAGCCTAGCGTAAGTTTTCGCGTAACTGCCACAGCAAACCATACTGTAGAGATACGCAATAAATACATCTACGCCACTTTGTGAACCAGGTCCCAGGTCTCTCCAGCGTAGTCTACCATTGCCTCGCTACATTGGAGTTTTAGTAGTAGTAACTTACTTAAGTTTACCCAGGTTGTCTTGCCGATGCAGTACCTTGTAGTAAATGTTTCCCAGGTCGTCTTGCTGACGTTGTAACTTAGTAAATGTTCCCCCATGGTGTCTTGTTGATGTTATAACTTAGGAAATGTTCCCCAGAGTGTCTTGCTGACGTTGTTACTCAGTAAATGTTCTCGAGGGTGTCTTGCGGACGTTGTAAATAAGCGAATATTCCCCAGATTGTGTTGCCGATGTTGTAACTTAGTTAACGTTATCCCGGCTGTCTTGCTGACGTTGTAACTTAGTTCACGTTCTGCAGGGTGTCTTGTTGACGCTGTAACTCAGTAAATGTTCCCAAGGGTGTCTTGCTGAGGCTGTAACTCAGTAAATGTTCCCAAGGGTGTCTTGCTGAGGCTGTAACTCAGTAAATGTTCCCCAGGATGACTTGCTGACGATGCAACTTAGTTAACGTTCTGCAGGGTGTCAATGTTCTTCAGAGTATCTTGCCGACAACTTAGTAAATGTTCTCCAAGTTGCCTTTTCGACCTAGTAACTTAGTATATGTTGCCCAGTGTGTCCTTAGAGATTCATGAAGCATTTATTTATCTCTCTGAAGCTGTATACCACCATTCTCTGACATTTTCCATGGCTTTAGAAACACTTTCGTCGATCTGGAGGAACACTTGTGCCTGATAATGCATGGTGTTTATTTAGCTTCGGTACATTTTTTTTTCGGTCGACGATGGTCTAGTTAACGAAGGATGCAGATGTTTTTGATTATCCACTGTTATCAAGCGTTTTAAATGTATTTGGACAACATGACAAAATAGTCTCCTTTAACCTCTACCAATATATCAGTTTCATCAGTTGTCACACAGACACATTATCAAACCAGGATAGCTTTTACTTCAGCGATCGGCTCATATCAAACTGTTTTATATAAATCACTCTTATCCATTAGGTTTATTAAATCTTTCATCGCCTCAGACGAACTGTCTGTTGACCTTGGTTTTCCTTGCAGGCGATAGATATAGGAGATAATGGTGCCTTAACAACAATATTTATAGAAAATATTGATCGTTACGTCTCATACCCCCCTCCTTCCCCATGCCAACGTCTATCGTCGTCTTCTAGAAGTCTCCACTCACCCATCAAGTTACAGTAAAATAGTACACGGTAATGTACCAAGGTCTATATATGCTAACAATAATGTTATAGTATTTAATAACTTATAGTTTCTTCTTGATGGTGAATTGTGAGATAAGGTTTTTGAAAATAGTAGTGGTGCAAATAATGGTTTTACGGCTGTATAAACAAAAGTATTACCAGTATTGGTGGGTAATGGCTGAGTGTGTACTAATAAAGTCATTTTACGTTAATAAAAAAATAAAAGATTTCTGAGAGGATTTTTTACTCTGTCACTGTACGTGGAAGAGTTGCTCTTCAAAGGTTGGGGCTTTTCTGCGGGCAAAAAGTTCCGATTCCACCCCCATTAAACTTGATAAGGCTGTCAAATAAGTGAAATAAGATTGCGACGCAAAACATCATTCAATCATATTATGGTAACCACACACAAACACTGGTATGCTTTTCTTTTATTGTACAAACCATATGCCCCTAGGTTTTCCGATAATTCGTCGAACAGATGGTTAAAGTAAAACGAAATTGAATGGATTGACATGCGATGATGGATCGTCAAGATCCAAGAAAAGTCTACTTCCAGCAAATCTCAAAAACCAATATTCCAGGACACCTTGTTAGTTATCCTTGAGAGACAAGTCTAATATGATTGTGACTTTGTTTACTTAATGAGTTCCTACCTCACAGTAATAAAACTTGATTAACACTGATTAACCTTGGAGGAACAACATGGGGAGGAAAATGACTCGAATACTAATTGTACCTAACAGACAGACTTGTACAATTAGAACCTTGTTAGAGATGTATTGTTCCTCGAATGACATTTATATTGTATTTAAATTTATTATTCAATAGGGATTGTCACTGAATATGATTATAAGCGAAACTCACAGTTTCTAACGTTTCTTTTTAAATATTTTAATAAAGAATCGCACTTTGGTCCCATAAAAAAACAATCGCACGTGTATCACAATTCGTGGTCCTATAAAAAGAAAAATCGCACCTGAAATATAGTTTGTGATTCTATAAAAAAAAACAATCGAAGCAGAGTGTTCAAATCCGATTTTTAACAATTCTGCCAGTACAAATAAAAGTCTTTGTGCCAAGACTTTTTGCTGGCTTCATTTCGTAATGGGGGACACTGGCAGTCAGAATGTCCATATTTGTCAAAATACACCATTATTGTGTTGACAACTTTTTTACTCTTAGCCGTCATACCATTCTCTAATGGGTTTCAAATTATTCTTTTCGAAAAGAAAAAAATGAACTCAGACAAAAAAAAGTATAATTATCCCAACGCTTTTCAAATAATCGGTCAAGACATTCCATAATGGACCATTCAATACACCGGCCGTTCAGATAAAAGCATGGTTTCTGGAAAACTAAAGCTTCCCATTTTGTTGCTATGATATAAAGCATTAGTTTATTATTTGTATGGCTTTCTGAATATGAGATCTTTGAAAACATTGCATGTTTAGGATGTCCCTGGAGGATTTCATAATCTATATTGGTTATTTAATACATCTTGAGGATGGATTGCGAAAAAAATGAATTGATTATTGAAGCCCACAGTGTACAAAACGAAAACAGGTATAACACAATTACCTGATAAAGCGTGTGGACCTCCACCGATGAGGTATTCATTATATAAAGAGTTTTTTGTTTTGTAAATAAGGGAGGTCTTTTTCAAAACAATTACACCTGGCGTAACTTTGCGACTGGCTGTAAAATATTGTTGAAATTATTTATATCATGGTAGTTGTTGTGTTTGACTTACGTTGTAACTCGTTTGAGAAACAACCTCCATATTAACGATGTCTTGAAGATTACAGTTTTCATACTTCTGAGCACAGATACAGGGATACTGAGTGGATTCCTCTTCAAAGGTTAATAAAAACTAGTCTGGAAGGAAACATCTTCATTACCTGAACAGCATGTTACCTTGACAGGTTAATCAATTTGTTTACATCCAGTTATTGCCATCTTCACGGAATGTCTGGGTGTTGACTAAAGTGTCGATGGCAAGCTGTCTTACATGCAAGAGGATCCTATCTACGTGAATATAGGGGGCAACAATTTGGAATATCGTGCGTGTTGTATTCCGCCTCGGAATTGGTAGCATGCAGACACGTCGTTGGAGATTTAGTGGAAATTATTTGGTAACGACTGTGTACCTCCACCGATATAGGTGTTATTTACCTTTTGAAGATTCTTTCACCATCGGTTTTTACAGAGAGACATTAAAAGTGACTGCAATCTAATGTATTGTAAATGAGGGAGCTCTTTCTAAAAACAATTATACCTGGCGTAACTTAATGTTGAAATTATATATATCATGGTAGTAATGTCTTGTGTTGTAACACAACTTGCGTTTAACTCGTTTGAGAAACAACCTCCATATTAACGATGACTTGAAGATTACAGTTTTCATACTTCTGAGCACAGATACAGGGATACTGAGTGGATTGCTCTTCAAAGGTTAATAAAGACTAGTCTGGAAGGAAACATCTTCATTACCTGAACATCATGCTACCTTGACAGGTTAATCAATGTGTTTACATCCAGTTATTGCCATCTTCACGGATTGTCTGGGTGTTGGCTAAAGCGTCGATGACAAGCCGTCGTCCGTGGAAAATACGCGGCAAAAAGTTCGAAATTCGTGTGTGTATTCCACACCGGACTTCGTAGCATGCATGTCGTTGGAGATTTTATAGTCCATGAAGAACTGTTGATACGTTCGAGTTACAGACTAAAAACAAACACAATTGACGTCCGTGTCTTCTAGGTTGACCGGGCACAGGACTGTCTGACTCCGTGACTTTAAAAGGTTGCCTTCCGTAATTTACCCTAGGTACGACCCAACTAACGCTTAGTGTAACATACTTGATATGTGAGTGGCACGTACTTTCTTAGTTCCAACTCTGTAATTTACTCTGGGTACGACCCAACTGACCCTTAGTGTAACGTACTTGACATGTGAGTAGCACGTACTTTTTTACTTCCAACTCTGTAATGCAAAAATAGAACCCACCAGGACCATACCGAGTAGGTACGTGTTGTGTTACTGAAAATCTTTTAGATTCTAGCATCCACGCCCAAATTGCAAGCAAACACCGCATACTTTACAATGCGTTATGCATAGGACAGTCGAAGTGCACAGGCCACGTATGGAGATCATGTCCTGATTTAAAACAAACATACTGATCATGGGTTTGCAGACAATACAGATGGGCAAAAAATACACACAGTGGGTTGTGAAGTTTCTTATAAATTTAGATTGTTTGTTTATTGGAAAGACTTAAAATGAACATGAGCATTTTTTAATAAATTCCACTAGTAAAAAAAGATGCAGCATTTGAATTATCATGAAAGCTGAAATATTGACTTGCTTGCTTAATATGCATTTAGAGACTGGGTAGTATAAAATGGCTCATACTCTGTGTGGATAACAGCTTCTTATTATATAAACCCATATAGGCGACACGTTTCAACCTCGTTTCTAAGGTCTTTATCAAGCTAAAATGAGCTATCTTGATAGGATTCAATCTATTTTAACTTAAGAGCGACCTAAGACACTAAGATTCTTGATTTTTGGATTTTATCTCAATACTGATAACTGTTGTACTTTAAAAAAAGGATTGTGTGTGTTTCATGCTGAATAATATGATCCATTTTTTATTAAGAAAACCAAGGTAAACAATGTTCTGTGAGCTGCATGGGGTTCACTTGACGATTATGTCTCTGTATTTGTTTGGGACAAAGAAAACGATACACACCGAGAAGATTAATCCGGCACAGACATTAAGCAATTTTTCGACATTCTAGCAGGGAAAAAATACTTAAACATATGTTGGATATAAATGCGTCATTCGTCATTTTAGATTTCAAGAGAGAGTGTGATTGAAATGATTTTATTTCTTGTCCCATTATATCGGACCTTAATTGTTCAGGTATATTTGGATAAATTGGTTCTGTGAAATGAGCGATGTGGGATAAATGAGGCTGTCCTTGCTGGGTATGGATGGATGTCAAAATGCTTAGTACAAATTCTCTTAGAAAATTAGTCAACTTATCAAGTTCATCTAATCAATATATGTGACAGGTTCTAATACATGTAGTAAACGAGTGTGCGTTTTTTTTTTACATTGTTAAAACATGATCTTTATTTGAACACATTAATCTGATTTAAAAATGAATGCTCGTTTGATTCCAGGCATTTGTGGGGCCATGGAGGAAGAGTGGAAACTTTGTTTGGCCGGTGGTTGGTTTTATTTAACCAAGCTTCTTGGTGACGGAAAAAGCTCTATGCCAGGAGGAAATCACCCACCTTCCGTTTGTACCTGATACTATCCAGGTTAAGTCGATATAAACATTTTGCTAATTTATTGCTGGGCGGAGTGGGATTCGAACCCGCAACGCATTTCCAGAAGTCAATTTAGTTGAGCGTGTAAAGCTCTGCACACTGATCAACGGAAATCCCCTGAAGTATACAAACACTAGGATAATGCACGTTGTACGGTAAGCTTTATGCTTTTCGAATACAGGAATTGTTGATTGCTGTTTACAACGCACTTATGATATTTTAGATAGCGGCGTGATCAAGTTTGTATCCAGGTGGTAGAAGCCAAGCTCTATGCCTTCAGAACCTCCACCCTCTATGCTGCCTCCCGTTAGTATCTCTCATCCATTAAACAAACGTTGGCCTGATATATACCAAGCCAAAACAGTCTTGTTAAAAATCAGTTCGGGAACTTTCGTAAAACACTTAAATCCCAGTTTCAAGTCGGCTTCTCGTGCACTTCACACTACGTTCGAATTGCTTCATGGTTAACTGACTTCTCAGTCAGTGCTACTTCCAATTCATGCAACTTCAATCATATCTAATTGTAATTGTCACATACATGTACCGATCCAGACTTTGCTGGCCATTGCATGTTCCGGATCACGTCTTTTGATCGATGAGCTCGACTGTGATCAGACTAAACAGACTAAACATGCAGCAGAAGGAATCCGCTTTCATCGGACCCTTCTCAATCCCTGTCTTTGTCTACACCAATCCTAACGTAGTTGTTTCTGATTGTCTGCGTGTTTAGGTTGTTTGGATGGCTCAAACCCGCAGCCCTGAGGCGATATCTAGCTGCAGCTGAGCGGTTGATGATGGAGTGTAACGTTTCAAAGTGTAACTAGAAAAACATGGATGACGCCTTAACCCAGGCGCACATTACGCGATTCGGAGTGGGTGACTGCACTTGTCGACGGAAAGCTGGTCACTCATTTGCCACACATTAGGCGATTATCCCTGACGTCGTGGAACCCAATTACGTAAAGGTATGACGCGAAGTGACAATGTCTAATACACGTGACGTTACATTTGGTTTTGACTGGATGATCAAGATTTTGTCCCCGACAGTTTGCGACAGTTGCCGACTATATTCTGAAAATCACACACGCCAGATGTTTTGGCGACAGTCACCCACTTCTCGACAGTCACCCCTACAAAAAATTGTTAAAATCAGTCCGCTTAATTCGATAAGGCTTGTTTGATAATATCATTAAAGGGGCATGAGCTGCCAAAATGTTGATATTTTGGTGTTAAAACAGAATGTTGAAATTATCTTCTATTTTTCTCAAGCCGTATAATTCAACAGCTTTTTAGTGATTTTAGTCTCGAAAATGTACGATTAAGTATTGTTTTGATCTAACTTTGGCTTAGAATGAATGAATGGTCGTCCCGGTTATTTAAATTTTGTTTACATTTCGAACACGTTTTCGGTTCGTACAGGCCACATACTGTATGGATTTTCTTCATTCCAACGCTAATCATTCAGTTTTTCGATGGCCTTCAAAGCCTCTTACTGTCGTGACGATCAGAAATAATGAAAAAAGTGTAAATTTTGGCAGCTCATGCCCCTTTAACTAATACGTCCTTGGTTTTGGCGTATAATATACACAAAGAAAAAAGTTAAGCACCCCCCTGGAAAGTCTGCACTGACCGATAATATCATTGATATAGGGAGATTTATATTTAGCACGACCGTGGAAATTCTGCACCGACAGATACAATCATTGTTGTAGGGAGATTGTTGGCAAACTGATGTTGCATAAACGATTGTGATCATAAAGAGCAATATTTTGGCGATAAGAAATCACCATTCATGGCAATAAGCTAGACAACTTATTCAGGATATCGTTAGCAAATCAAAAGTGTACTTTAACAAAATAAAAAGATGCTTGTATGTATGAAACTTCAGAGCCCATCTGGCTTCACAGGGCGAACATATTGAAGTAAAATATGTCACTTTGAGTGTGTAGAACACACCCCTAGAGCAGAAGGTCAATAGCGCGTATAGGCTCCATTAGCTCTAAACCCGCGTCTTAACCCTACAACGAGACGTCGGATCTGTTGAAGAGGTAACCGCCGCGAATACCGATGCAACGCGGCATCCAATTCCTGCAGATATTTTACAGGAGGCTCTAGGGCTTAAATGTTTCCGTCCATCCTATCCCAAATGTACTCTAAAGGATTCAAATCCGCGCAGTTAGTCCTTCAACAGATCCGACGTCTCACTGTAGGGTTGAGACGCAGGTTGGAAGCTAATGGAGCCTATACGCGCTATTGACCTTCTGCTCTAGGGATGTGTTCTACACACTCAAACTGACATGTTTATTTCGATTCGCCCTGTGAAGCCAGATTTCATACTTACAAGCATCTTTTTATTTTGTTAAAATACACTTTTGATTTGGCTAACGACATCCTGAATAAATTGTGTAGCTTATTGTCATTAATGGTGATTTCTTATCGCCAGAATGTTTCCCTTTATGATCACAATCGTTTCTGCAACATCAGTTTGCAAACAATCTTCCTACAACAATGATTGTATCTGTCGGTGCAGAATTTCCACGGTGGTGCTAAATTTTTTTCTTTGTGTATATTTTCAAGTCTAAAAAATTCATTGCAATTTGAAAACGTATCGATAACAATTGGCGTCTGTTTTAGATGAATATATCATTTTGAAAGTCTGAATGTATCTACCTATAGAAATAAAGAGATGCCGGTGTTAACAGAGTTAAATATGTCCTGAAACATATCCATTGCCCCAACAATAGAACTTGTCTTGTGAATAGAGTGGGTAATATCTGTTATTAACTAGCTCCAAACGTCCCAGTTGTAAAGTGACAGAAACAACAGTGCTGTTTCAATTTTAAACAGTCAACTGTTTATTCCTCAACATAAACTTGTTTTACGCTAAGAACAAATCTAAATCGGTGTTGTGACATGCAGTGCTCGAATATCGTGAATTGGTAGTAATAAATTATCCTTAAGTTATAACTTTTTTCGTTTAAATAGTAACCCGAAAGACTTAGACTACTGTTTAGGTTTGGCCGAAGATGAATGAACGCTTATCCCGATAACTCATATTTTGCATAGATACATGTAGTTGTTTAAGATTTTTTGACATTTTATTCGTTAATGAGGTGCAATTCCAAGAAAATCATAACAAAAATAAGGCTTAAATAATAATATTGAATCTGACATCATGTTTAGTAAGACAAAAGTTTATGTGGCTTTATAACCTTATTGCAACAACCGTGCGGTTATATTGTATTTAGTTTCGTGAACATTGTAAAAACTACGTTGGTTGGTCTGTACTTCTGTATCTCCTACGTTTGGTAAATGACAAGTGGTTTCAATCAATAAAATCGGTGGGTTGAAGATTCTTTCACCATCGGTTATCACAGAGACATAAAAAGTGACTGCAATCCACAGTAATCCATTAGTTGTATTAAACCTTTCAGTATTTAGGATCCACTGTTTGTAAACCGTGATTCGCAATCATTATCCAGATGCAGAATGAGAGAGGAAATGTCGCAAAACACTTTATCTGAGTGACATATACTAATATCTAAGACATTTCTCTCCATCCTAGATGAGTTTCATCTCTAGGCATGTCTTAAAGATCCTACATACAATTACATCTATATGTGCTACAATATTAACCGGGAGTGAACGACATGGCATCATGTGTTGTAAGCAGAGGTAACCACGGAACAAATCCTGCGCTACTCGACTGGTCTTGTAATCGTTGACAATTGATAAATCCAACACTGATCGCGGAGAAACAAATCTATTTTCATCCAATCTTTAATTCCAAAGTCAAATCCTTTATCATTTGTTCAAGTTTAACATAGGCCGGATATGGTAGGCACATCACTAAGACATAGAGCACTGCATTGTCACATACAATGGTCACGGGTCTTGAAAAAAGCAACTAACCCATTTCAGTGTTCTCCATCAGGAGCCTGTTTCACTAAGCAGCCTAGCGTAAGTTTTCGCGTAACTGCCACAGCAAACCATACAGTAGAGATACGCAAAAAATACATCTACGCCACTTTGTGTAACAGGTCCCAGGTCTCTCCAGCGTAGTCTACCATTGCCTCGCTACATTGGAGTTTTAGTAGTAGTAACTTACTTAAGTTTACCCAGGTTGTCTTGCCGATGCAGTACCTTGAAGTAAATGTTTCCCAGGTCGTCTTGCTGACGTTGTAACTTAGTAAATGTTCCCCCATGGTGTCTTGTTGATGTTATAACTTAGGAAATGTTCCCCAGGGTGTCTTGCTGACGTTGTTACTCAGTAAATGTTCTCGAGGGTGTCTTGCGGACGTTGTAAATAAGCGAATATTCCCTAGATTGCGTTGCCGATGTTGTAACTTAGTTAACGTTCTCCAGGCTGTCTTGCTGACGTTGTAACTTATTTCACGTTCTGCAGGGTGTCTTGTTGACGCTGTAACTCAGTAAATGTTCCCCAGGATGACTTGCTGAAGATGCAACTTAGTTAACGTTCTGCAGGGTGTCAATGTTCTTCAGAGTATCTTGTAGACGCAGTCACCTTAATAAATGTTCCCCAGGGTATCTTGCTGACAACTTGGTAAATGTTTTCCAAGTTGCCTTTTCGACCTAGTAACTTAGTATATGTTGCCCAGTGTGTCCTTAGAGATTCATGAAGCATTTATTTATCTCTCTGAAGCTGTATACCACCATTCTCTTACATTTCCCATGGCTTTAGAAAAACTTTCGTCGATCTGGAGGAACACTTGTGCCTGATAATGCATGGTGTTTATTTAGCTTCGGTACATTTTTTTTTCGGTCGACGATGGTCTAGTTTACGAAGGATGCAGATGTTTTTGATTATCCACTGTTATCAAGCGTTTTAAATGTATTTGGACAACATGACAAAATAGTCTCCTTTAACCTCTACCAATATATCAGTTTCATCAGTTGTCACATTATCAAACCAGGATAGCTTTTACTTCAGCGATCGGCTCATATCAAACGGATATTATATAAATCACTCTTATCCATTAGGTTTATTAAATCTTTCATCGCCTTAGACGAACTGTCTGTTGGCCGTGATTTCACTTGCAGGCGATAGATATAGGAGATAATAATGGTGCCTTAACAACAATATTTATAGAAACTATTGATCGTTACGTCTCATACACCCCCCCCCCCCCCCTCCTTCCCCATGCCAACGTATATCGACGTCTTCTAGAAGTTTCCACTCATCCATCAAGTTGCAATAAAATAGTACACGGTGATGTGCCAAGGTCTATGCTAACAATAATTTTATAGTATTTAATAACTTATAGTTTCTGCCTGATGGTGTATTGTTAAATAAGGTTTTTGAAAATAATAGTGGTGAAAAAAATGACTTTTTACGGCTGTATAAAAAAATCATTACCATTATGTATAGGATAAATGCCGAGCTACTGCCGATTCTTTAAAAATAATCGGCAAGTCGTGCAGTGTTACACGAAGTTCACTTCAAGTAAGCTCTGATATGGTATGACTTGAGCTGTAAATATTGGGAAATAATTTTCCAAAAATATTATTTTATTAGGTGTCCAAAAATATTGCCAGATTGTCAGTTCATTTATACTTGTAAAGTTTATCATGTGTGGGAAAAATAAAATATTTTTTCTGAATATTTTAGAGTGGGGATTCAATTTTACTGCAACCTACTCTAGCCATTTCGCTATGATTTCGTTTGAATGGCGTTACGGTACAATGCTTTTTTTTAACGAAGGAAAGCATTTAAGTGAGGTATTAATTTGACCAAAGAACAAGTCTGCTTTGTTTTAAATCTGACTTAAATCTTCACGTCTAGCTATATTGGCTTCTCTTAACTGAACGATTTGATAAAATACGGTAATTTAAATATTTTTTTATTGTATTAAAAAATATTTATTGTATTAAAAAAATCTACAAATTGTGTTTCCAATTGCAAACAATCCGCATTTATTTACTCGTTTATTTAAAATCGTACATAGCCAACAAACTGAATCCTTAAAGCGCTCCATTAAGACAAACATCACTCTTTCTTATGAAGCAGCTATTGTTCGTTTCCAATGCGCATGTGTGGTAAATCATTTACATGTGAAGGACTGTGTTGCTTGTTAGAATCTGCAGACGATTCGTGAAAAATAATCGTCCGCTCGAACAATAGGGTGACGACACAGGAGACGTTTAATGAAGGTTAATGTCCGAGTCTGTACTAATAAAGTCATGTTAATTTAATAAAAGATTTCTGAGACGATTTTCACTTGGTCACTGTACGTGGAAGAGTTGCTCGTCGAAGGTAGGGGGTTTTCTCTGGGCAAAGAGTTCAGCTTCAACACCCATTAAACTTAACAACGCTGTCCAAAAAGCGAAATAAGATTGCGGCGCAAAACATCACTCAATCATATATATTATGGTAACCACACACAAAAACTGGTATGCTTTTCTTTTATTGTACAAACCATATGCCCCTAGGTTTTCCAATAATTCGTCGAACAGATGGTTAAAGTAAAACGAAATTAAATGGATTGACATGCGATGATGGATCATCAAGATCCAAGAAAAGTCTACTTCCAGCAAATCTCAAAAACCAATATTCCAGGACACCTTGTTAGTTATCCTTGAGAGACAAGTCTAATATGATTGTGACTTTGTTTACTTAATGAGTTCCTACCTCACAGTAATAAAACTTGATTAACACTGATTAACCTTGGAGGAACAACATGGAGAGGAAAATGACTCGAATACTAATTGTACCTAACAGACAGACTTGTACAATTAGAACCTTGTTAGAGATGTATTGTTCCTCGAATGACATTTATATTGTATTTACAGTTTATTTTTTGACAGGGATTGTCACTGAATATGATTATAAGCCAAAATCACAGTTTCTAACGTTTCTTTTTAAATATTTTAATAAAGAATCGCACTTTGGTCCCATAAAAAAACAATCGCACGTGTATCACAATTCGTGGTCCTATAAAAAGAAAAATCGCACCTGAAATATAGTTTGTGATTCTATAAAAAAAAAAACAATCGAAGCAGAGTGTTCAAATCCGATTTTTAACAATTCTGCCAGTACAAATAAAAGTCTTTGTGCCAAGACTTTTTGCTGGCTTCATTTCGTAATGGGGGACACTGGCAGTCAGAATGTCCATATTTGTCAAAATACACCATTATTGTGTTGACAACTTTTTTACTCTTAGCCGTCATACCATTCTCTAATGGGTTTCAAATTATTCTTTTCGAAAAGAAAAAAATGAACTCAGACAAAAAAAAGTATAATTATCCCAACGCTTTTCAAATAATCGGTCAAGACATTCCATAATGGACCATTCAATACACCGGCCGTTCAGATAAGAGCATGGTTTCTGGAAAACTAAAGCTTCCCATTTTGTTGCTATGATATAAAGCATTAGTTTATTATTTGTATGGCTTTCTGAATATGAGATCTTTGAAAACATTGCATGTTTAGGATGTCCCTGGAGGATTTCATAATCTATATTGGTTATTTAATACATCTTGATGATGGATTGCGAAAAAAATGAATTGATTATTGAAGCCCACAGTGTACAAAACGAAAACAGGTATAACACAATTACCTGATAAAGCGTGTGGACCTCCACCGATGAGGTATTCATTATATAAAGAGTTTTTTGTTTTGTAAATAAGGGAGGTCTTTTTCAAAACAATTACACCTGGCGTAACTTTGCGACTGGCTGTAAAATATTGTTGAAATTATTTATATCATGGTAGTTGTTGTGTTTGACTTGCCTTGTAACTCGTTTGAGAAACAACCTCCACATTAAGGATGTCTTGAATATAACAGTTTTCATACTTTTGAGCACAGATACAGGGATACTGAGTGGATTGCTCTCCAAAGGTTAATAAAAACTAGTCTGGAAGGAAACATCTTCATTACCTGAACAGCATGCTACCTTAACAGGTTAATCAATTTGTTTACATCCAGTTATTACAATCTTCACGGAATGTCTGGTTGTTGGCTAAAGCGTCGATGACAAGCTGTCCTACGCGCAAGAGGATCCTATCTACGTGAAAATAGGCGGCAAAAATTTGGAATATCGTGCGTGTTGTATTCCGCCTCGGATTTGGTAGCATGCAGACACGTCGTTGGAGATTTATTGCAAATTATCTGATAACCACTGTGTACCTCCACCGATATAGGTGTTATTTACATTTTGAAGATTCTTTCACCATCGGTTTTTACAAAGAGACATTAATAGTGACAGCAATCTAATGTATTGTAAATAAGGGAGCTCTTTCTAAAAACAATTATACCTGGCGTAACTTAATGTTGAAATTATACATATCATGGTAGTAATGTCTTGTGTTTGACTTGTGTTGCAACTCGTTTGGGAAACAACCTCCATCATTGACGCTCTCTTGTGTTTGACTTGCATTGTAACTCGTTTGAGAAACAACCTCCACATTAAGGATGTCTTGTGTTTAACTAACGTTGTAACTCGTTTGAGAAACAACCTCCACATTAAGGATGTCTTGTGTTTGACTTACGTTGTAACTCGTTTGAGATACAACCTCTACATTAAGGATGTCTTGTGTTTGACTTACGTTGTAACTCGTTTGAGATACAACCTCTACATTAAGGATGTCTTGTGTTTGGCTTGCGTTGTAACTCGTTTGAGATACAACCTCCACATTAAGGATGTCTTGTGTTTGACTTACGTTGTAACTCGTTTGAGAAACAACCTCCGCATTAAGGATGTCTTGTGTTTGACTTACGTTGTAACTCGTTTGAGAAACAACCTCCGCATTAAGGATGTCTTGTGTTTGACTTACGTTGTAACTCGTTTGAGATACAACCTCCGCATTAAGGATGTCTTGTGTTTGGCTTGCGTTGTAACTCGTTTGAGATACAACCTCCACATTAAGGATGTCTTGTGTTTGACTTACGTTGTAACTCGTTTGAGAAACAACCTCCGCATTAAGGATGTCTTGTGTTTGACTTACGTTGTAACTCGTTTGAGATACAACCTCTACATTAAGGATGTCTTGTGTTTGACTTACGTTGTAACTCGTTTGAGATACAACCTCTACATTAAGGATGTCTTGTGTTTGGCTTGCGTTGTAACTCGTTTGAGATACAACCTCCACATTAAGGATGTCTTGTGTTTGACTTACGTTGTAACTCGTTTGAGAAACAACCTCCGCATTAAGGATGTCTTGTGTTTGACTTACGTTGTAACTCGTTTGAGAAACAACCTCCGCATTAAGGATGTCTTGTGTTTGACTTACGTTGTAACTCGTTTGAGATACAACCTCCGCATTAAGGATGTCTTGTGTTTGGCTTGCGTTGTAACTCGTTTGAGATACAACCTCCACATTAAGGATGTCTTGTGTTTGACTTACGTTGTAACTCGTTTGAGAAACAACCTCCGCATTAAGGATGTCTTGTGTTTGACTTACGTTGTAACTCGTTTGAGATACAACCTCCGCATTAAGGATGTCTTGTGTTTGGCTTGCGTTGTAACTCGTTTGAGATACAACCTCCACATTAAGGATGTCTTGTGTTTGACTTACGTTGTAACTCGTTTGAGAAACAACCTCCGCATTAAGGATGTCTTGTGTTTGACTTACGTTGTAACTCGTTTGAGATACAACCTCCACATTAACGATGTCTTGTGTTTGGCTTGCGTTGTAACTCGTTTGAGATACAACCTCTACATTAAGGATGTCTTGTGTTTGACTTACGTTGTAACTCGTTTGAGAAACAACCTCCGCATTAAGGATGTCTTGTGTTTGACTTACGTTGTAACTCGTTTGAGATACAACCTCCGCATTAAGGATGTCTTGTGTTTGGCTTGCGTTGTAACTCGTTTGAGATACAACCTCCGCATTAAGGATGTCTTGTGTTTGGCTTGCGTTGTAACTCGTTTGAGATACAACCTCCACATTAAGGATGTCTTGTGTTTGACTTACGTTGTAACTCGTTTGAGAAACAACCTCCGCATTAAGGATGTCTTGTGTTTGACTTACGTTGTAACTCGTTTGAGATACAACCTCCACATTAACGATGTCTTGAATATAACAGTTTTCATACTTCTGAGCACAGATAAAGGGATACTGAGTGGATTGCTCTTCAAAGGTTAATAAAGACTAGTCTGGAAGGAAACATCTTCATTACCTGAACAGCATGCTACATTGACAGGTTAATCAATTTGTTTACATCCAGTTATTGCAATCTTCACGGAATGTCTGGGTGTTGGCTAAAGCGTCGATGACAAGCTGTCGTCCGTGCACAATACGTGTCAAAAATTTCGAAATTCGTGTGTGTATTCCGCCTCGGATTTGGTAGCATGCATACATGTCGTTGGAGATTTAGTCCATGGAGAACTATTGATACGTTCGAGTTACAGACTGAAAACAAACACGGTTGACGTGCGTGTCTTCTACTTTTAGTGGGTTTCCTCCGGTTTCTTCCCACAATAAAACTAACAACGCCGCCATATAAGTGAAATAATCTTGAGCGCGGCGTAAAAGACCAAACAATTAATCAATCAGTCAATCTAGGTTGGCCGGGTACCGCACTTCCGGACTCTGCGCCTCTAAAGGTTGCCTTCAGTAATTTACTCTCGTTACGACCCAACTAACCCTTAGTGTAACGTGCTTGATATGTTAGAAGCACGTACGTTCATCGCTCCAACTCAACCAGAATCCACGAGGACCATACCGAGTAAACGTGTGTTGTCTAGCTAAAAATCTTTTAGATTCTAGCACCCACACTCAAATTGCAAGCCAAGACCGCGTGCGTTACAATGCGTTATGCATGGGCCAGTCGAGGTGTACAGGTCACGTATGGAGACCATGTCCTGAATTAAAACAAACATGCTGACCAGGGCATCACTTAAAATACAAACAGCATTTTATTTCTTGCATAGACTAAAAATTGGCATGAGTTTTTTAATAGATTCCTACAATCAAAGATGCAGCATTTGAAATATCATGAAAAACTTAAGTATTTATTTGCTCGTTTAATTTGCATTTTAAACTGAGGAATATAACATGACTCATATATTGTATGGATCATAGGTTCTTATAGATAAACATAAAGGCGACACCTATCAACCTAGTTTCTAACGTCGTTATCAAGCTAAAATGAGCCAGTTTTATTGTCTACTATCATAAAACGGGTGTGTTTCGTGCTAAATAATATAATCCATTTTTTAAATTAAGAATATGTCTCTGTATTTGTTTAAGGCAAAGAAAACGATACGCACCAAGAAGTTAATCCGGCACAGTCATTAAGGAATTTTTCGGTTTTTGGTTTAACTAATACATGTACGTACTAGGCAGATAAAGGCTAAAATTCCTTCCATTCTGTGTTTTTTCAATTGTAACAGCATTGAGTTAAAGTGCCATGAGCTACATGTATCTAATATAAAAAAATATCGTGGAGTCTGAATAAGCGATTTACATCAAAAGCAGGAACTTTCGGTTGCTTTATATACTAGAGGTGTGCGCTGGACCATTTTATAACCAAGACAATTGTTAACATGTACTTATATATCCATCCGTGCTGTTTGAAATTTAACCCTTTAAGTAAACGTTTTCCAATTGTTAGGATTTACCGATTTTCTGATATTTTATTTGAACGTCAACGTTTCACTTTGTCAGGAACGCTCACTTTCCCCTGATGTTTGAAATTCCTGCTAAAAATCCGCATTTCACAGCCTGCTTTCACTTTGTATTAAATGTCATTTCACTTTTTATTGAAGTTAATAGATATGTATTGTGCTAGGGATCTCGATGCATTTTTGACCTCCTTTCATTGACATCTTCTACAGAAAATATGTTTGATCGTTGTCATAAATATAAGAGTAAGGATATTGCGTTCTTGGCTATTCAGTGAAATGAGTGTAGCATTCTAACCAAAGGTATTCCTATGCGAGGTCATGACAAGTTGGGCCCAAGGGTATCATGGACAAGGCTGCATTGTGCTCGGAAGGGTCATTATGCTGGGTTTAGATGATCCGTTGGATTGTTAAAGTTATCCACGGTAAGTGTCGCTTGATACCGTCTCACTAGTAACGGCTGAGCTATCGTATCGACGAACTTTGATCGATGCCCTGTATTTCCCCTCGGAGCTGTTGCTGATCCAATAGCCGTATTGATAGATAAAGCGGACAGAGGCCTCGCTAGGGCAATCAGTTGTCGAAACGCCGGTCATAGAGGACGTGTTTTCCAATTCTCTACAAGGCTCATTTTCTGGCTTTATATTCCATTCGTTACCGCCTGCTGGCTCGAGGAAAGTACATGGAACACTTCGATGATTTGTGACTACTTCTTAAAGACGACGAATGCTTAGGCATGGCCATCTTCAGCAGTCGTTACATACTTAATGGAGGTCATGTGGAGATTTTTGGAAAGATGAGGTTTATTGAAATGAAAATATGACATAATTGTAACACGGTATTTGTATATTCCATGAACCATGAGATCATTTAGGGATTTTATCAAGCAAACAGTTCGGAAGAAGACAATTTGCCCTGATGCTCTCCACTATAGCAGCCTGAAACGATGTCTAACTACTCTGGATTTATCAAGTATAGGTAAGAAAATATTATGAATATTATACGAGAATCATAAGATGTTTTTCGTGATCATTACAGGAAATGTACAGAAACAACATAAACAGTAACAAATACGATGTACCTATAACTATCGGAATCCCCATATTTCAAAGATTGAAGCTGGAAATCACTAACACCCCCCGGCTTGATTGTAATTGCAACTGTCCTCCCATAAAGATATTCTACCAATTCTTGACAGCCCGTTAGTGGGTGAATTTGATGATATCTCTGTGATCTGCTCAATCTACGTGTTTCGTTAAACATAGATTATGTTTTCAATGCAGTATGGCCATATTTATTAATGGAAGCATGACAATTCCCTTAAGTTGCTGATACCTGACTAAATAACAGCACCCACCCCACCCCACCCCAACCCACTTTCTGTAATTTAAACCAACTAAAAACCTAAAAAAAAAGTTACTGATTTAAAGTATCTTATTCCGTGTTAAGATCAACTGCAAGGATTCGGGTATAATTTGGTTTAAACGGAGTTCAGAAATGGGTATATCCATGTCCATCTTCATGAATGTACGATCTGGGTCAAAATCAGAGCAATAGCTCGTATTAACTACGCGATATAAAGGAAAAGAAGCTGGATAAGGAATTCAATTTTGGCTATAGTTAAAAATGTTCTGGTGTGATTTTCATCTTGTTTGTGTATGACGAACAACTGCCGTTGGGATGCGATATAAAACGATCTCCGGCGGAAAAGTCAAAAGCATTTTTTTAATTATTTTTTATTGCAATGGGTTAATAAAAGAGGAGCTAAAGCAATATCTCGGACAAAACATTTTCTAAGAAAGATGGGATTTTTGTATATTGCCTTAGGTACCATCGACCTTCAATACCACATATAAAGCTTATGTATAAAACAATAATCGACCGTGCACCGTATAGTCTAGAACGCAAGACAGCTCTACATTTTGCTTTCTCTTGGTCTTTGACAACGCGCTTCCTGTTTATTTATGTATCATTTCCTTTTATCTGAACGACAGGGTCCACTAGGTACGGAGGCCGATTAGTGTCATTGGTAGAATTTGAGGTTTCATGTGTTTTGAGGCCGTTGTCGCAAGGTTAACTAGGATACATAACCCCATTCAACATACAGTCATATTTTCTTTGACAGGGCAAAGGTCGTTTAAAACTTGAAATCACAGCCGTTTTGCTCTGTTTGTGTGTTTGTTATAGCAAGTTAGGTCAACTCGATATCAAAATCCACCATAAAGTAAGAACCTAAACATCCAAATAAAAACTATGGAATGAAGTCCGTTTATGTCCGTAGTCTGATAATAAAATAGTTAACAACATGACAATGCGATTCGGACAAAAAGGGAACTTTTCTCCTAAAGGTGATCTTAAATGCTATCATCGAAAAGAGTTGACGAGCTGCTCGATATTACTGTTCTAGGTAAACTCGTAGGGTTATTTGGCTGAGTGATAGTCTCTCAGTCCGATACAAGCCTTCCATCGATGGTTATTTGGCAGAGTGATAGTCTCTCAGTCCGATACATGCCTTCCCCCGATGGTTATTTGGCAGAGTGATAGTCTCTCAGTCCGATACATGCCTTCCGTCGATGGTTATTTGGCAGAGTGATAGTCTCTCTGGCCGATACATGCCTTCCATCGATGGTTATTTGGCAGAGTGATAGTCTCTCAGTCCGATACATGCCTTCCGTCGATAGTTATTTGGCAGAGTGATAGTCTCTCAGTCCGATACAAGCCTTCCTTTGATGGCTCGCGAATCCCACTGAGACCAAATAGAATTGAAACAAATCTGCAAGCTGTTCGGAATGTTCTTTCTATGTGGATGAGTTGCCAGGTACTAGCCGAAAGTCAGGGTCTCTCCACTGGGCAACAATCTCCCCATCTCAACCAGGCAGCACCGTCATGCAAGTGAAATAATCTTTAGTGTCACGTTAAATAGGAAAACAATCAATATACCGAGTGGTATTTAGTTGAGAAAACTGTCCCTTGTCTTTTCTAGGTTTGTTGGGTACATTAAACTGTGTGTCTGCCTCAGACGTATCGAGCCAACATCGCTGAACTATAACCATTCATCATTATTAAATGATTATAGAAATGCTATGTTTATCAAGTAGGCTGTTTCATGGTATGCTTGGATTCCATTATCTATCTATTGGCATTCTGATGTATTTCCTCTGATAATATATATATATAACGCCACAAATATAGACAAGTACTTAATGTCGATTTATAATGAGAACAAATGGGTTATGAAAAGGTGAAATCTTAAATTATAAAAACTACTGGCATTAAAAAGACAAAATTCGAATGACAACTACTGATTAAGCCAGTAACCTTATACAGATACGCTTGATATAGTAGACGTTTCCTAGTTGTCACCGACGTATCGAATCAAAACCATTTATAATGCTTTTAAACAATTAAGCGTTTTAAGTTAAAGTTCAGGAAAATGACCCATTTCTTTTGTCAAAGAAATATTTTCCATTAACCAGAACACACTTGTATATCTTTAAAGCAGCTCTGATATTAAATAGAGTAAAAGTGTCCAGTAGAACTAAGTATTCCTGTTAGGTTAAAGCGCTCAGCTGATCCTGATCGATGACAAAAACTCTCATTGGTCAGATCCCAGTCCCCACTGTCTATGCACATCGATATCCTTGAATGATAAAATGCAGCGAAAGCTTGTATTCAGCATAAAAGTGAGGCGAGTCGAAGTACTAGGATGCTACGTTTTCTGTGTGACTTCACCACCGGAGGCTATGTACTTGACGCAATGCTGTCCGAGGCAGGGTTTTCTAATTGTCTAATGAGACTTGTTTCTGGGCCTAATTTAGAGCATTGCCTAGAGGAAAGAAAGAACATCTTGAGGTTGATACAACATTGTTAATGCTTCGAAGCGAATGGACAAAACAGACGCCCAGTGTAATGGAACTTTCTTCAGGGCCCAGGGGCAGTCTTGGAAGTATGACCTGTTAATCTACCTCTTAGTTACACAATACCTTGGCTAAGTTACAGCTTGTTGCTGGAGAATTTTAGAACACGGGGAGAGACATCCATCTATCCTCCACTACTGTGGGAATTACCACTACAAACGACTCGTTCGTCGTCAGTATTCATGTTTTATTTTTCGAATATGGAATCTTGTAAGACGGGAATAAATGAATTTAGCAGATGCAAAACAATCTCCCTGGACAGTCTTCACAGATCGCCCTTTAAGCGTTGTTTGGCCGCTTTACATCTCTCCGGAATAGGTAGGTGGAGTTTGTTTGTTTGTTTTTTACATCAACTTGTACATAAATCTTAGACTGGGCAAGCCTAACGCCTAAGTTGAAACTTATTAAAGTGACACGAGCACCCACATATAGGGGCGATTTTGCTGACACAAAATAAACTATTTGCTTATCATTTTTTTATCGAGAAATACATTGCATTTTATTGTATGTTCGTAACTGCTCGGGCTAAAATCACCATGACCAATGACGTCATGTACGACCTTATATGTGTACAAACTGCCACGAAGACACACTGACACAGCCGAGATCGTGTATTACGTTTCCACCGTGGGGGTGCGTACACAACAGAGGTCATATGTCACTGGGGTAATTAAATTTCTGGTGCAGAACATACAAAATTGAATGCTACATTTATAATTCTACAAATTGTTCTATGACACACTTATCGCAAATTAGAAAATAGTGTCAAAAGCCGTTCATAAAATCTTTGAAAAGTTAATTTTTTTTGTATTCCGTACATTAAAACTGAACTGAACTGAACTTTATTACACCTCAGACCGTAATTACAGTATATGAGGGCATACATAAACTACAACTGAACAGGTTGACAAATTTTCTGGGGATTATCACAAATTAGATTGAGAAATGATCTAAGAAAGGATGATGTATTCAGAGATCTTTACGAATAGAGATAGACTTATTTATATAATACCAGTGTCAAAATTCTTAATAATCAACGGGATAAATTTAGCAAATTTGAGCAGTTTGGGTTTGTAATGACAACCTAATAAATCTTGCAGTTTATGGCCATTTGGGTACGTATAATCATATGTAGGTATATGGAGAGTTCTTTGCTGTTGGAAAAAAGGACACTCTAGAGCATAATGGTATTCATTTCCAATGGCTTGTTTATCACAGAATTGACAAACACAAGCTTTAAACTGTTATTTTACTGTCTAAATTGGATAACATACTTACTGCTCAGGCTTTATAATTGCAATGAACCCGGACTGCAAAATACGACCGTCAGTAGAAACAATTAATAGCAGTTTTGGAGTTGTGAGATTGTACATATTTGGATTGTGTTTTCGGTTGTTAATGCAAATCAGAATTTGAGCAATTTTTCACAACCTTTAATATTGTAATCATTAGATAATTGCCTTAGACAAATACCAGCTTTAATAATAGTAAAAGGGTTTGCACAGATAATTGAATGTGTTAATATCATGATTGAAACCTTCTATTGGTTTCTGGCCACCACCCCACGAATGTCGGCTAATGAATCCAATATGAAAACTCTCTTCCCACTAATATTTTATATATGTTCATTTCGTACACACGAAGGGTTAATCAGTAAAAGCTACGGCGATAATTCGAAAACAGCTGCCAATGGGATCTCGTGTGTATTTGGATGTGCCATTACTTACTATTCTCTGTGTCATGCATTGATGTCAATCTGTGAACACTAGTTTGACATATAGATAGATTGATTTCTGTCTAATTGCAACAAAACGCGGATTTTAGATCATATGTTTTAAGGTCAAAGCGGGGGATAGCTTTCAGTGTAACTAGATGTAAAAGGAATTCAGATATTGCCAGAATGAAATGTCGACGATCGCACTGACAGATCTGACCAAAAGTCACTGAAAGAACAAGACGGCGGTCATTGTTACATTGCAGTGTCGCTATACGTCTGCGGTATATAGTAATGCTGCAATGTTAGGTTCACGCTGACGACAAGAAAGATATGTAAGGGAATTAATATTGAGTGTGGCGTAAAACATGAACCAATCAATCATATCAAATACTCCAAGTGCTCTGCAACAAGTCGTGTTCGTATATATAGATTTGGAAAAAATCTTAAGTCACTAGTTTAAATGTCTGGGCTGAAACATGCAGTAACTCCCGATTCTGTATTTGTGACTTGACCAGCTTACGGTTGCGTATTTTTATCACCATTATTTATATTCTGTTGACTTTTAAATGTTGGAGAACTGGAAACGCCGTGCTTGAAAAACGCATAGTTTGCTAAAATTGCCATGTTTCTACTTTTTGAGTTGCCAGTCATTTAGTGTGTCTTACTATATGCAAGTCGAAAGTTTATAGAGGAGACTATCGGCCCTTATAGGTATCCCTCGTTTAACAGTGCCGTTTATTACATATCAAAACAAATGACATCATCTTTTGCTGCTGCACTGCAATTACCACTGTGTTTTGAAAGAGAAAAGAAGTAATGTACATAAAACTACCAGACCATATAATAATTATTATTTAATCTCTTATTTCTAAATGAAATATTCCTAATCAACCTGACCGTTATTAAGCCTTTTTTGTAACTAATCGCTCAATATAAAGTTGATAAAGACGCGAAAAGCCCCATGAGGGAAATCAGTCGTATTGTTTAATCGCCCATGTATGTATTAGGCTGTTATACGCTGGAAGGAATGGTGATAATATCAAAGTCGTTAATAAGACAGTAACTGCCTGTACTTAGGAAATCAAGTTAGCATTTTGTTTTATTAGCCAGTTTATCGGCAATTATGTCAACGGTATTTACTCATTAAGTTCACACCAGGGCTTAGGCTAGTGTTTCGTCTAACCGAACACACAACAAAAAGCTATTGCTTAACGAAGCCGAATTGTTGGATACAAATGACAGAGACCACGAAGAACTACATCGGAAACAGAGCGTAATGTCTCGTTTGTTTGGCCAGCCAAATCTCTTCGGGCTATTTGCCAATATTTTCCAAGACCGTGTTTCAGCTGATGTGATTACCGCTGAAGTAAATCAAAGCGCCACGACTCACAGAAAAGACTAATCAAGTTATTCCCCAGACCAAGACTCTGTTTTGTTTTGCATTTAGGGAAAATGAAAACGATTGCTGTCGAATAGCTAAGCAATAACATTCATTTGCGGTAAATCATTGAAGGGTCATTCAAACAAATTGTGATAGTCATGTCAATTCCATTTACTAAATTTGCTCAAGACTGCTTTCTCGTGATTTGTCTGTACCAATCTCTTATTGACAGCAAGACTCCAGGAGGATTTAGAATCTCTACAATAGGCTGACCGTTTTGACAATAAAGGCTTATCGTTCATCCCATGCGGCTTATGGTAAACCATTGTGCCCTTTGTGGATTTCTACAGGAAGGCTGTGTGAAATTAAGGTCACGCCATATTTCATTTCGGCTTTCAAGCTTTTCTTTCATAGTTCTTGAAATGTTATTACCCAAAAAGGTTTAAGTTCTCACGTTCCTACAAGAAGTATACACATATAGTCATATGATTGCAGTTCTATCGTAGAACTCATATTTGGTGTTTTAGTGTTCTCAAATATATATATATATATATATATATATGAGCTGGTGAAATATATCAGTGGAGCATTATCATGTGTTTAACCGAAACCCATTGAGTATATTAATATCAGTTGTTGGGGGGGGGGGGATGAGTCCTGTGATAACGGAGGTGTGTTTATTTCTTCAACTAGTATGATTCTATTTTAAAGAAGACAACCAGATAATTAATTAAATTTCACAGTTTGCGCTCTACTTCATGGTAACTCCCGTCGTTCCCAAACATGTGGAAACATTAGTAACGCATGTTTTTTGGCGATAACATTCCGTCACTTGAGCTCGTTTATACAAGCTGTTAAGATGGATAATGGGTTCCATTACAGGCTAATGGATCAGTTCGATCAGATCATTGTAGAATTGATATAAACATATCACACATATTGCCCAACCGAACACAACAAAAAAGGCCATTGATTAACCAAGCCGAATAGCTGGATAAAAATGAGAGACCAGGAAACATTTGTATATAAAAACAATTGAATGGAATAATGCATTGTTCTGATATCGACCAGAATTTTGTGCAGCAGACAAATATTATTTCCCGTTTTGCATTTTTAGAATATTATAGGCTATGAATCCCAACATTATGTATAGCGCCGCTCTATGTGGTTTCTACAATCATTTGCTCAATCAAATATCCAACTGTAGGTTCCTCTTTTTTAATATATAGAGATTTCAATGTTTACTCGTATCTATTCCAAATCTCCTTAAATGCTCTTTCTTACCCTCTGAATTCGGATGAAGCCAGAAACACCGACCGACACAATAACTCAACAAAAGCTGTTATTTAGGTAACAATTTGATACATTTGGACAACCGTTAATACCATACCCATGTGTTGCATTTCAGCGCCCAAAATGTGCCTTGTCTATATTATTGCATGTCTATATTTGAATGATTTGCAATGTGTTCAATTTTGCTTTCCGCACCTTTCAGAGTATGATCATTCTCAAGTAGGATGTATTTAATTTGACAAACTTTTGGAATCCTTCAGTAAAACCTGGCAAAACGTTGAATTCTATTCTTCAACCACTCTCCGAATCGGCCGTATCCTCTATTCACAAACCCAATAACATGAAAATCTGGTATCAGGTTTGATTCACTCATTTAAGCTGTATATATTCCACCTGGTTTATTTTCCCTATTTTCAGGAGTGAGTTTCGGTGCTGGGTTAGGAGTTTACGTTATCGTTCCACATATCGCTAGAGATGCTGCTGGGCCGGCTGCTGTTCTGTCCTTTATTATTGCCGGAGTGACCGCATTACTTTGTGGTGAGTACATTGGCCTCTATGTCCGTTTACTATTAACTCAGTATCTTCACAAATCTCTTGAATATCAGTAACAGTTATTCAAAGTTTATTTCACTTATAGCCGTTAAGGAAGGCAATGCATTGAAGTTTGTATTTTTCGATTTGTCCCACACATTTTCAAAACAATTTATCTGGAATCCAGGAAAGCTCTTTAAAAATAAACAGCACAGGTATATGGAAAGATAGTAAATTGAAAATAAAGTATTGTATGATTGGAGGAACACATTTGTCATAGTTAAAGTATTTCTGTATTAGGTCTATGTTATGCGGAGTGTTCCACGCGCCTTCCCAGAGCTGGGTCCGTCTACATTTACACCTACACTGTATTCGGAGAGCTAGCAGCATTTATTGTTGGCTGGACAATGATTTTGGAGTACATACTAATCGGTGCTGTTTCCGGAAAGGCATGGGGACAATGTTTAGACTACCTTTTTGACGGCCAAATTGGAAAGTAAGTTTTATGTTCGTTCTTTGGTTTACTTCTAATGCACGAAATTGTTAACTTATTGCTTCAATGAGAAGTTACATTTTTAAACAAATATTTCTGTTTTAAGTTAAATATAACTAGAATTCTTTGGCATTTTCGTTGCATTAATAAAAAAACTCTGTCGTTGGAACATGTTATCTGTTGGAATGCAGAAGCGTGTGCTTTACATTCCATTGTAAAAGTTTTTGCTAGTGTTTAAAGTTTAAATGTGCCTCAGTCGGAAGCACAAAAATGTCTCATGTTAATACACGATTGTTATATATAATAAGAAAAACCACCAAAAATACTGTGAGATTCAATGATTGCAAAGAAAAGCAAACTTGTGATAACGCAGTATACATGTAGATATTGAATACATAAGTCCTTAAGCCCCAATTGGATCAACTCTATAAATAATGAGCGGTATGTTGGGACGGCTGTTAAGCCGTCCCAGACAGCACATGCCCCCAGTGTACATCACCTGTCTGGATATCACGATACCCAGAAAAACCAAATCCTATAGAATAAATTCCATAAACAGGTGATGCCGTTTTTTACGGGTATCATATTTATTGCTTGTCGCTCATCCAAAAATAACAGCCGCAACTATGATACAACTATGTATACAATGCCTCTTTCGGGTTCCCAAAAACCACAACACAGTTTCATGTGTATAATACCTAAGCGCATCTTGATAATTGCATTACAGCTGTAATACTACAATTGAATTTCTCTCAACGGTCCTGTAACGATGTTTCTGACAGCTCCTGTTATCCTTTACTTCTAATAAATCCCAGCTTTTCTTATCTTGATATATCTCGTCTGGGTATGTGAAAGGAATACAATGCACCTGTGTGGTTTATCCGTCAAACTGTAACATATACCACCAATTAGTCGTATTGTAAATGTAGCTAAAACAGAACATCTGTACCATGAAAGGATATTAATTAGTGGTATTCTCACTTTAACAATCGACTTAATGTTGCCTGAATATGTTAGTACCTTAGTTGTACATTGGGCTAAGAAAGTATAGTCGCAATCGTCTTAGTAGTGATCACCAATAGAAATACTGAACCAAGTGAATACCCCACAATGGTCTTACAACGACGTGTTTCTGACAGCTGGTAATATCATTCACTTTAATATAATAACTCACAGATTTCCTTATCTCGAAGTCGGCTTTAGATGTCTGAAATGAACACTGGCTATCGTATATGACACAAGTCTAATGGTCATGTCTAAGTGGGTATAACTCTGCAACACGTCCATGGTCACCAGTCAATTGTCTGGCCAATATGGCAATATGGCAAACGTATAAAGCAGGAAACACCTGTCATAGTAAGATTAATGCTGACAGACTTTGTACAGCTATGGACCTTCATGCCAACTGAATCATCTACATGCGCTAAGACATCAAACTTGCCCGCAAGTTGACCCAGAAAAGTGGGAGCCTAGCCTACACTAGATGATGGTCAGACATTATTAACACGTGTGTTTCAAATAAATGTGGCTGTTTCCACCGGCCGACAGCTATGCAAGGATATCATTTTATGTAGGATATTGGCTAAATAAGTTTAGCCAATACATCTGGATCAATCGATTTTACAATATATTTCACATTGTGGGCACATGTGCATTTAATCCGTTACTTTAATTGTATATATGGATCATAACAAATAACATCATATAATTTTAGATAACTTGAAAGCTCTCCTATAGAAGTTAGAAAGTAATGTGCCAGTCCGACGTTTAATGCAATTGTAGTGCCGACAGATACATTTACGTGTAGTGGTCCCGATGGTAACGATTATCATTATTCTGCATTGCCATATATTCTGATGATATTGGATGTGCATTATTCAATGCAGACATTAATTCTGTTGCTCAATGTGCACACATTTAGTGGGTAATATTAGTATTTATGGACACTAAAACACACGGGCACAGGGAAAATCTTCTTGTCTAAAATAACCATGGAGACAAGTTTCTAATTGTGTTAAAAAGAGGTATATCATTTAGACCTTTATACCCCATCATAAATTGTTGTAATAAAGTAAACCTATGATATTTCATTAGGTTGACGACTGACAGGAGCTTGGTCTTAGTCAGTATAATTTTCTGGAATTTTTCTGTATTACATTGACAATGCTTACGTATCTTAAGCTATGGTAAGAATATCGTCAGACTATATATTATAGGGTCATGGTAATATTAGTGGTATGTATGGATTGGAAAACACATTGTTCTTTTCGTATGCAGCTCCATAGTCCCCCTTACTTGGATTATGGTAAGGCATCCCGCGCAATCTCATATAATCTATAATCAATCATTTGATGCTGTCAAAGAATGGAATCAAAAGAGATTCATACAGAAACAGATACTGGAATCCTATAGGAACACGACACAGTGCCTACAACATAGAAAGAGAGATATTGTATATTTATATATAATAATTCCATTGATCCAGTGAGGATCATATTTGTATTTCGGGAAAGTTTTGATATTATACGAAATATTTTCAAGCATACCAGACGCAAATTAAGATCAAATAAAGCAAGTTCAACGCCATTAATTGGCGACTAGTTTGCAATTACAAATTATACTGTCCCAAGTAACTACCATTGGATTGCAATTGCCGTATTCACACACGACAAGAAACAAAACCGATTAATGTAAAATAAAATAAATCACGCATTTTTCACACGAAATCCGTCTCAATAGCTTCGAACAGCTGCAATTAACTTAACGCACAATCTTAGATTTTTGTCAGTTCTTGATTGTCTTATTTTGTGTAAGTAATTAGCGTATCCGATGAATTCATGAATTTAGTTTTAATGATCTGTGTGACCAATATAGAGTTGATTTCCGTTTATTATGTGCTACTTTTCTACAGTTGCTAGCTATCGTATTCATTTCCCAATGGTTTAAATCATCTCCACGTTAACCCGAATAGTATCCTTGTCATTTCCTGTAATACCGGTTAACAAAACCCTCCATTTTATTACTTTACAGAGCTCTGTCCCAAAAACTAATTCTTCATCTGGGACCGTACCTGGAGGACCACCTGGACTTACCTGCATTTTCTATCATCATTACAGTTGTCTTTATATCTGCTCTATTAGCCAAGGTAAATTAAAGACATTTAGAATCACAAGTTTTCAAGCCACTAATGCATAGAAACGGACCGCATTAATATAAACTAGTTAGTCACGTAGGTGACTGTAAACTGTGATCTAAACACTTACAACTGATATAATCCTGCCTCAAAGGGAAACGTGAATGACAGGTGCATTGAGGCAAATGAAGAGTTAAGAAAGGCTTGAGGATCTGGCAATAGACAATGCGCATGTCGGTCTGCTTTAGTTTGGCTAATTATTTCCAGCTTCTATCCTTATTAAGTACCCTGCTAAAAATTGATGTAAAATGTGACGTTATAATGATGAATGTTAGACGTTTCAAATAGCACTTCTTGACATATCATGTGCTGTATCTCCAAGAAATCCCCTTC
Organism: Lepidochitona cinerea; assembly: GCA_963971465.1. Classification (NCBI taxonomy): domain Eukaryota; kingdom Metazoa; phylum Mollusca; class Polyplacophora; order Chitonida; family Tonicellidae; genus Lepidochitona; species Lepidochitona cinerea. The sequence continues at coordinate 1,352,672 of OZ020560.1, forward strand.
AATATTTCCTTGGGAGGAAACAATTAACGGAGTACTTTCAAAGATGTTCCTGTTGATACAAGTATGTGTCCCTTAGGCACAGTGTGTGAGACATCAAGATAAATGTCATCCAGTCTCAGGGATTTTTTTGTGAAAGAAATCATTAATTGGCTTACAGACGCCGATACTGACTATTCTCTCTCAATTGTATTATAGTTGTATATCTCACCAAATTAGAGTTGCGCTAGTCTTATTCACATGATTTTTTTTAGGTTTTCATTAGTTGTCTTTCGTACAATGTATATTGATAATATCGTTGAGACACTGCACACATTTAGAATGAAAACTTTGCAAAAAAAAAACATCAGCATAATAAAATATATGGAGTGGAACTCTTTTGGAAAATGCATCCCTTTAACACTACATAATGGTTTTAAGAGTTCCGACAGCTTAACGGAATACAATTGTTACCCTTATCAACAGAAAACAGATGTTTGTATTTCCAATCAAAAATCATTCCCCATTGCAACAAATTAAATTATAAGTTGGCGTCTTTGGCCGTTTTCTGCAAAGTTCCACCTGAATGAATCCATGCATTTAGTAACGTAAATATTCATATGCTGCTATCATAGTGTCTATACTGTGTATTTATCTTTTTTCCAGTCACTTGCTGTTGCGGTATTTATAATGACTGTCGTTAGTGTGTTGGTGATAATGGCCATTGTATGTGTTGGGTTCTTCCACGTTGACAGTCAAAACTGGCGGGAACCTCCTGGATTTTTCGCTAACGGAATGATTGGGGTAATGGTATTTATATATTGCTATTATATGGGTTGATTAGCCAGCGGTACTCCTACAGTATCGAACATAGAAAAAAAGACCTATTATTTTTTAAAAATGTTTTCCACTTCAATCCATTTCAAAACTGCTATTTTAGTAAAGTAATATGTCGCTTGATCTTGAAGTGCTCTTTTTTTTCTTGTTAATCTAAATTCCTAAACTCAATATGGATGGCTACGTCCCTTCATACACTCATAACATTGGTAACAAACAATACAATCTTCAGTTAATTTCATTCTTTACACTTTCAGTTTCTTTCATATTTTTATTTTCTTATCCAGGTTCTCCAAGGATCAGCTGCTTGTCTTGTATCTTTTATCGGTATTGATGCGGTTGCTAATCTGGCAGAGGATACCCGGGTGCCATGTAAAATGATCCCTAAGGCCATCTCTACAGTATTCCTCTGCCTTTTTGTGACATTCTTTGGTTTATCACTGGCGTTAACACTCGTTTATTCCTGGAAGAATTTACCATCGACCGTCGCTATCGCTCGGTCTTATTCAGCCCAGGGAATAACCGGGTCAAACTATGTTATTGGAGCCGGTGGATTGATCGCTTTGCTAGCTTCCCTTATGTGTTCAATGTACTGTCTTCCAAGGAACATATACGCAATGGCCAATGACCGGTTAATTCCCCGAATGTTGTCTTTTGTCAGTGAAATAACCCAGGCGCCAATTCTAGCTTCCTGTTTGGGGGGAACTCTAACGGCTGTCATCGCAATGTTTGTTTGTATAGAAACTTTAGTTCAGATGCTTTCTATAGGAACTCTGTTGGCTTTTGGTGTAACAGCGGCGTGCACATTGTTCCTAAGATACGACTCAAAAACCATAGGATTACATAAAGAATACGAGGATTTATATGACATGGTCCAATCAACAACTCTCAATGAGAACGATAACACTGTCCCTAAACAAACTGAAACCGACCGAGACAAATTAGTGTTTCCGTCTAAAAGTCGGTCTTGGTTGCCAGATAGCGATGAGAGAGTAGAATCAAATATTGAGCCAAGTTCTTCCACTCTCAGACCCATCAGGAAATCGGTATCAGCTGACACTGTGTCTTCACGTCTAGATTCAAACAGCTTTGTTTGCACACCCGGATCTCATCTCGACATGCAAATAAATCAGATTGACATTCTACCAGACACCGACACCTCTAGTGATTTCAGGAAACCAATTTTAAAAGATTCTCGAGCAAAACGGAAAATGTATGTGATGGTTCAAAGTCCGAGTTTATCGAGTATTATTACCACGGTCAGTGAGTATACAATCTCTCCGTCGACGGACTCTTTACGGGTTGTGAAGACGGCTACTCTGGTGCTCGTGCTTGCTTCAATTTCCATGGCTATTTTATGTGTTTGTGGTAAAAACTACGTAACTAATGCAGACTGGTGGGCCATATTTTTCTTATCAATATTTATCGTGTCTATATCTGGATCCGTTTACTGTATTGTTCGACAACCGAGAAACCACAGCAAATTGCTGTACTCAACACCATATGTGCCTTTTGCCCCTGTAGCCGGACTGTTCCTAACCATTATACTAGCTGTTGCCCTTCCTCTCATAGCGTGGATTCGATTTGGAGTGTGGACTGTCTTCGGTAAGTCTTTACAAACATACAATTCACGCTAATGTAAAAATGTCTACCGATTAATGCTAATTTAAAACGTTTGTTTATTATGTGTATACATGTAGCTATTACGTATTATATGATAAACCGATATAGAGCGTTACGCCATAGCTAACATAGGCAATCAATTATTCAAATTCCCTTTGGGAAACTAAATGCCCCCATGACATACACCTGGAATCTTAATTGACAGCGTATATCGTTTTGGTATATTATGCAATTATGTTAAAAAATAAAACCAACTGACTGGCTTCTTTTGTTTTCCACAGGCTTATTTCTATACATAGGTTATGGAATACGACACAGCAAGGAAAAGGGTATCGAAGAAGAGGAAGTGGTTCTTTATGACGTCGCAGACAGAAGATCGTCTGAGGAACCTGCCGTGAGAACATAGTCCAAGTTACCGTCAATGGTCAACAGACAATGCTTTACGTTACCATGACAGTGTATATGCGCTAAGACCACAATAAACAAACCAGAAAGTTACCAACATCAACATCCTGTTTAGATACCATTTTGTAAACCACTTGATTTACAATCTACAGTTGCGAGTGCGAGTGTTTTGTCCCTTATAACTGTTCATTGATTAAAGTGAACAATGTTTGCTGATGAGTTTTTCTGTGAATTTCCTCAAAAGGCCAGTGTCTCTGTTTGTAAAAAGGCAAGTTAAAGATTAAACGAATTCCGACTTCTTACTCTTTTGCACCCGTATTGGGAAGGGGTTGGGATGTTCACTGGTAAACTTCTTCCCCTGGACAAACCGTTATACGATTTTTGAATCCATTTGCAGCCAATATGTTTACATATAGTTTCAGCTATGCTGGAGTTTTTAACAGCTGTTCCAGGGGCTCGTTCTACTGTTAAAGCTGGCGCTAAGCATAGGTTTGCAGCATAAAGTTGTGTCTCCAGATTTTCGACCGTGCGCAAGTTCCTATAATTTAACACTCCTTTGCGACTGGCGCAACTTACGCGAGCTTAGTAGAAGGAGCGACAGAGCAAGCCGTCGCACGCTTACATACTGGCCTATCGTTTCGTTGTATTCTGTGTTTTGTTTTTTGTCTTGATAAAACTCGCTAACATGGTTAGTATCAAAGAAAAGCTCTTATTTGTGATTTTTAATAAAAACGACCATTAATTAGCTGATTCTGTTTTAACGAATTTTCAATGTTGGAACAAATGTGTGACATCACACCAGTCCTTTAATTTGATTGAGTAAATCATTGTTAATGACTTTCTAGATTATATTTGTTGAATGCATACACCCAAATCTTTAAAACTCGGTATACACTGAGGGTTTTGCTGCGACCCGACCCGACGCGACTGTACCCCACTGAGTCGGGTTCAGTCGGCATGAGTTGCGTCAGGTCTTAGACCGGTATACATGGCACACAACTGAAGTCATTGGGAGACATGACGTCTCTAGCAGAAAAGGGTACAAAACTGTAGTAAAGTTTCTGATTGGCTTACGGATTCAGACTCTCTACGACGATCGTCGCAAGAGTGGATACACTGTCTGACCAGACCCGACTCAACCCGATTCTTGATCAAATATCTAGCACGTCCAGATCACTCCCGACCCGACGCAACTGAAGCCGACTTACACCGATTTGTGTCGTGGACGGGTATACACTACACTTTTTCTCTGCGACGCGACGCGATTTTCCAGTCGGGTCGGGTCGCAGCAAAACTCTCAGTGTATACGGGGTCTTAAAGGCACACCTGTTTTTCTGACCTTAGTTAAAGTGCAACTGTGGAGTTAAAGGCAAGTGTTCAACCAACTTTGCTCTAGAATATCCCTTTTTATTTGTTTAATGGATTGAACAAGCTGAACATTGAAAATCGTTTTAATACATATTTTGATATGATTCTGACGCTCTGGCAAAACTTGAGAAACGCCGCTAAGATTCAGCGAATTACATGCGACATCACGCCTTTATAGTCGAACGCCATTTAGCATGTTAGTGTGATTTTATATAAAGGCGTAATCACAAATGCGGCCAGTCTGGACGTGACGTTCTTAACCTCAACGCACTGTGAATAAAGTCTTTCCTCTATTGTAGCTGAGGTTTTACAAACAATGTGTGACAATATTTCCTTATTAACATGTCTGAAATTTGGCAATAGTAGAAGGTTCCTAACTGATTCTGGTAAAACATATAATCGTCTATTTTTAATGCAAACCGTATTCTGGAGTTTAGTGGTGAGTGTGGGCTTTCCAAGGCGGGTAATATTCCTTATTGTCAACAAAAAAAATTCTTTGGCCTTTTTTCTTACTGAAACATTCAAGGCAACACGGGTAGAAGACAAAGGAGTTTAGCCCTGAATAGTGAATTGTCCAAACTCTTATTGTTTTTATAAGCAGTCAGTGGCTTTGGTTCAGCGCCATTTTATTTTGATTGACTGATTGGTTGGTGTTTTACGCCGCGCTCAGTATTATTTCACTTATATAGCGGCGTTGCCAGTTTTATTGTGGGACGAAATCGGGCTCTATGCCCGGAGGAAACCCACGACCTTCCGTTGGTAACTGGCAACCATTTTGCATTGAAGCAGTCTGTATATTCTACTATTATCTGGACAATATTCATTCTGGCGATTAATTTGCCGGTATCAAAAATCACACTGTAAAAACTGGCCTTAACAGCGCAAACAAGTAGCGTCAGAGTCTGCCCAGTTAGATAATATGATATACCAATCAATATGAGAATACAGATGGGGATAGAACGAATCGATCTCCATCTCAGTATGCGTGTTATCGTAGGGAAACAGGTTATCTAACACGGCCAGATAAGCTGAACTGTTGTTAATTTACAGCCAAAATACAGGTAATTTAAAATGATCTACTTTGCCTTTTAAAAACGAGTTGGTTTTGCAAAGAAATTTCTTCACCGGCTGGTCGCCTTTATACGTGAAGTCTAATTTGAACGGCGTGAACCTTTTAAAATCATATTAAGAGGCTTTAGCTAGGTGTGCCGGCGAAAATGTTTTATTTTAGACATACATAACTTATTGGAAGTATTCATGTTTAGCACTGAAGCAACATATAACGCTAGTTAAGCCATTGACCGCAAAAATAACAAGCAGATTGTCACTCAAAAAGGAGTTATTTCATAGAAATACATTTTGAATAATTTTACCGTTTGGGTTAATGTTTTTGGAAAGAACTCCCAACAAGTTTTTTTCTAAAAAGACAATAGTATTGCTTGACTCTCGGCAAAGGTCAGATAATTTTTTTTCCGATTATAGCCAGATTTCCGCAAAGAAAAAGTTGTGTGGCTATAACAAGTTTACTTTGGATGTGAATAACCAATGAAAGATCCAAAATGTATACTCCCGTTAAAGTGGCATGAGCTGCCAAAATGTTTATATTTTGACGTAAAAACAGAATGTTGAAATTATTGTCTATTTTTCTCAAGACGTATAATTCAGAAACTTTTTAGTGTTTCTAGTCTCAAAAATGTACGATACAGTATTATTTTGAACTAACTTTGGCTTAGAATGAATGAATGGTCGTCCTGGTTATATACATTTTGTTTACTTTTCGAACACGTTTTCGGTTCGTACAGGCCACATACTGTATGGATTTTCCTCATTCCAACGCCAATCATTTTGTTTTTCGGTGGCCTATTACCGTCGTGACGATCAGAAATTATGAAAAAAGTGTGAATTTTGGCAGCTTATGACAGTAAGGTGAAGAATTACTTATGGATAACAACTTCTTGGTTTATTGGGTGACAAGTTGGGTGTTATCTTTGGGTGTTATCCATAAGTAATTCTTCACCTTATTGTAACCTTTCAACTTCTAATGCCATTGAAAGCTTATGACAGTTAAATCTACTCATGGTGTTATTAGTCAGTTCATATGTTGAACCTATGCTCTGTCTCCTATCTTAGAAACTTTAAGTTGCTCTGGGCTCCAATGATAAACACATAGCAGAAATAGAAGACATACGCGTGGTCAGAAGCGCGTATTGACCCTCTGTAGGAAAATTAAGACTCTCTGCCTTATAATTCACAGGTAAAACATAAATAGAGACCCGAGAAGTTCTAGAAAGAAATCGATAAGGTGAAACCCGATAAGAAATATTCCGTTACATGTTCAAAGAGTTCAGTAGTTCAGTAAGCTATTTTTATTAATAAGATAGGGTGGCTAAGGGTTTCCATTAAAAATCTCTAAAAGTTACTTGCAAATCTATAAATATTGTCAAAGCAAAGCCCACGCAGATCTAACAGGAACATAAACGAAGCGCCATGCCCTAAATTGTGTGTTAGTTCCTTGGCCACCTGGAAAAGACTGAGCTGTCTCAGTTACCAAGGCCTCACACAGACACCCGCCTTACGTCGAGGACATATACCCTCTAAGTTACCAAGCTCTCTTATAGACACCCTCCTTACGTCGAGGACATACCCTCTCAGTTACTAATGCCCTAGTCACAATGTCGGCGATCTGTCGGGGATTAGTTTGGCCGGGGGTCGTCGTAGAAAATAAAGAATCCTTGAACAATCCTATCAATAATCCTAATAAAAGTGGAGCAGACACATTGTCTGAGATTTTTTCAAGGATTTTGACCCGGCTTTGTCGAAAAATCGTGGAATTAGCCTCGAATTGCATCGGAGGCGATCGGAGACGATATCTGCGAGGGTCTTTTCTTTTAATTTTCCCCCACCCTGGGTATATGTTGTGGAAAAGGAGGGCGATTTACTACGATTCCACCGTACGATTCGTCGGAGACGATCACAGAAAGCGTACGAATCGTCGCAGGGGGCCTCCGAGTCAGTTTGAGGGCGCCGAAGACTACTCGCAGACATTTAATCGCAACCTGAATTTCCAATCCCACACAGAATCTTGCGACTAGTCTCAGATTATTCGGAGGACGCCTCCGATTAATCGGAGGGCATCGTTAGTCCTCGGAGATTGTGGTGAAAAATGGATGAAAAATCTTGCGAGCAATCTTTAAATTTTAAGTTCAAAGTTGGGGACCGCGACGGCTGTGGCGATGTCTAAAAAATCTGTGACAAGCCGCAGGCGTCCACAGAGCGTCTCCGACGGGTGCAAAATCGTGAGATCTGTCTCAAGATTTTGTTAAAATTTCCCGGGTTTTACCCATCGCCGACGCATCGCAACTGATTTGTGACTGAGCCATAACACATCGCACACAGGCACTCGCCTTATTATAAGTCGAGCACATATACCCTTTCAGTTATCAAGGCCTTACACAGCCGCTTGCCTTGCGTCGATGATATATAACCTCCCAGTTACCAATGCCTTACACAGACGCTCGCCTTGTGTCGATGATATATAACCTCTCAGTTACCAAGGCCTTACACAGACACCCGCCTTACGTCGATGATATATAACCTCTCAGTTACCAAGGTCAACGACCTTATATCGATGAAATATAAGCTCTCATTTACCAATGCCTTACACAGACACCCGCCGTGCGTCGATGATATATAACCTCTCATTTACCAAGGCCTTACACAGACACCCGCCTTATGTCGATGATATATGACATCTCATTTACCAAGGCCTTACACAGACAACCGCCTTGCGTCGATAATATATAACCTCTCAGTTACCAAGGCCTTACACAGACACCCGCCTTGCGTCGATGATATATAACCCTTTCAGTTACCAAGGCCTTACACAGACACCCGCCTTGTGTCGATGATATATAACCTCCCAGTCACCAAGGCCTTACACAGACACTCGCCTTATATCGATGATATATAACCTCCCAGTCACCAAGGCCTTACACAGACACTCAACTTGCGTCGATGATATATGACCTCTCCGTTACCAAGGCCTTACACAGAAACCCGCCTTGCGTCGATGATATATGACCTCTCCGTTACCAAGGCCTTACACAGACACCCGCCTTGCGTCGGTGATATATATCCTCTTAGTTACCAAGGCCTTACACAGACACTCACCTTGTGTCGATGATATATGACCTCTCCGTTACCAAGGCCTTACACAGAAACCCGCCTTGCGTCGATGATATATGATATATAACCTCTCAGTTACCAGGCCTTACACAGACACTCACCTGGTGTCGATGATATATAACCTCTCAGTTACCAAGGCCTTACACAGACGCTCGCCTTGCGCTGATGATATATAACCTCTCAGTTACCAAGGCCTTACACAGACACTTACCTTGCGTCGATGATATATGACCTCTCAGTTACCAAGGCCTTACACAGACAAGCGCCTTGTGTCGATGATATATAACCTCTCAGTTACCAAGGCCTTACACAGACACCCGCCTTGTGTCGATGATATATGACCTCTCAGTTACCAAGGCCTTACACAGACACCCGCCTTGTGTCGATGATATATAACCTCTCAGTTACCAAGGCCTTACACAGACACTCGCCTTGTGTCGATGATATATAACCTCTCAGTTACCAAGGCCTTACACAGACACCCGTCTTGTGTCGATGATATATGACCTCTCAGTTACCAAGGCCTTACACAGACACCCGCCTTGCGTCGATGATATATAACCTCTCAGTTACCAAGGCCTTACACAGACGCTCACCTTGCGTCGATGATATATAACCTCCCAGTTACCAAGGCCTCTTACAGACACCCGCCTTATATCGATGATATATAACCTCTCAGTTACCAAGGCCTCTTACAGACACCCGCCTTATATCGATGATATATAACCTATCTGTTTACCAAGGCCTTACACAGACACCCGCCTTGCGTCGAGGACATATACCCTCTCAGTTACCAAACTCTCTTATAGACACTCACCTTGTGTCGATGATATATAACCTCTCAGTTACCAAGGCCTTACACAGGCACCCGCATTAGGTCGATAACATATACGATCTCAGAAATACCAAAACAGAATAAGCAAGATTTACACTTAATCGTGTGTAATTATTGTCATCACCCGTAGGTCGGGAGTTTCCTCTAGGCAAAGACCCTAGGCCATTCCCTCTACTCCGCTATATGGTCGAGCTTACATTTTATATAATTGTGACGTCATCCAACTTCTCTTCTCTAAAATCTTCCAACAAAAGTCTTTTGCACAACATAAACGTTTTACCACCGTATATTTTTTTCTGAAGTTCTAAAGACAAAGATAAAACCTAGACCAAATTATGTGTACTGTCTGGGTACCAACGAGATTAAATTACGCTAAAACCAACAGCTGCTCTACTCGTAATAGCACTCCATGGTGTTATAAATGCGCTCTATATTCCACTCACTGCCCGTACTGCCGTCATTGTCTCTCCACGATTTTATGGGGAAAATAACCTACTAATACCACATAGACGCATTTAACTTTTCCCGAAGGATTACATTGTAGGGAATTATATCATTATTTTAGTCTTTACTACAGAAACAAAACACTCCTCTTAAATAAATGTTGCAAATTAGACAACACGAGTTCGGTATAAATCTAGTCAATTTGAAAATATGTCAGAAAGTCAATGTAACTGCTGCGGCATTACACAGTTTATAAAGTACACAAATCTAAATTTGACCCAAGTAAGTCAATGGAACTTTTCTCGACAACGGACGTCTTTCCATTAGTTTTTATGTTTTGCTTTATATATCTGATTCAAAGATCTGAGCGACCAAAATCAAGATGTAGATAATCGAGACAAGCCTTTTATCATTTTAAGCTTCAGACATTTATTTAAAAAAAAACTTTTAACGTACAATCTGGAGACTGGCATAAGTGAAAAGTTTCTAAAATAGCCGATAATTTTGGGCTTTACTCGGAAATTATCAACATATTGATAGCGCATACCCCCTTAAGACGATAATTTCAATACAGGCAAAGGCAACAGGGGGGATATATGATCGATGATTTGTGCCATTTATTATTCTCGCGTTTTCCCTTAGTTAAAAGCTAAAATTTCGTGTGTGTATTTTTTTCCTTTGGGCCCAAGCGAAAATAAGAAAACATGAGAGCGAAAAAGGAAATGGCGAGAACAAGAAATCAAGAAGATAAGAAATCAGGAAAGAACGACCCAACGCATCATTTGTTCTCTATTTTTTCCTGAAATTCGACCAAGACTCAATGCGAAAGTACTGTAAGAAAACGCGAAGTTTCTTCTTATTTTCGCTAGACTCTCCTGATGCTCTGCGCTGAAGCGAACATAAGAAAAAGCGAAGTTTTACTCTACCGGTAGTTCTGTCTGTGAATGCATCTGTCGTAGTGGTCGGGTTTTCATGCATGTGGAAGAAAATATATATATTTAAGAACAGTAAAACACACGGACACAGGCCTAACTATATGCATTAGTTATCAATTCTACTTAACGGAATGATAAAGTTTCCCATGGTTGAAATAAAAGTCAAACATATATATTTTTGAAAAGCGAGAAGCGGCAAGGCCGACGTGTCTGAACTAGTTATGCACTGTCAGCTACATCGATCACGCTGGCACCCATTTATGGGGGCCTGCCATATCTCCCAGTCTAGACTTCCTGGAAGTGAAGGCTTTCACTTCGAGTCTTGGTCAAAATTCAGGCGAAATAAAGAGTTTAAGAATGGCACAAATTGGGCGTTGGGTCGTTTTGGGTTGTTTTTTTTAATCTCGCAATGTTTTGTTATAGCCTTTGTGTTTTCTTATTTTGCTTGGTCAAATCAAGAAAAAAATATGAAAACGCGAAATTTTAGCTCTAAAACTTTGTGTTTTCTTATTTTTGCCTTGGTTTGACCAAGCTAGAATAAGAAATGGCACAAAACAGCCAAAGGAAACATCTATAATAAATCCTAACACCTAAAGTGCAATTATTACAGGATAATAGCATCTGTAGCACACGTGGAGTTGTGGTGAAATTGACGGACTTATATGTGCTTTTTAATAGTTGAGACAAATCTCTACTTATTCAATGCATACAAACCTGGCGATTTCGTTAATGAATATTCAAAAAAGGATTTCATACAACTTTTAAATTTACTTTATGGTATTTCGCTGATTTGTCATGCTGTGTAAAAGGCAGCCTAATATACGAAACGAACTGTGCAGAGAAGCTAAAGTTCTGGATGATTGGAAACATCAAAGACAGACCCGCAGAAGACACCGATATTACATCTATATTTATAAGCAAATTGCTTTTAGAAGTGCGCCATGACTCACCATGGCAATCTGTCACAGTTTCAAACAATGTCGACTGCCACATGAAAAACTTTCCAAAAGCACAGCAACAACAAAGCATAGCATAAATGACCAGCCTGTTATTACCAACGTGCCGTCATCTTTACAATTCGAGAACCCATTTGGAAAACGAGTATCGTTTTGTGCCGTCTTTTGAACAGTGGCCAATTGATGTATCCGTGGAGCGACAATGTTTATTTAACCACAATGCGAAGTGATATTATAAACTGTTTTCTATTTCACATACATAATTATTTTAAACAGGCTGGCAATTATATAGCCCGGATTTTCGGTCTAAAGGGCGACTTATTTTATATTTGGCTGGTAATGCGAATCACCCTCTAGTCCCAACCACTTTCCCAATAGATTTATGGTATAAGTCTTAATTTAAACGATACACTTTTACGCAACGCTAAATCCGGGAAATTGTCCTTTATTGAAAGACGAGACCTTAGGCAAGATTTTCAGGCACAAGGCTTGTAAGTAACTGTTGTTTTAGGAACGATTCTCCTTAAGATACTTGATATCTTCTACAAAACCATCGTCGGAACCCACGATTAAAACTGAGGCTCACGCTCACTTTACCCGTGGGACGAGTGGAAGTAAATCCGTCGTGTCTAATTTAGTATGCATGTAGACGTTGGTTGGTTCCGCGACAAAACACAAAATCTCACCAATCAGAATTTGCGTTTCGTAAGCATGTGGCAGTGTTCAAAATAAAGATGGACGTCTTTTCGGTTTTTACTTTAATTTGATAAACGTGTCTCCAACACTGAAGAATCCAAACGTTTATTAGAGAATGATTGATTGGCCCGAAAGTAATGGGCGTTACCGGAAAACGAGACTTTGTATCGCAGTTTGCCCAGGGGTAAAATGTGAGCTTGCTGAGAATTTAACCCTGGGCATCCGAGGATGCCACAAAAGTGACCAGAGAGCGGACACAGTTGACCTAATTTTTAAATTGCGCATGCTCCTCAAAGCTCCCTCTGGCGGTGCCGAACAAACGACCCGTGGCGTTTGTGAAAATGGAGATCTGTCACTGGTGCAGGGCGGAAATAGGTCATGACCGAAGATATATGACTGGTCGTTTAAATGTTTTACTATGGCGGTTACGTCAGGTTGAAAGCCAGTGGACTTCGAAACAAATATTGACTGCATATGGGAAAGTTTACCACGTTACAGCCGCCTAAGTTTGACAAACTCCTTCTTCGTGATCTTTACTATCGGAATGCAGTGGTAAATATTTCATTCTTTGCTTATTTGTTGTGAAATTTGCGCCGCCGTTTTTTTTTTTTTTTTTGGGCGGGACAAGTTCAAAAATATCGTTTTTTTCATCATGGAAGTATCCTGGCCTATGACGAATACGGAATAAAAAAATTTAAAAAAATTCTGCAGGACCCAGATTTCTCGGCTAACAATTATACATCTTACATTAGTGTCACCACATGTTGTCATCTGTACATAGGTACACTACGTGTTGTCATCTGTACATAGGTACACTACGTGTTGTCATATGTACATACATGTAGGTACACTGCGTGTTGTCATCTGTACATAGGTACACTACGTGTTGTCATATGTACATAGGTACACTACGTGTTGTCATTTGTACATATGTACACTACGTGTTGTCATATGTACATAGGTACACTACGTGTTGTCATCTGTACATAGGTACACTACGTAGACATTTTCTTCAGAGAATCATGAAACTGACAAAGTTTCAACAGAAGTCTATGAATGGGGAAGTGTGAAACGTCCCATTACACCGTATTCAGGACATTGACGCCTTTTGATCCAGATGTTACCTGAAACAGCGCCCTCTCTCGGATATTCAGAAACTGTGGCCTTTCTTCTGTTCCTCGTATGAACTACTATGGGATGTATAAGAAAACAAAAGATGGCAGACGTTTTGGATGTGACAACAGTACTTGATGGAGCAAAAGTTAAAGAACTTTATATAGTTGAAAATGAGACAACGAGCCTTGGTTACTGCATTATTTGCACTGCTGTATCGCTAGCGCTCTGTATGGGATAAACAGAGTCCGTTCATTTGGAGAAATTATTCGTCATTGTGTATTTGGGTTTAAAGCTAGAATTGAGGCTAGCTGCAACTTAATCTTGTGTACATTGAGAAAGTCTGACAAATACGTAACATCTCCTCTCATTGCCAAGTGGCACTCACTACTGTGTTGATTACGTAAAAACTATAAGCTGATACTTTGTTTTTTTTTCCACTCACTCCATTTGTGTATGTACTATGGACATTTATACATGTAGTCTGAAATAAAGAATATTATTTGAAACGATTTGAGTCGAAATTTAGATATCAGAGTCGCCTGCTCGGTTAAGCTTGTATCAGAACCAATACATTCCCCGAACTGCGCTTAATGGGATAGCCGATAGATATGATAGTCCAGTAAAAGGAGAGTGAATTTAGTTTCTGATTTGAAATTACGCAACCGTTGACATTTTCAAAATCTACCTAAATGTCGACAATGTAATATTAGCAGACTGAAGGCGTCAGGGCCCTGAATACGGCGTAATTTGACCTTTCACACTTCTCCCTTCATAGACTTTTGGTTTCACTGACAGCGTTATGTGGGTACTTATCAGTCCATGCATCACCAGTGTCTCGATTCTACCCAACCAATAATTACTTCCAACATCTTACATTATGTGAGTGAACTTCACGAATGGTTCCAAACACACGCATTTACTCTACGTACCCAATGACAATAAAGTGTTACACATAACACTGTCTTCTTGAAAACCGCTTCTGGTCGTTCTTTGTTTACGCACAGTTTATATGACGTAAACATTTCCAATCCAATCCCCGGTCTTGTGAATAGTTCTTAGTATCTCCTATATATTGTATTGGCTCTGTTGTCATGCTATAATAACGCGTGTTAACAAATACATTATTCATTAAGTTACCTCTTATGTAAGAAAATGAACGCCAGTTCCGCCTTAACAAAGGCCCACTAGGAAGCACTACAAGATCTATATACTAGGTTAATGGGTAGCTGACCCGTCCTATTAAAGGTATACGGCAATATATGAACGACCTATTCTAGTGGTATCAGAAATATTTCGAAAACCACCGAAACACTAGCAAAATTCTAAATAGTTAGTTACCCATCATATTGTATGTTACACTAATTGAGACGGTAGCTTCAGGGTGTTTGCTAACTTATAAATAATTGGACGCCATGTCTATTGTTTGTAGGACGATACTCTAAAATTACTTTGTCGTTATATTTGTAACCGAGTAACAAAATGCACATAGCGGAAGTGCCAACATTAAAAAGCATTACCCTCTGTCTCCCCAATGACGTTTTAGAAGGCAATGGGTACTTTGTCCGTGTTCTACCTTACTACAAAGTTCATCCTTGATTTCTGGTAAATCTACATTTGTTTAATTTACATTATATGAATTTTGTGGGCAGAAGAAGTTATCGACAACCATGACTGTTTAATCATCGAAATATTCAATGACCATACGTATTATGATTTATATAATGGAGACCTTGTCATCGTTTGTGATGACGCGTTCAGTGTTGATCAAGTGGCTGCTTATACTGCTAGAACGGCTCTAGAATATTTATTGGCATCATCTGTATATTAATGTTTATATTATTATAGGCGAAGGGGAAATATTAGGATTAAACACCAACACACGTAAAAGGGTTATTTATTGTTCCTCTGGCAAGTCTACGAATATTTTGGTTATTAGTTAGTAGCATTGCGCCGCTATTTCCGGATTGCCATATCATGGTATTGTTTCATTCATACGCAATTATGACTTTTTTGTTGTACATCAACAGCTATTTAATGTGTATGGAGCTTCGAATGCGTTTGTTTGGATAATGGAAATTTATACAATTTATTCCAGACTGCCAGTTCAATATTGATCTTGAAGCTTCGGTTATCGCTGACGAACAGGTTTCCGGTTGTTCGTAAACTGCTGTCTGGTATCATAGCGGAGTTAACCGTTGATAAACTAAAACGACACTCTTCTTACCGTCCCTAAATGATTGATAGGCTCGTTGCGTTATTTTGGAGCCCTCATACACTTGAGTTTCCATGGATTGATTTTACAGTTTATATACAAAATGTAAATTTTATCAAAGTCTGACTTCCTTTGTTTTATAAGGTTTGTTTATAGTCTTCTTTTTCTAAACTGCGGTTTCGTGTGAAATATATCACGAAGACGAGCATGCATGCACATAGGCAAGAATCTGGTGGAAAATTTGGGCATACACAGCTAGTTTTCACACCTCAATATCTGCATGTTATCACTTGGGGAGTGAGTGTCGCATGGTCGTAAGCATCTCCCTTGTGCAGATGGTAAATGAAACTTCAAAACCGTGAAGTACCACACAGTTACCACTATGTTACTATAGGGAATTACAGATAAGTTACCATCTAATGACCACATGGTTACTGTGTTATCACCAGGTGGTTACCGTATGTTGGCAAATACCAAAGTACTTTGTTACAATAACCACAAGGAAAAGCCATGTTAACAGAAAATGTCTGTTTGGTCAGCGCCTGACCAAAATGTAACTCAGTTACCAGCCGGTTATTGTATGAAATGACAGATAAGTTACATATCGCCATATGTACCAGGTCCGCGGTGATCACATTGTCACTGTATTATTAGCTGGTGATTACAGTGTGGTAGAAAAGTACTTAGTTGCATCACCTGTGGTACCGTTATATTATCAGAAACTATCAGTTTTTGTCTTAGTAAGCACTGTAAATATAACTGTCAGTACCTGTAGAGTGAGTATTTCCCGTTTAATGAAATGTTGCCTCGTGCACGAGTCAGCGTCTCGCGGAAGGGAGGATTTTTCCTGGACTGAAATTGAGTTCCAAAAACAACTCAGCAATCAATAATACGGTCAGTTATAAAGTAGTTTTATTGTAACTTTTTAGCCCGCCATCATTCTGATGGAGGGCTATTCAAATCGCTTTTCCGTCGTCCGTCGTCAGTCGTCCGTCGTCCGTCCGTTAACTTTTTGCTTGTTACCTTTATTCCAAGAAAACTACCAGTCCAATCTTAATCAAACTTAACATACAACATCACCATATGGTCTTGTTGTGCACCGTACGTTTTCATCTCATTTGCATATTCAATGTGGCCACCAGGGGGCGATATTGTTTTTTTTTTTGTTACCTTTATTCCAAGAAAACTACCTGTCCGATTTTCACCAAACTTGGCTGACATTATCTCCATATAGTCTAGTTGTGCATCCTACATTTTCATCACAGTTTCATATTCAATATGGCCGCCAGTGGGCGATGTAGTTTTTTATTTGTTACCTTTATTCCAAGAAAACTATTAGTCCAATCTTAATCAAACTCAACATGCATCATCACCCTACGGTCTGGTTGTACACCGTACATTTTCATCTACAAATTGCGGACTAGGTACATTACCACTAGAAGTAGAAAGTCTTCATTTTTATCACAATTTACATGAATTAGTAACTTAGTCGACATATATTTTTTTAGAAAACACGAGAAACCTTTCGTTACACTCACATTAATCGCAATGTAGCTTGACACCACGTCAACGACATTGGACAATTAAGTGGCTAAAAACTGCGGCAAGAGGGTTTCCTATCAAATGTAATGTTTACAAGAAGTTCAACATAGTGTGCCTTGGAATCTTTAAATCAAAAGTTTACGTTCTGAATTTTGTATTGCTTTGAGACGTTTCCTTCTCTAGCGTTGATACCTTTGGTGAACAGCTTGCCGGTTACCGACAATTGCAGCTTCGTATTATTGCTTAATCGATGGAAAACTTGACGTTATTTTATATGCTTAAATGCATGATATGTTTGTTTTAAAATCCTGTAATTGCATTTGCCAATTGCTTCTGCTTCTGAGCGGACGGTCTGTTAGAATGACTTAATCGACCACAAGGGCCATATGTTGACAACTAAGCGTTTTTCAAAAAGACCCATAACAAAATGTTTCCTGCAAAAGTGAAATTCCCAGAATGTAGCCATCGTGCGTAACTATCCAGAAATTGTGACCTTCGACCTCGGCGCAACTTCTTCTTATCCAGTAAAAAAAACATTAACAAAATAGACACAGACACTAAAATTCATGTATATTCGGTGAGCAATAAATATGATTTAAAATAGCTTTATTTGCTCAATATCCAGTCAACCAGATATAAATGTACACACTTGTTATGTCGTAAAATTTCATTCAACCTTGTTCGTCTAAACAGAGCAATTACTACTGGTATAAACATTCGATATCAAATATTATATAATATAATTCAAATGAGCAATAAGAACATTATATCCAATGATTGGAATCCAACTGTATGTCCTGAATACAACTATAGGATTAGAAGACAGATTAGGTATGTGGCTAATTTTTATAACATAAACGTGTGGGTGGAAGAATTGGCCAACAAAGCAGATAGCTGACAAGAGGCAAGATTTTAAATTGTCGAGCTCAATATGCGGTAAGTATGTATCTTCAAATGTCCAAATGGTGACCTGGTGGGTAAAAATACTATGTAAAATGTTGTGTAAGTTATATTTCTATGACATATTGGTAGATTTCAAAACAGTTAAAAAGAATTTATTTGGCATTATTAGATTACTATTTGACACAAAAATGAATTTATGCTTTTGTTTTAACGTTGTTTTGTTTACTTAATTGTTGTGTCTTTAAATTTGTATTTGTCTGATTAAACTTCTTTTCACCGCCATATAGGTGAAATAAATGTACCTTATACTACGTATACAAATATTTTGCAAGACTTTTTTAATATTATAACTGAATAAAATATCTCGTTTTATCTATAGAGAAAAACACTGGATAAACTTTGTTAGACTGGATAACTCGGAATAAATATAACAATCTGGTTCCACAACAATCTGGTTCCTGTAGAACAAGCATTGTATGTGATATGTGGAAATATATCTAATTATGTTTACTTTTGCCATTAGAAAGATAATGTTATTGTTATTCCAGACCTCGATAAGATCGACTAATGGTTTATAACATACACTCACGCCACAATCTCTGATAGATATTTGTGCTCTCGTTTGAAATTCCACCGAGAGTAATATAATTTACTAAAAACAAATTTCTCAGTGGAATTTCGATTGGAATCTTTAACACGCACGTCACGGGTTGACATACAGCTTATTATACATGAAAACTATGCTTACTATAAACCATATACAATACGACGGAAGTTGTTTCGCAAATAATATTAGGTACGGAAATTTACTGCTTCATAAAAAGCAGACGGTGAACTCTGAAAATTCTAATATATGGCGTGAGCAGACAAGACTGACGAGGGTCCAGACATGAAGTCACGAGCCATATGATCAATACGGCCTTTGGCAGGAGGAAACTCCCGACATTCCGTTAGTACCTGGCAACTCTTCCACATACGGCGACCGAGTGAAAAATCCACTGATAAATTTGTACTTGGTACTTCGATGGAAACCCTGTGTCAGACGGAGGGAGCGACTCAGCCAACGAGCAACCCCCCCCCCCCCCCCCCCCTCGCCTCCTCTCTCCATAAATTGAACGTTTTTTTTTCTTGAGTTCTATATGATTGAAAATTAATTCATACAAACCATCTTATGTTCAGCATTGCGTTGTTCTGGTATATGTAGATTTATCTGGGTTGGCCATAGCAATTATCCAACCTATTTTGTAAAGGGCCGTACGTTTTCGTGAAATGATATACAGTTTTACCAACATTGAACAAGTATGATGGTAAAACGCATTAACTTGATATTCGTATATTTATTAAAACAAATGGCACAGTAACATGAACAACACACAAATAAGCCTTATGGGTTAGGACATGTGTTCAACTACAATGCGTCACCAGCCTCGTATTTTGAACAACTTTCTGTTCCTACGCAATATCTACCACTGAGTTATAAATTGGCCAGATTCTATCTCTGGAGACAAAGTTAATAGGACATCTTGACAAGAAAGATAGATAGGTAGCATTTATGGTGGATACGTACTGATGGTTCAGGGGAAGCTAATGGACTTCATCGACAGGCGGTCACGGATTGCTCTTTATATCATCCCAAGGTTTCATAAGAGCTTTTATATTATATGAAATCGTCACACTAGGAAGCAATATTACTTAAGAGTGATTTGTAGAGAAGAATTCATTTATTATTTTTTGTTTAGTTACATAACACGGATATCTTGATTTTACTCGTCAGGGTATACTTAGTAGCTCTAAGGCGTCGTGAAATCCATCGACACTTGTTCATCTGTATATATTTGTAACATCCCACAAGGGGTGAGAATATTATCACCATTCCATCCACACTTGCTCATCTGTATATATTTATAACATCCCACAAGTGGTTAAACTATCATCACCAATCCACCCACACTTGCTCATCTGTATATATTTATAACATCCCACAAGTGGTTAAAATATCATCATCAGTCCATCCACACTTGCTCATCTGTATATTTTTGTAACATCTCACAACGGGTGATAATATCATCCCCAATCCATCATCATTTGCTCATCTGTATATATTTGTAACATCTCACAAGGGGTGATAATATCATCACCAATCCATCCACACTTGCTCATCTGTATGTATTTGTAACATCTCCAAGGGGTGAGAATATCATCACCAATCCATCCACACTTGCTCATCTGTATATATTTGTAGCATCTCACAAGGGGTGATAATATCATCCCCAATGCATCATCATTTGCTCATCTGTATATATTTGTAACATCTCACAAGGGATGAGAATATCATCACCAATCCATCCACACTTGCTCATCTGTATATATTTGTAACATCTCACAAGGGCTGATAATATCATCCCCAATCCATCATCATTTGCTCATCTGTATATATTTGTAACATCTCACAAGGGATGAGAATATCATCACCAATCCATCCAAACTTGCTCATCTGTATGTATTTGTAACATCTCACAATGATAAGAATACCATCACCAATCCATCCACACTTGCTCATCTGTATATATTTGTAACATCTCACAAGTGGTGAGAATATCATCACCAATCCATCCACACTTGCTCATCTGTACACATTTGTAACATCTCACAAGGGGTGAGAATATCATCATCAATCCATCCACACTTGCTCATCTGTATATATTTGTAACATCTCACAAGGAGTGAGAATATCATCCCCAATCCATCCACACTTGCTCATCTGTATATATTTGTAACATCTCACAAGGAGTGAGAATATCATCCCCAATCCATCCACACTTGCTCATCTGTACACATTTGTAACATCTCACAAGGGGTGAGAATATCATCCCCAATCCATCCTCACTTGTTCATCTGTATATATTTGTAACATCTCACAAGTGGTTAAAATACCATCACCAATCCATTCACGCTTGCTCATCTGTACACATTTGTAACATCTCACAAGGAGTGAGAATATCATCACCAATCCATCCCCACTTGTTCATCTGTATATATTTGTAACATCTCACAAGTGGTTAAAATACCATCTCCAATCCATCCACACTTGCTCATCTATATATATTTGTAACATCTCACAAGGGGTGAGAATATCATCTCCAATCCATCCACACTTGCTCATCTATATATATGTGTAACATCTCACAAGGGGTAAGAATATCATCCCCAACCCATCCACACTTGCTCATCTGTATGTATTTGTAACATCTCACAAGTGGTGAGAATACCATCACCAATCCATCCACACTTGCTCATCTGTATGTATTTGTAACATCTCACAAGTGGTGAGAATATCATCACCAATCCATCCACACTTGCTCATCTGTATGTATTTGTAACATCTCACAAGTGGTGAGAATATCATCACCAATCCATCCACACTTGTTCATCGGTATACATTTGTAACATCTCACAAGTGGTGAGAATATCATCACCAATCCATCCACACTTGCTCATCTGTATGTATTTGTAACATCTCACAAGGGGTGAGAATATCATCACCAATCCATCATCATTTGCTCATCTGTATATATTTGTAACATCTCACAAGGGATGAGAATATCATCACCAATCCATCCACACTTGCTCATCTGTATATATTTGTAACATCTCACAAGGGCTGATAATATCATCCCCAATCCATCATCATTTGCTCATCTGTATATATTTGTAACATCTCACAAGGGATGAGAATATCATCACCAATCCATCCAAACTTGCTCATCTGTATGTATTTGTAACATCTCACAATGATAAGAATACCATCACCAATCCATCCACACTTGCTCATCTGTATATATTTGTAACATCTCACAAGTGGTGAGAATATCATCACCAATCCATCCACACTTGCTCATCTGTACACATTTGTAACATCTCACAAGGGGTGAGAATATCATCATCAATCCATCCACACTTGCTCATCTGTATATATTTGTAACATCTCACAAGGAGTGAGAATATCATCCCCAATCCATCCACACTTGCTCATCTGTATATATTTGTAACATCTCACAAGGAGTGAGAATATCATCCCCAATCCATCCACACTTGCTCATCTGTACACATTTGTAACATCTCACAAGGGGTGAGAATATCATCCCCAATCCATCCTCACTTGTTCATCTGTATATATTTGTAACATCTCACAAGTGGTTAAAATACCATCACCAATCCATTCACGCTTGCTCATCTGTACACATTTGTAACATCTCACAAGGAGTGAGAATATCATCACCAATCCATCCCCACTTGTTCATCTGTATATATTTGTAACATCTCACAAGTGGTTAAAATACCATCTCCAATCCATCCACACTTGCTCATCTATATATATTTGTAACATCTCACAAGGGGTGAGAATATCATCTCCAATCCATCCACACTTGCTCATCTATATATATGTGTAACATCTCACAAGGGGTAAGAATATCATCCCCAACCCATCCACACTTGCTCATCTGTATGTATTTGTAACATCTCACAAGTGGTGAGAATACCATCACCAATCCATCCACACTTGCTCATCTGTATGTATTTGTAACATCTCACAAGTGGTGAGAATATCATCACCAATCCATCCACACTTGCTCATCTGTATGTATTTGTAACATCTCACAAGTGGTGAGAATATCATCACCAATCCATCCACACTTGTTCATCGGTATACATTTGTAACATCTCACAAGTGGTGAGAATATCATCACCAATCCATCCACACTTGCTCATCTGTATGTATTTGTAACATCTCACAAGGGGTGAGAATATCATCACCAATCCATCCACACTTGCTCATCTGTATGTATTTGTAACATCTCACAAGGGGTGAGAATATCATCTCCAATCCATCCACACTTGCTCATCTGTATATATTTGTAACATCTCCAAGGGGTGAGAATATCATCACCAATCCATCCACACTTGCTCATCTGTATATATTTATAACATCCCACAAGTGGTTAAACTATCATCACCAATCCACCCACACTTGCTCATCTGTATATATTTATAACATACCACAAGTGGTTAAACTATCATCACCAATCCATCCACACTTGCTCATCTGTATATATTTGTAACATCTCACAAGGAGTGAGAATATCATCACCAACCCATCCACACTTGCTCATCTGTACCTAAACGAGATCATAACGCATTAATATGTAAGGACACGGTGCACTCATCTCAGTGCAACTAAAACACTGCTACCATAACATGAATTACTGGTATTACTATCAGAGGGACAAAGACCAACTGTTTCCACATATATTCAGCCCAAAGTTTGTTAGAATATGTCCTGCATATGTTCCACGTTTACACTTTTAAAATCAATTTCCCAGCCCGAAGTTCGACAAGGACACGACGTCCACACCAACAGATATCAAACCTACGTATTTATCGATGCAAGGAGCCATCAAATCATTTCTCCTTTTTTATTGCATTTAACCGCGGTTCTTACATCATTATAAAATATCCTTATTCAGTGACAACAATTCTTCCTAAATCAATACTCAATGAGCACAACACAATGTATGTTTAAAAAATCATGAGAGGTTTTACTGAAAAATGAAGCTATTAGAAAGAAATCACCCAGAACACTTCCAATACTAACCACAGAGTTTCAGGGGATTGGTATGTACCTAGAAATCGCGTCAGTTCAACAATCATACTTTTTGTTAATGTTGCCTCAGCTTATATGGCGATGTTTAGATTGAGGAGTCCAGTTCATAATCGCACAATCCATCATGTTTTTCTTTGTCAGTTCCATTTAGTAGCAGATAAATACATGTCCAATTGGCGGATAAAAAATATTTCGCAATTTTATTCTTTTACTCTGTTTCATTGTATGCAGAAACTATATGACTCATACCGAAGATTGATCTTCAAGCTAAAGTAGTTTGCAAGCATGCACAAAACTTAAGGCACCACGCCACTAACCCTAACAGCATATGAGACAAATATAAAACACAGACATTTAATGATAAAATAAATTATTTTTTTTATTATCAAATTTATTATATGATTTTTTCCATTTCAGCCACTTCAACATCAAGTATTGCTTCCCCTTGTCTAACGAATGAAGCGAGACGGGCCACGGGAGTGACTGAAAGTTACTGTAAATGAATTTTATCACACTTGGTATTATTTTTCCCATACAAACTACACTAAGACGAAGCTTTTGTGCAAATAAATATTTATCACGCTCACTCGAATTATACGATGTTCGAAGCACCGCCTAGATAGAAGCAGGTCACAATTTCATTTCTCGTTTGCGGTAATATTAATGTCTGCTCTCACAGCACCTTCCCTAATTTTTGTTGAACCAAATCCTTTGGTGGGGGCCTTAAACAGTCCTTTGGGAGTATTTTAAACACAATTTATTCATAGGTTGAAGGTGCACAGTTTTCACTATCATTACAAACAGCTGATACGGGTAACTTTGCAAATAGCCAATAATTTCAACATTCTGTTTTAACGTCAAAATATCAACATTTTGGCAGTTCATGCCACTTTAATGCAACCGCACCGGTTAACAGGTAAAAAGCTGAGTTTTTCAATGACAGAGGTTACAGTAAAAATGGCACCAGTGCCGCAATCGACATTGGTACAAAATTTTACTCTTGTATAGCTAAGGCGTTACGTTTACCTAATCCTTTATAACATCTATGGGGTAAGTGAATGTCTATTGAGTGGTAAATTCTGGCGGTAAATACAATCGTATGACACGGGTCCTCCTGTCTGATCTTAGCAACGTGGAAAGATTCGTGAACGTCGCCTTAATATACATACACACCTGGTGGGATCATCCTGAAATTTTGTGGAAGGTATCTATACGGATTAGTCAAGTTAACATCACTATTCTATCGTCGAAATGCCCTCTGGGGTATATAAGAATATCATTGGGATGATAAAATTGTCGCACTGAGTCTGACTGATAAAATCCCAAAAAATCAATGTTGAAAGTTGAAACAAATTTAAGGTCAGTTTTTGAGCTTGACAAAGTTTAATCAACGGTTTGTTCCTCGCTGCTCCTCTATTGCAGCTTACCGATATGACAAAAAAGGCCGGCTTAACAAGTTGGTCTAGACTCCTAATTATGAGGAAGCGTTTGAAAGATAAACGTTGTGAACCAATTTTGAAATTGTCAGATTTTAGTAGAATATTTGTACTACGTTTCGATGCTTCGGACTTTGGTATCGGTGCGATCATTCTCCAAGAGTTCGAAGATTAATTATATCCGATCGCTTATGCTAGTAAAATGCTATTCGATCGCGAGTGGAGGTACTCGGTTATTGAGAAGGAATGCCTGGCAATAATTGGGTCCATTCATAAGTTTATGACATACTTATGGTAATGTGCTTGTCTTACAGACGGAACATAAACCACTAGATTTTGTCAGAAGAGAAAAAGTAAAAAAAAAAACGCGTTGCTCTTACAGTCTATGAGTTTTTTTGTACAGGTAATCAAAGATAAAAGCAACATATGGCAATTCAATCTATTCTTACTGTATAATTTTATTGCCAGACATTCCTTCTCAATAACTGAGTACCTCTGCTCGCGATCGAATAGCATTTTACTAGCATAAGCGATCGGATATAATTAATCGGTAACCGATTTCTATACTCTGTCATACTTGATTAGTCAGCAGTGGAGTACTGTGTATCGTGATTGAAGGCCGTAGAAGCAACCCATTATGTGCATATATTTGTTGACCTATAGGTCAAAGCACCCAGTTTATATTTTTCAGCCAATGAAGATTGATCTCGGTTATGATACCATTAAGTTTTAATGTGTTTTCTTTTTTTTTAAATTTTAAACCAACTTTGAAATACCAGTTTGTCTAACGACGCCCAAAACGCTCTGTAACTATCTTAACGAGTAGAATTAAATTCTGTCTCTGTAAGCAATTGTCTATGGCTAAACCTTGTTACACTTTCCCTTTTCGGACCGAGCCAGACACATACTGGAGTCATTTCACAACCCAGTAGGACTGACCAGCTTGAAACTGAATCCCAGATACTGAAGTGATTTTAAGTTCATCTATCAGCTGATTAATGAGAACATGAGCCACAGGGATACGAACTTGAATGAGTGTGAACTGTTGTAACGTCATACCGTGACAACGGTAAAATAACCCGTGACACTCCATTTACCATGCGTTTTTTTATTTTTTGTAAATCGATTACAAACTTGTAGTTACAGAAATGTCTATAACTAACCAACAATGTTTCTTATAAATCAAATTTAGGGTGCTCGTGATTATAGAGCTGCTATAGATAAACACAAAAGAAAGCACGTTCTAACGCTTTAAATATTCTCAAAATAAGTTGCGAGCTCTATTGTTTTTAGTGTTAAATCCCTATATTCACCATTTGGCCAGTTTTTCTCGCTGATCAGAAAATTCAAAACACGTTAAATTTTGTAGTTATTACAGCATACAAACTATTTTGTATTCAAATTTCTTGGAGTATACATTAATGATCTCTGCAATTGGAAAGATCATATAAACTACCTCTGTACTAAAATATCAAAGAACATAGGAGTAATAAATCACTTTAAACAACTTTTAAATAGGAAAACACTTTTTATGCTTTATTATTCAATTATTTTCCCATATCTCTCCTATTGTAATCTTGTATGGGGAAATACGTTTGAAACGCATCTAAAGCCACTTGTTAACCTCCAGAAACGATCGGTTCGTATAATAACTCTGTCCCATCGTCTAGAGCATACTGCCCCGCTATTTCGAAAATATAATTTATTACCAATTCAAGCGCTTAATGATTTCCAAGTCCTCATTTTTGTCCACAAATTTATTTATAATAATTACATGATCCCGTGTAAATCTCGTTTTCTTTTTCATATGTATAATCACTATCATAGTTATAGTACTCGGTTCTGCACACTTAATTTGATTATTCCTTTGTATTTAAGCAACTTCTCTAGATTTTCTCTGAAAACCAAAGGACATAAGGCCTGGAATAAAATACCAACATCAATCAAAAGCAAACAATCGCTATCACTGTTTAAACGCAATTTGTTTACTTATTTAGTATACACTTATTGTTGATATGTGGCAGTTTGGAATGGTCACGACATTTTGTGTATTTTTGTACATACGTTTTGTAGCTTTCTGAAACTTACCATTCGACATTGTTTATTTCATTATTTTCTAATACTAAACGGGATATAACAAGCCCCCCTGGGGTTTTACTCCCGCCATGTTTTGTATTGTTATTATGTATCTATATTGTATATCATGGTGAATAAGTTGAATTGAATTGAATTGAACTCCATTAGCCCTGTCTATACATCAAAGAAATTTAACCACAGCTTTGCGTTTGGTTCCGTTAAAAAATACACCGAACGAAAGCAGAAAGAAAATCATTCTTTTTTTTTCTTCAGCAAGTCTTTTTTTGAAGAAACGTGTACCTGATGTGTGTAAAATCGTCCCTGAAAAGGTACCTAGCCTGATGAAATATTTAACATCCCTATTGGATTTTATCTTAGAAACATAACCAGCGCCAGCGGTAACATTCAGTTTATCAACATTGTCTTAGAGTGGCATCAGCTGTCACAATTAAGATTTTCACGAAAATTTGCAGCTCATTGAAAAACTAAACCAGTCAAACAGAATAAATTAATTATTCAAATTAAGTCGAAAATGTATCGCTGTTTGTTTGTTTTGAAACTGTAAATGGGCAGGTCCTTTTGTTTCGTAAATAGCAGGCGATATGGCTGGTGTTTTTCAAGCAATTTTCCCTTTCGCTTCCTTTTCTTCCCCCGAGCGAACAAAGAGAATCATTTCTAAACCAAACCAGACCGTTTTTGACAGGTTCTAAAGACTTTAAAAGAGCGTTGCCATATAGTTTAGCTGTGATCTGTATATAGAGATCGGCATAGCCCCTGGTTTTTGAATACCTAATTCAGCCGGGACACACGAGATCATTTTTGTTTGTTTGATATTTCTAAGCAATTACCTAACGTCCAGTTCTGATGCTGGTAAGTACAATTATCATTATAAAGTATTAAACTGTAAAAATGGAACAGGCTGGCAATTATCATTATGAACTATTAAACTGTAAAAAGCCATTATCATTATGAACTATTAAACTGTAAAAAGGGTCAGACTGGCAATTATCATTATGATCTATTCAACTGTAAAAAGGAACAGACTGGCAATTATCATTATGAACTATTCAACTGTAAAAAGGATCAGACTGGCAATTATCATTATGGAGTATTAAACTGTAAAAGCCATTAACATTATGAACTATTAAACTGTAAAAAGAATCAGACTGGTAATTATCATTATCAGATATTAAACTGTAAAAAGAATCAGACTGGCAATTCTCATTATGAACTATTAAACTGTAAAAAGAATCAGCCTGGTAATGATCATTATGAACTATTAAACTGTAAAAAGGGTCAGACTGGCAATTATCATTATGAACTATTAAACTGTAAAAAGGGTCAGACTGGCAATTATCGTTATGAACTATTAAACTGTAAAAAGGATCACCCAGGCAATTATCGTTATGAACTATTCAACTGTAAAAAGGATCAGACTGGCAATTATCATTATAAACTATTAAACTGTAAAAAGGGTCAGACTGGCAATTATCGTTACGAACTATTAAACTGTAAAAAGGATCACCCAGGCAATTATCGTTATGAACTATTAAACTGTAAAAAGGATCAGACTGGCAATTATCATTATAAACTATCAGACTGGCAAAGGTCATTATGAAGTATTTAACTGTAAAAAGGGTCAGCCTGGCAATTATCATTATGATTTATTAAACTGTAAAAATGATCAGACTGGCAATTATCATTTTGAAGTATTAAACTGTAAAAAGGATCAGACTGGCAATTATCATTTTGAAGTATTAAACTGTATAGAGCATCAGACTGGCAATTATCATTATGAACTATTAAACTGTAAAAAGGATCACCCAGGCAATTATCATTATGAACTATTCAACTGTATAAAGGATCAGACTGGCAATTATCATTATGAACTATTAAACTGTAAAAAGGAACATACTGGCAATTATCATTATGAACTATTAAACTGTAAAAAGGGTCCGCCTGGCAATTATCATTATGGACTATTCAACTGTATAAAGGATCAGACTGGCAATTATCATTATGGACTATTAAACAGTAAAAAAAATCAGCCTGGCAATTATCATTATGAACTATTAAACTGTAAAAAGGATCACCCAGGCAATTATCATTATGAACTATTAAACTGTATAAAGGATCAACCTGACAATGATCATTATGAACTATTAAACTGTAAAAAGGATCAGCCTGGCAATTATCATTATAAACTATTAAACTGTAAAAAGGATCAGCCTGGCAATTATCATTATAAACTATCAGACTGGCAAAGGTCATTATGAAGTATTTAACTGTAAAAAGGGTCAGCCTGGCAATTATCATTATGATTTATTAAACTGTATAAAGGATCAGACTAGCAATTATCATTATGAACTATTAAACTGTAAAAAGGATCACCCAGGCAATTATCATTGTGGACTATTCAACTGTATAAAGGATCAGACTGGCAATTATCATTATGGACTATTAAACTGTAAAAAAGATCAGACTGGCAATTATCATTATGAACAATTAAACTGTAAAAAGGAACATACTGGCAATTATCATTATGAACTATTAAACTGTAAAAAGGGTCCGCCTGGCAATTATCATTATGAACTATTAAACTGTAAAAAGGATCAGACTGGCAATTATCATTATGAACTATTAAACTGTAAAAAGGATCAGACTGGCAATTGTCATTATGAACTATTAAACTGTAAAAAGGAACATACTGGCAATTATCATTATGAACTATTAAACTGTAAAAAGGGTCCGCCTGGCAATTATCATTATGAACTATTAAACTGTAAAAAGGATCAGACTGGCAATTATCATTATGAACTATTAAACTGTAAAAAGGATCAGACTGGCAATTGTCATTATGAACTATTAAACTGTAAAAAGGATCAGATTGGCAATTGTCATTATGAACTATTAAACTGCAAAACGGATCCGCCAGGCAATTATCATTATGAACTATTAGACTGTAAAAAGAATCAGACTGGCAATTATCATTATGAACTATTAAGCTGTAAAAAGAATCAGACTGGTAATTATCATTATCAGATATTAAACTGTAAAAAGAATCAGACTGGCAATTCTCATTATGAACTATTAAACTGTAAAAAGAATCAGCCTGGTAATGATCATTATGAACTATTAAACTGTAAAAAGGGTCAGTCTGGCAATTATCATTATGAACTATTTAACTGTATAAAGGATCAGACTGGCAATTATCATTATGAACTATTAAACTGTAAAAAGGGTCAGACTGGCAATTATCGTTACGAACTATTAAACTGTAAAAAGGATCACCCAGGCAATTATCATTATGAACTATTAAACTGTGTAAAGGATCAACCTGACAATGATCATTATGAACTATTAAACTGTAAAAAGGATCAGCCTGGCAATTATCATTATAAACTATCAGACTGGCAAAGGTCATTATGAAGTATTTAACTGTAAAAAGGGTCAGCCTGGCAATTATCATTATGATTTATTAAACTGTAAAAATGATCAGACTGGCAATTATCATTATGAACTATTAAACTGTAAAAAGGATCACCCAGGCAATTATCATTATGAACTATTAAACTGTATAAAGGATCAACCTGACAATGATCATTATGAACTATTAAACTGTAAAAAGGATCAGACTGGCAATTATCATTATGAACTATTAAACTGTATAAAGGATCAGCCTGACAATGATCATTATGAACTATTAAACTGTAAAAAGGATCACCCAGGTAATTATCGTTATGAACTATTAAACTGTATAAAGGATCAGACTGGCAATTATCATTATGATTTATTAAACTGTAAAAATGATCAGACTGGCAATTATCATTTTGAAGTATTAAACTGTAAAAAGGATCAGCTTGATAGGCTGCTAGCGTACAGCTAGCTCGAACATGTATCTCATATCCTATGCATACAGATAAGTTTAAATAAGATGTAAAACTAATTACATGACGATATGATAGTTACTTGAACTGGTGCCTCATTATCGTTTACAGGTTGTCAATTTTGTGGATTTAATGATGTTGTAAACCAACAAAGACTTCTGATCAACATGTTTGCATGGAAGAATGGTCCTAGCGGTGCGATTTTTTGCCAATGTCTGTTCTACTATTTCAATTTGTAGCAAAACTAATTAAGATTGACATTGAAATAAAAACAGTGGTAAAGTCAGTAGCCGGTGCGATGATAATAACGTACACAATTCAAATAGTCGGGATAATTTGGTATGAGCTGCCCAAATTCGGACTTTTTGTCATAAATTCCAATTGCCAAGAGAATTCCAACGTTTGTTGAACCTTGAAAAACTAAAGGATTGACGTTCATATGAACAATATTGGTAAAGTCAGTAACACGAACGAACCGATGAAGAGTGCAAACGGCTGACCCAATTAAAACAGCGGGGATGTATGAGTACATTTTGGTATTTGTCGTTCCTTATAAAAACTACCTAAACATACATCTGCAAGATTGGCATCAACGGATTGGCTATATTTTGTACTTTTTGATAGAAATAACGAAATTACGAATAAATCTGTTTCTACGAAATTTTCTCCATAGCTCATGGCTTGATAAATATATTTTTCTTCATAGTAAAATTGTATATTCGGAATAATTGTGTCGCCTTTGACACCCAAAGGATTGTCCCTTCTTGTTATTCAATCCCAGGGCTTTATACTTTTTTCTTAATGGAGACTGGTTGAATTTAAAACTGCATGAATACTATTTAGGAAGTATAATAAGGCAAGGTTAGGTGCAGGGTGGAAATCTAAAAAAATATGGGATTCGGTCTGTTGACAAAAGACCGATAGATGTAAGATGTTTTTGTCTGGGGGACAAAATTTGTCCAGTGATCAAATTCTGTTCGAGACCCCCACAACGGCAGCGGAAAGCATGAGTTGATTGATGTTTTAGGTACCCCAGATCTTCCGATGGCAACGATTTCATGAAGGGCTAGCAAATGAAAATCTAGTCAGAATTTATTTATTGGATTGAACGACATTTGAACCCATTTACCGATCGATGTAAGGCATCATAAAATGTCACCTCAAACAACTAAATGCAGGAAGCCACGAAATATAATTGAAGACAATAGAATAATTCAATGTCGATCCGAACTTGTACCTGTCTACATATATAACATATATACAAGCTGCAATTTGCAGGAACAAGAAAGTTATTGTATCATGAATAATTCTAGTGCTTTGATTAATAAATTAATAACATTTCACCCCAAAATACGTTGATTAAAACTATTATTGAAGCCGATCGTAGCAATCCAAACCCCCCACCCACCTATGGTCTTTCTGATTAAAGAAAGGCACCTTGGTTCGTTCGCAAATATTCGTGAATTATCGTTGCTTTCCGCCAGATTTCTAAAAATAACCTTTAAAAGTACGGCTCGAGCTTTGAGCGGCGGTAAACATGGAGAAGTAAAGCGCCGCTCAATGCTCGCTTGTGGCTAGCACCCACTGCTAGGCCACTGCTTATAGTGTGGCCGGTTCATACTGAAACACATGTCATGTTTTTCACAGCGCAGCTGCAGCGCGGCTACAGCGCGGCTCAAAGCTCATAGTGTGGCCTCGGCCTTAGGTTAGTTTCGAAAATTGGGTCAACTCCTAGATGTGTAAAAATCACGATTTAAAGCGATTTAAGACGCTTATACAGTACTTCGACAGGGTTCGACTTTTGTTTACATAAAGAGTTCATAAATAATCAGATTTTCTTTCCAAATTAAAAATACTAAATATTGTCAAAACTATTGAATTTTGGCAAAAACTGTTATCTGGATAATAGGGGCGAGTGGGATATCCAATGTTCAACTAAAGTAAGGCAGATTAGTTTGGTCGGATATTAATTGGTTACTTAGTTGATGACTTGTCAGCATCAACTCAACTTGCTGGCTCTCAGCTGAATTGGCTGTCTTCATTTTACGTGGCGAACTGATAGTTGTCCAACATTCGACGTATCCTTCGCCAATTGACCCTACGCAGACTCCGCCCCTCACGAGCGAATCGACCAATCAGCTTGTCGGAATTGCCCCACACCTCCAGCTCCTGACCGACCTCGGACAAACAAAAGCGAAAAATGGCGATCGAATAATGCTATGCGTGTCAAACGGATTCTTCTGAAATTACGTTTATCTGCTATTTACTTTTTGGCACGGCAAAGTATTTAGTCGGATGATGATCATTGCTCATTTCCACACCAAAAAGAATGGTTACACACTGTTGTTAACGGCTGTTACCCTCCGACAGTCGATATATGATATGTGCGGTAGCGGCGGTACAATCAGAATCAAGGAGTATAGATAGTTTATTTTAGTATTTATAATTATACTTAGGGTACGGTAGTTTATTTTCACCGCGATCCCGTAGCTAAAGCCACATTTTATATTGCCTATTTTTCGCTGTCGAAAGTGGATAAAAACTTTTAGTTTTACTAAGTTTTAGAATACCCAAAAATGCGAAGACGTGACGGCCTACGGTAAAAAAAATGGCACTTCGAGTTAGATTTAAACGAAAATCTATCGTCTGTGAAAAAAAATTCAGCTTAGACTATATAGGCTAATTTCATATGAACGGAAGAGTAAGTTTTGGTGAGGTTGCCATTTTTCCTATGGACTGTGGGTATCACATACCAGTACGTGAAAGGTACACAATGTGTACAAATATATACGAACATTCACTGATTCAGATTGTGAGGTTTTTCAATACTTTGTTTTGTTGTTGGGCATGCCGAGAAGGTACTAGTACTAGTGACCTAAATTAAATTAAACTTGGCAAACACCATCTAGAGGGAAATAATCTTTAGCATACCGAAAATAAAACATCTATCAATAAATCAGTCCATCAATCTAAAGCTCACAGGATGGCGGCCAACTAAAATATACCAGGATCTTCAGGAAGTCCAGCAGCCTTTCAGATTGTATTTGTAGGCCTGTCACTAAAACCTCAGTTAGATTTCATCTATGGAATCTACACTCTGGATACAATGCTGAGTTTGTATGCACAAGTTTTCAAACTGGTGACCAAGAAAATTAATACAAAGAAAAACATATCACACAGATTAAATTTAATTATTTCCCTCCTCTCCTTAGTACATATATAAAGACATACTTCCTTAAAGTGGCATGAGCTGCCAAAATTCACACTTTTTCCATAATTTCTGATCGTCACCACAGTATTAAGAGGCCTTGAAAGCCATCGAAAAACTTAACGATTGACGTTAGAATGAGGAAAATTCATACGGTATGTGGTCTATACGAACCGGAATAGTGTTCGGAAAGTAAACAAAATTTAAATAACCGGGACGACCATTCATTCATTCTGAGCCAAAGTTAGTTCAAAATAATACTTTATCGTACATTCTCGAGACTAAACCGCTTCTGAATTATACGTCTTGAGAAAAATAGCCGATAATTTCAACATTCTGTTTCAACGTCAAAATATCAACATTTTGGCAGCTCATGCCACTTTAAGCATGGTTAATGCATATCTGCCTGATTGGATTTATGGTATTTATCATACCCGGTACTCAACTTTATTTCATGCCAACAAAGTCAAAATAAAAATCAGTGAATTCAAAACAAAAATATATTTTGCATAAAATCGAGATTGGATTGAATTATTTCAATACTGGTAAACAATTCAATCACAGAATGGAGAACAGTAAGTATAACTTGACGAGTATTTATGTGAAATGTTCAGGATGTTGAATCAGCTCTACACCTTATTTATTCTGTTGGCAAAATGTCTTTTAAATATTTGGGAGCAGTTTTCAGACAGGGATTTCTTTATGAATTGTTGAAATGTACAGAATCTGGTTTTCACAATTATGGCTTTTGCATTAAAAACGTTCATAGAAATTAAAAGTCAGGTTATATCTTGAGACCAGTCATGAATATGATGCCTAGTCTGAGTCTCCTAGAAGAACACCTCGCCGGTGATTCTGTCTGTAAGCGTTCTATAAACTGAAGTCTTCAAAAGGAAGTTTTTGTTGATACTCAATCCCTATTAGCTTTGGGGTTTTAAATTTTGGAAAACTTGAGACCGTCAAATTTTCCGACCTATTTTGGTATCAAAGAACACTTGTAAGTTGTATTTTCCTCCACTTTCCTGCCACAGTCTCTGTGTTTTACAATATTGTACTTTGACCCGAGGCACCTCTTGTTTTAGGGAAACGTCTCCTTTTGGCAATACCAAATTAGGGACCTATAAGAAATAAAAAGCAAAATAAGCAAATTACAATTGTGCTCTGATATATTACATGTAATTTTTTTAAAGTTGGGCTCAGCAACTATGTAAGTTTAATCCTTTGGAGTTATTATTCTGTAATATCACATATCGACAATAATATATAATTTTGGAGTATTCATTTTTAAATTATGACTGACATTAACACAAATGTTGTGTTGAGAGTATTCATTCAATTATAAGTTTTATACATCAACACTAACAGTAACACTAACGGCTGAACGACCTAGTTCTCATAATACGAAACTAATATATTTACTATGCAGACCAAATGACTTACAAACAATTTGATTAGTAAGAGGAAAAACTGATGACAGCAGGTCTACGAGGCATATCTTAGCAGGATTACAAATACCGGTACAATACATTGACAGTTGTTGTTGTATCGGTATCAACCATTTGACGCATCGTCACTAAGCCGTAAGCGAACAGCATAAAGTTTAAGTATTTAACCAATGACTTAGAATACATTCATTATCATTCTTGTAATCTACTTACCCAATCGCACATCTACATAGCGCCACTATCAGATGTATATCGGTGGTTGAAATCTCATGATTCACTTTCTCGTACGACGGAGTAATCATCGGAAACACCTTCACCTTGCCGAAATACTCGAAGGCACATGGATTTCACTCGCTGTGAACGATATTTTCACCCGTACATCGTGCATATATAGTCCCCAGACAGTTTTATTATACAGTCGTGCGCTTCTGGAGAACTGCAGACAGAAAGTTATCGGTAAGAACCGTGCACAGTTCAACCAACAACTACACTAGCGGCCATGTTTTGATCAATGTTTGTCCGAGGTGACCTCATTAGCATAAGTAGGCGGAGCGTCGCGTAGGGTCAATTATGACCGGGTCATCCGTAATATCTAAATATCGCATTTAGAACAAAAATATGAGGTTAGGACATCCATCGGGACAACAAGTCAGGATCCCCCCTCACATCCCACCCCACTTAACATTGTAACGTTACACCGTCATATAAGTTAAATGATAATAGGTATGGCGTCAAACATCTATCAATTAAACAGGTGGATTTCTGTTGAATTTGTTGAACCATCGTTCAAAATCGTAGACGTCCCAACATTTTTTCTCGCGTGGATTTCTGTTGAATTTTCTTGTGTTGTTGAGAACGTTTTTTCTCAGTTTGGCATGTACATAATTTTCTTCTAAATTGAGCTGCCAAAATAAGAAAGACAGATGATGAGAATACAAACCTACTGACGCCACGGAGTTGTTATCTGTTACGGAATGAATTCACTCGTTTTACCTTTTTAAAATAAACTTTCAAAATGAAAACAAAACCATCCTTAGAAAACTATCACAATACATTCATTTTATATTGTTGAATTGTCAATCACAGCTTTGATAAGTACATGTAGCTAAAACTTCTTTTATTTGTCTTACTGAACCGATTGTCTCAACCACATATCCGTCATGAATATTGTATTGTGTTTGTATGTACTTCTTCTCCTATGCCCTGTTATGGGCCTGAGAATAAACTGAATTGAATTGAATTGATCATTTTAAAAAAGCCGATATACTTGTTTTAACAAATGGAAAAAAACTTGCAGAAGTGTTCACATACTTTCAATTAAAAGTGTCGTTATAATTTTCGTTAAAAACGTTGTCAAAACGTCCATGTGTATGTTGTATTCAGCGTTATATGCGTGTAAAACACATCGTTTCTCAAAACTAACGCAGTCATACAGTTATAAACCAGTGTCATTGTGCAATAAAAAGTAGCTACTTCTATCAAATCACACGACGTCCTTTGTCCATCTCACTAATCCAGGATGTTAGCAGTTCTTTTAACATCCATTTTTTATGAAACACTCACATCAACTTTGTCATGCAAAGCAATACTTGTCGTATTAGTTATTTAACAACCTTAATGGATTTTCTCTGATAAAAAATGCACAGCACAAAGCTCGCTCTAAACACGGCGTCCTGTGCTATTACAGAAACATTATACAACATTAGACAACACACAAAAACGTTATACAACAGGATTTACACGAATAAAAGATGCCCTAATGAGTATTATGCTGCTGAATAAAGAGATAATGGGAGATGTAAACACTATTACAGGACTCGATGTTAGCATCATTACTATTCTCAAAAGACCTTGTATTTTGTATGTACATGTACGGATCAGATATATGTGCAACCAAATGGAATTATATTTTAGATGTCCTTACAGAAACACAAGGGCTATGATACGCCGACAAGGATATACCTTGCTTTTGAATTCACTCGGTTACTGTGCAACAAATTTGGTTTCAGTGTAATTAAATAACTTCTCTATCGATACCGATTAAGAAATACACACATGGTCTAAATGATGGTCTACAGTGGTCTAAGTAAAAGTCTTCATCGAATGACAATGAAAGTTTAAGGTACTGTAACATTTGAATCATTTCACTTATTCCGAAGGTGTCGTCGTCCAATAGGTTTTAATCAGTCAAGATCTAGATTTGTGAATGTATGTGCGAAATCGTGTGAAGAAGATCTTGCTTTCCGCCTATATTTAGTGTCCTTTATGCGTGTTTTGTTTTAGGAGGAAACACAGAGAAATACAATGCGTTCACAATTAAGATGAAGTAGCTGCAGATTGTTGTGCATATTCCCCACTCATTCTTTTTGACTACCAGGGAACTAAGGCTGTTTCTTTCCAACTTATTATTTCTGTCAGAAATATATTGGTTTCACAATTAAGATTAAGTAGATGCAGATTGTTTTTTACGTTATTCATATCAATAAATTCCAGTGTGATGTCAGAAATATTTCTACATCAATTAAATTGTGCAGATTTATTTTAATAATGAAAAACGGTTACCGTTGTTATCTGTCAAACAATCGATATCATTGCAGAAATTGTATTTAACGAAGTAAAAAATACGAAGA
The DNA here is from genome assembly GCA_963971465.1 of Lepidochitona cinerea. NCBI lineage: Eukaryota > Metazoa > Mollusca > Polyplacophora > Chitonida > Tonicellidae > Lepidochitona > Lepidochitona cinerea. Next base: position 1,391,049 of record OZ020560.1, read on the forward strand.
CAAATGTTAAATTTATCTACTTGCAGTTATATTCAGCCAGATAAAAATGTTTGTTACGGGTTGACTTTAGCGATATTTACTGATATCAATTACATTGCGTAAAGTGTTTTTTTATGTTTTAATCTGTATTTTTAAAACACTGACCTTATTTGACATTGAATTTAAGTGGTTAAATGTTAAATATATATATATATATACTGCTGTAGTATTATGTTGGCTCCAAACGGCTCTGTGTTGATAGTTTTACGTACTGTAGAGAAACCACATGCTAACCAATATCTGTCATCAGATTTAATTTTTACATTTCAGATGAGTAGATACATTGCATTAAGATAAATACTAGTGAATCTATAGTGAAATTGTCTTTGTAGGGCATCCATACACTCTATCAAACGAAAGTGTCAATATAACAAACGCTCCTCTTCACAGCGATCTGCCACCAATGGGTCGCGGGTTCGATTCCCACTCAGTCCAAAAATTGGAAAATTTTCTGACTGGGTTTTCACTCGAACGACCTATGTGGGATGGTTGCCAGTTACCAGCGGAAGGTCGTGGGTTTCCTCCGGGCACAGAGCCCGGTTTCCTCCCACAATAAAACTGGCAACGCCGCCATATAAGTGAAATAATCTTGAGCGCGGCGTAAAACACCAAACAATCAATCAATCAATCACAGCTATCTGTGCACGTCGAATATCGTGTATGGTGGATGTTTTGACGAGCTTTTTTTCAAAGAGTTACGGAAGATATATGTATATTTCCCTGTCACTTGTATTTTGTTAAAACACAAGGTCCTGCGATTGTGCTTAATAGTCATACCGATTCAATTGAAACAAACAAAGTAATTTGCCATGTGCCCATCGATGGCCCTTGTCAAAACATCCTCAAACATTCAGAGTAAACACCCAAATGAAAAGCTAAGCTGCGGCTATAGAAGTGCAAACTTGTATACAGTTGCCACACTTCTTTAATGCAAAATAAAATGAAAAGCAGATGTGCATTTTGTAATTTTCTTTAATAGTTAAAGTTTTAGGAAGCTTTTCATATGTGAATAGCAAACCTCGCATGGTAGATTCTTACAAACGAGTATCCTTTGAATAGATGTTGGATGATTTACGACTTTAGCAAATATAAATGCATATCAAATGGGGACACCCGGTGTTCCTAATTTTACATTTAGTTTTTTCTCTTGTTATTGTAATAACTGATTCGCAAAACCTACTATAGCATTCCCATTTCATATATGAGTTAAAGCTAAATGGTTTCACTTTATCATCTACTAATGCTATACATTCACTAAATTGTCTGTCAGATCAGCCGATAATTATATGATTGATGACATACGTTAAGACCAACTGACGCCACGTAACGAAATATAATGGGACGCAATAATAGAACATACATGTACATCAATGTTCCCTGAGGATTTACCAACAATTATTAAGACAGTCCATAACTGTCTGTATGACGATGGTTGGAGAGATCAGCAAAACCTATAACATTATCTAATATTATGTATTATATCTGCAGTAACAAATTATTTTCTATTTTATTTTCCCTTTATTTTACCGTTAAAATGTGATTTGTATTTCCTTAGCTCAGATTTAGCTTTGGTTCCTTTTTTAGCTTAAAGGCACATGAGTTAAGGAAACAAATTTATGATGGGGGTCGTAATATGAGTTGACTTAAGAATTATACAACTCGGATTTTGCAAATTCCCTCCCAAAGCAGAAAACCTGCATGGATTTTCCTCATTCCAACGCCAATCATTTAGTTTTTCGATGGCCGCCAAAGCCTCTTACTGTCGTGACGATCAGAAATTATGAAAAAAGTGTGAATCTTGGCAGCTCATGCCACTTTAAACAGGCACGAAGTGTGTCTTTAGATTCCTGAGAAGTAATGACTACTCTTGGACAGATCGATGGATTCATGGTTGAACACCTTGTTCGATATTGTTTCTCTTAAAGGCAGGCGTTGTCAGGTTTCCTGCGTTAGAAAACATGTTGTTTGTCTTGGGAAACCCTGACTTTTTATTTCATATTCCCCATTTCCACTAACAAAGGCGATTTGTTGAAAAGTTAACATTTGAACCCGTGGTCCAGGCTTGTGTCGAACTGAGTACTTGCTATATCACACACACATCCGGTTAAAAATCCACTCAGGTTGAAATTAGTGGGATTTAAACCCGAGACCCATCGACGGAAGGCTTTTGTCGTACTAAGAGTCTATCACTCTGCCCACTGGACCACCAAAGATCCTCAATATTGGTGTAAGCTATTTGAATGCTTTATAAAAAAACAGGAGGGTCTTGCAGAAACATTTGTACAACTTTGTTTTAGTGTAGCTAATGTCCGTTCACCATTCATAAAAGCTGTGCATGCAGTATGTCGGTAAGAGAACTTTTGTTTTCTAACATGAACTCATTTAAACCTCATTTCGAAGTAACTTCTCTCTTGTTTGTCCATCAAAATCTACTCCCGACTTTCTGAAGAGGGACTCAATTAACGAAACCCTCCTGCAGGCGTTTGAATTGATGAATGTACCTTTAGGCGGTAATTGTTAGACATCAAGATAAATGTCAGCCAGTCGGAGAAAGGAAATTCAGAATGTAGACACAGATTCTAAGAATTGGATAAAATTAGTTGACGGAAGACCCATGAAGTCACATAGGCACCGGATCGTTATCATGTCACCGCCTCTCTTATGTTCTTAATAGTCATACGGGTTAAATTGAGACAAACAAATCAATCTGGCATGTACCGATTGATGATTAGGACCTTTGTCTAAACATCCTGATCCATTCAAAATAAACGGCCAAATCAAACACAGAGCCGTATATGATGGAGTAGGCCTACATATAAATTACAAAATAGATTGGTATACCCAATTGAGGATTATGTGTGATTATATCAATATCAACTGATCTGACAGACAATTTAGTAACGGTATGTGATCATATTAATATCAACTGATCTGACAGACAATTTAATGAATGTATGTGGTCTTATATCAACTGATCTGACAGACAATTTAGTGTATGTATGTGATCATGCAGATAATAAACGAGATCAGTATATGATCAAATGAAATCAGCAGCAAATCCTGAATGAAGTGTAAAATGCACTGACGGCTTGTGGGATATCAATTATAATAACAACAGTAGTGTCATACTTCACCCTAATGTTATCCTTTGTCTATTGCCAACTATATTTTGTATTAAAAGTTTTTTTTTTCAATAGAAACAGATTATGGAATCAATAATGGAACTCTTGCTCATCCCTCAATCTATAACGTAACTTACATAATATAAATCCAATTATGAATCCCTCGGCGTTTTGTGGCATATATTCAACGGTAACAAGACAAAGATGGAGGTACTTCTAAACTTCTTCTGGAAACGATCAGCCCGAATTGTCGATCCAAATAATCGTTATACATACAAGTATAGAAAGAAACGTTGCTACCTAACAGTATGGTTCTTTTCCATGACTTGAATACTTCGCGAGCTTTACAATGAAGTTACCTTTATACTCACGATTTCAAACATTGCGCCATAAGTATTCTGTATGTTTATGGATTTATCGATAATCAGATGCCAGACATACTTGAGTCTGACGGCTTTGAGTACCATACATCTATCCCAAGCATGTGTCATCTAGACGCGAAAACGTGTATGAATCGTGGGAAAAATTATCTTAGTGCAATCTGTTCTTCCACCGAAAAATGGAATGTGTTTAACAATAATCAATTAGCTGGGAGAATTATCCACTTAACCACGACTGACAATCCATATAGCTGAACAAAAACGGTGTCAAACTATCAAGCCCAAAGGAAAGAAACTTTGGCTTTGAAAATATCGACAGTTAAAAAGCGCCTAATACGAAAACAAATAGCACAATGCTTATCAATATAACTTCAAACTGGATGTTCCTCTGGCCGGTATGTCCCTAAGGTGAGGAACAAAGTAATGCATGTTCCCATCCTACCAATGATGCCTCTAATGATTCTGATATGTTATCGATTGGGTCATACCCAACTTACAATAGTTTGTGCCATCATTTGGATGATATACATGTCATACGTTACTGAAGATATAGGCAAAAGACAAAATAATGATAAAAGAAAGTAACAACAGACCAGCAGATTTGATTTACACATTTTGATTTATATTAAAAAAACAAACAAAGTAACTTATTTACAGGGAAATATTATAAAAACTTTGCAAAGAAAACATATATCCAAAGGACTTAAACAAATTAAAAAATTATAGTTCCGAGAAATCTGTAATCCTGATAAATTCAGAACGTTGACTGATAGTAGTTTAAATCCGATGATCATGAAATAAAAATCCACAGAAATAAACCTTAAAAACACACTAGGAAATCCACAGAATTAAACCTTAAAAACACACTGGGAAATCCACAGAATAGAATCCTATAAACACACTGGGAAATCCACAGAATAGAATCCTATAAACACACTGGGAAATCCACAGAATATAATCTTATAAACACACTGGAAAATCCACAGAATATAATCTTATAAACACACTGGGAAATCCACAGAATATAATCTTATAAACACACTGGGAAATCCACGGAATATAATATTATAAACACACTGGGAAATCCACAGAACATAATCTTATAAACACACTGGGAAATCAAAAGAATAGAATCTTAAAAACACACTGGGAAATCCACAGAACATAATCTTATAAACACATTGGGAAATCCACAAAATATAATCTTATAAACACATTGGGAAATCAAAAGAATAGAATCTTATAAACACATTGGGAAATCCACAGAATATAATCTTATAAACACATTGAGAAATCCACAGAATATAATCTTATAAACACAATGGGAAATCAAAAGAATGGAATCTTGAAAGAAATCAGAAAACCAGGTACCACTGACAAATAAGCGGATGAATATCGAAGCATCCATATGACACAGAATTAATAGCATCAGATAACTTTACTGAGTGCGGTTCTAAACTGACTGCCGAAACAGCAAAAAAAAAACGTACTTAAATAGATTTCCAGAAATTCTTGAACACTCCGGCTAAAATAAATAAAAATTTATTTTGTCCTTTTCAATGGAACCAATCCCATATTTTTATGCCTGTCAATAAAGTTATTAAAAGATCACAAAACCAAACCAATTTGTTAAACTTTCAGAATCTCAGAACCTTTTGTAGCTCACAAATATGGGAAACAGACCAGTTAAAGCTGCCTTTCTAATTCAATGTAAGTTTTGAGAAACCGAAAGCAATTTTCTGGAGATAGGTTGATTGATTGATTGATTAATTGGTGTTTTACGCCGCGCTCAAGATTATTTCACTTGTATGGTGGCGTTGCCAGTTTTATTGTGGGAGGAAACCGGGCTCTATGCCCGGAGGAAACCCACGACCTTCCGTTGGTAACTGGCAACCATCTCACAAAGGTTATCATTATGAGCTATTAAACTGTAAAAAGGATCAGCCTGGCAATTATCATTATAAACTATTAAACTGCAGAAAGGAACAGCCTGGCAATTAGCATTATGAACTAATAAACTGCAGAAAGAATCAGCCTGGCAAAGATCATTATGAACTATTAAACTGTAAAAAGGATCAGACTGGCAAAGATCATTATGAACTATTAAACTGTAAAAAGGGTCAACCTGGCAATTATCATTATTAAATATTTAACTGTAAAAAGGATCAGACTTACAATAATCATTATAAAGTATTAAACTGTAAAAAGGGCCAGCCTGGCAATTATCATTATAAAGTATTAAACTGTAAAAAGGACCAGACTGGCAAAGATCATTATGAACTATTAAACTGCAGAAAGGAACAGCCTGGCAATTATCATTATAAACTATTAAACTGCAGAAAGGAACAGCCTGGCAATTAGCATTATGAACTAATAAACTGCAGAACGAATCAGCCTGGCAAAGATCATTATGAACTATTAAACTGTAAAAAGGATCAGACTGGCAAAGATCATTATGAAGTATTAAACTGTAAAAAGGGTCAACCTGGCAATTATCATTATTAACTATTAAACTGTAAAAAGGATCAGCCTGACAATTATCATTAAAAAGTATTAAACTGGCAAAAGGATCAGCCAGGCAATTATCATTATGAAGTATTAAACTGTAAAAAGGATCAGACTGGCAAAGATCATTATGAACTATTAAACTGTAAAAAGGAACAGACTCGCAATTATCATTTTGAAGTATTAAACTGTAAAAAGGGTCAACCTGGCAATTATCATCATGAACTATTAAACTGTAAACAGGATCAGCCTGGCAATTATCATTATGGACTATTAAACAGTAAAAAGGATCCGCCTGGCAATTATCATTATGAACTATTAAATTGTAAAAATAAACAGACTGGCAATTAACTATATGAAGTATTAAACAGTAAAAAGGACCAGCCTGGCAATTATCATTATGAACTTTTAAACTGTAAACAGGATCAGCCTGGCAATTATCATTATGGACTATTAAACAGTAAAAAGGATCCGCCTGGCAATTATCATTATGAACTATTAAATTGTAAAAATAAACAGACTGGCAATTAACTATATGAAGTATTAAACAGTAAAAAGGACCAGCCTGGCAATTATCATTATGAACTTTTAAACTGTAAACAGGATCAGCCTGGCAATTATCGTTATGAACTATTAAACTGTAAAAAGGATCAGATTGGCAATTATCATTATGAACTATTAAACTGTAAAAAGGAACAGACAATTATCATTATGAACTATTAAACTGTAAAAAGGATCAGACAGGCAAAGATCATTATGAACTATTAAACTGTAAAAAGCATAATACTGGCAATTGTCATTATGAACTATTAAACTGTAAAAATGATCAGCCTGGCAATTATCATTATGAAGTATTAAACTGTAAAAAGGATCAGACTGGCAATTGTCATTATGAACTATTAAACTGTAAACAGGATCAGCCTGGCAATTATCATTATGGACTATTAAACAGTAAAAAGGATCCGCCTGGCAATTATCATTATGAACTATTAAATTGTAAAAATAAACAGACTGGCAATTAACTATATGAAGTATTAAACAGTAAAAAGGACCAGCCTGGCAATTATCATTATGAACTTTTAAACTGTAAACAGGATCAGCCTGGCAATTATCGTTATGAACTATTAAACTGTAAAAAGGATCAGATTGGCAATTATCATTATGAACTATTAAACTGTAAAAAGGAACAGACAATTATCATTATGAACTATTAAACTGTAAAAAGGATCAGACAGGCAAAGATCATTATGAACTATTAAACTGTAAAAAGCATAATACTGGCAATTGTCATTATGAACTATTAAACTGTAAAAATGATCAGCCTGGCAATTATCATTATGAAGTATTAAACTGTAAAAAGGATCAGACTGGCAATTGTCATTATGAACTATTAAACTGTAATAAGGAACAGACTGGCAATTATCATTATAAACTATTAAACTGTAATAAGGAACAGACTCGCAATTAACTACTTAAACTATTAAAATGTAAAAAAGTGAACCTGGCAATTATCATTATGAACTATTAAACTGTAAAAAGAATTAGTCTGGCAATTATCATTATAAAGTATTAAACTGTAAAAAGAGTCAACCTGGCAATTATCATTATGAAGTATTAAACTGTAAAAATGGTCAACCTGGCAATTATCATTATGAAGTATTAAACTGTAAAAAGGATCAGACTGGCAATTATCATTATGGACTATTAAACAGTAAAAAGGATCCGCCTGGCAATTATCATTATGAACTATTAAATTGTAAAAATAAACAGACTGGCAATTAACTATATGAAGTATTAAACAGTAAAAAGGACCAGCCTGGCAATTATCATTATGAACTTTTAAACTGTAAACAGGATCAGCCTGGCAATTATCGTTATGAACTATTAAACTGTAAAAAGGATCAGATTGGCAATTATCATTATGAACTATTAAACTGTAAAAAGGAACAGGCAATTATCATTATGAACTATTAAACTGTAAAAAGGATCAGACAGGCAAAGATCATTATGAACTATTAAACTGTAAAAAGGATCAGACTGGCAATTATCATCATGAACTATTAAACTATAAAAATGAGCAGCCTGGCAATTATCATAATGAACTATTAAACTGTAAAAAAGATCAGACTGACAATTGTCATTATGAACTATTACACTGTAAAAAGGATCAGACTGGCAATTGTCATTATGAACTATTGAACTATAAGAAGGATCCCCCTGGTAATTATCACTATGAACTATTAAACTGTAAAAATGAGCAGCCTGGCAATTATCATTATGAACTATTAAACTGTAAAAATGAGCAGCCTGGCAATTATCATTATGAACTATTAAACTGTAAAAAGGATCAGACTGACAATTGTCATTATGAACTATTACACTGTAAAAAGGATCAGACTGACAATTGTCATTATGAACTATTAAACTGCAAAAAGGATCAGATTGGCCATTATCATTATGAAGTATTAAACTAAAAATGAAGTAGTCTGTATTATCGAATGACAGGTTTCGCTGTGTTCTACTTCGTTCTTTGAGAAGATAATTTCTTTGAAAAAAGTCTCCGCATATAGTTTTACTAGATTATGTTTTTGAGTGGAAGTCGTTAAAACGCCATTGAATACCAAATCCCCTAATTTTGCCATCAAAATCCAAGCATGTTTTTCTGAAGAGGGAAGCAATTAAAGCAACTGTCCTACAGGCTTTCCAATTGTCCCTCCAGGCAGTAATTGCTACAGATACAATGTAATTTAAGAAGCAGACAGACATTCAAATATGACCAACTGCAAGGAAGAGTAAATAATGGTAACCATACACATATCACTTCAAAAAAAAAATAATGAACAAATTTGACATTCGTGATGAATTGAATTTACATTTACTAGGATTTCTCTAGTTTTATTTAAGCAGAGGGATAGGGTTGTTAGAATTCGCATTTGACATGGTACCATTACAAATTAGATTGGATTGGTGCACGTAATGATAAAAAACATATATGTATAGGTCTTAGCGTACTGTAAGACAATGTTTATACAATATGTGTATAACTACCATTTGGTACAAGTACCTTAGAAAGTAAACCACAAAATGATATAATAAGTGTTGCAGAGCGACATGAATTTGTCATTTTAAATCAACAGTTCGTTCACAAACTGTTACAGTGTGTGAGTTTTACAAATGTTTGTTTCTTTGATTCAATCGCCTATGCTGCAGTATTGATGAATATGTACACATGGCATACTAAATAAGGAACAACTAAGAAACTTATTCTTCAGTTTGCAATCGTAAATTCGCGGGTAAAACGTATATACTAAACATGTGTGTTGTTTGTCATTTTGATCAAGGTTATTGTCTAAAAGCTTAAACGTATCAAGTTTCTGTAGTTATGCAAAGATTGTTATGAAATGTATAGGCATGTATATAGGCATGTTTAAAGGGCGCAATATTTGTATTTAGTTAGTCAGTTCACTGTTGCTCAGTTATGATTTTTACTATTCTACAGTATATAACTTACTGCTTTATTCTTATTTGGAGTGTTACATCATATTTGGCCTTTGTCGGTGATACAGTTTTTTCAGTGATTTGTGGATTCTTCTACGTTGGCAAATAGTTTACCATTGTCTTTCCAGGATTTTTGTCTGTGAATTATACTGCGTGATCATCTGATCTATACTGCTGTTTCTGTAAGTGAACGTAGTGAGTTCTCGGATTGCAGTGTTCTATCTTAGAACTCATTTTGTCATATGCTTTATTTTTATTGTTTGTATACGGCAGATACGATACGTTTTTTTGTGTAATATAATTTTTTTTTTTTGCAAAATTTATTCTCCACTGAATGTCATTAAGCGTTTATTATTAAATATACAGGAGCACGCTGTTCTGATGTCAATCAATATGACAAAAAAAGAATGCACAGAATGGTTTACTCTGTATCTCCTTTCCCATCACATCCTAATATAATTGGGGAAGAAACCCTTCCTAAATCTCAGTATGGTTTAATGGGTTTTTTAATTTTCCATAATTGCAGAAATGGCTTCCCTTAAATTAGTGATAACTTCTTTTGTGGAACCCGAACTGATTAAGGTAGACTTATTGCATTAAAAAAAACAATGTGTGAGTAATTCCTATTTGATGGAGATGGCTGAATATGGACATTCTTACTAGTTATAATGGAGTTTTAGAGAACATCAATGATGTGCGCAGTTTTGTGATGAGGCATTTGTAATTTACATTCGAAAACAATTATATCGGGATCTAACGGTCACCTCCGCTTTCAAATAGCGAAAATACTGATAAATGTTTATTAAAACACAATATAGATCAATCATCATTAACAATTACGAGTAATTATGAAAAAAACCATTTCTACTGTTACTTTAACTTTATATGTAATTATAACGGATCGATTTCACAGAAGAAATGACGAATAGAATATTATTGCCATCACAACTTGTAGTCTCATTTGTCAAGGTTTTTGTTTCCTATCGAACGACTAATGTGACGGCATGCCGAACTTCTTCGATCAGATAATTGGCGAAGGATACGTCGAATGTTGGACAACTATCAGTTCGCCACGTAAAATGAAGACAGCCAATTCAACTGAGAGCCAGCAAGTTGAGTTGATGCTGACAAGTCAAACATCTATCAATTAAACAGGTGGATTTCTGTTGAATTTGTTGAACCATCGTTCAAAATCGTAGACTTCCCAACATTTTTTCTCGCGTGGATTTCTGTTGAATTTTCTTGTGTTTTTGAGAACGTTTTTTCTCAGTTTGGCATGTACATAATTTTCTTCTAAATTGAGCTGCCAAAATAAGAAAGACAGATGATGAGAATACAAACCTACTGACGCCACGGAGTTGTTATCTGTTACGGAATGAATTCACTCGTTTTACCTTTTTAAAATAAACTTTCAAAATGAAAACAAAACCATCATTTTATATTGTTGAATTGTCAATCACAGCTTTGATAAGTACATGTAGCTAAAACTTATTTTATTTGTCTTACTGAACCGATTGTCTCAACCACATATCCGTCATGAATATTGTATTGTGTTTGTATGTACTTCTTCTCCTATGCCCTGTTATGGACTTGAGAATAAACTGAATTGAATTGAATTGATCATTTTAAAAAAGCCGATATACTTGTTTTAACAAATTGAAAAAAACTTGCAGAAGTGTTCACATACTTTCAATTAAAAGTGTCGTTATAATTTTCTTTTAAAAGTTGTCAAAACGTCCATGTGTATGTTGTATTCAGCGTTATATGCGTGTAAAACACATCGTTTCTCAAAACTAACGCAGTCATACAGTTATAAACCAGTGTCATTATGCAATAAAAAGTAGCTACTTCTATCAAATCACACAACGTTCTTTGTCCATCTCACTAATCCAGGATGTTAGCAGTTCTTCTAACATTTATTTTTTATAAAACACTCACATCAACTTTGTCATGCAAAGCAATACTTGTCGCATTAGTTATTTAACAACCTTAATGGATTTTCTCTGATAAAAACTGCACAGCACAAAGCTCGCTCTAAACACGGCGTCCTGTGATATTACAGAAACATCATACAACATTAGACAACAGACAAAAACGTTATACAACATGATTTACACGAATAAAAGATGCCCTGATGAGTTTTATGCTGCTGAATAAAGAGATAATGGGAGATGTAAACACTATTACAGGACTCGATTTTAGCATCATTACTATTCTCAAAAGGCATATTTTGTATGTACATGTACGGATCAGATATATATGCAACCAAATGGAATTATATGTTAGCGGTCCTTACAGAAACACAACGGCTATCAGACGCCGACAACACTAAGATATACCTTGCTTTCGTATTTACTCGGTTACCATGCAACAAATTATATTTCAGTGTGATTTAATAACTTTTGTATTGATACCGATTAAGAAATACACACATATGATGGTCTACAGCGGTTTAAGTAAAAGTCTTCTATAAGTCGAATGACTGAACTTGATTTGCTAAAAGGGACATGATCTGCCAAAAGTCAGATTATTGAACGTTTCAATAACCTTGAAAATCTAAAAGATATCGGTAAAGTTAGTCAACCGTATGAACCAAAACTGTGTGCTAATGACAGAGAAAATCCAAATAGCCAGGATGTAAAAGTACATTGTCCAGTCTCTGTTGCTAATAACATATATCAATGTACAAATTCAAGATTGATATACGAAGAAAGCTCAAATTTCATATTTCTTGCCAAAAGGGAAAAAAATAGCTTACTCTGTTCAATGATTTCCCCCCTTTATTTGGCATCTCATGCCACTGTAAGGCGACGCTATTCTTGCATTTCTACCCCCTTACATGTTAGCAGTTACTTTTGTGTTGTTTGAATGGCAAACTTTATTTGTGTGTGTTTTATATTTCTTAACAATTACCTACCGTGAAATTTTGAAAGTGATGTCAACAATTAATTTTAATTGTTTACATGAAAAATATTTTTAAAAATGGCTCTGCTCATGCCCCTTAAAACTGGAAATTATCTTTACCAATACATTGGTCCATTTGTCGAAAACAAGTGCTCTACGCAAGATTGATTTACTTTGTGGTTATATCTCGATAGGTTTTCTGCAGAATGAAACCCACATTCTAAGGTAGTTTGCAGACATTTGTATTCCAATAAATTGTTTGGCTCGATCAACAACTGCGAATTAGAACATCTGCTGACAATGGCAGTTTACGGCACTGTAACATTTAAATCATTTCATTTACTCCGAAGTCGTCATCGTCCAATACGCTTTAATCAGTAAATATTTTGAGAGATCTAATTTTGTAAATGTATGTGCAAAATCGTGTGAAGAAGATTTTGCTTTCCGCCTATATTTAGTGCCCTTTATTAGCAGAAACACAGAGAAATGCGATGCGTTCATAATTAAGATGAAGTGGCTGCAGATTGTTGTGCATATTCCCTACTCATTGTTTTTGACTACCAGGGAACTAAGGTTTTTCTTTTCAACTTATTATTTCTGTCAGAAATATATTGCCTTCACAATTAAGATTAAGTAGATGCAGATTGTTTTTTACGTTATTCATATCAATAAAGTCCAGTTTGATGTCAGAAATATTTCTACATCAATTAAATTGTGCAGATTTATTTTAATAATGAAAAACGGTTACCGTTGTTATCTGTCAAACAATCGATATCATTGCAGAAATTGTATTTAACCATATTGGTGGTTAAAAAACGAAGACCAATGTTAAATTTATCTACTTTCAGTTATATTCAGCCAGATAAAAAATGTTTGTTACGGGTTGACTTTAGTGATATTTACTGATCTCAATTACATTGTGTATAGTGTTTTTTTTATGTTTTAATCTGTATTTTTAAAAAACTGACCTTATTTGACATTAAATTTAAGTGGTTACAATTTAAATGTTACATATATATATATGTATGTATACTGCTGTAGTATTATGTTGGCTCCAAACGGCTCTGGTTTGATAGTTTTATGTACAGTATAGAAACCACACGCTAACCAATATTTGTCATCAGATTTAATGTTTACATTTCAGATGAGTAGATACATTGCATGAAGATAAATACTAGTGAATCTATAGTGAAATTGTCTTTGTAGGGCATCCACACACTCTATCAAACAAAAGTGTCCTTATAACAAACGCTCCTTTTTACAGCGATCTGCCACCAATGGGTCGCGGGTTCGATTCCCACTCAGTCCAAAAATTGGAAAATTTTCTGACTGGGTTTTCACTCGAACGACCTATGTGGGATGGTTGCCAGTTACCAGCGGAAGGTCGTGGGTTTCCTCCGGGCACAGAGCCCGGTTTCCTCCCACAATAGAACTGGCAACGCCGCCATATAAGTGAAATAATCTTGAGCGCGGCGTAAAACACCAAACAATCAATCAATCAATCACAGCGATATCCGACGTCGAATATCGTGTATGGTGGATGTTTTGACGAGCTTTTTTACAAAGAGTTACTTAAGATATGTATATTTCCCTGTCACTTGTATTTTGTTAAAACACAAGGTCCTGCGATTGTTCTTAATAGTCATACCGATTAAATTGAAACAAACAAAGCAATTTGCCATGTGCCCATCGATGGTCCTTGTCAAAACATCCTGAAACATTCAAAGTACACGCCCAAATGAAAAGCTAAGCTGTGGCTAAGTTGTCGCACTTCTTTAATGCAAAATAAAATGAAAAGCAGATGTGCATTTTGTAATTTGCACATCAAATGACCTACACCCGGTGTTCCTAATTTTACATTTAGTTTTTTTCTCTTGTTATTGTAATAACTGATTCGCAAAACCTACTATAGCATTCACATTTCATATATGATTTAAAGCTAAATGGTTTCACTTTATCATCTACTAATGCTATACATTCACTAAATTGTCTGTCAGATCGGACGATAATTATAAATGATTGATGACATACGTTAAGACCGACCGACGCCACGTAACGAAATATAATGGGACTTAATAATAGAACTTACATCAACGTTCTCTGAGGATTTACCAACAATTATTAAGACAGTCCATAGCTGTCTGTATGACGATGGTTGGAGAGATCACCAAAGCTTATAACATTATCTAATATCATGTTTTATATCTGCAGTAACAAATTATTTTTTATTTTATTTTCCCTTTAATTTACCGTTAAATGTGATTTTTATGTCCTTAGCTCAGATTTAGCTTTGGTTCCTTTTTTGAGTTTAAAGGCATATGAGTTTAGGAAACAAATTTATTATGGGGGTCGTAATATGAGTTGACTTAAGAATTATACATTTTGCAAATTCCCTCCCCAAGCAGAAAACCTGCATGGATTTTCCTCGTTCCAACGCCAATCATTTAGTTTTTCGATGGTCGTCAAAGCCTCTTACTGTCGTGACGATCAGAAATTATGAACAAAGTGTGAATTTTGGCACTTTAAACAGACACGAAGTGTGTCTTTGGATTTCTGAGAAGTAATGGCTACTCTTAGACAGATTGGTGGATTCACGGTTGAACACCTTGATCGATATTGTTTCTCTTAAAGACAGGCGTTGTCAGGTTTCCTGCGTTAGGAAACAAGGGTTTTTGGCTTGAGGAACCCCTGGATTTTATTTCATATTCCCCTTTTCCGTAAGGCGATTAGGTGAAAAGACAGCGTTTGAACCCGAGGTCCATCTACGAAAGACTTTTTGTCGAGATAAGTGATTCACTCTGGACTATGGACCACCGACGATCCAAACGATTGGTGTAAGCTATTTGAATGCTTTGTAATAAAGTTCACAGCTTTGTTTTAGTGTAGCTAATGTCCGCCCCCCATTCATAAAAGCTGTACATGCAGTATGTGGGTTAGAGAACTTTTGTTTTCTAACATGAACTCATTTCAACCTCATTTCGTAGTAACTTCCCTCTTGTTTGTCAATCAAAATCTACTCCTACAGGCGTTTGAATTGATGAATGTACCTTTAGGCGGTAATTGTTAGACATCAAGATAAATGTCAGCCAGTCGGAGAAATTAAAACCAGATTCTAAGAATTGGATAAAATTAGTTGACGGAAGACCCATGAAGTCACATAGGCACCGGATCGGTATCATGCCACCGTCTCTCTTATGTTCTTGACAGTCATACGGACAAACAAAATCTGTCATGTACCTATTGATGATTAGGACCTTTGTCTAAACATCCCGATGCATTCAAAATAAACGGCCAAATCAAATAAGAGCCGTAGATAATGGAATACATCTAAATTACAAAATAGAATGACATACCCAAATGTGGATTATATGTGATTATATTAATATCAACTGTCCTGACAGACAATTTGGTGAATGTATGTGATCATATTAATATCAACTGATCTGACAGATAATTTAGTGAATATATGTGATCTTATTAATACCAACTGATCTGACAGACAATTTAGTGAATGTATGTGATCATATTAATATAAACTGATCTGACAGACAAGTTAGTGAATGTATGTGATCATATTAATATCAACTGATCTGACAAACATGTTGGTGAATGTATGTGATCATATTAATATCAACTGATTTGACAGACAAGTTAGTGAATGTATGTGATCATATTAATATCAACTGATCTGACAGACATGTTGGTGAATATATGTGATCATATTAATATCAACTGATCTGACAGGCAATTTAGTGAATGTATGTGATCATATTAATATCAACTGATCTGACAGACATTTTGGTGAATGTATGTGATTATATTTATATCAACCGATCTGACAGACATGTTGGTGAATGTATGTGATCATATTAATATCAACCGATCTGACAGACATGTTGGTGAATGTATGTGATCATATTAATATCAACTGATCTGACAGACATGTTGGTGTATGTATGTGATCATATGTATATTAATGATCTGACAGACATGTTGGTGAATGTATGTGATCATATGTATATTAATGATCCGACAGGCAAGTTAGTGAATATATGTGGTTTTATTAATATCAGCCGATCTGGTAGACAAGTTAGTGAATGTATGTGGTCATGTTTATATCAACTGATCTGACAGACAATTTAGTGTATGTATGTGATCATGCAGATAATAAACGAGATCAGTATATGATAAAATGAAATCAGCAGCAAATTCTGAATGAAGTGTAAATGCACTGAAGGCTTGGGATATATCAATTATAATAACAACAGTAGTGTCATTCTTCACCCTAATGTTGTCCTCTGTCTATTGCCAACTATATTTTGTATTTAAAGTTGTTTTCAATAGCAACGGATTAAATAATGGAACTCTTGCTCATCTCTCAGTCTATAACATAACTTCCATAATATAAATCCACTTATGAATCCCTCGGCGTTTTGTGACATCTATTCAACGGCAACAAGACAAAGATGGAGGTAGTTCTAGACTGTCCCTAGAAACTACCAGGCCGACTTGTCGATCCAAATAATCGTTATACATACAAGTATAGAAAGAAACGTTGCTACCTAACAGTAAGGTTTTTTCCATTACTTGAATACTTCACGAGCTTTACAATGAAGTTACTTTTATACTGACGATTTCAAGCATTGCGCTATAAGTATTCTGTATATGTATGGATTTATCGATATTCAGTTGCCAGACATACTTGAGGCTGACGGCTTTGAGTACTATACATCTATCCCAAGCATGTGTCATCTAGACGCGAAAACGTGTATGAATCGTGGGAAAAATTATCTTAGTGCAATCTGTTCTTCCACCGAAAAATGGAATGTGTTTAACAATAATCAATTAGCTGGGAGAATTATCCACTTAACCACGAGTGACAATCCATATAGCTGAACAAAAACGGTGTCAAACTATCAAGCCCAAAGGAAAGAAACTTTGACTTTGAAAATATCGACAGTTAAAAAGCGGCTAATACGAAAACAAATAGCACAATGCTTATCAATGTAACTTCAAACTGGATGTTCGTCTGGCCGGTATGTCCCCTAGGTGAGGAACAAAGTCATACATGTTCCCATCCTACCAATGATGCATCTTATGATTCTGATATGTTATCGATTGGGTCATACCCAACTTACATTTATTAATAGTTTGTGCCATCGTTTGGATGATCTACATGTCATACGTTACTAGAAACTTGTCTCCGTGGTTATTGTAGACAAGAAGATTTTCCCTGTGCCCGTGTGTTTTAGTGTTCATACATACGTTACTGAAGATATAGACAAAAGACAAAATAATTACAAAAAAAGTAACAACAGACCAGCAGATTTGATTTACATTTTTTGATCCATATTAAAAAACAAACAGAGTAACTTATTTACAGGGAAATATTATAAAAAATTTGGAATTATCCAAAGTACTTAAACAAGTTAAAAATTACAGTTCCGAGAAATCTGTAATTCTGATAAATTCCGAACGTTGACTGGTAGTAGTTTAAATCCGATGATCATGAAATATAAATCCACAGAATTAAACCTTAAAAACACACAGGGAAATCCACAGAATATAATCTTATAAAAACATTGGGAAATCCACAGAATATAATCTTATAAACACATTAGGAAATCCACAGAGTATAGTCTTATAAACACATTGGGAAATCCACAGAATATAATCTTATAAACACATTGGGAAATCCACAAAATATAATCATATAAACACATTGGGAAATCAAAAGAATATAATCTTATAAACACATTGGGAAATCCACTGAATATAATCTTATAAACACATTGGGAAATCCACTGAATATAATCTTATAAACACATTGGGAAATCCACTGAATATAATCTTATAAACACATTGAGAAATCCACAAAATATAATCATATAAACACATTGGGAAATCCACAGAATCTAATCTTATAAACACATTGGGAAATCCACAGAATATAATCATATAAACACATTGGGAAATCAAAAGAATTTAATCTTATAAACACATTGGGAAATCCACAAAATATAATCTTATAAACACATTGGGAAATCAAAAGAATATAATCTTATAAACACATTGGGAAATCCACTGAATATAATCTTATAAACACATTGAGAAATCCACAAAATATAATCATATAAACACATTGGGAAATCCACAAAATAGAATCTTAAAAACACATTGGGAAATCCACAGAATCTAATCTTATAAACACATTGGGAAATCCACAGAATATAATCATAAAAACACTTTGGGAAATCCACAGAATCTAATCTTATAAACACATTGGGAAATCCACAAAATAGAATCTTATAAACACATTGGGAAATCAAAAGAATATAATCTTATAAACACATGGGGAAATCCACAGAATCTAATCTTATAAACACATTGGGAAATCCACAGAATATAATCTTATAAACACATTGGGAAATCCACAAAATATAATCTTATAAACATATTGGGAAATCCACAAAATAGAATCTTTTAAACATATTAGGAAATCAAAAGAATAGACTCATGAAAGAAATCACAAACCAGGTACCACTGACAAATAAGCGGATTATTTCCCTGTCCCTTGTATTTTGTTAAACACCAGGTCTTGCGATTGTTCTTAATAGTCATACCGGTTAATTTGAAACGAACAAAGCAATTTGTCATGCACCCATGGATGGTCCTTGTCAAAACATCCTCAAACATTCAGAGTAAACACCCAAATGAAAAACTAAGCTGTGGCTAAAGAAGTGCAAACTTGTATACTGTTGCCGCACTTCTTTAATGCAAAATAAAACGAAAAGCAGATGTATGTGATTATATCAATATCAACTGATCTCACAGACAAGTTAGTGAACATATGTGGTTTTATTAATATCAGCCGATCTGACAGACAAGTTAGTGAATGTATGTGATCATATTAATGTCAACTGATCTCACAGACAATTTAGTGAATGTATGTGATCATATTAATGTCAACTGATGTCGCAGACATTTTGGTGAATGTATGTGATTATATTTATATCAACCGATCTGACAGACATGTTGGTGAATGTATGTGATCATATGTATATCAACTAATCCGACAGGCAAGTTAGTGAATATATGTGGTTTTATTAATATCAGCCGATCTGACAGACAAGTTAGTGAATGTATGTGATCATATTAATGTCAACTGATGTCGCAGATAAGTTAGTGAATGTATGTGATCATATTAATATCAACTGATCTCACAGCCAATTAGGGAATGTATGTGATCATATTAATGTCAACTGATCTCACAGACAAGTTAGTGAATGTATGTGATCATATTAATATCAACTGATCTCACAGCCAATTTAGGGAATGTATGTGATCATATTAATGTCAACTGATCTGACAGACAAGTTAGTGAATGTATGTGATCATATTAATGTCAACTGATCTCACAGACAATTTAGTGAATGTATGTGATCATATTAATGTCAACTGATCTGACAGACAAGTTAGTGTATGTATGTGATCATATTAATGTCAACTGATCTGACAGACAAGTTAGTGAATGTATGTGATCATATTAATGTCAACTGATCTCACAGACAATTTAGTGTATGTATGTGATCATGCAGAAAATAAACGAGATCAGTATATGATAAAATGAAACCAGCAGCAAATCCTGAATGAAGTGTAAAATGCACTGACGGCTTGTGATATATCAATTATAATAACAGCAGTAGTGTCATTCTTCACCCTAATGTTGCCTTTTGTCTATTGCCAACTATATTTGTATTAAAAGTTTTTTTTTCAATAGAAACAGATTTAATAATGGAACTCTTGCTCATCTCTCAGTCTATAACATAACTTCCATAATATAAATCCAATTATGAATCCCTCGGCGTTTTGTGACATGTATTCAACGGTAACAAAACAAAGATGGAGGCAGTTCTAGACTTCATCTGGAAACTATAAGCCCGAATTGTCGATCCTAATAATCGATATACATTCAAGTATAGAAAGAAACTTTGTTACCTAACAGTATGGTTCTTTTCCATTACTTGAATACTTCACGAGCTTTACAATGAAGTTACCTTTATACTCACGATGTCAAACATTGCGCCATACGTATCCTGTATAGTATGTATGGATTTACCGATATTCATATGCCAGACATACTTGAGTCTGACGGCTTTGAGTACCATACATCTATCCCAACCATGTGTCATCTAGACGTGAAAACGTGTATGAATCGTGGGAAAAATTATCTTAGTGCAATCTGTTCTTCCACCGAAAAATGGAATGTGTTTAACAATAATCAATTAGCTGGGAGAATTATCCACTTAACCACGACTGCCAATCCATATAGCTGAACAAAACGGTGTCAAACTATCAAGCCCGAAGGAAAGAAACTTAGGCTTTGAAAATATCGACAGTTAAAAAGCGGCTAATACGAAAACAAATAGCACAATGCTTATCAATGTAACTTCCAACTGGATGTTCGTCTGGCCAGTATGTCCCCAAGGTGAGGAACAAAGTAATGCATGTTCCCATCCTACCAATGATGCCTCTAATGATTCTGATATGTTATCGATTGGGTCATACCCAACTTACAATAGTTTGTGCCATCGTTTGGATGATCTACATGTCATACGTTACTGAAGATATAGGCAAAAGACAAAATAATGATAAAAGAAAGTAACAACAGACCAGCAGATTTGATTTACACATTTTGATTTATATTAAAAAGCAAACAGAGTAACTTATTTACAGCAAAATATTATAGCAAACTTTGGAAATAAAACATAATATATCCAGAGGACTTAAACAAATTAAAAAAAATACAGTTCCGAGAAATCTGTAATCCTGATAAATTTAGAACGTTGACTGGTAAATCCGATGATCATGAAATATAAATCCACAGAATTAAACCTTAAAAACACACTGGGTAATCCACGGAATATAATCTTATAAACACATTGAGAAATCCACAGAATATTATCTTATAAACGTTGGGAAATCAAAAGAATAGAATCTTATAAACACATTGGGAAATCCACAGAATATAATCTTATAAACACATTGAGAAATCCACAGAATATATTCTTATAAACACATTGAGAAATCAACAGAATATAATCTTGTAAACACATTGAGAAATCTACAAAATATAATCTTATAAACACATTGAGAAATCCACAGAATATAATCTTATAAACATATTGAGAAATCCACAGAATATAATCTTATAAACACATTGAGGAATCCACAGAATATAATCTTATAAACACATTGAGAAATCTACAAAATATAATCTTATAAACACATTGCGAAATCCACAGAATATAATCTTATAAACACATTGAGAAATCAACAGAATATAATCTTATAAACACATTGAGGAATCCAAAGAATATAATCTTATAAACACATTGAGAAATCAACAGAATATAATCTTATAAACACATTGCGAAATCCACAGAATATAATCTTATAAACACATTGGGAAATCTACAGAATATAATCTTACAAACACATTGGGAAATCCACAGAATATAATCGTATAATAAACACATTGGGAAATCCACAGAATATAATCTTTTAAACACATTAGGAAATCAAAAGAATGGAATCTTGAAAGAAATCACCAATAAGCGGATGAATTTCGAAGCATCCATATGACAAAAAAATTATAGCATCAGATAACTTTACTGAGTGCGGTTCTAAACTGACTGCCGAAACAGAAAAAATGTACTTAAATATATTTCCAGAAATTCTAGAACACTCCGGCTAAAATAAAAAAAAAATTAGAACAGGTGCAACACAAAATATTTACAAAAACAATTAAATTAGGAAATAGGACGAGGAAGAACTCCAGAGGGATCAGCACAAGTAATACTCTCCTCGGATTTAACTTTTGTTCCTTTTACTCAAAAGTAAAGTCATCTAAGTGAATGAAACGTACTTTCTATGAAGGTCGTAATATTAGTTCACCTGACCGCAAATAACCACTATATTGCAAGTTCCTCATACTCACGGTGCGGATGGGATTATTTCGTGAAATTGACTCTACGTTTTCGTTACTAGTTTAACGTTTTCTTAAATTCAAAATATATATTCACGTACAGCGTGGTGTCAGGATTATTATATTTATCTGATAGCTTTTTAAAATGTTACCCTAGATCGCACGCGAAAATCCCTGCGCTATGTCCGGTAACGTCGTACGAGATCTATCTTAGCCACGGAGATCTCGCGATAATACGATTTAAAATGTCCATGTATTTGTCGTATTCAGCGTAATATATGCGTGTAAAACACTTCGTTTCTCAAAACTCAGACATACAGTTATACACCAGTGTCATTATGACATAAAAAGTAGCTACTTCTATCAAATCACACAACGTCCTTTGTCCATCTCACTAATCCAGGATGTTAGCAGTTCTTCTAACATTTATATTTATGAAACACTCACATCAACTTTGTCAGGCAAAGCAATACTTGTCGCATTAGTTATTTAACAACCTTAATGGATTTTCTCTGATAAAAACTGCACAGCACAAAGCTCGCTCTAAACACGGCGTCCTGTGCTATTACAGAAACATCATACAACATTAAACAACACACAAAAACGTTATACAACAGGATTTACACGAATAAAAGATGCCCTGATGTGTTTTATGCTGCTGAATAAAGAGATAATGGGAGATGTAAACACTATTACAGGACTCGATTTTAGCATCATTATCATTCTCAAAAGATCTTATATGTTGCATGTACAAGTACGGATCATATATTTATGCAACCAAATGGAATCATATTTTACCTGTGCTTACACAACCACAACGGTCATGAGACGCCGACAAGGATATACCTTGCTTTTGAATTCACTCGGTTACTATGCAACAAATTATCTTTCAGTGTGATTTAATAACTTTTGTATTGCTACCGATTAGGAAATACACACATGGTCTAAATGATGGTCTACAGTGGTTTAAGTAAAAGTCTTGTATCAGTCGAATGACTGGACTTGATTTGCTAAAATGGACATGAGCTGCCGAAAGTCAGATTTTTTAGCGTTTCAATAACCTTGAAAAACTAAAAGATATCGGTAAAGCTAGTCAACCGTATGAACCAAAACTGTGTGCTAATGACAGAGAAAATCCAAATAGCCAGGATATAAAAGTATATTGTCCAGTCTCTGTTGCTAATAACATATATCAATGTACACATTCAAGATTGATATATGAAGAAAGCTCAAATTTAATATTTCTTGCCAAAAAGACAAAAAAATAACTTATCAGTTTAATGATTTTTCCCCTTTATTTGGCATCTCATGCCACTATAAGGCGACGCTATTCTTGCATTTCTACCATCTAACATATTAGCAGTTACTTTTGTGTGCCCGGCTGAACGCCCTTTGTTTTTAATGGCAAACTTTATTTTTGTGTGTTTTATATTTCTTAACAATTACCTACCGTGAAATTTCGAAAGTGATATCAACAATTAATTTTAATTGTTTACTTGAAAAATATTTTTAAAAATGGCTCTGCTCATGCCCCTTAAAACTGGAAATTATCTTTACCAATACATCGGTCCATTTGTCGAAAACAAGTGCTCTACGCAAGATTGATTTACTTTGTGGTTATATCTCGATAGGTTTTCTGCAGAATGAAACCCACATTCTAAGGTAGTTTGCAGACATTTGTATTCCAATAAATTGTTTGGCTCGATCAACAACTGCGAATTAGAACATCTGCTGACAATGGCAGTTTACGGCACTGTAACATTTAAATCATTTCATTTACTCCGAAGTCGTCATCGTCCAATACGCTTTAATCAGTAAATATTTTGAGAGATCTAATTCTGTAAATGTATGTGCAAAATCGTGTGAAGAAGATTTTGCTTTCCGCCTATATTTAGTGCCCTTTATTAGCAGAAACACAGAGAAATGCGATGCGTTCATAATTAAGATGAAGTGGCTGCAGATTGTTGTGCATATTCCCTACTCATTGTTTTTGACAACCAGGGAACTAAGGTTTTTCTTTTCAACTTATTATTTCTGTCAGAAATATATTGCCTTCACAATTAAGATTAAGTAGATGCAGATTGTTTTTTACGTTATTCATATCAATAAAGTCTAGTGTGATGTCAGAAATATTTCTACATCAATTAAATTGTGCAGATTTATTTTAATAATGAAAAACGGTCACCATTGCTATCTGTCCAACAATCGATATCATCGCAGAAATTGTATTTAACCATATCGGTGGTTACAATACGAAGACCAATGTTAAATTCATCTACTTTCAGTTAAATTCAGCCAGATAAAAATGTTTGGTACGGGATGACTTTAGCGATATTTACTGATATCAATTACATTGCGTATAGTGTATTTTTTTATGTTTTAATCTGTATTTAAAAAAACGGACCTTATTTGACATTGAATTTAAGTGGTTAAATGTTACATATATATATATACTGCTGTAGTATCAGTGTTATGTTGGCTCCAAACATCACTGTGTCGATAGTTTTAAGTACAGTAGAGAAACCACATGCTAACCAATATTTGTCATCAGATTTAACGTTTACATTAGTAGAGAGCTATATGAGAGAACGGCAGCACCTATGACGTCATAAAAGGGGGCGGCATGCACTTCCGGTCAAAATGGCGGCACTTCCGGTCAAAATGGCGGCGCTTCCGGTAAAATGGCGGCGCTTCCGGTCAAAATGGCGGCGCTTTCGGGAATTCCCGTACTAAAGTAAAAATGGCGGCACTTCCGGGAAATGAGTACGAGAATGATATCGAGCAAAATCTTAACTATAATCGGAAATATTTAACAAAAATGTGTAAAAATGTAACAGGTAATGACGTTTAGAAAGTGATTTTCGGTAGAAAACAATAGAATGAAGGCGTTAAGACGTTGTTTTAAGACGTAAAGAAATGCGCTAAGAAAGTATCACTAACAGACGCCCGGCGGGTGTTAAGCGAAAAACCATAAAATCAATAGCATTCTCGTACTATAGTACGAGCACAAATGTGGACTTTGATCAGGAAAATTGAAAGAAAATGTGTAAAATACTTTTTTTCAGTCTAGACATAAAACATCTAGTCATACACCCTTAACCACTTATCAAAGTATCAGCATATTTGAAAAAATATAGTAAATGATGTTAAGAAAGTAATTTTCGATAGAAAACAATAGAATTAATGTGTTAAGACGTTGAGCGTTAGCGTTAAGACGTAATGAAAACAATAAGAAAGTTAGTCAAACATTTTACAAAAACTTCGTTTGAAATCGTTTTAAAAAGTCACCAGCTAGAACGATAAATATACAACCGAGGTGACACGTGGTAATTGTGCAGTCTCGACAAAGTGACGTATTGGATCGATAAAGCCCGTAGTTTGCCAGCGAGTCAATGACATGTCAAAACTTGTTCGACTAGCACAATGAAGCATATAAACAATAGAATTGCCACGCCTCGAATATGTTACCACGACCTATAGCAAAACTAAAAATCTTCAAAAAAGAAATCTTACATTCAGGATTTCTAATAAGCTTTTAACTCGCCTATCGAAAAATTTAACGCCCCGCTGGCCAAAGCCGCGAGAGTCACTAAGTACTTGAATCAAATTGATCTATATTGTCACAGCTGACTGTCAATTGATAATCTTTTGGTATATGGACTTTATCGAAATCAACTTTAAAACACATAGTAAATATGAAATACCATAGTTGTATTAATCGATAGACCTAAATACGAAAATATAAAAAAACAATGGAAAAAACGTACTATTTTGTAAAGTTAACAAATTTTAAATATATATATATATAAATTGTATGTTAAGGTTAGATTTAGTCACTGTCCTCATTTTCTTGAGTATCACTACAGCAGTTCGATGTAAATGAGCATGAACAAAAAAGTGAACTTTGATAACAACACACAAGAATAAAAATGTTCTGTATAAACTTTCGTCTTGAATGAACCCCCGGGTACGGCCGCTTAACGCTCGGCGACCGCTTAACGCCGAGCACGACCGCAGCGCCACCTGGTGGATTTATATGTTATATAAAAGTACTTCTCGATTATTTCTAGTCAGTCGAGTGCTGAACATCAGACATGGGGCTGTTTACGTGCATCGAGTGTGGCCAATCTTTTAATCGGGATCACGATATGCGACGTCATCAGGATAGGTATAACCATCATACATCATCACTTCAAATTGACAATGGAGATCAAAACACAGAGTCAGAAAACAATGATTCTGCGGATAGTTGCGCAAGTCAAGAGACCATAGATGAAAACACTCTGTCGTCAGCGGAGGAAGAATCACAGGAAGGTGAAAGCTTTTCCTCGGCTGAGGAAGAGTCGCAGGAAAACGGAAAGGCATCCTCAACGATGTGGGATTATCTTGTAACAAAAGCGATCGAACAGCACATACCTGAAACAACTGACGCTATCAATGAAGAAAATGGTGACTACGAAACTTTGAGGCCAAAAATAATAAAAACTCTGATGTCATTATACAACGAAGAGAGTTTGCTTTTAGAGTCTATGAAAAAAGATCCAATCCATAAAAAAAATTATGGCTACGAAACATTCACTTGAAGACAATTTTGACTTATCACAGAGAGAGGCCCTGTATAATGCTATAAAAATGAGGAAAGCCTTATTTAACGATCTTTTACCAACCACATATCCTGATACTCAAGAAAATGAGGACAGTGACTAAATCTAACCTTAACATACAATTTATATATATATATATATATTTAAAATTTGTTAACTTTACATAACCCAACTCAATAAAGATGTTGAAATAGAATGTCGAGTTAGTCATGTCTTTGGTCATTGTAGTATTTCATATTTACTATGTTTTTTAAAGTTGATTTCGATCAAGTCCATATACCAAAGATTACGTTAGGCAGCCGCTTAAAGGGGCTTTCACAATTGAGACTTTCGCGCACGGTCAAAATACGGAAATCGATCGTCCGTCATTGTTTTTCGCCGCGCACCAATGAGCGGGCGCCTTTCGGCGTTTGGTCAAATCGTGCAGTGATTTTGGGCTCCGCAGACGTAATTGCAGTATAAAAAGGCGCGGAGATAAAGAAAACCCCGTTGGTTTGTATCCATTGTAAAAGCTTCAACTGTTGTGAGATAAAATGAATCACCCCAAAATATATACCTGTAGCACACCTGAGGGTATTTTTCGCACGGTGAACGCAAGGCGGTGCAAGACCGAGATGGCGAAACGTTCAACAATTTACGACTGCCGCAAGGCTGGCGGAACAAGAAATTTCACCGTACGGAGCATCTTACGACACAAAAAATCGTGCAACAACCGCGCGTAAAGCTACAACGGTGAACGTACTAGCGCCCGCACGGATCAGCGGTAATACAAAATTTGCACGGCCGAAAATTTGCCCACCAAACTTTTCTGCGGCTCTTGTGGCACACAAATTCCGCTCGGTAAGGTGCGGTTGCCCGCAAGGAAGGCTGCGGCCCATCGTACGGAAGGCCAAAATTCATGACCGCAAGAGCCGTAAACCCGCCGTATCTCAATTGTGAAAGCCCCTTTAAGCATTATCTGCGGCCGTTGCGGGCGTTATACGGCCGTTGCGGGCGTTATGCGGCCGTTGCGGGCGTTATGCGGCCGTTGCAACCGTTAAAAGGCCGTTGCGGTCACTAAACGCCCGCAGGGCGTCTGTTAGTGATATGGGCAAAATAGTACGTTTTTCCATTGTTTATATTTTCGTATTTAGGTCTATCAATTAATACAACTGTGGTATTTCATATTTACTATGTTTTTTAAAGTTGATTTCGATAAAGTCCATATACCAAAAGATTATCAATTGACAGTCATCTGTGACAATATAGATCGATTGGTACTTAGCGATTCTCACGACTTTGGCCAGCGGGGCATTACATTTTTCGATAGGCGAGTTAAAAGTTTATTCGAGCAGGGGGTCCCTTCGATGATTCTCATGCAGACGTCAGCTGTATAAGCCGAGAGTTAAATATCGATCACGTCAATCACCGCGAGCACCGCCCACTAACTATAGGATCGATCATCGAATGGAAGGCTAACGTTTAGGCCGAATAGGTCACGTGGGGTACCTGGTTCGAATTTTACGCGTAGATGTCAGTTCTAGGTTGTTACACGTGGAGATATGATTCAT
Organism: Lepidochitona cinerea; assembly: GCA_963971465.1. Classification (NCBI taxonomy): domain Eukaryota; kingdom Metazoa; phylum Mollusca; class Polyplacophora; order Chitonida; family Tonicellidae; genus Lepidochitona; species Lepidochitona cinerea. Next base: position 1,419,639 of record OZ020560.1, read on the forward strand.
GTACTAACGCAGTGTGGACAACAACAACAACGTCTAATAGAAATCCTGAAGGTAAGATTTCTTTTTTGAAGATTTTTAGTTTTGCTATAGGTCGTGGTAACATATTCGATGCGTGGCAATTCTATTGTTTATATGCTTCATTGTGCTAGTCGAACAAGTTTTGACATCTCATTGACTCGCTGGCAAACTACGGGCTTTATCGATCCAATACTTCACTTTGTCGAGACTGCACAATTACCACGTGTCACCTCGGTTGTATATTTATCGTTCTAGCTGGTGACTTTTTAAAACGATTTCAAACGATGTTTTTTAAAAATGTTTGACTAACTTTTATTGTTTTTCATTACGTCTTAACGCTGACGCTCAACGTCTTAGCGCCTTAATTCTATTGTTTTCTATCGAAAATCACTTTCTTAACATCATTTACTATATTTTTTTCAAATATGTGGTAAAGGGTGTATGACTAGATGTTTTATGTCTAGACTGAAAAAAGTATTTTACACATTTTCTTTCAGTTTTCCTGATCAAAGTCCACATTTGTGCTCGTACTATAGTACGAGAATGCTATTGATTTATGGTTTTTCGCTTAACGCCCGCCGGGCGTCTGTTAGTGATACTTTCTTAGCGCATTTCTTTACGTCTTAAAACAACGTCTTAACGCCTTCATTCTATTGTTTTCTACTAAAAATCACTTTCTTAACGTCATTACCTGTTTCATTTTTACACATTTTTGTTAAATATTTCAAGATTTTGCTCGATATCATTCTCGTAATGTTGTACGAGATGCGGGATTTCCCGGAAGTGCCGCCATTTTTACTTTAGTGCGGGAATTCCCGTAAGCGCCGCCATTTTGACCGGAAGCGCCGCCATTTTACCGGAAACGCCGCCATTTTGACTGGAAGTGTCGCCATTTTGACTGGAAGTGCATGCCGCCCCTTTTATGACGTCATAGGTGCTGCCGTTCTCTCATATAGCACTCTACTTCCATTTCAGATGAGTAGACACATTGCATTAAGATAAATACTAGTGAATCTATAGTGAAATTGCCTGTGTAGGGCATCGAAACAATCGCTCCTCTTCACAGCGGTCTGTGCACGTCGACGATCGTGTATGATGGTTGATTTGACAATTTTTTTTCAAAGAGTTACGGAAGATATGTATATTTCCCTGTCACTTGTATTTTGTTAAAACACCAGGTCTTGCGATTGTTCTTAATAGTCATACCGGTTAAATTGAAACAAACAAAGCAATTTGCCATGTGCCATGTCCTTGTCAAAACATCCTCAAACATTCAGAGTAAACACCCAAATGAAAAACTAAGCTGTGGCTATAGAAGTGCAAACTTGTATACAGTTGTACTGCTTTAATGCAAAATAAAATGAAAAGCAGATGTGCATTTTGTAATTTTCTTGAATAATTGAAGTTTTAGGAAGCTGTTCATATGCGAATAGAAAACCTCGCATGGTAGATTCTCACAAACGAATATCCATTGAATAGGTGTTGGATGATTTACGACTTTAGCAAATATAAATGCCTATCAAATGATCTACACCCGGTGTTCCTAATTTTACATTTACTTTTTTTCTGTTGTTATTGTAATAACTGATTCGCCAAACCTACTATAGCATTCACATTTCATATATGATTTAAAGCTAAATGGTTTCACTTTATCATCTACTAATGCTATACATTCACTAAATTGTCTGTCAGATCAGCCGATAATTATATGATTGATGGCATACGTTAGGACCGACCGACGCCACGTAACGAAATATAATGGGACTTAATAATAGAACTTACACCAAGATTCTCTGAGGATTTACCAACAATAATATTAAGACAGTCCATATTAAACTGTCTGTATGACGATGGTTCGAGAGATCAGCAAAGCCTATAACATTATCTAATATTATGTATTATATCTGCAGTTACAAAGTATTTTTTATTTTATTTTCCCTTTATTTTACCGTTAAAATGGGATTTTTATGTCATTAGCTCAGATTTAGCTTTGGTTCCTTTTTTTAGTTTAAAGGCACATGAGTTAAGGAAACAAATTTATGATGGGGGTCGTAATGTGAGTTGACTTAAGAATTATACAACCCGGATTTTGCAAATTCCCTCCCAAAGCAGAAAACCTGCATGGATTTTCCTCATTCCAACGCCAATCATTTAGTTTTTCGATGGCCGCCAAAGCCTCTTACTGTCGTGGCGATCAGAAATTATGAAAAAAGTGTGAATTTTGGCAGCTCATGCCACTTTAAACAGGCATGAAGTGTGTCTTTAGATTTCTGAGAAGTAATGACTACTCTTAGACGGATTAGTGGATTCATGGTTGAACACCTTGTTCGATATTGTTTCTCTTAAAGACAGGCGTTGTCAGGTTTCCTGCGTTAGAAAACATGGTTGTTGGTCTTGGGAAACCCTGACTTTTTATTTCATATTCCCCATTTCCACTAACAAAGGCGATTTGGTGAAAAGTCAACATTTGAACCCGTGGTCCAGGCTTGTGTCGGACTGAGTACTTGCTATATCACACACACATCCGGTTAAAAATCCTCTCAGGTTGACGGAAGGCTTTTGTCGTACTAAGAGTCTATCACTCTGCCGACTGGACCACCAAGGATCCACAATATTGGTGTAAGCTATTTACATGCTTTATAAAAAAACAGGAGGGTCTTGCAGAAACATTTGTACAACTTTGTTTTAGTGTAGCTAATGTCCGTTCACCATTCATAACAGCTGTGCATGCAGTATGTGGGTTAGAGAACTTTTGTTTTCGAACCTGAACTCATTTAATCCTCATTTCGAAGTAACTTCTCTCTTGTTTGTCCATCAAAATCTGCTCTCGACTTTCTGAAGAGGGACTTAATTAACGAAACCCTCCTACAGGCGTTTGAATTGATGAATGTACCTTTAGGCGGTAATTGTTAGACATCAAGATAAATGTCAGCCAGTCGGAGAAAGGAAATTCAGAATGTACACAAAGATTCTAAGAATTGGATAAAATTAGTTGACGGAAGACCCATGAAGTCATATAAGCACCGGATCGTTATCATGCCACCGTCTCTCTTATGTTCTTGACAGTCATACGGACAAACAAATCAATCTGTCATGTACCTATTGATGATTAGGACCTTTGTCTAAACATCCTGATACATTCAAAATAAGCGGCCAAATCAAACACAGAGCCGTAGATGGTTGGTTGGTTGTTTTCCGCTTATTGACGCGTCCATTCGTAAAGCCGCAGATGATGGAATACCTCTACATTACAAAATAGAATGACATACCAAAATGTGAATTATGTGGGGTTATATTAATATCAACTGGTCTGGCTGACAATTTAGTGAATATATGTGATCATATTAATATCAACTGATCTGACAGACATTTTGCGAATGTATGTGTTTTTTTAATATCAGCGTAATATGCGTGTACAACAAATCTAACTCAGTCATACAGTTATACACCAGTGTCATTATGACATAAAAAGTAGCTACTTCTATCAAATCACACGACGTCCTTTGTCCATCTCACTAATCCAGGATGTTAGCAGTTCTTTTAACATTTATTTTTTATGAAACACTCACATCAACTTTGTCATACAAAGCAATACTTGTCGCATTAGTTATTTAACAACCTTAATGGATTTTCTCTGATAAAAACTGCACAGCACAAAGCTCGCTCTAAACACGGCGTCCTGTGCTATTACAGAAACATTAGACAACACACAAAAACGTTTTACAACAGGATTTACACGAATAAAAGATGCCCTGATGAGTTTTATGCTGCTGAATAAAGAGATAATGGGAGATGTAAACACTATTACAGGACTCGATTTTAGCAACATTACTATTCTCAAAAGGCATATTTTGTATGTACATGTACGGATCAGATATATATGCAACCAAATGGAATTATCTGTTAGCTGTCCTTACAGAAACACAACGGCTATCAGACGCCGACAACACTAAGATATACCTTGCTTTCGTATTTACTCGGTTACCATGCAACAAATTATCTTTCAGTGTGATTTAATAACTTTTGTATTGATACCGATTAAGAAATACACACATATGATGGTCTACAGCGGTTTAAGTAAAAGTCTTCTATTAGTCGAATGACTGAACTTGATTTGCTAAAAGGGACATGATCTGCCAAAAGTCAGATTATTGAACGTTTCAATAACCTTGAAAATCTAAAAGATATCGGTAAAGTTAGTCAACCGTATGAACCAAAACTGTGTGCTAATGACAGAGATAATCCAAATAGCCAGGATGTAAAAGTATATTGTCCAGTCTCTGTTGCTAATAACATATATCAATGTACACATTCAAGATTGATACAGAAAGAAAGCTCAAATTTCATATTTCTTTCCAAAAAGACAAACAAATAACTTATCTGTTCAATGATTTTCCCCCTTTTTTTGGCATCTCATGCCACTGTAAGGCGACGCTATTCTTGTATTTCTACCATCTTACATGTTAGCAGTTACTTTTGTGTTGTTTGAATGGCAAACTTTATTTTTGTGTGTTTTATATTTCTTACCAATTACCTACCGTGAAATTTCAAAAGTGATATCAACAATTAATTTTAATTGTTTACTTGAAAAATATTTAAAAAAATGGCTCTGCTCATGCCCCTTAAAACTGGAAATTGTCTTCAGCAATACATCGGTCCATAGGTTTTCTGCAGAATGAAACCCACATTCTAAGGTAGTTTGTAGACATTTGTATTCCAATAAATTGTTTGGCTCGATCAACAACTGCGAATTAGAACATCTGCTGACAATGGCAGTTTACGGCACTGTAACATTTAAATCATTTCATTTACTCCGAAGTCGTCATCGTCCAATACGCTTTAATCAGTAAATATTTTGAGAGATCTAATTTTGTAAATGTATGTGCAAAATCGTGTGAAGAAGATTTTGCTTTCCGCCTATATTTAGTGCCCTTTATTAGCAGAAACACAGAGAAATGCGATGCGTTCATAATTAAGATGAAGTGGCTGCAGATTGTTGTGCATATTCCCTCCTCATTCTCTTTGACTACCAGGGAACTAAGGTTTTTTCTTTCCAACTTATTATTTCTGTCAGAAATATATTGCCTTCACAATTAAGATTAAGTAGATGCAGATTGTTTTTTACGTTATTCATATCAATAAAGTCTAGTGTGATGTCAGAAATATTTCTACATCAATTAAATTGTGCAGATTTATTTTAATAATGAAAAACGGTTACCGTTGTTATGTGTCAAGGAATCGATATCATTGCAGAAATTGTATTTAATCTTATTAATTGACTGTGCAAGTTATTACTCGAATACGGCCTTCGCGGCCGGGTAATATCAGCAGACGAATCAAGTTCATATTAGCCGTTGGGCTGTATTGGCCGAGTTCAAGTCATATTGGCCGAGTTCAAGTCATATTGGCCGAGTTCACGGAGTGTGTCTTTCAGACGCAATTAACATGTGATGTCCCGGAGTTTGACAGAAGCAGACGGCAGATGTTGATTTCAAACTGCCTACACCAGAGCGCATTGTACAAGGACTTACTGACAGGATATTAGAGTAGAAAGACAAAACTACTGTAAGTAAATCTGATTGTCGTTTTAGGACAGTGAAAGAGGAAGAAACTTTTTGTCGGACGTCAATTTGTTTAAAGGGGCATGAGCTGCCAAAATGTTGATATTTTGACGTTGATACAGAATGTTTAAATTATCGGCTAATTTTCCTAAGACGTATAATTCAAAGACTTTTTAGTGTGCCTAGTCTCGGGAATGTACGTTAAAGTATTGTTTTGAGCTAACTTTTGCTTAGAATGAATGAATGGTCGTCCCGGTTATTTAAATTTTGTTTACTTTTCGAACACGTTTTCGGTTCGTAAAGGCCACATACTGTATGGATTTTCCTCATTCCAACGCCAATGTTTGATTTTTTCAATGGCCTGTAAAGCCTCTTACTGTCGGGACGATCAGAAATTATGAAAAAAGTGTGAATTTCGGCAGCTCATGCTCAGAAGGAGACCAGCGGCTTCCCGAAAACATACCTCCTGTTCAACTTGGCGGATTGCATGGAAATAACTTCCACAGTCTATTGATAAAAATATTATGAATCGAGTGTTTTCGTATTGCCTTGGCATTGGCCTTCGGGTGGTTGCATTGACCCTCGGCCTGCGGCCTCGGGCCAATACGGCCACCCTCAGGCCAATATCAAGGCAATACGAAAACACTCGATTAATAACATATAATATTGTTGGTTCAAATGGCCCAAATATATGATACTAATATATATATACTGTAGTGTTGTGAGGCGGTTAAGGTATTATACTATTACTAGACTAGACTATACACTAGACAAACGAAACACGGACTCAAACTGTACGATGACCAAGACAAGACTGTTCTTTATTATCAAACAATAATCATTATACAGAGGTGACAGGCCAGTTCATAACAATAGCGGCCAATCAGAGCTGTAGGGGAGTAATGCATTAGCATATGAATACGCTTAGGATACCACATATACTAATTTATCATATACCTATCAATAATATGTGGTCTTTTGCATATGTGATATCGGTAGCGTGACAGCACCCATAACTCACCCCGGTCCGAAAATCCATATCAATATCAATGCGGGGGGGGGGGGGGGGGGGGTCTAACGGTGATTTCTGTCTACTGGCTGGTTTTTTTTTTCATGTTTTCTTCATTAAATTAATAGTTTCTCAACGGGTTTTCTTTTCATATCTTCACAAGTTAGATCAATAAAAACAAATTATCCCATAATGTATACTATTTCTGTTGGGTTTTTTTCCAATGCATATTATGATATATGATAAAAAGATTATAACATGCCATTTTTCATACCATACTCCATATCAGCCCACGACCCATATCAGGCCTCGGGCTGATATGAGGTATGATATGAAAAATGGCATGTGATAACCTCTAAATAATACTAATGCTAGATTTTCTCTACTTTAAATTCAGCAATATAAAAACGTTTGTTGAGGGTTGAATTGAGTGATATTTACTGATCTCAATTACATTGCCTAAAGTGTTTTTTTATGTTTTAATCTGCATTTAAAAAAACGGACCTTATTTGACATTAATTTAAATGGTTAAATGTTACATATATATATACTGATGTAGTGTTATGTTGGCTCCAAATGTCTCTGTGTTGATAGTTTTACGTACAGTAGAGAAACCACACGCTAACCAATATTTGTCAGCAAATTTAATGTTTACATTTCAGATGAGTAGATACATTGCATTAAGATAAATACTGGTGAATCTATACTGAAATTGTCTTTGTAGGGCATCCATACACTCTATCAAACAAAAGTGTCATTAAAACAAACGCTCCTCTTCACAGCGGTCTGTGCACGTCGAATATCGTGTATGATGGATGTTTTGACGAGCTTTTTTTCAAAGAGTTACGGAAGATATGTATATTTCCCTGTGACTTGTATTTTGTTAAATCACCAGGTCTTGCGATTGTTCTTAATAGTCATACCGATTAAATTGAAACAAAGCAATTTGCCATGTGCCCATCGATGGTCCTTGTCAAAACATCCTCAAACATTCAGAGTAAACACCCAAATGAAAAACTAAGCTGTGGCTAAAGAAGTTCAAACTTCAATGCAGTTGCCGCACTTCTTTAATGCAAAATAAAATGAAAAGCAGATGTGCATTTTGTAATTTTCTTTAATAATTATAAGTTTTAGGAAGCTTTTCATATGTGAATAGTGGGGCTTCCGTGGCTATGTAGGTAGAGCGTTGGACGCTCAATCCAAACAGCCTTCCACCATTGGGTCGCGGGTTCGAATCCCACTCAGTCCAAAAATTGGAAAATTTTCTGACTGGGTTTTCATTCGACCGACCTGTGTGGGATGGTTGCCAGTTACCAACGGAAGGTCGTGGGTTTCCTCCTGGCATAGAGCCCGGTTTCCTCCCACAATAAAACTGGCAACGCCGCCATATAAGTGAAATAATATTGAGCGCGGCGTAAAACACCAATCAATCAATCATATGCGAATAGCAAACCTCGCATGGTAGATTCTCACAATGGAATATCCATTGAATAGGTGTTGGATGATTTACGACTTTAGCAAATATAATTGCCTATCAAATGACCTACACCCAGAGTTCCTAATTTTACATTTAGTTTTTTTTTCTTCTCTTGTTATTGTAATAACTGATTCGCCAAACCTACTATAGCATTCGCATTTCATATATGATTTAAAGCTAAATGGTTTCACTTTATCATCTACTAATGCTATACATTCACTAAATTGTCTGTCAGATCAGACGATAATTATATATGATTGATGACATACGTTAGGACCAACCGACGCCACGTAACGAAATATAATGGGACGCAATAATAGAACTTACATCAATGTTCTCTGAGGATTTACCAACAATTATTAAGACAGTCCATAACTGTCTGTATGACGATTGTTGGAGAGATCGGCAAAGCTTATAACATTATCTAATATTATGTATTATATCTGCAGTAACAAATAAATGATCGAACATTATTAAATGGCTGTTAAATACTTTTACACAAACCAAATATATTTTTGGCTTTGGCCTTTCTGTGATGCTTGCCGTATTATATTTATAACCTAGGCCTAGCAGCAAGACTCGCTAAACGGAAAAACGTGAAGTAAATCCATCCCACTCTAAAATGTAAATAAAAGTGTTAGGCCTACACTTAGGGCATTAGAATTGCTTATTTTTAACAAAATGTATCGAGAACTGACGCAAATCATAGAAACGAAGACTTTGGGATACGGCAATGAGTGCTTGCTGGTCGTTACGCTCGCTCTACGGTAGGATAGTAGGCCTACTAGTAGAGTCTACTGTCAGTGTAGAAGAGTCGATTGATTTTGGTTACAAACAATTAAAGATCTGATTTATCGTAGAACATTTCAACACACATAATCTTCATTTTAAAACAGTAAGACCTTGCCACTTAAAATTTTAATATAAAACTAAACAAAAGAAAATGTCAAGTTCAACTTCACCAACGATGACGGACCTCGATGTTTGTCGTCGCGCGCACACAGTGTGTCCTTCCGCGCAGACAAACGCAGGTTTTTCCTCCGAAATAAGTATACTATTCGAACTGTAATTTGTTTCATGAAATCATTTTCTATCCAAAAATTGGAACTGCAACATGAAAATAAGAACTTTGGATGCAAAGTTATAAGTTTGTATTGTGTTGAGCCCCCAAACGGTGCGCTATTTTATCCTACGCCGTGCCGTATATGTGTGATGAGCCCAAATGTAGGTCATTTTCTAGGTCAACTGACGACAGCGAATTGTTCAGTTTGTCGCAGAAAATACACGAAAATCTCACTAATAATTATATAATAAATATAATATTTGTTGTTTTATCGGTAAATATCATTTATATTTCATCTCGTGGATAAAAAAATATTTTTTTATCCACTCGATGAAATATAAATGGTATTTACCGATAAACAACAAATATCCTCTATATGTTAATACCATTTCGATTGACAAGATACCATTTCGATTGTTTATTCAAATAAAACACTAATTGTTAAACAGACATGAAGTGTGTCTTTGGATTTCTGAGAAGTAATGACTACTCTTAGACAGATTGGTGGATTCATGGTTGAACACCTTGTTCGATATTGTTTCTCTTATAGGCGGGCGTTGTCAGGTTTCCTTCCTTAGGAAACATGTGTTTTTGGCCTGGGAACGCCTGAATTCTTATTTCATATTCCCCTTTTCCATTAATTCACGTAAGGCGATCAGGTGAAAAGACAACGTTTGAGCCCGAGATCCATCTACGGACGGCCTGTGTTGTTGCTATATCACATGATCCGGTTTAAAATCATTTCAGATTTTTTGTCAATTTTTCTTTGAACTTAGTGGGATTTAAACCAGATACCCATCGACGGACCATGGACCACCGAAGATCCACACGATTGGTGTAAGCTATTTGAATGCTTTGTAAAAAAGTTTACAGATTTGTTTTAGTGCATGCAGTATGTGGGTTTGAGAACTGTTGTTCTGCCTCTAGAAACAATCAGCCCGAATTGTCGATCCAAATAATCGTTATACATTCAAGTATAGAAAGAAACTTTGCTACCTAACAGTATGGTTCTTTTCCATGACTTGAATACTTCACGAGCTTTACAATGAAGTTACCTTTATACTCACGATTTCAAACATTGCGCCATAAGTATTCTGTATGTTTATGGATTTATCGATATTCATATGCCAGACATACTTCAGTCTGACGGCTTTGAGTACCATACATCTATCCCGAGCATGTGTCATCTAGACGCGAAAACGTGTATGAATCGTGGGAAAAATTATCTCAGTGCAATCTGTTCTTCCACCGAAAAATGGAATGTGTTTAACAATAATCAATTAGCTGGGAGAATTGTCCACTTAACCACGACTGACAATCCATATAGCTGAACAAAAAAGGTGTCAAACTATCAAGACCGAAGGAAAGAAACTTTGGCTTTGAAAATATCGACAATTAAAAAAGCGGTTAATACGAAAACAAATAGCACAATGCTTATCAATGTAACTTCCAACTGGATGTTCGTCTGGCCAGTATGTCCCCTAGGTGAGGAACAAAGTAATGCATGTTCCCATCCTACCAATGATGCCTCTTATGATTCTGATATGTTATCGATTGGGTCATACCCAACTTACAATAGTTTGTGCCATCGTTTAGATGATCTACATGTCATACGTTACTGAAGATATAGGCAAAAGACAAAATAATGATAAAAGAAAGTAACAACAGACCAGCAGATTTGATTTACACATTTTGATTTATGTAAAAAAAAAAGCAGAGTAACTTATTTACAGGGAAATATTATAAAAACTTTGGAAAGAAAACATATATCCAAAGGACTCAAACAAATTAAAAAATTACAGTTCCGAGAAATCTGTAATCCTGATAAATTTATAACGTTGACTGGTAGTTGTTTAAATCCGATGATCATGAAATAAAAACCACAGAATTGAACCTTAAAAACACTCTGGGAAATCCACAGAATATAATCTTATAAACACATTGGGAAATCCACAAAATAGAATCTTATAAATACATTGGGAAATCCACAAAATAGAATCTTATAAATACATTGGGAAATCAAAAGAACACAATCTTTTAAGAAATCACAAACCAGGTACCACGGACAAATAAGCGGATGAATATCGAAGCATCCATATGACACAGAACTATTAGCATCAGATAACTTTACTGAGTGCGGTTCTAAACCGACTGCCGAAACAGCAAAAAAATGTACTTAAATAGATTTCCAGAAATTCTAGAACACTCCGGCTAAAATAAATGAAAAAATATTTTGTCCTTTTCAGTGGTACCAAACCCATATTTTTATGCCTGTCAGTAAAGTTATTAAAAGATCACAAAACGAAGTCGTTTTCTTCTCTTCAAATTTGTGTAGAACCAGCCATCCGACTTTATCGACCCCAAACATTTCTTAAAGGAAACGTTTTTTTCCAATTGATCCTAAATTTCAATAATAGTTTACATGCGATCAATTTATTTTTGCTCACATTTCAAAAGCTTTTAATAAATCAGTATTTTTTTTGTTTTATTGCTTCTCCCAATTGGCAGCAGATCAATGATATATATATGATGTCCAATCGGAATCTTTAAAAGAGTTCTATCAGCAGAAGCATTGTTCATGGCATCTATATTGTTTTTTATTAGTGAGCGCAGCGAACGACCGTAGCGAACTCTACACACAACATATGCGTAAGTAATTAAGTCACTATAGTCTACTCACTTGGAAGTCTGGTCAACTTTGTTTTTTGTCTAAACATTCCATTCGGCGTTCGAAACGTCCGGCATTTTTGTTCAAATACTGATTCCGCTCTCGCGCCTCTTTTTACAGAAGAGTACATCTGATGGGTTATTTAAAAACAACTACACTGAGATAAATTATGCACTCACTTCTAGGCTTTGCCTATTACATATTCTTATTGCATTTGTTAATGTCTTAGCCTCTCTTGGTCTTTTGCGAGATAGGCTGCTTTGCGACGTTATAAATGTAAAATAACCTCACAGGGCAGTTTCGCTGAATTTGTCTAAACGTTTCGTCTGACCGCTTAGTGGTGGAGCAGGGGACAAACAAATCAATCTGTCATGTACCCATCGATGGTTTGGGTCTCTGTCAAAATAAACACCCAGATAAAAAACGGAGGTGTAGATGATAGAGTGCAGAATTTTACACAGTTGCCGTACTACTTACATTCAAAACAGAATGATAAATAGATGTGCATTTTGTGGTTTTACTTGATAATCAATTTTCACGGAAGCTTTCGACATGCGAAAGGCAAAGCTCTCTCGGTAGCTTACCCAAAATGGAGATTCGTTGAACTGATTGTGGATGATTTAAATTTCGACTTTATCAAATAGAAATGCCTATCACACGACCTCAGTACAATACGTTAAGGTACCTCGATAACTTTGTTCCAGGCGCCTTGTGTTCATAGTTTTACATTAAAGGATTTATGAACAAGGTTAAAAGCTGCTGTGTGTTTGTTTATGGACTAAATGTAGATGTGAAAAAGGTAAGTTGAAACAAAACAACCTTAGCGTTTGTTTCCTTGTAGTGAAAACAAGGACTGACGAGGAAATATGCATATTCCGTATTGTCCGTAACTACTTGGAAAAGCTCGTCAAAAGTGACATCATACACGACCTTCGATGTGAACAAATAGCCACGAAGACGCAACCACGTCACCACTGCGAGTGTAGGTACACAGCGGAGGTGGTGTTTGACGTCATATATCACTGATTTAATTAACTTTCGTAGCCATTATAGACCGTCAAATGTAACATTGAATTTTGTATGTTCTGCGACGAAAATACAATGTCCTTTTTTGCCAGTATTGTAAAGTACATGTTATACAACACACTTAAAGATGAAATGTAATGCGGTTAAAACTGGGTTTATTGTTAAAAAAAGGATTTAGAGGGTTCCTGTTAATAACTTAGGAGCAGAAAAATGAAGTTTTACGGATAATTTAATTTTTTATTGAACTCCAAAAAACATGGTATTTTGGGCCTCGCACAAACAATGTTAAAAGCCATACATGAGTTATCTTCCCTGAATTTGCAATCTTTGGTGACATCAATAGAGTTGTTTACATTCAAGGAGTCTATCGGTTTCATGTTGTTCACCATGGATGATGGTGACGTTTTTACGAAAAAAATTAGCTCCGTAGAGATAAAAAAAATTGCTCCTCATCAACTGACAACGGCGATTTTCCACGCCCGTATATGCATGAGCCAACTGCCAATAACGCATCACGCGAAGCAGACGGTGGAATGTTGAGTTGGGATAAAATTCGCCCACTTCATCTTCACTAACCATTTTTCCAGAGCTCTTCATCTTTCGGAAAAAGACGGAAGCTGAGTCCGACCAGGTAAGTATTCCTGCAGTTTGTTTAGGGCAGCGCAGAAGGACGTCTCCGAACGAAAGTGTAAAGAGTCGTTGCTTTTAAAACTCGTTAGTACTCATAGCCATACGTTACGTTAAGTGGAAGCGCGCCGGAAACAAATCTCTAGTGACCTCAAGGATCAAGGGAAGATAAGTCATGTATTCATTTCGATTCTCGGATTTCAAGAATTTACAGGCTTGATTTATTTAATTAAAAAAATACATAAATGGCCTAATACGAGACAAAAGCTTGTGCCTGCCTAACAGCCACGTGTATAAAGGTAATTTAGGAGCAATTCATTCCAGATTTCAATGAAATATTTGCATTTAACCTTTAACGCGAATTAGAAACTGTTACCAAAGGTTGTTCATAAAACCTTGAAGCTGTTTGTCTCTTTCGTTATTGTATTCGCAAAATCTCATTCCATTCCCATTTCATGTATGATTTGAATGGTTTCACTTTATCATCTACTGATGCTATACATTCACTAAATTGTCTGTCAGATCAGCCGATAATTGTATGACTGATGACATACGTTAAGACCAACCGACCCCCTTTTGTACATAAAACATAGGAACATATTTCTTTATTTTTACAAATTGTTATTAATGCAATTTTTAATTTATCTAATGAAATAGACGGAATATTTGTTTTTCTTTAACTGAACATTACCTATTTTCTTTTTTTCTGTTGATGAATTCAAGAAAAATAGCGTTGGGATTTTGAAGTGATAGCAATGAAACGGTCGCCATGTTCGATCTCGTATTGGCCCAGTCCGTATTGGCCTTGTTTGTTCGTATTAGCCTAGTCTGTTCGTATTGGACCTGGTAAGCCCTGTATGAGTGTGACCGTTTCTCCGTATTTTGCCAATAACATTGAAAGTCAATTAATAACAACTGATCTGACAGACAATTAGTGAATGTATGTGCTCATATTAATATCAACCGATCTGACAGACAGTTTAGTGAATGTATGTGATCATATTATTATCAACTGATCTGACAGAAAACCCACGACCCACGACAAACCCACGATCACCTGGTGGTAACTGGCAACCATCCCACATAGGTGAAAACCCAGTGAAATAGTGGAAACCCAGTCAGAAAATATTCCAATTTTTTGGGACTCAGTGGGTTTCAAACCCGCGACCCGTTGGTAGAAGGCTGTTCGAATTGACCGTCCAACGCTCTACCAACTGAAGTCCCCAGCGAATGTATGTGATCGTATTGATATCAACTGATCTGACAGACATGTTGGTGAATGTATGTGATCATATTAATATCAACTGATCTCACAGCCAATTTAGGGAATGTATGTGATTATATTAATATCAAAAGATCTCACAGACAAGTTAGTGAATATATGTGGTTTTATTAATATCAGCCGGTCTGGCAGACAAGTTAGTGAATGTATGTGGTTTTATTAATATCAGCCGGTCTGGCAGACAAGTTAGTGAATGTATGTGGTCCTGTTTATATCAACTGATCTGACAGACAATTTAGTGTATGTATGTGATCATGCAGATAATAAACGAGATCAGTATATGATAAAATGAAATCAGCAGCAAATCCTGAATGAAGTGTAAAATGCACTTACTTTTTGTGATATATCAATTATAATAACAACGGTAGTGTCATTCTTCACCCTAATGTTGTCCTTTGTCTATTGCCAACTATATTTTGTATTAGTTTTTTAATGATTAAATAATGGAAATCTTTCTCATCTCACAGTATATAACATAACTTCCATAATATAAATCCAATTATGAATCCCTCGGCGTTTTGTGACATATATTCAACGGTGACAAGACAAAGATGGAGGTAGTTCTAGACTGCCTCTGGAAACTATCAGCCCGAATTGTCGATCCAAATAATTGTTATACATTCAAGTATAGAAAGAAACTTTGCTACCTAACAGTATGGTTCATTTCCATGACTTGAATACTTCACGAGCTTTACAATGAAGCTACCTTTATACTCACGATTTCAAACATTGCGCCATACGTATTCTGTATATGTATGGATTTATCGATATCCAGATGCCAGACACACTTCAGTCTGACGGCTTTGAGTACCATACATCTATCCCGAGCTTGTGTCATCTAGACGCGAAAACCTGTATGAATCGTGGGAAAAATTATCTTAGTGCAATCTGTTCTTCCACCGAAAAATGGAATGTGTTTAACAATAATCAATTAGCTGGGAGAATTATCCACTTAACCACGACTGACAATCCATATAGCTGAACAAAAACGGTGTGAAACTATCAAGCCCGAAGGAAAGAAACTTTGGCTTTGACAATATCGACAGTTAAAAAGCGGCTAATACGAAAACAAATAGCACAATGCTTATCAATGTAACTTCAAACTAGATGTTCGTCTGGCCGATATGTCCCCACGGTGAGGAACAAAGTAATGCATGTTCCCATCCTACCAATGATGCATCTTATGATTCTGATATGTTACCGATTGGGGCATACCCAACTTACAATAGATTGTGCCATCGTTTGGATGATCTACATATCATACGTTACTGAAAATATAGGCAAAATACAAAATAATGATAAAAGAAAGTAACAGCAGATTTGATTTACACATTTTGATTTATATTAAAAACAAACAGAGTAACTTATTTACAGGGAAATATTATAAAAACTTTGGAAAGAAAACATATATCCAAAGGACTCAAACAAGTTAAAAAATTACAGTTCCGAGAAATCTGTAATCCTGATAATTTCAGAACGTTGACTGATATGATCATGAAATATAAATCCACAGAATTAAACCTTAAAAACACACTGGGAAATCCACAGAATATAATCTTATAAACACACTGGGAAATCCACAGAATATAATCTTATAAACACACTGGGAAATCCACAGAATATAATCTTATAAACACACTGGGAAATCCACAAAATATAATCTTATAAACACTTTGGGAAAATCCACAAAATATAACCTTATAAACACATTGGAAAAATCCACAAAATATAACCTTATAAACACATTGGAAAAATCCACAAAATATAATCGTATAAACACATTGGAAAAATCCACAAAATATAATCTTATTAACACATTGGAAAAATCCACAAAATATAATCTTATAAACACATTGGAAAAATCCACAAAATATAATCTTATAAACACATTGGAAAAATCCACAAAATATAATCCTATAAACACATTGGAAAAATCCACAAAATATAATCTTATAAACACATTGGGAAATCCACAAAATATAATCTTATAAACGCATTGGGAAATCCACAAAATATAATCTTATAAACACATTGGGAAATCCACAAAATATAATCTTATAAACACATTGGGAAATCTACAAAATATAATCTTATAAACACATTGGGAAGTCAAAAGAATAGAATCTTGAAAGAAATTGCAAACCAGGTACCACTGACAAATAAGCGGATGAATATCGAAGCATCCATATGACACAGAATTAATATCTAAACTGACTGCTGAAACAGCAAAAAAATGTACTTATAGATTTCCAGAAATTCTAGAACACTCCGGCTA
The DNA here is from genome assembly GCA_963971465.1 of Lepidochitona cinerea. Taxonomy (NCBI): domain Eukaryota; kingdom Metazoa; phylum Mollusca; class Polyplacophora; order Chitonida; family Tonicellidae; genus Lepidochitona; species Lepidochitona cinerea. Next base: position 1,436,645 of record OZ020560.1, read on the forward strand.
AAATAAATGAAAAAAATAGTTTGTCCTTTTCAGTGGTACCAAACCCATATTTTTATGCCTGTCAGTAAAGTTATTAAAAGGTCACAAAACCAAACCAATTTGTTAAACTTTCAGAATCTCAGAACCTTTGTAGCTCACAAATATGGGAAACATACCAGTTAAAGCTGCCTTTCTAATTCAATTTAAGTTTTGAGAAACCGAAAGCAATTTTCTTGAGATAGGAAGACTTTAAACAGTCTGAAATTGATTTGAATTGATCTGTTATGCTGAACTGCTATTGGTGTATTTAGGTCAAATAAACCAATCATATTGCCAGGTGTGCACATGTTTCAGTGACATCCTGTCACCTTGACATCTGAGAATAATTAACCTTAGCTTCTTGTATAAAAGTCATAAAAAATAAATAAACCCTGTTTTGGGACCAGGTAGATATTGTCTTAAAGATGAAGTATAATGTATTTTACCTTAAGTGTTTCCTTTAATGAGAGATTTTGAAAGTTGGCCAATTTGTTTTGTGCGTGTAGCGTAATACGTTATTTTGAAAATATCTTCATGGCGTATGAAAAAAATCACAGAACTACAGTGTATGTGTTTGGTACCGTTAGAAAGGACCAATGTAAAATAACCTCACAGGGCAGTTTCGCTGAATTTGTCTAAACGTTTCATCTGACCGCTTAGTGGTGGAGCAGAGGTTTATTGAGACAAACAAATCAATCTGTCATGTACTCATCGATGGTTTGGGTCGTTGTCAAAACATCTTGATACATTCAAAATAAACACCCAGATAAAAAACGGAGGTGTAGATAATGGAGTGCAGACTTTTACACAGTTGCCGTACTACTTACATTCAAAACAGAATGATAACTAGATCATTTCCTTGATAATCAATTTTCACGGGAGCTTTTCACATGCGAAAGGCAAAGCTCTATTAATTGGTAGCTTACCCAAAATGGATAATCATTGTGATTGTGAATGATTTAAAGAGCTCGTCAAAAGTGACATCATACACGACTTTTGATGTGAACAAACAGCCACGAAGAGGCACTGGCGCAGCAGATAACATGTATTTCGTCACCACTGTGAGGGTGCGCACACAACGGCGGTGGTGTTTGGCTCCATATATAATTGATATAATTACCTTTCGTAGCCATTATAGACCGACAAATGTAACATTGAATTTTGCAATGTCCTTTTTTGCCAGTATTAATCGAGTGTTTTTGTATTGCCTTGGAATTGGCCTGAGGTGGCCGTATTGGCCCGAGGCCGCAGGCCGAGGGTCAATGCAACCAACCGAAGGCCAGTGAAACGATGTCACTGAAACATGTGCACACCTTGCAACTGGCAATATGATTGGTTTATTTGATTCGTCTGCTGATATTACTCGGCCGCGAAGGTCGTATTCGAGTAATAACTTGCACAGTCAATTCATAATGTAAAGTACGTTCTACAACACACTTAACGCGAATTAGAAAATGTTACCAAAGGTTGTTCATAAAACCTTGAAGTTGTTTGTCTCTTTCGTTATTGTATTCGCAAAATCTCATTCCATTCACATTTCATGTATGATTTAAATGGGTTCACTTTATCATCTACTAATGCTATGCATTCACTAAATTGTCTGTCAGATCAGCCGATAATTGTATGACTGATGACATACGTTAAGACCGACAGACGCCACGTAACGAACTTCAACGGGACACAAGAATAGTATTGGAACTTAAACCAAGTTTCTCTGTGAGGGTTTATCTCAAAATCAAAATTAATAACACAGCCTATTACTATCTTATTATTATAACGATGGTTGAAGAGCTCTACAAAAATGATAACATTGTCTAATATAATGTATCGTGTCTGCATTAATAATTGATTTTTTTATTTATTCCACAGAACAAAATATAAATTGTTACTTGTATTACGAGACAAAAAAATAAATGAAGTAGTAACAACATAACTAGCAGGTTTTAAATCAGAGTGACTTATTTGTACAAGTTAAGAATTTACAGTTACGAAATAAAAACGTAAGGTTTATTGATATACATGTGGCACTATACATCCAACCGTCACGGAATATAAATCCACAGAATGGAATCCCGGAATCACACTGGTAAATACACAGACCACAATAGTGTTAACACGCTGGTAAATCCACAGAATAGAATCTTGTAATATTCAATATAAGAATAATGGACAAGACGCATTCAAGTTATACAATTTTCATAGCATACTCGGCGCAGTTGGGAACTTACTGTCTTAAAATAAAGAAAGCGTCTTTAAATAGATTCCAAAAAAATCAAGAAAAATCCGACTAACACACATTGGCATAAATTTGCATAGCTATAGAAACGAAATATTTTAATACAGAAACACAGCTGTATACCGTAAACTGGCGTAACTTTGAACGGCGGGGTATCTTTGAACAGTCAAAGATGAAAATCTAAATTTTCGCTGTTTGGTAACAAATTCTAAGAAAATACTACGTGGTGATAATTATGTTTTTAGCTTTATCACCACCGCCGTTCAAAGTTACCCCAGTTTACGCTATCTAGGTCAAATCAACTAAATTGTAAACAGCCGTCGGGTGAGCCGGCGGAAAAACAGCTCTCTAGAAAGCCCTCGCATGAAACATAAAATATTTACAAAAAGAATTAGATTAGGAAATAGGACAAGGAAGAAATCTAGAGGGGTCAACACAAGTAATACTCTCCTCTGATTTAACTTTTGTTCCTTTTACTCAAAAGTAAAGTCACCTAAGTGAATGAAACGTACTTTTTTATGAAGGTCGTAATATAAGTTCACCTGACCGCAAATAACCAATATATTGCAAGTTCCTCATACACACGGTGCCGATGTTTGTTTACTGACATGACTTGATTGATTGTTTGGTGTTTTACGCCGCGCTCAAGATTATTTCACTTATTTGGCGGCGTTGCCAGTTTTATTGTGGGAGGAAACCGTGCTCTATACCCGGAGGAAATCCACGACCTTCCGGTGGTAACTGGCATCCGTACCACATAGGTCGTTCGAGTAAAAACCCAGTCAGAAAATGTCCATCTTTTCTTTTACTGAGGAGGATTCGAACCCTCGGCCCATTGGGAAATCCATAAAACCACATAACATGGTAAATTTTATCTTGTTTGTCCATCAAAACCTACCTATGCCTTTCTGAAGAGGGAAGCAATTAACAAAACCCTCCTGTAGGCGTTTGAATTGATGAATGTACCAGTAGGCAGTAAGCATCAAGATAAATGTCAGCCAGTCAGAGTAATGAAAACCAGATTCTAAGAATTGGATAGAATTAGTTGACGGAAGACCCATGAAGGCACATAACATCAACCACGACAAAGAGACAGAACGTTATCGTTATAATGTCAACATCCTGATACATTCAAAGTAAAAACACATTTAAAAAATGGAGGCGTCGATGACGGAATGCAAACTTTTAAACAGTTGTTATACTCCTTAAAGGCAAAATAGAAGGATAACCAAATGCGTATTTCCTTAAAGACCCACTTGCCGCCGTAGCCTGTTTAAATTTGCTAAGAAAACCAATTTACATGAGCTTACTACGACTAATACCACTAAACTTAAACATAGGACACATAAAACATGTCTAGTTAGCTTTAGAATGTAGAAATGGGGTGAAAAACAAACGAAGAATCGAAGCCTGATTACAATAACAACGATCAGTGTCGGTCAACTTTCGTGTTGCATTACCCTCATTTCAGGCCTTTTTATCTGTGGTTTACACTCAAACAATTATCAGCAGGCTTTTCCAGTCGCTGTTAACCGATCGTCAGTCTGTATTTCTCAGACGAATAGGCCTACGTAAAATTACACTGTGCCGTTAGTTCACTCACTCGACTGAAACATAAAATCGCCCCGGGGGGAAGTTTGGTTTGTTTACGTTCCGGGCACCTAACAATTTAAATTTTCCAATTCAAATTAAATATACAAAGTGACGTCTAAACTTTTAAATTTTGGTAAAAATAGAAAGTTCCTAACTTATATTGTCTGGGAAAAATACAGAAAACGGTCTTTCTTTTTTAATGTAAACAATGTTCCTGATTTTCGCGGCAAGTGTGCCTTTAATAACAGAATCGGTTAACTAAACACCAAACGTAGTGTGTTTGAAGGGGGAGAAAACAAAAATCCAACATGCAATTGTATCGAACGGGTTCCCATAGGCCATCATACTCATGGGTGTGAATCTTGCATGTAGTTTAAGGTGTGAAAATACTCTGATAATGAATCTCTCAGACAAACTCGTGTTCGGCCGTCAGTGGAGGGCACACTTGACATTTTGAAATTGACAAGAAGAAGTTTTAGTAAATTACTTCCCTTGCGAGCTTATCATATCTTATATGACCATAACCTGCAATGTTAGCGATAGAACTACCGTTTCTGAAAATTCTACAACGACCGCCCCAAGTCATGTAGACACCAGATACAGCCTGTCACGTTTCCCCAAAAGTTTGATTCACAAACCAGTCTATATTTCACATTTTTGTTAGTGTTCGTTTTTAGTTATTAGCGCCTCGAAATAATCGAAATTAACCTAGGTTTAAATGGCAGACTTTCAGGGCTCGCCAATTTTTCTTACGCCACTGCAGTGACAGGTGAGGAAAAATCGTTGAGATTTGGTTTTGGTACTGTTAGAAACGAAAATGTACCGCGCCTGAGCTGTATTTACTAAGTGTTTTCCTTTCCTTAACCTTGAACTTAAATAGCATTTGTTATGTACTGAAGAAAAGACCAGAACGCCCAAGTATGAATCTAACTTACTAACTAGCTAAAGTACTTGGCGTGTTAATTTGGTTAAATGTTTGATGCCTGTGCTGTGCACCATCTGAACAAAAATAGGAAACAGTTGTGAGAGTTTAACAGATTATAACTCATGGTAAAAAATATATTAAAAACTAACTAGAGAGCCCATGTAATCTCTTATGTATACACTTATGTATTTTGTATGTAAAACTATTCAGCCTGTTTCTTTAAAGTGTAGGCTAATAGTTGAGAATGTTACATAAAACCGGAAACCTGCAAACATAATTTGAAAGTTATTCAACATTTATAAATATTCCAATTTGGCCATGGCTGGAAACAACGCTTTAAATATTTATTCTTTGTTATTACTAATACATGAAAGAAAGAATTTATTCCAATAAAAATAAAATAGTAAATGGAAAAGGGGTAATCATGGGATATAGAATCGATAACACAATATTTCTTTCAATCTAAACTCAACAGATTTGTGATTGAAATTTTCAAAGTAGTACAGGTTATTTATATTATCTATCCAAACTCCACTTGTGAAGGGTCTAAAAACACTGCACTGGTTTTATTCTCGATATAAAATTAAAAACTGATCTCCCAATTCTGTTCTTGTATTTATCGATTTGTAATAACTAACATAAAATACAGTGAAGATAAATCAAGAGTCATATAAAACAGTCCTAATTCTAAAAAAATCTAAAATTTCTCGTTCGTTTTATTTCTCCTGTTTCAGAACTATAAGTGATTTTAATCATAGAATTCGTGCTATAACTTTGTACATATTTATATGTTGATGATGACAGTTTCTGCAGTGTTAACGGCTCCTATTTTAAAAACACGGTATCTGTTCTCAAAACTCAGTGATTCATATTTCTAATACTGGCTTTGTTTTTTACAATTGTTATCATTAATCTGTAGCTACTTTATCTCAGTTCTAAATGAATTAATTTTTGTAAGCATGTTTAGTTTGATTTTGACAATTAGACATTTCACAACAAAAATGAAGCAATGGCACAGAAAACAAAAGTGGTAAAAGTAAAATCCACTCACCGGCAATATGTATCATATTCATTGCTAAAATAACTTCAGATAGCGCTCTTGATGTTTTGGATTGCGTTTCTTTTTTTTCAAATAATGAAAATGTTAAACTCCTTCGCATTTCTGCAGTTTATTGATGACATTTACAAATAATATGATTTGTTGGAGACACAAACTTCAGGTGTTTTTATTGTGATCAGATGTGCTGCGTTTTAAAAGTAACAATATGGGATGTAAAGCCAAATTAAAACAATTATTAAATTATTACTATTCTAGGTTAAAGAAATTACATAATACGTTATGTCTGTAACAACGCATGACTAAATGAAAAAAGCTAAGGAACATAACAAGTTTGTACCGTATTCACAAATACACTGGTTATTGTAGGTGGTTTCATGGCGTCTCTCTCTCTCTTACCATTTCCCATTCATCACATTAACATCAACTGATCTGACAGACAATTTAGTGAATGTATGTGATCATATTAATATCAACTGATCTGACAGACAATTTAGTAATGTATGTGATCAGAAGATGATAAAATGAAACATCAACTCATTAATGAAATGTAAAATGCCAGGAAGGTTTGTGAGATTTCAATTATTATAACCACAAAAGCAAAAATTACATTCTCCAGCCTAATGATGTCCTTTGGCTATTGACTATATGTTGTATTCTAACTCTTTTTCGATAGAAACGTTTGATGAAATTGATTAGAAAATCGCTTAATGCCAATATAAAAACGTCTGTAAAAGTCATATTCTTGACAGATTAAATAATGGAACTCTTGCTCAACATAAATTCCTTTATATATATCAGCATTTGAATCACTCTCAGCGTTTTGTTGCATATCGCCATAACAACATGAACAAAACTGAGGTAGTTCTGGAGTTACTCTCGGTACTATCAGCCCACAGTATACCTTCTAGATTATTGAGTTAAACCCATTAATCAGGAGAGGCATTTATATAGGCTTGCCCTGTTTGCCAATCCTAAATAAATATTGTTTAAACCATTACAATATACTGTAGGATGTTTAGAAATAGCTAGCTTGACTAAATACGTCTTAATTTAAATTGATTTCATCTGCCTATTGGTGATTCATATAATCAACATATTGCCAAATAACTACTCTTTATTATCCAAGATTCTATTGACAGATTGACAATTACCCGATCATTGGTTTAATTAATATTCGGAGATTGTTACAACATCTGACATTACACCGCAATTAAAGCATTGAATATATTCCTTGTTTCTCTGAAATTGCTCAAACTGTTAAAATTGATAGAAATATACCTTATTCTGTGTTTTATTTATACAGAGAAAGTTATGATCCCATGCATCATTCAAAGATATCTAAACTCATGCAACTTTTTGTTATTATAGATTGATATTATAGATTCAAGTACAGAATAACATAATATGGTTTATTTTCACGAGCGTTACAGTGATTGATTGATTGATTGATTGTTTGGTGTTTTACGCCGCGCTCAAGATTATTTCACTTATATTGCGGCGTTGCCAGTTTTACTGTGGGAGGAAACCGGGCTCTATGCCCGGAGGAAACCCACGACCTTCCGTTGGTAGCTGGCAACCATCGACATAGGTCGTTCGAGTGAAAACCCAGTCAGAAAATTTTCCAAAATTGTTTTTGCACTGAGTGGGATTCAAACTCGCGACTTATTGGTGGAAGGCTATTCGGATTGAGCGTCCAACGCTCTACCTACTGAGCAACGGGGGCCCCGCGTGACAATGAAATTGGCGTTATACGGACGATTTCAAACCATGTGCCATAAGTATTCTGTATATGTATGGATTTATCGATATTCAGATGCCAGACATACTTCAGTAGGATGAGTTTACGTACCAGACATTCCTTTGCAGCATATGCCATCTGGACGTGAACAAAATGTATGAATCGTGGGAAAAATGATCTGGGTGCAATCTGTTCTTCCACTGAAGAAAGAATCTGTTTAACAGTAATCAATTAACTGAGAAAATATTCCACTTAAGCCCGGTTGGCAATCAAAACAGTGTCAAATTTCCAGCCTGAAGAACAGAAAAATCGTTGGCTTTAGAAATATGGACTGATGAAATGTGAGTAAAGCTGGGTGTGCTTCTGACCGGCGTGTGCCCAACGACGTAATACAATTTGCTATCGCACCAGGTGCTTATAATGTATTCAGGTACTCCTGGGCACATAACCATATTGATATTGCCAATGTTAAAGGCCGTGGCTTAACGTTGTTCGGACGACCTACATGTCACACGTTCCTGATGCTATAGGACTCGAGCTGCAGCAAATGTAGAAAGTATATGTCTGAAGAAGAATGAAGACACGTAATGATCAGTTACAGTATGTTAGCACGAACTTAGCGTGTTAGAGTTTGTTATCTGTCAGTTCTGGTTTGCCTTCCTTGTTGTTTTAAGTTTGTGTCACGAACTACATTAGTATTCCTGCATAATTCATTAGCATTTAGCTGTGGAAACGACTGGACTCGAAGCCAACCAGTACCCTGTGTTTATCGTAGACAGCTTTATGTTTAAAACACGAAGCCTTTTTTCTTTTCATCTAATTTGTATAGACTGTGCCATTCAACGTTGTCGACCCCACTAACTCTAACGCTAACGTGTTTTTACGATCAATGTACTTTTCAAAAGGTGTTAATAAAGCAACATAAACAATGAAAATATTTATATTTTTTGTTTGGTTGTATTGCTTCTACCAAATGCCAACCGATCTATGGTGCATGTGTGATGCCACCAGATTTACAAGACCCGTCGATGATAGAAACGACAAATTTAAAAAAGGCCTGCAACAAGGGCAATTAGCGAGGGTTCAGGGGCCGCGTAGGCCCCGGAAGCTCTGGGGTTCTTGATTGTCCGAGATTGTTCAGTTCGGAGACTGTCCTGCTAGTAAAATTTGTGATAGTTTCCGGATTTTGCTTTCACTAAATATAAAAAATAACAAAAATCGCTATCGGTACTGAAGACTCTTTCTCAGAGATATCTTGTATATAAATTATCGACGATCCGCCAAATTTGATGAAGTTATGAGGCTCTTCATGACCGCAGAAACATATCACCATGGTTACCGTCAAACTAAAGATGACATGAAACTGGCAGACTTTACATTAGATTGCATACATACTGGTACTTTTTGATTCTGTGTTTAATCTTTTCACCTTTACTTTCTCCTTATTATTTTTCTTTTTTGCTCAGAAAGGGGGGGCGGTCTGATCCCTGACCCCCCCCCCCCTTGGATCCCCCCTATGGTTGTCTGTATCGTGTTAGTTGTTGGCAAAACACAATCATTTCAAATTAGTATATAAATCCAAACAGGTTGCATATCGCATACTGAGAAATAAATGTAATGTTGAAAATCACAGTGTAGTGTGGTAAAGTTATATTCTTAACCTTGCTGACATTGATATTTTCTCAAAACCTGCAATCTGTATAGGATATTACTATTATTCTGTGAAAACTAAGGATTTCCTTCATTCGGAAATATCATAATTCACTTCAATGCAATAACCCTTTTTGTTATTTAAAGGGAAAGAAGATCTAAGCTTTAGACTAGTTTAGATGGAAAGAGTAGAGTTCATTTAGTCCAAAACAACTGTCTAATGTATGTTTTATCCCCTCGTAAGTGAATGATTGAAATTTGAAGGTGGCGTTACAATAGAGAATAATCTCCCTAGGCCATTCACAAGGCCGCCACCATTTTTTCATTAGTTTTATCCAATTATTGTTGAATAAAAATTTAAGTGCGTTATAGAGTAGTCATGTGATGCAATTTAGCCAATGGCTGGCTAAGTAATGGCGCGCGGTTGCATACTGACCTATATATTCGGAGACAATCTTCCCACTTCAAGTTTGTCGCCATGTTTTTTTTTACCTAAATCTACCTTTATACATTAGAGAGCGGTAAAAATACGTCATTATTGATCTAAAAATAGCTATACCAACATCTCGTCATCCTAAAAAGGGAAAATGGCTACACAGATAAGCCACTGAAAGGACATACTGGAGGTAATTGACGTGAAATGTTTTAAGAACTTTGACGGTTGTTATCGACGATAATCTCTATGTATTTCTAGAGATTTCCCCTCCTTTAACTGCACGCGACGGAAGCCGATGACGTCGGACCTACTTCTGTCTGGTGTACTTACGTCTGGTTTACAACTACAACAGTACATCGGAATTTGATAGGTATACAAAGCCTGTTCATTCTTATTTAGCATTAAGAAAATTAATTTACAACTGAAAACACTAGAGTGATTCAATAGAGGGTCGGCTTACCACTTTAAATCATAGCGATAAAACAAAACGTCATTATCGATCGTCTGTTGACAGTGTTGTGTGACTGTGAACTGCTGGCTTTGGACAACAGCGTGCAACTACTAACTGTAATTTCCATTAAATCACCCAATTAAACAGTGAAACATAATTAGGAAATAATCTTTTCATCCTGCTGACTGCTGCACTGTGCAGTTAAAATCCACTGAGATCGATTTAATTTCTTTTTACATGACATAACGCGAAACACTTCAGAGACAAAATGCCCAAATCAAATGCCCAGAAATCTGACAGTTGAAAGTCACGTGAGGCGAGCAGAGATGTTGTTGTTTCAATTGTCAGTGATGTACATTCCTACGCTTGATAAAAACCTAATCCGCCATAAGTTAGTGGATATTTTCTTTTTTTGTATTTTATAAACTTATACTTAATAAATAATTGCCAGTGTAAAACACGATAGTACAAATAATAAACAGAATATTGTACAGTTGTGTTTGATTAGCATTCATATTTGTTCTCTTAAAAGGCGGAGGGACCCACTCAACGATTCGCGTCTCGTAGATTATTCTCCGTCTTTCACTCCAAAAATATAAGTGCTATTCATGCACAACTGTGCAATATCCTCTATTTATTTATAAAATGTTATTTTCTACTTTTGTTATTAAAATTGTACCTTTATCACACAATATGGCATAACTGTACGAACAAAATCTGCATAAAATGGTGTGAAAGTGTCAATATACTTTCCAAATGAAACACAACCTTTTATCCGGTGTGCCGACATTAGCCCCCAGCGACATTTTCCCCCACGACATTTTCCACCGCGACATTTTCCCCCACGACATTTTCCCCCGGAGACATTTTCTCCCGGCGACATTTTCCCCCACTAACTTTATGAGTGTACTCGGACAATACGACAGCCTACCTTACTTTTTTCTGCAAAACTTCCCTTAAACAGTGGAGCCTCAATCACTTCCGATTTGCCGTGCAGTTCGGCTTTTATTAAATCAGATTTTAATTGTCCCAGCATATTTCGATTTGAATGTTAGTGAGCGATAACAGAGCAATTCTTTAACGTAGACCTTCCAACATTTTAAAAACCCGTCAACAATCTCTGATAATTGAAGGGGGTTTGTCCCCCCCTCCCCTTGTGTTCTCTAGATTTATAAGTCGTCTGAAATTATCCGAGATTGTTGGTTTTTGTGACTTATGAAGTTACCACGCCGATCGACGGATTTTCAAAATGTTAACTTGGAATGTCCAGTTGGAAGGACTACGATTAAGAATTGCCCTGTTATCGATATATGCTGGGACAATTAAAATTTCATTGTAAAAGCCAAACCCAACGGAAAATCGAAAGTGATTTACGTTCCACTGTTTATCGGCCGCGAGGTTTTGCAGAAAAAAACGAAAAAAAGTAAGGTAGAATGCCGTATTGTTAAAATGGGGGAAAATGTCGCCGGGGGGAAATGTCTCCGGTGGAAAATGTCGTGGGGGAAAATGTCGCGGGGGAAAATGTCGTGGGGGAAAATGTCGCTGGGGGATAATGTCATGGAGTCCTTTTATCCTTAAGAACAACTGTGTTATTATAGCATATAATAACGCGATGTCCTTTGTTTTTTTTTTCTATGAGCTAATTTTTTTAAAGACAATCATGTAAAAACTATAGGCCACTAACTAAGTGTTAAAAGAAATGCCTGGGTTATGATTATAGAAAAATACAATATTAAATTCGACCTTCATATATATCTTATTCATAAAGCGATGAATAAATGAAACGTTGAAATGAAATATCTTCATAGTTTAGATTTTTATGGTATGTAATAGGTTACGTTAAAGTAGGATAATCTGCCGAAATGTTGATATTTCTCCATTAAGACAGAATGTTGTGATCATCGGCTAAATTTCTCAAAAATACTTACTCAAAAGCTTTTTAGTGACACTAGTCTCGAGAATGTACGCTAAAGTACTGTTTTGAACTAAAACACCAAGATAAATGAACGTTCATCCAGATTATCTTAATTGTCTTAACTTTTTGGACAATATTTATGTTCATATAGGCCACAGGCTATAAACCGTCTAATATCGTGTGACTTAAGTATTTTCGAGAACAAAAAATCCAAACAAATTTGGCAGCTCATGCCAATCTAAGTCATGCACAACGATGTTGCGGCTGGCATTGATTTGTAATATGGAAAATAACAGATTAAAGAAAGAAAAGCGACAATACTTTGATTGGAATTCTCACCAAGTATAAAGGAAAGATTAGTTTTCTCACGTACATGGGTTCTCATTTGGGAATGATAATTAAAACTCACACCTGAGGATGAGTAAACAACTGATTGTGAAAGTGAAAAGAAAGTTTACAACAGGCGCATTGTTGATTTCAATTGAAATGAAATGAAATCACAGAGTAAATTTTCGAAAATAAATGACCATGTGTTTGCCCTTTATCGGAGAAACTCTTGTTCGATTGTTAGTGGAGCGGGCCATCTACAAGCAGAAATTGACAGGAAAAAGAATTTGCGAATTCCTTCCCTTTCGAGCTTATCGTACCTTATATGACTTAGCACAGTTTGGCAACAAAGTATCGCAGAGATATGATTTTTATTCCGTTGGAAAAAAAATTACCACATCAGTGTTGTATTTACTCATTTCTTTCCTTTCCTTCTCTCATGACAAACGTTTGTCTTCCTGCCTGCAAAGACATTGATTCGTGTATCAGAACATTACGTGTTTTGACACAAACCATTAATAATCAAACGATACATGACAAATTAAACGATTATAAGATCAACACGCTTGATGGGTCGACCATCAAGATCACTAAAACTGTTGTGAATGATATTGGTATAGTCAGGTTTGTCTGAACCATCTTAGATAATACATACAGTAAACAATACTGGATGATTATGTAATAATGGCGTTTAGATCGGGACAGTTGCAGTACTAAAGCAGTTCGATTTAGATGGCTCCTAATCTGTAGCGACAATATATAAATATAACTGCTCAATTTATTTCAATTACTTTGACCATTTTGCAGTTACGATTACAGATAATACCAATGGCCTAATAGCTTCATTTGGTTAAAGGGTCAAGTCTATAAAACCGTCAAGATGAGTAACAGTAATAAACTTGGTAGTGTATGAACCCCACAAGATGAGTAAATGTAATAATCTTGGTAGTGTATGAAACCCTTAAGATGAGCAAGTGTAATACACTTGATAGTGTATGAAACCCACACGATGAGCAACTGTAATACACTTGATAGTGTATGAATCCCACAACATGAGTTAATGTAATAAACTCGAAAGTGTATGAACCCCACAACATGAGTAACTGTAATAAACTTGGTAGTGTATGAAACCCACAACATGAGTAACTGTAATAAAACTTGATAGTGTATGAAACCCACAACATGAGTAAATGCAATAAACTTGATAGTGTATGAAACTCACAACATGAGTAAATGCAATAAACTTGATAGTGTATGAAACCCACAACATGAGTAACTGTAATAAACTTGATAGTGTATGAAACCCACAACATCAGTAACTGTAATAAACTTGATAGTGTATGAAACCCACAACATGAGAAACTGTAATAAACTTGATAGTGTATGAAACCCACAACATGAGTAAATGCAATAAACTTGATAGTGTATGAAACCCACAACATGAGTAACTGTATTAAACTTGATAGTGTATGAAACCCACAACATGAGTAAATGCAATTAACTTTATAGTGTATGAAACCCTCAAGATAAGAAAATGTTATATTAAATCTTGATAGTGTATGAACGCCTCAAGATCAGAAAATGCAATAGACTTGATCCTAAACACATATCGAATAAACCTTCACCGTTTAGCTTCACCCAGCAACCAGACGCACTAGGCCTACTAAGGGTTTTATCTTCACATCAAAGGTAAACAAAATTACTGCTGTTCGTCGATCCTCTTTCAAAGTTATCATTTAACGTATCATCTTTGTTGGAATGTGGGTTAAAGCAAAGTTTAGTCTACTAATCTAGCCGAAAGATGACCAATTGGTTTTCAAAAGATTAGGATATTCCATGACCTGTGTCATTTATTACGCTTCCATATAATTAAAAAAGGAAGGGCGAATTACATTTCTATGGATTGTGAGTACACACTTTTGTTGTAATTGTGATGGGAGACAAGTTGTATATCCACGTGTTTGTCATTCCCCTACATAATTAACAAATATTTTTATATGACTTTAAGTGACTTTGATAAGTGACTTTGTTAAGTTTGCAAAGGACGAAGAAAAGACAATAATTACAGTTTTAGAAGTATACAGTTGACGTATGATAAAAGGGATACAGTATTTACAATAACAATTTACTTAATCACTCAATATTCTTTTTTTTATTCGTTTTATCGCTCGAAGAACATCTTCTTATTAGGAACGAAAAATTCGCTGTTGATCCTGAAGAACTTCAGGTTATAAAACTCACTAGTTAATGTTTTACTTCTCTCAAAATTTATTTCAAGACCTGTCCAACATGGAACATGTTATGCATCCAGTTAAAAAGTTGTATGAAATGTTTGACAGGTTGATTAATTGATGTTTTTCGCCGTAGTTAAGATTATTTCACTTATATGGGGGCGTTGCTAGATTTTGTGTGGGAGGAAACCGCGCTCGAAAACCTGTCAACTCTCACATACACCACATACGGTGATCGGGATGTTTAAAGTGGCATGAGCTGCCAAAATTCACACTTTTTTCATAATTTCTGATCATCACGAAAGGAAGAGGCTTTGAAGGCCATCGAAAAACTAAATGATTGGCGTAGGAATGAGGAAAATCCATACAGTATGTGGTCTATACGAACCGGAATAGTGTTCGAAAAGTAAACAAATGTAAATAACCGGGACGAACATTCATTCATTCTAAGCTAAAGTTAGTTCTAAACAACACTTTATCGTACATTCTCGAGACTAGAAACACTAAAATTTTCTGAATTATACGTCTAGAGAAAATTAGCCCATAATTTCAACATTCTGTTTTCACGTCAAAATATCAACATTTTGGCATCTCATACCACTTTAAAAGGACATTCTGTTTCTAAAATCTAAAGCTAGCATCTATCTTAACAAGTGTACAATCCTCTTTAATGGCCGGATACATGTCTTGTCAAACAATTATGCCAGGTCACTAACAATATGTATGTGGTTTGGATAGGAGGATCGATGTGTGTAAAATACCATCATATATAACCTGCACTCTTTGTAGGGGATGTTAGTTTTGAATGATTAATCATACTCTAAATACACCACGGCATATCTCCTTAAAGATAAGGAAATTGGGACTGTACACCATCCATCTTTATTGAAAATGACTTGCCTGTTTTTTTCTTGCTAGGAGATTGTAACGTCTGCCAAATTTTGATCCGATATTGGCATGAGATATGTATGCCTGGTATATGTTGCCAGGATTGAAGTGGTCTCCAGTGTCAAGACTAAGTAAATATTGCTTACTTGACTTGAGTCATTCCAAAGGGGTCATAAAGTTATATCCTCGTTAGGCTCGTTCTCTCAACAGGGATGTTGTTAGCCGCACTCGTGTGTCTCTTTCCTGTGTTACTTACTTGCCGGTCAGGAAGAAGGATGTTATGTGCCAGCCACTGCCAATGGTTTGGAGAAAGTTACACACTAAGTTTGCTTTTTTCAGTAGAAAAGGAATCCCACAGTGATAATAGCTCAGATTGATATACGGTGTACTCAGATTGGTGTGCGGCAGTACTCGTGCCTTTAGAGGAAGAATTTGCAAGTACACCAATATGCCAGAATGTTTGCTTTTAATTATTTGGATACAAGGGAAACCTGGTATAAGGTATACAATATTAACAATAACATTAAGTCCTTAAACTTAAAGCGGACGCGTACCGTTAATTAAACGTCTCCAGTGACGTCACCCTATTGTTCGAGCGGACCATTATTTTTCACGAATCGTCTGCAGACTCTAACAAGCTACACAAATCTTACCATGCAAATGATTAACCACACATGCGCATTGGAAACGAACAATAACTGCTTCATAACGAAGAGTGATGTTTGTCTTATAAAAGGGCATCACAGCCGGTTTGTCTTAATGGAGCGCTTTAAGGATTCAGTTTGTTGGATATGTACGATTTTAAATAAACGAGTAAATAAATGCTGATTGTTTTCATTTGGAGACACAATTTGTAGATATTTTTAATACAATAAATATTTGTTAATACAATAAAATAATATTTTAATTACCGTATTTTATCAAATCGCGAGAAACCAATATAACAAGACGTGAAGATTTCAGTCAAATTTAAAACAAAGCAGACTTGCTTTATATGGTGTGTAGCGGAACAAAGACTGTTTTATTGGAAGAAAATCTGATTTATGCAGGGAAAGGGCATCTTACTTTTTGGTCAAATTAATACATCAGTTAAATGCTTTCCTTCGTTAAAAAAAATTCGTTGTACCGTAACGCCATTCAAACGAAATCATAGCGAAATGGGTAGAGTCGGTTGCAGTAAAATTGAATCCCCACTCTAAAATATTCAGAAAAAAAATATTTTATTTTTCCCACACATGATCAGCTTTACAAGTATAAATGAACTGACAATCTGGCAATATTTTTGGACACATAATAAAATATTTTTGGCAAATTATTTCCCAATATTTACAGCTCAAGTCATACCATATCAGACCTTACTTGAAGTGAACTTCGTGTAACACGGCACCAGGCTCAGATTGCACCAGACGATTCTTAAAAAATAATCGGCAGGAGCAAAACAAAGAGACTGACGTTTAAGCCGGATAAACGCCTCGCCACTGCCGATTCTTAAAAAATAATCGGCTCGGCGCTCCGCGCCTCGCCGATTATTTTTTAAGAATCGGCAGTAGCTCGGCATTTATCCTATACATAAACTTGTCTTCGCATTTGTTCTCTGGATTGAACAAGTTAAAACATTTGAACATTGGTGCTACCCATAAGTAATTCTTCACCTCATTGTAACCTTTCAACTTCTAAATGCCATTGAAAGATTTGATAACTCAGTGGCTCTGCCAAAATTCTAGAAATACCGCTTGTATGTGATATCACGTCATGACAGCGTTCGACTGAGACAAGACATTGACCCCAATTGAACGTGTTGCAAAACGCATAAACATAGAAAGTCAAGTTCTCCCTCCCGGTTCAGTGTGAGAGTAGGACCCACGTTACTATTGCGTGACTATTTGCATATGCTTACAGAAACAACAATCATAACTATTCTGATATATTTTGTTTGTAAAACCATCCCGTTTCCGTTCCATTCCTTTGTTTGTTTTTATTTTGCTGTATATTTTTATAATAAATTTTGCCGATTAGCGCCGATTATCTGTCATTGACTGACAATGCCAGTCGGAACTCTCTTCGGCTATCTTCGCTCGCTACCGGTCGGCTTTGACATGCCTCGGGCAGTCTGCGCTTTTTATACGGTAAATCACCGTATTTTTGGTCTGAATAAAACTGGCGTCGAAAGTAAATGTCGAAATGTTTCACTGTAGACGAAAAAAGAAAATAAAAATAATTATAAATTTATTAAATCCTAATATCCTTTAGAAAGATATTTGTTTATATATTTTATTTAGCCCGGAAAACCACATGTTGTAGACAGACGCAGTTTTGGTACATATCAGGAATCCGCCAAAGCTTCAATTATATAACTGATGGAGGCTGAAAGTTTACAACCGAGTGTTTCGGTCCCTAACTTTATCACGGGGACACTTGTGGGGTCCTCAAGAAGATTTGGAAATTGTACGCTTCACGGCTACTTATTTGGTCGTCATATTCAAAATGACCTGCAGTCTATCAGAGTTTCAGAGTGTGACAATGCACGAATTTCGGCTATACTGTGCAACTTATTATATACGGACGGGACGATATGTTGTCCTTGTCTGTAATATAATTTCTATTTCAAAACGGGGCTTACTCGAAGATTGTCGTCAAGATTTTTGTTCATTATCGCTTTGCAAACGTCAGATACTACCCTCGACTTACGTGGAATACATAATCGAACTCGACCACAAATTTAACTAGTCTTCATGTGACTTCACAAACGCTTCCGTTTTGCGGCTATACTATTATTTACGCTCATCTTTAAAAGATGTTGCACTCCTTTGGGCAATAAATGATCACTTTGATTACTAAATAAGCCAACACAACACACTTGATGACGATAGATAAAAGTTCTTATTTAGGCTACAGCATTACAAGAGGTCCTCACACGTACACGTTAAAAATATGTCTGTCCTTTAGCGTCCCCTTGACCAGCACCTTCCCGCCAACCCAGTTGTCGCCCCTTACTACACTAAACATGCATGTTGACAAGGTACCAACTGTAACAATATATTCCGTTATTTGCGTTAAGTTTTTTGGAGAACATGTACTAACAAGTCTGATCAAAAAGAAAATTTACATTTCGGGCTTAGCACTTACAAATTCAATGCTTTATATACCGCTTTATGAGGTTACGAAAATTAATTAGCATATTTTCTCCATGCACTTTGTTTCACTTACTAGCAGCGAACGCGAAGGTTGTTTCGGGATGTTCAATAAGCCCTTTTCGCTAAATCCCCGCGAGATCACGCGAGAAATGAGTTAAGGGGTATAACTTTCACTAACTAGCCGTTCATTTAGCATTAGCGTATATGGTGATCGGTGGTTATCGTTTCGTTTTGTCTTTGATTCTTTATTTTTAAATCATTTCTTTAAACCATTTTTTTGCAAACACACCGGAAGCTATCACTTGCGTTTTGTCAGTTGACAATCAATGCAAATATTTATATCGCGTGAATAGACTAGAAGTTGTCAAAAGCCAACAGTGGAAAACACAACTAATACGTCTTATTTTTGTCTTAGAAATAATTTTTTTTTGCCTGTCAAAAAAGTATCTAATGGCTTTGTATGTATCTTGATATGTCTCAGAAAACTTATAAGCAGTTGTCGTACTTCTAAAGAAGCAAAATAGAAGGATAACCAAATGTGTATTTCCTTAATAGCAAAACCGGTTAACTTAACACCAAACGTATTGTGTTTGAAGGGGGTGAAAACAAAAATCCAACATGCAATTGTATCGAACGGGTTCCCATAGGCCATCATACTCATGGGTGTGAATCTTGCACGCAGTTTAAGGTGTGAAAATCCACTGATAATGAATCTCTCAGACAAACTCGTGTTCGGTCGTCAGTGGAGGGCACACTTGATATTTTGAAATTGACAAGAAGAAGTTTTAGTAAATTACTTCCCTTATCATATCTTGTATGACTATAACCTGCAATGTCAGCGGTAAGACTACCTTTTCTGAAAATTCTACAACGATCGCCCCAAGTCACGTAGACACAGGATACAGCCTGTCACATTCCCCCAAAAGTTTGATTTACAAACCAGTCTATATTTCAGAGTTTTTTAGTGTTTGTTATTAACTATTACAACAAAAATAGGAAACAGTTGTGAGAGTTCAACAAATTAAAATTCATGGGAAAAAATATATTAAAAACTAACTCGAGGACAACATTTCACAAGAGCCCATGTATCTCATATGTATTTTGTATGTAAAACTATTCAGCCTCCTTCTTTGAAGTGTAATAGTTGAGAGCGTTACCTAAAACCTGAAACCTGCAAACATAAGTTGAAAGTTATTCAACATTTATAAATATTTCAAGTTGGCCATGGCTGGAAACAACGCTTTAAATATTTATTCTTTGTTATTATTAATACACTGAAGACTGATTTATTCCAATAAATGGTAAAATGGTAAATGGAAAAGGGGTAATCATGGGATATAGAATCGATAATACAATATTTTTTATCATCTAAACTCAACAGATTTGTGATTGAAATTTTCAAAGTAGCACAAGTTATTTGCTTTATCTATCCAAACTCCACTTGAAGGATCTAAACACATTGGACTGGTTTTATTCTCGATACAAAATTAAAAACTGATCTCCCAATTCTGTTCTTGTATTTATCGATTGGTAATAACTAACATAAAATACAGTGAAGATAAATCAAGAGTCATATAAAACAGTCCTGATTCTAAAAAATTCTAAAATTTCTCATTTGTTTTACTTCTCCTGTTTCAGAACTATAAGCGATTTTAATCATGGAATTCGTGCTATAACTTTGTACATAAATGTTTGAAACTCTCTTTAAACGTGGGTTCCATACTAATGATAAAAAATTAAAGACAACACCACGTCCTCAGTTGTTTTTTAACAACACGAGCTTTCGGCACCTGTGCCGGTGCCTTCGTCAAGTGTAACTGTTAACTTTGTACATGTTTTATTTATATGTTGATGATGAATGTTTCTGCGGTGTTTAACGGTTCCTATTTTTAAAACACGATATCTGTTCTCAAAACTCAGTGATTCATATTTCAAATACTGGCTTCCTTTTTTACTATTGATAGCAATAATCTATAGCTACTTTATCTCAGTTCAAATTGCGTTAAGTATGTTTAGTTTGATTTTGACATATAGACATTTCACAACAAAAATGAAGCAATGGTACAGAAAACTCAACAAAAGGGGTAAAAGTAAAATCCACTCACCGGCAATATGTATCATATTCATTGCTAAAATAACTTCAGATAGCGCTCTTGATGTTTTGGATTGCGTTTCTTTTTTTTCAAATAATGAAAATGTTTATGAAAATGAAAAATGAAAATGAAACTCCTTCGCATTTCTGCAGTTTATTGATGACATTAACAAATAATATGATTTGTTGGAGACAAAAAATTCAGGTGTTTGTCATTGTGATCAGATGTGCTGCGCTCTAAAAGTAACAATATGGGATGTAAAGCCAAATTAAAATAATTATTAAATTATTACCATTCAAGTTAAAGAAATTACATATGTCTGTGTCAACGCATGACTAAATGAAACGGCCAAGAAACATAACAAGTTTGTACGGTATTCACAAATACACTGGTTATTGTTGGTGGTTTCATGGTGTCGCTCTATCTTACCATTTCCCATTCATCACATTAATATCAACTGATCTGACAGACAATTTAGTGAATGTATGTGATCCTATTAATATAAACTGATTTGACAGATACTTAGTAAAGGTATGTGATCATATTAATATCAACTGATCTGACAGACAATTTAAGCCCCTTTCACAATTGAGATACGGCGGGTTTACGGTTCTTGCGGTCATGAATTTTGGCCTCCCGTACGATGGACCGCAGCCTTCCTTGCGGGCAACCGCACCTTACCGCGCGGAATTTTTGTGCCGCAAGAGCCGCAGAAAAGTTTGGTGTGCACATGGAATCCAATTTTCGGCCGTGCGAATTTTTTTATTACCTCTGATCCGTGCGGGCGCCTGTACGTTCACCGTAAACCGTTGTATCTTGACGCGCGGTTGTTGCACGATTTTTTTGTGTCGTAAGATGCTCCGTACGGGGAAATTTCTTGTTCCGCCAACCTTGCGGCAGTCGTAAACCGTTGAACGATTCGCCGTCTCGGTCTTGCACCGCCTTGCGTTCACCGTGCGAAAAATACCCTCAGGTGTCCTACAGGTATATATTTTTGGGTGCTTCATTTTATCTCACAACAGTTGAAGTTTTTGCCTTGGTCTGCTTCTTGGCGGGCATCGTGGTGATCTTCCTAAATGGATTGACGACCTTTTTCTAACGGTTTTTTTGGATCTATGCGCCTTTTTATAGTGCAATCACGTGTGCGGAGCCCAAAATCGCCGCACGATTTGACAAAACGTCGTAAGGCGCCCGCTCATTGGTGCGCGGCGAAAAACAATGACGCACGATGCATCTTGCGGCACGCCGCACGTTCCAACAAATCACGTAGCATCTCCGCGCAACTATCTCACGGATCACGTGCGCTAGACGTGCGTTGCTTGCGTCCCTCGCGCGGTTCGCCGCAAGAGATTCGTGGATTAAAGCGTGCGGGAACCTTGCCATGCCCTTACGATGCCCCGGCCAATCGTAAAATGGATTATTTTCTTGCGGTAATTTTTCCGATTCTACCGCGGCCTGAACAAATTTTTCTCCACCGTGCGGTCGATTTCAGTATTTTGACCGTGCGGCGAAAGTCTGAATTGTGAAAGCCCCTTTAGTAATGTATGTGATCAGATGATGATAAAATGAAACATCAACTCATTAATGAAATGTAAAATGCCAGGAAGGTTTGTGAGATTTCAATTATAATAACGACAGAAGCAAAAATTACATTCTCCAGCCTAATGATGTCCTTTGGCTATTGACTATATGTTGTATTATGACTCTTTTTCGATAGAAACGTTTGATTTAATCGATTAGAAAAGCGTTTACTGCTAATATAAAAACGTCTGTAAAAGTCATATTCTTGACAAATTAAATAATGGAACTCTTGCTCAACATAAATTCCCTAATATAAATCAACATTTGAATCACTCTCAGCGTTTTGTGGCATATCGCCATAACAACATGAACACAACATGATGTAGTGCTGGAGTTACTCTCGGTACTATCAGCCCACATTATACCTTCTAGATTATTGAGTTAAACCCATTACAATATACTGTAGGATGTTTAGAAATAGCTGGCTTGTCTAAATACGTCTTAATTTAAATTGATTACATTCGCCTATTGCTGATTTATATAATCAATTTATTGCAAAATAACTACTCTTTATTATCCAAGATTCTATTGACAGATTGACAGTTATCAGATCATTGGTTTAATTAATATTCGGAGATTGTTACAACAGCTGACATTACACTGCAATTAAAGCATTGAATATATTCCTTGTTTCTCTGAAATTGCTCAAACTGTTAAAATTGATAGAAATATACTTTATTCTGTGTTTTATTTATACAGAGAAAGTTATGATCCCATGCATCATTCAAAGATATCTAAACTCATGCAGCTTTTTGTTATTATAGATTGATATTATAGATTCAAGTACAGAATAACATAATATGGTTTCTTTTCACGAGCGTTACAGTGATTGATTGATTGTTTGGTGTTTTACGCCGCGCTCAAGATTATTTCACTTATATGGCGGCGTTGCCAGTTTTACTGTGGGAGGAAACCGGACTCTATGCCCGGAGGAAACCCACAACCTTCCGTTGGTAGCTGGCAACCATCGACATAGGTCGTTCGAGTGAAAACCCAGTCCGAAAATTTTCCAATTGTTTTTTTGTTTGCACTGAGTGGGATTCGAACTCGCGAAGGCTGTTCGGATTGAGCGTCCAACGCTCTACCTACTGAGCAACGGAGGCCCCGCGTTACAATGAAGTTGGCGTTATACGGACGATTTCAAACCATGTCCCATAAGTATTCTGTATATGTATGGATTTATCGATATTCAGATGCCAGACACACTTCAGTCGGATGAGTTTACGTACCAGACATTCCTTTGCAGCATATGCCATCTGGACGTGAACGAAATGTATGAATCGTGGGAAAAATTATCTGGGTGCAATCTGTTCTTCCACTGAAGAATAGAATCTGTTTAACAGTAATCAATTAGCTGAGAAAATTTTCCACTTAAGCCCGGTTGGCAATCAAAACGGTGTCAAATTTCCAGCCTGAAGAACAAAAAAATCGTTGGCTTTAGAAATATGGACTGATGAAATGTGAGTAAAGCTGGGTGTGCTTCTGACCGGCGTGTGCCCAACGACGTAATACAATTTGCTATCGCACCAGGTGCTTATAATGTATTCAGGTACTCCTGGGCACATAACCATATTGATATGTTATGGATTAGGTAATATCACCAATCTTATATCACTTATTGCCAATGTTAAAGGCCGTGGCTTAACGTTGTTCGGACGACCTACATGCCACACGTTCCTGGTGCTATAGGACTCGAGCTGCAGCAAATGTAGAAAGTATATGTCTGAAGAAGAATGAAAACACGTAATGATCAGTTACAGTATGTTAGCACGAACTTAGCGTGTTAGACAAAGTTTGTTATCTGTCAGTTCTGATTTGCCTTCCTTGTTGTTTTAAGTTTGTGTCACGAACTACATTAGTATTCCTGCATAATTCATTAGCATTTAGCTGTGGAAACGACTGGACCCAAAGCCAACCATTACCCTGTGTTTATCGCAGACAACTTTATGTTTAAAACACGAAGCCTTTTTTTCTTTTCATCTAATTTGTATAGAGTGTGCCGTTCAACACTATCGACCCCACTATTTTGTTAAAGAAGCATATGTCCCAACTAACGCTAACGTTTTTTCACGATCAATGTACTTTTCAAAAGGTGTTAATAAAGCAACATAAACAATGAGAATATTTATATTTTTTGTTTGGTTGTATTGCTTCTACCAAATGCCAACCGATCTATGGTACATGTGTGATGCCACCAGATTTACAAGACCCTTCGATTATAGACACGACAAATTTAAAAGAGGCCTGCAGCGAGGGCAATTGGCGAGGGTTCAGCGGCCGCAAAGCTCTGGCGTTCTTGATTGTCCGAGATTGTCCACTTCGGAGGCTGTTCTGCTAGTAAAATTTGTGATAGTTTTCGGATTTTGCTTTCACTAAATATATAAAATAACAAAAATCGCTATCGGTACTGAAGACTCTTTCTCAGAGATATCTTGTATATAAATTATCGACGATCCGCCAAATTTGATGAAGCTATGAGGCTCTCCATGACCGCAGAAACATATCACCATGGTTACCGTCAAACTAAAGATGACATGAAACTGGCAGACTTTACATTAGATTGCATATATACTTGTACGTTTTGATTCTGTGTTTAATCTGTTCACCTTTACTTTCTCCTTATTATTTTTCTTTTTTGCTCAGAAAGGGGGGGGGGGGGGTCTGATCCCTGAACCCCCACTTGGATCCCCCTATGGTTGTCTGTATCGTGTTAGTTGTTGGCAAAACACAATCATTTCAAATTAGTAAATAAATCCAAACAGGTTGCATATCGCATACTGAGAAATAAATGTAATGTTGAAAATCACAGTGTAGTGTGGTAAAGTTATATTCTCAAACTTGCTGACATTGATATTTTCTCAAAACCTGCAATCTGTATAGGCCATTATTTCACAGGCAGTTTTATACGAGCGCAAGGATATTACTATTATTCTGTGAAAACTAAGGATTTCCTTCATTCGGAAATATCATAATTCACTTCAATGCAATAACACTTTTTGTTATTTAACTGCACGCGACGGAAGCCGATGACGTAGGACCTACTTCGGTCTGGTGTACTTACGTCTGGTTTACAACTACAACAGTACATAGGAATTTGATAGGACTATGAAGCCTTTTCATTCATATTTAGCATTAAGAAAATTAATTTACAACCGAAAACACTAGAGTGATTTAATAGAGGATCGGCTTACCACTTTAAATCAAAGCGATAAAACAAAACGTCATTATCGATCGTCTGTTGACAGTGTTGTGTGACTGTGAACTGCTGGCTTTGGGCAACAGCGTGTAACTACTAACTGTAATTTCCATTAAATCACTCAATTAAACAGTGAAACGTAATTAGGAAATAATCTTTTCATCCTGCTGACTGGTGCACTGTGCAGTTAAAATCCACTGAGATCGAGTTAATTTCTTTTTACATGACATAACGCGAAACACTTCTAGGCAAAATGACCAAATCAAATGCCCAGAAATCTGACAGTTGAAAGTCACGTGAGGCGAGCAGAGATGTTGTTGTTTCAATTGTCGGTGATATATATTCCTACGCTTGATAAAAACCTAATCCGCCATAGGTTAGTGGATATTTTCTTTTTTTGTATTTTATAAAATTATACTTAATAAATAATTTCCAGTGTAAAACTCGATAGTACAAATAATAAACATAATTTTGTACAGTTGTGTTTGATTAGCATTCATATTTGTTCTCTTGAAAGGCGGAGGGATGACCCACTCAACGATTCGCGTCTCGTAGATAATTGTCCGTCTTTCACTCCAAAAACATAAGTGCTATTCATGCACAACTGTGCAATATCCTCTATTTATTTATAAAATGTTATTTTCTACTTTTGTTATCAAAATTATACCTTTATCACACAATATGGCATAAATGTACGTACGAAAATGCATAAAAATAGCGTGAAAATGTCAATATACTTTCCAAATGGAACACAACCTTTTATCCTGAAGACAAACTGTGTTATTATAGCATATAATAACGCGATGTCCTTTGTTTTTTTAACCGTCCTTTTGTTTTTATTTTTTTTATATTGTTTGTGTAACGGCGACACCAATGTCTATGAGCTAATTTTTGAAAGACAAATAATGTAAAAACTATAGGCCACTATAAACTAAGTGTTAAAAGAAATGCCTGGGTTATGATTATCGAAAAATACAATATTAAATAACAACATATTTGACTTGAATAAAGGACACCCTGCAATATAAAAATTGCTCAATTCCTTTTCAGTTAATTAATCAATTAAATTTTTATAGTTCTGAATGGAAAATTGTATTGGAACCATTTACTTATCTTTCGTTTTCCAACTTTGTTAGCAATTCGAAATGCTTAATAAAAAATATAGACCGCTATGTATGCAAAATAATATGCTTAAAGCGAGTCCAGTGTGCGCATGTCAAAATATGTCAAGATTTCCTAACGATCTAAAGTTTCAAATTGTATTGGTTGTGCTTTAATAATTTCTTTCTAAATTATGTAGCACGATTAGACATCAAATTTGCAAGTAATTCTGGGTTAAGATTGCATTTTTTGCATAGTTGTAATTCATTCCGGGGGCTCTATGAGCGCATATAATTTGAGTATCCACCAAGGGTCAGCAGGTAATATGCGGTTCAACTTGTCGAGACTGAGACATCGTTAAACGTATCCCTTTGTGCCACAAAAATACATAACATAGCCCACGAATTTGTGACTTTCCCATATTCAAAGGCGTTTACCTCCTATATTAAACCGTTTCCTCCGATCACAAATTGATTCCCTGTCATTTCCCTGATCAGGAGAGCCATCATCAAAACAGTCCAATTTTATAGGAAGGAGGAGGGAAGTTCATACCGAAAGAAGCTTGCCGGGAAGAGGTATGTTGAGTCTGTTACTCCATGTTGTCAGGTACTAGCCAAAGGTCGAGTGTTTCCTCCTAACAACGTGCCCGTGCCCGTTTTCCCTTCCTAATCACTTGCCAACGCTATGATAGGAATCATTTATATTGTTCAACCAAAATATATAGACGGCAGCTCATCT
Organism: Lepidochitona cinerea; assembly: GCA_963971465.1. NCBI lineage: Eukaryota > Metazoa > Mollusca > Polyplacophora > Chitonida > Tonicellidae > Lepidochitona > Lepidochitona cinerea. The sequence continues at coordinate 1,463,956 of OZ020560.1, forward strand.
GCAGTGTCTGACGTCAACATTTTTACAAAGGTTCAAACAGCAGTTTAGACAGCTGCTTGTTGGTATTGATAATCTGAACTTTTAACTACTAATTATTGTTCATCATATTTTTCTAGTTTATATTATACTTTTCATGTCACTTTTATTGTTATCATATCTGTAATTGGGTCATACATACCTATTTGAGAATGAACTAATGCACTGAACTATAAAGTTACATCGGAACGTCGTCGCCCAGTAAATCAACAAGTTGTTATCCGTAAGCAATGCTTCACGTTTGTGCACATTGGGAAAGCAACGTGTTTCTCTATATGAGTAATACCCAAAACTAGGGCGCAGGGGTAAGTCGTCTCTTACGACAAACACTTTTGGAAAACCTTTTCAATATGTTTTATCTCCTCGGAACTTTCATAGATATCTTATTTATAAAGCGACTCGTGGATGTTAAAATTAAATATCTTCGATTTTTATGGTATGTAATAAGTTACGCTAAAGTAGGATAATCTGCCGAAATGTCGATATTTCTCCGCTAAGACAAAATGTTGAGATCAAACATACTTACTCAAAAGCTTTATAGTGACACTAGTCTCGAGAATTTACATGTACACCAGGATAAATGAACGTTCATCCAGATTATTTTAATTGTCTTAACTTCTTCGACAATAGCTATGTTCATACAGGGCAGAGGCCATAAACCATCTAATATCGTCTGACTAAGTATTTTCGAGAAAAAAAATCCAAACAAATTTGGCAGCTCATGCCAATCTAAGTCATGCACAACGATGTTGCGGCTGGCATTGATTTGTAATATGGAAAATAACTGATTAAAGACAGAAAAGCGGCAATACTTTGATTGGAATTCACACCAAGTATAAAGGACAGATTAGTTTTCTCACGTACATGGGTTCTCATTTGGGAATGATAATTAAAACTCACACCTGAGGATGAGTAAACAACTGATTGTGAAAGTGAAAAGAAAGTTTACAACAGGCGCATTGTTGATTTCAATTGAAATGAAATGAAATCACAGAGTAACTCTTCGATGAAAAATGACCATGTGTTTGCCCTTTATCGGAGAAACTCTTGTTCGATTGTTAGTGAAGCGGGCCATCTACAAGCAGAACTTGACAGGAAAAAGAATTTGCGAATTCCTTCCCTTTCGAGCGTATTGTACCTTATATGACTTAACACAGTTTGGCAACAAAGTATCGCACAGATATGATTTTTATTCCGTTGGAAAAAAAATTACCACATCAGTGTTGTATTCACTCATTTCTTTCCTTTCCTTCTCTCATGACAACCGTTTGTCTTCCTGCCTGCAAAGACATTGATTCGTGTATCAGAACATTACGTGTTTTGACACAAACCATTAATAATCAAACGATACATGACAAATTAAACGATTATAAGATCAACACGCTTGATGGATCGACCATCAAGATCACTAAAACTGTTGTGAATGATATTGGTATAGTCAGGTTTGTCTGAACCATCTTAGATAATACATACAGTAAACAATACTGGATGATTACGTAATAATTGCGTTTAGATCGGGACAGTTGCAGTACTAAAGCAGTTCGATTTAGATGGCTCCTAATCTGTAGCAAGAATATATAAATATAACTGCTCAATTTATTTCAATTACTTTGACCATTTTGCAGTTACGATTACAGATAATACCAAAGGCCTAATAGCTTCATTTGGTTAAAGGGTCAAGTCTATAAAACCGTCAAGATGAGTTACCGTAATAAACTTGGTAGTGTATGAACCCCACAAGATGAGAAAGTGTAATAAACTTGAAAGTGTATGAACCCCACAACATGAGTAAATGTAATAAACTCGAAAGTGTATGAAACATCAACATGAGTAAATGTAATAAACTTGATAGTGTATGAACCCCACAACACGAGTAAATGTAATAAACTCGATAGTGTATGAACCCCACAACATGAGTAAATGTAATAAACTCGAAAGTGTATGAAACCCACAACATGAGTAACTGCAATAAACTTAGTAGTGTATGAAACCCTCAAGATGAGTAAATGCAATAAACTTGGTAGTGTATGAAACCCACAACATGAGTAAATGTAATAAACGTGATAGTGTAAGGGTCCCTCAAGATGAGTAAATGTAATAAACTTGGTAGTGTATGAAACCCTCAAGATGAGTAAATGTAATAAACTTGGTAATGTATGAACCCCACAACATGAGTAACTGTAATAAACTCGATAGTGTATGAATCCCACAACATGAGTTAATGTAATAAACTCGAAAGTGTATGAACCCCACAACATGAGTAACTGTAATAAACTTGGTAGTGTATGAAACCCACAACATGAGTAACTGTAATAAAACTTGATAGTGTATGAAACCCACAACATGAGTAAATGCAATAAACTTGATAGTGTATGAAACTCACAACATGAGTAAATGCAATAAACTTGATAGTGTATGAAACCCACAACATGAGTAATTGTATTAAACTTGATAGTGTATGAAACCCACAACATGAGTAAATGCAATTAACTTTATAGTGTATGAAACCCTCAAGATAAGAAAATGTTATATTAAAGCTTGATAGTGTATGAACGCCTCAAGATCAGAAAATGCAATAGACTTCATCCTAAACACATCTCGAATAAACCTTCACCGTTTAGCTTCACCCAGCAACCAGAAGCACTAGGCCTACTAAGGGTTTTATCTTCACATCAAAGGTAAATAAAATTACTGCTGTTCGTCGATCCTCTTTCAAAGTTATCATTTAACGTATCATCTTTGTTGGAATGTGGGTTAAAGCAATGTAACAACCACTAATGTAATAAAATGCCCTAATGTAATAACTTTTTTTAAAACGTCTTTTTTGTTAAAAATTCCAAGGTATATTATCGAGGCGTGATGAATTTATTCAGAAAAAATATAATTTATTTAATTCTGACTTTAACATTTTTCTCCAAAATGACGTTTATTACATTAGGGCTCATATCTTCATTTCTACAGATTTACCTTCAAAACGTGCCCTAATGTAATAACTTTTTCTAAAACGAGTTTTTTCTTAAAAATTCCACTGGATATTATTGAGGCGTGATAAATGTATTCAGAAAAATAACATTTTGTTTAATTGGGACTTTAACATTTTTATCCAAAATGACGTTTATTACATTAGGAATCAAATCTCCGTTTTCACCATATTCTTGCCTTCAAAACATGCCCTAATGTAACAAATTTGTCTAAAACGTGTTTTTTCGTAAAAATTTCATTGGATATTATCGAGGCTTGATGAATGTATTCAGAAAAATAACATTTTGTTTAATTGGGACTTTAACATTTTTCTCCAAAATGACGTTTATTACATTAGGGCTCATATCTTCATTTCTACAGATTTACCTTTAAAACGTGCCCTAATGTAATAACTTTTTCTAAAACGAGTTTTTTCTTAAAAATTCCACTGGATATTATCGAGGCATGATGAATGTATTCAGAAAAATAACATTTTGTTTAATTGGGACTTAAACATTTTTCTCCAAAATATATGTTATTAATCGAGTGTTTTCGTATTGCCTTGGTATTGGCGTGAGGGTGGCCGTATTGGCCCGAGGCCGAAGGCCGAGGGTCAATACAACCACCCGAAGGCCAATACCAAGGCAATACGAAAACACACGATTCATAATATTTTTATTAATAGACTGTAGAAGTTAATTTAATGCAAGCTGTCAAGTTGAACAGGAGGTCGCCCACTGAACATTTAATCCATGCCCTAAACAAAATGACGTCCGACCTTTTTTGCGCTCTTTTTTTGTTCCTGGATCAGTAGAGAAGTTTCTTCCTCTTCCGCTGTCCTAAAACGGCAAACGGATTCACTTACAGTAGTTTTTTCTTCTAACTCTAATATCCCATCAATAAGACCTTGTACAACGCGCTCTAGTGTAGACATTTTGAAATCAACATCTGTCGTCTGCGTTTGTAAAACTCTGTGACATCACATGTTACAATTGCGTCTTTCAGCCGCACTCGGTGAACTCGGCCAATATGACTGGAACTCGGCCAATATGACTTGAACTCGGCCAATATGACTTGAACTCGGCCTATATGACTTGAACTAGGCAATACAACCCTACGGCTAATACGAACTTGATTAGTCTGCTGATATTACCCGGCGGAAAAGGTCGTATTCGAGTAATAACTTGCACAGTCAATTAATAATGACGTTTATTACATTAGGAATCAAATCTCCGTTTTCACCATATTCTTGCCATCAAAACATGCCCTAATGTAACAATTTTTTCTAAAACGTCTTTTTTCTTAAAAATTCCACTGTATATTATCGAGGCGTGATGAACGTATTCAGAAAAAATATATTTTATTTAATTGTGACTTTAACATTTTTCTCCAAAATGACGTTTACTACATTAGGAATCAAATCTCCGTTTTCACCATATTCTTGCCTTCAAAACATGCCCTAATGTAACAACTTTTTCTAAAACGTCTTTTTTCTTAAAAATTCCACTGTATATTATCGAGGCATGATGAACGTATTCAGAAAAAATATATTTTATTTAATTGTGACTTTAACATTTTTCTCCAAAATGACGTTTATTACATTAGGAATCAAATCTCCGTTTTCACCATATTCTTGCCTTCAAAACATGCCCTAATGTAACAAATTTGTCTAAAACGTATTTTTTCTTAAAAATTCCACTGTATATTATCGAGGCGTGATGAACGTATTCAGAAAAAATATATTTTATTTAATTGTGACTTCAACATTTTTCTCCAAAATGACGTTTATTACATTAGAAATCAAATCTCCTTTTTCACCATATTCTTGCCTTCAAAATATGCCCTAATGTAACAACTTTTTCTAAAACGTCTTTTTTCTTAAAAATTCCATTGTATATTATCGAGGCGTGATGAGCGTATTCAGAAAAAATATATTTTATTTAATTGTGACTTTAACATTTTTCTCCAAAATGACGTTTATTACATTAGGAATCAAATCTCCGTTTTCACCATATTCTTGCCTTCAAAACATGCCCTAATGTAACAACTTTTTCTAAAACGTCTTTTTTCTTAAAATTTCCACTGTATATTATCGAGGCGTGATGAACGTATTCAGAAAAAATATATTTTATTTAATTGTGACTTTAACATTTTTCTCCAAAATGACGTTTATTACATTAGAAATCAAATCTCCTTTTTCACCATATTCTTGCCTTCAAAACATGCCCTAATGTAACAACTTTTTCTAAAACGTCTTTTTTCTTAAAAATTCCATTGTATATTATCGAGGCGTGATGAGCGTATTCAGAAAAAATATATTTTATTTAATTGTGACTTTAACATTTTTCTCCAAAATGACGTTTATTACATTAGGAATCAAATCTCCGTTTTCACCATATTCTTGCCTTCAAAACATGCCCTAATGTAACAAATTTGTCTAAAACGTGTTTTTTCGTAAAAATTTCATTGGATATTATCGAGGCTTGATGAATGTATTCAGAAAAATAACATTTTGTTCAATTGGGACTTCAACAATTTTCTCCAAAATGACTTTTATTACATTAGGGCTCATATCTTGATTTCTACAAATTCGCCTTCAAAATGAGCCCTATTGTAGTAATTTTTTCTAAAACGCGGTTTTTGTAAAAAATTCCACTGGATATTATCGAGGCGTGATGAATGTTTTCAGAAAAATTTTATGTTTTTTGTTTGTAACTTTAAAGGGGCTTGAGCTGCCAAAATGTTGATATTTTGACGTTAAAACAGAATGTTGAAATTATTGACTATTTTTCTCAAGACGTATAATTCAGAAGCTTTTCAATGCTTCTCGTCTCGAAAATGTACGATAAAGTATTGTTTTGAACTAACTTTGGCTTAGAATGAATGAATGGTCGTCCCGGTTATTTAAATTCTGTTAACTTTTCGAACACGTTTTCGGTCCGTATAGGCCACATGGTGTATGGATTTTCCTCATTCCAACGCCAATCAGTTACTCAAACCCTCTTACTGTCGCGACGATCAGAAATTATGAAAAAAGTGTGAATTCTGGCAGCTCATGCCTCTTTAACATTTTTCTCCAAAATTACGATTAATTCGAATAACACCAGGGGCTGCTGTTGCGAAAATAGGTGAAATAATATTGCCAAAGCAATTGATTCATGACTTTCTCTACCCCACTGAACACGCCAACCACCCTAATCAATTTAATAAAAAGAATGTTTTGTTTTAAAACATTTCTTTGGCGTCTTTCGCTGCCTTGGCGAGGCTGGCGGGGAGGGTGCGATTCTATTTCATTCGCGACTTTCTCGATCTTGGCTGGATTACGGGACACGCCAAGGTCACGAAATACGCTAAAGAAAAGATACTATTTTTCCAATCCCGAATGGCGACCTTAGCGGGGTCGCGAATCACGCCAAAGCTTAGTTATACATCTAGTCTACACAACGCTTTAAAAACTCAGGAAACTTATTCTTCCACATGAATTTACTAGTTTGGCGACCTTCGCGTGGTTAGCAACTTTCGCGACCATTTGCGACCCTCGCGCCCTTTTGCGACCCTGCCAAGCAGACGAAGGTCGCCATTCGGGATTGCAAAAAAATGTTATCTTTTTTAGCGCCCTTCGCGACCCCGCCAAGGTAGAGAAAGTTGCGAATGATATAGAATCATGACCCCCCCCCCCCCCCCACCCCCACCCACACATACACACACACAAGCCTCGCCAAGATAGCGGACGCCAATGAAATGTTTTAAAAAAAATAATATTTTGATCAACGTAGTTGGTGTGTTTTGTGAGTTTGGCGGGGTAGAGAAAGTCGCGATTGCTTTGGAGACTCTGGAGGGGTCGCGAAGCTCGATAATAAAATGTCTGTATCCGTGTATTCCACAAACGCTTTCTTCTTCAGAAAAAACAAACACTTAAACGATATCTAAACTATGGTGGCTGATTTGTGCCATTTCGCGTTCTCGCGTTTTCAAATGTCGGGTAAAATTCTATGAAGTTGTTGTTTTGTCGAATACTTAAACGTCACATGATCAATTGACCTCCTATGTGAACTCTCCAACCCCATTCCAATGGATACTTCTGATAAAAATTTCGATTGGCCTAAGAGGTTAAATCTGGACTTTAGGACTAGGGTAACTTCTAATTTTAGATTGACGCTAGTGCAGTGAGCTAGCGTATGCTGATTGGCCGATCAGGACATATGACTACGCTTTGCTTTAAAGATGGCCGCCAAGTCAGTTAGACGTTCTTTGATAAAGCTTGTTAAATTTCTTATAGCACAGTTTGGCGAGGGAAAAACGTACAGAAATGGTTTTGGTACCGTTAGAGAGGAACATTGACCACTCCTGTACTGTATTTACTAGGTTCTGTCATTTTCTTCTCCTTTAAGATGCAGTGGTATCCCCTCCGATGAACCAGCTAGTCCGGGTTTCTGACTCCAAAAGTACTATTTTTTATTCTGACGGCCGTATTTTGGAGTCAGTGTTCATTGCAATCAAAAAGCCGGAGTTGGCTGCCCGCTCAGAAGCGGGCGGGCAGTGTGTGGTCCGATCTAGACAATGAAATAACAATATAACCTAGTCAAATCGTGCCTAAACGGTCATAATAGCGTTCATGGTTAATTTCGCTACCTACCAGTGCCTGATATGGACTATCGGCCAGTAAACATTATTCTTTCCCTGAATTCCCTTTTGCCTTCTCCAGTCGCAAACTCTCCGCCATTGATGACGTAACCCTATTTAGCGGTTTTTCAGTGTTTAAACGTTAAATTCACTTTACTAAAGGCTTAATTATTCATGAATGTCGTAATGACACTTTTTGATTTCGTTATGTTGTTATTTACTGTCTAAATCTGACAGCAAACTGCCCGATCAGAAGCGTGCAGTCTACTCCGACTTTTCGATTGCAATGAGCCCTGACTCCAAAATACGACCGTCAATATAAAAACAATAGTCATTTTGGAGTCAGAAACCCGGACTAATGAACCAGCGTACCCCTCGAAATAGCTTAGCTAATTCAAAATTTTGGAAATTTCAGTGCATCCCCTCTAAATGGCACCTTCCTAGTGTAACGAAGGAAGTATTATTTCGATACTTGGGGATTCTTATCTATCTAGATTAAAACCTTGACACCCACCATGATATGCAGGTAGAATTGTTTTCCCGGTGCCAATTCTTTCGGACTCTCAAACCTGAGAAAGTTATCTTGAATATTGGTCTCAATAACAAGACAACTTCTAAACCGTACATTTCAAATGTTCAATGTCATGACAGCGGTAAGAGAGACTTTTTCCAACTCGCTATCTACTTTGTAGAGATCCAGTCATCTACTAAATTACCGGCGAGTGAAGTTTTGAACCTGAACCTATATAAATCTGCTACCAATATGAAGAGAGTTATTGTCATACCAGAAATATCCCAATCAAATTTAAAGTATCAATGGACAAAATTAACTGGACCGAACATACAGCAAATTGCTTGTATACCAACTGGTTTCAGACACTTGATTTAAACTAAATTTGGGACAGAGCATGGACCATCCTACTTTCGCCTCAGAAATTAATATTGCTAATCTTAGTAACGGGGAACTCACTGCTAATGATACATCTCAATAGAGGACTTTCATTTGTACCTTGTATTAGTAAATTAGTCCATATTGTGAACTCCAGAATTATAGCGTTGTACGAGATTGTAATTCTGGCAAAGTGGGGTACGCAAGCCGTTTACATCTAAAACCAATCTGACTAAAGTCGAGATGGTCATTGAAAAGGTCTTTTCAATGACCATCTCGACTTTAGTCAGATTGATCTAAAACTGGCTACACGCTCCCTTCTCACATGTATGACCAAGAAATAAACGTAACTCGTGACTTTGATGATGGTTTAGCTAATCATATAAACCAACATAACCTTATTCATTCAGAACAACTTGCCCTAAGCATGCTAAGTGGAAATCAAAATATAGTTATTAATCCTGCTGATAAAGGTTCCAAAAACAGCTAATATGTCTAGACAGGATTAGATTGAAGAGGAAAGCAGCAAAAGAATTCTTCATTCTCCTGAAAAAGGCTATCTTAATGCTAAACAGTATCGCTATTTTGAATCTGATCTTAACTCTTAAAACAGGCTAGTTTGCAATCGTCCAAGAATTCAAAAATTCCCTAATGTAAAAAACGTCATTTTGGAGAAAAATATTAAAGTTACAAACAAAAAACATAACATTTTTCTGAATATATTCATCACCCCTCGATAATATACAGTGGAATTTAAAAAAAAAAAGTTTTAGAAAACGTTGTTACATTAAGGCATGTTTTGAGGGCTAAACTATGTATGCCAGTTTTGACCCCTAATATAATAAACGTCACTTTGGAGAAAAATGTTAAAGCTAAAATTAAATAAAATATATTTTTTCTGAATACATTCATCACGCCTCGATAATATCCAGTGGGATTTTAAAGAAAAAACACTTTTTAGATAAAGTTGTTACATTAGAGCACGTTTTGAAGGCAAGAATATGGCGAAAACGGAGATTTGACCCCTAATGTAAAAAACGTCATTTTGGAGAAAAATGTTAAAGTCACAATTAAATAAAATATCATTTTTCTGAATAAATTCATCACGCCTCGATAATATACCTTGGAATTTTAAAGAAAAAAGACGTTTTAAAAAAAGTTGTTACATTAGGGCATGTTTTGAAGACAAATATGTAGAAATCAAGATATGAGCCCTAATGTAATAAAAGTCATTTTGGAGAAAAATGTTAAAGTTGAAATTAAATAAAATATCACTTTTCTGAATACATTCATCACGCCTCGATGATATCCAGCGGAAGTTTTACGAAAAAACATGTTTTAGAAAAAGTTGTTACATTAGGGCTCGTTTTGAAGGCAAATATATAGATATCAAGATATGACCCCTAATGTAATAAACGTCATTTTGTAGAAAAATGTTGAAGTCACAATTAAATAAAATATCATTTTTCTGAATACATTCATCACGCCTCGATAATATACAGTGGAATTTCAAAGAAAAAACACGTTTTAGAAATTTTTTTACATTAGGGCATGTTTTGAGGGCAAAACTATATATGCAAGTTTTGATCCCTAATGTAATAAACGTCATTTTGTAGAAAAATGTTAAAGTCACAATTAAATCAAATATCATTTTTTTCAATACATTCATCCCGCCTCGATGATATCCAGTGGAATTTTAAAGAAAAAACATGTTTTAGAAGAATTTATTACATTAGGGCATGTTTTGAAGGCAAATCTATAAAAATCAAGATATGAGCCCTAATGTAATAAACGTAATTTTGGAGAAAAATGTTAAAGTTGAAATTAAATAAAATATCACTTTTCTGAATACATTCATCACGCCTCGATAATATACAGTGGAATTTTAAAGAAAAAACACGTTTTAGAAAAAGTTGTTACATTAGGGCATGTTTTGAGGGCAAAACTATATATGCAAGTTTTGATCCCTAATGTAATAAACGTCATTTTGTAGAAAAATGTTAAAGTCACAATTAAATAAAATATCATTTTTCTGAATACATTCATCACCCCTCGATAATATCCAGTGGAATTTTTAAGAAAAACCCCGTTTCAGAAAAAAATTGTTACATTAGAGCACGTTTTGAAGGCAAGAATATGGTGAAAACGGAGATTTGACCCCTAATGTAAAAAACGTCATTTTGGAGAAAAATGTTAAAGTCACAATTAAATAAATTATCATTTTTCTGAATACATTCATCACGCCTCGATAATATACCTTGGAATTTTAAAGAAAAAAGACGTTTTAAAAAAAGTTGTTAAATTAGGGCATGTTTTGAAGACAAATTTGTAGAAATCAAGATATGAGCCCTAATGTAATAAAAGTCATTTTGGAGAAAAATGTTAAAGTTGAAATTAAATAAAATATCACTTTTCTGAATACATTCATCACGCCTCGATGATATCCAGCGGAATTTTTACGAAAAAACATGTTTTAGAAAACGTTATTACATTAGGGCACGTTTTGAAGGCATATATATAGAAATCAAGATATGAGCCCTAATGTAATAAACGTCATTTTGTAGAAAAATGTTGAAGTCACAATTAAATAAAATATCATTTTCCTGAATACAATCATCATGCCTCGATAATATGCAGTGGAATTTTAAAGAAAAAACACGTTTTAGAAAAAAGTTGTTACATTAGAGCACGATTTAAAGGGAAGAATATGGTGAAAACGGAGATTTGATTCCTAATGTAATAAACGTCATGTTGGAGAAAAATGTTAAAGTCACAATTAAATAAAATACCATTTTTCTGAATACATTCATCACCCCTCGATAATATCCAGTGGAATTTTTAAGAAAAACCCCGTTTCAGAAAAAAGTTGTTACATTAGAGCACGTTTTGAAGACAAGAATATGGTGAAAACGGAGATTTGACCCCAAATGTAAAAACCGTCATTTTGGAGAAAAATGTTAAAGTCACAATTAAATAAAATATATTTTTTCTGAATACATTCATCACGCCTCGATAATATACAGTGGAATAACAATGAAAAAAGACGTTTTAAAAAAAGTTATTACATTAGGGCATTTTATTACATTAGTGGTTGTTACAAAGCAAAGTTTAGTCTACTAATCTAGCCGAAAGATGCTGGGAACTATAGGGGAATTTCACTTTTGAGTATTTTTAGTAAGTTATTTACATTTATTTTGAACAAAAGACTAAATTATTGGGTAGACGAGACTAACATTCTAGATGAAACTCAGGCAGGATTTAGATCGGGATATTCGACCTTTGACAATATTTTTACTCTCTTTGCCTGTGCACAAAAACAGTTATGCAAACGTAAAAGAAAATTATATGTAGCATTTATAGATTTTAAAAAAGCGTTTGATTTTATTGACCGAAACAAATTTTTTGTTTTATCAAACTATGGATTAAATGGGAAACTATTTAACTGTTTAAAAGCTATTTACAAAGAAGTTAAGGCATTCGTAAGAACCCCAAGTGGCTTGACCGACATATTCAGTTGCCCGCCAGGGGTGCATCCTTAGCCCTTTGCTATTTTCCCTATTCATTAATCAATTAAGTTGTGAAGTGAATGCCAATGGTAAAGATGGTGTTCAATTGTTTCCAGATTTACTCCAGCTATGTATTCTGTTATTTGCTGATGATGTCGCACTAATATCACATTCAAATCTCGGACTTCAAAAACAGTTAGATATATTATACCAGTATTGTCTGGAATGGAATTTAGTGGTAAATTTAGACAAGTCAAAAATCGTCGTCTTTAGACGTGGGGGCAAACTGAAAACATCGGAAAATTGGAAATTGGGTAATGAAAAGTTAGAAACAATAAATAGTTATAAATACCTTGGAACAATATTTTCCTCTCGGCTAAATCAAACTAAAGCAGTTGAACATGTTGTAGCCCAAGGTAAAAGAGCGCTTTCTGAGATCTTGCGTACACTGTGGTATTTGGGCGACATCCCATATCATGTATATTTCAAGCTGTTTGATGTAAAAGTTCTACCTATATTAACCTACGGCTCTGAAATAACGGTTTGAGAGTCTAGAAAAGGTCCTTTATTCAGCGTGTAAACAATTCCTCCGAACTGGCAGTAGTACCCCAAATTCCATGGCTATAGGAGAATGCGACAGAACACCAATAGTCTGTTTAACCTCTGTAAAATGCATTAACTTTTGGTTGAGATTGTTAAGTTATGGCCCAAACAGGTATCCAAGAAAAGCGTATGACATGTTGCTATACCTTGATTCAAGGGGCAAGAAAACCTGGGCAACTTCTATCAAAGAATTTCTATTTAAATATGGCTTTGGCCATGTATGGTTACAGCAGGGGGTGGGGAAACCAGATTATTTTATGGCAGTTCTAAAACAAAGGTTGCAGGATGTATGTAGTCAAACTTGGTGCGAGTCCATAAATAATAGTACTCGTTATGATCTATATTCCCAATATAAAATTACCCTGAATGCAGAACCATATTTGATTGAAGAACACTTGTCTTTGAGAAGAGAGTTTGCTAAATTTCGTGTCGGGACCGCTGGTCTGGAGGTCGACATTGGTCGCTTCTCAAATGTTCCTAGGGAACTTAGATACTGTCACATATGTGCATTGCATAAAGTAGAGGACCAGTTCCATGTTTTACTTATCTGTCCAAAGTATGAAGATCTAAGAATGTCTATCCTCCCAGCCAAATATTTACAGAATAGAAATAAGAACTGCTTCAACATTATAATGTCGTCTAAGAATGTAAATTTACGTAAAGAAGTTGTAAAATTAGTTCATTTGTGTCTGAAAAGACGTCATACTGTTTTAGCCACTAATGTACATGTATAAAAGCATGCGCACGCAGACGAGTTCAATATTGCTTGTACCTTTGTATATGGACCCATGGTCTACATACTGAATAAAAAAAAGAAAAGCCGAAAGATGACCAATTGGTTTTCAAACGATTAAGATATTCCATGACCTGTGTATTTTTATGTGAATTTCGATAAATTGTCAAAAGCAGACACAATACAATGGACGAAAAAAGACAATAATTACAGTTTTAGAAGTATACAGTTGACGTATGATAAAAGGTATACAGTTGTTACAATAACAATTTACTTAATCACTCAATATTCTTTTTTTATTCGTTGCATCGATCGAACAGGAACGTCTTCTTATTAAGAACAAAAAATTCGCTGTTGATCCCGAAGAACTTAAGGTTATAAAACTCACTAGTTAATGTTTTACTTCTCTCAAAAGTTATTTCAAGACCTGTCCAACATGGAACATGTTATACATCCAGTTAAAAAGTTGTATGAAATGTTTGACAGGTTGATTAATTGATGTTTTTCGCCGTAGTTAAGATTATTTCACTTATATGGGGGCGTTGCTAGATTTAGTGTGGGAGGAAACCGCGCTCGAAAACCTGTCAACTCTCACATACACCACATACGGTGATCGGGATGTTTAAAGTGGCATGAGCTGCCAAAATTCACACTTTTTTCATAATTTCTGATCGTCACGAAAGGAAGAGGCTTTGAAGGCCATCGAAAAACTAAATGATTGGCGTAGGAACGAGGAAAATCCATACAGTATGTGGTCTATACGAACCGGAATAGTGTTCGAAAAGTAAACAAATTTAAATAACCGGGACGAACATTCATTCATTCTAAGCTAAAGTTAGTTCTAAACAATACTTTATCGTACATTCTCGAGACTAGAAACACTTTTGAATTATACGTCTAGAGAAAAATAGCCCATAATTTCAACATTCTGTTTTCACGTCAAAATATCAACATTTTGGCAGCTCATGCCACTTTAAAAGGACATTCTGTCTCTAAAATCTAAAGCTAGCATCTATCTTTTTTTACAAGTGTATAATCCTCTTTAATGGCCGGATACATGTCTTGTCAAACAATTATGCCAGGTCACTAACAATATGTATGTGGTTTGGATAGGAGGATCGATGTGTGTAAAATACCATCATATATAACCTGCACTCTTTGTAGGGGATGTTAGTTTTGAATGATTAATCATACTCTAAATACACCACGGCATATCTCCTTAAAGATAAGGAAATTGGGACTGTACACCATCCATCTTTATTGAAAATGACTTGCCTGTTTTTTTCTTGCTAGGAGATTGTAACGTCTGCCAAATTTTGATCCGATATTGGCATGAGATATGTATGCCTGGTATATGTTGCCAGGATTGAAGCGGTCTCCAGTGTCAAGACTAAGTAAATATTGCTTACTTGACTTGAGTCATTCCAAAGGGGCCATAAAGTTATATCCTCGTTAGGCTCTTTCGCTGATCAGTGATGTTGTTAGCCGCACTCATGTGTCTCTTTCCTGTGTTACTTACTTGCCGGTCAGGAAGAAGGATGTTGTGTGCCAGCCACTACCAATGGTTTGGAGAAAGTTACACACTAAGTTTGCTTTTTTTTAGCAGAAAAGGAATCTATTAGTGATAATAGCTCAGGTTAGTGTACGGCAGTACTCAGATTGGTGTACGGCAGTACTCAGATTGGTGTACGGCAGTACTCAGATTGGTGTACGGCAGTACTCAGATTGGTGTACGGCAGTACTCAGATTGGTGTACGGCAGTAGTCAGATTGGTGTACGGCAGTACTCAGATTGGTGTACGGCAGTACTCAGATTGGTGTACGGCAGTGCTCAGATTGGTGTATGGCAGTACTCAGATTGGTGTACGGCAGTACTCGTGCATTTAGAGGAAGTATTGGCAAGTACACCACTATGCCAGAATGTTTGCTTTTAATTATTTGGATACAATGGAAACATGGTATAGGGTATGCAATATTAACAATAATACGAAGTCTAAGCGGACGTGTACCGTTAAATCAACTATTTGTGTTATGGATCAAAGAAGTTAAAGCATTTGAACATACATGTATCTCAGTGGCTCTGCCAAAATTCTAGAAATGCCGCTAGGATTCGTCTATCTCGATGTGATATCACGTCATGACAGCATTCGACTGAGACAAGAAATTGACCCCAATGGAACGTGTTGAAAAACACATAAACATAGAAAGTCAAGTTCTCCCTCCCGGTTCAGTGAAGAGTGGAACCCACGTTACTAATGTGTGACTATTTGCATATGCTCACAGAAACAAAAATCATAACTATTCTGATATATTTTGTTTGTAAAACCATCCCGTTTCCGTCCCATTCCTTTGTTCGTTTTTATTTTGCTATATTTTTTTTATAATAAATTTTGCCGATTAGCGCCGATTATCTGTCATTGACTGACAATGCATGAACTTCGGCTATACTGTGTAACTTATTATATACGGACGGGACGATATGTTGTCCTTGTCTGTGATATAATTTCTATTTCGAAACGGGGCTTACTCGAAGATTATCGTCAAGGTTTTTGTTCATTATCGCTTTTCTTACGTCAGATATTACCCTCGACATAAAGGGGTGGACACACTAGGCGAATTTTACTCGCCGGCGATTTGGCCGAAACTCGCACAGCCGAATTCGCCCGAGAAGCGAGGTGGACACACTAGGCGAATTTCATGCGAATCTCCGGAGATTCGACAGCTGCATCAATGTAATGAAGGTCATGTTTATTTATGTCACGTGAGGTTACAAGTGTCTGCTATTGGCTGAGAATATCTCACGTTCTAAATTCGCTTAACAGAAATTCGCTGAAGTGGACACACTAGGCGAATTCACTGTCAACAATGAAAATTCGCATGGAAAATATCAAACATGCTTGATGTCTCCAAATGCATTCGGGCCAGATTCGGTCGAACTTCGGCGACCCAGACATACGAGGCGAATTTACCGGCGATTGACTCGGCGAATATATTCGCAGTGAATTCGCATGAAAAATTCGCCTAGTGTGTCCACCCCTTTACACGTAGTACATAATCGAACTCGACCACAAATTTAGCTAGTCTTCACGTGACGTCACAAACGCTTCTGTTTTGGGGCTATACTATTATTTACGCTCATCTTTAAAAGATGTTGCACCACTTTGGGCAATATATTCCGTTATTTGCGTTAAGTTTCTTGGAGGACATGTACTAATAAGTCTGATCAAAAAGAAAAATTACATTTGGGGCTTAGCACTTACAAAATTCAATGCTATATATACCGATCTATGAGTTAGCAATTAATTAGCATATTTTCTACATACACTTTGTTTCACTTACTAGGAGCGAACGCGAAGGTTGTTTCGGCATGTTCAATAAGCCCCTTTGGCTAAAAAACCCCGCGAGATCACGCAAGAAAATGAGTTTAGGGGTATAACTTTCACTAACTAGCCGTTCATTTAAAGGCCCACTTGCAGCCGTAGCCTGTTTAAATTTGCTAAGAAAACCAATTTACATGAGCTTACTACGACTAATACAACTAAACTTAAACATAGGACACATAAAACATGTCTAGTTAACTTTGGAATGTAGAAATGGAGTGAAAAACAAACGAAGAATCGAAGCCTGATTACAACAACAACGATCAGTGTCGGTCAACTTTCGTGTAGGATTACCCTCATTTCAGGCCTTTTTATCTGTGGTTTACACTCAAACAATACTCAGCAGGCTTTTCCAGTCGCTGTTAACCGATCGTCAGTCTGTATTTCTCAGATAAATAGGCCTACGTAAAATTACACTGTGCCGTTAGTTCACTCACTCGACTGAAACATAAAATCGCCAATAGGGGGCAGTGTGGTTTGTTTACGTTCCGGGTACCTAACAATTCAAATTTTCAAATTCATATTAAAAATACAAAGTGACGTCCAAACTTTTGAATTTTGGTAAAAATAGAAAGTTCCTAACTTATATTGTCTGGGAAAAATACAGAAAACGGTCTTTCTTTTTTAATGTAAACAATATTCCTGATTTTCGCGGCAAGTGTGCCTTTAACACTAGCATCTATAGGCCGGTGGCTGTAACTTGAAAAGTCGCCATAAATAGACTTCCGTAGCCGATTTCTGGAATATACGTTTTGTATGTTTTTTTATATTCCATAGGCCATACTTAAGCCCCCCAAAAAGTTCGTCCATTCCAAACCCCGACGTTTTCGCAAAAAAAGCCATGTAAAAGGAACACTTTCCCGCGTACATTGTGGCCATAGGCACACGGAGTGCTCTCCCCTGGAGAGCTCTCGTGTGCCTGTGGAATTTTTTATTAAGCGTTTTTATTAAAGGTTTTATTAAGCGGACTACATCAGCATCAAAGTCTTCTTACCTCGTTGATTCTTTCTTTTTAAGATCTCCTCCCACACCCAGTAACCCATAGAAACCATTTGTGCTGTATGGAATATACTTTTTGATTGTTTGTTTAACACCGTATTCAAGTTTATTTTGTTTATATATTATTACCAGAAGAAACTCAATGTCAGATGACACCCCAAGGTTACTTCTGTTGGTTTCTGGCTACAGTTCCACTTGAGGTCAACCAAGAAGTAATTGTCAACAAGTTTGGTGTCAAAACCGAGAATACTCCACTCTGAATGAGGCCTATGCTGGATGGATTGACGTTTTACACTTCACTCAAATTTGTATGATGGTGTTGCCAGGATTAATGGGGGGGGGGACACTCAGAGAAACCAGGCTTAATCTATACCCCCCCCCCCCTGACCTTTCGCTGGTTCCTAGTGACCATCCCACTTCCATCGTTCATAGCCCCCTGATCAGACGCCCCCTGATCATAGGCCCCGTGATCATAGGCCCCCTGATCATAGGCCCCCTGATCATAGGCCCCCTGAGTGATCGAGAGTTTACCTCACACATGAAGTGTCACACTAAATCGAATTATTGAATTACACATAGGGGGTATTAACAAATATTTAATATCCCCCCCCCCCCCTCCGAAGTTTAACTCTATAATTTAAACTAGGGCACCATACTTTACAACAGTACTAGGCCTACACAGAAAATTGCTATAATAGAAAATACAAACCCCCGTCTTTGGTCTCGACTTGAAGAAGTTTTTCTCTAACTATTCTGTGGTGAAGTGTAATCTTTTACTCTACACCTTTCTTGTACATAATGCATTGCATTGGCAGCACTACCGATTGATTGAATGATTGATGTTTTACGCCGCACTCAAGACTATTTCTCTTATATGGCGGCTTTGCCAGGTTTAGTGAGGTGGGGGGGGGGGGAGGACCGGGCTCATTGCCCAGAGGAAACCCCGGCGGGCCTTCGCCGAGTACTTGGCAACTCTTGCACATACGGCGATCGAATGAAATCCACTCAGAATTTTTTTAATTTTTAATTGGTCTGAGTAGGATTCGAACCCGCGTCGCATCGATGGAAGGTTTGTGCGGGACTGAGGGACGATCATCATTACCCACTGGCCCACCGAGGCCCCGGCAGCACTGCCAAAGACCGTACTGTATTATGTATAGTAGTTTGACTGCTTTTCCTCGATCTTAACTTTTTCGGTGTTGGGGCTTTAATAGGAACTTCAGACTTTCTTTTTTTGGCAGCCTGTATTCGTTTTTTGTTTGCGAAATGCTTATATTATAATAGGATGGATGATACCCAATATTTGTTAGCAGAGATTTCATCGTACTTTGTGTTAAATGTGTCATTTTTCGCTCTGGATGTGCCCATTCGCACATCTTTTGATACTGCTCCATCTAGTTCTAGTAAAAGGTAATTCAATTTCATTTTCCCTGCCTTGCGTGTGTACTATACAGGAATAAGTACTGGATTTTCCATCGATCGCTCTACCATCTCGCTGTCATTCTGTATGTTTACAAAGTATTGTTTATATCGGAAGTAGAAAATTCAGCGATCTGATTGGCTTGGTCAAAAATTATACCGCCAGAAACGGTAAATGGGTCACAAAGGTTAAAGATTGGTCAGAAACATAAATCGATATTCAGTTGAAGATATCTTATAAACGCCGGGGTCTTGCATGGACGAACTTTTTTTATATATTCTTTAGTTAATCATTACTGTTTTAAAACTATCGGAACGTATATTCTTGAGATCGGCTACGGACTAAACGAATTGAAGCTTCAGCCACCAGCCTACTATGGTGATCGGTGGTTATCGTGTCGTTTTGTCTTTAATGCTTTATTTTTTAATCATTTCCTAAATCCATTTTTTGCGAAACACACCGGAAGCTATCACTTGTGTTTTGTCAGTCAATACAAATATTTATAACGCGTGAATATACTAGAAGTTGTCAAAAGCCAACAGTGGAAAACACAACTAATACGTCTTATTTTTGTCTTAGAAATAATATTGTTTTTTGCCTGTCAAAAAAGTATCTAATGGCTTTGTATGTATCTTGATATGTCTCAGAAAGAAAACTTGTAAAAAGTATAGATTGTAAGCTGAGAATCACAGACATAACAACAGGGTTACAGCCGATCTCCATGAGCGCTCATGTTAATCGGATAACTGATCGGTGAAAGTTATACCCCTAAGCACGTGTCTCGCGTGATCTCATGGGACTTCGGCCAAACCAGAAAGGGGCTTATTTGGTGTCACACCAAGCATAAAAAGCCCTTAAAAAATTTCAACGCCACATGCAGTCAACATATACATCTAAGATCCTTGGATCTTTTCTTATCATTTGGGAACCCATACCGGGCGTTACGACCAACTGTATTAGTGGCGATGAATAGGACACAAGTTTTACTACCCAGGGTTAATATAAATCCCCTTCAACTTATTCATGCCTTGTAGTCTGATGTGGCAGAACCGATAAAAGTTGTAGATCAATCGATGGAAAACTACTTTCAAAAACTTGTTTTCTTCCCTCATTGGTTCGGTCTTTACAATATGTTGAAAGGAAACCAATTTCACGGTGTCAATGGCGGAATTAACAACACTTGAAAAGAGTGATCCATCTTTGAGGTTCTACTCTTTACAAAAAACTAAGATAAGCGTGTTTTGGAGACCATTTCACAACATGTTACAAGTGTTTAATTTACCCGTTAATCGAGCAGGATGAGCTATGCGATGTAAGAATAAGAAATGCTATTGGGGGTTACTTTGTGTTGCATGCCAGTTATGGCCTCGATGGTGAAACACTGACGAATTCTGAAATGGGCATCATTGTTATAGTATTTTAAAGGGGCATGAGCTGCCAAAATGTTGATATTTTGACATTACGACAGAATGTTGAAATTGTTGGCTGAGGTAGGTAGAGCGTTGGACGCTCAATCCGAACAGCCTTCCACCAATGGCTCGGGTTCGAATCCCACTATGTCCGAAAAATTTAACATTTTTCTGACTGGGTTTTCGCTCGAACGACCTATGTGGGATGGTTGCCAATTACCACCGGAAGGTCGTGGGTTTCCTGCGGGTATAGAGCTCGGTTTACTCCCACAATAAAACTGGCAACGCCGCCATATAAGTGAAATAATCTTGAGCGCGGTGTAAAGCACCAAAAAATCAATCAATCAATCTATTCGATAGAGACCTTTCTAATTAAAAAAGGCATCGGTGAGAACGCTTTGTTGTTTTACAAATATATGCTTCTTCATTCCGCTTCCTTATTTCTTTCTGTATTCATTTTCTATATTCTATAACATACCTCAAACTAAAGCCAATTTTATAATCGATCTTGATGAACGAATAAATGTACAATACAGGCCGATGACTTTGTAGTAACATTAATTAGAGCAAAAAAGATAGTTTATTTTAAAAACATCCATTCGACAATCTGTATTAGGATATCTCTCAATACGTACATCCTTTTGACAATCTGTATTCGGATATCTCTCAATAGGTACATCCATTCGACAATCTGTATTCGGATATCCCTCAATACGCACATCCATTCGACAATCTGTATTCGGATATCCCTCAATACGCACATCCATTCGACAATCTGTATTCGGATATCTCTCAATACGCACATCCATTCGACAATCTGTATTCGGATATCTATCAATACGTACATCCTTTCGATAATCTGTATTCGGATATCTCTCAATACGCAGATCCATTCAACAATCTGTATTCGGATATCTCTCAAAACGCACATCCATTTGACAATCTGTATTCGGATATCTCTCAATACGCACATCCATTCGACAGTATGTATTCGGATATCTCTCAATACGCAGATCCATTCAACAATCTGTATTCGGATATCTCTCAAAACGCACATCCATTCGACAATCTGTATTCGGATATCTCTCAATACGCAGATCCATTCAACAATCTGTATTCGGATATCTCTCAATACGTACATCCTTTTGACAATGTGTATTCGGATATCTCTCAATAGGTACATCCATTCGACAATCTGTATTCGGATATCCCTCAATACGCACATCCATTCGACAATCTGTATTCGGATATCCCTCAATACGCACATCCATTCGACAATCTGTATTCGGATATCTCTCAATACGCACATCCATTCGACAATCTGTATTCGGATATCTCTCAATACGTACATCCTTTCGATAATCTGTATTCGGATATCTCTCAATACGCAGATCCATTCAACAATCTGTATTCGGATATCTCTCAATACGCACATCCATTCGACAATCTGTATTCGGATATCTCTCAATACGTACATTCATTCGATAATCTGTGTTCGGATATCTCTCAATACGCACATCCATTCGACACTCTGTATTCGGATATCTATCACTACGCACATCCATTCGACAATCTGTATTCGGATATCTCTCAATACGCAGATCCATTCAACAATCTGTATTCGGATATCTCTCAAAACGCACATCCATTCGACAATCTGTATTCGGATATCTCTCAATACGTACATCCATTCGACAATCTGTGTTCGGATATCTCTCAATACGCACATCCATTCGACAATCTGCATTCGGATATCTGTCAATGCCCACATCCATTCGACAATCTCTGTTCGGATATCTCTCAATACATACATCCATTCGACAATCTGTATTCTAATATATCTCAATACGCACATCCATTTGACAATCTGTATTCGGATATCTCTCAACACGTGCATACATTCGATAATCTGTATTCGGATATCTCTCAATACGCACATCCATTCGACACTCTGTATTCGGATATATATCAATACGTACATCCATTCGACAATCTGTATTCGGATATCTCTCAAAACGCACATCCATTCGACAATCTGTATTCGGATATCTCTCAATACGCACATCCATTCGACAATCTGTATTTGGATATCTCTCAATACGTGCATACATTCGACAATCTGCGTTCGGATATCTCTCAATATGTACATACATTCGACAATCTGCGTTCGGATATCTCTCAAAACGCACATCCATTCGACAATCTGTATTCGGATATCCCTGAATACGTACATACATTCGACAATCTGCGTTCGGATATCTCTCAATACGCACATCCATTTGACAATCTGTATTCGGATATCTCTCAATATGCACATCCATTTGACAATCTGTATTCGGATATCTCTCAATACGCAGATCCATTCAACAATCTGTATTCGGATATCTCTCAAAACGCACATCCATTCGACAATCTGTATTCGGATATCTCTCAATACGTACATCCATTCGACAATCTGTGTTCGGATATCTCTCAATACGCACATCCATTCGACAATCTGTATTCGGATATCTGTCAATGCCCACACCCATTCGACAATCTCTGTTCGGATATCTCTCAATACATACATCCATTCGACAATCTGTATTCGAATATATCTCAATACGCACATCCATTTGACAATCTGTATTCGGATATCTCTCAACACGTGCATACATTCGATAATCTGTATTCGGATATCTCTCAATACGCACATCCATTCGACACTCTGTATTCGGATATATATCAATACGTACATCCATTCGACAATCTGTATTCGGATATCTCTCAAAACGCACATCCATTCGACAATCTGTATTCGGATATCTCTCAATACGCACATCCATTCGACAATCTGTATTTGGATATCTCTCAATACGTGCATACATTCGACAATCTGCGTTCGGATATCTCTCAATATGTACATACATTCGACAATCTGCGTTCGGATATCTCTCAAAACGCACATCCATTCGACAATCTGTATTCGGATATCCCTGAATACGTACATACATTCGACAATCTGCGTTCGGATATCTCTCAATACGCACATCCATTTGACAATCTGTATTCGGATATCTCTCAATATGCACATCCATTTGACAATCTGTATTCGGATATCTCTCAATACGCAGATCCATTCAACAATCTGTATTCGGATATCTCTCAATACGTACATCCATTTGACAATCTGTATTCGGATATCTCTCAATACGCAGATCCATTCAACAATCTGTATTCGGATATCTCTCAATACGTACATCCTTTCCACAATCTGTATTCAGATATCTCTCAATATGCACATCCTTTCGACAATCTGTGTTCGGATATCTCTCAATACGCAAATCCAATCGATAATCTGTATTCGGATATCTCTCAATACGCACCTTTGTTTGCATTTATTTGTTCCAGTAAATACATGGATGTAGTTTATGTCAATATTGATATTGCACGGGTGAACGATTTTCAGTATGGTTTGTGTCAATCGTAGATATAATGATTGACGTTGGAACGGGGAAAACACATACAGCCTGTCCCTTATACCAGCAGAAATGGTGTTCAAAAAGTAAACAAAAGTTAAATAATCGCCACGAAGTTTTATTCATTATAAGCCTAAATAAGTTCAAAACACTACGTTTACGTACATTTTAAAGACCTTAAGCACTAAAAATCTACTGAATTATGCTTCTGTAGAAGAATAGGCGAAATAACTTTGTGTTTTAGCGGCAAAATTTCAGCATTTTGGCAGATCATGTTATTTTAGCATAGGTCATGGTTAAATAAACCCAGAAACGTGAAGTCATCGATCTTCTACGGTTGTCTGGCAGATGTAATTTTAATTCACATCTGACAGCCTGTGTAAAATCAATCAGCACCTTAACTCGGTAGAAACTCAATCATTATTTATTGGCGAGGTGTTATCGCTTGTCTAAAGGGGTACTTTATCAGTTATGCATTTAGCTTTCTCTCATTTCCAAAATTAGAATTCCATAAATTCTGCGTGTTAAGACAATACGTGCGTTTGGAGAGCATCCAAGAACTTAGTAATCCAGTCTGTGGTCTGAGCAAACAGAAGTAGTTTTCGGTAACTAAACAAAATGTAAACAAGCAGAACGACAGTTCATTCATATCGGCATAATGTTCATTTAAAAGTCACTAACTTCTTGAGATAGATTCTGTTTTCAGGAAGCTGATCCGACTTTGAATTATCAAATGTCGCTCAATAACCACGGTCTTTGTGACCAACAGCAGGTTGCCATTTTCCCATAAAAGATGTAAAGATTGTTCGAGAGGAGGATTATTTTTCACGAATCATCTGCAGACTCTAACAAGCTACACAATCCTTCACATCTAAATGATTTACCACACATGCGTATGGGAAACGAACAATAGCTGCCTCACAGTGATGAGTGATGTTTGCCTTATAAAAGGGGAGCACAGCCGGTTTGTCTTTATGGAGTGCTTTAAGGATTCAGTTTGTTGGATATGTACGATTTTAAATAAACGAGTAAATAAATGCGGAGTGTTTGCAATTGGAGACACAATTTGTATATTTTTTTAATACAATAAATATTTTTAATACAAAAAAAAAATATTTAAATTACCGTATATGGTCAAATCGATCAGTTAAGAGAAGCCAATATAACTAGACGTGAAGATCTAAGTCAAATCTAAAACAAAGCAGACTTGTTTTATATGGTGTGTAACGGAACAAAGACTGTTTATCGGAAGAAAATCTGATTTATGCAGGGAAAGGGCATCTTACTTTTTGGTCAAATTAATACCTCACTTAAATGAGTTCCTTCGTTAAAAAAAATCGTTGTACCGTAACGCCATTCAAACGAAATCATAACGAAATGGGTAGAGTAGGTTGCAGTAAAATTGATTCCCCACTCTAAAATATTCAGAAAAAATATTTTATTTTCCCACACATGATAAACTTTACAAGTATAAATGAACTGACAATCTGGCAATATTTTTGGACACCTAATTAAATAATATTTTTTGTAAATTATTTGCCAATATTTACAGCTCATGTCATACCATATCAGAGCTTACTTTGAGTGAACTTCGTGTAACACGGCACCAAGCTCAGATTGCGCCAGACGATTCTTAAAAAATAATCGGCAGGGGCAAAACAAAGAGACTGACGTTAAAGCCGGATGAACGCCTCGCCACTGCCGATTTATTTTTATTTTTTAAGAATCGCCAGTAGCTCGGCATTTATCTTATACATCTTCATACCGTATGGAGGTTTTCTTTCAGCTTGTTCTGAGGGTTTTCGTTTATTTGACATGGATGTTACGACTTCTACTTCTCACACTGTCAATACTTGAAAGGAGGGTAATTTCAAAGTTCAAAAGAAAAGACGCCACACATCGGCTTTGATCCACGGATGAGTATTTCTGGGCCATAGCGTGCTGTACAGCCATATGCATTATTTGTCTAAAACATTAGCAAAGCACACTCGCCGCGAAAACGCAGACAACTGTTTAGTAAAAAATGTTTACCGTTTTCTTTATTTCTCCTAGCTAAGCCAGAACCTTTAACATGTCAAAACATTTGACATTTTGTATGTTTAAGTTGAACATGAAAATTTGATTTCTTCAGGTACCCGTACTTTCAACAAATGAAGAATCTTAGTAATATATTCCAAACCGGTTGATACATTTTACCAACCCAACCCATAAAGTACAGACGGCAGTGGATTGGATAGACACCAAAAAAAATTCATTAGATTTTAGACTGTAAATTAAAAAAGACTTTTGGTCATCGGGTTTGGTTCGAACTTCATTTACACCACAATTTAGACATCTTGTACACAACTCATCGTATATAAACCTATCTCAAATTTAATTTTAGACGTTTTACCTAATGAAAACATTTTTTTTGCAAATATCACAAAGGCTCCGACTTCAAGCGAATCTTTAAATTCCCATCTCTAGGTATTTCATGTAATCATTATACTGGCATTAATTGTGATCGACCTATCATTTGACAGTATGTGAAATCTGACTGTCAAATATCACATTGCGTTATGTGAACTATATACCTAGCCGTTTTGGAAAAAGCTCTGAAATAAGTTTATTGGTGTGTTTTTTTTTTAATTGATGGCAAATTATCTCTGGAATTAAAATGAGAGAAAACTTCCTTTATTGTGGCTGTATTACATAACAATATAAATATGATGTGTAATTTGTACCGTCTACCGTGTCGTGTTTAAGCATAATAAAGCAGATAATTTCCTATCATGTTATATGTGTATTATCTCTAGAATGGTATCTGTTACTGTTACAATCGGAAGTTGTGTGTATCACATGTGAACATCCTTTGAACAAATTGACGATTATTAAATATAAAGACGTGAGATGGTTTGTCTTTATTGTAAGTGTCATGCAGCCAATGTATTGCTGGTAATCAATCAAACACTTACTGTTATGAATTGTCAGGGTTGTGTCTAATTTGAATGGACAACTTAAATATCGAGTTTGTTCTATATAATATCATGTTAAGTCATTATCATTTTGAATCAGTCTAGTAAAAGCCAAAGTATTTGTATACAACTAAATTTGGAACGTTTATGCGCATGTGAATGTATTCTGGATTTCGGAGAAGAAAGCTTTTTAATATTACAGTAAAAAAGTTTGCAAGTATGTAAATGGCTGCATCCATATGAAAAGCACAGATAGCCTCTCTGTACTTGTTTTTTTCTTTGAATACAAGAATTAACGACATAAACATAAACAAATGATAAGAGCATATAGCCTGGTGAAGTATGCACATTCTAAATAATATATAATCAGTTACCCTTATTGGATTACTTTCTTTTTTCACTTATCTGAAAGTTAACGGAAAATCAAAACACACTTTACAAACGGTGTATCCTTTTAATAAATTGTGTTCTTTTTTTTTCCATGTATCAGTTTGTCTAAATTTCCATGATAGGTGTTTTTACATAAACATTTTCATGAGTAATTTATCGCGTGATTTCACAATCTATTTGGCAATCGAAATCGTGTTTGGACCTGATGTTTATTTGACATCTGAAAATTTTGGAGCATATAATCTGAAATATTTTACTCATCATCGTTGATTACCGATGCCACTTGGAAAAATAACTCTCAACGCGCTGTAATTGTAAACAGTTTGTTGACAATGGGGAATGGTTCCAAGGTACCATTGGTCGGGGTACACAATATTTTCCCTCACTAACTCAGACAACCACACGAGCACATTATTCTTTCTCAAGAACTCCGACAACGCCAAGGGCACAATGTTCTCTCTCACTCAGACAACGCCAAAGGCACAGTATTCTCTCTCACTAATTAAGACAACGGCAAGGGCACAGTATTCTCTCGCATTAAATCAGACTACGACATGAACACAGTATTCTCCCTCACTAACTCAGACAACGCAAAGAGCACATTATTCTCTCTGAATAACTCAGACAACGCCAAGAGCACAATATTCTTTCTCACTAAATCAAACAACGCCAAGGGCACAGCATTCTCTCTTACTAACTCAGACAACGCCAAGAGCACAATATTCTCTCTCAATAACTCAGACAACGCCAAGAGCACAGTATTCTCTCTCACTAACTCAGACAACGCAAAGAGCACATTATTCTCTCTGAATAACTCAGACAACGCCAAGAGCACAATATTCTCTCTCACTAACTCAGACAACGCAAAGAACACATTATTTTCTCTCACTATCTCAGACAACGCCAAGGGCGCAGGATTTTCTCTCACTATCTCAGACAACGCCAATGGCGCAGTATTTTCTCTCACTATCTCAGACAACGCCAAGGGTGCAGTATTTTCTCTCACTATCTCAGACAACACCAAGAACACAGTATTCTCTCTCACTGACTCAGACAACGCCAAGAGCACAGTATTCTCTTTCCCTAACTCGAACAACGCCACCGGATACTGGAATTCTTTCTAGAGTGCATCGGAAAATATTAACCATTCAATCCAAGAGACAGGAGTTGTTGTTAGAAATTTGGGTCAAATGATATTTAGACAAACTTTCCTCAAAACACAACAACAAATAGCAGAAGTCAACTTAATCAAAATATAAACTTTCCTTCGTTATTGCAGATGAAAATGCTGAATTTTCACTGTTCGGCGAAATTTTCACTGTTCGGTGTATTCATGTAATGATGGATATGACTGGAGATGTTCATTTGGGAATTGCAATCACGCAACTAGCATCAATCAATTTTAGCAGACTGGCCTTTGTCAAATAATTTGTGTATTTCACCATGCATTTCATTTTATCATGCTGAAATTAGTATAAACTTGACAAGCGCCTTATACGTCATCATTACAGCATATTTAGCCATAACACTGCCATCCATTATGTTGTAAGGTTCGGCATTAATCAGTTTCATTATTCATTGGAAACTATTCTCCTCCAACTTCACTATGGCGTACATCATTCATATCGACGCGCCAATAAGCTAAAACAACCAACCATTCATTCAGTCTCAAACTGACGTCGGGCCTCTGTTGCTCATTCGGTTAGAGTGATACACCTTAGTCAGGATAAATCTTGGGTATATTTTTACATATTACAAAGAAAGGAATGCGAATCTTCGACGTTAGATATCACAATAGTGTCTCAGTGAAGATTGCTAATACACAGAGTTTAAATTGTAATATGACAATCAATGATCCTACGTGCATATTGTACTTGTTTCATGGTGATATCAACACTGATACTGGAAGGAAATACACTATAATTGTATGAGTCCCCCCCCCTACTTCTGTGATACTTCAGTTTTAATCTGGGACAAATGTTGACATGGTGTTGTAAACCTGATCAACTAAAAACATTACTGAAAGGAAAAGTGATGGTCCCTTAGTCCGACATAGCCCTTCTATCGCTGCGGCGCGGGTTCGAATCCCATTGAAACTAAAGAAAAATTGTAAAATTTTTGAGTGGATTTTACACTTGATCGCCGTATGTGGTAGAGTCGCCAGGTACACGCCGGAGGACTGGGGTTTCCTGCTGACAACGAACCCGATTTTACTCCCCCCACTAAGCCTGGCAAAGTTATATATTCTTCAGTGCTGCGTTAAACATCAATCCATCAATCAAATGTCATTCAGCTTTAAGCAGTTAAAAAAACGTATATGTTTTGACATCATGTTATTTACCATCACCCTGTCAGTTTATGGTGCATTGAATTATAAAGACATCTAAGAAATTCGTGTGTTTTGATTTATTCATTCAGTGAGACGAAGAATTAACATCTGTCATTCTGATAACCAAAGGACTCTTCATTTCCGACATGACCACAGAGGTATAAAGAATCAATCTCTTCGGTAATATGAAAATCTCAAGAGAATGATGGGAGTCTTGTTAAACATGAGATGCATTTAATTTGACATAGTGAAAGGTCATAGATATCAAGTGAAGAAAACCGTAAAACTAGAGTAATCCATGCGTAGTTCCAAACGAACTGCTGAAATGTTCAACGCACGGCCACTGGGATTTGTTTTTTTATTACTGCCTCTAACAGAGAGCATTGCCAGGAAATCCAAAGGTTTCTTTGATTTCTGTCCCCAGCAATATTATCACCTCATCCCATGAAAGGTTTTGCACTGAACAATCACAATATAGATGTTTTTGTCGAATTTCTTTCAACAAAATGTAAGAGTGAATAAACCATACCTTCATTGAAAAAGCAGCTTGTCAACTTGCGAGGTTTTTGTTTTAGTCTTCTCACCATCTGCTCTAAAATGTCGATGACAGGAGTGAACATGTTTTAGGGTTTGGTAATTTATTTGTTTTATTTATTATAAGAAAACAAGGACCGTTTCAAAGCATTAATAACATTTTAAAAGGAAAAAGTACTATTACATCACCCAATAGAACATTCATAAACGTTACATGCAGTAGAAGTGCAAAGTTTTGTTATTACGAAGTTTTTTCCAAATGTTACTGTTAGCTAACAAAATGGAACACTACGCATGGTCAAACAAGTACTATCTGTACCTGACAACCACGAACTGTACCAGGATTAATAAGAGAAAGATTTGTACAATTCGCCAGATGTGATTTTATCAATAACCAATCGATTTTGACAATCCAAGAGCTGCCTCTGATGCCGGTTGATTTCTTGAAGTTGTAGTAAAGGTATAAACATATTTGTATTTTCTCTTACATGATTAATCCAGGTGGCAGGTAAATGTGTTACAATGAGTCCAATGATTATGTTCAGATGTGATTAACTTGTGGCATTCGACTTCCAATGTTTAGTTCCACCAATGGGTCGCGGATTCGAATCCCACTCAGTCTAAAAAAAATGGAAAATTTTCTGACTGGGTTTTCACTCAAACGACCCGCTTTCCTCTCATAATAAAACTGGCAACGCCTCCATATAAGTGAAATAATCTTGAGCGCGGCGTAAAACACCAAACAATCAATCAATCAATACAATGTTTAGGAGTGACCATTTAGAAATGAGGGAAGACAACGACATGGGCTCATTGTTTGTCCTATACCATCAAATGAAATAATTTCGATATTGAAACTATATTTTCCACTTTGATATAATGCTAAGTTGGGTTTTGTTTTTAATTACTTCAGATGCGTTTTTAATCAAAGCTACTCTTGCTTTTAGCAAGGTTTTTCGGTCGATGTTTTAATAACACAAATCTGTAAACTATCTATAGCTCTCCCTTTAAAATACATATGAACGTATTGGGTGGTTTGCAGCTCTTGTACAAAACACCAGGTGTTCTCAACTCTATTACAACGTTAAAATGTAAGCAGTGGATTAACAGACCACGTTCAATATTATTTCGCTAAAGGTCGTTAGTTTTCGCATATTTGATTGATTGATTGATGTCTTACGTCGCAGTCAAGATTATTTCACTGATGGGTTGGGGAGGAAACTGGGCTATTTGGCAAAAGTAAGCTCCCAACCTTTCGTGATACCTGGCAACTCTTCCACATACGAGTATGATTCGATCCCGCGCCGCATCTATGGAAGGTCTGCGTCGGACTGAGGGGTTATCAATCTAACCACACATTTGAAGGCAGATTTAAGAAATTAACCCCACTGAAAAATCCTATTGTTCCAAATTTGGAAAATGTTATACTTCAGTCCAAACAAACTTAAGATAGTTCTATTTGATCTTATTGACAGGAATACGCTATACACAAGGCCCTTATTAAATCATTCACTCTGCAGTCTGATTTTGTATGTGCATCTAATGGCGTGTACGGTTACATGTAAAAGCATAACATCAAACACGATGAGTTAGAATAATGCCAGAATAGTTCTACACTAATTATGCCATCACAGGAAAAGTTGGTCGTATTCAGAAATGATTAGGAGAGATAATGAGGAGTGCTCGTATCAGATATATGATAGTATGTAATAGGAGAAAGTAATGGGGCCATTTGTCTCAGTAACATCACGCTATCATCAGCTTTAATTAAGACATCAGGTGTTCAGGGCCTCCTTATTTTATTGGGTTGTTTTAAAATGATGCTATCATTGTAAAATAGAGTACATAACTTCATGCATCATTCTTGGTGGAGATTTTGAAGATTTGTCCGTCATGGTATCGTTATAGAATCCACCATGTTTTTTAAACCCATCTTGTTTTTATATCAATTGCAACACTAATAAAATCTTGAGGTATTTTATGATATTTGCCACTTTTGAACATATACATGTATAATATGCACAATACATATGTATATACCACACATAGTATTCTTAAATACAGTCCACGCTGAAAATGTTCAGGGGCCGGTTGTTCAAAACAAAATTAGCTTAACGGCAGGTTAAATGACGTTCCGTAACAAGTAAATCCCTTGATTTCTTTTGAACAAGCGTCCCAGGTAGCGAGAATCGCGTACCCTTTACTAGTCTCTATACCGAAGGTGCGATATTCTCGTATGAGATTGACACTCCAAATTTGTTTTAATGTAAACAGCATATTCTTAATTATTTCGTGGGCGTTGTTTGTTCAGAACAAATGTTGTTGCCATACATGTATCTGACCATACAATGAATTCAAACATGTAAGCAAAACATACAATTGAATAAATGACTATTCCAAAGATATCATAAGTGTTTGGGACTTGTTTCAAGAAAAAAGGTAACTATCGTGATTTGAAGGCAGTGTTACAAAGAATGAGAGGTTTATTACCTAAGGCACTTGTGTGAATGAGCAAAAGGCGGACGTGAAGGACATGACAGGAAATGCAATTATCCATGACAAACAACACAGACCCGTCAGTGACCAGTAAAGAAATAATTGAATTTCCAGTCAAGTCATAGATGTTGATTCTTCGTTATACAGGCTCTCAGTTGTCAAGATTAATTAACCATGGGATTGTCCGTCAATTGTAGAAAGTTAAACACATCATTGGGATTTTTAAGAACTTCAGAATGAGTTTTGCTGCTACTTTTTTAAATGACACACTGTCATGTTCAGTTATATTTTATTTCAGCTGCCTAACGGGTAAAAAAAAAAATTAACATGGCAACAATATTTCTTTCTCGTTTCACATGTATCAAAGTGTTCAAAAGAAGACTGGTGACTCAAGAAATACAGACATTAAAATTTACATGAAATACATACATTAAGCTTGACATAAAAAACAGACATTTAGCTTTACATGAAATACAAACACTATTTGACATGGAATACAGACATTTAGCTTTGCATGCAAAACAGACACTACGCTGGGCATGAAAAACTGACACTAAGCTGGACATGAAAAACAGACATTTAGTTTTACATAAAATACAGACATTATTAGCTGGACATGGAATACAGACATTTAGCTTTACATAAAATACAGATATTTAGCTTTACATGAAATATAGACATTAAGCTGGACATGGAATACAGACAATAACCTTTACTTGAAATACAAACAAAAACACATAAATCTTTGCAATACAGCCATTAAGCTTTTAACGAAATACATACATTAAGCTTTACATGGAATACAGACATTTAGCTTTACTTGAAATACAGACATTCAGCTTTTAACGAAATATAGACATTTAGTTTGAAATATAGACATTAGGCTTCACATTAGATACAGACATTTAGCCTTACTTGAAATACAGACAAAAACACATACATCTTTGCAATACAGCCATTAAGCATTTAACGAAATACATACATTAGGCTTTACATGAAATACAGACATTTAGCTTTACTTGAAATACAGACATTCAGCTGGACATGGAATACTGACATTAAGCTTGACGTGAAATACAGGCATTAAGCTTCACATGGAATGCAGACATTAAGCTTCACATTAGATAAAGACATTTAGCCTTACTTGAAATACAGACATTAAGCTGAACATGGAATACAGACAATAACCTTTACTTGAAATACAAACAAAAACACAATCTTTACAATACAGACAATAAGCTTTTAACGAAATACATCAGTAAGCTTTACATGAAATACAGAAATTAAGTTTTACATGAAATACGGACATTTAGCTTTACTTGAAATACATACATTCAGCTTTTAAAGAAATACAGACATTTAGCTTTAAATACAGACATTAAGCTTTACATGAAATGCAGACATTTACCTTGACATGAAATACAGACATTTAGCTTGACATGAAATGCAGACATGAAACTTGGCATGAAATACAGACAATAAACTTTACTTGAAATACAGACATTAAGCTGGACATGAAATGCAGACATTTACCTTGACATGGAATACAGACATTTAGCTTTACATGGAATACAGACATTTAGCTTTACATGAAATACAGATATTTAGCTTTACATGAAATACAGACATTAACCCTCTAGAGCCCGCATACAGAATACTGCTTACGAAAAAATTATACTACTGGGATTCGTGTCCATTAATGCTTCAATAAATAAAATATAAGAACATTTTCGCGAAAAAATTATGTTATAGTACATTTTAATTAGGGGTCATCTGTGACCCATTGGGTTGTAATAGATACAACATATGCAGAATATATGTAAACAATTTATTCATATTTATACATTTCTACTTACCGAATTGTTATAAATGTTAAACACAACGGATTAAAATATAAACTTGCACTATAAAACTGAAATTGCCAGTAAAATTTGTTTTCATACATGTGGAACTACTGCCTTTCAAATTTTTTCAACCTAAAGTGGCACGAGGCGCTAAATATAGGGGAAAAAAATGCTGGAACAGAATAAGAATAAATATTGGTCATTTTTATTAAGTTAATTTATTAAAATAAAAGTTTTCCGCTGGTAGGCCTACTGATATTGGGGATGAACGCTAAGTTTTACCGGCAGCAAACAACCTAAAATGCACTTATGCTTCCCGGCTATTTGAAATTTGTCCGTAATTACAATATGTCTTCTGTTCGAACAAGTTGCTGGTTCAATCGATATTTTTTTACAACCAAATTCCTTAATTTTCTAATGTATATCTAACGGTAAATTTCTCACAGCGATCAAATATCTAAACTTCTTTTGACAATCAGAATTCTTGAAAAACATTTTTTCCCCTCTGAATTGTCCTTAGATGAGTCTTTAGAGAAATTGTCCTCATTTTGTGTTACTAAATATTTGTCGCAATCGTTATCATCGTTTTCGTTATTATCTTCAAAGTAACTGTTCCACCAATGGGTCGCGGTTCGATTCCCACTCAGTCCAAAAAAATTGGAAAATTTTCTGACTGGGTTTTCACTCGAACGACCTATGTGGGATGGTTGCCAGTTACCAACGGAAGGTCGTGGGTTTCCTCCGGGCATAGAGCCCGGTTTCCTCCCACAATAAAACTGGCAACGCCGCCATATAAGTGAAATAATCTTGAGCGCGGCGTAAAACACCAAACAATCAATCAATCAATCAAATTAACTGTCATACGGATTTCCCTCAAACTCATACTGCTAATACAAAATACAACAAAAAGTTTCTTTGAATACACCAAATGGACTAAAATTATAGATTAAATACCAAATACTGTCATCCAACTACCCAAACTGCATGAAGACAGAAAAAAACGTAACATTACTATGTAAATAAAAAAAACAGAAGAAACGCAAGCAGCAGTCCTTTATACCCAAGGGGTCATATTTGACCCCCAAGCAGTGTATTTTCACCCCAATGGGTCACCTGTGACCCGACCAAACAAGAAAATTCATATCAAAGAAATATTTGTGCAAGATATGGTATAATTGGTCTAAATACATTCAGAAAGCATCAATCTGTAATTTTATGAGGTTTATGAAGATAAAAACTTGCCTTGGATGAAGGCGCAGACTACTTAGTACCAGTGGCGCGCTATAAACAAGCAGCCGTGAAATGAGAGCTCTTGTGCTCAGTGCAGATTCACTGTGACGCGCTCTAATGTCATCCACGTACGTTATAATAGGGTCGCGGGGGGAACATTGGGTTTTGGTGGAGGCAAAAGCATAGAAAAGGTCATTCTTTTTAACAATGACCCATTAAGGGCTCGGGGTCCTAGGTGACCCCTGGGGCTCTAGAGGGTTAAGCTGGACGTGAAATACAGACATTTACCTTTACATGAAATAAAGACATTAAGCTGGACATGAAATAAAGACATTAAGCTGGACATGGCATACAGGCAATAACCATTACTTGAAATACAAACAAGACATAAATCTTTACAACAGTCATCAAGCTTTTAACGAAATACAGACATTAAGCCTTACATGCATACAGACATTTAGCTTTACATGAAATACAGACAATAAGCTTGACATGAAATACAGACATTTAGCTTTACATGAAATACAGACATTTAGCTTTACATGAAATACAGACACTAAGCTGGACATGAAATACAGAAAATAAACTTTATATGAAATACAGACATTTAGCTTGACATGAAATACAGACATTAAGCTTAACATGAAATACAGACATTTACCTTGACATGAAATACAGATATTTAGCTTGACATGAAATACAGACACTAAGCTGGACATGAAATACAGACACTAAGCTGGACATGAAATACAGACATTTAGCTTCACTTGAAATACAGACAATAAGCTACACATGAAATTCAGACATTCAGCTTCACATGAAATTTAGACATTTAGCTTTACATGGAATACAGACATTTAGCTTAACATGAAATACAGACTTTAAGCTTCACATGAAATACAGACATTAACCTGGACATGAAATACAGACATTTAGCTTCACATGAAATACAGACATTAAGCTGGACATGAAATAGACAATAACCATTACTTGAAATACAAACAAGACATAAATCTTTACAACAGTCATCAAGCTTTTAACGAAATACAGACATTAAGCCTTACATGGATACAGACATTTAGCTTTACATGAAATACAGACAATAAGCTTGACATGAAATACAGACATTTAGCTTTACATGAAATACAGACATTAAGCTTTACATGAAATACAGACACGAAGCTGGACATGAAATACAGAAAATAAACTATACATGAAATACAGACATTAAGCTTGACATGAAATTCAGACATTTACCTTGACATGGAATACAGACATTTAGCTTTACATGGAATACAGACATTTAGCTTTACATGAAATACAGATATTTAGCTTTACATGAATTACAGACATTAAGCTGGACGTGAAATACAGACATTTACCTTTACATGAAATACAGACATTAAGCTGGACATGAAATAAAGACATTAAGCTGGACATGGAATACAGGCAATAACCATTACTTGAAATACAAACAAGACATAAATCTTTACAACAGTCATCAAGCTTTTAACGAAATACAGACATTAAGCCTTACATGGATACAGACATTTAGCTTTACATGAAATACAGACATTTAGCTTTGCATGAAATACAGACATTAAGCTTGACATGAAATACAGACATTTAGCTTTTCATGAAATACAGACATTTAGCTTTACATGAAATACAGACACTAAGCTGGACATGAAATACAGAAAATAAACTTTATATGAAATACAGACATTTAGCTTGACATGAAATACAGACATTAAGCTTAACATGAAATACAGACATTAAGCTTTACATGAAATACAGACATTTACCTTGACATGAAATACAGATATTTAGCTTGACATGAAATACAGACACTAAGCTGGACATGAAATACAGACACTAAGCTGGACATGAAATACAGACATTTAGCTTCACTTGAAATACAGACAATAAGCTACACATGAAATTCAGACATTCAGCTTCACATGAAATTTAGACATTTAGCTTTACATGGAATACAGACATTTAGCTTAACATGAAATACAGACTTTAAGCTTCACATGAAATACAGACATTAACCTGGACATGAAATACAGACATTTAGCTTCACATGAAATACAGACATTAAGCTGGACATGAAATAGACAATAACCTTTACTTGAAAGACAAACAAATGGACATAAATCTTTACAATACAGCCAGTAAGCTTTAGATCAACTACATGCAATACATTTTAAATTAACTACAGACAATACACTTTACATAACTACAAACCTTAACTTAATATTTTTTCTTGGCTTCATCAATTTATCTTTAGCAGGTAACTATAACTATTTACCTATAGTTATAGACTTGTTACCTATGATACAAGCATTTAAAATAATACTTGGAAAGGTTTGTTTGAAAGCTGAGTACGAAAACAAGGATGGCAACACGGGTTGTTCAATGACTGTTGTATAAATGTGTGTTTTTTTATGCTCAAATGAAAAATTAATAGAACGTTTTGTAGTAAATTATAGTCAGAAAAATATTAAACCGTTTTCATTTGACTAGAGATTATTTTCTTGAATATATAACACAGTTTCAGACGAATTAACAGAGAAAATACATTTATAAATTAACTCTATCGGCAGATAAATCCGGTAATTTTGAAATTTCAAACCCAGTTTTTGCTCCACGTTTATCAAAATGTTAAATTTAATAATGGTAGTTAATTTCGGTCAGATAACTAGGGCTTCAGAAAATGATGTTGAAAAATCACTTAAGATGTTTCAATTTATACGAAGCCATTGAGAAAATTGTGCTTCCTTTTCAGTTGCTGAGTAAAAGAATTTTAGGTAAAAAAACTAGTAGAATTATTGTCGTTTCATTTAAAATCAAAAGCTACTTGTACAATGCGTATTCGCTGACTATTAAAATGCGCCAGGGTATCGGGGACATATGGCTGTAAAGATTTTACCAAGAAATGTCAGATTTGCGAATAATAAAATCAAGAATGTGTTTTTGTCACAAGCCTTCCATCGGTGGGTCGCGAGTTCGAATCGTACACTGACCAAATTAAAATTGGAAAATGGCACCCCCTCCCCACTAAAACTGGTGACGCCGACATGTGTAAAGTGAAATATTCTTGAGTACGACGAAAACGGTCAATCAATCATTTATTCAATCGGCACATGTTAAATTTATTTATGGTAGTTAATTTCGCTCAGATAAGTAGGGCCGCAGAAAATGATGTTTGAACTCTTCACTTTATACGTTTCCATTTATACGAAGTCATTGAGAAAATTGTGCTTCCTTTTTAGTTGCTGAGTAAATGAATTTTCAGTCAATTGCAACTGGTAGAATTGTTGTCGTTTCATTTAAAATCAAAAGCTACTTTAATAATATACAACGTGTCGTCGCTGACTATTAAAATGCGCCAGGGAATCCCGCGAAAAAGAGCTCCAATTACATGTAGAGATGGTCCTTTTACAAAATGAAAGATTGTTAAAATCGTTTTTAGTTAATCGGATACCGTCATGACTAAATGTGTCGACTAAATGCCGTCAAACAACGATTACAGCCTACATCATTTATGCTAATTTATTTTTTTCGACTGGGCCATAATTTCACAATAATTGGATCTCAAAAGTAAAAAGTAATCACAATGCTGAAAAAAATAAAAAAAACATAGTTATGAAAACTGTGAGGAAAAATCGCATTTGATCCTAGACTATGATATCCGTAAAACCCGAATATGTGTCGTTGACATCCAGCAACAGAACTGGGATGGATGATTTAAACTAACAGTTTGTCTGTTGTGAAAAACATTCCCCTTTCATGTCTATATAGAAGATAGAATATTGTTTTTAAGAAAAAAAGATTTTTCAATTAGGTGTATTTCTCAAATAACCTGAAAAAAAAAC
Organism: Lepidochitona cinerea; assembly: GCA_963971465.1. Taxonomy (NCBI): domain Eukaryota; kingdom Metazoa; phylum Mollusca; class Polyplacophora; order Chitonida; family Tonicellidae; genus Lepidochitona; species Lepidochitona cinerea. The sequence continues at coordinate 1,503,630 of OZ020560.1, forward strand.
GTATCCATAATACGACAAAAACGAACAGTCTTGCTCTTTTTCGTTAAAGATGTGGGTTTTTTTTCTCAGAATGTGTAATGGAATTCTGTATGATATAGGGAATGTGAGTTAAAGGAGTGGACGTTTTAAATGCCACCAAGCCCTGGCCGAGATATCTGGGCTCTGCCGATTATTGTTTTCCGTATATTTTCAGTTCATATGACGAATACGAGAAAAAAAATTCGGCAGAGCCCTTACAGACAATACATAAGATTTTTTGTGAAATACAAAACGTCTTTTAATTTCGTGCAAATATATTTGACAACCAGTCATATTAGATTATCTTTGCAATTGACTTCAACTCAATGTCAACTAATACAATTATAGTTCATTTTCCTTCCGCCGAGAAGCTACAGTCTGAACATCTGAACCTCGGCAGTAAATAAAATTGGAAGTTCTTTTATCGCATACGTTAATCAAAGCCCTTGCTGATTCCATGAATGGATTGCCAAATTGAGTTACATTGTCAGTTGGGTAGTGAACATGTTGAAGACTGGTTTCGTTCATTTTGGAGGAAATGAAAACACTGGCCTCACGAATAAAAATAGTAGTGTGTTTAAAAAATACAGTTTAAAAATGAATTATGTATGAATTTCAGAAATTCGGATAAACAATGAATTTTATTTTCATTACCTTTATATTTTGCAAGTAATACTAAATACTTATTGTCCTAAAAAGGTACGTCGTTTCGACCTTTATACTCCCAATGATTAGTTGCTGTAACAAACTGTTTGATGATATATACAGAAGAATCATCCATATTTACGAAAACAAACTACACAATAAAGAAACTCTAGACAATCACAGCCACATCAATTAGCTATAGCAGAACACATGTTGAATAACTCAATTACCTCAGATGTTGCCTGAGAAATCCATAATAACTAATAACGAGCTCACAATAATTTGAAAAAAAACACAGGTCAGTAAAACCTTAGATTGATTGATTGATTGCTTGGTGTTTTACGCCGCGCTCAAGATTTTTTCACTTATATGGCGGCGTTGTCAATTTTATTGTGGGATGAAACCGGGCTCTATGCCCGGAGGAAACCCACGACCTTCCGCTGGTAACTGGCAACCATCCCACATAGGTCGTTCGAGTGAAAACCCCGTCAACAAATTTTCCAATTTTTTGGGACTGAGTGGGATTCGAACCCGCGACCAATTGGTGGAAGGCTGTTCGGATTAAAACCTTAGAAATACGTCGCCATAAAACTTGACTGAACCGGGACAAGAAATGACCTCTATAACACTGTCTTCTAATACTGGCCTTACCACTGAGAAACCTATCAATGACCTCTATAATACTGTCTTCTGATACTGGCCTTACCACTGAGAAACCTATCAATGACCTCTATAATACTGTCTTCTAATACTGGCCTTACCACTGAGAAACCTATCAATGACCTCTATAATACTGTCTTCTGATACTGACCTTACCACTGAGAAACCTATCAATGACCTCTATAAAACTGTCTTCTAATACTGACCTTACCACTGAGAAACCTATCAATGACCTCTATAATACTGTCTTCTGATACTGGCCTTACCACTGAGAAACCTATCAATGACCTCTATAGTACTGTCTTCTGATACTGGCCTTACCACTGAGAAACCTATCAATGACCTCTATAATACTGTCTTCTGATACTGGCCTTACCACTCAGAAACCTATCAATGACCTCTATAATACTGTCTTTCAATACTGGTCTTACCACTGAGAAACCCTATCAATGACCTCTATAATACTGTCTTCTAATACTGGCCTTACCACTGAGAAACCTATCAATGACCTCTATAATACTGTCTTCTAATACTGACCTTACCACTGAGAAACCTATCAATGACCTCTATAACACTGTCTTCTGATACTGGCCTTACCACTCAGAAACCTATCAATGACCTCTATAATACTGTCTTCTAATACTGACCTTACCACTGAGAAACCTATCAATGACCTCTATAATAATGTCTTCTAATACTGACCTTACCACTGAGAAACCTATCAATGACCTCTATAATACTGTCTTCTGATACTGGCCTTACCACTCAGAAACCTATCAATGACCTCTATAATACTGTCTTCTGATACTGGCCTTACCACTGAGAAACCTATCAATGACCTCTATAATACTGTCTTCTAATACTGACCTTACCACTGAGAAACCTATCAATGACCTCTATAATACTGTCTTCTGATACTGGCCTTACCACTCAGAAACCTATCAATGACCTCTATAATACTGTCTTTCAATACTGGTCTTACCACTGAGAAACCCTATCAATGACCTCTATAATACTGTCTTCTAATACTGGCCTTACCACTGAGAAACCTATCAATGACCTCTATAATACTGTCTTCTAATACTGGCCTTACCACTCAGAAACCTATCAATGACCTCTATAATACTGTCTTTCAATACTGGTCTTACCACTGAGAAACCCTATCAATGACCTCTATAATACTGTCTTCTAATACTGGCCTTACCACTGAGAAACCTATCAATGACCTCTATAATACTGTCTTCTAATACTGACCTTACCACTGAGAAACCTATCAATGACCTCTATAATACTGTCTTCTGATACTGGCCTTACCACTCAGAAACCTATCAATGACCTCTATAATACTGTCTTCTAATACTGACCTTACCACTGAGAAACCTATCAATGACCTCTATAATACTGTCTTCTAATACTGACCTTACCACTGAGAAACCTATCAATGACCTCTATAATACTGTCTTCTGATACTGGCCTTACCACTCAGAAACCTATCAATGACCTCTATAATACTGTCTTCTGATACTGGCCTTACCACTGAGAAACCTATCAATGACCTCTATAATACTGTCTTCTAATACTGACCTTACCACTGAGAAACCTATCAATGACCTCTATAATACTGTCTTCTGATACTGGCCTTACCACTCAGAAACCTATCAATGACCTCTATAATACTGTCTTTCAATACTGGTCTTACCACTGAGAAACCCTATCAATGACCTCTATAATACTGTCTTCTAATACTGGCCTTACCACTGAGAAACCTATCAATGACCTCTATAATACTGTCTTCTAATACTGGCCTTACCACTCAGAAACCTATCAATGACCTCTATAATACTGTCTTTCAATACTGGCCTTACCACTGAGAAACCTATCAATGACCTCTATAATACTGTCTTCTAATACTGGTCTTACCACTGAGAAACCCTATCAATGACCTCTATAATACTGCCTTTCAATACTGCCCTTACCACTGAGAAACCCTATCAATGACCCGTCATTTTATCTTTGTATAATTTTCATGATGATTTTAATAATGATACTTAGGAAATAATTAAACCATTCAACCAGAAAACATACACTTGACGAAGCTAGAGCTAATTGTAGTAAAACATTGTGAGCAATAAAACCGAGAGGGGTATGAACTCGGTGCTTCTAAATCTAATTAAAAACGCAGTTTTGTTTAATAAGTATAATGGCTGACGTCCGAAAAACTCGATTTCTAAATGCTACTTTAACGATGATTGCTTTATTTAATCCAGCTGAAAGTTCCTTGCTATCAAATGTGTCAGTATTTACATAAAACCTACTCAACACTATTCACCGCAGATCCAAACATCGTCGATACAAGAGTCTGATCCAACTAAGCGCAGATTTGATTATACACGAAACAACCTTTTAGTTATATTTAGCTTTGAGTGAGTGAGTGATTGGGGTTTTACGTCCTGCTCAACAGTATTTCGGTTATATGAAGACGTTGTCTCCTTGTGACAGGGCGGATTTCCACCGCTCTTTTAGGACAACCAGCAAGCCCCCTCACCCAGTCACAGTATACTGACACCGGGCCAACCAGTCGCTGCTCTAACTCCTATTGCTGAGCGCCAAGCGAAGCAGTAACAGCTACCACTGTTAAAGTCTTTGGTCTGACTCGACCCGAGCTTGAACCCGGATCTCCCAGGCCTGAAGCGGACGCTCTACCGACTGAGTTATCGGGGCTGGTCTATTTAGCTTTGAAGACAGATTAACAAGTCCTGGGTTGACTAAAGTGAGATATAATATAATTAGTTGTTAAGAAGATGAAGGCTGTGATAATTCAATCAGTGTTTGATCAACAAGATTACGTTAGGTTAAACATCGAGTTGTATCCAACAATTCCATGATTCACACTCGGCAGACTCGATATTGTAGATGTAACGACGTGATATGCAATAACAAGGAAATGCAAACTTTGCCACAGATTTAAACTTAACAACTGTACCAGGACTAATAAGAGACAGATTTGTACACTTCGCCAGATGTAATTCTATCAATAACCAATCGATTTTGACAATCCAAGAGCTGCCTCTGATCAAACTTACACACAATAAATCAAGTTTAAAAAGTAGGCGAATGTGTCATTTAACGTTTCATGATCTGCGTATGTAATTGAAATGAACAGCACTGCTCAGTATTAACGATTAAAAACTGCTTTGTGTGAATGTTCATCAATTTATCGGTTGTTACTTCTGAAAAATCTGGGGAAATATTTTGTTTTTCGAAATTAAAAACAGCCCAAAGCCTTATAGCAGGTTAATTTAAGAATCAGTAGCCACATTTCCCCAAGTTGTAGTAAAGGCATAACCATATTCAAATTTTCTCTAACATGATAAATCCGAATGGCAGACAGGTATATGTGTTCCAATGAGTCCAATGATTTTGTTCAGATGGGATTAACTTGTGGCATTCGAATTCGAATGTTTAGTTCCACCAATGGGTCGCGGGTTCAAATCCCACTCAGTAAAAAACAAATGGAAAATTTTCTGACTGGGTTTTCACTCGAACGACCTATGTGGGATGGTTGCCATTTTCCAAAGGAAGTTCGTGGGTTTCCTCCGGGCATAGAGCCCGCTTTCCTCTCACAATAAAACTGGCAACGCCTCCATATAAGCGAAATAATCTTGAGCGCGGAGTAAAACACCAAACAATCAATCAATCAATACAATGTTTAGGAGTGACCATTTAGAAATGAGGGAAGACAACGACATGGGCTCATTGTTTGTCCTATACCATCAAATGAAATAATTTCGATATTGAAACTATATTTTCCACTTTGATATAATGCTAAGTTGGGTTTTGTTTTTAATTACTTCAGATGCGTTTTTAATCAAAGCTACTCTTGCTTTTAGCAAGGTTTTTCGGTCGATGTTTTAATAACACAGATCTGTAAACTATCTATAGCTCTCCCTTTAAAATACATATGAACGTATTGGGTGGTTTGCAGCTCTTGTACAAAACACCAGGTGTTCTCAACTCTATTACAACGTTAAATTGTAAGCAGTGGATTAACAGACCACGTTCAATATTATTTCGCTAAAGGTCGTTAGTTTTCGCATATTTGATTGATTGATTGATGTCTTACGTCGCAGTCAAGATTATTTCACTGATGGGTTGGGGAGGAAACTGGGCTATTTGGCAAAAGTAAGCTCCCAACCTTTCGGGATACCTGGCAACTCTTCCACATACGAGTATGATTCGATCCCGCACCGCATCTATGGAAGGTCTGCGTCGGACTGAGGGGCTATCAATCTAACCACACATTTGAAGGCAGATTTACGAAATTAACCCCACTGAAAAATCCTATTGTTCCAAATTTGGAAAATGTTATACTTCAGTCCAAACAAACTTAAGCTACTTCTGTTTGATCTTATTGACAGGAATACGCCATACTGAAGGCACTTATTAAATCATTCACTCTGCAGTCTGATTTTGTATGTGCATCTAATGGCGTGTATGGTTACATGTAAAAGCATAACATCAAACACGATGAGTTAGAATCATGCCAGAATAATTCTACACTAATTATGCCATCACAGGAAAAGTTGGTCGTATTCAGAAATGATTAGGAGAGATAATGAGGAGTGCTCGTATCAGATATATGATAGTATGTAATAGGAGAAAGTAATGGGGCCATTTGTCTCAGTAACATCACGCTATCATCAGCTTTAATTCAGACATCAGGTGTTCAGGGCCTCCTTATTTTATTGGGTTGTTTTAAAATGATGTTATCATTGTAAAATAGAGTACATAACTTCATACATCATTCTTGGTGGAGATTTTGAAGATTTGTCCGTCATGGTATCGTTATAGAATCCACCATGTTTTTTAAACCCATCTTGTTTTTATATCAATTGCAACACTAATAAAATCTTGAGATATTTTATGATATTTGCCACTTTTGAACATATACATGTATAATATGCACAATACATATGTATATACCACACATAGTATTCTTAAATACAGTCCACGCTGAAAATGTTCAGGGGCCGGTTGTTCAAAACAAAATTAGCTTAACGGCAGGTTAAATGACGTTCCGTAACAAGTAAATCCCTTGATTTCTTTTGAACAAGCGTCCCAGGTAGCGAGAATCGCGTACCCTTTACTAGTCTCTATACCGAAGGTGCGATATTCTCGTATGAGATACTATTTGTCACTCCAAATTTGTTTTAATGTAAACATTCCGTTCGGTTGCAGCATATTCTTAATTATTTCGTGGGCGTTGGTTGTTCAGAACAAATGTTGTTGCCATACATGTATCTGACCATACAATGAATTCAAACATGTAAGCAAAACATACAATTGAATAAATGACTATTCCAAAGATATCATAAGTGTTTGGGACTTGTTTCAAGAAAAAAGGTAACTATCGTGATTTGAAGGCAGTGTTTCAAAGAATGAGAGGTTTAATACCTTAAAGCACTTGTGTGAATGAGCCAATGGCGGACGTGAAGGACATGACAGAAAATGCAATTATATATGACAAACAACACAGACCCGTCAGTGGCCAGTCAAAACTAATTGAATTTCCAGTGAAGTCATAGATGTTGATTCTTCGTTATACAGGCTGTCAGTTGTCAAGATTAATTAAACGATGGGATTGCCCGTCAATTGTAGAAAGTTAAACACATCATTGGGATTTTTAAGAACTTCAGAATGAGTTTTGCTGCTTTTTTAAATGACACACTGTCGGGTTCAGTTATATTTTATTTCAGCTGCCTAACGGGTAAAAAGAAAATTAACATGGCAACAATATTTCTTTCTCGTTTCACATGTATCAAAGTGTTCAAAAGAAGACTGGTGACTCAAGAAATACAGACATTAAAATTTACATGAAATACATACATTAAGCTTGACATAAAAAACAGACATTTAGCTTTACATGAAATACAAACACTATTGGACATGGAATACAGACATTTAGCTTTGCATGAAAAACAGACACTACGCTGGGCATGAAAAACAGACACTAAGCTGGACATGAAAAACAGACATTTAGTTTTACATAAAATACAGACATTATTAGCTGGACATGGAATACAGACATTTAGCTTTACATGAAATACAGATATTTAGCTTGACATGAAATACAGACATTAAGCTGGACATGAAATACAGACATTAAGCTGGACATGGAATACAGACAATATCCTTTACTTGAAATACAAACAAAAACACATAAATCTTTGCAATACAGCCATTAACCTTTTAACGAAATACATACATTAAGCTTTACATGGAATACAGACATTTAGCTTTACTTGAAATACAGACATTCAGTTTTTAACGAAATATAGACATTTAGTTTGAAATACAGACATTAGGCTTCACATTAGATACAGACATTTAGCCTTACTTGAAATACAGACAAAAACACATACATCTTTGCAATACAGCCATTAAGCATTTAACGAAATACATACATTCAGCTTTTAGCGAAATACAGACATTTAGCTTTAAAAACAGACATTAAGCTGGACATGGAATACTGACATTAAGCTTGACGTGAAATACAGGCATTAAGCTTCACATGGAATGCAGACATTAAGCTTCACATTAGATAAAGACATTTAGCCTTACTTGAAATACAGACATTAAGCTGAACATGGAATACAGACAATAACCTTTACTTGAAATACAAACAAAAACACAATCTTTACAATACAGACATTAAGCTTTTAACGAAATACATCAGTAAGCTTTACATGAAATACAGACATTAAGTTTTACATGAAATACGGACATTTAGCTTTACTTGAAATACATACATTCAGCTTTTAACGAAATACAGACATTTAGCTTTAAATACAGACATTAAGCTTTACATGAAATGCAGACATTTACCTTGACATGAAATACAGACATTTAGCTTGACATGAAATGCAGACATGAAACTTGGCATGAAATACAGACAATAAGCTTTACTTGAAATACAGACATTAAGCTTAACATGAAATACAGACAATACGCTTTACATTAAATGCAGACATTTACCTTGACATGGAATACAGACATTTAGCTTTACATGAAATACAGATATTTAGCTTTACATGAAATACAGACATTAAGCTGGACGTGAAATACAGACATTTACCTTTACATGAAATAAAGACATTAAACTGGACATGAAATAAAGACATTAAGCTGGACATGGAATACAGGCAATAACCATTACTTGAAATACAAACAAGACATAAATCTTTACAACAGTCATCAAGCTTTTAACGAAATACAGACATTAAGCCTTACATGGATACAGACATTTAGCTTTACATGAAATACAGACAATAAGCTTGACATGAAATACAGACATTTAGCTTTACATGAAATACAGACATTAAGCTTTACATGAAATACAGACACTAAGCTGGACATGAAATACAGAAAATAAACTTTACATGAAATACAGACATTAAGCTGGACATGAAATAAAGACATTAAGCTGGACATGGAATACAGACATTTACCTTGACATGAAATACAGATATTTAGCTTGACATGAAATACAGACACTAAGCTGGACATGAAATACAGACACTAAGCTGGACATGAAATACAGACATTTAGCTTCACTTGAAATACAGACAATAAGCTACACATGAAATTCAGACATTCAGCTTCACATGAAATTTAGACATTTAGCTTTACATGGAATACAGACATTTAGCTTAACATGAAATACAGACTTTAAGCTTCACATGAAATACAGACATTAACCTGGACATGAAATACAGACATTTAGCTTCACATGAAATACAGACATTAAGCTGCACATGAAATAGACAATAACCTTTACTTGAAAGACAAACAAATGGACATAAATATTTACAATACAGCCAGTAAGCTTTAGATCAACTACATGCAATACATTTTAAATTAACTACAGACAATAAACGTTATATGAAATACAGACAATAAACTTTACATAACTACAAACCTTAACTTAATATTTTTTCTTGGCTTCATCAATTTATCTTTAGCAGGTAACTATAACTATTTACCTATAGTTATAGACTTGTTACCTATGATACAAGCATTTAAAATAATACTTGGAAAGGTTTGTTTGAAAGCTGAGTACGAAAACAAGGATGGCAACACGGGTTGTTCAATGACTGTTGTATAAATGTGTGTTTTTTTATGCTCAAATTAAAAATTAATAGAACGTTTTGTAGTAAATTATAGTCAGAAAAATATTAAACCGTTTTCATTTGACTAGAGATTATTTTCTTGAATATATAACACAGTTTCAGACGAATTAACAGAGAAAATACATTAATAAATTAACTCTATCGGCAGATAAATCCGGTAATTTTGAAATTTCAAACCCAGTTTTTGCTCCACGTTTATCAAAATGTTAAATTTAATAATGGTAGTTAATTTCGGTCAGATAACTAGGGCTTCAGAAAATGATGTTGAAAAATCACTTAAGATGTTTCAATTTATACGAAGCCATTGAGAAAATTGTGCTTCCTTTTCAGTTGCTGAGTAAAAGAATTTTAGGTAAAAAAACTAGTAGAATTATTGTCGTTTCATTTAAAATCAAAAGCTACTTGTACAATGCGTATTCGCTGACTATTAAAATGCGCCAGGGTATCGGGGACATATAGCTGTAAAGATTTTACCAAGAAATGTCAGATTTGCGAATAATAAAATCAAGAATGTGTTTTTGTCACAAGCCTTCCATCGGTGGGTCGCGAGTTCGAATCGTACACTGACCAAATTAAAATTGGAAAATGGCACCCCCTCCCCACTAAAACTGGTGACGCCAACATGTGTAAAGTGAAATATTCTTGAGTACGACGAAAAAGGTCAATCAATCATTTATTCAATCTGCACATGTTAAATTTATTTATGGTAGTTAATTTCGCTCAGATAAGTAGGGCCGCAGAAAATGATGTTTGAACTCTTCACTTTATATGTTTCCATTTATACGAAGTCATTGAGAAAATTGTGCTTCCTTTTTAGTTGCTGAGTAAATGAATTTTCAGTCAATTGCAACTGGTAGAATTGTTGTCGTTTCATTTAAAATCAAAAGCTACTTTAATAATATACAACGTGTCGTCGCTGACTATTAAAATGCGCCAGGGAATCGAGGACATATGCCTCCCGCGAAAAAGAGCTCCAATTACATGTAGAGATGGTCCTTTTACAAAATGAAAGATTGTTAAAATCGTTTTTAGTTAATCGGATACCGTCATGACTAAATGTGTCGACTAAATGCCGTCAAATAACGATTACAGCCTACATCATTTATGCTAATTTATTTTTTTCGACTGGGCCATAATTTCACAATAATTGGATCTCAAAAGTAAAAAGTAATCACAATGCTGAAAAAATAAAAAAAAACATAGTTATGAAAACTGTGAGGAAAAATCGCATTTGATCCTAGACTATGATATCCGTAAAACCCGAATATGTGTCGTTGACATCCAGCAACAGAACTGGGATTGCTGTCATCGAATTTAGTGTATTAATCCGTGATAATTTTAACTAACAGGTTGTCTGTTGTGAAAAACATTCCCCTTTCATGTCTATATAGATTTTTCAACTAGGTATATTTCTCAAATAACCTTTGAAAAAAACGTATCCCTAATACGACAAAAACGAACAGTCTTGCTCTTTTTCGTTAAAGATGTGGGTTTTTTTTCTCAGAATGTGTAATGGAATTCTGTAGGATATAGGGAATGTGAGTTAAAGGAGTGGACGTTTTAAATGCCACCTAGCAATTAGAGACAAAACATATGTTTTTGTTGTGAAATACAAAACGTCTTTTAATTTCGTGCCAATATATTTGACAACCAGTCATATTAGATTATCTTTGCAATTGACTTCAACTCAATGTCAACTAATACAATTATAGTTCATTTTCCTTCCGCCGAGAAGCTACAGTCTGATCATCTGAACCTCGGCAGTAAATAAAATTGGAAGTTCGTTTATCACATACGTCAATCAAAGCCCTTGCTGATTCCATGAATGGATTGGCAAATTGAATTACGTTGTCAGTTCGGTAGTGAATATGTTGAAGACTGGTTTCGTTCATTTTGGAGGAAATGAAAACACTGGCCTCACGAATAAAAATAGTAGTGTGTTTAAAAAATACAGTTCAAAAATGAATTATGTATGAATATCAGAAATTCGGGAAAAAACGAATTGTTTTTGCATAACCTTTTAAAATTTGCGAAGAATACTAAATACAAATTGTGTTAAAAAGGGGTACGTCGTTTCGACCTTTATACCCCCAATGATTACTTGCTGTAACAAACTGTTTGATGATATATACAGAAGAATCATCCATATTTACGAAAACAAACTACACAAGGAAGAAACTCTAGACAATCACAGCCACATCAATTAGCTTTAGCAGAACACAAATTGAATAACTGAATTACCTGAGATGTTACCTGAGAAAATCCAGAATAAATAATAACGAGCTCACAATAATTTGAAAAAAAACACAGGTCAGTAAAACCTTAGATTGATTGATTGATTGTTTGACGTTTTATGCCGCGCTCAAGATTATTTCACTTAAATGGCGGCGTTGCCAGTTTTATTGTGGGAGGAAACCGGACTCTATGCCCGGAGGAAACCCACAACCTTCTGCTGGTAACTGGCAACCATCCCACATAGGTCGTTCGAGTGAAAACCCCGTCAAAAAAATTTCCAATTTTTTTTGGACTGAGTGGGATTCGAACCCGCGACCCATTGGTGGAAGGCTGTTCGGATTAAAACCTTAGAAATACGTCGCCATAAAACTTGACTGAACCGGGACAATAAATGACCTCTATAATACTGTCTTCTGATACTGGCCTTACCACTGAGAAACCTATCAATGGCCTCTATAATACTGTCTTCTGATACTGGCCTTACCACTGAGAAACCTATCAATGGCCTCTATAATACTGTCTTCTGATACTGGCCTTACCACTGAGAAACCTATCAATGGCCTCTATAATACTGTCTTCTGATACTGGCCTTACCACTGAGAAACCTACCAATGGCCTCTATAATACTGTCTTCTGATACTGGCCTTACCACTGAGAAACCTATCAATGGCCTCTATAATACTGTCTTCTGATACTGGCCTTACCACTGAGAAACCTATCAATGGCCTCTATAATACTGTCTTCTGATACTGGCCTTACCACTGAGAAACCTATCAATGACCTCTATAATACTGTCTTCTGATACTGGCCTTACCACTGAGAAACCTATCAATGGCCTCTATAATACTGTCTTCTGATACTGGCCTTACCACTGAGAAACCTATCAATGACCTCTATAATACTGTCTTCTGATACTGACCTTACCACTGAGAAACCTATCAATGGCCTCTATAATACTGTCTTCTGATACTGGCCTTACCACTGAGAAACCTATCAATGGCCTCTATAATACTGTCTTCTGATACTGGCCTTACCACTGAGAAACCTATCAATGACCTCTATAATACTGTCTTCTGATACTGGCCTTACCACTGAGAAACCTATCAATGACCTCTATAATACTGTCTTCTGATACTGGCCTTACCACTGAGAAACCTATCAATGACCTCTATAATACTGTCTTCTGATACTGGCCTTACCACTGAGAAACCTATCAATGGCCTCTATAATACTGTCTTCTGATACTGGCCTTATCACTGAGAAACCTATCAATGACCTCTATTATACTGTCTTCTAATACTGGCCTTACCACTGAGAAACCCTATCAATGACCTCTATAATACTGTCTTCTAATACTGGCCTTACCACTGAGAAAACCTATCAATGACCTCTATAATACTGTCTTCTGATACTGGCCTTACCACTGAGAAACCTATCAATGGCCTCTATAATACTGTCTTCTAATACTGGCCTTACCACTGAGAAACCTATCAATGACCTCTATAATACTGTCTTCTAATACTGGCCTTACCACTGAGAAAACCTATCAATGGCCTCTATAATACTGTCTTCTGATACTGGCCTTACCACTGAGAAACCTATCAATGACCCGTCACTGGAAAATCACTATTTGTTGAAATAGAGCTTGAAGCTACCAGTTTTGTGGTCGCTCTTATTTACCGTCCTCCTGGAAACGATATAAAATATTTCAATGAAAGATTTTTCCAAGATCTTGCAAAAATACCTAGTAGTAAGAAGTGCTTAATTCTGGGGGACTTTAACATCGACCTATTCAAAACCCAACACCATAACCTAACCAAAGAATTTTTTAACTGTATGACCTCTAATTATTACTATCCCCATATCACTAAACCTACACGTGTCAGTCAACGATCCGCTACACTAATAGATAATATTTCTACCAACTCCCATGAAAACTTAATCCTGTCAGGCATTATCCTTACTGAAATAACTGATCATTTCCCAATTTTCTCTATATATAGAACCTCTCCCCAATCATACCAACCCGCCACATTTACCTACCGAAAAATAACAGATGAGCGTAAACAACATTTTACTGAAAAGGTAGCCAGCATATCCTGGGACGATGTTCTGTCCACTACAGATGCCGACGAAGCTCTAGAAACATTTAATAACATTTTAATGCCTCTATACGACCACTTCTTCCCAACCACTGAATGTATAACTAAAAAGCAAAAGATTATCAAGCCATGGATTACTTGTGGTCTCCTAAATTCCATCCATCATAAAAATAACCTTTATAGGCAACATCTTCGAACTCAATCTATACCAGACCGTATCTCTTACCGTAAATACCGTAACAAATTAAGTTATTATCCAATGCCCGTAAATCATATTTTGACAAAAAGCTTATTGAAACAAATAATGACATCAAGAGTACATGGAATGTCTTGAACCAATTAATGCACAAAAATAAACGACCAATATTACCGCAGACTTTCATTTCAAATGGTGAAAAATATTCCAACCCATCAATTATCTCTGAAAAGTTTGGTGAATATTTCGGCACAGTAGCACAAAATTTAAAAAAACAGATTCCTCCCTTAAACTCAGACCCTATCGATTTTCTTCAAGAACCCCGTTCTACTGTATTCAACTTTAACACCGTAACCCCTAATGACGTCATCTTAACTATACATAACCTAAAATCCTCTTCACCCGGGCTTGATGGCGTGAAGGCATCAGTTCTAAAACTAATATCTAATCACATCTCTAAACCCTTATCGCATGCCATAAATCTATCATTTCAATCTGGCAATGTACCTGACTCTCTCAAAAAAGCCACAATCACTCCCGTGTATAAAAATGGCAAAAGAAATCAATTTGAAAATTATAGACCAATATCTGTTTTACCCGTCATCAGCAAAATATACGAAAGATTAGCTACTAACATGATCACTGACTACCTCGAAATTAACAATGTCCTATCTCCTCATCAATTTGGTTTTAGATCAGATCATTCTACTACTCTTGCTGCTATTTCCTTATTTGACAAACTCTTATCCGCAAAAAATAATAAACTTTTTACTGCCATTACATTCATTGACCTATCTAAGGCTTTCGATACTGTGGACCATGAAATACTTCTCAGAAAATTACAACACTACGGGTTTAAAGATATGGCTCACAAATGGTTGAAAGATTACTTAACGAGCCGGACACAGGTTGTCTCATACAACAATGGTCATTCATCTGCTGTTCCAAAAAACTGTGGCGTGCCCCAAGGATCCATACTTGGCCCCATTCTTTTCCTCATTTATATAAACGATATCACATTTTCCTCTAGATTACTCCAATTCATTTTGTTTGCTGACGATACAAGCGTTTTTCATTCTTCACCAAATCCTATCGATCTTATTAACACTCTCTCTGACCAACTTCAACAGGTACAACACTGGCTTTTCGCCAACAAACTCTCACTCAACATCACAAAAACTAAATATATGATCATAAAACCTTGTGGCAAATCTCTTCCTGAAAATCTTCCTCCTTTATTACTCAATCATGTACTATTAGACAAAGTTAACCAATTCAAATTCTTAGGTATTATTTTCAACGACAAGTTATCTTGGAACAATCATATTCACTACATTTCGAACAAAATCTCACGAAACATCGGAATTATCAAACATATAAAGAGTTGTCTTAACCGCAAATCCCTTTACATTCTCTACTGCTCTTTGATTTTACCATATCTTTCGTATGCAAATCCTCTATGGGGAAATACATTCACAACTCACCTTCAGCCTCTTCTTTTGCTCCAAAAACGTGCTTTACGTATCATTACTTTTTCACACAAACTTGAACACACCGCCCCAATCTTCAAAAAATTAAAGATCTTGAATATATTCCAGTTAAACAGATACCTATCCTTAATTACTGTCCACAAATTCATTCACCGCCGGCTTAATCTTCCTTTTCACTTCATGAACTACGTCACTCTTAACTCATCAATTCATCAGTATCCAACACGAAACCAATCCTTCCGTTTACATGTCCCATTCTGCCGTACAACTGCATCTCAACGATCCTTAAAGGTATTTGGTTCTCGCCTATGGAACTTGCTTCCTCAGCATGTCAAATCCATCAACTCAATATCCCTATTCAAATACAAATTGAAAGATTATCTTGTTTCACAAGAAATTACTTTATAGTTCTCATCAACAGTGTATATATGTTTGATCTAAATATTACACATTCGCTAATCATGAATATTATCACCATTGTATATAGAACATCAAACTACATTATACAGCAAACTGTATTATTATTTTAGTCACTCGATCACAGTGTTGACTCCTTTATTGTTGAGGCATAAAACAAGTCCCATCTGGGACTTTATTCCCGCCTTGTTTTTTTACTATCTTGTCTAAATGTTTCCCATATTATGCTCTGTTGGTGAATAAATATCAAATCAAATCAAATCAGCTCACAAATATTTCAATTTTAATCTGGTCTGAGTACGATTTGATCTCGCCCCGCATCTATGGAAGTTTTTGGTCGGAGTGAGGGGCTATCAATCTAACCTCACATTTGAAGGCAGATTTAAAAAATTAATCCCACTGAAAAATCCGATTGTTCCAAAACTGGAAAACTTAGAATTAAATAAAGCTGGAAAAATTGGGAAAATTAAATTTACAACACTTGCTTTGCGTGGATGGTTTTTTTTTCCATTTTATTCCAAACAATACCCAAAATTCAATCCAAACAAACTTAAGCTACTTCTATTTGATCTTATTGACAGAAATACGCCATACTGAAGGCACTTATTAAATCATTCACTCTGCAGTCTGATTTTGTATGTGCATCTAATGGCGTGTACGGTTACATGTAAAAGCATAACATCAAACACGATGAGTTAGAATCATGCCAGATTGTACACTAATTATGCCATCACGGGAAAAGTTGGTCGTATTCAGAAATGATTAGGAGAGATAATGAGGAGTGCTCGTATCAGATATATGATAGTATGTAATAGGAGAAAGTAATGGGGCCATTTGTCTCAGTAACATCACGCTATCATCAGCTTTAATTCAGACATCAGGTGTTCAGGGCCTCCTTATTTTATTGGGTTGTTTTAAAATGATGCACTATCATTGTAAAATAGAGTACATAACTTCATACATCATTCTTGGTGGAGATTTTGAAGATTTGCTTGTTATGTTATCATTATAGTATCCACCATATTGTTTAAAACCATCTTCTTTTTATATCAATTGCAACACTAATAAAATCTTGAGGTATTTTCTGACGTTTGCCACTTTTGAACATATACATGTAAAGTGTTCCAGAAAATTCTACTGACTAAGGCCAAGCTCCTGTCAGTCGTCAACCTAATGAAATATTATAGGTTTACTTTATTACAACAATTTATGATGGGGTATAAAGGTCTAAATGATATACCTCTTTTTTACACAATTAGAAACTTGTCTCCGTGGTCATTTTAGACAAGAAGATTTTCCCTGTGCCCGTGTGTTTTAGTGTCCATAAATATAATATGAATAATACACATGTATATACACACACATAGTATTCTTAAATACAGTCCACACTGAAAATGTTCAGGGGCCGGTTGGTCAAAACAAAATTAGCTTAACGGCGGGTTAAATGACATTCCGTAACAAGTAGATCCCTTTGTGGCGTCGTCTAACCTGCCTTTGACCTTATTTGCTTTCAAACTACCGTTCCAGTTCGCGAGAATCGCGTACCCATTGCTAGTCTCTTTACCGAAGGTGCGAGATGCTCGTATGTGATACTACCTGTCACTCCAAATTTGTTTTAATGTATACTTTCCGTTTGGTTGCAGTACATTCTTAATTATTTCGTGGGTGTTGTTTGTTCAGAACAAAAGTTGTTGCCATACATGTGTCTGACCATACAATGAATTCCCACGTAAAGGTCTAAATGATATACCTCTTTTTAACACAATTAGAAACTTGTCTCCATGGTTATTTTAGACAAGAAGATTTTCCCTGTGCCCGTGTGTTTTAATGATCATAAATATAAACAAAATATACATTTTCAAGATATCTACCAAGTATTTAGGGCTTGTTTCAAGAAAAAGTTAACTATCGTGATTTGAAGGCAGTGTTACGAGAGTAATATTTGAAATTTATTGTTTTTGTTTGATTCATGTCCATTAGTATTGTATGTTAGAACCGGTTTCAAGTTTGTGTAACAGATTGAGTTTCTGGATGGGCGTGACGTCCTGAAACTTGGACATGCATGGGTGACATCTTTATGGCGGCTTGATTTTATTGGTCAATAGTTTGGGCTGAGATTTGATTGGGCAACTAGTTAGATGGTTTGGGGTTACATAAGAGAGGAGGTAGATTCAAACGAGATGAGAGAACCGAGAGAACAATCAGAAGAGAGAACAACGAGGCAGAACAATCAGGGGTGAGAACAGAAGAGACAAATATGGGAAGTATAGTAATGAATTAAGAACTTAGGGAAACTAGTGTTAAGAGATGCAGGGAGATGGTCACAAATTATAGAACTGAATATGATTTTGATAGACTGGGAGCAGATTTGTAACAAGGAAAGGTTTGGTAGCTAAGGAGTTTACTTAGAACAGAAACTAACGTTATTGTAGGTAAATCGTGATTTCGGCTTTTCACTGGGTATAATTAGTGTAGTTTATGCGATTAACAAAAGCCGCCCTGGAGAGTCAACCGTACACGTCTGATTTGTAAGTAGACATATATTTTGTATTCACTGTTAAATAATTATATATTTATATTGAAAATACTGTATGAGGAGTTGTGTTGTTTGGACTTATTACGATTCACTTTATTAGTAGTTTATTTAGTTATATTTATGATACGTTCGTCTACGTGGGTTGGCGTATAATTTATGAGGGCGGGCTTTTGCGTATCAATTGGTAGCAGAGCGTGGTTGAATGCGAGATGGGATGAGAGTTCGCTTCGTTTAACCTTCCTGTGTCATTTTTCGTGGACTTGAATTCGGTATGCCCAAAACGGACTTTGATTCTTTTGCCAAAAACATTAACATACCAATTCACTTATTGTAGCGGTTCGCTACTCAACCGGAACAATTTTTTAATTTTGAACTCTTCATCATATCTATATTATAAATTTCAACTTCTTATATTGGAAACCAGCTTACGAAAACGCGAGGACATTTCAGCTGTAATTGGACTTTTTTGTTTTTACATCAAAACAAGCCACCGTTTTATGGATAGACTGTCAACTTAAACTGTTTATTGACTAATTATGTGAACTATGGACTTTATTTCTTTTTCAGACTCGTTTTATTTACTACACTGTATAAGTATAATGTTTAATTAAGACTATTGTATATGGTATATGTAACATCTAGGTAATTAATCGTATCGTTTATAGTTTAGGGATATAGTTTTCTTTAGTTTTATTAAAATATTAAACAATAATTTGTCGAGATATTATATAGATAATTCATGTCACGTGGTAAAGCTTTCTCTTGCGATCTTTCGATAATTTCGCATTTGTCTACGAATACGTAAGAGTTTTAATGCCTACCAACGAAGAACGTCTTTGTCTTCGAATGAATTTAGATTAGGGTTATAGTCACTATGAAACCTTTCTTTCTCGTTTCGCATGTATCGACGTGTTCCAAAGACGAAATACAGACATAACTCTTTACATGAAATACCGACATCCCCCTCACCCCCTCCCTCCCATCCTCGGATACACAGGGTTAAATTCTCAACAAGCTCATCTTTTACCCCTGGGCCAACTGCGATTGAAAGCCTCGTTTTCTGGGAACGCCCATTTGCTGTCGGACCATTCAAAAATTATCATCTGAACGTTGGAACTTCAGTTTTTGAGACACGTTTATCGAATTGAAGTGTAAACCGAAAAGTCGTCCATCTTCGTTTTGAACACTGTCTGGATGCTTAGGTAACGCCGATTCTGATTGGTAAAATTTCCGCCACAGTTTTGTGGCGGAACCAATCAAAGTCAACATGCATATTAAATTAGAACGACGGATTTGGTTCCAATTGTCCCACGGGTAAAGTGAGCATGAGCGTAAGTTTTAATCGTGGGTTTCGACGATGCCTCCCTCCACACACACGCTAAACCTGGCGACGCCGACACGTATTAAAGTGAAATATTAATGAGCGGTACGTAAAACATGAATCAATCATTCATTCAAACTGCGCAAAGAGCCCTACACAACTCGGTTTGATTGAAATTGGAGACGTTCATTTTACAAAAAGAAAGATTTGTGAAACTGTTTTCAGTTAACCTGATACTGTTTTGACTAAATGTGTGGACTAAATGCCAGTGAAACCGTCAACTAACGATTACAGCCTACATCATTTATGTTAATTTAATTTCTTCGACTGGGCCATAATTTCACAATAATTGGATCTTAAAAGTAAAAAGTAATCCCAATGCTAAAAATATAAAAAAAAACTATAGTTATGAAAACTGTGAGGGAAAATCGCATCTGATCCCAGACTATGATATACGTAAAACCCGAATATGTGTCGTTGAAATCCAGCCACAGAACTGGGATAGCTGTCATCGAAATTAGAGTATTCATCCGTGATGATTTTAACTAACAGGTTGTCTGTTGTGAAAAACATTCACCTTTCATGTGTATATAGATTTTTCAACTAGGTATATTTCTCAAATAACCTTTGAAAAAACCGTATCCCTAATACGACAAAAACGAACAGTCTTGCTCTTTTTCGTTAAAGATGTGGGTTTTTTTTCTCAGAATGTGTAATGGAATTCTGTAGGATATAGGGAATGTGAGTTAAAGGAGTGGACGTTTTAAATACCACCAAGCCCTAGCCGAGATATCTGGGCTCTGCCGATTATTGTTTTCCGTATATTTTCAGTTCATATGACGAATACGAGAAAAAAAATTCGGCAGAGCCGAGATTTCTCGGCTACAGCAAGCCCTTACAGACAATACATAAGATTTTTTTGTGAAATACAAAACGTCTTTTAATTTCGTGCAAATATATTTGACAACCAGTCATATTAGATTATCTTTGCAATTGACTTCAACTCAATGTCAACTAATACAATTATAGTTCATTTTCCTTCCGCCGAGAAGCTACACTCTGACCATCTGAACCTCAGCAGTAAATAAAATTGGAAGTTCGTTTATCACATACGTTAATCAAAGCCCTTGCTGATTCCATGAATGGATTGCCAAATTGAATTACGTTGTCAGTTGGGTGGTGGATATGTTGAAGACTGGTTTCGTTCATTTTGGAGGAAATAAAAACACTGGTCACACGAGTATAAAAATAGTAGTGTGTTTAAAAATGAATTATGTATGAATTTCAGAAATTCGGGGAAAAAATGAATTGTTTTTTCATTACCTTCAAATTTTTTACGAGTAATACTAAATACTAATTGTGTTAAAAAGGGGTGCGTCGTTTCGACCTTTATGCCCCCCCCCCCCCCCCCATGATTAGTTGCTGTAACAAACCGTTTGATGATATATACAGAAAAATCATCCATATTTACGAAAACAAGCTACACAAGGAAGAAACTCTAGACAATCACAGCCACAGCAATTAGTTATAGCAGAACACAAATTGAATAAGTCAATTACCTGAGATGTTACCTGAGAAAATCCCTAATAATTAATAACGAGCTAACAATAATTTGAAGAAACAAAAACACAGGCCAGTAAAACCTTAGAAATACGTCGCCATAAAACTTAACTGATTGATTGATTGATTGTTTGGTGTTTTACGCCGCGCTCAAGATTATTTCACTTATATGGCGGCGTTGCCAGTTTTATTGTGGGAGGAAACCGGGCTCTATGCCCGGAGGAAACCCACGACCTTCCGTTGGTAACTGGCAACCATCCCACATAGGTCGTTCGAGTGAAAACCCAGTCAGAAAATTTTCCAAATTTTTTTGGACTGAGTGGGATTCGAACCCGCGACCCATTGGTGGAAGGCTGTTTGGATTGAGCGTCCAACGCTCTACCTACTGAGCCACGGAGGCCCCTAAAACTTAACTGAACCTGGACAAGAAATGACCTCTATAATACTGTCTTCTAATACTGGCCTTACCAGTGTGAAACCCTATCAATGACATGTCATTTTATCTTTGTATAATTTTCATGATGATTTTAATGATGATATTTAGGAAATAATTAAACTAGAAAACAGACACCCGATGAAGCTATAGGTAATTGTAGTAAAACATTGTGAACGATAAAACCGAGAGGGTTATGAACTCGGTGCTTCTAAATCTAATTAAATACGCAGATTTCTTTTAGTAAGTATAATGGTTGACTCAATTTCTAAATGCTACTTTAACGATGATTGCTTTATTTAATCCAACTGAAAGTTCCTTGCTATCAAATGTGTCAGTATTTACTAGGAATTGTATTTGCCTCTTTAAACATACTTACAATCCATAAACTGTGTGTTGTTTCATTTAATTGTCTCTACGCCACAGGTTCGAATCCAACTCAGTCCAAGAACAATTTTAAAAACTACTCGTTGAAGGTCGAGGGTATTCCAGGCAACGAAATATGGTTTCTCTCCCCGCCATATAAGTAAAATAGTCTTGAGTGTGTCAAAATACCTTTGAACACAGTAAAACTGTTGTAGAACTCAGTTTTTGTAAGAAGTTCAAACAACTTTTAATATCGTATTAGTTATCAAATTGCAGGAGTCTAATTAACTCTCTACTGATAATAAAATAATACATGGTAATTTACACGATCTCTACATAAGAGTAGCCTTTGGGAACTTCTGGATACAATACATAATATAATTCAAACTTAAAAGATTTGTGAACAGGACTTAAAGCTGGTTTGCGTTTGATTATGGACTAAATGCACATTTGAAAAACATAAGTTGAAGCGAAACAACCTTCGCACTAACATCGTAAGTACTCAGCAAAACTCGACAAAAGTGACGTCATACATACTTACGATGTGCACACACTGTCAAATTTAAAATTTTCTTTTTGGTCAGACTTGTAGAGTAGATGTTCTACAACACACAAATTGTTCATAAAACGTTTAACAACACTATTCTGTTTCGCCGCAGATCCAAACATTGTTGATACAGGCATTGTCGATACAAGCATTGTTGATACAAGAGTCTGATCCAACTAAGCGCAGATTTGGTTATACACGTAACAACCTTTTAGTTTTATCTAGCTTTGAAGACAGATTAACAAGCCCTGGGTTGACTAAAGTGGGATATAATATAGTTAGTTGTTAGTAAGATGAAGGCTGTGATAATGCAATCAGTGTTTGGTCAACAAGATTACATTAGGTTAAACATCGAGTTGTATCCAACAATTCCGCGGTTCACACTCGGCAGACTCGATATTGTAGATGTAACGACATGATATGTAATAACAAGGAAATGCAAACTTTTCCACAGATTTAAACTTCACAATATGATATGTTTACTTGGCGTTGATCGTTTTGTTTACTAAGTAATTTGTCTGAGTGCACTGTCAACCTTTGGGGTCCACACGAACAAAGACGTATATTGTATTTCCTTGTATTTCTGTTTTTATTCTTCCAGTAATTTTATGACCTATTATAGCCCCATTGTGTCAAAAAGTCTGATGTAATAGTCGCTGTAACCCCTCTGATTGCCATCGTTTGGATTTTGTGGGCAGTACTCTGAACACTCCCGAAAATTATAATCATAGGTTTTATTCTCAATCCTTTGGGAAAAGGGACCTCTTTAATATCTGTTAACATCGCCCAATTATAAAAATCAGCATCTCGCGGTACGAAGACATTGTGTATGACAATCTGTCAGCGTATCAGAGGAATGCTCTAGAATCGGAAAGATTGTCTTAGAGTAATAAAAATGATTGACAAATAATGCTTCAACTCACTTATCTTAAGACAGCGGACAATTTACGCTTTAGTGTAGAGTGTGTGAGTTTAAGTTTTAATCAAAGGTCCTGACGATGGATGTACATAGGGTCCTCACATCAGGGAAAACAGACCCTAAAGAAACTTACTGGCGATTAGGGCAAGGTTTAGTGATCTGGTAATTAACTACAAGCTAACCGCAGGAATCGTTACGCATATGATAACTCATGCCCACATGTTGTAATAATGACCAAAGCCAAACAAAACCATAAGTTTGGAGGATATCAAGAAGAACTGCAGAAATCTCAATGTTATGTATCATCGCCAATTATTACAGTAAAATCGTAAACATAAAAGCTTCCATTATCACTAAGTTATTCTGCTATGGATTCATCACTGATACCTAGACACGTCAAAATATGAACATGTTAACTATTCAGTTTGCATGTAGCTCTGAAGACAGCTCATCTGTTAGCTTCGTTTCGATTAATTCACTCAGCAGTCAAATCTGACATCTGTTAGCAAAAGCACTTTTCATTTCCGGCATAGCCACAGAGGTATCGAAAATCAATCTCATCAGTAATATGAAAATCTCAAGAGAATGATGGGAGTCTTGTTAAACATGGGCTGTATTTGAACGGTCAGAGCTAAAGACCAAAAGGCTCCCGTCTCCGGGACCGGAAAACTGAAGTAGTAAGTGTGTCCCTGAAAAAAGTCATAGTGAGCACGAGGAAGGATTAACACTTCACAACCGGGAAAATTTTGACTAAGTTTTCAGCTAGAAAAAAACTAGCTAGCATTGCTTTGAGACAAAATGCACGACGCCCAATCTTCAAAGGAAAAATGGCATTTAAATAACCACCTTGTAGAAATCAGAATCACATTCAGTGTGATCTGTTATTAAACGCAAACATTAATGTCAATAAATTATAAAGGTTTTACTTTAGCTGATAATAATCACTTTAGACAGAGATCCAAAACTAATGGCGTACTTTTTATGTGATCGTTAAAGGATTCAAAAAACATTTTACAAAAGCTTGACGATGTAGCACATTCAAAATGTCTTCATCAACAAGTTGGTTGGTTATAATTTGTAAAAAAATATGATTGACTTCAATGTTTTAAAAAAGAGTAGGCTTAAGTAGGCTTGATTAGTTCGTTGTTTGGGTACCACTAACGTTTTAGTTCTACATCTTCGAGAACGACAAATTGTAATCTTATTGAGAGATAAAAAAAACATAAACCTTAAAACCCACTAGATTCAGAAAGATATGTTTAATGATCTCTGCACAAAGTAGGGTAATGTACGACGGTCATAAAAAGTTGGTTTATAACCGATTTCATATTTTACATTCCTGATCGATTGCATGGTAGAATTTTGGTTAGAAGCTACTATCTTAACAAATCAGCATAAATTTACCACTCACTGTTTGATAAAATGTCAAATCCCCGACGGGGATATCTCCGAATCACTTTTGCTATCTCGTTTTGATTAAGACTGATATGTTTATTGCATTGTTGCACGGAATAGAACTGCATTGAATTGTCCTAAGGTCACAAGTAGTCTTACTCAACACGACCGTGTCAAAGTTTGATAAAATAACTACAATTATCATCTCTATACCCGGAATGTGTTTGGCAACCATCCAATGACGGTGTCACAAAAACATCATAGCGATTCCCTTATCAGGGATGAGATAAGACACAGAATACCTATAGTACAATCAATCATTGAAGACTTGTGTTGTCAAATACATTCTGAACTGCTACATCAAAGACATACATTTATCATCTCTGAGATGTTATATTGGACACGAATATAAGTACATACATGCAAATAACGTATCATTACAAGATGGCTCGTGGCGGCAGATAGTTATTAGGGACCGTGCAAAATTTACATTGTAACGGGACCGGTGCATTTACATTTATAACCTAAAAAAGTCAGCACCCCCCAAAAAAAAACTCTAGAAAAAAGTATGTGTCCCGTGAATAAAATGTCCCAAATAAAATCATGTCCCGTTTGAGTGTAAAAATAATTTTTGAGAAGCTCATGAAAAATTAAAGGTTTGTTCATTAGGTCTGTTTATACGATCGTTTACTCGCCAACTGTTGCGGCGCGTCGATTTGTTTATTTCCGATTTAATACATAAACAACGGTGTGTCGTGGATCTACCGAACTTAAACTATTTCGACCTAAGAAAACCAAGAGACTTGAGAATATATGAATCGAAATATCGTTGGCATGTCAGCTCCCCATGTTAGAAGATAGAGACTGAGTAGATGATAGTATAGCTAAATATACTGTGGAGATGAACCTGTCAAAGTTTAAAACACCAACAACCTACGTTGCTCAACTTACTGCTGTTACTGTACCTAGTTGGAAATATCCAAACTCTATCGCCAAAGTATAGGCCTATTGATGTTGTGGTGGCCAGTGAAGTTGGAAAGTGTAACGCGTTGAGTGTAAATGCTGACCATGAAACAGCTTTTTGGAAGCAAGCAGCTGCTATGACAGTATGGCTATAAGCGAGTGATGAAATGTGAAGGTAAGTAAATACTCACTTTATTATACTCAGTTTATAATACAATTTACAAATAACAAGTAAGCCTATCCTGTATTATAAAAATTCCCTAGGCCTATATGGTCTATTGAGTCAGTAAAATATGAGAATCAAATATATTAAAGTGGAAATTGTTGAAGTAGGCCATTGCAACCCGTCAACTGTCTTCAATTTAATTTTTAGATTTATCAGTATATTTAAAAAATCTAAATGAGAAAGTTAAAAAAAAAACAACAACGCCAAAACTAAGAGCTTATCGACCATGTTTTTAAATTGAAAAATTCAGTTCCTTTTTTCCCCAATATTTTAAACAATGATTGATTGATTTTGTGCCGCACTCTTGAAATATTATTTCACTTATATGGAGGCATTACCAGGTTAAGTGGGTGAGGAAACTGGGCTCTTTGCCCGGAGAAACCCCTGCCAACTGTTTCACATATGGCGATCAAGTGAAAAATCTAATCACAAATGTTTCAATGTTTATTTGGTCTGAGTGGGATTCTAACTAACCGAGCTGTCTAGCCCCTCTCACAATGAAACAGGACAGATGCACTACTGACTGATGTGGAACAATGCTTACTTGTCCTTAGTTTTTCTTTCTCTAACCTATGTTATGAAATTATTTAAAGAGTTAATAAATCTTCTTTTTTTTCTTTTTATTGATAGATGCCCATAAGGATGTTGATGGGTTCCTAATATCTATGTTGGAGAGCTGCGAAAATATTTCCTGGATTGTACCAATCATATTGCGCAAAACTGTAACCATGCTGCATTTATCCCTGAAAAAAATTCCCGCTGACAATGTGTCTATTAAAGAACATGGATGTGTGCTAGGGGTTTTGGTGCAGGGGACTATACTTTTATTCAGTATCTCCTAGTAGGGTATCCAAAATAGCTATTCTTCAACGAAGTGATGGCGTTCAAGACTAATAGGTTTTTCGAGACACAGTGTGAGGAAATTTTATTTTAGGCCTATATGGAGCAATAAAGCTAAAGTTATACTTGACTTGAGTGTGTTTCTCTACAATGATATTTCTGATTTCGATTTGGGGGACCATGAATGACCAAATGAAGAAATTAGAAAAATTTGTGCTATTGCAAAGTTACCTACATAAAAATAGGGTTTCCGGCTTGTCAATGGCCATCGTGGGGTAGTCATCATTTGGTCCCCATCCTATCAATGTACATATCCATGCAATGGAATGACCCACCCAAAACTATCAATGGCAAAAATTACTATTAACCATAAAAAAGTATATGTCCCGTTGTTCATTACCTTAAAAAAAGTTTGAGCCCTGTATAGAATTGCATGAAAAAAACTCCTGGTCCCTTTTTAAATACACCGGTCCCGTCCCAAAATAAATTTTGCCTGATCCTTACTTTGGGGTGTAAAGGTCTAAATGATGTGCCTCTTTTTGACACAATTGGAGACTTGTCTCCGTGGTTATTTTAGACAAGAAGATTTTCCCTGTGCCCGTGTGTTTTAGTGCTCATAAATATAATAGTAATATATTAGTTGACAATATCCTTTTTACAGTATATGTCCAATTAACAGTAATAAAATAGTGATGTATAAGGGGAGGTCTTTGTTCTCTTTGCTGGGACGGTTCCACAAGGATTCGCGTGGATTGTTGATATTTGAATGATCTTACCAGTAAGACTTTAAAACCTCTACCACACACTGCTCGTGTCTTGGATGCACTATAGTGATACTAAGTTGTTATACTTTAATGTCGTGTATATCGTCTTATGTAACGTACTAAATATATTTGTTAGTTAATAAACTTGGTTGCTCAGTGGTGCAGGTGCTTATGCTATCTTGATGACTACGTTGTGTTGGAGAAGCCAATATAGCACACTTTCAGAGTTTATAGCACAAAGAAGCATTGCGAAATAAAGAAACAATAAGAAGAAAAGTCATCTGCCCGAAACTTCGAGTATTTTTACACAAAGAGAAAACGAAGTCGGAGAGAAAACGTCGCAAACAAGTGATTGGCGAAGCTCTCAAAACGATACTTGTTCGAGAGCAGAAGGTTGTTTTCAAGGTTGGTCACCTGGTCACCAGAGTAAAGTTTTACTGGAAAACAAGAATTATCTAAAACAATTTGAACGTTTTACAGATCTGATGATTTTTTATTGGGCTACATTATTTTCCGTTGGCTTTATTTAATTTAAAAAGACAAAATGAAAATATACCTGAAAGCAAAGATTTACTGTTTCCCCATAAAGTATAAATAAATTGACTCACATATTTTGGTAAAAAGAACGATTTTTTTTTCGAGCCTGTGAAATCAGAGTGGCATGAGTTCCTACATATAGGGAACATTTCGTTCAAACAGAAGTACAGACAAATTTTCCACAGATACTAGTGACGATAGTGTTGAAGTGGTTTGTATAAGCATCAAAACACTAAATATACCCATACAACCCAACTATTAATAATTTGGACAATTTTGAATAAAATTGGACTAAAAAGCTTTACCCCAGCTGTGATGATATCAACGGATAGTATTATTGATTCCATCGGCAGTTTTTTTTATTCATATTAAATTTTCAGTGTACAAATATAATAGCAGTCGCTTTTACCTATGTTCAATCAAAGTGAGTTCAATTTTAATGTCTACACCCTCACGATATGTACACATTTTAAAATTAAAGTAAAAAAGGGAAATGTACAATAAAAGATGTGAAATTATATGCCAGAAAAAGCTAGAAAATATGTATTAACAAACTTAGGCCTGAAATGAATGAACGCTCGTCCCTGTTATTTAAATTTCATTTACTTTTCGGGCCCTATTTTGGTTTGGACAGGCATCAGATTGTATGGATTTTCCTCATTCCAACGTTATAGTTAAATTTTCCATTGATCTTCAATCCAGCTTATTAAAAGGCCCACTTGCCGCCGTAGCCTGTTTACATTTGCTAAGAAAACCAAACTTAAACATAGGACACATAAAACATGTCTAGTTAGCTTTAGAATGTAGAAATGGGGTGAAAAACAAACGAAGAATCGAAGCCTGATTACAACAACAACGATCAGTGTCGGTCAACTTTCGTGTTGGATTACCCTCATTTCAGGCCTTTTTATATGTGGTTTACACTCAAACAATTATCAGCAGGCTTTTCCAGTCGCTGTTAACCGATCGTCAGTCTGTATTTCTCAGATAAATAGGCCTACGTAAAATTACACTGTGCCGTTAGTTCACTCACTCGACTGAAACATAAAATCGCCCCTGTGAGCAGTTTGGTTTATTTACGTTACGGGCACCTAACAATTCAAATTTGTAAATTCAAATTAAAAATACAAAGAAACGTCCAAACTTTTACATGTTGGTAAACATAGAAAGTTCCTAACTTATATTGTCTGGGAAAAATACAGAAAACGGTCTTTCTTTTTTAATGTAAACAATATTCCTGATTTTCGCGGCAAGTGTGCCTTTAAGAATAAACAGACACGGAATGCTGAATAGTTTCATCAATAGAAGCATGTGTAGCACCAACAAAAACAATTTGATTGTTAAAACTCAGATTGTATGGAAGCCTATCTCGTACACAATTTAATCGACATGGGTATTTACGTTTCACAGGCTGTCAAAACATTTCACCTGTCTCGCGTTTGACTTAAACACCCACTAAAGTTACCAACGGAAGGTCGTGGGTTTCCTCCTTGTATAGAGCCCGCTTTCCTCCCACAATAAAACTGGCAACGCCCCATATAAGTGAAATAATCTTGAGCGCGGCGTTAAACACCAAACAATCAATAAACCCTTAAACGCCAGCTTAATCGGAAGCAGGTTCCATTCAATATGATGAGAAATTCACAAGCCGATATTCACATATTCTCTTAAATATATTTTGTTTTCTGGCAAAACAAGGAGTCGTCGTTTAAGAATTGTTCTATTAAAAAGTGGTTTTAGTTTTATAGATTGTATACAATATTTATAGAATATTCCGTGCCAAGTGTAGAAGTGAGAAATATCTTGAATCTACTAAAACTAAACAACTGGATATTTTTGTCAATACATTGCCATATGCGGTAAGATATATGATGTGAAACAATGCAAGTATCAACGTTTCAAATTGGAATTTCACGGTAAATTGCATAGTATGTTTTTGATATAAATATTTATTATCTAGCTTCCGTCATTCATTTTTTTCCTCGCTGGTCACACAGATGGCAGTTAATCTGATGTCATTATTTTCTATATACCACCATAAAACATAAAAAGAGAGCGATTAACTTCCAAATAAAATGGTGTAATTTAGATTATAAAGTCGGTTCGCGACAAATTATTGAACGACGATATCTATGTGAAGTTGAGATCACATCTAAGATGATGTCCTGACACAGATTGTATACAAATGCCCTGTCTTTCTAAAATTGTTATTGGATATATATTAAATTATTCTGTTACAGTGAAAGAAATTCTCGTAAATCTCCACATTTGAATTATTGATATTGATTGCTTCTACATGATATTCACTTAGGCTGATGCAGATTTAATTCCCGGCCACCGTATTCCATCTAAACTGCATTTGTCACTAGATTTTTTAACAACAATATTCAGAAATCACGCGATTATCGCCTTTAAGCGAGGAGATTTTTTAGCGAATTAAAAGCCACGTTTGGCCCTTGACAATTTCCAGGAGCGTGTCTATAAATATACATCATAATCGAAAGTGAGTAACACATTATCTTGTACATTGAAACCCAATTCATGTTGTCCCGTCTAACGACTTGTTTTACACGGCTTCGGACACGCAAAAACTACCACTAACACAAAGTTTGTTATAAGTTTAAGGTAGCCACTATCGAATGACCCTGTATTGGACAGACGGTGTTGTATTGGTAATTGTACGCGCTTTACTCATTTTAACGAGTTCCGGTTTACGGCTTATCGCATTTCTAAACCAGATACAGGATAGAGCAACAGTCTTCGTTATGCATGGACCTAACGTGATTGTTGTATTTATGAGAATAGATATAGATGAAGTATTAATAAAGATTACGCTGACAACATTGTAATTCGTTTTCGGTAGACGCTGACATTCACTGAAGCCAACGTAAAGCAAGTTCTGGTTCCAGCAAGGGAAACTTGTTTTACCTTTGTTGTATTTATTGAAATTCCCTAAATAAATCATTGTTTTGTCTGAACTTATTTTGTCTAAACAAATCTTTATATTCATCATCTAATTTAAGTCTAAAGAAAGTCTATCGGAATACGTATTGATGCATTACATATCTTTATTTTACTTTGTTTAATGATAACCGAGTTCAGAATCAAAACGATTTTGCAATACATTTTACGAGATAAAATAATGCTCTTAGGTAAGCTTGTTCAAGCTAATAGAATATGTTATGGATTAGAACGATCTGAACACGGTTAGAGTTTTACAGACTCCTCAAAATCTTTATCTAGCTTTAAATAACAAATAATTGCATACTACCATGTTTGAGGAAATTAGGAACGTGCTGTCATCGAGTTTCCTCAACTCACAGAATAAAAATGAATTAAGCAACGTTGGGAAACAAAATCTGCTGATCTCTGGAACTAATGTGGCCACCATACAGGGGAGATTTATGCTGATCGACCGACCGATTGCTTGATTAAAGATAAGCCGCTATAATCTCCTTATAGATAGAAGATATAGCAGGACTTACAAACGAAGTTAAAGAGAAACTTACAAAATGTTTGACCGAGCAATGACCAAAATAAAAAATTTAAAAAAAATTGAGTGGATTTTTGTGGAGGAGTTTCCTCAGGGCAATAGGTGTGGTTTCATCTCCCACTAAACCTGGCAACGCCGCCATATAAATGAAATAATCTTGAGTACGGCGTAAGACATCAATCAATATAGTTAATCAAAAAATGTTCGAAGGCTTTCTGAATATTGCAAGTCTAACAAAAGTCTGTGTCAGACAGATGGAACCTAAATAGGTAAGATTTTAGGCGAATATGACCAGATTGGAGACTGTGAAACATTACCTCGCCATCAGTCAGTCGGGAGTGCTTATTATACTTTAACTTTGGGATGACGGACGCTCCTCCGACTTCTCAACTTTCTGGGCACTTTGAGCCATCAGTGAAAATTTGTAAACAGTTTCTAAAGTGTTTACTTAGGAATTCCATAGCACAATGCTTTGGAATATAAGGACGAGATGACTAAAAGATTTGCCAGTGTAAATATTCACCCTGTTAATTGTTTATTTATCTCATGCATTGTACATGACTGGGATAGAACAAGTCTACCAGACTTTATTCCCGCCTACCAGTACTCATTGTTTTTACCCATCTATACTGTATTTATATGAAAGGTGAATAAAATTCAATTCAATTCAAAAAACCACTAGCGGAAGTCATCGTCAGGGACAAAATGGTGTAACCTTTGAAAATAAAACCGACGTTTCCGTATAACCCACCTTGTTAAAAATATAATAATCCCTTATATTGACAGGTTTCGTTCATTGGCTATTGGTATTTACAAGGCAACCGGATTCCACAGAATCAAATGTAGATGTTAGCAGGCGCTCTTTTAAAAATGCGCCTTAATCGTCTTCATTCTATAAGCCATTCGTTGCACATGGTTTAAATCCAGTACCCACTGCACAGGATCAAGTCTTTTCTTATTTGATAGGGAAGATGACGAGGAAGATTCTGAACAATAGACAAGCCTAGATCTAACTAGAGCTCTATATAACAATAATAAACAGAATTTGTCAGCACCATATTTTTCTATCTGAAACAGCCGTCATAAAATTAAGTTCTTTTTTAATCGGAAAATGGAGTATAGATAATGACGGTATCTAGGTATTTTGACCATGTTTAATATTTATCAAACACAGCCCGGAGATATTTGAACTGATTAAATTTTTTAATGTTGGAACGATCTATACATATACATTTTTGTAACTGTACATGACGTTTCATAAAAATGCAGTGAGACCCGGTAAAGCCGACATATAAGCGAAATAATCACAAGTACGGGGTAAAACAATCAATCAGTCTAACTTAAATGAATTTAGAAATGTGATGTCAACACTATGGCTCTCTGTAATGCAAATAAATACAGCGTCTTTAGATAAAAATGCAGGCACTCTTATTTTCTGTTTACCTCCGTTCTATTGTTCAGGTAATTGATTACCCGTCTGATGTATTCTCACCATGAACACCTAATTAGTTTCACATTGATGAAGTGTATAAACTTGTCTTTGGAGAGTGATTATGGCATATTGTTCTTCTGTTTCAGAGGCTGGTATCGGCCCGCCATCTGCAGTCAAAAGGCTACCACTTCCTCTCTCACACACACATCATTTTCATGAAGAGGAAACTTAAAACAATATTAAAGATAATAGAAAATAAGACTTACATGTATTTCCGTTTTTACAAGTGTAGAGTGTCACTTTCCAGTACCATGTCTGCTTGATTTTGGTGCATCATTTGATCAACTACTTAGAAATATACTCCATCCTCCTCCATTAGCTTTAAATCGGCGTCTCAACCCTCCAGTAATACGTCGGATCAGTTGAAGGGGTAACGGCGCGGATTTGATCGGTATTGGAGGCAGTTACCCCTTCAACAGATCCGACGTCTCACTGGAGGGTTGAGACTCAGATTGGAAGCTAATGGAGGCTTTACGTGCTATTGACCATCTGCTCTAGGGATGTGTTCTACACACTCAAAGTGAAATTTTTACTTCAATATGGTCGCCCTGTATAGCCAGATGGACTCTGATGTTTCATACACACAAACATCTTTTTAATTTGTTAAATTGGTTATATTGCAAACGGTAAACGAAAGTGCAGGAACTTCGATAACACTGGTACACTTACATGTGTTTGTACAAATGAATGATAGGAATCTTCTAAAAATGGAATTTAATAAATAAAATTTAGCAGCAACATTATTGAAATTCCCAAATTTAAATTTCGACTTAAGATCATGGTTCATATGAGTGTCAAGGCAACATTTCGAATCTATGTTGAAAACATCAAAGGGCCCGCGGAATGCTTGTCCATGAATAAAATTATCATGACAGATATGACCATGGATCTATGTCGAAAACCCCAACGGGCCCGCGGAATGCTTGTCCATGAGTAAAACCCCATATTACCCATCGTCCCTCTCGCATCTCCACATATGCTCATTCAACATCAAACTTGTAAGAGTTCAATGTTCTTATAAGAGACTAAAATTGTAATATTAATTGATAAAAACTCAAAGCTGGTGTTTGAGGGTCTTATTGATGTGGCAATTTCTCAAATGTGCTCATTTGTACATGGAAAATTACTGCGTGAAAACTAATGGATGAATAAAAAATCAACAAACCAACTGTGTAACTCTTTGACTGTGAAAGAAATATTTTATTTACGTTTCTATGGCATTCATTGTAGGCTTTCGTGGATTTTTACAATCGCTTAATAGATTCTCTTCAAGAGATCTTAGCTTAACTCACTGACATTGGAACGAACGGCTACTTGTAAGTTAAGTGGACATCCCTTTTATACCTGGCGTCTGCGTGACATGAAGTAACATTAGGAAACTGTCAAAGTGAAGTGACCGAGCTCTCGAATACGTAAACTCAGGTTAGATTACGTTATGACATAGAATGGCCATGGCTTTAAACTGATTATCTATACAAAGACACCAAAGACAAATTCTGAGTGATTCAATTGCTTCGTTTATCCACTTCAAGTCACAACTGTAAACTTTCAGGTAGTGCCTAGAAAAGTCACCAATGTTTGACATTTTCCCACACGTAAATATATCTAAATTTAAGTGGTCAATTTAACTTTGACAGGCAGTAAGAACTTGTCGTTCGTTAGAAATTGCCGTTCGTAAATATTACTTATTACTTATGTTTGATTGATGTTTTACGCCACACTCAGGATTAATTCACTTATTTGGCGCGTTGCCAGCTTTAGTGGGGGAGAACCGGGCTCTTTGCTCGTCGGAAACCCCCGACCTTTGGCGAGTCACTGAGAACCCTTTCACGTATTAAAAATACCACTATGAGTTGAAATAAATAGTTGTTAAAGATTACTTAACATGCAATTATGTGGCTTATATTTGCGGAAAACTCTTTCTTTGTACTATTTGAAAAAAGTCAGTAATTTTGGAATTCGGTTTTAATCTCATGCCACTTTAAAGGGACTATTTGTGTAGAATTGTTTACGAATTTGTACAACTAACGAGCTATTAGTGGAAATTCTGTGCTACCTTGTTTAACGTCTGGCTTCGGGTGAATGCAAACAAAGGTCCGACATGGGTAACCCCTACTATAGTGAGTTGTGAATGCGTATACTAATATTCATCTATCTGATAAACTGTAAAGAGACGATATTCTTTACTTTATTTCTACACTATGTAATTATGGCAGAATACACATTAAAAGTCAGATAACGAAGCGATTAGCCAGTCTGTCAGCGTGCAGCGGTTCGCTCTTGATTGATTGATTGATTGGGGCTTAACGTCGCACTCAACAGCAAAAGATCTTAACCACCCCCAGCTCACCTAAATTTTAACATTAAAACCTCCACAGACCATATGAACGCCAGGAAAGCTAACGTATTTGGCATACTTAATTTTCCTCAATGCTAGGTAGGCAAAAATGGCTATGGCAAAAACCACACCGCCCCAAGCCATTTAGTGCTGGTGATAGGTGCCATACTCTGGGACCCGGGTTCGATTCCCGTTTTGGGTTTCCAAATCCAAAATGCGTAGAAGAATTTCTGCCATTTTTCAAGAAAGTGTAATCCCAAAAAATAACGAGAACACTGTTATACTCACTTTCTAAAAGACACCAACTATTGTTGCCTAAAGCTTTGAGAAACGGAAACACGAAAAAAGGCCTTTTTCGATTTCTTTCATGGATATTCGTTTAAGGGTTAAAAGAAAGATAAGTATCTGACAAAATATGTGGATTTGAATCAGATATAATCACGTCGTTGTCGCTGGCTTCCTCCCAATAATCATAGTAAATCATTACATGTTTTTCCACTGGTGTTATACAATTAATGTGTTTGACATTGAGTTTATCAATTTTAACTTTTTTTTGCTCCTTGATCTTTAAGTAAAAGGGGCAATCGGTTTGTGTTGAATGGAAGTGATTATCTGTCCCTTTTCTAACCATTCAGTTTTCAACTCAACAGACTAATGATGTAACTTTGTGACAGTTCAGAAAAAAACGAGAGTCTCTATTTCCGTTTCCCCGACAGCCATTGTGGGGGTCCATGGTCTTGTCTACTGGTTTGATTGATTCTGTCAAGTAGCCCAGTCGTCTTTGACATTTACAAGGATAACTTCTTTCTATAGCCCTGTTAGTTAAGATGATACTTCATGTTACATCTACTGACGGTATGACTTAACGGAACAATATTATCAAGAAGAACATGGTTGAGGCACTGTCAAAAATAAACGTAAGAATCTACAACCACGATTTTTCTATCTTCCAACAGAATACACGGCGAACCGTTTAGAACAATAACAGCCGGGTTCTGACTGAGATTGTGTCGGTCCACTGCTTTAGATGTTTTACAGTAACTTGAAACGTTTTGAAACAAACAGGAGATTTCACTCGACTTCCTTTGTTACCTTAATCAGCAAACAAATAAGATTATTTAACTTGTATGTTGTATTTTTCGGGTTTTGTGAATAAAGGGATTTATAATGGTTTTACAACCGTGGATCACCAGATGCTTGACAGCTGTACTACCGAAATCAATCACATTAGAAAACTGTCAAAATTTGTCTGTGATATCATTTTGATCTTAATTAGATTCGAATTCACTAATCAGGAAACACCCAACCAACTACTGGACCAGGGTAACCCCTCGAATAGCTCTGTGAGATTGCTGCTAGTATCAACTTCAGGTATTAGCAGATCTTAAAACTTTAACAACTGTCTGCACAGTTTTTACGGGAAAAAAGCAAACATATGAACTGAAGAAAAAGTACTCAAGCTCCCCTCGACGGACAACTTCTAAACTTTTGACAGAAACTAAGTATCTTATAAGGGCTTTCCGAGTCCTTCTCTGTGGATTGCTTTAATTAAGTGTAACTGTCAGAGTTGACATTGCTGGTAACAGATGGGTGCTTCAACAACGCTTGATAAATTTAAAATAATACTGTACCGTTAGATCACTCACGGTTTAATTAAACATTAGTGTTCTTGTGTGCAGGTTCAGGTTCAAAGTTGGTTTACATCTGATAAACCTCATTTTCAAATTCAAATTAAAATACTCAACAATGCCACAACTTTCAATTTTTGAAAAACAAAATAAATTTATAACTTCTGTCTGGAAAAAATACAGAAACCCGCCTAGACAAGTTACCCGTATTCTGGATTTTCGCGGAGAGTTTGCCTTATTTAACTTGTATATTGTATTTTTTAGGTTTTGGAAAGGTCGCGTTTTATATATATTTGATAACCATGTGTCATCAAATGCTTGAAAACTGTACTACCTTAATCAATTCACTTCATAACTCATTAATTATGAAACACCCAACGAACTACTGGATCAAGGACTCCCCGGAATAGATCTCTAACGAAATTATTAAAATCAGCTTCAGCTATAAACAAAGTTTAAAACTATTAACAATGTCGATACAAGAAAGTGAACACGTGAACTCAAAATTTGGTAATTAAATATAACCAATCCCTTCGATTGACAATTATAAACAGAAACCAAGGATCTTATAAGGGCTTTCCGAGTCCTTCTCTGTGGATTGCTTTAATTAAGTGTAACTGTCAGAAATTGCCATTGACTGTAACATATGGGTGCTCCAATAACGCTGGCTTGATATATTACAAAAGTTGTCTTCCCACCATCGTATTGATTCAACACATGAACTTTAAAAAATTATTGCTTTTGCTATTTCGCAACGATAGTAAATGTTCTAACTGACATCTTCGTGCCGTGGATGAAAATACCCCTTTGCATTATTCCTTCCATGAGGCCAAATAAAAACGAACTTAATTTACAGTTTTAAAGGATGTTATAAAAAAAAACATTTTTTATAAATATCCGGTAACCGGTAGAGAGGTCAACACAGTTCATTCAACCTTCAGAAGTTGAAATGATTCCTCTAGCCTGGTAGTATGTTTCCATTGAGATAAATAATCTGCTATTTCTTACTGTAAATTTCACAGACAGCGATCACTTGACGGTGTTGAGAAGATGGATTTCACAGTAAATAGGATTCCATCAATAGTCAACTATCAGGAGTATCCGAGAGACGGAAATTGAAGTGTCGGTTTCATTCTGGAACTTTCCCATACCGCATTATTTCTACCAGACATCGATGGACTTCTCACGACGGTTTAAAGTTGCTTGTGAGTTGGTAATTTGGCAGCATTCAATCAATATAGAACAATATGCCGTTTGTTAACACTCCAAAAATGATTGTATTCGTTTTGATCCTTCAGAAAACGTGACACATAAAGGGGCTTTTCACAATTGAGATACGGCGGGTTTATGGCTCTTGCGGTCATGCATTATGGCCTTCCGTACGATGGACCGCAGCCTTCCTTACCGCGCGGAATTTTTGTGCCGCAAGAGCCGCAGAAAAGTTTGGTGTGCACATGGAATCCAATTTTCGGCCGTGCGAATTTTTGTATTACCTCTGATCCGTGCGGGCGCTAGTACTTTCACCATAAACCGATGTATCTTGATGCGCGGTTGTTCCACGATTTTGATTTTTTTGTGTGTATCAGATGCTCCGTACGGTGAAATTTCTTGTTCCGCCAACCTTGCGGCAATCAACCGTTGAGCGACTGCCTTGCGTTCACCTTACGAAAAATACCCTCATGTGTGCTACAGGTATATATTTTTCTAACGGTTTTTTGGATCTCTGCGCCTTTTTATACTGCAATCACGTCTGCGGAGCCCAAAATCGCCGCAAGGCGCCCGCTAATTGGTGCGCGGCGAAAAACAATGACGCACGATGCATTTTGCGGCACGCCGCACGTTCCAACCAATCCAACCGCAACTGTCTCACGGATCACGTGCGCTAGACGTAAGTTGCTTGCGTCACCCCGCGCGGTTCGCCGCAATAGATTCGAGGATTAAAACGTGCGGGAACCTTGCCACGCCCTTACGATGCCCCGGCCAATCGTAAAATGGATTATCTTCTTCCGGTAATTTTCCCGATTCTACTGCGGCCCGAAAATTTTTATCTCCACCGTGCGATCGATTTCAGTATTTAGACCGTGCGGCGAAAGTCTCAATTGTGAAAGCCCCTTTAAGCTAGTTACTGAATTGGAAAAAGTACACAAATTTCAGTAATCTTGTATTCTGCTTAAAACGGGTTCCAATACACCACCGGTCTTTATTACTCAGTGGATAGAACACAGGATGCTCTTACCATCAAAATCTTCTCATCTGAGGGAACCAGTTCGAATCTAAATCAATCCCCAAAAATCGAAAATCACTTATATGGCGAAAAGCCTAGGGAGGTCGCGGACTTCCTACCCCCACTCCGACGTAATTGAGTTTGAGCCGGGTATAATGTATCTGCCTTAGCTAAAGTTCAATATAAACAATATTTCATATTAACTCCATGCTGTTGGCAATAGGTGAGCTAGTT
Organism: Lepidochitona cinerea; assembly: GCA_963971465.1. Classification (NCBI taxonomy): domain Eukaryota; kingdom Metazoa; phylum Mollusca; class Polyplacophora; order Chitonida; family Tonicellidae; genus Lepidochitona; species Lepidochitona cinerea. The sequence continues at coordinate 1,543,398 of OZ020560.1, forward strand.
ACTGGGCGGGTGCATTTGAAATGTTCAGAAACAGATTTAATAAGATGAATAAGCAAGGTCTTAATTTTCCGAAACTAGTTTACATTGGTGAAATAAAGGGACAAGTTTTCACATCCCATTTTTAACAAAGCGATGAACGTTCTTTCTCCTCTTCGTATGATGTTGAAACTAGTATAATATTTCTAAAGCACTAGTTCTATCAGAAGGAAGTCTTAAAGCATGTTTTGGAATAGACATCTGTTTTTGTATTTGTATGTTATGTCAGGAATCCAGATAGGGCTGTAAATTATGATAACTATTTCCGTGAGTTGAACCAATACATGGGGTTGAAGTAGCCGAGAAATCTGGGCTCTGTCGATTTTGTTCGGCACTAATTACTCGCCAGATTACTCGCATTGTGGAATAACGCTATTCTGGAAACAATCCCGTCGAAAAAATCACGGTGCAAATTTCTCAACAAATAGGTAAAGAACAGAATATTTACTTCTCTCTTTTTATTTTTAAAGCACTTTTACTTTCAGTACTTATTTAAAACGTTCGGCGAAATCTAGGCTGGGGCCGATGACATTCCATATCTTTGACAAGTAACCGACAAAGCGCATCCATGTCTTTAATGCAAAACATAACTGTCAGTTCACTCATATTAATTTCAAAAGAAAGTAAGATTCGGGCTCTAGGGTGCCAACGTCAGGAATGGTATTTTTCATTCTCAGCACCATACAGACCGATTTTCGAGCTAGGCGTAGAATGGTCTGACAGTAGATAACTTTGTATTATATTTAGCAAGCGTTGTTGAAGCATCCATCTGTTACAGGCAATGTCAATCTCTGACAGTTACACTTAATTAGAAAACTAGAGAAAAGGAGTTGGAAAACCCTAAAGGTATTCCTGTCAAAAGTTTACATTTTGTCAATCGGGGGTTCACCTGTTCACTTTCTTTCCCTGAGCAAGAGTCACCAGAGGATGACGTATCCCCCTTGCCCCACATAAGAATGTGGAAGTGGAAACATACTAAGAACAGACACAAGTCCATTTCCATACAAGATATCCAATCCTCACCTGATAACCATCCTTAATAACAAGTTTCAACAATATTCAATGTAATATGTAGGAGGAAATGCATTTAGAAACCCATATCAGGTGGAATCAAGAAAAAACAACAGGCACAGCGTTCTGGAAGGTAACAATTTAGCAGTGCTACCCAGTGCCCTGAAACACTGTATGTCATCAGAAACAAGCGGCCATTGTATACGTCTTCCTATACCGTGAAAAAATGAAACCAGGTGCACATCCTCCCAAAATAACCACGCTTGAAACAAATCGGATAAAAAACGTAGGAGGAGATGCGACGACAAGCACCTACATGTATTAGCATGTCTACCTGTACATCCAGAAACGGGAAGTAACTCTGAAAATAGCAAAACCAGCGTAACCAAAAAAGAAGGTGCACATCATCGCATGATATCCAGCATATCCACCAAGTTCCAAAAAACGTGTGTGTGTGTGTGGGGGGGGGGGGGGGATGTGATGACAAGCACTGATTGTCTATGTCTTTGAAAAGGGTAGTAACTCTGAAAAAAAATAAAACCGGCGTTACCAAAATGGGAGGTGCACATCCTCGCTTGATATCCAGCATGTTCACCAAGTTTCGAGAAAAATAATGAAAACCTTGGGAGGAGATGCGATGACAAGCACTAATTGTCTATGTCTTTGTATACTGTCGGAAAAGGGCAGTAACTCTAAAAATAATGAAACAAGCGTAACCAGAATACGAGGTACACATCATCGCATGGTACCCAATATGTCGACCAAGTTTCGAAAAAAAAATTATAAAAACCACGGGAGGAGATGCGATGACAAGCACTGATTGTCTATATCTTTGTATACAGTCGGAAAAGGGCAGTAACTCTGAAAATAATGAAACCAGCGAAACCAAAGGTTGTATGATACCCAGCATGTCCTTGATAGAGCACGGTTCAGCCCCGCCCCTTCACCGAATACCAGGATTTAGAGTACCGCTACATCAACGGATAAGCGGCACAACCATGCTACAAGCGCAAGCCCTTAACTGTCACATTGTCAACCTTAAAGTGGCATGAGGTATCAAAGTTCAGGGGGTTTTTTTTCTCAAAAAGTCAGAGAGGGGTTTGAAGAGTTTGAAAAAATGAAGGAACAAAACATTTAAACGGACCATTTACCCAGTATTTCTTACGCGTTTGTAAGCCTTGCTTTCGTCGAATCACTGGTCTTGACTTGCTTAATAAGGCCCCACTGGGTTTGCTAATACGCGATTACAACACTTAAAAGGAAAATTGCATTAGCTAAAAGTTTGAATATATCTTTAAAAAGTTATCTGGGCTGCTCGTAGACAAAATAATGGAAAAACATAAATCAGCCGTTTGAAGCTAGCGACCCTATCATTCAGCTAAAACGTAGAAAATAAAGTAAGCTACTAAAATGAAGTTTCTCTTTATATTAAAGTTATGTGTTAGATTATAAATAATGGATTGATTCTCTACGCCCACCGCCCGCGTTCAAAACACAGTTTTTTACTCACGAAGTCCGAGTTTGAAGATGTTGAAAAGCCAAAGGGTTGACGTTGAAATAAAAAAACGGCTAAACCCTGTAACAGCTCGAACCGAAGATGTGTGTTAATAAGGGGCACAAAATTGAAATGGACCATTTCACCAGTTTTTCTTACTGATTTTAAAAACCTGTTTTCGTCGAATGGCTTGGCTTGATTTGCTTAAAACCACGTTGTTGTTGTATTCCAGAGCATATAAATCGAGACCCCCCTGGTTTTTGAATGCCTAACTCAGCCGGCAAACATTATGCCTAGGTTTTTTGTGAGTTTGTTATTTGTAAACAATTTCTTAGTGTGCAGCTCCGAGAGGGATAATAATGAAAAGTTCTAAATACAGTTGTTGTTATGAACATGAGTCGTCTCTTCAATCCTTCATAATCAAGATCGTAATTGGTCATCCGTCTATCCACCAGTATAACAATTAGTACTGTTTGGGGGAAAATAGGAATTAATTTTGAAATTCCGGTTAAACGTAAAAGTATAAAAAAATATTGGCGACTAAGTGCCACTATTCTCGAAAATGTACGCCAATGTAGTGTTTTAAACTTAATTTTGTTTGAAACAAACGAACTATCGTCCCCGTTATTTATACTAAAACTAGTTCGGCTGGTGCATGCCGCAAATATCTTCCTTATTCCAATGTCAATCATTTATTTTTCTTAAAATCTTTAAGCCATAATGTCTTTCGGGTTATGACAACCGATGTCTGCATTCATTACTCTCTGCATCTTTGCAAGCCAAGTTAAAATCTGCATGTCCCCATTCCGTGTTATACCTTGGTGGACTACTCCACTCCAACCCGTAAATCGAACAGCGCCCACTGGTGGGAATGTAAGAGTTGTATTCCCTATACGTATAGAGCTTTGGCCAATTAGCACTCGTTACACAAAAGTGCAAGGTGAACACGTTTTTTTCAGTGTAAGTGCCCGAGGTTTCGATTAGCTGCGAGAAAGTTTACTCGCATCCAATGAACACGAGCTGTTCGATTTATGAGTTTGAGTGGAGTAGTCCTCCAATTTAAAACACGGAATGTGGACATGCATCTAAAATTATCTTGGCTAGAGAAGATGTACTCTCTGGTGTTTGGTCATTAGTGATCTTTGGTTTGTGTTGACAGGAAGTCCATCACTTCCAGTCGTACAGTCAGCAGGTGTAAAATGAAGTCTCGCTTTAGCTAACGAGAATGTGCTGCGGGGAGTTATTTTTTCCTAAGACGAATGAGCCAGTGGACCTTTAATGATCCAGACCAGTAGACTAACTCATGGATTCCGACAATGACTGTCAGAGAAACGGGAATTGAAACAATTAAAGTTTTTCGGAGCTGTCACAGGGTTACATCATTAGTCTGTTGTGCTGGACACTGGGTTGTTAAAGCTGGCAAAGGTAGTCAATGGCATTTAACACTGCCGCTTTTGTTGGATGAAACTATCATTTCTTATATGTCAGGCTCCTGTTCTCCCACAAACTCTAACATTCACCAACTAAATGTTTAAGTAGTTTATCAGCGAACAGTTGATATCCTATAATGATTTAGAATATGTAATGACTGTTAGGAGCAGTACGTGGATATTCTCATCCATATCATTGAGAGCGAAAATTTTGAAACAAATTTTGAAAGCATTGTCAGGATGAGGCGTCGTTATTTGTGTTATATCTTAGAACACGGTAAGGGGAAGGGTTACCAGGTACTAGCCGAATGTCGGGGTTTCCTCTGGACAAAGAACCCGGTTTCCCCACCCACTAGACCTGGCAACGCCACCATATAAGTCGCGTATTTTTTGTTTTAGATAGATATTACAGGCAAAGAGTTTAAGTAGTTAACATTATTTTCTATTTAAAGCGAATACTATTACAGCTGAACATTGCCTCACTGATAGAGGTGTTAGTTTCAAAAGGCTGTCTGCGAGCTTTCGCTAGTACTATTTTCTTATTTCATTGTTTTTGTAAACCTTTAGTGTTTCATGTAAAAATGTATAGATCTTTCTCGCATTATATTGCTCCTTCGACCAATGGATAGCTTGACTACGCCATTGCAGTTTAGTTTTTCTTTAGAACTAAGTTGGGGGGGGGGCAAAACTAGTTTTGAATTGATGAAAAAAAGCTGCTTATATTTTATCATATTTGCGTTGCCAGGTTTATTGGGGAAGGAAACCCCGACCTTTGGTAAGTACCTGGCAACTCTTCCACATACGGCTACAACGTGAAATTCCACTGAAACATTTTTATTTGGTCTGAGGGTGATTGGAACCCTCATATATAAAAGGCCTGTGTAGGACTAAGGGACGATCACTCTAACCCACTGGACCGCCAACGTCTGTAAGGGACCAAGGGACGATCACTCTAACCCACTGGACCACCGAGGTCTGTGTGGGACCAAGGACCGATCACTCTAAACCACTGACCCATCGAGGCTTGTGTGGGACTAAGGGACGATCACTCTAACCCACTGGCCCACCGAGGTCTGTGTGGGATTGAGGGACGATCATTATAACCCACTGGTCCATCGTGGCTTGTGTGGGACTAGCCTACTGGCCCATCGAGGCTTGTTTGGAACTAAGGGACGACCAGTCTAACCCACTGGACCACCTAGGTCTGTGTGGGATTGAGGGACGATCACTCTAACCCACTGGACCACCGAGGCCCCACAATCTTTAGAAGGCACACCAATTGTCAAATTTCCTGATTTTTACCTGGAACCTTGTTCGTCTAAGTTTTCGTACGTACTCCCATTATTGTGGTGTGGGAACCTCTATTTAAAAGAAATAATAACCAAAATATCCAGACCACACACGCTGAAACAGCACTTAAATGTGACGCGGTTATTAAAGGATTTGTTATTCGCTTTTTATGTATCAGTACCATGCCATCTATACTGGGTTTTAAAGATAAAAAACACACAGTTCAGTTTTTCACATAACATTTTTATAAAAAACGATGGACCCTTGTCCTTACTCTGCGTATTGATTTGAAACTTGTATGACATTTGCAAAGCGCCAGTCCTATCAAACAAAGAAATCTTAAAGTGTGTTTTGGAATAGGCATCTGTTTTTGCATTTGTATGCTATGCCAGGAATCCAGATAGGGCTGTAAATTCTGATAACTATATCCATGAGTTGAATCAATGTGTTTGAATGGTCTGACTGCAGATAACTCTGTGATATCTTTTATGAAGCGTTGTTGAAGCACCCATCTGTTACCAGCAATGTCAATCTCTGACAGTTACACTTAATTAAAGAAATCCACAGAGAAGGAGTGGGAAAGCCTTTATAAGATCCTTGGTTTCTGTCAGAAGTTTATAGTTGCAAATCGAGGGAGCTTGACTATATTTAATTACCAAATTTTGAGTTCACGTGTTCACTTTCTTCTATCGACAATTGTTAATAGTTTTAAACTCTGTTTATAGCTGAAGCTGATTTTAACGATAACGTTAGAGATCTATTCCGGGGCGTCCCTGATCAAGTAGTTCGTTGGGTGTTTCGTGATTAGTAAGTTAGAATCTAATAAGAGTTAAAAGGATATCACAGACAGTTTTATACAAAACCTAAAAATATACAATATACAAGTTAAATAAGGCACACTCGCCGCGAAAATCCAGAATACGGTTAACTTGTCCACGCGGGTTTCTGAATTTTTTCCAGACAGAAGTTATGAATTTATTTTGTTTTTCAAAAATTGAAAGTTGTGGCATTGTTGAGTATTTCAATTTGAATTTGAAAATGAGGTTTATCAGATGTAAGCAAACTTTGAACCTGAACGTGCACACAAGTGCCCTAATGTTTGATTAAACCGTGAGTGATCTAACGGCACAGTATAACTTTACATAATTTGTTTGTTTGTTTATTTATTCACCATATAATATGTACAACATTTAAATAGTGGATTATTCCACTTATATGGCGGCGTTGCCAGTTTTATCGTGGGAGGAAACCGGGCTCTATGCCCGGAGGAAACCCACGACCTTCCGTTGGTAACTGGCAACCGTCGCACATAGGTAGTTCGAGTGAAAACCCAGTCAGAAAATTTTCAATTTTTTTGGACTGAGTGGGATTCGAACCCGCGACTCATTGGTGGAAGTGATTATGTTATGCTTTTTAAATAAAGGGGCAGTAGGAGACAATCTTGGTTTCTTATCTACAATTCGCAGTATACGTTTGCGAAATGATTGTTGCATAATGAGACGAGTAGGTATTACCCCATATTATATTACAATAGAAAATATAAGAGTAAAATAAAGCGAAATATAGGGATTTCAAAGTTTTGGTGTTCATACAGTCTTTAATGTTATTCCCTCACTAATATTGGCCATATAAGGTAAAACAAATTGAGAGCGTTGTAATACATAATCAATCAATCAATCAATTTAATTCTCCCAATTTACTAATTTATTTCATCCACTCAAATAATTTTGAAAAGTCGTAAGAAGGCTGTGTTGAAAATCACAGCATGAATTCCTGAATTAAATTTTCGTCTGGATTGACAGCAGATAATTTTGTAATATCTTCAGGCATCTGTTGCAGGCAATGTCAATATCTGACTGTTAGACTTTATTAAAGAAACACAGAGAGAATGAGTGAGAAAACCCTTTATTGATCCTTATTGTCTGTCAAAAGTTTACAGTTGTCTACTGAGTAGTTTTAATTACCATGTATTCAGTTCGGAGGCTTTTCGAGACCCCTTACCCGGTCGCCATTCCGTATTTCTCAGATAAAGTTCGTAAATTTATACTGTGTCGTTGACTCAAAACATCATGGTGCGTGTGCGCATGTTCAGGTACTGAGTTTGTTTTTACATTGCGGGTGCTTAAAAAATCTGTTTTTCAATTTAAAATTTAAAATACTAAATGATGCCAAAAATTTTAAATTTTACTATAAATAGAAAGTTTCTCAAGAAAAAAACAGAAAAGCGTCCATTGTTTTTCATGCAAAGAGTATTCTGGATTTTTGCGGTGAGTGTGCCTTTAAGCCACCTTGGAATTTGAGATTCGGTCTTATTATACATTTTAGATGCGTATATAATTTGGGATAGTACAAGCAATAAAATAAAACACATTGTAGTACATAACCAGATATTCGAGTACTGTCAAGTACTTTTTGATTCGAGTACTTTTTGATTGATTGATTGATTGTATAGTGTTTTACGCCGCGCTCAAGATTATTTCACTTATATGGCGACGTTGCCAGTTTTATTGTGAGAGGAAACCGGGCTCTATTCCCGGAGGAAAGCCACGACATCCCGTTGGCAACTGGCAACCATCCTACATAGGTCGTTAAAGTGAAAACTCAGTCAGAAAATTTTCCAATTTTTTTGGACTGAGTGGAATTTGAACCCGCGACCCATTCGTGAAAGGCTGTTCTGATTGAGCGTCTAACGCTCTATCTACCGGGTACTGAGCCACGGAGGCCCCACCACAACTTTTTGAAAGTAGCCCCCCACCCTCACACCCACCCCTTACACACATCAACAGTGAATGACTTTGCATGGACAACGCAAGATGGCAATCAGAAAATTAAGAACATTTTTTTCTGTATGTCAACTTATAGTAGTAATATCAGAAGTCATTTCATTGATTTCTGGTAATATCATTCCATAATTCTAACTGTACATATTATTATATGGCGTGAGTCACACCATAGAGATGTTGGGACGTGCCACCAAGAAAATAAAGGAAAACAATGTAACTTACGCTCCCAGAATAGTCGGTATCATAACTCACTCGTTACCAATGTTTGCCATATGACATCAGTGTGCAAGCCTGTTTGAATACCAAGGACTTCGTATTGCTCGTACATAACAGAAAAACCTTAGATTTGACAATAAAGGCGATTTACTAATAGGGAGCGGGAGTCACGTGACAATTCCACAAATTTCCTGTCTCCGGCGTTGTCATTACGCATGTGGGAAACCTTTTCTCGTTCGAATATGACGCTCATTTCTGACGTTTTGGAACAAAAAACGCCAATCGAACTGAAAACGTCATAAAAAAACGTCACCTGTCACCGGATATCGCGAAATCTCTCGGTAGACTCCCAGGCCCTATTGTTTAACGAATTGGAAATATTTTGCTATAAAGTAGCCGGTGGCATCGCGTGGGGATTCCGGCAGTCTCTTCTGTCTGACTACTGGAGTGAGCCGTTGTAACTATACTTAATACAGTGTATTCAGCTCCTGCTACGAATCTTAGCAGTCCAAGGCCCGTTCTGACGGTTCAATTTGTAATACCGACTTGAAGCATGCGGCAAAAATAGAATACATTAGGGTCGGATACGACTGGTCTGGGATATCGTGTTTTCCCGCGTAAAATCGTCGCTGGGGAATAGCGCCATAGGTGTGACCATGAAATGTTGAAGTGACGCAGATTTGCTTAACTTGTGAGACATAATTTATATGTCGCTGGTTAAGTAAGTCTAAAATATAGTCGTCGAGAACCACAAAGATTCGTATTTTAGATCCAGATTACGATCTCGTATCGCTTTCGAATCGATCGAACAGGGCGCCGAAGATAAAAATCGGTAACTCGTGCTTTGCATTTTGAAGCGATTTGATTGGTCAAAGCCTGTGGTTTGTTGTGTAAAAATATGACTTTCTGAATGGCATGCGACTCGCTAACAACATGTTAAATGCTACAAAAATCGGACCAACCTTCTGTTTTCGTGCGATTCAGTCGAATGCTACAAGTCGGTACTACATATCGCAACGTGAGAACGGGCCTTAGATTTGTACAAATTAGAAATATCACTGGAGGGTTTGCGCCTGCCTTTCCATTCGAAACTGCGCAAAACGGCGCAAAACCACCGTACACTAACAAATGATTTGAGTTAAAAACTGTATGTGTCATTCTTTGTTAAAATTTTGACTCAAAAGGAGTTGTCTGCCATGTTTGACGTTAACCTATATGGTTATAAAACATCCGATAAATAACATGTAAAATTTTGGCGACAATCATGACGATCCTTTTGATTTGTGTTGATTCGATTTGTCTGAAAGTTTCTCACTGTTGAGAGAACATTGATCTGCCTATGTGTCATGTATTCGGAAACCAGTGTCTACCCCATAGGAATACGAGCCTCGCCCGGTTTTCACGAGTTTCTTACTTCCGAATCCTCAGGTAAATAGAAGTTTCAATTGCCGAACTTTCCATATGGTTCTCACTCGAGAATTTCACGATAAAAGACATTTAAATTAAAAAATACATTAATTGCGTACAAAGTAACATGTATGTGATACACAATCAATGCAACGAGACAAAGTACAGACACTTTGATTGTCTCATGCTTTTTTACCAAAGTATCGTAACCCCATCACGGGGCGGAGAGATAAAAACAATTTGTTCATATTAACGTTGGCAGTAAGTTGGTTCGTTACTTTTCTCATATAACTTTGTGTCACACTCTTTCTCTCTACGTACCCTCAGAGGACATTGTATGGCTGCAGACAACGGTCGATAAAACCCCTTTTTGTTGGGTATCAAACACACTCTATACTGGTTAATATTGATTGAATGTTGTCAATTTACCAACTCACTTAATCTTCTCAAGCAACTTTAAACAGTCGTGAGAAGTCCATTGTAATGATGTCTGGTAGAAATAATGCGGCATGGGAAAGTTCCAGAATGAAACCGACACTTCAATTTCCGTCTCTCAGATACTCCTGATAGGTGACTATTGATGAAATCCTTTTTACTGTGAAATCCGTCTTTCCAACACCGTCAAGTAATCGCTGTCCGTGAAATTTACAGCAAGAAATAACAGATTATTTATCTGAATGGAGACTAATGGAAATTCGGTGTGGGGTGGGCGGGTGGGGGGGGGATGTTCTTTCAACGTAACATATTTTACACCCTTAAAAAGTGTTAATTGGGTTCCTTTTTATTTGATCTTGTGGAACGAATAATACGAATGGCGCTTTTGTTCATGGCACTTGCAAAATAGTATATCATCTAAAGACAAATTTGATTTCATAAGAGATATATAAACTTGAAGAAGAAATTTGATTTCGCCAATAATATCTACTGGTGAATGACCAAAGCTCCTCTTTTATAGTTAAATAAAGAAGTTTAAATGAACTATTTCAGTTGGCGGCAAGCAGTGCTTCGAAAGATCTTATCACCTGGTACTTACGAGGCAAAATTGCCCGCCTACATTGTGTATCAAAACAAATGGCGATAAATGTTTTCGAGTTAATGCAAAGTATACACTCCTTGAATAATTGTTGATTATGTGTGCTGGTTTATTCATTTTGTACGCTGCAAATTCCCCCTTTCTCTTGACAATCGGATTTCAGGAAAATATCAGCTCATGCCAATTTAACCACAATTTGGCTGTACTGTATTACCGTTTAGATATTTAAGAAGAACGTGTCGAATTTATTATATAACAAATATATCAATGGAATGTATATTAAACAATGGAAAACCAACGACTGTACCTCGTGTCAACGTTCCAACTCAACGATATCGAGCCGATGTCCTCGTTAAATGTTCAACACGGCCACTTGTTTTATGTCAGTACACACAAGATATCTCAACGCTACAGAGTGTTTGAGTTAGACTTGATTGGCAATGTAAAATAAAAAAAAGGTTATTATATGAATTTACATTCAATATTAATATTAATTGTACTTGTCACCTTGTATTGAAATCGATATTGACTTTCAATCTAACGGCTGCTCGTTAATAAATTTCCATATTGTATGTAACTAAATATTATAACCTCATAATTTGCTAGCTACTTGTAAATATATATATGATTTAAATATAGCCTAAAGAAAAGCAACAAGCAAGGAAAACCCTGCTTTCGATGCAAAACGGAAATTTTAGTACTAACATTGCAAATGAAATTTCTAACAACCCAATTTTGTTATGGAGATATCTTACAAACACGATTAAACAAATAAGAATCAGTGACAGATAGATGAACAATTGGCCATGCAGACCCCAATTCCAAACGAACTAGAAAAGGTTTATTGCTTTCGGAAACCTCTCCTGAATGTAACTGTAGCGGGTCATAAATCTTGATATTGTTTAAGAAATAACAGAAGACACGGACAACGGACTTAATATAACACAGAATTAATAGTATCAAGAAGTACAGTTCGAAACTGACTCAGTCACTGTTATCGTCTCCAAAAATTGTAGCTTGATATAGAGTACGGAATTCAGTTGGAAGCATCCAAAATATAGCATCTATAGCTCACCGAGTTCAGTTGGAAACTGACTGAATAACTACCAAAAGAACGTCTTTAATATAGGTGTTCCATTCAATGTTTATCTCTTCTTAAATCAATCAAGTTGACCTATAAACTATACCTAAATGTAACTGTAGCGTGTGGATAAGATGTGGGTTATACATTTTAATGTTGTTTGCAAAATAAACAAAGAGATGGCTTGTAAAATTTGTCATCTCTTTGAGAAAGGTGCAGACGTTTGAAGTCCTCCTCTAATAGATTGTGTTCGATTTATTTGTAGTGAAATGACAAAGACATGTGAAAAGGGATCTGCTGTTTTCACGTCCAGAAAAAGTGTGTCAGAGCATTCAAGGCGGTGAAAACAATTAACTTTGACATAAACAGTGTTCTTCTTGAGTGTTATTGATTAAAACATGTTCGATGCAAAGGACGAAAGTCTTAATGTGTGTGTTGGAAATGGAACTGATTTTGTATTTCGACGTCAAGCACGGAATCCAGATAGCGCTACAAATTATGTGAATTATACCCATGAGTTGAATCAATACACCAGATAACTTTGTCATATATTAAGGCAGCATTGTTGAAGCACCCATCTGCTACAGGCACTGTCAAACTCTGACATATACACTTAATTAAAGAAGTCCAGAGAGAAGAGTTGCAAAGCATTTAAAAGTTTAACATTCTGAACCTTAAATTGTAATGAACTATCACAAGTCTGAAATTTCTCACAATTTCCGATTGTAAAGAGAAGTTGAGCGTTTGAAGTACCTTGAAAAACCTAAGGATCGACGACAATGTATTTCCAGTAGTAACTGTCGAGGTCTGCATTCATTACTTTCTGGTGTTTTCTCTAACAGTTGGTCATTAGTAATCTTTGGTTTGTGTTGACAGGAAGTCCATCACTTTCAGTCGTACAGTCAGCAGGTGTAAAATGAAGTCTCGTTTTAGCTAACGAGAATGTGCTGCGGGGAGTTATTTTTTCCAAAGACGAATGAGCCAGTGGACCTTTAATGATCCAGACCAGTAGACTAACTCATGGATTCCAACAATGACTGTCAGGGAAACGGAAATTGAAATGCTTAACTTTTTTCGGAGCTGTCACTAAGTTACATCATTAGTTTGTTGTGCTGGACACTGGGTTGTTAAAGGTGGCAAAGTTAATCAATATCATTTAACACTGCCGCTTTTGTTGGACGAAACTACCAGTTCTTCTATGACAGGCTCCTGTTCTCCCACAAACTATAACATTCAGTAGTTTATCAGCGAACAGTTTATATTAGATAATGTTACAGTATATGTAATAGCTGTTAGGAGTAATGCGTGGGTATTGTCATCCATATCATTTTGAAAGCATTGTCAGGATGAGGCGTCTTTATTTGTGTTTTATTTTAGTTCGTGGTATGTGGAAGATTTACTAGTTACACGCCGAAGGTCTGGGTTTCCTCGGGACAAAGAGTCCGGTCTCCCCCACCAACTTCACCTGGCAACGCCGCCATAGAAGTAGCGTATTTTGTTTTAGATATATTGATACTTTTGGCTTATGCAATTTCCCTTTCAAATTTAGCCTTTTCCTACGTTAATGGGTTTCTTTTAAAAGGACACGGGGGCCTCCGTGGTTCAGTAGGTAGAGCGTTGGACGCTCAATCCAAACAGCCTTCCACCAACGGGTTGCGGGTTCGATTCCCACTCAGTCCAAAAAAATTGGAAAATTTTCTGACTGGGTTTTCACTCGAGCGACCTATGTGGTATGGTTGCCAGTTACCAACGGAAGGTCGTGGGTTTCCTCCGGGCATAGGGCCCGGTTTCCTCCCACAATAAAACTGGCAACGCCGCCATATAAGTGAAATAATCTTGAGCGCGGCGTAAAACACCAAACAATCAATTAAAAGGACACATGACTTTGTTTGTTGTGGTTTTTGGTTGTCCTTCAAATTATTAGCATAACTAGACAGTCATTAGCCACTTTTAGACAAAAATATTATCGCTCAGCCCAGATATGACATCATTGTGTTTTTAAACCATATGGTACATGTAAAATGGTCAAGTCTTCAGTTTTTGAATTAAAAAAATGTTACGCACTAAATATATTAAACGGGAGGCTTTTGAAAATGAAAATAAGTGCGTAAGGACAAGTTTTCAGTGGACACTTATAGAGTCTTTTACTTGAAACTAGTGCAATCTTGAGATATCATGCAAATGATTAGCTTTGTGTAATTTACTTATCCAAAAATCTGACTAAGGAAATCATTCTTAACACCCTCGTTTGTTATTTAAAACTGATTTTTTGATTGTAAAACGTTTATTGTAAATTGAACTGATATGTAAATATCTAATTTAATGTACAATTCTAGCGTCTCGTGTTTGCCAAATTACAATCGATTGTATACCAATGGTAGCTTTTGTAATGGTACATTTAAAGGGTGTGGGAGTCATTTTATTTATATGTTTAAATGTGTTTTTCTTCCTATAAATATGATTTTTCACCTAGCAAACTATTTCACCCAAATCACATATTTGTCACAACTTTCAACAATCGTAAAAATTCAATTGTATTGACGTTTGGTAGAAAAATACAGAATGAGAAGGTTCCGTCTCCCTGATTCTTCCGATGGGTAATTGATGGAATTCTTCATTCTGTGAAATCCGTCTTCTCAATACAGTCAAGTGATCGCTGTCCGTGAAATCAGCGGCAGAAATTGACGATACTTTAAATTTCCAAAGGCAAAATGAAGTATGTAGTTCTCATTACTCTTGATTTAGAGCTATGTAGAACATTTTTATTAACGGGTAATACTGAGTTGTTTTTAGCTTCTTAAAATGGTCCGGCGTTGTAGCAATGGGTATCAGCAGAAAATGACAAATTATTTTGAAACAGCGTTGGTAGTCCAGAAGGGTTATCAGTAAATCGATAAAGTTCAATTTATATGAACAGGTGGTTAATTTTCGAGACAGTTATCGGGTTCGTCAAAGTTTGTTAGCACAAACATGTTTTTTTCTGTTTAACAGTGAGCTATAAATTCCAATTCTGGAGGCTATTTTGTCAAGGCATTGACCGTTGTTGTAACAAATCGTTGTAACACCCTTGGAGCAAATTCAAACCACCGTCTTTCAAACAAACATTTCTTCCAGGAAACAAAACAATCAAACATTTTAAATACAGAAAAGAGAACGGAAGTATAAGTGATAGGACCACATGTGTGTGTGCACGTTTACTACCCAAAGGAAATGTTTAAAATAGGTTTTCACAAAAATCAAGAAATCAGTAAACAAAAATTTAAATTAGAACAAAACGTGTAATTTTGAATTGCTTAATCGTGACAAACTTCAACCAGTAAAATCTTTGTAGATTTTGAATCAAAACAGTAATCACGTCGTTGTCTCTGACTTCCTCCCAATAACAATAGCAAATCATTACATGTTTTTTCTACTGTTGGTACGATTAACGTCAAAGACCTTAAGTTTATCAATTTTTACTTTTGCTCCATGATAAAAACGAAATGTCGTTAAGCAGAAAGAGCTTGTGTTGAATGGAAATGAGTACCCGTTTCTTTTAACAACTCCGTGTTCAACGCAACATACTAATGATGTAACTGTGTGACAGTTCAAGAAAAATGAGAGTTTCTGTTTCCGTTACCCTGAATGCCATTGTGGGTTTAATGGTCTTGTCTACTGGTTTGATTGATTCTGTCCCTGCCTTTTATAAAGGAGTCCAAGGCGAGACTTGCTTTGACGTCTCTTGACTGAAGGACTCAAAGCAATGAACTTCCTGTCAACACAAAAACCGATACCAAGATCGACTGTTTGATGTTTTACACGGACTCAAGTTGAAGATGCCGAAAAAATGAAACGTCTCATACGTTTTCGAAATTGTATAAACAACTTGGCAAAATACAACTGACCCGTATTATTGTGGTGAACATGTAGAGGAAGAAACAGCGTTTTAAATGAAAGACTCAGGCACAAAATCGCGATTTTGATATCTGCACGTTGGAAGGTTTTTGTTGTCCAATATAGATTGGGTAGAAAAAACTGCTGTTTTTGTGCGCAAAAAAAATTAGATTTCGTTTTGTCGAGATTGTTTCATCCGATATGATTGTGATGTCACATACAATGACAACATATCGCACATATTGGCGTATCAAAGATGATTGATGATTTCTCCACTGGGAACAATTCCACGAAACTTTGTGAACGTCGGACATCCTCCTTAAATTTTTTCCAGGGTCATAAGAACAAAAATGGTGTCATCTATTTAATACCGTGTACTTGGAAGGTGTTGATGCGACCAATCGTCCACATCAAATGAACAATTTAAGAGACTGACACATTTCCGGACAATCCATCCTACAAGAGAAAAAATAAGTTATTATTATCATCTTAAACTGGTGTTTTTGTTGTGTATTAAGGAAATATTTATAAAATGTATTAAACATCTATTTAGTATTTGTACCTAAATGAAATACACATGCTTTATAGTGTTACTTAAAACTGTATACTTTGCACCATTGCACACAACAAAGTTACCTATATACTAATTAATGAGAACCACTTAATTGAAAAGAAAACTAAATTTACAATCAGAAGGGAGCAATTTAATTATCCATGTTAAATAGCTCCACTTGTATTCTTGTAAGGGATTGTTTACTTTAAATTTTTTAAAACTAAATACCATTGAAACCATAACTTCAGACTAATAGTTTAAATGATATTTAACTTTTTAAAAACCCTTTTCAGCTGTACAAAGAATTTGGAACGTGTTAGCATAAGGGAAGTGTCACTTTACCAACAACATGTACAACTACATTTTCCATAAGTGGTCCCAGCTTATTGCAGTTGTACTGGTGGTCATTTAATATAGCGATATCGACATCTGGGGAGACCTCTATTTTCTTTGATGGCAAATATGCTGAGGTGGATGCTTTTATGATTTCGGTATCTTCTAGATCTGTCTGATTTTCCTGTCCCTGATCCTGTAAGACACCCAGTTCTTGCCAGTATTTTTTTCATGATGGCCTTAAACTGCAAGGCAGTAGGGTTATTACTCCATCCACCTAATAAGACAAAATAAGAACAGGATACGTTATTTTTAGTACAACACTTATTGAAAGAAACTGCCTAAAGATTAAACCACTTACCACATTAATGAGAAAAAAGTAAGACTGGCATCACCACGTTGTTTGTGAACAACACGCGCTTTCGACACCTATACCCACGTTTAAAGAAAGTTACACTTACCACATTGTCTAATGGCACTAAAAATAATTCCAAATGGTCTTTTGACAGCTTACAGATGAGCAAGTATTTAAAATGTTCACTCTGGTCAAACCAAAGATCTTGCATCAAGCCCTGTAGACCTTTTATACAGTAACTTAGTACAGGTACCTCTGAAACAAGTGAAAAGAAGATGGAGTCAGACAGGAGTCCATACCCACTAAGTTATACACAAGGTCCCGAACGATGTAATATGTTAACCTTGCCAGATTTTAATCACTACTGTACCTTGAAGATGTGACAAGTGGTGACCCATCCACAGTTCTTAAACGAATCAAATACCTCTCTATCTCTGTTAAAATTTCCTCAATAGTTGGCCAATTTTAAGGGTAATTGGTACCTTTGTCATTCTTGTTTTGATTAAATTCACAATATGTCCATAGCTTGAGAATTTACTAACACCAATTTTCTGTAGAGTCTGCAACCACAGATGAGGACAATGCCCGAACACCCAGACGGACTTTCATTTTTTGAATCTGAAACTCGATGTGCTGTCTCGTTAGCTTATTGGCTAACCGGGGACCATATCATCCTGTGTCTCAGCTTCCAAATAATGGGCCCATCATCTGAATAAATTATTCCATTAGCCTGCAACTTGTTACGGACAAGCTTGATCATGTGGCAAGCATCAAGGAACACATTGGATTCTGCAGTCTGTCATTGGATGAAAATGGAAATTTCTCACCTAGTGACATGTTGCACCCAGGCAACCGACACATAGCTATGTTTGTAGCATGTCCATCCATTGTTAGTGCATGAACTTTGATTCCAATTCCAATTAAGGCTTCAACCACCACGACAACTAGAACTTCTTTTGTATCTGTCGTTGATTTCTTGCCAATTCCCAAGTCCACAAAACCGGTAAAGTTTGTCTTCGCACTTCAAACTCAATTTGCTGTTTAATAGACATTGCATCTAACATCAAACAATAACTGCAATGAAAAATAATGCGCTTTGGACATTTAAAACATTTGGATGATAAATGATTAAAACAACCCTTTAAGTAAATCTGTGAAGCTAAATGTATGGCCACATATTTTCATTTAGTATGTATATTTATGTTTTGAAAAATGTAATTTTGTTGAATTCCACTTAATAACATCAGTAGATACTTTGTGTATTTTCCTTCACACAAACTTCATTCTGATGCCTTAATTATCTCTATTTTAAAAGAATTCTTAGATTAATAAAATTGTTTAAGGCAATAAAAAGGAGATTAATATAATATATTTGTTGCAAAAGGTAAAATTAAGTACATGTAGTCAGTCTTTGTTATCTTTGAATTAAAAAGATTTCTCAGCAAGTCTTGCCGGTTGAATTTTGCACAATTTTAATACTCTTTTTTCAAGGGGGGGGGGGGGGGGGGGGGTACCATTAAATAAACAAAAAATAACTGAACCAAACAGCAAACATAAAATACAAAAACATTCGATCATTTGACATAAATGTTTAATGCAGAACTATTAATTTTGTATTACTGTGTAATAACGCCTCAATCATTGATTTATTCAATCCTGGTTCTCCATCAATGTTTTAAAGCCATCTAGTAAATAATAGTACACAAATAGTTGTTTCAGTTTAATTTGTTAATGTCTTTTAGCAAGTGAGTATAACAGTATTCTAGTTATTTGTTGGGATAACACTTTCTTGAAAAATGGCAGAAATTCTTCTACCGATTTTTTGGGTGAACCCGGGTCCCAGAATATGGCACCTATCGCCAGCACTAAATGCCGGCTGCCTTATCCATTTAGCCAACCGGCCTCCATTGTTCACACTGGTTCATTCACTATCCGAAAATACGATGCCAAAACAGCTATTTTAACACAATTTCCCCAAATTGAGTGTCCATTATAATCTACTTTTGTATGTTGAGCATATTAAATTGCTGCATTATTGGGTGTCCAAATAAAAAGAA
Source organism: Lepidochitona cinerea (assembly GCA_963971465.1). Taxonomy (NCBI): domain Eukaryota; kingdom Metazoa; phylum Mollusca; class Polyplacophora; order Chitonida; family Tonicellidae; genus Lepidochitona; species Lepidochitona cinerea. The sequence continues at coordinate 1,562,351 of OZ020560.1, forward strand.
TTTTGACTACAAGGTGTCCAAAATGTAGATATCCCTTCGGAGGAAACCTTGTTTTATCACATCAGTTACAATATTAATTTTTAGGGTCAAATTATTTTTTTAACATGTTAAAAGAAAGAAATCATAAGCTCCCGTTTTATGTTAAATTTATAAAGTTTTTATCTTTGAATCACAAAAAAGGAAATACCCTACCTTCGAAAAGAACCTGGTGCAGGCAAAGCAATTTTGACTTTTCCTCTTAGTTGTACGCTTTCGGTGAATAGAAATGTAGCATCAGAGCAAAATTCCTTCGCTCTGCACTGTACTGGTTGGTACGTCTGCGCAAAAACAAAGTTTGTAGAGGTTGAAGTGAGATGGATCAAAATTCAAATAAGTGTATTTTATGCGACAAAGTGATAATAAAAGGAAGTAACAAAAGACCAGCAGATTTTATGTACAGATTTTGACATATTAAAAAGCAAACGGATTAACTTATTTACAGGCAAATATTACATAAAGATTGGAGAGAAAACATATATCAAAATGACTTACTTATACAAGTTAAGTATTTACAGTTCCGAGAAATCTGTAATCCTTCGTAAAGTTTACTACGGTAGTTTAACGTCGATGACCTCAAAATATAGATTTACAGAATGAATCTTGAGAACAAACTGGTAAATCCACCGAATAAATTCTTGATAGAATTCACAATTCGGGTATCACTGCTAAATTAGCAGACCAAATTATGAACGGGCTTATTCATCCATATAACACAGAATTAATAGTATCAAGGAGTACAGTTCCAAACTGACTGTCACTGTTATCGTCTCCGAAAATCGTAGTTCAGTTAGAAGCATCCAAAATATAGCATCTTCTGAAGTTACGTCACAACAACGGCTGAAGATCTAGGTCAACCTAACCACATTCTAAACAGCCGGTGAACAAACAGACAATACGTCACGATACAGAAAGAAAAGTTCGGAAGACACGTCACAATCAAGAACAAGATGGAGAATGTTTTGAAAACTATTAAAATAGATGCCTTAACAGCTCAGTTTTACGTCATAGGTGGAATGTATGTTCACAGGACAAGGAAGGCAGTAATACTAAAACGGGGAACCTTTCGACAATTTAAAAAAGATATATAATTTGAACCCTACCTAGATTTGTGCTAAAATTATTCTATCTGCAGATTTTTTTACTAAATTTCGTTTAAGCGACCATAGACTTAAAATAGAAACCGGGTGCCATCATAAACCCCCTATATCTACCAATGATCGTCTCTGTTCTGTATGTAATTTAATAGAATATGAGTTTCACTTTGTATAGGAGTATTATCTGTATAATGACAGCAGAGCAGTTTTATTTGAGAAAATACGAACGCTGTTTCCAACATTTTCTTTATTGTCAGCTTTAAGCAAATTTATATTTAAGGTGCCTGACCAGTTTATCTCTAAATCATTGTTTGACAAACTCCTTCTTCGTGGTCTATAGGCCTACTATCGGAATGCAGTGGTAAAAATTTTATTCTTTTTTCGGCGGGTTTCCTTAACAAATATCACTTTTTTTACTATGGAAGTGATCTTGGCTATAACGAACACGGAAAAAAAAATCGGCAGAGCCAAGATTTCTCGGCTAGGTCAACATAGGCATATTTAAACTTTCTAAAACTGTAAATATAATTCAGTTAAAGGCACACTTGCCGCGAAAATCAGGAATATTGTTTACATTAAAAAAGAAAGACCGTATTCTGTATTTTTCCGAGACAATATAAGTTAGGAACTTTCTATTTTTACCAAAATTTAAAAGTTTGGACGTCACTTTGTATTTTTAATTTGAATTTGAAAATTTGAATTGTTACGTACCCGGAACGTAAACAAACCGATCTGCCCCCTATTGGCGATTTTATGTTTCAGTCGAGTGAGTGAACTAACGGCACAACGTAATTTTACGTAGGCCTATTTATCTGAGAAATACAGACTGACGATCGGTTAACAGCGACTGGAAAAGCCTGCGGATAATTGTTTGAGTGTAAACCACAGATACAAAGGCCTGAAAGGAGGGTAATCCATCACGAAAGTTGACCGACACTGATCGTTGTTGTTGTAATCAGGCTTCGATTCTTCGTTTGTTTTTCACCCCATTTTTACAGTCTTAAGCCAACTAGACATGTTTTATGTGTCCTATGTTTAAGTTTAGTGGTATTAGTCGTAGTAAGCTCATGTAAATTGGTTTTCTTAGGAAATTTAAACAGGCTACGGCGGCAAGTGTGCCTTTAATCTTAGACTTTAATAGTCTGTTGTGTGGTTATATTTAAACGATTATCACTGTGTCCGTTTGTTTAATGTTAATTTTCTTGTTTGTTTTGCATACCAGTGTTTTTGTACTCGCAAAGTTAATGTGACGTTTTGTACAATACAATCTTGAATCTTGGCCGATCATGGATTTTTGTGGCTAATAATATTAAAATATACTCAACTTATGTATAGGCCTACAATATATAGCCTCTTGTTGGATAAAAATGACTAGCAATCAGCTAATTTAACAGAAGTTTCTCATGTCACTTCAAAGTGAACACTTGTTAAAAAATATATATTTCATTTCAGAAACAAAACCATCTTGATCAGAAAAAAACATTTGAATATTTTTTTTAAAAAGAAGTAAAGATTTAACTTTATAAATTATAATTATGTGGTTAGGCTTACCTAGACCTTCGACCGTTGTTGCATTCAACCATTGCAAGTTGAAATGACCCCCCTCCGAATTTCCAGTTGTCTCAGTTGAGATAAATAATCTGTTATTTCTTGCTGTAAATTTCAAGGACAGCGATTCCTTGACGGGGTGTTGGGACGACGGATTTCACAGTAAAAAGGATTCCATCAATAGTCACCTATCAGGAGTATCTGAGAGACGGAAATTGAAGTGTTGGTTTCATTCTGGAACTTTCCCATGCCGCATTATTTCTACCAGACATCATTACAATGGACCTCTCACGACTGTTTAAAGTTGCTTGAGAAGATGAAGTGAGTTGGTAAATTGACAACATTCAATCAATATTAACCATCGTAGAGTTTCTTTGATACTCCACAAAAGTGTTTTTTTACCCACCATGGGGCGCAGCGATATAAGGTTCCGTTAAGGGTACGTTGCGAGAGAATCTTAAATAATAAATTGTGGCATTGTTAAGTATTTTAATTTGGATTTAACAATGAAGTTTCTCAGGTACCGGCAGTGTGAACAAACTTTGAACCTGAACGTGTGCACAAGCGCCCTAATGTTTAATTAAACTGTATGAGCGATCTGACGACGCAGTATAATTTTACGTACTTTATCTGAGGAATACAGAAATGGACGCGGGTTTGGGGGATTAGAAAAACCTGCCATCAATTTAATGGTATAAACAACAGATAAAAGCCTGGAATGATGGTAATCAAACACAAGTTAATCTGGCTTCGATTATTCGTATGTGTTTTACCACATTTATACTTTCTAAATCTAACTGCACACATGTATAGCGTTTGTACTTGTAGTAAGTTCGTGTGAATTGGCTTTCTTAACAAATGTCAGGAAGGCTCCTGCCACAAGCGGGTCTTTAATTGTTTGCCGATTTAGGTCTATCTCAAAATGTTTCAAGTTACTGTAAAATATTTAAGGCAATGGACAGACACAATTACAGCCAAAATCCGGATGTTCGTGTTCTAAATTACAGTACAATGCATGTTACCAATACATTGGGAACACGTAACACAATCCCTGGTGGCAGCAATTGTGGATTGTCCTAAGTTCTTGTACGTGCGGTTTTCAAATGACCAATAACTGTATTGTATCATATACATTGCTTTAAGCGTATTCGTTACCGATTCAGGTATGCTTCATTATGAAAACTAAATCAAACATCATAGTAAACTGTGAATTTCTATCATTTTCGATACGCCAATGTGTGGGATTTGTTTTTCCTATGTGACATCGTCGCCATATCGGATTAAACAACCTCAACTAAACGATGCTTCATGTTTTCGGCATCGTCATCTTGAGTCAGCGTAAAACATCAACCAATCAATCTTGATATCGTTTTTTGTGTTGACAGGAAGTTCATTGCTTTGAGTCCTTCAGCCAAGAGACGTCAAATGAAGTCTCGTCCTTTATAAAAGGCAGATATTCTTGAAAATGTCAAAGACGATTGGGCTTTTGGGCAGAATCAATCAAACCAGGACACAAGACCATTGAACCCACAATGGCATTCAGGGTAACGGAAATAGAAACTCTCATTTTTTCCTGAACTGTCACAAAGTTACATCATTAGTACGTTGCGGTGAACACTGAGTTGTTAAAAGAAACGAGTACTCATTTCCATTCCAGACAAGCGTATTGCTCCTTCTACTTAACGACATTTCGTGTTTATCAAGGAGTAAAAGTAAAAATTGATAAACTTAACGTCTTTGACGTTATTCAAAGACGTTAATCGTAACAACAGTAGAAAAAACATGTAATGATTTGCTAGGATTATTGGGAGGAAGTCAGAGACGACATGATTACTGCTTTGATTCAAAATCTAAAATCTAGATTTTTTTGTTTTTTTATTGTTTATCTTGCTGATGTTTGTCACGATAAAGCAATTCAAAATTACATGTTTTGTTTCTGGGAGAAATGTTTGTTTTTAAAAAAGTAAATGACGAAGGTGTGAATTTGCTCCAGGGATTTACAACAACTTGTTAATACCTTGACAAATAGCCTCCAGAATTTGAATATATAGAACACTGTTAAATATACAAAACACACACACACACATAGGTCTACCACATATAGTCATTGAATCCTGTAAATTCTCTTGAATTATATAAACGGCGATATTATCCGAGATTAATCATATATAGAATACATCTATAATAAATTATCATTTTACGCGTACAGTCTTTGTCCAAACAGACTTTGACGAAACCATTAACTGTCTCTAAAATTAACCACTTGTTCATACAAACGGGCCCATCTATCACTACCAACGCTGTTTAAAAATGATTTGTCATTTTCTGCTGATACCCATTGCTACCACGCCGGACCATTTTAATAAGCTAAAAAACAACTCGGTATTACTCGTTAATAAAAATGTTCTACATACACTGTAAAATGTAACCCGTAAATTTTACGGTAGAATACTGGCAGCTGGGCTGCCAGCTTTCTACCGTAAAAATAAGGGTAGACCGTAAAATCAACTAGCCACATTCCTAATCAGTGAATGTGAAAAAACATTATGAAATCAGCAGGCTAAGAAATACAGGACTTAAATCGTCAACCCCAGCATGGATCTGTTAATGTAGATTTTCAAATGTTATGTACCCCCAACGAAATAGTAAAACTGACTACTTCTGCAAGTTGACAAACATAGATTTATTTGAAAAGGACAATATTTTTCTTGTATTAAATCGCCTACGGCGAGATTCGAACCTCTACCCTCCCATACAGGAGCTGCGCAGAACTATATGCGCACTAGCCATAACCGTAGCCTTTAACCACTACACTAACTACAAATATGAAGCGATGGCGGCCACATTTCCATGCCTTACTAGCGCTTCGGTGTGCGCATGCGCGCTTCCGTTTTTTTTCGCAATGACGTATTTTGGACGAATCCTTCACGGAAACAACCGAGGAGATCAGATCTCGTTAGCTCGGAAACGACAACTCTGTCTCAAAGTTATTTTACGGTACACTACCGTAAAGCTTCCACTGAAGTATAAAACGGCAATTTACCGTTATTTTTAAAATATTCTACTGTAGAATTGACGGTAAACGGTTACAGTGTAGCTCTAAATCAAGAGTAATGAGAACTACATACTTCATTTTGCCTTTGGAAATTTAAAGTATCTCCAATCTTTGCCTCTAATTTCACGGACAGCGATCATTTGACTGTATTGAGAAGACGGATTTCACAGAACGAGGCAGTCCATCAATAGTTACCCATCGGAAGTATTAGAGAGACGGAAATTGGAGACTCGGTTAAATTCCGGAACCTTCTCATACTGTATTTTCCTACCAAACGTCACTACAATGGACTTTTTACGACTGTTGAAAGTTGTGACAAATTTGGGATTTGTTAAGATATTACTGATGGGTGGAATAGTTTGGTTCATCAGGATATTGTCACACACAATGAATTATCTTTCCAAGACATATTTACCACTATGATTTCACAGCGTGGCCTGATGTCAATCAGCCGTATATACTTTATAACGACAAAAAACACCTCTAAAAGAAGATTATATTCATAAATCAATATTAAAATGTTAAAAAAACGATTTTGCTAAGTGAAAAATTATATTTAGATAAAATCATATAGAAAACAAAGGAATAAAATCTTTCAAAAAAGAAACGAAACGAGAAACAATTTTGACAAATTCTATATACACACAAGGTTAAAGCTAACGTATAGGAAAAAAAGACATTTAAACTTATAACCAAAATGACTTGTCTATATCCCTCATCCTTTGAATGTACCATTATAAAAGTTAGTTTTTCTATAAAATCGATTGTAATTTCACTTGCTTGTAAACATAAGACCCTTGATGTGTACATCAAATAAGATATTTACATATTAAGTTCAATTTACAATAAACATTTTACAATAAAAGTAAAAATCACTTTTAAATTAAAAAAACGAAGGTGCTACGAATGATTTCCTTAGGATGATTCAAAATTGCACAAAGTTAATCATCTGCCTAATATCTCAAGATTTGACTAGTTTCCAGCAAAAGATCAGTTCTATGTAAGTGTCCCGAGAATGTCAACTGAAAACTTGTCCTTACTTATTTTCATTTTCAAAAATTCAGTGTTGAACATTTTTTTAATTCAAAAACTTAAGACTTGACCATTTTACCATATGGTTTAAAAACACAATAATGTTATATCTGGACTGAGCGACAATATTTTTGTCTAAAAGTGGCTAATGACTGTCTAGTTATGCTAATAATTTGAAGGACAACAAAGAATCGCAACACACTTAGGCCATGTGTCCTTTTAAAAACACGTTTTCATGAACGTAGGAAAAGGCAACATTTTAAAGGGAAATTGCATTAGCTAAAAGTATCAATATATCTAAAAAAAAATACGCTACTTATATGGCGGCGTTTCCAGGTCTAGTGGGTGGGGAAACCGGGTTCTTTGTCCGGAGGAAACCCCGACATTCGGCTAGTACCGGGTAACTCTTCCCCTTACAGTGTTCTAAAATATAACACAAATAACGACGCCTCATCCTAACAATGCTTTCAAAATATGTTTTAAAATTTTCGCTCTCAATGATATGGATGAGAATATCCACGCATTGCTCCTACCAGCCATTACATATTCTGAATCATTATAGGATATCAACTGTTCGCTGATAAACTACTTAAACACTTGGTGAATGTTAGAGTTTGTGGGAGAACAGGAGCTTGACATAGAAGACATGGTAGTTTTATCCAACAAAAGCGGCAGTGTTAAATTATATTGATTAACTTTGCCACCTTTAACAACCCAGTGTCCAGCACAACAGACTGATGATGTAACTTTGTGACAGCTCCGAAAAAAGTTAAGCATTTCAATTTCCGTTTCCCTGACAGTCATTGTCGGAATCCATGAGTTAGTCTACTGGTCTGGATCATTAAAGGTCCACTGGCTCATTCCTCTTTGGAAAAAATAACTCCCCGCAGAACATTCTCGTTAGCTAAAACGAGACTTCATTTTACACCTGCTGACTGTACGACTGAAAGTGATGGACTTCCTGTCAACACAAACCAAAGATTACTAATGACCAACTGTTAGAGAAAACACCAGAGAGTAATGAATGCAGACCTCGACAGTTACTACTGGAAATACATTGTCGTCGATCCTTAGGTTTTTCAAGGTCCTTCAAACGCTCAACTTTTGAGAAACGGAAATTGTGAGAAAGTCAGGCGTTTTACAGTCCATGTCGCCTTATGGTTGACAATGTTAAATTTTTAAGTGCTTTGCAGCTCTTCTCTTTGGATTTCTTTAATTAAGTGTAACTGTCAGAGATGACGAGTGCTTCGACAACACTGACTAAATATATGACAGAACATTCGAACATGTATTGATTAAATTCATGGGTATAATTCACATAATTTGCAGCACTATCTGGATTCCGGGCTTGACGTCGAAATACAAAATCAGTTCCATTTCCAAAACATACATTGAGACTTTCGTCCGCTGAGTCGAACATGTTACAATCAATAACACTCAACAAGAACAATGTTTATTGATTAAGATATGGTGTCAAAGTTAATCGTTTTTCCCGCCTTGAATGCTCTGACGCGTCATTTCAGGACGGAAAAACAGCAGATCCCTTTTCACATGTCTTTGTCATTTCACTACAGATAAATCGAACACAATCTATTAGAGAAGGAGTTAAAACGTCTGCACCTTTCTCAAAGAGATGACGAATTTTAGAAGCCATGTCTTTGTTTATTTCGCAAACAACATCAACATTTATAACCCACCTCTTACCCACACGTTACAGTTACATTCAGGTGAGGTTTATAGGTCAGTTTGGTTGATTTAAGAAGAGATAAACATTGAATGGAACAACTATATAACCGAAGAAAAAAAGTTTCGACTAACGGAGCAAGACTTTTGGGAGATCCCTAAAGCAATAGGCCAGAACGTTAACATTGTATCTCTTTTTATCTTATTGAAAAGCTGCACTTCTTTGGTCCCAAGTCCCAGAATATTACGTTGGTGTTGTCCGCCGTTCAATAGCCGTCAGCTTTTTTCCAGATATCGTCAGAATAATTTTTCGCAGCTTGTTGGTGGAGTCCTTTGTTTCTGATGAACTACATGTATCCATGTTTGTATGTCCACTAATTGGGCAATCTGTTCATTCCTTCTTAGACATTTGCATGATCTCTCTAAAACCAATTTGCATTTTAATCAATATTAATATTGAATGCAAATTCAAATAATAATCTTTTTTATTTTACATAACCAATCAAGTATAACTCAAAGCATTCTGTAGCGGTGAGATATCCTGTATGTGTTGAGATGAAACAAGTGACCGTATGGAACACTTAACGAGGACTTCGCATCGATATCGTCGAGTTAGACAGTTATGCTTCAGCGAAATAACCTTATAAGTCGCTATACTGAGTGATTGACACGTGTACAGTTGTCAATTGATTAATTTTGTTGACAATAAATTCTGATACTTTCTTCTTAAATATCTCGCGTATAGTATTATAACAAATGCGCAATAGATTATATCCTGAGCTATGCAAATTGTGGTTAAAAGGAAGGAAACGCCACGGGGTGAATTTGCAGTGCATATAATGATTAAACCAGCCACACAGAATCAACAATTATTCAAGGAGTCTATACTTTGTATTAACTCGAAGACATTTATCGCCGTTTGTTTTGATTTAGAAAGTAGGCGGACAAGTTTATATATCTTTTATGAAACTAAATTCTGTCTTTTTATTATTCCTTCGACAAGACCAAATGAAAAGGAACTCAATTAACACTTTGTATAAGGGTGTAAAAAATCCTACCAGAAAACATCTTTTTCCTCCGCCCATTTCCAGCAGTCTCCATTCAGATAAATAATCTGTTATTTCTTGCTGTAAATTTCACGGACAGCGATTGCTTGACGGTGTTGGAAAGACGGATTTCACAGTAAAAAGGATTTCATCAATAGTCACCTATCAGGAGTATCTGAGAGACGGAGATTGAAGTGTCGGTTTCATTCTGGAACTTTCCCATGCCGCATTATTTCTACCAGACATCATTACAATGGACTTCTCACGACTGTTTAAAGTTGCTTGAGAAGATGAAGTGAGTTGGTAAATTGACAACATTCAATCAATATTACCCAATGTAGAGTTTGTTTGATACCTCACAAAAGGGGTTTTAGCGGCCGTAGAGTGCAGCCATACAACGTTCCTTTGAAGATACGTAGAAAGAAAGAGTGTGACACAAAGTTTAATGAGAAAAGTAGCGAATTAACGATGTCACAAACTTACTGCCACATTAATATAAGCAAATTATTTTTATCCCTCCGACTGGGGTTACGATACTTTGGTAAAAAAAAGCATGAGACAATCTAAGTGTTTGTACTTTGTCTCGTAGCATTGATTGAGTACAGCATACATGTTACTTTGTACGCAATTAATGTATTTTTTAATTTAAATGTCTTTTACCGTGATATTCTTGAGTGAGAACCATATCGAAAGTTCGGCAATTGGAACTTCGATTTACCTGCGGATTCAGAAGTTAGAACCTCGTGAAAACCGGGCCAGGCTCATATTCATATGGAATAGACAATGGTTTCCGAATACATGGTACATAGGCAGGTCAATGTTCTATCAACCGACAAACTGAATCAACACTAATCGAAAGGGTCGCCATGTTATTGATTGGATGTTTCTTAGCTATATAGGTTAACGTCAAACATGGCAGACAACTTGTTTTAGTCAAAATCTCAACAAAGAATGACACATACAGTTTTCGACTTCATCAAGCCACTTGTTAGCCTACGGTGGTTTTGATAAACTAGCTAGACTCGCGCCGTTTTGAAGCTTGTGTGCAGTTTTGAATGGACAGCCGGGCGGGAACCCTCGAGTAATATTTCTAATTTGTACAAATGTACGGCCAGTTCTCACGGTGCGATTTGTAGTACCGACTTTTAGCATTCGACTGAATCGCACGAAAACAGGGAGGTTGGTCCGATTTTTGTAGCATCCAGCAGGTTGTTATCGAGTCGCATGAAATAAAGAAAGTCATATTTTCACACTACAAATCGCATGCGAAGACCAATCAAATCGCTTCAAAATGCAAAATACGAGTTACTCCCCTTTGCACCGATTTATATCTTCTGCGCCATGTTCGATCGATTCGAAACCGATACGAGATTGCATAATCTAGATCTAAAATACGAATCTGTTTAGTTCTCGACGGCTATATTTTAGACTTACTTTACCAGCGACACATAAATTATCTCTCACAAGTTAAGCAAATCTACGTCACTTCAAGATCTCATGTTCACACTTACGGCGCTATTCCCTAGCGAAGAATTCACGCGAGAAAACACGATATCCGAGACCCGTCGCATCCGACCTTGATGTATTCGATTTTTGCCGTATGTTTAAAATTACGTCCAGTCGGTACAACAAATCACACGGTGAGAACGGCCACTGTTTTTTATGTAAACAGTATTCTTGATTTTCGCGGCAAGTGTGCCTTTAATATTTACCACTATGTATACGTCGAAAAATATTTTAACAGAAATTTAGTCATCCCAGGTTGACTAGAACAAATAAACTTTAACTGCCCATCTAAAAGTCTAAGTATTCACACTCTATTTGATATCCCAAAATTTATGGATTAAACGAGACCTAACATAGGTTGAAGTTTGGTCTTAATTCTATCGAACTGTCACGAGTCACGGAGGGATAAAATGAGATTGCGCCAGAGCTAGCCAACAGTCAATATTTAAACTAGAGGCTGATGAAGTTGCAGCGGGGCAACTTCAAGGTCCGGGATCCCCTGTTAAGTTTTTATCAGTTTGTTTTTCGTTATATCGTAATTATTCGCCACATCGAGACAGAAATCTCTGAAATAAAACCTAAAACCGGGAAATTGAATATCTATTTGGTTATATTTTTCAATCATAATTTGCCTTAAACATGTTTAGCACTGTCTCTGATATTTTCACTTTGGTAACGTACTATGTATTATTTATATAATGTCACATCAAGTTGTACAAGATTAGGTCTGTCTTCTTGAACATAGCAGTTACGGCCTTTGTCACTAAATCAATGTCGCCCTTGGTGTGAAAACCATAATTGATGTTAGTCGCTAAAATAACTTACAGTTTGCTGTAAGTTTGCTTGCGAGCGCCAAATAACATTGAAATTTGTCATTAAGCCAGTTTTGGTTTTCTGGAACATTTAAAGGCACACTTGCCGCGAAAATCAGGAATATTGTTTACATTAAAAAAGAAAGACCGTATTCTGTATTTTTCCCAGACAATATAAGTTAGGAACTTTCTATTTTTACCAAAATTTAAAAGTTTGGACGTCACTTTGTATTTTTAATTTGAATTTGAAAATTTGAATTGTTACGTACCCGGAACGTAAACAAACCGATCTGCCCCCTATTGGCGATTTTATGTTTCAGTCGAGTGAGTGAACTAACGGCACAGTGTAATTTTACGTAGGCCTATTTGTCTGAGAAATACAGACTGACGATCGGTTAACAGCGACTGGAAAAGCCTGCTGATAATTGTTTGAGTGTAGACCACAGATACAAAGGCCTGAAATCAGGGTAATCCAAAACGAAAGTTGGCCGACACTGATCGTTGTTGTTGTAATCAGGCTTCGATTCTTCGTTTGTTTTTCACCCCATTTTTACAGTCTAAAGCTAACTAGACATGTTTTATGTGTACTATGTTTAAGTTTAGTGGTATTAGTCGTAGTAGCTCATGTAAATTGGTTTTCTTAGCAAATTTAAACAGGCTACGGCGGCAAGTGTGCCTTTAATCTCTATACGTGAATAATTGCGCAAAAGTTCTATTATGGTCTTAAACTAATGAGCGATTGATTGAGACCTTGCATGCTATTTCTTTTCCTAAAATATTGGGCCTATTTGTATCCTCGATGGTGAAAATATCCGTTTATCATGTTACTTACCAAGATTCTATCAATAAAATGCACATCTTTCATTAACATCCTAGGTTTTTGTCCTTAACTTGATATGGGTTTATGTCTGTGTGGCCGAAGATCTTTCTTATAAATATTTGAACATAGTTTTATTAACATCATATTTTTAAACAGTCATATTTTATTGAGTTTTTATTGAAACGGGTTGATTTTCACACAAGGCATAGACCTTGATCAACACTATTGGTATGTCAAATTTAAAGTTGATATCTGAAAGCAATTTGGAAAAACTCAAGTTTTTAACTTTTTAATAAAATTCAATATGGCGGCGAAACCGTTGATCCAATCAAAAATTACCTGGCAGTTCAAAGATGAAGAAAAATATTGTCTATCTAAATTTAAAAAGCCGATTGCTTTATTAGAAAAATTAGCTGAGATATGACTCATTAAATTTTTCAAAAATTCAAAATGGCGTCTTGGTCACGTGACTTGTTGCACGTTCATAAAACTTTGGAATTTAATAGATCTATAATAGGTCTACAAGCATGATATTTATCGTTAAGTTCCAATAAATGGTTTTCTAGATATTGCATTTTTTTTAAAAAGTTAAAAACATCATAACTTTGACGAATAAAAGTCTGTTATGAATTTTCGAGGAGATTCTTGATTTGGACAACTTAGTAGTCCTCCGACTTCTACTAAGTGTATGTGAAATTTGAGCTAAATCGGATGAACGGTTTCAGAGAAGAAAAAATTTGGGCAAATACGCCTTTTTTAAAATGGCGGACAAACGGCGTAGCGTAGCGACAATTCAGAAAAAATGGACCTAGATAATTTGTTTAAGAATATGTATGTGAAAGATGAGAGTCGTGTCTAGAAAACTGTTTGAGTTATATCACCTACAAAAACCGTGGAAAACAAATAAGAATAATAATAATAACTAGAACTGTACACGGTACAGGTCTGCGGCTTCCAGTAATTCCACTGGAGTTAATTCAATAATGCGATTGAGTTGGTTTACAACAACAATTTTTAATCAACTGAAAAAAATTAAATACAATGCTAAATACTTTTGATGAAAGCTGTTGTTTTATAATTATAAAAACAATATATCTGAACGTGTGTATGAATTTCATAAATCTATTCTCGCTTGCTGCTCTATATATAATATAACCACTACTTGTAAACGGTCTGGATAACAGAGGGAAGATGCCTATTTGTATATGGTCTGGACGGTAGATGCTTAGCTCACATCAAAGGGAACCGCACTGCTGATAAGAGCTGGTGTCTTGTGTACAGAGTAAATAATCAAGGCAGAGTTACTATAAAACCTTATCTCTTTGTTTGTAGATTAAACTTAATATCTGTACCACTGTTTTTAATTTGGTTAAAACGTTGTTAATTGATCCATGAATAGTTTTAATCAATTTAGAAATATTGTTGCAGTTTGAAAAAATCCTTGTTTGAATAGAATAGGACAAGTAGAACCGATTTTACAATTTTAATATTATTATCATGAAATCGAAAGTAAGGAAAACTCATTTTAACTTTATTCAAAATCCACTAGCAGTAGATGATTGAAAATGTACATCAAGGTTAAGCTCTAGTACAGCTTTAATTTTCCAAAGTTTCATTAGTTTGCAATAAATATATTTTCAGCCGTTAACATTTTACGTCAACTCTAATTAAACGATATTTTTAACCAATCAAAATAAAAAAAGTTCTTGATATAAATTGATGAAATTTGTACAGTGTTAATGTCTGTGTATAGACTTTATACTTGCAAAGTTTCAACTTCATTGATTACATTGTTTGGAAGTTATTGGGTTTTATAGATTTTCGTAACAATTCAAAATGGCGGCCAAAGTGTTGGTCCAATCAAAAACTTGTAAATGTATTGAACATGCGCAGTCTCTCTGTTAAGTCAATGGTGGAATTCCCGTTGTCCTATCTCTCATTATAGTTAAGATAGGAGTCTATAAATTTTTAACATTCAAAATGACGTCACGGTCACATGACTTAACATTCGCGCGGTAAGACGTCATTTTGTGGTATAAACCTTCTCTGAGTTCGTCTATGCCGAGTTTCAGCTTTATCGGAGAGATACTTTCTGAGATAAAAAAAAATTTATGACATAAAATTTTTCGACCAATGAAAATGTAGTAATAATTTCCCGGATATTCACGAAAGTTATAACTTTTCTTGGCAGTGACCTGTACTAACTGTATATGAAAAATCAGCTGCATCGGTTTAGCGGTTTAAGAGAAGAAACTTTTTTAAATTTAAATTGATTTTCGGGTTATTCCAAGGTTACAAGAAAAATATGTCAAGGTCGCACCCACATTTTTCACATCAGATGAAGAAGGGCGATGCTCATCAGTAGTTTAAGTTTCACGATACTGGCTGTTACGGTTTTAGAGTTATGCGTTACACAAATTTGGCGGAAAAGAAAAATAATAATAATAATAATAATAATAATAATAATAATAACAATCAATACAATAATAATAGGCTTCCAGCTTTCTGCTGGAAGCCTAATAATACGGAAAAAGCAGAACGATTTCAATAGGTATCCCCACCAAGTTGGGGATCCCTAATGACGAAAGGGTGTATGACAACCATAAGAACAAACCCCTGTTTACGATGATCGTAACATCGAGGGTGGTGTGGGGGGGGGGGGCATTTTATCCCTCCGTGACTCGTGACAGTTCGATAGAATTAAGACCAAACTTCAACCTATGTTAGGTCTCGTTTAATCCATAAATTCTATCTCTCTGTCACGAGGTCACTTCGGGATCCAATGAGATGTTTAAAGCGTTCATACACCCTTGAGTTAAAAGGGAGAAACAAAAAGGAACAATGTGGTTTTTCAGTATGCAAACATCTCATTTATTTGTTTTTAGCATAAATGACTGAACCAAGTGTACTAAAAAGGATTTACTCAGCTTTAACCTTAGCTTCTTTCGAGTTTAAAACTGGCACAATTTATACTGCATTCAGCAAAGTCTGAGCAAACCGCCCTTCATGGTGAACAGGTTTGTTATAAAATTTAGCAAACACCGAGGCTGAACTCCAGCCAACGGTTTTCAAAATAGCGTCAATAGGTAGATGAGCTTTCCTCACAGCACTGCTGGAAGCTGACCGAGTACTGTGCGGTGTGAAAATGGACAGATCCACCCCCGCACTCTGAAGAACAGTACGTAACCATCGAGAGATAGTTTCTTTACTCACAGGTTTGTATGGGCGAACATAAGAGAGAAACAATCTTGTTTCATTTAAACGGAAAGGAGATGTTCGTTTTATGTATTCTTGAAGGCAGTTCACAACACAAAAATTCTTGTTATCCGAATAAGCTGGAAAAACCAGCTCTGGTAAATTATAACCGGGCCTTGTCTGCTTGACTGGGTCGGCGATACGAAATTTAGCAACATTGTCGGATATAGACATGTTCCTCAGGTCCAACATATGGATTGACTGAGCCCTTTGTCCAGATAACAGACTTAACAACATGACAAGTTTCAGGGTAAGTGACTTTAAACCAACGGAAGTTGCAGGCGACAAGGTAGCGAGATAATTAAGCACAATTTTCGGGTCCCAGGTGACGTTGTTACGCGGTAAGGCTGGTCTGTTCTGAAAAACGCTCTTCATAAATCTTGAAACCAACGGATGTCGGCCGATGGGAATATCTCCCTCAGAGATAAAAGCTGAGAGTGCCGATCTGGCGGAGTTAATACAACAGTATGAGAGACCCTGGTCATACAGATCTGTCAAGAAATCCAGGACATTTCCCAAAGTCGGTTCACGACAACATGTGAGCCACCGGCGAATGTATGTGCAATACTGTTTTCGTGTAGACGCTCTCCAACTTTGCAGTATGATTTCTGTAACCCTGCTTGAAACTCCTTGCTTCCGGTACGCTTGCCTGATACACAGGCTGCCATCAGACGCATCTGGGGGAGAGAGTGTGTGTGTCCCGGCTTGAAAGGAAGGAGAAGTGTTGACTTGTCTCTCGGTAATAACAATGGGCACATCACCAACATATGAAGGAGCTTGGAGAACCAAGACTGAGTTGTCCACACTGGTACGACCACTATGCCTTCTGTTCCCTCCATTTCTATTTTCTGCAGCATCCTGCCAATTAGAGAAAAAGGTGGAAACGCATAAAAATAGTGACCGAGCCAACTTATTGAGAAGGCATCCGTAGTTATTGCCCCTGGGTCAGGTTGCCATGATACATACTTATTAAGTTGCGTATTGAGCCTTGAGGCAAACATATCTATTGTGGGCTTGCCAAAAAGAGTAATTATATTGTGAAAGATTTCAGGGTTAAGTCTCCATTCCGTATTATCGTGAAATATTCTAGATTCACGATCTGCGACAACATTGGTTGCAGACGGAATATGTACTGCGCTCAGCCATATATTTCGCTCTATGCACCAGTCCCATATTTCTCTACAGGATGTATAACAAGTTTGTTTTATACCACCCATGTTATTGATGTATGCCACTGCTGTGGTGTTATCTATCTGCATTCTAACATGAACGTTTGTCAGATTACTGCAGAAAGATTTCAAGGTGAGATATGCAGCCAGTAACTCGAGGCGATTGATATGTAGCTTAGACTCTAAATGTGACCAATTGCCACCAGTATGTCGGCTACCGAATGTTCCGCCCCATCCGCCCCATCCAATCAGTGACGCATCTGTTGTTTAATTATAGGTAAACTAACTGACATGTCCAATGAATTCAGCTCAAATCCTAGAAATGTCGACTGTTGTGAAGGCAGGAGAGCCGATTTCGTGCTGTTGACCACGAAGCCCAGTTTTTGGAACAATGTCATCGCCAGATGCGTACGGCTTTTACATAGCTCTTCGCTTCGATGCATAATCAGGGTATCGTCAATATATCCCATGCAATTAATGCCTTGTTTGCGTAAATGGGAGTAGATAGGCTTGGCAATTTTTGTGAAAAGGCGGGGCGCACTCGATAGGCCCTGAGCAAGGCAAGTGTACTGAAAAAGAGAGCCTTTCCATTCAAATCGGAGATATTTCCTATGAGCCTTACATATATATTTATGGACACTAAAACACACGGGCACAGGGAAAATCTTCTTGTCTAAAATAACCACGGAGACAAGTTTCTAATTGTGTTAAAAAGAGGTATATCATTTAGACCTTTATACCCCATCATAAATTGTTGTAATAAAGTAAACCTATGATATTTCATTAGGTTGACGACTGACAGGAGCTTGGCCTTAGTCAGTAGAATTTTCTGGAACACTTTGTATTACATTGACAATGCTTACGCATCTTAAGCTATAGTAAGAATATCGTCAGACTATATATTATGCCCCCCCCCCCCCCATACCCTTTCCCAGAAAACCTAGGTAGAAGGCAGACAGGGGAGTTTAGCCCTGGTCACCAAATAACCATTTAGATACTGGTTGTTGGGGATTACACAGGGATTTGTACCTGTCCGCCAAATCGGGCTTGATGAGTTTCCGCCGAAAATGACAGAGGCTACTATTAGCCTGGGACATCAGAGTCAGGCTATCCAATACAAGAGACAAACTGGACTTGAAGTCGAAGGTTGTTCCACTGGTTTTGTCTTGATGGATGTTGTCAGCCAACCTCATCAGGGGAACAGCGGCGTGACACAGAGGGGAATGAACCATCCGTTGCAAACGCAGTTCTCTGGATCTGGCCCCACGAGAAATATAGTCCCATAATTCTCTATTGATTTTGACATCGTTGAATCCATCAACATTATCAGGCCTTGAGTATTGACTTAGTAGAGACTTGCTTTTCTCTTCAGGTAACTTACTTTTGGCAATGCGCGTGACAACATTTGCCAGCTTGTCCGAGGAAAGCGGGTGACCTGCTTTATCCTCCTCGTTGCCATAGTGTTTAGATAGTTCATCAAGATAATCATCATCTTCAGTTTTATGTGGCGAGTTGTTGCAATACTAGGCCTGTCATTTTGACATGTTGGGTCGTCATTCATGAGCAAATCAGCCAGTCTATCGCCATCGTAAGAGTCACATTTCTGACTAGCTGGTATCTGAAAGTCATGTTCAGAATCTGAACGATAGGATTTTACTGACTCACTGTCGCTGATTTAATGATCACTTCGTGACATTGCTGACTGAATAGACTCTACTACAGTGGTCAGTTGGGCCAGTTGAGTTTGATTTTGTTTCTGAATTTCCATAAGCATATTCATCTCTGTTGGATTAGGGGTTTTAGTTTTAGAAGATTTGCCTTTATTTGCCTTAGCGAGAGTAGGTTCAGGACAATGCATGGACGTGTCGCCCAGGTTAATAGCCCGTGACTCAGTTTTCGGTGTGGCCGCATTGGCACGAGTCCGTCTGCCTTGGCTTGGGCCTGGGCTTTCGGCCTGGCTAGATTTAATTTCATTCCCAGTGTCTAGGAAGGATTCTACCGGTGTAAGCTGTAGCACGTCCTCCTGGCGTGACGCCATTGTACATGTGCTTTTGGAGCAAAACCGGTTTGACGAAACCTGTGACAGGTTAAAGAGGTAAAAATCCTTAGATTTCCAGCCTAAACCAAGTATTTAAACGTTTGCCCTGTGTTTGAAAAAGAAAGTTCAATGAAAAACCTGATGTTCCAATGATTGGGTCAGCTTACCAGGCTTAAAACACAGAGCTCAAAAAAATGCTGCCGGCTAGTTTGAGGGTTACCAACGCATTGACTGTTGGCTAGCTCTGGCGCAATCTCATTGGATCCCGAAGTGACCTCGTGACAGAGAGATAGAATGTAGAATAAATGCTATAACATTTTCATTTTTTCCTAGAACTCAAAACCTATTCAATGATTTTAGTTTTAAACCTCGTCACTTGATATATAAGCTGCAGAGAATCTTTTCAGCAACAATTGAGAGATGTTCTGTGTAAATAGAACCACATTATTTAACAATATTGTATTTCAAGCGAGTTATCGCATTAACTTATCTAGTCGTATGTTTGCTTTTATTAATTGTTGTTTAAATTGTTTAGTAACTTATATATCGTTTATTGCCTGTCTTAAATTTTATGTTTTTGTTATCGAAACTGTGAGTCGACATTGTGTCTGTTGGATTTCGAAATAAATAAATAATGTAAACGAACTAAGGATAATCCACACTTGGTGCCACTATGGATTGTGTTACATTAACTCACCTACTGCATCTGGGTAACATACATTAGACTGCAGTTTAGAACAGTAACAGTCGATTTTGGCTGAAAATTGTGCTTATTACTTCAAATGTTTTACAGTAACTTAAAACGTTTTAAAACAGACAGGAAATTTCTCTCGACTGCATTTGTTAAAAGCAACCTAAATCAGCAAACTATTAGGATTGTTTATCTTATATAGTACTTTTTCAGCTTTGGGAAAACCCGGGTTCTATACACAAAAAAAGTTAAGCACCCCCCCCCCTGGAAATCTCCACCGACCGATACAATCATTGGTGTAGGGAGATTGTTGGCAAACTAATGTTACAGAAACGATTGTGATCATAAAGAGCAACATTCTGGCGATAAGAAATAACAATTAATGGCAATAAGCTATACAATTTATTAAGGATATCGTTTATAGCCAAGTCAATAGTATATTTTAACAAACTAAAAAGATGCTTGTAAGTATGAAACTTCAGAGTCCATCTGGCTTCATAGGGCGAACATATTCAAGTAAAAAATGTCACTTTGAGTGTGTAGAACACATCCCTATAGCATTGCAAGCATTACCATATACCGCAGGCGTAGAGCGACTTAGTATATAGGCAATGTAACCGTGACCGCCATCTTGTTTTTACGAGTGACTTCCGGTAGGATCTGTCAGTGCGATCGCCGATGTCTGGGTCCGGTCAGTTTCTTTATATTCTGCTTTTAGCTGGGGCGATTGCATGTAATTTTTATTTTCCTCAGTGATTACTGAGTCTTTCTAAATCCTCATTTAAGCCTGACATTGTCTGAATTTCTTTCACGCTAGGGAATTCCCTTTCACAACTAATTACGCTGAAAGGTATTTCCCCACTTTGACATTAAAAAAACATATGATCTAAATTCCGCGTTTTGTTGAAATTTGGCAGGAATCTAGCCAACTATACGTAGAAATAGTGTGCAAAGTTTGACATAAATGCGCCAAGTAGAACTCTTAATTTTTTTGCTTAGATGACAGCTCCTCCAAATACATACTGAGTCCCATTGACAACTATTCATAAATCATAGTTTACTGGGGGTTTTATTTTCTTCTTTAACCAGCTATTGCCACAACTTTCTCTGATTAACCCTTTGCATGTACGAAGTGGAAATTTACTAAAATACTAGTGGGAATGGGATTTTTAATATTGGATTCATGTTAATAGCTGTCATAAGTGGGATGGTTGGCGGGAACTAACAGAAGGTTGAGCATTTCTATCTCTCCAGCAATTTGTGCCACTGTGCAAATTAAGTAATCCTTTATGTGGTGTAAAAGATAAATCAATCAACCAATCATCGGTTAATAGTTTCCCCCAAACTTCATAAAAAATATATCTATATAAAATAAACTACATGGTTCGAAAAATCACTCAGGTCTCAGACATATTTTTTATCAAAACAACAAATTCTATAATTGTCTGCATATGACTATCATGTGACAAATTTAAACAGGTCCAGGTATAAAGTTTGGTTTATATACATATTTTATATATTATTCATATATTTTTTTCAGGTCGCCAACACTTATGATGGATAAGAGAGGGCCAAAATTGTTACTGGGCTTAAATTTTGAAAAATAATAGACTGGTTAAACATGAGCAAGTCAGAAGTAGTCTTAGTTGGAGGACAATGCAAAGTTAAAGGAGGGGAAATCTCTAGAAATACATAGGGATTATCGTCGATAACAACCTTCAAAGTACTTAAAACATTTCACGTCAATTACGTCCAGTGACCCTCAAGCTTATAAAACAGACAGAAGTATGGCCTTTCAGTGGCTTATCTGTGTAGCCATTTTTCCGTTTTAGGATGACGTGATGTTGGTGTAGCTATTTTTAATCAACAGTGACGTATTTTTACCGCTCTCTAATGTATAATGGTAGATTTAGGTCCAAAAAAACATGGCGACAAACTTGAAGTGGGAAGATTGTCTCTGAATATATAGGTCAGTATGCAACCGTGCGCCATTGCTTAGCCAGCCATTGGCTAAATTGGATCACATGACTACTCTATAACGCACTTAAATTTTTATTCAACAATAATTGGATAAAACTAATGAAAAAATGGTGGCGGCCTTGTGAATGGCCTATGGAGCTTATTCTCTATTGTAACGCCACCTTCAAATTTCAATTATTCGCTTACGAGGGGATAAAACATACATTGGACAGTTGTTTTGGACTAAATGAGCTCTACTCTTTCCATCTAAACTAGTCTAAAGCTTAGATTTTCTTTCCCTTTAAATAGCTAAAACACAAGTTTAAAAGATCAAAATATTTGTATTTCTGTGCACAGATGAATGTACAAAAAGGGAGACAATGTTTCATTTAAAACAATAAACGAAATGTAAATATAGTACTGGGTAGTTGTGTAGCATATACAGTACACTACAAAATACAATAATAAACTGTTTTTTTTTGTTTTTCTATTTTCTTTGTGTCTAAAACATGACTATAATTATGAGATTTTAAATATTCCAGTTTCTGGTTCTTCACTCACCAACCAAAGGTTATTTCATCCCTATTGTTGTTGCGATAAGACTGAAATAATGTTAAATCTTTTCTCGCTCACTCATTCATATCCTTCCATTGGAATGCATAATGATCAAAATTCACTCACACATCTTTATTAGAATTTGATCATTTATGATGTATCATTGCAGGTGTGTGTGGGTCAGGCCTGTTATTTGCAAGTGGGGGGTTCAGAAAGTATCATTTAAGAGATTCAAATTTCCCTGTGTTCTCGTTTACTCATTCAGTAATTTCCCTGATGATGATTGCAGCTTGATATGTTTTTTAAGTTTTCAGCATAATTCAAATGTCAATATTTTCTCTTCAAATATTTATCATAAAACACTTAAAATGATAAACAATCTCATTGATTATGGGCACACCATCATATTCTTGTAGATCTGTGGTAACACCATGCCATTCTTGTAGAAATATTTCATAATTCAGTAATTTCCCTGATGATGATTGCAGCTTGATGTCTTTTTTAATTTTTCAGCATATTTCAAATGTCCATATTTTTTCTCCAAATATTTATCATAAAACACTAAAAATGATAAACAATCTCATTGATTTGGGCACACCACTCTATTCCTGTAGATCTTTGTTAATACCATGCCATTCTTGTACAAATATTTAACAAACACTTCGATGTGGTGAATATCATCCCCAGTCCCCAAATTTTGTAAGTTGAAACTCTAGTAGAGGTTGTCATATTTCTTTAAAATAATTGCACATTTATCATTTAATGCTTAAGAATATCACAGATTTCCATTTAAAAATCAATAAATTTTAAATATCAGATGACATTGCTTGTAAGAAAAGTGTAATTTAAGTTAAAAGTATAAGCAGGAGTTAAACTGTTAACTAAATAATACTAGAAACTTTGTATTTATGACCTTTTATTCAATTTTATCAACAGCCTCATTGCAATACATTAGATAATTGGTTTAGACCAGCTTTAATACGAATTGATAAGTCAACGTTAAGAATATCAGTATATATCGCAGATTTTCTTTTAAAGAAAATCAATAAATTTTAAATATAAGAAGAAATTGTTTGGAGGAAAAGTGTAATTCAATTTAAAATATAAGCAGGAGTTAAACTGTTAACTAAATAATAATAGAAAATTTGTATTTATGACTTTTTATTCAATTTTATCAACACCCTCAATGCAATCCATAAGATAATTGGTTTAGACTAGCCAAAACTTTGACCATACTCAATAGCTCTCGTTTTATCGAGAGCTATTGAATATGATCAAAGTTTCGGCTTTAATAACTGATAAGCTAACCTTTCTGTACAAACACTTTTACTTGTGAATTAAATGTTGCGATTAAACCTAACCGTCTGTTGGTTACTGGCAACCATCCCACTTATGGCAGCGATTAACATGAATCCAATGTGAAAAGCCCCATTCCCACTAAAAATTCCACTACGAACATGCTAAGGGGTAATCGGTGAAAGTTGTGGTGATAGCTTATAGTGGGAAATCTCAATAAACTATGATTTATGAATAGCTGTCAATGGGATTCAGTTAGGATTCAGTAGGTATTTGGAGGAGCTGTCAACTAAGCATATATGGTATATTTTAAGAGTTCTACTTGGCGCATTAATGTCAAACTTTGCACACTATTTTTACATATGATTGGCTAGATTCCAACCAAATTTCAACAAAACGCGGAATTTAGATCATATGTTTTTTTAATGTCAAAATGGGGAAATACCTTTTAGCGTAATTAGTTGTAAAAGGGAATTCCCTAGCGTGAAAGAAATTCAGACAATGTCAGGCTTAAATGAGGATTTAGAAAGACTCAGTAATCACTGAGGAAAATAAAAATTACATGCAATCGCCCCAGCTAAAAGTCGAATATAAAGAAAATTACCTGAAACTGGCCGGACCCAGACATCGGCGATCGCACTGACAGATCCTACCGGAAGTCACTCGAAAAAACAAGATGGCGGTCACGGTTACATTGCCTATATACTAAGTCGCTCTACGCCTGCGGTATATGGTAATGCTTGCAATGCTAACATCCCTAGAGCAGAAGGTCAATAGGGCGTATAGCCTCCATTAGATTCCAATCTGCGTCTCAACTCTCCAGTGAGACGTCGGATCTGTTGAAGAGGTAACTTAAGTATTTTACACCTTAAATTCAGAATCCTGTATCTGCTCAAACCCAGACCTTGTCCATTCAACATGGGTACCGCCATTTTGACAGTTTTAGGCTTACATATGCAGTCAAGCTCAAAAAGCGAACATGTGAACCGAAGGCTTGGTAATTAAAAGTATTTAAGCTCCCATTGGTTGACAACTGTAAACTTTTGACAGATAGTAAGGATCAATTAAGGGTTCTCTCATTCATTCTCTCTGCGTTTCTTTAATAAAGTCTAACTGTCAGATATTGGCATTGCCTGCAACAGATGGGTGCTTCATCTGGCTGAAGATATTACAAATTAATCTGCTGCCAGTCCAGATGAAAATTGAAGACTCGATTTAATTCAGGAATTCATACTGTATTTTTTCTACAGTCTTCTTACGATTTTCCAAAATTATTTGAGTAGATAAAATAAATTACTAAATTGGGAGAATTAAAATGATTGATTGATTAATGTATACACAAAGAAAAAAGTTAAGCACCCCCCTTGAAAGTCTGCACCGACCGATAAAATCATTGGTGTAGGGAGATTGTTGGCAAACTGATGTTGCAGAAACGATTGTGATCAGAAAGGGCAAGATTCTGGCGATAAGAAATCACCATTAATGGCAATAAGCTATACAATTTATTCAGGACATCGTTAACAAAATAAAAAAGATGCTTGTAATTATGAAATTTCAGAGTCCATCTGGCTTCACAGGACGAACATGTTCAAGTAAAAATGTCAATTTGAGTGTGTATAGCCTGCCTAAGTTTCCAACCTGCGTTTCATCCCTCCAGCGAGACGTCGGATCTGTTGAAGGGGTAACTGCGCGGATTTGAAGCTAATGGAGTTTCATACTTTAATGGCGATTTCTTATCGCCAGAATGTTGCCCTTTATAATCACAATTGTTTCTGCAACATCAGTTTGCCAACAATCGGCGCAGACTTTCCAGGTGCAGACTTTCCATGGGGGGGGGGGGGGGGGGGGTGCTTAACTTGTTTCTTTGTGTATATAATTTGACGTCAAGCTGGATTCGGTAACCATAAACGGTCTGAGGTGCCACATTTGTTTGGTTGTGTATATCGAATATTATTTGGTAAATGTTGACGGGGGCATTGGTGGATTAAGACTCGATTGATGTGAGCGGTAATATCAGGTAGTAACCTTAAAACATTTTCGTTTCCATTTCGTGTAACGACGGCTTTAAATTAATACACTCTGTCAGGGTTTTCCAAAATGTTGATTTGTATTGCACAGAAGCCTGAGTGAGTGTCTTTGATTATCAGGGCTGGTTTCACAATTTTAACATAATTTTAAGTAGAGACTTCGAGGTTAATTATTGATTGGTTTGTCAACATATTTGTTCTTGTCCTCAACCGTATTCTAAATTACAACCGTATTATCATATTATCGCTTTTGATTAGTGTACGATTATTTTTATTTTCTATTTTTGTCTGTAGTAAAACATTTTGTACATTCTGTCACCATTTGTATTCTGTTTTCATTTGGTTATACCGCATCGTATAAAAATATAGCCTATCCGAGGTATGTCACAGCCGACCGGAAAGGAGCGAACACAGCCGAGATTTGCTCCGAACGCATTCTCTCTCGTTCATTGAAATCTATCGGCAGCTCTGCGAGTTCAGTGCTTGAATTGGCCAAAGGATCTATCAAGATCTGTCGACTAAATATGTCTTAAATTCCAAAATCTATAAAAAAAACATGGCCGGGTTTCAGCCAATAACTTTTACAATAACCTAATTAGGTTTACAAAAGTGTATTGTAAATCATTGTATATAACAAATAAAGATAAATGTTCTTGAAAATCATATATTATATATAACAAATAACGATAGATGTTTTTGAAAATCATGTATTGTATTAAACAAATAAAAATACAGAATGCAGAAAAAGAAAAAATAGGCACATGCATAATAACCACAGATGTGGACAAAGAGTTGATGTATGATATACGGCAGAAATTTAAGAAGATTTCTCTGCAATATTTTCGACAGCATAAGCCAGTTGAAGGACCGTTGCGTCTTCAAATTTGCGTCCAGTGATCATCATACCGACAGGCAGACCGTCAGACCAGCCGGAGTTGACTGAGATGGAAGGGTGGCCTGTTACATTGAACGGAGCCGTGTTGATAATCGGGGCATTCGCTGCTAAAAGTCTTTCTGTATAACATAAATGAGAAACATACATGAAGTTAAAGTGGTCTGGGCTGCCAAAATTTCATTTCAGCGAAATAAGGAAATTATCTGCCTTTTTGTCCATTTTGTACTAGATCATATTAGTTATTGATGTTTTACCTGGGTAATTACTTAATGATACTCATATACCCTCAGACGAACAGTGTATAAGGAACATGAATTTATTATCTCTTTGTCAGAAAAAATCCAAGCACAAAATTGTTGGCCGAATTGTAATCATTTGTTCATACCTTTCGACAAGAATTTCGTCAAATTTGTCTTATAATTAAATATGTAAGGACCGTGTCAGCAAAGAATAAATTAACTTTGGGTTATTTTTAACTAACTTTATTATTTACTTTCTAAAACACAGAAACTTGATCAGTTGAAGACTTACTTTACTTGGGGTTATTTTGTTATATTTAGCTATTGGTTGGTAGAAACTGAACGAGCAGGTAGAAAAGGTTCATTTGAGGTTATATTCTACTGTTGGTGTTCTAATTTGACAGATATCAACCAGACAAGAATCAACCAGAGGGGAGAAATGTCTCCTCGTCTCCATTTCAGAAGGAATGTTAATATACTCAGTGCGGTTTGTTGCTGTCTAGGTTTTCCAGAATGCATTTGTCTAAGAAATTGGAGGGCCTCGGTGGCTCAGCGTTGCCAATTACACCCCGAACGTTGGTATTTCGCTCCGGGTAAAGATACTTCTAAACCTGACAGCGCCACCATATAAGTCAAATAATCTTGAGTGCCGTGTAATCCATCAATAAATCAATCTAAGAAACCGCTATATTACACTCCATATTAAAACCAAACCCCTAAGGCAATATTTATACTGTAGTAGTATTTTTAAGGGAGGGGGTTTTCATACACTTCGTAGCTTATCAGTGTTTTAATAAATTCTGCTACTTCGTCCCTGGAATCAATTATGTAACTCGGTTGAAACTCTACCTGCAAGAGTTGAGTCTGTCTTGGGAATTTTCTGAGCTGTTGTTGGTACTGTGGGCATAACAACGACATCAACATCATCAAAAACCCTGTCAATCTCTTCCGAGAGATAGCGAGAGAGGTTCTGGGCCTTGGCATAGAATCTTCCATGGTAAGCCTTATTCATGTATTCACTGACGATGGCGATTTGACGAAGGACTTCGGACATATCACGAGTTCTAGTAGCATACGCCTGACTCAGCTTATCCAACAGTGACGTCATATAGTGACCCTTCCAGCCAACCGTGTGCCCTTGATAAAACGTGTGACAAACAGCATGAGATTAAGATAAAGGGTATTTCATAATGAATAGAATTCAGCTGGCTTTAAACGTCATAAGAAAGAAGCATCCAAGTCTATCAAGTACCCGTGTAATAACCTACCTTTATCTCTAACCAGGGTTTGATAACCACCTTCAAATGCAATACCTGCCCAAATGTGGATAGCTGCAGAGAAAATTGCACGAACACTTACTATTTGAAAAAGAAAACTCAAGACATCGAAGTCAAAAATATTTAAAGTAGATACTAGCGTTTAGGTGGACTTGATATAGTCGACTGGGGCCACTGTCAGTGTCACGGGATTTTGTATATTTTTCAACAAAGAGTTTCCCTGGACACATCGTTAACGTGGACATCATTTAGATCAAGATTAAGGGACAGACTTTAATTTGAGAAAGTTGGGTAAACGTCATTTTAGATTGCGTACAACTGTGAAGCCACCAGGAGTAGGGATATGTTATGAGACGTACAACTGTGAAGCCACAAGGAGTAGGGATATGTTATGATACGTACAACTGTGAAGCCACAAGGAGTAGGGATATGTTATGAGACGTACAACTGTGAAGCCACCAGGAGTAGGGATATGTTATGAGACGTACAACTGTGAAGCCACCAGGAGTAGGGATATGTTATGAGACGTACAACTGTGAAGCCACCAGGAGTAGGGATATGTTATGAGACGTACAACTGTGAAGCCACAAGGAGTAGGGATATGCTATGAAACGTACAACTGTGAAGCCACAAGGAGTAGGGATATGTTACGAGACGTACAACTGTGAAGCCACAAGGAGTAGGGATATGCTATGAGACGTACAACTGTGAAACCACAAGGAGTAGGGATATGTTATGAGACGTACAACTGTGAAGCCACAAGGAGTAGGGATATGCTATGAGACGTTTGAATCTTGGAAATTAATACTCCGTTAAATACCGTCTTTAAACACAGGGATACTGATTTCCTTTACATCGGCACCAAATTGAGAGAGATTTTCAGCAGCAGCTGACACAATTCGTCTGACGTCCTCACTCGCCCATGTAAATCCTTCTTTTACAAGGCCCACTCGTTTGCCGTTTAAATTCAGATCAAGCTGCGTTAAAAAAATAGTTGATAAAACGGCTTAGAAGATTATATATTTTTGAACCCTAAAACACAAGGGCACAGGGAAAATCTTCTTGTCTAAAATAACCATGGAAACAAGTTTCTAACCGACTGGGCTCAAAACGCACTTTGAGTTTTTTTCTTCTCAAAATATTTCATGTACCAAGTTAGCTTTTTGTGAACAATATGATCATTTTAATTTAGTTGTCAAAACATTTACCATCGTTCATCAAAAGAACCCCAATAATTGATATTAAAGTGACAGGAACTGAACTCGGACTTTTTATAATGTTTGTCAAGAGAAGTTGTAGCTTGAAGTACATTGAAAAACTAAAGGATTGAAGCTAATTCTTTTTCAAAAAAAATTTCCCCATAGTTGGTAACTAATTATATTTTTCGTTTTAATGATATTAGTAATATTTTACCATTTTCGAATACTCCGGCACTGAGATATTAGTGAATTGTCTTGGATCTCTACCATTGTCGTATCCTGCCATTACCTAAAACATTGTAAAAATATATTCTTGAAATGAGTATGTTTTTGGTTGTTTTGGGCCATTTCTGGGTACGATAAGTTAGATTAGTCTTCTTTCACAACTTTCACATGATGGAATAACTTTGTTTTGGATCTGACTCGCCACACTTGCCTCAAGTAACAATGCACAATCCTTAACTGTTCTTGCCATCGGTCCACAATGGTCCAGGGTGTATTCAATTGGCACACAACCGGTATAGGGCACGAGTCCGTAAGTAGGTTTTAGACCGACAACACCACACCACGAGGCCGGCAGGCGGATCGAGCCGCCTTGATCCCCACCTGTTGCCAGGTCGATTTCGCCAGTTGATAGCTACAAGTTGAAAGCAGTAACCAAACATCAGTTAAAGCTAAAGGTTTGAAAACACACATTAAAAATATATACAGTAAGAAAAAGGAGAGAGAAAAGTTATCAGAAGAAAGACGAAAAAATAAAATATCAGATGTGTTCAGGCATCAAGAAAATGTATGTGTGCAACTGGATAATACGTTGAAAGGCACACAAATATATAATTATATATCCTGTATTCATTAGGAAATCAGCAGTAGTCACATGTACTACTACCATCTGTTGGATTCCGAGATGTATTAACATTGAACGTAAGTGGGGACATTACCTTTTCGGTTGTCAGACAACGCTGTCACAAGAAGGTTGGTGATGTAGGACAGGCTTATATACAATTTTCAATTTAGTTACATAGTTATGGTGTCTGCAAACTTATTAATTATGGATATTCTTAAGTGATCAATTTACAATGGCAAATGTGCATTCAAGAATACAATGAAATACAAAGAATACTTCTTCATTTAACTATAAAAATGGATATAAACAAATTTCCTCTTCAAGTTTATATATCTTTTATGAAACTAAATTCTGTCTTTTTATTATTCCTTCGACAAGACCAAATGAAAAGGAACTCAATTAACACTTTTTATAAGGGTGTAAAAAATCCTACCAGAAAACATTTTTTTCCTCCGCCCATTTCCAGCAGTCTCAATTCAGATAAATAATCTGTTATTTCTTGCTGTAAATTTCACGGACAGCGATTCCTTGACGGTGTTGGGAAGACGGATTTCACAGTAAAAAGGATTTCATCAATAGTCACCTATCAGGAGTATCTGAGAGACGGAAATTGAAGTGTCGGTTTCATTCTGGAACTTTCCCATGCCGCATTATTTCTACCAGACATCATTACAATGGACTTCTCACGACTGTTTAAAGTCGCTTGAGAAGATGAAGTGAGTTGGTAAATTAACAGCATTCAATCAATATTAACCAGTCTACAGTTTGTTTGATACCCAACAAAAAGGGGTTTTATCGGCCGTTGAGTGCAGCCATACAACGTTCCTCTGAGGGTACGTAGAAATAAAGAGTGTGACACAAAGTTGTATGAGAAAAGTAGCGAAGTAACGATGTCACCAACTTACTGTCAACGTTAATGTGAACAAATTGTTTTTATCCCTCCGCCTAGTGCTGGTGTTACGATACCTTGGTAAAAAGGCATTAAACAGTGTTTATACTTTGTTTCGTTGCATTGTTTGAGTACAGCATACATGTTACTTTGTACGCAATTAATGTATTTTTTAATTTAAATGTCTTTTAACGTGATATTCTCGAGTGAGAACCATATCGAATGTTCGGCAATTGGAACTTCGATTTACCTGCGGATTTAGAAGTTAGAACCTCGTGAAAACCGGGCGAGGCTCGTATTCCTATGGGATAGACAATGGTTTCTGAATACATGACACATAGGCAGATCAATGTTCTCTCAACAGTGGGAAAATTTTAGACAAACTGAATCAACACCAATCGAAAGGGTCGCCATATTTATCGCCAAAATGGCACATGTTACTTATTGGATGTTTTATAACCATATAGGTTAACGTCAAACATGGCAGAAAAATCTTTTTGAGTCAAAATCTCAACAAACAATGACACATACAGTTTTTGACTCAATCAAGTCACTTTTTAGTCTACGATAGTTTTGATAAACTAGCTAGACTCGCGCCGTTTTGATGCTTGTGTGCAATTTCAAATGGAAAGCTGGGCGAAAACCCTCGAGTGATATTTCTAACTTGTAAAAATGTAAGGCCCGTTCTCACGGTGCGATTTGTAGTACCGAATTATATGTCAAATTAGGTTTAGGATGTTTAAATAAGGGTGAACAACAAACGTAGACTCGAAGCTCGATTACAACAATAACACCGATCAGTGTTGGTTAAGTTAAGTGTTACATTAGCCTCATCCAGGCGTTTTTGTCTGTGGTTTGCACTCGGCAGGCTTTTACAGTCCCTCTTGCTTGATCCTTAGTATGTATTTCTTAGATAAAGTTCGTAAAATTATACTGTGTCTTTAGATCGCCCACACGATTTAAAACATTAGGGCACTTGTGTGCATGATCAGGTTCGAAGTTTGTTTACATTGCGGGTACTTGACAAGTCTGTTTTTCAATTTCTAAATAAAAATACTAAATGATGCCAAACCTTTCAATTTCTGGTAGTTCCTGGCTTCTTCTGTCTGGGAATAATACAGAAAACCGTCCACTGTTTTTATGTAAACAGTATTATGGATTTTCGCGGCAAGTGTGCCTTTATTATTACCAATATGTATACGTCGAAAAATATTTTAACATAAATTTAGTCATCCCAAGTTGACTCGGCCTATCTACTAAACCAAATAAACTGTAACTATCCGTCTAAAAGTCTAAGTAATCACACTCTATTTAATATGTAGATGTAGAAAAAAATGCTACAAAATTTTCCTTTTTTCCTATATCTCAAAATCTATTCAATGATTTTAGTTTTAAACCTCGTCACTTGATATATTAGCTGCAGAGAATCTTTTCAGCAACAATTGAGAGATGTTCTGTGTAAATAGAACAACATTATTTAACAATATTGTATTTCAAGCGAGTTATCGCATTATTAAACTTCATTATCTAGTCTTATGCTTGCTTTTAATAATTGTTGTTTAAATTGTTTAGTAACTTATATATCGTTTATTGCCTGTCTTAAATTTTATGTTTTTGTTATCGAAACGGTGAGTCGACATTGTGTCTGTTGGATTTCGAAATAAATAAATAAATAACGTAAACGAACTAAGGATAATCCACACTTGGTGCCACTATGGATTGTGTTACATTAACTCACCTACTGTATCTGGGTAACATACATTATTCTGCAGTTTAGAACAGTAACAGTCGATTTTGGCTGAAAATTGTGTTTATTACTTCAAATGTTTTACAGTAACTTGAAACGTTTTAAAACAGACAGGAAATTCCTCTCGACTGCGTTTGTTAAAACCAACCTAATCAGCAAACAATTAAGATTGTTTATCTATACACAAAAAAAGTTAAGCACCCCCCCCCCCCTGGAAATCAGCACCGACCAATAAAATCATCGGTGTAGGGAGATTGTTGGCAAACTGATGTTGCACAAACGATTGTGATCATAAATGGCAATATTCTGTCGATAAGAAATCACCATTAATGGCAATAAGATATACAATTTATTAAGGATATCGTTAGCCAAATCAATGGTTAAAGTTTAACCAAATAAAAAGATGCTTGTAAGTATGAAACTTCAGAGTCCATCTGGCTTCATAGGGCAAACATATTGAAATAAAAATGTCACTTTGAGTGTGTAGAACACACCCCTAGAGTTTAAAGTATGTACAGTAGACCATTCAACATGGGTACCGCCATTTTGACAATTAAGCCCAGAAAGAGAACATGTGAACTGAAGACTTGGTAATTAAAAGTATTCAAGCTCCCCTCGATTGACAAATTGTAAACTTTTGACAGACAATAAGGACCAATTAAGGGTTTTCTCATTCATTCTCTCTGTGTTTCTTTAATAAAGTCTGTCAAATATTGACATTGCCTGCAACAGATGGGTGCTTCAACAACACTGGCTGAAGATATTACAAATTAATCTGCTGTCAGCCTAGATGAAAATTCAAGACTCGATTTAATTCCGGAATTCATACTGTATTTTTCTACACAGTCTTCTTAAGATTTTTCAAAATTATTTAAGTAGTATACAATAATTTACTAAATTGGGAGAATTAAATTGATTGATTGATTAGTGTATACACAAAGAAAAAAATTAGGCACCCCCTTGAAAGTCTGCGCCGACCGATAAAATCATTGGTGTAGGGTGATTGTTGGCAAACTGATGTTGCAGAAACGATTGTGATCATAAAGGGCAACATTCTGGCGATAAGAAATCACCAATAATGACAATAAGCTATACAATTTATTTAGAATATCGTTAACAAAATAAAAGGATGCTTGTAATTCTGAAACTTCAGAGTCCATCTGGCTTCACAAGACGAACATGATACTTTGAGTGTGTAGAACACATCTATAGAGCAGAAGGTCAATAGCGCATAGCCTCCATTAGTTTCCAACCTGCGTTTCATCCCTCTAGTGAGACGTCGGATCTGTTGAAGGGGTAACTGCGCGGATTTGAAGCTAATGGACTCTGAAGTTTCATACTTTAATGGTGGTTCCTTTCCCAGGGGGTGCTAAACTTTTTTCTTTGTGCATATAATGGTTTCTCGTTTGACTACAAGCTGGAATCGGTAACCATAGAAGGCAATCTGGCTTGGTCACACTGAATCAGTGCGTTATCGATTGTCGTTCCACATGTTGGTAATCGCTCATTACTCACTGATTTACGGATCTTAACGCTCAGCCCCATCGTTCCAGAGATGTGACCGTGTTTATCCACCATAACAATGCTATCCAGAACATTACAAGGTCAACGATAAGTTCTGTCCTGAATCACCTGGAACATGTATGGTGTATTTTGGGGCGCAGGATCCAATTTCTGTATTCCCCTGAACAACATTTGCATGAACTGTAAGCAGTATTGCATAGGGAAGTCAGCTGCCCATATAACAATTCCGGCGTCTTGCGATGGCTATGAAAAGGCGGTCGGAAGCTGCGATTCAAGTGTTTGGTGTGTATTGCACAGAAGCTTGAGTGAGTGCCTTTAATTATCAGGGCTGGTTTTACCGCTTTAACATAATTTTAGTAGAGATTTCGAGGTTGAATAGTGAGTGGTTTGTCAAAGTATTTGGTCTTGTCCTTAACCGTATTCCAAATCGTGCTTTACTTGGCAAAATAACACATAAACAAATCACATTATCGCTTTTGATTAATGTTCGAGTATTTTTATTTTCTATTTTTGTCCGTAGTAAAACATTTTGACATTTTGTACATTCTGTCAACATTTGTATTCTGTTTTCATTTGGTTATACCGTACCGTATAAAACTATAGCCTGTCCGCGGTCACTCGGAACATCCTTCGGCTATCTTCGCTCGCTACCGGTCGGCTTTGACACGCCTCGGACAGTCTGCGCTTTTTCTACGGCAAATCATCGTATTTTTGGGCTGAATAAAAATGGCGTCGAAAGAAAAATCGAAATGTTTTACTGCAGACGAAAAAATGAAATAAAAATAATTATAAATTTATTAAATGCTGATATCATTTAGAAAGATATCTGTTTATATAATGTATTTAGCCCGGCAAAGCACATGTTGTGTAACGCAAAGAAGAGACGCAGTTTCGGTACATTCCAGGAATCCTCCAACACTTCAATTATAAAACTGATTGCGCCTGAAAGTTAACAAACATAGTATTTTGGTCCCTCACATTATCACGAGGACACTTTCGATCGGCCCTGAAGAGGATATGGAAATTGTACGTTACACGGCTACCTTTTTGGTCGCCACATTCAAAATGACCTGCAGTCTATCAGAGGGTATTTCACGCACGTAGATCCCCGAAGTTTCATAGTGGTCCGAGTTATGTCAAAGCCGACCGGAAAGGAGCGAACACAGCCGAGGTTTGCTCCGAACGCATTTTCTCTCGTTCATTAAAATCTATCGGCAGCTCTGCGGGCACTCTGAAACTTCGGGGATTTACGGGCCCATCGAAAGTTTCCTCGTGATAATGTAAGGGACCGAAATACTCTGTTAACTTTCAGGCGCGATCAGTTTTATAATTGAAGTATTGGAGGTTTCCTGGAATGCACCGAAACTGCGTCTCTCCATTGCTTTACACAACATGTGCTTTACCGGGCTAAATATAATATATAAACAAATATCTTTCTAAATGATATTAGCATTTAATAAATTTATAATTATTTTTATTTTCTTTTTTCGTCTGTAGTAAAACATTTTGATATTTACTTTCGACGCCATTTTTATTCAGCCCAAAAATACGGTGATTTGCCGTATAAAAAGCGCAGACTGTCCGAGGCGTGTCAAAGCCGACCGGTAGCGAGCGAAGATAGCCGAAGGATGTTCCGAGTGCTCTGCGAGTTCACGGTGCTTGAATCGGTCAAGGGATTTATCAAGATCTGTCGGCTACATATGTCTTAAATTCCAAATTCTATCAACAAATATGGCCGAGTTTCAGCCAATAACTTCTACAATAACCTAATTAGATTTACAAAAGTTTATTGTAAATCATTGTAATTAACATTAAAGATAGATGTTCTTGAAAATCAAGTATTGTATATAACAAATAAAAATAGATGTTCTTGAAAATCCTGTTTTGTATTTAACAAATAAAGATAGGTGTTCTTGAAAATCATGTGTTGCATTTAACAAATAAAGATAGATGTTCTTGAAAATCGTGTGTTGTATAAATATAAAAAAGAAAGACGTTCTTGAAAAATCATGTGTTGTATTTAACAAATAGAAATACAGAATGATGAAAAAGAGAAAATAGGCACATACATTAAAACCACAGATGTGGACAAAGAGTTGATGTATGATATACGGCAGAAATTTAAGAAGATTTCTCTGCAATATTTTCGACAGCATAAGCCAGTTGAAGGACCGTTGCGTCTTCAAATTTGCGTCCAGTGATCATCATACCAACGGGCAGACCGTCAGACCAGCCGGAGTTGACTGAGATGGAAGGGTGGCCTGTTACATTGAACGGAGCCGTGTTGATAATCGGGGCATTCGCTGCTAAAAGCCTTTCTGTATAACATAAATGAAAAACATACATGAAGTTAAAGTGGTGTGGACTGCCAAAATTTCAGAATTTCAAAATGCCCAAAAAGGAAATTATCTACCTATTTATCCATTTTGTACTAGATCATATTAGTTATTTATGTTTTACCTGGGTATTTACTTTATGATACTCATACACCCTCAGACGAACAGTGTATAAGGAACATGAATTTATTATCTCTTTGTCAGAAAAAATCCAAGCACAAAATTGTTGGCCGAATTGTAATCATTTGTTCATATCTTTCGACAAGAATTTCGTCAAATTTGTCTTATAATTAAATATGTAAGGACCGTGTCAGCAAAGAATAAATTAACTTTGGGTTATTTTAACTAACTTTATTATTTACTTTCTAAAACACAGAAACTTGATCAGTTGAAGACTTACTTTACTTGGGGTTCTTTTGTTATATTTAACTATTGGTTGGTAGAAACTGAACGAGCAGGTAGAAAAGGTTCATTTGAGGTTATATTCTACTGTTGGTGTTCTAATTTGGCAGATATCAACCAGACAAGAATCAACCATAAGGGAGAAATGTCTCCTCGTCTCCATTTCAGAAGGAATGCTAATATACTCAGTAGGGTTTGCTGCTAGGTTTTCCAGAATGAATTTGTCTAAGGAACTGGAGGGCCTCGGTGACTGGATTTGCCAAGTACACCCCGAACTTGGCTTTTCGCTCCAGGAAAAGATATTTCTAAACGTATAAGTCAAATATCTTGAATGCGGTGTAATCCATCAATAAATCAATCTAAGAAACCGCTATATTACTCTCCATATTAAAACCAAACCCCTAAGGCAATATTTATACTGTAGTAGTAATCAGAGGAGGGGTTTTCATACACTTCGGATGCCTATTTTATGCCTGTTTATACATTCTGCTGGTTCGTCCCTTGAATTAATTATGTAACTCGGTTGAAACTCTACCTGCAAGAGTTGAGTCTGCCTTGGGAATTTTCTGAGCTGTTGTTGGTACTGTGGGCATAACAACGACATCAACATCATCAAAAACTCTGTCAATCTCTTCCGAGAGATAACGAGAGAGGTTCTGGGCCTTGGCATAGAATCTTCCATGGTAAGCCTTATTCATGTATTCACTAACGATGGCGATTTGACGAAGGACTTCGGACATATCACGAGTTCTAGTAGCATACGCCTGACTCAGCTTATCCAATAGTGACGTCATATAGTGACCCTTCCACCCAACGATGTGCCCTTGATAAAACGTGTGACAAACAACTTGAGATTAAGATAAATGGTACTGCATAATGAAAAGAATTCAGCTGCCTTTAAACGTCATAAGAAAGAAGCTTTGTTGGTAACATCCAGTCTATCAAGTACCCGTGTAATAACCTACCTTTATCTCTCACCAGGGTCTGATAACCACCTTCAAACGCAATACCCGCCCAAATGTGGATAGCTGCAGAGAAAATTGCACGAACACTTACTATTTGAAAAAGAAAACCCAAGACATCGAAGTCAAAAATATTTAAAGTAGATATTAACGTTCATGAAGACTTGATATAGTCGACTGGGGCCAATGTCAGTGTCACGGGATTTTGTATATTTTTCAACAAAGAGTTTCCCTGGACACATCGTTAACGTGGACATCATTTAGATCAAGATTTAGGGACAGACTTTAATTTGAGAAAGTTGGGTAAACGTCATTTTAGATTGCGTACAACTGTGAAGCCACAAGGAGTAGGGATATGCTATGAGACGTACAACTGTGAAGCCACAAGGAGTAGGGATATGTTATGATACGTACAACTGTGAAACCACAAGGAGTAGGGATATGTTATGAGACGTACAACTGTGAAGCCACAAGGAGTAGGGATATCTTATGAGACGTACAACTGTGAAGCCACAAGGAGTAGGGATATGTTATGAGACGTACAACTGTGAAGCCACAAGGAGTAGGGATATGTTATGAGACGTACAACTGTGAAGCCACAAGGAGTAGGGATATGTTATGAGACGTACAACTGTGAAGCCACAAGGAGTAGGGATATGTTATGAGACGTACAACTGTGAAGCCACAAGGAGTAGGGGTATGTTATGAGACGTACAACTGTGAAACCACAAGGAGTAGGGATATGTTATGAGACGTACAACTGTGAAACCACAAGGAGTAGGGATATGCTATGAGACGTACAACTGTGAAGCCAAAAGGAGTAGGGATATGTTATGAGACGTACAACTGTGAAGCCACAAGGAGTAGGGATATGTTACGAGACGTACAACTGTGAAGCCACAAGGAGTAGGGATATGCTATGAGACGTACAACTGTGAAACCACAAGGAGTAGGGATATGTTACGAGACGTACAACTGTGAAGCCACAAGGAGTAGGGATATGTTATGAGAAGTAAAACTGTGAAACCACAAGGAGTAGGGATATGTTATGAGACGTACAACTGTGAAACCACAAGGAGTAGGGATATGTTATGAGATGTACAACTGTGAAGCCACAAGGAGTAGGGATATGTTATGAGACGTACAACTGTGAAGCCACAAGGAGTAGGGATATGTTATGAGACGTACAACTGTGAAGCCACAAGGAGTAGGGATATGTTATGAGACGTACAACTGTGAAGCCACAAGGAGTAGGGATATGCTATGAGACGTACAACTGTGAAGCCACAAGGAGTAGGGATATGCTATGAGCCGTTTGACTCTTGGAAATTAATACTCCGTTAAATACCGTCTTTAAACACAGGGATACTGATTTCCTTTACATCTGCAC
Organism: Lepidochitona cinerea; assembly: GCA_963971465.1. NCBI lineage: Eukaryota > Metazoa > Mollusca > Polyplacophora > Chitonida > Tonicellidae > Lepidochitona > Lepidochitona cinerea. The sequence continues at coordinate 1,601,683 of OZ020560.1, forward strand.
CAAATTGAGAGAGATTTTCAGCAGTAGTTGAGACAATTCGTCTGACGTCCTCACTCGCCCATGTAAATCCTTCTTTTACAAGGCCCACTCGTTTGCCGTTTAAATTCAGATCAAGCTGCGTTAAAAAAATAGTTGATAAAACGGCTTAGAAGATTATATATTTTTGAACCCTAAGACACAAGGGCACAGGAAAAATCTTCTTGCATGTCTAAAATAACCATGGAGACAAGTTTCTAACCTACTGGGCTCAAAACGCACGTTGAGTTTTTTTCTCTCAAAATATTTCATGTATCATGTTAGCGTTTTTGTGAACAATATGATCATTTTAATTTAGTTGTCAAAACATTTAGCATCGTTCATCAAAAGAACCCCAATAATTGATACTAAAGTGACAGGACCTGAACTCGGACTTTTTATAATGTTTGTCACGAATTGAAGTACATTGAGAAACTAAAGAATTGAAGCTAATTCTGTTTCAACAAAATTTTCCCCAAAGTTGGTAGCTTATATCACTTTAAAACTAATCATATATCTCGTTTTATTGATATTAGTAACATTTTACCATTTTCGAATACTCCGGCACTGAGATATTAGGGAATTGTCTTGGATCTCTACCATTGTCGTATCCTGTCATCACCTAAAACATTGTAAAAATATATTCTTGAAATGAGTATGTTTTTGGTTGTTTGGAGCAATTTCTGGGTACGATAAGTTAGATTAGTCTTCTTTCACAACGTTCACATGATGGAATAGCTTTGTTTCAGATCTGACTCGTCACACTTGCCTCAAGTAACAATGCACAATCCTTAACTGTTCTTGCCATCGGTCCACAATGGTCCAGGGTGTATTCAATTGGCACACAACCCGTATAGGGCACGAGCCCGTAAGTAGGTTTTAGACCGACAACACCACACCACGAGGCAGGCAGGCGGATCGAGCCGCCTTGATCCCCACCTGTTGCCAGGTCGATTTCGCCAGTTGATAGCTACAAGTTGAAAGCAGTAACCAAACATCAGTTAAAGCTAAAGGTTTGAAAACACACATTAAAAATATAGACATTAGGAAAAGGTAAAGAGAAAAGTTATCAGAAGAAAGACGAAGAAATAAACTATCAGATGTTTTCAGGCATCAAGAAAATGTATGTGTGCATCTGGATAATACGTTGAAAGGCATACCAATATCTAATTATATATCATGTATTTATTAGGAAATCAGCAGAAGTCACATGTACTTCTATCATCTGTTGGATTCCGAGATGTATTAACATTGAAGGTAAGTGGGGACATTACCTTTTCGGTTGTCAGACAACGCTGTCACAAGAAGGTTAGTGATGTAGGACAGGCTTGTATACAATTTTCAATTTAGTTAGGCCTACATAGTTATGGTGTTTGCAAACTTTTTATTTATTGATATTCTTAAGTGATCAATTTACAATGGCAAATGTGCATTCAAGAATACAATGAAATCGTTAATTTTGTGTTATACCCGACATGCTTTGCTTTCCCCAATCTGTACTTTTAGCAAAATTACAAGAGTAATCTACACATCAACCCCTTAAGAAAGCAGAAAAATTTGTCTTTAAAATGAAGCATGACTCATTTATCAAAAGTGTTCACTTTAAGCCTATCGGAAACGTGTCCGTTGAGTCCGTATATCTCACCAACACAGCGCTTCCTGAACTTGAGCCCGATGTCATGTTCTCATGGTTGTGTGGATTTAACGTCGGTGCCAGAGAGTTGTTAAAACCCCCTGCGCTGAGGCATAAATCTTCACATGCTGTCTTTCCAACAATTTCCCCACCTAGAAAAATCAAAACAAAACATATCTTGCAAAGCCACAAGAGTTATTTGTCGTAGCTCCGATGTGCTCCGATGTGCTCCGATGTAACGAACTTCTTCAAATCCCCTACTTAAGTTCTATGTGTAAATGTAACTATTCACAATGCAGGAAAAGTAAACAGCTTGAAAACACCTTGATTCATTTATGTTTAACGCAATACAGAATAATATTTCAATTATATGGAGGTTGGTTGGTTGTTTGGTGTTTAAGCGGCGCTCATGATTATTTCACCTATATGGCGGCGTTGCCAGTTTTATTGTGAGAGGAAACCGGGCTCTATGCCGGGAGGAAACCTACGATCTTCCGGTGGGAACTGGCAACCATCCCACATAGGTCGTTCGAGTGAAAACCCAGACAGAAAAAGACTGGGATTCGAACCCGCGACCCATTGGTTGAAGGCTGTTTGGATTGAACGTCTAACGCTCTACCTACTGAGCCACGGAGGCCCCTCTTTTATGGAGGCCTTTATTGGGAGGAAGTGACAGGTTCTGTGTGCTGATGACACCCCAGTCCCTCAGTATGTGTCTGGTATCATAGCGTTAAAGGGGTGTAGAAAACTATGGTACGCTTTACCGGCATATTTTTTTCAATGTCAATCCTTCAGTCTTTTTATTTATTAAAAAGTCAGAATTTTGGCAGTTCATGCCCCATTCTTACAATAGTGGAGAGTTAATATGAACGAATGCGAACATGAGGTCAGTTTCTCGAAAGATTTGCTCCCGACGTAGGCCTTAAAGGGGCATGAGCTGCCAAAATGTTGATATTTTGACGTTAAAACAGAATGCTGAAATTATTGGCTATTTTTCTCAAGAGGTAGAATTCAGAAGCTTTTTAATGCTTCAAGTCTCGAAAATGTACGATAAAGTACTGTTTTAAACTAACTTTGGCTTAGAATGAATGAATGGTCGTCCCGGTTATTTAAATTTTGTTTACTTTTGAACACGTTTTCGGTTCATACAGGCCACATACTGTATGTATTTTCCTCATTCCAACGCCAATCATTTAGTTTTTCGATAGCCTTCAAAGCCTCTTACTGTCGTGACGATCAGAAGTTATGAAAAAACTGTGAATTTTGGCAGCTCATGCCCCTTTAAACAAAGCTAGTAAATATTATATACCCTCAACCTTACGTTACGGCCTGACGCAAAGTTACGCCGGCCGTTAATCTTTTGAGAAACTGCGCACAGGTTTGCTATTCGCACTTGACACCCACTTTCGTTTATCAAAACCTGACCACAAAGACTAGTATATAGATGAAATGAGTGAAATCAAGAGAGTTCTACATACCAGCATTTAATATTCTAATAACCCAATCTAATAACTACTTAAATACTGTGTGAAAACGTAACTATTCACAATGTAGGAAAAGTAAACTTTGCTTGAAAACGGCTTGATTAATGTATGTATAACGCAACACAGAATATTATTTCACTTATATAGAGGCGTTTAGTGGGAGGAAGGGGTCAGGTTCTTTGTGCTGATAACACCCGAGTCCATCAGTATGTGTCTGGTGTCATAGGGAAGACAGGTTGAATACAACTATGGTACGCTTTACCGGTATATTTTTATTTCAATGTCAATCCTTCAGTCTTCCATAAATCGGAATTTATGAAAAAAGTCATAATTTGGGCATGCCCCTTTAATACAATAGCGGAGGGTTACGATGGACGAATGCAAAAAATGAGGTCAGTTTCTAGAAAGATGACCTCCCGACGTAAGCCTTCAGCAAGGGGTAACAAGGTCAGCAAATATGCCTCCAACCTTACGTTACGGCCTGACGCAAAATTACGCCGACCGTTAATCTTTTGAGAAACTGCGCACAGGTTTGATATTCGAACTTGACACCCACTTTCGTTTATCAAAACCTGACCACAAAGATTGTTAGAGGAACGAAAGGAAATAGATGAAATGAGCGAAATCAAGAGAGTTCTACATACCAGCATCTAATATTCTAGTTACTATTGTGGCGTCATATTCTGGGACATAACCTTCCATTATCTTGGAGCCATTCATCATGGGTATTCCAGCCACGGCTGTATTGTCCTTGATACCCACCCGTCTACCAGTCAGTTTACCTGTAGGGCATCCTTTAATCTCACACCGGTAATACCTAAAACAATACTCGCATTATACTACTTTGAAAGGAAATGGAATAACGTTATCAATTGATTGGTATTGTTTAATTAACTTCATAATCGATGGTCTTTGTTTAGGATGGAATCTTTCGAAATTCAACATTATCAAAATCTATATCTAAATTCGTCCGTTTTCTTTTTTTTCGCTTTTTTTTTCTTCATTACACACAACTTAGACTTGAGGCTAAAAGACTCTTTTTTAACTGAATACATCTTTTTCGGGAGAACTTTTATGCCAATTTGAACTACGAAAATAAACCTACGATTTGCTAGTGATAAGTGTTCAGGTTCCAAGTGTGGACATAAGTAGTTAGGTTATGTAAGCCATCCATTCAACTAATTATCGACCTTAACGCTGAATATATCAATTTGATTGATTGAGTGATGTTTTGGTCTGCCCTAAAGATTATATCACGGCGATGTTGTCCGAAGGAAATCCCCAACCCACGAGGGCCTGGTAACTCATCCATATATGGCAATAAAGTGAAAAATCCACTCAGAAGGTGTTTCGATTTTACTTTAGACTGGAGCTTACCAAGCATTGAGAGCGTTATCTTCCTGCTGTGGTCTGTAGCCAGAGGTCCGAGGATATTTCACCGGGAGGGTCGGCTCTATCAGCTCGTTCAGTCGGTCATACGATTTTAAAGCTTCCTTTATAGAGGCTAAAATTGGAAAGCATGTTTTAATGAACAAATCGTACAGATTTCTTATCGATAGACTCAACTAAAACATAGGACAACTCGTACACGATGGTATATATTTATGGGGTTTCTAGAGTAGCTACTCTCATTATCAGATATTACAACACACAATTAGACAATTTCCACAAGTATTATATATACAGAAAAATAGAAACACAGGTAATGCCTAATGGATTAAGTAGGATTATGCAAAATCAGGCAACAAGATATGTACAGGAGTAAAACTAGTGTGAGCTGTAACAATGGGACAAGCACAAACTTTTATTCCTAAATGGAGACATAAATAAACAGAGAGGCTCCTGTCAGTCGTCAACCTAATGACATATCATAGGTTTGGTTTGTTACAACAATTTATAGGGTATAACGGTCTAAATGATATGCCCCTTTTTAACACAATTAGAAACTTGTCTCCATGGTTATTTTAGGCAAGAAGATTTTCCCTGTGCCCGTGTGTTTAGAGAAATTGACGAAATTTGTACTTTTAATTCAAGGTTTAAAGGGGCATGAGCTGTCAAAATGTTGATATTTTGACGTAAACACAGAATGTTGAAATTATCGGTTATTTTTCTCAAAACGTATAATTCAGAAGCTTTTTAGTGCTTCTAGTCTCGAAAATGTACGATAAAGTATTGTTTTAAACTAACTTTGGCTTAGAATGAATGAATGGTCGTCCCGGTTATTTAAATTTTGCTACTTTTCGAACACGTTTTCGGTTCGTACAGGCCACATACTGTATGGATCTTCCTCATTCCAACGCCAATCATTTAGTTTTTCGATGGCCTTCAAAGCCTCTTACTGTCGTGACGATCAGAGAGTATGAAAAAAGTGGGAATTTCGGCAGCTCATGCCCCTTTAAATAAGTAATATGGAGTGACCCTTGTAATTGGATTGATCAGTTGACGACATTTGTTTAAGAAGGAGTCTTTCCATCAAAATCCATATCTAAATTCTTCCGCTTTTTTGCCTTTTACTCTTTATTACATACAACTTAGACTCAAGACTAAAAGCTATTTTTATTTCGAGGCTATTAAAAGGATAGTCATTTAAACGTGTTAAACTACTCTCCAATATTTTATAAGATGCGGCGATCGAGTAATCACATAATTGGGATCGATGTTTGTCCTTACAAGAGCGCATTTATTTTCTCATTTATTCAACTAATCAACGTGGAGAGCTGTAAAATTCGCATGAATCATGAATGTCAAAGAAACACTATCAGTTGAAAACTAAATGATTATGTTGAAATAACAGATAAAGGTTTTAAAAATGTATGAACAACATTTAGCAATATTTTCCAATTTACAATTCAATACTACGTCTGCAGCTCTACGATGGCTTCCAAAGTTAATTAACTCGGTGATATATGACGCCAAAACACGACCCCCGCTGTGTACGTACCCTACTGTTCCAATGCCTCTCCGTGCCAGAAAGTGATTTAACATAATTTATGTTATATTACTCAACTTCTAAATGCCTATCAAGCAAGTAAGTGATTTGCCAATTACTTTCAAATTACGTAATTTAGCTACGTCACAATTGTGGCCCTACGTGAAAGAGCGGACAAAGTATCCGTCTGTTTGTACTTTACAATTATCATTATTTTTACAACATAATTTAGAAAAGAACCCCGATATTGTGACAGTTTATGTCTCAAATAATCAAGTAATACGAACAAATCTTGCAAGAAACAGGAGCTCGACTGATGATAGCTGCAATCTAATTAAAAGCTGGGCTTGTCCGGTTTAAGAGCGGCACCAAGACGTCATGTCATTGTTGCGCGGAAAACTGGCAAATGGTCTGTTTGCACATACAGAAGGCCGTGTCACTTTTGACCAGAGGTTACGAGAAATATGCAGATCTCCTCGTTTTTAAGGCTACCAGCGAACTAACGCCATTTTGTGTCTTTTTAACTTATTTTACCTTATATACATATAGTCCTCAAACAAACACAGACCAGTTTTAAAACCTGTTCAAATAATCTTCTAAAGCTTGTAGGGACCAAGGACATATATGAAAAACTGACAACATGCGAAAAAGTCTAATCTTTTTAAAAATGTTATGTTTTGCGATCTTCACGTATATGTTCTAAACCTCATAACGGCTACAGGCTCCATGGTATCAATGTTTTCAATTCAAAGATCCTCAATTCAGGTAGATACTTCCAAATCTGTATAGTGTGAGAAAAGGCTATATTTGTACAACTTACCAGTATAAACAGTTATTTCTTCTGTGGAGCATTGGAGGTTGAGAGACTCGGCGATATCCCGTATTTGCTCTTCAGACAGTGGTTTCACTGCCGGGGAGTGCCAAAAACCGATATCTATAAAATTAACATTAAAATGAGGTAAACAATGCAAGTGAAGGATATTTTTAATATGAATAGTATAGCCAAAGTGAAATTGTACAACAAAGCATTTCTACATTAGACAAAAAAAGATAAAATCCTGTTTTAAAAATCGCTGTACTCATATCTATTTAAAGCAGAATAATGGTATATTTGGAGAAACAAAATCTTGCTTAATTAAAGTGGCATGAGCTGCCAAAATTCACACTTTTTTCATAGCTGCTGATCGTCACGACATTAATAGGCTTGGGAGGCCATCGAAAAACTAAATGATTGGCGTTGGAATGAGGAAAATCTATACAGTATGTGGCATGTACGAACCGAAAACGTGTTCGAAAAGTAAACAAAATTCATTGATTCATTCTAAGCCAAAGTTAGTTCAAAACAATACTTTATCGTACATTATTAAGACTAGAAGCACTAAAAAAACTTCTGAAGTCTTGAGAAAAATAATTTCAACATTCTCTTTTAACGTCAAAATATCAACATTTTGGCAGCTCATGCCACTTTAATAGTTTATGTAAAAGGTAGGTTTCCGTTATTTTGTGTAAGAAATTTCTCCGTTACCTTTTCCCTCTGCCATGTCTTCTGTTGACTTCTTCTCCCGAAGGTGATTACGGCCAATTACTCCTGTTTACAATTCTCGTTAAAATGACTTTGAAATGATACTTGACCTTTTACCGGAAATGGTCCTTAATGACCCAGTCAAATGGGCTGGACCTTATCAAATTCATGATTTACTTCACACGGTTATCTTGTGGCAGAGGGAGGAAGACCCTTGACCTTTTGTTTATACCCAACATTCGTTCGGACATTTTGTCGATCGTAGGGCAAACTTATGGAAGACGGATGAGTATGGAAGACGGATGAGGCCACTCGCGCCGCGTTTTGGCGACCTGTAATAACACGCGGCACGAGAAAACGAGAAATCGCCAAAACGGCGAATTCTCTAGAGATATTGTCGTTTTGGCGTTTTCTCGCTCCGCGTTTTCTCGACCTATTTAAAAATAATAACACGCTTAATTGAAATGTTTCGAGATTTTTTTAATTCTGTTTTTTTTGTTTTCTCGCATAACTTTTTTATTCAGGGCGAGAAAACGCGGCGCGAGAAAACGCCAAAACGGCAATATCTCTTAGAGAAATTGCCGTTTTGGCGATTTCTCGTTTTCTGGTGCCGCGCGTTTCTTAAGTCGCCAAAATATCTCTAGAGAATTCGCCGTTTTGGCGTTTTCTCGCGCCGCGTTTTCTCGCCCTGGATAAAAAAGTTATGCGCCAAAACGAACCGTTTTGGCGCATAACTTTTTCTCGTTTCCGCGTGTTCTGTTAGGTCGCCAAAACGCGGCGCGAGAAAACGCCAAAACGGCCGGAAGCTCGTACATTCTCGGGTTATCATTTTTTTTTACCGAACAACAAAAAAGATCACATGCAGGTGCACAACTCTATTACGCTGTTAATAAAATGAATTAAATCATTACTACATCAATCAATACTTTAACTTCAAAGGACTTTCTTTACTTCCAATGTCAGGAAGTCAAAAAATATCCACGAAAATATTGATGCTTTAAAGGGATAGAAAACTCCAGAAATAGACACAACCTAACTAGCAGAATGCCCACCAAAGCCCTAAATGCACTTAACGACTCTTACCGCAAAATACCCTGAAATTAGTAAACTGGTATTGACTAGTGTCAGCCTCTGGTTCTTATCAGTGTCGCCATTTTCCAGGCTTTTTATTGCATCATATGAGGGCCGCTATTTTTAGATCCACTCTTCTATGTGGAGGTAGTTTTAGACGTAGAAACATGGCGACAGAGTTAAGCGAGCAAGAAATTTCAAGTTCAACTTCAGACGAATCGGACATCAATGATGTTTTGGGTATCAAAGACGGATTACAAAGATATTTGTTCGAACCGCGGAGAAAGGTGGAAGATTGTCTTTCCAGTGAGGAGAACACCGTCGAGAGTGCATCCGATAGTGACATGGGAGAGGTTGGAGTCAAACCTCCGTCTCGACTGGAAGTCGAAGCGTGGTGCAGCTGTGGGCACTGTTCCACTGCAACTTTGAGCAGGGAAAAAGAATGTGTTTGTTGTCAAGAAAAGGCAACAACAAGAAAACTAGCAGCAAACAAAGGTAAAAGATCATGAATATTTTCATACCATACCGCATAGCCTACATTTTTCGTTTGCATTTTTGTGTACATTTTCAGAAGACATGGCCTCTCAATCCCATGGCCATAGGCCTATTCTATAAGTTTATAACATTAAACTTTATATACTTAGCCCATGCGGCTATATTACTTCTTGCAAAATGCAGAATTATACAACAAGAGCAAAACAGTAAATTGTACTATCTATCATTTTGAAAGAAATGTTTTAGTTTTTCATAAACTAAAGTGACTTGTGTGAGGTGAATGATTTCAAAATGTAGAAATAATGTAAATAAATAGTCGGGATTCCAATTCTACCTCTAGGCTTGGGAAAGGAACTCTCCTTGAATTTTGCCTGTCTTTGTTTGGGGTTTTAGTTGCTCATGTGAAGTCATTGTTTCCAAAATTTGAAGTCCTGTAATTTTATCTGCTTTTTTACAAAGCTTCTAATTTATGGTGGGCGTCTTGTTGACTCAGTCGATTAGAGTGATAGTCACTCAGTCTGAGACAGTCCTTCCACCGATGTGACACGTCTTCATATAACCGAAATACTGTTGAGCAGGACGTAAAACCCCAATCACTCACTCCACCGATGTGACGGGGTTCGAATCCCACATTTCAAATTACTTGATCGTTGTATGTGAAAGTGTGGCCAACTTGCCAAAGGTTGGGGGTTTCCTCTAGGTAAAGAGCCCTGTTTCTTCGCCAAGAAAACCTGGCTGATTGATTGATTGTTTGGTGTTTTACGCCGCGCTCAAGATTATTTCACTTATATGGCGGCGTTGCCAGTTTTATCGTGGGAGGAAACCCACGACCTTCCGCTGGTAACTGGCAACCATCCCACATAGGTTGTTCGAGTGAAAACCCAGCCAGAAAATTTTCCAATTTTTGGACTGAGTGGGATTCGAACCCGCGACCCATTGGTGGAAGGCTGTTCGGATTGAGCGTGCAACGCTCTACCTACTGAGCCACGGAGGCGCCGCCATATAAGTGAAATAATCTTGAGTGCAGCATAATACACCAATCAATAAATCTAATTTAGGCTTTAAAAAAAATGAATACAAAATATAAATAATCATGATTTTTAAACAAAGAAATAAATAAGATTTGCCCACTGATGTGACCTAGTCTTATTTGATCCAAATTAGATTGGCACAATATATATGCTAGTATGATCTATCACTTGTTTTTTGGGTTTTTTTTTTTGGATGGACAAGAAAAGAAATATTTGTATTTTGTCTATTTTAGACGCAGACAGAGGTATAACAAATTCTGGTGAATTTGAAACTTTCTGCAGAGTACCTGTTGTCCTAAGGAATGTACTCGTGGGACTGAACAATGTCAGAGGTGACAGATGGAATGTAAATCCAGCAGACAACAAGTAAGGAAACCATATTAATTAAGATATTCTAGTTACAGATGGTTTAAGATGCAATCATGTAGCGTATCAATTCACCTTTTGCCATCTCCACTTTACCAGGCCAACTTTTATAAAAAACTTAGACAAATTTAGCAAAGAGAATGTATGAATTTAATCTGTTTCTCATTGTTCTCAACATCAAACCAGTCGTTTCAATATTTGTTTATATCTTTTAATTACAGAGGCTACCAATTTGCAGCCTACAGGCAATTTACCTGGTGGGTGCATGGCAAACTTGGCCCGGGACTAAGACGAGTTATTCCATCATGTGCTTTCCATTCAATAAGAGAAAGTTTTCCCAATGCTGGGCAAGACGTTTACAAGGGGTATATAACAGGAGAAAAAAGTTCGGACTATAACCTGTAATGTCTTTATTTCAAGAGTAATATACAAACATTCCATGTCAGAGGTTACATCTGCCGAGTTTATTTATAAAAATATAGGACATATGATATTTAACTAAACAAAGACTTTTTTCATTTCTGGAACTCTTTTTGTTGTCAGAAATAAACATTTTTGAAATAGACTATTTGTTAAAACAGACTGATTCCTTATTAATGAACATCCAAAGATGGATTGAAGTTTTACTCTACTCTCCAGGTTATACATAACTTGATTCATGTATGGCTGCAGGCCTAGGTTTAGTTGGCGAGGAAATTGGTCTCTCTGATGGAGGAAAAACAACCCTCAACAGATACCCATCACTCCTTCCACACAGGGTCAATAAGTGAAAAACACAATCATTTATTTTTTTCATTTGGACAGCAAGATTTAACCCTATGATTGAACCTAGGATGGAGGCCTTTGTCAGAGTGATAGACTCACCCTACTGAATAACAAATAATATACCATTTAAATTTTCTGCTGTCTTTAATTTACATGGTTAAGGTACAAGTACCTACTTACATGGTTGCCTCAAGCTTGTATACATAACATTGGTAAGGTTTCCTATGAGATTGGCAAAGTAAAGGTCACACTGACCACAGTGTTATCTGGGCACAGCAGGGTATTTTTAATCCTACCAGAGTCCATGTTAACATTATGCAATGCAGTATAGATATAGTATAGATACTAATACCGTTTTCAGCCAATATTTTTGTAACACCTCTCCCTGATTATCTTACCACATCAAATGTTTATTTTCTATCTAGCTTTATACCCCCCAATGGGCATCACCTGTTCAAACGGCTTACCTGTATGTTAAACAAGCCAAACCCTTCATTAATATCCATATAAATTCTCTGCTAGTTTGTTGATTAGTCACATTTGGTTGAAAACGGTATTAGTATCTATACCGAAACGTACCAACATCAATAAATAAGAAGTTGTTATCCAGAAATCTCTTCCTTTGTCTTACATCTTAAGTTATACTACATAGGGGGTATAAGTCCTTTAGTGCAGACAATTAAACAAAGATAATAAAATCAGCTAGAGTAAATCTTTAGTGTGACATCAGTCAAAAGGCATTAGCCCACTTATGTTCAATCTACCAAGATTCTTGTGTATCTGAAGATGAGCATTGTCAATATATTACCAAGTATTCCCAAGGCCAAGCTCTGTTGTCAACCAGTGGAATATCATGTTTTAGCTAATTGAAACGACTTATGATTGGGTATATAGGTCTAAATGATATACCTGTTTTTAACACATTTCCCTGTGCCAATGTGTTTTAGAGTTCAAAAATATATAATATGTATACAAAACAATGAGGTTTATGGCAGGAGAATCAATTGCTACACTGGAGTGTCTTTGTTCCATCATTTCAAATTCTAATATCAGAGCGAAATAACAAACTACTATGACACCAAAAAGGACAAAAATAGCAAAGTATTTCAAACTTTTGTTAACACATTTTAAAGTAATAATTTAGGTGTGAATTTCATGCACACCTAATGAGGTATTATTGTGCAGTAAACTGCAGCATTGAACCAGTCTTAACATGAACCTTGAACATTGCCAAAGCTCCCCCCCCCCCCAAGTCTAACCAGTCTAGACTAAAAATGAACCCTGAACATTGCCAAAGCCCCCCCCCCCCTCCCCCCTATGTCTAACCAGTCTAGACTAAAAATGAACCTTGAACATTGCCAAAGTCCCCCTCCCCCAAAGTCTAACCAGTCTAGACTAAACATGAACCTTGAATGTTGTCAAAGTCCCCCCTCCCCCAAGTCTAACCAGTCTAGACTAAACATGGTAGCAAAGTGAAATGTCTTCAATTGAATCTTGAGCGAAATGATCTCTCAAGGTCACTTTTTTCTGGTTTTTCCACTCTGGCAATGTTTTGGGGCATATCTGCAGGTCGATCAAAGGGCCTTAGTTCAACCTGATCACGATGGACTTCATGAACGCGTGCAACAATTTCATTCATATGCTGTGACTTGGTTTTGACGTATCTGTTTTTCAAAACAAAGGCCTTCCTTCTCTTGGAGTAGACAACCGTGGTTGCTGGCTTTCCAGATTGATCGGTTCCTTGTTGCCTGGTCAAATGGTTCCAATCGATAGCAGCAAGCATCAACCGGCCATACATAGCTATAAAAAAACAAAACATACAATTGTACAGATTCAATGAAACATCCTTGGGGAGATGCTAAACATGCAATCAGAGTATTTTTTGTTTCCCAGAACTAGATTGATTGATAAATTCCACTATGGAGTGGTTTTACTAAAGCCAAAACACATAGGACAACTCGTACTATATTGTACATGATGGTGTATATTTATGAGCTTTCGAGAGTAGCTACTCTCATCATCAGATATTACAACACACAATAGACAATTTTCTAAAATTGTATATTGTGTGTTGTAAGAGAGTAGCTACTCTCGAAAGCTCATAAATATACACCATCATGTACAATATAGTACGAGTTGTCCTATGTGTTTTGGCTTAAGATTGATTGATCGATGTTTTACACCACACTCAAGTTATTTCACGTATGGTGGTATTGTTAGGTTTGATGGGAGGAGTTAACTGGGCTCTGGGGGCTGGAGGAAACCCAGCTATTGAGTGAAAAATCCACTTAGAAATTAGGACTAAGTGGGATTAGAACTACTCAACTAGAAAATCTGGTTAAATGAGTGGGTTTTTACTTAAATGGAAAGTATTCATCTCAGAACTTTACATTTTCAGCAAAAAAGGAATCCGGCCTACAAACATGGAATTTTGGAAGCAATCGTAAGATTCTAAATTTTAGATAATTACCTTCATAATGGAAATGTTGTCGCTTAGAGCAGTACTTAAGCAGCATGCTATGGAACACTTCCAATTCTCCTGTGTGACAAAACTTTGTCAGATGACATATGTCTCAGAGGAGGCCCTTGTCAATGTCAGCAACAAGGCAGGATTTCTGAACAGGAACGAATGGAAAGACACAGTCGCGTCAGGGTTTCTTCCTTTCTTCGTGTTCGGACACCCAGCTGCGACACAGCACGGCATATTGTTCAAGTAGAATAACTCTCACCGGACTCCTCCAAGTGGCTATCGAGAAATGCCAGAGAAAGAAAAAGCACGGCAACTCTGTCAGCCTGACAGTTCCGATAATGGCGAATAAACAAACGCCGAGGATTGTGGGAGACTTTATTTTTAGAACAATGTCAGCGAATTAACCCCCGTCATTTCTCTGCCAAATCATTGGCTTACTAGATCAGGTCAAAGGTCGGCCCGGTGCTCGAATTTGATTGGGCAAAAAGACGGAGAAAATGGATGCGCCGAAGAACGGGCTCATGGCGATCGAATGCCTGCGACCACGGACTTTTCAAATGTTCGTTTCTCGCTAACAAATCAACGAAAAATTTATTGGATTGCTGTTTTAGACTCAGGAAACACTGCTCTTTCAGAACACACTAGTGAAACGCTAAAATGGACCCTTCCTTTAAATATAACATAGCCTACCTTTTGTCCTTCGCAGTTGTTCGGCTGGAAAGATATAAATGTACGAGCTTCCGGCCGTTTTCTCGCGCCGCGTTTTGGCGACCTAACAGAACACACGGAAACGAGAAAAAGTTATGCGCCAAAACGGTTCGTTTTGGCGCATAACTTTTTTATCCAGGGCGAGAAAACGCAGCGCGAGAAAACGCCAAAACGGCGAATTCTCTAGAGATATTGCCGTTTTGGCGTTTTCTCACTCCGCGTTTTGGCGACTTAAGAAACGCGCGGCACCAGAAAACGAGAAATCGCCAAAACGGCAATTTCTCTAGAGATGTTGCCGTTTTGGTGTTTTCTCGCGCCGCGTTTTCTCGCCCTGGATAAAAAAAGTTATGCGAGAAAACAAAAAGAGCAGATTTTTAAAAATCTCGAAACATTTCAATTTAGCGTGTTCTTATTTTTTAATAGGTCGAGAAAACGCGGCGCGAGGAAACGCCAAAACGGCAATATCTCTAGAGAATTCGCCGTTTTGGCGTTTTCTCGTGCCGCGTGTTATTACAGGTCGCCAAAACGCGGCGCGAGTGTCCTCATCCGTCTTCCATACAAACTGGTGTTTTTGTAGAAAGTCTTTTCAGTGATACCAGACAACCATTTCATAAAGGCGATAGATTGATGTGTCATCGTTTAGATGGCATTGTATTCGAACCCGCGACCTAACTAAAATTCAAACTTTTTCATAAATTCAGATTGCCAGGCAAAGTTCGGGGTTTAAAGTACCTTGAAAAGGCGATTTACGTTGAAATAAAATATTTTAGGAACCAAAGACAAATGATAATGGCGGACTCACTTAGAAAAATACCTCTTGGGGACAATAACTGATAATTTCAAAATGTTCTTTTAAAGGAGGAGAAAACAAATAAAACTGGCAAATGCACAAAACGTACGGCGAATTTCCCTTTTCATTGGTACCATATACATATTTTTACGATTTTTTCCCACCGCACAGTCTTAAAGTGAAGTTATATAAAACCATCGGATTTCGACTGAGACCGACTTGCCTACTTGGCCGCCATCATCACAACAGTGCTTAGGGGTGTGTCTCCTTCGGCCTATCAGTAGACGTATACCCAGCAACCCAAAGCGCACGTGTGAGTGAAATTGGTCAACTTTCGTTGTCTGCCATTTGAGCCTAGGTTAATTTCTAGGCACATCTGTTTCCGGTCAATTTCTCGTTTTACAAATGGCGGCCCCCATCGTTTTTGTGACTCAATTTAAACATGTGCAATTTTCTGCAACACCCTAAAACGCAGGTAAGATTTACAGCTTAAAAATTGACACTCTTGAGGTGATTGTTCGTTACAATTTCATGTTGTTTATTTGTTTTCCCCTCCTTTAAAGGGACATGTCCGGGACCGCCGAAATGTATAACGTTAAAATGTGTGCTATTCGACTGTCATTTATATAAAGAGGAGGTTTCCAGATAGCAATTGGTAACTTTCCTAGCCCCCACTGACCGCTGAATAGGCAGTTTTATTTGGGAATTCCTTTGTCTGTTTTGTTATGGTTAGGTGCGCGGTATGGACCCATTCTGTTTGTGCGTGTGGTGCATTTTAGGCAGTTTGTTTAGTGACTGTCGGACGGAAAACAATACCAGTAGCGAATTCCCTAAATAACTCTTTACATATCTTTTATCCGAGGTTGATCACTTCTTATTTTTCTAATTATCTGAAGATGAACGGAGAATGACTACAAACCTAAGCGGTGTATCCTTTTAAGGAAGAATTTTAACATTTTGTTGATGTGGATCCGTCTATTGTTTTACACACATATCCCATCATGTGTCATTTTCTGCCTCTTATTTGACTTCGAGGCCTTATTTCAAAACATTTTGTACAATCAGAAATTAAGAACAAAAATAATTTGCAGATAATCCATCTTCTCAAACGTCTTGGAAAACACGGAATGGGTTCCTAGACGATTTTATCTTAACTGGAGAAGATGCAGATAGGCCTGACAAAATACGATAATATATTCTCAATGAAACATCTCAATTTTAGGTGTTCTGAAAAAAAATAACAAATAATCATTCAACAGTTGTTTTTGAGATAAAAGGTCATTTTTTATTGTACCCAAGAAACATCTTTAAAAGCAATACAGAAATGTGCTATCACAGTATATTATTGATTCAACTAGAAGTAACATATAATGATAAATCAAACCCAGTTGACATTTATTATGAGTATTTTCATTTCCTGATATTCTCTGTTTCATGCAAACATTATCGATTACATCCCTTTCTTCATATGAATGTAGATTAAGGGGAATAATTCAACTTTAGATTCTGGTAAGAGTATTTCCCCCTTATCTATCAGATTCACAGAGATATGTCTTGGATTTTGGCAATCGAGATCTCGTGCCATTCTACCAGATCTTCAACACGAGAAATGGCTCGAGAGAACAGTGAACTGTAAGAAACATACTGAGAATTTATAATGTATATGACATTTAATTCTCTGTTCTATACTGTTCCCAAAAATGTAACGCGACAATAATAACCTGTATTGCAAGAGCTTTGGACAGAAAGACTTGTTAAAATCAAAAATTTAATCGGCACTACATCAGCTCATAAATATATTCTAAAACAAGAGGGCAGCGCCCATGGATGTCAAGGCTAAACCTATCCATGCGGCACGGGTTCGAATCCCACTCAGACCAAATGACAATAGACAAATTTCTAAGTGAATTTTTCACTCGATCGCTATATGTGGAAGAGTTGCGAGGTGAACTAATCTTGCGGCGTAAAACATCAGTCAATTGAATTGTATGGCATTGAGGTCATCTATCTGATGCGTTTATTCCTTACAAAATGAGCACAACTAGAGCGTGAGATTGATCCAAAAACGCAATGTAACATCTCGCCATAGACCAAGGCTACTGCGCAAACGTCAATTCTTAAGCCAAAAAGGGCCTATTTTTGAAAATAAAATACGCCATCACATTTTTTTCGATAAATCTGCGTTTTTAAATAAAGAGCTGAGAGAAAGAGTATCCAACTAGAGCCAGTGTATGTAGATGTAGTTTTATTAGCAACTTAACACAAAAAACATTGTCAGACAACATCAAGTCACCAAGTAACTACATACATACATGGGGGAAGGTTTTATATTTTAATCCTTTCATTTGACACCTCCTCAAGTCAGTACCTAAACTCTCTATACCCCTTACTTCATCAACAAGGTATTTAACGTAGGAATAATCAAACTTGTCTAATCATCAGTTAACTACACCAATCTTCATATCCAACTACTATCGGTAATCTTAGTGTGTTGGGATTCTCCGCTGACCTCCAGATTAGTAGAAAACTAAAAAGTCATATATATTCGATGAAAGACTGCAAATGAATTTTCCTCCCAAAAAATACACTTTAAGAGTTATTGGCACACATTTTAACGATCCTCGTTTTACTGGTACCGGGCTTATCCAGTTAATCTCTATCGACCTGTCCAGGTAAACAAGCTATCATTCCATTCAGCTCGTATACAGGTAACTCGAAATGGAACAAGCTCAGTATTAATCTTAAAAGTATTCGCTCTTTGTTGTCTTTTGAATCCAGTCAAAGAGAATTAATGTCCACCAGAAATAACACGATGTAGGCCTAGCTTTTGATATTTACATCCACTCCCTAATGAAAATGTACTATAGTTTACTATAGCAAAAAACTATAGTTTACTATGGTACTTTTGCCACTTTACTATAGCCTGTTTACTATAGTAAACTATAGTCACTGTAGCTAACTATAGTAAACAGGCTATAGTAAACGTGGCAAAAGTACCATAGTAAACTATAGCGACTATAGTAGTCATAAACTGTAAAAATAGGATTTTTTATGTGAATAAACAAACAAACTGATGTAGGCAAGATATCACCTTGTGTTGTCTTAATACCATATAGTATTACCGAAAATGAGTAACTCTATCATTTTAACCTTAACAGTTATCTCGTATTTATCAGTCATATTTTTTTAATCTTATCTTTAGCAACAAGGTCAATTTTCGACCAGGTTGTTTGAGGAATCGGGTCTATGGTAAGCTGGATTGCCACATGGTACATGTATATGTGTAATATACGAGACTAAATCGGAGCTTACTTTGGTCTGTGTTTACCTGTATTATAATCTCAAAGAACATTAGTGTCTTTCAGGTTATTATTCTATTGAAACTATGAGAGCTTGATTGGGTCTTTAGAAGGTTGTAGCCTAGTTATTTGTGTAAAGTTAAGTCATGGATATTCTTGTTTTACTGACAACGGCTCTGTGTATAGTATAGTTAAGAATGGCATGGCGTTATTCACGTCTTTATCCTCATTAGTTTTAATCTTATTTTAGTAGATATGCCATTTTGCTAGCTACTTATAAAAATTAGTTTTAATCGACCTACAAGAAAAATGACATCTTGTTTTATTTTACTCCATTTTCTCCTTACAGAAATTGTACAAGGTACACCAACAATATGATATATTACCTTTATCTGACATTGATGGGTGCGAGTTTGGCCTTGAAAGGAGCAGATGGAGCGGACTGCGCATGTGCTACTGGAAGTGTACATATCCGGAATGGAGCTGGGGCGAGACATGCGATCCTGGGAACGCTCATCCCGCCTAACTGTGTGACGTATAAAGGTCATCAGAAATTGAGTGAGGGTTTAACATGGGCAAATGTTGACTATAATGGAAAGGTTTGTCATAGAGTATCGAAATATTATTTTGTAAACTCCATGCTACTTTATTGAAATCATTTAGACAAACCAGAAGGCATTAACATTTATTTTACATGTTCTGCACTTCCATAAAACACACTATTTCTGTCGCTTTATTAGTAAAATACTCTCGAACACGGTGGAAACCTCCAATCAGTAAATAAAGTACAATGTTGTGTTTCCAGGATGCCTGGATTGCTGTAAACTGGATAGCCATCAGGACGTGTGGTTCGAATCCATCCAAAGATTCCCATGGTAAATTGCTTTCTCCAAATATCTACTGACTGTTTGTATAAAATCGGTTAGGAATTAGTTGCATATATTGATCAACTATAACAAAGTATTGTATGCTATAATACTGATGTATTGTGTACAAACATAATTTCAAATTAAACGCATTTTTTTATATATGCTTCGTTTGATATGGTGATGATTAGTAAAATATATTCCCTTAAAGCGCATGGTTGATTAAATTCAAATACTCTAAATAACTTTTGTTGGTGTTCCTGTTATACCTTCAGGAAGCTACGGAGAGGTTCGACTCCCAGGCTGCCCACACATCGTAACCAGGTCGGAATGGGGAGCGAGGAACAGTGAAGGGGGGCCATGGCCTTTAACTCAAATACCTCAAGAACTCTTTATACACCATTCGGCAACCGGGAGTTGTGATACTCAGCAGACATGTTCAGCAGAAGTGCGTAGTTTCCAAAACTACCATATGGACAGTAAACGTTAGTTGCTAATTATTTTATCTGATGTGTGAATCTACGAGTTTAATTTCGGGATGAGACTGGATCTCAGTTGAAGAGGAATAATTACATTTCAAGAAATTGCCTTGCTGGCATCATCGGTCGTGGAAAAGCAATTGAAATCCATAAGTAGACGTAACGTTTAACAAGAAAACGTTCCTCATTAAAAGTGTATAATAACGGTGTGTTAAAGCTGTTGTTTTAAAGGTACAGAAATCCCATGTTCAAGCTTAGCTATGTGTCAAAGTAAAATGAAGAACGAGTTTTACGTCCAGTTGCAGAGCTTGGGGGTACAAATGTAAACTGATCACTAACTCCTGTTTTAAACTCATTGCCTAAAAACAAAATGTTTTGCTTTGTTTGCTTTGTTTCTACATACATCCCGGCTATTTGTAAATGTACTATGTTAGCACACATCTTTGGTGTACGAGTTACTGATTTTATATCCATGACAGTCCATATTACGCAAGGTACTTCAAACGCTTAACTTTTCTTGACAATCGCTATAATTGAATCTATGGGGAAAATATCAGGATTTTGGTAGCTCGTGATACTTATACGGTATACATTGACTATTGTCTTTTACTTCAGACTGGAATGACATAGCATACAGCTTCATTATTGGAGAGGATGGTAACGTGTATGAAGGAAGAGGTTGGAATCAGATAGGAGCACATACATATGGTCATAACCACAACGCTCTCGGTAAGATAGATACATATGGTCACAACCACAACGCTCTCGGTAAGATAAATACATATGGTCATAACCACAGCGCTCTCGGTAAGATAGATACATATGGCCATAACCACAACGCTCTCGGTAAGATAAATACATATGGTCATAACCACAACGCTCTCGGTGAGATAGATACATATGGCCATAACCACAACGCTCTCGGTAAGATACATACATATGGTCATAACCACAACGCTCTCGGTAAGATAGATACATATGGTCATAACCAAAACGCTCTCGGTAAGATAAATACATATGGTCATAACCACAACGCTCTCGGTAAGATAAATACATATGGTCACAACCACAACGCTCTCGGTAAGATAGATACATATGGTCACAACCACAACGCTCTCGGTAAGATAAATACATATGGTCATAACCACAACGCTCTCGGTAAGATAGATACATATGGTCATAACCACAACGCTCTCGGTAAGATAGATACATATGGTCATAACCAAAACGCTCTCGGTAAGATAAATACATATGGTCATAACCACAACGCTCTCGGTAAGATAAATACATATGGTCACAACCACAACGCTCTCGGTAAGATAGATACATATGGTCACAACCACAACGCTCTCGGTAAGATAAATACATATGGTCATAACCACAACGCTCTCGGTAAGATAGATACATATGGTCATAACCACAACCCTCTCGGTAAGATAAATACATATGGTCACAACCACAACCCTCTCGGTAAGATAGATACATATGGTCATAACCACAACGCTCTCTGTAAGATAAATACATATGGTCATAACCACAACGCTCTCGGTAAGATAAATACATATGGTCAGAACCACGACGCTCTCTGTAAGATAGATACACAAATATTCGAATTCCCACTGATTAGTCTAGCGTAATAGAGCAACTCCTGATGATTGTTTGATCTAATAAACCGAAATATCGAGTTAAACATGAAGTCTTCGTCATTCCTCGGAGTGCTTACGTTGCTCTATTACGCTAGATACCCAACATTGATACAATTAAATTATAAGGTTATACATACATTGCTCTTAACAAATGTCAATAAGCCATCTATCTGATTCCGCAACTCGTCCATTCATTTTATGGATTCCTTAATTTGAATCGGTCAATCTTGTTTTGCCAACAGTCAATCGGAACAATTTCATAACGATAGGAACCCACATACATGCAACACTCAAATCTCAAACAAAGAAGTTTTCCAATTCATCGATAGACTTTTCATGGCCACTGTTAAATTTACACACTGGCACCATCATGTCAAATGTTCAAGATGGTTCCGAAGTTGGCTTTGAAAATGGTATTTTTTATCAGATCATCCAAAAATGCATTTAAGTTCACTGTTGTGTATATTTCGAACTATGTCTTTTTTGTTTGATAGGATTCTGTGTAATTGGAACATTCACTGGTCATTTACCAAATGATGCGGCATTAAGTGCTGTGAAGAGGCTGATAGACTGTGCCGCTCAAAACGGTAAAGTTATCCATAACTATACTCTGAGAGGACACCGTGATGTGTCAGCAACCGAGTGCCCGGGACAGAAACTCTACGATCTCATCAAAACCTGGCCACATTATGGATAAAACAATCCATTAAGGAGATATGTTAATCGTTCGTGAGAATATCTCGGCTTTTAGGACCTAAAATAAAAACATTGTTATATCCCACTTGCATAGACAAACGTGTGTATTACTGTAGTATTGTACGGAAGCTAGTTAATCCACGGTAAAAGAAACTTAAAATTATCGCGAATTTACCGGATAGCTTATCATGAAATTTCGAGATATTAATCGTGAAATTTCGTGGTAATAATCGTGAAACTTCGCGATAGTTATTTCGTAATTTTAGGTTAAATTTTATTTTTGTTTCTTTTGCCTTCGCACTAATTGGCCTCCGTAGTATTGTATATAATAAGGATGATATGTACATGTATATCGGCTTATACAAGAGGATGAAACCCTACACATAAAAAAGTGTTAAAAGGAAATTTATAAATTCCTTGGATTTTTACCTAATCAACTTTCAGTAGATCATAGAAGTAAAATGAATTGTTTGAAAATTCTAGGACGATAGTCAAATTCGTCTGAAATGTACATACGACATAACTCGCATGCTGAGGTTCATTCAGGGGGAGTTACTCTAGTGATGCAATAGCAAAGTAACTCCGAATAAATTCAACAAACGCATATTGACAATCTCAATATTTCGACAAAGGTATATTTGTCATCTTCAGGAAAATAGATGACAAATATACCTTTGTCGAAATATTGAGATTGTCAACATGCGTTTGTTGAATTTATTCGGAGTTACTTTGCTATTGCATTATGCTAAGCTATTCAGTGGATCAATAAGTTATTACTCTGGTGAACTTTCACCAAATCTTACCGAAGGACATATAATATATTTTATATTTATTCACACTCATCTTTGGACAATAATTGTCTTCTTGGTAATGTGAAAAAGAGGTTACTGAAACAAGACCAATTGGGACTCCTACTGTCTTTACAGGCATACATTTGTTCCAAAACGTTATTTCAATGAATACTAACTAATACGCAGGGACACTTACTCAGACCATTCTCAAGCTTAGAACCCAGACCGAAACGTCGCTACGAAATAACATCAGAAGTTGTTATCCCTATGTTATCCCTGTGTATCATGCTTTCAGCTTCTAAGTGCCACTCAAAGAATACTCACTAATGTTGACAAGAAATGCCGAAAAGCACCCATTTTCCCGCCCACGATTCTTACGCAGATTTATTTGTTATATGACCTTGCAATTCGGGATAGGCGTTATCTTTTCAAGTCGATGAGCAGGCGGTAATTTTTTTTGTTCTGGGCATTTTGTAGCTTTAGTGGCAACAATATAAAACTTGCTACAGACATGTTCAAAGTAGGAATGGAGCTTCAAGTCTCTTAATCCTCTTGTTATTCTTTTCAATAAGCTTATAATATCCGAGACACCAATACATCAAATCTTAGAATACATTCTTGGAATCTGCTGGCTATTGCTTCAGGCCGAGCCCGCTCCCTTGACTTCGACGAAATTACGGTCCGTGTGTCCCCGGAGTCAACGGAGCTTGTACTTCCAAGTCTGACATTCATTCCATATATGAATTAGTACACAGTTTCCACACTTATGTTAATTGGTAGGAAGGACGGAAGCGCGTGCCAGTTTTGATGCATTTTTTTCTGCGCCGGCGTAATTTATTATCTAGTCATATTTTACCTTTGTGAAAGGGAACTGTCTTAATTTAAGAATGGAAACCAGTTTGGAAGGGTAATTAGAACAAGTTAGGTAGATGGAGATCTGGACGTTTGCCGTGCTTTGGTCTGTTGATAAAGGTCGAAATGCATGTAACATTGTCCCTGTCATACGTTTGGTCCCCTGGTGTCTCTACAATTTCTGTCCAAAAGATTTCCAAGGGGCTACTGAAAGCACCCACCAAGTGATTTCGCCCAACGATAATTAGAGGTCTGTTGAATCGACGCATTACATCACCTCAAAGGGGGGATAAAACTGTGAACTACCTCCTGATGAGGACGCTTTACAACTATAGCACTGTTTTGTGACCAAACTTGTTCGAAGCACATGTATAGGCTTTTTACAGTTGAAACTATCTTTTAAGTCGTTTTCGGTGAAATATTAATTTTTTTTCGGGCAATTTAATTCACATGTTTATCAGTAAAATGTAAGTAAATGATCTTTTTCATTGTAGTATTTTATGTTTTCCTGAATTTATCGGCCATAAAATCTACTTGTCTTCCTTATCACGCTTGCCAGAGAGACACAGAATTCTACAACTTTTTATAATTAGGGCATTATTGGATTGATTTTTTTTCATTTCGGTTTTTGACAACAAGCTTTAATTGTTTACATTGATTTGATTGTCAAAACATACTATTTTATTCTTACTCATAGGATTTTTTCGAAACAAATCTTTTTCAATGTTGTTTTTTGTTAAACTGAATATGTTTGTGCTCTTTCGGGTAATGTCCGGCCATGTAGGCCCTAGAGGATGAATGGGGCTGTTAATGAGTCCGTTAGAAGTTTATCATGACTCACTCATTAAACGAACGGGAAAGAAGATATTTTGACTTACCCACAGTAGAAAGACATCATATATGGTAAAGATTCTACTTCTCCATTGCGATGGCTTCGTTACTTTATAAATCCAACCCAAATAGCATGCCCAATGACACTTAAAGTGGGACTAGAACCTCTCAGATTCTTACTTATATGAATCAGTACCTTTTCACTTACAGCATCTCGAAATTAGGGAGAAAAGAAACAGATCTTATATTTACCACCCCCACCCCCACCCACGCGCACACACGCGCGCACACACGGTGCAAGCGCGACCACACACATCGCTGAGCCAAATACCCCATCTTAACATGTATAAAGTGTTTTGACGTTTACCGAAAATGTACTGTATTATTTTCTGGTCGGTCGGCCATTTAAGACGACGTTAAATTAAATATAATGCGAGCATTTCCGGGACACTTTGGTGTGAGAGGCGGTCTATACAGAAGCGATTGGGGTGCACAGATAATTCCAAACGGCTCTGTTGTGTTAAGCGGGAGGAAAAAAATAAATAAGTTGATTATCTAAAGGTACATTTTACATAAGAATTGTTCGATTTTTTTACATATCAACGATTTAATCATGAGGAGATTTTACAATTTCCACTGAAAATAGTTCAATCGCTAGTAGTGGTGATATAAACGTTACCGTGGTGATATCACTTATATCAGAGTTGAATATCTAACGACTTATTATATAAAAAATGATGTTTGTGGACTATTATTAACCATAGGCCAACAAAGAAAAAGTTTATTTGTGAGGGTTTTGCGTTAAAATGCTATAACAAAATGAACTGTGATACTGCAGTTTGATCAAACACAATCATGTCACAAAGAATGCATGAGTCAAACTAAGTTAGTCGGGATTAAAATACTGTATGGATATTAACACATAGTTTCATCTCTCATGGTGGTAATGTTAATGTTTCAACTCCCACACCTTCTCTAATTTTTGTTGAGCTATATGCGCTCCTCGGAATTCTTTTGAAAGGTAGTTTTACATGGCAACATGGTCCAAATCCTCAATTACAGACAAAACATTTGACATGTGAAAAAATCTGATTTTTGTCAACAGATCTAAGCACACGCAAATTTCAGATCTCCATCCACCTAACTTGATTTCATCACACATCCGACATCGTTTTCAGTCGTTAATTCAGACAGTTCAATACATGTAGAATATGCCCAGAAGATATATTGCTTTGACGCAGGAAAAAAATATAAAGAAATGGACTATAACTGTCGTACACTTCATTCGTCCCTACCAATTTGGGGAAACTGTAAAATTGCTGCAATCTCATTCAAATTTGACACACTGAGCTTGGAGCTATTTGAAACGAACCCTTAAATGAAGCAATCAAGGCAATATAAACTAATCCCTCTTGAGCTTTCCCATTCACAAAGGACAAAAAGATTGGTGGGTTAAAGAAGCTTCAAATGGTTTTATCTCAGTTTAAGGAAACCATTTTTTGAATTCCGTAAACTGTTCAATAATCTACTAAAGGCGTTCTAGAGTAAACCACTATTTTAGGAGGAGATTAGTATCGTTTTGTGGCTTTCTGCTCATCAGCATGTTGTGTTTTGATAAAATTTATAGTCCGGCTGGATTCTTCAACGGAATGATTCAAGCGCGTTGTGTCCAAAATTCAACAGTTTTAAAAATAAAATATCCTTGTATCCCATGTTGATTTTTAGGCTAAAATTGCAAGAGAAACCCAGAAAAGAAACCCTCAAAACTGCGCGCTAATTTATCCTACGCCATTAGTCTGATGAAGCCAAACTTAGCTCAGCTTCTAGGTCAACTAGAAAATACACAAACATAGCGCTTATAATTATGTAATACATTGGATATTTACTGTTGTACCTTAATATAATTTATATTTCACCCCTTAGCTTCACCAATCGTAAGAGAACAGATTTTTCCGCTGTATGATATTTAAAGATAAACAATGTCCTCTATATATCAGCCTGTACACCTGCTGAAGAACGTTATATAATTGAAATTATGACGTCTGTGCATGGAGCACGTGACAACGTTACTCACGATTGACCTCTCTCGCACGTGTGTCTGTTCTATCCAGGGGTAACGATTTCGTGTTACTAGTCTAGTTCTACGCACTTCAGAAAGAAATATATGTGTAAGGACGTTGAATATAATGGTTTGGTTATTTCTATCAAATGGTACGCAACAGCTAAAATATGTTCCTTTATAAGTCAATACATGTATTAAGGGAGTAACTAAAATAGAACCTTATTTAACTTTAATAGTAGATCGTTGTGCTGGTGTTGTTTTATTCATCTAACTAACGTCATACACACATATTACATAACATTCACATGAACCAATTGGCGCAATGTCAACTCGACATCCCGCTAACCGGATTGTGTATTTTGATTAATTCAAACTGCACGACGCTGGTCAAGTAGGCTTAAATCTAAAACTAGAAGCTACCCTCGTCCTAAAGACCAGATTTAACACGGTGTTATATAAGAGGCCGTCTCAACATCGAGTTGGCTGACATCGGGCAAAAGTATGCTCATGCCCGATCTCAGCCAACGAGATGTTTATACGGCCTCGCATATCACACCCCCAACAAACAGTGCTTAACTGGTCGGTTTCTGGGTTTGTTCCGGCTAATTGCGCGTGGTGTCGACAAATCAACACTTACTAGAACCTCCACCGAGCCATTTCTGGTCTGTCTCTTTCCTGCAATCGCGCAACCTATTATGAAGTATACTGCATCGACTTACAGATTCATTAAAATTACTGCAAAATAGATTTAACTTCTTCACAGTTCACAGAGAGGGATTAGCCGAGAAATCTTGGCTCTGCCGAATTTTTTTGTCCGTGTTCGTCATAGCCAAGATCACTTCCAAAGTAAAAAAAGGATATATGTTAAGGAGACCCAAATCGGCGGCGCAAATTTCACAACAAATAAGCAAAGAATAAAATATTTACCACTGCATTCCGATAGCATAGACCACGAAGAAGGAGTTTGTCAAACTTATGCCGCTGTAAAGTGACTAAAGATATATGATTGAAGTATTTCTACGACGCCCCGCACAGTTTAACTGGTCGTTTAAATGTTTTAATATGGCGGTTACGTCAGGTTGAAAGCCAGTGGACTTCGACATAAATATTGACTGCATAAGGGAAAGTTTACCACTTTACAGCGGCGTAAGTTTGACAAACTCCTTCTTCGTGGTCTATACTATCGGAATGCCGTGGTAAATATTTTATTCTTTGCTTATTTGTTGTGAAATTTGCGCCGCCGATTTTTTCGGCGGGTCTCCTTAACATATATCCTTTTTTTACTATGGAAGTGATCTTGGCTATGACGAACACGGAAATAAAAAATTCGGCAGAGCCAAGATTTCTCGGCTAAGAGAGGGATGTGTTACATCGGGGAATCGGTAAGAGTAGCACAGACGTACTGTTGTATTATGTGACAGACCAATCCGGACATGAATGGGATTGGATAGAGGCTGATAATTGTGGATAAGGAAATAAGATAGTTCAAGACTATTGGAGGACAATTTCAATTTTGTTTCAAAGCAACTGGTTTTGAAATCATATTTTTACAAAACCGAAGACTACATGTATTTTCTAGTTGACTGGCTTATGTTTTTGATTGGGTTTCCAGGTATCTTTCTATTTATTTGCATACTTCAAGTCATTTTAGGGTTTGAAATATGTTTACAATTTGGTGATCAATTGTTTTAGTAAGTATATAATTACTTACATTGTTATTTACTATATAATTATGGCCGTGATATTCCTTGTGTGCCATGGAAAATTTGGTATATAAAACACCTATGGGTTTGGTATATTTATTAAATAAGAGCTAATTCAAGACTTGTTACAGATTTGAAGATAGCTACATATTTCACCGTCTTAAATGTTTACAAATGCAGGCATGGTTGGTGCGCATGACCAGGTACACGAGCTGCTGTAATACACGTCTAACACCCACGCATGCGCATGACTATCTTGATGTTCGTGTATTTTAGGAACGAGTGGTTGAAGGACCAAACTTGTCTCCATGGTTATTTTAGACAAGACGATTTTCCCTGTTCCCGTGTGTTTTCGTGTTCATAAACATATATATTAGGAAAGCTAATGTCCAGGTCTCAATATTGTCCAAATGTTTACTTAAACGCGTAGGGCGCAGTTCTAAGGGCTGACCAGTCCAACCACTGAGAGATAAAGAGCATTTTCATCCTGGGTCGGTTTTCAGCTAAATTCCAATATCAAGATCATTTTGCCAAATTTTATTCTTGATGTTGGTGGAAAGAGGAGTATTAATGTCGTCTCCAACACTTAGTAATGGAGTAGGCTGGGGATATACTTGAGACATGGACGAATCAGACATGTCAGACACAGCGCTTTGGCGAAATGGCTGAAAAGTAATAAGCTAGACCCCACCGCTGGCATGTTATTGATGAGATTATCAACAGCTTGCTTAGATGGACTGCCACAGGTATTAGCAATTCTGCATCAAGTAGAATGATAAGCCTGGTAAGTTGTATATAGGATTTGTTGTGGTTCCTATAGATTAACTCAAAAGGAAGACAACTAGTTTGTGTACCGCCAGCATCCATGGTATATACTTACAATTACATCGTGTTGTTCAGCAGTTGCCACCCGAACAATAATTAATTGGTTATGATAATCCGTCGTTGTTACATTAATGGGAAAAACTGCCAACCTGTTTATTTAATGAAGTAAGGTAAGGATTTTATGTAAGTTGTACGTCGTGGCGATAGAGCCGTCCGTAGAACTGGTATGGGGCCGCGGCGGAAGGCGCTTCTTTTGTCATTGCTGCAGGCTGACGGACACTCGCCACAGATTTCCCTTATTAAGGGGGTGAAACATGTAGCCATCTTTAAACTGTGACAAATCTTGAATTGGCTCTTATTTAATAAATATACTATGCCCATAGGTGTTTTATATACCAAAATGTTCCTTGATACACAAAGAACATCACTGTCATACTTATATAGTAAACAACAATGTAATTATTTATATACTTACTAAAACAATTGATCACCAAACTGTACAAATATCTCAAACCCTAAAATGACCTAAAGTCTGCAAATAAATAGAAAGATACTTTGAAGTACAAGCTAAAACATAGGCGAGCCACTTTTTCAAAAATAGTCTTAGGTTTGGAATAAATATTTAAAACCAGCTGCTTTTGGGCAAAATTGAAATTGTCCTCCATTAGTCTTGAACTACTTTTGAAGGTGAGGGTCTGCACTATAGCCCGTTAGAGGTATACCTTACAGGTGTAAATACCTGTAAAACCTGTGTCAAAACATATTTTACAACAACAACGAGAGGCGAAATTAAGCGTTGTGAGCCTCACGACAGCTGTCAAACCGGGCCAGTGTCAAGACCTATTAAACACCCTCTGTATCCCTAATCTGGGTGCGATTACGACCATGTCACTATTAAATACCGCAACAGCACGTTAGCAGTAAATTTGGACAAAATAACTGTTTCAAAAACTTACTATTTTACGAAATCTGAATGAAACAACGTGTTTGTTGACATACAGTTCCCCGCCACACCAATTTACAGTCGCAGGGAAACAGTTACGAAGTGTAAAATAGTGCCGTGTTCGGTGCACACAAATCAAAGTATAATGCAGTCTTAAAGCAAATTTAATTTACAAAGTGAGTCTTTAAAGTAATACAGAAGTAGATATATTATTTTGTGAAGCATAGAAAGGCAATTTTGACGAAGTTACCTTCGGATGAAAACTTGGCGTAAGGATTTCAAAAGCTAAAATACATGGTTGTCAACTTACAAAGAATACACAGCTCCAAAATATCCACTGTTTTAATAATGTTTCAAAGATCGGTCAGCCCTGTATTGGAGATTTTTGGTAAGACGTTTGCTTCTTTCAGTAACTGGCTCAATTAGATTTAGCTGACATTTTGTTATTATTTTAATATAATAGTTCAAAATACAGCATTCGTGAAGAGCCATCTAGTAACCAAAATGGCGGCTTGTTGTTGTCCACATGTGAGTTAATTTTTTTAAATTACAAGGACTCATGGTTGATTTTTGAAAAAGTGGCTCGCCTATGTTTTAGCTTGTACTTCAAAGTATCTTTCTATTTATTTGCAGACTTTAGGTCATTTTAGGTTTTGAGATATTTGTACAGTTTGGTGATCAATTGTTTTAGTAAGTATATAATTACTTACATTGTTGTTTACTATGTCATTATGCCAGTGATGTTCTTTGTGTATTAAGGAACATTTTGGTATATAAGACACCTATGGGCATGGTATATTTATTAAATAAGAGCCAATTCCAGATTTGTCACAGTTTAAAGATGGCTACATGTTTCACCCCCTTAAATGCAGTCCGCCCTCTTTCGTGTGTTGGACGGCTCATCGTCGCGGCCCGATGCTTGGTTGCTGCTACCAGCCCAATGGGTCTAGGACTGGTCAAAAAACATACTTATTGATAGATTTAAAAGTTTTTTAAAAGTACGTGTTTCTGTAGCCGAGAAATCTTGGCTCTGCCGAATTTTTTTTTTCCGTGTTCGTCATAGCCAAGATCACTTCCATAGTAAAAAAGTGATATTTGTTAAGGAGACCCGCCGAAAAAATCGGCGGCGCAAATTTCACAGCAAATAAGCAAAGAATAAAATATTTACCACTGCATTCCGATAGTATAGACCACGAAGAAGGAGTTTGTCAAACTTATGCCGCTGTAAAGTGGTAAAACCAAAACACATAGGACAACTTGTACTACTTTGTACATGGTGATGTTTTAATATGAGCTTTCGAGAGAAACTACTCTCATCATCAGAAATTACAGCAACACAACGTCGGCATGGTTAAACAGGCATTATATACACAGCAAGAATGAACAAAACAAATACAAAAGTTATAATCACTGATTAGTTGTGATTCCTTCACTGTAGTTGAAATCACCACAATCTAAGGTAAGGGAGGGGGGGGGGCAATCCTATTACAGGTCAAGAGTTAACTACATGTATTAAGATATGGAGGACATGGAATAAGCAGGTGTGCTTTAACATCAGGATATAACACAGACGATAAGACAACCTTATCTTTAGAATGGAGACAGTTGGTTACACATTGAATAAGCGGAGAGGAACGGATGAAATTTGAACATTTAATATAGGATTTAATTTTGAAATATGAAGGGACTCTTTGTATGCTAAGTTAAGCTTGTTCTTAGCCTGGTCAATTATCTCACATGACAATGTGTTGGGATTGTGATTGTTATTGTAACAGTGATTTGCAACTGCAGAGGAGCCACTGTTTTGGTGCATAATGTGATGCTCGGATAACCTCTGATTAATATGTCTGGATGTAAGTCCCACATAAGATGCAGGGCAATCACCACATGTAACCTTGTAAATAACATTACTTCGAAGTTTTTCATCTTCGCGATCTTTGTAATTAAAATAAGAACTGATTGTGAAAGTTTCGCTTAAAGATACAAACTGAACTGTCGGGACAAGGTTTTCAAGTGATTTTAGTTCTTTAGATAATTTTATTGAGGCTGGTCCAAGAAAGGATGTTCTGATGAAGATTTTTTGTTTTTCAGGTCCGAATGGTTTACAAAATGGGTTGTCTGAAAATTTATTGTCTAGGAACTGTTTAATGATTTTGTCTACCGTGGGGGATGGATATTGATTTTGGATTAACATATTTTTTATTTTATCGATTTCAATGCTAAGCAGTTTGTAGTAATTACAGATACCCCAGGCTCGATTAAGCAATGTACGGATAAGATTAAGTTTAAATTTATTTGGCACAGAACTCGACCATGCCGTGTACAGTCCCGTGTGAGTTTTCTTACGATACACTGTAGTAGTGATATATTCATTGTTACGAGAAACGAGTATATCTAGAAAAGGTAAACAACCATCTTGCCCCCCCCCCCCTCCCTTACCTTAGATTGTGGTATCCTAACACGGGATAATTAAAACTTTCAATCAATCAATCTACCCAAACTGGAGTCTAGCAGATTTCTCCAAGATGCATTGGGGGCCTCCGTGGCTCAGTAGGTAGAGCGTTGGACGCTCAATCCAAAGAGCCTTCCACCAATGGGTCGCGGATTCGAATCCCACTCAGTCCAAAAATTGGAAGAAGTTTCTGACTGGGTTTTCACTCGAACGACCTACGTGGGATGGTTGCCAGTTACCAGCGGAAGGTCGTGGGTTTCCTCCGGGCACAGAGCCCGGTTTCCTCCCACAATAAAACTGGCAACGCCGCCATATAAGTGAAATAATCTTGAGCGCGGCGTAAAACACCAATCAATCAATCAATCAATCAACCAAAGCACTCCTTTCATCGGAACAATCTGAATGTTAAGAATAATTTTTTTATTTCTGAAGCTCATGGTACTTAAAGTATGAGATTGGCCTAGATGGATGTTGACAAAAAAGCCAAGCGATTTGATACCAGAATCGATTCACTCACTGGCTAAAAGAGTCTACAAATGTACGTCAAAACGCCCCGTTATCCAAAACGCTCCTCTTATATGAGTCAAAACGTCCCCTGAGACAAGGCAAAGTGCCTCCACCCCATGTGTTAAGACAAAACGTCCCCTGAGACAAGTCAAAGTGCCATATTTTGCTAGTACATATGAGCTTTCGAATGTAGCTACTCTCATCGTCAGATATCACAACATACACTTAACCAAATTTTCACAGGCTTATACAGAAATATATATATATATGCCTATACAAAAATGATAGAGTAAGTAGGATACGCTAAACGGAATGGAATTTGCGCCAAACTTTGTTACTTAGCTTTTATAGTAGGGATAAGTAAAGGTTATAGTGAATTCAATAATATCAGTTTATTTATTTGTGTTTGTACAATGTTGTACATCCAGTCAAGAGAAACGTAACTGGTAATGGAATTCTACTTTTTCCCATAATAAATGCTCACGTCAAGATTGTAATATAATTTTACTTCGATATTTGGAAGAAATTATGAATTGTGCAGGTGGGGGACATTTTGGCTTATACTGGGAAGCGTTTTGACTAAAATGGAGGGCGTTTTGACTTCAGCAGAGAGCGTTTCGGTAGGGAGCATTCTGACTGTATCCCGGAGATCTTCGCGAGGCAAATTAAAAATCACTGTGGACACCATTCCGCGTTATGTTTTATTTAAACACACAATGGGGTCCGTGGAGATTTATAACTTGGCTCACAAAGATGCATCCCGTTCGAAACCCCCTCGTTGTGACCCGCAAAGGTTTTTTGAAACAGGAAATCAGACTTCATCATTAGACATTACATCTAGATGTAAGTAAATGCTACGATTCTACTGCTTCCCATTTCATAGTTATACCGTGAATTATAAACCTAATCTTCGCTGCTGAAAAAATACCTTCAACAGTTGTGCTTGTCAGGATTTCTTGACAGATCGTCGATGTGCTGGATCGTTCGAAACCCCCTCGTTGTGACCCGCAAAGGTTTTTTGAAACAGGAAATCAGACTTCATCATTAGACATTACATCTAGATGTAAGTAAATGCTACGATTCTACTGCTTCCCATTTCATAGTTATACCGTGAATTATAAACCTAATCTTCGCTGCTGAAAAAATACCTTCAACAGTTGTGCTTGTCAGGATTTCTTGACAGATCGTCGATGTGCTGGATCGTTGCTGTATTGAAAAACTATCTAACTCGGCGAAAACTTTTGATCTAATGAAGCCTTGCGAAAGAGTTATGGTTCCTGGCTATTTATGGGTGGCACTCCCTGTATTCTGATTGGTCCTAAAAGATAATTGACCTCGGGAAAATAACAACCTCGGTTTAAGACATTTTCAGTAAGGCACAGTTTCAAACAAGCTTGGTCATACCTGCTTGATCAGAAGCGTCCAGCACAGGCAAACATCCCTACTATTAGTAGGTTAAACACTTCACCACATATGGCGACTTGGTAAGATGCACTCAAAAAAGGGCCAACATACAGCCCACCAAACTTGACAAGCTGACTCTTACTAACTTGCAGGTTTAAAGATAACAATGAAAAGTTTAACTGTATGACCATAAAACAAGTAGGCCTACTAAAAATATAACCAAAAGTGGATCCGTTACACGCAATTATATTAGTTTTCTGCTCAAAGTAAATTCTTTTGCAATCAAACCTTTCATTGTTACAAATTTGTTCCCAGTCTATCAGAAGCATATTCTGTTCAATGCTTTCTGGCTATAGCTCTCCATCTCTCCATCACTAGTTCTCCAAGTTCTTAATTTATTGCCATTACTTACCATCTCTGTGTTTGTCCTCGCCCTCGAATCTACCTCTTCTCTAAAATAACCCCAAACTACCTCTTCAGGTGTCAAAAGCTCGTGATGTTCAAAAACAACTGACGACGTGGTGATGTCTTAATTTTTTATCATTACCTCTTCTCTTATATAACCCAATCTACCTCTTCTCTTATATAACCCCAAACTACCTATTCTCTTATGTAACTCCAAACTACCTCTTCTCTTATATAACCCCAAACTACCTCTTCTCTTACATAAACCCAATCTACCTCTTCTCTTATATTTAAAATCTACCTCTTCTCTTACATAACCCCAAACTACCTCTTCTCTTATATAACCCAATCTACCTCTTCTCTTATATAACCCAATCTACCTCTTCTCTTATATAACCCAATCTACCTCTTCTCTTATATTTAAAATCTACCTCTTCTCTTACATAACCCCAAACTACCTCTTCTCTTATATAACCCAATCTACCTCTTCTCTTATATAACCCCAAACTACCTCTTTTCTTATATAACCCCAAACTACTTCTTCTCTTACATAACCCCAAACTACCTCTTCTCTTACATAACCCCAAACTACCTCTTCGCTTATATAACCCCAAACTACCTCTTCTCTTACATAACCCCAAACTACCTCTTCTCTTATATAACCCCAAACTACCTCTTCTCTTACATAACCCCAAAATACCTCTTTTCTTATATAACCCCAAACTACCTCTTCTCTTATATAACCCCAAACTACCTCTTCTCTTACATAACCCCAAACTACCTCTTCCCTTATATAACCCAATCTACCTCTTCTCTTATATAACCCCAAACTACCTCTTCTCTTATATAACCCCAAACTACCTCTTCTCTTACATAACCCCAAACTACCTCTTCTCTTATATAACCCCAAACTACCTCTTCTCTTACATAACCCCAAACTACCTCTTCTCTTACATAACCCCAAACTACCTCTTCTCTTATATAACCCCAAACTACCTCTTCTCTTACATAACCCCAAACTACCTCTTCTTTTATATAACCCAATCTACCTCTTCTCTTATATAACCCCAATCTACCTCTTCTTATATAACCCCAAACTACCTCTTCTTATATAACCCCAAACTACCTCTTCTCTTATATAACCCCAAACTACCTCTTCTCTTATATAACCCCAAACTACCTCTTCTCTTATACAACCCCAAACTACCTCTTCTCGTATATAACCCCAAACTACCTCTTCTCTTATATAACCCCAAACTACCTCTTCTCTTATACAACCCCAAACTACCTCTTCTCGTATATAACCCCAAACTACCTCTTCTCTTATATAACCCCAAACTACCTCTTCTCTTATATAACCCCAAACTATCTCTTCTCTTATATAACCCCAAACTACCTCTTCTCTAACATAACCCCAAACTACCTATTCTCTTATGTAACCCCAAACTACCTAATCAGTAGCCCAATAAGCCCAAACCCAAAACGATTGCCGAATGAAATCAAGCGGCCATTGAAATGTCACCCATGCATGTCTTAGTTCCAGGACGTCACGCCCATCCAGAAACTTAATATGTCACTCAATCTTCAAACCGGATTCAACATATTACAACCAATTAACATTATTCAACCACAAAAAATTAAAGTTCAAATATTACTCTCGTACCTATATAATTCTGAGTAAACCTGATATAATCCTTCATACGCTGACAAACTGAAACTGATTCAGACAGTTTACCCAACAAGTCATAGAAATTGCAATTAACTTGACCGGTTGTCATATTGTTCCCGTCCGCAACACCATTAGGATGTGTCATTAACAAATCGAAAATGTGAGGAGACGCAATCACAATTATCGGTCTAAACAAATTGAACAGAATATTTCACTTTCTTAAAGGGGCATGAGCTGCCGAAATTCCCACTTTTTTCATACTTTCTGATCGTCACGACAGTAAGAGGCTTTGAAGGCCATCGAAAAACTAAATGATTGGCGTTGGAATGAGGAAAATCCATACAGTAGGTGCCCTGTACGAACCGAAAACGTGTTCGAAAAGTAGCAAAATTTAAATAACCGGGACGACCATTCATTCATTCTAAGCCAAAGTTAGTTTAAAACAATACTTTATCGTACATTTTCGAGACTAGAAGCACTAAAAAGCTTCTGAATTATACGTTTTGAGAAAAATATCCGATAATTTCAACATTCTGTGTTTACGTCAAAATATCAACATTTTGGCAGCTCATGCCCCTTTAAAATAATTATGTCAAATTATTTTTATTTCACTCATTACCCTTCCCCGATCTGGGTAACAACAATACACGTGTGTAGTTTTCTCATAGATTGCTCTTGTGTTGTTTAGTGTAGATATTCTAATTAAATTGATTCTGTGGGTACAAATGTGCTTTTACCAACAGTTTTTAATTTAGATTGCTGAGATTCCATAGAAATTAGCTTGTTCGTTTGAATAAAAGTATGTAGAAGCAGAGTGGCCATATGTAGTAGCATATAATAGACAAATAGTGCACAAGCTTATAAAGGTGTTCTCAATGATTAAGCAATCACACCCAAAACCAAAACACGTGTCATTTTTTTCAGAGATTTCTTTTGACATATTTCCACAAATACAGTTTTATTTCGGGTAAAATTTGATTTAGGACTGGGGACTAGCATTGTTGTTCACAACTGTCTTGACACGTAACGGAAAGCTGACTGAACTATCTTGATTTTTCCACGAGAAATGACAATATTGTTGTAAGAACGTCCTTCTAAATTGAGCGCTCATCGTACAATATAAAACAAAGTTGACAGCATTGTTAATTAGCGCTACAATATCCATAACATCGCCAAGAGGAAGATAAGTCGTCTCGAAGAACTTGGGAACAATTGCACTTAAGATTAGTAGAACTCCTTGTGGGAATTCGGTCACAAGAAAAAGAACTATGACAGCCAATAACATTTTGGTTGTTCTAGAATGTTCGGTCAGACGTAAACTGCTAGCACCGGAAATGACCAGACGTTTTCGTCTGTTCCGGTTCTTAAAATGTATGTTGTATATGAGGAGAGCTCCAAATATAGACATTAACACACAAGGAATTATTTTTGCTGTTAATGAATAAAGCCAGGCATTGACTAAAAACGTTGTTGTTGTTTCACCGCTGATAAGTTTCACGTCTCGAAATACATATACCACTTGATTTGTGCTATTATCTGTTAATTTCTCCAGAGCATTTGACATGTAATTTGGAATTAATGTTATCACAGAGCCCACGTAAACTACAGCAACTATTATCTTAGTTCTGAGCATGCGCCTCTTTCTCGAAGCCTGGCCTTTGGTAGGAGATCGGATATGGAGATATCGGCATATAGCCAAAGCAACACACAGCCATATGGAGGTTGTATGGGTAATAGCTGACAAGTTCACGTGCACTAACATAAAACTCATCCAACCGTAATTGTTTTTCTCCATAGATATTTCACCTGGCGGATAGAAACAGTAAAAATGAAGCGCAAAAGGCACATAAGAAAACATTGTTATGATATCGGACACAGCCAGCCAGGATAAAATGTAATTTGTTGGGGTCCTCATGTTCTTACGAGTAAGAACTGTGATGTTGAAAAAATTGGTTACGATTCCAAAAGCGCAAACACATATGCTAATGTAGCCATGGACTTCTGCATAAAGATAGGCGAATTCAACGAGTGGCGGTGTTGTTAACGTCACGTTATTAGCTGACATGTTTGTCACATCAGTTTTCTCCAAGCCCCGGGATTGCAGACAGTCCGTTATATCGATCGGGTAGTCCGATTTCTGCTGCCTGAAAACAAAAAAAAAACATAATAGGTCAGTACCGGCTAATTGATATTAGGAAATTGAAGATAGACCGCGTGAATTTCTCATTCTAGTATTTTTTTATCTAATTACTATTGCAAAGTACGTAAGGTTTCCAAGATCATTGGAAAAAGAAACTGATCCCAGGTTATATCCTTCCAGAGAAAAGTGGAAGCCATGTGTACGTTTTCTCAAGAACTCTAATGGAAGATAATAACGGCGATTTGTAGAAATGTGCGGTAGATCAAGGAATGGAATT
Source organism: Lepidochitona cinerea (assembly GCA_963971465.1). Classification (NCBI taxonomy): domain Eukaryota; kingdom Metazoa; phylum Mollusca; class Polyplacophora; order Chitonida; family Tonicellidae; genus Lepidochitona; species Lepidochitona cinerea. The sequence goes on from OZ020560.1 coordinate 1,640,809, forward strand.
ATATCGACATATGAAGTTACGGTTGCCCAAATACGACATTTTAACGTTTTAGGTTTTTCAGTGTTAGCTTATTTGTTTAAGTTTTCACCTGGGTGATAACCTTCCCACCTAGGTGATAACTTTTCACCGAGGTGAGAACCTTTTCACCACTAAAAAACAAAACTGAAAACCCTAAAACGTTCAAATATCGTATTTGGGCCACCATATGAAGTGAAAGCTATATTTAAAAAAAATAAAATAGAATTGCTTTTATTCAGGGCGTGTGGCTGTGAGAGGCTATACCGTTTTTATGACCATTGTCAGAACGTATTCAACATATTATACACAGAAAAACCTGATGCATAACCATTGGTTACTCCATTACAGCGTATCGACAGAAGGAGTTATGAGTCGACGAGAAAGTATATATAATATGGCTGTTAATTATAGAGCAAAAAAATATCACCTTGTTAAAAGCCAAGAAAACAGTTCACACCTATACATCTAACATCAAATGATCTTCCCATTGATTGATTGATTGTTTGGTTTTTTACACCGCGCTCAATATTATTTCGCTTATATGGCGGCGTTGCCAGTTTTAGTGTGGGAGGAAACCGGGCTCTATGCACGGAGGAAACCCACGACCTTCCGTTGGTAACTAGCAACCATTCCACATAGGTCGTTCGAGTGAAAACCCAGTCAGAAAATTTTCCATTTTTTTTTAAGTGAGTGGGAATCGAACCCGCGACCCATTGGTGGAAGGCTGTTCGGATTGAGCGTTCATCGCTCTACCTACTGAGCCACGGAGGCCTCCTCTACTCATAGATAAATCCGGCTTAGTCGACAGAGCGATAGTTTCTCGGGTTTCAATAATAAGAAGCAAGATGCATGAGTGAATACTTATAACTACAAAATGTTACAGTATACTTGAAATAAGAATAACAAAGATCAGACACGCTATGTCTAATTAAAAACAATTATTTGATGTTTGTTTTAAAAACCATTATATACGTTTCTTCAAACCATGATTGTAGATTTCGTCTGTATTGTCTCGCCATTTAATTAACTCTACACAATCAGAACATACATATAAGTATTCAGCCTAACCAATTATCCTGGCTACCTGCTGGTTAATTGCTATCTGGATAGGACGACGTGAAGACAGAAATCAGCAATAAACATTAAAAGCAGATGATCTGTACTAGGTGATTTTTACAATAAAGTAAAGACCGTAGTGGCGATAACGACCGATCGTTAAGTTAATTGAACTGGTGTTAAATGTATACTCATTAACAGGTCCATTGTACGCGCGACACATACAAGGCTGTGGATCCCATTGAGATAAATTACTAGTGGAAAAACTAACTTTAACCAGTTTATTCAATAAAAACAAAACTTTCTGGTTTTCGGCAAGTTTTCTGGGATGCGACCTGAAATATTCTGGTTTTCAGTCCACCATTGGCCCTCCAGATCACCCTGTGGCCTGGCTTCCTGATAGCATCATGCATCTTGAACAATATAGCATGGACATCGGGCTGATTGAATATCGTACCGAACATTACAATGTAAACACATTCTAAGGATATTTCAAAATACTTTGTCAATCTACCGTTTACATATCGTTCATCCCATATAGTCCAACAGCACAGATGACAACATCTAGTGTGAACAGCTACATTTTCTGCCAAAGCAGTTGAGGAGTAAATCCTGTAACTTTACCGTTTACTGATCGCCTATCCCCAGGAGCTACTCATTTATTATCCGTTTAGAATTGGGCAGGCAGACCGAAATTCAATTAATCTCGTCGTAACAAATGCTAAGCCAACCAAACGACCTACCCTGTCAGTCAACCCTTCAACTTGATAGGTTTTATTTTTATACAAATCTGGCTAAAACCAGTCCGTTCTTTTCAAAGGAAACTCAATTTGTTTCACACTTCGTTTGTCATGAGGTTGTTAAAACATATTACAATTATTAATACGTTTAACTAGAATGCGTTAATCTGTTGTTAGAGAATATAGGACACTTTTCCATTTAACACAAGTAAATTGTTTTTCATTTTTATAAAGAATTCCAAAATTTTCTTTTGATATACAAATCATGGAGATGCACTTTGGGATAGCACAACACCTAAACCAACTCATGCATCCGGGTTATTTAAATTGTCTTGGTTGTTAGCACATGTCCTCGTTAATGGTTTTACCTATATATTTTTCAACGTCAAACATTTATCTTTAAAGGCACACTTGCCGCGAAAATCCAGAAGACTGTTTACATTAAAAACAGTGGACGGTTTTCTGTATTTTTCCGAGACAGAAAAAGTTAGGAACTTTCTATTTTTACCAGAAATTGAAAGTTTTCACATCATTTAGTATTTTTAATTTGAAATTGAAAAAACAGATTTTTCAGGTACCCGTAATGTAAACAAACTTCGAACCTCAGCATGCACACAAGTGCCCTAATGTTTTGAGCCGTATGGGCGATCTTACGACCCAGTATAATTTTACGAACTTTATAAAAAGAAATACAGACTAACGATCGAGTATGGACTATAAAAGCCTGCCGAGTGCAAACCACAGACAAAAACGCCTGAATGAGGGTAATTCAACGCTTAAATCGGTCGGTGTTATTGTTGTAATCGAGCTTCGATTCTTCGTTTGTTTTTCACCCCATTTATACATTCTAAACCTAATTGGAAATGTTTTATGTGTGCTATGTTTAATTTTAGTGGTTTTAACGGTGGTAAGCTCGTGTAAATTAGTTTTCTTAACAAATGTCAAACAGGCTACGGCGGCGAGTGGGCCTTTAAGGTACGACAAGCGCCCAACGTCTCTAGACTATCAGAATCCGAAATCGGAACAGCTCATACACCTTTAATAGAGTATGGCATATAGGCCTATATGTATTCACGTAATAAGGTTTATATGTGGGTCCGTGTCTATAACTACCAGAGGCTATGTGGGTCCGTGTTTATAACTATCAGAGGCTATGTGGGTCCGTGTCTATAACTACCAGAGGCTATGTGGGTCCGTGTCTATAACTACCAGAGGCTATGTGGGTTCGTGTTTATAACTACCAGAGGCTATGTGGGTCAGTGTCTATAACTACCAGAGGCTATGTGGGTCAGTGTCTATAACTACCAGAGGCTATATGGGTCCGTGTTTATAACTACCAGAGGCTATGTGGGTCCGTGTCTATAACTACCAGAGGCTATGTGGGTTCGTGTTTATAACTACCAGAGGCTATGTGGGTCAGTGTCTATAACTACCAGAGGATATGTGGGTCCGTGTTTATAACTACCAGAGGCTATGTGGGTCCGTGTCTATAACTACCAGAGGCTATGTGGGTCCGTGTTTATAACTCCCAGAGGCTATGTGGGTCCGTGTCTATAACTATCAGAGGCTATGTGGGTCCGTGTCTATAACTCCCAGAGGCTATGTGAACAGTTCTGTGACTATTGCTTTACCGTGTCTATAACTATCAGAGGCTATGTGGGTCCGTGTCTATAACTCCCAGAGGCTATGTGGGTCCTAGTCTATAACTACCAGAGGCTATGTGGGTCCGTGTCTATAACTATCAGAGGCTATGTGGGTCCGTGTTTATAACTCCCAGAGGCTATGTGGGTCCGTGTCTATAACTCCCAGAGGCTATGTGGGTCCGTGTCTATAACTACCAGAGGCTATGTGGGTCCGTGTCTATAACTACCAGAGGCTATGTGGGTCCGTGTTTATAACTACCAGAGGCTATGTGGGTCCGTGTCTATAACTACCAGAGGCTATGTGGGTCCGTGTCTATAACTACCAGAGGCTATGTGGGTCCGTGTTTATAACTACCAGAGGCTATGTGGGTCCGTGTTTATAACTACCAGAGGCCATGCGGGTCCGTGTCTATAACTACCAGAGGCTATGTGGGTCCGTGTCTATAACTATCAGAGGCTACATGTATGTGGGTCCATGTCTATAACTACCAGAGGCTATGTGGGTCCGTGTCTATAACTACCAGAGGCTATGTGGGTCCGTGTCTATAACTACCAGAGGCTATGTAGGTCCGTGTTTATAACTACCAGAGGCTATGTGGGTCCGTGTTTATAACTACCAGAGGCTATGTGGGTCCGTGTCTATAACTACCAGAGGCTATGTGGGTCCATGTCTATAACTACCAGAGGCTATGTGGGTCCGTGTTTATAACTCCCAGAGGCTATGTGGGTCCGTGTTTATAACTAGCAGAGGCCATGTGGGTCAGTGTCTATAACTACCAGAGTCTATGTGGGTCCGTGTTTATAACTCCCAGAGGCCATGTGGGTCCGTGTCTATAACTACCAGAGGCTATGTGGGTCCGTGTTTATAACTCCCAGAGGCTATGTGGGTCCGTGTCTATAACTATCAGAGGCTATGTGGGTCCGTGTCTATAACTCCCAGAGGCTATGTGGGTCCGTGTCTATAACTATCAGAGGCTATGTGGGTCCGTGTTTATAACTCCCAGAGGCTATGTGGGTCCGTGTCTATAACTCCCAGAGGCTATGTGGGTCCGTGTCTATAACTACCAGAGGCTATGTGGGTCCGTGTCTATACCTACCAGAGGCTATGTGGGTCCGTGTCTATAACTACCAGAGGCTATGTGGGTCCGTGTCTATAACTACCAGAGGCTATGTGGGTCCGTGTTTATAACTACCAGAGGCTATGTGGGTCCGTGTTTATAACTACCAGAGGCTATGTGGGTCCGTGTTTATAACTACCAGAGGCTATGTGGGTCCGTGTCTATAACTACCAGAGGCTATGTGGGTCCGTGTCTATAACTACCAGCGGCTATGTGGGTCCGTGTCTATAACTACCAGAGGCTATGTAGGTCCGTGTTTATAACTACCAGAGGCTATGTGGGTCCGTGTCTATAACTACCAGAGGCTATGTGGGTCCGTGTTTATAACTACCAGAGGCTATGTGGGTCCGTGTCTATAACTACCAGAGGCTATGTGGGTCCGTGTTTATAACTACCAGAGGCTATGTGGGTCCGTGTCTATAACTACCAGAGGCTATGTGGGTCCATGTCTAAAACTACCAGAGGTTATGTGGGTCAGTGTCTATAACTACCAGAGGTTATGTGCACATCTATGTGACTATTGCTTTACCACTGTACTGAAATTGGATACCAAGACGTTGGCGCCATTATAGTTACATATAAATATACGAAAATCAGCTGATAATAGAAGACAACTTCCCTTTTCAGGTAGGGTTTTAATCGCTCTAGTCATAGTTCAGACATTATTCTATCTTGTATCACAGAAACCAATTTTTTTCTCCAAATGAAGTCAGTGATTCGGTCAGACAAATTGATAGCGGAAAATCGGAAAATCTCCCGTAACCAAGTGTTAGCATTTAGAAAGGTCTATTTACAAAGATCACTTACCCTCCACATAGCGTCACTGATAACGCCATTTAAACGCGTCAAATAATCATTGAACTCAAATGTGACCAAGTTATCCATCCACTACAACGATCCCTCATTTCCCAAGCTGGTTATTCCGATCCAAAACGACTTACCGTCGCGAGAAAACTTAGAGCTATCAGTGTCAATAAACAGCCAGGGTTTCCATGAATATAAAACAGAGCAAAGTCCTTCAGAACAGGTTTTAACTCCGGTAAACTGTAAGGCTGATTTGTATCATCCCAAAACAGTAAGTTAATCCTTCTTTTATGGTTCCTTTTCCGGCATTGAAAAGTTTTCGGCGTAGATCAATTGAACAACAGTGTCATGAAGATAGGGTTTTTTCGGCACCTTCATTGATAAAACAGTCCTCAAAATGTTTCTCATAGAAAAATAATTAATCGGTCATATTAACTGGGATACACTGTATAATTCTCGCACACTATTTTACGGTCCAGTAAGACCCTCTGCACACAATTATCGACATTATTTTAATACAAATGTCCCGAACACCAGAAATTCCATATGATAGATGAAGATACTTAGAAGGTAATAGAAGGTAAGTATCCTTGTGGAAAGTTCTATCTGATGAGATGTAACCATGCTGTGAATTCCAATTAAGCTAGATGAGGAAATATATGGCCTGCAGAGATGAGAAATGAACTCAAATTGACTGGTAGATTATTGACGTTATTCCATGCATAGTATTTGAACAAATATCCCATTACAAATAAATCTATAAATGTTTTCTATGAGTAGACAATTAGGAGATTGGACCGAGCTTTAAAACCTGCTTCTACCATGAGCTATTAGAGTATCATACACAGTCTACTTAAGACAATTTCTACTTTCGTATCATCCAGTGCTCGTTACTCGAAACCAACACGTACATCCGGCACATTATTCATCGAACTAGCATAGCCATCAAACTCTGCCAGCGGACTTTGTCTATGGGATCGACAGTATCCGGGAAAAGGAACGGAAACAACACGCCAATAACTCAAATAGCCTGGTCAAATCTGGAGTTTTACTGACCAGTCATTAAAACTAATCCATCCAGCATCGCGTTCTCCTTAATATTAAAACTGTCACTTTTCTGAGATCAAAAATGTGAATCGATTGCCTAGACGAAGCTAGTGACATGGAACGGGTGGCCAACGAAAATCCTTACTTTCATTGCATCTGACAGTTAGAAAAGCTATAGGTTTTCAGTGTATGTCATAGTGATAGCAAAGTAAGTGCAGTAATGTCACGTGTGTATATCTTTATGAACACCTAAACACACGGGCACAGAGAAAATCCTCTTGGGTAAAATAACCATGGAGACCAGTTTCATAATTGTGTTAAGAGTCACGTGACTATATGTGTCGAAGGTAAATCATGTTTATGTCTTTAAGTTAAATCAATAGAAGAGTAATTAGACATGCCAAGTAGTTCGTCACTAATTAGATGCTTAATCCATCCAATTTACAAATGATTATTTAGTACGGTTAGATATTCTATAAGATTGCCCGGATAGACCACAGCTGTAATTGAATCAATTTGCAAACACTTTCATCAATTAGACAGATGTCCCGTGAACATCTTGCTTCATTTCACTGACTTCCCGTAACGTGATAATACAGCGTGCAGTCAAAGCATCCGATGAGAGTTTGAAAAGTGAAGGTTTATTGTCAGATAAATAAACAGTTTATGAGTTCTTTACGCTGCGTTCAAATATTTTGGTATACACTTTAAAAAACAAGAAGATGTATAACGACGGATATTGCAAAAAGATGTAACAGTATGGGCACACGAATAAAGCTGTTTGGAACCTTGAGGGAAAAGTTACCGTTGGGTCGGTTTGATTGATTCAAACTATTTGACATTGTAAAACTAAACAAAAATAGAAAATATTACGATATAGTAGAATATGATGTCTTAATATATTTCACGATCAAATCCTTACTGGAAGAAATATCTGAATTTTGTACCATTTCACAACACACACGACAAGGGACCAATGGTACATTCATGCCCACTCCGATTATATTATATCAAACGAGACTTAAAATCAAACGCGAGTGAAAATAATTCCTCCTTAGCCCTGATTGTCCCCAGAATTAAATCAAATCTCCCACATTGAACAGTCCAGTATGTACTGGCGACAATCATCTCATTCGTTCTATGGCCGATATAAAATGTTCACACAGGAATTCATTGGCACAATAAATATAAACGAAACATCCAATTTGTTGAACAGATTTGTTAGAGGTGGTCGACTAGCAAACATTGAGATGGAAACCGACATAAAACTGCACTTCAACATTGATTGATACCCCAGCTATAACACTATACAGAAGTCTGACAACTAATTCACAATGATCCGTAGAAGCTGTTGAACTTCAACCTGAACTCTTCACTGCAGTGTGCGTGGAAGACGGGATAACAAGCATTTCCAAATGATGGTTGGTTGGTTGTGTTAGCTTATTGGCGCGTCCATTCGTATGAATGATGTACGCCATACTAGTGAGTAATTATTACCTTGAGCGATTAAGAAAACTGTGATGTTTGAACACAATTCACGATTGGTAGAAAGATTGAGAACTACTTAACCTCGTAAGATGTTAAAACATGCAATACATTTCCAAATGATAGAAATAGTAAATACATTTATAAATATAATTTTGCTCATGGAAGAAAACGTTCTAGATTATAATAACATTTCATATTAAATATTTATTGCATGGTTCACAGACTGGATTCGACGTCTTAAGAATAAGTAAAATTGTCCTTGTCAATTTGAGGGAAATCCGCCCAAAACCCCATCATGTTTTACTAGAAGGTTATCTCGTGACTGCCAAGTTGTCATTAATGAAATATGAAATGACACATATAGTGTAAATCAATGAGCGGAATAAAATTCACGGAAGCTTTTAGAAAAGACGATTCGTGATCTGCTACAAAATAATTGAAGGTCTGTATAAGAGAATAGAAAATTTTGATTGCATTTAAGGACCTAAGACATTAACTCTAAATCAATTAGATGGACAATTCAATGCAAGTTCCGTTAACAAATCTCTATCTGCTTTTCATTCGACATCGAATGTCTACTCTTCCTAACCAAGTTTTACAGACAGACAAATGTGACATTAAGACATTAATTATTTGGGATTTGTTGATGTCGTCTTTAAAGCCAAATAAAAACCTGTATTGTGGGAGATGTATGAAAGCAAACTGTAAAATAGGAACTGTATGAGAAAGATCTTATGGTTTTGTAACACGATGCCAATTTGTCAAATTACACAACCACTATTAAGAGGATTGGAGACGTTAATAATTTAACGAAAGACAAACAATATTTCACTGTCACTTTGTTACCTGAATTATTATTCCCTGAAATTGACAAGGACCTATTTATTTATCTATTTATTTATTCTTAAGACGTCGAATCCAGTCCATGAACTATGCTATAAATATTTAATATGAAATGTTATTATAATGTAGAACGTATACTTTATGGGAGTATTTAAACCGTACCTACCTACATGGTGTTAAAGGAAATGCCATCTGAAGGAACGGTTAACAGAGATAACCAGATTGGCTAACATGGAACGATTGAGACGTTATTAGGGTGTGATTCTCACTATTCCCAAATGAACTACTTGACTGCCGTGTCACGTGCTTCCAAGTGACCGTGAACTTTGTCTTGCTGTGATAATGGGCGAGACACGAAAAGGGTTTGGTAATACAGACATGGCTTAAATGTTTAATTAAGCAAAAGATATGAAGGAAATCTATACCAGTCAAGAGATTCTGAGAATTACTGGAAGACATTTTGATCAATTACCAGGATTGTTCTTGGTAATACCCCGTCTTAAGACTCGCCTTTCCTTACAAAAGCATTACCGTATTCAGGGCCTTGACGTTATATGGTCACAACAACGCAAGTGTATTCCGAATGAAGAATAGTTAGTACATGTATTTCTGTTTGTAAGATTGATTGTTTGGTGTTGTACGCCGAGCTCAAGATTATTTCACTTATATGGCTGCGTTGCCAGTTTTATTGTGGGAGGAAACCGGGCTCTATGCCCGGAGGAAACCCACGACATTCCGTTGGTAACTGGCAACCATCCCACATAGGTCGCTGTTTGTAAGGACAATATATGATACATCTGATGTATACTCACACAACATACCAATTATAAATTGTAACAGTTCCCGGGAAACCTATTCAGTTCATAGTTGCTTATTAAACTGGTTGTTTAATTAATTGTTTAATGTCTTAATTGAATGGTCAATATCTTGATTAATCGATTGATTCCTTGAAGGATTAATTGGTTGATGTATTGCTTACTTAATGTCATGGTTTAAGACAATCTTGCTGAATTGATAGACAGATTGTTAAGTTAATGGATTGATTGATTGATTGCTTGATTGATTCCATCATTCCGACTGGTAAGTGAGTTAATTAATAGAACGGTGTTGACGAGTTGATAACGAACTGGGTAAAGATCTATATGAAGAGGAATACACAGCATATAGCATTGCTTACTTTCTCGCCTAACCTGAACCTTGGTGTATTAGAACTGACATAAATTCAACCATGCATTTAATGTGATGGATACATTAGAAGAATAAATCCTACATTATAGGTTATTTTAAAAGCACTCATTGCTAAGTAATGACCCTCGTGGTCCATTGAGAGAATCCTAATGTCTGATAATTTAAACCCCATTAGCACATTGATAACTTTGGACAGAAATAGCGATTAAGACTTATGAAAACAAAAAAGACATAATTTCAGATTTTTCTTTGAAAGTTTGATTTCTAACAATTGTAATTCTGTAAATGGTATTGTCCGAGAAGCACTAAATTCTTTAAAAATAATGGAGCCGAGGCCCGACAGGCTGGAGGGTTCATTGTTTTCAACGAATGTAGCGCTTTCGATGATATTACCTTACGTAAAACCCTTTATTTATATACGTACATACTAGGAAGAGAATGACAAGTAGCATGGGTCATTCTAATATTATCAACAGAAAACGACCTCACTAAATGTAAACTCGGGTATTTCAGAAGACCCTGAACCCAATAAACTTAGACGAGGAGGATTTGTATGTGTTCGAAGGGCCCAACGATTGGTACTTAGGCAGACAGGTCAACATTACTCAGTCAGCATTAGATGTAAACCACATAAACTAGATAAAAAAATTTAGCAGTGACAAAAAAACACATAGCAGTTTTCTGAGAGAATTATATTGTTTTCTTCTGTATCTCAGAACGCCACTGTATTCATCAAGTGTGTTACTTTCTTTCAACAGTATCCAAATACATATAACAACAATGACGCATTTTAGAGAAACACAGATGAAAAAAAAACAATTTCCGTTAATTTTGATCTCCTGATACACTGTCTTAATGCTATATAGGCCTTATTCGTTTTCTTTACTTAATTGCAATGCTAAGTGAGCAAGTCTTGGAATTCCATAGAGTGTTTATTCCGAGTGACTTGTACTGAAGGGTTGAATGTTGTAACGTGGTGCCTTTGCTGCCAGATAGGAACTTGGCTTCAGTAAGGCAAACAGGAAGTTTAACTTCCGACATTTACCTTCTATCGTAAGAGCAAGAACGTCAGAAACTAAATTATCATTTCTGTTTTTATCTCATATATACTTTTCTCTGGAATAAGTACAATACTAAATAGGAATGACCAGATAAAATCAGGTTTCTTTAATAAAAGAATTCTTAATTATATTTTTAAAAGGGGGTTTAAAACTTTCTGTGGTTTCTTTAATTTAATAAGATTCGAGTGCAATCGTCACCGTATACTAGCTAGTTCTTGTTTCAGAATGTATTTCTAAACTGATGTACTGCCAGTTACATTTGTGATTTTATGCAAGCATTCATGTCCAAATGTCTTGTGATCCAGCTTATTATTTTGGGTTTACATGTTTGGGAACAGTATAGAACAGAGAAATAAATATCATACACATTATAAATTCTTAGTAGGTTTCTTGCAGCTCACTATGCGTGAAATGGAGGAAGACGACTCTCAAGCGATGTCTTGTAGAAGATCTCGTAGAAGGGCACGAGATCTCGATTAATTGAATCATTGAGGACACATTTAGTACGCAGTTCTAGCTATTTATTTGATAACTAAATGTGTCGTATTTATCATAGGGCTCTCTGAATCTCCAAATCAATTTTGAAAACTGCTGACTTTAATAACCTCACAAGTGGTATCATTTAAAGCGATTATTTCGTCTCCGACAATATCGAAGATGACAAAGAATTAATACTTTGGAAATCCGAAACTAATTTTCATCCTAGAAAAACTATCGCCAGTGATAAGTCAAGCTTTTTTCCAGTGTACGTCTATTAAAAACCTTTTGAATCGACAGGAGAATAAAAAGTAGGACAATCGCGATTCTATAATCTCCATAAATTTCATCCCAAAAAAAGGGCGGTGATTTTAAGGGGGAAAATCAGCTTCCGGTTCGTCGTTTAAAGATGATTTGAGTCAATAGTAGATATACATCGGACTCTATTAACTGAGTTATTATTTGTTATAGGAAGTGTTTTCAATATCCTCTTTAGTTTTTCACAAACGTCGTATAAAAACTCAAACATCCACATTATTTACTTTATTTTGACATGAACGTTAATTTGACGGTAACTTCCATGCCTGGTAAAGTCGTCATTTTTTCAACGGATTCTTGTGCATGTGTTTTGAGAACGTGCGAAATAAATATAAAAACATATGGACTCAACATAATTCCAACAATACCTTGTATTCATACATTATATATAGCGAGTATTACCTTTTATATATACTGTAGCTGCTACATATCCACATAATTAAACAACTACCATATATTTATATATTACTATCATATAACTGGTACCTGGGACTAATATATACGATATACTGATAATATATATCTTAGTCCCAGCTGGTACATACCAACGTCTTGCTCCTGATAAAAAGGACTCCAATATGGATAAAACGTCAAATGTTTCAAGAAAAACACTGGATCATTTTGTCAACAAGCTTGGATAACCAGAATAGAAAGCTTCAAAGACATACCTTCAAACAAAAAGCATATTATATTGCCTAGCCACCACTGAGCTAGGAGGATAATAAAGTCTTTATCTTAAAACGCCCACGCCTTTATACAATTTTCACGAAGGACACACATTTCTTTGAGTTATAAAACATATAAAAAAATAATATACTTTAGAGTTTAATAAAACCTTGACACCTTGAACGCCCCAAAACTGTTTGATAACAGCTAATTTTAGAAATGGATTTATTGACTTCGACTCAAATAGTCCACAAGTTCTTCCACAAACCCATGCTCATTCCTGCTTTCCTTAGATCCTATTTTACTAAACAGTCAGCCATTCATGAATACCCAACACGAACATGCTTCCTTAACCTACACCGTCCGTTTCATAGAACTAATCTCTCTTTACACACATGTAAAATTAAAGGCCCATTAGAATGGAACAAGCTTTCTAATGAATTGAAAGCATGTCAATCTCAGTCCCTCTTCAAATCCAAAATGTTCAACTACCTCTTGACATTACAGACAACTGACTAAGGCTTGCATCAAAAAAAAAAAAAAAAAAAAAAAAAAACGATATTTTCCTGTTTTGTTTTCATTTTTATAATTAGATTCGACCTTGTTAATGCCATTTATATTTTCCTTTAAATAAAGATCATCTGGGATAGCACAAGCCCCTTGGGGTTTCTTCTCCCGCCAGAACAGGCATTATTTCCCTTTAATCTGTATGCTACCTTATTTTTAAAGTTATTTTGTTATTCTTCACATTGTTGTACATATTTTCTGGTGAATAAAATGAAATGAAATGAAATGAAATATATCTGGCGTATATGGAAGACGGATGAGGCTATTTGCTATGTCGACTTGTCTACTTTAGAAAGACGAGAGTCGACAAAGCGAGAGTCGCTAAATTGTCCAAACCGCGCGCGGTTTTTGCCATTTTAGCGACTCTGGCTTTGTCGACTCTCGTCTTTTTTTAAAATGCGCAACACGCCAATTCAAATGGATTCTCGTGTTTTTCTTTCTAAGTCAGATTTGAAAAGGCGAAAGTCGACAAAGCGAGAGTCGCTAAATTGTGAAAACCGCGCGCGGTTTTGTCATTCTGGCGACTCTCGCTTAACGTACAATTCCCCCGGTGATATTAACGAAAATCTATGTTTTCCGTTTGTTTAGTAAAAATAGCCAATAAATTTGACATTTTTTAACGGATAAATATCAAAATTTTGGCAGTTCGTGTCATATTAAGGACGAGGAAAGTTGCTCTCCTGTCTGGTCTGCCGAAATATCTTGCGCAGCCAGGTTTCAACAAACGATCTACACCCGTGTGTTGGCAGGATTCAACTGTTAGTCAATGACAGGGAGGTTAGAACTTACGTTCGCAGTTGCAGTTCATTTACCCAGTTATAGAGTATTCACTCAAACATAGAAACTTTTTTAGAAATTGTCAGCATATGTTTGTGAAGATTTATCTTGTCAAGCTATACTCTTTATCCTTTAATCTTTAATGGTTTATTTCTGAATTACGGGGTTACAGATCAAGTTAAGGTTTTATTCTGCTCCGCGCATTTTTACGAAGTTATGGCCCTTGGACTTGACATTTCACAAAATAACAGCTTTCCTGACTTTTTTCTAGATGCTTGAAGCTACTGAATTCTTTGCTGTACGTGGATACACCATGCTGGGTCGATATATTTAGAGTGTAAACCACTGGTAAAAAAGCCTGAAATGAGGATAGTCCAACAGTTAAGTTTAGCGACACCGATCGTTGCTGTTGTAATCAGGCTTCGATTCTTCGTTTGTTTTTCATCCGAATTTCTACATTCTAAACCTAACTGGACATGTTTTATGTGTCGTATGGTGGACTCAACGTGTATCTCTGTGCTCTCTCGTAGCTATATTGTCGATATTTCAACAGATAAAATCCATGAGTTTGATAACGGTTACTTCGCTAGGCAAGAAAACAAAAACCCTTTTTTCCACTATACAATTTGCATTTTGGATATGATCCTGGGTACTATAAACCTTTTGCCTCACAGTGTTACTTTTTGGAGAATGTAATACGACCTTTAATTGCCACAACCCGAGTTGCAATCATTGCGTTGCCGAACCCACTGTAAGTTTAAGATTTACGGCGGGAAAAGGCTGTCTACAATTACGATATACGGAAAGATAAAACCTTGTTCATCAGTACCGGAAGCCTTTCCACTAATGAGTGGTCAATAAAACATTACAGCTATCGACTATTCAATAAAATGGTGATTAATACTTTATCCTTCAGACTGATCTTCTACTACAAAGTCTCTATTACATAAGGCAATGTTGGACAAACGTCTTTCAACTCACATTATAGCCTGTGCAAGTACGACTATGTAATGCAAATGTGCAGCTGTCGACAGTTTGTATCGCCCTGGCCGCAGATCTGCGCTAAACTTACTCCTTTAATTTGACATCAGTAAAAAATTAAAAGCTTTTAGGACACCAAGAGTTAGACGGGAAAACAAGGCATGCATAATTCGGAAGAGAAAGATATCGCGTAATGTTTCAAGCCGAACTCAAGATTAATTCACGAGTATGTCAGTGTTGCTATGTTTCGGTCGTTGGGAGGAACTCGTTTGATGGTTTTTTTTATGAGGAAAGCCGGACATTCTACAGATACATGACAACATCTCCTTTACTTACATATAGAATACACACACACATCGATTAGTAATACATCAGACGGTCCACAAGGTTTAAGGGCTGTTTCTTTCATCCCAATATTAGAATTAGCAGTGATAACATATTCGACTGAAAGAATGCTTTACGTACTCAGTACTGACAAAGCTCAAGTAAATAAGCACTGGAAAGACTTATCCCCGATTTGTTATAAACACATCTCACACAAATATGTTAAAAATACAGGCGTTGTTAATAAAACGCATGTGTAGACATTTTATCTCCAAAGGTCAAAGCTTACAGAGAAGACATTGGAAATACTAGCATTGATTTCTTATTATATTGATTGATTGTTTGGTGTTTTACGCCGCACTCAAGATTATTTCACTTATATGGCGGCGTTGCCAGTTTTATTGTGGGAGGAAACCGGGCTCTATGCCCGGAGGAAACCCACGACCTTCCGCTGGTAACTGGCAACCATCCCACATAGGTCGTTCGAGTGAAAACCCAGTCAGAAAATTTTCCAATTTTTGGACTGAGTGGGATTCGAACCCGCGACCCATTGGTGGAAGGCTGTTCGGATTGAGCGTCCAACGCTCTACCTACTGAGCCACGGAGGCCCCTTCTTATTATATGTTTTATATCAGAGAGCTGATATACAGCTCCTTGGTTTGGGTTTGTAAAGTTCGTGAGATCAGGTGTTAAGCTGCATGTGACCTGTAGGAGCCACCATGCCTAGCGCAGACGGGCGTTTTTGTGACCTTTAGGAGCCACCATGTCTAGCGCAGACAGGCGTTTTTGTGACCTTTAGGAGCCACCATGCCTAGCGCAGACGGGCGTTTTTTGTGAACTTTAGGAGCCACTATGTCTAGCGCAGACAGGCGTTTTTGTGACCTGTAGGAACCATTATGCCAAGGGCAGACGGACGTTTTTGCTACCTTTAGGAGCCATTTTGGCTAGTGCATACGGGCGTTTTTTGTGACCTGTAGGAGCAATTATTCCTAGCCCGACCTGTATGAATCATTATGCCTAGGGCAGACGGGCGTTTTTGTGACCTTTAGGAGCCACTATGCCTAGAGCAGACGGGCGTTTTTTGTGACCTGTAGGAACCATTATGCCTAGGGCAGACGGGCGTTTTTTGTGACCTGTAGGAACCATTATGCCTAGGGCAGACGGGCGTTTTTTGTGACCTGTAGGAAACATTAGGCCTTTCGCCGACGGGCGTTTTTTGTGACCTGTAGGAACCATTATGCCTAGGGCAGACTGGCGTTTTTTGTGACATGTAGGAACCATTATGCCTAGGGCAGACGGGCGTTTTTGTGACCTGTAAGAGTCACTATGCCTAGTACAGACGGGCGTTTTTGTGACCTGTAGGAACCATCATGCCTAGGGCAGACGGGCGCTTTTTGTGTCATGTAGGAACCATTATGCCTAGGGCAGACGGGCGTTTTGTGACATGTAAGAGTCATTATGCCTAGTGCAGACGGGCGTTTTTGTGACCTGTAGGAACCATCATGCCTAGGGCAGACGGACGCTTTTTGTGACATGTAGGAACCATCATGCCTAGGGCAGACGGGCGTTTTTGTGACATGTAAGAGTCATTATGCCTAGTGCAGACGGCCGTTTTTGTGAACTGTAGGAGCCATTATTCCTAGCGCAGACGGGCGGTTTTTGTGACCTGTAGGAACCATCATGCCTAGGGCAGACGGGCGTTTTTGTGACCTGTAGGAGCCATTATTCCTAGCGCAGACGGGCGGTTTTTGTGACCTGTAGGAACCATTATTCCTAGCGCAGACGGGCGGTTTTTGTGACCTGTAGGAACCATCATGCCTAGGGCAGACGGGCGCTTTTTGTGACATGTAGGAACCATTATGCCTAGGGCAGACGGGCGTTTTTGTGACATGTAAGAGTCATTATGCCTAGTGCAGACGGGCGTTTTTGTGACCTGTAGGAGCCATTATTCCTAGCGCAGACGGGCGGTTTTTGTGACCTGTAGGAACCATTATTCCTAGCGCAGACGGGCGGTTTTTGTGACCTGTAGGAACCATCATGCCTAGGGCAGACGGGCGCTTTTTGTGACATGTAGGAACCATTATGCCTAGGGCAGACGGGCGCTTTTTGTGACATGTAGGAACCATTATGCCTAGGGCAGACGGGCGTTTTTGTGACCTGTAGGAGCCATTATTCCTAGCGCAGACGGGCGGTTTTTGTGACCTGTAGGAACCATCATGCCTAGGGCAGACGGGCGTTTTTGTGACCTGTAAGAGTCATTATGCCTAGTGCAGACGGGCGTTTTTGTGACCTGTAGGAACCATTATGCCTATGGCAGACGGGCGTTTTTATGACCTGTAGGAGCCATTATTCCTAGCGCAGACGGGCGGTTTTTGTGACCTGTATGAACCATCATGCCTAGGGCAGACGGGCGTTTTTGTGACCTGTAAGAGCCACTATGTCTAGCGCAGACGGACGTTTTTGTGACCTGTAAGAGCCACTATGCCTAGCGCAGACGGACGTTTTTGTGGCCTTTAGGAGCCATTGTGCCGAGTGCAGACGGGCGTTTTTGTGACCTGTAGGAGCCATTATTCTTAACGTAGACGATCATTTTTTGCGACCTGCTGGAACCATTATGCCTAGCGCAGACGGACGTTTTTGTGACCTTTAATAGCCATTGTGCCTAGCTCAGACGGGCGTTTTTTGTGACTGTAGGAACCATTATTCCTCGCGCAGACGGGCGTTTTTAAGTTGCTGGAAACTGGACATTTTGTTGCCGGCGACAAAGTATCTTGCAAAAATCCTCGTCTGTGGGTAACGACAAGATTTTTTGTCGGTAACAAAATATCCGTTGGTTTAAGTTTGCGGATATAAAAATCCAAAACAGAATGGTATTAGCCAATCAACATTCAGTGTGAAATCATGTGACTGCGTTCAGACGGCATCCCGTTTCGAAGATGAAGTATATGTTGACGTCAATATACTACTACAAACGTCCGACAGCAGTTAATCGTCTGTAGGTAATTTAGATTCATCTTGGACAACACAATATCTTGTTTCCAGCAACAAAAAACACTCATGTGCACTAGGCATTACCTGTTAAACAATAGAGGCATAAATCAAGGATAACGACTAAGTGGAATATCAAAACACAGCTGGGCCATCAATATAGATTATCACAGTAGATTAGAGAAGATAGGTAAACTCGGCCATCAGTGTACTGTAACGCCCATAGATAAATTAACAGCGGCTGCATAAAAAGGCTATTTGTGCATTTTTGTTATATTTGATATCTTATTCTAAAACAATCGTCTACAACATAATCCAGCTTTCTTTACATTATCTTAAATCGCCTAGTGAATAAACTACCTAAAGTAGCTGTAATGAGATTAAGGTGAACTGTATCCAGACACCCCGACTATACATAGTATATTATTATTGACACCTTCTGCAATTCGTCGCCTAAGTCTAGAATACGATCAACTGTAATTAAACGCTTATCACCTTTTGTTTCAAAAGGTTAACGCATTTTTTTGGGTGTATTCCCGACTCGCCTAATTCACACCTCTGAAAATCCCGACTCGCCTACATGCCATTTTGAGGATTAACCAACACTAACACCAGGGAGTAGCGGCATGGGGATAATCCCATTAAGACGGAACAATAGGTGAGACAAGTTCATGTAACCATCGAAAATTTTAACTGAAATATAATCAGTCAAGTGCTAAAAAAGATGAACATCGTTCATAACAGAAAAATTATATAAACGGACAAAGAAGGAGGCATCAACATTTTTAACTGAAATGTAATCACTCAAGTAAAGTGTCACAGACAAAGCGTAAACAGACAAAGAAGGAGGCGTCAATATTTTTAACTGAAATGTAATCACTCAAGTCAAGTGTCAATTCAAATCATATAAATACCGAGGGCAAAAACATAGTTGCCATAATTTACAAAATGGCATCGGCACAAACCAGACTAAGGCTGATTTTGAAGCATCATTCCACGCAGCTGTTAGAACTGTATTGCCAGATACCATTATGAAGGGCTGTTTTTTCCATTTTACGCAGTGTATTTGGAGAAACGCACAAAAACATGGATTACAAACGCTTTACAGAGATGACGCCGAGGTTCGATGTCTGGTGCGACGAGCTGCAGTTTTGCCTCTAGTTCCTATCTGATGTAGATGATGTTTGGCTGAACGCAATAGCTGAGTCTCCAGCGACCACCGAATGTACCAGGTTTATGGACTACGTGACAGAAAATTGGTTAGAAGGGCAATGGAACCGAGAAATGTGGAATCATCATGTAACAGAAGGCGCCAGAACCAACAACAATATAGAGGGGTGGCACAACAGAATGAAATCCATTACAGCCAAGGCACACCCAAATCTTTTTGAGTTCATCACAATAATTAAGAGGGAACAATCAGTGACAGAGACTAGAATTGCCCAGGCAGAGAATGGGGCCAGGTTTGCCCCCAAAAGACTGAAATACAGGAAAATAGAAGAGCGTCTCCAACATTTGAAGGACGACCTATTACGGGGAGACTTATCCGTTATTGAATTTTCTGATAGTGCTTCGTATTTGTTACATGTTGGTCAGTGATATTTCTGTCAGTTGCTAGTTAAATAAACTATTACAATAAAGTCCAATATTTAATGTAAACAAAAAATTGTGTTTGTTCCCTGTTACTTACAATTTAATCTCCCCGATTTAACTGTTAATCCCTCTTAATCCCTGTATTGATCTAAGTTTACTCACCGGCACTAGTCCCGATTCGCCTACAAGCCAAAATGTACAAAATCACAAATTAGGCGAATCGGGACTAAACCTTTTTTTGGGAGAGCAAAGTCTGGAATTGTGGGGGGCGTAAATTTACAATTAATCCCTCCCCCACTGTCCATGGAAGCTAAAGTGTCAGTAGTTTAAGCATCATTCGGGTAGCAGGTGACAAGGTAAATAGTATACATCGTTTCACAAAAGGGACTTGTATAAACTTTTACACACAGAACAGTTTCTCGATATTGTTAGGCTATATTTAGTGTTGATGAAGAGATGTTCAGGTGCTGGATATCGCAAATGATAAAACATTCACAATGACAAACTAAATATTTCACCAAAGCTTTTGTAATGAGACTTTTCATAAAGGACTGTGAACTTTGAGTATCATCTATATAGTTGTATATGAGACGTACGCGCCAGAGCGATTATATTAAAGTGGCATGAGCTGCCAAAATGTTGATATTTTGACGTTAAAACAGAATGTTGAAATTATTGGCTATTTTTTCAAGACATATAATTCAGAAGCTTTTTAGTGCTTCTAGTCTCGAAAATGTACGATAAAGTATTTTTGTAACTATAACTTTGTTTTAGAATGAATGAATGGTCGTCCCGGTTATTTAAATTTTGTTTACTTTTCGAACACATTTTCGGTTCGTACACGCCACATGCTGTATGGATTTTCCTCTTTTCAACACCAATCATTTAGTTATTCGATGGCCTTCAAAGCCTCTTACTGTCGAATTTTGGCAGCTCATGCCACTTTAAGTGAAAAGAGACATGTGATACGAATTAATTCAATATATACAAACGTGCAGATTTTAAAATAAATCGGCCACAGTGGTAAAATGGATATTAAAAAGTCAATTTAGAATCAGTTAGATTGAGGAAGATCCCCCGTGTGGGTTCCGGGGAGATAATAATTGGCCCACAGTTGCCAGGCAAGCTTGATCGTAAGAGACGACTAACCTAGATAAAATTTTTAATCATTATGGTATAAATCGATATGAGTTTAGAACACTCTGTAAGAACTAGTTAGATAAAATATATGTATTTACACAATTTTGTTAAGATGAAAACAAATATTTATTTATATAGATTGTTTATATTTCTATGACATACTTCTTTTGAAAACATTTGTTATTTTGGAGATTGTTGTGGTATACATCATGTTTTTATACTTCTAAAAATAATTTACACATTTATTTTACCAGTTTGTTTTAACTGTTGTGTTTCTGTCAAGTTTTGGTTGATATGTATTTTTGATGTAATAAAGGATTGTGAGATTCAACCACTTTTCGCCGCCATATAAGTGAAATAATCTTGAGCGCGGCGTTAAACACCATGCAATCAATCAATCAATTAAGGGAGATTAATGTACATTAAAGTGTCAGGGTATTTATTACCACTCTCTATTGTCCACTGCCTTCTTACATTTAACCCGCTTTTAAGTGATGTACAGGCTTATAAAATTACACGTAATAAAAAAAAACACATCACATGTGGCTATCCTCGTGGTTATCGTTATGGGTACGGAAACTTCTAAACTGTTTAGCTGCTTGTTTGTTGTTTACGTCAAGTAACTATGACAGCTCTGATGTTATATCAAGGCCACACCACTCAGCTGATAAACAATAGAATTTATCTCGTTAATGGGTAATATAGATTGAATCACGTATATATGCCCATGCATTCGCGAACGTGCTAGAAATTTTCAAATTATGATTCCGTGGAAATGTTTTGAATACTCTAGTGTAGTCACGGACGTTCTAGAAATTTTCAAATTAAGATTGCACGCAAATGTTTGGAATATTGTAGAGAATTCACGAACGTGCTAAAAATTTTCAAATTAAGATTCCATGCAAATGTTTTGAATACTCTATAATATTCACGAATGTGCTAGAATTTTTTAAATTAAGATTTCATGTAAATGTTTTGAATACTCTAGAATAAAAGTGTCATATTTATTTCAAATGAAAGAGGTGCTTTGGTGGCGATTTTAGGCGCCGTATTGGAAAACTTACTTTAGTCAACTATTTATCATGCTTAGAGTTTCAGTCAATACAAGGTGGAGTAACCTGAGCTTCTGACAAAACCCCTCTACATCTTAAGCCCGGTATACACTGGGAGTTTTGCTGCGACCCGACCCGACCCGACTGGAAAATCGCGTCGCGTCGCAGAGAAAAAATGTAGTGTATACCAGTCCACGACGCAAATCGGTGTCAGTCGGCTTCAGTTGCGTCGGGTCGGAAGTGATCTGGACGTGCCAGATATTTTGTTAAGAATCGGGTTGAGTCGGGTCTGGCCAGACAGTGTATCCACTCTTGCGACGATCGTCGTAGAGAGTCTGAATCCGTAGGCCAATCAGAAACTTTACTACAGTCACGTGACGTCAAACAAGCGTCTTTTTTCTACCTTTTCTGCTAGAGAGTTCCGGATGTCATGTTTCCCAATGACTTCATTTGTGTGCAGTGTATACCGGTCTACGACGCGACGCAACTCAAGCCGACTGAACCCGACTCGAGTCGGGTACAGTCGCGTCGAGTCGGGTCGCAGCAAAACTCTCAGTGTATACCGGGCTTAAGACACCAAAACTATGTGTCACCGAACTATATCAATTATGCAAGCATGTGTTGTAAGGTCCCAGTCGTTGGTCAGTGAAGAACAAGACAAGGTATAAGAACAAGAAATGGCGTATGGACGTACGGTTAATTAATCAAGTATGCAGTACATGTATTTACACAGTTACTCTGTCCATATCTCTGTATGGAGTTACCTTACATTTTTAGAAAAGTCACCCTGATATTTCTGAAATGACAGAGTCATAGCTGTTGTCCCACGCCTTATTTGTCCGAAACATGGTTCACAAATGGTAAACTATGGCGATGCGACGTTACGTATGCCAGCCGAGCAGATCACGTGTACATGTATGCTTAATGGTTAACACCATTCGTGGCGTTGAAAAATCTAATTTCACTTTGAAGTGTTAAGTTTAAAATATCCTTACCGCTAATATCATCAAAACATTTTCATCATAAAAAGGAGAGCTGATTATGACACCTTAAATTATTACAAATATTTGTATATGTTTTCATAGAAACGAGTACGCATTGCGTCGGTCAGTGCAGAGGAAACACAACAACGCTGCTTACCATTTTCATCCCATAAACAAAAGGGTCATGTAGGATTTGTTCGCGTCATTCGTCTTTTGGAACAAGCCTAAATCAATGGTCCTTGTCTGATAACTTATGTTAGATGTCTTTACACAAATTGGTACAATACCCTATAAAGACAAAGTAGTCTGTTAGATTTGCCAATTTGTCAACATAACAGATAAATGCTGAAACTCGCGCTATTTTGTTATTTTCTGAAACGGCTGTATTATCTCCAAAGTTTACATTATTCGTGTGTCTATTCCCCATATATTTGTGTGTTTTCTCACAACTGAATGTAAAGATATCGTATTATACAGAACTTCTGAGTTTAATACAGATTAGTTAATACAAAGGAACTCTCTTCCCAGCTACCTTACAAGTGACATTTCCTATTTGGCTCTGTGTACTACTTTAGCCACAGATTGGTATCTGTTAATAAGTCCAGCATTTGGATGAAATCTCCATGATTGTCATCTGAGAATAAAAAACAAAACGTAACCGTGGGTAATGAATTCAGAACAATAAGAGAGATTGATTGTGTATGGATATGAAAGGCTTCCAAAATCAGTATACATATATTACCAACCAAACCATAACAATGTGAGGAACTTCCGAACATGGCATAAAGAGACCGCCGTATATTTTACCATATTTATTGCTAGGATTTGTTAAGGTATTAACCGCACGGAAGATTTGAAAACGAATCTACTATAATCTTTAAATTTACAAGAGGAAAATTTGTATCCAATTACGATATCGGTAAAGGTAAGACATGATTTATCAGTGAATTTACACTAATGAGGGGTCAATTTAAAAGGACAATTATTTGTAGTATCCTTGTTTATTTTCTGGGTTTTCTTCCAAAGCGGTCTTGTTCTATACGCTCCAGGCAGATTTCACAATAAGTCATCATTCGCAACATCGGGCTGCACAAGCACAACAGTGTTGGTTTTCCAGGAGTCGGTGTTATGTCAACATGATTGTAAGACACGACGCCAACTCAGCTAATTGCATCATTAAGAACATCAGGTGCTTAGTGAAACAATAGAGAAGTGTGCTTGTTCTCCCGTCAATGTTATAGACATTAAATAATCTTGAAATGGTTTCGATTTTTTTATGACAACGTTAATTTTTAAATCGACGAATTGAGCAATGATAGTGGATGGATAGAGCGTGATAGATGTCTACAATTATGATATAACACAAATATCAAGCACCTCCTGTTATATGAACCACAATAGTTGAACGTGTGAAATTCCCAGTTTTCTCGTCGCGACTCCATGACATTATCCCCCAGCGACATTTTCCCCCACGACATTTTCCCCCGCGACATTTTCCCCCACGACATTTCCCCCCGGAGACATTTCCCCCCGGCGACATTTTCCCACTTTTTAACAAAACGGCATTCTATCTTACCTTTTCCCCTTTTTTCTGCAAAACCTCGCAGCCGATAAACAGTGGAATGTCAATCTCTTTCGATTTGCCGTTGAGTTCGGTTTTTACAATGAAATTTTAACTGTCCCAGCATATATCGATAACAGAGCAATTCTTAATCGTAGTCCTTCCAACTGGACATTCCAAGTTAACATTTTGGAAACAAACTCTTGTTCATTTCTTGTTCGATATTGTTAAGCTTAATGACAAACCCCCTCCATTTATCAGAGATTCTTGACGGTTTTTTAAAATGTTAACTTGGAATGTCCATTTGGAAGGCCTACGTTTAAGAATTGCTCTGCTATCTGCTATAAGGTAGGCTGTCGTATTGTCCGAGTACACTCATTAAGTTAGTGGGGGAAAATGTCGCCGGGGGAAAGTGTCGCCGGGGGGAAATGTCGTGGGGGAAAATGTCGCGGGGGAAAATGTCGTGGGATAATGTCGGCACACCTCTCGTCGCATCGGACAATTGGAGTAATATCGCCGAAACTCACAATCCTTTGTATTTCTCCTAAAGACAACATCCATATCTCCCAAAACTGCATTGATTATCAAGCGTTTGTTTGAAGGGACAGGTCCTGGTGAATCAGACCAGCTATACCAACAGGGATCTGGTGAAACTCAATCCATATCACCTATGTGTGGATTCACCTTGTATGTGCGTGTTTGTTGTGAGAAGAAAGCTTATTACATGGAATGTTTTAGTTTGATCTTGATCATTTAATGCACCGAAAATCTCATTTGGGCTTAATTGGGGTCTGCATAATTATGTTCACTTGGATCAACATAGATTCATAAAATAAAAACATGTCTTTAATATACTCACACATTGGGATTAACATAGTCCTCTTATATTTGAACGTAATTTAGAATCAATTCAAATCTATATGGCGTTTTCTATTTTCGTTCTTTAAATTTCGCTGAATTTTTTGTTTATACCACCGGCTGTTGACTGATACGAATGGATAAATGGTTTGGTTCAAATTGGATGATCATCAGCAACTAAACGTATACGTGTTCTGGTTTAAAGAGTTTCTGGAATCACTATTTTTGTTTTTGCAAGTCTGTGTTTCACGTACACGCCTTTCTAGAATACTATTGTTAGCTGCGGCATACTTTCCACTGTTGGTATTGTCGCCAAACAATACAGATATATCCTTCCTGAGATGTAGGCCTCAGTGAGATTTGATTCATTGTGTTACTTTTTATGGTTATATAAATTTAGGTTTATACGTATATGGAAACGCTTGCAATGCCATATAAATCTGAGTGCACTCTGGCTTCTTTGGGATTACGTGGCGCGGATAAATTGGTCACTTGACACAAAAAAATCCATCGCTCAAGAAGTCGTTCGGTTCAATCTGAAATTAGAAGATACCGTAGTCCTAAAGTCCAGATTTAACCTCTAAGGCATATAGTTGCCATTTTAATCGGAAAATCCATTGGAATGGGTTGGAGAGTTCATCTAGAAGGTCAAATGACTATGTGATTTTTAAGCCTTTTACACAACAACAACATCGTGGAATTCTACCTGGCGTTTGCTCGCATTTACCCGCTTTTCTATTGCTCTCTTACACTTGGCTAGAGATATCGTAAGTTACATCGAACATTTCAAACACTAGCAACTGTTGGAAACGCCTCGTGGAGCGTCGACAGGGATGTCGCCATCTTGCCTGTTTTCTTCAAAATGGGACTATTTCGTGAAATTGACTCTACGTTTTCTTTACTAGTTTAACGTTTTCTTTGATTCAAAGTATATATTCAAATAAAGTCTGATGTCAGGGTTGTTATATTTTTTATAACTTTAAAAAATGTTACCCTAGATGGCACGCGAAAATCCCTGCGCTATGTCCGGTAAAAGCGTACGAGGTCTATCTTAGCCACGTGAAAAGGAGATCTCGCGAGAATACGATTGCGTTCGGTTTATACTTTTTGTGTTCGGTGTATGCAGTCTGATAACTTTGGGGATTTACGTGCGTAAAATACCCTCTGATAGACTGCACGTCATTTTGAATGTGGCGACCAAAAAGGCAGCCGTATAACGTACAATTTCCATATCATCTTGAGGGTCCATCGACCCGGCCAAAGCAGTGTAAATCAGAGTTTGTGTCTTTGGAAACTGTATTATTCTTTACATCAGGAAGACGGCATTTCGGTGACAAAACGGACTTTCTGAAGAATATATGATCGCTTGTGGTATAAACCTTTGATCGAGTGTCTCTGTCAAACAATAACTTTCTTTAATAGATATTGAGACGAAGTTTTCTAATATAAAGAAAAATGTAGCGATAGGTCACCTGAAAAAAATGAATGTAATGAAGACCTTGTGAATATGTCCTAATAGCTGTTCGGATCTGAGAATGTAATGACGACCTTGTGAATATGTCCCAATAGCTGTTTTTACATAAAAACTACACTTCATTTGGAAGGAATGGAAAGCTGTTAATGTTGGTACATGATTGACAGGAGTAAAGTCAGGTTGATTCTAACGAAACTAATGGTGAAATCAATTCTTTCGAACTATTTAGTATAATACAGAACCCATTCAAATTATATTAATTGACACTAAAACACACGGACAGACTCAAATACCCATGGAGAAAATGTTATAGTTGTTTTAAAAGGAGGTATGTCATTTATGCCCAATACTAAACTAAAACCCATAGAGGAGTTTTAGTCAGTCGTTTTTTCCTGGAATACTTTGTAATACATTGACAACGTTGCACGGCTCTTCAGCTATGGCAGGAAGTCGGGTGACCTGAAATTGGTCAGAATCCGGTAATGAGAAAAGACAGTAAAAATATGTAATTTGGTTCCGACGTAGAAGACAAAAAAGGGAGTTTTGTTCTGACTAACATGTCTTTCAATCTTTTGGGTGTTTTTTTGTAACCAATGATTGGCCGTGGTCTCTATAGAGTCATTCAAATCAAATATGTATGGGATTTACGTTACATTATGTAATATAAGGCACAGGTACTATTCAAAGCCATTTTGTTTATGTATTATAATTTGATTTACCTAAGGTTTTAAGGTTATATTTTTGTCCGAGAAACATAATCAAAACAAACCCGTCAGTAATGAGAGTTTTTATGGCTGCAAACAAAGATCACGACATTCAAACCAATTAATGGCATATGGATATTTAAGGCTTCATCAGTACATAACCAATAAAACCATATCAATGTCAGGAACTCCTGAATATAGTATTTAGTGTCTAATGTATATTTTACCATATTTATAAGTAAGTTTTATTAAGAACTAAACCTTGGCTAAGATTTGAATAGGAAAACACGGCGGTGTTATATTTACATTTGGAATACTATTAAAAACAGGCCCTTGAATAACAAAAACCATCTTTATCGAAAAGGGCTAAGGAAAATTTTGTTGGGCAGTATCCAAAATTATATGTTAACAAGCAAAATTAAAAGGTTGAATAGGGCAGATGTAAGGTTGACAAAAACAACCGTTTGTTATTCATAGATTATAGATTGTTTGTTTCTATATGACTGTTCAGGTATGCTATTAATAAGGTGAAGAATTGCTTATGGATAACAACTTCTTGGTTTATTGGGTGACGACGTTTCGATGTAGTTCTTACATCGTTATCAAAGGAACTACATCGAAACATCGTCACCCAATAAACCAAGAAGTTGTTATCCATAAGCAATTCTTCACCTTATTGTTAACCTTTCAACTTCTAAATGCCAT
The DNA here is from genome assembly GCA_963971465.1 of Lepidochitona cinerea. NCBI lineage: Eukaryota > Metazoa > Mollusca > Polyplacophora > Chitonida > Tonicellidae > Lepidochitona > Lepidochitona cinerea. Next base: position 1,668,983 of record OZ020560.1, read on the forward strand.
TGAAAGATTAGGTATGTTATTATCCAAATATCTGTTCTATACGTTTTGCACAGAAACACATTCCGTCGAATGGGTTTTATACAGACAAACATTCCATCGAATGGGTTTAATACAGACACACGTTCCATCGAATGGGTTTTATACAGACACAAATTCACCGAATGGGTTTAATACAGACACACGCGTTCCGTCTAATGGGTTTTATACAGACACAAATTCATCGAATGGGTTTTATACAAACACACATTCCGATGATTGGGTTTTATACATACACACATTTTGATGATTGGGTTTTATACAGACACAAATTTATCGAATTGGTTTTATACAAACACACATTCCGATGAATAGGTTTTATCAGAAGTCTATCAAGGGGAAGTATGTAACTAGCTATCTCCCCGTGTAAACGGCATTGTCCACAGGCCAGCTGAAATAACGCATCATATGACGTTTGTGCGCATATGGCAAAAGTCCTGGTATCCTCTGCGCATAAAACAATTTCCGAAATAATTACTCTGGAATTGTGGGAAAAGTCTTTTTGCGCTGCAGTGTTATAGAAACTTTTGAATATAATATCTAAATACATATTCATTATATAACATACATGTGAATAATTTCTTTAGCAACAGTAAAGTTATTGATCAAAAAATTGAAATCCGACACACAAAGTCGCTTCGCAGGAGATGCTATCGCTCATTCGCTGGGCTCGCCTCTGTCAGACGAGGGAGGGCTGTTTACCGGAGGCCCGTGAACTAGTCCAGGCAGTGATCGAGGCCATTCGACACAAGCGACTAAATCAAACCATAAGAGTTTGGCGATTGAATTCACTGTTCATTACTTCGCGATTGTACCACGTTTATTTTCATCATCACTGCTAGCTTGGCAACTACCTTGTCATCCGTAGTGTTTATAGGCCTACTTTCAGTTTCAGTCATATAAACCAGGGGGCGTTTTTATATTTGGGCAGGATTCGATCAAAACTGACAGAGGGCGCTGTAGTAGTCAATTCACTCCAGCTGGCTTGTGGACAATGCCGTTTATACGGGGAGATGGCTAGTTACATACTTCCCCTTGATAGACTTCTGGTTTTATACATACACACATTTCGATGATTGGGTTTTATACAGACTCAAATTCTTTGAATGGGTTTTATACAAACACACATTTCGATGAATAGGTTTTATACAGACAAACATTTCATCGAATGCTTCGACACAGACACGCATTCTATCAAATGGTTCGACACAGACACACATTACATCGAATGGTTTGACACAGACACACATTCCATCGAATGGTTTGAAACAAACACACATTTCACCGAATAGTTCGACACAGACACACATTCTATCGAATGATTCGACACAGACACACATTCCATTGAATGGTTTGACACAGACACACATTCCATCGAATGGTTTGACACAGACACACATTCTATCGAATGGTTCGACACAGACACACATTTCACCGAATGGTTTGACACAAACACACATTCTATCGAATGGTTCGACACAGACACACATTCCATTGAATGGTTCGACACAGACACACATTCCATTGAATGATTTGACACAGACACACATTTTATCGAATGGTTTGACACAGACACACATTCTATCGAATAGTTCGACACAGACACACATTCCATCGAATGGTTCGACACAGACACACATTCCATTGAATGGTTCGACACAGACACACATTCCATCGAATGGTTCGACACAGACACACATTCCATTGAATGGTTCGACACAGACACACATTCCATTGAATGGTTCGGCACAGACACACATTCCATCGAATGGTTCGACACAAACACACATTCTATCGAATGGTTCGACACAGACACACGTTCCATCGAATGGTTTGACACAGACACACATTACATCGAATGGTTTGAAACAAACACACATTTCACCGAATGGTTCGACACAAACACACATTCTATTGAATGGTTCGACACAGACACACATTCCATTGAATGGTTTGACACAGACACACATTCCATTGAATGGTTCGACACAGACACACATTCCATTGAATGGTTTGACACAGACACACATTCCATTGAATGGTTTGACACAGACACCAGTCCATCGAATGGTTTGACACAGACACACATTCTATCGAATGGTTCGACACAGACACACAATTCACCGAATGGTTCTTCACAAACACACATTCTATCGAATGGTTCGACACAGACACACATTCCATTGAATGGTTCGACACAGACACACATTCCATTGAATGGTTTGACACAGACACACATTCCATCGAATGGTTTGACACAGACACACATTCCATCGAATGGTTTGACACACATTCCACCGAATGGTTCGACACAGACACACATTTCACCGAATGGTTCGACACAGACACACATTCCATCGAATGGTTCGGCACAGACACACATTCCATCGAATGGTTCGACACAGACACACATTCCATCGAATGGTTCGACACAGACACACATTCCATCGAATGGTTTGACACAGACACACATTCCATCGAATGGTTTGACACAGACACACATTCCATCGAATGTTCAAACAGACATATACAACTAACTTAAAGTCTTATTGGTTATTACCAGTTCTCATATCTCAGTAGTGAATCAAATAAAGAAGCAACTTACTTTCCCTACTATGACATAATCTGCGTTGGTTAGCTTGTTTAAGATCAACCGACACAGGCTGAAACAACTCGTCGGAAAGGCAACGGTCTTTTTGGGGTTACTAATCAAGAACCAAGTTCATCTTACCACTATCAAATTGAATTTTTATTGTCATATTAGAAAGCAATGGGATCTCAAATATGTACTTCAGTTCATAACCACTTAAACACAAGAGAGTGAGTTAAATGTGTCACGTATTCCATCAATAGTTCTAACGCGAAAGCGAAATTAAGAATTCAAGCTTTAATGCGAGAAAGGCAAAGTATGGATTTATAAACTTTTATATACTGACAAGACGAAAACGATTGAAATCATCGTATGTAACTAACACTATTGACTGGTTTTATCTAAAATAATAAGTTTATTACATGGGCCTATTCCCCAAACAGCAGGTCGAGACAATACTCAGCAAGAGTTCCGGTGAAACGTCTATTGAGAGAAAGTCACTTCAAGTAAAGAAATATGTCAATCTATTAAAAGTTTCCTCCCAAACATTATTTGTCAATACACCAGAGAATGGAATTCAGATTTTTGCAACCTTTATGATGAACTCGATTTATAGCCTGGACATGAAAAACAAATTAACTAAATGCTGGCACATGAATATTGGCTATTTGGTAACCACGGTAACCATTGACACATTTGATCCATGACAAATCGTAATCCTTATTATAACTATGTTAGCCCTATGTTCAATTAGAGCCTGGACACGAACACCTACCATAGAACGACATGTTACATGGCGATTATCTAAATACTAACCACAGTAATAAAACATGAGAAAACATGAAAAGTCATGACATATTGCCATCCAAATGTCTAGCCATAAACCAAACATTAGAGCTGTGCTTTTAACACAATTGGTATTTAAGCCTTACTACATGAATACTGGCTACTTGGTAACTATTGTCACCATGACTACATAAATACTATTCATGACAGTTGGTCATCCCAATAAAGATGTTTACACCACAGATCAAAACTGTGCCGAACATCAAATTAAAATTACAGACCGGACAGGAGTCCTGCCACAGTTTGGTAACCGTGGGTGTGAACAAATAAGATTCTGCCACAGTTTGGTAACCGTGGGTGTGAACAAATAAGATTCTGCCACAGTTTGGTAACCGTGGGTGTGAACAAATAAGATTCTGCCACAGTTTGGTAACCGTAATAAGATTCATAGCACCTGGCCATCCCTGTAAATATGTTCCCTACAAAAACAAAAATGTTCCCAATGTCAAAGTCAATTATAGCCCGGACACGAACAGGCACGTAAAATAAGTTCGGACATGGAACTCAACTAATTGGAAACCATGTACATGAGTAAACTCGAGTCTTGGCGACGCAGGTTCGAATCACACTCAGTCGCCGTATGTGGAAGAGTTGCCAGGTACTCGCCGAAGGTCGGGGGTTTCCTCCGGGCAATGAGCTCCGCCCCCCCCCCCTATAAACCTGGCAACGCCGTCATATAAGTGAAATAATCTTGAGTGCGACGTAAAACATCAATCAATCAACCTATCGGCTGGGCGTATAAAAAGGAAGATATATACCTCCACAGCAACACAACAGAGCGAATTCGCCGACATGCCTTCGGCGACGCTCGATAGAAGAGTCCATATGGTGTTATGTGAGTAACTTCTTGCTATTTACGGCTAACTGTGTGTGATGTAAACATATCTAGGAGAACAGATAAATAAATAAACTAACACGGTATATGCCATAAACAACCTCTAATGAACATTGGTGAAATCATGCAGGTAACATGACAACAGTATGCTGAACCGCAATTCTTATAACAAACACATGTATACCATAATGTGATGGAATGTAGAACATTATTCCAATCACATGGACACCAAATCCCATTGCAAGAACTAACTATCGACATAAGGAGCAGAGAAAAACAAGAGTATAGAGTACAGTTTGATTTCTTACGGAGTTTCCCATTTTTTTCAAAAGCTGATACCTTTCTGCGGGTTACTTTTAGTTTTGACATACAAAACATTCGGAAAATGGCCACAAAGAGACACATTTGTTAAGAAATAAAAACAAAAATGTGTCCATCCGGATACTGTCTAAAGCGTCACATATGACCAAATATCCAAATACATGAATTTCTAGTCGATTCTATAACAACAGATCCATCACTGAAGTGTATACCAGCTTTTTGACGGCACAACAATGCACCAGAAATTAGGTATTGCATTCTGGCGTTGATCTAAAAGTTTACTTTTTCTAGAATCTTTGTAAGCAAAGCCAGTAGATGATAAATAGTGTCAAATAAATCGTAAATTGTTTTGTCAGACAAAGCCAACCAGGGCCATCAGAGATTGATAGGACAGTGTGACCTTATACTGAGTTCGTGCTATTTATACATATGACAATCATATGACGATCACTAGATCTGATATGAACTAGACAGTGTAAAATGGTGTAAATGTAAAAGCCACAGCACATATATATAATATTTGATTGTGTATTAACAACTTTATCTAAGACCATTAAATGTAAACCATGCATCATAAGGGGATTAAACCATGACGTTCGATAAAATGGAATGGCAAATCACGTAAATTGTACATGCATAAAAATGGGGTTTAAACCTTGACGTTCGATAAAATGGAATGGTATATGACGTCAATTATGTATGTGTAAATTTCAGAAACATTTCAAGTCTGATAAGTTCATACCATATATAAATGCTACCAACGGCTTGTTTATCACTACCATGTCTTATTATGGTTGACCCTGTATCCTAGTCAAACCTCTTCCCAAAGCAACCTGTTATACAACACACACAAATAAGGGATAGCACAAGCCCCGTGCGGTTTCTTCCCCCGCCAGAACAGGCATTAGTTCTCTTTAATCTGTATGCTACTTTATTTTTAAAGTTATTTTGTTCTTCTTTGCATTGTTGTACATATTTTCTGGTGAATAAAATTAAATGAAATTAAATGAAATTCTTTTTTTCCATATAAAATGATTTTGAACTGGTCGAGAATAACTTTCGGTGATTCCCCCCCCCCCCCCCCCCAAAAGTCTGCAGAATCGAATATTTGATCCATCAATACTGAAACTGTTAGGTTGCTGCTGGACTATTGCAAAAACGTATCCCGACAAATCCCCCCCCCCCCCCCCCCTCAACACACACAAGTATTTGAAGGTCGACAAGCCTTAATATAGGCGGATTCAGTCTTTCAGAACTCGTAGAATTTAAAACGTAAAAGTTCTCTTGTAGTGATGAGTGGAGATCACATCCTAAAGTAATCATATATTTATATATCTAACGTATATACAAAAACAGTCTTTTTTCTATCTAATCAAATACATGTAATAGAAATATTTCACACAAAAATATCAACTCTCTTATCAGACAAAGCCCAGTGAGCCAGTTACTCGAAAAGTACTTTCTCCATTAAACTGGCCCAATGAATACTAGGCTTGTCACGGACTAGTATCTTCACTGTAGTTTTCAAATCACCAGATCCTAGATTACAAAACTGTCTTCGATAAGCAATGTGTCATTTCAGTTCCAGCCAAAAACATGTATTGACGAAAAGATGAAATGTAATCGTCATCCATCATTTCAGAATAAATACAGTATTAGGAAACTCGCTGGAGACCGGGACTATATTTCCTCAGCGGCTGATTTTATAGAGGTGAGGATACTCTCATTGACGATAAATCACCATTACATGGCGTTGACATGTTTACCTGGTATGGTGGAAACAACCATAGTTGTCTGATAGAATGGCTCGGCAAAGAAACAGACGGGATAAACCCTACTAGTTTTAGGTGAATACTTTGTGAACAAATGTATCAAGCCTCGCGGTTTGTACAATATCAAAGATTTTTCACAACACAGGCAAATGGATGAAAGTGAACCTTTTGGCAAATACCTTCTGCCACTTAACATGTCATTGTGAACAGCAGATGTCGTCGAATCAACTCTAAATGATTTACAAATTGGTAATATAACGGGCACCGTGACAATTGGTCTGCTACCCCTCCCCAACCCCTCTAATATACGAAGACAGACATCAAAATGTTCGTAATCGAAGTCAATTGGAATAGAAAATAATCGGGATTGACAGTTCTTGGTTTTACAATGGATAATATACAGGTAAAATTGCTTTGTTCATTCGGCTACATAACTCTTAAGATATGAGATATGAGCACAGTTATGAGCACAGTTATGATTGTAAAGACACAATCTAGAGCATTACAGTGTATCTTTCCACCCAGATCATGATACTATTGGTAAGCACACTAAACCCTACTCAGCCACGATCAACTTCTGATGCTCTTTCATTATCAAACCTTAAATCAATCCATTCAAAGATGTGTGACGCAAGCATAAGAAACTTGTTGTTTTGATATACTTCAACAGAATAATGACCCGGCTGATATATGTTAAGATTGAATTGCTTTGAGGACAATGAATGCCAGTTAACTGTAACATCTAAAGGGGTTTGCACAGTTTGTAGCTCTATGTATATGCCTTAGGCTTATAAAGTTTGAATTTCATACATGTATCTTACAATATCTTACATTCTTCAACCAGTACTATGCATAAATGCTTTTGTCGAAATCTGAAATGGTGGCGTACTCTCGCCGATTAAGTTTCAAAACTACCGTACTAATTCACACAATTGATTTCGATTTGGAGTCCTTGAGTGCACGTTCATGCACTAGAGCAATATGTTGAGTGGATTGAAGTTGTTTGGATGCGCAAACAATATGTATGTGCTTCTTCAATATCACGTCAGCATAGGATGCATTTGAAAAAAGACCACTGATGGTGGTTTAGTTCCACATAGGGATTATCAAAGATTTTCCCTGATACAATTGTCGGTGGGTTCGACGTATAAGAACAACTCTTATAATTTTTCAAACACAAGCATCAACTGACACGGATGGATTGAAGTTAAAATCTTATCCTACCGGAAGTGCTTTTTGGCTCTGGCAGTGAACCAGACCTACTTCCAAAGAAATCCAGCCAGGAGAGACATCAGTAACGTGAGACATCATCGGAAACAATTTCCCATAAATGTCCATTTCGTTCAGAAACGACAAAATGTTAGCTTTCTGGCTGAAAAGGTTGTTTATCAACCTCACGAACAGAAAAATAAAAACTGAAAAATCCAATCTCAATTATTCCTGTCTGGTTCTTGAAACTGTCGACAAAGACATTCTTGTCAAGATCAACAGGTTCCTTTAACCCCCTGTGTACTAGACTGAAACTTACAGACATGTGTGATATGAATGAACAACAATACTCACGTATAGAGCTTTTTAGATATCATATTGAAGACAATATCAACTCCCTTTAAAATATAGAATTCTATGAGAATCGACGTAATGAAATAATTCAGAAAGCATGCGGGAAGAAAATTACTTTGCGATATGTTTATAGCTAATTATCTATTTTTTTAATTCATCATAAATTAATTAATTAAACGATAGGTACAGAAAAGAATAGCGCGGGAAAAGTCTGTAGGACTTGCTTTACCCCAGTAAAAATTAATAAGTATGATCATATTAAGTATAAGCTTATAAAGTATTATGTCTATGAATGGGGAAGTGTGAAACGTCTCATTACACCATATCCAGGGCATTGTTGCCTATTATGGGATGCATAAGGGAAAAAATGGAAAATGTTTTAGATGTGACAACAGTACTTGATGGAGCAAGTTCACATAGTTGAAAATTAGACAAGGGGCCTTGTTTGTAACGATTCGAACAAATTGCCCACTTGCCGCCGTAGCCTGTTGAGCATTTGTTAAGAAAACCAATTTACATCAGCTTACTTCGACTAAAACCACTAAAATTAAACAAAGGACACACAAAACATGTCCAGTTAGGTTTAGAATGTTGAAATGGGGGTGAAAAACAAACGAAGAATCGAAGCCTGATTACAACAACAACGATCAGTGTCGGGTAACTTAGTACTATACTTCATCACATAATCATTTTCCCTCGTTCCCTCATTTCGAAAGCGTTATTTTGCTACATCATTCCCAATAGCGTGCCTGTCTGCATAATATGATGACGAAAAGTCTTCCCACAAACGGATCACATCAGCTTGAGCGGGGCTTAAAACTAATCGGTCCGAAAACAGTAGACTAAACGATGAACCAGTCTCAGTCTAAATGAACGGTCTTAAGATTTAATCGCAGATAATCGGATCAGATCTAAGCCGGCTTAGAACAGGACCCAGGTTCCGACTGCCTTAATTGTAACATGAACTTTCGTATCTAGTCGCCATTTCATTTTAGTATGGATATTATCAGAAGTCTTGATAGACTTCTGATATTATATGTTATTAATCGAGTGTGTTCGTATTGCCTTGGTATTGGCCCGAGGGTGGCCGTCAATACAACCACCCGAAGGCCAATACCAAGGCAATACGAAAATTCACGATTCATAATATTTGTATTAATAGACTGTGGAAGTTATTTCCATTCGTTTGTTGGATGCATTAAACAAATTGACGTCCGACCTTGTTTGGTCTCTGTGTTTTTGTTCCTGGATAAGTAGGCCTAGACAAGTTTCTTCCTCTTTCACTGTCCTAAAACGGCAATCGAATTCACTTACAGTAGTTTTTTTTCTTCCAACTCTAATATCCTGTCAACAAGAACTTGTACAACGCGCTCTGGTGTAGATAGTTTGATATCAACATCTGTCGTCTGCTTCTGTCAAACCCTGATACTTGTACGTCATATGTTAATTGCGTGTTTCCGCCGCACTCCGTGAACTCGGCCAATATGACTTGAACTCGGCCAATATGACTTGAACTCGGCCAATATGACTTGAACTCGGCCAATATGACTTGAACTCGGCCAATATGACTTGAACTCGGCCAATACAGCCCTACGGTTTATACGAACTTGATTCGTCTGCTGATATCACCCGGTCGCGAAGGTCGTATTCGGGTATAAACATAGTCAATTAATAAATCACTATAATAGAGAGGTTGGAACTAATATACTTAAATACGATATTTATCCAGAGCCCATATTTGATCATATGACAGCGTGAATAACGTCACACTTCGACTCTCTATTAGATTGCCCAACACTTGGAATAGAACAAAATGGCATTTGTCAAAACCACAAATCCTCTCAACTAAATGTCTATGAGTTTCTAATTAGTTAGTGTCTTCTAAAAAGTGAGTATCACAGTATTTTCGTTATTTTATTGGGATTGCACTTTCTAGAAAAATGGCAAAAATGTTTATGGTACATGAATTGAAAACTAAAACGAACACCACACTTCCACCGATCAACGACAACCCAACATATGGTCAAGGGGAATATTCAATCCTATCGGAGGTCGCCGAGAAATGTCTGGGGCAGAAAAACTTAAGCAGAAATCCAGAGAGGAAACAAGTAGGTGGATGTCAACTACATGTACCCGAGGAGACATCACGACAAATGAGACAATATCACTCGGGAACAATGAGACTTCAGCACACGCACTGTGTATCAGTCTCGCGGACGGTAAATAGAAACCAAAGAATAATCCAATTACAAGCCTGGATTATTTGCCACATGTTTCTTGGAAAATGTCAACAGAGACTTGCAATCCCTATACGATAGATATAAACATACTTGTTGTCTGACATTGATAGAGATTGTGAACTGTTCAGACTTATATCAATTATTCTCAGACGAGGATAACCCAATAGTTATTGAATAATGTGCTTGTGGAAAGCTAGCTTTGACTGTCTATCCCCAATAAGTCGTCATAAACTGTATTCAATTTCTTTAATCACCAATTATATACGTAAAGTTACCAATTAACATAGACCACACTGTCTACGCCATTTTGAAAACAAGCTACATTGAAAATTAGGTGTGCGGTTTTCTACTTACCACAAAATTAAAAGTCAAATGGCGACATGATATGGTCTCATAGTTAAGGACATCGTCGTTGACAAACGTTCCAACTTGCTACAAATATATATAAAAAAAATAATCTATTTGTGGTAACACTGGAATTATTATTAGGTGGTTTTAAATTGGCATGAACTATCCCCCCCTCTCACAATTTCGAAATAGTGATTTATATAATGGGAAAAAAACAATATTATTTGAGTTTAATTAGTTAGTGTCTTCTAGAAAGTGAGCATACCAGTATTCTTGTTATTTTGAGGGATTATAAAAAAAATGGCAGAAGTTCTTAGAGGGGTTGGCTGAATAGATAAGACAGTCAGCATTTAGTACTGGCAATACTCTGGGACCCGAGACCGATTCCTGTTTCGGGAGTCAAAAACAAATCGGTTGAAAAATTTTTGTCATATTTTTTTTCAAGAAAAAGTCACCCCAAAATATAACGAAAATACAGCTATATCAATGTGATTGTTCCCTAATGACAACAAGCTTTTCAAGTTTCAACGGGATTCGACAAAGCGTCCTCAAATTATAGAGCGGACACCGAATTCACCATAGATTTGTAGTAAGGTACATTGGCTGTGGCACCTAGCGTAAAATGCTAAAAACCATCCCGTCTGACCTTTCCATAGACTCAACACACTATTCAAATTTTCGAGTTATGGAGTAGACAACAAATCTATAGATTTGGAATAGGGTCAATTGGGTATACCTTTTTGGCGTTAAATTGAAAGCCGTCATAAATGTCGCAGAATCCTGAAAAGCAATCACATCCGTCTTTTCGATGAACTTAACTTATTACTCAAGTTTCAAAATGAGGCTAGAAAGCGTTCTCCAGTTATTACGCGGAGAGACGTACGGACGGACGAAGGCTATCGCTATATCGTATCAAATTCATTCCGGAGTGGGGGGGGGGGGATAAAAAAAACCGTTGAAAAAGAAATAACTTGTTTGTCATTTTTATCAAGAGTACTAGTCCGGGTTTCTGACTCCAAAATGGTTATTTTTTGTACTGACGGTCGTATTTGGGAGTCAGGGCTCATTGCAATAAAAAAGTCGGAGTAGACTGCACGCTTCTGATCGGGCAGTTTGCGGTCAGATTTAGATAGTAAATAACAACCTAAATAACTCAAATAGTGTCAGTACGACATCCATTAATAATATAGCCTTTTGTAAAGGGAATTTAACGTTTAAAAACTGAACAACCGCTATACGGTGTTACGTCATCAATGGCGGAGAATTTGACACTGGAGAAGGCAAAAGTGAATTCAGGGGAAGTATAATGTTTACTGGCCGATCCTGCTCGCAAATATCAGGCACTGGTAGGTAGAGAAATTATCCATGGCCGTGATTATGACCGTTTAGACACGATCTGAGTAGGTAATATTGCTATTTCTTTGTTTAAAACGGATCACATAGTGCCCGCTTCTGAGCGGGCAGCCAACTCCGGTTTTTTTATTGCAGTGAACCCGGACTCCAAAATACGGCCGTCAGTATAAAAAATAGTAATTTTGGGTTTTAAAGTTTTTAGAACAGAAATCCTTGCCCATACGGTTTAAAACCCCAAACAGAAGTCGACTCAATCACGAATCTAGAAAAAAAATCGACCAGAGAGAGAAAATTACCCAAATAGGTTCAAGCATTTGTCTAAAGAGAGAACAATAAAACATTAAACACTAGTCAATAAAAGTCAGAGTTCTAGTTTTCTGTTTTCACGAAATCACATCGTTATCAAGTATATGGCTGTATTATCACAGTATTTGGAATTAGCGACGTCTTAATATTTTCTCAAGATAAAGTCTATAAACTAGTAATATACAAGCTAGTTGACCCCACGGTTCAAATTACCAGTTTTCATTTATAGGCATATCGGAGAGTTGGTTGAACTCCTTAACAAATGATTTGTACGATATTCCCGGCTACACTGCTATTACATCTTCTCGCGAAAATCGCCGAGGAGGGGGCGTGGCAATTTATGTAAATGATAATATCAAAAACTATTCGGTTGTTCACATTTCCCCATTAAATCATGAGTCCACTTGCGAATCCGTATTTATTGAATTTTTCATCGAAGGAGTAAAGTACATCGCTGGTGTTATCTATCGCCCCCCGGGAACCAATCTCAATTTGTTCAACAATCACCTATCTGAAGCCCTTAATTCCATAGATAAATTAAGTTCCAAATGTATCCTTATGGGAGATTTTAACGTTGATTTGTTTAAAAGTGACCGACATCATCCTTCTAAAAGCTTCATAGATCTATTAACGTCCCACTATTTCTTTCCTCAAATCACCAAACCGACACGAGTCACCGATAAAACATCAACCTTAATAGATAATATATTTACTAACTTACATGAAAACTCTCTTCTCTCTGGACTTTTTGTTACTGATATTACGGACCACTTTCCAGTTTTCCATATCCTCAACATAAATTCATCACCTACTAGCCGACCAATTTCCTCAAGAAGAATATTCTCACCTTCTCGAAAACACAGATTTAAAAATCTCCTTGAAAACACGGACTGGACAACTGTGTTAGACTCTAATTGCGTCGATGAGGCCTTTAATACATTTTCCACTTGCTTTGAATTAGCGTTCAATGAATGTTTCCCTTTAACAAGCGATACAGAATACAAACGCAAAATTATTAAACCTTGGATTACCCATGGTATACTAAATTCAATCCACGAAAAAAATAGGTTGTACCGAAGTTATTTGAAGTATCCAAATTATCAAGCCCGCTGTTCTTACCGCAGTTATAGAAATAGACTTAATAATTTAATTCGGACTGCAAAGAAAAAATATTTTGAAACAAAATTTAACAATTACAACCAAAATATAAAATACACCTGGAAAACGTTAAATGACCTAATGAACCGTAAAAGTAAATCAGCCCCTTGCTCAACATTTAACATTGAGGGACAGGACACCTCGGACCCTACCATAATTTCTAATAGTTTCAACGATTATTTCACCACTATAGCTTCAAATTTAGACACCCAAATTCCCCAAACCCACACAAATTATCGAGACTTTCTCAATCCTCCTAATCCTGCCTCCTTCACGTTCAGTACTGTATCTATAGATATGATCGAATCCGTCATATCCCAATTAAGGAATTCTTCCCCTGGACTTGATGGCGTGAGCATGTCGATCATCAAACTGGTCTCCACAATTATCTCATCGCCCCTCGCCCACATTGTCAACCTTTCCTTTGCTAAGGGTATTATCCCAAACTCGATGAAATTAGCTAAAGTTATACCTATATATAAAGATGGACCTCACAATCAATTAAAAAATTATAGACCAATTTCTGTTCTCCCTGCCTTCAGCAAAATCATTGAAAAAATTGCTGCTAAAATGATTACACACTTCTTCACCACCTGCGAAATTATCTCCCCTCATCAGTTTGGCTTCAGAGAATTTCATTCTACCACTCATGCTGCCCTCTCTCTCTATGAAAAATTAATAACCTCTAAAGAACGTAAACATTACAGCATAGCAACCTTTCTTGACCTATCAAAAGCGTTCGATACCGTAAATCACGAAATTCTACTATCAAAACTTCACAATTATGGGCTTCGAAATATTTCAAATGACTGGTTTAGGAACTATCTATCACACCGTCAACAACGGGTAATATCAGAAGTCTATGAACAGGGAAGTGTGAAATGTCGCATTACCCCATGTTCAGGGCATTGGTCCTTTCAGCCTGCTTATACTACACTATGTGACGTTTATGCGCGGTAGATTTTGAAATTGTCAACGGTTGCGCAATTTCAAATCAGAAAATAAATTCATTCTCCACTTACTGCATCTATCGGCAATTCCAGTAACCGCAGTTCGGAGAATGCATTGGTTTTTATAAAAGCTTTACCGAACATGCGACTCTGATATCTCCATTTCGACTCAAATCGTTGCAAACAAGTCTTCTTGTCTCATTTTCAACTTTATGAAGTTCTTCGGAAACTTTAACGTTTGCTCCATCAAGTACTGTTATCATATCTAAAACGTTCGCCATGTTTTTTCTTATGCATCCCATAATAGTTCATAGGAGAAAGTGAAGGAAAGCCACGGTTTCTGACTAACCGAGAGAGGGCTCTGTGTATGGTGACCTCTGGGTCAAACGGCGCCAATGCCCTGAATACTATGTAATGGGACGCTTCACACTTCCACATTCATAGACTTCTGGTAATATATAATAGTACTTTATCAGATTCCAATCTAATCAATTGCGGTGTGCCCCAAGGCTCTATTCTCGGACCAATTCTTTTTATAATTTATATAAATGATATTATCAATGCGTCGAATCTCCTTTCCCTAACCCTCTTTGCCGATGACACTTCTGCGTTTTACTCCGACCCAAATTTACCTGCAGCAATTGATGTCATGTCATGCGAACTGCACAAAATTCACCACTGGCTGCACGCAAACCGTCTCTCACTCAATATAAAAAAAACCTGCCACATGCTTATCTGTCCTAAACGTATCCCCGTCACTCCCCTTCCAGTCTTAAAACTCTCCGGCTGTAAAATATCTTGCGTCTCCGAATTCAAATTTCTTGGCATATTCTTAAATAATAAACTAACCTGGACTTCCCATATTAACTACCTGTGCAAGAAACTATCAAGAAATATTGGACTTATTAACCATATTAAATCTTCACTTAACAAAAAAACACTTGTCATCCTGTATCATTCCCTCATATTTCCATATCTTTCCTATGCCAATGTTCTTTGGGGAAACACGTTTTCAACCCATCTACTACCTCTATTTATCATTCAGAAGCGTGCAGTACGCACTATCACTCTTTCTGGTAAACTAGACCATACTGATCCGCTCTTCACCCATCTGAACACTTTGAAATTATCAGACTTAAATCTATATTCCTCTCTTCTGATCACCCACAAATTTATGTATCATAAAGACAGTCTACCGATGGAAGTCAGGACTTTATTCACTCGGCAGTCCTCTATCCATAATTACCAAACCAGAACCGTTAATCTCAACATACATCGCTCCTTTTATGCATCAAATTTCTCCTTCTATTCCCTGCGAACTATCGGTCCTAGAGAATGGAATAAATTGCCAATAGAAATCAAATCAATTCACTCAATTTCATTATTCAAATCCAGATTAAAAGCTTATTTCGTAAACAAATATCAAAACAACCCGATCTAATTTTCTTTTGTTACTACGGAGACTAAATATGTACATAGTTTACTTATATTTATGTTATTCTCATTTGAGAACTTATATATTTATTGCTATTTTCCCGTGTTTGCCAGTCACACTTTATTTGTCTGCTTTCCCTCTATATATACCCTTATTTAGTTACTAGACCTGGGATAGAACAAGCCTATTTGGCTTTATTCCCACCGCCAAGTTATTGTTATACAGTATATGCATGTACTAATTTGTTCCCATATGGTGGTTAATTGCAATAAATTCAAAAATGATTGCTAGAGAGAGAGCATCAAATTATTAGAGCGCTTGGAGTTTGTTTATTTTGCGGGTATTTAGCAAATTAAATTGTCAATAACATATTTGCACAATTAATCATTTATATTACCCCGTAGTTGTGACTTTGTCAGCTCAGCCAAAATTAAAATGATAAAAGTTTTAACAGTCTTCATATAATACCAGCCACAGACATTTTATAGAAGGAGTGTTGATGTTGTCGGGTTTTAGCAAAGTTATAACCATTCCATGGTTGTTGACATTAATAAGCAAGTATATTTCAATCTTGTTAAAGTGATATATTCGGCCCAATGTCTGTATTCAGGGATTAAGTGACGGGATATATTGTAGGACAAATTATAACCTGCCATCCTGATATAAACCAAATTCCCATAAACTGTTTTTCCTGTTAACAATTTGGCTTGTTTATTGTTTACACTGATGTTGATAAAGGCGGATCAGACAAAGTCTCACGTTATATACTGATTAGGCACCATCTACTTTATCTATGATTATTCTTGTCATCGATTTAGCAACTCCATTTGATATAATTTAGAAATTGTTCAGAGTTTTCGCGAATACTTATCAAGAGAATACAATGCAGTAAAAGTTGAGGAAATCTTAATAAAAAGATGCGACCCAAGATGTTTTGAAAAGTAATGTGAACTTACATCATCCCAGATTCATCCAGTTAAACAACTTAAATTACATATAAACATTACATATAAAGGGATATGCTCTGAACCAAATCGTTATATAAAATATGTGTTGTTCGAACGTTGTTTATATAACGATGAGGTTTCCAGATGGTCATTGGTAAATTTCTTAGCTCCCACTGACCACTGGATATGAAGTTTTATTTTAGAATTACTTTGTCCGCTTTATTGTGGTTAGATGCGCGGTATGGACCCATTGTGGCTGTGTATGTGGTTCATTGTGGGATGTTCGTTTACTGACCGTCACATAGTAAACAATAGCAGCATTGAATTCCCAAAATAACTGTTGAAATGTACATTTTTGGCGTAACATCTTTGATCTTTTATTATTTTTCTAGTAACCTGAAGTTTAACGGAGATTCACAACTTGGGTGGTGTATGCTTTTGGGTTCATTTCCTGACTTGGGAACAAATGGCTGAAATGTTAACATAGCAGGTGTGTGTGTCTGGTTTGTCCGATCTATCAAAACATAATACTTAATATCCCTTTAGGAGGACAAAAGGCAGTATCTATAAAGTGCTTGAGGGGAATGTGATGACCGTTCATGTCTCATACAAGAACAGTCTGTCTTACAAATAAACCAATTTCGCATACTGGAAAAATAGTTTACCTTGTGGCGGATAAATAAAAGCTAAGGAATGATCCAATAAACGAGCTAATGTATTTCCAGACAATCTTTGAAGATGTTTGACCATCGGCATCATAACCAAGAAAATCTCTTTTGTGCCATGTTTAACAGGCGAGACATCTACATAAAGACGTGTAATAACAAGACCTTAAAGCTTTAATATATGTAATACAATGCACTCACTAGATATTATGAGGTCATTATATGACTTCGCATCCAATAGGGATATTTATTGTACGAGTCGCCGTTGGGTTGAAAGCCGATATTGGACGAGACGTCGAAGGCGTCGAGTCCAATATCGACTTTCAACCCAACGGTGACGAGTACAATCAATATCCCTATTGGATGCGAAGTCATATAATAACCTTTTTATTATACATATGCAATCCAACGCCAACAACAATTATTTCAAGTTTAACTTTAAACAAGCACAATAATTTATTTCAATATTCAACGTATTCACAATTATTAGAACGTCGCATTTCGTTTTCTTTTTAGTGTTTTCTGGTATTTGACCCTCGACAAATTTATCTATATCAGCGTCATCTAACATCTTGCAGAGATGTGAGGGTTCTGACAAAACGACAGGAGCGAAACAGACGACTCCGCGGTGACGTCAGATTCGAATGTTACACATCATCGAACTGACGTAGTCGCTCTCTGCCGATACCCGGATGAAAATCCAATAGCACTATCCAATATCGCTTTCGGCTCCAATATCGACTGATATATGATCGACACGTGGTACAAATGCTAGTCTTTCATTGGTTAATGAATACTGGTTGTATAATAAAGAGACTTATAACAATAGCTTGTCGAACATATTGCTGATATGAGCAACCTTTGTTCTTATATTACGGAATCACCTACCTTGAGGTGAAAGGGGGCTGAAACGTGCCTTTGAAGGGGGGGAATATATGAAATTGTGCCATCAAAGGTCTATTTGACATATTTAAAATAATTAAGATCACCTCGTTATATCATTCAAGAATAACACCTGTGCCGAAGCCTTGAAGATGGCTAATAAGTGGAGAGTTAAGTAGGTAATGGGGCTTTGTTTAAAACAGTTCTGTCTCAAGGTAAATTACGATGTTCTCGGTGTAAAAACGGATCCGGTCTCTATATAATCTTAATCATCGTATCTGGTGTAATTAGTTGTTATCTCTTCATATATGAGAATCATAAATTAGATTGATTGATTGGTTGTTTGGTGTTTTACGCCGCGCTCAATATTATTTCACTTATATGGCGGCGTTGCCAGTTTTATTGTGGTAGGAAACCGGGCTCTATGTCGGGAGGAAACCTACAGCCTTCCGTTGGTAACTGGCAACCATGCCACATAGGTCGTTCGAGTGAAAACCCGGTCAGAAAATTGTCCAATTTTTTTGGACTGACTGGGACTCGAACCCGCGGTCCATTGGTGGAAGGCTGTCCGGATTGAGCGTCCAATGCTCTACCTACTGAGCCAGGAAGGCCCCCATAAATTAGAAACTTACCTATGTAACTAAGTCAGTTCAACGGCAATTATTTTTGCCAAATGAAAATAATAATAATGTGTTGCTGATCTCACAATTAAACCACTATCGTGTATTTTAGTCCCGTAAGTGTTGACGTGTTTAGTTCTTGTCATAAATTTTCCCATTAGCAATTTACAGGATAAATAAGTACAAGTTATAAATAGATCTTGATACAATGATATAAGAAGTCCAGCGTCTGTATTCTGTTGAATAAGATGGCGAGGGTATTATCGTACAAATCATACCCTACTGTCATAAAAACTTTCCTTTTTCTCTTCGACGATTTGGTTGGCAAGTCTTAATTATTTATTTATATGTTTATCGTTCTAGTCGATGCTGACAGAGGCCGTTCAGAATAAATCTCACACAAATACAATATGTGATTTTAGGAAATATATCAGAGTACGTTAAATGTCGATTACTTTATATGATTTTCTATATCAGGTTTGATCACCAATGCATACACAAGGACAAAAGTTAACCACCATATGCTGAAATTAAGTATTATAAATCTGCATTAATGTTAACTGTAATGCCAGGTATGATGATGATAAGAATGTACTATTGAATGGTTGTGGCAATTCATGTGTGACAGTAACGTGAAAACTGCATGTAATGCGACATGAAATGTTTTTTCGTACAATTACGCAAATTCAGTATGCTTCCCCTTGAATGTTTTGTACTTAAGACCGGTTTTTGTGCAAGGTGGACTCACCTTCTGTAAACATGGCACTGAGGAGGATATCACAGGGGTAAAAATGGCAAATTGTCGGTATGTACTCCGCAGGGATGTCGTACAAAGCTATAGGGCGTCAATTAGGCTACCATTATACAATGATAAGCAGATTGGTGAGAAAACACGGTGAAACTAGTGCTGTTAAGGACGGACCACACTCGGGTCGACCACCTGTAACATCACAGCTTAAAGATAGGACTGGTGTGACGTCGTCCATTTGCATCAAGTCCATCTTTGAAGCGGCAATGGCTACCCAACCGACGTATGTGCACAAGAACCGTAAGAAACCGATTGAAAGCAGCAGGCCTGAGGGCAAGGAGAGTCATCAAACGCCCCATATTGTCAGATCGTCATCAACGGATACGTTTGACTTGGTGTTTAGCACGAAGAGGTTGGAATTTGAGGAAAAGCTGTCTTACGTGAAAAGCTGTTTTTCTTACATGAAAATGTGTCATATAAAAAGCTCTTTTACATTAAAAGCTGTTTCACAGAAAACCCTGTCTGACATGAAAACCGTTTTTACATTAAAAGCTTTTTTCACAGAAAAAGCTGTATTATATGAAAAGCTATTTTAGATTAAAAATTGTCTTGCATGAAAAAGCTGTTTCATCGAAAAAGTTGTCGGACATGAAAAGCTATTTTACATTTAAAGCCGTTTCACAGAAAAGCGATCAGCAGATTGCTGAGAAAACACGATGAAACTGGTGCTGCGAAGGACCGACCACACTCGCGGCGACAGATAGGGCACTGATCCGACTGGTACAACGTCGTCCATTTGCATCAAGTCTTTGATGCGGCAATGGCTACCCAACCGACGTCTGTGCACAAGAACCGTAAGAAACCGTTTAGATCAAAAATTGTCTTCACAGAAAAAGCTGTCTGACATGAAAAGCTGTTTTACATTGAAAGCTGTTCTACAGAAAAGGCCGTTTTATATGAAAAGCTGTTTTACATGAAAAGCTGTCTCACTTAAAAAGCTGTTTTAGATTAAAAATTGTCTGACACGAAAAGCTGTTTCTCAGAAAAAGCTGTTTTACATGAAAAGCTTGCTTACATGAAAAGCTGCTATACATAAAATACTGTCTTACACGAAAAGCTGTCTTACACGAAAAGCTGTTTTATTTGTGCATGAAAAGCTGTTTCACTATTTTGCATGAAAAGCTGTCTGACATTGAAAGCTGCTTTACAGTACAAGCTGTTTGACGAGTACATGAAAAGCTGTCTGATAAGAAAAGCTGTTTCACAGAAAAGCTGCTTTACATTAAAAGCTGTCTGACAAGAAAAACTGTTTTACATGAAATGCTGTCTTACATGACCGGTATGCCGGCTTATGACGAAATAGGGCCATTCCTAACCTATATTACGTAGAACTAATCTGAACACTTTTCAATAGGTTTGGTCATGCAAGAGAAATTCAACCAGACTTAACCACCAATATGAAAGGATGGTTACGTCTTGTCAACTTTGTACCAGTATTATTGTACTATTAACCATCGAGGCTTACACACAGGCAGTCAACAGACGGGTCTAACGACAACGCAAGGCTGCAGGAAGTAGATTTCAGCTAGCACAGACTGGGCTGAACCTTTTTCGTCAGAAACCCAATCCAGACCAAAGTGTCTGTAGGGGTGCGCTCGAAACGCCAGTCCCGGACGTTCAGGACACCCCTACAGGTTTCGAGTGCCCCAGTACAGCTGTCCAGAACGTGTTCTGGCTGTCCTATTTGCTGAGGTGGTGCAGAAGGGAACAAACATATCGGCGGTAGTTCACGTGGTATTTGATATGCATCCAATACCGCCATTACTAGGAGATGATGCAATTTCGATTCAGATATGTTATGCACGCGCGCTTCAACTATCAATGGCGGCACATTTTACAAAGTCAGATCCAAACCAGCCAAGTAGACGTGTCCATTCCACGCATATAGTTCATTTGTTCGGACAAGCGATGCAACAAATGTAGGCCTACGCCTTTTTGATTTCGCGACTTCCTGTTCTTGTGCATTCGGAACGGCTTGTAACAGGGAACAGAAGGGACATGTCTAGGACTGGCGTTTCGAGCGCACCCTAGATGTCAAGTTTGTGAGTCTATCTTACCGGATTCAACGGAAACAATCATACGCAAACATAGCGTGTGTTAGCAGGAAGATTAAATAAACAAAAGCCACAAGTAAAGAAACAGTTGGAGGTGAACGTTCTTCCGTCCACTGAATGTCTCCAGACAAATACCGTCTGCTCTTTGAAAATAGCCAATTACCGCTAAAGGATGAACTAATTTAGTAATCTCTCAACAAAGGAAGCACTTCCTTATCTCTTTTCCAAAGAACCCCCCCCCCCCCCCCCCCCCCCCCAAACTGACCATCGACGGACGGGTTTTTTATTTTTCATTTCTTCCAAAGGAACCAAAAGGGTGACGATGACATCAATATGAATGTAAATGAGTATGTAAGTCTAGGAAAACTTCAGTAGATGACATAAAGATATACGCCTAAAGCCAATGTTAACCTTTATGGCAATTCCCATGTTTTCTAGTTATACAACAAGTATAGGGTTATTGTTTGACTGAGGATGAAAGTCAACTTTGTCCAGTTTGTCTTGGCAGATCAACCGAGGCTCATCCTCTACACTGCCCTTACTAATGACCAACTATTAAAAGCAAAAAGAGCATTACTTCAATCCTACAAATCAAATGAAATCTGAGTGAAGCCTTGGACGGAAATAAATCCGACTGGAAATTATGATATCTCCTTGTTCAATAAGATACCTATCCTGTAAAGCAATCGATACAACACAAATGCTTCGGCTTTCGATAACGTCGTGTAAATCTCGGTGCTTTTCCCTGAACTAAGATTTTTCATACTGGGGCAAAACATTTAAAGGCCCACTTGCCGCCGCAGCCTGTTTAAATTCAACCATGTCTAGTTAGCTTTAAAATGTAGAAATGGGATGAAAAACAAACGAAGAATCGAAGCCTGATTACAACAACAACGATCAGTGTCGGTCAACTTTCGTGTTGGATTACCCTCATTTCAGGCCTTTTTATCTTTGGTTTACACTCAAACAATTACCAGCAGGCTTTTCCAGTCGCTGTTAACCGATCGTCAGTCTGTATTTCTCAGATAAATAGGCCTACGTAAAATTACACTGTGCCGTTAGTTCACTCACTCGAATCGCCAATAGGGGGCAGATTGGTTTGTTTACGTTCCGGGTACGTCACAATTCAAATTTTCAAATTCAAATTAAAAATACAAAGTGACGTCCAAACTTTTCCTAACTTATATTGTCTGGGAAAAATACAGAAAACGGCCTTTCTTTTTTAATGTAAACAATATTCCTGATTTTCGCGGCAAGTGTGCCTTTAACAATAAATGTGAGCATTAACTGAAAGTATATAATCCAAGTCTAATATTACGTGCGTTATACATACAGACATAATACAAAGTTTGATGCGACACTCCAATTTGTTCAACCATAATCAAACACAAAAGCTTCAATTCCATTGAGATTCTAAGAGTTCTTTCTTTTGAAATGAAAATATTTGAGAAAATGTTAGTTAACTGTGTATCGAAACAGTTATGTTGTTGAACTTTGAATGCTGTGTATCCAACTAGTTTTTTTTTCAAATTATTTTTGTGCTGGAATTCAATGTTTGCGATAGGTGCCATATTCAGGGAGCCGCATTCAATTCCCGTTTCGGGCCTCACTCAAAATCTGAGGAAGGATTTTTGTCATTTTTCAAGAAAGTGTAATCCAAAAAGTGACGACACTAGGTTGTATTTACTTTTCAAAAGACACTTTCTAACTATACCCAAGCAGTTGTGTTGATTTTGATAGCCAGAAACCTTTAATATAACTGTATTTAACACCTCAATTGATTGATTGATTGATTGGTGTTTTACGCCGCGCTCAAGATTATTTCACTTATATGGCGGCGTTGCCAGTTTTATTGTGGGAGGAAACCGGGCTCTATGCCCGGAGGAAACCCACGACCTTCCGTTGGTAACTGGCAACCATCCCACATAGGTCGTTCGAGTGAATTTTCTGACTGGGTTTTCACTCGAACGACCTATGTGGGATGGTTGCCAGTTACCAACGGAAGGTCGTGGGTTTCCTCCGGGCATAGAGCCCGGTTTCCTCCCACAATAAAACTGGCAACGCCGCCATATAAGTGAAATTATCTTGAGCGCGGCGTAAAACACCAAACAATCAATCAATCAAACAATAAATGTGAGCATTAACTGAAAGTATATAATCCAAGTCTAATATTACGTGCGTTATACATACAGACATAATACAAAGTTTGATGCGACACTCCAATTTGTTCAACCATAATCAAACACAAAAGCTTCAATTCCATTGAGATTCTAAGAGTTCTTTCTTTTGAAATGAAAATATTTGAGAAAATGTTAGTTAACTGTGTATCGAAACAGTTATGTTGTTGAACTTTGAATGCTGTGTATCCAACTAGTTTTTTTTTCAAATTATTTTTGTGCTGGAATTCAATGTTTGCGATAGGTGCCATATTCAGGGAGCCGCATTCAATTCCCGTTTCGGGCCTCACTCAAAATCTGAGGAAGGATTTTTGTCATTTTTCAAGAAAGTGTAATCCAAAAAGTGACGACACTAGGTTGTATTTACTTTTCAAAAGACACTTTCTAACTATACCCAAGCAGTTGTGTTGATTTTGATAGCCAGAAACCTTTAATATAACTGTATTTAACACCTCAATTGATTGATTGATTGATTGGTGTTTTACGCCGCGCTCAAGATTATTTCACTTATATGGCGGCGTTGCCAGTTTTATTGTGGGAGGAAACCGGGCTCTATGCCCGGAGGAAACCCACGACCATCCGCTGGTAACTGGCAACCATCCCACATAGGTCGTTCGAGTGAAAACCCAGTCAGAAAATTTTCCAATTTTTGGACTGAGTAACACCTCAATTGAAGAAGTAAACGAAGATAAGAATTATGCTTTCTTTAATTGATAACACTTTAGACAAGATCTGAAGTTTTATCTAGAAGTTCTTTTATCTGAAGAAAATCGAAATCGAAAAACAGTTTGATCGCCGATAATCAATCATAAAGATATAGATCACTTGATCCGTTCAGCATTGGTAGCAGTTCATTTAAAGAAAAATACCTACAAGAAGGAATGCTAATACTACCTGAGGCACTTTGAACAGCCCAACCTTCTTTCCTGGAAATTTAATTTAGCCGTGTTTGCATGTCTCAATTGTTTGTGTCTGTATGGGTCTGTCTTACCGGATAAATCGGAAATACTCTTACATAAATACTGTGTGTGTTGGCCGTAAAACGGGAGAACAAAAGCCGCTAGGCACGAAACCGCTGGAGGGAAACGGTTTGTCTGAATGTCTGCTGTGAGAACTGAATGTCTTCAAACATACCGTCGGTCTTTCTCGCTCTTACAGGCATCTGAATAATGATTTTATTATACTGATATAGTTCACGCTTGCTTTATGTCCCCAAAACTTGAAAACTTGCTCTTTTAGGAATTCTCGGAAATGTCATTTTCCACACATCTCCTGATATAGTTTGAAAACAAAAAGGGGCAAAATTATTAGTTCAGGAAACAATTCCCCTAGGACAGTTGCCTGTAAAGTGGGTTTGAAAAGGGGTGTTAATCCAAAGACCACAAGCTATCATTGTCTATCTAAATGAACAAGCTTTGAAATACGCTGCATTGCGACACATCACAACACCTACAGCCAAATGTAACCTTTCCTTCAACACATGCCACTGGTCAAACTTGCCCTAGTGAAACTACAGCAGAATGGCCCCCCGATCTTATATGTGATGGTGGTATATTAGATCATCCCTTGAAGGACAGGATCAGGAGTGATCTGGTTCTTCTTGAAGGGGCGGATCTGAGTTGTATCGGGTGGAATGGCAGTGTGTGCACATAAGAAGGTTATGTTTTATTCCCCACCTTTGTCCCATGTTACCAATTTGTTCACCAGTGAAAGGCCTTAGTGCCAATATGTATTCTTTTAAATGACGTTCTATTAGAGTATACTGGCGGTAACCATGCTCAGTATGCACTAACAGCTTGGATAGATGTGACTGTTTTGCAAACACACTACGCGTACCATAAAGATTTATCAAATGAACAAATAGCCATCGCTGTTCTGTTAAAACGATTCGATAAACAAGCTGTTATTATAGACCCAATTGAGCTAGAAAAATCTAACGACGAGCTCGTGAAGTTCAATACCAAAACATAATTTAAGGTTAAACGTTTCTAGGGGTTATCAGCCAATGAAAATTGATCTCGGTTACGCTAGCGCTAAGAAATGGTTCACATAGCGAGAATTTTGTATCTGGGTTATTTGAATATTGGATTGAAAAAGATACAGATCTAGTGTACACACTGAAAGCTTTCATTCAATGTCCGATTGAAGATTAGTGTGTACGTTTGCGTTTTAGCAAATTTTGAAAATACGCAAGTTCGGCTGGGAATGTACATGTATATGCTTCAAACTGTCAAAATGGCGGTACCAATGTTCATTCGTCTGTAGGGTGAATTGAAACCTGCATGAACTGCATGTATGTCATTTTTATTTGATTGTCAAGTATGTCACATGTGTTGATCTATTTGAAAATGGAAAGGAAAAGCCTTAAGGACATTTAAGTAATAAGCCCCAAATCCAAACGTTATCGCAAATGGAAAATGAAAACTGTATCCTTTATACAAAGACAATGAGACAAACTGTTATATCTTCCTAATACAACAACAGAAGGTAGACAATGTTAAGGTATCAACAGGGCGTCTCGGTCCATGCATGGTATATATTTATACCTAACAAATTTAGATAAATCACACATAACTTTTACATTTTTGTTCTCAAAATGTCGATCAATACATATCATCTGTTGTAAATATATTGCTGTTGGATATATACTGGACATTGAGCTATAAAATGAACCAAATCCCAATGTGTATCTCTCGGTCCTTTCCAACATCCAGACAGCGATTACATAAAGAAGCTGCTTGAGAAAGTTCTAGTTTTATAAAAAAAGCTTTCAAGTATAATATCTTTTGTTATGTAAGCGACACGGCCGGAATTTGTTTGATGTGTTTATTATGAGCTGCCAAAATGTTTATATTTTAAGTTAATACAGAATGTTAAAATTATCGGCTATTTTTCCTAAGGCGTATAATTCCAAGACTCTTTAGTGCGCCTAGTCTCGGGAATGTACGATAAAGTATTGTTTTGAGCTAACTTTTCCTTAGAATGAATGAATGGTCGTCCCGGTTATTTAAATTTTGTTTACTTTTCGAACACATTTTCGGTTCGTACAGGCCACATACTGTGTGGATTTTCCTCATTCCAACGCCAATCATTGAGTTTTTCGATGGCCTGTAAAGCCTCTTACTGTCGGGACGATCAGGAATTATGAAAAATGTGTGAATTTCGGCAGCTCATGCCACTTTAAGTTGAGCTTGTCATTCTTGAGTAAATTTGTCTGAGAGAACTCATGATTTATTTGTGAATTTCTGGTTTGTTCAAATATTTGTCAGTTCAGATGACTATTGGGTAACTATTTGAAATTAGAAGTGTCAGTCAAATGAGGCTTATATAAAGAATTGAGTATGCTTTACTATAAAACTTGCATGGCGTATAATTTGCAGCATTTTTATCTCTGTGAACAAGCAGTTTACACATTTTGAAGTGAAGCTTTTCAACTATTTTGGCGTTCTTAATCTCCTATACCTGACAACCATACAACAACATTGGTTCAACTAATTTATCAAATGAATCCATCTGGACATCAACGAGTACATGTAAGTGATTATCCATACATTATCTAATTAGCCCCAATGAAACTTTGTTATCTCGATCACAAATGGATTTTGACATCCACATAAAGGAAGCCGTCTTGAGAGGTTTGCCATACAAAACAAAATGTTGATGAACAGCAGATTACAAAAGATGACAATTTTAGTGTTTGAAAAGTTAACATTAAGCTTCCATTGATCACAATGGTGCGTAAGACCATCTACGTTTGTAAGGATGTCTGTAATTGCACACGTATGACTGTATCGGCAGCGTACAGAATAAACGTAGGAAATCCAAGTCATTTATAAAGATAGAAAACATAACAGATGACAGATTTTCCCCTTGTTGAACTCCAGTTCGACGATTGTTAAAAGACACAAGTTGCGGGCTATATAATCTGTATGCAAGTTCTCCGACTTTTTTTTTTGGAGTGTTACTATTCGATCTGCTAACTTTTAGCAATAACACAATCACTTATGCGATCTGTGAAATCTTCTATTTGGGCTCATATTTTACCAATGTGTTCCATGTATTTTATTCTGTGAATTATATTTCGTGATCATCGGATCTATATTGCAATACCAGTGAGCTTTGTAAGCTTTCGGATTACAGTTTTCTTACTCAGAACTGTCAGTTCTTACAAGATTTCACATATAATTTCTTTCGACAGTTTTTATAATATTTGCCTGTAAATACGTCACCCTTATTTATTTAAATATATATAAAAACCTGTACATACAATCTGCTGGTCTTTTGTAACTTACTCGTTTGTTTCTTAACAGTTGGGACAAATGAAAATAACATATTTTCCTATCTATATCCCAGGAATGCGGTTAAAAGAGCACCAGTGATCGATAGTTGAACAAAAACATCACTCTTGCCGATACAATCCATTTGTGTGACAACAAACACATTGCAAAGATGGCACGAGACGGAGCATATAGCATTCAATCACGACATTCTAACCCTAAAACCTAGCCTTAACCATAGCTTCATAACATTGACAGATCATTCTACTTCCTGTCTTTTACAGGTTCTATTTTTTTTAATATCCGAGCCTTGGGCAAAACTTGACCAAGCCTTTGTATAAACGTGTATGTACAAAACAGGATGGCTATCCATTATAGAAACATGTCTATGCTGTGTGTACGTATGCACACGGGGAGATGACTATTACTGTCGGATATGAACACATGTAGACCCGACGAAAATGTATAACATTTTACACGATTATCTCGAGTGACTCGAGTGACTCAATCCAGGCAAATCTGACTATTTTGTTTGTCTTTTAAATAAATTAGAAATGACTGCAGAATATAGATTATTGTTTGGGAACAGAAAAGGCGAACAGTATTTATCATAATTGAACCTAACCAAACTTAATTCTTCTCGCTATGCACAATAAAATACAATAGTATGGCAAACAACAATCATCGGACAGAGGGTCAGGTAGAATGGAGAGAGGTCTTGATTAGAGTTGTGTGGTACTTAAAGGTTTTATAAACAACATTTGACGATTTTTTCTAATTTGTGATAAGTGTGTTGCAGAACATGTATTTCACAAGTCTGGCCAAAAAGAAGATAAAATGTCTTGCACATAACATACAAAATGGGGAGCGCAAGTCTCATAAGAATTAATAAGAGATTTCGTGATATCCGGTGACATATGACGCTACTGAGAACGTTTTTGGTCAAGTTGCAATTCCATCTGGTGTATTTTCTTCCATAACGTCAGATGCAAACGTCTTGATAGAACGAATAGCGCTTAGCCACATGCGCAATGCAGTGCCGATGACAGGAAATTGTAGGAATTAATACGAGACTTGCACTCCCTATCCACTGCAACATACGCCGATTTTCAATGTTTCTGAACAAAAATTATCTCAGAGACATATGACGTCAAACCCAACCACCATTGTGAGTGCCCTCAAAGTGGTGACGTAATATACGATCTCTGCTGTGAGACACCTGAGGTCGTGTAGGTCGTCACGTTTGACGAGTTCGTTCGTGTAGTTACGAATAGTACGAAAATACCATGAAAATAACTCTCAGGTTGTTTCGTTTAACTTTATGTTTTTAAAATATACATTTAGTCAATAAACAAACACTAATCCGACCTGTTCATAAATCCTTTAAGCAATAGCAAAAAACCCTGAGGTAAAAAGAAATAGGACAAAATGCTGAGAAGATTTCCTTCAGTTACAAATGTAAGCTTGTAGAAGCTAATGCCCCAGCCAAAGTCAGTATTCATGAAAATATTTAGGATGATTAAAATACCAGGATTTACTTTTCAGTTGAAAGTAACAAAATGTGAAATCATCTTTAAAGAGAAATATTAGTTTTTAGATAAATCATACAAAATAATTCAGACATTTAAATTTGCAACGGTCACTAAAATGAAATCCCTTTAACTAAGTTCCACTTGCTTAGAAATAATTAGTGATTTAAGTTTTAGTGCTAATTGCATGCGCCTTAATCTAATACAAATCTGGTAACTTGGCAATCAATGAAATAATCTTGCATTGTTTATATTCATGAAGAATGGTAGGAAGCCCGAACGAAACGCGATCCATATTCTCTGGGGTTTGCCCAAAAGGTAACTATCCAAGAAACTAAAGTTTGTTCAAGCGACACTCGCTTGGAAATTCCTGTCGTTTTGTCCACAGGAAGCTGTTCTAGAAACCAAGTTTGGGTTTTGTCTTTTGTCGAAGGCAAAGTGACACTCGCCATATATTTCCATTCGTTTGTGCACGGGAAACTGTTCTAGAAACAAACTTTGTGCTTCGTCTTTCGTGAAAGGGATTTATCGAGAAGCCAAAAAACCCTTTTTATCAAGGCACAAGCCACTTTCCTCTTATTCTACCTGTTGTTTGGCCAAGGGAGACAGTAATATAGAAACACAGGTCGTTGTCGTGGCACTAAATATATACATAAAACAGCTCGTTGTTGGTAACAAAAGGTATTGTTAAACTGGCGATGAAGATACACTGTAATTCCACGTGTAGAGAGATGTATGAACCGACATGAGGAGTTTACGCTAATAAGCTCTAATAAAATCTAATAGAAGTTATGTTGGTGTTAATTTTAAGGAATACAGCGACACTACAATTTACAGCTATTGCTCTCTCTGGATATTCATACATACATGTATCTACCTAACAAACTACAAAATATTAATATTATATATGTTTTTCTAGCAAATTCGAAATAAAAGGTTTGCTGGTTGGTTGTTTCACCTTATTGGTGAGTCAAAAAAATAAAGAGAATATTCATAAATATGTACATATAGAAACAAACTAGAAAGGATTGAGATTTTATACCGTTTTCTGAAAAAGTGCAACGTAAAACATCAGCCAATCAATCAAACAATCAATTCAATTTAAAGAATAGTAAACATATTTGTACATGAATAAGCGTTCATAAAAAAGAAGAGCAAACATGTTTGTTAATAGAATATGTGTACTAAAACGGGATTCTTTTCCCAGAATGGCATACGTACCATGGGTAGATAATGGAATTGATATTAATACTGTGACATCCTACTTATTTAACACATCTTAATTGAATTAGCCAATTTATCCAGATAGTCATTATACAACAAGTGTAATTGATCTTACACGCACCTGTCGCTTTTAGCAAGGATATAATACTATGCTCATTCGGCTTTTAGATCCGACTCTCTTTGGTAAAATGATAAGACAATAAGATGCACTGCTGTCTTATCTGTAATTCCAACTATCAACCCATTAATATCATGACTACTCTCTCTTGTATGTACTGTATTGTCCTGTATACTTTTATTAAGGAAATTATTTTATCGTAAATATGCTAGTTACTATTTTTGCCTCAAATATTTGTTAAATTGGCATTTAAGCACCACGTTTCCTTAATACAGCACACATAAATCGTGATTATATTTCCCATTAAGTGTAGATTGGTAGACACTTTGATACTCGATAGCGGGATGTACTTTATGTCAGCGTTTAGAAGTAACAAAACCAGAAAACAATCCAAATATTATACAATCTCTCGTGGCAAATCAACGTTATTATAGGAATCCAAATAATAGACATTGTCCCGTGGCAAATCAACGTTATTATAGCAATCCAAATATTAGACATTGTCTCGTGGCAAATCAGCGTTATCATAGGAATATCCAAATATTAGACATTGTCTCGTGGCAAATCAACGTTATTATAGGATTCCAAATATTAGACATTGTCTCGTGGCTAATCAACGTTATTATAGGAATCCAAATATTAGACATTGCCTCGTGGCAATCAACGTTATTATAGGAATCCAAATATTATACATTGTCTCGTGGCAAATCAACGTTATTATAGGAATCCAAATATTAGACATTGTCTCGTAGCAAATCAACGTTATTATAGGAATCCAAATATTAGACATTGTCTCATGGCAAATCAACCTTATCATAGGAATCCAAATAATAGACATTGTCTCGTGGCAAATCAACGTTATTATAGGAATCCAAATATTAGACAGTGTCTCGTGGCAAATCAGCGTTATTATAGGAATATCCAAATATTAGACATTGCCTCATGGCAATCAACGTTATTATAGGAATCCAAATATTAGACATTGTCTCGTGGCAAATCAACGTTATTATAGGAATCCAAATATAAGACATTGTCTCGTGGCAAATCAACGTTATTATAGGATTCCAAATATTAGACATTGTCTCGAGGCAAATCAACGTTATTATAGGAATCCAAATATTAGACAATCTCTCGTGGCAATCAACGTTATTATAGGAATCCAAATATTAGACATTGTCTCATGGCAAATCAACGTTATTATAGGAATCCAAATATTAGACAGTGTCTCGTGGCAAATCAGCGTTATTATAGGAATCCAAATATTAGACAATCTCTCGTGGCAATCAACGTTATTATAGGAATCCAAATATTAGACAGTGTCTCGTGGCAATCAACGTTATTATAGGAATCCAAATATTAGACAGTGTCTCGTGGCAAATCAACGTTATTATAGGAATCCAAATATTAGACAGTGTCTCGTGGCAAATCAACGTTATTATAGGAATCCAAGTATTAGACAATCTCTCGTGGCAATCAACGTTATTATAGGAATCCAAATAATAGACATTGTCCCGTGGCAAATCAACGTTATTATAGCAATCCAAATATTAGACATGGTCTCGTGGCTAATCAACGTTATTATAGGAATATCCAAATATTAGACATGGTCTCGTGGCTAATCAACGTTATCATAGGAATATCCAAATATTAGACATTGTCTCGTGGCAAATCAACGTTATTATAGGAATCCAAATATTAGACATTGTCTCGTGGCAAATCAACGGTATTATAGGAATCCAAATAATAGACATTGTCCCGTGGCAAATCAACGTTATTATAGCAATCCAAATATAAGACAATCTCTCGTGGCAATCAACGTTATTATAGGAATATCCAAATATTAGACATTGTCTCGTGGCAAATCAACGTTATTATAGGAATCCAAATATTTCTGGCATTTTAAAACATAAGCTGGTCAAAGAAAGATTAGGTAAAATTAATGGCAATAATTTAAATACTAGTGAAGACAGAAGTTCTTACCTTGGTGTGTCCCTTTAAATTCTCCATGGAGGGGCCATTCTCAGGTCGTAATTGAAAACTCAATATTTTAATTGATGACGGCAAAATGAGCAATCGTAAAGAGTTCCTTTAATGCATTAACGATAGGTCAATCGTGTTTCTGTCGATCAGAGATATTGCTATGAATCCGGATGTTAGAGAAAAATAAATCTTATAAAAAGAATGTTCCGTTAAATAGTCGATATCAGCCCTTAAAAATAGTTCCGTTGGAAATTCTGACAAAACCTGATCAGTACACTATATGCGATAACACTGCTTCTACAATTATGCCTTATCGGAGTCGCTCTACTAAGCTTTAAAGTAACAGCAGTCTTCAACGGGAGTATGTCTTTTACACATGCGCATTAATGATAAGCAGGTAAATATGATCATATACTACTATCTATATATATTGTTATATAGACAGTTGAGCAGGTTAGGGATAGACAGACGCTAGCATTGCATCCGCCAAGACACTGGTGCACATTAATGGCATTTCAGACATCTGCGGTACTACACAAGCTTCAACCAGAATCACCAACTCCCAGCCATACATATCCAATACAAGCCCTAACCAAACAACACAAAACGACACAAAAAAGCATAGTGATAAAGCTAATGAAACCAAAAGCATCGTCACATATGTTTTGATCCAGCTATTTGAACGTACTAAGGCTGAAGAAGTGATATGAAGCCTTTTGGCAAAGGGTAGGGGGAGGCAAGTGAAATCAATGGATTATTCATTTGTTCCGTTGAAGATCACTTTTGTTAACAACTATGTGCAAATTGTCTTATTAGTCACCTTGTGAAAAAGATGGCATAACTTTCGGTTCATGGAAAGGGTAACCTGAGGGGAGTTCATCTAGGATAGGAGGGTAGTCAGGAATATCCATCAAAGATAGGAGGGTAGTCGGGGATATACATCTAGGATAGGAGGGTAGTCAGGGATATCCATCTAGAACAGGAGGGTAGTCGGGGATATCCATCAAGGATAGGAGGGTAGTCAGAAATATCCATCAAGGATAGGAGGGTAGTCGGGGATATCCATCAAGGATAGGAGGGTAGTCGGGGATATCCATCAAGGATAGGAGGGTAGTCAGGAATATCCATCTAAGATATGATGGTAGTCGGGGATATCCATCTACGATAGAAGGATAGGAGGGGATATCCACCATGGATAGGAGGGTAGTCGGGAATATCCATCAAGGATAGGAGGGTAGTCGGGGATATCCATCAAGGATAGGAGGGTAGTCAGAGATATCCATCAAGGATAGGAGGGTAGTCGGGGATATCCATCAAGGATAGGAGGGTAGTCAGGGATATCCATCAAGGATAGGAGGGTAGTCGGGGATATCCATCAAGGATAGGAGGGTAGTCGGGGATATCCATCAAGGATAGGAGGGTAGTCGGGGATATCCATCAAGGAAAGGAGGGTAGTCGGGGATATCCATCAAGGATAGGAGGGTAGTCGGGGATATCCATCAAGGATAGGAGGGTAGTCGGGGATATCCATCAAGGATAGGAGGGTGGTCGGGGATATCCATCAAGGATAGGAGGGTGGTCGGGGATATCCATCAAGGATAGGAGGGTAGTCGGGGATATCCATCAAGGATAGGAGGGTAGTCGGGGATATCCATCAAGGATAGGAGGGTAGTCGGGGATATCCATCAAGGATAGGAGGGTAGTCAGGGATATCCATCAAGGATAGGAGGGTGGTCGGGGATATCCATCAAGGATAGGAGGGTAGTCAGGCATATCCATCAAAAGTAGGAGGGTTGTCGAGGATATCCATCAAGGATAGGAGGGTAGTCGGGGATATCCATCAAAGATAGAAAGGTAGTCGGGGATATCCATCAAGGATAGGAGGGTAGTCAGGGATATCCATCAAGGATAGGAGGGTGGTCGGGGATATCCATCAAGGATAGGAGGGTAGTCAGGCATATCCATCTAAAGTAGGAGGGTTGTCGAGGATATCCATCAAGGATAGGAGGGTAGTCGGGGATATCCATCAAAGATAGAAAGGTAGTCGGGGATATCCATCAAGGATAGGAGGGTAGTCAGGGATATCCATCAAGGATAGGAGGGTAGTCGGGGATATCCATCAAGGATAGGAGGGTAGTCAGGGATATCCATCTAGGGTAAGAAAGAAATCAGGGATATCCATCTAGGATAGGAGGGTAGTCGGGGATATCCATCTAGGATAGGAGGGTAGTCGGGGATATCCAACTAGGATAGGAGGGTAGTCGGGGATATCCATCTAGAATATGAGGGTAGTCGGGGATATCCATCAAGGATAGGAGGGTAGTCGGGGATATCCATCAAGGATAGGAGGGTAGTCGGGAATATCCATCAAGGATAGGAGGGTAGTCGGGGATATCCATCTAGGATAGGAGGGTAGTCGGGAATATCCATCTAGAATATGAGGGTAGTCAGGGATATCCATCTACGATAGGAGGATAGTCGGGGATATCCACCAAGGATAGGAGGGTAGTCGGGAATATCCATCAAGGATAGGAGGGTAGTCGGGGATATCCATCTATGATAGGAGGGTAGTCGGGATATCCGTCTAGAATATGAGGGTAGTCAGGGATATCCATCTACGATAGGAGGATAGTCAGGGATATCCATCTAGGATAGGAGGGTAGTCAGGCATATCCATCTAAAGTAGGAGGGTTGTCGAGGATATCCATCAAGGATAGGAGGGTAGTCGGGGATATCCATCAAAGATAGAAAGGTAGTCGGGGATATCCATCAAGGATAGGAGGGTAGTCAGGGATATCCATCAAGGATAGGAGGGTAGTCGGGGATATCCATCAAGGATAGGAGGGTAGTCAGGGATATCCATCTAGGGTAAGAAAGAAATCAGGGATATCCATCTAGGATAGGAGGGTAGTCGGGGATATCCATCTAGGATAGGAGGGTAGTCGGGGATATCCAACTAGGATAGGAGGGTAGTCGGGGATATCCATCTAGAATATGAGGGTAGTCGGGGATATCCATCAAGGATAGGAGGGTAGTCGGGGATATCCATCAAGGATAGGAGGGTAGTCGGGAATATCCATCAAGGATAGGAGGGTAGTCGGGGATATCCATCTAGGATAGGAGGGTAGTCGGGAATATCCATCTAGAATATGAGGGTAGTCAGGGATATCCATCTACAATAGGAGGATAGTCGGGGATATCCACCAAGGATAGGAGGGTAGTCGGGAATATCCATCAAGGATAGGAGGGTAGTCGGGGATATCCATCTATGATAGGAGGGTAGTCGGGATATCCGTCTAGAATATGAGGGTAGTCAGGGATATCCATCTACGATAGGAGGATAGTCAGGGATATCCATCTAGGATAGGAGGGTAGTCAGGGATATCCATCTAGGATAGGAGGGTAGTCAGGGATATCCATCAAGGATAGGAGGGTAGTCAGGGATATCCATCTAAGATAGGAGGGTAGTCAGAGATATCCATCAAGGATAGGAGGGTAGTCGGGGGTATCCATCAAAGATAGAAGGTGGTCGGGGATATCCATCAAAGATAGAAAGGTAGTCGGGGATATCCATCTAGGATAGGAGGGTAGTCGGGGATATCCATCAAGGATAGGAGGGTAGTCGGGAATATCCATCAAGGATAGTAGGGTAGTGGGGGATATCCATCTATGATAGGAGGGTAGTCAGGGATATCCATCAAGGATAGGAGGGTAGTCAGGGATATCCATCAAAGATAGAAGGTGGTCGGGGATATCCATCAAAGATAACAGTTAGTCGGGGATATCCATCAAGGATAGGAGGGTAGTCGGGTATATCCATCAAGGATAGGAGGGTAGTCGGGGATATCCATCAAGGATAGGAGGATAGTCGGGAATATCCATCAAGGATAGGAGGGTAGTCGGGGATATCCATCAAGGATAACAGTTAGTCGGGGATATCCATCAAGGATAGGAGGGTAGTCGGGTATATCCATCAAGGATAGGAGGGTAGTCGGGGATATCCATCAAGGATAGGAGGATAGTCGGGGATATCCATCAAGGATAGTAGGGTAGTGGGGGATATCCATCTATGATAGGAGGGTAGTCAGGGATATCCATCAAGGATAGGAGGGTAGTCAGGGATATCCATCAAAGATAGGAGGGTAGTCGGGGATATCCATCAAGGATAACAGTTAGTCGGGGATATCCATCAAGGATAGGAGGGTAGTCGGGTATATCCATCAAGGATAGGAGGTAGTCGGGGATATCCATCAAGGATAGGAGGATAATCGGGATATCCATCTAAAATAGGAGGGTAGTCGGGGATATCCATCTAGGATAGGAGGGTAGTCGGGGATATCCATCTAGGATAGGAGGGTAGTCGGGGATATCCATCTAGGATCAGAGGGTAGTCGGGGATATCCATCAATGATAGGAGGGTAGTCGGAAATATCCATCAAGGATAGGAGGGTAGTCAGGGATATCCAG
This sequence comes from Lepidochitona cinerea, assembly GCA_963971465.1. Classification (NCBI taxonomy): domain Eukaryota; kingdom Metazoa; phylum Mollusca; class Polyplacophora; order Chitonida; family Tonicellidae; genus Lepidochitona; species Lepidochitona cinerea. Next base: position 1,706,484 of record OZ020560.1, read on the forward strand.
CTAGAAGCGGAGGTTAGTCGGGGATATCCATCAAGGATAGGAGGGTAGTCAGGAATATCCATCAAGGATAAGAGGGTAGTCGGGGATATCCATCAAGGATAGGAGGGTAGTCGGGGATATCCATCAAGGATAGGAGGGTAGTCGGGGATATCCATCAAGGATAGTAGGGTAGTGGGGGATATCCATCTATGATAGGAGGGTAGTCAGGGATATCCATCAAGGATAGGAGGGTAGTCGGGGATATCCATCAAGGATAACAGTTAGTCGGGGATATCCATCAAGGATAGGAGGGTAGTCGGGTATATCCATCAAGGATAGGAGGGTAGTCGGGGATATCCATCAAGGATAGGAGGATAATCGGGATATCCATCTAAAATAGGAGGGTAGTCGGGGATATCCATCTAGGATAGGAGGGTAGTCGGGGATATCCATCTAGGATAGGAGGGTAGTCGGGGATATCCATCTAGGATCAGAGGGTAGTCGGAAATATCCATCAAGGATAGGAGGGTAGTCAGGGATATCCAGCTAGAAGCGGAGGTTAGTCGGGGATATCCATCAAGGATAGGAGGGTAGTCAGGAATATCCATCAAGGATAAGAGGGTAGTCGGGGATACCCATCAAGGATAGGAGGGTAGTCGGGGATATCCATCAAGGATAGGAGGGTAGTCAGGAATATCCATCTAAGATATGATGGTAGTCGGGGATATCCATCTACGATAGAAGGATAGGAGGGGATATCCACCATGGATAGGAGGGTAGTCGGGAATATCCATCAAGGATAGGAGGGTAGTCGGGATATCCATCAAGGATAGAAAGGTAGTCGGGGATATCCATCAAGGATAGGAGGGTAGTCAGGGATATCCATCAAGGATAGGAGGGTAGTCGGGGATATCCATCAAGGATAGGAGGGTAGTCAGGCATATCCATCTAAAGTAGGAGGGTTGTCGAGGATATCCATCAAGGATAGGAGGGTAGTCGGGGATATCCATCAAAGATAGAAAGGTAGTCGGGGATATCCATCAAGGATAGGAGGGTAGTCAGGGATATCCATCAAGGATAGGAGGGTAGTCGGGGATATCCATTAAGGATAGGAGGGTAGTCAGGGATATCCATCTAGGGTAAGAAAGAAATCAGGGATATCCATCTAGGATAGGAGGGTAGTCGGGGATATCCATCTAGGATAGGAGGGTAGTCGGGGATATCCAACTAGGATAGGAGGGTAGTCGGGGATATCCATCTAGAATATGAGGGTAGTCGGGGATATCCATCAAGGATAGGAGGGTAGTCGGGGATATCCATCAAGGATAGGAGGGTAGTCGGGAATATCCATCAAGGATAGGAGGGTAGTCGGGGATATCCATCTAGGATAGGAGGGTAGTCGGGAATATCCATCTAGAATATGAGGGTAGTCAGGGATATCCATCTACGATAGGAGGATAGTCGGGGATATCCACCAAGGATAGGAGGGTAGTCGGGAATATCCATCAAGGATAGGAGGGTAGTCGGGGATATCCATCTATGATAGGAGGGTAGTCGGGATATCCGTCTAGAATATGAGGGTAGTCAGGGATATCCATCTACGATAGGAGGATAGTCAGGGATATCCATCTAGGATAGGAGGGTAGTCAGGGATATCCATCTAGGATAGGAGGGTAGTCAGGGATATCCATCAAGGATAGGAGGGTAGTCAGGGATATCCATCTAAGATAGGAGGGTAGTCAGAGATATCCATCAAGGATAGGAGGGTAGTCGGGGATATCCATCAAAGATAGAAGGTGGTCGGGGATATCCATCAAAGATAGAAAGGTAGTCGGGGATATCCATCTAGGATAGGAGGGTAGTCGGGGATATCCATCAAGGATAGGAGGGTAGTCGGGAATATCCATCAAGGATAGTAGGGTAGTGGGGGATATCCATCTATGATAGGAGGGTAGTCAGGGATATCCATCAAGGATAGGAGGGTAGTCGGGGATATCCATCAAGGATAACAGTTAGTCGGGGATATCCATCAAGGATAGGAGGGTAGTCGGGTATATCCATCAAGGATAGGAGGGTAGTCGGGGATATCCATCAAGGATAGGAGGATAATCGGGATATCCATCTAAAATAGGAGGGTAGTCGGGGATATCCATCTAGGATAGGAGGGTAGTCGGGGATATCCATATAGGATAGGAGGGTAGTCGGGGATATCCATCTAGGATCAGAGGGTAGTCGGGGATATCCATCAATGATAGGAGGGTAGTCGGAAATATCCATCAAGGATAGGAGGGTAGTCAGGGATATCCAGCTAGAAGCGGAGGTTAGTCGGGGATATCCATCTAGGATAGGAGGGTAGTCAGGGATATCCATCTAGGATCAGAGGGTAGTCGGGGATATCCATCAAGGATAGGAGGGTAGTCAGGGATATCCATCAAGGATAGGAGGGTAGTCGGGATATCCATATAGAATATGAGGGTAGTCGGGGATATCCATCTAGGATAGGAGGGTAGTTGGAGATATCCATCAAGGATAGGAGGGTAGTCGGGGATATCCATCAAGGATAGGAGGGTAGTTGGAGATATCCATCAAGGATAGGAGGGTAGTCGGGGATATCCATCAAGGATTGGAAGGTAGTCAGGGATATCCAGCTAGAAGCGGAGGTTAGTTGGGGATATCCATCAAGGATAGGAGGTTATTCGGGGATATCCATCCAGGATAGGAGGGAAGTCGGGGATATCCATCCAGGATAGGAGGGTAGTCGGGGATATCCATCTAGTATAGGAGGGTAGTCGGGGATATCCATCTAGGATTAGAGGGTAGTCGGGGATATCCATCAATGATAGGAGGGTAGTCGGAAATATCCATCAAGGATAGGAGGGTAGTCGGGGATATCCATCAAGGATAGGAGGGTAGTCAGGGATATCCATCGAGGATAGGAGGGTAGTCGGGGATATCCATCAAGGATAGGAGGGTAGTCGGGGATATCCATCAAGGATAGGAGGGTAGTCTGGGATATCCATCAAGGATAGGAGGGTAGTCTAGATATCCATCAAGGATAGGAGGGTAGTTGGGGATATCCATCAAGGATAGGAGGGTAGCCTGGGATATCCATCAAGGATAGGAGGGTAGTTGGGGATATCCATCAAGGACAGGAGGGTAGTCGGGGATATCCATCTAGGATAGGAGGGTAGTCTGGGATATCCATCAAGGATAGGAGGGTAGTCAGGGATATCCATCAAGGATAGGAGGGTAGTCAGGGATATCCATCTAGGATAGGAGGGTAGCCAGGGGTATCCATCTAGAATAGGAGGGTAGTCGGGGATATCCATCTAGAATAGGAGGGTTGTCGGGAATATCCATCTAGAATAGGAGGGTAGTCGGGGATATCCATCAAGAATAGGAGGGTAGTCAGGGATATCCATCAAGGATAGGAGGGTAGTCAGGGATATCCATCAAGGATAGGAGGGTAGTCAGGGATATCCATCAAGGATAGGAGGGTAGTCGAGATATCCATCTAGAAGATGAGGGTAGTCAGGGATATCCAGCTAGAATCAGAGGGTCGTCAGGGATATTTATGTAGAATTGGAGGTTGGTTGGGGATATCCATCTAGAATTGGAGGTTAGTTGGGGATATATATCTAGAATCGGAAGGTAGGGATATATATCTAGGATCGGAGGAAGTTTGGGATATCCATCTAGTGTCGAAGGGAAGGTGGGGATATCCATCTAGAATCGAAGGTTAGTTGGGGATATCCATCTAGGATCGAAGGGAAGTTGGGGATATCCATCTAAAATCGGAGGTTAGTTGGGGATATCCATCTAAAATTGGAGGTTAGTTGGGTATATTAATCTGGAATCGGAGGGGGTTGGGGATATCCATCTAGGATCAAAGGGAAGTTGGGGATATCCATCTAGGATCAAAGGGAAGTTGGGGATATCCATCTAGAATCGGAGGTTAGTTGCGGATGTCCATCTAGAATCGGAGGTTAGTCAGGGATATATACTCTCCCAAAAAAGAAACGCAACATCCAATTTTTGTTCTTCAAAATATGAATTTCCAACATCATTTTTAATACAGAAATAAGCATCACATTGCACAGAAATTTGGCAGACCGGTTGTTCACACTTTAAAGTTCATTCACATGTAAAAAATTATTACATTAAAGTTCATAACGCTCAGATGACGTCACTACAACGTCAATATATGTTATGCCCACCATTAACCTGTAACACAGCATGGACCCGTCTCGGCATAGACACAATCAATCGACGAATACGGTTTTGCGGAATTCTCCTCCATTCTTGCTCAAGAGCCTGCTGCAGTTCTTGTAGAGTTTGCGGCGCTGGATGACGACTGCGCACGCGTCTATCCAAATCATCCCACAAATGTTCTATTGGGTTAAAATCTGGTGATTTGGACGGCCAGGGGAGCACCGTTACGTTCTAGTTGGCTAGAAATTCAACAGTAGCTCGAGCTGTGTGCGGCCAAGCGTTGTCCTGCTGAAAAATTTCCCTACGGAGGTCCATTACGGGCAGCATATGTGGTGTCAAAACATCATCTGTGTATCGAACGGCGTTAAGGTTGCCGGGAATGTGCAACAGTTGAGTTTTTCGGGCACAGGATATGGCACCCCACACCATCACACTTCCTCCGCTGAAATTGTCGACCTCAAGGACGCAGTTTCTTGCGAACCTCTCATTCCGGCGTCTGTAAACTCGTGTACGACCATCTCTTCTCTGCAGCTGGAATCTTGATTCATCGCTGAACCAGTCTCGCCTCCAGTTTCGCAGATTCCAGTTCCTTAACCTGTTGCACCATCGGACCCTTGCAAGTCGATGATGACGTCTCAGTACTACAATTTGTTTGAGTGGCATTTAGAAGCTGAAGAATACAGTAACACAATGGAGGCTATGTGGATTACAACTTCTGGTTTTATTGGGTTGCAACGTTTCGATGTAGATACTAACATCTTTATCAAACAAAGTGACAGGTTGTTTACCTGTCACTTTGCTTGATAAAGATGTTAGTATCTACATCGAAACGTTGCAACCCAATAAAACCAGAAGTTGTAATCCATATAGCCTCCATTGTGTTACTGTCTCAGTACTACGCCAAAGTAAGCACGTCTGGCGCGTAAGCCGTTTTGACGGAGACGGTTTCTGACTGTGCCGATATTCGACGGAGACCTGGGATATTTGATGCTGTTTCTGTTGCTGTTTTGGTCCGGTTTCGCAGGTGAAGTAACCGGATGTAGCGATCTTGGGCTGCTTATTTGATCCTAGGTCGGCCAGAACGTTGACGATCAGCTGTTGAACCGGATTGCTGGTGCCTTTGCAACAGTCTGGAAATCGTGCTCCGATGAACATTATAAAGTCTAGCGACTGCATTCTGTGATTCGCCGGCCAGGAGACGACCAATGACGACGGTCCGGGTAGCTGCGTCTAGTCTTGGCATATTGTAGCAACTTCGTGAAACAATTTAACGACTGAATTCAATTGAACGGTTGTGTGTCTTTTATACCCATTAAACCCGCATAAAGATAAGACGTGATTCCTCGTGTAGCTTTACACAAAGGCTGACCCGAAAGTCACGTGTGATCAACAGCCACTATCAGGGGCTTAAATTCAATTATCGGACGTTTACATTATAACATGATCCTGTTGTCATGTGTCAATCACGCACATTTTTGGAAAAATTTATGTTTGAAAAAAAAATTGGATGTTGCGTTTCTTTTTTGGGAGAGTATATATCTAGAATCGGAGGTTAGTTGGGGATATCCATCTAGAATCGGAGGTTAGTTGGGGATATCCATCTAGAATCTGAGCGTAGTCATAGATATCCATCTAGAATCGGAGGTTAGTTGAGGATATTCATCTAGGATAGCCGAACATTACATATGTCAGTTGAATCAAAGCATATAAATCAATGTGATCTCAGAATGTCAACCTGTTAAACGTTATAGACTGCCTTTGGTTGCTTTTAAACTAAATAATGGTGAGGAACATACAACTGGCATGCCTATCTTACTAATTTTATGACTCATCGACTCAACATTATTGAATTGATTTTACTATACACAAAGAAAAAGATAAGGTACCCTCCTGGAAAGTCTACACTGACCGATAAAATCATTGGTGTAGGGAGATTGTTGACAAACTGATGTTGCAGAAACGATCGTGATCATAAAGGGCAACATTCTGGCGATAAGAAATGATCATTAATGGCAATAAGCTATAATATTTATTCCGGATATCGTTAGCCAAATCAAAAGTGTATTTTAACAAAATAAAAAGATGCTTGTCATTATGAAATTTCAGAATCCATCTGGCTTCACAGGGTGCACATATTGAAGTAAAAATGTCACTTTGAGTGTGTAGAACACATCCCAAGAGCAGAAGGTCAATAACGCGTATATCCTCTATTAGCTTCCAACATGCGTCTCATCCTTCCAGTGAGACATCTGATCTGTTGAAGGGGTAACTACCGCCATAACCGACGTAATGCGGCTTCCAATTGCTGCGGATTTTGTACAGGAAGCTCGAGGGCTTGAATGTGCCTGCCCATCCTATCCTAAATGTGTTCTAAAGGATGTAAATCCGCGCAGTTACCCCTTCAACAGATCCGAAGTCGCGCTGGAGGGATGAACTCAAGATTATTTCCCTTATACGGCGGCGTTGCCAGGTTTAGTGGTAGAGAAAACTGGGATCATTGTCCAGAGGAAACCCCCGACCTTCGGCGAGTACCTGGCAACTCTTCCACATACGGCGACCGAGTGAAAAATCCACTCAGAAATCTTTTTGGTTTTTGGTTTCTCTTGCATTATGTCTAATACATGCTACATTTATGTAAACCTATTTCCGACCGATCCCCAAAACAACAGGTACATACAGTTATAAATATCAGCAGTTCTGTTAAAACAGGTTAGATTCAGAGTGTCCAGCATCTACTTCCTGTTACATATTTATGATTACTAAAACACACGGGCACAGGGAAAATCTTCTTGTCTAAAACAACCATGGAGACAGGTTTCTAATTGTGTTAAAAAGAGGTATATCATTTAGACCTTTATACCCCATCATAAATTGTTGTAATAAAGTAAACCTATGATATTTCATTAGGTTGCCGACTGACAGGAGCACATAGATAGAGATAAATCTTGACGCTACTTCCTCGTACAAAATAAGCAGTTGAAAGGCTATAGTGATATCAGTGATATCAGCTGGAAAAAAACACGAGTTCAAAGGAATGCTCTTGTATATCGTATACAGCTATTATCTTAATAACCTCATCAGAAAAAAGAAAAACCGTATCTGACGAAGAGCATTGGAATCAAACAGATCTATTTTCTGTCGTTGTTACTTCTGCAAGTTAGATACAAGTCTAATTGATATTGGACATTATATACAATTACAAACAATCAGCCCTATTCTGTCTCTTTCATTAGAAGGAAAAGTCCTACATGTATTTCTTTGTTTCTTGAGATGAGACAAGACATTATTTCACTTCCGAGTTAATCTTCAGTCATCATTTTAGAGTTCAATGTTTCCGCTAAAACAAGGTTACATCTGGTACTAAGCTTTTGGATTGCAGAAATAGTTGGGTTTTTTTCATTTGGACCACACTACAGTACATAAATCTTAAAACAGAAAAAGAAGACAAGTAATTATATTAGCAATCGATATACTAAAATTTAAAAAATGTTCATTTGTTTACCTAAGTTTATATACCACTGGATAGTTTATTGGAAATAATTGATTATTTTCATTAGTTGGATACAGGCCACAGTTTCTGACTTCCGGTTTTTTTAAAGAAGTTCCAGATAGCCTATTTTTGTGGGGTTTTTTTATTATTTTTTCCTGGCCCCTGCATTTTTTTCTGGGCATTTTTGTAGCTTTTGTGAAAGGACAGGGGTGGAGTTACTGTCTGGAAATGATTTTAGAAGTGGAATGTGACCAGTTCAGGTGGATGGAGATCTGGTAGTAAGGCGTGCTTTGGTCTGTTTACATGCGGCGGATTGTGTGCCAAGTGACCCCTGCCCGCATTTTCTGGTCGCACTTTAAAATTTCTACCTTCAACCTATGAAAAAATCGTGCTTAAAATACTGCCAGAGAACTGTTTAAGGCCCCCGCCGAAGGATTTGGTTTAACGAAAGTTAGGGAAGGTGCTATGAGAGCAGACATTAACATTACCGCAAATGGGAAATGAAGGAAAATGAAACTGTGAAACAGCTGCCAGTTATGCAGTTACAAGATATTCAGTAAATGTTACCAGATTGAAAAACGGATTAGACTCTGAAACTTTTACAATTGTCAGTACAGGTGGTCGCCGTAAGTTAGCATATTTTAAATTCAATCTCTAGAGATCCAAATTTACAGAAAAAATATCCCTATCGTACAGTTGAGTGTATATTGTACACATTCGTTTGAAAGAATAAACATCAGATGTCGAACAAGTTTTTCTTTTCTAGACAATCAGAATTCATGAGATAAGTGAGAATTCTGACACCCAATTTACAGTACTTTAATCGGTAGACTTCTCTTGTGATTTCCAACGCTGCGTTCAAGTCTTTGTTGAAGTGACAGACTAATAACCCGATTACATATAGTGGAGTAATGTAAAAACTTAATCGCTTCTGCAGTATTTGATCAACTAGCGGAGCGACCCACAAACGTATATATGATACCGATCAGTCTGTCAGTAAGTCGATATCTGTGAACTTGTCCCCACCCCTGCAGTCACGAATTCCTAGGCTTGTAACTCGATCTTCTGTTTCCCCTTCGCCGTTTCCTAATGGGCGTCCCACCCCTAGGCCTAATACATCTGCCCCTTTTTTCTACCCCTTCAGAATCGCTCCTCTAGACCTAATACCTCTGCCCCCTTTCTTCCACCACCCTCCCCAGTTTCTACTAGGATCCCCTGTCCTAGACCTAGTACCTCTGCCCCCTCTCCTCCTCTCCCCTCTCCAGTTTTGTCAGCCTATTCCCCTATGAGATATTCATATGCAATGATATCCCCCTCCGACTTAGCTAATTCTAAATTTTGGAAATTTCGGAACACCTACTCTAAATGGCATATTCCTATGGAGATCAGAAGAAAAACCCACCCAGAATATTTTCAATTTAATTTGGCCTGAGTGGGATTCGAACGCGCGACCTGTCGATGGAAGACCTGTGTCGGACTGAGAGAATATCACTCTGTTGACTCTGCCACCAAGACCCTGTCTACAAACTGAAGACTTCAATCGAATTTAAGAAAAAAATAAATTTGCGTCAAAACCTGGTAAGATAAGTTTTTAAATCATATCAGTCGATTCTTTCTTTTTTGCCTAAAAGCGAAACCAAACTTATAACGTTATCGGTCACATTTGACTACACTATCGGTTAGAAAAAAAGTTACAACGTTATCGGTCAAAAAATTACTACATTAACGGTTGGAAGAATTTTAACGTTATCCGGCGTTTTTTGCAACATTATCTGTTGTTATGACGTTATCGGGCAAGCGTTGATACATTATCGATTAAGTGATATATTATTCGAAATTACTACAGTATCGGTCGCAACACAGTGGTACCCATGAAAAGAATTGTCCCGTTTGGAACCCAGGATAATTTGCGGTACCTCTGTGAAGCGGACAAGCTTATCTATGATGGTACTTTTTTCTCTTTCCTAACATAGTTCAAGCAAATCAATCGGATGTTTGAGCTTTTTCGTGACGTTGCAGATTGCCATAAACAACATGTGAATCCCGGAGACATTCAAACTTGATTTCGAGACTGCAGCCACAACGCTGCTTTGTACGTTTTCCCTGACACTCATTTGAAAGGGTTGTATTTTCACTACACCCAGTGTATATGGAGGAACGGGCAGACTCCAGGGCTGTCATCAGAATACAAGATAAAGTTCGGGTTGTACCGATTCGTCCGCCGCTAACACTACGGATCGAAGAACTGTTTTGAAGGCAATGGACAATCACCAAAGGTTAGAGGGTAATTTCGTTAAAGAAATGTGGAGCCATTTTGAGACAAAGGGACCAAGGACGACAAACCACTTGAAAGGATGGCACCAAAAGCTGACAAGAATGACCCGCAAATCTGATCCGAATACTCAGTCCAAACAAAAATTTGGAAAATTTCCTCGCTGGATTTTCACTCGAATGACCTATGTGGGATGAGTGCCAGTTACCACCGGAAGGTCGTGAGTTTCCTCTGGGCATAAAGCCCAGTTTCCTCCGACAACAAAACTGGCAACGCCGCCATATAAGTGAAATAATCTTGAGAGCGGCGTAAAACACCCCAAAAAATCAAACCGTATGTTATGCAAGATATATGGTTTACCTGGCTAGATAACAAATGGCTAAACAAACAACTTTACATTTATGATCACTAAAACACACGGGCACAGGGAAAATATACTTGTCTAAAATTATCATGGAGACAAGTTTCTAATTGTGTCAAAAGAGGTACATCACCTAGACCTTTATACCCCATAAATTGTTGTAACAAACCAAACCTATGATATTTCATTAGGTTGACGACTGACAAGAGCTTAGCCACTTTATAGATGTTCTTGGCATTTGATTAATTGACAGTTATTTTTCTATTCTGTTTTTGTCTGTGGTAAATGTTTTGTTGTGTATTTCCTGTGGCCATTATTATTCAGCCCCAAACTACAGCTATTTGCCGTATAAATAGCGCAAACTGCCAAAGGCATGTCAGAGCTAACCGGAAAGGAGAGAAGACTGCCGAAGTTTATTCCGAATGGTGTTCACTTGACGTCAGAGCTATTTCGGCAGGCGTGACTCAGTTGATACGCGAACCCACCCCACCTCCCCCAAATGTTCCCCCAAAGTCACTTGCACAGTAAGCATATATTGAGAGAAAGGTCTGTGCACTAATACAAGTAATACCCCCCCCCCCCCCTCATATCCAAAGCAAGAAATTTTTTATCAAAAAATACTAAAGCAACAATAGTTTGATCTGCTCAAACAAACTTTAAAATATCTGTCAATAGTTGAGTAAAAGCATTGCCATTTATCAATTGAGTGTAAGAGAGAAAATTGGACGATCGATGCCAAAACTATCTTTTTGCACTAAAACTGCTGCATTGTCGCTGGCATCACAAGTTCATTTAAATCGCATTTAAATTGAGATTTGTGAGATATATCCATGAAGTTCAAACTTGAACACAATTTTGTCATTACTAATGGCGTCAATACAGCCGTCTGATCTCGGCAGTGGAGAATTTTCTGATTTGATAACACTATTAACTTTCCGGTAATACATCCACGTTGGGAATGTACTGTCAGGCTTTGGCACTAGAATGCACAGAAAGTTCCCACTGTTGTTGCTGGGTTTGATTGAGTCATTGCCCAAGACGTATCAAATTTCTTTTTCAAGATATTTGGATTTGGTTGAATTCAGCCTTTAATGCTCTCCCACCTCGCTCATCTACCTTATGGAGGTTCTACTGAATAACCTCTCTTTGAAGTTTCGAACCTGAACATATATCACTTTTCTGCTTCCCACTGGCCTCATGCAATTGATTTAAACTAACCTTTAGACAGCGCATGTGCCACCCCATTTTCGGTTTAGGAAATAATATTGTTAATCTTAGTAACGAAGTAGAGATTGCTGATCAAATATCTCTACTCAACAGAGGATTTTCAATTGTACCTCTTTAGAGCTAATGTTTATTTTTATAACCAATCGTCTAGAAATAAAGCTTACTTTAACTTTAACCTTGTCCTAAATCATCATATGATAGAGACTTTTAGTAAATTCGTCCATATTATAGACTTCTCCGGAATTATAGGTCTGGTTGATATCTGCCAGAGATTTTAGTGGGGTGCCCAGCCGTTTACATTTAAAAGCGGCTACACGCCCCCTTCTCACATGTATGACCCAAAAATAAACGTAAGTCGTGGTTCGGTATCAAGGACATTTGATGGTTAAGCTTATCCTAGAGACCATCATAACCTCACTCGTTTAGAATGCCTTGCATTATGTAAGGTAAGGAAAACCCAAAACATAGATATTAAACCTGCTGATAAAGGTTCGGCAACATTTATTAAATCAAGACAAGATGGTACTGAAGCTGTTTAGCTTACTTCTAGTGATGAATTCTGACACATTAGTATAAATAAGCCCAACCTCCCCCTTTAGCATCGAAAGTGAAATGATCTTACGTGCGGAGTAAAACATCAATCAATCAATTGTTATTTGTTATTTTTTCGGTGTAAATCGACCTATTCATCCCCACTATAGAATCTTATGTGATAATGATAAGGTCGTGGTGATTGCACAATGTATCTATATAATCAACACTGGCAGAGCATAAGACATAAATGGTCATCTCACGCCTGCAATAAACGGTTTGATTAACACGAAGTTTGTTGTCGTTAGCAACTATTGTCTTGCCTTTTCTTGACGTCAACAACACATCTTTCAGTCGATGAATAGCTGGTGTATGAGATGATTCACTCTCCTAAGCCAAACTTTTAATGTATATAATCAAGTTACACGAGCAATCTTTTAATTTCGATTTTTTTTTTTTGACTATTTTTTTTTTCTTTAAAAAAAACACAAGCTAGACACTTGGGTAGCATCAGAATAGATTATGTACGTATTTAATGCAGTATTTAGAAACCTCTTAAACCAACAATGAATGATTGTACATCCCGGCCATTTAATGTTCATTTTTGGCACAATCCTTTGCTGCACGTTTCGCAGTTTTTTTTTTCTTTTATTTCAAGAATCGGTGAGTTTTTCAATAGAATTCAAAGTGTTCTGAAAAGATCTCACTGTATACCTCAAGTCACCTTAACAGTATCTTGATTGGTTGAAGATCATTGTATACCTCAAGTCACCTTAACAGTATCTTGATTGGTTGAAGATCATTGTATACCTCAAGTCACCTTAACAGTATCTTGATTGGTTGAAGATCATTGTATACCTCAAGTCACCTTAACAATATCTTGATTGGTTGAAGATTTATGTATTACGAAGTGCTCAAGATAATTTAATTTAACGACATGTTAATCTAAATCTGGACCGAGTACAATGGTGACATTAAAGCTGGGTGTTAACACCTACACTAACACTGACACCAACACTTAAAGCCTAGTTCACACCATCTATAAGCTGGTGTCATGGTGTTGGTGTCGATACTTGCTTCTGGTATTACCCACATTTATATTTGGTGTTTGTTTTGACAGTGAAGCTACCACAACACCGAACACCTTAAATGACGCCATCTATAAGTTGTTATCAGATTGTTGATGTTGACACCTGGTGTTGGTGAAACCTAGATTTACAGTTGGAGTTTGGTGTTAGGTTAGCACCGGTTGGAGCATCAAGTGTTGTTGAGTTGAACTCCAGCTGGTGTTCATTTGGGAATGTTCCAATTGGCTTTACTATTAGATGGAAAACCAACCCCTAAGGGGTAACACCAGACTGAGTTTACAGTCGATGGTGTTGGTAGTCATGTTGTTTGTTGCAGTTGATGACACGGTTTTGATGGGTTTTTTGCCCTTCCCATGGAAACATAACTTAGAAATTTCGTTTCCGCAGAAGAGCTCGTAAACTATTTTACATACATGTAGGTCAATGAAACTTGGTGTGTGGAGCAATCGTCATGTGTAGATTTGCTGTTTGTGGTTTTCAACTTCTTTGAAAATTGTATTTTCTTTATATTTGGCCATTCCCATGAAAACATGACATTTTCTTTGCGGAGCGAATCTGCATAACCGCGTAATGCCTGGGACAGCCAAATTTGGTATATGTAACAAACATAATGTGTATATGTGACTTTTGGGGTTTATAACTTCTTCAAATTTTCATTTTTGATCGTCTCCATAGAAACACAATTTGGAATTTCGTTTATGAAGTTTCACTCGCAAACTGCAAGGGCTAGGTCAATGAAACATGGTTTGTGCAATGATCACCGGTTGAAATGCTATAATCTGAAGGATAATCCGGTTAAATCTATGTCCAATGTAGATGACCAAAAGCAGGGTACGGGATTGGTTGCTGTTTCATAAAGGCTTCATAGTCACTGTTCTTCAACAAGTATTCTTCAATATTTTCCCCTAAGGTGGAGAATATAGCCGACTGTGTCTGCTTGTTCAACTTTCATTTGGGTATTAAAAGTAGCAATCAATTTAGTTCATTTTCGGTAATTTATTTTCGTTCAGGAATTAAACTCACCTAAAGTGTTGGGACGACTTAACTGCAGTGATTGTCCTAAATGTCGTCGTGGCGAGGTTTAGGGCCGGGAAGACCTTTAGGGCCGATCAAAAAGTTAAGTTTGGTCCCAAATATCGTTGGGACGACATGTAAAGCCCCAGTCACATTCAGGCGATATTGATTACGACTAGCGGCGAATAGCGATCGTAAGCAGTCGTAGGACCGTGGTATGTAATTTGCAATGACATTCGCAATGGTTCGTAAGTGGTCGCGAAGTGTCGCCATGCTTCGCCTCGGAGCGACGAATGTTTTGAAATGTTAAAAAATTTCGTAAACTTTTACGAATTCGTCAACCTTCGTATTGGATCGCGAGTGAGTCGTAACATGTCGTAAATAACACGCATATACATCGCCGGCTTCGTGTGACCTCGTATCTTTTTCGTGACCAGTCGCCGTGGGCGACCTTTGACGTCAATGTTCGTAAGTACCAAACGAAGGTCGTGAAGTGGTCGCAAAACTGCGTAAAACGGTCGTAAAATTATAATATAATTCACAAGAGTTTAGTATCTGTTCGCTGACTGTCGCCAGTACTTCGTAAATACTTCGCCGTGAATCATTAGTTATTCGCTCGTCACGCTCATTTATCTGGCATATCAGTGCGAATAGTTACGAAACGTAATTCGCCGCTAGTCGTCAAGAATATCGCCAAAGTGTGACTGGGGCTTAAGACAGGAGTGACATTTTAGAAAAGTAAAAACACATAGGACAACTCATACTATCACCATGTACAATACACCATCATGTACAATATAGTACGAGTTGTCATGTGTTTTGGCTTTAGTAAAACCACTCCATAGTAGAATTTGACATTTTAGAAGTGCCACACAGCTCTCGTTTCTTCCACAGAGTGAGTTAAAGAAAATAGGTTTCCTTTACAAACAAATTTTTAATCAGCTTCTAAACGTTTGACTTGAGACGGACAATAACACACATCTTCGGTTAGTACGGCTTACTCGCCATACCGGTTTACTTCAAGCTAGCACCTTCTCTTGACAATTTGATTCTGTAAAGAAATCAAAATTGGGACCGCGTTTGAAACTACATTTCAGTTATTCTGGCAAACTAATTGCATGGGTAGGGAAGATAAATCTTTGAAATACGGGAAAGGTATTTAAATATGTAATCAAATATCTGCACACATACAAGAACGTTTTCAACGGATTTGGACAAATGGGTCCACTTGCATATTAGATAAAATGAAAACAATAATCAAATAGGCCGGTTGTATGAGTATATTTCAGGTCTTTTGTTGCTTATAAAAATTAACGTACGTCTCCAAGACTGGTATCAACGGACAGGTATTATCTTCAGCCATCTAATTCTGTTTCAACACAATTTCCCTTTCATTTATTGGGCAGCTCATTTTAGTTCAAATTTGAGACAATTGTTGTCTATTTGAAACCTTTGTAAAATAATTATGTTTATTGAAAGGCACCACAGGGAATTGTATGTACAAAATGAGGCTATTGAAAACAAATATATTTCCGAAGTTAACCTGTGTGTTCTAGTCTGGATGATGAATAAATGTAACTAATTATTCTGTAACTCAAGATTGGGTTTAAGCTGAGTGACAGCTCATGCCACTTGAATAGATGCTACCATTTCTACATGTACGCGGGACCCACTTTGGAAAATTCCTGTTTAAATTTCTCACATTCGATTTACCTAACATACATTTGGTTTTATATTTCTATTGAGTGACAACATTTATAAGAATGTTTCAACTTCTCTGATTCGAGTTGTACAGAGAAGATCTGAATTGTTGATACCCCCATACAAGTGGAGTCATCACACACACGTAGCCAGAAGCAGTCAATGGCTTTTTAAAATTCCCACCTGAGGCTATTACGACGGATTACAAATTTACCTTTTGACGACTTAGGCCTTAGAGCCATAGTTTCTATCCGAATAACTGATACCATACACACGATATGATTACTGCATCACAGGCTATGAGAGATTCTCTGTCAAGACGGCCGCAAGACTTTAAGACGCCATATGATTTAGTTATTAGCGGACATCGTATGAGACAATTTGGGCGCCTGGTATTTTTTAAAAAAGATCACTTGTCGGTAAATCGTTAACCTTTTTGACCGCATCACGTGTTACATCGTGTTGAGAACAAACTACAAAATACCCCAAAACCAACTATCCCTTATAATTGAAAATAATCTCTTAATGACATTGATCTAATCTGTATAAAATACACACTCGCCACAGTAGCTGTAGCAGTAGCTGATATGCGCTGGACTATTTACAAAACCTATAGAACAATATGTCTTTCTCGCTCACTGGACAATACATGGAACCTAGATTCTACCCCTCCTGCATGTGCGTGCCGTGTGCAAATATACATGTTAAGTAGAGATGACTTTTCAAACGACATCGAGTCTGTAGTGCATCACCGTTGCACGTGACCAAAGCTTATCGTTGATTGGTTAAAAGTTCCCAATCTGTCCGTCACTTTTTCCTCATTTTTCTCAATTATCGGGGTAGAATCGACTTTAATACCTTCGTCTTGGTGTTTATTGCGTAACCCGATACCGCTGGACGTTGGTTCGCACCTCGTCAAACCCCTCGAATGCTGCGCATTCTCGTGGTTTGACTCGGTACGAACCAACGTTCAGCGGTATCGGGTTACGCAACAAACACCGCTACGGCGGTATTAAACCCTTAAACAATATGTCACTGGCTTACTGCTAACTCTGGCTAAATTGGGCTATACCTGGTCCCTGTTATTCAATTTTGTTTTACTTTTCGTCTTTCAACGCCATTTAGTTTTTGGTGACATTCAAAGCGTCTAACTGTCGTGACAATCAGAATTTATGAGAGAAAAAAGACTTTTGGCAGCTCATGCCACTAATAGAAAAAGTCATAGTTAATCATAAGGTACTGTGACACGAAAGCAAGGGGCCGGGATCATAAAACGTACCGTACTCAACTCAGACTCAATCCTCAACTCACCTTGAGCATATACATCCAGGAGTTTGGATCATGGACAATTTTAAAATCTGAGAACGTGTTTAACGGAGTACAAAAACAAAGGCAATGTCACTCTGGTTGAGTATGGATAATAGAAAGGGTGGTAAAAATGAAGGTTTATTTTGATGTTGCAATTTTGTCGAATCATCAGCAGTTCGACCATTAAGAAATTACTAAAATCTGACAAACCCGTGAATGGAAAACTCAAACGATTCAAGCATAATGAACACAATCACATTTGCACCAAACATTTTCATTTCATGTCCATTTTATCTTCTGTTTGTGAACTCTGCTGTGAAACAAGCCAAGGAAAGATGAATATGTTTACTGTTGTCCATCTATCACAGTGGACAAATCGAATAGCTAAACCGATATACCAGATGGGCTTGAAATGATCTTAGCTGTTTGGACAAGACGTTTAAAGTGGCATGAGCTGCCAAAATTCACAATTATTTCATAATTTCTGATCGGCACGACAGTAAGAGGCTTTGAAGGCCATCGAAAAACTAAACGTTTGGCGTTGGAATGAGAAAAATCTATACAGTATGTGGCCTATACAAACCGAAATAGTGTTCGAAAAGTAAACAAAATTTAAATAACCGGGACGACCATTCATTCATTCTAAGCCAAATTTAGTTCAAAACAATACTTTAACGTCCATTCTCGAGACTAGAAGCACGAAAAAGCACGAATTTCAACATTCTGTTTTAACGTCAAAATATCAACATTTTGGCAGCTCGTGTCACTTTAAGGACAGGCTGGTTATTAAGGGAATATAAAACTCAAGTCGTACTCCAGTCAAACTCCATGGCCAACTTACAATGAACATACTCCCAGGAGTTACGATCTGAGGTTACAAAGCATTCTGAGAACGTGATCAACTGACAATAACACTATAAGTAACCTTAGCCATGTTAAACTCAAATCATTGGAGTTTTCTTGGAAGGGAGTTGAAAGTGAACTTTTGTTTAGGTACACACGTAGATACTATACAGTTGCATCCCCATTTGCCGTAATGTTGATGTTTTAACTCACCACACCTCCCCTAGTTCGAGTCAAAAACGTATGACAGATGTCATTTTATATGTCAACAGACCGAAGCACATTCAACTTTCAGATCGCCATCATGTTCACGCACCTGTTTTCCGTCCTAAATTCACACAGCTTAATAATAGCCAGATATTAACAATTAAAATAACTAAAAGGATTATAAATTGATATAAAAAAAACAAAAGCAGATAAAAAAAACTCTTGATTTACTTAAAAACATGTTTTGAAAAGAATCAAACACTATAAAAAAGTGATTTTGAATTTAGAAAAACTAAAATGACACAAAAAATAAAGAAGAAAGAGTGAGTTCAGAGAAAAAAATTATTTTCCTACTTTTTTTTTCTAAAATATATTTTTTGATCTCTAAATATTGCTTTTTGCTAAACTTTTTTTTTGTGCTTGTTTTTTTTTTGCGTCGGGGTAGAAAACAAACTGTCAATCCTCAATATGCGAGCAATCTGAGATGTGACGACCAAAGAAAAAAATATAAAATCCGGCACAAGCCAGATTTCTGCTAGGCAATGATATATCAACTGGTTGATCAAATATGCTGATATACAATTTCAGGAGCATTAGAAGCTCGGCTCCGCACAATCCAATTAATATTCACTATAATAATTTTGAACCTGTGAAGCATCAACACAAAGCGAGTATTGGCCGATTCTGATCGGGAACCCCCGCCCCTTCCATCCCCATCTTGATGGTGTGGCTGCTCAATATCGTTCAACTCTGACTGATATACCCTAAGACATCATGCAATGTTTGTTAGAAAAAAACTGATAGTATAATGTTATTAATCAGGATATTCCCTATTGGCATTGTTACAGGTCCGAGGATAGTCGTATTGGTCCGAGGCCGAAGGCCGAGGGCTAGTACGGCTGTCCGAGGACCTGTGACAATGCCAATAGGGAATATCCTGATTAATGAAAATTTTATTAATTGGATTTCAATGTTTTTTTTTTTTTTTAGAAAATATTTATATGATTTAAAAATACTATTGTTTTAATAGACGCATTCGCAAGTAAAGTTTTTTTCTTAAAAATTTCTTTAAAAAAAATCTAGGTGTAGTGTACCAAGAGTTGTTCCCCTTTTGTACATAAAACATAGGAACATATTTCTTTACTTTTACAAATAATTATTTATGCAATATTTAATTTATCTAATGAAATAGACGGATTATTTGTTTTTCTTTAACTGTACATTTGCTATTTTCTTTTTTTTCTGTTGATGATTTCAAGAAAAAGGGCGTTGGGGTTTTGAAGTGATAGCAATGAAACGGTCGCCATGTTTGAGCTAGTATTAGCCCAGTCCGTATTGGCCTTGTTTGTTCGTATTAGCCTAGTTTGTTCGTATTGGCCCTGGTAAGCCCTGTATGAGCGTGACCGTTTCTCCGTATGTTGCCAATAACATTGAAAGTCAATAAATAATATTAGTTACAGTCTGTATGTGCCCCAATACTTATATGTTATTAATCGAGTGTTTTCGTATTGCCTTGGTATTGGCCTGAGGGTGGCCGTATTGGCCCGAGGCCGCAAGCCGAGGGTCAATGCAACCACCCGAAGGCCAATACCAAGGCAGTACGAAAACACTCGATTCATAATATTTTTATTAATAGACTGTAGAAGTTAATTTAATGCAAGCTGTCAAGTTGAACAGGAGGTCGCCCACTGAACATTTAATCCATGCCCTAAACAAAATGACGTCCGACCTTTTTTTTGTTCCTGGATCAGTAGAGAAGTTTCTTCCTCTTCCGCTGTCCTAAAACGGCAATCGGATTCACAATACAGTAGTTTTTCTTCCCACTATAATATCCTGTCAATAAAACCTTATACAACGGACTATGGTATAGACATTTTGATATCAACATTTGCCGTCTGCTCCTGCCAAACTCTGAGACGTCACATGTTAATTGCGTCTTTCAGCCGCATTCCGTGAACTCGGCCAATATGACTTGAACTCGGCCAATATGACTTGAACTCGGCCAATATGACTTTAACTCGGCTAATATAGCCCTACGGGTTATACGAATTTGATTCGTCTGCTGATATTACCCGGCCGCAAAGGTCGTATTAGGGTAATAACTAGCACAGTCAATTAATAATATATGTTATTAATCGAGTATTTTCGTATTGCCTTGGTATTGGCCTGAGGGTGGCCGTACTGGCCCGAGGCCGTAGGCCAAGGGTCAATACAACCACCCGAAGGCCAATACCAAGGCAATACGAAAACACTCGATTCATAATATTTTTTATTAATAGACTGTGGAAGTTATTTTCATTCGTTTGTTGGATGCCTTAAACAAAATGACGTTTTTGTTTTGCTTTCTGTGTTTTTGTTCCTGGATAAGTAGAGAAGTTCTTCCTCTTGAGTTGTACTAAAACGGCAATTGGATTCACTTACGTTACAGTGGTTTTTTCTTCCAACTCTAATATCCTGTCAATAAGACCTTGTACAACGCGCTCTAGTGTAGACATTCTGATATCAACATCTGTTGTCTGGCGTCACATGTTAATTGTGTCTTTCAGCCGCATTCCGTGAACTCGGCCTATATGACTTGAACTCGGCCAATACAGCCCTACGGCTAATACGAACTTTATTCGTCTGTTGATATTACCCGGCCGCGATCGTCGTATTCGAGTAATAACTTGCACGGTCAATTAATAAATTGATTGATTGATTGCTTGGTGTTTTACGCCGCGCTCAAGATTATTTCACTTATATGGCGGCGTTGCCAGTTTTATTGTGGGAGGAAACCGGGCTCTATGCCCGGAGGAAACCCACGACCTTCCGCTGGTAACCATCCCACATAGGTCGTTCGAGTGAAAACCCAGTCAGGAAATTTTCCAATTTTTTTTGGACTGAGTGGGATTCGAACCCGCGACCTATTGGTGGAAGGCTGTTTGGATTGAGCGTCCAACGTTCTACCTACTGAGCCACGGAGGCCCCGTTCAATTAATAAAGAAATGTATTAATTGACTGTGCAAGTTATTACTCGAATACGATCTTCGCGACCGGGTAATATCAGCAGACGAAGCAAGTTCATATTAGCCGTAGGGCTGTATTGGCCGAGTTCAAGTCATATAGGCCGAGTTCAAGTCATATAGGCCGAGTTCAAGTCATATTGACCGAGTTCAAGTCATATTGGCCGAGTTCACGGAGTGCGGCTGAAAGACGCAATTAACATGTGACGTCCCCGAGTTTGTCAGAAGCAGACGGCAGATGTTGATTTCAAAATGTCTACACCAGAGCGCATTGTACAAGGTCTTACTGACAGGATATTAGAGTTAAAAGACAAAACTACTGTAAGTAAATCTGATTGCCGTTTTAGGACAGTGAAAGAGGAAGAACTTTTCTGCTAATCCAAGAACAAAAACACAGCGAGCAAAACTAGGTCGGACGTCAATTTGTTCAAGGCATTGATAAAATGTTCAGAGGGCGACCAGCGGCTTCCTTAAAACATAAATCCTGTTCAACTTGACAGCTTGCATGGAAATAACTTCCACAGTCTATTAATAAAAATATTATGAATCGAGTGTTTTCGTATTGCCTTGGCATTGGCCTTCAGGTGGTTGCATTGACCCTCGGCCTGCGGCCTCGGGCCAATACGGCCACCCCCAGGCCAATACTAAGGCAATACGAAAACACTCGATTAATAACATATAATATATGGGGTTAGTAAAATCCATATTGAGTCCTAGGCTCCCAATATGCAGTTTTACTCAAACCATATATTTCCGTATTGGGTCACAAACTGTCTGTGTAACGAATTTACCACGCTGAAGGCCTTTCATTTTAGTAGAGGATTGTCTGGTTGACAGTTTTTTACTTCGCGAAGGCGTTTACATAACAACGGTAACTCGGCCGATACGGGCGTTACCGATATTCAGTTCTGGCCTCTACACTAAACCAGGTAGCATACCTTATCCCACCTCACACTGAATACTTCCTGTTGATTGGTTCAAACCTGTCAAGTGGAGACCCTGTATATTCCATATTACGTCGCCGTGCTGATCCTTATTAATTGACTGTGAGAAGTTATTACCCGAATACGACCTTCGCGGCCGGGTAATAGGGCTATCAGCAGACGAATCAAGTTCGTATAACCCGTAGGGCTGTATTGGCCGAGTTCAAGTCATATTGGCCGAGTTCAAGTCATATTAGCCGAGTTCAAGTCATGTTGGCCGAGTTCACGGAGTGCGGCTGAAAGACGCAATTAACATCTGACGTCCCAGAGTTTGGCAGAAGCAGACGACAGATATTGATATCAAAATGTGTATACCATAGCCCGCAATCGTGCCCACATGCTTACCTCCCCTTCGCTTCAGATTAACTTCTCTGTTTAGATTGCCATAGCCCGTTGCACAAGCTCTTATCGACAGGATATTAGAGTGGGAAGAAAAAACTACTGTAACTGAATCCGATTGCCGTTTTAGGACAGCGGAAGAGGAAAAAACTTCTCTACTGATCCAGGAACAAAAAAACACAGAGCCCCCCAAAAGGTCGGAAGTCATTTTGTTTAAGGCATGGATTAAATGTTCAATGGGCGACTTGACAGCTTGCATTAAATTAACTTCTTCAGTCTATTAATAAAAATATTATGAATCGAGTGTTTTCGTATTGCCTTAGTATTGGCCTTCGGGTGGTTGCATTGACCCTCGGCCTGCGGCCTCGGGCCAATACGGCCACCCTCAGGCCAATACCAAGGCAATACGAAAACACTCGATTAATAACATATAATACAGGATGACTACCATATATGGCTTGTGACGTCATGTCTAGACACTTGTCAGTCAAGTCTGGTTGTGTTATACATATGTCAAAATAGCTTTTGGAGTTCATTTTCTGCCTTAAATGAATGTCAAGTTTGAGAAAGACGGGTAGAATATCGTACAAGTTAGGTTTTCGGTGGGATAAATTCGTTACAGGGTTTGTTCGAGGGGGGATACGGCTCGCCCAATATACTGTTTACTGACCAAATATATTTCCGTATCCCCCCTCGAACAAACCCTGTAACTAATATTATGCAGATATTGGGATCATAAGTTAACTTGGCTTGTTATTCTTAGTGTCCAAAACTATAGCCATGCACTGTAGAAGCCAATTGTGTCGCAACGGCCAATTGTGTCGCAATGCGACACTATTGATCAATTGCGACACAATTGGCTTCTACGTCTGGCCAATTATGTCGCAACCCCAAAATATGGGAACAAGAGGCCAATTATGTCGCAATACATTATAATATGATAACATAGTTGAAAAACCATGTAGATCGACTAGTAATCGTATTTGAAGACTTAAGAAAGTATACACATTTTCCGAATGTTTTTCTTTAAAATTCATTTTCTTTTTTCTTATTTCAAAGCTTTGAATAGTCGATCCATGTCGCTCCTGTAAACGAATTTAAGTGATTATGTCGTAGAAATCATAATCGTTCCATAAGTCTGTCACTATTGATGAAATAGCAGAATAAGTCACCGAATTTATTCAATGCTATTATACTCAGGCCTACAATGTTGTGTTTGTGAAATAACAATCAATCAATTATGAAAGAAAGTAGGATGTTATGAAAACACTACCACCACTTAAATATTGTTATAAAATTTAGCCGATTTACCTTTTGTAACCATAAAAATTTACTGAAAACAATAAAAGCAGCCTTTTGGAGACATTAATACGTTTTTAGACTACCATGATCTCATTTTGCTTTTCTTCTTTTTATCACTTTTCTGTTGTGAGTGCTATTCCAAGTAAACTGCTGGTCGGATCTTCTTTAAATTTCAGCAACCATTTTGTTTTTATCACTTTTCTCCTAAAATAATGAAAGAATCTTCATATTAACCCTATCGTTTCACTTTGCACTTTGCACTTTTTTGCTCATTTGCATATTCAAAATGGCGGCAGCTGGCCATTTTTCTTTTTCTTCTTTTTATCACTGTTTTCCTAAATAATGAAAGATTCTCCGTAAGATTTTGTATGCAGGTTGACTTTATGATCTTGTTGTGCACTACCGGTATGCACTTTTTGGCGGCCGCTGGCCATTTTGTTTTTCTTCTTTTTGTCAATGTTCTCATAAAGCAGTGAAAGTATCTTCGTAAATTGTTGGTACGCATGTTAACCCATGTATACTATATCAGAATTCAAACCGAAGCATTCTTCATTTTAATCTTAGTATATTGAATCGAACATCCTTTTGAGTTATATTAATACTTGTTATAGGATCTTACTTTGTCAGATACATTTTGGCATTCAGTGATGTCGTCGTTCAAACTCATGACGGGGCCTCCGGGGTTCAGTAGAGTGTTGGACGCTCAATCGGAACAGCTTTCCACCAATTAGTTGCGGGTTCGAATCCCACGCAGCCCCCCCCCCCCCCCCCCCCAAAAAAACAAAAACAAAAAAAAACTGGGTTTCTACTCGAACGACCTATGTGGGATGGTTGCCAGATACCACCGGAAAGTCGTGGGTTTACTCCGGGCAACATATATATATGTATATGTTTCATATAAGTGAAATAATCTTGGGCGCGACGTAAAACACTAAACAATCAATCAATCAAAAAATCCAACTTTCGGCCATACCACGCATATGGATATCGACTTCTTCATTTATTAGTTAGCAACGTTTCTGTCTTGATACTTAGACCGTTTTCAATATAGCTTGAACACGGTCTAAGTATCAAGACCGAAATGTTGCTAACTAATAAATGAAGAAGGTAATATTTATACGCAAGCCTTCCCGTTGTAATTATTCCAGCTAAATGTCACTCAAAGAACTTATCTTGCCAAACATTTAGGAAAGTTGGTTTAGAGTTTTCGGAGTACAGCCACTTTCTACCAGAGAAACTTTGTCCTTGTCCAGCCAGTCACCTATTGAAGAAATCACTTTCACAAATCAAGTTTGCGATCCATTTACAAGCAGTCTCACTTTCTGAAAGTGTTCTATCAGTTTACTGATCTCTTGTTTACGGGTAAATGGCTAATGAGTGTAGACCCTATTTCATCTATAAGTCTCTATGTATTATATTAATAATTCTGGTCGTGATATAATCTTCTGGCTAGCAGAACTATTTATGTTGCAAAAAGAACTATATTGTGACTCACATACCTCACATACTGGTAATATTGGATATATTCACACATGAAAACAAAAAAAGCAAAAAATACAGCTCTTTTGATTTTATTCAATCTCAGTTGCATTACATTTTTTTTCCTTGGTTGTCTCGTCTTGACCATGTACAAAGTCGTTGCATTTTAACAAAATAACTCTAATTATGTCGCAACAGCAAATTGTGTCGCAATTCTCATATATGCCTTAAAAGTATGGTGTTAAGAGAAACATAACAAAACAAAAACGTTTGGCGAATGTTATTTATTCACTTTTAACAACATTTCTTATCTCCTTTGAGATTTCGTTTGCAATATACGACATCATTGCTTAGTTTTGTTTTTTCTAGCCGTCAATTAGCTGAGGACGATGTAATAATTGTCAATTGTGTCGCAATACCTAAACGTGTCTTGAAAGTATCTCATACGTGCAGAAGAAAAACGTTTGGTGAATTATTTGTTCTGATTTTTTATTATCTCGCAACGGCCAATTTCGTCGCAATACTTATACATGCCTTGGACGTATACTGCATGTGTAAAATACAACAAAACAAAACAAAATAACGTTTGATTGAACGTAATGTTTCTTGTTTTGATAACATTTCTCATCTATTTGATGATCTGCTTGGCATTTGGTTTTATACCTTATCATTTCATTGTTGCGACACAATTGGTCACCTCTGGTAGCCAATTATGTCGCAACGGCCAATTGTGTCGCAATACTTATAAATGCCTTGAAAGTTTATTTTTTGTGTAAAACAAAACAAAATAACGTTTGAATGAACGTCATGTTTCTTGTTTTGATAACATTTCTCATCTATTTGATGATTTGCTTGGCATTTGGTTTTATACCTTATCATTTCATTGTTGCGACACAATTGGTCAACTCTGTCGCAATACTTATAAATGCCTTGAAAGTTTATTTTTTGTGTAAAACAAAACAAAATAACGTTTAAATGACCGTCATGTTTCTTGTTTTGACAACATTTCTCATCTATTTGATGATTTGCTTGGCATTTGGTTTTATACCTTATCATTTCATTGGTGCGACACAATTGGTCAACTCTGGTAGCCAACTATGCCGCAGCGGCCAATTTTGTCACGCTCAACCTAGCAGTATTTCAGTAGATTTAAATTAAAATCCAATGCTAACTTTTCTATAGGATAAACCAAAGAAATATAATCTGCCTAACTTGTCGGTGTTTTGTGTTGTTTTTAATTTCAATCTACTAAAATACTGATAGGTGCGACTATGTTTTAACAATGCGACATCAGCCTATTATTTTGGCCTTCTTCTGGGTACAGTTTTATCGTTCGGCTTACAAATAGAAGTATTCGATAGTCTCGAATACATATGACAGGGAAAAAAATGAACTTCAAGTTAACTGACACTCAATAATACTTCCTGAACCAGAATTTATCACAGAATTTCTCTCGTGTCTCTCTTGAAAGCTGATATTAGATTAAATGGAATTTCATCTGGGTGAAAAATACTAACTGCAGACTGAAAAAAATTAAAGCCAAAACAAACCAAAAATATTCGAACAAAATAAAAACTAAACAGATAAAAACTTATCCCCCTCTCAGAAAGAAAAAATCAAGATGATTTCGTTCATTTGACAGCGTTATCAGATTTTTCGGTGACGAAAACCGTGACATTATATTTCAAGAGGAAAATCCCATTTCATATACACTTGGCAAGAAGCTCAATTAATTGAATTCCGTCAAAAGTTATCATATCCCTTTTCTTTTAACAAGTCTAAGGTGGATTCGAACTTGGGCCCAATTGGTAGAAGTCGAAGTTGAGGAAAACGTTTAATATAGTCTGCACCCGTCACTGGACATACGGTGAATAGCGCGTGTTGATAAACTGCAAACAACCATAAGAATTTGTGTGCGACACAACTGGCCGTTGCGACATAATTGGCTGTGAGAGAAAGCCAATTGTGTCGCAACGATATATTACTCATAATAAAACTAAGAAATAAAAATGAAATGGATCGATATCAATGCACAAATTTGTACAAAAGTTCTTTAGGTTAACAACTTCAGGAATAAACGCACGATAATAAACAAAGCAGTAGTTTCAGGACGGGGAATTAACTTGAAGGAGGAAAATTTCGCCCACGTAGGGGTAAAATGCATCAGCAGTGTTCTAATGTGATGTTGGATCAAAATAAACGTATGTCAGTAAAAATACAGGAAAAAAGTTTGTATCAAAATATCGACAACAGAGGCCAATTATGTCGCAATTCCCGTTGCGACACAATTGGTCGACAATAGAGGCCAATTATGTCGCATTGCGACACAATTGGCCGTTGCGACACAATTGGCTTCTACAATGCACATCGATATGTTCTGTTTGTATTGTTAATCATGTTGACACTTCAGCAGACGACACATTGCAGTCGGAACACCCTTCGGCTATCTTCGCTCCCTACAGGACGGCTTTGACACGCCTCGGACACAGTCTGATAACTTGGGGATTTACGTGCGTGAAATACCCTCTGATAGACTGCGGGACATTTTGAATGGGGCGACCAAAAAGGTAGCCGTGTAACGTACAATTTCCATATCATCTTAAAGGCCCTACAAAAGAGTCCCTGTGATAATGTAAGGGACCGAAACACCAAAAACTTCCGGTCTCGATCAGTTATAT
Organism: Lepidochitona cinerea; assembly: GCA_963971465.1. Lineage (NCBI taxonomy): Eukaryota > Metazoa > Mollusca > Polyplacophora > Chitonida > Tonicellidae > Lepidochitona > Lepidochitona cinerea. Next base: position 1,734,500 of record OZ020560.1, read on the forward strand.
AATTGATATAAACCCCAAAGTTTCAGAGTGGACATATTGTGGACACGGTATCGCGGCGTGTATTCAGGGGCAAGTAACTATGTAACCTGATACTGGTCTGCCTGATACGGAAAAATCTCTACGTGATCGATTTTTAGACCACCATGATCTCATGGTGGTCTTATCAAATCGAAATTTGTCCGTGGTCCGTCGTCCGATGTCTGTAAACTTTTCTTGTGATCGCGATTTCAAGAGACCTACTGGTCGGATCTTCATCAAATTTGATAGACATGTTCCTCTTATGGTCTAGTTGTGCAACATCTATTTTGTTTGCTAATTTGCATATTAAAATGGCCATTTTGTGATTTTTACCTACATAGTTTGTGATCGCGGAATCCAGAAAACCACCAGGCCGATCTTGATGAAATGTTTTTGTGTTGGTTCCTCATATGGTCTAGTTGTGCAACATCTATTTTTCTGGGCTCATTTGCATATTAAAATGGCCGCTAGGCGACCATTTTGTTTTTCTATTTTTTATCACTTTTCTCTCTTGTGATGGCGATTACAAGAGAACTGCTAGTCAGATCTTCTTTAAATTTCACACTCACGTTCCTCCTATGGTCTAGTTGAGCAACATTTATTTATTTTGCTTATTTGCATATCAAAATGGCCGCTAGGCGACCATTTTGTTTTTCTTCTTTTTGTCACTTTTCTCGTAAAGTAAAGAAAGGTTAGGATTTTCGTAAACTAATTTACGCATGTTAGCCCTATGGCCTCGTTGCGCACTATGCACTTTTTTGGTCATTTGCATATTAAAAATGGCAACCACTGGCCATTTTTGTTATCACTGTTCTCCTAAAGTAATGAAAGGATCTTCGTAAAATGGTATACGCAGGCCTCGTTGCGCACTATGCACTCGTTGCTCATTTGCATATTCAAAATGGCACCCGGTAGTTATTTCTGGGATTTCTACCTGCATAGTTTGTGATCGCGGAATCAAGAAAACTACCAGGCGGATCTTGATGAATTGTTTTTTGTATTGCTTCCTCATATGGTCAAGTTATGCAACATGTATTTTTTTCGTCGTTGATGTTTTCATTTAACACATTTGGTACCGCTGTCGCCATATGGCCTTAGAGTGCTAGCCTGCTTCATTACCGAAGACATCGTATGGCGACAGCAGAAAAGTCGACTAAAACCCCACTGACGCCGTATGGTTATTTTTTCTTACAACTTCAACTAATTTTGAAAATAAACAAATAAAATCACATGTTGCATCTGTTTGTTGCTTTGTGTTTTGTTTTTTCAATCTTCGAATACGGTAAAAGAGGTTTCATTTACTTTAAAGATAGCTTCCAACTTTGTCCAAGTTAGAACGGACACTTCAAGCATACGTTTTTAACACAATTAGAAACTTGTCTCCATGGTTATTTTAGACAAGAAGATTTTCCCTGTGCCCGTGTGTTTTAGTGTTCATAAATATATATAACAAGAAAATGTTAAATTTGACAATAAAAGCTTGTGGAATTCCTTATATTTACAGCTTCAGATCTTAATATATATTTTTCTTGTCTTCAATATACTGACAGTGAGTGAGATATTTAAATATCTGTGAATAAAAAGTGCTAAAATCGGGTGGTGAAATTAGTTTGCTAGTGCGAGTTCCCGCTGTCAATCATGCGGCCCCTACCAGGCATTTTAAAAGGCTTATCAAGCATGAGCCAGTTAAAGACAAATAAGCTATTTTTGGCACCGAGGACGTTATTTGGAATTTCGGAGTCCAGAGTAGTGAAAAAAAGACATATATCGGAGCTTTTTTACACCTCAGAGTTAAATTGCAATGCTTGGGTCATTTTAAAACGTATAAAAATCGACTCCTTTTAGATTATAAGAAGTAGTTTATCTATGCGTGTTGCCGGCTTGTTCGAAGTCGGTAAAATGGCGTTCTCGAATTTGGATTTTAAACGCCTAAATTCTTTCCAAAAATGTAACAATAATAAATATTTTTAAAAGAGAGTGTTCCACACTTATGAAAATCCATATTGTATTTTTCCGAGTTTGGAAGGAAGGAATATTTTAAAATAATGAAATACACGGCAACGTACGATAACTATTTTCCCGATCGAACTTTCATTCAGGTACAGCAACTGACAAGTGTAAATGTTATTTACCAATAAAGTAAACTTAAATGTTTTTATTCAATCTTATATTAATACCAAAATGTGGCTGAAGATATTGTTTTATAAGAGTTTACTAATTTCGGAACGAATTGGAAAAAAAATTGCCATTAATTTTTAAACTGATTTTCGTCATGTTTAAATTTTGACTCATCAGACGAGTGATACGTCGCCCATTCTTCACTTTTCACGGGCTATCTTTGGCAGATATACATTATATTTTGATTTGTAAACAAACACTAACTGCATCTTGGTAACATGTGTACAATCGTTTTGGATTTTGTAAATTTTAGTTGTGCACAGGACTCAAACAAGCGATATCACTGACTGGCCTGTGTGCAAGTACATGTAGCTCTGGTAAGTAGCGTTAATGTGAGGCCTCCTTGAAGAAAGTTGGTTGTGAGTTTTCAGATAACAGCCACTTTCTACCGAAGAAACTTTGTTCTTGTCCAGCCAGCCACCAACTGAAGAAATAAATTTCACATATCAAATTTGCGATCCGTTTACAAGCAGCCTCACTTTCTGATAGTGTTGTATGGTGGTCGCCAAGATCAGTTCACTAATCTCTTGTTTAAAATTGAATTGAATTTCACAATCAATTCATTTCTGTACATATGGGGTTAACATTAAAAAGATGGGGCGGAAATAAAACCCCTGGGGGCTTGTTAAGTCCCTTTATTATTTATACATAAGTGAAAACTAGGGATTTCCTTCACTCAGAAATGTTATAATTCACTGCAGTGCAATAACACTTTTTGTTATTTAATGCACGCGTCGAAGCCGATGACGTCGTCGGACCTACTTCTTTCTTGTGTACTGACGTCTGCTGTACAACAACAACAGTACATAGGATTTCGATAGGCTAAATGAAGCCTTTTCGGTCATATTTAGCATTAAGATAAATAATTTACAGCTGAAAACACTAAATTGATTCAATAGAGGATCGGCTTACCACTCTAAATCAAAGCGATAAAACAAAACTTCATTATCGATCGCAGCGTTGTGTGACCTGCAGCATGGTTTCGGAGAATCGGACCACAGCGTGTTACGTTCGAGTAACTGTACTTGCCATTCATTGACGCGTTTAAACAATGTAAAGTAATTTCAAATATCATGTTTTATCCTGGTAACTGGTGCTCTGCAGAGTTAAAATCCATGGAGTTCGATTTAATTTCTTTTTACATGAAATATAGTTAAAAACTTCAGGGAGAAAATGGCCATTCAAATGACTACAAATCTGACAGTTGATAGTCACGTGAGAAGAACAGACATGCTGTTGTTTCATTGGTCAGTGATATATATTCCTACGTTTGCTGAAAACCTAATCCGTCATAAATTTGTTGATACTTTCTTTTTTATAATTGATAAATTTATACTTAATAAACAATCCCCAGCCTAAAACATGATAGTATAAATAATAAACAGAATATTGTACAGTTGTGTTTGAACAGCATTTATATTTTTTCTCTTGAAAGGCGGAGGGATAACCCACTCGACGCTTCGCGTCTCGTGGGTTATTCTCCGGCTTTCACTCGAAAAAATATAAGTGCTATTCAAACACAACTGTTCAATATCCTCTATTTAATTAATATAATGGAGGAGGAAAATTAAACTGAATATTTAATCTATTTTATATAAGATATATAAATTATGAAAAATGGCCAAAAGATCCAAAACAAAAGAAACACAAAATACAACGTCGATGACGTCCAATCAAATGCAGGTATTGTGTCTGATGCGGAATAAACGACTTTCTCACACTACACCCCCCATAATTTCACTTCCAGGCAGTGTTTTATTTTTGTCATAATCAACTAGTGAAATTATGGCCCAACTTACTGCTGATTGGTTAACAAGCATGATTTTCCAAGTTCAACTAATCAAAACACAAGCTTGCATTCTCAGCGTAGGGATAATACGTTCGTTTTCCTTTTATGTAATAATTTGAAGACATCCTTGTTAGATTACAAGTGATTGGCAGTATAACTCACAACTATGCGAGTAGGTAGCCAATCATAATACGGCTTACATACAACGGACTATATTTATGCAAAATAGTATGATTTTCCCACGATCACGTCATATCTACTTCCATATAAGGAAAGCCTTTGAATGTAGGCTACATGACATACATCTTGACATAAACAAACTACTTCGTATGCCTGCTTCCGTTTTTCTAACAAATTATGATTGAATACGAATATATCATAGCCGTATTTACTCCTAACTGCAAACGATGACACTTTCTGTATCAATAATTAAACACGGCATAATTATATTCAATCAATCAATCTACCCAAACTGGCGTCTCGCAGATTTCTCAAGGAAGATGCATTGACCTAGTTATCGTAATTGTGTCGGTGTAGTGGTCACAGCAAAACCTGACTTCGTCATTGGATTGCAGACATTGAACTATTGATATGTTTATTTTTGTTTTATTCTAAGAAGTGACAGTCATTTGTAGGATAAATATTTTATCTCTTTATTCTTAAGAATTCGTGAGCAACAAAACTGTTTGATTTTAGAGACCTTTCTTGTGTAGCGTAATGAATACCGTCTCCATGTCAACGCGGTAAAGCGTTTGACCTCATTAGAATCCAGAAAGGTTGGCTGGGTTGAACGATGCGATGTGGAGCTGCATTTCAGAATAAAATGCAGTATTTTTGTGTATTGTGAGAAAAAGATTAACCAACTCGAGTCCGTTTGTTACAATGAATATCACTCTCATCTATTAATTTCCAAAGTCACTCGCCAGAGGCTCGTGACTTTGAAAATTAATAGACTCGAGTGATATTCATCGTAACAAACGGGCTCTTTAGTTAACCTCTATGGACATCTGAAAGCCATCAAATGGAATAAAAACACTCACCCATGTGTTCTGGAGACAGCCTGTGTCCTGGTATATTCCCCACAGCTTAGACGAAACTCCATCGCCTATGTTAAGCTGTTAAAGAAGAAGGTATAACATTGATTTTATCACATTATATTAAGGCTTTTAAACCGTCACATTTATCGTCTTTCTAATATTCTCTTCCTGGATGACTTTATGAAAGAAAATAAATCTCACGTCGGTTAGTGATTGACGATAACAATATAAAAAAATCCCGCGGCACATAATTTATTTACAGTTTTGTATGACGGAATTTTAACTGATGGAGACTCGGTGAAGGGTTTTCTCCGAATTGCGTGTAACCACAGTGTGAAGTATTAAGCTGTCAAACCATAAACCCACTCACGTACTTATTAATACTTAATGATGCCACTTCTAATACATCGAATGCAATAAAAGCAGACCAGAATAAAACTTCAATTTTACAGAAAAGTGCCTTTTTAAAAAAGAAATAGAGATTCATTATTCATTTGAATAAACACCATCTGTCTTATCTAGATATTCAACCAACAACTTGCATAAAAGTAATGTCATTTCCCCAAGACAAATAAGGTTCTTTGTGGTGTATTGTAATTCTAATTGGTATAAAATACAATAAAGCTATGACAAAAACAAATTAAAAAAAATACAGCAGTCTTGCTTTCATAGCATGCATTAAAGTGGCATGAGCTGCCAAAATTCACATTTTTTCATAATTTCTGATCGTCACGACAGTAAGAGGCGTTACAAGCCATCAAAAAACTAAATGATTGGCGTTGGAATGAGGAAAATCCATACAGTATGTGGCCTGTACAAACCGAAAACGTGCTTGAAAAGTAAACAAAATTTAAATAACCGGGACGACCATACATTCTTTCTAAGCCAAAGTTAGTTGAAAACAATACTTAATAGTACATTTTCGAGACTAGAAGCTTCTGAATTATACGTCTTGAGAAAAATAGCCAATAATTTCAACATTCTGTTTTAACGTCAAAATATCCACCTTTTAGCAGCTCATGCCCCTTTAACATTTACGAATACATTTACCTTACAGAAATACTTTCGGAAAAATACCTTTAACTGAAATGGATCATCCTTGAAAGATCTAATATCAAACGCGGGACACGCTGACAGATCTAATAAAATGCTTAGATTAATTAACCAAGGTTTTATGAAAAAGTATTTGTGTTAGTTGCTTTATATGATTGTCTGTTTCTCGACACCTAAATATTATGTTTGACGCTGTTCTTGTTAGATTTATAGATCCCAAAGTGTCTTCACTTTATTGCGGTCTGTCGTCCTAACCAGATGGTGTCGCTCTTTACTAAAAAAACACATATATTTCTCCAGGTAATTTCTGGGAAGGGTAAGATTGTGAAAGCTTAAATCATTCATAGAAAACATTTGTCAAACAGCATGAAACTAGATAAACATGCGTGATCTGTAGATTTATTTAGTGCCAAAACAAGATATATGAGTTATTCTTGTTATAGACCACAAACACAATGATAAATCAACTACCAAGTACGGAAGGGTATCATTTATAAAATTGTCCATGCTAAAGTATCACGACTAGTTATTAAATGACATGACCTGCTAAAACTTTTCTAATAAATATTGATTGCCACGACAACACGAGTGTTTCAATTTCATCCAAATGATTGACGTTGAAAATACAATCTGTGACGTGTACAAACGGACAATGTGCCCGAAAAATAAACAAAATCAAAAATTTAGAAGTAAGTTAGTTAAAATCATTACAAACGAATACCACTAAAAACTTTCTTATTTGTACCACACAAATTTACGACAATTTCACAATTTTGTGTCAACGAAAAATATCAGTATTTTTGGCAGCTCACAGAGATAGATGGGTTATTTAACGATTAGAAAGTACGCAAGTACGAAAGAAATGTCACTGTTCATACATTAACGTTCTTGATGGCGTATGGAAGCTTTAAATCAAGAAAAGCCGTGCGAAATTTGCTGTGTTTTTAAAAGAAAGTCTTCTACATACGTTCCTTTTTTTCCTGTGTGGGGCATATTATTGCAAAAAGCGTTAGAATGGTATACAAGCGCCAGAAACCCTCCTCGATGTTTCAATATATGTTGAATTCAAAAATAATGATAAAAATGAAAAATCAAAACTCAGAATCCATCTAAGACAATGGGTCAATATTATTATCGATAGACATTTCACCGCTTGATACTTCCGAGTTTTCTCGTCTGGTTTTAGTGGCCAATATGTTTAGTGAATTGAATGATACCTCCATAACGTTAGCTCCATCAATAACATATTTAATAATCTTGGCTGAATCCAGCTTAAACACTATACGCTCTTTTAATTAATATTTCAATCATGTCCACTACCAAAAGGATGCTTTTGGCGACAGCTTTCTGTCAAAAACGTTCTCTTTTTTAAGCAATTACTTTTAACTGTCGAAAAATCAAATCAAAAGGTCCGAATAAAAAAATCAAGGTTGTGTTATAAATCATGTTTGCCCCTTTTACGTCCTGTGAGTGTCAGTTTTCCTGACACCTTTATTAACTTGATTTCCCCATAACGTGGTAAAATATCACATTTCCCGCTGTCCTTGTTTGTCACATGTGTTCTTGAAGCATCTTTTCTTAATGGTGTTCAGATGTCGGGAGCAGATGGGTCTGTTCTCCATACGAGTGCTTTTCAACCACTGTTGCACAAAGTACTGGTAAGCCTTGTAGGATTCATCTTTTCTTTCGATTTGAAATGCCAGACAACTCATTCATCGAGAGATGTACTAGGGTAAGCATAGAATTCAATATCCTTCAGCCGTAGGGATTGCCACAAACGGGACGTATAACTTATAGACCTAACTAAGCCTGTTTGCGTATGGCTTGTCAAACTGGCGAATGTGGACATACATGCCTAGAGTCAGCGACCTATACTTCAGCAAGTGACCATTTTATCTCGTCATTTACTCTGGAAGTTATGATGCATCGTCCTGAGCGGGGCTTTAAAACCCGTTCTCACTAAGTGATTTGCTGCATGCAACTTGAAAACACATGTGCAACCCACGTTTCATCTTCTCAAGCCTAGCTAAAATATCTCCATGCTCCCATTCCGTGTTTTACCATGGCGGACTACTCCACTCAAACCCGTAAATCGAACAACGCCTTTTGATTGGATGCGAGTAAAACTTTTCGCCGCTAATCAAAACATCGGACACTTGCACTCTCCCAATAGCTGGGGGAAAACGTAATGGTGGCTGTATACACTTTGGGCTTTTGAAGAACGAGTTCTTATTGGCCAGGGGCGCTGTTCAATTTACGGGTTGGAGTGTAGTAGTCGGCCAAGGTAAAACACAGAATGGAAACATGCAGATTTTAACTTGGCTCGAGAAGATGCCCACATTTTTACAAGTTGCACTCGATTCGTCTCATTGTTCGGTATGTTATTGTTGAAGCAACGACACCTCTATTGCAAATATTTTGATTGCAAAAAAAATTTCGAATATGGAAATTGGCGGTGATCTTCGAAATCGTTTTTTTTTTTCATACCTGGACCATAGAAAACAAAGAGTTGTTTTAAATGGATTTGTGTCCAACTTGAATGGGCTATCTGCAGGGGTGCCACAAGGCTCTGTCTTGGGTTCTCTGCTATTTTTCATTTTTATCAATGACTTACCAAGATCAATTATTAATAATATTCGGTTATTTGCTGATGATGCTACCCTATATCTTTTATCAGCTGAATTGTTGCAGCCTGAAATAACGAACTCGCAGTCCATACAGGCATGGGCTTACCGCTGGAGGGTCTCATTTAATGCATCAAAAACAAAGTTACTTCTTTGCTCCAGACGACATCAGCCATCCAATGTCGATTGTAATTTCATGGGTAGTGCAATCAGTACAACCGAGACCCACAAGCATTTAGGCTTGACGTTAAACCATTTCGGAAATTGGTATAGCCATATTTAAAATCTTATTGCATAATCGCATAAAAATTCACTATTTGGCTTCGTCGAACGTCTCTAGAAATCGTGTACAAGGGCTTTTAATCGACCAGCTATAGAATACGCAGACGTTGTGTGGGATCTACCAGAATACCAGATAAATGCTTTAGAACTTCTACAAAAAGATTGCCTTCGGGTTATTACCGGATTAACCAAAAGTGCGGCAAGCTCACTTCTTTATGAGGAATCCGGTTTCAACACTCTAGACAGCGACGGAAGATTCGTCGATTAAGTGCATTCCACCAAATAGTCAATAATAAAACCAGCTTACATCTCTACAATAATCTACCACAAACAGTTTAGGCTCGGAATCCTTATCCTGAAAGATCATATGATAATGACGCAACTTTTTTCTGTAACACTGCCACTGTTAGTCAATCATTTCCCCAACAACTATGCGTGAATGGAACAGCTTCCCAGACAATATTGAAAATACTACTGACCATAAAGTGTTCAAATCCAAAATATTGCAGATGTATAGACAGGCAACTCCTCCATCTTCGTACTACATCGGCGATCGCCGAGGTAATATTATCCTTTCTCGGGTGATAAAATGGTTGTAGTTCCCTGCACGACGATCTATGTAATAATTTTGTTTCTGACTCCCCAAGATGTTTTTGTGGATTTTCTTCGGAGACATCTGCCCGCGGTTCAGCACGAGAAGAAATGCTACAATCAATTCGTCTATCTGCGTGTACTGAGCCTATCAGTGCAACTAATCTACTGTATAGTAGTTCTGAATTTAGTAAATATCAAAATGTTGTTGTAATGCCGTCCGTCTATACTTTTATGTCTTCCACGAAGCGATTCGTTTAGTTCCTAATAACAGCCGACCAAACGGACCATGCCCACTCTATCCCATGCAATTCCCAAAGTATATACTATTTCTCGGTTATTTATCTACTCCACCTTGGCATAGTTTGGATCATATATATATATATTCCATCTCTTCCTTTTTTTATTTCTTTTTCGTCATTTTCAAAACTGTGTATACTTTGCAAATGCACACTGTATAAGCCTTTGGTTTAAAGTGTGCTATTATAGCAAATCAAATGTTTAGAAAAAAAATTAAAAAAATAATTTGAAATCGCATTCGATTGGAGTGTTCTCGCTGTTCGCTTCGATTTTATTCTACAGCCGCATGCTACAAATCGCATAATGAGAACGACCGTTTAAATTACTAAGTCAGGAAGCAGTAGGCTGAACGATAAAAAAATCTCAGTCGACATGAACGGTCTTAAGATTCAATCGCAGACAATCGGATCGGATCTTAACTCGACCCCAACTGAAACAACACACAAACAAGTCAACCATCCTTCAAGAAGAACCCGTTCCTTTATTGGCTGTAGCACACGTTTCTAAAGTTAACATAAACTACATTAAGTCTGTGGTTTGATTGGCTGATAAAGTGGCGCACTATAAAGCTTCGTTTTCATTCGTTCTTATTGATTTGTGTACGATAATCCAAGGTATAAGTTGTATGTACCTATGATTTGAACGTGCCTGTCCTACCCAGAGAAAGTATAGCAGAATAGTCTTTATTGAACGAAACTGATATCTATATTGCACAGTAGTAAATGTAAGATGTTCAAAACAGGGTCGCCCAAATCTTTTTAATTAAAGGCCTAGGTTTCCCGCGCCGTTTTACCAAGTTTGAAAATGTGTCTTAGAACAGAAAGGATTGACAAAACGCTGCTCTAGGCCTATACGATAAAACTATATATTTTTTGCAGAAAGTTTTACAGATTGACGGACTTGTCAGTTGGGTAGATAAAGTATCATGTGCAGAAAGTTTTACAGATTGACGGACTTGTCAGTTGGTTAGATGAAGTATCGTGTGCAGAAAGTTTTACAGATTGACGGACTTGTCAGTTGGTTAGATGAAGTATCGTGTGCAGAAAGTTTTACAGATTGACGGACTTGTCAGTTGGTTAGATAAAGTATCGTGTGCAGAAAGTTTTACAGATTGACGGACTTGTCAGTTGGTTAGATAAAGTATCGTGTGCAGAAAGTTTTACAGATTGACGGACTTGTCAGTTGGTTAGATAAAGTATCGTGTGCAGAAAGTTTTACAGATTGACGGACTTGTCAGTTGGGTAGATAAAGTATCGTGTGCAGAAAGTTTTACAGATTGACGGACTTGTCAGTTGGTTAGATAAAGTATCGTGTGCAGAAAGTTTTACAGATTGACGGACTTGTCAGTTGGTTAGATAAAGTATCGTGTGCAGAAAGTTTTACAGATTGACGGACTTGTCAGTTGGGTAGATAAAGTATCGTGTGCAGAAAGAATTATGTCGAGAAAGTGGACTTCATTCTAATGTTGGGGTCATGTAAGTAATTGCATTGTGTAATAGAAATCCGGACCTCTGTATGGGCTCTTCTCTATATACCAGAAGACTGGTAAGACAAACCGGTGTGATCTGTAAGAATAAACCACACTTAGAGCTCCTCAATCTCAGAACATGCCCAGGAGATGTCATGTAAATATTTATACAGTCGGGATTTGTGCATCGTCTATATAGGTCACAGGGAATGTGTTAGTAAGACAATACGATGTAAAGAATATATCGGTGATTGGAAATTCCTCACTCTCTTTTGTGGAATGTCTTGTTTATTGCACACTGTAAACTGGCCACAGCTGCCGGAATGCGTTAAGTGCCAACTGTAAAACCGAATAGAAACTGGGATTAATTGTCCCTTAACTATAAATATCCCATTTCATAAAATATCGTCTGAATGAGTTATCGAGGATTGGCTGACGGGCAGTCCTTGAAAGAATATGCCAATTTTTTGAATGGTTGGTTTATTGCTTGATTGGTTGATATGGTGATCGATACGTTACTAAATAAATCGATTCATATTTATTTGCCTAACTAGTTGATTGATTGGCAGGGTGATTTGATATTTAGTGTGTTGTTTCGTTAATCCATTAAATACCCGATTGAAGATATAAAGATACGATTTACACGTCCCTTCCTCGTAAAAAAATTAATTGAAGTACTCTATTAATACGGTAGCCGTATGATTGCAAACTGGTCAATTTTAGCACTCATAAATTGTTTTCAGCTGCGAATGGCTAACGGTTGTTGTGTCAAATTTTGCCAGTCGCATTCAGAATTAAATTCTGGTTTTATCAAATTTTCAAATATCGACGTTACCAGCATAACTCCAGTATCGGTTCAGATACGGTTTCCAAACATATTCCTATTAAAAGCAAAAGAGAAATGTCGCAATTTTTTATTTTAAATCAATAAGAAGGGATAGCTTACGTGAAAAACGCTTTAAAAATGACACTGACATATTAATTCAGAAGACAAGTGGCGCATGTCCGATATCCTGTTTTCCGAACTCCTCCAGAGATAAGTTCGGAAACCATACCCGGATGGACTAACACGTGCGCTGTCACGTCAAAAATGGCGAAGCGTGCGTCAAATTCTTTGCAGCTATCAGAACTGCTAATTTGGTGAACGGTTTACTTATGGTGCTGTTAAAAACAACAACAATTACCAGGTATAGCCTTTCCATTGGCCGATATGAACCAAACAAGCAATCTAAAATAGGGATTGGTCCTACTGCCATTTGTCCAGGTATGTTGAACATATCATAGAATGGCTAGAGTACCTAGAAACAATGTGGACAGCAATAATCTATGAAACCTAACGAGGATCTATAGCAGAAAGTATATGTGCTTTTTGCCCAAGCTTTAGAATTTCCTTCGAAGCCTCGGGAACTGCTCACTAGTCCGAAGGTTCACTAGTCCGAAGGTCCACTAGTCCGAAGGTTCACCGGTTCGAAGGTTCACTAGTCCGAAGGTTCACTGGTCCGAAGGTTCACTAGTCCGAAGGCTCACTAGTCCGAAGGTCCACTAGTCCGAAGGTTCACTAGTCCGAAGGTTCACTAGTCCGAAGGTTCACTAGTCCGAAGGTTCACTAGTCCGAAGGTTCACTAGTCCGCACATCCCACACATAATGCGCTATATCTAAAATAAGACCATCCACTATTTGGATGAGTAAAAATAAACAGTGGTACTGATAGACATTTTATTGAAGCAATTAAAAAAATCTGAGAAGCGGTAGGTATACTTGAACAGATATGAAAGAAAAGTACTCTTTACGGTTTGTTACAACAATTTATGGGGTATAAAGGTCTAAATGATATACCTCTTTTTAACACAATTAGAAACTTGTCTCCATGGTTATTATAGACAAGAATATTTTCCCTGTGCCCATGTGTTTTAGTGATCATAAATATATATATATGGACGTTTACAAAGTCGAAACCACGTGTCTTTCTAGATATAAGTATTATGTCATCTTTTTAATAATGTTTTCCCAACTTTTCAAATTATCTTATAAATAAAAGGATTTAAATTGAACATGTCATGTCATGCGTATAACCCTGTAGAGTTCCTAAGGAAAATAAAATATTTAGTTCGGCGGTTTTATATACCCTGCATACCTCCTACTTCCTCAGGAAATTCATTGTCTTTCTCTTTATCAGTCTGCACCCCCTCCCCCCTGCTACCGGGATATATTATCGTTTGGAGGATGATATCGGTACTGTTCTTCGGACTAGTGAACCTTCGGACTAGTGAACCTTCGAACCAGTGAACCCTCTCGTTCGGACTAGTGAACCTTCTGACTAGTGGACCTTCGGACTAGTGAACCTTCTTACTAGTGAACCCGTTTTTCGGACTAGTGAACCTTCGGACTAGTGAACCTTCGGACTAATGAACCCTTCTCGAAGCCTCCCGGCAATATATTTTTTACTTCAGTGTATATTCCCAGCCACTGCGCGTGTCTAGAATTTTAAGATTGCCTATTTTTTATTAACTGCTTCGAATTGTAAACAATTTTCAATACAGTTGACAACACTAACAAAAACTTCTGTGACGTTGACACAACTCTGTCGGTTTGGCGATGGAAATGAGCTGATTTCGAACCATATATGAGCACTGACTGTGGGCAGTTTGTTCACATTTAAAGTAAAAGGGGGAAAATTTTGAGGGATTCCCGTTGACCGTGTCCATTTCACTTTAAAATCACCTCCGCTAAATAAATTTATTGATTGATTTTTTAGACCGCACTCAGATCATTCCACTTCAATATATGGCGGCTTGGCCATGTTTAGGGGGGGGGGGGGGCTCTTGACCCGGAGAAAACCCCCGACCTTCGGAGAATAACTCTAAATACAAGGTTCACATCTCGGGTAAACAAATAAGGACAGCTGACGTAATCTTTGAGAAACAACAGTTAAAGACTGAAAATGAAAATTAAACGGTTTTATACCAAATCCTTTTAGCATTCATATTATTTATAATGCATCAAACCCCAAGTAAGGGTAAATACAAAATTTTGTCATTCTAAAAAATTGTTCTTATAAATCTTTACTCACAACAGGTGTCATCTTAGTAACAGAAGCCCCGATCAGACTTGGGGTCGGAGATCTTGCAATTTGTGCTGTTTGGATCTGGATCTTTCCATCAGGTTTGAAATAGCCAAATATCAAAATAACAACAGAATGTGTTCAATATATTATTTAGGGTCGGGAACGGGGTCAAAAGCTGATAAAAAAGACGATATGTACAGGGAAACATTGAAATAGCCAGAGATCAAATACGTATCCATTCAGAAGTTGGATGGAGTATATTTCAAGTACCCGTATTCTCGTTATTTTTTGGGATTACACTTTCTTGAAAAATGGCTTAAACAACTACCTTAAAATACGTATGTAAGTGTAGCAGTTTTGGGTATGTTCTGGAACTGAATTTTCTTACCAAATCGATGAGAAATTATGAAAAAAGTGTGAATTTCGGCAGCTCATGCCACTTTAAGTTAATCTTTAGTGACGAAACAAATGCAATGCTTGTTTTCTTAGCCTTCTATCTAATTTTACATGACTGATTTAGTTACCTTTATAAACATAATATTACAGCAACTCAGGTACATGTGTAACCTAATACTATGTACATGTGCTAATATAGATAATAGACTAATTGACAAGTAAAACACGATGCATTACGTAATAAATATAAACATCTTGAATCATTCCCGCTTGAAAAGATGCCAGATCCGAGAATCACGCCTCATTTAATTTATGTATAAAGCATGCAGTTATATAGAAGCTGGTTTCGGTAGTGTACACACTCATTCTTGTTAAGATCATTCCGAGTGGATTTTCACCCGATCATGTGGGAGAATTGCCAGGTACTCGCCGAGAGTCACGTGTTTCCTCAGGACAATGAGCCCCCGTCCTCGCCCCCACCCCCAACCTCCGCCCCGCCACTAAACCTGTCACCCCGCCATATAAGTTAAATAATTTTAAATGCGGCGTAAAACATCAATCAATCAATCTTACGATCAATCGTAAGAATCTACGATCAAAGCGTCCACTCACGGTCAACTGCGATTTTAACCCTGGTGTCCGAGGCTGCTTAATATCTCTGTTAATTAATTGTCCATCAATACGTTATTGGGATATTTCTACATTTGATTACGCTTTGAAAACGTTCAGGATACCGACTGCCCTTACCTGTGTATTAAAGCTGCATGTGGTAATATTCAACTGTTAACGTCTTGGACGTCTGTAAAATCACGCTTATCTTCATAGATTTCCATAGACTTTGATTCAGACAAAAAAATTCACATCTTACAGCCTATGTTCCCTTCTGTCTTCCGTCTGTATCACAAACATACAACACACAGGCCTCCCTCTATAAATCTAGTTTTTCCTTATAAATCGTTCTAGAGTTGAGACTTTTTGGTTGTTGCTTTTGTCTTATCGAAGGATTAATTCTCTAATTTGTCCGTTTCCTCCTATAAGGGGAAATAACAGGTAGCCTGACAACACACTGACAATGTCTGCTAAGTACATCCCATATGGTCACAGAACAGAATTTAACAGTTTCGTATGCAATGCAGCACAGCACAGGGAAATGGCGTCTTCTTTTCCCCATTTACCGTCCCAAGTATTTACAATTAATCGTCCATTCCATTTTCCAGAATGGTGTCTAAAAATATTCCATTAGGCTGATAAAGTTTTTAAAATGGTGAATAAGTTTAAGAGCTGCACTTCAAGCCACAGGTCATTAATATCACGTCATGATCGTTGGACATTCAACGGGGTAAATCCAGCGGAATGTTTCTCTCCTGCAGTTGGTAAATCACTCCATAGAATATAAACATTTGCGGGACCTAATGAAGCGAGTTGGTTTGTGCTGCCACGGACGTGAAAATCAACCATATATCTTACTGGACGAAATCTGTGAGAGGAAACATAAAGGTAGCCGTGATCCCGGCGGCTTACACCATCCATATGACCAATTTGACTTTGGTAAACTTCAAGTAGCATTATCAAGGGGATTGATTGATTGATTGATTGGTGTTTTACGCCGCGCTCAAGATTATTTCACTTATATGGCGGCGTTGCCAGTTTTATTGTGGGAGGAAACCGGGCTCTATGCCCGGAAGAAACCCACGACCTTCCGTTGGTAACTGGCAACCATC
The DNA here is from genome assembly GCA_963971465.1 of Lepidochitona cinerea. Taxonomy (NCBI): domain Eukaryota; kingdom Metazoa; phylum Mollusca; class Polyplacophora; order Chitonida; family Tonicellidae; genus Lepidochitona; species Lepidochitona cinerea. The sequence goes on from OZ020560.1 coordinate 1,751,022, forward strand.
CCACATAGGTCGTTCGAGTGAAAACCCAGTCAGAAAATTGTCCAATTTTTTGGACTGAGTGGGAATTGAACCCGCGACCCATTGGTGGAAGGCTGTTCGGATTGAGCGTCCAACGCTCTACCTACTGAGCCACGGAGGCCCCCATTATCAAGGGGAAGTTGATTCCTTAAATGATAATAGAGATTTCCTTACTTTTAAACAGCACATTTGATAATATTTATTGTCTAAACCCCATTTCATTCAGATTGGTGTGCTTGCTGATTCACGGATATTGATCCAAATACCCGAAATCTTTGACATTATCTTTTCTGTAATGAACCAGATTTATCCATCAGTCACTGGGTTCTTGGTCACACACAACTAGTCGAAGAGGTTAGCATTCAATAAATAGGAATTTGGTGCAATGTTAGACATGTGACGTAGTGTAGAATTGTGTAGTTTTTGTGAATGGACAGGGATTGAGTTTCTGTCTGATAATGATTTTAGAAGTGGAATGGGTCCAGTTTAGGTGGATGGAGATCTAGTAGTTGGGTGTGCTTTGGTCTGTTGACATCCGGCGGACTATTTGCAAAGTGACCCCTATCAGCTGTTTCTACTAATAGCGAAAATTGTCAACATTCAACATATGACTAAATTGTGTTTAAAATACTACCAAATGCCTCCGCCGAATGGTATGGCTCGTTAGGGTATGTGTGGTGTGTTACAACATCAGCGGTAGCGCAAATGGCAAATTAAATTGTCGTTTCCTGTCTGTATGGGTCTAGTCCGGGTTTCTGACTCCAAAATTACTATTGTTTTTTATACTGACGGCCATATTTTGGAGTCAGGGCTCATTGCAATCAAAAAGCCGCAGTTATGTGGTTCCGACTTTTTGATTGCAATGAGCACTGACTCCAAAATATTGCCGTCAGTATAAAAAAAATTTGTAATTTTGGAGTCAGAAACCCGGACTAGTCATAATTGGTGAAATAGATCACTATCCACCTGTGAGTAGTTTTTTTTCTGATTCACAGATCAAGGGAAAGTGAAAGAGGCTCTTTCTACTTTTTCCAGAGGTAATTTTACTATTGGCATGGCTTCACTGCTTCATTACATTATAAATTAACCCCAAATAACATGCCCTTGCAAGGTTCTGATGATGGAGGTGTAGATTGGAGGGGGGGGGGATGTTTAAAGAGGACACAGTTTTTTGTGTGTTTTTTTATCTTGATAAAATCTTTATTCTTGCCATTTTCTTAATACGTAAAATTAAGTAGGTCTATGATGAATATTTCAGTTAGAAAACATCTTAGAAAGACCTTCAGGTGGTAATCATATCTTAAATATTGTCCCATCTACATTTGTTATATTTCTGTATAAATTGCATATTTCATTCATCAAATAAAAATTCTAAATTTGATCCATATCTATATTTACTTATACAAAGTTTTGGGATTACATAATTTACAAGACCAGTTTGCTTGCCAGCACCCTCCTCATATATTCCACAAATCACATCTCTTTTTGCAAGGTTGATTTGCTTTTTTCTATATATTTTTATGATCACTAAAACACACTGGCACAGGGAAAATCTTCTTGTCTAAAATAACCATGGAGACAAGTTTCTAATTGTGTTAAAAAGAGGCATACGCCTATGTAAATATTCCTATGTGCATTTGTGTATATAAAACTGGCAAGTTCGTCATGTAAGACAACTTCAAAACAGTATATATATGTATATATATATGATCGGCATTATATATATAGGCCTATAGATATATCTTTACGATATCAACTGACTCTCACCCATATGTATGTACGTATATGATATGTCAAATTGTTTGTGTTCTACTGTACATTGTATATGTTCAAAGAAATATATATCTAAGTATATAACGCTTATAAGTGGTATCGTTTACTGTGTATCATTTGCTCGTTACTATATATATATACCCATCTTCGAATCCCCGGTCCCCATTATCCCCACTAAAGTTTTTCTGCTACCCTGTTTATATGTCTGGAATATTTTACTTATTGATGTTTTTAAATAATGTGTATCTATACATCTGACTTCGCGTCCCCAGTCCCCGTTATCCCCACAAAAATTAGTGTGTTCGTTTCTATAGTGAGTCCACTTAAATCAAATAACGCTACATGTACATGCATATATTATTTCACTGTATATATTAAATCCGCGTCCCCAGTCCCCGGTATCCCCACAGACGCTGTGTTCGTGTTAATAGTGTGTCTACTCGAAATTAAAGCTACATAGGCCTATATATATGCACGTATTAGTATATATTATAAATTCGCGTCCCCAGTCCCCGGTATCCCCACATACGCTTTCTCCTACATGTTCTGTCTATTCTCCAGTGTTGTATCACAGAGAGTAAATTGACAAGAGTGGTCACTTCCTCCAATCAGCATTGCCGGCATGTTCTTCTGGCCCCCTAGCGGAAGGGTGTTTCAACTGTACATGATTCGATCAGGGCGCCCCCTACAGGAAGGAGGTTCCTAATTGAATCGTGTCAGTTCAAATTTAACATGGCGCGCACGAAGTGACCACTCTTGTCAATCTTCTCTCTTTGGTTGTATGTCAGAATGTTTGCGGCTGTATGCATAGGGGCCTACAGTTGGAAGCTATTTAGTCATATCCAATAAGAAACTATCCCCAATATATTTGCAAGTTCACTGTGAAAGTTAGATTACTGTAAACTCGTATCATTATGAATAATTTGTAATTATCTATTACACTGGTAAAATAGCTATTCTTGTTCGTTGACATTTTTTAATTGATAACAACAGTTCAGCAACCAACTTTCCGTTCATCAGAAACATCAGAACTTCTGCCAACTTTCAATTATTTTATATTTTTTGGCCAAAAGACATCCCCCCCCCCCCCCACAAAAAAAACGTTTTATCTAAAATTTCCTAACGAAGCCTAAAAGAATATTCCCCATAAAAAGATAAACTTAATACAAAAAACCCGATCATTTAAGAGCTTTTCGATTTCACATCAAATTTTCATAATAAATGCACATTCAAAGAAAAGGTGTTCGATATAATCCATTCTTCCACACGAGTTCCTCTCACAATAAAACAGGCAACGCCGCCATATAAGTGAAATAATCTTGAGCGCGGCGTTAAACACCAAACAATCAATCAATCCGCATGAGTTACATATTTTTTCGGGGGGGGGGGGGGGGGGGGGAGAAAATGTCAATAGGCATCTTCGAATAAAAGGCATAATGTTATAAAAAGTTCTGATGCTTTGAGAGCAATGTAGAGTTCATAACTTATTCTTCAACACAAAAATACATGTACAAGATTGCTTTTATCTGCATTCGAAGACAGTCACGTTATTCTGATTTGATTCTTTAACCGTTTCTGGGCATGTTATTAACATCAGTATTTTTTTTTTCATTCTGGTATGTTCACCTGAGGGACTGCTAACGGTGTGAATCTGTTCAAGCGATTTAAAGAATCAAAGCCAAAGAAAAGTCGCAAATACGACAAAAAATGTTTTTTACGGGATTGAAATGATACACGATTTCGAATATCGCTGTAGGCCTACGGGTACGTTATATTGCGTAGGTCATTTTTAAAGTCATCCTCTGCTAGGATTAAATGTAATTTCAAGGAAATTCCAGGCATTTGGGATACCCTTTGTTTTATCTCGAAGTCTCGCTTCTCGGCATCGCGGTCTGGTTTCGAAAAAGACAATTTACCACGGCAACAATGATTTACTGCGGCATTTTTTTTTATTTTTGTATCGCAGTTATCACGTGCGTTTCTCGCGGTCGATCGATCTCGCAGTATTACGATGGTTTTTGAAATGCGAGATCACTGGATGGCCTCTATCGGTGTAGACAGTATATGCACGCATAATCACCCTGGTGGCTATTAAAGCTTTCATGAATCACAAAGTTATAAATGCAAATCATGGCCTGTAATTTATTTGCTGTTTTTATCCACACTTTTAATTATTTCACTTTTGTGAAGGGGTTTTCAGGGTCCTAAGGTCTCGCATATAATCATGATTTTGATCATCTATTATTCTTAATCTCATAAGACGTTTCGATTGTGATTATCAAAATCCATTTTTCTCTTACATACGCTCATTTTCGCAGGCCTTTCGATTACAGAAACATAACAAATTTAAAAGAGACATTAGGCGAGGGTTTAATTTCCGGATTTTGCTTTCCTTAATTCTTAAAAAATAACAGTGAAGTCGTTATGTTCCCCAGCTTTAAGTGAAGCATTGTGGCGCATTAAAGCATGGAGAAGGGGGTGACTATTCCGAAGCTCTGGAGTTCATGATTGTCCGAGAAGCGTTCTGAGGGTGTTCTGCAACTAAAAATGCTAATAATTTCCGAATTTTGCTTTCCTTAATTCTTAAAAAATAACAGTAAAGTCGTTATGTTCCCCAGTGTTAGGTGAAACATTGTGACGCTTTAAAGCACGGAGAAGGGGGAGGGGGTTACTATTCCAACGCATTAGGTGAGGGTCCAGGGGCCGCCTAGGCCCCGGAAGCTCTGGAGTTCTTGATTCCCCGATAAGCGTTCTGAGGGTGTTCTGCAAAAAAAAAATGCTAATAATTTCCGGATTTTGCTTTCCTTAATTCTTAAAAAATAACAGTAAAGTCGTTATGTTCCCCAGTTTTAAGTGAAGCATTTTGACGCTTTAAAGCATGAGAAAACGAAAGCGGAGAGAGCGGAAGTAATCTGCAGGCATGTGTATTGTGTCAGTAATATAATGAACCGATCACATCGAACAGATTACCTTCCCATCACTGACAACTAGGAGCCGTCATATTATTCAGACGTATAATTCAGAAGTATTTTAGTGCTTCTAGTCTTCAGCCTGTAGGATAAAGTATTATTTTGAACTATAACTTTGGCTTAGAATAAATGAATGGTCGTCCCGGTTATTTAAATTTTGTTTACTTTTCGAACACTATTTTGGGTCCCCCCCCCCCCTTTCTTCTTAGCAAAAAAAGTAGAGAAAAAATAAAAGAAGAGAAAAAAAGAAGAGAGAAAAAAAAGGTAGGGAGAGGAGAAAGGACCAAAACGTATCATTATATATGCAATCTAATGCAAGGCCTGCCAGTTCCATGTCATCTTTAGTTTGCCGGTAACCACTAACCACGGTAACTATGGTGATATGTTTCCTTTTGAACATTTTGAACAGGAATATGGCACTCAAGAATAGAGAACAAAACTATATACACCGTTTTTTGTTTAGACACATCTTCGGCCATGAAGAGCCATAGGGCTTCCTCAAATATGGCGGATCGTCGATCATTTATATACAAGATTTCTCTGAGAAAGTGTTTTCAGTACTGCAACTGTTACTTTCAAAAAAGTATAACGAAAGTCATGGACAGTGTTTTGCTTGAGGATTGTAAGAGCCTAGGTGGCCCGTGGACCCACGTCTGTATATAGGCCTACTGGGTTTCTGTAGTCTGCCACTTTCCCACTTTCAATAAAGAAAACTATCCACGGGAGGTTTTATGTAGCACAAGTATTTAGTTTTCCCATATAATTGCCCAAATCAATATAACACAAATCGCGGGCGCTTCTCCAGAAATTATTTACTTGCAGAACAGCCTCAGAACGTTTCTCAGGCAATCTAGAACCCCTGATTTTCCGGGGCCTAAGCGGCCCCTTGGTCCTCACCTGATGTGTTGGTATAGTAATCCCCTCCCCCATGCTTCAAAAACGTTACAAGTCTTCATCTATAACTTTGGAACATGACGATTTTACTGCTATTTTTTAAGAATTAAGGAGAGGAAAATCCGGAAATTGTTAGTATTTTAAGTTGCAGAACACCCTCAGAATGCTTCTCAGGCAATCTAGCTTTCCCTGCGCTTCCGGGGGCCAGGCGGCCCCTGGACCCTCGCCTAATGCGTTGGAATAGTAACCCCCTTTTCCATGCTTTAAAGCGTCAAAATGCTTCACTTAAAACTGGGGAACATAACGACTTTACTGTTATTTTTTAAGAATTAAGGAAAGCAAAATCCGGAAATTATTAGCATTTTTTTTTGCAGAACACCCTCAGAACGCTTATCGGGGAATCAAGAACTCCAGAGCTTCCGGGGCCTAGGCGGCCCCTGGACCCTCACCTAATGCGTTGGAATAGTAACCCCCTCCCCCTTCTCCGTGCTTTAAAGCGTCACAATGTTTCACCTAACACTGTGGAACATAACGACTTTACTGTTATTTTTTAAGAATTAAGGAAAGCAAAATTCGGAAATTATTAGCATTTTTAGTTGCAGAACACCCTCAGAACGCTTCTCGGACAATCATGAACTCCAGAGCTTCGGAATAGTCACCCCCTTCTCCATGCTTTAATGCGCCACAATGCTTCACTTAAAGCTGGGGAACATAACGACTTCACTGTTATTTTTTAAAGGCACACTTGCCGCTGTAGCCTGTTTTAATTTGCTAAGAAAACCAATTTACATGAGCTTACTACGACTAATACCACTAAACTTAAACATAGGACACATAAAACATGTCTAGTTAGCTTTAGACTGTAAAAATGGGGTGAAAAACAAACAAAGAATCGAAGCCTGATTACAACAACAACGATCAGTGTCGGTCAACTTTCGTGTTGGATTACCCTCCTTTCAGGCCATTGTATCTGTGGTTTACACTCAAACAATAATCAGCAGGCTTTTCCGGTCGCTGTTAACCGATCGTCAGTCTGTATTTCTCAGATAAATAGGCCTACGTAAAATTACACTGTGCCGTTAGTTCACTCACTCGACTGAAACATAAAATCGCCAATAGGGGGCAGATCGGTTTGTTTACGTTCCGGGTACGTAACAATTCAAATTTTCAAATTCAAATTAAAAATACAAAGTGACGTCCAAACTTTTAAATTTGGGTAAAAATAGAAAGTTCCTAACTTATATCGTCTGGGAAAAATACAGAATACGGTCTTTCTTTTTTAATGTAAACAATATTCCTGATTTTCGCGGCAAGTGTGCCTTTAAGAATTAAGGAAAGCAAAATCCGGAAATTAAACCCTCGCCTAATGTCTCTTTTAAATTTGTTATGTTTCTGTAATCGAAAGGCCTGCGAAAATGAGCGTATGTAAGAGAAAAATGGATTTTGATAATCACAATCGAAACGTCTTATGAGATTAAGAATAATAGATGATCAAAATCATGATTATATGCGAGACCTTAGGACCCTGGAAACCCCTTCACAAAAGTGAAATAATTAAAAGTGTGGATAAAAACAGCAAATAAATTACAGGCCATGATTTGCATTTATAACTTTGTGATTCATGAAAGCTTTAATAGCCACCAGGGTGATTATGCGTGCATACTGTCTACACCGATAGAGGCCATCCAGTGATCTCGCATTTCAAAAACCATCGTAATACTGCGAGATCGATCGACCGCGAGAAACGCACGTGATAACTGCGATACAAAAATAAAAAAAAATGCCGCAGTAAATCATTGTTGCCGTGGTAAATTGTCTTTTTCGAAACCAGACCGCGATGCCGAGAAGCGAGACTTCGAGATAAAACAAAGGGTATCCCAAATGCCTGGAATTTCCTTGAAATTACATTTAATCCTAGCAGAGGATGACTTTAAAAATGACCAACGCAATATAACGTACCCGTAGGCCTACAGCGATATTCGAAATCGTGTATCATTTCAATCCCGTAGAAAACATTTTTTGTCGTATTTGCGACTTTTCTTTGGCTTTGATTCTTTAAATCGCTTGAACAGATTCACACCGTTAGCAGTCCCTCAGGTGAACATACCAGAATGAAAAAAAAAATACTGATGTTAATAACATGCCCAGAAACGGTTAAAGAATCAAATCAGAATAACGTGACTGTCTTCGAATGCAGATAAAAGCAATCTTGTACATGTATTTTTGTGCTGAAGAATAAGTTATGAACTCTACATTGCTCTCAAAGCATCAGAACTTTTTATAACATTATGCCTTTTATTCGAAGATGCCTATTGACATTTTCTCCCCCCCCCCCCCCCGAAAAAATATGTAACTCATGCGGATTGATTGATTGTTTGGTGTTTAACGCCGCGCTCAAGATTATTTCACTTATATGGCGGCGTTGCCTGTTTTATTGTGAGAGGAACTCGTGTGGAAGAATGGATTATATCGAACACCTTTTCTTTGAATGTGCATTTATTATGAAAATTTGATGTGAAATCGAAAAGCTCCTAAATGATCGGGTTTTTTGTATTAAGTTTATCTTTTTATGGGGAATATTCTTTTAGGCTTCGTTAGGAAATTTTAGATAAAACGTTTTTTTTTTTGTGGGGGGGGGGGGATGTCTTTTGGCCAAAAAATATAAAATAATTGAAAGTTGTCAGAAGTTCTGATGTTTCTGATGAACGGAAAGTTGGTTGCTGAACTGTTGTTATCAATTAAAAAATGTCAACGAACAAGAAATTCAAAGCTATTTTACCAGTGTAATAGATAATTACAAATTATTCATAATGATACGAGTTTACAGTTATCTAACTTTCACAGTGAACTTGCAAATATATTGGGGATAGTTTCTTATTGGATATGACTAAATAGCTTCCAACTGTAGGCCCCTATGCATACAGCCGCAAACATTCTGACATACAACCAAAGAGAGAAGATTGACAAGAGTGGTCACTTCGTGCGCGCCATGTTAAATTTGAACTGACACGATTCAATTAGGAACCTCCTTCCTGTAGGGGGCGCCCTGATCGAATCATGTACAGTTGAAACACCCTTCCGCTAGGGGGCCAGAAGAACATGCCGGCAATGCTGATTGGAGGAAGTGACCACTCTTGTCAATTTACTCTCTGTGATACAACACTGGAGAATAGACAGAACATGTAGGAGAAAGCGTATGTGGGGATACCGGGGACTGGGGACGCGAATTTATAATATATACTAATACGTGCATATATATAGGCCTATGTAGCTTTAATTTCGAGTAGACACACTATTAACACGAACACAGCGTCTGTGGGGATACCGGGGACTGGGGACGCGGATTTAATATATACAGTGAAATAATATATGCATGTACATGTAGCGTTATTTGATTTAAGTGGACTCACTATAGAAACGAACACACTAATATTTGTGGGGATAACGGGGACTGGGGACGCGAAGTCAGATGTATAGATACACATTATTTAAAAACATCAATAAGTAAAATATTCCAGACATATAAACAGGGTAGCAGAAAAACTTTAGTGGGGATAATGGGGACCGGGGATTCGAAGATGGGTATATATATATAGTAACGAGCAAATGATACACAGTAAACGATACCACTTATAAGCGTTATATACTTAGATATATATTTCTTTGAACATATACAATGTACAGTAGAACACAAACAATTTGACATATCATATACGTACATACATATGGGTGAGAGTCAGTTGATATCGTAAAGATATATCTATAGGCCTTTATATATAATGCCGATCATATATATATACATATATATACTGTTTTGAAGTTGTCTTACATGACGAACTTGCCATAAAACTGTTGTCGATAAACATGGACTTGCGTCTCTTATTGTAAGTCCCAAGTGGTCAACACTAAAGCTAGCTTCCCCAGCCTAATGGGATAGGACCCGTGGTGACAATATCATTTAGACCTTTATACCCCCAAAATTGTTGTAATAAACTAATATTGATGGCTTTTGATCAAATTTTGCCCCAAATCGTTTGATTTCTATACAGTCATAAAATAAATGTTCAACATAATCAGTTACAAAAACTGCATGTCCTGAAGCAGGATTAGATTAGTTGGGTTTATCCCGTGTAAAGGTCCAGTTATACAGAACGCGAACGCGAAAACGAACGCGGTTTTTCGTCCTGTCATATTTATGTAATGTCGTTCATATAGAGTGCGAACGCAAACAAATTTTTGTTCGCGCGAACGACTGCCTTGATTGCCTCCAGAGCGAATTTTCTCAAAAAGTCGCGCGGTTTCTTTGCTATCAACCAATCAGCAGGTACTTCCTTCGCATCATTTCCATAAATAGAAACTTGTACCGTTGCAAGAAAAAGCTAGGCACTAGCGTCAGTCTACTTTGCGAAGAAGAATGGACAAGACAATGGACAACACAGAAACCATGCTTCTGGAAATTGAGAAGAATCCTGTTTTGTACAACAAAGCAGACAAAGACATCAAGAAAAAAAGAGACATATGGAAAGCAATTGGACAGAAAGTGGGACTGGCAATTATGTGATTGAAATTTATTTGAGTTTATATATTTAAACAATTTAAAAACACGGTTCAACTTCCAAATGGCCAAATTTTATCTTTCACAGCAAGAAAAAGACCAGCTGCCCCGAAAGCCGTCAACAGTTTTCCGCGTTCGTGTTTGTGCTCTATTTGAATGGCAAAACTCGTTCGCGTTCGTGTTCGCGTTGGACGCGTTCGCGTTCGCTCTCTGTATAACTGGACCTTAAAATGGCCCACTGCAATTCTCTTATTCTAGTTTCACTTGTCACCACTACCGCTATTTGCCATATAATCTTTCAACAATTTGCCATTCCAATCATTTTTAGAATGTAGTCTATATACTTTAACATTTAACATAATTCCAAAATCTTTCGTGGACAGTTTATTAAAATCTTTATCATATAAGCTAAAACTCTTTCTAAAGTCTGTTTGACTGAAATTTCTTTAAGGGCTGTTTTAACAGCATTATATTCAAACATATACTATCACCATTAACCTTACTCTTCAACTCAGTTTATGTTCAATAAGGCGAAAAAATACTTATGGATAACAACTTCTTGGTTTATTGGGTGACGACGATGTAGATCCTAGTTCTTACATAGTTATCAAAGTCATTGACTTTGAGTTTGATAACGATGTAAGAATTACACCGAAACGCCGTCCCTCAATAAACCAAGATGTTGTTATCCATAAGGAATTTTTCACCTTATTGTAACCATTCAACTTCTAGATGCCATTGAAAGAGTTTATTTTCAATGCAGAAAATATTAATATTTTCCAGTTCTGAAAAAATAAGACAGATCCTTTACAACGTATCAGGGCGTTCCACACGATATGTCATTTAAATAGACAGATTTATTTCGTTAGCAGGATAATCGCTTAATAACATTTTGTAAATGTTGGGCAGTAATATGATAGTTTTGTTCAATCTCTGATTAGGTAAATATATTAAAGTGACATGAGCTGCCAAAATTCACACTTTTTTCATAATTTCTGATCGTCACGACAGCAAGAGGCTTTACAGGCCGGAATAGTGTTCGAAAAGTAAACAAAATTTAAATAACCGGGACGACCGTTCATTCATTCTAAGCAAAAGTTAGTTCAAAACAATACATTAACGTACATTCCCGAGACTAGGCGCACTAAAAAGTCTTTGAATTATACGTCTTAGGAAAAATAGCCGATAATTTCAACATTCTGTATCAACGTCAAAATATCAACATTTTGGCAGCTCATGCCACTTTAAGAATCATAAGTTTATCACCAACTCTTTTTAGCTGCTCTAAAGGTATTGCAGGCCGGGGACATAGTTTACATTGCATTTAAAGTGGCATGGGCTGTCAAATTGTTGATATTTTGACGTAAACAAAGAACTGTTTTGTGTAAAAGTTATGAAGAAGGAGGTTTGAACATGTTAAACTTAAGAAACTGGATAATTGGTCTAAGATTAAAATGGATAGATAAGTTGTTAGTAACAACAAATGAAAGGTGGTCTGTTATACCGCTATATTACTTTAATATGTTTGGTCCAAACCTATTGATTTTAGAAGTAAAGACATCTTTTGACTGTGTTAAAAAATATTTTTGTTTGGATAGAATTCCATTGTTCTACAAATATCTTCTTACTGATTGGCTTAATTTCTCCAGTAAAGAGAGAAATAAAAACACTTGTATATCTGACGTACTATGGTTAAATGATAATGTTCAATACCAGGGCAACTTATTGTGTTTTGCCAAATGGAGAAATGCTGGTATATATTACCTTCAAGATGTAGTAGACCCAAATGGTAACTTATTAAGTTATGGGAATCTTTATGAAAAAGTCCGACCTTGTAGTACTTTTATGTTTGAGTATAAGCAGAAGTCTATGAACAGGGAAGTGTGAAATGTCGCATTACCCCATATTCAGGGCACTGGCGCTTTCAGCCTGCTTATACTACATTATGTGACGTTTATGCGCGGTAGATTTTGAAATTGTCAACGGTTGCGCAATTTCAAATCAGAAAATAGATTCATTCTCCACTTACTGCATCTATCGGCAATTCCAGTAACCGCAGTTCGGAGAATGCATTGGTTTTTAATAAAAGCTTTACCGAACATGCGACTCTGATATCTCCATTTGGACTCAAATCGTTCCAAACAAGTCTTCTTGTCTCATTTTCAACTTTATGAAGTTCTTCGGAAACTTTAACTTTTGCTCCATCAAGTACTGTTATCATAAATAAAATGTTCGCCATGTTTTTTCTTATGCATCCCATAATAGTTCATATGAGATAGTGAAGAAAAGCCACGCTTTCTGACTAACCGAGAGAGGGCTCTGTGTATGGTGACCTCTGGGTCAAACGGCGCCAATGCCCTCAACACTATGTAATGGAACGCTTCACACTTCCACATTCATAGACTTCTGGTATAAGGCATTAAAGGAAGCAATTAAAAAAACTGATAATAAAACTTCAGCAGAAACTGTATCACCCAAAAAAGGGTGGAAAACAAAGGACATCGTCCGATTGTTAAATAAAACCAATGAAATCCCTTTATGTCAAACGTTTTGGGAACGCAAATTTGAAAAAACTTTTAATTGGAAGGAAAAATGGTCTGTAACTGTAAATGTAACAAACGAAACAAAACTGCGAGAACTGCATTGGAAAAGTATGCACAAGATATATCCTACCAGCGTACTGCTGAAGAAAATGTCACTATCCAATACAGACAAATGTAAATGGTGAGGGATGGTGGAATATATCGAACATTTTTTCTTTGAATGTGAAGAGGTTAACCGTTTCTGGAATGAAGTTTCACGAGCACTAACTATATGTACACAAAAAAACATTGTTCTGTCTGTCATTGATGTAATGTTAGGAATTACGGACAGCCTCTATGGCACATCTTTCATTCTTATTAACAAAATTATCATAATTGGAAAACTATGTATTAGTAAATTTAAGTATGGGAAGGATCCTAATTTAGAAATTCTGTTCAATAAAGAGTGTCAGTTACGAAACATTAATATATAACATTTTTAAAAAAATTGTGTATTTGGTTTAAATTTTAGTAGCCTACTTTGAATGTCAACTATGTCAAACGTTATGATCTTTCTGATTAGTGGTAAGGTACGCCTCGTCCATCCTTGAGAGGATTCACCCTCTCAAGATTGGAGGTGGGGCACTACACTGACCATCAAGGCATAATCCCTCAAGGACAGACACCTCTGCTTTCTCCTCCATATTTCGATGTAAGCTTTTCGTTTTTTTTTTTTGTTTTTTTTTTGTTTTTTTTTTATTGAGGTGAAAGAAATAGAGGTTTAAATCCCCCTCAACTTTTGGATGTGCCTAGATTATCATATTGGTTTAATTTATGATATTAACATGCTGTGACAAAACTTAACAATGTTTGTTAAATACTATGTATAACTTAAAAACGTGAAACGTTTACACTCAAGATATAGGATGTATCAATTTTTTTTTATGGAATAAATTTTATCAAAGAAAAAAAAAACAAAGAATATTGAAATTATTGCCCATTTTTCTCAAGACGTATACTGCAGAAGCTTTTTAGTGCTTCTAGTCTAGAGAATGAGATCATTCCAAATACATTTAAGCTCGATGTGTCCGGTTTTGAATGAGATTGAAGTAATATTTTGGTTGGTTGTTTTAGCTTATTGGCGCGTCCATTCGTGACGTACTAGTGTACATATGATGAACTAGTGAGTAATTATTACCTTGAGCGATTAAGTAATATTTTGTCTGCGATAGGATACAGGCCACAGTTACAATTGTACCTACTTCCGGAGATTTGTAGGGTCAGAAGTAGTTCGAGGTATTGTGTGTGTGTGTGTGGGGGGGGGGGGGGTCTTGTTTTTTTTTGGAAATGTGGTATGGTTAAAATCAAGCACCAAGGCCTGCAGCCATCACATTTTGACGGATAGTTTATAGCAAGGCCCTCCTTACAAGAGATAAAGGATAAGTAGTTCGTCGTGATAAGTGGTCTAAAGCGATTGTAAATTTTTAAATCTTTATTAATTTTAATGAAACAAAGCAATTTTATATCCAAAGGGTTGGATGCTGATTAATTTACTTCGAGATTATGTTGTTGTTTTTTTTTACATGATTTAGGGCAAACCATGCTTCTTACGTGCGAAAGGTTATCGACTAAACTTCGAACAAATCTTGTCAGCGCAGAGTTAAATATTCAGTTCTTTGGTCTTATTTATCTAACAATCACCAGGTTTTTCGAAGTTAATACATTTTTTCGCATAACTACAGGTCATATTCATTATCAGATTTTAGAATATCATATTTCGGAACGAAACACACTTTCTAAGTGTCTTTCAGAGCTCGGCATACAGCCTAAATGGCAAATTGAATTGTGGCTTATTGCCATATAAATTCTACACCATGGGATCTCGCCTGGGATTGTTTTTTGATCATGTGCGAGAACAGGTGCTGCCACCTAAGAGTGTAAATGATAAAACAAAGAACACATTCTTCGTTTCCGGAGCAAAACACGTGTTCAATTTTCTTCAAATTGTATGTAAAGCTTCTATACCATGAGACCTCACTTTGGATCGTTTTTGGGTCACGTGTGACTATAGAGGGGAAACCACCTATGATCGTCCGTTCGCAACACAATCCTTTCGGGAAAAGCATTCTTCAATTTTTAACAGATTTTATAGCTTTTTATAGCTACCAAGATACTCTTCATGGAAATGAATGACTAAAGGCGGCGCCACCTGCATGTGAATGAGGGTAATTGGTCGTTAATAAACATATTTGTTTTTCTTTACATAATTTTTCAATTGTTTCCAATATTCTCTAATTGTATTGATAGATACTATATGAGAGCTAGCTTGGTATTGAGTTACAGGTGAATGTATTTTGGGTAAAACATTCGTGGACAAACGATTAACCAGAGCACGAACAAGCGATGTCTTATTGTCAACTAATGAGGCAGTCGGAATCTCTCTCATGCTTATCGTGTCTTTTATGTAAGCTTTCCAATCTGGTGCTAATTGTATGGACTCAATATAGGACGAGGCTATCCTTGTTATCTATTAGGATGACAGTTTCTCTAGATTCATCTCGAGTTGTACCCGTCACATTTCTAGATCCGTTGAAACCCGTGGGTAGCCAAGCCATTGCTTTAATAAAAAAGATATACTTGTCAGGGCTACGCTCCCCTGTCTGTCTTCTACTTAGGTTTTTCTTGGGGGGGGGGGGCAAAATTTTCACTTTCTTTCCCATGATCTTATGGGGCTCAATCTCAGTCTACCGATAGTCTTGCCACAGCTTAAGATGAATAAGCATAGTCTATGTATTACAATGTGTTCCAGAAAATTGTACTCACTAAGGCCAAGCACCTGTCAGTCATCAACCTAATGAAATACCATAGGTTTAGTTTATTACAACAATTTATGACGGGATATAAAGGTCTAAATGATATATCTATTTTTAACACAATTAGAAACTTGTCTCCATGGTTGTTTTAGACAAGAAGATTTTCCCTGTGCCCGTGTGTTTTAGTGCTCATAAATATATATATTCGCCTGTACCAGGAGTTCAAAATAATCATTCTCTTAAAAATAAAAATTATATATAGGCCTACATTCGATTGGAAGCAGTCTTCAGAACAATTACGGGGCCTCCGTGGCTCAGTAGGTAGAGCGTTGGACGCTCAATCCAAACAGCCTTCCACCAATGGGTCGCGGGTTCGAATCCCACTCAGTCCAAGAATTGGAAATTTTCTGACTGGGTTTTCACTCGAACGACCTATGTGGGATGGTTGCCAGTTACCAGCGGAAGGTCGTGGGTTTCCTCCGGGCACAGAGCCCGGTTTCCTCCCACAATAAAACTGGCAACGCCGCCATATAAGTGAAATAATCTTGAGCGCGGCGTAAAACACCAAACAATCAATCAATCAGAACAATTACATGAATTCCAGGTACTGATATTCGTCCACAAATTCATATATCATCCATATATGATGCCCATTGCATTGAGATGTCTGTTCCAGAGAATTAACTCTGTTCACTCATACTCAACACGACAATCCCCATTAAACTTATATACCCCCATTTATCTCACTCACGCATATCGTCTATCCATCGGTGTAGAAGGTCCAAAGGTATGGAATAAACTGGCTGCTTCAACAAAGTCAGTACAGTCAATTTCCCTATTTAAAGTGAACACTTTAGGTAAAATACAATATACTTCATCTTAAAGACAATATCTACCTGGTCCCAAAACTTGGTTTATTTATTTTTTATGACTTTCCTACAAGAAGCTATGTTTAATTATTCTCATATGCCTGGTGACTGGATGTCACTGAAACATGTGCACACCTTACAACTGGCAATATGATTGGTTTATGTGACCTAAATACACCAATAGCAGGTTAGCATACCAGGTGTGCACATGTTTCAGTGACATCCAGTCACCTTGACATCTGAGAATAATTAACCATAGCTTCTTGTAGGAAAGTCATAAAAAATAAATAAACCATGTTTTGGGACCAGGTAGATATTGTCTTTAAGATGAAGTATATTGTATTTTACCTAAAGTGTTCACTTTAAATCAATAACTAAGGCTTATTTGCTTCATGGTCTTCAGGCTTAGGATCCCGGTCGTAATGTGTCATTATTTTTTTTTTTCTTATTTTTAAACAATGTTCCTTATATATTGTAAAATCAAATCCGTCTTCACCTCGGCCAGTAAAGCCTTTTGGGTTACATACCACCGATGTTATTTTTCATTAATATGTGTTCTGTTCTAAAATGCCTTGGTGAATAAAACTGAAACTGAAAAACTGCGTCTTCCTTCTTTGCGTTAAAAGTCATGTCTTTCTAAATGATATTAGCATTTCATAAATTTATAATTTTTTTTTCATTTTTTATGTTTTCGTCAGTTGTAAAATAGTTTGATATTTAGTTTCGACGCAATTTGTATTCAGCCCAAAAATACGGTGATTTACCGTATAAAAAGTGCCGACTGTCCGAGACGTATCAAAGGCGATTGACCTTCCAGTTACACTCTGAAACTTCGGAGATTTACGTATGTGAAATACTCTCTGATAGGCTGCAGGTCATTTTGAATGTGGCGACCAAAAAGGTAGCCGTGCAACGTATAATTCCCATACCATGTTAAGAGCCCTACAGAAGAGTCCCTGTGATAATGTAAGGGAGCGGAACACTCGGTTCGTTAACTTCCAGCCTCGATCAGTTATATATTTGAAACACTGGAGAATTCCTGATATGTACCGAAACTGCGTCTATCCACAACATGTGGTTAACCGGGCTAAATAAAATATATAAACAAATATCTTTCTGGATGATATTAGCAGGTAATAAAATTATAATGGTTTTAATTTTCTTTTTTCGTACTTTCGACGCCATTTGTATTCAGCCCAAAAATACGGTGATTTTCCGTATAAAAGCGCAGACTGTCAGAGGCCACTCTGAAACTTCGGCGATTTATGTACATAAAATACCCTCTGATAGACTGCAGGTCATTTTGAATGTGGCGACCAAAAAGGTAGCCGTGATACGTACATGTACAATTTCCATATCTTCTTGAGGGGTCCACAAAAGTGTACCGGGATCATGTAAGGGACCGAAACACTCGGTTTGTTAACTTTCAGCCTCGATCAGTTATATAACTGAGGCACTGAAGGATTCCTGATATGTACCGAAACTGCAGAGGCGTGTTAAAGTCATTAATGACAAAAGTGTAAATTTGACTGTCTCACACATTTTGCAACACGCTTTCAATTATAATACAAGAAAGTGATATCATTAAGAGTGAAAGGGAAATAAAACTGTTAAGTCTTCAAACAGTCACAAAAACTGACGACGACCTCGAAAGTCTGCTGCTCCTAACACTTTCTGAATTGATGATGAGATATGTGTGTAAATCTCAACTGCTGAGATTTGATAACGTTGGCACCCAGCCTTAAGACACCAAGATAAACGTTATTTAATTCCAGCGGTATTTTGCAGCGGGTGCGAGTCAAATGGGCATCTGGTCGAATGGTTTATTGGTTTTACGCTGCACTCAAGATTATTTAACTTATTATTTAACATATGGCGCCGGTGGAAGCTTTAGTGGGGGAGGAAACCGGTTTATTTGCACGCTGGAAATCCCCAACATTAAGCGAGCACCTGGCAACTTTTACACATGTACGCTGATCAAGTGAAAATCCACATAAATTTGTTTTCACTTAGTTAGTCTTAGAGGAATCGAAGCCGCACTGCATCGATGGGAGTCACCGAGGCCCCCTTTGTCGAATGGCCCACTACCAATGAACTATATACGTCGAATGGTAGTCACGCGACTTTTGAGATCTAGCGAGCGCCGCCTTTACAATGAGATAATTAGGCGTTTTCAATCCAAGATGGAGGACGTCGCGCGCGCGCCCATCTCACCGCAATGGCGGTGCTTTTTAAAACATCAGATCCAAACCATCCAATGAGACTTGACCATTCCACGTATAGAGTTCAATGCCTGCTACCATATCGCCCTCCGGTCTCAATCAAATAACCCGACTGTAAAGAATCGCCAGGTTAACTATCTTTTGGAAAGTAGAATTTTTATGTTTTATTTCTAGATCATTCGGTTAGGAACCATTTCGAGAGCGGGCCCATTGCAAAATTCCCTTTCCTCACTTCCACTGCAGATACAAAGCACACATGTTTGGAAAGGGAAACTTTTTGGATTCCATCGCTACAACTGTTTTTTTCTTTTGGATTTAAACTTGAACCCAGGAAGATGTCGTCAAATAACCATTATTCCATTTGTTCCAGCATCGATATGGCCGATGTTTTTCTTCGAATTGCTCACTCTAGTATATTACGCTAAGCTAGTTAGTGGAAAGTCTTAGTTCTTAATCATCCAATGATTCGTACTCGTTTAGGTAAAGAACATGCGAAACATGAATTTGTCTGTTATTAGCATCTTCTGTTCCCGAAAGGGGGATTTCGTGGCACAGCTCGAACACCCATCTGCCCATCTTGCTTAGTTGCCTTCTGCCAGAGAACTCCATGTCTTTCCTTTTCCAGTAGGTCCCGGTTAGTCCAATATGACTTGGCAGCTGGACTGGTAAGAAGCAGTTCGGCGTCCGTAAGGGTTTCTCCCGTATCCAAATACTTCAGAACGGCCTTGAGATCCATATCTTCCTGTTCAGCGACCAGTTCTTCCGCTGAATAGGGGGCAGCGCCAACCCCCCATCGTCTTCACTGCTACGTCCCACACTAGGGCTCGGAGGGTGAGTTTGGCGCGCCTCACTGGGTGGGGAATACGCCAGGGGGGGGTCACATCATCAACGTCTTGGGTAAATCCTCACCAGTTCTGCTGGGCTCGGCAATAGTAATAACATCCTCCACAGGGCAGATCCCCCAATGGTTGGTCCCAGTTTAACTCCTTGCATGGCCCCCAGCTTCCGTCCGTGACAGGCTGTCAGCATTAACATGTTTACGCCCTTGTCGGTGTTGCACCGTCATGTCATACTGACTGAGTTCCTCCAGCCATCTGGCAAGCTGTCCCGTCGGTTCCTTAAAGTTGAGCAGCCACAGAAGGCGGTGGTGATCGGTCCAATGGGTGAAGTGGCGACCCAGAAGGTAATGCCGAAACTGTCGAGTGAATCGGACCCCTGCTAGCAAATCATGTCTCGTCGTACAGTATCTGCGTTGTTCCTATGTTAATGCGAAACTCCCATAGGTCACTACGCGTTCTACCCCTGCCCCAATGGCTTCGTTCGATGCGTCTGTGTCCAGGATATAGAGGAACACGTGGTTGGGGAGAGCCAGAACAGGCGTGCAAGTAAGGGCTCGCTTAAGGCTCTCGAATGCCTCCTGTTGCTCTTCCCCCCAATGGGATGTTATGCGAACCCAAATAACAACAGACACGCCTCAAAAATATTTTATTCAGAGCTAGATTGCGTACCAGAGTGGATCCCAGGCTAAAAAACTTTGAGAAAGTTCTACAAAACCAGAGAGAAAACAATCCGCATTATCGAAAGAATTCATTTCCTAGCATGAAATTCCACACTGAAAACTCCGAGAAATTTCAAAACAACCAGAGAGAAACCAATCCACTACCCGGAAGACAGTGGAACTGAAAAATGACAGAAACAGAAAATCAATAAAAACGGGTAAAACACGGTGTAAATTATTTTTGGAGAATAAAAACAAGATATATCACAATTATTTCCAATACACCAACATTGAACAATTTATATAAATAACTATTTGTCTACTATACAAATTTGTAAATAGGTTCTTGTAGAGTGTTATTTAACGAAATAGGTTTATACCATAGTAATTACAAATTTGACTCAGGTTAGTCGCCTCCTACGATCAAGCTTGCCTGTGAGCTGTGGGCCAATTCTTATCGCCCGGAACCCACACGGGGGCCCGAGGATTAGTCTCCTCTTACGATCAAGCACCTTGGGAAGGCTGAGGGTCTATTCTTATCTCCCCGGAACCCACACGGGGGCTTGCTCGTTGAATAATACTCGTTGGCTAGCTCAATATCAGTAACTAAAACGCTAATCACAAAAACACAGTTTACAGTGGATTTCAAGGCCACTGAATAATATATAACAAACCGTGTCAATACAGTTATATTTGTGTTAAAAATCCATTAGCGTATTCGAACGTGTTTTTCCTACAAGTTCACGCGACTATTGCTGTTGTAGGAGAAGTTAAAAATAAGTAAACATTAAACAACTTGTATGACAATTTACCATCAGTTTATCCAACCCTTTTTCCTTTTAAGTTCTTGACTTGTCATCATCATAACCTAATATTACCTTTCATATTTAAACACTTGGTTAGTTTTCATTTGGATTCTGTCATTCATTTATTCAACATAAAATAGGTCATGTGTTCCCTCCCTAGATTTCCTCTCCTATCTTATATTGTTACCCATCAGTTACTCTAATCTCCTTTTGAATTAAGCTCTTTTATTCAACATATCTTTAGACTTGTTTCTGAGGCTATTGAGAAAGGAAATCTATCCGAAAAGCTTCTAGCAATCCGTATGCGATCCCGTTTTCTGCTAGTCCGGGTTTCTGACTCCAAAGACGGCTTACTGTAAAACGTTGTATATTCATTCATTGATTATTGTATTCACCTTTAAGAAACATAATTTCGGTATATAAAGAATAAGGAGGGCGGAAACAAAGTCCGATGGATTTGTTTTATCCCATTATCATTTTTATAGCCTTTCATTGTTTCTCTTGTTGTTATCCTTTTATTTATGATTTAAGGATTTATGAACAGGTCTTATATCTTGTTTCTAAGCATTTATCGGCTCAATACATACATACATAATTTGATTTTTTGGCGGCTCCATTCTGTTGAATGATGTGCGCCACCATATATCGGCTCAATATATACCTTATAATCTTATGAAAGATGAAATGAAATCAGTCCAGCGTACGCTCTCCTATCGTTTATGTAGACTTGGGTGCAATATGCATATTTTCCGTAACACTCGTTAAACCCGCCAAGTATGACACCATACACGACCTCCGCACTGCATGGCACAGCTCTCAAAATTTGATTTACTTTTCTGTCTGACTTCAAAAGTACACATTTACCAAAGTTGTTCATAAAACCTTTAAGCTCATTTTATGTTTACAGCTATTGCATATTTTTTCTTCCCAATTAATTTTATTTGTCGGATTTTTTTTTTTCCTGCTCTAATTGTACATTAATTTAGCCTATACGTTGGTGCCGTATTAATTCCCGGACTATTTAATCCTCTAACACTTATCTCTAACACCTAGCACCTCTAGTCCCCATCCTCCTCTCCAGTTTTGTCAGCCTATTCCCTGTGAGATATTCAGATGCAGTGAGGTCCCTCGGAGAAGTTAGCGCAACCCTCGAAATAACTTAGCTTATTCTAAATTTTGGAAATTTCGGCACACCTCCGCTAAATGGCATCTTCCTAATGTTATTAAGAAAGTATTATTACTTTACTTGGGGATTCTAATCTATCTAGAATTAACCGTAATCCCCACCCTGATATGCAGGTAGAATGTTTTCCTGGTGCTAACTTCAATTCCTTTCGGACGCTAATTCAAAAGTCTCAAGGTCCCAAACCTGAGAAAGTTATCTTGAATACTGGTAACAATAACAAGACAACTACTGAGTCAGACATTTTGCTAAATCAGATGCCCAATATGATGACAGCGGTTAGGAAGAGTTCTTGCCAACTCACCAGTCTACTTTGTAGAGATTCAGTCATCTACTAAATTACCGGCCAGTGAAGTTTCGAACATGGACCTATATAACTCTGCTGCTTTCACAACGAAGACAGTTATGGTCATACCAAAACTACCCCATTGAAAATTTAAAGTACCAATGGACAAAATTCACTGGACCGAAGATATAACAAATTGCTTGTATACACACTTGATTTAAACTAAATTTGGCATAGGGCATGCCACCTTACTTTCGGCTTATGAAGTAATATTGTTAATCTTAGTAACGAGAAACTCACTACTGATGATATATCTGTACTTAATAGAGGACTTTCTCCAAAACTGATTGGAGTCACGCTCGAGCCAAAACTGATTGGAGTCAGGCTCGAGCCAAAACTGATTAGAGTCAGACTCGAGCCAAAACTGATTGGAGTCAGACTCGAACCAAAACTGATTGGAGTCAGACTCGAGCCAAAACTGTTTGAAGTCAGACTCGAGCCAAAACTGATTGGAGTCAGACTCGAGCCAAAACTGATTGGAGTCAGACTCGAGCCAAAACTGTTTGAAGTCAGACTCGAGCCAAAACTGATTGGAGCCAGACTCGAGCCAAAACTGATTGGAGCCAGGCTCGAGCCAAAACTGTTTGGAGTCAGACTCGAGCCAAAACTGTTTGGAGTCACGCTCGAGCCAAAACTGTTTGGACTCACGCTTGAGCCAAAACTGATTGGAGTCAGACTCGAGTCAAAACTGATTGGAGTCAGACTCGAGCCAAAACTGATTGGAGTCAGACTCGAGCCAAAACTGATTGGAGCCAGGGTGGAGTCAAAACTGTTTGGAGCCAGGGTGGAGTCAAAACTGTTTGGAGCCAGACTCGAGCCAAAACTAATTGGAGCCAGACTCGAGTCAAAACTGATTGGAGTCAGACTCGAGCCAAAACTAATTGGAGCCAGGCTCGAGCCAAAACTGTTTGGAGCCAGACTCGAGCCAAAACTAATTGGAGCCAGGCTCGAGCCAAAACTGTTTGGAGCCAGGGTGGAGTCAAAACTGTTTGGAGCCAGGGTGGAGTCAAAACTGTTTGAAGTCAGACTCGAGCCAAAACTAATTGGAGCCAGGCTCGAGTCAAAACTGTTTGGAGCCAGGGTGGAGTCAAAACTGTTTGGAGCCAGACTCGAGCCAAAACTAATTGGAGCCAGACTCTAGCCAAAACTAATTGGAGCCAGGCTCGAGCCAAAACTGTTTGGAGCCAGGGTGGAGTCAAAACTGTTTGGAGTCAGACTCGAGCCAAAACTGATTGGAGCCAGGGTGGAGTCAAAACTGTTTGGAGTCAGACTCGAGCCAAAACTGATTGGAGTCAGACTCGAACCAAAAACTGATTGGAGCCAGGGTGGAGTCAAAACTGATTGGAGCCAGGGTGGAGTCAAAACTGATTGGAGTCAGGGTGGAGTCAAAGCTGATTGGAGTCAGACTCGAGCCAAAACTGATTGGAGTCAGACTCGAACCAAAAACTGATTGGAGCCAGGGTGGAGTCAAAACTGATAGGAGCCAGGGTGGAGTCAAAACTGATTGGAGTCAGGGTGGAGTCAAAGCTGATTGGAGCCAGGGTGGAGTCAAAACTGATTGGAGCCAGGGTGGAGTCAAAACTGATTGGAGTCAGGGTGGAGTCAAAGCTGATTGGAGCCAGGGTGGAGTCAAAGCTGATTGGAGTCAGGGTGGAGTCAAAACTGATTGGAGTCAGGGTGGAGTCAAAACTGATTGGAGCCAGGGTGGAGTCAAAGCTGATTGGAGTCAGGGTGGAGTCAAAACTGATTGGAGTCAGGGTGGAGTCAAAACTGATTGGAGCCAGGGTGGAGTCAAAGCTGATTGGAGCCAGGGTGGAGTCAAAACTGATTGGAGCCAGGGTGGAGTCAAAACTGATTGGAGTCAGGGTGGAGTCAAAGCTGATTGGAGCCAGGGTGGAGTCAAAACTGATTGGAGCCAGGGTGGAGTCAAAACTGTTTGGAGTCAGGGTGGAGTCAAAGCTGATTGGAGCCAGGGTGGAGTCAAAACTGATTGGAGCCAGGGTGGAGTCAAAACTGTTTGGAGTCAGGGTGGAGTCAAAGCTGATTGGAGCCAGGGTGGAGTCAAAACTGATTGGAGCCAGGGTGGAGTCAAAACTGATTGGAGCCAGGGTGGAGTCAAAACTGTTTGGAGTCAGGGTGGAGTCAAAACTGTTTGGAGTCAGGGTGGAGTCAAAGCTGATTGGAGCCAGGGTGGAGTCAAAACTGATTGGAGCCAGGGTGGAGTCAAAACTGATTGGAGCCAGGGTGGAGTCAAAACTGATTGGAGTCAGGGTGGAGTCAAAACTGTTTGGAGTCAGACTCGAGCCAAAACTGATTGGAGTCAGACTCGAACCAAAAACTGATTGGAGCCAGGGTGGAGTCAAAACTGATTGGAGCCAGGGTGGAGTCAAAACTGATTGGAGTCAGGGTGGAGTCAAAGCTGATTGGAGCTAGATAATACTACAGAACTGAAACTTCCTTTTATTTAGTTTATGTGCAAGGCTAGACACATAATCCTGTAGACTGGTTAAAAGCATACTTGTAGTTGAGTGAAATCAGTATGATACATTCACTATGAACATTTGGTGATATTGGTTAATTATTTTGAAAATTAACTTTGGTAATAATTAACTTGGGAACAATATGAACAACTGAACAATTAACGTTAAATCCACTCTCCAGCTAATAGAGACATTTGGAGGGAGTGACATTTTTCCAGTGACCGTTCAACTTTGAGTTTATCATTTCAATTCCTCATTGTACCAATAAAATAAATGTATGAAAATCACTCAAAAATGATAACTCCGTCTGGACGTTTTTCAATGGCCCTTGAATAGGAATTTAGAATAACCTACATATACATTGTAGCGGTGTCTCCGAAGTGAAAATAGTTGCAACCTCTTCGATAGAAATAAGAATTTCCGCTCGATTCTTAAACCCTGAGATTGAAAAGCTAAGCCTGCACTACATTGAGTTTATATTAGTTATATAGAAAACCTTTTAGTGTAACCTAGAGATAAAAATTCCACTACACGTGCGCTCCCTATTAGCACCTGAATCCAGATACATAACTACTTTTAGTACACATGTTGGTCTAAGAAGATATAAACGTTTAAACTTTGGAATGTCATCGGCGTCTGAAGTTTTTCAAGAAAGTATTCGACGAGTTTTGGAAGGAATACCGGGAACACTCAAATTAAGTGATGACATTATTATATTTGGAAGAACCCAAGCATCACATAACTAAACTCTCAAAGCTGTGTTGCAACGTTTAAGGGATAATAATTTGACTTTAAACAAACCAAAGTGTCAGTTTAACAAAAGAACACTCACTTTTTATGGCTACGTTTTTAGCAGCAACGGACTATCCCCTGATCCAAACAAAGTTTCGGCGTTACATCTGATACAGCCCCCAACCAATGCTACAGAAGTTTTATTCCGGACTATGTTACACTAACAGCTCCACTACGAAAACTTACACAGAAAGAAACTAAATTTGAGTGGACAGCAACACATAATAAAGCCTTAGACAATCTGAAACAACGTTTGAAACATGAAACTGTAAATGCCTACTTTGACTCATCCAAAATTTCTGAATTGACGGTGTATGCTAGCCCAGTTGGATTAGCTGGTATACTTTCTCAACGTGACCCAAACACCATTAAGGTACAAATAGTAGCATACGCTTCTAGAGCTTTATCAAATGTGGAAAAGCGGTATTCACAGGTGAAGCGGGAAGCTCTTTCGATGGTGTGGGCGTGTGAACACTATAACTTTTACCTCAATGGTCCATCATTTCACACCATCACCAATAATAAACCTGTAGAATTGATCTAAAACAACCCAGCTTCTAAATCACCCGCTAGAATTGACCGATGGGCTCTTTGATTAAAGGAATACGATTTCAAAATTACTCATCGTCCGGTAAAGATAACCCAGCTAGTTAACTTTAAATATTTAAAGATAGTTTCTACGATCTTCAACATACTACACCATTTGTGTTTCAGTATAACAAGGCCAGCATCGTTATTGCCAAGATTAAAGTAGAAGAATACAAAATACTTCTAAATAAAATGTCCAGTGGGTTAGAGCGATCATCGTGGGTTCCAATCAAACATTTCTGAGTGGATTTTCACTCAGTCGCCGGATGTTAAAGAATTTCCAGGTACTCGCCGAAGGTCGAGGGTTTTCTTCCGGGCAATGGACCCGGTTTCCTCTCCCACTTAACCTGGCAACGCCGCCATACAAATGAAATAATCTTGAGAGCGGCATAAAACATCAATCAATCAATCTTTCATGGAGGACTGTTTTTCATGACCAATAGAAATTGATTCGAATCCGAAAAGTCAGTGGACATCAATAAAGTAGTAATCGATGATGTCAAAGAAAGTCAGTTACACACCGGTGTCTCCGTATATCAATAAGTCAGGTGACACGTGGCTTAACGAGATACTCTCCTTGTCTTATCGTGTGCCATTGTACTTCAGTAAAATTAATGAGGTTTGGCAAATTAGTTTGTCAACATTTATCATTTTTCTTGGATTTTATTTCAGATTTATATACCTTACAAAT
Organism: Lepidochitona cinerea; assembly: GCA_963971465.1. Lineage (NCBI taxonomy): Eukaryota > Metazoa > Mollusca > Polyplacophora > Chitonida > Tonicellidae > Lepidochitona > Lepidochitona cinerea. The sequence goes on from OZ020560.1 coordinate 1,778,041, forward strand.
GTGTTTGTGTCGTTTGTTACTATTCCAGCTATACCAAGGAGATGGCCTGTTCATTTTGTTTCTTATTTATTAAGACAAGCCTTGCGCATACAGTTATTCGTAGTTTTTTACAATTAAAACCCAATCTACACTGACCGTTATTTCCGTAGATCCTATTTCAGGATATTATATTTGTGTCCGTTGCACATACGACATAGCTGTTATTTGTTCGTGATTGTTTCATTTTAAAACCTCAAACATCATCATATGTTTCAATTTTCACAGTAAAAGACTTGTTGGCAATACCCTGCAAGGAAATCTCCCGTCTAATAATTCTTAATCCAAAACATCGAGATAACCACGTGTTTTTACCACTAGGTTATTTATTTCACCTTCCTTAGAGACCATTTCTATTGTAGGAAAGTCAGTAATTTAAAAAGAGTGGACATTAAGCAACTCATGTGACAATTTTATCACAACTTTAGCCAAACAGTTTTTACAGTTAAGTTGTTGTCTTTTACACATGGGAAATGACATAAATTATTCACAGTAATAAACAAGAACGACTGCACTTTGTCGTCAATATTGCCTCTGTTCTTATCCGCTTCAACTACAATACTTAATCTGACTTCAAACATGTTATTTTCAATATAAATATATATATTGTTTTGTACGCCTGCTTAAATAGAACTAACCAGGCTATAAACAGAGAAATCGCGATTCCATCAATTACTAGTATACCGGCCAAAGCGGACGAGTCATAAATAGTTGATTGAGATATTGTATTCGTCAACTATACTCTCCCACAAAACATGATTTTGTCCCAAAATGTGCGTAGGGAAAAACGTAGGGCAGTTGCACGTGCGAATCACGTCTTATCTTCATGCGGGTTTAATGCGTGTAAAAGAAACACAACCGTTCAATTGAATTCAGTCGTTAAACTGTTTCACGAAGTTGCTACAATATGCCAAGACTACCGCAGCTACCCGGAACGTCGTCATTGGTCGTCTCCTGGCCGGCGAATCACGGAATGCAGTCGCTAGACTTTATAATGTTCACCGGAGCACGATTTCCAGACTGTTGCAACGGCACCAGCAATCCGGTTCAACAGCTGATCGTCAACGTTCTGGCCGACCTAGGATCACATCAGCAGCCCAATATCGCTACATCTGGTTACTTCACCTGCGAAACCGGACCAAAACAGCAACTGAAACAGCATAAAATATCCCAGGTCTCCGTCGAATATCGGCACAGACAGTCAGAAGCCGTCTCCGTCAAAACGGCTTACGCGCCAGACGTCCTTACTTTGGCGTAGTACTAAGACGCCAGCATCGACTTGCAAGGGTAAAATGGTGCAACAGGTTAAGGGACTGGAATCTGCGAAACTGGAGGCGAGTCTGGTTCAGCGATGAATCAAGATTCCAGCTGCAGAGAAGAGATGGTCGTACACGAGTTTACAGACGCCGGAATGAGAGGTTCGCAAGGAACTGCGTCCTTGAGGTCGACAATTTCAGCGGAGGAAGTGTGATGGTGTGGGGTGCCATATTCTGTGCCCGAAAAACTCAACTGGTGCACATTCCCGGCAACCTTAACGCCGTTCGATACACAGATGAGGTTTTGACACCACATATGCTGCCCGTAATAGACCTCCGTAGGGAAATTTTTCAGCACTACAACGATCGGCCGCACACAGCTCGTGCTACTGTTGAATTGTGAATGAACTTTAAAGCCTGAACAAGCAGTCTGCCAAATTTCAGTGCAGTGTGATGCTTATTTCTGTATTAAAAATGATGTTGAAAATTCAAACAAAAATTGGATGTTGCGTTTCTTTTTTGGGTTAGTATATTATATTAGCCATATCTAAACTTGCTGTATTTTTTTTAAACACAATGTTATGCTCCTTACCACGGTCTAAATTTTAATCCTAATGGGTATCTAATTTGTAGAGTGTTAATCCAAAAGGACTCTCTCCCAACGCCAGTGCTTAGTTCCAAAAACTAAAGTAAAACGTAGGATTTTCTCCATTGGCATAATTTCAACACATTTCTTTAAAGTGGAATGCGCTGCGGAATACACTGGCAATTATACCGTTGAAACAGAATCAGCTAATTGTTCGTCAGATATATCAAGAAGTACAAATGTAAGCTTTTCCTTGATATCAGTCTCGATGTACGTTTAGATTGATTTAAAAACATTAACAAAAAATCCAAACTGCACTCATATCCCGGCTATTTGAATCTTGTCTATTATTTATACACATTTTCGGTTTGTATACGGGCTCATGGCTACTTCAAGCTTTATTCTGTTCCCCCAAAAACGTTTAACGATTATTCCAATCGAGATCTCGTGCCATTCTACGAGATCTTCAACACGAGACATGGCTCGAGAGCCGTCGCCCAACATTTTCGCGCATAGTGAACTGTAAGAAACTTACTGCGAATTTATAATGTGTATAATATTCATTTCTCTGTTCTATACTGTTCCCAAACATGTAACCATACAGCAATAACCTGTATCGCAAGGCCTTTGGGCAGAAATACTTGTTAACAAATCAAAAATGAACAGTTGCAGAATGCAACTGATTTTGTGGTGTGCTTCAATTGCGCTTACCCCCCTCCAGGCGAAATCCCATCACGCATTGCTCTTCGCGGGTCTTTTGTATTTTATGTTATTCTTATCCAATCATCTCACTATAGTCCGTCACGTGGGTGTCGTCTGCACTTCCATCCTTGTCCGGTCAACATCGCAGCCATTTTCTATTCGCGAGCGTTAGTTTTGCCCTCCTCCAACCCCTTCTCCACCTTCTTCTTGGTCAATTTATTGTCATAAATTAAATTGTTTAGTGGGGCGGTTCAGCCCCACTTCATTTACACTAGCCAGTAAATTTATTTGAAAATTCCTTTATTTTTATGTCTAATTGGAAATTATTTATTTTATTGGGTATTTTATTTTACATTTAACGTTACCTTTCGCTTTCACGTTTTACTGGACAATATTTAATTAAAAAGTCACTTTGTGGCCTTAGTCAACTCAACATGTCTTTATTGTTTTATTGATGCTAAAGCACAAATATAATCGGCACTACATCAGCTCATAAATACATTCGAAAACAAGATGGCAGCGCCCATGGATGTCAAGGCAAAATATGATATGGACGTCAAGGTATTTCAATGTATTTTATATGTATTAGGAGAGTAGCAATCAATATAACAAAACAGGTTATGGGCGGCTTAAACGTTACCTACCAGAATTATATCGGATATCTCTCTACACAACCGAGTCAACTATCAGTGGCACGTGTCGTTGTTTACAATTTTAAGGACGTCGACAGCAGTGGCCTTTGTGTTCAAGCAACATGTCACTCAATGGTTTTAGAGTTGATATCTTGACGGATGACAGAAGGATCAATCTCTATTTTAGATTGACGATTATGCGTCAAGTTTACATGGTGATTTATGCCACTAGTTAAACTCAGCTTAGAGCTAGGAAAGCCAGTGATGATAAAATCTATCAGGCTGAACTGGTTTATGCCTTGAGCAGTTGCGGCATTGAATGAACGTTTTGCGTTAGAATTTCTGTGAAATCTAAAAACTCTAGACGCCTTTAAATATATGATTCGGATGAAATAAGTGAGCATGGAGAAGTCGGTGGGTAGCCTATCACTTGGTTTGAAGAAAAACTATCCATTGTGTAGCGTACGTCTTACGTAACCGTCATGGCAACCCATAGTCCTACTGCATGTATATATTTTTGAACACTAAAACACACGGGCACAGAGAAAATCTTCTTGTCTAAAATAACCATGGAGACAAGTTTCTTATTATGTTAAACAGGGGCATATCATTTAGACGTTCATACCCAATCATAAGTTTGTTATAATCAACCACAACCCATGATATTTCATTAGGTTGACGACAGACAGGAGTAGAGTTTTCTATGAAAATTACGCAAAAATATATGTAGGCCGTATTGTGAAACAAGCTTCTGGTCTTTAGTGCAGACATAGATATATTATATAGACTGACAGAATGCATAAATCAACTGGCATTTAGTGCAGATGATATATGCGTTAGGCCTACTCTATATGGACGGTAGGTGAGGCAGGGGGATGCGATTTGCTGAATGGATATGTCACCTGGAGCTTGTTTCTCAACGCGAAGTAGCTAAGCTTTTACGTAACTGCCATAGCAACGAATCTCTACAGCATGAGTTGCTGTGACAAGTACGTAAAAACTGTGTGTGATTCGAACCCGCTATACCCAACAATGGAAGGTATTTATTGGACTATCACTTTGTCGACTGAACCAATGAGGCCAACATCGTTGGAAGACAGATGATGTATGTTTAGAAGTTTTTGTCTCCATTTTTTTAGATTGTTTTATATCAAAGATATTGAGCATGAAATAACCGATAAACAAACTAAAAACAGAAAAAAACGGTCAAAAGAGGCAATAGATTAGGAAAAAGCACAAACCTATTGAATTTGATATCACGTAAAAAAATCTTGAACTTTTATAAAAAAAATAACCATTCCATTCATATTTAAGTCGTAGCTCGTCCGTTGTTTAATTATTTATCTAGATTATTTCCATTCCATTACCTGTTGGGTTTTGGAAATGCTGCTGGTTTTCTATAACTGAACCAATCCTCTCAATACTACAATAAAAAGACAGACCTTACAGTTTTAGGAGAAAAATGAACGTCTGCAGAAGTTCCAATTTCGTTTCAACAAAAAATCAAAATCAATACGGAAAGCCCTAATGATTTACTTGTAGAAAATGTCTATTCGCTCCAAGAAACCCAAAGTTAATTGAAACGCCTTGAAGCGAAATACACCGAACTTGATAAAAAAAGCAGCGTTTTAAGCTGTCAAATAAATACGATGGCACTGTGTGATCTAAAAACGAATGGAAAGAAAAATGACGATAATTAAATCAGGACTCCCTGGTTAGTCCCAAAAAAGCATTTTGGCTAAAAAAAATCGATGATTTGTGAATTATTGATCAATGTGGAAACTGCTGTTATTGGGGGCAAACGTTCACTAGCTCAAATATATCGAATGGCAGAAAATAAACGCATGCAATCATGTTACACCTCCTAAGCATTTAGTTTTCTCATATAATTTTTGAAATAAATTCTGTGCGATGCCAGGGATAGTGGGAGAGTCAAACGGGCTCATTGCAATGAGGAAAGTCCGACCTTCAGTGGATACACGACAACCCCTCCGAATACGGCAATTCAATAAAAATCCCCCCCCCCCTTCCAAATACGGCAATTCAGTAAAAATCCCATCTCTCCAAATAGTGCAGTCCAGTGAAAATCCCATCCCTCCAAATAAGGCTATCCAGTGAAAATCTCATCCCTCCAAATAAGGCAGTCCAGTGAAAATCTCATCCCCCCAAATAAGGCTAACCGGTGAAAATCTCATCCCCCCCAAATAAGGCAATCCAGTGAAAATCTCATCCCCACAAATAGAGCAATCCAGTGAAAATCTCATCCCCCAAATACGGCAATCCAGTGAAAATCCCATCCCTCCAAATAGGGCAATCCAGTGAAAATCTCATCCCTCCAAATACGGCAATCAAGTGAAAATCTCATCCCCCCAAATAAGGCTAACCGGTGAAAATCTCATCCCCCCAAATAAGGCAATCCAGTGAAAATCTCATCCCCCAAATACGGCAATCCAGTGAAAATCCCATCCCTCCAAATACGGCAATCCAGTGAAAATCTCATCCCTCCAAATACGGCAATCCAGCGAAAATCTCAACCCTCCAAATACGGCAATCAAGTGAAAATCTCATCCCTCCAAATACGGCAATCAAGTGAAAATCTCATCCCTCCAAATAGAGCAATCAAGTGAAAATCTCACCCTTCCAAATACGACAATCAAGTGAAAATCTCACCCCTCCAAATAAGGCAATCAAGTGAAAATCTCACCCCTCCAAATACAGCAATCAAGTGAAAATCTCACCCATCCAAATAAGGCAATCAAGTGAAAATCTCACCCCTCCAAATACGGCAATCAAGTGAAAATCACCCTTCCAAATACGGCAATCAAGTGAAAATCTCACCTCTCCAAATAAGGCAATACAGGGAAAATCCCCGTGTTGCTTACTGGTGACGGAGATTCGAACACGCGGCGCCTCGAAGGAATCTGTAGTAGAAGTAGATGTTCCCACCGGATGGCCTCAGAAATGCTACGTGATTATACTGCCAAAATAACAGTTTCTTTTGCCTTTTTCATAAACCTGACACATCATTACATTGAACATATTGTTAGAATTCCTGCTTCATACACCAACTCTTTAAAGTGACAAGCCCCGAACCAACAAAACAAGTTAAGAGTTATTGAATGGCTTCCCGAGGGTATGGAGGACGCCTCTCAGAATTTCTTCCATACTCGAGGGAGCCATTCAATAACGTGCTTGTATCATGGAACGAATGATTGACGTTGTCAATCAACTAGCGAGTGTTTAAACGCTGGCTAATCAGAAAGGTTTACAACATTGGCCAAGCTGAAATTTGGTGCAAGGTATTAGTTCAGAATAGAAAATCAAGATGTCCTCGATAGACGCATATAGGCCTATCGAAATGTTTACAAAGATCGTTGCATCACGGTTGCGGCGTTTTTCTTTTGATGAGCAGTCCTCGGCAAATCCGATACCCAATGGACAGAGAGTGGGCGTGGCTTAAAAGCGTTGAATAACTTCCCGATCTGGAAGTTATTGTATGGCTCTCTTAACTGGGTATCACGACCCTCTGAATTCAAATTTTTCCTATGGCAAAAAGAAAAAAAAAAGTGGCCGCGGAAAAGTTTATTTTTCACGGCAAAAGTGATTTTCCCACGGCATTTTTATCCAAACAATTCGCACTGCTCTGTTAACTAAAAAGTGCATTGACAAAAGAAAAAATGTCAAACACTGTTCAAGAAAGATTTTTTTTCAATTTCTTCTTTGATTATCATAGAAACCAGCATAGAGAAAATGCTAACTTTGTCGTCTTACGTCTGACTCTGAACGGCCAATGAGACATAACACTCTGATAACTTCGGGGATTTACGTGCGTGTCAAACACTCTGAAACTTCGGGGATTTACGTGCGTGAAATACCCTCTGATAGACTGCAGGTCATTTTGAATATGGCGACCAAAAAGATAGCCGTGAAGCGTACAATTTTCAAATCATCTTGAGGACCCCACAAAAGTGTCCCCGTGATAATGTAAGGGACCGAAATACTCGGTTTATTAACTTTCAGCCTCGATAAATTATATAATTGAAGCTTTTGAGGATTCCTGATATGTACCGAAACTGCGTCTGTCTACAACATGTGGTTTTCCGGGCTAAATAAAATATATAAACAAATATCTTTCTAAATGATATTAGAATTCAATAAATTTATAATTATTTTTATTTTATTTTTTCGTCTGCAGTGAAAAATTATAATAATTACTTTCGACGCCATTTTTATTCAGCCCAAAAATACGGTGATCTACCGTATAAAAAGCGCAGACTGCCCGAGGCGTGTCAAAGCCGACCGGTAGGAAGCGAAGATAGCCGAAGGGAGTTCCGAGTGCAATCTCATTCTCGCGAGATCCCCTGCTACTACGTGAACGCGACGGACCTCTCAGGCCGTTACAAGCCATTTGCCTTAGTCTGCTAAGGGGAATCCCCTTTTGCCAGAGCTGCGGAGAAATACTCTCACTACAATCACGTGACGTAGACATACAAAATAGCATGTTATACGCTGGCCTGTTCACAATCGCGGAGGGTAGAAATATAGTCCCTGTATTTCCTCAACGCTAATTCAAAACTTAAGGGCGTGTACCAAAAACGAAATACAAGCCAACATATAGAATCGGGTAAAGATCACGTACAAATCAATTTTGGAAGTAAGTTTGATTACCCAAATTTTGGGTAAAATGGCTTGGAACGGCCTGAGAGGTCCGTCGCGTTCACGTAGTAGCAGGGGATCTCGCGAGAATGAGATTGTTCCGAGTGGCGTGTCAAAGCCGACCGGTAGCGGGCGAAGATAGCCGAAGGATGTTCCGAGTGGAGACATAACTGACAGTTGGAGACATTCTGACGCCAGCTACCTGCAGAGTTGAACTTTGTTTCAAAGTTGTGTCAGTGTGGGAATCGAGGTACATTGCATTTCTCCCAAAAAGCAGAACCTTTGACATCATATTCAAATTAGAAATTAAACACTTAATTGTTCAGCTTAGAGTTAGGAAAGCCAGTGGTGATCAAATGTATCAGGCTGATCTTGTTTATGTCTTTAACAGTTGGGGCATTGAAATGATATTTTGTGTTAGAATTTCTGTGAAATCTAAAAATTCTACATGCCTTTAAATATATGATTCGGATGAAATAAGTGAGCATGGAGAAGTCGGTGGGTAGCCTATCACTTGGTTTGAAGAAAAACTATCCATTGTGTAGCGTACGTCTTACGTAACCGTCATGGCAACCCATAGTCCTACTGCATGTATATATTTTTGAACACTAAAACACACGGGCACAGAGAAAATCTTCTTGTCTAAAATAACCATGGAGACAAGTTTCTTATTATGTTAAACAGGGGCATATCATTTAGACGTTCATACCCAATCATAAGTTTGTTATAATCAACCACAACCCATGATATTTCATTAGGTTGACGACAGACAGGAGTAGAGTTTTCTATGAAAATTACGCAAAAATATATGTAGGCCGTATTGTGAAACAAGCTTCTGGTCTTTAGTGCAGACATAGATATATTATATAGACTGACAGAATGCATAAATCAACTGGCATTTAGTTAGAGTTATTGAATGGCTTCCCGAGGGTATGGAAGATATTTTGAAAGGTTGGCCAAGTGCGAAGCACGAGGACACACCTTTCAGAATGTCTTCCATACCCAAGGGAGCCATTCAATAACGTGCTTGTATCATGGTTCGAGTGATTGACGTTGTCAGTCAACTAGCCCGTGTTTAAACGCTGACCAATCAGACAACATTGGCCAAAATGCCACACTGACACAACTTTGAAACAAAGTTCAACTCTACAGGTGGCTGGCGCCAGAATGTCTCCAACTGTCAGTTATGTCTCATTGGCCGTTCAGAGTCAGACGTAAGACGACAAAGTTAGCATTTTCTCTATGCTGGTTTCTATGATAATCAAAGAAGAAATTTAAAAAAATCTTTCTTGAACAGTGTTTGACATTTTTTCTTTTGTCAATGCACCTTTGAGTTAACAGAGCAGTGCGAATTGCTTGGATAAAAATGCCGTAGTGAAATCGCTTTTGCCGTGAAAAATAAACTTTTCCGCGGCAACTTTTTTTTTTTTTTTTTGCCGTGGGAAAAATTTGAATTCAGAGGGTCGTGATACCCAGTCAAGAGAGCCATACAATAACTTCCAGATCGGGAAGTTATTCAACGCTTTTAAGCCACGCCCACTCTCTGTCCATTGGGTATCGGATTTGTCGAGAACTGCTCATCAAAAGAAAAACGCCGCAACCATGATACAAGTGCAGATGATATATGCGTTAGGCCTACTCTATATGGACGGTAGGTGAGGCAGGGGGATGCGATTTGCTGAATGGATATGTCACCTGGAGCTTGTTTCTCAACGCGAAGTAGCTAAGCTGTGACAAGTACGTAAAAACTGTGTGTGATTCGAACCCGCTATACCCAACAATGGAAGGTATTTATTGGACTATCACTTTGTCGACTGAACCAATGAGGCCAACATCGTTGGAAGACAGATGATGTATGTTTAGAAGTTTTTGTCTCCATTTTTTTAGATTGTTATATATCAAAGATATTGAGCATGAAATAACCGATAAACAAACTAAAAACAGAAAAAAACGGTCAAAAGAGGCAATAGATTAGGAAAAAGCACAAACCTATTGAATTTGATATCACGTAAAAAAATCTTGAACTTTTATAAAAAAAATAACCATTCCATTCATATTTAAGTCGTAGCTCGTCCGTTGTTTAATTATTTATCTAGATTATTTCCATTCCATTACCTGTTGGGTTTTGGAAATGCTGCTGGTTTTCTATAACTGAACCAATCCTCTCAATACTACAATAAATAGACAGACCTTACAGTTTTAGGAGAAAAATGAACGTCTGCAGAAGTTCCAATTTCGTTTCAACAAAAAATCAAAATCAATACGGAAAGCCCTAATGATTTACTTGTAGAAAATGTCTATTCGCTCCAAGAAACCCAAAGTTAATTGAAACGCCTTGAAGCGAAATACACCGAACTTGATAAAAAAAGCAGCGTTTTAAACTGTCAAATAAATACGATGGCACTGTGTGATCTAAAAACGAATGGAAAGAAAAATGACGATAATTAATTCAGGACTCCCTGGTTAGTCCCAAAAAAGCATTTTGGCTAAAAAAAATCGATGATTTGTGAATTATTGATCAATGTGGAAACTGCTGTTATTGGGGGCAAACGTTCACTAGCTCAAATATATCGAATGGCAGAAAATAAACGCATGCAATCATGTTACACCTCCTAAGCATTTAGTTTTCTCATATAATTTTTGAAATAAATTCTGTGCGATGCCAGGGATAGTGGGAGAGTCAAACGGGCTCATTGCAATGAGGAAAGTCCGACCTTCAGTGGATACACGACAACCCCTCCGAATACGGCAATTCAATAAAAATCCCCCCCCCCTTCCAAATACGGCAATTCAGTAAAAATCCCATCTCTCCAAATAGTGCAGTCCAGTGAAAATCCCATCCCTCCAAATAAGGCAATCCAGTGAAAATCTCATCCCTCCAAATAAGGCAATCCAGTGAAAATCTCATCCCTCCAAATATTGCAATCAAGTGAAAATCTCACCCCTCCAAATAAGGCTATCCAGTGAAAATCTCATCCCTCCAAATAAGGCAGTCCAGTGAAAATCTCATCCCCCCAAATAAGGCTAACCGGTGAAAATCTCATCCCCCCCAAATAAGGCAATCCAGTGAAAATCTCATCCCCACAAATAGAGCAATCCAGTGAAAATCTCATCCCTCCAAATAGGGCAATCCAGTGAAAATCTCATCCCTCCAAATACGGCAATCAAGTGAAAATCTCATCCCTCCAAATAAGGCTATCCAGGGAAAATCTCATCCTTCCAAATAGGGCAATCCAGTGAAAATCCGCCCCTCCAAATAGGACAATCCAGTGAAAATCCCATCCCTCCAAATAGGACAATCCAGTGAAAATCCCACGCCTCCAAATAGAGCAATCCAGTGAAAATCTCATCCTTCCAAATAGGGCAATCCAGTGAAAATCCCATCCATCCAAATACGGCAATCCAGTGAAAATCTCAACCCTCCAAATAAAACAATCCAGTGAAAATCTCATCCCTCCAAAGAAAGCAATCCAGTGAAAATCTCAGCCCTACAAATACGACAATCCAGTGAAAATCTCATCCCTCCAAATAAGGCAATCCAGTGAAAATCTCATCCTTCCAAATAGAGCAATCCAGTGAAAATCTCATCCTTCCAAATAGGGCAATCCAGTGAAAATCCCATCCATACAAATACGGCAATCCAGTGAAAATCTCAACCCTCCAAATAAAACAATCCAGTGAAAATCTCATCCCTCCAAAGAAAGCAATCCAGTGAAAATCTCAGCCCTACAAATACGACAATCCAGTGAAAATCTCATCCCTCCAAATAAGGCAATCCAGTGAAAATCTCATCCTTCCAAATAGGGCAATTCAGTGAAAATCTCATCCTTCCAAATAGGGCAATCCAGTGAAAATCCCATCCATCCAAATACGGCAATCCAGTGAAAATCTCAACCCTCCAAATAAAACAATCCAGTGAAAATCTCATCCCTCCAAAGAAAGCAATCCAGTGAAAATCTCAGCCCTACAAATACGACAATCCAGTGAAAATCTCATCCCTCCAAATAAGGCAATCCAGTGAAAATCTCATCCTTCCAAATAGGGCAATCCAGTGAAAATCCGCCCCTCCAAATAAGGCAATCCAGTGAAAATCTCACCCCTCCAAATAAGGCAATCCAGTGAAAATCTCATCCTTCCAAATAGAGCAATCCAGTGAAAATCTCATCCTTCCAAATAGGACAATCCAGTGAAAATCCCACGCCTCCAAATAGAGCAATCCAGTGAAAATCTCATCCTTCCAAATAGGGCAATCCAGTGAAAATCCCATCCATCCAAATACGGCAATCCAGTGAAAATCTCAACCCTCCAAATAAAACAATCCAGTGAAAATCTCATCCCTCCAAAGAAAGCAATCCAGTGAAAATCTCAGCCCTACAAATACGACAATCCAGTGAAAATCTCATCCCTCCAAATAAGGCAATCCAGTGAAAATCTCATCCTTCCAAATAGGGCAATCCAGTGAAAATCCCATCCATCCAAATAGGACAATCCAGTGAAAATCTCAACCCTCCAAATAAAACAATCCAGTGAAAATCTCATCCCTCCAAAGAAAGCAATCCAGTGAAAATCTCACCCCTACAAATAAGGCAATCAAGTGAAAATCTCACCCCTCCAAATACGACAATCCAGTGAAAATCTCATCTCTCCAAATAAGGCAATCCAGTGAAAATCTCACTCCTCCAAATAGGACAATCAAGTAAAAATCTCATCCCTCCAAATAAGGCAATCCAGTGAAAATCTCATCCCTACAAATAGGGCAATCCAGTGAAAATCTCATCCCTCCAAATACTACAATCCAGTGAAAATATCATCCCTCCAAATACGACAATCCAGTGAAAATCCCATCCATACAAATAGGGCAATCCAGTGAAAATCTCATCCCTCCAAATACGGCAATCAAGTGAAAATCTCATCCCTCCAAATAAGGCTATCCAGGGAAAATCTCATCCTTCCAAATAGGGCAATCCAGTGAAAATCCGCCCCTCCAAATAGGACAATCCAGTGAAAATCCCACGCCTCCAAATAGAGCAATCCAGTGAAAATCTCATCCTTCCAAATAAAGCAATCCAGTGAAAATCCCACCCCTCCAAATAGGACAATCCAGTGAAAATCTCAACCCTCCAAATAAAACAATCCAGTGAAAATCTCATCCCTCCAAAGAAAGAAATCCAGTGAAAATCTCACCCCTACAAATAAGGCAATCAAGTGAAAATCTCACCCCTCCAAATACGACAATCCAGTGAAAATCTCATCTCTCCAAATAAGGCAATCCAGTGAAAATCTCACTCCTCCAAATAGGGCAATCAAGTAAAAATCTCATCCCTCCAAATAAGGCAATCCAGTGAAAATCTCATCCATACAAATAGGGCAATCCAGTGAAAATCTCATCCCTCCAAATACTACAATCCAGTGAAAATATCATCCCTCCAAATACGACAATCCAGTGAAAATCCCATCCATACAAATAGGGCAATCCAGTGAAAATCTCATCCCTCCAAATACTACAATCCAGTGAAAATATCATCCCTCCAAATACGACAATCCAGTGAAAATATCATCCCTCCAAATAAGGCAATCCAGTGAAAATCTCAACCCTCCAAATACGGCAATCCAGTGAAAATCTCACCCCTCCAAATAAGGCAATCCGGTGAAAATCTCACCCCTCCAAATAAGGCACTCAAGTGAAAATCCCATCCCTACAAATAAGGCAATCAAGTAAAAATCTCAACCCTCCAAATACGGCAATCGAGTGAAAATCTCACCCCTCCAAATAGGGCAATCCAGTGAAAATCTCACCCCTCCAAATAAGGCAATCCAGTGAAAATCTCATCCCTCCAAATAGGGCACTCAAGTGAAAATCTCACCCCTCCAAATACGGCAATCCAGTGAAAATCTCATCCCTCCAAATACGACAATCCAGTAAAAATCTCATCCCTCCAAATAGGGCAATCTATTGAAAATCTCATCCCTTCAAATAGGGCAATCCAGTGAAAATCTCATCCCTCCAAATAGGGCAATCTATTGAAAATCTCAACCCTCCAAATAGGGCAATCAAGTGAAAATCCCATCCCTACAAATAGGGCACTCAAGTGAAAATCTCATCCCTCCAAATAGGGCAATCCAGTGAAAATCTCATCCCTCCAAATAGGGCAATCCAGTGAAAATCTCATCCCTCCAAATACGGCAATCCAGTGAAAATCTCATCCCTCCAAATAAGGCAATCCAGTGAAAATCTCATCCCTCCAAATAGGGCAATCAAGTGAAAATCTCATCCCTTCAAATAGGGCAATCCAGTGAAAATCCCACCCCTCCAAATAAGGCAATCAAGTGAAAATCTCATCCCTACAATTAAGGCTATCCAGTGAAAATCTCATCCTTTCAAATACGACAATCCAGTGAAAATCTCATCCCTCCAAATAAGGCAATCCAGTGAAAATCTCATCCCTCCAAATAGGGCAATCCAGTGAAAATCTCATCCCTCCAAATAGGGCAATCAAGTGAAAATCTCATCCCTCCAAATAGGGCAATCCAGTGAAAATCTCAACGCCTCCAAATAAGGCAATCCAGTGAAAATCTCATCCCTCCAAATAGGGCAATCAAGTGAAAATCTCACCCCTCCAAATAGGGCACTCAAGTGAAAATCTCACCCCTCCAAATACGGCAATCCAGTGAAAATCTCATCCCTCCAAATAGGGCAATCAAGTGAAAATCCCATCCCTCCAAATAGGGCACTCAAGTGAAAATCTCACCCCTCCAAATACGGCAATCCAGTGAAAATCTCACCCCTCCAAATACGGCAATCCAGTGAAAATCTCATCCCTACAAATAGCGCAATCCAGTGAAAATCTCATCCCTCCAAATAAGGCAATCCAGGGAAAATCTCAACCCTCAAAATAAGGCAATCCAGTGAAAATCTCATCCCTCCAAATAGGGCAATCTATTGAAAATCTCAACCCTATAAAAAGGCAAACAAGTGAAAATCTCATCCCTCCAAATAGGGCAATCTATTGAAAATCTCAACCCTATAAAAAGGCAAACAAGTGAAAATCTCATCCCTCCAAATAGGGCAATCCAGTGAAAATCTCACCCCTCCAAATAAAGCAATCAAGTGAAAATCTCATCCCTCCAAATAGGGCAATCAAGTGAAAATCTCACCCCTCCAAATAGGGCAATCCAGTGAAAATCTCATCCCTCCAAATAAGGCAATCCAGTGAAAATCTCATCCCTCCAAATAAGGCAATCCAGTGAAAATCTCATCCCTCCAAATAGGGCAATCTATTGAAAATCTCAACCCTATAAAAAGGCAAACAAGTGAAAATCTCATCCCTCCAAATAGGGCAATCCAGTGAAAATCTCACCCCTCCAAATAAAGCAATCAAGTGAAAATCTCACCCCTCCAAATAGGGCAATCCAGTGAAAATCTCATCCCTCCAAATAAAGCAATCAAGTGAAAATCTCATCCCTCCAAATAGGGCAATCAAGTGAAAATCTCACCCCTCCAAATAGGACAATCCAGTGAAAATCTCATCCCTCCAAATAAGGCAATCCAGTGAAAATCTCACCCCTCCAAATAGGGCACTCAAGTGAAAATCTCACCCCTCCAAATACGGCAATCCAGTGAAAATCTCATCCCTCCAAATAGGGCAATCAAGTGAAAATCCCATCCCTCCAAATAGGGCACTCAAGTGAAAATCTCACCCCTCCAAATACGGCAATCCAGTGAAAATCTCACCCCTCCAAATACGGCAATCCAGTGAAAATCTCATCCCTACAAATAGCGCAATCCAGTGAAAATCTCATCCCTCCAAATAAGGCAATCCAGGGAAAATCTCAACCCTCAAAATAAGGCAATCCAGTGAAAATCTCATCCCTCCAAATAGGGCAATCTATTGAAAATCTCAACCCTATAAATAGGCAATCAAGTGAAAATCTCATCCCTCCAAATAGGGCAACCAAGTGAAAATCCCATCCCTCCAAATAGGGCACTCAAGTGAAAATCTCACCCCTCCAAATACGGCAATCCAGTGAAAATCTCACCCCTCCAAATACGGCAATCCAGTGAAAATCTCATCCCTACAAATAAGGCAATTCAGTGAAAATCTCAACGCCTCCAAATAAGGCAATCCAGTGAAAATCTCATCCCTCCAAATAAGGCAATCAAGTGAAAATCTCATCCCTCCAAATAGGGCAATCCAGTGAAAATCTCACCCCTCCAAATAAGGCAATCCAGTGAAAATCTCATCCCTCCAAATAAGGCAATCAAGTGAAAATCTCATCCCTCCAAATAGGGCAATCAAGTGAAAATCTCACCCCTCCAAATACGGCAATCCAGTGAAAATCTCACCCCTCCAAATACGGCAATCAAGTGAAAATCTCATCTCTCCAAATACGGCAATCAAGTGAAAATCTCATCCCTCCAAATAGCGCAATCCAGTGAAAATCTCATCCCTCCAAATAAGGCAATTAAGTGAAAATCTCATCCCTACAAATAGGGCAATCAAGTGAAAATCTCATCCCTCCAAATAGCGCAATCCAGTGAAAATCTCATCCCTCCAAATAAGGCAATTAAGTAAAAATCTCATCCCTACAAATAGGGCAATCCATTGAAAATCTCATCCCTCCAAATAAGGCAATCAAGTGAAAATCTCATCCCTCCAAATAGGGCACTCAAGTGAAAATCTCACCCCTCCAAATACGGCAATCAAGTGAAAATCTCATCTCTCCAAATAAGGCAATCCAGTGAAAATCTCACCCCTCCAAATACGGCAATCAAGTGAAAATCTCATCTCTCCAAATACGGCAATCAAGTGAAAATCTCATCCCTCCAAATAGCGCAATCCAGTGAAAATCTCATCCCTCCAAATAAGGCAATTAAGTGAAAATCTCATCCCTACAAATAGGGCAATCCATTGAAAATATTATCCCTCCAAATACGGCAATCAAGTAAAAATCTCAATCCTCCAAATAAGGCAATCAAGTGAAAATCTCAACCCTTCAAATAAGGCAATCCAGTGAAAATCTCATCCCTACAAATACGGCAATCCAGTGAAAATCTCATCCCTCCAAATAGGACAATCCAGTGAAAATCTCATCCCTCCAAATAAGGCAATCAAGTGAAAATCTCATCCCTCCAAATAGGGCAATCCAGTGAAAATCTCACCCCTCCAAAACGGGCAATCAAGTGAAAATCTCATCCCTCCAAATAGGGCAATCCAGTGAAAATCTCATCCCTCCAAATAGGGCAATCCAGGGAAAATCTCATCCCTCAAAATAAGGCGATCAAGTGAAAATCTCAGCCCTCCAAATAAGGCAATCCAGTGAAAATCTCATCCATCCAAATAAGGCCAACAAGTGAAAATCTCATCCCTCCAAATAAGGCAATCCAGTGAAAATCTCATCCATCCAAATAAGGCAATCCAGTGAAAATCTCATCCATCCAAATAAGGCCAACAAGTGAAAATCTCATCCCTCCAAATAAGGCAATCTATTGAAAATCTCACCCCTCCAAAACGGGCAATCCAGGGAAAATCTCATCCCTCCAAATAGGGCAATCCAGGGAAAATCTCATCCCTCAAAATAAGGCAATCAAGTGGAAATCTCAGCCCTCCAAATAAGGCAATCCAGTGAAAATCTCAACGCTCCAAATAAGGCAATCCAGTGAAAATCTCATCCCTCCAAATAGGGCAATCCAGTGAAAATCTCAACGCTCCAAATAGGGCAATCCAGTGAAAATCTCATCCCTCCAAATAGGGCAATCCAGGGAAAATCTCATCCCTCCAAATAAGGCAATCCAGTGAAAATCTCATCCCTCCAAATAGGGCAATCCAGTGAAAATCTCATCCCTTCAAATACGACAATCCAGGGAAAATCTCATCCCTCCAAATAGGGCAATCCAGTGAAAATCTCACCCCTCCAAATAAGGCAATCCAGTGAAAATCTCATCCATCCAAAAGGGGCAATCCAGTGAAAATCCCATCCCTCCAAATAGGGCAATCCAGTGAAAATCTCATCCATCCAAATAAGGCCAACAAGTGAAAATCTCATCCCTCCAAATAAGGCCATCAAGTGAAAATCTCATCCCTCCAAATAAGGCAATCTATTGAAAATCTCACCCCTCCAAAACGGGCAATCCAGTGAAAATCTCATCCCTCCAAATAAGGCCAACAAGTGAAAATCTCATCCCTCCAAATAAGGCAATCCAGTGAAAATCTCATCCATCCAAATAAGGCCAACAAGTGAAAATCTCATCCCTCCAAATAAGGCCATCAAGTGAAAATCTCATCCCTCCAAATAAGGCAATCTATTGAAAATCTCACCCCTCCAAAACGGGCAATCCAGTGAAAATCTCATCCCTCCAAATAAGGCCAACAAGTGAAAATCTCATCCCTCCAAATAAGGCAATCCAGTGAAAATCTCATCCATCCAAATAAGGCCAACAAGTGAAAATCTCATCCCTACAAATAAGGCCATCAAGTGAAAATCTCATCCCTCCAAATACGGCAATCTATTGAAAATCTCACCCCTCCAAAACGGGCAATCCAGGGAAAATCTCATCCCTCCAAATAGGGCAATCCAGGGGAAATCTCATCCCTCAAAATAAGGCAATCAAGTGAAAATCTCAGCCCTCCAAATAAGGCAATCCAGTGAAAATCTCAACGCTCCAAATAAGGCAATCCAGTGAAAATCTCATCCCTCCAAATAGGGCAATCCAGTGAAAATCTCAACGCTCCAAATAGGGCAATCTATTGAAAATCTCATCCCTCCAAATAGGGCAATCCAGTGAAAATCTCATCCCTCCAAATAGGGCAATCCAGTGAAAATCTCATCCCTCCAAATAAGGCAATCCAGTGAAAATCTCATCCATCCAAATGGGGCAATCCAGTGAAAATACTATCCCTCCAAATAGGGCAATCCAGTGAAAATCTCATCCCTCCAAATAGGGCAATCCAGTGAAAATCTCAGCCCTCCAAATAGGGTAATCCAGTGAAAACCTCATCCCTCCAAATAAGGCAATCCAGTGAAAATCTCATCCCTCCAAATAGGGCAATCCAGTGAAAATCTCATCCCTCCAAATAGGGCAATCCAGTGAAAATCTCACCCCTCCAAATAAGGCAATCCAGAGAAAATCTCACCCCTCCAAATAGGGCAATCCAGTGAAAATCTCATCCCTCCAAATAGGGCAATCCAGTGAAAATCTCATCCCTCCAAATAGGGCAATTCAGTAAAAATCTCACCCCTCCAAATATGGCAATCAAGTGAAAATCTCATCCCTCCAAATATGGCAATCCAGTGAAAATCTCATCCCTACAAATAGGGCAATCCAGTGAAAATCTCATCCCTCCAAATACGGCAATCCAGTGAAAATCTCATCCCTCCAAATACGGCAATCCAGTGAAAATCTCATCCCTACAAATAGGGCAATCCAGTGAAAATCTCATCCCTACAAATAGGGCAATCCAGTGAAAATCTCATCCCTACAAATATGGCAATCCAGTGAAAATCTCATCCCTACAAATAGGGCAATCCAGTGAAAATCTCATCCCTCCAAATATGGCAATCCAGTGAAAATCTCATCCCTACAAATAGGGCAATCCAGTGAAAATCTCATCCCTACAAATAGGGCAATCCAGTGAAAATCTCATCCCTACAAATACGGCAATCTGTGAAAATCTCATCCCTCCAAATACGAAAATCTATTGAAAATCTCAACCCTATAAATAGGCAATCAAGTGAAAATCTCATCCCTCCAAATAGGGCAATCCAGTGAAAATCTCAACCCTCCAAATAAGGCAATCAAGTAAAAATCTCAACCCTCCAAATATGGCAATCCAGTGAAAATCTCATCCCTCCAAATACGGCAATCCAGTGAAAATCTCATCCCTCCAAATAGGGTAATCCAGTGAAAACCTCATCCCTTCAAATACGGCAATCAAGTGAAAATCTCATCCCTCCAAATATGGCAATCCAGTGAAAATCTCATCCCTACAAATAGGGCAATCCAGTGAAAATCTCATCCCTCCAAATAGGGTAATCCAGTGAAAACCTCATCCCTTCAAATACGGCAATCAAGTGAAAATCTCATCCCTCCAAATAGGGCAATCCAGTGAAAATCTCATCCCTCCAAATAGGGTAATCCAGTGAAAACCTCATCCCTCCAAATAAGGCAATCAAGTGAAAACCTCATCCCTTCAAATAGGGCAATCAAGTGAAAATCTCATCCCTCCAAATACGGCAATCCAGTGAAAATCTCATCCCTCCAAATATGGCCATCCAGTGAAAATCCCATCCCTCCAAATAGGGCAATCCAGTGAAAACCTCATCCCTCCAAATAGGGCAATCTGTGAAAATCTCATCCCTCCAAATAGGGCAATCCAGTGAAAACCTCATCCCTCCAAATAAGGCTATCCAGGGAAAATCTCATCCCTCCAAATAGGGCAATCTGTGAAAATCTCATCCATCCAAATACGGCAATCCATTGAAAATCTCATCCCTCCAAATAAGGCAATCCAGGAAAAATCTCATCCCTCCAAATAAGGCAATCCAGGAAAAATCTCATCCCTCCAAATAGGGCAATCCAGTGAAAATCTCATCCCTCCAAATAGGGCAATCCAGTGAAAACCTCATCCCTCCAAATAAGGCTATCCAGGGAAAATCTCATCCCTCCAAATAGGGCAATCTGTGAAAATCTCATCCATCCAAATACGGCAATCCATTGAAAATCTCATCCCTCCAAATAAGGCAATCCAGGAAAAATCTCATCCCTCCAAATAAGGCAATCCAGGAAAAATCTCATCCCTCCAAATAGGGCAATCCAGTGAAAATCTCAACCCTCCAAATAGGGCAATCCAGTGAAAACCTCATCCCTCCAAATAAGGCTATCCAGGGAAAATCTCATCCCTCCAAATAGGGCAATCTGTGAAAATCTCATCCATCCAAATACGGCAATCCATTGAAAATCTCATCCCTCCAAATAAGGCAATCCAGGAAAAATTTCATCCCTCCAAATAAGGCAATCCAGGAAAAATCTCATCCATCCAAATACGGCAATCAAGTGAAAATCTCATCCCTCCAAATACGGCAATCCAGTGAAAATCTCACTCCTCCAAATAGGGCAATCCAGTGAAAATCTCACTCCTCCAAATAGGGCAATCAAGTGAAAATCTCATCCCTCCAAATACGGCAATCAAGTGAAAATCTCATCCCTCCAAATACGGCAATCCAGTGAAAATCTCATCCCTCCAAATAAGGCAATCCAGTGAAAATCCCATCCCTCCAAATACGGCAATCCAGTGAAAATCTCATCCCACCAAATACGGCAATCCAGTGAAAATCTCATCCCTCCAAATACGGCAATCCAGTGAAAATCTCATCCCTCCAAATACGGCAATCCAGTGAAAATCCCATCCCTCCAAATAAGGCAATCTAGTGAAAATCTCGACCCTCCAAATAAGGCGATTCAGTGAAAATCCCATCCCTCCAAATAAGGCAATCTAGTGAAAATCTCGACCCTCCAAATAAGGCGATCCAGTGAAAATCTCGACCCTCCAAATAAGGCGATTCAGTGTAAATCTCATCCCTCCAAATAAGGTGATTCAGTGAAAATCTCGACCCTCCAAATAAGGCGATCCAGTGAAAATCTCGACCCTCCAAATAAGGCGATTCAGTGAAAATCTCGACCCTCCAAATAAGGCGATTCAGTGAAAATCCCATCCCTCCAAATAAGGCGATCCAGTGAAAATCTCGACCCTCCAAATAAGGCGATTCATTGAAAATCCCATCCCTCCAAATAAGGCGATCCAGTGAAAATCTCGACCCTCCAAATAAGGCGATTCAGTGAAAATCTCATCCCTCCAAATAAGGCAATCCATTGAAAATCTCAACGCTCCAAATAGGGCAATCCAGTGAAAATCTCATCCCTCCAAATACGGCAATCCAGCGAAAATCTCAACCCTCCAAATACGGCAATCAAGTGAAAATCTCATCCCTCCAAATACGGCAATCAAGTGAAAATCTCGACCCTTCAAATAAGGCGATCCAGTGAAAATCTAACCCCGCCAAATAGAGCAATCCAGTGAAAATCCCATCCCTCCAAATAAGTCAATCCAATGAAAATCTCATCCCTCCAAATAAGACAGTCCAGTGAAAATCTCACCCCTCCAAATACGGTAATTCTCCCACAGCTCCCACCGGATGGGCTCAGATAGGCTACGTGATTTTACAGTCAAAGTTTCTTTTGCCCTGTTCAAAAACCTGACACATAATTACATTAAACATATTGTTAGAATTCCCGCTTCATACTCCAAACCATTAAAGTGACAAGCCCGGAACCAAGCAAAACGAAGATCGTTAGAATCAGTGCTATTCAAATGTTGTCAATGGGGACTTCCCTAGCTCCCACGGACCAGACGGAGTTTTATTTGGGAATTATTACAGATATCAGTATTGTAGATTTCCATAATTTTACTTATTTGATTGTTTTCGTAAATCGTCTATTCATTTATAGATCCTTCTGGTGACAATGGCATATTTAGTGGAAACTTGGTTTTGAGACCACAGATTATGTATCTCAAAGACAAGAGATCCCTTAAAGGGATCTTAACGCCCGCCGTCATCTTTCCATATTAAAGATTGTTACAGCAATAGCTGGATATAGGAATTGGGGACGACAGTGCATTTAATGCATATATACTTAGCGCCATTTAAAACGCACAACCCAAAGAATGTAAAATATTTTGAGAAATGTAAAGTGTAAAATATTGTAAGTACTCTTAAATTGAAGAACAAGGCATTGGTCACAATGAGACAAAGAATTGACAATATGTGAAACCCTGGTGACTTTTATTCCTTGCAAACAAATTGTTGATACAGAAATTGAAATCATTCAATAATGGGTATGTCCACTTCGGGCATCAACGCAAGCAGTACATCTGCGAAGCAAGGACCTGAAGAGTGTGGCTATTCAGTGCTGTTCCTGCACTACCTGGATCAAATCACGTCGGTTGCGTGGCCTGGGTTGACGTTGTACAACGGCATTCTTAAGCTGGTCCCACAAGTGCTTTATGGGCGATAGATCGGGGGAGTAACTGGCCATTCCATGATGTTCACATTATTCTGTTGCAAGAAGTCTTGCAACCTTGCAGAGTGTGGGCGCGCATTGTCTTGCTGAAACGTCGTGAGGCCAGCATTGGCTAGGAGGAATGGAAGCAGCACAGGTCGAAGGATGTTATCCACTTAACCCTGAGCATCCAGGCTGCCATCAACAATGCCAAAGGGAGTTCGTCTGCGAGAAGTGATGCCTCCCCACACCATAACACTACATCCACCCCAGCGATTTCCTTCCCTCACACATGCATTTGCGAAACGTTCACCACGTCTGCGCCACACACGTTGACGTCGGTCAGGACGATCAAGGCAGATACGAGACTCGTCAGAGAAAAGGACAGAGTTCCAATCATTGATACGCCATCTCTGATGATTTCGAGCCCATCGTAAACGGTTTTGGCGTGTGGCGGGTGTCAATATGGGCCCTCGGTAGGGGATGCGTGCATGCATCTGTATCTGTTGGAGACGGCGTCGGATGGTGCTGAGGCTTACCCTGAAAACGTACGGTGCATAACTAGACCATAGGGTCATAATGTATGTACAGTTTGATTAATATCGGAAAGTAAGTTTTCGTAAAATAAAGGTAACAAAGAAAAACAACATCGCACCCTTGCCCCTGCTGAATATCGGACTGATAGTTTTCTTGGAATAAAGGAAACAACAACAAAAAACATAGCCCCCTGGTGGTCATATTGTACATGCAAATGAGATGAAAATGTATGATGCACAACTGGACCATAGGGTGATGATGTATGCTAAGTTTGATAAAGATTGGACTGGTAATTTTTTGGGAATAAAGGTAACAAGCGAAAAGTCAACGGACGGACGACGGAAAAGCGATTTGAATAGCCCTCCATCAGAATGATGGCGGGCTAAAAATCAAGCGTGTATCATAAGAATCACACCTTTAACTTTAACGATTTGCAAAGAATGTCGAAAAACGCATGAAAACTGTCAAAACACAAGGAAAACTTTTCCACCGCGGAGAAAAAGTTGTCACCGCAGAGAAAACTTTTCTCATCAGTGTAAACATTTCCACCGCGGTAATAAATCATATGTCTAAAAATAATGAAACAGGCTTCGGGTTATGTTTGATTTTACTGCACTAAATTAGGAAAGAAAGGCAAAATAGGTCTACAGTAGATTATGTTTTTAATGAGCAATGATTGACAATTGTATACAAAAATACCTGGCTTTAAGGACCAAACTTCAGTAAAGATTTTTCATAAAATAATTTGAGGAAAACGATGATTGTGACATGGATTTTAAAAAGATATTTAAAAAAAAACAATAAATTAAGATAAGAGAATAAAACAAAAGTTGTGAATGTCCTGATAAAACCAGAAGTACATGAAATATTAGTCATGAAAAGCATGGGACACTTTAAGATAAATAGATTTCTTAAACAAAAATGTTTAATACTTTTCTTCTTTCTTATTTACACAATTTGATAAAATTAGATTTTTTTTCCAGATATTTTCAAATTAACTGTATATCTTTAAGTCTACGATCTGAAGCACTTTTTACGCTGACATTGCACAAATGGTTTAAGCCGCTAACTTCTCTGGCTCCCATGCAGCTAGGAGATCGAGTTATTTGGGAATTCAAATCTTTCAATGGCATTTAGAAGTTGAAAGGTTACAATAAAGTGAGTAATTACTTATGGATAACAGCTTCTTGGTTTATTGGGTGACGACATTTTGATGTAGTTCTTACATCGTTATCAAAGTCAATCGACTTTGACATTGACTTTGATAACGATGTAAGAACAACATCAAAATGTCGTCACCCAATAAACCAAGAAGTTGTTATCCATAAGTAATTCTTCACTTTATTATTTGGGAATTCCTTTGTCTTTTTTGTTATTATTAAGATATCTGACCTGTTCATACAAATACAAGACAAGAAACATTGCAGCAGAAAATTGACTTGCTGTGCTTCAGTAAGGTGAAGAATTACTTATGGATAACAACTTCTTGGTTTATTGGGTGACGACGTTTCGATGAAGTTCTTCCATCGTTATCAAAGTCAATGACAAACAACAAAAATTATTCCTTTATTTAGCAACAAGAAGAAGAAGTTGTTATCCATAAGTAATTCTTCACCTTATTTATAAATTCCATGTTACTTGTTGAATGTTCATTATGCTTGATAACGGTACTAGAATCTGGACCAAAACGTCGCTTTACAAATAAACAGAAGTTGCAATCCATAAACCTCTTGAGTTAATATTGTTACCTCAACTTCTAAATGCCTCTTAAATAACTTATTGTAACCTTTCAACTTCTAAATGCCATTGAAAGATTTGCTGTACTTCATCTGACATTATTTTCTACAAATCTGAAGGTCAAGGAAAACCCACAACAGACTTGGGTGGTATGTCCCTTTAACACAAAACCAAACACCTTTACTCAAAGGTGAATATAAAATCACAAAACCTTGGAATATTTTGACAAATTATGGTAATTACAAATATAAGTAATATGGTAATTGATTTATAACATTAAAGCATTTTCAACATATTGTACAAATGTGAATGTTACATTATTTTCATCTAATTGTCTACGCTCGAACGACCTATGTGGGATGGTTGCCAGTTACCAACGGAAGGTCGTGGGTTTCCTCCGGGCATAGAGCCCGGTTTCCTCCCATAAAAAAACTGGCAACGCCGCCATATAAGTGAAATAATCTTGACCGCGGCGTAAAACACCAATCAATCAATCTAATTGTCTTACAGTATGAGTTTTCAAAATGCGTGAAATCTGATAAAACATGATTATACTGTCACTTGGTGGAGGTAGATTTTACAGTGCATATAAAGTGTGTTGAAATCCTTCTCAAACAGTTGGTGGTTACAAATGATTACAACTTTATCAGCCTGATATATCTATACAAATCTTAACGAAAGAAAACATATATAAATAAAGCCACAAAAAAAGCGACCTATTTTATAATACAGTGATAGGTTTACCAATTTGTTAATTTGTCAATGAAAACATTTTGGCTAATATTTTTGTTTGATATATTCTCAAAAGTGTTTCAAATCTGAAAAAAGATTTCCCTGATGTTGATTGCAGCTTCCTATAAACTAATGTATTAGTTAACTATAGTTTGATTCTCAATCAATCACTATTACATTGTACCTCATTACTGGTAATACTATGAACAAGTGTTTGATTAACAGGTACCATAAAGTGAACAATTACTTATCTATTACTTAACTATTAATAACAAGAGGTTGTTCTATTCTTATTATCTCATTACAGGTAATAATATGGACAAGTGTTTGATTAGCAGGTACCATAAAGTGAACAATGATCTACCTATTAATAACTTCTTGGTTAATTGGAATCTCACCCAATAAACCAAGAGGTTGTAGTCTTCTTCACATTACTATTTATGCTTAAAATCCTGAAGATAACTTCTCAATAACAAAATAGGTTCCATAAAATGTCAATTACCAAGAGTAATAAACATCTCTTCTAATACTTTACATAGATATATAAAATCTTTAATATCTACAAAAAACACATCTCTATATAATTGAGATAAATAAAACATTGAAATAATTTTAACACGGTGTTAAAAAATAATAATTTTCCAACAGGAAATATTTAAACATTTGTAATAAAAAATTGTTGTCTGGAATATTGTGTGTTTGTTAATTTAAGGTGCATGCTGATTTATCCAGCCTCACAAGGAATATCCAAGATACATACATGTAGCTATTTGAACAGCATAAAGATATATCCACACAGAACTTAAATATGATATACGTAGTAAAATAACCAAATAACTGAAATGATCTTGAGTGTGGCAAAAAAAAAAACCATCTATCAATCATTTTGCTTATTGTAGGACAAGTAACTAATGGTGTTTTATGGCTATATCAGATATCAGATACATTAAACAATCAATAAACAGTAATTCTACCCCTCCTGCATGTGCGTGCCGTGTGCAAATATACATGTTAAGTAGAGATGACTTTTCAAACGACATCGAGTCTGTAGTGCATCATCGGCTGCCGGCTGGTAGGTTTACCTACCCCGGAAGAAGTGATATTTTGCTTGTTATCATACAAAATGAAGGATTTAACCTGATAATGTTGTGAGTGTGGTTATATTCTGTCCTTTTCTATTGAAAACTGGGCTGTCATGAACGTATATAGTCATCAAAGGGTTGATTTCACAACATTTCCCCCGATAGCGTCGTCAGCAACCCAGCCTGTCAAAGCGGTAGCCATATTGACATTATGTCATTTTGCTTCAAAATATCTGGGTCAACCGTTGCACGTGACCAAAGCTTATCGTTGATTGGTTAAAAGTTCCCACTCTGCCCGAGGGAGGGAAAAGGAACGGCAATCAACAACAGGTCACTTTTTCCTCATTTTTCTCAATTATCGGGGTAGAATCGACTTTAATACCTTCGTCTTGGTGTTTATTGCATAACCCGATACCGCTGAACGTTGGTTCGCACCTCGTCAAACCCCTCGAATGCTGCGCATTCTCGTGGTTTGACTCGGTACGAACCAACGTTCAGCGGTATCGGGTTACGCAACAAACACCCCTACGGCGGTATTAAACCCTTAAATAACTCAACATTTAGAATCTAGGGAAAATAGCAAATTTTGGCAGGTCAAACCACTTAAATACCTCTTCTTGTACCTCTGGACCTTTACACACATTTCACAATTAAAGTTTGATTTATAAGGATCCCTGGGTTTTACTTTGTCTATGGATAATGATGGATATAAAGTGGCCTTCATATCACTAAGTAGTAACAAAATGGCAGGATCTAAAGGGAAGTAATTCTGTCAATAAATACATGTAGATGTATTTGGAAACAATGTTGTGAATATTAGAGTTATAAAACCTTGCATGAAACAATATCATAGCACTCTGAAATGTATATTGGTACTATGGATTTGAATTTTGATATTTGGAGGGAGTTTTGTATGTGTCACCTTGGCAGTTTTCATCTTGCTGTTGTTGTTGAAGTCCTGTATCTACCTTTCTGCCTTGCTCATTTTGATTTTCTTCATTTGGAACAGGTCCTTGTTTAACTTGAGGACCATCCCTTGGTTGTCGATCGCGAACATTCACATTTTCATCTTGTTTAACTTGACCATCCCTTGGTTGTCGATCGCGAACATTCACATTTTCATCTTGTTTAACTTGAGGACCATCCCTTGGTTGTCGATCACGAACATTCACATTTTCATTGACTATATTCTGATCTCCCTGAGCATGGTTTAGGATTTTGGTTTCACTGATCCCTTCAGCTTGTCGTGCATCAATGTTTCTGTTTTCTTCTATCAGGTGTGTATCCATTTTGGTGTTTTTGTCCAGATTATTTTTGGGTGCTATGATAGGATCTACAGAGTGGTCGCCATCATAGAGGATGAAATCGTCCGGTGGTTTGTTGTCGGTTGTGTTTATCCCTATTATGGTTAGAATCTCATCCAGTTTGGTCATGTAGTCATTGTGGCCTGATACCTACACAATCATAATTACACACAATCATAATTACACGCAATCATAATTACACACAATCATAATTACACGCAATAACAATTACACGCAATAACAATTACACGCAATCAAAATTACACGGAATCAAAATTACACGGAATCAAAATTACACGCAATCATAATTGCACGCAATCATAATTACACACAATCATAATTACACGCAATCATAATTACACGCAATCAAAAGTACACGCAGTCAAAATTACACGCAATCAAAATTGCACGCAATGAAATCAAAATTGCACGCAATCATAATAATTGCACGCAATCATAATTGCACGCAATCATAATTGCACGCAATAACAATTACACACAATCAAAATTACACACAATAACAATTACACACAATCAAAATTACACATTTCATATTCAATGAACAATATAAAGAAGTGAACAGAAATGGAAGTGAGACAAAAAAGTTAAAGATTCGTTTAAGCTGAGGTAAAGATTAAAGTAAATGGCTTGAGAAAGAAAATAAGAGTAAACATACAATTGTACAGGCTGAGGAGGAAGAGAAGACAATGAAGGGAGACAACCTACCACATTACTAAGATCAAAGTTGAA
Organism: Lepidochitona cinerea; assembly: GCA_963971465.1. Taxonomy (NCBI): domain Eukaryota; kingdom Metazoa; phylum Mollusca; class Polyplacophora; order Chitonida; family Tonicellidae; genus Lepidochitona; species Lepidochitona cinerea. Next base: position 1,807,106 of record OZ020560.1, read on the forward strand.
CATTCTCCTATTCTCCCATCTTACAGAATGTAAACCTGCTATTTTGATTTGGGCTGATGATGTTCTGTAGAGGAATTTCAACAACCAGTCACCCCTGTAACAACAACAACATCGTTATTTTGATTAATATATTCTTATAAATGATGACTAATGGGCCAAGGGGATAATTCCATTGGTTGACTCATTGGAGAACTATAACATGACCATACATGGTAGTATCAACATTTACGGTTACCTATTCTTAGAAATGACGACTGGAAGTCTAGAGAATAATTCTAAAGGTTGCCGCATTGTCTGTGTACCTCATGTTCTGATTAACCTTCATGTATACATGTACAATACAATGGCTTGAGAACTTTCAGAGTTCTAGGAACTTCACCTTGACGTCCATTGATAGGAAAGCTATCCATGGGTGTTTAGAGGCAATTCAAGAAGACAAAGGAGCTGGTTAGTTTGATTGGAGCTGGAGCTTCTGCATAACAGCTAGGGCATAAAGATAAGCTGTTTTCTAATTTTGTTTTATAATTACATTTCCATAGCAATTAGTCATCAACTAGGGGGTTGGAGCATTTTGTTGGGAATGCTACCAACACCCCTGATATCATGGCTGAGTAGATTTTCAAATTACGTATTATTTTCATTTTGACATGGTGAATTTGGTGAGGCCCCTTTAACCCCATCTCTTTTGTGGACTGCCTAGTTGGCATTAAGGACAGGGTGCCATGTTGGCACAACAGGTTGGGGGGGGAAAGGCAAGCAGGCACCTCTGTTGATGTAAGAACATCAGTACCTGTATTAAACCAACCTACATCAGCTGATTGTATTAAAACTCAGTCAAAATGTATACATTGTTTGGTGGTCGAGTCGGATTAGAAGCCAAAACCTCCCAATGGAAGATAGGCCTACGCCCACACAAGAAAACAAGCTGCAATCATCATCAGGGAAATTACTGAATTAGTAATCGTGAGTTCGATCCTAACCCTGGCCCAGATTTTTTTCCCGGGTCAATAAGTGTTGGTTATTTACTAATTCACACAAGACACATGAGACGATAAGAGTTGACCTACCTACTGAAGCCATTTATGATTTTCCCTGAGACGACTCTGGCAAACGGCGCCCAGTGTTTGGAACTTCCCGAGACAGGAGCCCCCAGTAATACCACATCTTCTATTATACCTTCACAGCCTATAGAATCAACATGGGCATTATGATGGTATCACAAATTTGTGTATATTGATGTTTGGATATAGATAAACTGACCTGATAAAAAAGTGATGTCTGTGCAAAGTTAACTCCCTTTGCAACAGACAGGCGTTGACTATTAAAGGAGGAGTTTCTAAAGCTACATGTAAACTTAGGGGGGGGGGGGGGGCTGTCTTAAATGGTTAGAATGTTACGTGACTGATTACATCTTGTGGGGAATAGTGACAGGTAATTGGGCCATAACTTGATTATTTTACAGGGAATATCAAAGAAAAACGAGTAGGGTCTAAGGAATACCAGACATACAATATGCCAAGTCATGTCAACCATTAAAACTGATGTCATGTGAGATTGTCACCTTTTCTTTTAGAGAGTTCCTCCAGACAGCAGAAGATAACTCTTGCTCCCAGACTATAACCTATCAAAGTAACAGGTCTGTGGCCCTACAAAATACAGAACAAAACATTCATTGAATTCATACGGAGAAATAATCAAATGAGAATTAAATGAATAACAATGTTATGGTAAATGAATATTGAATAAAGAACAATGCTGTGACAAATGAGTATTCAATAAAGAACAATGTTGTGAGAAATAAATATTGAATGAAGAACAATGTTGTGACAAATAAATATTGAATGAAGACCAATGTTGTGAGAAATAAATATTGAATGAAGAACAATGTTGTGACAAATAAATATTGAATAAAGAACAATGTTGTGACAAACGAGTATCCAATGAAGAACAATGTTGTGACAAATGAGAATTAAAATGAAGAACAATCTTTTGACAAATGAGTATTGAATGAAGAACAATGCTGTGACAACTGATTATTGAATGAGGAACAATCTTTTGACAAATGAGTATTGAATGAAGAACAATGCTGTGACAACTGAGTATTGAATGAGGAACAATGTTTTGACAAATGAGTATTGAATGAAGAACAATGCTGTGACGAATGAGTATTGAATGAAGAACAATGTTTTGACAAATGATTATTGAATGAGGAACAATCTTTTGACAAATGAGTATTGAATGAAGAACAATGCTGTGACAATGAGTATTGAATGAAGAACAATGTTGTGACAAATGGTTATTGAATGGAGAACAATGTGACAAATGAGTATTGAATGAAGAACAATGTTGTGACGAATGAGTATTGAATGAGGAACAATCTTTTGACAACTGAGTATTGAATGAGGAACAATCTTTTGACAAATGAGTATTGAATGAAGAACAATGTTTTGACAAATGGTTATTGAATGGAGAACAATGTGACAAATGAGTATTGAATGAAGAACAATGTTGTGACGAATGAGTATTGAATGAGGAACAATCTTTTGACAAATGAGTATTGAATGAAGAACAATGCTGTGACAACTGATTATTGAATGAGGAACAATCTTTTGACAAATGAGTATTGAATGAAGAACAATGTTTTGACAAATGAGTATTGAATGAAGAACAATGCTGTGACAATGAGTATTGAATGAGGAAGAATGTTTTGACAAATGAGTATTGAATGAAGAACAATGCTGTGACGAATGAGTATTGAATGAAGAACAATGTTTTGACAAATGAGTATTGAATGAAGAAAAATGCTGTGACAAATGATTATTGAATGAGGAAGAATCTTTTGACAAATGAGTATTGAATGAAGAACAATGCTGTGACAACTGAGTATTGAATGAGGAACAATGTTTTGACAAATGAGTATTGAATGAAGAACAATGCTGTGACGAATGAGTATTGAATGAAGAACAATGTTTTGTCAAATGAGTATTGAATGAGGAACAATGTTTTGACAAATGAGTATTGAATGAAGAACAATGCTGTGACAACTGAGTATTGAATGAAGAACAATGTTTTGACAAATGAGTATTGAATGAAGAACAATGTTTTGACTAATGAGTATTGAATGGAGAACAATGTGACAAATGAGTATTGAATGAAGAACAATGTTGTGACGAATGAGTATTGAATGAGGAACAATGCTGTGACAATGAGTATTGAATGAAGAACAATGCTGTGACAAATGATCATTGAATGAGGAACAATGTTTTGACAAATGAGTATTGAATGAAGAACAATGCTGTGACAATGAGTATTGAATGAAGAACAATGTTTTGACAAATAAGTATTGAATGAAGAACAATGTTTTGAGAAATGAGTATTGAATGAAGAACAATGTTTTGACAAATGAGTATTGAATGAAGAACAATGCTGTGACAATGAGTATTGAATGAAGAACAATGCTGTGACAATGAGTATTGAATGGAGAACAATGTGACAAATGAGTATTGAATGAAGAACAATGTTGTGACGAATGAGTATTGAATGAGGAACAATGCTGTGACAATGAGTATTGAATGAAGAACAATGCTGTGACAAATGATCATTGAATGAGGAACAATGTTTTGACAAATGAGTATTGAATGAAGAACAATGCTGTGACAATGAGTATTGAATGAAGAACAATGTTTTGACAAATAAGTATTGAATGAAGAACAATGTTTTGACAAATGAGTATTGAATGAAGAACAATGTTGTGACGAATGAGTATTGAATGAGGAACAATGCTGTGACAATGAGTATTGAATGAAGAACAATGCTGTGACAAATGATCATTGAATGAGGAACAATGTTTTGACAAATGAGTATTGAATGAAGAACAATGCTGTGACAATGAGTATTGAATGAAGAACAATGCTGTGACAATGAGTATTGAATGAAGAACAATGTTTTGACAAATGATTATTGAATGAGGAACAATCTTTTGACAAATGAGTATTGAATGAAGAACAATGCTGTGACAACTGAGTATTGAATGAGGAACAATCTTTTGACAAATGAGTATTGAATGAAGAACAATGTTTTGACAAATGAGTATTGAATGGAGAACAATGTGACAAATGAGTATTGAATGAAGAACAATGTTGTGACGAATGAGTATTGAATGAGGAACAATGCTGTGACAATGAGTATTGAATGAAGAAAAATGCTGTGACAAATGATTATTGAATGAGGAACAATCTTTTGACAAATGAGTATTGAATGAAGAACAATGCTGTGACAATGAGTATTGAATGAAGAACAATGCTGTGACAACTGAGTATTGAATGAGGAACAATGTTTTGACAAATGAGTATTGAATGAAGAACAATGCTGTGACGAATGAGTATTGAATGAAGAAAAATGCTGTGACAAATGATTATTGAATGAGGAAGAATCTTTTGACAAATGAGTATTGAATGAAGAACAATGCTGTGACAACTGAGTATTGAATGAGGAACAATGTTTTGACAAATGAGTATTGAATGAAGAACAATGTTGTGACGAATGAGTATTGAATGAGGAACAATGCTGTGACAATGAGTATTGAATGAAGAAAAATGCTGTGACAAATGATTATTGAATGAGGAACAATGTTTTGACAAATGAGTATTGAATGAAGAAAAATGCTGTGACGAATGAGTATTGAATGAAGAAAATGTTTTGACAAATGAGTATTGAACGAGGAACAATGTTTTGACAAATGAGTATTGAATGAAGAACAATGTTTTGACAAATGAGTATTGAATGGAGAACAATGTGACAAATGGGTATTGAATGGAGAACAATGTTGTGACGAATGAGTATTGAATGAGGAACAATGCTGTGACAATGAGTATTGAATGAAGAACAATGTTGTGACGAATGAGTATTGAATGAGGAACAATGCTGTGACAATGAGTATTGAATGAAGAACAATGCTGTGACAAATGATCATTGAATGAGGAAGAATGTTTTGACAAATGAGTATTGAATGAGGAACAATGTGGCCACAAACGAGTATTGAATGAAGAACAATGTTTTGACAAATAAGTATTGAATGAAGAACAATGTTTTGACAAATGAGTATTGAATGAGGAACAAAAGTGTGGTTTTAAATAGAGTGCTAACCGACAAACTTCTCTTTATTGATGATCTACAAACTCCCATTACAAGGTAATAAACTGTATGGGCAGTTCTGAGAATGCAAAATCCTCTAAAAACATCTTAGTAAAATCACATACATGTTCTCTGAGGAATTGGCATATACAAACCTGTATCTTAAAGCCCTCAGTGAAAACATCAGGATTGATTGATTGTTTGGCGTTTTACGCCGCGCTCAAGATTATTTCACTTATATGGCGGCGTTGCCAGTTTTATTGTGGGAGGAAACCGGACTTTGTGCCCGGAGGAAACCCACGACCTTCCGCTGGTAACTGGCAACCATCCCACATAGGTCGGTCGAGTGAAAACCCAGTCAGAAAATTTTCCAATTTTTGGACTTAGTGGGATTCGAACCCGCGACCCATTGGTGGAAGGCTGTTTGGATTGAGCGTCCAACGCTCTACCTACTGAGCCACGGAGGCCCCCGAAAACATCAGGAGATAGAGGAGGGGGTCTATCATTGGGGTGGTTGCTTTGTGGCTAGCTCTTATAATGACTCGAGTCGCTACTCTTAAAAGGACTCGAGTGACTACTCTTATAATGACTCGAGTGGCTACTCTTATAATCACACGAGTGGCTACTCTTTTAATGACTCGAGTGACTACTCTTATAATCACTCGAGTGACTACTCTTATAATGACTCGAGTGACTACTCTTATAATGACACGAGTGGCTACTCTTTTAATGACACGAGTGGCTACCCTTATAATGATACGAGTGGCTACTCTTAAAAGGACACAATTGGCTACTCTTTTAATGACACGAGTGGCTACCCTTATAATGACACGAGTGGCTAGCTCTTATAATGACACGAGTGGCTAGCTCTTATAATGACACGAGTGGCTAGCTCTTATAATGACATGAGTGGCTACTCTTATAATGACACGAGTGGCTAGCTCTTATAATGACACGAGTGGCTAGCTCTTATAATGACACGAGTGGCTACTCTTATAATGACACGAGTGGCTAGCTCTTATAACAGGGTTCGTACTCTCAAGATGGAAATTTTTTCAAGACCTTTTCAAGACCCTTTTTCAAGGTATTTGCAAGAAAAATGTACAGTCTGTCAGTTCTTGTCAAACGTAATCAGACATACTCAGACGGCATTACTTGCGCGTGGATAGAAAAAGCGGTAGCGATTCTGCGCTATTTAAAGATCGCTCTGAAACTGTTGCATATTTTTTTCACTTTGTGACTTGTGTATGTCCAACCTATTGAGGCTGTGAAATACTATGTAACAGTGAAACATCAGACCTTTAAAGCATGCAAAATAAAAGGAATTTTATCATATGCAATGGCCATTTCCAGTTTTGAACATAAAACATGAAACCCATACTGATCAGACCAATGCTGATAAAGGGTCTTCAGGGCTAAAATTTCGAAAAATTTTGCAAGAATCCAAGTATATAAAGCTCTCTGTTTAATATGCATACACAACACCTGTGTTGGATTTTGATAATGTTTTCCCTCTATAATAAACATCAAGCAGAAACTCAAGTTTTAGTTAATTATATCTAAAATAAAAAAAATCTAAAAATGTGTATTAACTAATTGTTTTATAAATTATAAATACAATTTTATTGCTCAACAGTCTGTTTTTTTATCTCCAAAAGCTAGGGTGCATGCTACATAAAAACATAGACCTAGGCATACATCTCAGTCTATTGAAAAAAAAACAACAAAAATAATCCAAGAAATCTTTCTCCAACTGGACTGCAGCTATCAACCTGATGAAACCTAATTTTTTGGTCTCAAGAGACTAAACAAAATAAGCTCCACAAAAAAAGAAACCATATCCTAGTACCACGTCCAGTCTCAAAAACATTTTGCTAGACTGTCAGTCTACATGAAACAAAATAACTTTTATGAATGGCCTAAGTGATAAAAAAAAATTGAGTCACTAGATTTTAATACATTTCAATTTGATGCTAATTTCACATACATGTACATGTGTTAACTATTACTAATGTTTGATATATGTAGGGAGTTTTCTCTGTTAAATTTATACTTAATTATGATGACAACTATGTATTTGACGTCCGTGTTGTTGTTGCAACATCATGTCCGTTTATTTCATGCCAAAATTTCAATACTTTTAAAGTGTACTTTTTCAAATGAACTCACTGTGTTCAAATGAAACCACTCACAAAGTTCTTGGATAGTTTTTTTAGCAGAATTCAAGGGAAGTCAAAAAGAGTTTGCCGAATCTTAAGTGAGTGGTTTCAGTTTCATAATGTCTGATGAACAACGCTCACCCGGTCTCAAGGATGAATCTAACCCAAAGTTTTGTTTTCACGCTGATCATCGGCAGCCATACCGTTACCTTAAATTAAAACTGACACACTGGATTTTTCTTCAAGACCTTTGATACTAAATATAAGGTATTTTTTTATTTTTCAAGGTAATTCAAGGCCTTGAATTTATTTTTTCCATTTTCAAGGCTTTTCAAGGTTTTCAAGGTAGAGTGCGAACCCTGTTATAATGACACGAGTGGCTAGCTCTTATAATGACACGAGTGGCTAGCTCTTATAATGACACGAGTGGCTAGCTCTTATAATGACACGAGTGGCTAGCTCTTATAATGACACTATGGCTAGCTCTTATAATGACACGAGTGGCTAGCTCTTTTAATGACACGAGTGGATACCCTTATAATGACTTGAGTGGCTACTCTTATAATGATACGAATGGCTACTCTTATAATGATACGAGTGGCTACTTTTATAATGATACGAATGGCTACTCTTATAATGATACGAATGGCTACTCTTATAATGATACGAGTGGCTACTCTTATAATGATACGAGTGGCTACTCTTATAATGATATGAGTGGCTACTCTTATAATGACACGAGTGGCTACTCTTATAATGATACGAATGGCTACTCTTATAATGACACGAGTGGCTACTCTTATAATGATACGAGTGGCTACTCTTATAATGATACGAGTGGCTACTCTTATAATGATACGAATGGCTACTCTTATAATGATACGAGTGGCTACTCTTATAATGATACGAGTGGCTACTCTTATAATGACACGAGTGGCTACTCTTATAATGATACGAGTGGCTACTCTTATAATGATACGAGTGGCTACTCTTATAATGACACGAGTGGCTACTCTTATAATGATACGAGTGGCTACTCTTATAATGATACGAATGGCTACTCTTATAATGATACGAGTGGCTACTCTTATAATGATACGAATGGCTACTCTTATAATGACACGAGTGGCTACTCTTATAATGATACGAATGGCTACTCTTATAATGATACGAGTGGCTACTCTTATAATGATACGAGTGGCTACTCTTATAATGATACGAGTGGCTACTCTTATAATGATACGAGTGGCTACTCTTATAATAACACGAGTGGCTACTCTTATAATGACTCGAGTGGCTAATCTTTTAATGACTCAATTGACCGATTGCTTGATGACGTAACTTGGAATTTACACGCAAAGCATTTCGGGGGATTGAGGGATGTTTAATAACATAATTTTAAAATATGGCGGAAGAAAAAATACTGTATCGACAAGAAGACGTAAAATTACCAGATAAAAACAGGTTATGTCATCAATGTTTTCCAAAAAAGTGACATCTGCCAATAAACAAAATGGCGAACTGAGGTACATTTTACCCAGAAAGTTTTGCGTAAATCTATGTGACGTCATCAGGCTCTGCGGTAATTGGCTACTCTTTTAATGACTCGAGTGGCTACTCTTATACATGTATTGACTTGAGTGGCTACTCTTATAATGACTCGAGTGGCTACTCTTAAAATGACTCAAGTGGCTACTCTTATAATGACTCGAGTGGCTACTCTTAAAATGACTCGAGTAGCTACTCTTATAATGACTCGAGTGGCTAGCTCTTATAATGACTCGAGTGGTTACTCTTACTCACTTGTTCTCTGGACAGTAAAACTTCAGCCAGTTGTTTACCAGCGGAGACAGATCTCTGTACACAAACACTCCATGGATTATCTATAACATTGGCCACAGATACCAGAGTGGCAGGCCACATGATGGCAGACATTAAAGCTGAAAGTGTAAAGATCACAGTTTAAGTCAACAACAACAAACCCACAGTATCTCATTTGATCATAGATGGTATAATTACATGTACATGATTGATTGATTGATTCATGTTTTACACTCAAAAGTATTTCCATAAAAGCTGTGTAATTCCAGTTGTATTCGACAGTACCATGTATTTGACACTAACATGTATTTGACACTAACATGTACATGTATTTGACACTAGCATGTATTTAACACTAACATGTATTTGACACTAACGTGTATTCGACACTAACATGTATCCGACACTAACATGTATCCGACACTAACATGTATTTGACACTAAAATGAATTTGACACTAGCATGTATTTAACACTAACATGTATTTGACACTAACATGTATTCGATACTAACATGTATTCGACACTAACATGTATTTGACACTAACATGTATTTGACACTAAAACATATTTTACACCTTTCATGTATCTGACACTAACATGTATTTGACATTAATATGTATTTGACACTAACATGTATTTCACATTAACATGTATTTGACACTAACATGTATTTGACACTAACATGTATTTCACATTAACATGTATTTGACACTAACATGTATTTGACACATAACATGTATTTGACACTAACATGTATTTGACACTAACATGTATTTGACACTAACATGTATTTGACACTAACGTGTATTCGACACTAACATGTATCCGACACTAACATGTATTTGACACTAACATGTATTTGACACTAACATGTATTTGACACTAACATGTATTTGACACTAACATGTATTTGACACTAACATGTATTTGACAGTTACATGTATTTGATAATAACATGTATTTGACACTACATGTATTGGACACTAACATGTATTTGACACTAACATGTATTTGACACTAACATGTATTTGACACTAACATGTATTTGACACTAACATGTATTCGACACTTACATGTATTTGACACTTACATGTATTTAACACTAACATGTATTTGACACTAACATGTATTGGACACTAAAATGTATTTGACACTAACATGTATTTGACACTTACATGTATTTAACACTAACATGTATTTGACACTAACATGTATTTGACACTAGCATGTATTTGACACTAACATGTATTTGACACTAACATGTATTTGACACTAACATGTATTTGACACTACATGTATTTGACACTAACATGTATTTAACACTAACATGTATTTGACACTAACATGTATTTGACACTAACATGTATTTGACACTAACATGTATTTGACACTAACATGCATTTGACAATAACATGTATTTGACACTAACATGTATTTGACACTTACATGTATTTGACACTAACATGTATTTGACAATAACATGTATTTGACAGTTACATGTATTTGACACTAACATGTATTTGACACTAACATGTATTTAACACTAACATGTATTTGACACTAACATGTATTTGACACTAACATGTATTTGACACTAAAATGTATTTGACACTAGCATGTATTTGACACTAACGTGTATTTGACACTAACATGTATTTGACACTAACATGTATTTGACACTACATGTATTTGACACTTACATGTATTGGACACTAACATGTATTAGACACTAACATGTATTTGACACTACATGTATTGGACGCTACATGTATTCAACACTAACATGTATCTGACACCTTTCATGTATTTGACACTAAAATGTATTTGAGAGTTACATGTATTTGACACTAACATGTATTTGACAGTTACATGTATTTGACACTTACATGTATTTGACACTTACATGTATTGGACACTTACATGTATTTGACACTAACGTGTATTTGATACTTACATGTATTTCACACTAACATGTATTTGATACTAACATGTATTTGACACTTACATGTATTTGACACTTACATGTATTGGACACTAACATGTATTAGACACTAACATGTATTTGACACTACATGTATTGGACGCTACATGTATTCAACACTAACATGTATCTGACACCTTTCATGTATTTGACACTAAAATGTATTTGACAGTTACATGTATTTGACACTAACATGTATTTGACAGTTACATGTATTTGACACTTACATGTAGTTGACACTAACATGTATTTGACACTAAGATGTAGTTGACACTTACATGTATTTGACACTAACATGTAGTTGACGGCCTTCAATCTTCATCACTTACTACGTGGTGATGTCTTAATTTTTTAGGAACCCACATTTAAAGAGAGTTTCAAACATTTCTTTTAATAGTCATCGACTAAACTTACTTGATAGGACAGTATATTTCAGAGCTTCCTGAGCAGCTGCCGTCATGGCCGCGTTTAAAATATAATCAAAAGCCGTCCCAAATGCATACAGATGGTCAGTCTCCCATCGAAGGCAGTATTGTTCATGGGAATCCATAAGCTTTCTCCATGGCTGTTTTACGTCTGAAATAAACAAAGTGCAGAAAACATTAGATGCTTAGCTCATTGGGATGAAGACCTTCTTTCTTTAAAACTTTAATAATATGCTAAAAGTTTTAAACAGAATTTTACTTTTTTTTTAGGCGTTGACATTTAGGCTTTAAATATATTGGATTTACTTATTCATTCAAATTTATATACAAAGGGGATATAAAACTTTTAAGGGTCTCAATTTTTTTACAGAACAGTTTTGATGTTAAAACCTTTCAACGTTAAACTTAAAATTTAAAAATGAATAGCAATAGATTTCATCATGACAAAATGATTTTTGTTCATTTAAGGACACTTAAAACATGAAACGAGATAAAAATCAAACAAAATCAGATAGAGCATTTAAAACCTTATTTGATATTAACCTTTAACCTCTTTAGTTAGCCAGCCAGTGACAGCGATTGTGATATGGAGTTGTTTCGATGACGTTGTCTCCGTCTTAAGACCAGATCCGGGGACCAAACGTTCAAACTCAAACTCATCTACAGCACCAACTCTCTTCTTCATCTTATAGCCTGTAAGGTACACAATGATACAATGAAAGTTGAAAATATCTAGAACTTGTAATCTTTTACTACCTGTTACTTCATAAAAATTCTCGGCTGTCTGCTGGAGGCTAAGTTTATCGAAGACATACATGTGAAATGAGTATGGCGACAAGGCGAAAGGCTGTGGTCAAGTAGTGGCTTTGCATATCAAAGCTGAACACAGCGGTCAAGTTGTTCGGCCATCTGAACAATAGGACTGCTGGACAGCGTATTAGCACATAAATCGGCTCTATAGAAAAACATAGTGGGAGGCGATTACACATGGTTTATTTGAAGATGAACAAGCCTCAGTGTAAGAGGAAACTCTGCAGTGTTTCATGGTGACGACTTCTCCACATACAGTTACATGTAGATAGGATGTGAACCCTAGAACCAGCGATTCATTAGACATATTTTCACATCACTCACTAATAGAATCGGGCAGACCATTGTTTAGATTTTGATGCTGCTGCAGAGATAAATAAGAAGTCCAGACAACAATCATTAAGAGAATCGGGCAATTCATGCATCATTGTTTAGATTTTGATGATGCTGCAGATAAAAATAAGAAGTCCAGACAACAATCATTAACAGAATCGGACAATTCATGCCCATTGTTTAGATTTTGATGCTGCTGCAGAGAAAAATAAGAAGTCCAGACAACAATCATTAAGAGAATCGGACAATTCATGCCCATTGTTTAGATTTTGATGATGCTGCAGAGAAAAATAAGAAGTCCAGACAACAATCATTAACAGAATCATGCAATTCGTGACCATTGTTTAGATTTTGATGATGCTGCAGAAGTGCATACATGTACCTGCTAAGCCGGCTCCTGCAACACCAAACAGAGAGCCTATGATGGCAACACCAGCCACCGATCCTAAAGCTGCTGCGCCAGCTCCCCCTATGATAGCACCGGCACCAGCAGCTACAAGTGGTGCTGCAAGTCCACCGGTTAAACCTGATACAAACAGAAATAAACAATTGGCACTCAATGCTTTCTTTATAATTGTCCCCTTAACCACATCAGTTGTACAGTAAAAAGAGCAATCTTCTCTCACAGCCATCGGCACTCAAAGCAATAGTTACTCATGCTTTTCATTAAAACCCACTCAATCCAATTGATTGATTGATTCTTTGGTGTTTTACGCCGCTCAAGATTATTTCACCTATATGGCGGCGTTGGCAGTTTTATTGTGGGAGGAAACCGGGCTGTATGCCCGGAGGAAACCCACAACCTTTCGTTGGTAACTGGCAACCATCCCACATAGGTCGTTCTTGGGAAAACCCAGTCAAAAATTTTCCAATTATTGTTTTGGACAGAGTGGGATTCGAACCCGCGACCCATTGGTGGAAATTTCAGAGGAGATTTTTCACTTGATTGCCTATGTCAAACAGTTTCTTGGTACTGTCTGAAGGCCAGGGGTGTCCCCACCCCCTACTGAGCTGAAGGCCAGGGGTTCCCCCACCCCCTACTGAGCTGAAGACCAGGGGTTTCCCCCACCCCCTGCTGAGCTGAAGGCCAGGGGTTCCCCCACCCCCTGCTGAGCTGAAGGCCAGGGGTTTCCCCCACCCCATACTGAGCTGAAGGCCAGGGGTTCCCCCACCCCCTACTGAGCTGAAGGTCAGGGGTTTCCCCCACCCCCTACTGAGCCCACACAATGCCGTCATATAAGCAAACTGACAAAACCGTCATTAAATCAGGTACTTTTTTATTTAATGTTGAATAACAGGAAAACTCTTTTGAATGAGAAGTTGTATAATATAACGACAAATGTTGGATTGAAGTCAGTAGTATTGATTTGAAATCTACAAACAGAAATCTCACCAATGAGTGTGCCACCTCCTAACGTGGCTAGACCAATCAGAGCAAAGCGTTTGACTTTCTGTCTCTTGGCTTGTTTAGCTTTTTCTTTAGCTTCTTCTCTGTAGACAAGTAAACTGACCATGTTACAAAAACATGAACAAAGGATGACATTAATCATTTGAGAATAAACAAACTCAACGTATCTCAAAATGTTACATGTAGCTTAATCTGCTTTCATTTTTGTATACAAAATCTTTCTTGAAAGATTCATGAACACCTATGGTTAATATATCCATGTTACGTTAAAGGCATAGAAAACTCCAGGAATGGATACAGTCTATCTCAAACAATTCCCTCTAAGGCCATTAAAACACAGAACCACTCCTTTCACCGACAACATTTTATATTCATGATAAAAAATTAAGACATCACCGCATACATGTAGTTTGTTGTTCTTGAACAACACAAGCTTTCGACACCTATACTGATGTCTTTGACAATTGTAACTGTTGACGAAGACTTCGGTATAGGTGTCGAAAGCTTGTGTTGTTCAAGAAGAACAAACTATGTGGTGATGTCTTGTCATTAGTATGGAACCCACGTTTAAAGAGAGTTTCAAACATTTCTTAGTCAAATGATAACTAGTTTTGCCCCCACAAACGGTTGTCATTTTTCAGCCAAATCGTTGGTTAACTAGATAACACAGCTAAACCCCCTAATAACTTTAATCTGATTGAGGGCAGACAATGGCCGGGATGTTGAACGGACTCATGGCACTTCATCCTCTGTGATTACGGAAGTTCCAGTTGTTCGTTATTCCAGCCATTCAGCAGTTTATCAGGTTTAACAACAACTCATAGTATAAACTTAAATGAAAGTTGGATTTTTAAATAATGGATCAAATGCTGATTAAAAATCCTCGATAATTGTGTGATTTGACACAGTTTATCAAAGAAGGTTTTACAAGACCACACAAACAGTTACAACAGCACAAGTACATATATTAAAACTCCAGTGATGACACTAAATACAAAAAGAGTTTTAGTAAACTCAACATGCACCCTCCGCTACACAAAAAGAGAAAATATTTGTTTTAAGTTCAGCAATTGAAATTATATGTCCATATGAAAGTTATGGATTAAAAGAGAATATTACATAATCTAATATAGATGCCATATTATGCAACCAAAGATGTCATAAATGGTCGACAACACACCCTCTACCTAAAAAGTATATGCTGTGAAAACATCGTAAAAACGGATCTAAACTCTTCAAGTTATGGAGCAGAAGGTAACGAAGATAAAGACTAAAAGAGAATGTTACAGATGCCATATTATGCAAGCAGAGATGTTAAAATGGTACATGTATTATAACACACCATCTACCCATAAGGTATATGTTGTGAAAGAATGGTAAAGATTGGATCAAAATTATGGAGCGGAGGGGAACCTAGAACAGACGAACGGTGCTGGGTATACCATAATACAACCATCTTTGTTTAAGTCAGGTGTATATAAAAGGTAAGGAAAAGCTATTCAGGAAATAACGAAAGTTCACATAGTTTATGGAAAAAGCAAATCACAAAACATATCATAGCTATTCTAATTACAGCATAAAGAATAACAGGGACATTATGAAAGGGTACATTAAAACAAATGTGTGAAAAACTAAATTTACAGACAATGATAAGACAATATTCAAAATTTCTTTAAAAAGAAAGATAAAAATAATTATTATTATTATACTCTTTATTGCAGACAATTACGTCCATATCAATATACAGAGAAAAAAAACAAAGGAAAAAAAAAGTTACATGTATAAGAGCATAGTTATATCATTAGTGTAAGAGATGTCTCCATCGTCAATAAAAACTATGATATGCAATAGTCAAAGATACACAAAATCACATCATTGAAAAGGAAAACAGCATGGCTGTGTAATAACTAACATGTATCTCACCTCATCTGCCTATAAATGGTTGCAATGAATAGATAAGAAAACAACTTACATGTAGAATTTCTTTTTTTAACAACCACATGTATGGAAATTTTCTTTTAAAAATATAATATCTCACTCAGCAAACATAATAATGAGTAATTACTGCTTTTGCTTTAAAGTAAGATCTGCTTGCAAAGAAAAATCCGCAATCGACCATCAATGTAATTTGTTAAGGAGCTGGATGAAGCTGATTGGTTGAAATTGTCTTTGTAGTAAATCAGTTGTCTCCCTGTAGTCATTCATTGTTCAATTCAAGGGTAGATAGATGCTTACACCACAAAGTTTCTATCAATGGGTTGCAGGTTCCAGTTTCACTCAAACCAAACAAAAATGGAAAAAAAACTTGTTATGTAGTGTATGGTTGTCTGGTACCGGCAGGTTTAGAGTTTCCTGCGGGCAAAGAGACTAAACAGCATACTACGTATACTGACAATAAAAACAGTCCAGTTTTGTTGCCAAACTTCAGCAATCAACATGTACAAAATTTGGACACTAAAATCTGTCAGAATTGAGGAGTTAAAAGCAAGCTCATTGGCCAGCCAAGGATGCTAAGGCAACCATAAGAGAACTTGTGGCAGTTTTCTAGGTCATGATTTAATGTCAAAACAACACACGTGTTGCAGGGCAGTTTTTCATTCGGAGGTAGGACGGTTAACCAACACTATGTTTTCAAAGGGCTAGGATCTCAAATTAAGGGGAGATAATTGACAAGGGAGGTAACTTCTAACAATGGGTGGGAGGGTGTTACTCACTCTGACATGGCATATTTATTAGTTGTAAGGTTTTCCACCACACTGCATTCTAAACTCTCTACTGTTTCCCATTTCACTCGCAGGTGCCAAGCCATCCTTTTTAAAAGCACTCGAGTACGAGCATCATAATGACCTGGAAAACAAAATTAAAAGAGTGGGGCTGAAATATTTGTTTTTTATCTATTCATTTGAATGATTGTTTTTTAGATGCAAACAAAATTATTTCTATTCTGTAATGTATTTAGTTTACAACTGAGAATTCATCATTTATGATTGTTTCTCACCATCTTTGAGAGCAAAGGTCAAGAGGTCAAATATCACAGCCAGTCCAGACTTTTTTAAGAATGGGTCCTCCAGAAGACTGTTCACGTACGGATCACTTTCATCCACCCCATCTCCGTTCAAAATGGCCACCATAGAGTCACATACCTGCAATAAATGTTGAACTGTCAAATCTTATGATAGATTGAAAAAAAACGTTTGCGAAAATGTAAATACAGATGCTTTAGTTCTTTTATTTTTTTTGAAAGAATAAAATATTTGATGCCTTCTGCTGAGCATTTCCTAATATACCATAAAGGTGTTCTAGTAACTTCAAGTTAAAATGATTGGCCAAATTCTGATAAAAAATCATCCAGTCACATTTCTAAGAATACAAAAATTCATTTCTGAATTTTAAATTCACAGTTTTATTTCTAGGAAATGAAGAGCTGAACTTGAAGAATCAGGGTTGGTTAGTGAAATATGTATACATTATAAAACCATTAAAGTGGCACGAGCTGCCAAAATTCACACTTTTTTCATAATTTCTGATCGGCACAACAATATACAGCTTTGAAAGCCATCAAAAAACTCAAAAACTCGAGACTAGAATACTTTATTGTTCATTCTCGAGACTAGAAGCACTAAAAAGCTTCTGAATAATAAGTTTTGAGAAAAAAGAGTTTTGGCAGCTCATGCCACTTTAACAAAAGTCAGATCTTACCTGTTCAGTTAGGCCCAAGTGCTGATTTAGGTGAGTGGATAATTTGTTTTTATACTCTCTAAGAAAAAGAAAACCACACAACTTGAAATATAAATGTTAATAAAAATATTAACCTTCAAAATTCAAATTTCATAATAAAAATTAAATAACACTTAAGCCTTCACTTAGAGAAAAAAAAATTGATATAATTTGAAAACTCATTCTGTTATTCTATTTTAATCATGAAATTAGTTTCAAATTTTAAATAAGTTTCATTGCAGATTTTTAATTGATACTTTTTTCAATCATCATACATATAAATGACATCACAACAAAACTGTTCAAGCAACAAGACCCTGATAAAGCCATGTTTTGAAATGTTTTATTTTTTTTAAAACGATCACAATGTGTTCTCAAACTTCTATGGAATTTTAATTTAAGAAACATAATTTTGCATCATTTTTTTTACATGTTTTGTTTGTAACAAAGCCATACTTGTTCCATTCATCCTCATAAAGATCACGTAGTGATGACATACACAGGCCACCGTATGAAAACAACGCCACATCACTTAAACTGGCCTTCAACATAGAGCCCTTGTTACCCTCTGGTTTTATCATGTCTTTATGGCCATCTGAAAAAGTACATACATAAAATGGGAATTGCAGCAAAAAATCAATAATAAAAAAAATCAATAATAAAAAAAATCAATATAAAAAAATCAATAATAAAATCAATAATATAAAAAATCAATAAATAAAAAAAATCAATAAATAAAAAAAATCAATATAAAAAAATCAATAATAAAAAAATCAATAATAAAAAAATCAATAAAAAAAAATCAATAATAAAAAAAATCAATAAATAAACCTGTATCTCAGAACCACAAAGACCTCATTGGAGTGGTGGAATTGTGATACATGGGCAGTCTGAAAAACACTGTCATGTGAACAATTAAGTTTCCTCAATTAGGATGGTTAGGTGATTTAATCAATTTGATAAAACCATTTGGGAAAACAGTGTATAAAGTTTAACATCCAATTACACATTCTTACAGCCGACAGAACTACATATTCAGACAATTAACAGATCACACCTGTCTGTGTACATCTAAACTGTTTAAGATGTAAATGCATATTAAGTGAATAATGTTTTTGACAGATGTCTGTTATAAGTATATATGCTAGTTATTGTTTTACGTGATCTGTCTGTGTACATTTAAACTGTTAAAGTGGCATTAGCTGCCAAAATGTTAATATTTTGACGTTAAAACAGAATGTCGAATTATTGGCTATTTTTCTTAAGACGTACATGTATAATTCAGAAGCTTTTTAGTGCTTCTAGTCTTGAAAATGTACGATAAAGTATTGTTTTGAACTAACTTTGGCGTAAAAAGAATGAATGGTCGTCCCGGTTATTTAAATTTTGTTAACTTTTCGAACACGTTTTCAGTTCGTACAGACCACATACTGTATGGATTTTCCTAATTCCAACGCCAATCATTTAGTTTTTCGATGGCCTTCAAACCCTCTTACTGTCGTGACAAACAGAAATTATTTAAAAAGTGTGAATTTTGGCAGCTCATGTCACTTTTAAGATGTAAATGCATATTAAGTGCACACTGTTTTTGACAGATGTCTGTTAAGTGAGGATATGCTAGTTATTGTTATGCCTTGGTCTATAAGTGTTAAAACATTCAGGACATGTGCTTGTCATAATCCATAAATAATAATGTTATGTATATACATATATTACAAGCCATGAATCATCACATAAAGGCTAATATCTATCCGTGGGCTAAGCCGTTATGTGGTGATTCATGACTTCTAACACAGATAGATGTTCTTTGTTTAAAACAGGCCTGACCACAGCTGTAGGTTGATACATATTTTCAATCAGAACAAGCTAAAACAATAAACCATAATGCCTGTAAAACCAGAAGTCTATGAATGGGAAAGTGTGAAATCCCTTATCACCCTTTATTCAACACAGGCCACCATCAGCCTGCTTATACTACAATGTACATTACGATATTCATGCACTTTTGAAATTGCCCCGGAACAGTTGCCCAATTTCCAATCAGAAAATAAATTGACTCTCCATTAATCGGACTATCACATCCATCAACGCTCCTAGTAACAGCAGTTAGGAGAATACAGTGGTTCTTGTGAAAGCTTTACCCGAAATACACCCATGATATCTCCATTTCAACACAAATCGTCCCAAACAATGCCCCTTGTCTCATTTTCAACTATATGAAGTTCAGCTATGAAGACAGCTGAAGTTTGCTCCTAATGTGCTCACAACATCAAATATTAAAGAGTGGATTAATTGATAAAGATGTTGGCTACAGTGGGCCTGTGAAAGATTCACATTTTGCGAAAAGGTTGAGTTTATAAGCCCATTGTGAGTTAGGCCGAAGTGCCACGAGATAGTCAAGATGACTGGAGACCCATGTTTAGATCAGACATCTTATTAGAATTAGTAGGCAACATATGGAGATAAATTACCTTTCACTGTGTGTCACAGATAAAACAACAAAGTCTTTTTCTGAGATATACATATTTATACAAAGACTTTAGATACCTTTTTTTTTGACTGACAAAAAGTAATAATATTCCCAGCACAAAAAATAAGATAACGGCTTGAAATTAGAAACTTCCCCTAGCCCCTAGTTAATAAATTTTGGGGAAGGTTAGTGAAAACTACCAAGCACTAACCAGGCACAGAACATAGAACTGGTACCTCACTTTCAAGGTTAGCGATTTTTGCTATGAGACTTGATAATTCATCAGATGGGTTTTTTTCTTCAAATATAAAAACAAATGTTATACCAAGAAAAGTTTATCAAACCACTAGTTTAGCAACTAATTTAACAGGTTTGGAGATAAAGCTAGACATTTTTTCCTGAAGATGCACGCTAAGTGACGGACCAGCTCAATATCCGCACCGTATCTTGGGCTGTCAAGATAAACATGGCTTGCTCTAACTCCAGCAAGTAGTGTTCATGTGAGAGCAGCAGGCCCGAACACTACTTGGAAAATCATACCGGAAAAGTCTCCTTTTTTTGATG
Source organism: Lepidochitona cinerea (assembly GCA_963971465.1). Lineage (NCBI taxonomy): Eukaryota > Metazoa > Mollusca > Polyplacophora > Chitonida > Tonicellidae > Lepidochitona > Lepidochitona cinerea. The sequence continues at coordinate 1,827,929 of OZ020560.1, forward strand.
ACTTGTGCATGGAGTAGATTTCGACTCGTCTTTGCTGGCAGAGAAAAGTGAGGACAGGTAGAAAAACATGAAATATTTGAATTCTCAGCACTTATCAGTGAATGAGTGATCGGATATCAAGAGAGAATAGATTCAGGTGAAAATCTATGCAAATTAGCAAACCAGTATACGTCAGTGTAAAACTGTTATTTTATTTAAGAAAAAATTCAGCGATGGATTTGACATCAGTCCATCGCAAGTTTTGAACTTGTACCATACTGGGTATACAATGGTCGCAGCTCGTATGAGAATTGTTTTTCTACATAGAACAATTAGGTTTGCTCCAGACTGACACTGCCAGTGGCACTGTCACTGTCAGGTGTCCCTGCCAGTGCCATATGTTCACTTTTTACTTTCACTCCCTACTTCACTTTGAGCCCACACAAGAAAACGGTGCTGCGTCGGATTTGTTTTTTTGTTGTTGTTGTATTTCTGGTGTAAATGTCAGGAAGATTAGTGAATCTTAGATCGTCAGCGCAAAACACCGATTGTTCGGGCATTTTTCAGCACTGCTACAGTAGGCCAACAACAACAACATCGCCTAGTAAAACAGCTAACACCGAAACAGTCCATTTCTTAAAACAAACAAAATCGATTTGCCGCGAATATAAAGTAATGTCTTAATAATCACATGCTCACCCAATTTTCCACTTTTGTCGGGACCAACTTTGGTTTTAGTTGCTGGGTTTGACATCGTTATTTTCCACTACAAGTAACTAAACTAACAATCTGACATTTATCGCCCCAGTTTGTCACGTGACACTAATGTGTACCAAATATAAACCGGAAGTGTGGATATAAAAACAATTGTTTCTATTTATAGATATCCATTTTGAAAAAACTTTCCGTCGAATAACTGTAGTATTTGTATACGATAGATGGTGATTACGCCAGCGCTGTTTTTCAGACAAATTGTCGTGTGGTGACATTTATCTAAATTCAATAATTAAAGAGGCACGATCGAGCTGCCCAAATTGGAACTTTTTATACGCCCTGTTATATCCCAGTTAGTTTATATCCCAGTTAGGTTAGTTTATATCCCAGTTAGGTTACCTTCAAAGACTAACTCTGACAAAAAATTTAAGGATTTATCGAAGATGGTTGACTGTAATGATATTATTGGTTTTAGTGAAACCTGGTTAACCAACGATGACATCAGATCTTCAAAATTTAATTACATTTTTCCACGTTATAGTTGCTTTAATAGTATTAGAATTGACAAAACAAATACCACCCCCCGAGGTGGGGTGTCACTTTATTACAAAACCTTACTTAGTGATTCAATACAGCTTGTTAAAGAAAGTAATGGTTTCCTTCTCTGGGTAAAACTGTCAAAGTCAAAGCTGCAACTTGAAAGAGATTTATATGTTGGTGTCGTGTATATCCCACCATCCTCATCTCGATTTTGGCAAAAAACTTCAATAAACCCTTTCAATGAGATAGAAGAAGACATCGCACACTTCTCTACTAAAGGTGATGTGATGCTTGGTGGGGATTTTAACGCCAGAGTTGGCAATAACCCAGACTGGCTGAGCGACCTAGGAAACCACCGTCACTCCCCCCTGCCAAATTATGATATTGGACTAAATAACCCGCAACGTTTATCATTCCGTAACAACCAAGACAAATCAACTAATTGCTTTGGATCCTCTTTGTTGCAGCTTTGTCTTACTATGTGTAATGGGCAGAGTAACAATTTATTTTTTTTTCATTTTTTTCTTATAAATGCCAGTGTGGTATCTTAGTACGTTCTGGGCAGTCAATTCCCACGACCATTTTTTAGTGCCGTTTTAAGTTTCCCCCACATCCTGTTTTTGTCCTGATAATATTTGACCTTAAACTATCCGGTTTCCAGTGTACCCTATCTAGAACATGACCTGGTCTGTGATTGACTGACTGTAGGGCACTGACCAATTTCATGGGTAGCTGAGGACATTGCCTCCGCACCCACTCTCACTTCCCTCTGCATCCACTAGAGAAGCAGCACGTCATTTCATAGGGGAGTCTGAGTGGACATTTTTTGTTTCTTTGTCTACAAGACTGGACTCTTGTCTTTTTTTCTGTAAGTAATGTTTTTGTTTTTATTTTATCTTTCTTTTTTAAATAAGTTTATTGTTGAGTATTTAAGGCAAACACTTAATTTTAATATTCGTAAATTTAATATGGATATTTGTCTTCGGCAATATAAGATTGTTGAAAGTAAAATATGTGAGTTTTCTTTTATCAGTATGCCTACTTTGAAATAAGCTTTAAGCGGTGAATGTCTGTACTCAATTATATTTATGAATTCAGTAGATTCACTTGATTTGTATAGTTTTTGTTCCATTTTAACAGGATTGTCAATGGATATTGATATCCTAAGTAGCTTGGCCTTTGGGCTGGGCTGATTTCTAATATCAGCCTCATGACAAATTGACCCTTGGCTCGCCTTGTTAAGATATCGGATATACCTCTGGGGGTGAGTGTCTTAACTTGGGACTAGTTGGGTTTACTAAAGGAATAAAAACTTAACTTTATATTTTATCAAATTGTATTTTTCTTAGGTTCAGGATTTTTACTCCTGAATTCATGTATACGCATATCTAGTTAGAAATGTAGTTAGCTCTTATTTGTAAATATCTTTTTCTTAAACATTTAAAACATAGTTTGGTGCCACCAATGGTTGTTATATAATATCCAACAACAAGTGATTAAATGGAGGCCTATTCTACCAATCAGTGCAATTAAAGTAATAATATACATTGTAATATGTGCATAGAGGATGGGTATTGTAATATATAACACAAGTGGTAATTCTTTTACATGTGTTTTAATATATTGGGTTTAAGCTTTATGTCGGACACTTGAACCATCTCACAAGGGTAATACTTTTACATGTGACATGATAATTCAAGTAACATAGCTGTTAAATGATAGTTGAGATCATTAGTAATACCAAATGCACTTCAAATTCCGGTTACTTGGCGTAACTTTATGTATAATTTGCACTGATTGTCAACAATCACAAATGTAATATTTTTATATGTGATGTAACTGACTTATGGTTGCCTTGCCTATTTCACATGTTAATAAGCTATTAGCTTACACTACCATTATTATCTATGTATTAATCTTCATGTATCATTTATACTCCATGTTATTCTTAAGTATTTTCACAACTTTGTATTTTTATCATATTTCAGATTAGTTTTGCTTGAATTAAAAGATCCCAAAAACAAGATTTAGTCTTCATGGCTTCTTCTTTTTACATATGGATATTTACATTGCTAATGGACGCTCTCTAGGCGAAAGTGTAGGTGCCTTTACATGCTATCATTATAATGGATGCAGCACTGTTGACTATGTCCTGTCTACGTCAAGTTTTTTTGACAAAATTATCTTCATGCCACTCACTTTCTTATCTGACCACTGCCCTATTGTTGCCACTATAAAAAATAACGGCCCAATTGTAAAAACATACCCCACCGTCGATGATAAAATACAAACTCAAACCAATGTTAGCAGTAAAACAAAAGCTTATAAATTTATCTGGAATCCACAGTCAGACGCAATAGTCTGGGAGCTGGGTGAAGTTTAATTAACATGGAAGGTACAAAAGGTTGGAGGTTATTGAGGTGTAGTACCACTCAAACTTTACACAAAACAGCCATTCTTACGTTCCGGAAGTAGTGGATGTAATAGGGGGCGCCACCCCAAAACCCCCCAAGATTGGATTTAATTAACATGAAAGGTACAAGTTTCATTTCTGTGCCAAATGTTTATGGGCACCCCACTAAATCCAAATCTACAACGTAAGAATGGAATTTCTGGTGGAATGATCACTTAAGAACGACGTTTAATTAGCGTTAATTAAGGTTTTAATTAACATAAAAGGTACAAGTATGGAACCAAATAAGAAATGTAGAGGGTGGTTGCCTGGTTCAGAATCAATAGAGTAAGAATGAGAATTGTGGTGGAAAGGTCACATAAGAACAGGTCAAAGGTCACTAATTAAGCCAGACACTAATTAAAATTGCCATATCTCTTGAGGTTAATCATACACCATGTTGAATTTGGTCTTGAAATGAAGGCAGAGTAAAGAAGTACCAATAGGATGCCAACAAATCTCAGATTGTTAGTTCTAACTGGGTCAAATGTGGGAAAAACCCATAAAAAATGCACCTAATTGACCACTGGACTAATTATCATTTTAATTAACATGTAAGGTACAAATACAAAACCAGTGGGGATTTGTAGGCTGTGGTCATCTGAATATAAATCACAAACGTAAGAATGGAAATTACGGTGGGAAGTTAACTTAAGAATAGGTCAAAGGTCATATCGTGTCTAATCATCCCTAAATAACATTTTAATTATCATGGTACAACATCAATCTTGATGCAAACGGTTTTTTGGTTCCCAATCACCAACTGATGAACTGAAGAAAAGAAATAGTGGTGAAAACAGTAGGCCCCTACTCAAAATTACACCGGATTACTATGGGGTATCGCTCTAATGAAGGCATCACATACAATGTAGTAAATATTACGGATTAACTCTCAGTTAGGATCACAATACTTAATAATCAGCAGCTTTACAGTAGTGTTTGTACATAAAAGAATAACAATTGCACTCAATAAAATTGAATTATCCCTTCTAGTGCTAGGTTTTAGAACAATTTCGTCTAATTACTTTTTCAAAAATATAGTCATCAAATCCTAAAACCATGTACAAATGTTCTGTGTTTACAAGGTCCGTAAGTAGCATAGGTCTCCATTTTCAAAGAGTTTCTCTAGAAAAAACAAAACAATAAGATTTGTAGTTCGAAGGCGGCGCTCTTAATATTGAAACAGTGCCAATGTTCATCCAATAATAACATCATAATATCATTAACAGTTTCTGCTCTCTGCAAGCTGGTATACCCATGCTAAAGCATTCAGAAGTGTGTAGCGAAACCCCATAAGTTGACTCAAGTTCTACCTAGTGTTAAATGAAATGTTTCATATATGGTGTCAATGTGAATAATTGGTCTTTGCCTGACGCCTTATCCTCGTCTGTTAACGATAGATCATCCTCATCTGATGAGGACAGCTGGATGTCTTCGTCGCTTTCCTCATCGGTGACTTCTTGGTCTGGTACAAGAGCTTCTGGCAGTTGAAGACCACTAAACCAACAAATCCCGTACGTCTCCTCTTGAAGTTCCCAACCATCATCTTCAGTAGGATGTTGCTGAATGTGGGCAACGTTGGCATTTGCTTACATTCTTGCGACAAACGACGCTCAACGAATATGTTGGGTAAGCTCAGCCTCACGGGTGGGATCGTTGTCGCATCGATGCCCGTAATTTCTTCAGGGGCTCTTTGCATGTTGCCTTTGGCCCAAAGCTTTTTTCAAGTATTTTGTGCCGATATCCAACGATAACGTTGCTCCGCTCCTCTTCGCGCCATACATCATGGCTGTAAAAGACATCACAGCTTGTGTTCAGGTTCAGAAATTGCTGTCATACTGATCCATCATTCCTGGAATATTAGAGCGAACAGCTGGAAAATGACACTGACGCACAAACAGCATTTGCGGAAATGGCAAAAGGAAAGCTTTGGGCCAAAGGCAACATGCAAAGACCCCCTGAAGAAATTACGGGCATCGATGCGACAATGATCCCACCCTGTGAGGCTGAGCTTACCCAACATATTCGTCGAGCGTCGTTTGTCGCAAGAATGTGAGCAAATGCCGATGTTGCCCACATTCAGCAACATCCTACTGAAGATGATGGTTGGGAACTTCAAGAGGAGACGTACGGGATTTGTTGGTTTAGTGGTCTTCAACTGCCAGAAGCTCTTGTACCAGACCAAGAAGTCACCGATGAGGAAAGCGACGAAGACCTCCAGCTGTCCTCATCAGATGAGGAGGAGGATCTATCGTCAACAGATGAGGATGAGGCGTCAGGCAAAGACCAATTATTCACATTGACACCATATATGAAACATTTCATTTAACACTATGGAAGAAATTGAGTCTACTTATGGGGTTTCACAAACACTATGGCTCTTATGAATGGTTTAGCATGGGTATACCAGCTTGCAGATAGCAGAAACTGTTAATGATATTATGATGTTATTATAATATTGGATGAACATTGGCGCTGTTTCAATATTAAGAGCGCCGCCTTCGAACTACAAATCTTATTGTTTTGTTTTTTCTAGAGAAACTCTTTGAAAATGGAGACCTATGCTACTTACGGACCTTGTAAACACAGAACATTTGAACATGGTTTTAGTATTTCAGGGCTATATTTTTGAAAAAGTAAACAGACGAAATTATTCTAAAACCTAGCACTAGAAGGGATAATTCATTTTTATTGAGTGCAATTGTTATTCTTTTATGTACAAACACTACTGTTAAGCTGCTGGTTATTAAGTATTGTGATCCTAACTGAGAGTTAATCCGTAATATTTACTACATTGTATGTGATGCCTGTCCACCCCATAGTAATTCGGTGTAATTTTGAGTACTGTTTTCACCACTATTTCTGTTCTTCAGTTCATCAGTTGGTGATTGGGAACCAAAAAACCGTTTGCATCAAAATTGATGTTGTACCATGATAATTAACATGTTATTTAGGGATGATTAGACACGATATGACCTTTGACCTATTCTTAAGTTATCTTCCCACCGTAATTTCCATTCTTACGTTTGTGATTTATATTCAGATGACCACAGCCTACAAATCCCCACTGGTTTTGTATTTGTACCTTACATGTTAATTAAAATGATAATTAGTCCAGTGGTCAATTAGGTGCATTTTTTATGGGTTTTTCCCACATTTGACCCAGTTAGAACTAACAATCTGAGATTTGTTGGCACCCGAGTGGTACTTCTTTACTCTGCCTTTATTTTAAGACCAAATTCAACATGGTGTATGATTAACCTCAAGAGATATGGCAATTTTAATTAGTGTCTGGCTTAATTAGTGACCTTTGACCTGTTCTTATGTGACCTTTCCACCACAATTCTCATTCTTACTCTATTGATTCTGAACCAGGCAACCACCCTCTACATTTCTGATTTGGTTCCATACTTGTACCTTTTATGTTAATTAAAACCTTAATCAACGCTAATTAAACGTCGTTCTTAAGTGATCATTCCACCAGAAATTCCATTCTTACGTTGTAGATTTGGATTAAGTGGGGTGCCCATAAACATTTGGCACAGAAATGAAACTTGTACCTTTCATGTTAATTAAATCCAATCTTGGGGGGTTTTGGGGTGGCGCCCACTATTACATCCACCACTTCCGGAACGTAAGAATGGCTGTTTTGTGTAAAGTCTGAGTGGTACTACACCTCAATAACCTCGAACCTTTTGTACCTTCCATGTTAATTAAACTTCACCCAGCTCCCAGACTACAATGTTTCTAAATGCACTGCTATCTAATGATCTTACATCCAAGGCAAATCAATTCCTAACCACTAGCTATACGGAAACTGCAGATGGTGTAAATAAGGCTACTGAAGACTTCCAACAAATACTGCAGTCGGCTGCTACCAAAAGCTTAAAATTTGTTAAAGTGTGCCCTCGCAAAAAGAAAAAGTGTTGTTGGTACGACAAAGACTGCAAAAAGCTCCATTCTGATATGTTTAAAGCATTAAAAAAGTGTCGTGAAAACCCTTACAATAAATCGTATTTGATGTCTTACTACAAGCTCAAAAAATCATACAAGCGACTTGTGAAATATAAAGAAAAGACTCATCGAGAGCACATACTTAAACGCCTGGATAATCTAAATTCTTCCAACCCATCTGAATATTGGAGATTAATTCGTATGCTCACAAATGAAAACAGTGAAACAGATCAAGTGCCCCTTTCATCATGGGAAAACTATTTTAGTGAATTGAACTCCGACAACTCAATCAACACATCTTTCCACAATGACATTGAGAATGCCCTAAATGGTCTTGAAACCTTGACCATGAATGAGGAAAAAAACAAACCCATTTTAGCCTCTGAATTTCGGGAAGTTGTTAAAAAATTAAAAAATAAAAAAGCCAATGGCCCAGACTGTATACTGAACGATATGCTGCGCTCTTCGTCGTTACCCTTAATTGACCATTTCCTAAAGCTTTTTAATCTAATCTTTAACACGGGTATCTCGCCCAATGTTTGGAATTCTTCCTTTATTGCCCCAATTCACAAAAAGGGAGATAAGTCTAACCCCTCCAACTATAGAGGCCTTGCAGTTGGAAGCTCCTTAGGAAAACTATTTCTCAGTATCCTTAATATGCGAATTGTTAACTACCTTGAAAGAAACAACTTGCTACACGGGGCACAATATGGCTTTAGAAAAGAACACAGGCCAACAGATAATATATTTATCCTCCGCACTTTAATAAACTACTATAAATCTAAGAAAGCAAAACAATACGCCTGTTTTGTTGACTTGTCTAAGGCCTTTGACAATGTATGGAGGCCTGGACTATACTATAAATTATTGAAACACAAAATTAGTGGTAAAATTTTCAGAATACTCCAAAATATGTATTCACATAATACATACAATATCAAAACTAGCGCAGGGGTTTCCCGTCCAATTAAATCAGAAATAGGAGTGAGACAAGGTTGTGTATGTAGCCCTATTTTATTTAATATATACCTGAATGACCTACACCATTACCTATCTAACTCCTGTGTTCCGCAATTAGATGGTCAAGCCGTTTCCCATATGCTATTTGCCGATGATCTCATACTGCTAGGAACTAGCCCTTTAGGCCTGCAGACTAACTTGGACAACTTAAATACATTTTGTGTAGACTGGAAACTCAGTATAAACCTAGAGAAAACCAAAATCATTGTTTTCAACTCTCGAATAAAACCCGACAAACAACATCTACAGTTTATGTACGGAAAAGAAAGACTTGAAATAGTTTCTCATTACTGCTACCTCGATGTTATCTTTCACCAAGATGGCAATTTTACAAATGCTATTAAAATGCTACAAACCAAAGCTCTTAGGGCATGGTTCAAAATTAAAAATCATTTGAGTACAATTGATTCTGCCCCTATTGAGACACATCTCAAAATGTACAACTTAGTTACCCATCCAATTGGCACCTACGCATCTGAATTTTGGGGAAGTCAAATCCTAAATCGAAAACAGAACATATTTACTAACTGGGCGAAATCCTTGTGTAATTCTGCTATGGTTAAGGTCAGTAAATCAATATTGTGTCTCTCTAAACGTGGTAGCAACATTGGTGCCCTAGCCGAACTGGGACTATACCCATCCTCATTGTACATCTTCGGTAATATGTTTAAGTACTGGCAAAGACTTGAACAAATCCGACCATCCAGATATCTTCTTTTTAAAGCTTATCAATTGGATAAAGGTCTGAAACACCTTGGGTGGTCGGACTCTATCCACCGCATTTTCACTACACTGAACCTCTCAGCTCATCATGTTAATCATATAGCTTTTATGACCGAAAAATTCTGCCAACTATTTCTAAACTCCTGTAATCCAGAACACTCTGTCAAACTGAGGACATATGGTATGATAAAAGAAACTATAAAACTTTCTGAATACCTCAAATCCGTAAAAAAAACTTAACTACAGGAAAGCTTTAACCTCTCTTAGATTAAGCACCCATCCCTTAGCTATTGAAACCGGCCCCTACACCAAATGACCTTTAGATAAAAGATTATGTCGCCAGTGCCAAGATGGGAAGATAGAAAGTGAGTGGCACTTTCTCTTAGAGTGCCCTCTCTATGCATGCCTCTGTTACCCGGGGGTGGAGGGTAATTTGAGCGTATTCAATGAAGCCGAAGACAAACTGAAAATATATATAAAAAGATGTATTTGGTCTGAAACTGAATATGACAGCACTACCCAGCCGAGACGGCAAGCGAGGAGGAAGTGACGTCATGTATCTCAAACTGAACTTAGTTAACATTATAACATGATATTTGTTCATTTACTACTGGTCTAATTAGCTCAATAAAATACTAAGACTCCAAATCTATGACTTATACTAACATTCGACATTATTACATGACTGAATTATCATTTGCGAAACCCTTGTAATAATTCGAATCGTATCTAACTCCGTTTTCTTACCCAAGTAATCTTCGATATAGTTACTTAAATCACGTGTAAACAATCTGCAGCTTGTGTTACGTGTACCCATTCAGAAGCATTAAACAATAATGAATATTATTATGTTTTATCTAGGCTTCCGTACATAGTGAATATGTATTATAGTAATCTAATTTAGTAATCTATTGCTCATCTAGCTATTCTTATAGAGGGTAAAATAGTAATTACGTGACTCATAAGTCATTTATCTTTCGACAATATGGTCTAGCTCGGCTTCCATAGATTCGTTATAAAACGATTCCTGCTCTTTATAACAAAATGTAAGTTTAAGAATATATTAGCGTCTGAAACGTTGGCTTATATCCAATAAACTCATTAAGAGGCTAACGTCTTGCGTTTACTAGGCTACGAGATCCTAAAACTACGATGTAACGCATATTCATATTTCGTACACAACAAACTTATTTACACAAAATGGCTGACTAGCATTTAAGCGAAAATCCAACGTCATCAGTCAAATAACTTTAGTATTCCTAACCATCCGATCTAAATAACAATTGACAGTGCATTAGAACATATTAACAAAACGTATGTTAAAGTTTCAAGAACAACATTACCTGAAAATATATATATAAAGATGTATTTGGTCTGAAACTGAATATGACAGCACAACCCAGCCGAGTCGGCGAGCGAGGAGGAAGTGACGTCATGTATCTCAAAATAGCTCACTTACACAGGGTACCAAATACAGCACTGCATTGAATATTAAATTTCAGGAAATGTATCAAACCACTACAAATATGATTTACTTTGCTTCAAATGACATAACAATTAAATTTAAGCAAAAACTCCAAAAAAGATCTGGGAAACGATAAGACAAAATATGGCAATGCAAGCAGACATGGTTAAGGGGAGGCAACAAATTACTTTTACTTTAGTTTGCCCTTTTGATATAGTTATTCCCCTTTTCTAGTACACAAGTACAAGGGCCTAACACACTCCCCCACTAAAAAATGTCGTCTCGACATAAACAATTACATCAGGAGAGGTTCTCAAAAAGATCATTTAATATGATATATCTAAAAATCGGTCTTATCTAAGAAAAATGCTAATTGGTCTGATTTGGTATTTATACGAAGCACTCAACAGCGTTTGGATAAAATTCATAGGTGGTTGGTATTTGGAAGTTTGGATGATAACTTGTGGAAGGGAATATCGACTGGTCTTGTACGGCATATGTTGTGACATTTCCCGACTCATCATAAGTGAAGCGAACAGGAGCTCTTCTTTGACGGACTGGTCTTGTTGAACGGAAATCAATTCCATGATCTGGGCTTTCCTGAGGGACATGTCTTAATTGGTCTGGAGAAGATGGATAACTTGGATTGATGGCAGGCGGACAGGTCTCTCTTTCTAAAGAGGACAGAGGTGCAGGGATGAAAACATCCGCTTCTGGACGAAGGCTTTGCGGAGGTAAGTACTGCTGGGATAGGTGTTGGTCAGGTACGTGTTGGTACATTATCCAATCATCTTCACTTGCAGACTCTTGACTTGCCGTTTCCTGTTGTCCACGTTGAGCATTCGGTTTTGGTTTTCTGCGTTTCTTCTTGACAGGTTCGTCCATAGGTTGAGAGCTGTTCTTTTCAAGGTAGTCGCATGGCAGGAGGAGGTTCCTATGTAGGGTTCTTTGACGGCCTTCTCCACTCTCTGGGCTAAGTACATATACTGGACTGTCGGTGCCGCATCTTTTGACGATAACGTGTATTTTATCTTCCCAATAATTCCTGAGCTTATAGGGCCTCCACGTTCCCCCAAGTTCCTGATTAAAACCCTATCTCCTGGAGAAAGAACAGAAGCATTTGCTCTCTTATTATATCTTTGCTTTGACTTGGTTGAAGCCTCTGATCCACGTTTGACAACTAGGTCGTAAGCTTGTCTCATCCTTTCCTTCCATTGTTTGGCATACTGAGAGTGACTCACTGAATCTTGTTCCTTTCTAAGTCCAATGGCTAAATCTATTGGTAGTCTCGGTGGACGCCCGTGCATGAGGAGAAATGGAGAGAATCCTGTCACCTCATGTCTTGTGCAGTTGTAGGAGTGTATAACTTTGTTAAGATGTCTCTTCCAATCATGTTTCTCTTTAATTCCAAGTGTTCTCAACATTCCCAACAAGGTTCTATTGAACCTTTCGGTCTGGCCATTCCCTTCTGGATGATATGGAGTAGTGCGTGAGTGAATCACCTGGCTGTACCGTTCAAGTTCCCTGAAGAGTTCGTTTTCAAACTCCCCGGCTTGATCATGATGTATCCGGGCTGGGAATCCATAACGTAGGATGAATTCGTTATAGATCTTTTCTGCTGCAGTTTTGGCAGATTTATTGGTTGTGGCATATGCTTGAGCAAATCTTGTGAAATGGTCTATTATGACGAGGATATACTCATAACCGCCGGAGCATTTCTCAAGATGAAGAAAATCTACTGAAATGAGCTCAAACGGAGCCGTAGTTTTGATACTAGACATTGGTGCTCTTTTACGTTGGTTTGGTTTCTTGCTCCGGATACAGTTGCAACGGTTCTTGATGTAGTGTTCCACATCGAATCCCATCTTCGGCCAATAAAACCTCGAGCGAATCAAATCTTGTACTCTCTCGATACCGAGGTGTCCCATATCGTCGTGTAACTCTTTGAGGATTCGATCATGGAAAATTTGTGGTAGGACTACCTGGACTTTACATTCATTTTCTGATGACTTGATGTTTCTGCATAATACTCCGTCTTCATTTAGAATCAATTTTGACCATTCTCTTGCTAGTTGGAAGGATCTATCTTTGAGTGTGCCGGATCTTGGTCTTCTCCCTTGCTGTTTTGACTTCAAAATTGGTGCTATTTCATTGTCATTTTCTTGAGCCTTCAGGAGTTCAGATGGAGAAACGATGTCTGTGGCGTTAATTTGGCCTACTGTGGTCGGGTTCTCAAGTTTCATGGATAGAGGTGCAGATGTGAGTAAGAGTCCATCTCCTTGGGCTTCTACCGAATTCGTTATACTGACGATCATGTCTGGCGAGAGTTCCATTGTGCATTCTTGCATAAGATATTCAATCGGTAGAGGGATCCGAGAGAGAGCATCGGCGTCTCCATTCTTTTTTCCTGGACGATACTTTATTTTGAAATTAAAGTCTGCGAGCTCAGCGACCCAACGGTGACGAGTGGCGTCTAAGCGGGCTGTCGTGAGTATATATGTTAGCGGATTGTTGTCCGTGTATACTACAAATGATGGAGCGTGGAACAGATAGTCTCTAAAACGTTCGCATATTGACCACTTCAGGGCTAGAAATTCAAGTTTTCCCGAATGTAAAAGATACCGCTTCTCAGCTGGTGACAGAGATCTCGATCCGTACGCTATTACTCTCATCACTCCATCCTGTCGTTGGTATAAAACGGCCCCTAGACCGTCATTGCTGGCATCTGTGTGGAGTACATACGGCTAATCGAAGTCCGGATAGGCCATGATGCCTGAGCTACAAAGTAAGTCCAATAACTTCTCTAATGCGTCTTGGTGTCGTTGATCCCAGCTAATTCTGTCTGATGAAGATCTTTGATTCTTATTTGACTTTTTCGATTTCTGTTTTGTAGCTTGTGAAGGAGGACCAGGAACTTTCAAAAGATCATAGAGGACTGCTGCTTTAGAAGAGAAGCTTGGTATGTATCTCCTGTAATAGCTGAGTAGACCCATGAGTTTCCTTAGCTCACCAACTGTTTCGGGCTGTTTGTCTCTAAGTTTTGACACTGCCTCTTTCTCCTTCGGATCAACTTTGTAACCATCTTTTGATACAATACTCCCTAGGTAACGTACCTCTCTTCTAAAAATCTCACATTTCTTTGGCTTTACCTTGATTCCTTTTGCTTTTAATCTATGTAAAACGGCTCTGATGTCTTCAAGGTGTTTATCAAAGGATGGACTGTATATGAGGACGTCATCTATATACGGGATGCAGGTATTATCTCGTAGATCCGCGAGGCATTGGTTCATGAAATTTTGGAAGCAGGCGGGAGCGTTTGTGAGACCAAAAGGTATACGTGTCCATTCATACAGGCCCCAAGGAGTAATAAAAGCTGTGAGTGGTCTGCTGGTTTCCTCCATAAATCCCTGGTGGTAGGCCTTTCCTTGGTCTAATAGGCTAAACCATTGGTTCCCTTGGAGGCTGTCAAGGATGTCTTGTACCTTCGGTAATGGATGACGATCACGGATGGTTTTCAGATTCAGCTGCCGATAGTCTATACATAGGCGAAGTCCACCATCTTTCTTGCGAACACAAACCATTGGCGATGAGTAATTTGACGTTGATTTTGTAATCCAACTGCGTCGAATGAGATCGCATAGGTACTCTTTAACTTCTTTGTAAAGTGGTCGTGGGATCGAGACATAACTTTTCTGAACTGGTACATTATCTGTAAGCTTGATGTCCATTATTAACTCAGGGGCGCATCCAACATCATCATCGTGTTTTGCGAATGCGTCTGACTCTTCTCTCAAAAGTTGTCTAACGGTTGCCTCTTGTGACGAATTAAGTCCACTCCCACTCAAATCTATGGGGGGTTCCCAATCATCTTTTGTCTCGATGTTATTTACTCGGGTCTTCGTAACAGTGATGTCTTTTTCTTTCGAACACAGGGGAAAAATCGCTCGAACGGGTTCTAAATTCCCCAAAGAGAGTCGACGTGGTAGTTCGATTGCATGCTTAGTACTGTTCACAATCTGCACTGTTATTCTTCTAGTCGATTTCGGTAAGTTGATTAGCATTTCAGGTACTTGCAATCCTTCTGGTAAGTTAGGTGTTGGCTGAAACAAGGCTGACATTCCCTCAGCTTCCTTTCCAATCCTCACAAAACATTTGATGTTCACCTGACTTTGTTGAGGTATCACTACCGGTTTTCGGCCATTTTTAATTTCCCCAAACGAGTCCATATTTGATGTCTGGATGAAATTAATCAAGGATTTAGTTTTTCTCTTGTTCACTGTCTGAAAGGCTTGCCTAATGCAATTTGTTGTTGTTGTAGATGTAGGGTCCATCTTTTCTGTCATAGAAATATACTCTTGGATCAGGTTATACCCAATTATTGGCCGCTTCAATTCTTCATCTTCAACTACCAGGAATGGTGCTACTACCCGTGCAGATTCTTCTTGATCATGATGTGGAAGTGCAAACGCCAGGGCTACCCAACCTATGAACGGTATGCTGGTTCCATTGGCGGCTGTTAATTCCAGTGATTCACCTGTGAGTTCAGAAATGGGCCTTAAATCCTTTTTATTTCTGTTTACCCACGGTCGATCAATAAGACAAACCTGTGATCCGGTATCCCATAATGCTTTGGTTTCTACTTCGTCCAGCTTACAAGAAATCAAACATTTCTCTCCTACTAGCTTTGTTATCTTCATTTCCTGTTGCTGGCTTAAGGGTCGGGTGAAAAAGTCATTACCGGTAACGCTGTTCACTTTTCCAGTAGTTGTTGGCCTTTGTTGGGACCAATCCCTTTCAGTCACAGTGGGTCCCTTCACTATAACTGATGGTCGTTTCCCGACTTCATACTTGTATTAAAGGACTTCTGTTTACTTTTCCTACATCCTGCCAGATAGTGTTCGCTGCTCCCACAGCGGAAACAGTGTGTACACTCTCTTGCTTTTGGCGTGTTTCGACATGAAGGGCATCCATAAGGTCGGTCATCGGTCTTTCTTGCTTTCCCGTTATATTGATTCTTTGGTTGTTGATATTGTAGTTTTGTGGATAACTCTGACACTTGTACCTGTAAATTCTTAACTTGGGTTTCCAGAGATTCAAAAGGGTTTATCTTGGATGTTTTCGTGTGTTTGTCGTTATCA
This sequence comes from Lepidochitona cinerea, assembly GCA_963971465.1. NCBI lineage: Eukaryota > Metazoa > Mollusca > Polyplacophora > Chitonida > Tonicellidae > Lepidochitona > Lepidochitona cinerea. Next base: position 1,843,914 of record OZ020560.1, read on the forward strand.
ATGTTATCCGGTTTGGCTGTAACTTGCGTATCCTATCTAACCTTTCAGTTTCCTGTGACGTAATTTGACTCATTTCTTTTATTAATTTTAGATCGTTGATATGTGGGTCTTTTAACAGTGGCTTGAGTTCATCCCTAACTGATTTGTCGTGAAGGCCTGATCGAAGGGATTTTAGGAATATTCTTTGAATCAGTTCTGGGCTATAAGAAATTTCAGCCCCAAATTCAGCACTTGCACGGTTTAGTTTGTGTTTCAAGTCTAAGGCTCGCATTAAGAAATCTTGTGAATTTTCTTTTGGTAACTGTGTTAATTGGTTAAGTTCTGTATAATAATCTGATGCTGATTTATCCTGATAATAGTGTTTCAATGTTTCTTTTAAATCCTCTATGTTTAGGCCATCATTCTGTTCCAGGTAGTTCCTAACGCTTGATCCAATGGGTAGAGCTCTAATAACCCCTTCTAATATTTCATTATCAGAGTATCCTTTCTTTGCACCCTGGTCGAGTTGTCTTGAGATACTAATGTAGGTCAACCTGTCCTTTTGGCCATTTGTTCCTATCTGTCCATTTAACTTAAATTCCTTTTTCCACTGCGAGAGATTCTTAGCGGTAACTTCGTTAAAGGTTGTTGTTATCTCCCTTGTGTCATGGCGTAGATGTAAAGAGGTAAATAAATCATGCAACTTTGAGTAAACATCTGACAAATCCTCATTCTTCTCTTCTTCGATCGCCAGATGGTCTTCTATAACTCTTATTATCTGTAATTTTGACTCATTTGTGATTGTAATTCCCAAAACTTCACTTACTCTCTTCAATTGCTGAGGTGATAGTGCATAAAGACCACTCAAGACCTTACATTGTAGTTCTTCCATGACAAAGTTTCAAGTTCATAAAATGACAGTTTAAATCAAATCAAAACAATTCCAGTGGAAAAATATTAAAAATAGAAATTCAACCAGTTGTAAACATCCTCAGGTAAAGCCATTATCAGTATCATATGCTTGCTCCTATATCTATCGTTAACTTGAACAGGCTAACTATTTCTGTTTCTTGCTAAAATGGTTAAATCTGGAATTAAAACGTTTTTTTTCTTTATTACAATCATTTATGTGAAAATGAAAAAAGAAAATCAATTGAAACCAAAGGATATCTGCAATCTTTCTTGATACGTTCTGCTGAGGTATGTGCTCAGTAAGGCATGGCCATCTAAGTGCTCAGTAAGGCATGACATATATGTGCTCAGTAAAGGCATGGACATATAAGTGCTCAGTAAAGGCATGGACATATATGTGCTCAGTAAGGCATGGACATCTAAGTGCTCAGTAAAGGCATGACATCTAAGTGCTCCCTAAAGGCATTAACATCTATCATCTGCTCAGCTAAGGTATGTGCTCAGTAAAGGCATGGACATATATGGTGCTCAGTAAAGGCATGGACATCTATGGTGCTCAGTAAAGGCATGGACGTCTAAGTGCTCAGTAAGGCATGACATCTAAGTGCTTAGTAAGGCATGGACATCTAAATGCTCAGTAAAGGCATTAACATCTATCATCTGCTCAGCTAAGGTATGTGCTCAGTAAAGGCATGGACATCTATGGTGCTCAGTAAAGGCATGGACGTATAAGTGCTCAGTAAGGCATAGACATCTATCATCTACTCAGCTAAGGTATGTGCTCAGTAAAGGCATGTACATCTTTGTGCTCAGTGAAGGCATGACATCTATGTGCTCAGTAAGGCATTGACATCTAAGTGCTCAGTAAAGGCATGGACTCCTGTGTGTTCAGTAAAGGCATCTACATCTTGGCTTAATGTCTGGAGCTAGGCTTCATCACGTCGGGGTCACCAGAAATGTTACCCGGGGGTGGAGGGTAATTTGAGCGTATTCAATGAAGCCGAAGACAAACTGAAAATATATATAAAAAGATGTATTTGGTCTGAAACTGAATATGACAGCACTACCCAGCCGAGACGGCGAGCGAGGAGAAAGTGACGTCATGTATCTCAAACTGAACTTAGTTAACATTATAACATGATATTTGTTCATTTACTACTGGTCTAATTAGCTCAATAAAATACTAAGACTCCAAATCTATGACTTATACTAACATTCGACATTATTACATGACTGAATTATCATTTGCGAAACCCTTGTAATAATTCGAATCGTATCTAACTCCGTTTTCTTACCCAAGTAATCTTCGATATAGTTACTTAAATCACGTGTAAACAATCTGCAGCTTGTGTTACGTGTACCCATTCAGAAGCATTAAACAATAATGAATATTATTATGTTTTATCTAGGCTTCCGTACATAGTGAATATGTATTATAGTAATCTAATTTAGTAATCTATTGCTCATCTAGCTATTCTTATAGAGGGTAAAATAGTAATTACGTGACTCATAAGTCATTTATCTTTCGACAATATGGTCTAGCTCGGCTTCCATAGATTCGTTATAAAACGATTCCTGCTCTTTATAACAAAATGTAAGTTTAAGAATATATTAGCGTCTGAAACGTTGGCTTATATCCAATAAACTCATTAAGAGGCTAACGTCTTGCGTTTACTAGGCTACGAGATCCTAAAACTACGATGTAACGCATATTCATATTTCGTACACAACAAACTTATTTACACAAAATGGCTGACTAGCATTTAAGCGAAAATCCAACGTCATCAGTCAAATAACTTTAGTATTCCTAACCATCCGATCTAAATAACAATTGACAGTGCATTAGAACATATTAACAAAACGTATGTTAAAGTTTCAAGAACAACATTACCTGAAAATATATATATAAAGATGTATTTGGTCTGAAACTGAATATGACAGCACAACCCAGCCGAGTCGGCGAGCGAGGAGGAAGTGACGTCATGTATCTCAAAATAGCTCACTTACACAGGGTACCAAATACAGCACTGCATTGAATATTAAATTTCAGGAAATGTATCAAACCACTACAAATATGATTTACTTTGCTTCAAATGACATAACAATTAAATTTAAGCAAAAACTCCAAAAAAGATCTGGGAAACGATAAGACAAAATATGGCAATGCAAGCAGACATGGTTAAGGGGAGGCAACAAATTACTTTTACTTTAGTTTGCCCTTTTGATATAGTTATTCCCCTTTTCTCGTACACAAGTACAAGGGCCTAACACCTCCGCCAAAACCTTTTTGCTACTCTAATAACATCCTGGCCATCTATTGTGCACCTGACACAAAATGAATTGTTCTCTCTTTTATTAGACCCTCCCAGTGAAATAGCTACGATGATCTCTAAATTTATTCATGAATGTTTTCAAATGAGAAGCAGTCAATAATATATCTTGATTATTTGTTATTCTTATATTGTTATTGTTATTGTATTGCCATGTTGTACCCGCCCCTCTGTTGGCTTTGTATTCGTACAATAAACTTTGAATTGAATTGAAATATCAGAGTTGTTTCCCCTTGTTTTGTACTTAATAAAGTCAGTTCATGTTCCGCCATATTTGAGTTAGTACTTGTCATTGTTCCCGCGGTTTGAGCACCCCTTTAAATACATAACATCTGGCGACGAGGGCGGCAGACAAGGTATTAAGGAATCTGATTGAACTCCGCTTAACCAGCGAGACAAGGTTTGGTTGACATTTTCGTCTCATTATATTGTTAACCGACGGAAATATTTGTTGTGTGTTGAAACAACAACAACGTTACACGAGGTTTGACCGAGTGGTGTGGTTCAGTTGCTAATTTGAACTCGACATGTCTGATAACGAGGAAGTAGGCTTACCTCGAAGAAGTAGATCAGCTTTAATTGGTCAGATGGACAATTTTGATAGCTCGATTGAAACTTGGGAAACGTATTTTGAACGTTTTGAAAATTACATTGCGGTAAATAGAATACCTGCTGATGACAGAGTACCGTGCTTGCTTAGTGTAATGGGCGCTAAGCCTTATGGACTATTGAGAACTTTAGTTGCCCCTTTAAAGCCCAACACAAGAACTCTTGATGAAATTAACAAGGCCTTAACTGACCATCTTGCCCCCAAACCCCTCTTGATCGCGGAACGTTTCCGATTTCATAAGCGAGATCAACGTGAGGGAGAAAATATTAATCACTATTTAGCTGAGTTAAAAAGACTTACTGAAACCTGTGAATTTGGGGAATTTCTGAATGATGCTTTACGTGATAGACTTGTGTGTGGATTATCTTCTGAGAATATTCAGAAAAGATTATTGACTGAACGTGATTTGATATTACATACTGCACAAAATATTTCTATCTCCATGGAACTGCTGCCAAAGATGCAGTGGAGTTGTCTTCAGCTCGAAGTACAGGTCAACCAGTGCATACAGTAAATCGCGGTTCTTACAGAAAACAGGGAAGAAGAAAAAGTTCTGGTGATAATTTCCTTGGAGCTTACCCTCGAAATCCTGACTTTAAAGAAAAGTTTCGGAAATGTTTTCGTTGTCGAGGAAAACATAACGCTGATGTTTGTAGATTTAAATATGCAGTGTGCCATGAGTGTTCTGAAAAAGGGCATATTCAGAATGCTTGTCCAAAGAAATTGAAAAAAAGTGTACATGCTGTTGATGAGTATAGTGACACTGATTCTGAATCGCTTTATGGTGTATCTAATTTAAAATTATATGGTGAGAGCAATGTTGACGCAGAAGACCATGTGTATGCTGTGGGCATTCATGGATTGAAAAGTAACAGTGATGTTAATATAAATATTGATGTGTCAGTTGCCACAAGTTTGAAGATGTCACTTTACGTAAAACCAACATTAAACTGGAAACGTACACATAGGAGATTATACAGCCTGTGGGCGTGGCAGAGGTGGGAATCAATCTCGAGTTTTGGATCTGTAGTGTAATGCTATTTATAGTCACCATACTTGTATTGTATGTATTCGCAATGTATCATGGGATATGCGATCCCGACCAAGATGGCTTACCATTAAAGTATTCTACGTTCCTAGTCCAGTACGTCATGTGCCTTTATTCTAATACAGTCGTTATAAACAGTTAAACACAACCCGGTGATCCAATATGGTGTCAGAATGTTTCAACAACCCAGTGGCGTACTTTACGGACATTGACACTCCTGCAAACAAACTGTAAGTGTTATCAGTAAATGTAGAGGTACACACACAAAACTTTTCAACAACAACGTGTACAAGCGGAATTAATTCAAGGGGCATAACTCCAGTGACCATAAAACAGCAGTTGCTTCCCCTGAAGTGCCGTCCGCGAAAACAAGTGTAAAGGGACGTAACTCCAACAGCCTCAATACAGAATTGTCTCCCCTGGACCGTAAAAATCTAAAAACCATGGCAGAAAGTGAACAGAGCGTACCAGCACCCCCAGCACGAGGATTTCACGCAAATATTCCTGTTCCAGCTAAATTAAACATTCTTGATGGACATTTAGAGACAGCTTGGCGTAAATTTAACAGACAATGGAGAAATTATGAAATAGCTTCAAGACTAGATAAAGAATCTTCACAATATAGATGTGCTGTATTTCTTGCAATCGTTGGCGAGGATGCGATGGACGTATATGACGGGCTGCCATTTTCGGACAACGAAGACCGCAATGACATTTTCACAGTTATTCAAAAGTTAGAAGAATTTTGTATTGGTGAAGCTAGTGAAGCCTATGAATCTCATCTGTTTAATCAGCGTCGCCAGGAACCGTCAGAATCAATAGACGCTTACGTTGCCTCACTCAGAAAACTTGCTAAAACGTGCAATTTCGGAGAATTGGAGGACCGTTTAATCCGGGATAGGATTGTCGTCGGGGTAAATGACGAAATACTCCGTCAGAAATTATTGGAGGACAGAAAATTAATACTTTCACGCAGCCTAGAAATCTGTAGGGCTTATGAATCTTCCAGGAGTAGGGCGAGAAATATCGCTAATGAACAGTCAGATAATTCACTGAATAGGGTTAAAACTCAACACCAGAAAACACCACACCAACAGAAAACACCACCACAGCAACAAAATCACCGACAACAACAGAACAGATTCCAAAGGCAACAGAAATTTAAGCCAACCTTTTCTTCCAGAAAGAACTGTTCACGTTGCGGTAGAGGGCAGCATAGTTTCAATAAGTGCCCGGCCAGTCAAAGCTCGCAGTCCGTGAGGGCTGTGGAAGATTGCGATACTGATATTGCTTTTCTTGGACCAATTTCAGATAAAAGTAACGATCCTTGGCGTATTAACATTTCTGTTCAGGATGGTGGAACTATTCTTTTTAAAGTAGATACGGGTGCGGATGTGACAGTAACAGGGCCACAATGTGTTCCAAAATCTAAGCAACCTCTTTGTAAAACCACAAAGAAACTTTTTGGGCCACAAGGAAAACAATTAAAAGTTTTAGGGTGTTTTACAGCTAAACTTTCAACCAAACATACTTCCAGTGTACAGCAAGTGTATGTTGTACCAGGCCTGAAAGAGCCGCTTCTTGGTAGACCAGCAATCAATGCACTTAAATTGATTAACGTGATTGAAAGTATACAAATGTCTGATGTTCAGCTGAAATACAAAGAACACTATCCTAAACTATTCACCGGTCTAGGTAAAATGGCTGACACGTACACAATACGACTCAAAAGAGACTTTGTTCCATATGCAATAACTGCTCCCCGTAGACTTGCTTTGCCACTAATGCCCAAAGTAAAGGAAGAACTACAACGAATGGAACAAGCAGGTGTAATAAAGCCTATACAAGAACCAACTGAATGGTGCGCACCCATTGTAGTGGTACCTAAACAAAATGGGAAAGTAAGAATTTGTGTGGATTTCACAAAGCTCAACGAAAGTGTGTTAAGGGAAAATTTTCCATTACCCAGCATGGACCAATTATTTGCTCAGCTATCTGGAGCTACAGTATTTACTAAACTGGACTGTAACAGTGGGTTTTATCAAATACCACTTGCTGAAAAGTCACAGCCTTTAACATGCTTCATTACCCCGTTCGGAAGGTTTTGCTTCCGACATCTCCCATTTGGAATTTCTTCTGGGCCTGAAATATTTCATAGAAGCTTATCACAGCTTCTCCATGACCAAAGTAATGTGATTTGTGACATTGACGACATTCTTATTTGGGGTAAAGACCAGAAGGAACATGACACACAGCTTAAAAAAGTTCTTGACATTTTAAACTCAGCTGGTGTCACACTTAATGAAAAGTGTGAATTTTCCAAATCAGAATTTCGATTTCTAGGACATATTATCTCTTCTAAAGGAGTGGCTGTCGACCCCCAAAAAGTCAAAGCCATTTGTAATATGGACAGACCAACCAATATCTCAGAACTCAGACGATTTCTGGGAATGGTCAACCACGTTGGGAAATTCGCACCAAACTTGTCTGACGTGACAAGACCTTTACGTGATTTGCTTCACAAGGATACTTTATGGACATGGACTGAACTACAGGAAACTGCTTTCACAGAAATTAAAAACATTTTGACTAGTGCACCTGTACTTGGGCACTACAATCCAAAATTACCAACAAAAGTCTCAGCAGATTCATCCTCTTATGGTCTTGGATCAGTCTTACTTCAGAAACATGGAGAATTCTGGAGACCGGTTTTTTATGCTTCCCGCTCACTGTCATCCACAGAACAACGTTATTCACAGGTGGAAAAAGAATCATTAGCCATGACTTGGGCGTGTGAGAAATTTTCAGATTTTCTGATCGGACTACAACGATTTATTATTGAGACTGACCACAAGCCTCTTCTTGCTCTCATGAAAAGAAAATGTCTGGATGAATTGCCCCCGCGTATTCAAAGGTTTCGAATGAGAATGATGAGATTTTCTTACGATGTAGAATACACGGCTGGTAAAAATCTGGCCACAGCCGACGTTTTGTCGCGTGCCCCAGTGTCTTCTCCATCGGACTCTTCAGGAGATTGAAACAAATTTGTATGTATTTTCAGTGATTGAAAACCTGCCAGCTACAGAGAAAAGGCTGGAGGAAATAAGAACCAAACTTTTGTCTGATAATGTATGTTACAAAGTGATGACATATTGTCAAGACACCTGGCCTGATTCTGCCAAACTTGACAAGAACATTCGTCCTTATTGGTCAGTTCGACATGATTTGTCTGTTGAAAACGGATTGCTACTGTTCCAAAGCAGATTGGTCATTCCAGAAGTTTTGCACAGAGACATCCTCAACGGTTTGCACATCGGGCACCAAGGCATTGTCAAGTGCCGTGCATTGGCGAAAACTTCCGTTTGGTGGCCAGGACTTTCCAAACAATTACAGACTCTAGTGGAAAATTGTTCTGTATGTGAGAAAGAACGTATTCATCACCCAGAACCATTGTTAACTTCAAAAACCCCAGATTTTCCGTGGCAAAAGGTTGGAATGGATTTATTCGAGTTCAAAGGACAAACTTACCTTATTGTCATTGATTACTTTTCTAGATACATTGAACTAGCCTTCCTTACTTCTACTAGTTCAAGTTCTGTGATTGCTCATCTCAAATCAATATTTGCCAGGCATGGCATTCCAGAGACTGTTATTTCAGATAATGGGCCGCAATTCGCCGCTCATGAGTTTTCAAGATTTGCTAATTCATACGGATTTACTCATAGAACCAGCAGTCCGTATTACCCTCAAAGCAACGGTGAAGCAGAGAGAGGAGTTCGCACAGTTAAAACCCTTCTTAAGAAGACAGACGATCCATATCTGGCTATCTTAGCCTATAGAGCAACTCCCCTACAGTCTGGATATAGCCCTGCTGAATTATTGATGGGAAGAAAACTAAGAACCAAAGTTCCAATCCTATCTTCATCTCTTAAACCTGTTTGTCCTAATCTTGAACAAGTGATTGAAGCGGATTGTCAAAAGAAAGAAAAAATGAAAATGCAATTTGACAAGGCTCATAAAACCCAAACTTTGTCAATTCTAAACCCAGGACAAAAAGTATGGATTAAGAAACCTGTGGAAACTGAAGCTACAGTGATTCGTCCAACGGGTTCGCGTTCCTACATCCTACGCACACCTAGAGGTGTTACACGTAGAAACCGTTCACAGTTGGCTCTCCGAGGAAACAGTTCACCGCTTAAGAGTGATATGCCTAGAAACCTCTCAACGTTACTTCCAAAAGACATTTCACACAGTGAAGCTCCGAGCTACGACCTTAGCGAAGAAGCCACCAACTTACCTTGTAATACCAACAATAACTCTTCTAGTGCTTCAGGAACCCAAGTGACAACAAGATCTGGACGTGTTGTAAAGAAACCATTCAAGTTAAATTTGTGAACTTTAACTATCAGTTTTATTCTGACTATCGTTAATACGTAATCGTTTATTAGAATTGTTTGACTCAAAGACTTTAAGTTGTTTTCTTTACAGGTTGTGTTCAGAGACTTTATTTTAAGATGTTGTTCAAAAACAATTTGTTTGGTTTAACGTTTAAATGCTTTAACGTTCTTTTAAAAGTTTCCTTTATATCTGAGAAAGGGGGATGTAGTGTAATGCTATTTATAGTCACCATACTTGTATTGTATGTATTCGCAATGTATCATGGGATATGCGATCCCGACCAAGATGGCTTACCATTAAAGTATTCTACGTTCCTAGTCCAGTACGTCATGTGCCTTTATTCTAATACAGTCGTTATAAACACAACCCGGTGATCCAATAGGATCTGTTTGTTGTGAAAAATGGAGGTCCATCTTTGTTCGGGCGAACATGGCTACGTGAGATAAGGCTTGATTGGCCGAAAATTAAGTCTCTATGTCCTAGTGATGGAAATAGTAGTGCTGTGAAAAACTTAACTGAAATGTTAAATCAACACCCTGCATTGTTTAGTGACGGTCTGGGTACAATTAAAGAATTAAAGGCAACACTAAATGTGAATGATAATGCTGTGCCTAAATTCTATAAGCCCCGTCCAGTAGCTTATGCTCTTCGTCCTAAAGTTGAGAAAGAGCTCAACAGATTGGAATCACTTGGCGTAATATCTAAGGTTAAACATAGTGAGTGGGCGGCTCCTATTGTTACACCAGTGAAAAAGAATGGTGAAGTTCGTGTTTGTGGTGACTTTAAGGTGACCGTCAATCCAGTACTTAAAGTTGACCAATATCCCTTGCCATCTATTGAGGAGATTTTTGCGAATCTCTCCGGAGGAAAAAAATTCACTAAGTTGGATCTGGCGAGTGCATATTTACAGATGCCAGTTGATGAAAATTCACAAAAATATCTCACTGCGAGTACTCACCTTGGATTATTCAGATATCAACGTTTAGCTTTTGGTGTATGATCTGCTCCGGCACTGTGGCAGCGTGCCATGGACCAGGTTCTACAGGGCTTACCAGGTGTGCAGTGTTACCTAGATGATATCTTGATAACTGGCAAAACTTCTGAGGAACATTTTGCCAATGTAAAATCAGTGTTAGTGCGTTTAGAGGAAAACGGACTAAAATTGAACAGAAATAAGTGTAATTTTTACAAAGACTGTGTTGAGTATTGTGGTCATACAATTGACGCTCAGGGGTTACATCAGTCCCAGGATAAAATCAAAGCATTGATAGACGCCCCTAAACCTGAAAATGTGACACAACTCCAGTCTTTACTTGGTCTGGTAAATTATTACCGACGCTTTTTACCTGATTTATCAACGGTCCTTCGCCCCTTAAATTACTTGTTGCATAATGATGTGAAATGGAAGTGGGGAAAAGACCAAGAAGACGCTTTTGCTGAGGTTAAAAAACTGATAGCCTCTGAAACTGTTTTGGTACACTATGATCCTAAAAGGCCAGTGAAATTAGCCACTGATGCCTCACCTTACGGCCTAGGTGCTGTATTGTCCAAAGTAATGGATAATAACACAGAGAGACCTATTGCTTTTGCCTCTCGTACCTTAAGTTCGGCTGAAATGAATTTTAGTCAGCTAGAAAAAGAGGGCCTTAGTTTAATTTTTGGAGTTAAACGATTTCAACAGTACTTAGAAGGTCGAAATTTTACACTTGTTACTGACCATAAGCCTTTGACTTTTATTTTTAATCCATGTAAAAGCATACCCACAACTTCTGTTGCTCGTATACAGCGATGGTCTGTGTTTTTGAGTGGTTTTCGTTATACCATAGAATACAAAAATACCAAAGAACATATGAATGCTGACTGCATGTCTCGTTTACCTCTTTCCGTGACGAATTCTCCTCCAGAACACAAACCTGAGATTGTAACCAATTTTCATGTTAATCTTATACCTATTTCTTCTGCTGATGTTAAACGGGAAACTCTTAAGGATCCTGTTTTAGTTAAAGTGTCAGAAAGTATCATGAAGGGTTGGTTAAATAACTATTGTGAGTCCGATGAACTTAGTCCTTATTTTAAGAGGAAGGATGAGTTAACAATTTCAGAAGGTTGTATCGTGTGGGGTATGAGAGTTGTCGTTCCACCCAAATACAGAAAACACACTCTAGATAATTTACACCGTGGTCCATGTCGGCATGGTTAAAATGAAGGGATTAGCCCGGAGTTATGTCTGGTGGCCAGATATTGACTCAGACATTGAGGAGAAAGCTAAATCATGTGTCGGTTGTCAGTCTGTCCAATCTAAACCACAATCTGCTCCATTACACCATTGGGAATTGCCAGAACGTCCTTGGCAACGCATACACATAGTCTGACATAGATTTTGCGGGCCCCTTTAAAGATCACATGTTTTTAGTCATCGTCGATTCTTATTCTAAATGGCCTGAAATTCAAATAATGAAATCAACGTCCGCACGTAAAACCATAGAAGTTTTAAGGAGTATTTTTGCTCGCTTTGGTAATCCAGAACAATTAATTAGCGACAACGGTCCCCAGTTTGTCTCTGCAGAATTTGCCGACTTTATGAAAAATAATGGCATTCGTCACATCACAAGTGCTCCGTATCACCCAGCTACTAACGGGTTAGCTGAGAGGTTTGTCCAATCTTTTAAACAGTCAGTCCGGTCTTCAGATAAAAAATTGTCTATTCAAGAGAAGTTAGATAATTTTTTACTTCAGTAAGGAATGCTCCTCATTCAACCACTAAACAGGCACCGTCTGTTTTAATGTTTGGCAGGCTACTTAGGTGTACTTTAGATTTGTTAAAACCTGATCTTAGACGTGATATTTCTAGTCAACAGTTTGAACAAACTATCAAACGGGGAGGGAAAATGAGAAGTTTTGAGATTGGAGACCCAGTTATGGTTCGCAATTATCGTGACGGCCCTAAATGGTTGAAAGGCAACGTCTGTGCTAAAACAGGCCCTGTCTCCTACCTAAAGCTACTTGGAGGCGTCACTTAGATCAAATGCGATCTACCAATGTTGTTAGAGATCCCTATGTCTCTGAGTTGGAAAATATTATTCCTCTAACATTGTATAGTCCACCACCTGTGAGTAGTCCATCGATGGAAGCACCGAATATTCCGGTTGCTCGGGTTCCTTCTGACCCTGGTTTGAACTCAAACAACTCTGTTCATGATAAACATGGTGTCACTGAAAATAACAATCCTAAACCTGAAGTTTTAGATACTACACGTTATCCAACGCGTTCTAACCGTGGCAAAGCTCCAAAACGCTTAGATATGTAATCTTTTAAAGATGATCTATATTAGCAGTTCAGTTGGATATCATTATCTGTTTATTGTGCATTGTTTACAAGCCATGTTTTATATAGAGAAACGTTTAATTTTCGTTGTTTTTGCATACAGTCTATTGTTAGTACGACTGAGTTTAAAGAGGGAGGAATGTTATATACCAGTTAGTTTATATCAGAGTTGTTTCCCGTTGTTTTGTACTTAATAAAGTCAGTTCATGTTCCGCCATATTTGAGTTAGTACTTGTCATTGTTCCCGCGGTTTGAGCACCCCTTTAAATACATAACACGCCCGACTTAAAAAAAGTCGGTCGTATTATGGTATCACCATCGCCGGCCGTCCACCCCGGATACCCTTCCGCTCCATAACTTGAAAAGTTTTGATCTAATCTTTACAATTCTTTTACAACATAGGCCCTATACCTTGTGGGTAGAAGGTGTGTCATGAACCATTTATGACATCCTCGATTGCATAATGTTGCTCCTACAATGGATTATGTTATATTCTGTCTTAGTTTATATCTTCGTTCCCTTCCGCTCCATAACTTGAAGAGTTTTGATCCGATTTTTACAATTTTTTTTACAACATATACTTTAGGGATAGAAGACCTGTGTGTCATGAACCATTTAGGACATTGTCGATTGCATAATATGGCTTCTACATTGGATTATGTAATACTCTGTCTTAGTTTATATCTTCGTTCCCTTCCGCTCCATAACTTGACGAGGTTTTGATTCGAATTTTACACTTTTTTTTACAACACATACTTTAGGGGTAGAAGGTGTGTCATGAACCATTTAGGACATTGTCGATTGCATAATATGGCTTCTACATTGGATTATGTAATACTCTGTCTTAGTTTATATCTTCGTTCCCTTCCGTTCCATAACTTGAAGAGTTTTGATCCGATCTTGACAATTTTTTCGGACTATATACCTTATGGGCAAACAGTGTTTCACATATCAATTCTGACATCACCTGTTGCATAATATGGCAGCCATATTGGATTATGTAATATTCCCTTTCGGCTCCAGAACTTCTTTCGTTTTGATATAATCTCCAATTCTTTTAGAGTATATCTAGCTTATAGGTAGATGATGTATCGCATACCAAATAAGATTTGGGTCCACATATTTTTTGTCTGTTTTCAAGAGTTTTTTTTTCATCAGAACTGTGTACCTGCTGTTTAATATATATATATATATATATATATCGATGCTTTTTGTAGTACACTTGTTCCAGAGTAATACTGGAAGCCAATTAATTTATACATTCTGAGACTGTTTTCTTGGATAGTTTAATGTGCACTATAATAACAAAAAAAGACCATTTTTCAGGGCTTTATTGCCCATCTGGTATTTATCAGAGTGGCTGTTTAAATAGAGATAAGGGGACATCCCTGAAGTTGACACACAAGGTTTGTATATTTACACACCATTGTATCAGTGATCAGCCTCAAGTTTGCTTGCTTTGTACTAAAACTATTATAGCCAAGTCGGATAGAACAGTGTCCAAGTCAAAACTGTTGATTGCTCCTTCCCAATTATGGAACATAATAGCAATGTCAAAACAGCCACAATATTTCAGTTTTTGCAATTAAAATGTGATTGAATTTACCTGAACAGATAACATACAGTGTATGTGTACTATAAACGTACTGGTATTTAGTTGCAGCTTCATCAAATTCAGAAAAGAAAAACTTCTAATGTGAAGAAGAAATTTCAAATGATGAAATTAAAACAAATGTTATATCAAATGTAAAGTTGTTAATCGTAGCGGTTCGACTTTGCCACGGCGGGCGTATGTTGAGTTTACTAAAACTCTTGTTAAATGTGTGTGAAGTTAGCTCCGGGGGCACGGTTCCCGATTCGTTCCTTATTCAAACGAAATATTGTCTTCCCATTGGTTCCTTATTCGTTCCTTAATGGGAAAACAACATAATTTCTAGCAAAATGATACATAGGCCTAAATCTTTACCAAACTCAGTGCATGTGCACTCCGAGACACACCCTACAGAATGACACTGTTGGCGTTAGAACTTTCCGAATTCCTCCACCAGGAGGCGAATAAGGAACCCACCTCCGAATAAGGATCCCCCGCCCCTTTTTTTCTGAGCAAAAAAAAAAGCGAAGAAGAGATAAAAAAGAAGAGGAGAGAAAAAAGGTTGGGAGGGGAGAAAGGAATTAACACAGATAAAAACGTAGTCCTACTATTATATGTGCAATCTAATGCAAGGTCTGTGTAAGGGCCAAGTGACTTCTCTGCCTAGGTAGTGTAGGGGAGGTTACTCGTGTTAGGTGAGGGGGGTCGCCTTGCATCTCTTCTAGATGGATTGTTTATAGTCCGCAATATGTTGAGTGGATTGAAGGATAATTTCTGATACGCCCGCACGGGCTTCTTCAATACCACGTCAACATAGGGTGCATTTGAAAAATCTAAGAGTTGCTCTCGGAATTTTAAAAAAATGATAACTCGCAATTTTTAAACATTACTCACCTAAAATTTTGTCCAAAAAGCATCTTTGATAATCCCTTCGTAGAGCTAAACCATCATCTGTGACCATACGCATCGCCAAACAACGAAATTCTTTAAGTTTAAATTCCCTTTGCGTTATCACCGATCTTCCCCGACAGCCTTTACCGGCTGTAGTGGCGAGCATGATTTGAAAGTTCGCGGTAGATGGCGGTGTGATCGCCCGAGAAAATTTAGTGAACACAGACGGAATTCAAACTTAGCGAAATTCGCTGCTAACAGATTTTAAGGCCACAGATGATGGTTTAGCTCTACGAAGGGATTATCAAAGATGCTTTCGGACAAAATTTTAGGTGAGTAATGTTTAAAAATTGCGAGTTATCATTTTTTTAAAATTCCGAGAGCAACTCTTAGATTTTTCAAATGCACCCTATGTTGACGTGGTATTGAAGAAGCCCGTGTGGGCGTATCAGAAATTATCCTTCAATCCACTCAACATATTGCGGACTAGATTGTTTATAACTTCGGTGTGGCAATAGGAAGTTTTGATGGCGAGTTTGCCTGTTTTGAGGTTAATCATGTAGAATTGCAGAGAGTATCCAAGTCTAAAATCGGTATGCATTACACTTTTAGTACTTTTACGCGAGTTATATCACCAACTGACTGTAATTATTTTACTTAAGTTGTTGTTGCAATTTCTTGTAATAGTTTAGCGTTAGAGTCTATGCGACTAGGTAAACAAACTAAACTTTGTCTAATATTTTCTATACTTATGCATAACAGGATTAATGTGATGGATTATTTTGTTTATCTAAATTACCACAGTAATTATGTAAGGTAAAACTTGATAATGCTAGCTCACATATTATCACTGTCTATTTGTAGTTTTATTTTGTTTTCATTCCAGTCAATCGTTCGTTACTTCGTTCATTCGTTCACTTCTGTTCGTTCGTAGCACATTCCTTCATTATGGTGTTACAAAAGGATTTATCTAATTACGGTTGTAGTTAGACGTTCAACTTATTGTCCCGTTGACGTCAGATATCTGAACTATGGCAAATAAAGGGTTAAATCCAAACTTGAACGCATTGTCGAACTGATTTGTCTTTATCTGGGTTCTACATTCATTGACGATTGGGCTAGTTGAAGCTGATTATTATGGAGGTGAATTCTGGTGCCACACAGGAACCTATGGAAGCCACTCAAGACCCCCCTCAGGTGCTGGACAGCCAGATCGATGGCCAGTCTACAGAAAGGTCACGAAAACAGACCCTTAAAGGGTTAGAATATAAATTGGATTTGAAATTTAATACTCTTAAAGGTGTTTATAGACAGCTAAGTGTTGATTCGGTTAAAATCAACAACCTTCTTACATCTGATGCTACAGAAAAATCTGTGCAAGAAATATACAGCCTTTGGCTTAACAAGTATGACAACTTTCTCATAATTCGACAAGAAATTACAAAATTACCATGTGACTTTGAGTATGATTATGCTGACACGGTCGAGCAAATCGAGGACATGGAAATGTTTTTGAGTGATTTAAAATCCTCTGTCGAGCAGTGGTTCGATACTAAACAGAGAGAACAAATAAAAACGAGCCGATTGTCCCTGAAGACAGTATTTCACAAGTGAAAAGCAAAGTGTCTCGTTGTAGTGCTACGTCCTTGTCTGGCTCAATAATTGAGGCTAAGCTGAAGGAAGAGCAGAAAAGAGCTGAGTTATTGACGCGGTCGACTAACTTTAAACGTAGATAAGAAATACAAATGGAAAACTTGAGACTAAAGCTTGAAGCTGAGGAACTGGACATGGACACTGAATTGGCCGTCGTTGAGGCCAAGACTAAAGTAATAGAGAAGTTCGAAAACCTTAATTTAGAAAGCAAAGATGTAAAACCAGATATTAATAGTATTCAGGTTAACCCTTTCACTCCGACATATCAGGATAAATGTAATAATGCTAAATGTTTACAACCTGTTGATACATCTAATTTGAATCCTCATTCTAAGCCATTTATTCCAACTCAATCTTCTCTGGGTAATGACATTTATAAAACCGATGGTAAAATTGATTTTTCTGGAAATTCTAATCCAAATGCTTGTATTTCAGAGAAAGGCCAAATTCCTAGGCATGATTTGTTTATGCCTAGGGGTGTTGTAACTGATGTAAGTAACACTGGTTATACTGAGCCCATAGGTAATTCTACCAATGTAATTTTGTCTGTTGTAAAACAACTCCGTAAGCCCATTTCAGAAATCAAAAAAATTTCTGGAGATGTTCTTGAGTATAGGAAATTTGTTAGGCAGTTTGAAACTAAAGTTGTTGCCAATGCTGAATCAGAAGACGAGAAAATTGCCTATTTAGAACAATTTACTTCTGGGGAACCAAATCATATTGTTTCTGGTTATAGCTATATGGATTCAAGTTCTGGGTTTCAGGCTGCTATGCAAGAATTAGAATTTAGGTATGGGCGGCAAGATGTTCTGGCTAACGCCTTTGTCAAAAGGGCTCTATCTTGGCCTACCGTTAAGGGAGATAACCCTAAAGGGTTAGATAATTATGCTATCTTTCTTGCTGAGTGTAACCATGCTATTGGTTGTATTGAGGCTGTTCGTGTTTTGCAGTATCCAGGCAACTTACGTAAACTAGTTGCTAAGCTTCCTATGTATTGCCATGATAAATGGCGCAATTTGGTGCAACAATGTCGTTTAAGGGGTCAAGAGGTCAAATTCGGTTTATTGGCTGATTTTGTCAGAGGTGAAGCCTTAAAGGTTACTGACCCTACTTATGGTAGGGAGGCTGTGTTGTCTGAGATAAGTCCCGATAGAAACCCTAAACAAATGGTAAGGCCCAAAACTGTTTTTAGTACATCAGAGCAGTCCAATAATAATTCCGAGGATAAGATATCCCAAAATACATCTCCCCCAAGATTTCAGTCACCCCCTCCACCCTCTTGTGATGTTAAATTAGTTGGTGTCTGTATTGTGAGCAGGCCCATTCATTCTATGAATGTTTAAAGTTCAAAGATTTACCGAGTCAAGATAGGTCTGGTTTCCTTAGAAACAAAGGATTATGTTATGGTTGTTTTAAGCGTGGCCACAGAAGATCTGAATGTCGCGATAAGGCGGTTTGTGCGGATTGCGATGGTCGGCATCCTACCTCGATGCACATGGGCAGGAAAAATGTTAACGTTGGCGCTGACAGTAAATATTTTGGGAATGACGCACAGACTAAAGTTAAGGCGTATTCTAATGTCAGTCAGCCAGTTGGTAGCAACGTTGAGTCTAGTAAGGAGCTATGTACTATGGCTGTGATTCCTGTCAGGGTTAGGGTGAAAGATAGTTCAAATAGCGTCGAGACTTACGCGTTTCTCGACCCGGGCAGTTCCATCTCATTTTGTACGGAAGGCTTGATGCGACAACTTGGTGCTCAAGGTAGTAGGGTTAAACTTACTTTAGATACTATGGCTCGTCCTTGTACAATTGACTCCTTTGCCATTGGTGGCATAGAAATTGGAGACTTGGATTTTAAGGAATCCATTGTGTTGCCTAAACTGTACTCTAAGGACAGAATCCCTATGTCTAAGTCACATATCCCGACCAACGACGATCTTTGTAAGTGGGATCATCTCCGGGACATCCGTATCCCAGTTATCAATGCTGAAATAGGCCTCTTAATTGGCAATAATTGTCCGGATGCCTACAGTCCCTTGAATGTTAAGACTGGTCCACGTGGGAGTCCCCACGCCGTACAAACTCGTATAGGCTGGGTTGTATGGAATTTGATTCGACATTTTGATCTCGGTGCAAGCTGTGACTTACATCCGGTTAATAATTGTACTGTCAATATGCTCGAGCTATGGGACAACAGTAAGCGTCTTGAATCTTTGGTAAGGGAATCTATTAACAGAGATTTCCCTGAGCGCTTTTCCGAGGAGTCCCTTCAGCCTTCTCGAGAGGACCAGCAATTCTTGCGGATAGTGGATGAAACTATGACGTTAGTTGACGGCCACTACCAAGTACAACTCCCGTTTAGAAATCCGGGCGTCAAAATGCCGGATAATTACGTTCAAGCAAGCAAACGACTTGATGGTTTGAGGCGTAAGATGGAACGCAATTTATCCTTTCAAGCTGATTACGTAGAGTTCATGGATAAGATTTTAAACAGTGGTTACGCCGAGAAGGTTCCTAGTTCTGATCTAGATAGGCGGGATGGTAAAGTGTGGTATATACCACACCACGGTGTGTACCATCCTCGCAAACCCGGTAAAATACGGGTGGTTTTCGATTGTGCGGCTCAATTTATGGGCGTGTCACTCAACCAGTTTTTGTTACAAGGTCCAGATATGACCAACAACTTGTTGACCGTTCTTCTCAGATTTAGACAAAGTCCCATAGCGATAATGGCGGACATCGAATCTATGTTTTTCCAGGTTCGCCTTCCCAAAGATGACTGTGACTACCTACGATTTATGTGGTGGCCAAATGGTGACTATCGTCGCAAGCCGGAGGTCTACAGAATGTTAGTACATCTTTTTGGTGCCACCTCGTCTCCGAGTGTGTGCAACGCTGCCCTGAAGCGCACAGCTAAAGACAACGCGTCTTGTCTCAGTCAGTCATCAGTTGATACAATTAACCACAACTTTTATGTTGATGACTACCTTAAGTCAGTTGAGTCAGAGGAGCAGGCTGTTGAGCTTATTGAGGAAGTTTCAGCTCTGTGTAAAAAAGGAGGCTTCCACCTAACTAAATGGTGCAGTAATAGTCCAAGTGTTCTCGGATCAGTTGAACTCGAGGAGAGGTCGAAGGAGGTAAAAACGATAGACCTTCAGAGGGATAGTTTGCCCGATGAGCATGCTTTGGGCGTGTACTGGTCTGTTGAGTCGGATTGTTTAGGTCTCAATGTCTCAGGTAGAGAGCGGCCTGCAACTCGCAGGGGTCTTCTATCTATTACCAGTGCGGTGTACGACCCTCTCGGTCTGTGTGCTCCCTTTGGTTGAACGATCTCCCAGATCTTCAACAAGTTGCCGTGCCTCGTTGTTACCAGCCTCAGGGTTTTGGTGCAGTTCAGAGTTGTGAATTGCATTTGTTTGCAGATGCTAGTGAAAGAGGTTACGGTGTGGTAGCGTATTTGAGGTTCTTGAACGAGCGTGAAGACATTGGCTGCTCGTTTGTTTTGGCCAAATCCAGAGTGGTCCCTCTCAAGAAAATAACAATTCCTCGGCTGGAACTCACGGCAGCCATGATCGCTGCTAAGATGAGCTTAGTTATCAAGAAGGCATTGGAGTTTCCTATTCATAAGGTTGTGTTTTGGACAGATAGTCAGGCTGTCTTGAATTACATAAACAGTGACTCTGGAAGGTTTTACACCTTCGTGTCTAATCGCCTTTCCGTGATTCGCGATATTTCCACTCCGGATCAATGGCGTTATGTGGCGACTAATGTAAACCCTGCTGACGCCGCGTCTCGTGGCCAGGATATGAAATCCTTTATGGACAACCAATCTTGGTTTAATGGTCCATGCTTTCTTTCACAGCCTTCTGACGGCTGGAGCGCATCTCCAGTTTCGTCTGATTTACCGGAAAATGACCCGGAGATTCGCAAGCCTGCGAATGCTTGTGTTCAAGCTGTAGATTTTATGGAGCGTTTCATTCGTCACTTCTCTTCCTGGCAGCGTCTCATCCGTGCCCTGGCATGGTTTATTATGGGCATGAAGAACCTTCAAAGGCGGGTTAAGATTCGTAAAGATGCTGCGGACCAAGTGGCTCTACTGGAGCCTGATTCTATGAAAAGAGATAAGTTAGTCAGTGACAAATTAGCAGCTATGAAACGAAATAACATGAATGGCAGGAAGTCCTCAGTGAGCTCTCTTTCTCTAGGGCCAGATGTATTACAACAAGCTCAGGATGCTGTCATCAGATATGTTCAGCATATGTATTTTTCTGAAGAGATAGAAGTCCTGGAACACAATGTCAGTAGTGGCGTTTGCTCTCAGAGACAAATTAAGAAAAGCAGTCCTCTGAATAAATTAGATCCCTTTCTTCAGGACGACATCCTCAGAGTTGGAGGAAGACTTAGTCGGGCTAAAATTCCTTTTAGCGCCAGACATCCTGTGCTTTTACCTAAGGACTCTCGTGTTTCGAGAATGATTTTGGAAGACTTCCACAAAACCTCCGGTCATATGGGTAAGACTTACATTTTATCCCGCTCTCGCGAGCAATTTTGGATTATAGGAGGTGGTGTTTTGGTCAAGTCTATTTTATCAAAGTGTGTGACATGCAGAAAATATTCTGCTAAAGTTGGTGGCCAGAAGATGGCCGATTTGCCTCTGGATAGACTCACACCCGGTGAGCCACCTTTCTCTCGGGTCGGAGTCGACTACTTTGGGCCAGTACTGGTCGAAAGGGGCCGGTGTTCTGTTAAGCGATATGGCGTGGTTTTTACGTGTATGGCAACGAGGGCCATACACTTGGAAGTGGCATTTTCTTTAGATGTTAATTCATGTATTCATACCATTCGTAGATTTATGTCTAGGCGTGGGAATGTCAAGTGTTTCTACTCTGATAATGGTACCAACTTGGTTGGTAGCCAACGTGAGTTGAAAGAATCCATTCAACAATGGAATAGAGCTCAGTTTTGTAAGTCGCTACAGCAGCGCGGAGTTCAGTGGGAGTTCAATCCTCCTAGTGCGTCGCACTTTGGGGGATTCTGGGAACGCCTCATAAGATCAGTGCGTAAAGTTCTGTATGGTCTCCTTCAGGAAGATATGGTTAAATTAGACGACGAAAGTATATCTACTTTACTTTGCGAGGTGGAGGCTATTCTAAATTCTCGCCCACTCACTGAGATGCCTTCGAGTCCTCTGGATACCAAACCCATTACTCCCAACGACCTTCTTCTCTTGCATTCTGGTATGTCCGGCCCGCCGGGCATTTTTGAGAAAACTGATAGCTATGTGAAAAGGTGTTGGAAGCACGTCCAATTTTTAGCGGACGCGTTTTGGAAGCGGTGGCTTCATGAATACATACCACTTCTTCAGCAAAGGCAAAAATGGACGAAACCTCAAAGAAATGTTTCTGTTGGCGATCTTGTTCTTCTGGCAGATAACACACCTAGGTCATCATGGTCGCTTGGTAAAGTTCTGCAGGTGTTTACTGACAAGAAAGGTTTTGTCAGAGTGGTTAAGGTAAAGACTCCGTCTAATGAGCTGATGCGTCCCATACATAAACTTTGTGTGGTGTTAGAGGCTGACCCACAATCTGTGTAATCGTGATGGTAAATGCGGCAAGTCGTACTAAAAATTTGCTGTTGTTGTTGGGGTTAGGAGTCTGAAGTTTGCTCTTTTGAAAATTCCTTGTAGTTCCATTTGGTTCTTTTGAGAGAAGATTATTAGTTTGGCCCTTTATTAAATGTTTTGATAATTGCTCTTTTCATTAATAGCAATTAAGGGGCCGGTGTAAGGGCCAAGTGACTTCTCTGCCTAGGTAGTGTAGGGGAGGTTACTCGTGTTAGGTGAGGGGGGTCGCCTTGCATGTCTTCTAGATGGATTGTTTATAACTTCGGTGTGGCAATAGGAAGTTTTGATGGCGAGTTTGCCTGTTTTGAGGTTAATCATGTAGAATTGCAGAGAGTATCCAAGTCTAAAATCGGTATGCATTACACTTTTAGTACTTTTACGCGAGTTATATCACCAACTGACTGTAATTATTTTACTTAAGTTGTTGTTGCAATTTCTTGTAATAGTTTAGCGTTAGAGTCTATGCGACTAGGTAAACAAACTAAACTTTGTCTAATATTTTCTATACTTATGCATAACAGGATTAATGTGATGGATTATTTTGTTTATCTAAATTACCACAGTAATTATGTAAGGTAAAACTTGATAATGCTAGCTCACATATTATCAATGTCTATTTGTAGTTTTATTTTGTTTTCATTCCAGTCAATCGTTCGTTACTTCGTTCATTCGTTCACTTCTGTTCGTTCGTAGCACATTCCTTCATTATGGTGTTACAAAAGGATTTATCTAATTACGGTTGTAGTTAGACGTTCAACTTATTGTCCCGTTGACGTCAGATATCTGAACTATGGCAAATAAAGGGTTAAATCCAAACTTGAACGCATTGTCGAACTGATTTGTCTTTATCTGGGTTCTACAGTCTGCCAGTTCCATGTCATCTTTAGTTTGACAGTAACCACTAGGCCTAACCACGGTAACTATGGTGATGTGTTTCTTTTTTAATATTTTGCACATCATAGTCCGTGTTGCAATGTTAAGCAACGTATTTCATGATTCTAGAAATGAACAAGCTAAATTTTGAAAAATGCAATTTCTGGATGTAGGCCTAAAGAATTAGGCCTACACAAAATTCAGTGATCATCTCGTCCCACAAACGAGTTTCATACCTAATAAACCTATATTCGATTATAAACACTGAAATGATGGCCTTATCTGACAGGAATATGGCACTCAAGAATAGAGAACAAAACTATATAGGCCTACACCGTTTTTTGTTTAGACATATCTTCGGCCATGAAGAGACATAGAGCTTAGTTCCTCAAATATGGCAGATCGTCAATGATCTATATACAAGATTTCTCTTTGAAAGTGTCTTCAGTACTGCAACTGTTGTATACTTTCAAGAAAGTATAACGAAAGTCATGTAGGCCTACAATGTTTTGCTTGGTGATTTTAAGAGCCTAGATGGCCCGTGGACCCACGCCTGTATCGCCTGTAACCCTACTGGGTTTCGGTCGTCTGCCACCTTCCCACTTTCAATAAAGAAAACTATCCACGGACCCTTTTATGTAGCACAAGTATGTAGTTTTCCCATATAATTGCCCAAATCAATATAAAACAAACCACGGGCGCTTCTCTTGCTTGTCTCATTTTGTTATTTTTAAGAATTAGGGAAAGCAAAATCCAGAAATAATTTACTTGCAGAACAGCCTCAGAACGTTTCTCAGGCAATCTAGAACCCTGAGTTTCCGGGGCCTAAGCGGCCCTCGCCTGATGCGTTGGGATAGTCATCCCCTCCCTCCCTCATGCTTCAAAAACGTTACAAGGCTTCATCTATAACTTTGGAACATAACGATTTTACTGTTATTTTTTAAGAATTAAGGAGAGCAAAGTCAGGAAATTCTTAGCATTTTTAGTTGCAGAACACCCTCAGAACGCTTCTCGGGCAATCTAGATTTATCTGCGCTTTCGGGCCTTTCTAGGCGGCCCCTGGACCCTTGCCTAATGCGTTGGAATAATCACCCCCTTCTGTTTTAAAGCGTCAAAATGCTTCACTTAAAACTGGGGAACATAGCGACTTTACTGTTATTTTTTAAGAATTATGGAAAGCAAAATCCGGAAATTATTAGCATTTTGAGTTGCAGAACACCCTCAGAACGCTTCTCTGGCAATCAAGAACTCCAGGGCCTATGCAGCCCTGAAGCCTCGCCTAATGCCTCTTTTAAATTTGTCATGTTTCTGTAATCGAAGGGCCTGGGGCCCCCTCTTTCGTAAAAACCTGGATCCGTCCCTGCCTTTGTCGATGTCAGGCTGTTGCGTTAATATTTCGCTCGCGCTCTTCAACTTTTAGGTGATTATGTGATCGACATGCCTGTTCTACGTTCTAAATGGTGGACCTGTATAGCAAAAATTCTCGACTTAAGGGGGCAAAACCCAATTTCTGTACCGGTAGTCGCTAGTAAATGTTTGGTCGTTTATTTATAGTAATATTTATGTTAAAAATACCTTTTACAAAGAGATGACTGTCTGTATGACGAAAGCGTGGACAGTTAGCTTTACTAATCAGTGTACATCTAAGTTTAGTCTGCATTGGTTGGGGCATGTGCAATCCTATAGGTCAGACATGTCCGGCTTAATAGGTCGAATATGCCCCAAGTTGAGTAGGTCATGGAATCAGAATTCGTTCAATCAAAGTGCAGTTTTCTCCATATTTACACTGTTCATTACTGTTCACAGCTATATTATGTAATTTTAAAGCACTGGGTAAAAAAATCATATGATTGAACAGCTGCGTGATTAATGAAGGTACGCAAGAGGAACTATATAGCGCTCCCTCAAACAACTTATGAAGAACAAATATGACTTGCCTTGGATCATTTTATTTATAGGTCAGATAGATACGACAAATTTGTTCGAAATAGTAGCATCTATCTTTCACAGTTATGGAAGCCGAATACGGACATTTTAGTTCGCGTGCTTGGCGACCCCGCCAGGGTCGCCAAAGCAAATGATTCGCGACTTTCTCTACCCCGCCAAACTCACCAAACACGCCAACCACGCTAATCAACTTTATAAAAAAAATAGTATTTTTTTAAAACATTTCATTCTCGTCCTTCGCTACCTTTGCGAGGCTGGCGGGGGCAAGAAGGTCGCGATTCTATATCATTCGCGACTTTCTCGACCTTGGCGGGGTCGCCAAACACGCCAAGGTCGCGAAACACGCTAAAAAAAAAATAGTATTTTTTTGCAATCCCGAATCGCGACCTTCTCGACCTTAGCGTGCTTGGCGGGGTCGCGAAAGGCGCGAGGGTCGCGAAGGTCGCCAACCACGCGAAGGTCGAGAAGGTCGCCAACCACGCGAAGGTCGCCAACCACGCGAAGGTCGCCAACTAGTGAATTGTTGAGTGGACTTGATGTATAGCCTAGCTTAGGCGTGATTGGCGACCCTCGCGACCTTCGCGACCCTCGCGCCCTTCTCGACCCTCGCGCCCTTCTCAACCCCGCCAAGCACGCGAAGGTCGAGAAGGTCGCGATTCGGGATTGCAAAAAAAAATACTATCTTTTTATTAGCGTGTTTCGCGACCTTGGCGTGTTTGGCGACCCCGCCAAGGTCGAGAAAGTCACGAATGATATAGAATCGCGACCTTCTCGCCCCCGCCAGCCTCGCCAAGGTAGCGAAGGACGAGAATGAAATGTTAAAAAAAAATACTATTTTTTTATTAAGTTGATTAGCGTGGTTTGCGAGTTTGGCGGGGTAGAGAAAGTCGCAAATCAATTGCTTTGGCGAGTCTGGCGGGGTCGCGAAGCTCGAGAATAAAATGTCTGTATTCGGCTTCCATACACAGTACTGTTACATCAATAAATACAAACGCCTAGCCCCGTCAGAGATAAGTATACAGCTCTCTCGTCTGGATACCAAAAACCACGAACATTTTCTTTAATTATCAGGAATCAATTTTTTAACCTATTTGAAACGTGCTTTAAGCTTTTACCTACAAATTTCTGATGTAGGTAAATTTTCTTGGTTTCTTATTGCTTAAACTGACAGTCATTCGTTTAAACCGAACTTTATTCGTTTAGTTTTGTCGTTGATAAAAAAACACTTTAATTTAAGCTGTTGATTTGTTGATTTCGCTGGTCGAAGTAACCCCAGGGAGGAGGTTGAACTTAGCGGACCAAGTTCGACCCGTATTTTTTTTTCTCTTAAAATATCATCAAGAGGAGTCAATCTGGATGGGTATCAAAAGAAAATTTATTTCGATGCTTTTCACAAGAATTAGTTGCGTTTTAAAAAGCCCGAATACGTTTTGACAAATACTA
The DNA here is from genome assembly GCA_963971465.1 of Lepidochitona cinerea. Taxonomy (NCBI): domain Eukaryota; kingdom Metazoa; phylum Mollusca; class Polyplacophora; order Chitonida; family Tonicellidae; genus Lepidochitona; species Lepidochitona cinerea. Next base: position 1,870,535 of record OZ020560.1, read on the forward strand.
ATTTTAAGAAAAAGTGTCGAGCTAGCCCCGTTCTCTCCTACTGCGCCCAACCTTTAACCATCTTGCGGATTGATCCAATCATATCGAAAATCTGATAACTTCTGCGCATCTAAAAATATCTCTCTTTCGAGGAATAATGTATGGTTTGAATAGAAAATCTTTAGAAATTATGTACAAAACATTAATAGGCCTACGACCTTCTCTAGAATATGCTGATGTAGTCTGAGACAAACTCACTGACTCCGGATCATCAGTGGCCTAATTCAGATTGTCACGACAGTAAAATGTTTTTAAAGTCATCGAAAAAACTAAAATCCAAACAGAATGTGGCTTGTACGAACCCAAATGGTGTTCGAAGGACTTTCCAGGGGGGTGCTTAACTTTTTTCTTGGTGTATTGATTCTCGAGACTGATAGGAGAATGGCGTGACCCAGTGGGGGCGAGGGATCCGGCATCCCGACGCCCACCTTGACAGCTGCGCCTGCCAAAGGGGGGTGGGCCACCAAATCCTTAGCCACCTAATCCTTAGCTACCAAATCCTTAGCCACCAAATCCTTAGCCACCAAATCATTAGCCACCAAATCCTTAGCCACAAAATCCGTAGCCACCAAATCCTTAGCCACCAAATCCTTAGCCACCAAATCCTTAGCCACCAAATCCTTAGCCACCTAATCCTTAGCCACCAAATCCTTAGCCACCAAATCCTTAGCCACCTAATCCTTAGCCACCAAATCCTTAGCCACCAAATCCTTAGCCACCAAATCCGTAGTCACCATATCCTTAGCCACCATATCCTTAGCCACCAAATCCTTAGCCACCAAATCCTTAGCCACCAAATCCTTAGCCACCAAATCCTTAGCCACCAAATCCTTAGCCACCTAATCCTTAGCCACCAAATCCTTAGCCACCTAATCCTTAGCCACCTAATCCTTAGCCACCTAATCCTTAGCCACCAAATCCGTAGCCACCAAATCCTAAGCCACCAAATCCTTAGCCACCAAATCCTTAGCCACCAAATCCTTAGCCACCAAATCCTTAGCCACCTAATCCTTAGCCACCTAATCCTTAGCCACCTAATCCTTAGCCACAAATTCCGTAGCCACCAAATCCTTAGCCTAAAAATCCTAAGCCACCAAATCCTAAGCCACCAAATCCTTAGCCACCAAATCCTTAGCCACCTAATCCTTAGCCACCTAATCCTTAGCCACCAAATCTTTAGCCACCAAATCCTTAGCCACCAAATCCTTAGCCACCAAATCCTTAGCCACCAAATCCTAAGCCACCAAATCCTTAGCCACCAAATCCTTAGCCACCAAATCCTTAGCCACCAAATCCTTAGCCACCAAATCCTTAGCCACCAAATCCTTAGCCACCAAATCCTTAGCCACCAAATCCTTAGCCACCAAATCCTTAGCCACCAAATCCTTAGCCACCAAATCCTTAGCCACCTAATCCTTAGCCACCAAATCCTTAGCCACCAAATCCTTAGCCACCAAATCCTTAGCCACCAAATCCTTAGCCACCAAATCCTTAGCCACCAAATACATAGCCACCAAATCCTTAGCCACCAAATCCTTAGCCACCAAATCCTTAGCCACCAAATGCTTAGCCACCAAATCCTTAGCCACCATATTCTTATCCAACAAATCCTTAGCCACCAAATCCTTAGTCACCGAATCCTTAGCCACTAAATCCTTAGCCACCAAATCCTTAGCCACCAAATCCATAGCCACCAAATCCTTCATAAAGTCAAACGATGTAAGAACTACATCGAAACGTCGTCCCCCATTAAACCAAGAAGTTGTTATCCATAAGTAATTCTTCACCTTAGTGTAACCTTCCAACTTCTAAATGCCATTGACAGATTTAATATAATATTGTTTAAAACTATTGGGAATTGATTCTGTATGATGTATAATGTTATGAACAAATGTAAGAATGGCAAATGTGCCTAATTCTGGGAGTGGAAGGATATTGGGTTTACGGAAGAGTGGTTTGGTTTTATCTAAACGTTTTGAAAAAGTGACGTATCTAACAGCACGCTTTTGAAGTAAAAGGAGGGGACGAAGGTGAGATGGGTGTGTCTTACCCCAGATTACATTTCCGTACAAGAGATATGGGTATATTAAAGAGTAGTACAGTATAAAAAGAGTTTTCATATTGATTGAGTCTCGTATTTTATTGATGACGCCTAAATTTCTTGATATTTTTTTGCATATATAAGTAATATGCCCAGTCCAAGTCAGTTTTTCGGTGCGTTTGGTAAGCGGACAGATTAACATATATTTAGTTTTTTCAATATTTAAGGATAGCCACTTTTTGTTTTTTCCAAGTTCATTTGACGCCATACGAATGGCATCGTTTGGGTTGACGTTAGAATATACTGTACTAGTGTCATCTGCAAATAGAAGAATACTAAGTAGGTTTGTTATTTTAGAAACGTCATTTATATACAGTAGGAAAAGAATTGGTCCAAGTATCGACCCTTGTGGAACTCCACATTGTATTGGAATTAGTTGTGACATTGTGCTATTAAAAGTGGTACATTGGGTTCTATTAGATACATGTAAGTAACTGTCGACCCAGCTGTTAGAGCGATTTCGAAAACCATAATGTTGAAGTTTTTGCAGTAATATTTTGCGGTTAACAGCGTCAGACGCTTTGGATAAATCCAGGAAAACATACACCTGGTAAAGAATTATCTGTTTGTCTGCCTAAGGTACAAACACCTGGTAGTGGATGGTGTATTTGTCTGTCTATGGTACTAGTAGTGGATGGTGTATTTGTCTGTCTACGGTACTGGATGGTGTATTTGTCTGTCTATGGTACTGGATGGTGTATTTGTCTGTCTATGGTACAGGTAGTGGATGGTGTATTTGTCTGTCTATGGTACTGGTAGTGGATGGTGTATTTGTCTGTCTACGGTACTGGATGGTGTATTTGTCTGTCTATGGTACTGGATGGTGTATTTGTCTGTCTATGGTACAGGTAGTGGATGGTGTATTTGTCTGTCTACGGTGCTGGTAGTGGATGGTGTATTTGTCTGTCTACGGTACTGGATGGTGTATTTGTCTGTCTATGGTACTGGTAGTGGATGGTGTATTTGTCTGTCTATGGTACTGGTAGTGGATGGTGTATTTGTCTGTATATGGTACTGGTGGTGGATGGTGTAATTGTCTGTCTATGGTACTGGTAGTAGATGGTGTATTTGTCTGTCTATGGTACTGATAGTGGATGGTGTATTTGTCTGTCTATGGTACTGGTAGTGGATGGTGTATTTGTCTGTCTATGGTACTGGTAGTGGATGGTGTATTTGTCTGTCTACGGTACTGGTAGTGGATGGTGTATTTGTCTGTCTACGGTACTGGTAGTGGATGGTGTATTTGTCTGTCTATGGTACAAACACCTGGTAGTGGATGTTGTATTTGTCTGTCTATGGTACTGGTAGTGGATGGTGTATTTGTCTGTTTACGGTACTGGTAGTGGATGGTGTATTTGTCGGTCTATGGTACTGGTAGTGGATGGTGTATTTGTCTGTCTACGATACTGGTAGTGGATGGTGTTTTTGTCTGTCTATGGTACTGGTAGTGGATGGTGTATTTGTCTGTCTATGGTACTGGTAGTGGATGGTGTATTTGTCTGTCAACGGTACTGGTAGTGGATGGTGTTATTGTCTGTCTATGGTACTGGTAGTAGATGGTGTATTTGTCTGTCTATGGTACTGATAGTGGATGGTGTATTTGTCTGTCTATGGTACTGGTAGTGGATGGTGTATTTGTCTGTCTATGGTACTGGTAGTGGATGGTGTATTTGTCTGTCTACGGTACTGGTAGTGGATGGTGTAATTGTCTGTCTACGGTACTGGTAGTGGATGGTGTATTTGTCTGTCTATGGTACAAACACCTGGTAGTGGATGTTGTATTTGTCTGTCTACTGTACTGGTAGTGGATGGTGTATTTGTCTGTTTACGGTACTGGTAGTGGATGGTGTATTTGTCTGTCTATGGTACTGGTAGTGGATGGTGTATTTGTCTGTCTATGGTACTGGAAGTGGATGGTGTATTTGTCTGTCTAAGATACTGGTAGTGGATGGTGTTTTTGTCTGTCTATGGTACTGGTAGTAGATGGTGTATTTGTCTGTTTATGGTACTGGTAGTAGATTTGTCTGTATATGGCACTATTAGTTGATGGTGTATTTGTCTGTTTACGGTACTGGTAGTTGGTGTATTTGTCTGTCTATGGTACTGGTAGTAGATGGTTTATTTGTCTGTCTATGGTACTGGTAGTGGATGGTGTATTTGTCTGTCTACTGTACTGGTAGTGGATGGTGTATTCGTCTGTCTATGGTACTGGTAGTGGATGGTGTATTTGTCTGTCTACGGTACTGGTAGTGGATGGTGTATTCGTCCTTCTATGGTACTGGTAGTGGATGGTGTATTTGTCTGTTTATGGTACTGGTAGTGGATGGTGTATTTGTCTGTTTATGGTACTAGATTTGTCTGTATATGGCACTGGTAGTGGATGGTGTATTTGTCTGTATATGGTACTGGTAGTGGATGGTGCATCTGTCTGTCTATGGTACTGGTAGTGGATGGTGCATTTGTCTGTCTATGGTACAGGTAGTGGATGGTGTATTCGTCTGTCTATGGTACTGGTAGTGGATGGTGCATTTGTCTGTCTATGGTACTGGTAGTGGATGGTGCATTTGTCTGTCTATGGTACAGGTAGTGGATGGTGTATTCGTCGGTCTACTGTACTGGTAATGAATGGTGTATTTGTCTGTCTATGGTACTGGTGGTAGATGGTGTACATGTATATGTCTGTCTATGGTACTGGTCGTAGATGGTGTATATGTCTGTCTACGGTACTGGTAGTGGATGGTGTATTTGTCTGTCTAAGGTACTGGTAGTGGATGGTGCATTTGTCTGTATATGGTACAGGTAGTGGATGGTGTATTCGTCTGTCTACTGTACTGGTAATGAATGGTGTATTTGTCTGTCTATGGTACTGGTAATGAATGGTGTATATGTCTGTCTATGGTACTGGTGGTAGATGGTGTATATGTCTGTCTATGGTACTGGTGGTAGATGGTGCATTTGTCTGTCTATGGTACTGGTGGTAGATGGTGTATATGTCTGTCTATGGTACTGGTGGTAGATGGTGTATTGTCTGTCTACTGTACTGGTAGTGGATGGTGTATTTGTCTGTCTACTGTACTGGTAATGAATGGTGTATTTGTCTGTCTATGGTACTGGTGGTAGATGGTGTATATGTCTGTCTATGGTACTGGTGGTAGATGGTGCATTTGTCTGTCTATGGTACTGGTGGTAGATGGTGTATTGTCTGTCTACTGTACTGGTAGTGGATGGTGTATTTGTCTGTCTACTGTACTGGTAATGAATGGTGTATTTGTCTGTCTATGGTACTGGTGGTAGATGGTGTATATGTCTGTCTATGGTACTGGTGGTAGATGGTGCATTTGTCTGTCTATGGTACTGGTGGTAGATGGTGTATTGTCTGTCTACTGTACTGGTAGTGGATGGTGTATTTGTCTGTCTACTGTACTGGTAATGAATGGTGTATTTGTCTGTCTATGGTACTGGTAATGAATGGTGTATTTGTCTGTCTATGGTACTGGTGGTAGATGGTGCATTTGTCTGTCTATGGTACTGGTGGTAGATGGTGTATTGTCTGTCTACTGTACTGGTAGTGGATGGTGTATTTGTCTGTCTACTGTACTGGTAGTGGATGGTGTATTTGTCTGTCTAAGGTACTAACACCTGGTAGTGAATGGTATATTTGTCTGTCTATGGTACAAACACCTGGTAGTGAATGGTGTATTTGTCTGTCTATGGTACTGGTAGTGGTTGGCGTATTTGTCTGTCTATGGTACTGGTAGTGGATGGTGTATTGTCTGTCTACTGTACTGGTAGTGGATGGTGTATTGTCTGTCTACTGTACTGGTAGTGGATGGTGTATTTGTCTGTCTACTGTACTGGTAGTGGATGGTGTATTTGTCTGTCTATGTTATATTTCTATCCCAAAGAACAACAGCTTTTAAACACATGAGCTATTTATTTTTCAAGAAATTTCACACCTCCATTCGTTTTTTATAATAATTCATACAAACAAAACTAAAAGAAAAAGCATTGTATGGCCTGTTTATTCTTCACTAAAACCGTATTTAAAAGATTTCACAATGTTAGTAATCTTTGTTTAAGTTAGATATATTATTCTAAATGAACCCTTATATGTTTTACAAATAATCTTTTTAATGTCATAATGGACTTGTAAAAGTTAAAAATAATAATAATTATATCAAAATATAATAATTGGAAAAAAAAAACCACACTGAGATCTTATATCTGTCAAAATAATCCCATGTAAACAAATATGTAAAAATATTATATCACAGATTACAGATAAACAAAAGTTAAATATTTGCATTCCTCAAAATGCATAGAGTATGCAAGTGTAACATCATATATATTGTTCTCACCAGTTTAGTTTATCAAATCTAATAAAAAATGTAATAAAATACCACACTTCTCAGTAAAGTTTAATATCATAACAACAGATTGTCTTTTATAAATGGGATAAAAATATAAACCACAATAACAGAAAAAATTGAAAGTTAAAAAATCATGATTGAGTTTAATAAGTATACAAAATAGAATATCAAGCAAACAAATAATATAAAAAGAATCCCTCTAAAATGAATGAGAATAGTTATTGATTGTTTGGTGTTTTACACCGCGCTCAAGATTATTTCACTTATATGGCGGCGTTGCCAGTTTTATTGTGGGAGGAAAGCGGGCTCTATGCCCGGTGGAAACCTTACGTTGGTAACTCGCAACCATCCCACATAGGTCGTTCCAGTGAAAACCCAGTCGGAAAATTTTCCAATTTTTTGGGACAGAGTGGGATTCGAACCAGCGACCCATTGGTGGAAGGCTGTTTGGATTGAGCGTCCAACTCTCTACCTACTGAGCCATGGAGGCCCCGCGCGAGAATAGTTATTAAGCTGGTTCTTTCACTGAATGCCCTGACCAATATGGACAAAACTGCTCCACGAACTGTCAATAGTAAATCCAGGTTCTTTATCTTCTTAACTGTTCCAGTACAAATCTTTCAATGGCATTAAGAAGCTGAAAGGTTACAATAAGGTGAAGAATTACTTATGGATAACAATAAACCAAAAAGTTGTTATCCATAAGTAATTCTTCACCTTATTGTTCCAGTACACAAAGAAATAGAAAACTCAAAGGGTAGCAAGAGATGAGTCAAAATGAAATACCCCAAAAATCATAACATTAGGATGAATTCAAGATAACTTGATTGTATAGTCATACTCATGATGTCACAAGGCTATAACCTGAGAGATATTATAAATAAATAAATAAACTTTGATTATGTCAAACATAACTTAGTTATAAAATAATAAATAACATGAGTATAATTTGTAACAATGTAAAATACATTTAAATTAAGAGTATCACAGTCAAAAACACAGAATAATATCAAAATGTACTGAAAACAATACTAGTATATTAAAATATGAAACAAATAAATTAATAAAAATGCTCTCTTTACAGGAATATACCAGCATCATGTTGTACAACTTATTTATATAAATACATGTATTCATTCTGAAATCCAAAAAAAGTCTTTAGAAATGTACACACCTGAGTTCTAGGTAACAAGGATTTACAGATATTTTAATGTTAAAATCTGATGTTAAACATATATATACAATTAAATTTCAATATAAACATAAACATATAGACTGAAAGTGCTTAAGATAAGATTGTTAAAATCAGAATTATGTTCCTGATTAACTGACATCAAGCTATTAAAATGAAACACTCCAAAAGTTATGGGACATTTGAGGGATATTGTGACCTGTTCATTACAAGCCCCTCGTTACGGCACACATGACTGCATACCTATATATATTTCTGAACATAAAGCTTTCTGTCTTCAGTGGCAACGTCATCATTAAATAAACCTAGAAGTGTTTTACCCATACGAAAGTCTTACGTTATTCATAATACTTTCTGTCTTCAGTGGCAACGTCATCATTAAATAAACCTAGAAGTGTGTTACCCATACGAAAGTCTTACGTTATTCATAATACTTTCTGTCTTCAGTGGCAACGTCATCATTAAATAAACCTTGAAGTGTGTTATCCATACGAAAGTCTTACGTTATTCATAATACTTTCTGTCTTCAGTGGCAACGTCATCATTAAATAAACCTAGAAGTGTGTTACCCATACGAAAGTCTTACATTATTCATAATACATTCTGTCTTCAGTGGCAACGTCATCATTAAATAAACCTAGAAGTGTGTTACCCATACGAAAGTCTTACGTTATTCATAATACTTTCTGTCTTCAGTGGCAACGTCATCATTAAATAAACCTAGAAGTGTGTTACCCATACGAAAGTCTTATGTTATTCATAATACTTTCTGTCTTCAGTGGCAACGTCATAATTAAATAAACCTAGAAGTGTGTTACCCATACGAAAGTCTTACATTATTCATAATACATTCTGTCTTCAGTGGCAACGTCATCATTAAATAAACCTAGAAGTGTGTTACCCATACGAAAGTCTTACGTTATTCATAATACATTCTGTCTTCAGTGGCAACGTCATCATTAAATAAACCTAGAAGTGTGTTACCCATACGAAAGTCTTATGTTATTCATAATACATTCTGTCTTCAGTGGCAACGTCATCATTAAATAAACCTAGAAGTGTGTTACCCATACGAAAGTCTTACGTTATTCATAATACTTTCTGTCTTCAGTGGCAACGTTATCATTAAATAAACCTAGAAGTGTGTTAACCATACGAAAGTCTTACATTATTCATAATACTTTCTGTCTTCAGTGGCAACGTCATCATTAAATAAACCTTGAAGTGTGTTATCCATACGAAAGTCTTACGTTATTCATAATACTTTCTGTCTTCAGTGGCAACGTCATCATAAAATAAACCTAGAAGTGTGTTACCCATACGAAAGTCTTACGTTATTCATAATACTTTCTGTCTTCAGTGGCAACGTCATCATTAAATAAACCTAGAAGTGTGTTACCCATACGAAAGTCTTATGTTATTCATAATACTTTCTGTCTTCAGTGGCAACGTCATCATTAAATAAACCTAGAAGTGTGTTACCCATACGAAAGTCTTACATTATTCATAATACATTCTGTCTTCAGTGGCAACGTCTTCATTAAATAAACCTAGAAGTGTGTTACCCATACGAAAGTCTTATGTTATTCATAATACATTCTGTCTTCAGTGGCAACGTCATCATTAAATAAACCTAGAAGTGTGTTACCCATACGAAAGTCTTATGTTATTCATAATACTTTCTGTCTTCAGTGGCAACGTCATAATTAAATAAACCTAGAAGTGTGTTACCCATACGAAAGTCTTACATTATTCATAATACATTCTGTCTTCAGTGGCAACGTCATCATTAAATAAACCTAGAAGTGTGTTACCCATACGAAAGTCTTACGTTATTCATAATACATTCTGTCTTCAGTGGCAACGTCATCATTAAATAAACCTAGAAGTGTGTTACCCATACGAAAGTCTTATGTTATTCATAATACATTCTGTCTTCAGTGGCAACGTCATCATTAAATAAACCTAGAAGTGTGTTACCCATACGAAAGTCTTACGTTATTCATAATACTTTCTGTCTTCAGTGGCAACGTCATCATTAAATAAACCTAGAAGTGTGTTAACCATACGAAAGTCTTACATTATTCATAATACTTTCTGTCTTCAGTGGCAACGTCATCATTAAATAAACCTTGAAGTGTGTTATCCATACGAAAGTCTTACGTTATTCATAATACTTTCTGTCTTCAGTGGCAACGTCATCATTAAATAAACCTAGAAGTGTGTTACCCATACGAAAGTCTTACGTTATTCATAATACTTTCTGTCTTCAGTGGCAACGTCATCATTAAATAAACCTAGAAGACGAAAGTCTTATGTTATTCATAATACTTTCTGTCTTCAGTGGCAACGTCATCATTAAATAAACCTAGAAGTGTGTTACCCATACGAAAGTCTTACATTATTCATAATACATTCTGTCTTCAGTGGCAACGTCATCATTAAATAAACCTAGAAGTGTGTTACCCATACGAAAGTCTTACGTTATTCATAATACATTCTGTCTTCAGTGGCAACGTCATCATTAAATAAACCTAGAAGTGTGTTACCCATACGAAAGTCTTACGTTATTCATAATACTTTCTGTCTTCAGTGGCAACGTCATCATTAAATAAACCTAGAAGTGTGTTACCCATACGAAAGTCTTACGTTATTCATAATACTTTCTGTCTTCAGTGGCAACGTCATCATTAAATAAACCTAGAAGTGTGTTACCCATACGAAAGTCTTACGTTATTCATAATACATTCTGTCTTCAGTGGCAACGTCATCATTAAATAAACCTAGAAGTGTGTTACCCATACGAAAGTCTTACGTTATTCATAATACTTTCTGTCTTCAGTGGCAACGTCATCATTAAATAAACCTAGAAGTGTGTTACCCATACGAAAGTCTTACGTTATTCATAATACTTTCTGTCTTCAGTGGCAACATCATCATTAAATAAACCTAGAAGTGTGTTACCCATACGATAGTCTTACGTTATTCATAATACTTCCTGTCTTCAGTGGCAACATCATCATTAAATAAACCTAGAAGTATGTTACCCATACAAAAGTCTTACGTTATTCATAATACTTTCTGTCTTCAGTGGCAACGCCATCATTAAATAAACCTAGAAGTGTGTTACCCATACAAAAGTCTTACGTTATTCATAAAGCTTTCTGTCTTCAGTGGCAACGTCATCATTAAATAAACCTAGAAGTGTGTTACCCATACGAAAGTCTTACGTTATTCATAATACTTTCTGTCTTCAGTGGCAACATCATCATTAAATAAACCTAGAAGTGTGTTACCCATACGATAGTCTTACGTTATTCATAATACTTCCTGTCTTCAGTGGCAACATCATCATTAAATAAACCTAGAAGTATGTTACCCATACGAAAGTCTTACGTTATTCATAATACTTTCTGTCTTCAGTGGCAACGCCATCATTAAATAAACCTAGAAGTGTGTTACCCATACAAAAGTCTTACGTTATTCATAATACTCTCTGTCTTCAGTGGCAATGTCATCATTAAATAAACCTAGAAGTGTGTTACCCATACGAAAGTCTTACGTTATTCATAATACATTCTGTCTTCAATGACAACATCATCATTAAATAAACCTAGAAGTGTGTTACCCATACAAAAGTCTTACGTTATTCATAATACTTTCTGTCTTCAGTGGCAACGTCATCATTAAATAAACCTAGAAGTGTGTTACCCATACGAAAGTCTTACGTTATTCATAATACTTTCTGTCTTCAGTGGCTAAGTCATCATTAAATAAACCTAGAAGTATGTTACCCATACGAAAGTCTTACGTTATTCATAATACTTTCTGTCTTCACTGGCAACGTCATCATAAATAAACCTAGAAGTGTTACCCATACAAAAGTCTTACGTTATTCATAATACTTTCTGTCTTCAGTGGCAATGTCATCATTAAATAAACCTAGAAGTGTGTTACCCATACGAAAGTCTTACGTTATTCATAATACTTTCTGTCTTCAGTGGCAACGTCATCATTAAATAAACCTAGAAGTGTGTTACCCATACGAAAGTCTTACGTTATTCATAATACTTTCTGTCTTCAGTGGCAACGTCATCATTAAATAAACCTAGAAGTGTGTTACCCATACGAAAGTCTTACGTTATTCATAATACTTTCTGTCTTCAGTGGCAACGTCATCATTAAATAAACCTAGAAGTACGTGTGTTACCCATACGAAAGTCTTACGTTATTCATAATACTTTCTGTCTTCAGTGGCAACGTCATCATTAAATAAACCTAGAAGTACGTGTGTTATCCATACGAAAGTCTTACTTTATTCATAATACTTTCTGTCTTCAGTGGCAACGTCATCATTAAATAAACTTAGAAGTGTGTTACCCATACGAAAGTCTTACGTTATTCATAATACTTTCTGTCTTCAGTGGCAACGTCATCATTAAATAAACCTAGAAGTGTGTTACCCATACGAAAGTCTTACGTTATTCATAAAGCTTTCTGTCTTCAGTGGCAACGTCATCATTAAATAAACCTAGAAGTGTGTTACCCATACGAAAGTCTTACGTTATTCATAATACTTTCTGTCTTCAGTGGCAACGTCATCATTAAATATACCTAGAAGTGTGTTACCCATACGAAAGTCTTACGTTATTCATAATACTTTCTGTCTTCAGTGGCAACGTCATCATTAAATAAACCTAGAAGTGTGTTACCCATACGAAAGTCTTACGTTATTCATAATACTTTCTGTCTTCAGTGGCAACGTCATCATTAAATAAACCTAGAAGTACGTGTGTTACCCATACGAAAGTCTTACGTTATTCATAATACTTTCTGTCTTCAGTGGCAACGTCATCATTAAATAAACCTAGAAGTGTGTTACCAATACGAAAGTCTTACTTTATTCATAATACTTTCTGTCTTCAGTGGCAACGTCATCATTAAATAAACTTAGAAGTGTGTTACCCATACGAAAGTCTTACGTTATTCATAATACTTTCTGTCTTCAGTGGCAACGTCATCATTAAATAAACCTAGAAGTGTGTTACCCATACGAAAGTCTTACGTTATTCATAATACTTTCTGTCTTCAGTGGCAACGTCATCATTAAATATACCTAGAAGTGTGTTACCCATACGAAAGTCTTACGTTATTCATAATACTTTCTGTCCTCAGTGGCAACGTCATCATTAAATAAACCTAGAAGTATGTTACCCATACGAAAGTCTTACGTTATTCATAATACTTTCTGTCCTCAGTGGCAACGTCATCATTAAATAAACCTAGAAGTGTGTTACCCATACGAAAGTCTTACGTTATTCATAATACTTTCTGTCTTCAGTGGCAACGTCATCATTAAATAAACTTAGAAGTGTGTTACCTATACGAAAGTCTTACGTTATTCATAATACTTTCTGTCGTCAGTGGCAACGTCATCATTAAATAAACCTAGAAGTGTGTTACCCATACGAAAGTCTTACGTTATTCATAATACTTCCTGTCTTCAGTGGCAACATCATCATTAAATAAACCTAGAAGTGTGTTACCCATACGAAAGTCTTACGATATTCATAATACTTTCTGTCTTCAGTGGCAACGTCATCATTAAATAAACCTAGAAGTGTGTTACCCATACGAAAGTCTTACGTTATTCATAATACTTTCTGTCTTCAGTGGCAACGTCATCATTAAATAAACCTAGAAGTGTGTTACCCATACAAAAGTCTTACGTTATTCATAATACTTTCTGTCTTCAGTGGCAACGTCATCATTAAATAAACCTAGAAGTATGTTACCCATACGAAAGTCTTACATTATTCATAATACTTTCTGTCCTCAGTGGCATCGTCATCATTAAATAAACCTAGAAGTGTGTTACCCATACGAAAGTCTTATGTTATTCATAATACTTTCTGTCTTCAGTGGCAACGTCATCATTAAATAAACCTAGAAGTGTGTTACCCATACGAAAGTCTTACGTTATTCATAATACTTTCTGTCGGCCATGTTGATCCCTCAATATACCTTGATGACATCATTAGGCAAACAGTCTATTGACCTGACTGTAGGAGGTATCAACATTTTCAATATTCCTACATCCAGTCATGATCAAAAACTTCTGCCCCCTGCTTGCCCACTTTGTGTATACATGTAGCAGTGTTAAGGTAAGCAATGAGATAAGAGATAGTTACCCAGTATAAGGTAATAAACATTCAGCTACCTGAGATAAAATACAGATGTAATATCCAAAGGGTTCTGAGCTTACAATTGATTATTTCAGGGTAACCTCGTTTGAGAAGTTGATGTCATCTCAGTCAGCCTGAGAGGAGGTCTCATAATTAAACATTGTGAATAGTGGAAATGGAATAGTTTTAGAAAGGAGAGAATGGGGGTGAAATGTGATTGTCTGTTACAATAAAGAAAGGTACAAGGTGCTGTAGTTTAAAAAAAAAATATTATGAATATACCAATTGTAATATTTTATCTGGTGAATAAATCCAATCAAATCACATGCCCATAGATTGTAGGCCAGTTCACATGTACCATTGTTGAAGCTGTGTGCAGAGCTTATTGGTAGACCAAAATAGTCGACAAACCTATCTAGATGTATGGCCGGACCCACATGTTTACATTTATATTTATGATCACTAAAACACACGGGCACAGGGAAAATCTTCTTGGTTATATTTATAGATGTATGTCATTCTTATATGGGTGTGCCACATAGCTCCAAGCAAGACATCATATTATCCCCGACTACTTCCACATACATGTATCTTTTCTCCTCTACAATTACTCCTTGGTTACACAGAGGAACTTCTATAAGCAAAATGTATTACATGACATTACAAGCCCTGCTGGTAGTTCTCTGTAATGTAGGTGGTTTAGTTGTCCCCCCTGCTGCTCTGTTCTTCTGTCTTAGGAGGGCACGAAGTTGCTGAGGCTGCTCTTTTGATTGGTCATCCACTACTTCATCCTCTTTATGAAGAATTGCCCTTTCTGATGTGTCCTCATCTGGTAACAGAGGTGTGTAAACAAGCGATTAGAAAAATTAGGAGAAAATCGGATCAAATCCTAGTTGATTGATTGATTGATTGATGTTTGAATTGCTACAGTCAAAGCTATGAAACAAACATTGCAGCAAGTGCCCCACATAAACTCGGGACTTTCAACTGATACCTGGCAACTATTCCACATCAAACACATCAGAAAATGGGTTTAATTAGTTAGTCTCTTTTAGAAAGTGAGTATAACAGTATTCTCGTTATCTTTTTGGATTACACTGTCTCGAGAAAGGGCAGAAATTCTTGTACTAAATTTGGTTTCCATTTTGGTTTTCATTTTTTTCAAGAAAGTGTAATCCCAAAAAATAACGAGAATACATCAACAAATTTTCACATTGTTTATAGCTGAATGAGAGTTGAACTGTCACATATACATCTGAGAGTTGAACTGTCACATATACATCTGAGAGTTGAACTGTCACATATATATCTGAGAGCTGAACTGTCACATATACATCTGAGAGTTGAACTGTCACATATACATCTGAGAGTTGAACTGTCACATATACATCTGAGAGCTGAACTGTCACATATACATCTGAGAGCTGAACTGTCACATATACATCTGAGAGTTGAACTGTCACATATACATCTGAGAGCTGAACCGTCACATATACATCTGAGAGTTGAACCGTCACATATACATCTGAGAGTTGAACTGTCACATATACATCTGAGAGTTGAACCGTCACATATACATCTGAGAGTTGAACTGTCACATATACATCTGAGAGTTGAACTGTCACATATACATCTGAGAGTTGAACTGTCACATACATCTGAGAGTTGAACTGTCACATTTACATCTGAGAGTTGAACTGTCACATTTACATCTGAGAGTTGAACTGTCACATTTACATCTGAGAGTTGAACTGTCACATATGCATCTGAGAGTTGAACTGTCACATATACATCTGAGAGTTGAACTGTCACATATACATCTGAGAGTGGAACTGTCACATATACATCTGATAGTTGAACTGTCACATATACATCTGAGAGTTGAACTGTCACATTTACATCTGAGAGTTGAACTGTCACATTTACATCTGAGAGTTGAACTGTCACATTTACATCTGAGAGTTGAACTGTCACATATGCATCTGAGAGTTGAACTGTCACATATACATCTGAGAGTGGAACTGTCACATATACATCTGAGAGTTGAACTGTCACATTTACATCTGAGAGTTGAACTGTCACATTTACATCTGAGAGTTGAACTGTCACATATGCATCTGAGAGTTGAACTGTCACATATACATCTGAGAGTTGAACTGTCACATATACATCTGAGAGTGGAACTGTCACATATACATCTGAGAGTTGAACTGTCACATATGCATCTGCGAGTTGAACTGTCACATATACATCTGAGAGTTGAACTGTCACATATACATCTGAGAGTGGAACTGTCACATATACATCTGAGAGTTGAACTGTCACATATATATCTGAGAGTGGAACTGTCACATATACATGTACATCGGAGAGTTCAACTGTCACATATACATCTGAGAGTTGAACTGTCACATATATATCTGAGAGTGGAACTGTCACATATACATGTACATCGGAGAGTTCAACTGTCACATATACATCTGAGAGTTGAACTGTCACATATACATCTGAGAGTTGAACTGTCACATATACATCTGAGAGTTGAACTGTCACATATACATGTACATCGGAGAGTTCAACTGTCACATATACATCTGAGAGTTGAACTGTCACATATACATCTGAGAGTTGAACTGTCACATATACATCTGAGAGTTGAACTGTCACATATACATCTGAGAGTTGAACTGTCACATATACACCTGAGAGTTGAACTGTCACATACATCTGAGAGTTGAACTGTCACATATATACGTGTATCTGAGAGTCGAACTGTCACATATACATCGGAGAGTTGAACTGTCACATATACATCTGAGAGTTGAACTGTCACATACATCTGAAAGTTGAACTGTCACATATACATCTGAAAGTTGAACTGTCACATATACATCTGAGAGCTGAACTGTCACATATACATCTGAGAGTTGAACTGTCACATATACATCTGAGAGTTGAACTGTCACATATACATGTACATCGGAGAGTTCAACTGTCACATATACATCTGAGAGTTGAACTGTCACATACATCTGAAAGTTGAACTGTCACATACATCTGAAAGTTGAACTGTCACATATACATCTGAGAGCTGAACTGTCACATATACATCTGAGAGTGGAACTGTCACATATACATCTGAGAGTTGAACTGTCACATACATCTGAAAGTGGAACTGTCACATATACATCTGAGGGTTGAACTGTCACATATACATCTGAGAGTTGAACTGTCACATAAACATCTGTATAAACGTTAAACTAGCCAGTGCATTGTCAGTTCTCCTTCCCTCAACATGTGTAAGACCAATGAACTATATGCCTGGAATGGTCACGTCATATTGGTTCAATTGGATCTGTCGTGCTAAAAATCGCTGTCATACCTATGGGATGTTGTCTCTCATAATGTAAATACAGTTTTTCTACAAATTTCACATCACAAATGAACAATTAAAATTGACGTCACAAGGGTGATTTGTCATATCGTGTTATGACGTTAATATAGTAGTTATTGTGTCCGGGCTAGTGACGTCGTTCTCTTCCTCTGTAACGTCAGATCAGTAGTGCCATCTCATAATAATGGCGGCGCTTACTACAACTCAAACGTCACATGATCTCCATCCCACGCATATAGTCCATTGTGTAAGACATATAAAGAAGAAGGCATAGATATCTTATAATAACTAGATTGGCTAAGCGCTATGCGCTGCGCAGTAGAAAACGACACAATAGTCCGTCACTTAGCAAAATGCCTGACTATAACGTTAACGTTACAATTCAGAATGAGGTTACCGCTTGAAAAACATTTCTTGTCGTTGTTGTGGCACGATAGTCAAGACATAGGCCCCACAAAAGCCACTTTTACACGATTGTCATGATGGGCAAGGAATTTTATGCAGCACCTACCGCTTGAAACTTATTCCATTCTCGAAAAAATGGCAGAAAACTTCACATTAGACTAGAAAACAACTTGGTAACGCAAGTCAAAAATCACCTAGCAAGATGACGATGCCGGAAGTCGCTTGTCGTTAGCCAATCTACATGTAGTTATTATAAGATATCTATGGAAGAAGGAATACAAAGGGAGATAACTCCTACCTGTTGATTGTATAGGTTTGTCTGTATCTTCTGTTGACACAATTCCAACCTGATTCTGATGTCTGGGACACAACCAAGCAGTTTTACCATTTGTCAAGTGGCATCTGAAACAAATTAAACGCACATTAACATCGTCTCTCAGATAAGCTATCAACATTGATATTAATGATAAAAAATTAAGACATCACCACGTCGTCAGTTGTGGTGATGTCTTAATTTTTTATCATTAGTATGGAACCCACGTTTAAAGAGAGTTTCAAACATTTTTTTAACATTTATATTTACTGTGAAAACTAACCCAAATCCCCAGTTTATTGTCAAGATTGAGTTCTATTTTATTCTTACTTTTTCAGATTTCCCATGATTCCTTCCTCGTCGAGTTCCATGACAAGTTTACGAACCTCGATGTAGTTTTCCTGAAGGTCACTTCCACTTGAGTTTTTGGTACATGTCTGATAAATAAACCAAAAGAAAAATGAGAGTTCAAAGTCAGAATGTTGAATTCTTTTCAGCTTAATCAAATTTCAGACTTTTTTCATATATTCAGATTGTTAAGAGAAGTTGAGAGTTTACAGTAAATACAAATTATCACAAACCGAAGATGTGATGTAGGAGAATGTTTTAATTTTCTTTTTTTTTTTGCTTAAAAGTAATACCTTAATGCAGATTTTAACAATTAGTTAATTTTGTTTCAAAGATTTAGAAATTTTCTCTATATTCGGCAGCTCATGTCACTTTTAAAGAAAGCAGTGTATAGGGCCTGGGAGTCTACCGAGAGATTTTGCGATATCCGGTGACAGATGACGTTTTTTGATGATATTGTCAGTTCGATTGACGTTTTTTGTTCTACCACGTCAGAATTGAGCGTCAAATTCGAACGATAAAGGCTCTCCACATGCGTAATGACAACGCTGGTGACAGGAAACTTGTGGAATTGCCACGTGACTCCCACTCCCTATAGGCCAAGATGAGCCAGTTCTATAGACCTGTAGTAACCACAAGTAAAACTACCATGTAATACAATGTCACAAAAACTCATTTTCCTCACATCAGAGAACTCTTCATACAGCCTTTGACCTTCTGTAGAGGTCATACAGTTCAAGGTCAAGCTGGTGTTTTTCAAAATAGCCATTTGTCGTGCCATATAACCGGCTGCAGAATCCAGGAAGACTCGTTCTCCATGGCTACCCATTGCAGGGATTGCAATACTGGGAGATACATCATGCCAACCCTGAAAGTCCATTAAAAACAGGTTAATTATCATGAAATAGAATTCAACACGTTAAATCATCCTTTAAATATCATTTTTTATTTTTGATTATTTAATGAAACAAAGAGACAAATGTATATGCAGTCTTAACCATAACCTCACCCCTCCCTTACATGTATATACTTAATCTGTCTCAGTTGTGAATTCAAACCAGCAAACTGTATCTTAAATCCATAAAATATGTCTGTCCTACATGACAAACGTGTGTTACAAATCATTTATTATGGCCAGTGTCAGGCTCTTTATTTATAAACTGAGGATACCTACAGTGTAACAAATCAAATTTTCAATTTCAAATATATAAAAAATATGAGATGATTGTAAACTTTTTAATTTGGTTCAACATGAACTATTTTCAATTTATCTACACAAAATACCTATAATCATTATCTTTTGGATCCGATGTAAACAGTTTGTGCATCCTCTTGGCATGTGCACACTTAAATTATTTGTATTTTTCGTTAAAAATAGAAACAACCCAAGACACCCTGTATTTCACATTGTAGACAAGATGGCTTTGGTTTATATCGAAATGACAGAATTTAAACATGTCTTCCAGTATAAAATGTCTTCACAATAAAAAAACGAATATAAACGTACCTCTTCCCATTCACAGAGTAGTGTAAAACAGTATTTGGATTTAACGTACCTCTTCCCATTCACAGAGTAGTGTAAAACAGTATTTGGATTTAACGTACCTCTTCCCATTCACAGAGTAGTGTAAAACAGTATTTGGATTTAACCTACCTCTTCCCATTCACAGAGTAGTGTAAAACAGTATCTGGATTTAACCTACCTCTTCCCATTCACAGAGTAGTGTAAAACAGTATTTGGATTTCTCTCCACCTTTATCAACAATGTCTTGCCTGTTATTCTCTCCCTGTTCAATAAACACAACAGTCATATTCTAAACAGGTCCAAGCATTTAGATACATGTATTTTGAAATGTAGCAATTAAGGTTCGAAAAAAAAAATAGAAAAAGCATTTACATAATGAGAGTTTATATAAGCAACAAAAAAGCCTCAAATTGGCAGTAATTAATTAGCACCCATCTTAGCTTTATGCAGGTTACAGGCTTCACCTAGGGTTTTTTATTTCAATCCTTCAGTTTTTCAAGGTACTTCAAACGCCCACCTCCTCTTGACAATTGGAATTTATTTAAAAAAATTGAATTTTGGCAGCTCTCATTATCTGATAGGTAGGTAGGTGTTTAGGATTTAAGATTTTCATTCATTTAAATGACACACGCCATCATTATCTGATACACGTACACTTGTGTTGAATGATATCTGAAGATTAAAAAATAATGACCCCTCACCCCTGCTAACTTACAGAGTGCAATGGCATTTGTGAACACGATTACAAAATAATGACCTCCTCCCCTCCCCCCACAATGGCATTTGTGAACACGATTACAAAATAATGACCTCCTCCCCTCCCCCCACAATGGCATTTGTGAACACGATTAAAAAATAGTGACCTCCTCCCCTCCCCCCACAATGGCATTTGTGAACACGATTACAAAATAATGACCTCCTCCCCTCCCCCACAATGGCATTTGTGAACACGATTAAAAAATAATGACCTCCTCCCCTCCCCCCACAATGGCATTTGTAAACACGAGCAATGTTCCAAACGGTTCGTTTATTCTGATGTTATCTTGCTTCATTTCACCCATATATAATGTCTTCAGATGTATTATTCCAGAACTGATCCGATTGGTTGTGGTTATTCCAGGATGGGTCAAATAAAATGATTGGAAAAGCTGGAATGGTTGCTTTCTAACTATTAAAGACCGTTTTATTTTCTACACTAAAAGATTTATATATGCGATGTATTTGGTGAGCTGTACATGTATGTTACTGAATAAACGGTCAGTGACTGAAGGTACCACTATTATTTTTTTGCCCCTTGCCCTCAGATAATGGTATCTTCTGACCCTTTATTCAGCAGTACACAGCTCACCAGCGAGTTATTTATTTCTTTTCCAATGCATATCATAATTAAATAAATGTAAGTGTAGAAAATATAAAGGTCTTCATTAGAAAACAACCAAAGGATGTCCCAATTTCTTGATTATAGAAAAAGACGAGGACAATAATGGTATCATCTGCCACTGACCCTTTATTCAGCAGCACAGATCACCAGGGAGTCAAGGATGTCTAATTTCTTGATTATAAAAAAAAGACAAGGACAATAGTTTCGAAATCTACCTCTGGAATCTTCCCACTTTTCTCCAACTGTTCTAAGTCTGGTCCAATGTCTGTAGTTATCTTCTCTTTGATGACCTCATTGCTATCATTGTCAACTGGAGCAAGGTCAAGGACAATCAGACGAGGATATGGCTCACAGTCCATTGACTCCGCAAACGAACAGATATAACGGAAAAACTTCCTCTGTGCCAACTCTAACTCTTCCTACAATAAAAAGTAAATAAACACTAAAACAAACGGGTACAGGGAAAATCTTCTTGTTTAAAATAACCATGGAGCCAAGTTTCTAATTGTGTTAAAAAGATGTATAAGACCTTAATACTCCATCATAAGTTTTAGTAATAAAGTACATGTAAAACCCATGATATTCCATTACAGACAGGAGTTGGCTTTACTGGAACACTTAGTCTGGTTAGTCCTGATTAGTAGATTTTTTTAAACACTTGTTCTTTTTATAAGCAATGACTGGCATTTGTGTCAGAGGTCGAGCAAGTTTACTTTGAAGTAGTTTGTATTCTTCTGCTATAATCTTGGCCATAGTGATGCTAGCTTTGTTATACGGAAACACAAACGGTATTATAGTTTTATCACGACATCTTCTCGGGTCCAAGTTCAAACCCAAAGGATAAATAGTATGTACCGCATGTGACAACATACACCATGTTGGAGGAATCACAAATACGATTCTCTGCCATTTAATATTTGTTGCGACACTGTTCTCCCAAAAAAGGTTCCACGATCTGGCATGTATTCATTAAGTTTGCATCGCCTCTTAAGGCATTTCATGGAATACTGGAAAGAAATGTTTGGTGGTAATGATACACTTGTGAAGGAGAAGCAAGTATGTTAGGAGCTGAATGGGGGGTGCCCGTGTGTGTGTGGGGGGGAGGGGGGGGGGGGGATTTCTCTTCATGTGTCAGATTTGATCCTTCAGAGTACAGAATAACCCCTGGGGAGAACAGTTTTAAACTGAACAGAGCAAGCCTGATTAAAAAAAATCTATCAGCAGATGCATGTCAGTAAGTTTGAAGAATACTTTGTAATCTAGATGCCCAGTCGTTTGATATTTATGACCCTTGTAAATAGTTACATCCAAAAAAATGTGGTCAATGGTACGCTGTTTGATGCTGGGATAATGGGAATTAGAATGTCAATGAAAAGATGAAGGTCATCCAATGCATGTGAAAAGGGGGCGACTTGCGGGCCCCACTAGAATCTCGATAGATATCAGTTCATAACATGAACTAATTTACTAATAGAAAAGTCCCTAGGCAAATATACCTGGAGTGAGTGAGTGATTGGGGTTTTACGTCCTGCTCAACAGTATTTCGGTTATATGAAGACGTTGTCTCCTTGTGACAGGGCGGATTTCCACCGCTCTTTTAGGTGCTGTCTCACCGAGACAACTTGCCGAAGACAACCAGCAAGCCCCCTCACCCAGTCACAGTATACTGAGACCGGGCCAACTAGTCGCTGCTCTAACTCCTATTGCTGAGCGCCAAGCGAAGCAGTAACAGCTACCACTGTTAAAGTCTTTGGTCTGACTCGACCCGGGCTTGAACCCGGATCTCCCAGGCCTGAAGCGGACGCTCTACCGACTGAGCTATCGGGGCTGGTCAAATATACCTGGAAAGCGATTTGTTGTTCATTTTTCATGGGTTGTGCCCCTTGCTGGTCAGTCTTTTGTTCTGGGAGGAGTTTTTTGACTTCAGCCAGTATTTCTTCCATAGCTGAAGGATTGTCATACTGGAAATTCACTTTAGGACATTGGTAGCCTATTGACAGCATTCCAACCTACAACAGAAAAATGGTATCTAAAGTTACAACAAAAAATAACAAAACACATTGTTTGGAAAGCCAGAGCTAACATTATTGGTTAAAGAGAGTCTGTAAAGTTGGATAGATTATACAAATTACTTTAATAGTTGATTCTTCTATGGAGCAGTTTTACTAAAACCTAAACACATAGGACAACTTATACTACTTTGAGCATGGTGATGTTTTTTTTTTTGGTTTATTTTTAGATTTTAGTATACTTTTCTAATTATCTATTTTTATCTTTCTTTATTTTTATCATTTGCTTATTAACAAAACTTTTGTTTGGTGAAATATTGCACACAAAGCCTGTGCTGTGCTAGCGCAGACATCCTTAACCGACATTACACCACAAGGGGCTGATGTGGGAGAGATGGCTGGAACAGAGGCTGATTTCAGTGAATTTGTTATTAAGATTGATTGATTGAGCTGAATTAATGAAGGTAAATTTCGAAATTTACAGAAGGCATAGGGCCTATGGCAGAGAAAAAGTTCCATTTTGTCGCTCTGGATGAGTTATCTATTTAATTGATAATTTTATCCACATACTTCTGATCTTTCCCAGTTATAACCTGTGCCTACGATGACAACGATTGTGGGGATCTTGAGGGTGGTAACCGCATACCGAAACTCCATCTGACAGTTCTTAGACTCTGCATACTGAAAATATAGGGTTATATAGTTATATCATAACATACTCAACAGAAGTCTTTAAATATAATATATAAACAGCCAGTAGAAACGAAAGGGTAATGCGCAAAATGGGAATCTTCACTGCTGATTGGGTGTGAAAGGGGGCAGAATGGGAATCTTCACTGCTGATTGGGTGTGAAACGGGGCAGAATGGGAATCTTCACTGCTGATTGGGTGTGAAACGGGGCGGAATGGGAATCTTCACTGCTGATTGGGTGTGAAACGGGGAAGAATGGGAATTTTCACTGCTGATTGGGTGTGAAATGGGGGCAGAATGGGAATCTTCACTGCTGATTGGGTGTGAAACAGGGCAGAATGGGAATCTTCACTGCTGATTGGGTGTGAAACGGGGCAGAATGGGAATCTTCACTGCTGATTGGGTGTGAAACGGGGGCAGGATAGGAATCTTCACAGCTGATTGGGTGTGAAACGGGGCGGAATGGGAATCTTCACTGCTGATTGGGTGTGAAACGGGGCGGAATGGGAATCTTCACAGCTGATTGGGTGTGAAACGGGGCAGAATGGGAATCTTCACTGCTGATTGGGTGTGAAACGGTCACATGACTCACCTCATTTGAGACAAACGCCACAATAACTTTGGCCCTTCTTAAACCTGCAGCTATGTCTTCATATAATCCAGCCTAATACAACAACAACAAAACAGTGCGACAGTAGAATAAACAATAGGGAAGGGAAGTTTCATAAATAGATTTAACAATCTCGTGTTTTGTTTCCATATAATCTTCCATAAGATTTGTTAACTTGTCGGATAGCAAGAGGGAAAAGTCAAGAGAGAATTCCTCATATTGGTGTAATTTAATCCAGTAGAGATTTATTTTAAAAGACAGAATATGGTACAAGGTTACAGGGAAGTGACTTGACATGCTGTTACTTAAAGTGAACACTTTAGGTAAAATACATTATACTTCATCTTAAAGACAATATCTAGCTGGTCCTAAAATATGTTTTATTTATTTGTTATGACTTTCCTACAAGAAGCTATGGTTAATTATTCTCAGATGTCAAGGTGACTCAAGGTGAGATATTGTCTTTAAGATGAAGTATAATGTATTTTACCTAAAGTGTTCACTTTAGTATACCTTGAAAATATCTTTACGTTAGTAAATGGATTACTAATCGCACAATAAATTTACTTGGTTAAGATTTTCAATCAATCTACCTTTCCAACTTGTTCCACATCCAGCCAACAGGAGATGCCGTTTTTATGTAGAAACTCCTTAACCTCTCTGGGGTCACCGGCACCTATTGCTCCGTCCTTAACCTTTCCTCCTTTATCTAGAACCTGTTTGGAATTGCTCCAACAATAACTAATGAAACAGCTCGGATAGTCCTTTACCTGCAAGTTAAAGGAATAAAAAAACGATAACTTCTTTTATGAATGAAGGAAAGAAAACTCTTGCGTATGGATTTACAACTTCTTGGTTTGTTGGGAACAAGACGTTTCGGTGTAGCTCTTAACACCGTTATCAAGTGATAAAGTAGAATAATGAATAAGAAGTTTTTTTCAAGGTACATGTAGGTTTACTCTTAGTAGTTTGGCTTTATTACAGTAATACACTCCTCCCAAGTATGTCAAACAAAACAACACAAATAACCCTACAGAAAACAACCAGACAACAGTGCTTATATTTCAATAATTTTTCCCTTACTTTGCTTTTCTCAGTCCGCTGTCGGAGGGCTGCAATCAGTTCCTGTATCTTACTGGGGTATTGTGTAACATTCTGCATATCAACATACACCTGTGGGGAAATTCACAAAAATTTATAAATTATATACATGTAACTACAATGGCAAACATAAAATATGTCCCAGAGAAACCAGCAAACTCTCACTAAAGACAAACATGCTAATTATTAAATTTCTTTGTTTTCTCAGTAAAAAGAGTTTTTTTCCCATATATTGTATGAGGCAAATTTTGACTTTTTGCTTTCTGTTTTCGCAATACTAAATAGTTTGTACTTGCACAGAGCATGGAAAATTCCATGTGTGAAGGCTGTTACGTCGCATACCTGAGGTGTGTGTATACTTACATCATTAGCACAGAACTCTGTGTGTGAAGGCTGTTACGTCGTATATCTGAGGTGTGTGTATACTTACATCATTAGCACAGAACTCTGTGTGTGAAGGCTGTTACGTCGTATACCTGAGGCGTCTGTATACTTACATCATTAGCACAGAACTCTGTGTGTGAAGGCTGTTACGTCGTATACCTGAGATGTCTGTATACTTACATCATTAGCACAGAACTCTGTGTGTGAAGGCTGTTACGTCGTATACCTGAGGTGTCTGTATACTTACATCATTAGCACAGAACTCTGTGTGTGAAGGCTGTTACGTCGTATACCTGAGATGTCTGTATACTTACATCATTAGCACAGAACTCTGTGTGTGAAGGCTGTTACGTCGTATACCTGAGATGTCTGTATACTTACATCATTAGCACAGAACTCTGTGTGTGAAGGCTGTTACGTCGTATATCTGAGGTGTCTGTATACTTACATCATTAGCACAGAACTCTGTGTGTGAAGGCTGTTACGTCGTATACCTGAGGTGTGTGTATACTTACATCATTAGCACAGAACTCTGTGTGTGAATGTTGTTACGTCGTATATCTGAGGTGTCTGTATACTTACATCATTAGCACAGAACTCTGTGTGTGAAGGCTGTTACGTCGTATACCTGAGGTGTGTGTATACTTACATCATTAGCACAGAACTCTGTGTGTGAATGTTGTTACGTCGTATATCTGAGGTGTCTGTATACTTACATCATTAGCACAGAACTCTGTGTGTGAATGTTGTTACGTCGTATATCTGAGGTGTCTGTATACTTACATCATTAGCACAGAACTCTGTGTGTGAAGGCTGTTACGTCGTATATCTGAGATGTCTGTATACTTACATCATTAGCACAGAACTCTGTGTGTGAAGGCTGTTACGTCGTATACCTGAGGTGTCTGTATACTTACATCATTAGCACAGAACTCTGTGTGTGAATGTTGTTATGTCGTATACCTGAGGTGTCTGTATACTTACATCATTAGCACAGAACTCTGTGTGTGAAGGCTGTTACGTCGTATACCTGAGGTGTGTGTATACTTACATCATTAGCACAGAACTCTGTGT
Source organism: Lepidochitona cinerea (assembly GCA_963971465.1). Taxonomy (NCBI): domain Eukaryota; kingdom Metazoa; phylum Mollusca; class Polyplacophora; order Chitonida; family Tonicellidae; genus Lepidochitona; species Lepidochitona cinerea. The sequence continues at coordinate 1,897,657 of OZ020560.1, forward strand.
GTGAAGGCTGTTACGTCGTATACCTGAGGTGTCTGTATACTTACATCATTAGCACAGAACTCTGTGTGTGAAGGCTGTTACGTCGTATATCTGAGGTGTGTGTATACTTACATCATTAGCACAGAACTCTGTGTGTGAAGGCTGTTACGTCGTATACCTGAGGTGTGTGTATACTTACATCATTAGCACAGAACTCTGTGTGTGAAGGTTGTTACGTCGTATACCTGAGGTGTCTGTATACTTACATCATTAGCACAGAACTCTGTGTGTGAAGGCTGTTACGTCGTATACCTGAGGTGTCTGTATACTTACATCATTAGCACAGAACTCTGTGTGTGAAGGTTGTTACGTCGTATACCTGAGGTGTCTGTATACTTACATCATTAGCACAGAACTCTGTGTGTGAAGGTTGTTACGTCGTATACCTGAGGTGTCTGTATACTTACATCATTAGCACAGAACTCTGTGTGTGAATGTTGTTACGTCGTATACCTGAGGTGTCTGTATACTTACATCATTAGCACAGAACTCTGTGTGTGAAGGCTGTTATGTCGTATACCTGAGGTGTCTGTATACTTACATCATTAGCACAGAACTCTGTGTGTGAAGGCTGTTACGTCGTATATCTGAGGTGTCTGTATACTTACATCATTAGCACAGAACTCTGTGTGTGAATGTTGTTACGTCGTATATCTGAGGTGTCTGTATACTTACATCATTAGCACAGAACTCTGTGTGTGAAGGCTGTTACGTCGTATACCTGAGGTGTCTGTATACTTACATCATTAGCACAGAACTCTGTGTGTGAATGTTGTTACGTCGTATACCTGAGGTGTGTGTATACTTACATCATTAGCACAGAACTCTGTGTGTGAATGCTGTTACGTCGTATACCTGAGGTGTCTGTATACTTACATCATTAGCACAGAACTCTGTGTGTGAATGTTGTTACGTCGTATACCTGAGGTGTCTGTATACTTACATCATTAGCACAGAACTCTGTGTGTGAAGGCTGTTATGTCGTATACCTGAGGTGTCTGTATACTTACATCATTAGCACAGAACTCTGTGTGTGAAGGCTGTTATGTCGTATACCTGAGGTGTCTGTATACTTACATCATTAGCACAGAACTCTGTGTGTGAAGGCTGTTATGTCGTATACCTGAGGTGTCTGTATACTTACATCATTAGCACAGAACTCTGTGTGTGAATGTTGTTACGTCGTATACCTGAGGTGTCTGTATACTTACATCATTAGCACAGAACTCTGTGTGTGAATGTTGTTACGTCGTATACCTGAGGTGTCTGTATACTTACATCATTAGCACAGATTATTCCCACAGGACTTTTCCTCCAGTTGAATCCTTTGCCCAGTATAACGAGCACGGCTGTTTTACGTAAGGTGTCTCGAGCAAAGACCAACAGTTCAGCACAGGCTTTATCATTCACATACTCATCTGACATTCCAATCAGAACAATCTAAACAAAGACAATGTTTAAGTATTTACAGATTTATCCAATGATGGATGTGTTATGACTGGTTTAACTATCAGTTATATCCAGACGTTCTATAGACATTTTTTGTCTTTATGTATAAAATTTGTCAGTGATTTTAAATGTCTATCGTTAACTCATGAAATATATTTCACTTGTGACATCTTTCATAAAGATAACCTCAAGGTAGCTGAAAAATCGTCTTCTGGAAAATTATTTTTGTCTATATGTATAAAATTTGTCACTGATTTTAAATGTCTATAGTTAACTCATGAAATATATTTCACTTGTGACATCTTTGTCATGATGATTCCAGTTGCATTTTTTTGTAACCCAGACTTTAAGTGCAACATGAAATATCAAGCAATTGATAAAATAAAATGACCACAAATAGACAAAGTGAAAAACCACATATTAATCAAAAGTTCAGAAGCATAAATTCCCTCCCAGTCCTTTCAATGTGTTTGTGCAGTTTGATAATGATAAGTTGAAACTTACATCAGATTCCTTGATATCCATGGTGAGTTTACTGAAGTCATTATCATCCCCAGGCTCTGTGCAGGTTCTGAAACATAACACAACTCTATCAGCAGGGACAGAATGTTTACAGCAAAAATAGACGTTACACAACTCTATCAGCAGGGACAGAATGTTTACACAACTCTATCAGCAGGGACAGAATGTTTACAGCAAAAATAGACATTACACAACTCTATCAGCAGGGACAGAATGTTTACACAGCTCTATCAGCAGGGACAGAATGTTTACACAACTCTATCAGCAGGGACAGAATGTTTACACAACTCTATCAGCAGGGACAGAATGTTTACACAACTCTATCAGCAGGGACAGAATGTTTACACAACTCTATCAGCAGGGACAGAATGTTTACACAGCTCTATCAGCAGGGACAGAATGTTTACACAACTCTATCAGCAGGGACAGAATGTTTACACAACTCTATCAGCAGGGACAGAATGTTTACACAACTCTATCAGCAGGGACAGAATGTTTACACAGCTCTAACAGCAGGGACAGAATGTTTACACAACTCTATCTGCAGGGACAGAATGCTTACACAACTCTATCAGCAGGGACAGAATGTTTACAGCAAAAATAGACGTTACACAACTCTATCAGAAAGGACAGAATGTTTACACAACTCTATCAGCAGGGACAGAATGTTTACACAACTCTATCAGCAGAGACAGAATGTTTACACAACTCTATCAGCAGGTACAGAATGTTTACAGCAAAAATAGACGTTACACAACTCTATCAGCAGAGACAGAATGTTTACACAACTCTATCAGCAGGGACAGAATGTTTACACAACTCTATCAGCAGGGACAGAATGTTTACACAACTCTATCAGCAGGGACAGAATGTTTACAGCATAAATAGACATTACACAACTCTATCAGCAGGGACAGAATGTTTACACAACTCTATCAGCAGGGACAGAATGTTTACACAGCTCTATCAGCAGGGACAGAATGTTTACACAGCTCTATCAGCAGGGACAGAATGTTTACACAACTCTATCAGCAGGGACAGAATGTTTACACAGCTCTATCAGCAGGGACAGAATGTTTACACAACTCTATCAGCAGGGACAGAATGTTTACACAACTCTATCAGCAGGGACAGAATGTTTACACAACTCTATCAGCAGGGACAGAATGTTTACACAACTCTATCAGCAGGTACAGAATGTTTACACAGCTCTATCAGCAGGGACAGAATGTTTACACAACTCTATCAGCAGGGACAGAATGTTTACACAACTCTATCAGCAGGGACAGAATGTTTACACAACTCTATCAGCAGGTACAGAATGTTTACACAACTCTATCAGCAGGGACAGAATGTTTACACAACTCTATCAGCAGGGACAGAATGTTTACACAACTCTATCAGCAGGGACAGAATATTTACACAACTCTATCAGCAGGGACAGAATGTTTACACAGCTCTATCAGCAGGGACAGAATGTTTACACAACTCTATCAGCAGGGCCAGAATGTTTACACAACTCTAACAGCAGGGACAGAATGTTTACACAACTATATCAGCAGGGACAGAATGTTTACACAACTCTATCAGCAGGGACAGAATGTTTACACAACTCTATCAGCAGGGACAGAATGTTTACAAAGCTCTATCAGCAGGGACAGAATGTTTACACAACTCTATCAGAAGGGACAGAATGTTTACACAACTCTATCAGCAGGGACAGAATGTTTACACAACTCTATCAGCAGGGACAGAATGTTTACACAGCTCTATCTATCTGCAGGGACAGAATGTTTACACAACTCTATCAGCAGAAACAGAATGTTTACACAACTCTATCAGCAGGGACAGAATGTTTACAGCAAAAATAGACGTTACACAACTCTATCAGCAGGGACAGAATGTTTACACAACTCTATCAGCAGGTACAGAATGTTTACACAACTCTACTAGCAGGTACAGAATGTTTACACAGCTCTATCAGCAGGGACAGAATGTTTACACAACTCTATCAGCAGGGACAGAATGTTTACACAACTCTATCAGCAGGGACAGAATGTTTACACAACTCTATCAGCAGGGACAGAATGTTTACACAGCTCTATCAGAAGGGACAGAATGTTTACACAGCTCTATCAGCAGGGACAGAATGTTTACACAGCTCTATCAGCAGGGACAGAATGTTTACACAACTCTATCAGCAGGGACAGAATGTTTACACAACTCTATCAGCAGGGACAGAATGTTTACACAGCTCTATCAGCAGGGACAGAATGTTTACACAGCTCTATCAGCAGGGACAGAATGTTTACACAACTCTATCAGCAGGTACAGAATGTTTACACAGCTCTATCAGCAGGTACAGAATGTTTACACAGCTCTATCAGCAGGGACAGAATGTTTACACAACTCTATCAGCAGGGACAGAATGTTTACACAACTCTATCAGCAGGGACAGAATGTTTACACAACTCTATCAGCAGGGACAGAATGTTTACACAGCTCTATCAGCAGGTACAGAATGTTTACACAACTCTATCAGCAGGTACAGAATGTTTACACAGCTCTATCAGCAGGGACAGAATGTTTACACAGCTCTATCTGCAGGGACAGAATGTTTACACAACTCTATCAGCAGGTACAGAATGTTTACACAGCTCTATCAGCAGGGACAGAATGTTTACACAGCTCTATCTGCAGGGACAGAATGTTTACACAACTCTATCAGCAGGGACAGAATGTTTACACAACTCTATCAGCAGGGACAGAATGTTTACACAACTCTATCAGCAGGGACAGAATGTTTACACAACTCTATCAGCAGGGACAGAATGTTTACACAGCTCTATCAGAAGGGACAGAATGTTTACACAGCTCTATCAGCAGGGACAGAATGTTTACACAACTCTATCAGCAGGGACAGAATGTTTACACAACTCTATCAGCAGGGACAGAATGTTTACACAACTCTATCAGCAGGGACAGAATGTTTACACAGCTCTATCAGCAGGTACAGAATGTTTACACAACTCTATCAGCAGGTACAGAATGTTTACACAACTCTATCAGCAGGTACAGAATGTTTACACAGCTCTATCAGCAGGGACAGAATGTTTACACAACTCTATCAGCAGGGACAGAATGTTTACACAGCTCTATCAGCAGGGACAGAATGTTTACACAACTCTATCAGCAGGGACAGAATGTTTACACAACTCTATCAGCAGGGACAGAATGTTTACACAACTCTATCAGCAGGGACAGAATGTTTACACAACTCTATCAGCAGGGACAGAATGTTTACACAACTCTATCAGCAGGGACAGAATGTTTACACAACTCTATCAGCAGGGACAGAATGTTTACACAGCTCTATCAGCAGGTACAGAATGTTTACACAACTCTATCAGCAGGGACAGAATGTTTACAGCAAAAATAGACGTTACACAACTCTATCAGCAGGGACAGAATGTTTACAGCAAAAATAGACGTTACACAACTCTATCAGCAGGTACAGAATGTTTACACAGCTCTATCAGCAGGTACAGAATGTTTACACAACTCTATCAGCAGGGACAGAATGTTTACACAACTCTATCAGCAGGGACAGAATGTTTACACAACTCTATCAGCAGGTACAGAATGTTTACACAACTCTATCAGCAGGGACAGAATGTTTACACAACTCTATCAGAAGGGACAGAATGTTTACACAGCTCTATCAGCAGGTACAGAATGTTTACACAGCTCTATCAGCAGGTACAGAATGTTTACACAACTCTATCAGCAGGTACAGAATGTTTACACAACTCTATCAGCAGGTACAGAATGTTTACACAACTCTATCAGCAGGGACAGAATGTTTACAGCAAAAATAGACGTTACACAACTCTATCAGCAGGTACAGAATGTTTACACAGCTCTATCAGCAGGTACAGAATGTTTACACAACTCTATCAGAAGGGACAGAATGTTTACACAACTCTATCAGAAGGGACAGAATGTTTACACAACTCTATCAGCAGGGACAGAATGTTTACACAACTCTATCAGCAGGTACAGAATGTTTACACAGCTCTATCAGCAGGTACAGAATGTTTACACAACTCTATCAGCAGGGACAGAATGTTTACAGCAAAAATAGACGTTACACAACTCTATCAGCAGGGACAGAATGTTTACACAACTCTATCAGCAGGGACAGAATGTTTACACAGCTCTATCAGCAGGGACAGAATGTTTACACAGCTCTATCAGCAGGGACAGAATGTTTACACAGCTCTATCAGCAGGGACAGAATGTTTACACAACTCTATCAGCAGGGACAGAATGTTTACACAACTCTATCAGAAGGGACAGAATGTTTACACAACTCTATCAGCAGGGACAGAATGTTTACACAGCTCTATCAGCAGGTACAGAATGTTTACACAACTCTATCAGCAGGGACAGAATGTTTACACAGCTCTATCAGCAGGTACAGAATGTTTACACAACTCTATCAGCAGGGACAGAATGTTTACAGCAAAAAATAGACGTTACACAACTCTATCAGCAGGTACAGAATGTTTACAGCAAAAATAGACGTAACACAACTCTATCAGCATGGACAGAATGCTTACACAACTCTATCAGCAGGGACAGAATGTTTACACAACTCTATCAGCAGGGACAGAATGTTTACACAACTCTATCAGCAGGGACAGAATGTTTACACAACTCTATCAGCAGGGACAGAATGTTTACACAACTCTATCAGCAGGGACAGAATGTTTACACAGCTCTATCAGCAGGTACAGAATGTTTACACAACTCTATCAGCAGGGACAGAATGTTTACAGCAAAAATAGACGTTACACAACTCTATCAGCAGGGACAGAATGTTTACAGCAAAAATAGACGTTACACAACTCTATCAGCAGGTACAGAATGTTTACACAGCTCTATCAGCAGGTACAGAATGTTTACACAACTCTATCAGCAGGGACAGAATGTTTACACAACTCTATCAGCAGGGACAGAATGTTTACACAACTCTATCAGCAGGTACAGAATGTTTACACAACTCTATCAGCAGGGACAGAATGTTTACACAACTCTATCAGAAGGGACAGAATGTTTACACAGCTCTATCAGCAGGTACAGAATGTTTACACAGCTCTATCAGCAGGTACAGAATGTTTACACAACTCTATCAGCAGGTACAGAATGTTTACACAACTCTATCAGCAGGTACAGAATGTTTACACAACTCTATCAGCAGGGACAGAATGTTTACAGCAAAAATAGACGTTACACAACTCTATCAGCAGGTACAGAATGTTTACACAGCTCTATCAGCAGGTACAGAATGTTTACACAACTCTATCAGAAGGGACAGAATGTTTACACAACTCTATCAGAAGGGACAGAATGTTTACACAACTCTATCAGCAGGGACAGAATGTTTACACAACTCTATCAGCAGGTACAGAATGTTTACACAGCTCTATCAGCAGGTACAGAATGTTTACACAACTCTATCAGCAGGGACAGAATGTTTACAGCAAAAATAGACGTTACACAACTCTATCAGCAGGTACAGAATGTTTACACAGCTCTATCAGCAGGGACAGAATGTTTACACAACTCTATCAGCAGGGACAGAATGTTTACACAACTCTATCAGAAGGGACAGAATGTTTACACAACTCTATCAGCAGGGACAGAATGTTTACACAGCTCTATCAGCAGGTACAGAATGTTTACACAACTCTATCAGCAGGGACAGAATGTTTACACAGCTCTATCAGCAGGTACAGAATGTTTACACAACTCTATCAGCAGGGACAGAATGTTTACAGCAAAAATAGACGTTACACAACTCTATCAGCAGGTACAGAATGTTTACAGCAAAAATAGACGTTACACAACTCTATCAGCATGGACAGAATGCTTACACAGCTCTATCAGCAGGTACAGAATGTTTACACAACTCTATCAGCAGGGACAGAATGTTTACAGCAAAAATAGACGTTACACAACTCTATCAGCAGGTACAGAATGTTTACAGCAAAAATAGACGTTACACAACTCTATCAGCAGGTACAGAATGTTTACACAGCTCTATCAGCAGGGACAGAATGTTTACACAACTCTATCAGCAGGGACAGAATGTTTACACAACTCTATCAGCAGGGACAGAATGTTTACACAACTCTATCAGCAGGGACAGAATGTTTACACAACTCTATCAGCAGGTACAGAATGTTTACACAGCTCTATCAGCAGGGACAGAATGTTTACAGCAAAAATAGACGTTACACAACTCTATCAGCAGGTACAGAATGTTTACACAGCTCTATCAGCAGGGACAGAATGTTTACACAACTCTAACCAGCAGGGACAGAATGTTTACACAGCTCTATCTGCAGGGACAGAATGTTTACACAGCTCTATCAGCAGGGACAGAATGTTTACACAACTCTATCAGCAGGGACAGAATGTTTACACAACTCTATCAGCAGGTACAGAATGTTTACACAACTCTATCAGCAGGGACAGAATGTTTACACAACTCTATCAGCAGGTACAGAATGTTTACACAGCTCTATCAGCAGGGACAGAATGTTTACACAACTCTATCAGCAGGGACAGAATGTTTACACAACTCTATCAGCAGGTACAGAATGTTTACACAACTCTATCAGCAGGGACAGAATGTTTACACAACTCTATCAGCAGGTACAGAATGTTTACACAGCTCTATCAGCAGGGACAGAATGTTTACACAACTCTATCAGCAGGGACAGAATGTTTACACAGCTCTATCAGCAGGGACAGAATGTTTACACAACTCTATCAGCAGGGACAGAATGTTTACACAACTCTATCAGCAGGGACAGAATGTTTACACAACTCTATCAGCAGGTACAGAATGTTTACACAGCTCTATCAGCAGGGACAGAATGTTTACACAACTCTATCAGCAGGGACAGAATGTTTACACAGCTCTATCAGCAGGGACAGAATGTTTACACAACTCTATCAGCAGGGACAGAATGTTTACACAACTCTATCAGCAGGGACAGAATGTTTACACAGCTCTATCAGCAGGGACAGAATGTTTACAGCAAAAATAGATGTTACACAGCTCAACTAATACAACTTCAATTAAATCTGAAAGTCTATAGACCCAAGATTGAGTGGTTTTAAAAAGTCATACTTTAGAAGATTTCCCATTTATGCTGGTATTACCAGAGTTCAGAAAATCAGGTGGTTTACCCAGAGGAAACCCTGACTTTCAAGAAGAAACTGGCAACCATTTTACATACAGCAATCAAGTAAAAAATGAAATCTTGAGATAAATTGGTTGGTCATAGTGTAAAATGCTTAATTGAGAAGTATTTTTTTCCGTTTTCCTTTATGATCTTACACCAACAATAAATCCACTGTAATATTCAATGTCGCTTTTTAACACATGTACATGTATCTCCCTTAAAAGTGCACACAAAGAAAAGAAGCAAATGTATTTTGTATCTTGTTGAAAACTTACACTTTCATACCAGCCTTTCTGAGATCTGCCATTATGGTATCTGGATGGATGGATTTATCATCCCCAATCACAGTAGGGACATTTGATTGACAATAGGAGAAGAACACCTTTAGAACAAGTTCATCATGAAGCTCTTGTAGTTCATGTATACTCTTACCAAGATGAAGGTCAAGCTCGGCAGCACCACTTGAAGGAATGGCAGCTGAATGGGGAAACATTATATAGATATAGTCATTATCAATGTTTTTATTTACCCATTCAAATGTTAACATTTCCCCATCCCATTTGAAGAATGACAAATGAAAAGGTTATTGATAGTGCTGAGTTTGGAGAATATCTTAAGGTTTAAGTCATGTTTAAGAGTGTTAATTAATTTGATTAATTGCTTGATGTTTTAAACCGTACTCAAGATTGTTCTCCTTTTAAGAGTAATTTTAGCCAAATATGACTGAAGGTTCATCTTTATTAGGGGGTCTCGGTGGTGCAGTGGGTTAGAGTGATCGTCCCTCAGTCGCACACAGACCTCGGTGGTCCAGTGGGTTAGAGTGATCGTCCCTCAGTCCCACACAGGCCTCGGTGGTCCGGTGGGTTAGAGTGATCGTCCCTCAGTCCCACACAGGCCTCGGTGGTCCGGTGGGTTAGAGTGATCGTCCCTCAGTCCCACACAGGCCTTGGTGGTCCAGTGGGATAGAGTGATCGTCCCTCAGTCCCACACATACCTCGGTGGTTCGGTGGGTTAGAGTGATCGTCCCTCAGTCCCACACAGGCCTTGGTGGTCCGGTGGGTTAGAGTGATCGTTTGTCAGTCCCACACAGACCTTCCATCGGTGTGGCACAGGTTCGAATCCCACTCAGATCAAATACAAATTGAAAAATTTCTGAGTGGATTTTTCACTTAGTCACCGTATGTGTAAGAGTTGCCAGTTACTCGCCAAAGGTTGGGGGTTTCGTCCGAGCCAACTCTAGAGCTTTCTCCCCCACTAAACCTGGCAATGCCGCCATATAAGTGAAATAATCTTGAGTGCGGCGTAAAACATCAATCATCTATATTATTTAAATACTGTTTTCAAACTATATTTCCAATAATCTGTAAACTTTCTCTACCTTGCAGTTCCTTCACAGATTGTGTGTGGAAATATTTATCACATTGTAGAAATGGGACGGTCAATTCTACAGCTCTTTGGATTTTAGAGGAGTTGATCATACATGGGTCCAGACTCCTCTGTAATCAATACCATAATAGTCATAAAAACACCCTACTTCAAGCTTAAAGGCACACTTGCAGCGAAAATCAGGAATATTGTTTACATTAAAAAAGAAAGTCCGTTTTCTGTATTTTTCCCAGACAATATAAGTTAGGAACTTTCTATTTTTACCAAAATTTAAAAGTTTGGACGTCACTTTGTACTTTAAATTTGAATTTGAAAATTGGAATTGTTAGGTGCCCGTAACGTAAACAAACCAAGCTGCCCCCTATTGGCGATTTTATGTTTCAGTCGAGTGAGTGAACTAACGGCACAGTGTAATTTTACGTAGGCCTATTTATCTGAGAAATACAGACTGACGATCGGTTAACAGCGACTGGAAAAGCCTGCTGATAATTATTTGAGTGTAAACCACAGATAAAAAGGCCTGAAATGAGGGTAATCCAACATGAAAGTTGACCGACACTGATCGTTGTTGTTGTAATCAGGCTTCGATTCTTCGTTTGTTTTTCACCCCATTTCTACATTCTAAAGCTAACTAGACATGTTTTATGTGTCCTATGTTTAAGTTTAGTTGTATTAGTCGTAGTAGGCTCATATGTAAATTGGTTTTCTTAGCAAATTTAAACAGGCTACGGCGGCAAGTGGGCCTTTAAACAATAGGCTACATAAATCAACAATCAATGAAACTAACTCTATGCTAAACTTTAGGTGATCAGATAGTTGTTCTCTCACTTGTTGAGTTGGACCTTCTCCTGAAATTACGTTTTTCCAGGCCCAACCTCGAAATTCAAGGATATTTAAGGCCTTCGAGTCATTTAGAAAATCAAGGCTTTTAAAGGTTTTCCAGGCCCAGTAGGAGCCCTGAACTAAGTGTCAGAACTGAACTGAATCATACTTACCATGCCCAGACAATCGTTACACGGCACGGAGAAATCATATTGGACTCCGTAAAAAGACTCTGTGATGAGACACTCGAGGACTTCATGGAAGAGATAGATGATATTCTGAGGTCGCGGACCCTGGACTTTGATCAACAGCTGATCAACACTGTAACATTATACAGAGCAAAACATATACAGTGCTTCTTTGTTTTATAGCAGAAGTATGTGTAGGGGAAGTGTGAAACATCCCATTACACCATATTGAGGGCGTTGACGCCTTTTGACCAAGAAGTCACCAGTCACCCTCTCACGCTTAGTCTGAAAACGTGGGTTTTCTTCTCTTGCTCGTATGAACTATTATGGGATGCATAAGAATAAAGATATCAAACGTTTTAGAAGTCACAACAGTACTTGACGGAGAAAAGTTAAAGTTTACGAAGAACTTCATATAGTTGAAAATGAGACAGGGGGTCTTGTTTGGAACCATTTGAGTCGAAATTTAGCGATTAAAGTGGCAAGCTCGGTAAAGCTTTTATAAGAACCAATGCATTCTCCGAACTGCAGTCACTGGGATTGCCGATAGATATGATAGTCCAGTAAGTGGAGAGTAAATTTATTTTCTGATTTGAATATGAGCAACTGTTGACAATTTCAAAATCTACCACACATAAACGTCACATAATGTATTATAAGCAGGCTAACGGTGGCCAGTGCCCTGAATATGGTGTAATGGGATGTTCACACTTCCCCATTCATAGACTTCTGATTATAGGTATGTAGTAGAACTGGGAGGGCCCCTCCAGACCCTCAGCTCTCTGATGTTCACGTGACGCCCCCCAACCGAGGAGGACAGACTGGATTTTGACACTGCACAACAAGGACGTATCTAACCTAGTAGAACCAGCTAAGCAGGTAAGCCAATTCTACTATATTGGCGTCGCCGGTAATCTGGTATCGCGGGTTACCTGCGAGTTTATAATCCTTTTGGCATCAAAATTCATCAGTTTCGTTTCATTTTCATTCAAGTTTCTTAGAAGTTTCGGCCCAAAAGTAAATTGATTTTTTAGCTTCGCTAGTTGACTGGGGACCCTGGCTTCAGGGCCTCCGGCTTCTCGGAGGAATTCTCCGGATAGTTTTCGTGATTTACGAATAATTGGGGATTTTATCGTGTTGTGTACCGATCGCGAGGGACACTGACAGCGTGTTTGTCACGGTGTATAAACTTCGCGATTGATCCGGTCGATCGACGGGGTTGTTTTTTTCCCTCGTTTAAAGCGCGGGAAAATTTGTCCCCTCCACGAGGTAGTGTGGACGCCATTTTGTTTCGCGACTACAAATTTCGCGAATTTGTCATAAATAACCATTTTTCTGAATAAAACTGTATTTTATTTTAACGGGATTTGTTTCGTTGTGTTTCGCGGCTAAGTGTATGTAATTTTGTTGGGTTTTTCCGCTGTCTGAAAGTTGACGGTGGGCTGACCTTGGACTTAGCTTATTTTTCGGAAATATTTTTTTTGTTTTTTGTTCTCCCTTACCAGGGGGGGTTTCATGTTAGGAAATAAATTCTTCCTGACAGTAGATTTGTTTCTTTCGGGGAGTAATAATTCTCGGAGTTTAAAGTGTAGAATTCTATGCTGGGAGATATTTTCTCTCTGTTTGTGTAGTTATTTCTCGTAGTCTGCCATTTCACGCGGGGAGATAATTTTGTCCGTGTGGAGTGTTGGTTTCTCGTGGGCTATTTCCTTCGAGTTGTATGTTTCTGCAATCTGGGTTTCTCCTGGCTTGTGCAGAAATTTCTCAGTGTTTCTTAATCTGGGTTTCACGCGGGGAAATAAATTTTTTCCGTGTGGAGGATTGCTTTCTCTCTCGCTATCTCCTTCAGCTTGCTAGTTTCTGCAATCCTGGTTTCCCCCAGGCTGTGTGGAAATTTCTCAGGGTTTCTTAGTCTGCCATTTCACGCGGGGAAATAATATTGTCCGCGTGGAGGATTACTTTCTTCCTAGCTATTTCTTTCAAATTGTATGTTTCTGCCATCCTGGTTTCCCCCAGGCTGTGTGGAAATTTCTCAGGGTTTCTTAGTCTGCCATTTCACGCGGGGAAATAATATTGTCCGCGTGGAGGATTACTTTCTTCCTAGCTATTTCTTTCAAATTGTATGTTTCTGCCATCCTGGTTTCCCCCAGGCTGTGTGGAAATTTCTCAGGGTTTCTTAGTCTGCCATTTCACGCGGGGAAATAATATTGTCCGCGTGGAGGATTACTTTCTTCCTAGCTATTTCTTTCAAATTGTATGTTTCTGCCATCCTGGTTTCCCCCAGGCTGTGTGGAAATTTCTCAGGGTTTCTTAGTCTGCCATTTCACGCGGGGAACTAATTTTGTCCGTGTGGAGGATTACTTTCTTCCCAGCTATTTCTTTCAAATTGCATGTTTCTGCAATTTGGGTTTCTCTCAGGCTTTGTAGTAGTTCTCGGTAGTTTTTGGTCGGGGTTTTCACGCGGGGAAATACATTTTTCCGTGTGGGGGATTGGTTTCTCCCTGGTGGTTTCCTACCTGTTATATATTTTGCAGACCCGAGGGTGGGTCGGCTCACCTCGGATTACCAATAAAAACAATAAAACTACAACCATCACTTCTTCATCACTGCAATCCACAAAGGGTGGTTTGGTGGTGTGTCTTGTGTCTTTCTTTCCTTCGAGTGGGGCATTCACTCGGGTACAATATATATCTGGGAATACAATATTTCGCTGGGGGGTCCGCTAGTATTTGGACCCGCATAGCGATATTTGGGGTGGGAATTATATAGGGATTCAGGGTAACCATGATTTCAATTAATTTTTGTGGGGTGGAGGAACTTCAGTCTCTGCCCGGAATTGGACCCAAGGTCGCTGGGGCTATAATTCAGCGACGTGCTCGTCTGGGGAACCTGACCCCGGACGACCTCGAGGACATACCTCACTTGACCGTCCAGCAGGATTTATTGAGTTTACTTGATTTCTCGCCTAATTTGGGGGAGGAGGAGAGAAAACCTGGAAGGCAATCCCCATCCCCTCGCCACCTACGGGATTCCATGGAACCACCATCTACTAGGAACTCACCGCATAAATTTAGGGAGGACGGGGAAGCTACATCGGAGGGACAGTCAGGACAGCACCTCTCTTCCGTGGAATTGGAGAGAAATGTGGACGCCTTGATTCGTCGTCAAACTTCTCCGCTTAATTGCCCCCCGGAGGGGCGCACCAGCCCAGAACGAGGGCGAACCTTCAGACGTAGGGCGACTGGCAACCAAGGACAGTTACAGCCTGGGGCGCCTTCTTACCGGGGCCCCTGGCAACCGGAGTCTTCATTGGACCAGGACCCCTCTTATTGGACCCCTATGGATGCAGGGAGGATCCCCCCAGCCTACCCCCGAGATCAGTGGAGTCACCCTGGGATGCCATATTCAGGACATCAACATACAGGATATCCACAGTATGGGACGGGCATCGAAACCTATGAAGAGAAACCTATGGGGAAGGATACTCAGCATATTTGGACCCCTATGGAGGCCCACAAGGCCCCAGGACATTCAAGGCCCAGCGGGGGGAACCCCCCTACTAAAGGACACCCAAGACGTAGGGGCAGCCCATCACCGACCAGGAGGACCCGACCCGGATCCCCAAGTTTAGGATCGGAACCAGGACGCCCACAATCTATCCCCAAGACTCTGTTCTTTGACGGTTCTTCCAGTTGGCGAGCATTCAGGGCGAAGTTTTCTCGTTACGCCAAAGCATGCAAGTGGAGCGATCGCCAGTGCAAAGACCATCTCTGTTGGTGTCTAGAGGGAAAGGCAAGCGACCTGTACGCTATTCTCCTGGAAAGAGACCCGGGGATGGAGTATGACACCCTACTCACTAAACTGGAGCGGCGCTTTGGATATCGGGACCTACCAGAAACGGCCGAAGTACAGTTCCATCTAGCCAAGCAAAAACCGGAGGAAGCCCTGGAGGACTGGGCCGACCGGCTGCTGTCATTGTCTACTCTGGCCTTCCAAGACCTCCCCGATGCCCACGTACAGCGCCAAACTGTAATGCGATTCTGTCAGGGATGCATCGACAAAGAAGCCGGACAGAGCGCGGCTAACTCAAGACCTTCGTCGATGGATGAGGCCATTGACCGGATCCGTTGGTTCAAACATACCTCTCAAGCGATATATGGACGGCAACCTAGGAGGGAGCTCAGGTACACAAGCCCGGAGCGCGTGGATACTCAAATACGTGTTCGAGCCACCAGCCCTGTATCTACCAGACAAGAAAGATTTGCCGTAAACGCCGGACAACAGTCCAGTCTCGAAGGGAAGTTTCAGGAATTGTCGCAGAGGGTGGAGCAAGTCACTACGGAGCTTGGAAGACAATCCAGCCGAATTGATGAGATGTCCGCCCAGTTGACCGAAGTAACTAAACTGCTGAGGGACCGCCGGTCTGAGGGACGTTCTCCATCACCCAATCCTGGAGGAAGAGGCCAATGTTACTCCTGCGGTTCGTTTTCGCATTTTAAAAGAGAATGCCCCGAAAACTCCCCTCGGACCCAGCGGAGGGTTTCCTTCAGAGACCAGACACCACCTAGACAGCCCAGTTTTAGGCGAGGCGAGTCACCTACCCGGCCCCCACCAACATCACCTAGGAACACCAGTGCCCCCACTACCGGGGACCGACCAGTGGAGAGTCGAACCCGGAATGTCCGGTTGGGCCCCGGTGGGGCCACAGATACTGAATTGTCCGAGCCGGGGAAGTTCGCTGTAAGACAAATGCGTGGGGACTCCACGTTGAAGGTTCCAGTCTCAGTTCACGGGAAGGAAATACAAGGCGTTCTGGATACAGCGGCAGAGGTGACCATTCTCTCGGATCGAGTATTTGATGAATTGGAGGACAAGCCTACAGTTCTACAAGAGGTCAGCATGCGAGCAGCCGGCAGAGGTATGACGATGCCTGCGAAGGTGGTGGGCCCCATTGACATTGAATTCGGAGGTGTAAAGTTTTCTGAGCCGATCCATGTGGCTCCGATCGACGATGATCTTCTGTTAGGTCTGGACCTACTCCGGAGATCGGGGGCACGCATTGACTTGAGTGAGGGTAGCCTGGAACTCAAGGGGGCCACAGTACCTTTGAACCCTCAGGAAAACCCGGAACCTAAAGTCTGCAAGGTGACTCTCCCCAAGCGTGTGGTGATTCCTCCGAATTCCATTATACAGGTGGAGTGTGATACGGCCTGTCAGTCTAGGGATTACATCGTGGAACCACTTCCTGATCTAGACGTCATGGTCCCCCGCACCGTACAAGGCCCCAAGACCCCACCTGTCCTTAGCTTATTTAACCTGTCCGACAGAAGAGTTGTTCTCCAACCGAAGATGCAAATCGGCACCGTGGAAGAAACCCCCGAAGAATTCTCTGGCTCCAAGCTGGTGGCCCAATGCGTTAAGGACGGCGAAGACCAGACATGGAAGCCTGTGGAACCCGCCAACACCCCAAACGTCCCAACGCACCTCACGGACTTAATGGAGAGGTCATCCAAGCATCTGACCTCCGAAGAAGCCCCAATACTGAGCCAGCTGCTGTGTGAGTACTCAGATGTATTTGCACGGGACGAGTTCGATTTGGGAAACTTCCAGGCTATCGCCCACTCCATCGATACAGGGGACGCCAAGCCCATCAAGCAGAGGATGCGTAGGACCCCAGCTAATTTTGTGAACGAGGAGGAGGCGCACCTTCAGAAGATGTTGAGTGCCGGTGTGATTCAGCCTTCGTCCTCAGAGTGGTCTTCTGCCCCGGTGCTGATTCGGAAAAGGGATGGAGGAGTTCGATGGTGCCTCGACTACAGAGCGCTGAATAATGTGACCAAGAAGGATGTCTTCCCGCTACCCCTCGTAGAAGACTGCTTGGATACCCTGGCGGGGAACGAATGGTTCTCCAAATTGGACGCCAACTCTGCCTACTGGCAGGTACAAATTGAACCGGAGGACCGCCCCAAGACCGCCTTCACCACTCGACATGGGTTGTTCGAATTTACTCGGATGAGTTTCGGGCTGTGCAATGCTCCTGCCACTTATGCACGCGTGGCCAACCTGGTGCTTAGAGGTCTTCAGTGGAACACAGTTCTCGCATTCCTGGACGACGCCTTGGTCTTGGGCCGGGATTTTGAAACTCACACCAATAACCTTCGACAAGTGTTGCAGCGCTTTAGGGAGTATGGACTCAAACTGAAGCCCAAGAAATGCGAACTGTTCCAGAAAAAGGTTGAATTTCTGGGCCGCGCAGTCAGTAAGGAGGGGTTAGAGCTGGGCAGGGAACATGTGTCGGTGGTGGACGACTGGCCCATTCCTACCAAGACAAGGGAAGTAGAGAGATTCCTGGGATTCGCCAACTATCACCGCTCGTTCATCAAGGATTACGCTGGACAGGCGGTGCCCCTGTACAGCATCACAGGAAAGAAACCTTTTCATTGGGGCGAGGAGCAACAGGCAGCGTTCGATAACCTTAAACGAGCTCTCACCTCGACGCCGGTGCTCGCACTCCCCAACCATGTGGATCCCTACATCCTGGACACAGATGCCTCACAAGAAGCCATTGGGGCAGAGCTTATTCAGATCCAGGAGGGAGTGGAACGTGTGGTGGCCTATGGAAGCTTCTCCCTAACACCGGAACAACGCAGATATTGTACAACACGGCAGGAGTTGCTAGCAGTTGTCCGTTTCACACGTCAGTTCAGGCATTATCTTCTGGGTCGTCATTTCACCATTCGTACTGATCACCACAGCCTCCTGTGGTTACTCAACTTTAAAGAGCCGACAGGACAGCTGGCCAGATGGCTAGAGGAACTCAGCCAGTTTGACATGACAGTACAGCACCGACCGGGGCGGAAACATGTTAATGCTGATAGCCTGTCCCGGATGGAAGTGGGGGGCCCATGCAGGGAATTTAACTGGGATCAACCTTTGGAAGAACTGCCTTGTGGGGGTTGCCATTACTGTTACCGGGCGCATCAGAACTGGTCAGGATTCACCCAGGACATCGACGATGCGGTTCCCCTAGCCCATTCCCCACCGAGTGGAACTCGCCAAGATGACCCGCAGGCGCGTGTGATTAGGCGCAATAATGAAGTCCCTGGAGGGTTGGGGCTGTCCACCTACTCTGGGGAAGAATTAGCCGCTGAGCAACAAAGGGACCCGGATCTAGCCGCCGTACTGGAATACCTGGATAACGGGAAAAATCCCACGGAGGCAGACCTACTCCTCAGCAGCCCAGCCGCCAAGTCATATTGGACTAACCGGGATATCCTTGAGAAAGACGTCCAGGGGGTTCTCTGGCAGAAAGCTGGCAAGCAGGATGGACAAAGACGACTCCTGGTTCCCACCTCCCGCAGGCGAGAAGTGTTTGAATTGTGCCACGAAATCCCTCTTTCTGGACACCAGGGCCGGGATCGGACGATTGCCAAGGTCAAGGAAAAATACTATTGGTACCACCTCTCCCAGGATATCACATCCTGGATAGTGAGCTGCGCAGTATGCAACCGCAACAAAAAAACAAGTCGTCTGCCTAGAGGACGCCTTACCCAATACCATGTGGGGGCCCCATTGGAGCGGGTCCACTTGGACTTCCTGGGTCCGCTGCCTCGGACCTCCGCAGGAAATGAGTACGTGTTGGTCATGGTGGATCAATTTACCAAGTGGGTAGAGTGTGTTGCCCTTCCATGTCAAACAGCAGAAGTCACGGCTAAGGCTGCGGTGGATACATTCTTCAGTCGCTTCGGGGTTCCGATGGAAATATTCACGGACCAAGGTAGGAATTTTGAGAGTGAGTTATTCAAAGCCCTGTGTCAGAGCCTAGGCATCCATAAAGCCAGGACCACCCCTTATAGGCCCTCTTCCAATGGACAAGTGGAAAGGTTCAACCGAACTATAATGGACGCAGTGAGGTGTTTCGTGAAGAAGCAAAACGGCTGGGATCAGTACCTCCAACAGCTGACATCTGCCCTAAGGTCCTCCATAAATCGCAGCACAGGGTTCACCCCAAATAAACTCATGCTGGGGCGAGAGGTGGCTCAGCCGGCTGACTGGGTATTCCGCCCCCCTCAGACTGAGGAAACCCATCCAGACGAATTTGTGGCTAACCTGCAGGAAATGACCAGGATGGCTCACGACCAGGCAAGGACGACCCTCCACGCCAACCAGAAGTATATGAAAAAGACCTATGACATGCGTGCTCGGGAATCCACCTACACTGTCGGAGATGCCGTATACATCCTGGATACAGCAACTATCAAGGGCCAATGCCGGAAATTGACGGCTCCTTGGAAGGGCCCCGGAGTCATTGAGGAAGTGTTTACCCCGCTTTTGTATAGGGTGAGGACGCAATCGACATCGACGGTTATGAACCACGACCGCCTGAAACTGTGCCGCGACGCCGAGCTGCCGCGCTGGGTGATTCGGTTTCGAGGACGATTAGCAGACTCCCGGACGGAGAATTCGCCACTGACAGGCCCCAAGTATTGTGTGTGTCACCAGCCGGACGATGGTAGAGCAATGGTCAAATGCGATTCCTGCGAAGATTGGTTCCACGTGGATTGCGTCGGCTTGAACCGCGCCCGGGCGAAGAACCTTCCGGCGTTTCAGTGTCCCTCGTGTATGGGTAGGGGTAACGAAGGGGACCCAGTGTAGTATGTGTATGGGGTTGGGTTAGCACGGGATTTGTGGCGGGATTGGGTATGTATGTCAAATTTATGGGTGGGTTCTTTGTTTCTTTTTCAGGATGAACAGGAAACGATATTGGAAGCCGGCGGGCCGGGGGGTCACCTTGGAGTTGGAGGGAGGGGGGTGTGACTCTAAACGC
Organism: Lepidochitona cinerea; assembly: GCA_963971465.1. Lineage (NCBI taxonomy): Eukaryota > Metazoa > Mollusca > Polyplacophora > Chitonida > Tonicellidae > Lepidochitona > Lepidochitona cinerea. The sequence goes on from OZ020560.1 coordinate 1,918,149, forward strand.
CCCCCCGGGAGGTGGACTTCCTCGGAGGGCGAGGAGAGTGAGGAGGTGACTGAGGTGACCTCAGATGAGAGTGAGGAGGTGGAGGAGAGTGTGGGGGAGCCCCCACACCCCTCCAAGGTGGAGGTTCCACCCAAGGTGGAAGGTGGCGGGGAAGGGGCAAGTCCTTCCCGCGCGGAGATTGGTGTGCAGGTTGGGGGGGCGCAAGCCCCGCTCAGAGAGGTAGTGGTGGAGGAGAGTGAGGACGTGGAGGAGAGTGTGGGGGAGCCCCCACACCCCTCCAAGGTGGAGGTTCCACCCAAGGTGGAGGGTGGCGGGGAAGGGGCAAGTCCTTCCCGCGCGGAGATTGGTGTGCAGGTTGGGGGGGCGCAAGCCCCGCTCAGAGAGGTAGTGAGGGTGGTTGCCGGGGAGGCTCGTAGACCTCCCCAGGCTGGGGTGGTAAATCGCCAAAGGTCGAGGCAGTCCCGGGAGAGCCGGTGTCCTCTTCCCGACTGTACCTTCAGTACACGTAAACTGAGGGTGCATGTCGAGGGGAGGCACTTGCCCAGTTGCTTCCGGGAGTCTCTCGGCGGGGGCGTGGCCGTGTGTACGAGGCGGGCTCAGGCCTTGGGGGCCCTGGCCCGGAACTTGGTAGGGTCCCCGGATTTGGAGGTTCTTTTGGAAAGACTGAATACGTCGGGGAGACTCCCCGCAGGGGTCACAGTTACAAGTGCCGCCCAGGACAACTTCCGGGCGATGGAGAGATTTTGGGGTCTCCCCCACACCCCCACATACTCCCTCAAACCCCTCCCTTCCGTAGCGGGACTAGTCCACTGGAGGGTGGTTTCCCTCCTTCTGTCCCTGCTTTCCCCGACCCTGCGGGCTGAGTTCGCCCGTTGGTACCAGTGATCCCCTGGTACCGGCCCTTTTTTACCCCTAATGGATGGTGGCCCCATTTTGATGATTACCCCCCCCTTTCTTGATAATTACCCCATTTTGACAATTACCCCATTTTGACAATTACCCCCCCCCTTTTTGATAATTACCCCATTTTGACAATTACCCCCCCCCTTTTTTGATAATTACCCCATTTTGACGATTACCCCCCTTTTTGATAATCATTGTATTTTGACGTTCTCCCTGTTGGTTGGTTTTCATATGTTGATAGTTTGTATTGTGAATTTGCTGATTTACCCCTTTTGCTGATTTACCCCTTTTGGGGACCTCCCGTTTTTATGACTTCCCTCAGGGACCACACCAGTACTGTGACGGTTTACCTTAAGCTGATTTTCACCTGTGTTCACAACCCCCCCCCCCCCCCCCCCCTACAACCAAGCCACCATCCGAGACCGTGGAAATAGTTCCTGTCCTTCCCTTAGCTTCCCCCCTCCCATTGTCCCCTCATTGACCAAGGTCCTTTGGGAGAAAACAGGGGGGAGTGTAGTAGAACTGGGAGGGCCCCTCCAGACCCTCAGCTCTCTGATGTTCACGTGACGCCCCCCAACCGAGGAGGACAGACTGGATTTTGACACTGCACAACAAGGACGTATCTAACCTAGTAGAACCAGCTAAGCAGGTAAGCCAATTCTACTATAGGTATTAACAATTAGTAACAGGGTTTAAAATGAATGCTACAATAAATATCATATCTATTGATTCTCACAAGCCTCTGGTGTTTTATGTCATACTTTATTATTTATACATAAGTGAAAACTAGGGATTTCCTTCACTCAGAAATGTAATAATTCACTGCAGTGCAATAACAATTTTTGTTATTTAATGCACGCGTCGAAGCCGATGACGTTGTCGGACCTACTTCTTTCTTGTGTACTGACGTCTGCTGTACAACAACAACAGTACATATGATTTGGATAGGCTAAAGGAAGCCTTTTCAGTCAATTTAGCATTAAGATAAATAATTTACAACTGAAAACACAAAATTGATTCAATAGAGGATTGGCTTACCACTTTAAATCAAAGCGATAAAACAAAACTTCATTACGGGTCGTCAGTTGGCAGCGTTGTGTGGCCTGCATCATCATGGCTTAGGAGAATCGTAACGAGAAACTGTAATTGCCGTTCAATGACGCGGTAAAACGATGTTAAGTAGTTTCATAGATCATTTTTTATCCTTGTGACTGGTGCGTTGCAGAGTTAAAATCCATGTTGATCGATTTAATTTCTTTTTACACGAAATATCGCGAAAAACTTCAGGGAGAAAATGGCAATTCAAATGACCACAAATCTGACAGTTGACAGTCACGTGAGAAGAACAGACATGCTGTTGTTTCATTGGTCAGTTATATATATTCCTACGTTTGCTAAAAACCTAATCCGTCATAAGTTTGTTGATATTTTCTTTTTTATAATTGATAAATTTATACTTAATAAACAATCCCCAGAATAAAACATGATAGTATAAATAATAAACAGAATATTGAACAGCTGTGTTTGAAAAGCATTTATATTTTTTCTCTTGAAAGGCGGAGGGATAACTAGCCGAGAAATCTTGGCTCTGCCGAATTTTTTTTTTCCGTGTTCGTCATAGCCAAGATCACTTGTCTTCCATAGTAAAAAAGTGATATTTGTTAAGGAGACCCGCCGAAAAAATCGGCGGCACAAATTTCACAACAAATAAGCAAAGAATAAAATATTTACCACTGCATTCCGATAGTATAGACCACGAAGAAGGAGTTTGTCAAACTTACGCCGCTGTAAAGTGGTAAACTTTCCCTTATGCAGTCAATATTTGTTTCGAAGTCCACTGGCTTTCAACCTGACGTAACCGCCATAGTAAAACATTTAAACGACCAGTAAAACTGTGGGTGGCGTCGTAGAAATACTTCGATCATATATCTTTAGTCACTTTACAGCGGCATATGTTTGACAAACCCCTTCTTCGTGGTCTATGCTATCGGAATGCAGTGGTAAATATTTTATTCTTTGCTTAATTGTTGTGAAATTTGCGCCACCGATTTTTTCGGCGGGTCTCCTTAACAAATATCACTTTTTTACTATGGAAGTGATCTTGGCTATGACGAACACGGAAAAAAAAAATCGGCAGAGCCAAGATTTCTCGGCTAGAGGGATAACCCACTCGACGCTTCGCGTCTCGTGAGTTATTCTCCGACTTTCACTCGAAAAAATATAGGCTAAGTGCTATTCAAACTCAGCTGTTCAATATCCTCTATTTATTTCACTCATATCTTCACATTGATAGGTTAACTTTATTGATTGATTGATTGATTTATGTTTTAAGTCGCACTCAAGATTATTTCACTTAAATGAAGGCATTGCCAGGTTCAGTGAGGGAGGAAACCAGGCTCATTGCCCGGAGCAAACCCACGACCTTCCGTTGGTAACTGGCAACCATCCCACATAGGTCGGTTTGTAGTTGAACAAAAATACACGCACTTACCCAACTTGTCGAATAATAGCAATATGGCTGTTTTTCTTTAACAGAGATCCTTTTTTCCAAATGACAGAATCGTCACTGAATTGATTCAGGCGAACCTTCAACAAAATGGCTGCTGTATATAATTGGAGATCAGTTATCAACACTATATTATTTAAATAAAAGTTAACTTTTGAAATTTGTTTATTTAGCACTAAAAACTCTTACACTTAACACATATAGTCTGTTAAGATTGTAAAAAGCACTTCAGTTTTCGTTAACTGTAACTGAAGATTCACACCCCAAGGATGGCACTAGCAGGTTTAGTTGAGGAAGACCATACCTAGGGAGCCATCATCAAAGGGCAATCAAATTAAAAATTCATATTTCGTTTTATAATGAGTGAGATTTGAACCAATGACTGATCCAGCTGAGCCATCAAAGTAACTAAATAAGAACTGACCTGGACCTTGAGCCAGCAAAGTAACTAAATAAAAACTGACCTGGACCCTGAGCCAGCAAAGTAACTAAATAAGAACTGACCTGGACCCCGAGCCAGCAAAGTAACTAAATAAGAACTGACCTGGAGCCTGAGCCAGCAAAGTAACTAAATAAGAACTGACCTGGACCCTGAGCCAGCAAAGTAACTAAATAAGAACTGACCTGGACCCTGAGCCAGCAAAGTAACTAAATAAGAACTGACCTGGACCCTTAGCCAGCAAAGTAACTAAATAAAAACTGACCTGGACCTTGAGCCAGCAAAGTAACTAAATAAGAACTGACCTGGACCCTGAGCTAGCAAAGTAACTAAATAAGAACTGACCTGGACCCTGAACCAGCAAAGTAACTAAATAAGAACTGACCTGGACCCTGGGCCAGTAAAGTAACTAAATAAGAACTGACCTGGACCCTAAGCCAGCAAAGTAACTAAATAAGAACTGACCTGGGCCCTGAACCAGCAAAGTAACTAAATAAGAACTGACCTGGACCCTGAGCCAGCAAAGTAACTAAATAAGAACTGACCTGGACCCTGGGCCAGCAAAGTAACTACATAAGAACTGACCTGGACCCTGAGCCAGCAAAGTAACTAAATAAGAACTGACCTGGACCCTCAGCCAGTAAAGTAACTAAATAAGAACTGACCTGGACCCTGAGCCAGCAAAGTAACTAAATAAGAACTGACCTGGACCCTGAGGCAGCAAAGTAACTAAATAAGAACTGACCTGGACCCTGAGCCAGCAAAGTAACTAAATAAGAACTGACCTGGATCCTGAGCCAGCAAAGTAACTAAATAAGAATTGACCTGGACCCTGAGCCAGCAAAGTAACTAACTAAGAACTGACCTGGACCCTGGGCCAGTAAAGTAACTAAATAAGAACTGACCTGGACCCTAAGCCAGCAAAGTAACTAAATAAGAACTGACCTGGGCCCTGAACCAGCAAAGTAACTAAATAAGAACTGACCTGGACCCTGAGCCAGCAAAGTAACTAAATAAGAACTGACCTGGACCCTGGGCCAGCAAAGTAACTACATAAGAACTGACCTGGACCCTGAGCCAGCAAAGTAACTAAATAAGAACTGACCTGGACCCTCAGCCAGTAAAGTAACTAAATAAGAACTGACCTGGACCCTGAGCCAGCAAAGTAACTAAATAAGAACTGACCTGGACCCTGAGGCAGCAAAGTAACTAAATAAGAACTGACCTGGACCCTGAGCCAGCAAAGTAACTAAATAAGAACTGACCTGGATCCTGAGCCAGCAAAGTAACTAAATAAGAATTGACCTGGACCCTGAGCCAGCAAAGTAACTAACTAAGAACTGACCTGGACCCTGAGCCAGTATAGTAACTAAATAAGAACTGACCTGGACCCTGAGCTAGTAAAGTAACTAAATAAGAACTGACCTGGACCCTGAGCCAGCAAAGTAACTAAATAAGAACTGACCTGGACCCTGAGCCAGCAAAGTAACTAAATAACAACTGACCTGGACCCTGAGCCAGCAAAGTAACTAAATAAGAACTGACCTGGACCCTGAGCCAGCAAAGTAACTAAATAAGAACTGACCTGGACCCTGAGCCAGCAAAGTAACTAAATAAGAACTGACCTGGACCCTGAGCAAGCAAAGTAACTAAATAAGAATTGACCTGGACCCTGAGCCAGCAAAGTAACTAAATAAGAACTGACCTGGACCCTGAGCCAGCAAAGTAACTAAATAAGAACTGACCTGGACCCTGAGCCAGCAAAGTAACTAAATAAGAACTGACCTGGACCCTCAGCCAGCAAAGTAACTAAATAAGAACTGACCTGGACCCTGAGCAAGCAAAGTAACTAAATAAGAACTGACCTGGACCCTGAGCCAGCAAAGTAACTAAATAAGAACTGACCTGGACCCTGAGCCAGCAAAGTAACTAAATAAGAACTGACCTGGACCCTGAGCCAGCAAAGTATCTAAATAAGAACTGACCTGGACCCTGAGCCAGCAAAGTAACTAAATAAGAACTGACCTGGACCCTGAGCCAGCAAAGTAACTAAATAAGAACTGACCTGGACCCTGAGCCAGCAAAGTAACTAAATAAGAACTGACCTGGACCCTGAGCCAGTAAAGTAACTAAATAAGAACTGACCTGGAGCCTGAGCCAGTAAAGTAACTAAATAAGAACTGGCCTGGACCCTGAGCCAGCAAAGTAACTAAATAAGAACTGACCTGGACCCTGAGCCAGCAAAGTAACTAAATAAGAACTGACCTGGACCCTGAGCCAGCAAAGTAACTAAATAACAACTGACCTGGACCCTGAGCCAGCAAAGTAACTAAATAAGAACTGACCTGGACCCTGAGCCAGCAAAGTAACTAAATAAGAACTGACCTGGACCCTCAGCCAGCAAAGTAACTAAATAAGAACTGACCTGGACCCTCAGCCAGCAAAGTAACTAAATAAGAACTGACCTGGACCCTGAGCCAGCAAAGTAACTACATAAGAACTGACCTGGACCCTGAGCCAGCAAAGTAACTAAATAAGAACTGACCTGGACCCTCAGCCAGTAAAGTAACTAAATAAGAACTGACCTGGACCCTGAACCAGCAAAGTAACTAAATAAGAACTGACCTGGACCCTGAACCAGCAAAGTAACTAAATAAGAACTGACCTGGACCCTGAGCCAGCAAAGTAACTAAATAAGAACTGACCTGGATCCTGAGCCAGCAAAGTAACTAAATAAGAATTGACCTGGACCCTGAGCCAGCAAAGTAACTAACTAAGAACTGACCTGGACCCTGAGCCAGTATAGTAACTAAATAAGAACTGACCTGGACCCTGAGCTAGTAAAGTAACTAAATAAGAACTGACCTGGACCCTGAGCCAGTAAAGTAACTAAATAAGAACTGGCCTGGACCCTGAGCCAGCAAAGTAACAAAATAAGGACTGACCTGGACCCTGAGCCAGCAAAGTTACTAAATAAGAACTGACCTGGACCCTGAGCCAACAAAGTAACAAAATAAGAACTGACCTGGACCCTGAGCCAGCAAAGTAACTAAATAAGAACTGATCTGGACCCTGAGCCAGCAAAGTAACTAAATAAGAACTGACCTGGACCCTCAGCCAGCAGAGTAACTAAATAAGAACTGAATTGGACCCTCAGCCAGCAAAGTAACTAAATAAGAACTGACCTGGACCCCCAAAGTAACTAAATAAGAACTGACCTGGACCCCCAAAGTAACTAATTAAGAACTGACCTGGACCCTGAGCCAGCAAAGTAACTAAATAAGAACTGACCTGGACCCTGAGGCAGCAAAGTAACTAAATAAGAACTGACCTGGACCCTGAGCGAGCAAAAAAACTAAATAAGAACTGACCAGGACCCTGAGCCAGCAAAGTAACTAAAAAAGAACTGACCTGGACCCTGAGGCAGCAAAGTAACTAAATAAGAACTGACCTGGACCCTGACCCAGCAAAATAACTAAATAAGAACTGACCTGGACCCTGAGCCAGAAAAGTAAAAAAATAACAACTGACCTGGACCCTGAACCAGCAGAGTAACTAAATAAAAACTGACCTGGACCCTGAGCCAGGATAGTAATTAAATAAGAACTGACCTGGACCCTGAGCCAGCAAAGTAACTAAATAAGAACTGACCTGGACCCTGAGCCAGCAAAGTAACTAAATAAGAACTGACCTGGACCCTGAGCTAGTAAAGTAACTAAATAAGAACTGGCCTGGACCCTGAGCCAGCAAAGTAACAAAATAAGAACTGACCTGGACCCTGAGCCAGCAAAGTAACTAAATAAGAACTGATCATGACCCTAAGCCAGCAAAGTAACTAAATAAGAACTGACCTGGACCCTGAGCCAGCAAAGTTACTAAATAAGAATTGACCTGGACCATGAGCCAACAAAGTAACAAAATAAGAACTGACCTGGACCCTGAGCCAGCAAAGTAACTAAATAAGAACTGACCTGGACCCTGAGCCAGCAAAGTAACTAAATAAGAACTGACCTGGACCCTGAGCCAGCAAAGTAACTAAATAAGAACTGACCTGGACCCTGAGCCAGCAAAGTAACTAAATAAGAACTGACCTGGACCCTGAGCCAGCAAAGTAACTAAATAAGAACTGACCTGGACCCTGAGCCAGCAAAGTAACTAAATAAGAACTGACCTGGACCCTGAGCCAGCAAAGTAACTAAATAAGAACTGACCTGGACCCTCAGCCAGCAAAGTAACTAAATAAGAACTGACCTGGACCCCCAAAGTAACTAAATAAGAACTGACCTGGACCCCCAAAGTAACTAATTAAGAACTGACCTGGATCCTGAGCCAGCAAAGTAACTAAATAAGAACTGACCTGGACCCTGAGCAAGCAAAGTAACTAAATAAGAATTGACCTGGACCCTGAGCCAGCAAAGTAACTAAATAAGAACTGACCTGGACCCTGAGCCAGCAAAGTAACTAAATAAGAACTGACCTGGACCCTGAGCCAGCAAAGTAACTAAATAAGAACTGACCTGGACCCTCAGCCAGCAAAGTAACTAAATAAGAACTGACCTGGACCCTGAGCAAGCAAAGTAACTAAATAAGAACTGACCTGGACCCTGAGCCAGCAAAGTAACTAAATAAGAACTGACCTGGACCCTGAGCCAGCAAAGTAACTAAATAAGAACTGACCTGGACCCTGAGCCAGCAAAGTATCTAAATAAGAACTGACCTGGACCCTGAGCCAGCAAAGTAACTAAATAAGAACTGACCTGGACCCTGAGCCAGCAAAGTAACTAAATAAGAACTGACCTGGACCCTGAGCCAGCAAAGTAACTAAATAAGAACTGACCTGGAGCCTGAGCCAGTAAAGTAACTAAATAAGAACTGACCTGGAGCCTGAGCCAGTAAAGTAACTAAATAAGAACTGGCCTGGACCCTGAGCCAGCAAAGTAACTAAATAAGAACTGACCTGGACCCTGAGCCAGCAAAGTAACTAAATAAGAACTGACCTGGACCCTGAGCCAGCAAAGTAACTAAATAACAACTGACCTGGACCCTGAGCCAGCAAAGTAACTAAATAAGAACTGACCTGGACCCTGAGCCAGCAAAGTAACTAAATAAGAACTGACCTGGACCCTGAGCCAGCAAAGTAACTAAATAAGAACTGACCTGGACCCTGAGCCAGCAAAGTAACTAAATAAGAACTGACCTGGACCCTGAGCCAGCAAAGTAACTACATAAGAACTGACCTGGACCCTGAGCCAGCAAAGTAACTAAATAAGAACTGACCTGGACCCTCAGCCAGTAAAGTAACTAAATAAGAACTGACCTGGACCCTGAGCCAGCAAAGTAACTAAATAAGAACTGACCTGGACCCTCAGCCAGCAAAGTAACTAAATAAGAACTGACCTGGACCCTCAGCCAGCAAAGTAACTAAATAAGAACTGACCTGGACCCCCAAAGTAACTAAATAAGAACTGACCTGGACCCCCAAAGTAACTAATTAAGAACTGACCTGGACCCTGAGCCAGCAAAGTAACTAAATAAGAACTGGCCTGGACCCTAAGGCAGCAAAGTAACTAAATAAGAACTGACCTGGACCCTGAGCCAGCAAAGTAACTAAATAAGAACTGACCTGGACCCTGAGCCAGCAAAGTAACTAAATAAGAACTGACCTGGACCCTGAGCCAGCAAAGTATCTAAATAAGAACTGACCTGGACCCTGAGCCAGCAAAGTAACTAAATAAGAACTGACCTGGACCCTGAGCCAGCAAAGTAACTAAATAAGAACTGACCTGGACCCTGAGCCAGCAAAGTAACTAAATAAGAACTGACCTGGACCCTGAGCCAGTTAAGTAACTAAATAACAACTGACCTGGACCCTGAGCCAGCAAAGTAACTAAATAAGAACTGACCTGGACCCTGAGCCAGCAAAGTAACTAAATAAGAACTGACCTGGACCCTCAGCCAGCAAAGTAACTAAATAAGAACTGACCTGGACCCTCAGCCAGCAAAGTAACTAAATAAGAACTGACCTGGACCCTGAGCCAGCAAAGTAACTACATAAGAACTGACCTGGACCCTGAGCCAGCAAAGTAACTAAATAAGAACTGACCTGGACCCTCAGCCAGTAAAGTAACTAAATAAGAACTGACCTGGACCCTGAACCAGCAAAGTAACTAAATAAGAACTGACCTGGACCCTGAACCAGCAAAGTAACTAAATAAGAACTGACCTGGACCCTGAGCCAGCAAAGTAACTAAATAAGAACTGACCTGGATCCTGAGCCAGCAAAGTAACTAAATAAGAATTGACCTGGACCCTGAGCCAGCAAAGTAACTAACTAAGAACTGACCTGGACCCTGAGCCAGTATAGTAACTAAATAAGAACTGACCTGGACCCTGAGCTAGTAAAGTAACTAAATAAGAACTGACCTGGACCCTGAGCCAGTAAAGTAACTAAAAAAGAACTGGCCTGGACCCTGAGCCAGCAAAGTAACAAAATAAGGACTGACCTGGACCCTGAGCCAGCAAAGTTACTAAATAAGAACTGACCTGGACCCTGAGCCAACAAAGTAACAAAATAAGAACTGACCTGGACCCTGAGCCAGCAAAGTAACTAAATAAGAACTGACCTGGACCCTGAGCCAGCAAAGTAACTAAATAAGAACTGACCTGGACCCTCAGCCAGCAGAGTAACTAAATAAGAACTGAATTGGACCCTCAGCCAGCAAAGTAACTAAATAAGAACTGACCTGGACCCCCAAAGTAACTAAATAAGAACTGACCTGGACCCCCAAAGTAACTAATTAAGAACTGACCTGGACCCTGAGCCAGCAAAGTAACTAAATAAGAACTGACCTGGACCCTGAGGCAGCAAAGTAACTAAATAAGAACTGACCTGGACCCTGAGCCAGCAAAAAAACTAAATAAGAACTGACCGGGACCCTGAGCCAGCAAAGTAACTAAAAAAGAACTGACCTGGACCCTGAGGCAGCAAAGTAACTAAATAAGAACTGACCTGGACCCTGAGCCAGAAAAGTAACTAAATAACAACTGACCTGGACCCTGAACCAGCAGAGTAACTAAATAAAAACTGACCTGGACCCTGAGCCAGGATAGTAATTAAATAAGAACTGACCTGGACCCTGAGCCAGCAAAGTAACTAAATAAGAACTGACCTGGACCCTGAGCCAGCAAAGTAACTAAATAAGAACTGACCTGGACCCTGAGCTAGTAAAGTAACTAAATAAGAACTGGCCTGGACCCTGAGCCAGCAAAGTAACAAAATAAGAACTGACCTGGACCCTGAGCCAGCAAAGTAACTAAATAAGAACTGATCATGACCCTAAGCCAGCAAAGTAACTAAATAAGAACTGACCTGGACCCTGAGCCAGCAAAGTTACTAAATAAGAATTGACCTGGACCATGAGCCAACAAAGTAACAAAATAAGAACTGACCTGGACCCTGAGCCAGCAAAGTAACTAAATAAGAACTGACCTGGACCCTGAGCCAGCAAAGTAACTAAATAAGAACTGACCTGGACCCTGAGCCAGTAAAGTAACTAAATAAGAACTGACCTGGACCCTGAGCCAGCAAAGTAACTAAATAAGAACTGACCTGGACCCTGAGCCAGCAAAGTAACTAAATAAGAACTGACCTGGACCCTGAGCCAGCAAAGTAACTAAATAAGAACTGACCTGGACCCTGAGCCAGCAAAGTAACTAAATAAGAACTGACCTGGACCCTCAGCCAGCAAAGTAACTAAATAAGAACTGACCTGGACCCCCAAAGTAACTAAATAAGAACTGACCTGGACCCCCAAAGTAACTAATTAAGAACTGACCTGGATCCTGAGCCAGCAAAGTAACTAAATAAGAACTGACCTGGACCCTGAGCAAGCAAAGTAACTAAATAAGAATTGACCTGGACCCTGAGCCAGCAAAGCAACTAAATAAGAACTGACCTGGACCCTGAGCCAGCAAAGTAACTAAATAAGAACTGACCTGGACCCTGAGCCAGCAAAGTAACTAAATAAGAACTGACCTGGACCCTCAGCCAGCAAAGTAACTAAATAAGAACTGACCTGGACCCTGAGCAAGCAAAGTAACTAAATAAGAACTGACCTGGACCCTGAGCCAGCAAAGTAACTAAATAAGAACTGACCTGGACCCTGAGCCAGCAAAGTAACTAAATAAAAACTGACCTGGACCCTGAGCCAGCAAAGTATCTAAATAAGAACTGACCTGGACCCTGAGCCAGCAAAGTAACTAAATAAGAACTGACCTGGACCCTGAGCCAGCAAAGTAACTAAATAAGAACTGACCTGGACCCTGAGCCAGCAAAGTAACTAAATAAGAACTGCCCTGGAGCCTGAGCCAGTAAAGTAACTAAATAAGAACTGACCTGGAGCCTGAGCCAGTAAAGTAACTAAATAAGAACTGGCCTGGACCCTGAGCCAGCAAAGTAACTAAATAAGAACTGACCTGGACCCTGAGCCAGCAAAGTAACTAAATAAGAACTGACCTGGACCCTGAGCCAGCAAAGTAACTAAATAACAACTGACCTGGACCCTGAGCCAGCAAAGTAACTAAATAACAACTGACCTGGACCCTGAGCCAGCAAAGTAACTAAATAAGAACTGACCTGGACCCTGAGCCAGCAAAGTAACTAAATAAGAACTGACCTGGACCCTGAGCCAGCAAAGTAACTAAATAAGAACTGACCTGGACCCTGAGCCAGCAAAGTAACTACATAAGAACTGACCTGGACCCTGAGCCAGCAAAGTAACTAAATAAAAACTGACCTGGACCCTCAGCCAGTAAAGTAACTAAATAAGAACTGACCTGGACCCTGAGCCAGCAAAGTAACTAAATAAGAACTGACCTGGACCCTCAGCCAGCAAAGTAACTAAATAAGAACTGACCTGGACCCTCAGCCAGCAAAGTAACTAAATAAGAACTGACCTGGACCCCCAAAGTAACTAAATAAGAACTGACCTGGACCCCCAAAGTAACTAATTAAGAACTGACCTGGACCCTGAGCCAGCAAAGTAACTAAATAAGAACTGGCCTGGACCCTAAGGCAGCAAAGTAACTAAATAAGAACTGACCTGGACCCTAAGCCAGAAAAATAACTAAATAAGAACTGACCGGGACCCTGAGCCAGCAAAGTAACTAAATAAGAACTGACCTGGACCCTGAGGCAGCAAAGTAACTAAATAAGAACTGACCTGGACCCTGACCCAGTAAAATAACTAAATAAGAACTGACCTGGACCCTGAGCCAGAAAAGTAACTAAATAACAACTGACCTGGACCCTGAACCAGCAGAGTAACTAAATAAAAACTGACCTGGACCCTGAGCCAGGATAGTAATTAAATAAGAACTGACCTGGACCCTGAGCCAGCAAAGTAACTAAATAAGAGCTGACCTGGACCCTGAGCCAGCAGAGTAACTAAATAAGAACTGACCTGGACCCTGAGCCAGCAAAGTAACTAAATAAGAGCTGACCTGGACCCTGAGCCAGCAGAGTAACTAAATAAGAACTGACCTGGACCCTGAGCCAGCAAAGTAACTAAATAAGAACTGACCTGGACCCTGAGCAAGCAAAGTAACTAAATAAGAACTGACCTGGAACCTGAGCCAGTAAAGTAACTAAATAAGAACTGACCTGGACCCTGAGCCAGCAAAGTAACTAAATAAGAACTGACCTGGAGCCTGAGCCAGTAAAGTAACTAAATAAGAACTGACCTGGAGCCAGAGCCAGTAAAGTAACTAAATAAGAACTGGCCTGGACCCTGAGCCAACAAAGTAACAAAATAAGAACTGACCTGGACCCTGAGCCAGCAAAGTAACTAAATAAGAACTGACCTGGACCCTGAGCCAGCAAAGTAACTAAATAAGAACTGACCTGGACCCTGAGGCAGCAAAGTAACTAAATAAGAACTGATCTGGACCCTGACCCAGCAAAATAACTAAATAAGAACTGACCTGGACCCTGAGCCAGCAAAGTAACTAAATAAGAACTGGCCTGGACCCTGAGCCAGCAAAGTAACTAAATAAGAACTGACCTGGACCCTGAGCCAGCAAAATAACTAAATAAGAACTGACCGGGACCCTAAGCCAGCAAAGTAACTAAATAAGAACTGACCTGGACCCTGAGGCAGCAAAGTAACTAAATAAGAACTGACCTGGACCCTGACCCAGCAAAATAACTAAATAAGAACTGACCTGGACCCTGAGCCAGAAAAGTAACTAAATAACAACTGACCTGGACCCTGAACCAGCAGAGTAACTAAATAAAAACTGACCTGGACCCTGAGCCAGGATAGTAATTAAATAAGAACTGACCTGGACCCTGAGCCAGCAAAGTAACTAAATAAGAACTGACCTGGACCCTGAGCCAGCAAAGTAACTAAATAAGAACTGACCTGGACCCTGAGCCAGCAAAGTAACTAAATAAGAACTGACCTGGACCCTGAGCCAGTAAAGTAACTAAATAAGAACTGACCTGGACCCTAAGCCAGCAAAGTAACTAAATAAGAACGGACCTCGACCCTGAGCCAGCAAAGTAACTAAATAAGAACTGACCTGGACCCTGAGCCAGCAAAGTAACTAAATAAGAACTGACCTGAAACCCTCAGCCAGCAAAGTAACTAAATAAGAACTGACCTGGACCCTGAGCCAGTAAAGTAACTAAATAAGAACTGACCTGGACCCTGAGCCAGCAGAGTAACTAAATAAGAACTGACCTGGACCCTGAGCCAGCAAAGTAACTAAATAAGAACTGACCTGGACCCTGAGCCAGTAAAGTAACTAAATAAGAACTGACCTGGAGCCTGAGCCAGTAAAGTAACTAAATAAGAACTGGCCTGGACCCTGAGCCAGCAAAGTAACTAAATAAGAACTGACCTGGACCCTGAGCCAGCAAAGTAACTAAATAAGAACTGACCTGGACCCTGAGCCAGCAAAGTAACTAAATAAGAACTGACCTGGACCCTGAGCCAGCAAAGTAACTAAATAAGAACTGACCTGGACCTTGAGCCAGCAAAGTAACTAAATAAGAACTTACCTGGAGCCTGAGCCAGTAAAGTAACTAAATAAGAACTGACCTGGACCCTGAGCAAGCAAAGTAACTAAATAAGAACTGACCTGGACCCTGAGCCAGCAAAGTAACTAAATAAGAACTGACTTGGACCCTGAGCCAGCGAAGTAACTAAATAAGAACTGACCTGAAACCCTCAGCCAGCAAAGTAACTAAATAAGAACTGACCTGGACCCTGAGCCAGCAAAGTAACTAAATAAGAACTGACCTGGACCCTGAGCCAGTAAAGTAACTAAATAAGAACTGACCTGGACCCTGAGCCAGCAGAGTAACTAAATAAGAACTGACCTGGACCCTGAGCCAGCAAAGTAACTAAATAAGAACTGACCTGGACCCTGAGCCAGCAAAGTAACTAAATAAGAACTGACCTGGAGCCTGAGCCAGTAAAGTAACTAAATAAGAACTGACCTGGACCCTGAGCCAGCAAAGTAACTAAATAAGAACTGACCTGGAGCCTGAGCCAGTAAAGTAACTAAATAAGAACTGACCTGGAGCCTGAGCCAGTAAAGTAACTAAATAAGAACTGGCCTGGACCCTGAGCCAGCAAAGTAACTAAATAAGAACTGACCTGGACCCTGAGCCAGCAAAGTAACTAAATAAGAACTGACCTGGACCCTGAGCCAGCAAAGTAACTAAATAAGAACTGACCTGGACCCTGAGCCAGCAAAGTAACTAAATAAGAACTGACCTGGACCTTGAGCCAGCAAAGTAACTAAATAAGAACTTACCTGGACCCTGAGCCAGCAAAGTAACTAAATAAGAACTGACCTGGACCCTGAGCCAGCAAAATAACTAAATAAGAACTGACCTGGACCCAGAGCCAGCAAAGTGACTAAATAAGAACTGACCTGGATCCTGAGCCAGCAAAGTAACTAAATAAGGCCTGACCTGGACCCTGAGCCATCAAAGTAACTAAATAAGAACTGACCTGGACCCTGAGCCAGCAAAGTAACTAAATAAGAACTGACCTGGACCCTGAGCCAGCAAAGTAACTAAATAAGAACTGACCTGGAGCCTGAGCCATCAAAGTGACTAAATAAGAACTGACCTGGATCCTGAGCCAGCAAAGTAACTAAATAAGGCCTGACCTGGACCCTGAGCCATCAAAGTAACTAAATAAGAACTGACCTGGACCCCCAAAGTAACTAAATAAGAACTGACCTGCACCCTGAGCCAGCAAAGTAACTAAATAAGAACTGACCTGGACCCTGAGCCAGTAAAGTAACTAAATAAGAACTGACCTGGACCCTGAGCCAGCAAAGTAACTAAATAAGAACTGACCTGGACCCAGAGCCAGCAAAGTGACTAAATAAGAACTGACCTGGATCCTGAGCCAGCAAAGTAACTAAATAAGGCCTGACCTGGACCCTGAGCCATCAAAGTAACTAAATAAGAACTGACCTGGACCCTGAGCCAGCAAAGTAACTAAATAAGGCCTGACCTGGACCCTGAACCAGCAAAGTAACTAAATAAGAACTGACCTGGACCCTGAGCCAAAGAGTACCTAAATAAGAACTGACCTGGACCCTGAGCCAGCAAAGTAACTAAATAAGAACTGACCTGGACCCTGTTAAATAATCCAGCTGGCAGATATCGGAACTGGTAAATCATCTTTGTCTCTGTGTAACCTTTGTTGTCATCTACATCAGGCCAATCATACTGAAGCAAATGTAAAAACAACAACTCATTAAACAAACTGAAATCCATTCGTTCCACTGACTAGTTTTATGTAATACACAAGTAGTGATAACCCAAAAAACGACAGTTTCATGATGACTCAATATTTCGGCATCTCCTGATTGATTGATTGATTGGTGTTTTACGCCGCGCTCAAGATTATTTCACTTATATGGCGGCGTTGCCAGTTTTATTGTGGGAGGAAACCGGGCTCTATACCCGGAGGAAACCCACGACCTTCCGTTGGTAACTGGCAACCATCCCACATAGGTCGTTCGAGTGAAAACCCAGTCAGAAAATTTTCCAATTTTTGGGACTGAGTGGGAATCGAACCCGCGACCCATTGGTGGAAGGCTGTTCGGATTGAGCGTCCAACGCTCTACCTACTGAGCCACGGAGGCCCCGCCGGCATCTCCTGAAGATGGTATAATAAATGCCGAAATATTGAGTCATCATGAAACTGTCGTTTTTGCGGTTATCACTACTTGTGTATTACCTTAAACAAACTGTTTGATCGACTGATACATTTTTTAACGGGTTGGTGGGTTGACTATCTGTCTATTCTTTAACCATTGTTTATTTGTTGAGTCGTAAAAATAATTGATCTATTTAAATTTTTGACTGGTTGGTCCAATGATTGGGTATTGAATAGCTGATAAAACGATTGATTGATTTTGAAAGTCAAAAGTGACGTCTTCTAAAAGATGAGTTTCAAAGGAAATATTATCAGATGTAAAAACAAGTCTGAGATGGATACTTATTAACAATGTGACAGAATGGTTGTGTTTACCTGTGGTTCCTTGTCTGGCAATAAACATGGGTTCTTATTAACAATGTGATACAATGGCTGTGTTTACCTGTGGTTCCTTGTCTGGCAATAAACATGGGTTCTTATTAACAATGTGATACAATGGTTGTGTTTACCTGTGGTTCCTTGTCTGACAATAAACATGGGTTCTTATTAACAATGTGATACAATGGTTGTGTTTACCTGTGGTTCCTTGTCTGGCAATAAACATGGGTTCTTATCAACAATGTGATACAATGGTTGTGTTTACCTGAGGTTCCTTGTCTGGCAATAAACATGGGTTCTTATCAACAATGTGATACAATGGTTGTGTTTACCTGAGGTTCCTTGTCTGGCAATAAACATGGGTTCTTATTAACACAGTGATACAATGGTTGTGTTTACCTGTGGTTCCTTGTCTGGCAATAAACATGGGTTCTTATCAACAATGTGATACAATGGTTGTGTTTACCTGAGGTTCCTTGTCTGGCAATAAACATGGGTTCTTATTAACACAGTGATACAATGGTTGTGTTTACCTGTGGTTCCTTGTCTGGCAATAAACATGGGTTCTTATTAACAATGTGATACAATGGTTGTGTTTACCTGTGGTTCCTTGTCTGGCAATAAACATGGGTTCTTATTAACAATGTGATACAATGGTTGTGTTTACCTGAGGTTCCTTGTCTGGCAATAAACATGGGTTCTTATCAACAATGTGATACAATGGTTGTGTTTACCTGTGGTTCCTTGTCTGACAATAAACATGGGTTCTTATTAACATTGTGATACAATGGTTGTGTTTACCTGTGGTTCCTTGTCTGGCAATAAACATGGGTTCTTATTAACAATGTGATACAATGGTTGTGTTTACCTGTGGTTCCTTGTCTGGCAATAAACATGGGTTCTTATTAACAATGTGATACAATGGTTGTGTTTACCTGAGGTTCCTTGTCGGGCAATAAACATGGGTTCTTATTAACAACGTGATACAATGGTTGTGTTTACCTGAGGTTCCTTGTCTGGCAATAAACATGGGTTCTTATTAACAATGTGATACAATGGTTGTGTTTACCTGAGGTTCCTTGTCTGGCAATAAACATGGGTTCTTATTAACAATGTGATACAATGGTTGTGTTTACCTGAGGTTCCTTGTCGGGCAATAAACATGGGTTCTTATTAACAATGTGATACAATGGTTGTGTTTACCTGAGGTTCCTTGTCTGGCAATAAACATGGGTTCTTATTAACAATGTGATACAATGGTTGTGTTTACCTGTGGTTCCTTGTCTGGCAATAAACATGGGTTCTTATTAACAATGTGATACAATGGTTGTGTTTACCTGAGGTTCCTTGTCTGGCAATAAACATGGGTTCTTATCAACAATGTGATACAATGGTTGTGTTTACCTGAGGTTCCTTGTCTGGCAATAAACATGGGTTCTTATTAACACAGTGATACAATGGTTGTGTTTACCTGTGGTTCCTTGTCTGGCAATAAACATGGGTTCTTATTAACAATGTGATACAATGGTTGTGTTTACCTGAGGTTCCTTGTCTGGCAATAAACATGGGTTCTTATTAACAATGTGATACAATGGTTGTGTTTACCTGAGGTTCCTTGTCGGGCAATAAACATGGGTTCTTATTAACAATGTGATACAATGGTTGTGTTTACCTGTGGTTCCTTGTCTGGCAATAAACATGGGTTCTTATTAACAATGTGATACAATGGTTGTGTTTACCTGAGGTTCCTTGTCTGGCAATAAACATGGGTTCTTATTAACAATGTGATACAATGGTTGTGCTTACCTGTGGTTCCTTGTCTGGCAATAAACATGGGTTCTTATTAACAATGTGATACAATGCTTGTGTTTACCTGAGGTTCCTTGTCTGGCAATAAACATGGGTTCTTATTTAAAACAATGTGATACAATGCTTGTGTTTACCTGAGGTTCCTTGTCCGGCAATAAACATGGGTTCTTATTAACAATGTGATACAATGCTTGTGTTTACCTGAGGTTCCTTGTCCGGCAATAAACATGGGTTCTTATTAACAATGTGATACAATGGTTGTGTTTACCTGAGGTTCCTTGTCTGGCAATAAACATGGGTTCTTATTAAGAATGTGATACAATGGTTGTGTTTACCTGTGGTTCCTTGTCTGGCAATAAACATGGGTTCTTATTAACAATGTGATACAATGGTTGTGTTTACCTGAGGTTCCTTGTCTGGCAATAAACATGGGTTCTTATCAACAATGTGATACAATGGTTGTGTTTACCTGTGGTTCCTTGTCTGACAATAAACATGGGTTCTTATTAACAATGTGATACAATGGTTGTGTTTACCTGTGGTTCCTTGTCTGGCAATAAACATGGGTTCTTATTAACAATGTGATACAATGGTTGTGTTTACCTGAGGTTCCTTGTCTGGCAATAAACATGGGTTCTTATTACAATGTGATACAATGATTGTGTTTACCTGTGGTTCCTTGTCTGACAATAAACATGGGTTCTTATTAACAATGTGATACAATGGTTGTGTTTACCTGAGGTTCCTTGTCTGGCAATAAACATGGGTTCTTATTAACAATGTGATACAATGGTTGTGTTTACCTGAGGTTCCTTGTCTGGCAATAAACATGGGTTCTTATTAACACTGTGATACAATGGTTGTGTTTACCTGTGGTTCCTTGTCTGGCAATAAACATGGGTTCTTATTAACACTGTGATACAATGGTTGTGTTTACCTGAGGTTCCTTGTCTGGCAATAAACATGGGTTCTTATCAACAATGTGATACAATGGTTGTGTTTACCTGTGGTTCCTTGTCTGGCAATAAACATGGGTTCTTATTAACAATGTGATACAATGGCTGTGTTTACCTGAGGTTCCTTGTCTGACAATAAACATGGGTTCTTATTAACAATGTGATACAATGGCTGTGTTTACCTGTGGTTCCTTGTCTGACAATAAACATGGGTTCTTATTAACAATGTGATACAATGGCTGTGTTTACCTGAGGTTCCTTGTCTGGCAATAAACATGGGTTCTTATTAACAATGTGATACAATGGCTGTGTTTACCTGAGGTTCCTTGTCTGGCAATAAACATGGGTTCTTATTAACAATGTGATACAATGGTTGTGTTTACCTGAGGTTCCTTGTCTGGCAGTAAACATGGCACTAAATTCACAGCTTCCTTGTTGATAGGAAATGTCAGATCAAATGTCTCCGTTAATCGTAACAACCATGTATGCATCTCCTTAGGGTAAGCTGACCATACAGTTGTCATATCTTTGTGAGCAAAATGACCATCCTTAAATGAAACAACAACATGCTTTAAATTCTCTGTTCTGTTAGTGAAGTAAATAAAGTCAGTATGTTGAGTGAACATTAAACCTGCATATCTTCTCTTAATACATTGAAAGTGTCAAATGAGAGTTTCTAAGTATAGGGCGCTCTAACGGTTAAAGAATTAACGGGTATTATAAAGTTTGCCAGAAGCAAAACAAAGCAAATGATTGATTGATTGTTTAGTGTTTTACACCGCGCTCAAAATTATTTCACTTATATGGCGGCGTTGCCAGTTTTATTGTGGGAGGAAACCGGGCTCTATGCCCGGAGGAAACCCACGACCTTCCGTTGGTAACTGGCAACCATCCCACATAGGTCGTTCGAGTGAAAACCCAGTCAGAAAATTTTCAAATTTTTGTACTGAATGGGATTCTAACCCGCGACACATTGGTGGAAGGCTGTTCGGATTGAGCGTCCAACGCTCTACCTACTGAGCCACGGAGCCCCCCCCCCCTCCCAAACAAATGAAGAAAATTTGAAAATATTTAATAATAAGATATTCTTACTTAAATAAAACTGACATACTATATATAAAACAATTGTCATATTAATTGTCTTCAGTGTTTACCTTAATAGCTCCTTCATGGACCGATACAACACATGTCATAACATCCACTATCCATTGGGGGTTAATCACTACATATGTACGTAATAACTCCGTGTTGAAAAACTGTACAGAACCAAGGTCATGGAGGAACTCAATCGCCTGGATCAACTGTGGAAATCAAAATACACGATAATCTTATCATGATATTTGTTTATCAGTTTCACACTGTACAGGAAATTATAATCTTATCATGATATTTGGTTATCAGTTTCACATTGTACAGGAGATTATAATCTTATCATGATATTTGTTTATCAGTTTCACACTGCACAGGAGATTATAATCTTATCATGATATTTGGTTAGCAGTTTCACATTGTACAGGAGATTATAATCTTATCATGATATTTGGTTATCAGTTTCACAATGTACAGGAGATTATAATCTTATCATGATATTTGTTTATCAGTTTCACACTGTACAGGAGATTATAATCTTATCATGATATTTGTTTAGCAGTTTCACACTGTACAGGAGATTATAATCTTATCATGATATTTGGTTATCAGTTTCACACTGTACAGGAGATTATAATCTTATCATGATATTTGGTTATCAGTTTCACATTGTACAGGAGATTATAATCTTATCATGATATTTGGTTATCAGTTTCACACTGTACAGGAGATTATAATCTTATCATGATATTTGGTTAGCAGTTTCACACTGCACAGGAGATTATAATCTTATCATGATATTTGTTTATCAGTTTCATACTGTACAGGAAATATTATTTTACGAAGCCTAGAGGTAGTTGTAAGACCTTCTCTATGTTTGTGGGGGCCTTGGTGACAAATTCAAGTTTTTCCTGCTCATAAATTGATTGATTGTTTGGTGTTTTACGCCGCGCTCAAGATTATTTCACTTATATGGCGGCGTTGCCAGTTTTATTGTGGAAGGAAACCGGGCTCTATGCCCGGAGGAAACCCACGACCTTCCGTTGGTAACTGGCAACCATCCCCCATAGGTCGTTCGATTGAAAACCAAGTCAGAAATTTTTCCAACTTTTGGACTGAGTGGGATACGAACTGCTGCTCATAAAAACTACCTGAACTTGAGTGTGCAGCATTGGTATCTATCGAAAGCTTTTACTTGTTACTTGCTTGGAAATGTTCCCTACATTTGGCAGTTAATGGCACTCCCCAAAAAACCAATGAGAAGATAAAAGATGAAGCCTACCTCTTGTTGGTCAAAGATTCCACACTCATGGGCAATCTTTGCAACTTCCTGTAAGGGAAGTAACTCAACCTTTTTTTCAGCTTTCCTGTAAAATATTATCAAAGCAGATTTGAACAAAACGTTTTGTGACCAAGGTCAACATAGGACTTTCAGGTGAATAATGTATATTTTTTCTGCAATACCCCAAAAATAACAAAACGAAAATTATTGTATCTATTTGTTGCACAAAATAAGCTATTAGCTTAATGTGCAGAATAAAGATTTGTATCAAAAAAAATAAAAAATAATCTCAGCTAGTCATAGAGAAAAAATCTTCTTATACATGTACTTATAAGAGCTGTTTGAAAATCTCTGGCTCTCGCTATCATGAAACGCAGCCTTGTTTGAGTAAAAAAAGATGAAGCATAGAACGCATATGTGTGGTACGTACAAACAGACATCCGATATAAAGCAATCGGCCCACATAGAACATTAGGGACAATTATTTTTTGTTGGTGTAAAATGCATATTGTTTTATCTCCTCGCGTCGATAAATTATCTTGAGTGTAGCGTCAATCAATCATTTATTACGGAGCACTCACGCTTTGACTTTCTGTTCCATTGTAAGCCATGCTTCAGGTATCTGTTCACCCATGTACTTCTCCTTCAGTGTTAATTCAATCACATTCTTTTGTAACTCCGGAATACCCTAAAAAGTTAAAATGAGACAGAGCTTTATTCCCTCCATTGTATAGCTTCATAAATATTACCTCATTTCTATATATCTTTTATGGTGAATAAACAAAATCAAAAAAATCAAAATCAAAACATCCTTGATACATGTACATATAGGTTACATGATACAGTTTCATTTCCCATTTGCCGTAATGTTAACGTTTTGAGTTGTGGCTAATTACCTAAATCTCGTTAAGACTTTTCCTTACCATTTTCAAATAGATCAACATGTGTGGAATCCTTTACAACCAAATAAAGTTGACATAGTGCATGCCGGTTTCAAGCTACACACAATTTAACATGGGTACCGCCATTTTGACAGTTTTAGGCTTCTTTATTCTAAGCCAAACCTTGGTATTTTCAAAATTGGGTGAACATTAAAAAAACACACACAAAAATCTGTTATCAGGCATTGATTAAAAGCTTAAAGTATGTACAGTAGACCTGCGTTAGTTTCAATCCAATATTCAAATAACCCAGATACCAAACTATCACTATGTAAGCCACCTCCTAGCTCCAGCATAACCGAAGTCAATTTTCATTGGCTGAGAAAACACAAACTGGGTGTTGTGACCTGTAACAAGGAAAAAATTCCTCGAAATTTGTCAAATTTAATAACTTTGCTTTTACTAACCAATATCAAATTGAATTTCAAAAGATCCAAGCTTTTCGGCCAGTCGTTTTAAATTTTTGATGTAATTTAATTACACACCCACCCCCTTCATGTTTCTAGGCTTAAATTTTAAAGTTTTTATGAGGACCAATTCAAAATGTTATTCCTCGCTATAAAAAAGTGAAACATCAAATACAATTCAAATTTGCTGGAAATGATTGGTTGTTGATTGTAGTTTACTGTTAGCATCTGTCCCGGTTAGCGACTGCCACAAGGGCAGAGCCAGGGGAGATAACCCATCCCACCCGTCAAAAAATTGTCTGATTTCTTAACATTTGGACTGTTTGAAAGCTAATAAATCTTCTCCAGTGATTTAAAAACTGTCAAATTTAATGCCACAATCATGTCCGTTTACCTGCTAAGAGATAAAAAGTGCAATTTGTACAGATTATATCATTTCAGACTCACAGGGAAGGGGGGTGTGGGGGGGGGGGGGTCTGGTTATTTTACATCAATAGCTAATGAGCTTGATATAATCATTTGCTTTGAAAAACATTAATAATTCCAAGAAGTGAAATGTCATTCCTAGACCTCATTGATGGAAATAGATCACTACTGAGGCATATACAAGTATTTTACACCCTACATTAAGAGTCTTGTGTCTGCTCAAACCTAGCCCTGGTCTACAAAAGCCTGTTTTTCAGAAAAAGTGGTGAACATTTAAAAAATTTCACTGAATTCATTTATTTTATATTTCAAATATGTAGTTCAGATACAACCGCACCAAAAATGGTGGTGGTTTGAAAATTTAGAACAAAATACCTACTTTTCACACTTCACTATAGGTTACATGATACAGTTTCATTTCCCATTTGCCGTAATGTTAACGTTTTGAGTTGTGGCTAATTACCTAAATCTCGTTAAGACTTTTCCTTACCATTTTTAAATAGATCAACACGTGTGGAATCCTTTACAACCAAATAAAGTTGACATAGTGCATGCCGGTTTCAAGCTACACACAATTTAACATGGGTACCGCCATTTTGACAGTTTTAGGCTTCTTTATTCTAAGCCAAACCTTGGTATTTTCAAAATTGGGTGAACATTAAAAAAACACACACAAAAATCTGTTATCAGGCATTGATTAAAAGCTTAAAGTATGTACAGTAGACCTGCGTTAGTTTCAATCCAATATTCAAATAACCCAGATACCAAACTATCACTATGTAAGCCACCTCCTAGCTCCAGCATAACCGAAGTCAATTTTCATTGGCTGAGAAAACACAAACTGGGTGTTGTGACCTATAACAAGGAAAAAATTCCTCGAAATTTGTCAAATTTAATAACTTTGCTTTTACTAACCAATATCAAATTGAATTTCAAAAGATCCAAGCTTTTCGGCCAGTCGTTTTAAATTTTTGATGTAATTTAATTACACACCCACCCCCTTCATGTTTCTAGGCTTAAATTTTAAAGTTTTTATGAGGACCAATTCAAAATGTTATTCCTCGCTATAAAAAAGTGAAACATCAAATACAATTCAAATTTGCTGGAAATGATTGGTTGTTGATTGTAGTTTACTGTTAGCATCTGTCCCGGTTAGCGACTGCCACAAGGGCAGAGCCAGGGGAGATAACCCATCCCACCCGTCAAAAAATTGTCTGATTTCTTAACATTTGGACTGTTTGAAAGCTAATAAATCTTCTCCAGTGATTTAAAAACTGTCAAATTTAATGCCACAATCATGTCCGTTTACCTGCTAAGAGATAAAAAGTGCAATTTGTACAGATTATATCATTTCAGACTCACAGGGAAGGGGGGTGTGGGGGGGGGGGGGGGGTCTGGTTATTTTACATCAATAGCTAATGAGCTTGATATAATCATTTGCTTTGAAAAACATTAATAATTCCAAGAAGTGAAATGTCATTCCTAGACCTCATTGATGGAAATAGATCACTACTGAGGCATATACAAGTATTTTACACCCTACATTAAGAGTCTTGTGTCTGCTCAAACCTAGCCCTGGTCTACAAAAGCCTGTTTTTCAGAAAAAGTGGTGAACATTTAAAAAATTTCACTGAATTCATTTATTTTATATTTCAAATATGTAGTTCAGATACAACCGCACCAAAAATGGTGGTGGTTTGAAAATTTAGAACAAAATACCTACTTTTCACACTTCACTATAGGTTACATGATACAGTTTCATTTCCCATTTGCCGTAATGTTAACGTTTTGAGTTGTGACTAATTACCTAAATCTTGTTAAGACTTTTCCTTACCATTTTCAAATAGATCAACACGTGTGGAATCCTTTACAACCAAATAAAGTTGACATAGTGCATGCCGGTTTCAAGCTACACACAATTTAACATGGGTACCGCCATTTTGACAGTTTTAGGCTTCTTTATTCTAAGCCAAACCTTGGTATTTTCAAAATTGGGTGAACATTAAAAAACACACACAAAAATCTGTTATCAGGCATTGATTAAAAGCTTAAAGTATGTACAGTAGACCTGCGTTAGTTTCAATCCAATATTCAAATAACCCAGATACCAAACTATCACTATGTAAGCCACCTCCTAGCTCCAGCATAACCGAAGTCAATTTTCATTGGCTGAGAAAACACAAACTGGGTGTTGTGACCTTAAGCTCAATGGAATCATGGTGCATTTCATAAATTTGTTGTTTTAGTTTTTACTCCTACCTTTAAGTGACATTAACTGCAAAAATTAAAAAGTGCATTTCATAAATTTGTTGTTTTAGTTTTTACTCCTACCTTTAAGTGACATTAACTGCAAAAATTAAAAAATAATGTTAACCAAAATTCTGATTGTCACGATAGTACGGGTGTTTGAATTTCATAAAAAAAAACTAAAATGTCTTAATTAATATTGGAATGATAAAAATCCATGCAGTCTGTCACCTGCTAAACAAAAACAATGTCTGAAAAGTAAAAACAAAATTGTGACTGTGAAAAAGGTTCATTCATTCTCAGCCTGGGTTAGTTCCAAACAAAACTTTTACAAATATTTTCTAGTGACAAAAAAGCTGATAGATTCAATGATAGATTAATGTTTAATGAAAAATACTTAAATAGTACTAAAACATCTGCAGTCATTTGCAGATTATGTAAGATATAGGAAATCTTTGTATAAAAATGGTTATTAAACTTACAGTTAAACTGAATGGTTATTAAACTTACAGTTAAACTGAATGGTTATTAAACTTACAGTTAAACTGAACGGTTATTAAACTTACAGTTAAACTGAACGGTTATTAAACTTACAGTTAAACTGAATGGTTATTAAACTTACAGTTCAACTGAATGGTTATTAAACTTACAGTTAAACAGAATGGTTATTAAACTTACAGTTCAACTGAATGGTTATTAAACTTACAGTAAAAGTGAATGGTTATTAAACTTACAGTTAAACTGAATGAGCTAACAGAATGAAATCCTTTAATTTGAGGAAACCTTTGCTGAAGTTCCTCAGTGGGCATCTTCGTTTTCTCTACCTTTATTAGAAAAGAAAAGGAGAGAAGAATTGAGTAAAACAAAGATGAAAAAAGATTCAGTTATTTTCAGTTAATTTGGTATAACAGCTTTGATATAAATGTCATGCCACTTGTCAACAATATTCTAAATTGTTTGATTGATTTTTGGTGTTTTACGCCATGCTCAAGATTATATACTTATATGGCGGCATATGGCGTGGGTTTCCTCCGGGCACAGAACCCGGTTTCCTTCCGTTGGTAACTGGCAACCATCCCACATAGGTCGTTGAGAGACAACCCAGTCAGGGATTCGAACCCGCGACCCATTGGTGGAACGAAGTAAATTGCACGCTTACATGTACATGTAAATGTTTGCAGACTTTTCAGGAAGGAATTGAATTAATTTATATGAACTAAATATTCTGTGAAATTACCTGGCTGTGAGAATAATCAATAACAGTTCCAGGAAAGAATGAAAAACTGTTTTTAAACTATGCAAGAGAAGTATTTTTGCCCAAGTGTTCAAATGACATATCCCACCACAGAATATCATAAACTGATTGAGTAACAAAGTCCCTGGACCCTGTTTCACAAAGCGGCGTAGCGTAATTTTTTATGTAAATGCCTTAGCAGCCCATACGTTAGTATGAAAGTTACGTAAAAAATACATCTACGCCGCTTTGTGAAACAGGCCCCTGGTCACACACAGGCTATGTCAGTATATAAATATAAAAGCTTCACCGAAAAAGAATTTTTGGCAATAATTTTGTGAAATATAGGCTAACCACCACGTAAGTACTGAACCTGGAAAGTGCACTATCAACATGTTAATATCATGAACCTTCTATGTACAACACAAACTATGTCTGTATTAAAGTAATAGTTAGTTTGTTCAAGTAAGGTTGTGAACAACACATCGGCTCCATCACCATGTCTTTACACATAACCCAGGGACTGATCCAGGGAAAATTTGGGCATACCATTTCGGATCAAAATGTTCCAACAATAAGACAAAAACAACATCTCTGGCCCAAAATTCAACATTAAATGCTATTTTGACATTAAAATCTGTTGGTTATAAGAATTTGGCCAGATTTTTTGCTTGTGAGTTTGGGCGCCCATACATGTATACAGGTAACAAAATGTCTCTGGATCAGTCTATGTAAACCCCCCCACCCCACCCCATAAATCCCACACAAGTACAATTTCTGTAATCAAACCTTGTCACAATGAGTGCCTACAACAAACACCGGGGCACCTGGGGCATGACAGGCAATAGAACTCAGCCAAAACTCTAAACCTGCATGTTCATAACCAAGTCGTATGTTCCATAGTAACAAGTAGACAGCACGAGTTGAAAGAAAAAACTGAAAACAAAGGAGAGAGAAATCATTTATATGATGGCTTGGCATGATAAGATTCAGAGAAGGAGGGGGGGGAGGGGGGGAAAGGGATTAGGGGACAGGGATTTGTAGTGTAGCCATGAAGGAAGGTTGGGTGGGGGGGTCAACTTTCAAAGCACAATATGCCAGAGAACAGGTAGGCAGCGTATGCTCTTACCTTTGAGGCCACCGAGATCTATACTTTATCATTTCTAGCATATTAAACTGGGCAGAAATTTAGATAAAATTTCTTTGAAATGTGCAGTAAATTGCAGGGAGAGGACAGACTAAACTATATACAGGAAGCTGTGTGCATTTGGGGGAAAGTATTTGGACTGGTGAATAGTAATCAGCATTCCGGAAAACTTGGATATTCTATGCTTTTAAAGTGTTAAAAATCACATCCTCAGCCCATTTGGTGGTATCTGAAGGTCAGAAACTGTGACTAACAAACATTTTGGCCATGGCCGTTGGGGCATCAGGTCATGTCAGAATGGGTAGAGCCCACTCATTGGGTAAGGTTTAGATTTATTTCAATTATCAGTTGGTAATAATAAATGTAAGAAATAAATCTTACTGACTAAATTCACCAAGGAGAAAATTATGGCAGATAGTTGGTCCAGACAGTTCAAGTTCATTAACCATCAGTCCAGCAAAATACCCATGCTTCTGAAATAATTGCAGTAAGTGGAAGAGTTGCCAGGTTCTCGCTGAAGGTCGGGGGTTTACTCAGGGCAAAGAGCCCCGTTTCATCCGCCACTAAACCTGGCAACGCTGCCATATAAGTGGAATAATCTTGAGTACGGCTTAAAACATCAATCAATCAATCTAAAATATTTGCCAGTGTGTTGATATATGTTAACGTAACAGATTGATTGATTGACTGTAGAGGTATCTGACACTGTAAGATTGATTGGTTGAGTGTTTGGTGTTTTACGCCGCGCTCAAGATTATTTCACTTATATGGCAACGTTGCCAGTTTTATTGTGGGAGGAAACCGGGCTCTATGCCAGGAGGAAACACACAACCTTCCGTTGGTAACTGGCAACCATCCCACATAGGTCGTTCGAGTTAAAATCCAGTCAGAAAATTTTCCACTTTTTTTGGAATGAGTGTGATTCGAACCCGCGACCCATTGGTGGAAGGCTGTTCGGATTGAACATCCAACGCTCTACCTACTGAGCCACGAAGACCCCGTGGCACTGTCAGAAGAGGCAGACATACCTGATGAGTGTTGTAGTAGACAGTCTGTCCAGCAAAGTCCCATACACTGTACTCTAATGACATACCTGGTGAGTGTTGTAGTAAACAGTCTGTCCAGCAAAGTCCCATACACTGTACTCCAATGACATACCTGGTGAGTGTTGTAGTAGACAGTCTGTCCAGCAAAGTCCCATACACTGTACTCCAATGACTCATCTCCTTTCTCATTCTTAACAGTAACATTCCATTTGGTGATGTCAATTCCATCAGTGATGTTCTCAGCCATCAACTCGTACATATCATCCGCATCATACTGGTCGATGAAACGACGCCGAGTCAAAGCACGAATCAAACTAAAGGGAGGTAAACAGAGACATACAAAACTCATCAATAGCCATGATTATTATAAGCCGCACTGGGGGCCTCCGCAGCCAGGTTAAAGCCACCTTCCATCAATGAGTCCCAGGTTCAAATCCCACACAATCAAAAAGAAAATTGGACAAAATTCTGAATGACTTCTCAATCAATGAATATGTGGAATGGCACTACCAAAGGGTACGGCGTTCCCTTAAGGGCACAGAAACCAATACCCCTGCAATATCGCCATGTAAATAATCTTGAGTATGGTGTAAAACATCAGTCAATTAATACTGGTACTAGTTTATGGGGTCCGTTTAATGCACCAAGATAAACTGTATATTGATCATATATCATATATATTAATATCCACTATATTGCATCACCTCTTACTACAATAACTACTGTCTGCTCTTCAACTAAGCACCACTATACCTGGCAACACTGGCATATAAATGAAATAATTTTGAGTGCTGCATTCTAGTTTATAGGCCATACCATAACAAGATGAACAAGATGACTTATATAGGGGTGTCTATAGTCATCAGGCATTCAAGTAAGGACCTACTTCCCCGTGTGAACAAGCAACTGGTAATGTTAGTGATAACACACCTGGTAATGTTAGTGATAACACACCTGGTAATGTTAGTGATAACACACCTGGTAATGTTAGTGATAACACACCTGGTAATGTTAGTGATAACACACCTGGTAATGTTAGTGATAACACACCTGGTTTTTCCTGCCCCTCCCAGTCCAACCACCATCAACTTTGTTCTACGACATGACACCGACCCCATTTGTAAACGTTTGAGATAACCAAACACTGCGGTAAAACCACGATTAATGATCTCTTTAGGGGGCGTCTTTAGTTGACCACAGCCTTTCAAATGTAGTTCTGAGGAGAGAAAAAATGAGGTACTTTAAAACAAGATAAAACTTTAACACGAATTTCTTTACTCAACTATGAACATAAGCTTTTTTTCTTTTCATTTCAATGTTTATAATTATCAATATTGAGAAATCCAGATTGGAAAGGAACCGGAGTCCTGTAACAAACTGTCAACCTTCTTCTGGTTTCCACTTTACCAGGCTCAATGATACGGTCAGAAACTGCAGTGGTAGTTACTGGAATTACTTGAATAAACTATATCCTATTATTGATTCATATTTCTTTGAAGGATTTATTGAAATGACTTATTACAACATTGGAAGAGATATTTATAGAGAGTACATTTCAAAGGGAGACCACCCACTTCTGGAGATAGGGCCTCTAACACTGGATTGTTAGAGAGGCGAAGACTGCTCAGGTTTTTAAAGGTCGTTCCAAATTCAGGTGGTACCGAGGTCAACCGATGAAAACTAAGGTCAAGTTTGCGGAGTTTTGTCAAAGACAAGAGAACTTTAGGCAGACCACCTTGAATACATTTCATGTTTTCTGAAATAGTCACAAGAGTTAAAGAAAACTAAATTTTCACGGCTAAGTCAATTTATTATCTAAAATAATTTCAATTGTTTTAATTCAGTCTGAAAACAATGTAAAATAGTCCTCTCTTCCCCAAAGAGCAAATTAGCTGGAACCAACTTAAAAAAGAAACACAAGCCCTGATGCCCACAACAAACCGTAAAATGTTGTTTTAAATACAGCGTTTAGTAGTCTACATATATCATGTCTGTTTAACATAATGTGGTGCGACAGACACTTTACCATAATGTGTTGTTACACTGTAGCATAACCTCATGTGGTATATGAGTCAAAGGAGTTCATAGAGAGGTTGGGGAGGAAACTAGGCTCTTTGCCCAGAGGAAACTAGGCTCTTTGCCCGGAGGAAACTAGGTGCTTTGCCTGGAGGAAACTAGGAGCTTTGCCCGAAGGAAACTAGGCCCTTTGTCTGGAGGAAACTAGGCTCTTTGCCCAGAGGAAACTAGGCTCTTTGCCCAGAGGAAACTAGGCTCTTTGCCCGGAGGAAACTAGGCGCTTTGCCTGGAGGAAACTAGGCGCTTTGCCCGAAGGAAACTAGGCCCTTTGTCTGGAGGAAACTAGGCCCTTTGTCTGGAGGAAACTAGGCCCTTTGTCTGGAGGAAACTAGGCTCTTTGTCTGGAGGAAACTAGGCCCTTTGCCCGGAGGAAACTAGGCTCTTTGTCTGGAGGAAACTAGGCCCTTTGTGCGGAGGAAACTAGGCCCTTTGTGCGGAGGAAACTAGGCCCTTTGTCTGGAGGAAACTAGGCCCTTTGTGCGGAGGAAACTAGGCTCTTTGCCGGGAGGAAACTAGGCTCTTTGCCCGGAGGAAACTAGGCGCTTTGCCCGGAGGAAACTAGGCGCTTTGCCTGGAGGAAACTAGGCTCTTTGCCTGGAGGAAACTAGGCCCTTTGTGCGGAGGAAACTAGGCTCTAATGAGTGACAGTCAACTTACTTGTGGGAGCCTGTGTAGTGTCACCAAACCTGGGGAACATGGCAAATAACTTGTTATTTAACTCGGACACCTCTGTGTACGTCAGGTGACCTTTACCTTCCTTGTCAAACTCAGCAAATAATTTCTGAAAGAAACCGTCCAAAAATAAATCAGATAACCTTTATTTGTAATGAGGGTTTTTATATCATGTGGGGTGGGGGCTGTTGTGATGAATATACAGATGGTACTGAAACAGTTTGAAGGAGAATATATACATGATCGAATCCTAATCACATTTTGACAGCCATCATAAGAAAATGCCCCCAGAGTGAAATTCTAACCCTTAATCACTGACTCGTCACATAGTAACCCCCCCCCCCCCCCCATATTCAAACTGAGTATGTTACTGTACCATGAAGACGTCTCTATTGACATTGTACACAAAGATCTCACCATTACTGGCAGTTAAAAAAAATATAAAATCTTACTTGTTTGTCCACACCATTAAGAATTGTATTTTTCTCCATGAAGTCTACGAAAGCTTGTAAGCTTAGTGTGGATTTAGGGCTGTCATATCCAGTCAGCCACGGCAATCCAGCCATACATAGTTCAGTCAACTCCAAACTTCCAAACCCTTCAGGAATCTGGTGTGTCAATAAATTGAAATTAAGGGAGAGAACTCTGAGCTTGGCAAGTTTCTCAATACCTTCCAGCCTGGTTATCTCCCCTATATTGTCAGCATGAAGTTGTACCAAGTTACTTAGTTGAAGTACAAACTGTGGCAGTTTTCCGAGAGGATTGTTTGAGATGTTTAAATTTGTCAGACTGTGGGATAGTGTCTCCAGGGAAGGGGACATCATCGTAATTTGGTTAGACGACAGATTCAGGCTTTCCAATCCTGTTAGATTTGTGAACAAGTTTGCCGGGAAAGATACGAGGGCGTTGTGCGAGAGATCAAGGTGGGCTAAGAACGTGAATGATTCATCAAGGTTCTCGGGCACAGAGGTCAAATTATTCCCAGAGAAGGTCAGTTTATGAATCAGTTTGGTGTATCCCTTAAAGTCATCGATGTTGATTTCTGTGACAGATCGGTTGGTACCTTGAGCGTTTTTATGTGCAGGACATATGAGAGGCTGGTTGACAGCTTTCGCGGCGCCAGTAAATTGTTGAAGAAATGAGTTGTCAGGTATGTTAATACCTTTCTTGAAATAATTCTCAGCCATCTATATTAAAATACAAATTATAGATATGCAGTTACAACAATCTCCAAAATAACAGAAACAAAAAAAATAATTGTTTAATAAATACAATCCTGAGTAGTTTTGTTTAGTTTAAAAAGCAATCAATTAATTGGCCAAGGGAAGTAACTCTATCCAGCTTACCACTTCCACATCCACAGAGGACAGATATGTCAGATATTCTTTATTCCATGGGAAAAACAATTCAAATATTGATAGGTACTGGCGGAATACTCTCAGTAACTTCTTCTCAGCCTGAAAAACATCAATAATTCAATGGCTACAAATATGATATAGCATACTTAGAATAGCATTCATATAGTGTATACAAATATTACAGGTTTAGAAAATCAGAAACATAAAACTTTGCCAATAAGAGAAATATTTTACCATCTCTGTTGAGTAGGAACTAATCTCAGGACAAAATCTCTCCATATCTCCTGGTAGAAAATTCTGAAATACAAAATCATGGGCACAATTAAATGACAACTATAATGTCTACTTGACCAAAATGGCCACAGTGTTATATGAACATCAGTCAGACAAACTGCCCTCCAATCTAATGAAATCCAGGTGTTTTCTGAAGACTATCAACTACCATAAGAACGTTCACTATGTTTGATTCCCGTTTTGGGCATCACCCAAAAATCGGATGAGGAATTTCTGCCATATTTTCAAGAAAGTGTAATCCCAAAATATCGAGAATACGTGAGTATTATACTAATATTAACACAAACTGACTGACACTTGACGAGGGTCAATGAGTAATGTATTATGCCACATTATTTCTGATATTACCAGGTTTTGTGGCAGAATACAGCAGCTAATATCTTACAAACCTCCACTCGATGGGTTAGTTTTAGTTTGAGGAGAAGAAATTTCTGTAGGAATCCAACATCCTATTCAAAGAGCTACCCAAGGACCTCCTCCCCCCTCCCCCCCCCCCCCCCCCCCCCCCCCTCTCAATATTTAAAGGCAGTGTCATGAACGTCTACTACATGTATTACGTTTTTATTATTTTATCCCTGCCCTATATTCTATAAATTGAAAAACAAAGTATTTTAAGAGCAGTACAAAATATAACAGTGTTTTAAGTTCTTTTTATGACCCTAACTGATTCTTTCTGCTTCCCTTGTAAATAAAAGACTAAAAGCAAAATGGTTGTTTGTACCTCTTGATTTAGAAGGACCAGTGCTATATATCTAAATAAATAAAAGACTAAAAGCAAAATGGTTGTTTGTACCTCTTGATTTAGAAGGACCAGTGCTATATATCTAAATAAATAAAAGACTAAAAGCAAAATGGTTGTTTGTACCTCTTGATTTAGAAGGACCAGTGCTATATATCTAAATAAATAAAAGACTAAAAGCAAAATGGTTGTTTGTACCTCTTGATTTAGAAGGACCAGTGCTATATATCTGGTGATTACAGACAGGGATAGGAGATGATCCCCCTCATAGGGGGCCGGAAAACCTGGACTGTTCACAAAATGCAATGTCTCCATCTCTGAAACAGACAAGTTCAATTTAGAGTGTATATTTAGGTCAGTTTGTGTTGGTTGATTGATTGATTGATTGTTTGGTGTTTTACGCAGCGTTCAAGATTATTTAACTTATATGGCGGCGTTGCCAGTTTTATTGTGGGAGGAAACCGGGCTCTGTGCCCGGAGGAAACCCACGACTTTCCGCTGGTAACTGGAAACCATCCCACAGGTCGTTCGAGTAAAAACCCAGTCAGAAAATTTAGAGTGTATATTTAGGTCAGTTTCTGTTGGAACACAGCCTTAGAGAAAGTGGTAGTGTAACAGGTGACAGACAAGGGAGAATTTTAGACAGATATGTATTAGATTAATTGATGTTTTATGCGACATTCAAGATTATATCCCTTATATAACCTGCTTACAGGTTTAGTGGGGGGAGACATCTGGGCACCTGTCATATGAGGGGATGGAGTGAAAAAATGTGTTTTTTTTGGATTGGGTGGGATTTGAACCCGACCTAATCGATGGAAGTTCTGTCAAACTGAGAGACCATCACCGCTGAGACCAGCTGACATGTGTTAAAGGAATGCTACACAAAAATCCCCCCCCCCCCCCCCTTCCCCCCTCCCAATTTCTGCTTAGATCTTTTATAATTACCAAGTCCAGAGCAGAAAAAATGAACATTTTGCTTTGTGAAGTCATCGGTTAATCTCCTTGCAGGGAAATCCAGTGTCTCGAGTTTAAACTCTGCAGGTAAAAGGCAGGGAAATTTGTTGAATGACCAGGCTTTGGAGTACATATTCTTCAGAGACTCTGGGTCATTCAAAAAGCAGTTTACTCTTTTCTCAATACCTGCATTGAAAGAACAAGATGGGTTTTAATGTTACACAGTCAAGGGTTCAGAACAAGTACAGTTTGTTAGTTATATCCATCTACACCTTTGACAGGAAATTAACAGTTTCCTGAAGAGCATGTTTTATGTATTATTTGGTAGCCAAATAGAGGTTATCTAACGAGAGTCAGTGTGTTACGATGAATATCACTCGAGTTTATTAATTTTCAAGAAGGCAATACATTATAAACCATTTCAACATAATTAATCCATCCTAAAATAATCTACTATTTGTTAGGAGATCAGTTGTAGACCTGCTGTCTAAATGGCAATAGGTATATTGATGTTCAGGGCCCTGTCTTACAAAGCTGGCGTGAGTTACGTCGAACGTAAATCAAAATTATTCCTTCCGCCATTTTGTAAAATTATGTGAATATCCCTCAATCTCCCAAAATGCTGTGCGCGTAATTTCCAAGAGACGTCATCAAGCAATCGGTCAATTCCAAGCAATAGTTCCTGAGCTACTGAATGCCAAAAGACTGGGTGACTGTTTTGGCCACCAAAAATATCCAGACCTCAATTTAATTTGGGTACAGGACATACAGTCTACTCATAAGCTAGCCCGGATTATCGGTCTTACGGCGATTTTTTCGGCGGCTCCCCTTCAAAAATATCACTTTTTTACTATGGAAGTTATCTGGGCTATGACGAACACGGAGAGAAAAAAAAATTCGGCAGAGCCCAGATTTCTCGGCTAACTCATAGGCTAGTTACACGTATAACTGAATTTTTTTTTAAATCCATGCAATAGTTTGTGAGTTACTGAATGCCAAAAGGCTGGGTTACGTTTTGGTCGCCACAAATATCCAGACCTCCAATTAATTTTGGAACGAGAGACATGGTCTACTCATAAGCTAGTAATAACTGGGAAAAAAGTTAAATCCATGCAATAATTACTGACTGTTTTGGTCGCCACAACTATCGAGGCCCTAATTTAATTCTGGTACATAACACATTGTCTAACCATGAGCTTCATATATCAGCAGAAAAAAAATAAATGCAGGCAATAGGTTTAAAGTTATGGAGAGGACACATACCCGGGACGAACAGACAACGGTATACCAATTTCCGCCCAATTTAAGAGCGAGCGTATAAGAATATTTTGTCAGTAGTATTTGGTAGTGTCTCTCCCCAAGTCACGTGTTCAGTCCAAATGTTTTACAGGGTGAGATACACTCAGAGAAATACCTCTGTGACGTCCTGAACGACCCAGTGCCAAGCCTGTAGGTTTGTCCACACTCAGTGAAATACCTCTGTGACGTCCTGATATTTATAACGACCCAGTGACAAGCCTGTAGGTTTGTCCAACCTTTGGGAACATTTGGTCACAATACTGTATGTGGCACGGAGGTCTATGGGTAAACACAACCAGTTTTATAGTGGAATACTTACAAATACTTCTGTTTGGTTGAAATTGACAACTTGACAATAATCCATTAGCGTCAACACTCAGTCCCGAGGTTTCCAAGGCACGGAGCTCTTCTGTGGGTGGAGTACCTTCTGTTTGTTCCTGAAGTCATAGGACAAACTCGATGAACATTTCTATACAAAGAATGGCTAAAAAAATGTCAGAAGAAAAGAATTTTTTTCTATTTAAATTTTAAAATTCCTCTCTTGTTGTTTGATTGGTTTATACGACATCAAACATTATTTCACGATGTCCGGTTTACATTTTATTAGAATGGTACTGAGTGGGAAACCGTTATCCTTTAAAACAAATGAAAGTAGAAATGTTGCGGGTCCCTGGCTATCGTTGATTATAATTGAACCCCATCTAGTTTTTTATGGCTCATTTTCCCAACAATATCCAATACGTTCATTTTCTTTTGTGAACTTATGTTAACATATATCAGTGATCATTAGACATACCTGGGTAAAGAAACCATGTGGAACAGGTAGAGAGTTCACTTCCTTCAGGTAAACACCCCAATCAAACGCCTTCCCATAGCCTGAAAATAAACACAGAAACAGGATAAGGCCTGGCGGTACATTGACATACAAGATTGTCTCATTTCCTACAAGAGGACTTTTTACACGTGGAGATGAATGCGTTGTCATTTCTATATTATATCAAGGTCTGTTGGAAGTGAAATCAGTTACGGTAAGAATTCCGCTAATTCAAGTGCTCAAAAC
Source organism: Lepidochitona cinerea (assembly GCA_963971465.1). Classification (NCBI taxonomy): domain Eukaryota; kingdom Metazoa; phylum Mollusca; class Polyplacophora; order Chitonida; family Tonicellidae; genus Lepidochitona; species Lepidochitona cinerea. Next base: position 1,956,601 of record OZ020560.1, read on the forward strand.
ATTACGAAAATAGGAGAATGGTCCATTACCTTTTGGTGCCTGGAGATTTGTCCTGTATTGGCTATGCTTGTGACCTATGAACTCTTGGTAACCAAGGGGATGAAGGTCAGGAGAGGTCAACTCTGCCCAATAATCATATCTGCTCGTCCAACCGTCAAAATGAATCAAAACTTTATCGTTCTCGATTTTTTCTGCAATTGATTGGAAAGACATGTCGGAATTGAAATGTTGATGTTAATAAGTGACCATTTTTATTTAATTGAAGTAAAATATCTCCTTGTAAGTTATACAACTTTGTTGAATGGTTATGCTGTTATCACCATTGAGAGAAAATTCTAGGCATTTGATTGGACGAAATGCTAAGAATGTGAGTTTGTGTCAGAGCGCTTTCCGTGTATATATTCATTCTGTATAATCCCAAAGTTAAGATCTCACGAGCTGTTATTACCACGGAGTGAAGACCTTTGTGCGTCACAGAATTCTTCAGTCATGACGAGAACCAACCGTGCAGTCAGTTTAGAATATTGTTTAGTAAGCATAGAACAATTTACTTGTCTCAGAGATCGGTATAACTTTGCTACATCATTTAGATCAGGGGGCCGTTTCACGAAGCCATCGCACAGTGCGATCAATCGCAGTTGCCATGACGTTGTATCTCTTTAGGATGGTATCCATTGGTAACTAGGCTTCGTTTGCGATGCGACTGCTTTGTGAAATGAGCCCCTGGGTCAAGCCATTTGTTTCCTAAGCATTGGACGCTTTGCGTGTCTCACAGGTCATGAGAAAAAGGTATAACGTCACAATAGAATTTCTTTGCAACACAACGTCATTTAGACCTGGCTCCAGTCTAATACATTTTTGGACAACTCAGCCCAAATATGGAATAAAGAACAGATGATTATACTAAACAAGCTGTTCTTGATGGTGATAAATTCCTGATTTGACGAACATCCGTGGGTATATATATAAGGGGAGAAATTTGGTGTCTGACAGATTGTTTTTCTCTGTTTTGCCTCGGAAAAATATTAATGTCAGACACCAAATATCTACCCGTATACCCAGAGAAGGGCGTCATATAACTAATAACATATGGTGTCTTCTAACCTTATTGACTGACACCATATATCAGCCCTAAGCAAGTAAAACATATTATAGGACACATGTATCCATCAGCTCCTCAACATTTTACGAATGGGCACAGTTATAATCATGAAATTGTGAGGTATATTTTGAGAGACTTGCTCCTTGAAAAGGGTTTGTTAGTGAGCGAACTCTATACACAAGCGAACTCTATACACAAGCGAACTCTATACACAACATGCGTACGTAATGACGTCACTATAATCACTTCAAAATCTGGTCAACTTTGTTTTTTGTCGAAACGCTCCATCACGTGTTCGAAACCGCCGCCATCTGTGTTCCAAATACTGATTCCGCTTTCGCACCTCTTTTTACAGAAGAGTACATCTGATGGGTTGTTTAAAAAAAACTACACTGAGATAAATTATGAACTTTAAGTTTTTTTCTGCGCTCACTTCTAGGCTTTGCTTATTACATATTATCAATAGCGTCAAGCAATACAAAAAGGAAGGTTTCTTAGATTGCTTTAGGTCAGAAATAGAATAAATTTTAAATATCAATTCTGTATAATTCCTACATAAGCTCTGTAATCCCCTTAATGTCATCCGTCCAATCAGAAAGCTATACTCACCAATAGTGGCGACACAGATTAATGGATTCTGTCGGTCTCTCGCCTCAAGTCTCATGCCAGCTACTAAATCATTGTTATAATTCTACAAAATGAGCAAGACAACATGTTTTGATGAAAAACACAATCAAGGGAGCATAGATATCTTATCATAACTAGATTGGCTATTGACAAGCCACTTTCGGCAACTATGTCGCCATCTTGCTAGGTGATTTTTGACTTGCATTACCAAGTTGCTGTCTAGTCTAATGTGAACTTTTTCTGCCATTTTTTCGAGAATGGAATAAATTTCAAGCGGTACATGTAGGTTCTGTATGAAATTTCTCGCCCATCATGACTACTAAAACAGCATAGCGCTTAGCTAATCTAGTTATTATAAGATATTTATGTAAGGGAGGTAATTCAGGGAAATTTACTCTCCTCCACACTAAAAGAGAACTGATTCATTTCTTTGAGAATTTCATTTAAAAAGTTGCTGTGTTCACCTCACCCATGTTTCGTTTAATAAAATAATCATCTAATGAATTAAACCAGTGTGACGGTTAAACTTTGTTGTAAGAGAAAGTCTGATCTTCTGTCGCACAGGATATACTTAATTCACATGAAATCAATGAGAGTGTTACTCTTTGTTAGTCAAAACACTCGGACTACAAAAACTATGTGAGGCCCCATCAGAAAAAAAATAATTGGATTAAAAACATTTTGGGTCATGGTTTGATCTATGTTAGAGTTTGTTCATTGGTCCAAACAAGATTATATAAATCAGAGAACTTTCAGAATATTTTAACCTAAGGTGATAAACCAATGTAACTTTTGTCATATACTATTTAAATCTCTAACCAGGGGGCTGTTTCTCGAAACATTTGCGCCCAACGTAAGTCCAATACAAGGCCTAACTGTCATGGCAACATATACCTTCAACATTACGTTACGACCAGGTGCAAAGTTACAACAGGGTAAGTGTGTTGAGAAACAGCCCTCAGGTATATAATATGATCTTACATTAGAGGATGAGATGGGTAGTTCCACCTTCAGGTATATAACATGATCTTACATTTGAGGATGAGATGGGTAGTTCCACCTTCAGGTATATAATATGATCTTACATTAGAGGATGAGATGGGTAGTTCCACCTTCAGGTATATAATATGATCTTACATTAGAGGATGAGATGGGTAGTTCCACCCTCAGGTATATCATATGATCTTACATTAGAGGATGAGATGGGTAGTTCCACCTTCAGGTATATAATATGATCTTACATTAGAGGATGAGATGGGTAGTTCCACCTTCAGGTATATAATATGATCTTACATTAGAGGATGAGATGGGTAGTTCCACCCTCAGGTATATAATATGATCTTACATTAGAGGATGAGATGGGTAGTTCCACCTTCAGGTGTATAATATGATCTTACATTAGAGGATGAGATGGGTAGTTCCACCTTCAGGTATATAATATGATCTTACATTAGAGGATGAGATGGGTAGTTCCACCTTTAGGTGTATAATATGATCTTACATTAGAGGATGAGATGGGTAGTTCCACCCTCAGGTATATAATATGATCTTACATTAGAGGATGAGATGGGTAGCTCCACCTTCAGGTGTGTAATATGATCTTACATTAGAGGATGAGATGGGTAGCTCCACCTTCAGGTGTATAATATGATCTTACTTTAGAGGGTGAGATGGGTAGTTCCACCTTCAGGTATATAATATGATCTTACATTAGAGGGTGAGATGGGTAGTTCCACCCTCAGGTATATAATATGATCTTACATTAGAGGATGAGATGGGTAGTTCCACCTTCAGGTGTGTAATATGATCTTACATTAGAGGGTGAGATGGGTAGTTCCACCTTCAGGTGTATAATATGATCTTACATTAGAGGATGAGATGGGTAGTTCCACCCTCAGGTATATAATATGATCTTACATTAGAGGATGAGATGGGTAGTTCCACCTTCAGGTGTATAATATGATCTTACATTAGAGGATGAGATGGGTAGTTCCACCCTCAGGTATATAATATGATCTTACATTAGAGGGTGAGATGGGTAGTTCCACCTTCGGGTGTATAATATGATCTTACATTAGAGGATGAGATGGGTAGTTCCACCCTCAGGTGTATAATATGATCTTACATTAGAGGATGAGATGGGTAGTTCCACCTTCAGGTGTGTAATATGATCTTACATTAGAGGATGAGATGGGTAGTTCCACCCTCAGGTGTATAATATTATCTTACATTAGAGGATGAGATGGGTAGTTCCACCCTCAGGTGTATAATATGATCTTACATTAGAGGATGAGATGGGTAGTTCCACCTTCAGGTATATAATATGATCTTACATTAGAGGATGAGATGGGTAGTTCCACCCTCAGGTGTATAATATGATCTTACATTAGAGGATGAGATGGGTAGTTCCACCTTCAGGTGTATAATATGATCTTACATTAGAGGATGAGATGGGTAGTTCCACCTTCAGGTATATAATATGATCTTACATTAGAGGATGAGATGGGTAGTTCCACCTTCAGGTATATAATATGATCTTACATTAGAGGATGAGATGGGTAGTTCCACCCTCAGGTGTATAATATGATCTTACATTAGAGGATGAGATGGGTAGTTCCACCCTCAGGTGTATAATATGATCTTACATTAGAGGATGAGATAGGTAGTTCCACCTTCAGGTATATAATATGATCTTACATTAGAGGATGAGATGGGTAGTTCCACCTTCAGGTATATAATATGATCTTACATTAGAGGATGAGATGGGTAGTTCCACCCTCAGGTGTATAATATGATCTTACATTAGAGGATGAGATGGGTAGTTCCACCCTCAGGTGTATAATATGATCTTACATTAGAGGATGAGATGGGTAGTTCCACCTTCAGGTATATAATATGATCTTACATTAGAGGGTGAGATGGGTAGTTCCACCTTCAGGTGTGTAATATGATCTTACATTAGAGGATGAGATGGGTAGTTCCACCTTCAGGTGTGTAATATGATCTTACATTAGAGGATGAGATGGGTAGTTCCACCCTCAGGTGTATAATATGATCTTACATTAGATGATGAGATGGGTAGTTCCACCTTCAGGTATATAATATGATCTTACATTAGAGGATGAGATGGGTAGTTCCACCTTCAGGTATATAATATGATCTTACATTAGAGGGTGAGATGGGTAGTTCCACCCTCAGGTGTATAATATGATCTTACATTAGAGGGTGAGATGGGTAGTTCCACCTTCAGGTATATAATATGATCTTACATTAGAGGATGAGATGGGTAGTTCCACCTTCAGGTGTATAATATGATCTTACATTAGAGGATGAGATGGATAGTTCCACCTTCAGGTATATAATATGATCTTACATTAGAGGATGAGATGGGTAGTTCCACCTTCAGGTATATAATATGATCTTACATTAGAGGATGAGATGGGTAGTTCCACCCTCAGGTATATAATATGATCTTACATTAGAGGATGAGATGGGTAGTTCCACCCTCAGGTATATAATATGATCTTACATTAGAGGGTGAGATGGGTAGTTCCACCTTCAGGTGTATAATATGATCTTACATTAGAGGGTGAGATGGGTAGTTCCACCCTCAGGTATATAATATGATCTTACATTAGAGGGTGAGATAGGTAGTTCCACCTTCAGGTATATAATATGATCTTACATTAGAGGATGAGATGGGTAGTTCCACCTTCAGGTGTATAATATGATCTTACATTAGAGGGTGAGATGGGTAGTTCCACCCTCAGGTATATAATATGATCTTACATTAGAGGATGAGATGGGTAGTTCCACCTTCAGGTATATAACATGATCTTACATTAGAGGATGAGATGGGTAGTTCCACCTTCAGGTATATAATATGATCTTACATTAGAGGATGAGATGGGTAGTTCCACCTTCAGGTATATAATATGATCTTACATTAGAGGATGAGATGGGTAGTTCCACCCTCAGGTATATAATATGATCTTACATTAGAGGATGAGATGGGTAGTTCCACCCTCAGGTATATAATATGATCTTACATTAGAGGATGAGATGGGTAGTTCCACCTTCAGGTATATAATATGATCTTACATTAGAGGGTGAGATGGGTAGTTCCACCTTCAGCAGCATTTCATCATTCACTTTCGTCCTCTCCAGAGAAAATTGCCAGTTGTTGGACCACAGATAGTCCAAACTGTACACGCATTCTTCATTGATCCATACAGAAACTCTGGCTGTGTTTTTGTCACTACCGAGGGGAGATAACTCCACTGTTTGAATCTCCAGAACATCACCAGGTTTAAGTACAGGAGGTTTCTGTGGTTTTACAGCCTCCCCTTCAACTGACAGCTTCCCATTTCCAATAGTCAATGTCGGAAACGTTGATGAGCTAATTAAACAACAACAACATTAAAAAAATATAAACATTATCCCGATTATACGGAGAGGTAATCCGGCTGTACGTTGAGAGGTGAACCTTGACCTTTGTATTAGGGGAGGTCACTATAGGATATCAATTTGTGTTTAAAGGAAAATAACAAATTTCTGGCAATAAAAGTCTAAACCAAAGGATACTGACCTTTTAGAATCAATGAAGTTGAAGGTGAGAGATGAAAGGTCAGTTTTTGACCCCTCAAGGACGGTGATTTTAAAGCTGTTACATTCATACGGACTCCAATAGAAGAGTCGTGATACAGAACCTGTGGTGTTACCACGCCATAAAGAACCTTCTATATGAAATGTTGGGGTGTTGGATTGCTTCAGGGATTTAGAATCCAGAAATGCCGGGTACAGTCTCTGTTGAGTTTTCTGCAAAATAATAAATAACAGTGGTTATTTGACAGTATTTACAGCCGGATTTCCTGATAACATTTATCCCAGGACAAAGCAGTCTCGTAAGAATTCGCCATCCGACGTTTACATCCGACGTTGTGGAGCTAAGTACATCACATGGAATTTGAACGCCAAAAATAGGTTCTTAATAGAGTCATCTGTCACTGAATATCACAAATCTAATAGATAACGTGCAAGTGATATATCTATTGACTGATTGATATTTTACATCACACTCAAGATTATTGAATTATATGGTGACCGGCCGGATTTAGAGGGGGAGGAAACTGTGCTCATTGATGAAAAGCTTCTAGGACTTACTGAGAGGAAGATGGCTGCCTGAGAGGGAATGTAACAGATATCACATCGGAACTTGCCGCTTGAGGCCTCCATCTTGTGCTTTGTCACACAGTTTACAATGTTATCTATAAAATAAAAACAAACTTTATAATACATTTGTAGAATATGGATACAAATTTATTTATTGTTTTCAACATCGCAAATTATATCTGGGTAAGTTGGAAGATGAAGTATGTTTTAAACCCTTCATCTTTATCCCCCCTCTACCCACAACCCTTATCTATTTCACTTTAATACATGTACAAACAAGCAGCATCCAATTTGAGCATCAGAGGCTCATTTCACAAAGCAGTCGCATCACAAATGAAGCCTAGTTGCCAATAAATATCATATTGAAGAGATACAACGGCATGGCAACTGTGATTGATCGCAATGTGCGACGGCTTCGTGAAACGGCCCCCAGAGGTCACAAGACTTAAAGAAACAGAGCATAAAGTCTGTCAACTGTTCAGTATGATAACATTTAGAAATAACATGTTTAATTATCTCAAAATGTATAAACAACAAACCTGGTCTTGAGTCCGAGCTGCATTTAACCTAAAATAAATAAATCATAAAAAGTAAGTTACAAAAAATGCTTTGTTTAAAGAATTTATGAACAGGACTTAAGCATTTTAATATGGACTAGATGTATATTTGAAAAACATAAGTTGAGACAAAACAACCGGTGCGTTGGTTCCTTGGTAGTCAAAAAAAACAGTGAGGAAGAAATATGCATTTTTTCCATAACTTGTCGGAATAACTCAGTGTGACGTGAAGACACACAGACAGCGTGGAGACACTCCGAGAGTACGCACACAGCGGAGGTCGGGTTTGACGTCATGTGATATGCTACTGAACTAATTATAGTTTCTGTCTATGTTCTAATCAAGATAGCTTACATTACAGGAGAGTTCTAAATGGGAGATTACTCCCTCCAAAATCAACTTCCATTGCTCCACGCAGTTCCACAGTATTTCTTTTGTTGACTTGGTGACCGTAGCGTAAATCTCGGGAGGTTTCATAATACGACCATGAAGAATGATTGAGTTGGCTCCTACATGCAAAATATAAACATTATCAGCAATTTACATATGTTACAGAAGTTAAATAACATAATGACAAAAAAAAATGCTTAAAATAAAAAAAAGGGAAAAAGAAACAAAAATGAAAAACACATAATCCAATAGTTCTCATCTCCCATGTATTAATCTCCGTCATATGAATACATACTTATAGAGATGAGAAACAAAAAAGTCCCAAATATAGAAAAATATTTGCATTTTCTAACCATTAAAAAAAAAAATTTAAAACAATGTAAACCAACCAGAGCTCTTCAGCTTAACCTCAATGAAAATGTTGACGAGAGAATCCTGGAGAAATAAACCATCTTTCCAGACAAGTTGAGCGGCGGATGGATACAGACATAATACATCCTTCAATAACTGTCTAATAATGGACTCAGTGAGGGTATGAGGGAAAATATACTCATAGGATACATTCAGTACGCTGTCCGGGGGAGAGACGTCCCAGAAATGTTTCTGTGGAGAAATAAAGGATGATTGATTTGGAATCAGGCTCATATGAAAAGAGGATTTTAGTATGTACTAACATAAAGATTCAGTTTGCTTGTTTCAGATACAAAACTAAATTTTAAACTAAAGACTTCAAAAGTTTTTGTTGATTGTATCCGCCATATTGCAGTGACCCCTGACCTATTGATGGCACCAGGTATCCACATGGCCAATGGAGGGAATGAAAGTAATGGACAGTGGCCATATTGCAGTGACCCCTGACCTATTGATGGCACCAGGTATCCACATGGCCAATGGAGGGAATGAAAGTAATGGACAGTGGCCATATTGCAGTGACCCCTGACCTATTGATGGTACCAGGTCTCCACATGGCCAATGGAGGGAATGAGAGTAATGGACAGTGGCCATATTGCAGTGACCCCTGACCTATTGATGGCACCAGGTATCCATATAGCCAATGGAGGGAATGAAAGTAATGGACAGTGGCCATATTGCAGTGACCCCTGACCTATTGATGGCACCAGGTCTCCACATGGCCAATGGAGGGAATGAAAGTAATGGACAGTGGCCATATTGCAGTGACCCCTGACCTATTGATGGTACCAGGTATCCACATGGCCAATGGAGGGAATGAAAGTAATGGACAGTGGCCATATTGCAGTGACCCCTGACCTATTGATGGTACCAGGTATCCACATGGCCAATGGAGGGAATGAAAGTAATGGACAGTGGCCATATTGCAGTGACCCCTGACCTATTGATGGCACCAGGTCTCCACATGGCCAATGGAGGGAATGAAAGTAATGGACAGTGGCCATATTGCAGTGACCCCTGACCTATTGATGGTACCAGGTCTCCACATGGCCAATGGAGGGAATGAAAGTAATGGACAGTGGCCATATTGCAGTGACCCCTGACCTATTGATGGCACCAGGTCTCCACATGGCCAATGGAGGGAATGAAAGTAATGGACAGTGGCCATATTGCAGTGACCCCTGACCTATTGATGGTACCAGGTCTCCACATGGCCAATGGAGGGAATGAGAGTAATGGACAGTGGCCATATTGCAGTGACCCCTGACCTATTGATGGCACCAGGTATCCATATAGCCAATGGAGGGAATGAAAGTAATGGACAGTGGCCATATTGCAGTGACCCCTGACCTATTGATGGTACCAGGTATCCACATGGCCAATGGAGGGAATGAAAGTAATGGACAGTGGCCATATTGCAGTGACCCCTGACCTATTGATGGCACCAGGTCTCCACATGGCCAATGGAGGGAATGAAAGTAATGGACAGTGGCCATATTGCAGTGACCCCTGACCTATTGATGGTACCAGGTCTCCACATGGCCAATGGAGGGAATGAAAGTAATGGACAGTGGCCATATTGCAGTGACCCCTGACCTATTGATGGCACCAGGTCTCCACATGGCCAATGGAGGGAATGAAAGTAATGGACAGTGGCCATATTGCAGTGACCCCTGACCTATTGATGGCACCAGGTATCCACATGGCCAATGGAGGGAATGAAAGTAATGGACAGTGGCCATATTGCAGTGACCCCTGACCTATTGATGGCACCAGGTATCCACATGGCCAATGGAGGGAATGAAAGTAATGGACAGTGGCCATATTGCAGTGACCCCTGACCTATTGATGGTACCAGGTCTCCACATGGCCAATGGAGGGAATGAGAGTAATGGACAGTGGCCATATTGCAGTGACCCCTGACCTATTGATGGCACCAGGTATCCATATAGCCAATGGAGGGAATGAAAGTAATGGACAGTGGCCATATTGCAGTGACCCCTGACCTATTGATGGCACCAGGTCTCCACATGGCCAATGGAGGGAATGAAAGTAATGGACAGTGGCCATATTGCAGTGACCCCTGACCTATTGATGGTACCAGGTATCCACATGGCCAATGGAGGGAATGAAAGTAATGGACAGTGGCCATATTGCAGTGACCCCTGACCTATTGATGGTACCAGGTATCCACATAGCCAATGGAGGGAATGAAAGTAATGGACAGTGTACCTCAAATGAACCCCTCAAGAAGAACCTTGTGAATGCAGTAACAAAATGTCCTGAGTGAGATATATATTAACCATTTAGAGCTGATATTGTTAAAAAACCTAGGTATCATTTGGTGAAATTGGTTAATTGATTTATATTTTTTACAATATTAAACATTATTTCACTTGTATGAAGTTGATGTCAGGGAAACAAAATGGGCTCCACAGTCGTTGGACACCCTCCACATTTTTGGTGGCACCCAGCGAGAATTTTCCCAATTTTTCTTGGGGTGGACTGGCGTTTGAATTCCTATGGCTTCAACAGACTAAACCATTTTGCATGTCCTAGTGGTGGCAAAGTATGGATAAATTGGTGAAGGCTTTCTGACATTCTATCAAATCATCAAAATTGAGGAGGAATTATTGTCAACAGGCATTGGTTGATTGATTGATTGGTGTTTTACGCCGCGCTCAAGATTATTTCACTTATATGGCGGCGTTGCCAGTTTTATTGTGGGAGGAAACCGGGCTCTATGCCCGGAGGAAACCCGCGACCTTCCGTTGGTAACTGGCAACCATCCCACATAGGTCGTTCGAGTGAAAACCCAGTCAGAAAATTTTCAAATTTTTTTGGACTGAGTGGGAATCGAACCCGCGACCCATTGGTGGAAGGCTGTTCGGATTGAGTGTCCAACGCTCTACCTACTGAGCCACGGAGGCCCCCAGATTACAAAGAAGATTGAATCTTTTTTTTATAGAACAGGCATTGGAACCTACCAGGGGAAGAACAGGTTCTGAAGGGATAGAACTCAGTATGTTTATGTTGGTATCCTTGACTACAGCCACACCCATTTCCTTCAGCACTCCTTGTGTTGCAGCATCCTGTAAACAAATTGATTGATTGATTGATGGTACACTTACATGACTGTACAAATTGATTGATTGATGGTACACTTACATGACTGTACAAATTAATTGATTGATGGTTCACTTACATGACTGTACAAATTGATTGATTGATTGATGGTACACTTACATGACTGTACAAATTGATTGATTGATTGATGGTACACTTACATGACTGTACAAATTGATTGATTGATGGTACACTTACATGACTGTACAAATTGATTGATTCATGGTACACTTACATGACTGTACAAATTGATTGATTGATTGATGGTACACTTACATGACTGTACAAATTGATTGATTGATGGTACACTTACATGACTGTACAAATTGATTGATTGATTGATGGTACACTTACATGACTGTACAAATTGATTGATTGATTGATGGTACACTTACATGACTGTACAAATTGATTGATTGATTGATGGTACACTTACATGACTGTACAAATTGATTGATTGATGGTACACTTACATGACTGTACAAATTGATTGGTTGATTGATGGTACACTTACATGACTGTACAAATTGATTGATTGATGGTACACTTACATGACTGTACAAATTGATTGATTGATTGATGGTACACTTACATGACTGTACAAATTGATTGATTGATTGATGGTACACTTACATGACTGTACAAATTGATTGATTGATGGTACACTTACATGACTGTACAAATTGATTGATTGATGGTACACTTACATGACTGTACAAATTGATTGATTGATGGTACACTTACATGACTGTACAAATTGATTGATGGTACACTTACATGACTGTACAAATTGATTGGTTGATTGATAGTACACTAACATGACTGTACAAATTGATTGATTGATTGATGGTACACTTACATGACTGTACAAATTGATTGATTGATTGATGGTACACTTACATGACTGTACAAATTGATTGATTGATGGTACACTTACATGACTGTACAAATTGATTGGTTGATTGATGGTACACTTACATGACTGTACAAATTGATTGATTGATGGTACACTTACATGACTGTACAAATTGATTGATTGATTGATGGTACACTTACATGACTGTACAAATTGATTGATTGATTGATGGTACACTTACATGACTGTACAAATTGATTGATTGATGGTACACTTACATGACTGTACAAATTGATTGATTGATGGTACACTTACATGACTGTACAAATTGATTGATTGATGGTACACTTACATGACTGTACAAATTGATTGATGGTACACTTACATGACTGTACAAATTGATTGGTTGATTGATAGTACACTAACATGACTGTACAAATTGATTGATTGATTGATGGTACACTTACATGACTGTACAAATTGATTGATTGATTGATGGTACACTTACATGACTGTACAAATTGATTGATTGATGGTACACTTACATGACTGTACAAATTGATTGGTTGATTGATGGTACACTTACATGACTGTACAAATTGATTGATTGATGGTACACTTACATGACTGTACAAATTGATTGATTGATTGATGGTACACTTACATAGCTGTACAAATTGATTGATTGATTGATGGTACACTTACATGACTGTACAAATTGATTGATTGATGGTACACTTACATGACTGTACAAATTGATTGATTGATTGATGGTACACTTACATGACTGTACAAATTGATTGATTGATTGATGGTACACTTACATGACTGTACAAATTGATTGATTGATGGTACACTTACATGACTGTACAAATTGATTGATTGATTGATTGATGGTACACTTACATGACTGTACAAATTGATTGATTGATGGTACACTTACATGACTGTACAAATTGATTGATTGATTGATGGTACACTTACATGACTGTACAAATTGATTGATTGATTGATGGTACACTTACATGACTGTACAAATTGATTGATTGATGGTACACTTACATGACTGTACAAATTGATTGATTGATGGTACACTTACATGACTGTACAAATTGATTGATTGGTGGTACACTTACATGACTGTACAAATTGATTGATTGATTGATGGTACACTTACATGACTGTACAAATTGATTGATTGATGGTACACTTACATGACTGTACAAATTGATTGATTGATTGATGGTACACTTACATGACTGTACAAATTGATTGATTAATGGTACACTTACATGACTGTACAAATTGATTGATTGATTGATTGATGGTACACTTACATGACTGTAAAAATTGATTGATTGATTGATTGATTGATGGTACACTTACATGACTGTACAAATAGATTGATTGATTGATGGTACACTTACATGACTGTACAAATTGACTGATTGATTGATGGTACACTTACATGACTGTACAAATTGATTGATTGATGGTACACTTACATGACTGTACAAATTGATTGATTGATGGTACACTTACATGACTGTACAAATTAATTGATTGATGGTTCACTTACATGACTGTACAAATTGATTGATTGATTGATGGTACACTTACATGACTGTACAAATTGATTGATTGATTGATGGTACACTTACATGACTGTACAAATTGATTGATTGATGGTACACTTACATGACTGTACAAATTGATTGATTCATGGTACACTTACATGACTGTACAAATTGATTGATTGATTGATGGTACACTTACATGACTGTACAAATTGATTGATTGATGGTACACTTACATGACTGTACAAATTGATTGATTGATTGATGGTACACTTACATGACTGTACAAATTGATTGATTGATTGATGGTACACTTACATGACTGTACAAATTGATTGATTGATTGATGGTACACTTACATGACTGTACAAATTGATTGATTGATGGTACACTTACATGACTGTACAAATTGATTGGTTGATTGATGGTACACTTACATGACTGTACAAATTGATTGATTGATGGTACACTTACATGACTGTACAAATTGATTGATTGATTGATGGTACACTTACATGACTGTACAAATTGATTGATTGATTGATGGTACACTTACATGACTGTACAAATTGATTGATTGATTGATGGTACACTTACATGACTGTACAAATTGATTGATTGATGGTACACTTACATGACTGTACAAATTGATTGATTGATGGTACACTTACATGACTGTACAAATTGATTGATGGTACACTTACATGACTGTACAAATTGATTGGTTGATTGATAGTACACTAACATGACTGTACAAATTGATTGATTGATTGATGGTACACTTACATGACTGTACAAATTGATTGATTGATTGATGGTACACTTACATGACTGTACAAATTGATTGATTGATGGTACACTTACATGACTGTACAAATTGATTGGTTGATTGATGGTACACTTACATGACTGTACAAATTGATTGATTGATGGTACACTTACATGACTGTACAAATTGATTGATTGATTGATGGTACACTTACATAGCTGTACAAATTGATTGATTGATTGATGGTACACTTACATGACTGTACAAATTGATTGATTGATGGTACACTTACATGACTGTACAAATTGATTGATTGATTGATGGTACACTTACATGACTGTACAAATTGATTGATTGATTGATGGTACACTTACATGACTGTACAAATTGATTGATTGATTGATGGTACACTTACATGACTGTACAAATTGATTGATTGATTGATGGTACACTTACATGACTGTACAAATTGATTGATTGATTGATGGTACACTTACATGACTGTACAAATTGATTGATTGATTGATGGTACACTTACATGACTGTACAAATTGATTGATTGATTGATGGTACACTTACATGACTGTACAAATTGATTGATTGATTGATGGTACACTTACATGACTGTACAAATTGATTGATTGATTGATGGTACACTTACATGACTGTACAAATTGATTGATTGATGGTACACTTACATGACTGTACAAATTGATTGATTGATTGATGGTACACTTACATGACTGTACAAATTGATTGATTGATTGATGGTACACTTACATGACTGTACAAATTGATTGATTGATTGATGGTACACTTACATGACTGTACAAATTGATTGATTGATTGATTGATGGTACACTTACATGACTGTACAAATTGATTGATTGATTGATGGTACACTTACATGACCGTACAAATTGATTGATTGATGGATGGTACACTTACATGACTGTACAAATTGATTGATTGATTGATGGTACACTTACATGACTGTACAAATTGATTGATGGTACACTTACATGACTGTACAAATTGATTGATTGATTGATGGTAAACTTACATGACTGTACAAATTGATTGATTGATTGATGGTACACTTACATGACTGTACAAATTGATTGATTGATGGTACACTTACATGACTGTACAAATTGATTGGTTGATTGATGGTACACTTACATGACTGTACAAATTGATTGATTGATTGATTGATTGATGGTACACTTACATGACTGTACAAATTGATTGATTGATTGATGGTACACTTACATGACTGTACAAATTGATTGATTGATGGTAAACTTACATGACTGTACAAATTGATTGATTGATTGATGGTACACTTACATGACTGTACAAATTGATTGATTGATTGATGGTACACTTACATGACTGTACAAATTGATTGATTGATTGATGGTACACTTACATGACTGTACAAATTGATTGATTGATTGATGGTACACTTACATGACTGTACAAATTGATTGATTGATGGTACACTTACATGACTGTACAAATTGATTGATTGATGGTACACTTACATGACTGTACAAATTGATTGATTGGTGGTACACTTACATGACTGTACAAATTGATTGATTGATTGATGGTACACTTACATGACTGTACAAATTGATTGATTGATGGTACACTTACATGACTGTACAAATTGATTGATTGATTGATGGTACACTTACATGACTGTACAAATTGATTGATTAATGGTACACTTACATGACTGTACAAATTGATTGATTGATTGATTGATGGTACACTTACATGACTGTACAAATTGATTGATTGATTGATTGATTGATGGTACACTTACATGACTGTACAAATTGATTGATTGATTGATTGATTGATGGTACACTTACATGACTGTACAAATTGACTGATTGATTGATGGTACACTTACATGACTGTACAAATTGATTGATTGATGGTACACTTACATGACTGTACAAATTGATTGATTGATTGATGGTACACTTACATGACTGTACAAATTGATTGATTGATGGTACACTTACATGACTGTACAAATTGATTGATTGATGGTACACTTACATGACTGTACAAATTGATTGATTGATTGATGGTACACTAACATGACTGTACAAATTGATTGATTGATTGATTGATTGATGGTACACTTACATGACTGTACAAATTGATTGATTGATTGATGGTACACTTACATGACTGTACAAATTGATTGATTGATGGTACACTTACATGACTGTACAAATTGATTGATTGATGGTACACTTACATGACTGTACAAATTGATTGATTGGTGGTACACTTACATGACTGTACAAATTGATTGATTGATTGATTGATTGATTGATTGATGGTACACTTACATGACTGTACAAATTGATTGATTGATTGATTGATGGTACACTTACATGACTGTACAAATTGATTGATTGATTGATGGTACACTTACATGACTGTACAAATTGATTGATTGATGGTACACTTACATGACTGTACAAATTGATTGATTGATGGTACACTTACATGACTGTACAAATTGATTGATTGATGGTACACTTACATGACTGTACAAATTGATTGATTGATTGATGGTACACTTACATGACTGTACAAATTGATTGATTGATGGTACACTTACATGACTGTACAAATTGATTGATTGATGGTACACTTACATGACTGTACAAATTGATTGATTGATGGTGCACTTACATGACTGTACAAATTGATTGGTTGATTGATGGTACACTTACATGACTGTACAAATTGATTGATTGATTGATGGTACACTTACATGACTGTACAAATTGATTGATTGATTGATGGTACACTTACATGACTGTACAAATTGATTGATTGATGGTACAATGTACACTCACATGACTGTACAAATTGATTGATTGATGGTACACTTACATGACTGTACAAATTGATTGATTGATGGTACAATGTACACTCACATGACTGTACAAATTGATTGATTGGTGGTACACTTACATGACTGTACAAATTGATTGATTGATGGTACACTTACATGACTGTACAAATTGATTGATTGATTGATGGTACACTTACATGACTGTACAAATTGATTGATTGATGGTACACTTACATGACTGTACAAATTGATTGATTGATGGTACACTTACATGACTGTACAAATTGATTGATTGATGGTGCACTTACATGACTGTACAAATTGATTGGTTGATTGATGGTACACTTACATGACTGATTGATTGATTGATTGATGGTACACTTACATGACTGTACAAATTGATTGATTGGTTGATGGTACACTTACATGACTGTACAAATTGATTGATTGATGGTGCACTTACATGACTGTACAAATTGATTGGTTGATTGATGGTACACTTACATGACTGTACAAATTGATTGATTGATTGACGGTACACTTACATGACTGTACAAATTGATTGATTGATTGATGGTACACTTACATGACTGTACAAATTGATTGATTGATGGTACACTTACATGACTGTGTTGCCAGGTTTAGTGAGGGAGGATATCAGGAGTAAAGTCTGAACCTCCGGTGAGTAACTGGTAACTCTTCCACATATGAACATCACTCAGAAATTACTCAATGTGTATTTGATCTGAGTGGGATTTAAGCCCACACAACATGGATGAAAGGCCTGTGTTGGCTAAGGACTATCAATGTGCCGACTGAGCCACGGAAGCCCCAGTGTGGGTTTGGAGTACAACCCATTCAATCATTACCAAGGCTTAACTGTCTTCTACACCGTAGTTCATTTATTAAAACTCAAATTAAATTCAAATTAACAAAAATTCCCCTCAATAAATAAATAGGTAAAGCAATGTTTATTTGTTTCACCAGTGGCGTCGCATACTTTAAGGTTTTTAGTTTTTGTGGAAAAAAACCTACTTACCTCTAAATTTATTGAGCTTTTCTTCATAAGTTCTTTTGCTTGGTCCATGGTAACTATGGCAATGCCCTTTGGCCCTGAACCACCTCCCTTGTCCAGCTTTATAAGAGAAGTTATCTCATTGGATAGAACACCGATCTTGTCTGGTTTGACCACAAAACCTTCAGTGTTCACAGACGTCAGCGTCATCATAGTTCCCTGTGTGAAAAATGTATGAAATCACGAAAACGATAATCGCGGATATGACTGGTTCTCAGTGACCACTCAAATAATAGTTGTCAGAAACCAGACTGAGTGAAATCAAATTCTGCAATGTTTTATCAAACATTATTGTTATTAATCAACAGCATTTTAAAATAAAACAAAAAAAAACAGAAAATTTGAACTTACCACAATGTTTGCCAATTGGAGGGCTTTCTTTATCTGTGGTTTTGAAGACAGACTTTTAGGCCAGTTTCCTGATTGGATAGATTTGATAGCTGTTTCCATGGAAATGAGACTGGCTGGGAGGAGTTTGGGTAAATTATCAATGGCCGCCACTAAATCACTACTGAGTTCACCATATTCTGGATAAAGTTGTTTCAGTTGGGAATCTCTTAGTTCTTGTAACAAGTTCACGATTTTCTCTTTATCCTAGTAATAAAAACCCAGACATATTGCGTATATAGAAATTGATATAAATACCAGAAAATCCTAGCAAAAATAAACCAAGCTTCAATATGATACCCCATTGAGACCAGTTATTCTTCTATGTTACAGCAGACATACAAATGTATTGGTGTTAATAGAAATAAAAGAAAATCTAGCCCATGCCATAATCCTTAATTTCCCAATGGGAATCGTTAGTCTGTATATTGAGGGCTGGATAGTCAATATCTAGCATGGTTGTGTGAAAGTTATATGAGATGATTGACAGATATACTCAAGGTCCGCCTCCATACGCCTCTAAAACCTGGTTTTCCCCCTCCCTCCTCCCCCCCCCCCTAAAAAAAGCTAAGAAAACCGGCATGTAAATTAAAGAATTTTGAGCTCGATATGAAACTCGAAAAAATCAATCCATTTATAATGAATTTATTTTAGGAGTAAAAGCCACAAAGATAATTGTCATTACTTTATCAAAGCACACTTGTAGAGATAATATTGATTATTATCATGCATACATGGACTGGCGATATTGATGTTCAACCAAACAGCCACTCTCACAATAAATATCCGTATCAGATTCACATGATAACAAATAATATACAGATGGCCTTGGGCATTATCAATCATTCAATCAATCAATGAATGTAACTGACCTCAGTTTTAGATGGGTTGAACTCTAGGGTTACCATTCTGTTTCTGGTTGTCTCCAAACTGTCCACTAACTGTTTACTTCTCTTTAACTCACAATGGTTTTGGAAGGTCAGATTTTCCAATTTGCTGTAAGAAAAAACACACATATCAACTTACATGTGCAAAATGTACCAACATTTCTTTCATAAAAAAAATAAACAATTCTTTGACGTTATCAACTGACAGACATTCTGCTAATGTTAAAACGAATCCAATAAAATTGATCATGTGACACAGGCAACATAATAAAAAACATTTTGTAACATATAACTTGGGTAAAAAGCAAGATTCTCTGTTTCAGCAATAGTTAAAATGCACCACTGAAACAATGGCCTATGGAGGGGCAGAGAGAATGTCCTAAAATAGGTTATATATGCTAACCTGGGCACAGGGAATGTCACAACATAGGTTATATATGCTAACCTGGGCAGAGAGAATGTCCTAAAATAGGTTATATATGCTCACCTGGGCAGACAGAATGTCCTAAAATAGGTTATATATGCTCACCTGGGCAGAGAGAATGTCCTAAAATAGGTTATATATGCTCACCTGGGCAGAGAGAATGTCCTAAAATAGGTTATATATGCTCACCTGTCCGTTTTGAGAACTTCTATGTCTTTTTTAAGTCGTGAAATAGTTGCCAGAAGATAGTCCAATATTCCTAACTGTACAGAGTTCACTGACGTCCCCAACAACAGAAACACTGGTGTCTGAACCTTGGAACAAAGTACATTGAACATTGTTAGTAATGGACGAAGTCCTTGCATGATTTAGGTTTAACTTGTTACGCTTTTCAACCTAGAAGGTATTGTCTTATGCCAGTGTGTTTAAAGTGGTATGAGTTAAAAACTAAAGGATTGATATTGAAATAAAACACATTGGTATACCCAGAGAACGGCAAGAAGTGAAGATATGTGCTGACAGCAGACAAAATTACAAATAGACCGGATGCATCATTTCATTTTAGGGGCTGTGTTGCTTAAAAAAAATACCTGTATATCTCGCATTTGGTATCATGGGAGAGCTCTTGTACTTCTTGATGCAAGTGACAAACAATTAACTAATTCTGTTTCAACTAAATGTTCGCTGTATTTGGCAGGTCATGTTACTTTAACATAGGTACCTTCAGTAATATATTTTCAAGAAATCGCTCCAAGCACCTCTCAATTATTAAGTATTAAATCTTTTGATTGTGGTTTGTAAATCTTTTATGTTTAATGTGACAATCTACAGATCGTTACGATTGCTATTGTTTATTCTGTGGATTTACCAGTGTGTTTTCAAAATTTTATTCTGTAGATTTACCAGTGTGTTTACAAAATTCTATTTGGTGTGTTTACAAAACTCTATTCTGTGAATTTACCAGTGTGTTTACAAAATTCTATTCTGTGGATTTACCAGTGTGTTTACAAAATTCTATTCTGTGAATTTACCAGTGTGTTTACAAAACTCTATTCTGTAGATTTACCAGTGTGTTTACAAAACTCTATTCTGTGGATTTACCAGTGTGTTTACAAAGTTCTATTCAGTGTGTTTACAAAATTCTATTCTGTGGATTTACCAGTGTGTTTACAAAACTCTATTCTGTGGATTTACCAGTGTGTTTACAAAATTCTATTCTGTGGATTTACCAGTGTGTTTACAAAGTTCTATTCTGTGGATTTACCAGTGTGTTTACAAAGTTCTATTCAGTGTGTTTACAAAATTCTATTCTGTGGATTTACCAGTGTGTTTACAAAACTCTATTCTGTGGATTTACCAGTGTGTTTACAAAATTCTATTTTGTGGATTTACCAGTGTGTTTACAAAGTTCTATTCTGTGGATTTACCAGTGTGTTTTCTAAATGCAGATTAAAAATTATAACCAAAACCTTCTCTTGCTTTCCCTTGTGAATCCTTGAATGAAAACATAAAGTGACATTTAATTGTGCCCATAGACCATGTTGTTCACAATTCACCCATTTATATCTAATTTTTTTCAAGATATTGCGGTTACATTATATGAATTAAACTGTGATATAAAATGTTTATAGTGGCTGATTTGTGCCATTTCGCTTTCTCGCTACGAAAATTAGGAGGCGAAAACACGAGAATACGAATTTAAAATAAAATATCGCTGTAAGAATGCAAAAACACGAAATAAAACTAAAATTTCGGCGCGAAAATGCAAAAGCACAATAACAAATATAATCTCGCCGCAAGAATGTGAAAATTCGAGAATTAGCAAAAAGTGCTTTATTTATGCCATTTCTTGTTTTCGAGTTCTCGCCGCGAGAACGCGAAATCATTTTTTCAATCTCACAGCAGGAACAAGAAATAAATTAAAATCTTGCCGCGAGAATGCGAAAACAAGAAATAATGAAACAGCGCTCTTTTTGTGCCGCTATAATCTTGCCGCGAGAACACGAAAACAAGAAAACGAAAGTAACTTGGCTTGCACGCATATTGTCTACACTTCCGCATAAACGTATGAACTCTTACCTTTGCAGTGATATGCACGATTGTCTGAGATAGAGAAGATATCAAACTGTTTGTGTCTTCCTTGGCTGCGTTAAATGTGAGCACATAGACAGTACGCTCTGTCAGTAGCCAGGGCTCGGTGAAACTTCCCTGAAAACAAGTGAGCCAGTAAGATACATTTGTTGTGTTGGAAATGTTTAACATAATACAAACACGGCAGCTTGGATCATCATATATTGTCTGATATCAATAGAATGCAGCAAACAGTTGGAATATTTACTATTTAAGTCAAAATATGGGGACAAAATCTCAAAAATATAAGAAACATGCACCCCCCCCCCCTCCCCAACACCCCTGAAAGGCCAGGAAGGCCATTTGCAATACATATTTCTCCCTACTTGTTGTGTCAGCATGGTTTAAGAAATGCCCCCGGCCAGAAAAACATGGTTTAAGCAATGCCCCCGGCCAGACAAACATGGTTTAAGCAATGCCCCCGGCCAGACAAACATGGTTTAAGCAATGCCCCCGGCCAGACAAAAATTGCTGATTTTTCACAATCAGCAGAGTGAGTAAATAAAAACCATACCGGGTTTTATTTCTACCATGTATATGTGATTTGGTTGTACAAGATAAGAACTCTGAGAGTGGTTCAACCAGACACTGACGTGACACAAGCTGCAAGGTTGACCCTATTCCCAACACATGCAATAGACCAATGAAAACTTAATAGATCAGAGGCTCGTTTCACAAAGCAGTCGCATCGCAAATGACGCATAGTTGCCAATGGATTTCATAGTGAAGAGATACGACGTCATGGCAACTGCGATTGATCGCACTCTGCGACGGCTTCGTGAAATAGCCCCCTGATGTAAAATTAAACAAGGGATTTGTTGAAAAAGGTTACCAGTGTATGGAAGAATTAAGCAGTGAATGTATATTAAGGTGCAAAATGAGCAATTGAAAATAAATCCAATTTCTAACTTTGAGGAAAACAATGAATGTGTTAAAAAGCCATATAGATAACAGTTGAATTCTGAAGTGATCAAATTAACCTTACCTCAGATGCCTGGATCATATTACACACTGATCCATCCTTCAACTTCATAGCAGCATATTTTAGCGGACTATGTACTGTACTTTCTTCGTTGTTGAGGTAACCAATCAAATCCCAGTATGACAGCTTACCCATAAGGCAAATTGATGCTCTGAATGTTAACAACGGTTTCATCTTCAATGTACCTAAAGAAATCAAAGTAGTTCAATTTATGAAAATAAAAAAAAACAGAACACATACTTGTGGATTGTTGTTATGTTGGATTGATGTAAACATTAAAAAAATAAAATAAATTTTTGAAAAATAAGTTGCCATAACTAAACCACCTATGATTGGCAATTAAGGTCTAAATCCACTCAGAAATCGTTCAATCTTTATTTTGTCTGATTTCATCATGCTCTCCAATGATGTAAGGTTTGTGTTGGACTGAGGGACTATCACTCTAACCGACTGAGCCACCAAGGCTCCGGGCAGCATTGGAATGTTCCCCAACTGTGGAAAGTCTGTGTTGGACTGAGGGACTATTACTGTAACCGACTGAGCCACCAAGGCTCCGGGCAGCATTGGAATGTTCCCCAACTGTGGAAGGTCTGTGTTGGACTGAGGGACTATTACTGTAACCGGCTGAGCCACCAAGGCTCCGGGCAGCATTGGAATGTTCCCCAACTGTGGAAGGTCTGTGTTGGACTGAGGGACTATTACTCTAACCGACTGAGCCACCAAGGCTCCGGGCAGCATTGGAATGTTCCCCAACTGTGGAAGGTCTGTGTTGGACTGAGGGACTATTACTGTAACCGACTGAGCCACCAAGGCTCAGGGCAGCATTGGAATGTTCCCCAACTGTGGAAGGTCTGTGTTGGACTGAGGGACTATTACTCTAACCGACTGAGCCACCAAGGCTCAGGGCAGCATTGGAATGTTCCCCAACTGTGGAAGGTCTGTGTTGGACTGAGGGACTATTACTGTAACCGACTGAGCCACCAAGGCTCCGGGCAGCATTGGAATGTTCCCCAACTGTGGAAGGTCTGTGTTGGACTGAGGGACTATTACTCTAACCGACTGAGCCACCAAGGCTCAGGGCAGCATTGGAATGTTCCCCAACTGTGGAAGGTCTGTGTTGGACTGAGGGACTATTACTGTAACCGACTGAGCCACCAAGGCTCCGGGCAGCATTGGAATGTTCCCCAACTGTGGAAGGTCTGTGTTGGACTGAGGGACTATTACTGTAACCGACTGAGCCACCAAGGCTCCGGGCAGCATTGGAATGTTCCCCAACTGTGGAAGGTCTGTGTTGGACTGAGGGACTATTACTGTAACCGACTGAGCCACCAAGGCTCCGGGCAGCATTGGAATGTTCCCCAACTGTGGAAGGTCTGTGTTGGACTGAGGGACTATTACTGTAACCGACTGAGCCACCAAGGCTCCGGGCAGCATTGGAATGTTCCCCAACTGTGGAAGGTCTGTGTTGGACTGAGGGACTATTACTGTAACCGACTGAGCCACCAAGGCTCCGGGCAGCATTGGAATGTTCCCCAACTGTGGAAGGTCTGTGTTGGACTGAGGGACTATTACTCTAACCGACTGAGCCACCAAGGCTCAGGGCAGCATTGGAATGTTCCCCAACTGTGGAAGGTCTGTGTTGGACTGAGGGACTATTACTCTAACCGACTGAGCCACCAAGGCTCCGGGCAGCATTGGAATGTTCCCCAACTGTGGAAGGTCTGTGTTGGACTGAGGGACTATTACTCTAACCGACTGAGCCACCAAGGCTCAGGGCAGCATTGGAATGTTCCCCAACTGTGGAAGGTCTGTGTTGGACTGAGGGACTATTACTGTAACCGACTGAGCCACCAAGGCTCCGGGCAGCATTGGAATGTTCCCCAACTGTGGAAGGTCTGTGTTGGACTGAGGGACTATCACTCTAACCGACTGAGCCACCAAGGCTCCGGGCAGCATTAGAATGTTCCCCAAACGATGGAAGGTCTGTGTTGGACTGTGGGACTATTACTGTAACCGACTGAGCCACCAAGGCTCCGGGCAGCATTGGAATGTTCCCCAACTGTGGAAGGTCTGTGTTGGACTGAGGGACTATTACTGTAACCGACTGAGCCACCAAGGCTCAGGGCAGCATTGGCATGTTCCCCAACTGTGGAAGGTCTGTGTTGGACTGAGGGACTATTACTGTAACCGACTGAGCCACCAAGGCTCCGGGCAGCATTGGAATGTTCCCCAACTGTGGAAGGTCTGTGTTGGACTGAGGGACTATTACTCTAACCGACTGAGCCACCAAGGCTCAGGGCAGCATTGGAATGTTCCCCAACTGTGGAAGGTCTGTGTTGGACTGAGGGACTATTACTGTAACCGACTGAGCCACCAAGGCTCCGGGCAGCATTGGAATGTTCCCCAACTGTGGAAGGTCTGTGTTGGACTGAGGGACTATTACTGTAACCGACTGAGCCACCAAGGCTCCGGGCAGCATTGGAATGTTCCCCAACTGTGGAAGGTCTGTGTTGGACTGAGGGACTATTACTGTAACCGACTGAGCCACCAAGGCTCCGGGCAGCATTGGAATGTTCCCCAACTGTGGAAGGTCTGTGTTGGACTGAGGGACTATTACTCTAACCGACTGAGCCACCAAGGCTCCGGGCAGCATTGGAATGTTCCCCAACTGTGGAAGGTCTGTGTTGGACTGAGGGACTATTACTGTAACCGACTGAGCCACCAAGGCTCCGGGCAGCATTGGAATGTTCCCCAACTGTGGAAAGTCTGTGTTGGACTGAGGGACTATTACTGTAACCGACTGAGCCACCAAGGCTCCGGGCAGCATTGGAATGTTCCCCAACTGTGGAAGGTCTGTGTTGGACTGAGGGACTATCACTCTAACCGACTGAGCCACCAAGGCTCCGGGCAGCATTGGAATGTTCCCCAACTGTGGAAAGTCTGTGTTGGACTGAGGGACTATTACTGTAACCGACTGAGCCACCAAGGCTCCGGGCAGCATTGGAATGTTCCCCAACTGTGGAAGGTCTGTGTTGGACTGAGGGACTATTACTCTAACCGACTGAGCCACCAAGGCTCCGGGCAGCATTGGAATGTTCCCCAACTGTGGAAGGTCTGTGTTGGACTGAGGGACTATTACTGTAACCAACTGAGCCACCAAGGCTCCGGGCAGCATTGGAATGTTCCCCAACTGTGGAAGGTCTGTGTTGGACTGAGGGACTATTACTCTAACCGACTGAGCCACCAAGGCTCAGGTCAGCATTGGAATGTTCCCCAACTGTGGAAGGTCTGTGTTGGACTGAGGGACTATTACTCTAACCGACTGAGCCACCAAGGCTCCGGGCAGCATTGGAATGTTCCCCAACTGTGGAAGGTCTGTGTTGGACTGAGGGACTATTACTCTAACCGACTGAGCCACCAAGGCTCGGGCAGCATTGGAATGTTCCGCAACGATGGAATGTCTGAGCTGGACTGAGGGACTATTACTCTAACCGACTGAACCACCAAGGCTCCGGGCAGCATTGTAATGTTCCCGAACAGTGCAATTTTCTTACTTGATGATATTCCGTAAATATCTTAAATTAAAATATACATAGAATGTCAAAAAATATAAACACTCAAAACTTAAACTTTTTCAAAAGCAGAAGTTTTTTTTTTTTTTTGCACCTTTAGATTGTTGCCATTTGTCAAGGTCGGAGGACGAAGGTGAAATCAAAGGACATCCTGTCAAGGTCAAGGTCACAGGAGCCATCGAAGGAGGAATAATGGAGATATTTGTTGCCACAGCCGATACCACTCTTAGAGTTTTCTTCTTCTGCTCGAGAAACTTCAGAGATTTATTGGTTACGTTTTCACAACCATCTAAAATAACCTAAATAGGAAATAAAAAAATCTCATGTTAGGAATCGGCAGCATTTTTTAATCAATTATTTTACATTTTGGAAAACATTTTCACAAATATAATCATAGGTATTATTATAAATAATTATCAGTGAATTTCCGACACAATCTTTTTTAGCGTTGGGTGCAGATGAGGGTGGAGGGGTAAAGGTAAAAAAAACGTTGGTTTTACTTTATATTTTTTTAGTTCCATTGATGAGTTTAACATGATACAAAAGTTAACTCGAAAATTGATAACTTTATAATAGCTCAATATTTGATTGATTGATGTTGAACTCCGTACTCCAGATAATTTCACTTATATGGGGGCCTTGCCAGGATGATGGAAGGTCTGGGGGACTATCCCTCTGCCAACTAAGCAACCAAGGCCCCTTAATATTTCCAATTGCAACAACATGTATTACATTTCTGAAAAACAAAACACTAAATATCGAGTCATTATTAAAAGTTGACAAGTATTTTTCAGCCAAAATACACATTTTTGGACATAGTGTGTATCCACAAGAGTATATCTAACACAGAGTAGATGTAAATACCTCAGTAACGTTCGGGAAACATGACATCATCCAGTCAACACCTTGATCTGTCACATGACTACACCCACTTAAATTCACTTTAGTCACCTGATCAGTAAACTTTGTTGATACGGACATTTGAATTTTGACAAAGACCACGTCTGTAAACTGTTCAATGCCTGTAAAGTTTAACTCATTGTCTGATATTGTAGAATGTACCGGCTGTAATGTTTGCTAAAAAGAAACAAAGACATTCTGATTAAAATCCACTTTACTTGAATACTCACACGAAGCCCTCTAAAACATTTTAATTTTTTTTTAATTTTAAAGCTATATTTGCTTGATATTTGGATGTTTGGTTCCAATCAATGATTACACACAAACAAAAATAATGAAAACAAAAAACATATCAGCATTGTATGAAAAAAGTTAAAGCAATATTAAGATATGTAAAAAAACCTGCTTACTGCAATACGATGCAAAGGGTAGACATTAGGACTGTCAAAATCATCAAATAACTTTTTCCTGTCCCAAGTAACGGTCTTTCTATTCAGTTTGGAAGAGGGTTTCTTCCCTTCAACTGAGCTTGGTTTGGCTGAAGGTCTCTCCACATTTTCCACTGATACAGTTTGGAAGAAGTCACTGCTGTTCATACTGTGTAAATTGCTTGCTTGTTTCCGAACGGTTTGTCTGAAAAAAAAAATAAGAAGTTTTCTGAATTGACTGATTCATTAAACTGAGGGCCAACTCACGGCCATAGCCTTTCAGACATTCGGTAAGAAAGCCAATTTACACGAGCTTACTACAAATAAAACCACTAAAATTAATCAGATAACACATCATACATGCCCAGTTTGGTTTATTGGATTACGCTCACTTTAGGCCCTTTTGTCTGTGATTTATTCTCTAAAATTTTATTATGAATTGTAGTCTGTTGTGAAAACATCCAGATACTGAAACTAGAGAAACAACTGATTACTCTCTCTTTCATAGCAAACAGAGGTGCCAAATAAAAGCTCAGAAACAAATACTTTTGATATATAAAATTATAGTCAGAAAGTAAACTTACAAACTCTCTTCCATTTGTGCTTCACTCAGAAGGGGGGCAGCCACCTTGGTCTTTTTGCTTTTCTTCATGGTGATTTTCTGTAAATAAAACATAACACACATACTGTATTAAAATATTCGATATGGATGAACTCAGTAAACTGATTTAAGAACCGTATTATATGTTTTAGTTGATAGAATATAAATATATTATTTATATTGCACTATTTAGAATATTTTTCATTTTTATTTGGGGGGGGGGGGGGGCGTGGTTGGGGGAGGGGGTGTAAAGGGGGGGGGGGGGGTGAAGGGGGGTGGCGTTGCTTAAATTAGGAGAAAATCTTACACTGGTGATTCTTATATATTACACTTTTCAACGCAATGCACTTTCTATCTCTTCGAGGCCAGCCCGTTATACGATATCTTTTAATAAAATATACTACCGGTAATATAATTTAGAAATAAGTCTACAGGTATAGTTGAAATGTTTTTAAATTTAATTTAATAGTCTTTAGTTAAACTGATTAGGATAACAAATGAATAAAACTGGTTAACTGTGCTCACTTCTTCTCTCTGCTTATGCGGGAAGTTATGGTCTAATTACATAACATGCAGGGACTGATCCAGGGAAAATTTGGGCATACCATTTCGGTTCAAAATGTTCCAACAATAAGACAAAAACAACATCTCTGGCCAAAATATCAGCATTAAATGCTATTTTGACATTAAAATCTGTTGGTTAGAATTTGGGCGGATTTTTTGCTTGTCAGTTTGGGCGCCCACACCTGTATACAGGTATCAAAATGTCTCTGGATCAGTCTATGCATGTCTACAACATAAACATGTAGCTTAACAATAGCATATATGATACAGTAATGAATAATATACATGTAGTATAAATAGTATAGTAATCAGGTAATATACTAACATGCGACGTGTAACTGTGAGGTGAAAACGTCAACTCCGGTTCACCTTTCGGATGCAGGGAACGTACATTAAGAAACCTGAACGCTTTTTGCGTTTAAAAAAGTCCTAAATCTAATTCTCGTGGCAAAATTGAAAGAACTTTTACCCTAGAATTGTGGAAAACGGCCCCAGATCCAAACTACATGTTCCCTGGAAACGATCGATCATAAAGTGCGTCCTTAGTGCTCGCTCATATTTCTACCTCCACTGAGTGAAGAGCTACAAATTCAAACACGTTTGAATAGTTATGTCCCTTTGTCCTAAATAGTGTACAGGTGTGAAAAAAACACAAAAGACCTACAAGATTAAACACTAACTGTTAATTGCATCCATAGGTCAAGATAACTACCCGTGAAAGAAGTCTAATGATTAGTGTTACGAGACAAAATAATAGTAAAAAGAAGAAACAACAGTCCAGCAGATTTTCAATCTAAAATTAGAAGTTAGGCCTACCCTAGTCCTAAAGTCCGTCTATCTTAGCCAGGTCTACAGGAGATCTCGCCAGAATGCGATTGGCAGATTTTATGTACACATTTTGGTCTATATTAAAAAAAACTAACAGAGTAACTTATTTACAGGCAAATATTATACAAACACGGGAAAGAAAATTATATATCAAAATGACTTACTCTTACCATGCATGAAGTGACAGTTCCGATTTAAAAATCCTAAATCCGATCGAGAACATAAAGTTCACTGGTAGGCCTATTTATCAGCATTCATCCGATGATTACGAATGGAAATATTCACAGAAGAAATCTTAAAACACACTGGTAAATCCACAGAATAGAAACTTCATAGAATTTACAAACCACAGAAATGACTGTGTCACGGACAAGTTTGAGCAAGCCGAAGAACATAGGCTAGCTATTACATCCAAATTATACAACTTTTTATATTTAAGAACAATAAAATACACTGGCAAAGGGAACATCTTGTCTTTGTAGCTTACTGAGTTCAGTTGGAAACTGACTGCCGAAACACCAAAAGAACGTCTTTAAATAGATTATCAGAAATTCCACAACACTCGGCTAAAGTCCTTCAATGAACCAAATCACGTATTCCATCAACGTAATTATATTACCTACATAGGCTACTAATCAATGACTCAATTACTCAATCTGCGAGAACACCCGTGAAAGTGAAAATATATATCAACCAACATACCAATCAATCAATCAACCAACCAATAAATCACTTCACCGAGCATTTGCGTCCTAATAAATGGCAACCGTGAAAGTCAAATCATACCATCCAATCAATCCTTCACTTCACAAAACCCCCCACCCGATCTTACCATCACCGCAAACAATCGATCAATCAATACAAATCAATCCACCAATCAACAGATCAATCCAACAACTAATTAATAAATCGGTAACTGTCAAAGAATAATATCTATACATAATTCTACTCACCAAGGCTAAGCTCCTGTCAGTCGTCAACCAATGAACTATCATAGGTTTGGTTTGTTACAACAATTTATGGGGTATTTATAAAGGTCTAAATGATATACCTCTTTTTAACACAATTAGAGACTTGTCTCCATGGTTTTTTTAGACAAGAAGATTTTCCCTGTGCCCTTGTGTTTTAGTGTTCATATATATATATATACATATGTTTTTATTTGTGCCAATAAAGAGCGGAGATTCTGGATTGGAATTCCTAACCCTAACATTGAGCTACTAAAACAGTATTTCCAAACCTCTCTAACATCAGGCGAATTTCATCTTCAGGAAAACCCTCAATTCAAACACATTGAATGTCTACCTCGTTGTTAATATTCAGACAATCACAGTATTGGTCGCTACCGAGTAGACTTCCAACTTATTAAATAACGAAGGCCTTTACTTTAGCGAGTTAGAAACCCTCATCAGAACCCATCTTCGGCTGTCTTGGATTTGGGCCCGGGATACCGTTCTTGGTTTGGGATTAGCCAAACTAGTTCCATGGGTCCTCAATCCAACAATCAACCAATCCAACAATCAACCAATCCAACAATCAACCAATCCAACAATCGACCAATCCAATAATCAACCAATCCAACAATCAACCAATCCAACAATCAACCAATCCAACAATCAACCAATCCAACATCAACCAATCCAATAATCAACCAAACCAACATCAACCAATCCAACAATCAACCAATTCAACATCAAGCAATCAAATAATTAGCCAATCTAATAATTGACCAATACAACAATCAACCAATCCAATAATTAACCAAACCAACAATACAAACCTATCCAACAATCAACCAATCCAATAATCAACCAAACCAACATCAACCAAACCAACACCAACCAAACCAACAATACAAACCAAATCAACATCAACCAATCCAATAATCAGCCAATCCAATAATCGACCAATCCAATAATCAACCAATCCAATAATCAACCAATCCAGCAATCAACCAATCCAATAATCAACTAATCCAGCAATCAACTAATCCAGCAATCAACCAATCCAACAATCAACCAATCCAATAATCAACCAATCCAATAATCAGCCAATCCAATAATCTACCAATCCAACAATCAACCAATCCAATAATGCCAAATAATCCAACAATCAACCAATCCAACAATCAACCAATCCAATAATCAACCAATCCAACAATCAACCAATCCAATAATCAACCAATCCAATAATCAACCAATCCAATAATCAACCAATCCAGCAATCAACCAATCCAATAATCAACCAATCCAACAATCAACCAATCCAATAATCGACCAATCCAATAATCAACCAATCCAATAATCAACCAATCCAGCAATCAACCAATCCAGCAATCAACCAATTCAACAATCAACCAATCCAATAATCAACCAATCCAATAATCAACCAATCCAGCAATCAACCAATTCAACAATCAACCAATCCAGCAATCAACCAATCCAACAATACAAACCAAAAATCAACCAATCCAACAATATAAACCAATCCAACAATACAAACCAATCCAATAATCAACCAATCCAAAAATCGACCAATCCAATAATCGACCAATCCAATAATTAACCAATCTAATAAGCAACCAATCCAATAATTGACCAATCAAACAATTCAATAACCAGCCAATCCAAAAAAAACCCAATCCAACATCAACCAGTCCAACAATAAATCAACCAATCCAACAATAAATCAACCAATCCATGAATAAATCAAACAATCCAATAATCAGTCAGTCCAATAATAAATCAACTAATCAAACAATCATCCAATCCACCAATCAGCCAATCCGACAATCAACCAACCCAACAATCAAACAATCCGACAATCAGCAAATCAATCGAATCAATGGCTCTGAAAACAAAGGGAGGTAATCATGTGGGCACGATTGGCGCCCAACACTCTGCCGACTGAGCCACTTCCAATTATCCCTTAATCAACAAACCAATTAATCAATTAACTAATCCATCAACTACCCCAGCAATCAATTAACCAATCCATCAAGGAACCGATCAATCAATTCATTTCATTTCATTTTATTAACCACTCAATAATTACATAAAGAAATTTATGTACAATCAATAGAGAATGTGGCGGGAATAAAGCTCTAATGGCTTGTTCTATTCCGTTAACAAAAGTTACAATATATCAATTAATACGTTCAATCAATCAGCCAGTTCAACAATATAAGCTAAACCAATCCACAATTAATCACGTTAGCGGCTACCGAGCCTCATTGTGTAAAGTGGTAATTCGTATGAACTAGGGTTACTTGTGGCATTGGGAAAGTTTTATTGTAAACTTTCTGAAGAGTTTTGGACCATAACATTTTGGTAATTGCTTGTACCACTCCTCGGTCGATCATACAGCATGTTTGCCACACTAATCGGTTCGCCGGACTCAAATTGGTTCGATTCCACCAAACTTATATTGCACCGGCAAACAGTTGGTCTACGAATCTAAAGTGTAATGGATGTAAGTCCGCCAGAAGTTTGGTGCGATATTAAGGCAATGAAAATAGTATTTATACTGCTCGGTTTAGACAAAATTTACCTCCCACTTCTTAATTGCAGACTAACAATTGTTAATGTCACGTATACTTCATGTAGCTTTTTCACGTGTTTTGGTTGAAAAAAAAATAGAACTATTAATTCTTTAAACACGCACACTAATTGCTCTTTCCCTATGGTCTTGAAGAAAAAATCAAGTCAATTACACGTCCATCCGACTTAGATATCTAAGTCTGACAAAGTATTATTACAATTTAACAAATTATTATTCAGCCTCTAAATAAACTTCTTCAATTTAAACGTCTTCAGACCTTGTACTGGCTCACAATAACCTGTCACTTATAAATGCTTCATCATGTTACACCAGGACTGCCATAAGTCACACACTGGACGACATCCCAGAAATACCAATAGATCTTATTGCGCCAAGGACATTGTCTCATCGAAAGTAAATTATTCTCAGATTGAGAAGGAGAATCTTCCTATAACTTGGAGGTTAAAAAAATGTAACCAGTACTCATGCAGCTTGAAGAATATTAACACTTGTCACGAATCATCAACCATTGTCGACAATGTTCCATCCAAGAAAAGGCTATGTGTTCTCTATATTGGAGGCTATATAGGTATAGTATTTTGTACAGAAATACTGGAAAACATACCAATGCCAATTGTCTGTCTAGTTTGCCTTTTCAAAAAATCTAAATATTCTGAAATATGCGAATGCGTATTACCTGTCTAAATTACCTGTGCATCATGACAAACGCTCCTTAAAACCCAGTTACCCGGCAGAACAATCTAGGTCAATTCATTAAGTTAACTATGACCAGTAATGATTGGTCGATTCAGTGATGCTTTACGTCGCACACTATATGTATACATTATTTCATTTATATGTCAACGGTGTCAGGTTTGTATAGAAAAAAAAAACCCGAGGCATTTGCCTGCGTGACAAATCTTACACGGTACATGACGAATCTTACACGCTCCATAGAAAACCAAGTTTTCATTGAACTCAGTGCGATTTGGACCTACAAACCACCGATTGAAAGCGTGTGTTTGCTTGAGATATAGTAAATTAATCTCAAATCAATCTATCAACGCATTGATCAATACATCACTAAATCAATCCATCAATAATTCAATCAAACGTTCCATCATTGATTTTTTCCATTGATCTTTTCTGTGCTCGGTGTGTTAGTCGGTTAAAGTTTTAGCCCTCAGTCAGACACAGGCCTTCCATTGATGCGGAGCGGGTTTGAATCCCACCAGACCAAATAAAAAATGAACATTTTCTGAGTGGATTTTCATTCAATCGCCGCATGTGGAAGAATTGCCAGGTACTCGGCGAAGGTCGGGGGTTTTCTCCGGGCCATGAGCCCGGGTTTCTAAATAAAAACCTGGCAAGGCTGTCATATTAGTGAATCAAGCTTGAGTGTGGCGTAAAACATCAATCAATCAGTTAAACTATAAAGGGGATGGGTCGTGAATTTATGAATGTCTGCTTGAAGTTCAACAGTTTTAGGGATTCATATATATTTTAATTAAATATTTCATTATTATAATTTGTGTATAAATAACCCCTCAATGAATGTCACACAAACTCATTTTTATTATATAAATGCTTGTTACAGCGTTCTGCAATGTCATACAATGTCATACAGACACTGTACTGGATTTCCTCAAGGGTAAGTTACATTCTGAGAGCATTTGGGATATCCAAAATATAAAGAACGACAAAATGTTAGATCACATTGAATTACAATGGGCTTTCCAATGTCACTGATTTTACGAATTTAGATATACTTTAAAAGTCATTTTGTTACACAACTTGAGCAACTACACTACTACCAGGCGACATGATGTCCCTGTAGATCGTCCTGGATCAATATCCCGATGATCTAAAAGCTCAAATTTTACGTATCGGGAGATCGTGACCACTCATCAGATGTCACGATCTCGCTGTTAGCGGTACCCGAAAATGACGTTAACGCGACAATGTTATGTATCTGGATTGCCCCAGGGGCTGCTTTCACAAAGCGATCTTAGCTAAGTGTGATCTTAACTACCATGGCAACCCATGTTGAAGGTATATGTTGCCATTGGTAATTAAGATCATCTTAAGCTAAGATCGCTTTGTGAAACTGGGCCCTGGCGTCGGTAAACTTCCATCAGACGTCACAATCCCATTATAGGCCGTACCGGATCCATGGCCCGATGACGTTACAGCGCCAACGCTCCCATTAATCCCGAATGACGTTATGAAAATGTTTGTGACTGTGATTAAAAAGACGAGAGCCACAGAGAAATTGTTCCATTTATCTGCTTTTTTGTGTGAAATGTCGGTTTCGTTATATTTAACTTCCATTGCACCGACTATTAACAACACTATCCCTGTGAAGATTTGTAGACTTATAGAAAATATGATGAGAAATAGAAGTAAACTGTAATGTTCGTGCGAAGGTCCTTCTTGAAGAACAGATTTGAGTTGTGAAGCGTTTGCCAACATTAACGCCATGTCCATCATACCCTGTGCCGCCGTCTTACGAGTGGCGTAACGGTTTCGGTTGAACGCCCAGTGACTGTGACTATGATGCTAAAAATGTAAAAAAAAATCATGTATTGATCAAGTCATTCATAGGCAGATTAGATGTTGGTTCTAGAGAACGACCTGGGAGGTCTCACTGTGCATGTCGTTTTAAACGTTAGACTCAGTTTATGTAACGTTTTGATTATTCAATCTCATAAAGGACTACATTTCTGAGATTAAGAAACGGATTCAGAAAATGTTGGATTTAAAAAGCATGCTTTTGGAGGTTTTTTGTAAATATTTATTAGTTTAATTCATGCAGCTCAGTCTGCAATAGCACTTACATCGCTGCCGTGGCCACTTTCAGAATCCCGATGTTCATGGTCGGACCGGTCTCGATGTTCACGGTCGGAACTATCCCGATCATTGTCGGAGCGTAATGGCGTCGTATCTGTTTCTGGTTGTTCATCGGTCCCTGTCAGTCGACCGTCCCTTTCTGACATTTCTATGTCTGGGCGCCGCCAAATATCCCCGGCCTCAGAGCCCATTCAAAATATAAAAACCAAAATCAAAATCGAGTTAAGCTTTTATCCACAACACAGAGATATAGTCCAATAGTTTTATCCACAACACGGGGATATAGTCCAATAGTTTTATCCACAACACAGAGATATAGTCCAATAGTTTTATCCACAACACGGAGATATAGTCCAATAGTTTTATCCACAACACAGAGATATAGTCCAATAGTTTTATCCACAACACAGAGATATAGTCCAATAGTTTTATCCACAACACGGAGATATAGTCCAATAGTTTTATCCACAACACGGAGATATAGTCCAATAGTTTTATCCACAACACAGAGATAGTCCAACTGTTGTTTTCCAGGCAGGGTCGTCCAATTTAGAATTTAAAAAAGAATTTTTCTTTTGTCGAAAAATAAAAGATCAGTGAAGACAATTCTGAAATATAAACAAATATATTAATTAATATAAGACGTTTTTGAAGGTTAAGCTCGAAAAGTTCTTTTTTCAATTTTAAGAAGAATTCAAATTTGTATAAATTAAAGGCATGGAAAAAGACACACGGGGAAAATGGTGTAGACTGGAGATTTAAGCAGAGGTTAGTGAAGATTGCTTGGTCTGATATTTTTACTATGGTACGATGTTTTTTCCGCTATGGTATATACTTGACAGAGTGCCTTAATTGTTGGTCAGATTTGATGATGATGTTGAAAATATGTTGGCTGTGGCTAAAAATATCATTTTAAAATACATTCACTGCTCCTAATTCTGCAACACACCTACTAGAACCAGTGCCACTAGTCTACACAATGGGAAAAGTTTTGAATTAAATTGTGATTTAATAGTTTAGACCCACACATTATTGTTAGACACAGCAACTCACATGGAATACACTGTAAAAATGTTTGTAGAACTACAAGAAAAACTTTTGTATTTCATCACAGGAGAATGTGCTGTAAACGTTGTACCCCTGAGTGCGATGTTATTATATTGGCTATCATACTGTAAAAATGACACACTGTAAATATACACAGATTTGTAAAAGTACCTATAAGTATTGCTGTTTTACATGTAACCCTGTAACACATTTCGGTAATTTTACTCTTTTTGGTTAATTTACAAATCTACACAACAATCTTGGTAGATTAACAGAGAATATACTTGTATTTAAAGAGAGAAGAAAGTACGAAGTGCAGTAAATCCGCCGTTTCACTGTAAGTCTACTAACACCACACTGTAAATTTACATATTCACACAGATGTAAATCTACAGCAAATTTTACTTGTCCTTCGATTGCCCGCGAACTTTGCTGTAAAATTACAACCACATTTTTACAGTGTAGTACAGCCCTTTTGTTATCGGAGAAAATATCGACTGTTCCCCCTGGACTCTAACATGTATTGATTTGGTTTTAAACGAGATTTCTTTCAAACGGACAATACAGAATGCAGCTATGATCTCAGAAAATCTCAATGTAGGTTATGATTCTATTGAAAGCATACAAAGGGACAAAAAAGCGCGTGAATGTTTATTCCCATATCCTGCAAAATCTGTCAAGTGTGAAAAGTAAAACTGACCCAAGGTAGCTAGACTGTAGGCCTATATTTGAAAATAACCCCCCTCTAAATATAGGCAGATTTATGTATCTCTAAGTGGTGGCAAATAAGGTAACTTAGCAGCCCTGTGAAATTTCCCATGTTTGTCGGCTGACATACTGAGAGATCCCACAACAGAGAGGGTAGTCCGGGTTTTGCAGACTCCAAAATTGCTATTTTTTATACTGACGGCCGCATTTTGGACCGCCAATACAAAACAAAATAGTCATTTTGCAGTCAGAAACCCGGACTACACAGAGGTGGCCGTCGTTTCCCAACATCATTAAAACAGCAACTTCGAAACAAGACGAGTTAATCGGGTTCATAACGAAGGCAATTTCTTGATTTGCAAATTATTAGTAGGTCATTGGTGCATGTATCTACATCTATATAGGCCTAGTTAGATCTGCTCATAAATACATAGTTAGACCTGCATATGACTACTGTTTGACCATACAATCACTTCCGTACAGTAAATGTTGAAACATTAAGCCTACAAAGAAGATTGAATCTATATTTTTATAGAAAGAATTTCTTATAATAATTTCATAGATATGTCGCGATTAAATGAAGTATCGTATACTTTACAGGGATTCAGAAGCATAAGGTATACACTTATTACCAAATGTAAATGAATTTATTTTTGATATTTTGAGTGATATCCGACATATTTCTCGGTGTGTCAGTGATAGCTTTTCTTTGGTGAAATGGATCGATGAACAGACAGGTTTCACCGAATCACACTTAGTCAGTGTTGATGAACATCACATATCGGCCATTAGTAAAACTATATTTCGTTAACCGTATCAGTGGAAATTCTGACTTTTAATATTAGTAAAGCTATGAAGTTTTTATAGTGTTTCGAAAGCAAGCTGCAATTATCATCATTGAAATTACTGAATTAGTAAATAACCGACACTAATTTCCCTGATGATGATTGCAGCTTGCTTTCGAAACACTATAAAAAAAACTTCATCGTATGAAAATTTAAATATACATGTTCCAATGGGCTTAGTTTAAGCTCTGCGTGTATAAGATAATCTAACAAGCGGACCGTTCCCAACAGGGCCGGGTAGCTCAGTTGGTATAGCGGTGGACGGTAACCCTAAGTCGTGAGTTCGATTCTTACCCTGGCCCAGATTTTTTTCCGGGTCAATCATTGTCGGTTATTTACTAATTTCGTAAAGCTATATTACATTAACCTTATCAGTGGCAATTATGACATCTGATATTAGTAAAGTTATATTACGTTAACCTTATCAGTGGAAATTCTAACATCTGATATTAGTAAAGTTATATTACATTAACCTTACCAGTGGAAATTCTAACATCTGATATTAGTAAAGTTATATTACATTAACCTTATTAGTGGAAATTCTGACATCTGATATTAGTAAAGTTATATTACATTAACCTTATTAGTGGAAATTCTAACATCTGATATTAGTAAAGTTATATTACATTAACCTTACCAGTGGAAATTCTAACATCTGATATTAGTAAAGTTATATTACATTAACCTTATAAGTGGAAATTCTGACATCTGATATTAGTAAAGCTATATTACATTAACTTTATCAGTGGAAATTCTAACATCTGATATTAGTAAAACTATATTACATTAACCTTTATCAGTGGAAATTCTAACATCTGATATTAGTAAAGTTATATTGCGTTAACCTTATCAGTGGAATGTCTGACATCTGATATTAGTAAAGTTATATTACATTAACCTTACCAGTGGAAATTCTAACATCTGATATTAGTAAAGTTATATTACATTAACTTTATTAGTGGAAATTCTAACATCTGATATTAGTAAAGTTATATTACATTAACCTTACCAGTGGAAATTCTAACATCTGATATTAGTAAAGTTATATTACATTAACCTTACCAGTGGAAATTCTGACATCTGATATTAGTAAAGTTATATTGCGTTAACCTTAGCCGTGGAATTTTTAACATCTGATGTTAGGCCTCCTTGTTTGTGTTGTAACTCAATCGTAAGATATAAAGTTTCCATTACATTAGCACAAGCAATAACTTACCAAGTCTAATGACAATAACAACAAAGTTTTCACAAATCCCTGCTTAGAAAGTTTGACGTATAGCAGCTTCCATTAACGACATACACGTGCGGTCGATAGGTTATATGTTTTACTGTAGTATCTTGAGACAAGTTAGAAATCCAGCTGCGTCTGTCATTCAATATATAACAATATCATATAAACTGTACAAATACAGCAATCTTACTGGGCCTGTGGTCTATCACAATCTGGTCAGAGTCGAGCCTCTACCAACCAACCAACAAGATCACAGCGTGTTTGAGGATTGTCGACTGGGCTTATTATAGATGACGATATTGAGATGTGGGATCCGGGATTAATACAGCACTTGGAATTACCGGTAGTTCGAAATAAGTAGGTCGCTCAATTTACTTCCTATTTAGGTGACTCATGGCGAGTAAATTTAATATTTGGTTATTTGCTTGTGTTTTACGCCACATTAAGGTCGTAACATGTGTATGTATTTATAGGCAGCAGGTCACAGTTTCATTTTCCTTCATTTCCCATTTGCGGTAATGTTAATGTCTGCTCTCACAGCACCTTCCCTAACTTTCGTTGAACCAAATCCTTCGGTGGAGGCCTTGAACAGTCCTTTGGCAGTATTTTAAGCACAATTTTTTCATACGTTGAAGGTAGAAATGTTGAGATACGAGTAGAATTAGCTGACAGGGGTCTCTTTGAACATATACCGCCGCATGTAAACAGACCAAAGCACCCCCAACTACCAGATCTCCATCCACCTGAACTGGTCCCATTCCACTTCTAAAATCATTTCCAGACAGTAACTCAACCCCTGTCCTTTCATAAAAACTACAAAAAAGCCCCCCCCCCCCCCCCCAAAAAAAAACACACAAAAATATCTGGAATTTCCCTAGGAAAATCCGGAAGTCAGAAACTGTGACCTGTATCCATATGCACTCAGATACAATGTGATAACAGGGTTGTTAACATTCGCTCAGGTACACTATGGCAATGCGGTTGTTAACTCTGAATCGTAAGTCACTCAGGTACACTATGGCAATGCGGTTGTTAACTTTGAATCGTAAGTCACTCAGGTACACTATGGCAATAGGTTTGTTAACTTTGAATCGTAAGTCACTCAGGTACACTATGGCAATAGGTTTGTTAACTTTGAATCGTGACATTCGTTTAGGTACACTATGGCAATGCGGTTGTTAACTCTGAATCGTAACATTCGCACAGGTACACTATGGCAATGCGGTTGTTAACTCTGAATCGTAACATTCGCTCAGGTACACTATGGCAATGCGGTTGTTGAATCTGAATCGTAACATTCGCTCAGGTACACTATGGCAACAGGGTTGTTAACTCTGAATCGTAACATTCACTCAGGTACACTATGGCAACAGGGTTGTTAACTTTGAATCGTAACATTCTCTCAGGTACACTATATGGCAACAGGGTTGTTAACTCTGAATCGTAACATTTTCTCAGGTACACTATATGGCAACAGGGTTGTTAACTCTGAATCGTAAAATTCTCTCAGGTACACTATGGCAACAAGTTTGTTAACTCTGAATCGTAACATTTTCTCAGGTACACTATATGGCAACAGGGTTGTTAACTCTGAATCGTAACATTCGCTCAGGTACACTTTGGCAACAAGGTTGTTAACTCTGAATCGTAAGTCACTCAGGTACACTTTGGCAACAAGGTTGTTAACTCTGAATCGTAAGTCACTCAGGTACACTATGGCAACAGGGTGGTCAACTTTGAATCGTAACAGTCACTCAGGTACACTATGGCAACAGGGTTGTTAACTCTGAATCGTAAAAGTCACTCAGGTACACTACGGCAACGGCTGCTTACTCTAAATGGTAAATGGTCATATTAATACCCATGCATAGAACAAATATGTCCTATTAAGTTTGGAGGTACACTATGAGTTTGGAGGAAGTAAGTTGAAATGTTAACATCTGAAGATACCCCACGAAACCTTAAAAAGGTTCTATGATATAATCGGACTGCACAGCAAACCATCTAGACCCAGAACAAAACAGGCCGACAATGGATGAATCACATTGATAGATCTCAGAATTTGAATTGTCCGTGACGGACCTATAAGATTATTGACCTACCTTAAGAGCCAGGTGTAGAAATAAGTCAATAGTTTAGATCCATATATCCATTGAAACTACCTACCTATACCATATAGAGTTATTGAAGTCACATCGACTTGTACCAATGTTCACATTAGTACCATGGTATTCAGCATATTCAGTTAGCAATCAGGCGACAAAAAGTCAAATGTAACCAAACGGACCTACCGGGACATTCTTGAGATATTTCACAAAGGTGTGCGTACTATTTTGTATACAAAAATATCATTGTCAATTTATATAAAGGTCTTGACATTGAAACACGTAAGCCAAATGGCAAAAATCAGTAGACTGATAGAAAAAACATAGGATACTTAGTTTATGAATGAACATACATGAATCCATCGCCTGCAGGTATAGTAAGATAAGGCCCATCAGTCCGGTTGTATACTATGGCAAGTCGTATCTAGGATATTCAGTATAACACCAGAAAACTGTTAACAGACAGTTATACTAATAATACGCGTGGTTAATTATTACATAGAGAGGGCTGACCTAATTCTCTCTTCACCATCTCTAATTAACACCGTTAAGGAGATGAACGTTTAACATAGGGAAGAAAACTTACCTACACTTCTATGGTTCACGATGTGCTCGAATACTAAGTACTGTTTATAACCATATACATATAGGGTTTGCCGTGAAAGGCCTCACCTGTACGACAATTACCTCCATAGAGTGAACGGTCATCTACCTTACCCTATTTCCATAATAAACAACGTGTGGGAATATTGGATTTCAAAGTATCCTGTTCATGACCTACT
Source organism: Lepidochitona cinerea (assembly GCA_963971465.1). Classification (NCBI taxonomy): domain Eukaryota; kingdom Metazoa; phylum Mollusca; class Polyplacophora; order Chitonida; family Tonicellidae; genus Lepidochitona; species Lepidochitona cinerea. Next base: position 1,999,964 of record OZ020560.1, read on the forward strand.
TCTGAAATGCACTAGCGGTTTTTGCAATCTTCTCACCTGAGGACTGAGCTTATTGGCAACTTGACATTTGTGTCCGTGGTCAACGAAATAAAAACACCATAGGTCTGACTGCACATAGTTTGTCGTCAGAGAAAACACAATTATCTGTGTATGCACAATGATGAATCAGCTTAGATAAAATCCCTTGGTTTACCTTGTTCCGTTGTCTGTTACCCTTCCTCAGTCTATTGGGTGGTAAAAAGATCAATTGTTTGTCATATAAAATCAACAAATTAAAGGTAAAAGCGCTGAAGTACATCGTGTTTGAAGAGGCTGAAGACGGGGGGTGTCGAAGGATGATTACCCGGGGTACTGATTTGAATCGTATCGCCCAATTTACCGCGTCCATTGACAAAGTAGGCCTACGTGTTTCTTCAAAGGGCCAATGAAATAGTCGATATGTCTTCTAAATTGCAAGGTTTGCATTTTAAAAAAATACCTTCTCTCATCGGTGTAGCCTAAGTTTTAAAATTCAATTTGAAAAGACTATCACCAGTGCCTGCAGACGATGATCCTTGGTCACCTGTTATTTATAGGCACTAGGGCCTAAAACACACGGGCACAGGGAGATCTTCACCACGAGAAATGGCAATAGGATCAATCTCTATTTTAGATTGATGGACAATCTTCGGGTTGACTTATACAGGGGTCGTCTCGGCCTATGAGGTTCTGAAATCCTGGATGACTCGAGATGCGTTCCTAAAGTTTTCCTGATAGATTTCGCCATACCTTTTGTTAGTGCTCGGAATTAATCAGGCATTCTTCAGCCGATAGATTAAAATAGCTTTTTAGCTTGGACCCATCTATTCAAATCCATACATATACCTTTAATATGCTTTCTATAGCTTTAGGTATTGAGGAATAACGATTTTAAAGATCTGAAATCCTCGATGTACTAAAGCATGCCTAAATTAAAGTGGCATGAGCTGCCAAAATGTAGTTATGTTGACGTTAAAACAGAATGTTGAAACTATTGGCTATTTTTCTCAAGACGTATAATTCAGAAGCTTGTTAGTGCTTCTAGTCTGGATATTGAACGATAAAGTATTGTTTTGAACAAACTTGAGCTTAGAATGAATGAATGGTAGTCCCGGTTATTTAAATTTTGTTTACTTTGAAGCCAGATGGACTCTGAAGTTTCATACTTACAAGCATCTAATTTGTTTGTTAAAATACACTTTTGATTTGGCTAACGATATAATGAATACATTGTATAGCTTATTGCCATTAATGGCGATTTCTTATCGCCAAAATATTGCCCTTTATGATCACAATCGTTTCTGCAACATCAGTTTGCCAATAATCTCCTTAAACCAATGATTTTATCGGTCGGTGCAGACTTTCCAGGGGGGTGCTTAACTTTTTTCTTTGTGTATAGATGGCTTTTGGAAACAGGCTCCTCGGGTTTTTTTTAATCCTTGGTCTTCTATTATTTCAGATATAGGGCTATCTCTATTGTATCTGACAAGCAGGGTTGGGTCATTTTCCATCTTCTGTGTGTGTGTACATCAGCAGAAATGGAGAACTTTCAAGATTACAGGGCGAAGCGAAAACAAAGCGGAATTTTGTGTATTGTTTAAATCAATTATTTAAAAAAATGTTGAAAAAGTGTCTCCATCAGCCAAATTTCAGGGGCATATTTATTTGGTTAAATAAGCCAATAAACAATATAATCGGCTGACTAAGATCAATCTGAGATTGCTGCGCCTGTGTTACAGTTAAATAGATTTTGACTCAATGGAGGCCAAGGTTGTTATATTAGCCAATAAAACTTATATGGATACTTTGCCGTGCAATAAATCCTAAAGTTGTTTACCGTTGTACTTAGTACTAACCGACAGTTATGATCATTTGAAACACTTTCAAGGTCGAATTGCTAACAGTAACTAATATATTCAATTCCCTAGACATCTATTCACAAAAGTTAAAAAAAGCAAAGTGTAACAATTCGACAGAACTCGAGATCCTCCAATTTCATGATAAAAAGTAAATGAAATGTGGGGTGTCTCTGCGAAAAATAATTCCGGCTTTGTGAAAGTTTTTCTAAAAAAAAGGACAAAATATCTACAGCCACACAGTGTAACAATAGAGGTCCCATTCATAGACTTCTGGTAACAGTAAATATATAAAAAAAAGCCTATATAACAATATTGAAGAACACAAAGTCTCCGCAAATTAAAGCGTTTGAACATGATTTATTTTCATATGAAAAAGTAAAAGCAAATAATAAAATTATTTTTGGCACAAGCTCAGGCGATAAACACAAAACAAAGCACAATCATGATGAACACAGTAAAACACACACATGATGAACAGAATAAAACACACACATGATGAACAGAATAAAACACACACATGATGAACAGAGTAAAACACACACATGAGTAACAGAATAAAACACACACATGATGAACAGAATAAAATACACACATGATGAACAGAGTAAAACACACACATGATGAACAGAGTAAAACACACACATGATGAACAGAGTAAAACACACACATGGTGAACAGAATAAAACACACACATGATAAACAGAATAAAACACACACATGATGAACAGAGTAAAAACACACATGATGAACAGGATAAAACACACACATGATGAACAGAATAAAACACACACATGATGTACAGAATAAAACACACACATGATGAACAGAATAAAACACACACATGATGTACAGAATAAAACACACACATGATAAACAGAATAAAACAAACACATGATGAACAGAATAAAACACACATATGATAAACAGAGTAAAACACACATATGATGAACAGGATAAAACACACACATGATGTACAGAGTAAAACACACACATGATGAACAGAATAAAACACACACATGATGAACAGAATAAAACACACACATGATGAACAGAATAAAACACACACATGATGAACAGAATAAAACAAACACATGATAAACAGGATAAAACACACACATGATGAACAGAGTAGAACACACACATGATAAACAGGATAAAACAAACACATGATGAACAGGATAAAACACACACATGATGAACAGAATAAAACACACACATGATGTACAAAATAAAACACACACATGATGAACAGAATAAAACAAACACATGATGAACAGAATAAAACACACACATGATAAACAGAATAAAACACACACATGATGAACAGAGTAAAACGCACATATGATGTACAGAGTAAAACACACACATGATGTACAGAGTAAAGAAGACACATGATGAACAGAATAAAACACACACATGATGAACAGAATAAAACACACACATGATGAACAGAATAAAACACACACATGATGAACAGAATAAAACAAACACATGATAAACAGGATAAAACACACACATGATGAACAGAATAAAACACACACATGACGAACAGAATAAAACACACACATGAGGAACAGAGTAAAACACGCACATGATGAACACAGTAAAACACACACATGATGAACAGAATAAAACAAACACATGATGAACAGAATAAAACACACACATGATGAACAGAGTAAAACACACACATGATGAACAGAATAAAATACACACATGATGAAAAGAGAAAAACATACACATTATGAACAGAATAAAACACACACATGATGAACATAGTAGAACACACACATGACGAACAGAAAAAAACATACACATTATGAACAGAATAAAACACACACATGATGAACAGAGTAAAACACACAAGATGAACAGTGTAAAACACACACATGATGAACAGGATAAAACACACACATGATGAACAGAATAAAACACACACATGATGAACATAGTAAAACACACACATGATGAACAGAGAAAAACACACACATGATGAACAGAGAATAACATACACATTATGAACAGAATAAAACACAATCGTGATGAACAGAATAAAACACACACACATGATAAACAGAATAAAACACACACATGATGAACAGAATAAAACACATCGCGATGAACAGAATAAAACACACACATGATGAACAGAATAAAACACAATCGTGATGAACATAATAAAACACACACATGATGAACAGAATAAAACACACACATGATGAACAGAATAAAACACACACATGATGAACAGAATAAAACACACACATGGTGAACAGAATAAAGCACACACATGAGTAACAGAATAAAACACACACATGATGAACAGAATAAAATACACACATGATGAACAGAGTAAAACACACACATGATGAACAGAGTAAAACACACACATGATGAACAGAATAAAACATACACATGATGAACAGAATAAAACATACACATGATCATCAGAGTAAAAAACGAATACGAAAAGAATACTGCCAACATGATGAATAGAATTTCGATTTTATATTTCATCGAATACGTTTGTTCATGTCTACATTTGCCTAACATATCAATGTAAAATATCAAGGAGTCAAGGTGTATGGGTCAAGGTGTATCTCTGAGGTGTATGGGAAAATTTATAGTTGTTTTCCCCAGCCCTCTGGGTGAACACCTAATATCCATTCTGTCTTGTGACAGGCAATTTTGTGGGGAACACAGTCCATCGAAGCAATAGTGTAATGGCGATTCGGGATTGAAAAAAAAATATATTTTTTTTTAAAAGTTTGGCGACCCTACCAATGTCGCAAATGAAATAGAATGTCGATCCCCCCCCTCCCCCTCTCCCCCTCGAAACACCACGGTGGCGAAGGACACGAATGAAATATTAAAAAAAGATATTGTCTTTTTAGAAAATAGATTAGCGTGGTTGGCGAAATTGGTGGGGTAGAGAAAGTCGCAAATAAATTGCTTTCGCTTCCATAGTTTTAAAATCAGCTGGCCAGTGACAATTCTGACCTAGTAAAAAAGCAAAGGGTGTGTTGAACGAAGTAATAAATACCCCTTTCCTGACCGGCAATAAAGTAAAACAGGATGAGACACATGGGTGGGGCTAAAATATCCCCAGCTTACAGCATGTAGAAGTGTACGTATCGAGTCCATTGCATCTGGATGAAAAGCTGTGGGACCAAGCTAGCCGATAAATATATGGTCAACTTTACAAAGGTTTCATAGAAAAAAGTATTTCCAGAAAAGTATTGTGAAAATAAAACTGAAGTAGGGTCCAAAGCATTGTGCTACGAGAAAAAGACAATAGACGCTAACTAAATATAGCAAATATGAAAAAAAAGAACAACTATCATTGAGTTCAATGTAGCCTAAGTTAGTAAAACTCTGTATGTAAGTCTGTCTGTTTACCATCTATATTTCCCAGTCTGCATCTTAATCACTGCAAGTTCCTAACGTCAAGTAGCGTAATGGCTTATTTACGCTCACAGCTGAAGTTCACTGGAACCATCCCAATACTCTGTTGAATTGGTCGAAATTAAACATCATCATACAGTTGTGGTTTTCAAAAATTCCCGCTCTTATTATAGTCTCAGTTGGAATGGCATCTGTTTAATAGGATATGTAGCTAAGAGTGATAAGAAATAGTACCCACAGTGTCCAGGGTATTTCTGTCTGTATTGGGAACTACAGAACTCCAGAGACCGCTGTAGCCGGATTGATGAGAGGTTCATGGCGTCTCTTCTGGTCACCAATACCAAATGATGTAATCAATATGTTTAGGACAGTGATCAGGAAAATAATGGCGACTGTAGCGTTGTTAAGACGATTGGTGCGATCGTTGACGTCATCAGTGTCGTTAGACTTTGATTCCCGAGAACCAACCCAGAGCAGTAGAAATCCTGTAGACACTTGTAACAGTATAGATAATATAATCATAGTCAACAGTAACTCGAAGTATGTATGTGACGGACCTCTTTCTAATACAGACTTAAGTTGAGAAGCATTTGCCAGTAAAAGAGCCACGTCCATTAGACCCTGAGCGATTGTTTTACGAGCAGCGTATCGGGTGTGGCCAAACCTTGGTTTTAATGGGATCGGAACCTATAAAGGAAAATAGTGAATCATACATTTAAAACACACACTTTTCTTCATATGTTACTGGCAGATTAAAGAGTTGGACAGAAGACCCTAGGACCGCCCACGGAAGCGACAGAATCCCCCATTGATGGAGATGCGTTCTGAGCACTGTACTGAAAATAAAGGCCATTAGATGTCTCTCGACCTCGTGGTTGCATTTTTCTATTTTTGTCGCATGCATACATGTATCTCCTCAACGTTAAACTAATACCCGTGTACGATTCATCCATATATAAGATACATGTATCTGAGACAAAGTCATACTAAGTTAAGTAATTGTCATATCTTATCTTGGGACAATGTAACACATGCAATTTAGTTTTAGGTCAATAACCAACTGTTAACAAGCCATTGAAAGCAACGTTCCGGCATCAGCGGAGACACTTCTGTGACAAATGCGATAGGGCTTATTGTAAAAAAAGACTCATCCTTAAAAGATATGGGGTTCTCGATACTTTAAAATAACAACCAGCTGCCATAAGTATTGCTCCAATCCATTACAAATGGCCGTTAACAAAGTATTGCCATCTTGAAAACATTCATTAAGGCCTCAAATATACAACTTCACTTTAGTAAAGGTCTTACTCCGTTATTTATAATTTCTGACATTTATTGGTCGTCGACCTGGTACCGACCAATAAATATCTAAACATAAATAACGAGGTACCTGTAGACATTTAATGTTATTGAATTACAAATATACATGCCGCCAGGGAAGGATTTACGTGTAACCATTGTCCCCGACACTTCTGCAGGCGTGATACTGCTTCTGTCTAATTACCCAAAATGAAATCCTTAGTATCAGAGCCCTTTTATATCCCAGGCATTTAGAAATGTATTAAACACGTATTACAGAATCCTCCTTATATTGTTTTTTTAAAACCCCAAGCATTCATAGCCACACGTGTAACCATTTCCAATTATGTTAGTCAGATAGTAACACTATTAGTCCGAAATATCTGCGATGATGATGTAAGACATTTTCTGACAGATGATGGCCTATCTGTCATCATCGCAGATATTTCGGACTATAACACTATGTGCAGAGATGTATACTAAATATATGGCTTCCGGAGAGATCATACAAGTTGTGCACATTGTTTTTTTAATTAAGGCTATCATAAATGCAAATGTATCAGTTTGTGTCTACAATTCTACCCCTCCTGCATGTGCGTGCCGTGTGCAAATATACATGTTAAGTAGAGATGACTTTTCAAACAACATCGAGTCTGTAGTGCAACATGGGCTGGTAGGTTTACCTCCCCCGGAAGAAGTGATATTTTGCTTGTTATCATACAAAATGAAGGATTTAACCTGATAATGTGAGTGTGGTTATATTCTGTCCTTTCATATTGAAAACTGGGCTGTCATGAACGTATACAGTCATCAAAGGGTTGATTTCACAACATTTCCCCCGATAGCGTCGTCAGCAACCCAGCCTGCCAAAGCGGTAGCCATAGTGACATTATGTCATTCTGCTTCAAAATATCTGGGTCAACCGTTGCACGTGACCAAAGCTTATCGTTGATTGGTTAAAAGTGCCCACTCTGTCCCGAGGGAGGGAAAAAGAACGGCAATCAACAACAGGTCACTTTTTCCTCATTTTTCTCAATTATCGGGGTAGAATCGACTTTAATACCTTCGTCTTGGTGTTTTTTGCGTAACCCGAAACCGCTGAACGTTGGTTCGGACCTCGTCATACCCCTCGAATGCTGCGCATTCTCGTGGTTTGACTCGGTACGAACCAACGTTCAGCGGTATCGGGTTACGCAACAAACACCGCTACGGCGGTATTAAACCCTTAACCATTGTATCTGCCATGTTGGGGTTCCGTCAATTCTTACCTATGTGGGTGAAAATCACGGACGGTTTTCAAGATGTGGGGCGAAGCCCCGAATTTTTTGAACTTTTGCAGATGGAAACAGTCTAAAAATGCATTTTGTTTACTGGACCAAAATATTTTGGCATCTATTTTAAGACTCCAATTTGACACCACAAAAATAACTGCCTTCTAAAATGGCACGTGTTCAAAATAAACGTCCACAAACATTATCCTTGCTGTTCCATTTACATAATGGTCCCTCAGAAAATGTAAAATTGCTTAAAGTCTAAAACCGGTAATAATATTGACGAAAAGACAAAGTTGGTCGAAAAGAATTGCTCTCATAAGATAATTTTCTGATATCTCCTAATTCAATAACATTAAATGTCTACAGGTACTTCGTTATTTATGTTTGGATATCTATGGTCGGTACCACGTCGACGATCCTTAAATGTCAGAAATTATCAAATAACGGACTAAGACTTTAGTGAAGTAGGATATCTCCCTAAACTTACCAGTTCCTCTCGAACGTCCGGTTTGCCAGAATCAGGATCATCCAATTCGTCTCTTTCCGGGCCATCCATTTCGGATATCAACGACGAACTTCGGGGACTTCGGACGTTTCCGTTCGCGACTTCCCCCATCTCTTACCTTAGAAATCTGAAAGACAAAGGGTGCTCTGTAAAGTGATAAACAACATATAGACACAATTGAATAATACTTCTGGCCCGTAAAGGCAAAGCTGTTAACGCACAGAGGTGTTTTGGTCCATGTGGCCTCTTTACCCCTCCATATATATCCGGTTACTGGAAAAACGTTACTTCGTTATAGAGCTTGAATAAGTTAGAGTTATTGAATGGCTTCCCGAGGGTATGGAAGATATTCTGAGAGGCTTCTCAGAATATCTTCCATACTCGATATTCGATACTGATACTTATACTGATATATAGATGTTGTCATAGATACTGAACACGCAAAGGCATTTTAATGATGCCTTGTTAATGAAAAACAATTACATAAGATTAGTCTTTTTAATGTCACTAAGCTAGTGTGACTTTATTTTCAACAAATATATAACGTCTATAAACTGTCTCCTTTGTCCACAGATACATCGTCAGCATATCATTGAAATAGAACAGGGGAGATAGATCTCGGCTTGTATCTTATGGTAAACACAACGGCGAAGGCGTGCAATTCAAAAATAAAACGTGTATTTGTCAGCAAGCTCCCAACTGTCATCGGGTTTATCGTTTTATCGAAATTGAAACATACAGGCTTCACGATTCTAACGGTGACGTTTTTATATCAAACTTCCTCCGAGTTGTTTTTCCAGTATAAAATGTAGTGGCCTTTGATGAATGATGGCTGTTGTTGTGTTCTGGGATAAGATACGTCTACAAATCTGAAAATTAGGTAACAGCTACACAATGGGACCTTTTCTAGATGCATCTTATAATTGAGTTGGGACATTCACGGTTCTTGTTTGTGTGATTACTTAGGTAGTTTTATTTAGTTTCGGTGCGTGTAGGTGTTGGATAAATATGGGCCACCTAGAGTCCTAGACGACTGAATGAAGACCCAATCCATTTTTTGTGCCGTTTTTCTTTGGAGGGGGCGGGGTACTTTACTGAAATACTCAGATATTGTATTCATTTCTGATTTTCATGGGGAGGTAGCAACCAATAGATATACAAACGTAAAATAAAAAGGCACTTCTAGGTATAAACCATTGATGAATTTGAGTGAGGAGGAGGGGGGGGGGGGGATTTTAACGCGTGGTCCGTAAATTAAAGGCTTTATTTGGAGCAAGAACTGATAATATTCAAACTTTTCTCTTGAGTTTAGGTTGTCAAAAGAAAACGAGCGATTGCAAGTGGAATGATTGGCGTTGAAGTAAGAATATTAAATGAGCTTGTAGGCTTCAACAATCGAAACTGTGTGTGTGCTTACTGTTATTGAAGGTGTCTTAAATGACGGATATGCTCAATACACCCAGTGCCAACCGGCGCTGTTCTTTTTTTTTCAACAAATAAAGGATGTACTCCGACAAGGTAAGGAATGCTGTCACATATAATATATGTATATTGAGTCTGAGTCCCAATGTTAAGCCTTGAGTCTGAGTCCCAATGTTAAGCCTTGAGTCTGAGTCCCAATGTTAAGCCTTGAGTCTGAGTCCCAATGTTAAGCCTTGAGTCTGAGTCCCAATGTTAAGCCTTGAGTCTGAGTCCCAATGTTAAGCCTTGAGTCTGAGTCCCAATGTTAAGCCTTGAGTCTGAGTCCCAATGTTAAGCCTTGAGTCTGAATCCCAATGTTAAGCCTTGAGTCTGAATCCCGATGTTAAGCCTTGAGTCTGAATCCCAATGTTAAGCCTTGAGTCTGAGTCCCAATGTTAAGCTTGAGTCTGAGACCCAATGTCAAGCCTTGAGTCTGAGTCCCAATGTTAAGCCTTGAGTCTGAGTCCCAATGTTAAGCCTTGAGTCTGAGTCCCAATGTTAAGCCTTGAGTCTGAATCCCAATGTTAAGCCTTGAGTCTGAATCCCGATGTTAAGCCTTGAGTCTGAGTCCCAATGTTAAGCCTTGAGTCTGAATCCCGATGTTAAGCCTTGAGTCTGAGTCCCAATGTTAAGCCTTGAGTCTGAATCCCGATGTTAAGCCTTGAGTCTGAGTCCCAATGTTAAGCCTTGAGTCTGAGTCCCAATGTTAAGCCTTGAGTCTGAGTCCCAATGTTAAGCCTTGAGTCTGAGTCCCAATGTTAAGCCTATTAACCCTTAAAAATGTGGCTTACGTCATGAACAAAAAGTCGCGTCAGACGTTAGCTTGAAATATCGGTCTATATGGTCATTCCTTACAGGTATTTTGGAAGCTCGTGGTACGATAGTGTAGAGAGAGGATGTACTGAAATATTCAGAGTTGTACATTCATTTCATATTACAGCAAATTATAATTTGTGAGAACGTACCTGTGGTAATTGTATATCAGCTTTCAGTGACAGGGACAGGATACGCTGTGACAAACCGTTTTAGTAAATCTTCCTACAAAAATTAACTATGAAGCCTTTAGGATCCCAATATTAATACAAAGAATCCCACTAAAAACGACCATTTCTGGCCCGTGAAACTGATCTACTGTTGAACATGTTAGAAAGTTACTGTTCTCCAACCCTAATCCTTTCCTGGGATGGTTGAACTTTTTATACAGCAGTGTGTTAATTGACTTGGGGACAGTTAATCGCTGGGTATACATGTATGTTCGAATGCACCTCTCTCGGAAGCTGATCCGTGATCTCCGATAGCAACGGCCAATGGAGCGCCTGTGTTTAAACGTGCTAACCAATTAACACTACCCGATATTTAGCTAATCAAATACACGGATGTAATGTTCGTTCATCAGTCAAGAATTACAAAATAGAAATGTTTTGACATTTTGGAAGTTTGCAAGTAGGTGTTGTTTTTTTTTTAAATCTAGAGGTTTTTTTTTGTCACCATCTAAAATTAAACACAGCTGCTTAACAATGGTAAAAAAAAACAGACAAAAATGCAGTTCATCAGCTCTATGCTAGAACTGTGACAGTGTATGAGCCGTCCCAGTCAGTTGTAGATATATCTTATTGTTTGCGGGTCAATTTCCTCTCTCACGTTATACGAGATAGAGCTTCGTATAAGTGAAATAATCTTGACTCCGCGGTTAAATAAGGCGAAGAATTATTTATCGATAATTGTTGTACCCGTTCAATTTCAAAATCCCATACATTGAAAGATTTGACGCTTCGATAAACATGGAATCAACACAATACAACAGCTTAGGACCCCTACACTTTCTTGAAAATATTCCCGAAGCAAATTACCTGACAACTCTTCCACATATATATAGCATTATCGGGTAGAAATCGAAAAAAAAATCATCTTTCAATGGCATTTAGAAGTTGAACTGTTACAATAATGTGAAGAATTACTTATGGATAACAATAAACCAAGCAGTTGTTATCCATAAGTAATTCTTCACCTTGTTGCATTCCTACATGGATTATTTTTATGTTGCAGTATATACTGTCAATTGTTTATTGCACATTGAAGAAAAGATTGTGCTTTAACGAGGTGACCCTTATAGTACATGTACACGTGTAACTATATCCTGGATGATGTTTTTTATTAAGTAACTTTTTCCAGGAACAAATTATGAACGCCGATATATAAATATATGTATTCCTGGGACAGTGACAAGATTAGTAAGCGGGGAAAAAAAACCCTAAAAACACAGAATGTTTTTAGCAGCAAATTTGTTATTTAAATTTGTTGAAATCTATGACGGAGTGGGTGTGGTTCTGAGAATGGAAAATAAACCGACTTTGTTAGTCAAAGCGATATACATGTACTGTATTATAGAATTAGAGTGTGAGTTACAATCTCATTGGTCAATATCCGGTCACGTAACCATTAACACAATTAGAAACTTGTCTCCATGGTTATTTTAGACAAGAAGATTTTCCCTGTGCCCGTGTGTTTTAATGATCATAAAAATATATATATTTTTTATATAGGCCGAAAACTTAATGCCGTCTGTCGAAAAAATTATGGGCTGCAACGGGTATCTTGGTCGAAATGACCCCTTTGTAGAGACATACAGATATTTATTTTCTCATCAAATCTCAGATAGTACAGAATTGTGTCGTTAAAACGGAAACTTTTGTCCAAATATAGCGACTTATCATCTTGGTTTTCGAACATATATCCGGGTTTTGCGGTCGGTTAAACGGCTGTAGTTTCCTAGTCACTGACATTTTCAAGGGGTTTGACCTACACGAAATCTTTTCGATTGAATGCCAGAGTGTGTGCGTTTGATTCTCAGCAGCATTACAAAGTCTTCACGAGACACAGGTCCCGAAACATCGACATACGTCCGCCTCTAATAGGTCGATCGAGGAGCTTACGATTATGTTATTCATGTAGTAACGTTGCAGGTTTATTGGGAGACATAAACCTTTACCTCCCTCTGATACCTAGTCCGGGCTTCGGACTCCAAAATTGCTATTTTTCATACTGACGGCCGTAGTTTGGAGTCAGGGCTCATTGCAATCAAAAGTCGGAGCTGGCTGCCCGCTTCTGATCGGGCAGTTTGTGGTCTGATTTAGATAGTAAATAACAACATAACTAACTCAAATAGTATCAGTACGACATTCATAAATAATTTTGCATTTTTTAAAGTGAATTTAACGTTTAAAAGCTGAAAAAACGCTAATCAGTGTTACGTCATCAATGGTGGAGAGTTTGAGACTTGGGGAAGGCAAAAGTGAATTCAGTGGAAGAATGTTTACTGACCAATCCTGCTCGTCCATATCAGGCACTAGTAGGTAGCGAAATTATCCATGAACGTGATTATGATCGTTTTAACACGATCAGAGTAGGTTATATTGCTATTTCTTTGTCTAAATTAGACCACATACTGTCCGCTTCAGAGCGGGCAGCCAACTTCGCTTTTTGATTGCAATGAGTGAGTGAGTGATTTGGGTTTTACGTCCTGCTCATGATTGCAATGAACCCTGACTCCAAAATACGACCGTCAGTATAAAAAATAGTAATTTTGGAGTCAGAAACCCGGACTATCTGGTACCTTGCAACCAGTCCAAGCTTTCAAATTTGGAAAAATTGTATTAAAACGTGCGGTGTCAATGAACCCCCCCAAAAATTCTAGGCAATGCTCAAGATTATTTCACTTATATGGCAACGTTACCAGGTTTGGTCTGGGATGAAAACGTCCGGCGAGTAGCCTACCTGCAAGTTTTTTTAAATAAGGCGATCGAGTGAATTGGGCCTTTTGAATTGAGAATCTATCGGTGTGTTTTAACAACACTTATTTATGAAATGCACAGCCATGTCGAGTCGAGGCAGGAAGTATACAGTATTTAGAGTACATGTATGTAGGTAATATGTTATATATTCTATATAGGCCTACCAAACCATTTCGTTTATCAGTCAAACATTAATAATCATATTCAGTATAGTATAAACATTTGTTTTATTTTCTTGGCAGTAAAAAAGTACATAAATTATCTGATAAAAGAACACTGAAGCACATGTTGCATATATAAGCACCATAAAATATATATTAAATATTAGTATATAGGGTTTCACAATGGTTGAAGTTTTGAAATTTTAAAAGCCTGGAGATCTGGAAATAAAAATCCAGAACAATTCAGAACAATCAGAACAATTCAGTACTATCAGAACAGTCCAGTACTATCAGAACAATCCAGTACTATCAGAACAATAACTCCTCCCCCTTTGTCCTCTACATATGTACCCAATAAATTTGTTCCTTTTTGCAGAATAAATTTGTCAAATTTTGTCTGTCCCCTACATTAGTACACAATAAATTGTTTCCTTTTGTCCTCTACATTAGTACACAATAAATTGTTCCCTTTTATCCTCTACATTAGTACACAATAAATTGTTCCATTTTGTCCTCTACATTAGTACACAATAAATTGTTCCCTTTTGTCCTCTACATTGGTACACAATAAATTGATCTCTTTTGTCCTCTACATTAGTACACAATAAATTGTTCTCTTTTGTCCTCTACATTGGTACACAATAAATTGTTCTCCTTTGTCCTCTACATTGGTACACAATAAATTGTTCCATTTTGTCCTCTGTATTTGTACACAATAAATTGTTCCATTTTTTCCACTACATTAGTACACAATAAATTGTTCTCTTTTGTCCTCTACATTAGTACACAATAAATTGTTCTCTTTTATCCTCTACATTAGTACACAATAAATTGTTCTCTTTTATCCTCTACATTAGTACACAATAAATTGTTCCCTTTTGTCCTCTACATTAGTACACAATAAATTGTTCTCTTTTATCCTCTACATTAGTACACAATAAATTGTTCTCTTTTGTCCTCTACATTAGTACACACTAAATTGTTCCCTTTTGTCCTCTACATTAGTACACAATAAATTGTTCTCTTTTGTCCTCTACATTAGTACACAATAAATTGTTCCATTTTGTCCACTACATTAGTACACAATAAATTGTTCCATTTTGTCCACTACATTAGTACACAATAAATTGTTCTCTTTTGTCCTCTACATTAGTACACAATAAATTGTTCTCTTTTGTCCTCTACATTGGTACACAATAAATTGTTCCATTTTGTCCTCTACATTGGTACACAATAAATTGTTCCATTTTGTCCTCTACATTTGTACACAATAAATTGTTCTCTTTTGTCCTCTACATTAGTACACACTAAATTGTTCTCTTTTGTCCTCTACATTAGTACACAATAAATTGTTCCATTTTGTCCTCTACATTAGTACACAATAAATTGTTCTCTTTTGTCCTCTACATTAGTACACAATAAATTGTTCCCTTTTGTCCACTACATTGGTACACAATAAATTGTTCTCTTTTGTCCTCTACATTAGTACACAATAAATTTTTCTCTTTTGTCCTCTACATTAGTACACAATAAATTGTTCTCTTTTGTCCTCTACATTAGTACACAATAAATTGTTCTCTTTTGTCCTCTACATTAGTACACAATAAATTGTTCTCTTTTGTCCTCTACATTAGTACACAATAAATTGTTCTCTTTTGTCCTCTGCATTAGTACACAATAAATTGTTCTCTTTTGTCCTCTACATTAGTACACAATAAATTGTTCTCTTTTGTCCTCTACATTAGTACACAATAAATTGTTGCTTTTTGTCCTCTACATTGGTACACAATAAATTGTTCTCTTTTGTCCTCTACATTAGTACACAATAAATTGTTCTCTTTTGTCCTATACATTAGTACACAATAAATTGTTCTCTTTTGTCCTATACATTGGTAGACAATAAATTGTTCTCTTTTGTCCTCTGCATTAGTACACACTAAATTGTTCTCTTTTGTCCTCTGCATTGGTACACAATAAATTGTTCTCTTTTGTCCTCTACATTAGTACACACTAAATTGTTCCCTTTTGTCCTCTACATTAGTACACAATAAATTGTTCTCTTTTGTCCTATACATTAGTACACAATAAATTGTTCTCTTTTGTCCTATACATTAGTACACAATACATTGTTCCATTTTGTCCTCTACATTAGTACACAATAAATTGTTCCATTTTGTCCTCTACATTAGTACACAATAAATTGTTCTCTTTTGTCCTCTACATTGGTACACAATAAATTGTTCCATTTTGTCCACTACATTAGTACACAATAAATTGTTCCATTTTGTCCACTACATTAGTACACAATAAATTGTTCTCTTTTGTCCTATACATTAGTACACAATACATTGTTCCATTTTGTCCTCTACATTAGTACACAATAAATTGTTCCATTTTGTCCTCTACATTAGTACACAATAAATTGTTCTCTTTTGTCCTATACATTAGTACACAACAAATTGTTCTCTTTTGTCCTCTACATTAGTACACAATAAATTGTTCTCTTTTGTCCTCTACATTAGTACACAATAAATTGTTCCCTTTTGTCCTCTACATTAGTACACAATAAATTTTTCTCTTTTGTCCTCTACATTAGTACACAATAAATTGTTCTCTTTTGTCCTCTACATTAGTACACAATAAATTGTTCTCTTTTGTCCTCTACATTGGTACACAATAAATTGTTCCATTTTGTCCACTACATTGGTACACAATAAATTGTTCCATTTTGTCCACTACATTGGTACACAATAAATTGTTCTCTTTTGTCCTCTACATTGGTACACAATAAATTGTTCTCTTTTGTCCTCTACATTGGTACACAATAAATTGTTCCATTTTGTCCTCTACATTGGTACACAATAAATTGTTCTCTTTTGTCCTATACATTAGTACACAATAAATTGTTCTCTTTTGTCCTATACATTAGTACACAATACATTGTTCCATTTTGTCCTCTACATTAGTACACAATAAATTGTTCCATTTTGTCCTCTACATTAGTACACAATAAATTGTTCCATTTTGTCCTCTACATTAGTACACAATAAATTGTTCTCTTTTGTCCTCTACATTAGTACACAATAAATTGTTCTCTTTTGTCCTCTACATTGGTACACAATAAATTGTTCCATTTTGTCCACTACATTAGTACACAATAAATTGTTCCATTTTGTCCACTACATTAGTACACAATAAATTGTTCTCTTTTGTCCTATACATTAGTACACAATACATTGTTCCATTTTGTCCTCTACATTAGTACACAATAAATTGTTCCATTTTGTCCTCTACATTAGTACACAATAAATTGTTCTCTTTTGTCCTATACATTAGTACACAACAAATTGTTCTCTTTTGTCCTCTACATTAGTACACAATAAATTGTTCTCTTTTGTCCTCTACATTAGTACACAATAAATTGTTCCCTTTTGTCCTCTACATTAGTACACAATAAATTGTTCTCTTTTGTCCTCTACATTGGTACACAATAAATTGTTCTCTTTTGTCCTCTACATTAGTACACAATAAATTGTTCCCTTTTGTCCTCTACATTAGTACACAATAAATTTTTCTCTTTTGTCCTCTACATTAGTACACAATAAATTGTTCTCTTTTGTCCTCTACATTAGTACACAATAAATTGTTCTCTTTTGTCCTCTACATTGGTACACAATAAATTGTTCCATTTTGTCCACTACATTGGTACACAATAAATTGTTCTCTTTTGTCCTCTACATTGGTACACAATAAATTGTTCTCTTTTGTCCTCTACATTGGTACACAATAAATTGTTCCATTTTGTCCACTACATTAGTACACAATAAATTGTTCCATTTTGTCCACTACATTAGTACACAATAAATTGTTCCCTTTTGTCCTCTACATTGGTACACAATAAATTGTTCTCTTTTGTCCTCTACATTAGTACACAATAAATTTTTCTCTTTTGTCCTCTACATTGGTACACAATAAATTGTTCTCTTTTGTCCTCTACATTGGTACACAATAAATTGTTCTCTTTTGTCCTCTACATTAGTACACAATAAATTGTTCTCTTTTGTCCTATACATTAGTACACAATAAATTGTTCTCTTTTGTCCTATACATTAGTACACAATACATTGTTCCATTTTGTCCTCTACATTAGTACACAATAAATTGTTCCATTTTGTCCTCTACATTAGTACACAATAAATTATTCTCTTTTGTCCTCTACATTGGTACACAATAAATTGTTCCATTTTGTCCACTACATTAGTACACAATAAATTGTTCCATTTTGTCCACTACATTAGTACACAATAAATTGTTCCCTTTTGTCCTCTACATTAGTACACAATAAATTGTTGCTTTTTGTCCTCTACATTAGTACACAATAAATTGTTCTCTTTTGTCCTCTACATTAGTACACAATAAATTGTTCTCTTTTGTCCTCTACATTGGTACACAATAAATTGTTCCATTTTGTCCACTACATTAGTACACAATAAATTGTTCCATTTTGTCCACTACATTAGTACACAATAAATTGTTCTCTTTTGTCCTCTACATTAGTACACAATAAATTGTTCTCTTTTGTCCACTACATTAGTACACAATAAATTGTTTTCCTTGATCCTCTACATTAGTACACAATAAATTGTTCTCTTTTGTCCTCTACATTAGTACACAACAAATTGTTCTCTTTTGTCCTCTACATTAGTACACAATAAATTGTTCTCTTTTGTCCTCTACATTAGTACACAATAAATTGTTCTCTTTTGTCCTCTGCATTAGTACACAATAAATTGTTCTCTTTTGTCCTCTACATTAGTACACAATAAATTGTTCTCTTTTGTCCTCTACATTGGTACACAATAAATTGTTCTCTTTTGTCCTCTACATTAGTACACAATAAATTGTTCTCTTTTGTCCTATACATTAGTACACAATAAATTGTTCTCTTTTGTCCTATACATTGGTAGACAATAAATTGTTCTCTTTTGTCCTCTGCATTAGTACACACTAAATTGTTCTCTTTTGTCCTCTGCATTGGTACACAATAAATTGTTCTCTTTTGTCCTCTACATTAGTACACACTAAATTGTTCCCTTTTGTCCTCTACATTAGTACACAATAAATTGTTCTCTTTTGTCCTATACATTAGTACACAATAAATTGTTCTCTTTTGTCCTATACATTAGTACACAATACATTGTTCCATTTTGTCCTCTACATTAGTACACAATAAATTGTTCCATTTTGTCCTCTACATTAGTACACAATAAATTGTTCTCTTTTGTCCTCTACATTAGTACACAATAAATTGTTTCCTTTTGTCCTCTACATTAGTACACAATAAATTGTTCTCTTTTGTCCTCTACATTGGTACACAATAAATTGTTTCCTTTTGTCCTCTACATTAGTACACAATAAATTGTTTCCTTTTGTCCTCTACATTAGTACACACTAAATTGTTCCCTTTTGTCCTCTACATTAGTACACAATAAATTGTTCTCTTTTGTCCTATACATTAGTACACAATAAATTGTTCTCTTTTGTCCTATACATTAGTACACAATAAATTGTCCCCTTTTGTCCACTACATTAGTACACAATAAATTGTTCCCTTTTGTCCTCTACATTAGTACACAATAAATTGTTCTCTTTTGTCCTCTACATTAGTACACAATAAATTGTTCTCTTTTGTCCTCTACATTAGTACACAATAAATTGTTTCCTTTTGTCCTCTACATTAGTACACAATAAATTGTTTCCTTTTGTCCTCTACATTAGTACACACTAAATTGTTCCCTTTTGTCCTCTACATTAGTACACAATAAATTGTTCTCTTTTGTCCTATACATTAGTACACAATAAATTGTTCTCTTTTGTCCTATACATTAGTACACAATAAATTGTCCCCTTTTGTCCACTACATTAGTACACAATAAATTGTTCCCTTTTGTCCTCTACATTGGTACACAATAAATTGTTCTCTTTTGTCCTCTACATTAGTACACAATAAATTGTTTCCTTTTGTCCTCTACATTAGTACACAATAAATTGTTCTCTTTTGTCCTCTACATTGGTACACAATAAATTGTTTCCTTTTGTCCTCTACATTAGTACACAATAAATTGTTTCCTTTTGTCCTCTACATTAGTACACAATAAATTGTTCTCTTTTGTCCTCTACATTAGTACACAATAAATTGTTCTCTTTTGTCCTCTACATTAGTACACAATAAATTGTTCTCTTTTGTCCTTTGCATTTGTACCCAATAAATTGTTGCTTTTTGTCCTCTACATTTGTACCCAATAAATTGTTCTCTTTTGTCCTCTACATTAGTACACAATAAATTGTTCTCTTTTGTCCTCTACATTAGTACACAATAAATTGTTCTCTTTTGTCCTCTACATTGGTACACAATAAATTGTTCTCTTTTGTCCTCTACATTAGTACACAATAAATTGTTCCCTTTTGTCCTCTGCATTGGTACACAATAAACTGTTCCATTTTTTCCACTACATTAGTACACAATAAATTGTTCCCTTTTGTCCTCTACATTAGTACACAATAAATTGTTCTCTTTTGTCCTCTACATTAGTACACAATAAATTGTTCTCTTTTGTCCTCTACATTAGTACACAATAAATTGTTCTCTTTTGTCCTCTACATTAGTACACAATAAATTGTTTCCTTTTGTCCTATACATTAGTACACAATAAATTGTTCCATTTTTTCCACTACATTAGTACACAATAAATTGTTCCCTTTTGTCCTCTACATTAGTACACAATAAATTGTTCTCTTTTGTCCTCTACATTAGTACACAATAAATTGTTTCCTTTTGTCCTATACATTAGTACACAATAAATTGTTCCATTTTTTCCACTACATTAGTACACAATAAATTGTTCCCTTTTGTCCTCTACATTAGTACACAATAAATTGTTTCCTTTTGTCCTCTACATTAGTACACAATAAATTGTTCTCTTTTGTCCTCTACATTAGTACACAATAAATTTTTCCCTTTTATCCTCTACATTAGTACACAATAAATTGTTCTCCTTTGTCCTCTACATTGGTACACAATAAATTGTTCCATTTTTTCCACTACATTAGTACACAATAAATTGTTCCCTTTTGTCCTCTGTATTTGTACACAATAAATTGTTCCATTTTGTCCTCTACATTAGTACACAATAAATTGTTCTCTTTTGTCCTCTGCATTAGTACACAATAACTTTGTCCATTTTTGTCCTATACACATTCAGTTTGTTCTTGTTTATAAAAAAAGGGCTCAAGAGGGGTAGATTGATGTTTTAAGACATACTGAACATTATTTCCCTTTTAAGGTGGCATTTCCACTTTACTCAGAGAAAACCCTTAAACTTCGGTGAGTACGGTAAGAATTCCGCTAAATTAAGTACTCAAAACATTACGAAAAGCACTCTAAAAGTTTGAGACTTTCCTGCATGGAGCGACCGATAATCCTATCGAGCAATCGCTATTGTTGTTGTTTTAGACCAAACATGGCAGAAAGCAGTCTAATAATTTGTTATCTTCACATTGCATGTCCATGAATTACCGTAACTGGTAACTCTCTCACAGGGGCAAACAAGTTCTTTTCTTTTGGATAGAGTTGGGACTAAAACTCGTGACATCAGAAATCATTGAAAAATATACAAAAAAAAACCCCACAAAGAATACTGTGAAAGTAAAAAAAGGTACATTTTGTTCAATTGTACCCTGTTATTGTATGTAACAACAAATTATTCTGTAATCTTTATGTTCTCTATGATAAAAATTCTCACTAAAGTTTAATAACAGACAAAAACAGATTATTTAATTTATTTGTATATATATATATATATATTTTAACACTATAACATACGGACACAGGGTTTTAATTTCTCCCTTGACGCAAAGACATGTTTTTTGTTTATGAAATGATCAGTTAATACTAAATGAATAGATACATATAGGAATGTCTAAATGAATTGGAATGCATGAACTAACAGCCAGTTAACAAAAATGAAAATCTTACTAAATGTTGGAAAATAGATCACAAATAGATTACATATAAAATTAGTTAATCTGTTCAGCAATGCTGATACATAGAACAAATATCCTTGTTCATAAAAATACATTTTATTTTGCAGGTCATAAAATTAAAAAAATTTAATATAGCATTGCAAATGGCAAGTAAATCTAGTAATTCCTAGTTTAAATGTGATGAGTAACTAGATAGTTATTTAACGTTACCAGCAACACCTAAGGTTATATGATGAGCGAAGAAAACACTTTCTGACATAATTACTTGACTGTGCTAACGAAAGATATTCAATGGATCAGTTCCACAAAGTAGTTGTATCGCCATAGTTACCAAATGGATACCATAGAGATATACCGTCATGACAACTGTCAGCCATTGCACTCTAGATTATTCCTGTAAGCCATGGAGGTCCAAGTGACTTTACCCATGGATGGAAGGAGATATTACCCCTGTGAGCCATGGATGTCCATGTGACTTGACCCATGGATGGAAGGAGATATTATCCCTGTGAGCCATAGATGTCCATGTGATTTGACCCATGGGTGGAAGGAGATATTATCCCTGTGAGCCATGGAGGTCCATGTGACTTGACCCATGGGTGGAAGGAGATATTATCCCTGTGAGCCATGGAGGTCCATGTGACTTGACCCATGGATGGAAGGAGATATTATCCCTGTGAGCCATGGATGTCCATGTGAATTGACCCATGGATGGAAGGAGATATTATCCCTGTGAGCCATGGGTTCCATGTGACTTGACCCATGGGTGGAAGGAGATATTATCCCTGTGGGCCATGGAGGTCCATGTGACTTGACCCATGGATGGAAGGAGATATTATCCCTGTGAGCCATGGGGGTCCATGTGACTTGACCCATGGATGGAAGGAGATATTATCCCTGTGGGCCATGGGGGTCCATGTGACTTGACCCATGGGTGGAAGGAGATATTATCCCTGTGGGCCATGGAGGTCCATGTGACTTGACCCATGGGTGGAAGGAGATATTATCCCTGTGAGCCATGGAGGTCCATGTGACTTGACCCATGGATGGAAGGAGATATTATCCCTGTGAGCCATGGATGTCCATGTGATTTGACCCATGGATGGAAGGAGATATTATCCCTGTGGGCCATGGAGGTCCATGTGACTTGACCCATGGATGGAATGAGATATTATCCCTATGAGCCATGGGGGTCCCTGTGACTTGATCCATGGGTGGAAGGAGATATTATCCCTGTGAGCCATGGAGGTCCATGTGACTTGACCCATGGGTGGAAGGAGATATTATCCCTGTGAGCCATGGAGGTCCATGTGACTTGACCCATGGATGGAAGGAGATATTATCCCTGTGAGCCATGGGGGTCCATGTGACTTGACCCATGGATGGAAGGAGATATTATCCCTGTGGGCCATGGGGGTCCATGTGACTTGACCCATGGGTGGAAGGAGATATTATCCCTGTGGGCCATGGAGGTCCATGTGACTTGACCCATGGGTGGAAGGAGATATTATCCCTGTGAGCCATGGAGGTCCATGTGACTTGACCCATGGATGGAAGGAGATATTATCCCTGTGAGCCATGGATGTCCATGTGATTTGACCCATGGATGGAAGGAGATATTATCCCTGTGGGCCATGGAGGTCCATGTGACTTGACCCATGGATGGAATGAGATATTATCCCTATGAGCCATGGGGGTCCCTGTGACTTGATCCATGGGTGGAAGGAGATATTATCCCTGTGAGCCATGGAGGTCCATGTGACTTGACCCATGGGTGGAAGGAGATATTATCCCTGTGAGCCATGGAGGTCCATGTGACTTGACCCATGGATGGAAGGAGATATTATCCCTGTGAGCCATGGATGTCCATGTGATTTGACCCATGGGTGGAAGGAGATATTATCCCTATGAGCCATGGGGGTCCCTGTGACTTGACCCATGGGTGGAAGGAGATATTATCCCTGTGGGCCATGGGGGTCCATGCGACTTGATCCATGGATGGAAGGAGATATTATCCCTATGAGCCATGAGGGTCCATGTGACTTGACCCATTGATGGAAGGAGATATTATCCCTGTGAGCCATGGATGTCCATGTGAATTGATCCATGGGTGGAAGGAGATATTATCCCTGTGGGCCATGGGGGTCCATGTGACTTGACCCATGGATGGAAGGAGATATTATCCCTGTGGGCCATGGATCTCCATGTGAATTGATCCATGGGTGGAAGGAGATATTATCCCTGTGGGCCATGGGGGTCCAAGTGACTTGACCCATGGGTGGAAGGAGATATTATCCCTGTGGGCCATGGAGGTCCATGTGACTTGACCCATGGATGGAAGGAGATATTATCGCTGTGAGCCATGGATGTCCATGTGACTTGACCCATGGGTGGAAGGAGATATTATCCCTGTGAGCCATGGATGTCCATGTGACTTGACCCATGGATGGAAGGAGATATTATCCCTGTGAGCCATGGGTTCCATGTGACTTGACCCATGGGTGGAAGGAGATATTATCCCTGTGGGCCATGGAGGTCCATGTGACTTGACCCATGGATGGAAGGAGATATTATCCCTGTGAGCCATGGGTTCCATGTGACTTGACCCATGGGTGGAAGGAGATATTATCCCTGTGGGCCATGGAGGTCCATGTGACTTGACCCATGGATGGAAGGAGATGTTATCCCTGTGAGCCATGGGGGTCCATGTGACTTGACCCATGGGTGGAAGGAGATATTATCCCTGTGAGCCATGGATGTCCATGTGACTTGACCCATGGGTGGAAGGAGATATTATCCCTGTGGGCCATGGATGTCCATGTGACTTGACCCATGGGTGGAAGGAGATATTATCCCTGTGAGCCATGGATGTCCATGTGAATTGATCCATGGGTGGAAGGAGATATTATCCCTGTGGGCCATGGGGGTCCAAGTGACTTGACCCATGGGTGGAAGGAGATATTATCCCTGTGAGCCATGGGGGTCCATGTGACTTGACCCATGGATGGAAGGAGATATTATCCCTGTGAGCCATGGATGTCCATGTGAATTGATCCATGGGTGGAAGGAGATATTATCCCTGTGGGCCATGGGGGTCCAAGTGACTTGACCCATGGATGGAAGGAGATATTATCCCTGTGGGTCATGGGGGTCCCTGTGACTTGATCCATGGGTGGAAGGAGATATTATCCCTGTGAGCCATGGATGTCCATGTGACTTGATCCATGGATGGAAGGAGATATTATCCCTGTGAGCCATGGATGTCCATGTGACTTGATCCATGGATGGAAGGAGATATTATCCCTGTGGGTCATGGGGGTCCGTGTGACTTGATCCATGAATGGAAGGGGATATTATCCCTGTGAGCCATGGATGTCCATGTGACTTGATCCATGGATGGAAGGAGATATTTTCCCTGTGAGCCATGGGGGTCCCTGTGACTTGATCCATGGGTGGAAGGAGATATTATCCCTGTGGGCCATGGGGGTCCATGTGACTTGATCCATGAATGGAAGGGGATATTATCCCTGTGGGTCCATGTCACTTGATCCATGGATGGAAGGAGATATTATCCCTGTGGGCCATGGGGGTCCCTGTGACTTGACCCATGAATGGAAGGAGATATTATCCCTGTGGGTCATGGGGGTCCATGTGACTTGATCCATGGGTGGAAGGAGATATTATCCCTGTGGGCCATGGGGGTCCATGTGACTTGATAGATGGGTGGAAGGAGATATTATCCCTGTGGGCCATGGGGGTCCATGTGACTTGACCCATGGGTGGAAGAAGATATTATCCCTGTGAACCATAGGGGTCCATGTGACTTGATCCATGGGTGGAAGAAGATATTATCCCTGTGAACCATAGGGGTCCATGTGATCAATGAGAACTGTTTGTTATATGGACTACATACATGTATATAATATCATGTCCATTTGTTATAAATACAAGATTAAATCACAGTAAATTGGTATCAAATTATTGCATAGAATATTTAGTTTACTAAAATACATGTACTTGTGGTTTGTTTTATATATATATATAAATACCTGTAGTGTTTAAATTAAGTTACTTTATAAATATTTGCATATAATTCTTTGCAAATACCCCAGTAAAAAGTCAACTAAAATGTTTCGCAATTATTAAAATTGGAGAAAAAAAAATCCCATTTTTTAAAAAGTTTTGAAACAAAATATCAAAAGTACATGTAACAGGCTAAAATGACCGTATTTACGTAGGGATGGTTAATTAAACTACCAACTTCTATAAAATATCAAATCTAAAAAGCTATGAAACTAATTTTCAGAGAACTAAAAAAAATTATTGTTCTAAAAATGTAACAAATAGAAAACTAACAAAACCTTAAAAAGTAGCAAATTAAAACCGTAACACTAAAAATGTGGTAAATGTACCACCACCTACAGTTTAGTTCATGTAATAGTTTGTATGATAAACTCAAAATTGGGGGGGGGGGGGAGAGGGGGGGGGGTATACATGTACAGGTACAGGAATATATATCTTTTGCATTAATTTGGTTCTCAGTTGTTGGCACTACTAAACTTAAAACAAATATTGTATATAACTTTTGCATAAAAGTTCAATGGATTGTAAAATGTCTTCCAGCAGCACCAAAAAGCCATAGCAAAATTTTTTCTGCAGCGTACAAAGTAGCAGCTTATTTTCACAGTACACGGAGATTGAAGTAAAAAGTTCAATAATAAATTTGTGACAGATCATTTACATAAATGTAAAGGAATGGCACTGACAAGTTGTTCCATAATTCTGTATCAGACTGACTGCTGTCTGTGTACATACATGCCCATCAGTACTTTATCAATACTCAGTTTCTGTTAAATGTTTGGCATGAGCTTGTGGCACATATAAACCCAGAATAAAGTGGGCTTTTAAGAAAAACTAACATACACTTTTGAAAATTGATCACATGTACATGTACCACGAATATGTTGAGAATTTTGTGTTAAAACCAAGTTACAAGCATTCTTTTCAAATCATGTTTACTAATCAATGTTAAAGTTTAGTGAGTGTCAAGATTGATTGATTGTTTGGTGTTTTAGGCCGCGCTCAAGATTATTTCACTTACATGTATATGGCGGCGTTGCCAGTTATATTGTGGGAGGAAACCGGGCTCTGTGCCCGGAGGAAACCCACGACCGTCCATTGGTAACTGACAACCATCCCACATATAGGTCGTTCGAGTGAAAACCCAGTCAGAAAATTTTCCAATTCTTGGACTGAGTGGGATTTGAACACCCGACTCATTGGTGGAATGAGTGTCAAGAGAACAACAAAAGGTCAATATTTCTACAAAGGTAACTTGTGTAAACTTATCTCAGTTTACATTGATTTGTTCATTGACAGCAGAATTCATCATCTTGTACTGTGGATTTCTTGTATTTACTCAAACTGTATTTCAATGAATCTTCTATTATACTAAATACCATCTCTTGTAAAACCGATGCTCAGAGAATGTTTATCACCGGTTTTATCTCCTAACTTACACATGTAGTTGTTAACATTCTTCATCTAAGAGCGTCGTTACATACAGATTTTATACCAGCATTTAATGGCTTTCACCTTCCATTGAACAAGTTTAACTTTCAACATACATCATATCCGTATAATTTCAACACAGCGTTTCCAGGAAAATAACTGGATAAACAAAAGGCTCAAGTTGACAGGTATATATATACATACATTTCCTTGAACAACTGAAAGTCACATACTTACATGTATATCACATGCATATAGTCTCACTAGTGCTAAATGGAAAATAAGTTATGATCAGAGTGAACTGGTATTAGCGAATATTGGCACCATTTGGTCTCCCTTCCCATCATACATTGTTCTTAGCACGGCCATGTATCATCCAATTAAAGCTGGTCTTCCAGCTGTTCTTCAAAGCTTCGTTAAATTTAACTCTGAAGTGTTGAATGGCTTGTTCTTCGGTCATGTTTAAAGCGAGTGCGTCTCTAATATAGTCTATATCCTGTACACAGGTGAGTTGTGGGATACCAGTGGATAACATCAACATGAATAACGTAATCAGTAGGTGATTCTTCCTCCGTAAGATAATGTACGCCTCCTCACAGCAACGACGGAACCTGTCAACAATCACATCAATATTGTCTGCTTCGTTCTCTGATTTAGTTTAATAATACTTTCTTTTGTAGGAGTATATTGGAAGAATAGATATGTAGATTATATAGGAAGCATATGTAAATGATACATTTATAGAGGGGTGAGGGAGTGGAGGGGGGGGGGGGGGGGCGTGAATGGATTTCAGCCCTGAAACAATTGAGGGAAGACTGTTATCCTCCAAATTAAATTCATTGACTTGTCCCAGTTAAATGTGGCCATCTGTAAGTAGTTAATTGGATTTATTGGATGGGAAGTTTGTATATACATTTATGTGGGGCCTCGGTGGTCCAGTGGGTTAGAGTGATCTTCCCTCAGTCCCACACAGACCTTCCATCGATGCGGCACCGGTTTGAATCCCTCTCAGACCAAATAAAACTTTTTGAGTGGATTTTTCACTTGGTTGCCCTATGTGGAAGAGTTGCCAGGCACTGGCAAAGGTCAGGGGTTTCCTCCAGGCAATGAGCCCTGTTTCCTCCCCCACTTAAAGGGGCATGAGCTGCCAAAATTAACACTTTTTTCATAATTTCTGATCGCCACGACAGTGAGATGCTTTGAAGGCCATCGAAAAACCAAATGATTGGCGTTGGAATGAGGAAAATCTATACAGTATGTGGCCTATACGAACCGAAAACATGCTCGAAAAGTAAACAAAATTTAAATAACGGGACGACCATTCATTCATTCTAAGCCAAAGTTAGTTCAAAACAATACTTTATCGCACATTCTCGAGACTAGAAGCACTAAAAAGCTTCTGAATAACACGTCTTGAGAAAAATAGCCGATAATTTCAACATTCTCTTTCAACGTCAAAATATCAACATTTTGGCAGCTCATGCCCCTTTAACCTGGCAAAGCTGAAATAATATTAAGTGCATCGCAAAACATCAATCAATCAATCCTTTGCAAGTAAATAATATAAAAATGGACTGACCTGTCAAAATATTTGTTGTCGGAGCTTCCTTTGTTGATGACGTAGACAAAATGATTGGTCAAAACAAATGGAACCCGTTCTCGCTTTACGCCAAATTTACTCTTGAAGTTACCCAGAAAATGCCCAAAATCAATATGGAATAGCTAAAAATAAGAAAAAAAACCCAATCTTTAAAGAGTAAACCAGGCTTTTTGCTGTTAAAAATGCGTTTGACTTTTAGTGTAATGTGAACATATTAAAGTATGATCAAGATAAACAGTAAGTAAGTGCATATTGTCAAATAAGAACATTTCCATTTTGAAGAGCTCAGGTATCTCACCTGGCCGGACTCCTTAAGCATGATGTTGTCGCTATGACGATCCCCGACTCCGAGAACATATGTGGCCACACAATATCCCGCACAGGACAGGGTAAACTCTTCAACGGCCTGGTCCCATCTAACCAGAGAAAGACATTTAACAAACATTATATACTCCTCTGCCTCAAATAAAAGGGAACAAGTCAATCATAAAGAAATATAAAAAATAAACTGTCTTGGTCACGGAACACAAACAAAATTGTGATACTGATAGTAGACTTACAAACTACTTTTATCATTTGTGTAAAATTCTTGAGATAAAATTACTTTGAATGAGATACCATAACACATTTTTGGGATTTGAGATTTTTTTTAATAAAGATAAAAACTCCTACTGACTACCAAATTAAAAAAAAAACTTAACTAGTGGCATGAACTGCGAAATTTCAGACTTTTTTTTCTTACATTTTATTTGTCAAGAGAAGTTAGATGTTTGGAGTACCTTGAAATAAGAAATGACAATCTGTATTCATGAGATAAGTTTGACTCTGGCAGCTAGTGCCAGAAAAGAAAGAATATGTGATTGATTGATGGTTTACATCAAACTTAAGATTATTCCGTACCTAACAACTCTTCCACCTACAAGGATCAAGAGGAAAATCCACTCTGAAATTTGTCAACTTTTATTTTGTTTGAGGTGTGAATGACAATGTGAAAAATAACTTACTTTTCCACAGGATTATGGGCTTTGATCCAATTATACAGACTTGTCTTGTCAAAGGTAGTTTTGTCAAAGGATTTCACGATGTTGGCAATGGTCTGAGAATTCTGAACAACTTCAATCATTCCAGTCTCCTTACCTGTTGCTAGGCAACCATATGGGTTCATTCTGATAGAAATAAAAACAGAATTTGGATTAAATTAATCAAAGAGTTCTTACAAGATTCATTATTGGTAGTATTTTAGCCCACAATAAAGATTATTGCACTTTATATCGCCTGGCCATGGAGAGAGGAATAGTAAAGGGAGGAAACCATGATCTGTACCTGATGGAAGTCACTGACATTTTGCTAGTACATGACAACTGGTCAACATTGGGAGGAGGGGGGGGGGGATGCATTTGACTGAAGGGCTGGGCAGAAATCTTTTGAGAAACAACTCCATTTAAAGATCTAATACAAAGGCACAACAACCATGTCTTAGGAGCAGAGAAACAAAGATCGTCTACATCATGGAATTTAAACCATACAACATTTATCAACAATGTTCACATAACCATAGAAGTCATGATGCATGCAGGCAGACGGTAGGTTGACAGTTGAACAAAGTTTAGTTTTAATGAAATAGGTTGATTGATTGATTGTTTGCTTGCTGTTTTACGACGCGCTCAAGTTTATTTCACTTATATGGCGGTGTTGCCAGTTTTATTGTGGGAGGAAACCGGGCTCTATGCCCGGAGGAAACCCATGACCTTCCGTTGGTAACTGGCAACCATCCCACATAGGTCGTTCGAGTGAAAACCCAATCAGAAAATTTTCCAATTTTTTGGGACTGAGTGGGATTTGAACCCGTGACCCATTGGTGGAAGGCTGTTCGGATTGAGCGTTCAACGCTCTACCTACTGAGCCCCCCCCCCCCCTAGTGAAATAGGTCTATAGTAGCCTACAGAATGTAGTAATTAAATTAAACAATCTAATTTAAAGGACCTACCTGAGATCTAGACCCTCTGCCTGCCAGATACTATCCATTATCTCCAACATTTGAAGTGTAAGCATATCCTGTCTCAAGTCTAAACAACAACAACAACAGGATACAACAACAACATGATACAACAACAACATGCCAGCATTCAATAGTCCACTGATGTTTGACCCAACTCAAAAGATCATTTCACTAATTATGTAATATAATCATGCAACAGATCTTCTATGGTTGGATGGGAACTGTCACTTGATACATGCATGCAGACGGTAGGTTGACAGTTGAACAAAGTTTAGTTTTAGTGAAATAGGTTGATTGATTGATTGTTTGGTGTTTTACAAGATTATTTCACTTATATGGCGGCGTTGCCAGTTTTATTGTGGGAGGAAACCAGGCTCTATGCCCGAAGGAAACCCACAACCATCCCATATAGGTCGTTCGAGTGAAAACCCAGTCAGAGTCACTTGATACAAGACACAGATCCACTGACATAGTGATCACTCTATAACTGAGGCCCAATCCAATTCATCTGAAAGTTCTTTTGCGTCTTTCATTGTTTTTATGCCCCCTCTAGGGTGCATTATTAACTGTACCCTACCCTTTGAGAAATTAACCAAACAATACTGGGTGTTTTATATATATATATATATACCACTTTTTCCAGCTCAGGTTATTTTCAACTGTGGTTTAAAGTGGCATGAGCTGTCAAAATGTTGGTATTTTGACGTTAAAACAGAATGTTGAAATTATCGGCTATTTTTCTCGAGACGTAATTCAGAAGCTTTTTAGTGCTTCTAGTCTCGAAAATGTACGATAAAGTATTGTTTTGAACTAACTTTGGTTTAGAATGAATGAATGGTCGTCCCGGTTATTTAAATTTTGTTTACTTTTGAACACGTTTACGGTTCGTACACGCCCCATACTGTATGGATTTTCCTCATTCAAACGCCAATCATTTAGTTTTTCGATGGCCTTCAAAGCCTTTTACTGTCGTGACGATCAGAAATTATGAAAACAGTGTGAATTTTGGCAGCTCATGCCACTTTAAGTTACAATGTGCACAGAATTTGCATGCAAAAAGATATCATTCAACAAATATCATACATTGTATACAAACAACCTTTCACAAACATTTGGTAATGTATAACTCTGATAGGATTTCCATGAATTTGGGGGAATCAATATTTCATTTCCTGATTGATGGAGAATTGACTAGGCCTAAGTTTTTGTTTGACTAAGTATTAATTAAAACACAGACAGACCTTTATCAAAAAATTCCAGAGATAAAAGAAAAAAGTGGCAAGAGGAAATTAAACCGATTATTATTGTTGAAATGTAAATGTAAAACAAGCATCAATTCTGAAGGCAAAAATAAGTGTAAATAAACAAGTTCAACATGTATTTAACATGGCTGAAAAAATAAACACAACCCAAAATAAAAACCAGAGA
The DNA here is from genome assembly GCA_963971465.1 of Lepidochitona cinerea. Taxonomy (NCBI): domain Eukaryota; kingdom Metazoa; phylum Mollusca; class Polyplacophora; order Chitonida; family Tonicellidae; genus Lepidochitona; species Lepidochitona cinerea. The sequence continues at coordinate 2,032,318 of OZ020560.1, forward strand.
AACTTACCATCACCATTTTTATAGAGAAGTAGAATTTCCTCTCCCATAGGATCGCCGTTTTGCCAGACCAGCCAGAGTGGCCGTTTCTTAGAGTCCATGAACTTACACTTATCAACTCTGTACCAAAACATTGATATCAATAAATATAGTATGTCAAAGTTAAATTGAGTGAGTAAAAGCACACGCCAGGCACATAGAAAATCTTCTTGACCAAAAAAATCCTGGATGAGGTTCACCTGGATTTGACAACAAAACACATAGGGAGCACAAGTCACGTGTGAATTCCACATATTTCCTGTCCCCGGCAATGCATTGCACATGTGACTGAGCGTTTTTCGTTCCAACATGACGTATAAATCTGACGTTATGGAACAAAATACGTCAAATGCAATTGCAACGTCATCAAAAACGTTCTTAATGGCGTCATATGTCACCGCATATCACAAAATCTCGTAATAATTCTTATGAGACTTGCGCTCCCTATTGGTGTAGGAGCTGTGTTATGGATAGAGTGATGTGCAATAACATGATACTCAAATAGAAGTAAAAGCAATGGCTACATGTACCTCTGACTGGTTTATTTGGCACAATCAAGATTATTTCCTTTCCAAGGCAGCCTTGCAAGGTTTAGGGCTGGACACTGTTTCACAAAGCCGCGTAGATGTTTTTTTTGTGTAACTTTCTTACTAACGTATCTCTACAGTATGGGTTGCTATGGCAGTTACGTGAAAACGTACGCTACGCCGCTTTGTGAAACAGGGTCCAGGGGTAAAGAAAGGAAAACCCAGCCTTCAGCAGGTACCTGACAACCCTTCCACATAGGGTGGTTAAGTGAAAAAAAACACTCAGAATTTCTGTATTCTTTGGACCGAGTGTGATTTGAGCCCATGACCCATTACTGGTAGTCTTGTGTTGCCAAAGGTATCAGGAACACAACTTTGAGCTGTAGGGCTTGGCTGCCAGAGAGCTAGTGTCAAATATTACAATCAGAGTTAGAATGACTTATTTCACTTGTGTGTTTGACTTACATGAGTGATTTGAGTTTCCACCTGGGTGTAAGAGGACAGAGTATATTAGACAAGGCTTCCATATATGAGCCTTGGTTCAGTACATTCTGCATATCCAAACGTTTCTCTCTAGATTTCTGTCACAGCAAGAAAACAAGATAATGTACATACTGTGTAATACATAACTCATGTTAATACTTGGCATTTATTATAACATCATCAGAAGTGAGTTATAAATGGTTGATTGATTGATGTTTTACGCCACACTCAAGATTATTTCACTGATATGACGGCGTTGCCAGGTTTAGTAGGGGAGGAAACCCCAGAGCTTCGGCGAGTCAATTCTTCCACGTACAGCGTTCAAGAAAACTATATAAGAATAGAAAGGAAGCATTAATGAAAAGGACCTATTAAAATGTATTTTCTAACAAGTTAAACTAATCAGTGGAAATGATGGATTAAGTTCAGTGAGTTTTATCTAATAATAGAGTATAGGATTTATTAACAGCCTATCTCCTCCATTTTCATTCAACCTACATGTATATAAGGAAATATAAATAACAAGCCTGACTTTTTTGGCTTTCTTTTTTTGTTTTTCTTTGTTACTTTCCTTTTTCCCAGGAAATGGATTGTGTTATCACTTCCTAGCACCAGAATATACACACAAACTTTTTTGAATTTGGTCACATAAAATTATCACTCAATCAGCCTTGGAGTTAAAACAAATACCTACCCTTTCTCCAGAAACGTTCTTTATCAGTTCATTAACACTTCTGAGTTTTTGTAGGGCTTCATTTTGTCGTATAAGTGATTTCATATGATCTTCACAAGCCTTACAGTAAACCTCAAGGATCAAACCAAACTGGACAGCCACACTGGGAGTCTCCGTTTCAGCTCTAACAGATAGAATAAACATGTTTTATGTCACACTCATGATTATTTCACTTTATATGGTCGCTTGCGAGGTTTAGTTGGGGTTTGCCAAGCATTGGTGTGCTTCCAGAGATGTGCGTTAACGCATGTGTTGAGGTATGCGATTTTTCACCCAAGAATCGGAACTACAGAAAACGCTATAGGTTACATAATACAGTTTCATTTCCCATTTGCGGTAATGTTAACGTTTTGATTTGTGGCTAATTACCTAAATCTCGTTAAGGCTTTTCCTTACCATTTTCAAATAGATCAACACATGAGAAATCCTTTACAACCAAATAAAGTTGACATAGTGCATGTCGGTTTCAAGCTACACACAATTTAACATGGGTACCGCCATTCTAACAGTTTTAGGCTTACTTTTTCTAAGCCAAACTTTGGTATTTTCCAAATTGGGTGAACATTAAAAAACACACACAAAAATCTGTTATCAGGCATTGACTGAAAGCTTTAAGTATGGACAGTAGACCTGCGTTAGTTTCAATCCAATATTCAAATAACCCAGATACCAAACTATCACTATGTAAGCCACCTCCTAGCTCTAGCATACCCGAAATCAATTTTCATTGGCCGAGAAAACACAAACTGGGTATTGTGACCTATAGAGTTTCCACATTATTGCTGAGAATGGAGCATCGGATGGGTGTTTTGGGCAATCATGACGTGGCTGAAGGGGTTTCCCCTGAGAACCTTTGGCTTTCAGATCAAAATCCACAGAAAACACAAAGACAGTTTCTTTACTCATTTTTACTGACAAAAGCTTGTGGTAGAAATGCATTTTGTATGAAAAGTCTATGCAGAGGTCCAGTTATTCACATTTTTTCCCAAAAGCCAAAGATATCAATACATAATTTGTTGTCAGTGATATGACCTTGACTGTTGACCTTTTGAAACTCGACAGTTTAGACATATTGACACTCACTTGAGCAGCCAGAAAAGTTGATGTCCGATTCGTTGGTTGTTAATGGCTCTAGTTAATAGAAACTCCACCAGGGGGCAGGATAGATAAGACTCGTATTTCAAAGCCTGAACTAACTGTAACATGTACTGAGACAAGTCTTCGTCACTGGAAAAACAAACACAATTATTGTAAAATACATTATCAAAATTAGTCTCTTTCATATTTCTGTTTATACAAACTATGTATTCTTGAAGGTGGGTTTTTGTATATGTCTCTGTAAATGTTTGGAAAATAATAAGTCTCTTTCATATAAATGAATAGAATAGAAAATCACAAATTTTATGAAGACTATGTACTGCATTGTATTAAAACAGACAGCAAGCCAGGGTAATACGGTTTGGGTAGAGTGAGGGTTAAAGGGAGGGATGATTTTGCCATTTGCTGTGGGCTATCCACGTTAAACAAATAAAGAATTATAATGACTGAACTCACGTTAATGTATAGTTTAAGCAGCTAACTGCAAACTCCCTCACATGACGATCAGGGTAGGCAAAGTCCAGTAACTCTAGTGCTCTTTCGGCAGACAATTTTTGCCACTTCTGTAACATACTCTGAACCTGGCAAGAGTCGCAAAACGTTAAACATTAACTTTTTATCCCCAAATCCCCTGTGCAAACTAAATAAATCCGCGAAGCGGTTTATGAAAAGTTTGCACAGGGGCCAGTTCGTTCATAACTCGATGAACCGAAGAAACATTGAAGTCAATTCGTATAATTTAATTACTATCACATATACTTTGTAATTAAATAAAAAATATCTGAAAGAAGTGATATATTTTAATTTCAAGAATCAAAACAAACAAACGCGCGCAAAGCTACACGTAATGACAACAGCTGTCTACCAAGTGACGTCACAATCACAGATACATACGATTACACGTGATTACGTCATCTCACGTCATAGCGTTGAGTTTGTCAATGCAGTTGTGCTGACATGAGTACAAACGTTTCCGTATGCAAACATAATAAGTTCTTCTTTATTTCTTTGAAATCTTATCAGAATGAAAAATAAATACGAGCAGGTATTTATTCAACATATTTTAAAATTAATTGCATTCTCCGTTTCAATAAATAGCAGTAGGCCTATTGTTGTTTTGTCAGTGCGTCACGTAGGCTATGTCGTTGTCAAAAATAGTCCGGAGCTGGTTCGTTCATCGGGTTATGAACGAAAGCAGATTAGCCAATCAAATTGCAGTATTCCATGTAAACACACTGGAAATTAAACTATAATTACTAAAGGCAAGAATAAGATGGCAGTCTATAATTTGGGCTTTAAGATCAAAGTGGCCCTGAAGAAACCTCTCACCTCCATGACATCATTATGATTGGTCCATTTCAAACTGCTAAGTAGCTTGGGAAGGCCGTAAGGAAAACTACTTTGTACTTGATATCGTAACATCCATACTAAATCTTTCTCTTGTTCCAGCAATGTATAAAGAGGGTCCCGATCTAACACCTGCTCCAGCTGTTTTAAATAACCACGTAATGTACTGCTGGGCTAAAATCACACAAATATATTACCCACGTTAATGAATACCTGGTATTTAATAAAGATTTATACCAAAACCAATTAGTTCCTTAAGGTGTCAAACAATACCCCAGGTGGAGAACTTAGTTTGTGACATTCATATCTAAAGAAATGTGAACTTAACTTGAGTAAGACGATGATAGAAAGAGGGGGAGGGAGAGAGGGGGGGGGGGGGGGGGGGGTGATGCCAAACAATTCTCCATGTGGAGATTGGATGAAGACAGAACTTAGTTTGTGACATTTATATGTAAAGAAATGTGAACTAACTTGAGTAAGATGATGATAGAAATGGTGATGCCAAACAATACCCCATGTGGCCACAAAGCTTAACTTTTACTTTGTGACATCTATATGTAAGGAAATGTGAACTTACATGTAACTTGAGTATTAAGATGATGATAGATAGAGGGACTGGAGGGGAAGTGGGGGGGGGGGGGGGGGGGGGGGGGGGGGCGTGATGCCAAACAATACCCCTTGTGGCGACAAAAGTTAACTTTTAGTTTGTGACATCTATATGTAAAGAAATGTGAACTTACATGTGAGTTTAAGGAATCTTCATCATTGTAGTTCGCCAATTCCTTGAAATAAAAATAAAACATTATTTTCAACAAACAATGATTGACTGCTTGCTGTTTCATCCAACGACGCACTCAAGATTATTTCACTGGCCGAGTTGCTGGGATTAGTGTTGGAAGGAAATCAAGCTCTTTGCCCGGAGTTAACCCCACACATGCTGGAACTACATATATATTTATGGACACTAAAACACACGGGCACAGGGAAAATCTTCTTGTCTAAAATAACCACGGAGACAAGTTTCTAATTGTGTTAAAAAGAGGTATATCATTTAGACCTTTATACCCCATCATAAATTGTTGTAATAAAGTAAACCTATGATATTTCATTAGGTTGACGACTGACAGGAGCTTGGCCTTAGTCAGTAGAATTTTCTGGAACTACATATACATGAACATGACAACTCTTGAACCAATAGAATTTGGATAATAGTCTCAAACTTTGTTACTAGAGGAGTTATCTTATCTTTGATTGATTGATTGTTGTTTTACACCGCGCTCAAGATTATTTCACTTTAATACATGGCGGCGTTGCCATTTTTATCAGGGGAGGAAACCGGGCTCTATCCCGGGGTTTGCCATTTTTATCGTGGGAGGCTCTATGCCCGAAGGAAACCCACGACCTTCCAGTGGTAACTGGCAACCATCCCACATAGCTTATCTTTGACTTACCTTCTCAAATGTGGGGAATGCAATGGTTCCCTTGATGTTATAATCAGAAAAGTTCAAACTAATGTTGGTTCCCTTGTCACCAAGTGGGTTTGGGGCAACAGTACCTTTAAAAAAGACAACAAATACTTAAAATGTATTAAATATCTGATTGCTCATAAGTTGACTATGTAGAGCATAAAATAACAGCATGTTGTATTTTTAGACGCCTTATATATATGAGTAATGTATACATAAACAGCAGCTATGTTGAATATTTGGTTTATACAGAATTTTATTGATTTTGGGATTCAAATTAAGCAAATTTGCTCATATGTGTCTCCCTTATAGAAATATATACAAATAATGGAAACGAAACTTGGACATATTTACATAGTACAGTGAGACTGTTTCATAAAAGATGAACTGGAGTGGGAAGTATTTACATTATGCAATTACATGTACATGTATACAATAGTGAAATACCCTTCACAGAGGTGATTTGACAGATTCACATGGTACAGCATAAATCAGGTGTTCAAAGAACAACATTTATTTTACATGTAACGGATTGAACAAGGGAAGTTGAATATGTAGCAAATTAGAACACTTCTTGACCAGTGGTATATCAGCATTTAGATCGATTGATTGATTGTTTGGTGTTTTACGCTGCGCTCAAGATTATTTCACTTATATGGCGGCGTTGCCAGTTTTATTGTGGGAGGAAACTGGGCTCTATGCCCAGAGGAAACCCACAACCTTCCGTTGGTAACTGGCAACTATCCCACATAGGTCGTTCGAGTGAAAACCCAGTCAGAAAATTTTCCAATTTTTTGGACTGAGTGGGAATCGAACCCGCGACCCATTGGTGGAAGGATGTTCGGATTGAGCGTCCAACGCTCTACCTACTGAGCCACGGAGGCCCCCAGCATTTAGAAAAGGTTACATTAAACTAGTGTCTTACCGATGGGATGAAGTCTGGACTCCATGAACTGCATGTCGTCTGTTACAGGCCACATATACAGTACTTTCTCACCTCTCTGAAGGCGAGACCGCCAGTCAAATAAGGGAATATTTCCCCAGGCTACAGGCTGGGTGTCAAGGGCCTGTTTAAATGATAGCATACTGATAAACACTGTAATGACAATACCTAGTTACAGTAAATGTGTGAACAGGGGGCATTTCTTAAAGAAACATCCAACCAAATAAATGGGCTTTCAAAATGATCACATACATGTATGAGCTGAGGGTGAAATTGTCAAAGTCCAAGGTCAATAATTTAAAACATGCTAGATACTTTCCTGACCAGACCCTATTAGCCTGGCTCCGCAACCACATGGGTAAAGATTGATTGATTGACATCTTATATCGCACTCAAGATGACCTCATTAGGTTTATATAGGGGACCGTGTAAGAGCCGATTTCAATAGACAGTACCTTTCTTCTGGTTGATACTTTACACACACTGATGCACATCCTAGTGGCTTGGGGTAAATCTTCCACATCAAGGTCAAAGGTCAAGGTCTCTTCAAACACAGCATTTCCCTTCACCAATGCTGAGTCTGTTGTGATCAGGTTAGAGCACAAACACTCACTTCCCTGGTACAGTCCAATCTCAACACGAATCTAAGTCAACAAAGTCAAATATATCAGCATTAAAAAAAAAAATTAAAAATAATATTAAAAATCCAAGGAAAGAGTCTAACAAATAAGTAAACAAACAATTTTCATAAGAATCTAAAACCAAAGTAAAATTAGTTCCATTAGCCTCTCAGGAATCAGGTGGGAACATTTTTGTGGTTGATCAATGTTATATGGTGAACTATAAAGAAAACCAACCCTTGAGTCTGGCAGGTCCACTTTCTTCACACAATGGATGGTGATTTTCACTTTCTGTTTGACGTCCCAAGATGTATGGATATCTCGAGGGTTAGAACATGACTGTGGAAGTGTTCCCCCGAGACCTGTAATACTGGGGTGTCGACGAGGGGGCAGAGGGGGCTTCACATCTTCACCTAAACACAAACAAACATAGAGGTTCAAAATGATACTGTCTGTACAGAGGGTTTGAACATGACTGTGGAAGTGTTCCCCCGAGACCTGTAATACTGGGGTGTCGACGAGGAGGCAGAGGGGGCTTCACATCTTCACCTAAACACAAACAAACATAGAGGTTCAAAATGATACTGTCTGTACAGAGGGTTAGAACATGACTGTGGAAGTGTTCCCCCGAGACCTGTAATACTGGGGTGTCGACGAGGAGGCTTCACATCTTCACCTAAACACAAACAAACATAGAGGTTCAAAATGATACTGTCTGTACAGAGGGTTTGAACAGGACTGTGGAAGTGTTCCCCCCGAGACCTGTAATACTGGGGTGTCGACGAGGAGGCAGAGGGGGCTTCACATCTTCACCTAAACACAAACAAACATAGAGGTTCAAAATGATACTGTCTGTACAGAGGGTTTGAACATGACTGTGGAAGTGTTCCCCCGAGACCTGTAATACTGGGGTGTCGACGAGGGGGCTTCACATCTTCACCTAAACACAAACAAACATAGAGGTTCAAAATGATACTGTCTGTACAGAGGGTTTGAACATGACTGTGGAAGTGTTCCCCCGAGACCTGTAATACTGGGGTGTCGACGAGGAGGCAGAGGGGGCTTCACATCTTCACCTAAACACAAACAAACATAGAGGTTCAAAATGATACTGTCTGTACAGAGGGTTTGAACATGACTGTGGAAGTGTTCCCCCGAGACCTGTAATACTGGGGTGTCGACGAGGGGGCAGAGGGGGCTTCACATCTTCACCTAAACACAAACAAACATAGAGGTTCAAAATGATACTGTCTGTACAGAGGGTTAGAACATGACTGTGGAAGTGTTCCCCCGAGACCTGTAATACTGGGGTGTCGACGAGGGGGCTTCACATCTTCACTTAAACACAAACAAACATAGAGGTTCAAAATGATACTGTCTGTACAGAGGGTTTGAACATGACTGTGGAAGTGTTCCCCCCGAGACCTGTAATACTGGGGTGTCGACGAGGAGGCAGAGGGGGCTTCACATCTTCACCTAAACACAAACAAACATAGAGGTTCAAAATGATACTGTCTGTACAGAGGGTTAGAACATGACTGTGGAAGTGTTCCCCCGAGACCTGTAATACTGGGGTGTCGACGAGGGGGCTTCACATCTTAACCTAAACACAAACAAACATAGAGGTTCAAAATGATACTGTCTGTACAGAGGGTTTGAACATGACTGTGGAAGTGTTCCCCCGAGACCTGTAATACTGGGGTGTCGACGAGGAGGCAGAGGGGGCTTCACATCTTCACCTAAACACAAACAAACATAGAGGTTCAAAATGATACTGTCTGTACAGAAGGTTTGAACATGACTGTGGAAGTGTTCCCCCGAGACCTGTAATACTGGGGTGTCGACGAGGAGGCAGAGGGGGCTTCACATCTTCACCTAAACACAAACAAACATCGAGGTTCAAAATGATACTGTCTGTACAGAGGGTTTGAACATGACTGTGGAAGTGTTCCCCCGAGACCTGTAATACTGGGGTGTCGACGAGGGGGCAGAGGAGGCTTCACATCTTCACCTAAACACAAACAAACATAGAGGTTCAAAATGATACTGTCTGTACAGAGGGTTTGAACATGACTGTGGAAGTGTTCCCCCGAGACCTGTAATACTGGGGTGTCGACGAGGGGGCAGAGGAGGCTTCACATCTTCACCTAAACACAAACAAACATAGAGGTTCAAAATGATACTGTCTGTACAGAGGGTTTGAACATGACTGTGGAAGTGTTCCCCCGAGACCTGTAATACTGGGGTGTCGACGAGGGGGCAGAGGAGGCTTCACATCTTCACCTAATCACAAACAAACATAGAGGTTCAAAATGATACTGTCTGTACAGAGGGTTTGAACATGACTGTGGAAGTGTTCCCCCGAGACCTGTAATACTGGGGTGTCGACGAGGAGGCTTCACATCTTAACCTAAACACAAACAAACATAGAGGTTCAAAATGATACTGTCTGTACAGAGGGTTTGAACATGACTGTGGAAGTGTTCCCCCGAGACCTGTAATACTGGGGTGTCGACGAGGGGGCAGAGGAGGCTTCACATCTTCACCTAAACACAAACAAACATAGAGGTTCAAAATGATACTGTCTGTACAGAGGGTTTGAACATGACTGTGGAAGTGTTCCCCCGAGACCTGTAATACTGTGGTGTCGACGAGGAGGCAGAGGGGGCTTCACATCTTCACCTAAACACAAACAAACAGAGAGGTTCAAAATGATACTGTCTGTACAGAGGGTTTGAACATGACTGTGGTGTGTTCCCGCGAGACCTGTAATACTGGGGTGTCGACGAGGAGGCAGAGGGGGCTTCACATCTTCACCTAAACACAAACAAACATAGAGGTTCAAAATGATACTGTCTGTACAGAGGGTTTGAACATGACTGTGGTGTGTTCCCGCGAGACCTGTAATACTGGGGTGTCGACGAGGAGGCAGAGGGGGCTTCACATCTTCACCTAAACACAAACAAACATAGAGGTTCAAAATGATACTGTCTGTACAGAGGGTTAGAACATGACTGTGGAAGTGTTCCCCCGAGACCTGTAATACTGGGGTGTCGACGAGAGGCTTCACATCTTCACCTAAACACAAACAAACAGAGAGGTTCAAAATGATACTGTCTTGTAGTATCGTAAGCGTATTCAAATGCTAATGCCTTACTCTCCTACAGCTCTGATTGGCCACTATTGTTATGAACTGGCCTGTCACCTCTATATAATGATTACTGTTTGATAATAAAGAACAGTCTTGTCTTGGTCATCGTACAGTTTGAGTTCGTGTTTCGTTTGTCTATAGTCTAGTCTAGTAATAGTATAATACCTTAACCGCCTCACAACACTACACGTCTGTACATCTGTACACAGACACAGATTGAAGAAGTGAATGTTCAAATTAGGGTTGAGTTGTTTAAAAGTGTATTAGGCTTTAGCCAGGCCAAAATCATGTTGGGTAACAAAGACATTCACTTGTCACATTACAAATTTAAAGCCTAATAACTGCCCTAAGGTGTCCCTGATTTTTTTAATGTACATATCATCAAATCTGACAGTAGTAGGGCTGTACTGCAATTAGAATAAATAATGTATTTCCATTATTAGGACTCTTCAACGAGGAGGTGCATTTAGTGGTTTGAGTGGGACAGCCTCGTTCTCAGTATAATACACAGGAATACAAACAAACAAAAGAGATCCATTTACGGTTAATTTCGTTAGGTTTTGATCAATTAATTAAACCATTATATTTTTATTTTAACTATCTGAGGTAAAATCCAAAGAAATATTTTGACTGTATGGCCTGTCTACAGTTTTCCCTATTTCCCTATTCATTAAACACAAGGCCAGTCCCCAAAATCTCGCGAGAATAGGCAAATGCTTCCTTCTTTCAATAGAGCACAAGGGGGGTAACTTTTCTCTTTATAGAAATACAATGTATTAAAGACATTAAGCTGAAACCCCACGAGGACTTTTGGAATTACAGACTTTTTGAGTAAATGATTTCTATAAGAACAAGAATCACACAATGTAAACTGACTCACCTAGGATTTCATCTTTGTGAAGTAAAATTAAATGTGGCATAACATTTCTCACAAGGCACTGGTATAAATACTGTGAAAGAGACAAATACATGTGTTACAGAAACCTCAAATAGTATTTCTTGATATAGTTCACCTTGAAACAGTTTTTTTTCTCGTCAAATGTTATCTCTGGCAATCAAAGAATGATTTTATTACTTGGAAAATAACTTGGTGTCAAAAATATAGAAACTATTCACATGTATAAATCATTTCTGTAGGCTTCCCCCAGGTAAAGTGTTGAAATCACAGACAAACACACAGTTCATAAGGTGACACAGAGAACATGAAATCAGTAAAAACATCAGCTAACTCACAATATGTTAATTGTTCCATCGTTATGGACCGGATGATAGTTGGAAGAACTCTGTACAGGTATGTGATATGAACTGAGATTATGTAAGGGTAAAACAGAGGAGTGAAATAAACCTTAAACTGTTGAAGATGATAGTGTTTCTCCCCTCCATAGATGAACTCTGTACAGGTATGTGATATGAACTGAGATTATGTAAGGGTAAGACAGAGGAGTGAAATAAACCTTAAACTGTTGAAGATGATAGTGTTTCTCCCCTCCATAGATGAACTCTGTACAGGTATGTGATATGAACTGAGATTATGTAAGGGTAAGACAGAGGAGTGAAATAAACCTGAAACTGTTGAAGATGATAGTGTTTCTTCCCTCCATAGATGAACTCTGTACAGGTATGTGATATGAACTGAGATTATGTAAGGGTAAGACAGAGGAGTGAAATAAACCTTAAACTGTTGAAGATGATAGTGTTTCTCCCCTCCATAGATGAACTCTGTACAGGTATGTGATATGAACTGAGATTATGTAAGGGTAAGACAGAGGAGTGAAATAAACCTTAAACTGTTGAAGATGATAGTGTCTCTCCCCTCCATAGATGAACTCTGTACAGGTATGTGATATGAACTGAGATTATGTAAGGGTAAAACAGAGGAGTGAAATAAACCTTAAACTGTTGAAGATGATAGTGTCTCTCCCCTCCATAGATGAACTCTGTACAGGTATGTGATATGAACTGAGATTATGTAAGGGTAAGACAGAGGAGTGAAATAAACCTTAAACTGTTGAAGATGATAGTGTCTCTCCCCTCCATAGATGAACTCTGTACAGGTATGTGATATGAACTGAGATTATGTAAGGGTAAAACAGAGGAGTGAAATAAACCTTAAACTGTTGAAGATGATAGTGTTTCTCCCCTCCATAGATGAACTCTGTACAGGTATGTGATATGAACTGAGATTATGTAAGGGTAAAACAGAGGAGTGAAATAAACCTTAAACTGTTGAAGATGATAGTGTTTCTCCCCTCCATAGATGAACTCTGTACAGGTATGTGATATGAACTGAGATTATGTAAGGGTAAGACAGAGGAGTGAAATAAACCTTAAACTGTTGAAGATGATAGTGTTTCTCCCCTCCATAGATGAACTCTGTACAGGTATGTGATATGACCTGAGATTATGTAAGGGTAAGACAGAGGAGTGAAATAAACCTTAAACTGTTGAAGATGATAGTGTTTCTCCCCTCCATAGATGAACTCTGTACAGGTATGTGATATGAACTGAGATTATGTAAGGGTAAGACAGAGGAGTGAAATAAACCTTAAACTGTTGAAGATGATAGTGTTTCTCTCCTCCATAGATGAACTCTGTACAGGTATGTGATATGAACTGAGATTATGTAAGGGTAAAACAGAGGAGTGAAATAAACCTTAAACTGTTGAAGATGATAGTGTTTCTCCCCTCCATAGATGAACTCTGTACAGGTATGTGATATGAACTGAGATTATGTAAGGGTAAAACAGAGGAGTGAAATAAACCTTAAACTGTTGAAGATGATAGTGTTTCTCCCCTCCATAGATGAACTCTGTACAGGTATGTGATATGAACTGAGATTATGTAAGGGTAAAACAGAGGAGTGAAATAAACCTTAAACTGTTGAAGATGATAGTGTTTCTCCCCTCCATAGATGAACTCTGTACAGGTATGTGATATGAACTGAGATTATGTAAGGGTAAGACAGAGGAGTGAAATAAACCTTAAACTGTTAAAGATGATAGTGTTTCTCCCCTCCATAGATGAACTCTGTACAGGTATGTGATATGAACTGAGATTATGTAAGGGTAAAACAGAGGAGTGAAATAAACCTTAAACTGTTAAAGATGATAGTGTTTCTCCCCTCCATAGATGAACTCTGTACAGGTATGTGATATGAACTGAGATTATGTAAGGGTAAAACAGAGGAGTGAAATAAACCTTAAACTGTTAAAGATGATAGTGTTTCTCCCCTCCATAGATGAACTCTGTACAGGTATGTGATATGAACTGAGATTATGTAAGGGTAAGACAGAGGAGTGAAATAAACCTTAAACTGTTGAAGATGATAGTGTTTCTCCCCTCCATAGATGAACTCTGTACAGGTATGTGATATGAACTGAGATTATGTAAGGGTAAAACAGAGGAGTGAAATAAACCTTAAACTGTTGAAGATGATAGTGTTTCTCCCCTCCATAGATGAACTCTGTACAGGTATGTGATATGAACTGAGATTATGTAAGGGTAAGACAGAGGAGTGAAATAAACCTTAAACTGTTAAAGATGATAGTGTTTCTCCCCTCCATAGATGAACTCTGTACAGGTATGTGATATGAACTGAGATTATGTAAGGGTAAGACAGAGGAGTGAAATAAACCTTAAACTGTTGAAGATGATAGTGTTTCTCCACTCCATAGATGAACTCTGCACAGGTATGTGATATGAACTGAGATTATGTAAGGGTAAGACAGAGGAGTGAAATAAACCTTAAACTGTTGAAGATGATAGTGTTTCTCCCCTCCATAGATGAACTCTGTACAGGTATGTGATATGAACTGAGATTATGTAAGGGTAAAACAGAGGAGTGGAATAAACCTTAAACTGTTGAAGATGATAGTGTTTCTCCCCTCCATAGATGAACTCTGTACAGGTATGTGATATGAACTGAGATTATGTAAGGGTAAGACAGAGGAGTGAAATAAACCTTAAACTGTTGAAGATGATAGTGTTTCTCCCCTCCATAGATGAACTCTGTACAGGTATGTGATATGAACTGAGATTATGTAAGGGTAAAACAGAGGAGTGGAATAAACCTTAAACTGTTGAAGATGATAGTGTTTCTCCCCTCCATAGATGAACTCTGTACAGGTATGTGATATGAACTGAGATTATGTAAGGGTAAGACAGAGGAGTGAAATAAACCTTAAACTGTTGAAGATGATAGTGTTTCTCCACTCCATAGATGAACTCTGCACAGGTATGTGATATGAACTGAGATTATGTAAGGGTAAGACAGAGGAGTGAAATAAACCTTAAACTGTTGAAGATGATAGTGTTTCTCCCCTCCATAGATGAACTCTGTACAGGTATGTGATATGAACTGAGATTATGTAAGGGTAAAACAGAGGAGTGGAATAAACCTTAAACTGTTGAAGATGATAGTGTTTCTCCCCCTCCATAGATGAACTCTGTACAGGTATGTGATATGAACTGAGATTATGTAAGGGTAAGACAGAGGAGTGAAATAAACCTTAAACTGTTGAAGATGATAGTGTTTCTCCCCTCCATAGATGAACTCTGTACAGGTATGTGATATGAACTGAGATTATGTAAGGGTAAGACAGAGGAGTGAAATAAACCTTAAACTGTTGAAGATGATAGTGTTTCTCCCCTCCATAGATGAACTCTGTACAGGTATGTGATATGACCTGAGATTATGTAAGGGTAAGACAGAGGAGTGAAATAAACCTTAAACTGTTGAAGATGATAGTGTTTCTCCCCTCCATAGATGAACTCTGTACAGGTATGTGATATGAACTGAGATTATGTAAGGGTAAGACAGAGGAGTGAAATAAACCTTAAACTGTTGAAGATGATAGTGTTTCTCTCCTCCATAGATGAACTCTGTACAGGTATGTGATATGAACTGAGATTATGTAAGGGTAAAACAGAGGAGTGAAATAAACCTTAAACTGTTGAAGATGATAGTGTTTCTCCCCTCCATAGATGAACTCTGTACAGGTATGTGATATGAACTGAGATTATGTAAGGGTAAAACAGAGGAGTGAAATAAACCTTAAACTGTTGAAGATGATAGTGTTTCTCCCCTCCATAGATGAACTCTGTACAGGTATGTGATATGAACTGAGATTATGTAAGGGTAAGACAGAGGAGTGGAATAAACCTTAAACTGTTGAAGATGATAGTGTTTCTCCCCTCCATAGATGAACTCTGTACAGGTATGTGATATGAACTGAGATTATGTAAGGGTAAGACAGAGGAGTGAAATAAACCTTAAACTGTTGAAGATGATAGTGTTTCTCCTCTCCATAGATGAACTCTGTACAGGTATGTGATATGAACTGAGATTATGTAAGGGTAAGACAGAGGAGTGAAATAAACCTTAAACTGTTGAAGATGATAGTGTTTCTCCCCTCCATAGATGAACTCTGTACAGGTATGTGATATGAACTGAGATTATGTAAGGGTAAGACAGAGGAGTGAAATAAACCTTAAACTGTTGAAGATGATAGTGTTTCTCCCCTCCATAGATGAACTCTGTACAGGTATGTGATATGAACTGAGATTATGTAAGGGTAAGACAGAGGAGTGAAATAAATCTTAAACTGTTGAAGATGATAGTGTTTCTCCCCTCCATAGATGAACTCTGTACAGGTATGTGATATGAACTGAGATTATGTAAGGGTAAGACAGAGGAGTGAAATAAACCTTAAACTGTTGAAGATGATAGTGTTTCTCCTCTCCATAGATGAACTCTGTACAGGTATGTGATATGAACTGAGATTATGTAAGGGTAAGACAGAGGAGTGAAATAAACCTTAAACTGTTGAAGATGATAGTGTTTCTCCCCTCCATAGATGAACTCTGTACAGGTATGTGATATGAACTGAGATTATGTAAGGGTAAGACAGAGGAGTGGAATAAACCTTAAACTGTTGAAGATGATACTGTTTCTCCCCTCCATAGATGAACTCTGTACAGGTATGTGATATGAACTGAGATTATGTAAGGGTAAGACAGAGGAGTGAAATAAACCTTAAACTGTTGAAGATGATAGTGTTTCTCCCCTCCATAGATGAACTCTGTACAGGTATGTGATATGAACTGAGAGTATGTAAGGGTAAGACAGAGGAGTGAAATAAACCTTAAACTGTTGAAGATGATAGTGTTTCTCCCCTCCATAGATGAACTCTGTACAGGTATGTGATATGAACTGAGATTATATAAGGGTAAAACAGAGGAGTGAAATAAACCTTAAACTGTTGAAGATGATAGTGTTTCTCCCCTCCATAGATGAACTCTGTACAGGTATGTGATATGAACTGAGATTATGTAAGGGTAAAACAGAGGAGTGAAATAAACCTTAAACTGTTGAAGATGATAGTGTTTCTCCTCTCCATAGATGAACTCTGTACAGGTATGTGATATGAACTGAGAGTATGTAAGGGTAAGACAGAGGAGTGAAATAAACCTTAAACTGTTGAAGATGATAGTGTTTCTCCCCTCCATAGATGAACTCTGTACAGGTATGTGATATGAACTGAGATTATATAAGGGTAAAACAGAGGAGTGAAATAAACCTTAAACTGTTGAAGATGATAGTGTTTCTCCCCTCCATAGATGAACTCTGTACAGGTATGTGATATGAACTGAGATTATGTAAGGGTAAAACAGAGGAGTGAAATAAACCTTAAACTGTTGAAGATGATAGTGTTTCTCCCCTCCATAGATGAACTCTGTACAGGTATGTGATATGAACTGAGATTATATAAGGGTAAAACAGAGGAGTGAAATAAACCTTAAACTGTTGAAGATGATAGTGTTTCTCCCCTCCATAGATGAACTCTGTACAGGTATGTGATATGAACTGAGATTATGTAAGGGTAAAACAGAGGAGTGAAATAAACCTTAAACTGTTGAAGATGATAGTGTTTCTCCCCTCCATAGATGAACTCTTCAGCTCCACAAACTTTAAGGATGTAATCTTGTTGATTTTTCTCCTCGTACCCGGTCTTGACTGCCATTTTATTGAACACGTAGCTGATTAACTCATGTGGATAACTTTCTCCGGGTACCTGCACTGTAGTTGTTAAACACGACTGTAGGAATCAACATATATGTCATTGATTATTGGAGTTGTTAAACACGACTGTAGGAATCAACATATGTCATTGATTATTGGAGTTGTTAAACACAACTGTAGGAATCAACATATATGTCATTGATTATTGGAGTTGTTAAACACGACTGTAGGAATCAACATATATGTCATTCATTATTGGATTTGTTAAACACGACTGTAGGAATCAACATATGTCATTGATTATTGGAGTTGTTAAACACAACTGTAGGAATCAACATATGTCATTGATTATTGGAGTTGTTAAACACGACTGTAGGAATCAACATATATGTCATTGATTATTGGATTTGTTAAACACAAAAGTAGGAATCAACATATATGTCATTGATTATTGGAGTTGTTAAACACAACTGTAGGAATCAACATATATGTCATTGATTATTGGAGCGCGACTGTAGGAATCAACATATATGTCATTGATTATTGGAGTTGTTAAACACGACTGTAGGAATCAACATATATGTCATTGATTATTAGAGTTGTTAAACACGACTGTAGGAATCAACATATATGTCATTGATTATTAGAGTTGTTAAACACAACTGTAGGAATCAACATATATGTCTTTGATTATTAGAGTTGTTAAACACGACTGTAGGAATCATCTTATATGTCATTGATTATTGGAGTTGTTAAACACGACTGTAGGAATCAACTTATATGTCATTGATTATTGGAGTTGTTAAACACAACTGTAGGAATCAACATATATGTCATTGATTATTGGAGTTGTTAAACACAACTGTAGGAATCAACATATATGTCATTGATTATTGGACTTGTTAAACACAAGTGTAGGAATCAACATATATGTCATTGATTATTGGACTTGTTAAACACGACTGTAGGAATCAACATATATGTCATTGATTATTGGAGTTGTTAAACACAAGTGTAGGAATCAACATATATGTCATTGATTATTAGAGTTGTTAAACACAACTGTAGGAATCAACATATATGTCATTGATTATTGGAGTTGTTAAACACGACTGTAGGAATCAACTTATATGTCATTGATTATTGGAGTTGTTAAACACAACTGTAGGAATCAACATATATGTCATTGATTATTGGAGCGCGACTGTAGGAATCAACATATATGTCATTGATTATTGGACTTGTTAAACACGACTGTAGGAATCAACATATATGTCATTGATTATTGGAGTTGTTAAACACGACTGTAGGAATCAACATATATGTCATTGATTATTGGACTTGTTAAACACGACTGTAGGAATCAACATATATGTCATTGATTATTGGAGTTGTTAAACACAAGTGTAGGAATCAACATATATGTCATTGATTATTAGAGTTGTTAAACACAACTGTAGGAATCAACATATATGTCATTGATTATTGGAGTTGTTAAACACGACTGTAGGAATCAACTTATATGTCATTGATTATTGGAGTTGTTAAACACGACTGTAGGAATCAACATATATGTCATTGATTATTGGAGTTGTTTAACTGATTATTTAACTGTCATTTATTGATATATAAAATAGTTGCTTGATCGATCAATGCTTTACGCCGGATTTGAAAAATACAGCTGAAACTTTTTTCAATATATTTATGAACACTAAAACATACAGGCACAGGGACAATTTTCTTGTCTAAAATAACCATGGAGACAAGTTTTAATTGTGTTAAAAAAGGGGTATATCATATAGATCTTTATACCCAATCATAAGTTGCTTAATTGATTCATTGGTGCTTTACGCCGCGCTCAAGATTATTTCACTTATATGGCGGCGTTGCCAGTTTTATTGTGGGAGGAAACCCGGCTCTATGCCCGGAGGAAACCCACGACCTTCCGTTGGTAACTGGCAACCATCCCACATAGGATGTTCGAGTGAAAACCCATAAGTTGGTTAAAAGAATAAAAGTAGATAAAAATCTTATAATACATGTTTGGTTTGTATGTTGACGACGATTACAAAGGAATGGTCCGACAGCCGGTTCTGGAGATGCTCTGGAAGTTTAGACGTATTCCGTAATCGTGGAGGATACAGGTAAAGCAACTTGTTTTCACGGCCCTGTAACGAATAACAGGAAATAAAACAATCAGTATTGTGAAATTGTGACTTGGTTATATTAAACTATGTTGCATACTCAAGAATATTTCTTAGTAACCCACTTTCATAAATCACGGTTGAACAATAAGCGTCATGGCCATGTACTTCTTCCACAGAAAAAATCTGTCAAGCTAAACTGCTTTTTGCGTTCTGCAGTTCATTAAAAAAATGTTTTTATTGGTTCGGGATCCTCAAACCTACGCCCTCTGGTGGACATTAAATAGTGTGTACTTTAAGTTTGATTGATTGATGTTTTACACCATACTCAAGATTATTTCACTAATATGGCGGTGTTGAATTGGGGGGAGATACCGGCTCTTTGCCCGGAGGAAACCCTGGCCTTCGGCAAGTAGCTGGCAACTCTTGCACATTAAGTTAGAGAAAGCATATGATCTGTGGTTTGTAGTCTGTACATAAAAATAGAGTATTTTTGAGTACTACAAAAAAAAACTTGAGAATTAATTGTGTAAATGATGTTTAACCTGCCTTACCTGCCAATTTCTCTGTCGGACTATTTGTTGACAGTATAAGACCATATTATGACGGAAATCAGCCACTTCTGTATTGGGTACATCATCTAAACCCTGTAAGGCTGCCAACAATCAATATTATACAGTTAAAGTGACATTAAGATATTTTCATGAATTCAGATTGTCAAGAGAAAGAGGGAAAGTGCAGATCATTGAAAAACTAAACAAGCCATACACATGTAGAATACAAAAATTATCCAATGAGTCTACACTTTGTATTAGCTCGAAGAAATTGATCACTATTTGTTTTGAAACTGAAAGTAGGCGGGCCATTTTGCTTAGTCAGTATCAGGCGATGTAACAATTTTCCCTGCAGGTCCCTTGTCTACACCCAAGAGTCTGACTAACTGATTGATAAATGTTTTACGCTGCACTCAAAATTATTTCCGTTATGTGGTAGAGTTGCCAAGCTTAAGGAGGAAATCAAGCTCTTTGCCAGGAGGAAAACCCTGACTTTCGCCGAGTACCTTTGGCAACTGTTCCACACACGGTGACTGAGTACATTTTTTATTTGGTCTGAGAGGGATTTGATTTGGGACCGTACTCAACCGAGACTCCATGCTTAACTCTCCTTGAGCATACTCCCAGGAGTTTGGATCAGAGATTATAAAACATTCTGAGAACATGCTCAACTGAGTATTTAAACAAAGGCACTCTCAGCCAAGTTGAGCACAAATTATTGGAGGTCTCTAGGTAAGGAGGTAAAAATGAACGATTGTTTTGGTGTTGTTGCAATTTTGTAAAGTAATTGCCAGCAGAACATTCTAAATTAAGTCAAATTAACGGTTTTATCTTTTACAAACTTGGTGGAAATAAACACACTACTATTTTTCCCTAAACATCAATAGCAAACTTGTTTAGATGGCTGCTTTCACGTTGTAATCAGTTTTAATCAGCTAGACACCCACTTCTGTTGTAATACGTGATTTTGGACACCCACTTCTGTTGTGATTAGGATTTTTGGACACCCACTTCTGTGGTGGGTAGGATTTTTGGACACCCACTTCTGTGGTAATACAGGATTTTGGACACCCATTTCTTTGGTAATAAGGGATTTTGGACACCAACTTCTGTGGTGATTAGGATTTTTGGACACCCACTTCTGTGGTGATTAGGATTTTTGGACACCCAGGTTTGTGGTGATTAGGATTTTTGGACACCCACTTCTGTGGTGATTAGGATTTTTGGACACCCACGGCTGTGGTGATTAAGATTTTTGGACAACCACTTCTGTGGTGATTAGGCTTTTTGGACACCCACTTCTGTGGTGATTAGGCTTTTTGGACAACCACTTCTGTGGTGATTAGGCTTTTTGGACACCCACTTCTGTGGTGATTAGGCTTTTTGGACACCCACTTCTGTGGTAATTAGGATTTTTGGACACCCACTTCTGTGGTGATTAGGATTTTTGGACACCCACTTCTGTGGTTATTAGAATGATTGGACATCCACTTCTGTGGTGATTAGGCTTTTTGGACACACACTTCTGTGGTAATTAGGATGATTGGACATCCACTTCTGTGGTGATTAGGTTTTTTGGACAACCACTTCTGTGGTAATTAGGATTTTTGGACACCCACTTCTGTGGTGATTAGGATTTTTGGACACCCACTTCTGTGGTTATTAGAATGATTGGACATCCACTTCTGTGGTGATTAGGCTTTTTGGACACACACTTCTGTGGTAATTAGGATGATTGGACATCCACTTCTGTGGTGATTAGGTTTTTTGGACAACCACTTCTGTGGTAATTAGGATTTTTGGACACTCACTTCTGTGGTGATTAGGATTTTTGGACAACCACTTCTGTGGTGATTAGGCTTTTTGGACACCCACTTTTGTGGTGATTAGGTTTATTGGACACCCACTTCTGTGGTGATGAGGTTTTTTGGGACACCCACTTCTGTGGTGATACGGTTTTTTTGGACACTCACTTCTGTGGTGATTAGGATTTTTGGACACCCACTTCTGTGGTAATTAGAATGATTGGACATCCACTTCTGTGGTGATTAGGCTTTTTGGACACCCACTTCTGTGGTAATTAGGATGATTGGACATCCACTTCTGTGGTAATAAGGGATTTTTGCACACCAACTTTTGTGGTGATTAGGTTTATTGGACACCTTATTCTCAGATGCTTGATGAATACATAGTATCACAATACCTTTGCCAATAAGAGAAGTAAACTGTCGTTTTAAACTTCGATGTTTCTCGTCGTCTCCTTTTTCCAGGAGTTTGAGATAAGTACACATAGGATGAACTTCATAAAGTGACTGACTCTCATCCACAAGTTCCTCCTACAAATAGAACCACATCATTAAGTACACATAGGATGAACTTCATAAAGTGACTGACTCTCATCCACAAGTTCCTCCTACAAATAGAACCAAATCATTAAGTACACATAGGATGAACCTCATAAAGTGACTGACTCTCATCCACAAGTTCCTCCTACAAATAGAACCAAATCATTAAGTACACATAGGATGAACTTCATAAAGTGACTGACTCTCATCCACAAGTTCCTCCTACAAATAGAACCACATCATTAAGTACACATAGGATGAACTTTATAAAGTGACTGACTCTCATCCACAAGTTCCTCCTACAAATAGAACCATATCATTCAACAGTTTTCATTCATATATTATCTGGCTCTCTGTAATTATGCTCTCTGCGTTTTTTATTTCAGGATTAATTTCTCGATTACATATAGAAAATAATCGTTTCACTTACTGTTATTCCATCCCTATTAACTCCAGAGAAATAGTAGGCTGTTGCACATCTGAGATTTTGGAACAATGGATACCTCTCAGCTTCCTTCCAAAGTACCTGCAGAATGACATCAAACATTTATAAGTAAGATATAAAGGTCAATACAATGAGTATGGTAATATATCACATAGCAGTTACTTAGTTAACTCAGCATTGAGTGATGTTTTACGCAGCACTCAAGATTATTTCATTTTTATGACGGGGTTGCCAGGTTAAGTGGGGTATGAAACAGGGCTCTTTGGCCAGAGGATTGATTGATGGTTTGGTGTTTTATTTAAGGTTATTTCACTTATATGGCGGCGTTGCCAGTTTTATTGTGGGAGGAAACCGGGCTCTATGCCCGGAGGAAACCCACAACCTTCCGGTGGTAACTGGCAACCATCCCACACATATACCTGACAACTCTTCTGCATACAGCGATCAAGTGAAAAATCCACTCAGAAATTTTTTAATTTTTATTAGATCTGAGTGGGATTCGATCCGGCATTGCATCAATGGAAAGCCAGTGTAGTACTGAGGGATTATCATTCTAATAGACTGAGCCACCGAGGGTCCTCACTCAGTATTGAAGCTGTGGCCAGAGTTTACATCAAGATGGGGGACACTCCTAAACAGATGCTTGTTATTCACGAAGGTGTAAGCTATCTTTCTATGCAATGAGACAGGTATATAGGTAGATCAGCCTCACACTGCTATAGTTACAGCAAGTAGTGTTCAATTTTCCTTTGAGGCCCAAACACTGAACACTACCGAAGTTAGCCATTTAGAAGCTCGCAGAATCCCTAGCGAGTAAAGAGAGGCAAATCCAAGAAAAACGCTAGATATTGATTAAATGCAGTAAGTCTGGCCGATAATTTGACAAGGTGAATTGGTATTAAGACAGAAAAGGTTTGACATTCATTTTAAGTGCTTTCATTCTATTTATTGTAATGGTAAATGCAATTTTTGGGAGAAAAGGAGAGCAGCTTTGACACCAAAGGCGGAAGCACCCAACTGTTGGATCAGGCCTCTTCTACAATCCTCCCTGCGAAGGCAGCTCATGAGATGATTGTTTACTACGATTACCCTGGGTTTGATTAGGTTTTAGAAGGACAATCCCCATATGTTTGCAGGCTATTACTATTGGTAGAGAGCACCAAGTATTATAATGAGCCTCATCAATAAGTAATCCCTCAACCCAAACGGGGGCCTCCGTGGCTCAGTAGGTAGAGCGTTGGACGCTCAATCCGAACAGCCTTCTTGGAAAATTTTCTGAATGGGTTTTCACTCGAACGACCTATGTGGGATGGTTGCCAGTTACCAGCGGAAGGTCATGGGTTTCCTCCGGGCACAGAGCCCGGTTTCCTCCAACAATAAAACTGGCAACGCCGCCATATAAGTGAAATAATCTTAAGCGGCGAAAAACACCAAACAATCAATCAATCTCAACACAATAAAAGGCCTTAACATGTAAGAAGAAGATCTGACAAAAAATGTTACTGATTAACTTTGGCTATGATCCTTTCACATTCTACATAGATTTACTCACTGCTTTTATTTGGTCCAGGGTTGCATAAATGTCCACATCCAATGGAATGAGAATGCCTGTGGGCATGAGGAAGTCAAAACTGACAGTACCAATGATGGAGATCTCCTGAAACTTCTCCTCAAGTAACAGCATCATTTTGGCACAAGGGTTTAATTACACACTATATGAGAGGGAGATCAATCAGATTTGGTTCCTTGGTCATCGATGAACAGCTATGGGACCGATGAACAGCTATGGGACCGATGAACAGCTATGGGACCGTCATAACTCTTATCTAAGGTCTCACTCTGTGAACAAATAAGAAACAATTGTAATTTGTATTAACACAGGTTACACTTGTCAGATTACAGTACATGTAGGCCTACTTTCGCATACAAAACATGTCATTGTGTATATCCAGCATTGTTAAATATGCCAGTTTTGTAAAAACATTTTTGAAACAATTGTTGGTAAGAAATTTGAGACCGGACTGCTGACAAACTCAAGATTATACTTTATATATCTCTTCCTGACCGACAAGTAAGTCACACAGGAAAAAGACACATGAGTGCGGCTTAGCTCCGGTATGTAGCGTTATTGTGAAGCCCGAAGGGCTGAACGCTACGGGATGAAGCCATTTTTTAAATTTGCGAAATTAACCAGGATTCCACAGGCAATATGGCCGCCTTGTTCGCGGGGAAATGTTCCAACCCTTTTTCGATATCGATGGAATGCAACAACCCAAGCCTATAGTTCGACAAAAGGGGAATGGATACTAAGACAGAAAAGGTTGGTCATTCATTTTAAGGCATTTATTGCATCGGTGAACAATTTTTCCGAAGGAAAATAGGGGCCGGAGCTGCAAAGGCTTCGTAATGTAACTACGACAAAATGGCGTCTCCACTACAATGGTCACCGCTCCCAGCTGGTTAGAGTTAGACCATTGTTTTCTACAATTAGAGTGCGGCTATACTTTATTATAGGACTCCGTGGTGTGATGTCATTCCATGCTAAATTGTAGCTAGTGTAGAGCTCTCCATTTACTAATTCAACAAGTTAAATCCGACTCGTTATCTATATTCTGACATTTGCTGGTCGTCGGACAACATAATGAAAATCAGATTATTGAACAAGGAGGCGGGTAAGGAATTCACTTTGGTGAATTATCCATTTACATGATTTCTGTTTCACAACTTTACAATTTGATCAGCGAAACCAGGAATATGAGGAGATGAAGCGTTTTGAACTTTTTCCTAAGTTTAAATTTGTAAACACTGGTAAATTGTAGTTTGTAACGTCAATTGAGGAAACTATGAATCTCATCGAAACCATTGACACAAATTTACCTGCAGATGTCTTAAAACTCTAAAATATTTTCAACATCAAGTTGTAGTCATCTTTTTCTTCCTTCTGTAAAAATTATAGACATTTTTACTGCCTGTCAACCAAGGAGTATAGATGGACTTGCTGTCAACACTATTATCTTAACTTCCGGGTACAGAAAAAACTGCGGCTCATTGTAAAACACGGACCAGAAAAACGCACGGAAAGGCCTGTCTGCATGTGTTGGCCTATACCGAAGAGAGTGGATTGGGTATACTTTATCATACTAAACTTTGTGATATTTTTCTGCAAGAAATTTGAAGTCACACACGAAAAGTTTATTTTTCTCCATTTACTCCCAAAGTCAACTCGAAACAAAGGGAGGTAATTTACCCAAAAAAGGACGTCACTCCGGGGAGCAAATCATTACCGCTGTAACGCCACCAAGCGCTCTAAAGGGGACACGACAATTACAAGGCCATGGAAGAAAGGACACACAAGACATATAATATAGTTCGATAGTTTATCACAACATAAAGAAAATATATACATTGGAAACGAAACCTGAAATTAGTAGGCTATTATTTACAATCGATTACAAAGCATGAAACGAAACATGGGTAGGCCTAGATATCTACCTGACCGGCAAAGTAAGTAAACTGTAAACCAGGATAGAGACACACGAGTGCGGCTAGGGTAGGCCCCAAGGTCTATACTCCTTGGTAGGCCCTATTGTCACATCTAGACCTCATCCCAAAATTGATAGCGTAGGAAACAGCAGATGTCGTAAACTGCTGGAAGCGCTGCCTCTCTGTAGCCTACAGTTGGTACCGTAACGCTGCACTGCCATGATTCTACAGCTAGTAACGCTGAAGCGCCCACTCCACAGCTGGAAACACCGTACAACCAACTCCACAGCTATTATGAGACAATACAATTGTATGGGACATGTTGAGGGGTATTTATTAAACGTAGGCTAATAAAATGACTCGAAGGTTCGAAATACAATGAAAAGAAGAGATAATACGTAGGCTACATAAAATGATAAAGGATGGAAGATGGAGTTGCGGGGTAACCTCCCCTAGACCGTTACACCGCTATAATTTAGGATCTTGTTTAGACCAAGTGTTTTACCGGTCGAACTTAACTATATGAGTTCAGTTAATGAACATATACGTTTAAAAAACGGCCAATTGAATTGTTAAAGTGGCATGAGCTGCCAAAATGTTGATATTTTGACGTTAAAACAGAACCTTGAAATTATTGGCTATTTTTCTCAAGACGTATGAATGGTCGTCCCGGTCCCGGTTTTGTTTACTTTTCGAACACGTTTTCGATTTGTACCTGTAGGCCACATAGGCCTACTGACAGTGGCGGATTTAGGGGGGGGGGGGGGGGGGCGCGCCCCCTACGCGGGCCAAAAAAAAAAAAAAGAGAAGAGAGAAAAAAAGAGAGAAAAAGGAAAAGAGAGAAAGAGAGTAGGAAAACAAAAACATTACAATACTAAGAAGAAGCTTTGTATGGAGCTGCGATCACATTAAAATTTTTCGTATTATTGCCTCATTGGTACGGGCAGTGCCTATGTGTGTTGTATATTTAAAAACACCAGGTTCTTGGAGATGTGGTAAGGAGAGTGGGGGGGCGCAAAGCCACACGAAGTTAAGCGATGTGGGCTGGTAGCAGTAGCGTTTTCGGGAGCCTAGGCGGCCCGTGCACCCACGCCTGTATATAGGCCTACTGGGTTTGGGTACTTTGCCCCCTTCCCACTTTCAATTAAAAAAACTATATCCAGAGGCCCTTGTATATATGTAGCACAAGTATGTAGTTTTCCTATATAATGGCCCAAGTCAGTCCAAAACAAACCGTGGGCGATTCTCCTGCTTGTCTTATTTTGATATTTTTAAGAATTAGGGAAAGCGAAATCCGAAAGTTATTAGCAATTTTGCTTGCAGAACAGCCTCAGAACGCTTCTCAGGCAATCTAGAACCCTTGAGCTTCCGGGGCCCGGGAGGCCCCTGGACCCTCGCCTATTGGCTTGGGATAGGCATTCTCTCCTCATGCTTCAAAAACGTTAAAAGGCTTCATCTGTAACTTTGGAACATACCGATTTTACTGGTATTTTTTAAGAATTAGGAAAAGCAAAATCCGAAAATTATTAAGCAGTTTTACTTGCAGAACAGCCTCAGAACGCTTCTCAGGCAATCTATAACCCTTGAGCTTCTGGGGCCTAGGCGGCCCCTAGACCCTCGCCTATTGCCTTGGGATAGTCATCCCCTCCTCATGCTTCAAAAACATTACAAAGCGTCATCTATAACTTTGGAACATACTAATTTTAATGGAATTTTCTAAGAATTAGGAAAAGCAAAATCCGAAAATTATTAAGCAATTTTACTAGCAGAACAGCCTTAGAACGTTTCTCAGGCAATCTAGAACCCTTGAGCTTCCGGGGCCTAAGTGGCTCCTGCACTCGGGATAGTCACCACGGTATGTGTAGGTAGAACGGGGGGGGGGGGGGGGGGGGGGGGGGGTGTTTACATGCCTCTTTCGAATCTGTTGTGTTTCTGTAATCAGAGGGCCTGGAACCCCACCTTAAGACCATTGGCCATTAAGAATTCGGGTAGGGTCTAACAAAGTGAAATTCGTGCAAATTAATTTGATTTACCCGTGACTATATTTTGCGATGGCACTCTCAGCGCTTCCCAATCCTCAAACCACCCCCAGACACATTTGAAAATACTGACTCGTTCTGTTAGAACTTGCGCCCCCCCCCCCCCCCCCCCCCCCCCCACCCCCTTTCACAAAATCCTGTATCCGCCCCTGAGTGTGTATCATGGAATTTCTCATTCCAACGCCAATCATTTAGTTTTTCGATGACCTTCAAAGCCTTTTACTGTTGTGACGATCAAAAATTATGAACAAAAGTGTGAATTTTGGCAGCTCATGCCACTTTAACTAGGCTTATCGTTCTGTTGCCTATAACCGCACACATGTGTCTCATCCTGTTTAACTTACATACGATTTTCAACAATTGTTTAAAGTGGCATGTGCTGCCAAAATTCACACTTTTTTCATAATTTCTGATCGTAACGACAGTAAGAGGCTTTGAAAGCCATCGAAAAACTAAATGATTGGCGTTGGAATGATGAAATCCATAGCCCTACGAATCGAAAACGTGTTGTTTCCAACATTCGGTTCATTAGTTAACAACGAGGTCGTAAGAATCAAGTTGCCCATCATTTAAGGGCTAACCTGGAAATGCATTCTCATGTTTTCAGCAAATCCTTTGGCATGAATTTATACAACATTTATTGAATATACGAGTGTGTATGCCAGCTTGTTATTATCTATTAAAGTTAAAAACATAGAATTTGGTGGATCGTCGATAATTTATATACAGGATTATCTGAGAACGTGTCTCTAGCCATCAGAGTTTTCTTGAATAATTTAAAGAAAGAATAACAACGGAAATCTTGGACAGTTTTTTGCAGGATAACTTTCACAACCTAGGCGGCCAGTGGACACATAGTCTGGTACCCTGCCCCTAAACTGGTACAAGATAGCTCGTTATTAGGCTAATAACGAGCTATCTTGTACGAGTTTAGGGGCAGGGTACCAGACTAGTGGACACACGGCTGTAGGCCTATATATTGGGTTTGGTAGTCGTCCAGCTTTCCAGCTTACATAAAAAACTATCCATTGGTCCATTATGTAGCATAAGTACCGTATGTAGTTTCCTTATACAAGTCAGTCCAAAAACAGGGCGTGAGCGCTTCCCCTGTTTGTCTTATGCAATCAAATTTGATGCCCGCTGAATAGCTTTCGCGTTTCAATTTATGCATATATACTCATGCATTGGTTGGGTAGAGGCATTGGGTGCAGTTTTTTTCTGAACATCTCTATTTTGTTTAATGACTGTAGACTTAAGCCCTAGGCTTGTGATGTGTACCATTAAGGATAAAACATTTAAAAACAAACAAGCGAAAAGAACATATTTACAAATGTTTGATCCTTATACGACTCAAATTTTACGGCGCATGTTCAGGTTCGGGGTTTGTTTACATTGTGGGTACTTCATAAATCTAATTTTCAAATCAAAATTACTAAATGATGCCAAAACTTTCTATTTTTGGTAAAAATAGAAAGTTCCTAACTTCTTCTGTCTCGGAAAAATACAGAAAACCGTCCATTGTTTTTTTTTATGTAAACAGTAGGCCTATTGTGGATTTTCGCGGCAAGTGTGCCTTTAAAATAAATAGATGTCCTATAGTATCAGCGTCAGATGAACCCAAGTAACATTGGTCGTTTACACAGCTCATAATATGCATAAATGCCTTTCAACCAAATTCATATATCTCACATTTTTAAGTAGGGCCTAAACTGTGTCAGGTTGAACCATCGAGATTTTTCATCACTTTTTCCTTGTCAGAACTTGCTGAATGGGTTCATGTAGTGTGTAGAGAGTTGTCCCCCTTCTATACTTAAATCATAGAAATATGCCTTTTTCTTCTAAACATCTTTATTTCAGAAAAATGGCTGTGCACTTAAGTCTTAAGCTGTACCATGATGCCATTTAAATTTTTACAAAGAACATATTTACAATGGTTTGATACTTTAAAAGATTATTAAAGTTATAATTCTATTAATTCTGACTTATTACATATATACAATATAAACATTATTGATGAAATTCTGATTTATAAATAATATCACAGAAAACATAGATTATTGAAGGTAAAATATGAACCACTCGACAAGGCCTGGAGAGGGCCCTGTTGCAACCGATAATGTAACAATCCCCGATAATGTAGTACCCAACCGATATTGTATCACATTTTGACCGATAGTGTATCACCAACCGATAATGTAGTAACCCGATAATGTAATAACTTTTTCAACCGATAATGTAGTAACTTTTAACCGATAATGTAGTAAACACTTTTCTAACCGATACTGTATCAATTTTTTTCACCGATAATGTAGTAAATGCTTTTTTAACCGATAATGTAGTCCCACTTGCCCGATAATGTAACAACATATTATGTCGACCGTCTTCGAACGCACTTCTTCAAAACAATTAAAGTGTTTTATACGAATTAAGTCGTGGATCATACGGAAGCCGAATTTAACATTTTGGCCGCCATATTCACCTCCAGATTTTTATTCCGAAATCGAAATAAAAGCCATTGGGCGCACAGTGTTCCTTTTCGAACGGCATGTTACTACTCCCTCAGTTGCAAAATTTGGTGGTTACATGTAGGTGATTCTGATCATAGAGCTAGCTATATCTGGGACAATGCCTTTTAAGAATTTTTCTGATAGATGGGTCGCTGATGTTTTTCTACCAGAGAATGTCTTACGAGCCAGCGAAGGGAAATTTTGGGTTGTTTCGGTCACGAAGCTAGGATGTGCAATTGGCCAAACACAAACTTCATGACTAGATATGCTAAAAATGCCACAAATAGAATCTTATTTAAAAGAAAAGAAAACACACAGAGTGAAGCTGACCATACATATCGGGTAATGCACTTTAATTCCATACCAATTATAAAGGGATATTTGCACCTATAAAGAGTTAAACGGCATCTGAAAGTATAGCTATATAAAGTGACGCCATTCTCGCGTCTACAAAATACGCGCCTGACGTATTTAAGGGCTGACAGTCCGGTGCTTTACTATGACGATCTGTATATCTGATTTTTTATATGCTCATAATATTCAGTATTTCATTACTTGGTGTATAAAACCCAATCCAGTCGTATACTATGTAGTGTAAAATGGATCATGAACAGTAGAATTAATTTAAAAAAAACACCTCAACTATGGAATATGGCCAATTTGGATTTAGCGCTAATGTATTTCAAACGGAGAATAGCAATCAGTGCAGCCCTTTACATGAAGTGGATTCAAAGCCAACTTGGGCTGAAGTGAGACACGTGGCTGAAAATTACACCTTTATTGGCCCGCTCCATCAGCTGGCGGCCTGCCGAAATCAACATGGCTGATCTACTGTTATTGTCGTTTTTTCCTGGTAAAGTTGAATTAAAAAATCTCTCAAAATCAGCAAAAAATCGTACGAATAAACTGTACACTCTATCAAAAGCTATTAGGCTGCTCTATTTAATGAATGTACACGTTTGGCTGGACTTTTAAAATGCGTCCAAGCATCTATATAAGAGGGTGTATAGGTTCGTCCGTCCGTTCGTAACGCTTTATTTTATACGCTGATAATTCCAAAAACTATTAAATGGATTTTGTGCATAATGTTTTTGCAACTTTCTATCAATGTGTGACTTCACAAGACAGAATTCCTTATTTTCAAACGTAGATAACTGAAGCAATGTTTTAAAGATATTGGGTAAACTTACTGAGCATAATGTTCCTCCACGGGTCTATGAATGTAGAATGCCATAATACTGTATTTCAAGTCTCATGACCTTGACTCAAGTCCTTAATTTTAAACAAAAATCTCAAGAAGCATTTCAGCGATTTTGACGAAACTTCTCATACAAAACGTTCTTGCAACGATCTTTGAATTTTTGACGTTGCAGCACCTGTATACTAAGTGACCATGCGTCAGTCGGTACATGTGGAAAAAGGAGTGAACGCACGAGGACGTATCTTATAGTACTTGTTTTCGAGACACCTACTCAGAGGCCACTGTGGTGCAGTCGATAGAGTTCTTCTCCAAACAAGGTTACCATCGATCGGCCGGGGGTTCGAATCCCACTCAGTTCAAATAATCGCATTCATTTTCTGACTGGGTTTTCACTCGAACGAATGATTGTCAGCGGAAGGTTGGGGTTTCCTCTGTGTACAAAACCCTTACTGGAGAGTGTTGGGATACTCTGACAACCCAGCCGTTCATCCATACCTATCCAAATTGAAAATACTCTGTCTCTTTACTCCATCCATCGACATATATGGAGATGCATACCGTTCGGGTAAAAGTCTTGCGCCTTTGCTCCTCCATTAAATCTATAACGCTACGATATGTTAAACATATTTTAAGGGCGAAGAACACTTTTCAAATCTTGAAATCCAGCGATTGTGTTCTTATTTCGCGACACTGGATGATTTTCCACTTTCCATGTACCAGCGGAAAGTCGGTCATCGCCTCTAGCAAAATCCCTCACATAGATCTCCATAGTAACTCAAATCCATGGAATAAGTTTGAATCAATCGTCACTTTAAATCAATTTAATTCAGTACGACAAAAATCTCCATAGAAACTTAAATCCGTCACATATGCATAAAATAAACTTGAATCAATCGATTTGAAGCATTCAGCCCCGTTCTCAGTGTGCAATTTGTCGTACCGACTTGTAAGATTCGATTAAAATGGATGCTTTTAATTGGTCGATAAGATTTGTCAATTACGTATTGACTGCGTTTAAATTAAATAAATTGTTATGAACAGCTCTAACAAAGTAAGTTTTATTAGAACTCAATAGCAAACATAAACCGGTATTCCACTGAAAAAATATTTCTTTAACTTTAAAATAAATTAAAAGCACTATATTTCTGAACACTCACCAGTACTGCTGCATAAACTAAAGATCAGAGAACTGATCCAGGCGACCACCCTTGTCAGATGAAATTAAAAATATATCCTGTGTTTTTCTTAAATTAACCACCACAAACTTTGATTATCAAAAAGACAATAAAAATTCGCCAGTCGCCAAATCTTTAGGTATATGTACTCAGAAAAAGAGGGGTGTACAACTAGATTTAAGGGGGGATGACGAATATAAAATTGAACCAAAATCTATCATGTAGCTTTCTCAACAAAAAAAGCGTTTCTGCAAAGGAGCTGAAAATGAAAGGTTCACAGCTAGATTTGTTAGAATTACTGGTGAGCTAAATTCAGACTTTTATAGGCTACCAATTCAGGTTGTTACTAAATATTTACTATTTGTTACTAAAAGACCATTTGACCTGAGGTAGAAAATTTGAATTTGAAAGATTGAGAAATACTGCATTTGTAAGTTGAAAGGTTACAATAAGGTGAAGAATTACTTATGGGTAGCAACTTCTTGGGTTATTGGGTGACGACGAATCACTTCAATAGAAACATTTTGTTATATAAGCAAGCTAGGTACGTAATTTCGGGCCACACCAAAACGTCATACAATGGTTGTGCCGCTGTAGTGAACAATAATAAGCAAAGCCGGTGGAAATGAATGAACAACTGCTCCTTCAGAGGCCTATGCGACCCGTTCCCGGCTAACCTACTAAAAGATGTTTTGAAATTCTACAAAACGTTGTGCACAAAAATGTACATTATCCACCTATGACAGCGTGGTGTTTCAGGACGATGACAGGACATTGCGCTTTTCTACAGTTAAACGGTTGAATTTTACCTGCTCAAAATTGTGTCAAGGTCATGGTGACTTGAAATACGATAATGTGATATCCCAGATTCATATATCCTTGCAAGAACATTATGGATACTAAGTTTGGTCAAAATCGCTAAAATAGTTCTTGAGTAATCCGTGTTTTTTTAAAAAACCTACCGACGCACAGACGGACATATCAACCCTCCTATAACGTGACATATTGATAGATCTTTGCAGAGACATTCTACAAACCAAGTATGGTCTAAAATGCCTCAGATAGTTGTCCAATTATCCGCGTTTCAAAATTAAAGAAATCAAAATGGCTAGATATACGGTTTGTGACGTCATACGTTGATAGACACTCGTAAGAACATTGTGCATGTGGTGTTTTCGTCAAAATCCCTTAAACAGTTCATCAGTTATTCTCGAAACGCTGAAGATGGCTTAAAGTTCTTGAGTTACCCGAGTTTAAATATAAAGCGTTTCTGATGGGCGGACCTACACACCCGCTTATAGAAATGCTAGTAAGCATCTAGAATTAAAATGGTACCGTATATACAAACCATTAGGTTTCGGAAAAAAGCAATAGTTCACACCATGTTTTACCATACAATATCCTTTACAATGGACCCTTGAGATACCCGTGTATGGTAAACCAGAATATATCATTCTATAACAATGAACGGAATTTTTTTTCAGAACAGACACCAAAAACAACAATGTTTTTACATTATCGGGCAAGTGTGGCTACATTATCGGTAAAAAGTTGATACGGTACAGTATCGGTTGGAAAAGTGTTTACTACATTATCGGTTAAAAGTTACTACATTATCGGGCGTTTTTACTACATTATCGGTTGGTGATACACTATCGGTCAAAATGTGATACAATATCGGTTGAGTACTACATTATCGGAGACTGTTACATTATCGGTTGCAACAGGCCCCATGAATATGGTTTTATTAATAGTTTTGTTGCTATAATGGTAGCCGAGAAATCTGGGCTCTGCCGAATTTTTTTTTTCTCTCCGTGTTCGTCATAGAAATCTGGGCTCTGCCGAATTTATTTTTCTCTCCGCGTTCGTCATAGCCCAGATTACTTCCATAGTAAAAAAGTGATATTTTTTAAGGAGACCCGCCGAAAAAATCGGCGGCGCAAATTTCACAACAAATAAGCAAAGAATAAAGTTTTTACCTCTACATTCCGATAGCATAGACCTAGAAGAAGGAGTTCGTCAACTTAACGCGGATGTAATGTGGTAGGCTTTCCTTTATGCAGTCAATATTTGCTTCCAAGTCCACTGACTTTCAACCTGACGTAACCGCCATAGTAAAACATTAACCGACCTAAAAACTCGGCGGGGCATCTTAGAAATACGTAACTTGTAATCTTCGGAAATCTTTTGTCATGACCAATGAACTAGGCCGTAAATGAAATATTCGTGGAGTATTAAATACTAGATGTATAGACCTATATTTCTCCACGTTATATCGATATTATTTTACCCTAGTGATTCGGGCTAAGGCGACAAGACACATTAGCAGCCATATAATGCCAGTCGCCGTAAGACCCATAATCCGGCCTACTATAATGGTTATTTCAGTCGCGCAAATATGATATACTAATGGAAGCTGTTCTGCAGAAAAAGTGGTAAAATTATAGTTTGTCCTTTGTGGTTACGGATTTCTTGTCGATACATGTTGGGGTAACTTACGGTGGATATTTGAATTGGTAGGGTTCGTATCCATCAGGTGAAACACATTCAAGCGATGAATCTTGCGACGCATACTAAGTGTGTGGAACCCCGTTTCCTCGCAGAGAAGAGAACTGGCGACACTTTTAGTTAAGCCACTGATGACCCGAAGGCAATCCTTTTGCAGAATTTCAAGAGAATTGACTTGGAAGTCAGTGAGTTTGTCCCAGACTACATCAGCATATTCTAGAGAAGGTCGTATAAATGCTTTGTAAATAATTTCCTATTCGAAAGATACATTATTCCTCGAAAGAGAGATATTTTTTGATATGCAGAAGTTATCAGATTTTCGATATGATTGGACCAATTCCCAAGGTTAGACCTAAATGCTTGTGCGCAGTACTGGGAAAAGGAGGATTGTGGGCACCCCATAGGGAGCCGTCCCCAGCCCAGAGCTATGCGATATAGCTATTTTAGGCACATTGGCCGATTGATTTCTAACTTCAAGAAAAAAGAAAACATTCTAGGACACTGGAGATTTCGTGATGACGGATTCATCACTACGGACCAACCACTGACATGATTGAATTCTTCCGTGTGGCTAATGAAGATCACGCTCTTTTGAAGTTTACCTTTGAAATATGGACGACTACCATAAGAAATGTGAAGAGTTCAAAACTAAGCTGCTACTCCATGGGTACACTAAATTAGAAATAGACTCCTCTATGCGAGACATTGAACACGGAAACAGAACACGCATGCTGTGTCGCACTAAGCACAAAGCAGGTAACAACAAGACTGAGAAAAAAACACTACGGTTTATTACTAACTATACGTCCGGCTCTCCCGCTGTCAGACGTGTAATCAGCAAACACTGGAATATCATTTCTAAAAACAAGTCCGCCTCTATGGTCTTCCAAACTCCGCCTGCAATGGCATACCGACGTGGGAAAAATCTCAAGGAAATACTGAAAATGTCAAAATGTTAGACCATAATTGCCGTTACTGCGTAGACCCCTGATGATGGACTTACGCTCGGACCCATAATCATTTATGGTGTTATCCGTAAACATATCTGTCCGAAACATAGATCTGGTTGCATATCTATTATGCAGAGGGAATCGGATGAGCATAGCTCACTGAATACCCTATAAGGCTGTGTCGGGTCTGGACACACCAGGAATGGTGGGTGTGTCTATGGATGTTCTTCTCTTATACTATTCGCCCCCTGGAATTCAGAACTAACGGTGTCATTCTGTAGGGCATGTCTCGGAGTGCACATATAGCCTACTGGTAAAGATTTATGTATTATAATGCTAGAAATTACGTTTTTTCCATTAAGGAACAAATAAGGAGCCAATGGGCAGACAATATAGAGTTTGAATAAGGAACGAATCGGGAACCTGGAGCTATTTTCACACACATCGTATACGAACTTGCGCCTTGGGCGCAACCGGTCCATGTTGTAGACCTATGCGCAAATTTACGTCAGCTTTGTAAGACAGGAGTACATGGTATTACGTTTTCACTGAGGACGTACTGTCTTTATTTTCATACAAGCGGGAATCAGAAGGAATCTTTAAAAATTCACTTTATAAAACAACAAATAGATAGTTTTGCAAAATGGCCAAAGAGGGATGTCAATGTGTTTCTACTATTTGTATGTGCCTACAATGTGTTTCTACTATTTGTATGTGCCTACAATGTGTTTCTACTATTTGTATGTGCCTACAATGTGTTTCTACTATTTGTATGTGCCTACAATGTGTTTCTACTATTTGTATGTGCCGACAATGTGTTTCTACTATTTGTATATGCCTACTATTGATAGCTTTGAATTTGGCTGTTATTGAATTGGCCAACAGAACTGCCAAGATATGTCGGGTTAAACAATTTTTCACAACTTGCAGTCAGTATATTCCCAAACCTTTCAAATTTTTTTTCGCTCGCAAGTCTGCGCATGAGCACCGAGTTGACAGCCGTTAATGGCGGCAACGAATTTCGAAGTGGAGTTGGAAGCGATCCCAAATCGATCCAGATAGACCTTACAATTGGTCTAACGGAAAAACGAAGACCCCGTACACAAAGAGGAATAAATTCTGAATGTATAGATGTCCGGTAAGACCCATAAACTGACATATTTACATAGTACGGGTGTCACGAAGGGCTGTACATTCGTTTTAAGGGGGATATATCTTTGACCATAAAACGAGAGCTATTGAGTATGGTCAAAGTTTTGGCTATTTCTGGTGCTCTCCAATCAAGTGATTGACCAATGATAGTCCAGAATTCCGCGTTTCTACCCAAACATTTCACATCATAGCGGAATTCTGGACTGTGATTGGCTGATTTCTTAATTATACAGAAAGTGGTTAGAAGAGAAGTAGTGGATGTGTTAAACTGAAAGAAAATATCAGCTGCTTTTCCACTACAGGAATCTGACATCTTTGCTAAGTAAGAGCACCGACCAAATGTGTGCCTGATTGGCTTTTTGGTGTCGGTGGCTAACTAAAGCTTTGAAAATTAAGAGCCGTAAATGACGTTCGCCATTGTAAAGAAAACAGGATGCAAATTTCACTTCGACAACAGTTACATTTTTCAAAACTATTAGATTTTGACTCTCAAAGACACATTATGTGGTTGTCCAGGCTAAATATAGTAAATAACATATAAAAACAATATCTTTGTAGATGATTTCAACATTTGATTAATTTACAATTATTTTCTTTTCATTTTTAGTTTGTTGTGAAGTATTTTGATATTTACTTTTGATGCCATTTGTATTCAGCCCAAAAATACGATAATTCGCAATATGTTCAGCGGATTGAAGTTACAATAAGGAGAAGAATTACTTATGGATAACAACTTCTTGGTTTATTGGGTGACTTACAATAAGGTGAAGAATTACTTATGGATAACAACTTCTTGGTTTATTGGTAACGACGTTTCAATGACTTTGATAAGAACTACATCGAACGCCTCCTCCGATGGAATGAACCCAATAAACCGAGCAGTTGTTAACCAAAAGTAATTCAAGATTATTTCACCAGAGGAAACCTGCGGCCGAGTGAAAATCCTGAAGATGACAAATCTACCATTGTCGAAATATTAAGATTGTTTTCATTCTGGTGGAAAAAAATCGCCGGGGGAAAATGTCCAGGGGGATAATGTCGTAGTGGAAAAAATCGCGGGTAGAAATGTCGCTGGGGGATAATGTCGGCAAACCATACAGCACTCCACGGGGGAAATGCTGACATTTATTTGTGTAAATGGTAAGTCCAAAGTAGAATAGGGCTGACCAAACACACACTTAACTTTTATTGTTTTCAACACTTGGTGTGAAACGGAATGGAATGAAGGCATGTCGAATTACATAGTTAAATGCATTTAGATACTGTGTTGTTTTCTATGCCTTGTAAGAGATCGGAAATGGCACAGTTGTGTTTCCCTAAACCGGAAAACCCAAGTAAAGCAATGGCTTTCAGAATCAATAGTGGAAAGAGTTTCAGTTATTGATTTAACGATAACTGACTGACGCCTATCTATATTGTGCCCTGTAGGTTCATTACACTCAAAGTGGACAACGTATTTCCTGTAATATCACAATAGGCTTCCAATCCAAGCTGATTTTCCCAATCCGCCGTCCACTCAATACGGTAAGGGTGTTTCTATTTTTGTCTTCGCCGTTTTCTGGTTCTTCTGTTAATGTCTTATCTATTTACGAAAAGAAACCGTCCAAAAGTATCCATAATTGTTTCCTATTAAACACGGCTCATCAATTTATTTAAATACACTAAGAGAGTTTTTTTTTGTATTTTTAATCTTAGATCCAAATCGATATTCTTCTCAAAATTTTTCCGACTGTATCACGTGACCAAATGATTAATAAAAAAGAAACAAATGATTTTATTTACAAACTTTGATTTATATTTAAAATAGTAAATTATCTACAGGCAAATATTATACAAGCAGTAGTAGAAAAAACCGTTACTGGCACAATTTATTCAAAATATTAGTAGACCCAATAAGCTCTGTCCAACCAACCAAATTAAACGCTTACACAAACTGCCGTAATATTGGCACAGGTTCCCGGCGAGAAAAGGTATCTCACTCTCACTGTATTAACTCCCCACAAGCATGCGTACCGAGAGCATTTGAAATGTGGCTGATATCTCAGAGCAATTCATCCCTTTATGTATACTTCTAAAATCGGAGAAATGTCTAATTATTTAGAGTATACAATTCCTATTTAAATATGCATGAAATCATTACAGCCGATTCTAAATATAGATAACCATGCAATCATTACCATGCAATCATTACCATGCACACAGACGTAAGCAAACGCGTAAAGTAGAGAGTCCATGAGTGTGCCATCATGATCTTGCATTTATTCAAACAGTATTTCAATGCTTGTATTCTTAAATTAAATTGGCATGGATAAAAATATCGGTATAGGATTGAAAGCTCAGTGTTGTTAATTAAAAGTGCTTCGTGATGATGTCATAAGTATTTCTCGTAAGGATTACATGTAAGAAATGTTTGAAACTCTCTTTAAACGTGGGTTCCATACTAATGATAACAAATTAAGACATCACCACGTCGTCAAAAACAACTGACGACGTGGTGATGTCTTAATTTTTTATCATCAGTAAGGAGTAAATGGTTCAAATATTAGGATTAAAATGGCTATTCGTATCAAATATTTCAAAGAATTATGGTTGTGATAAAAAATATCAAAACTTGTCTAGCTGACTTTGCTAGGGTAATTTTGATTTTTTTATGAAGTGCCCGGTTCCATGGTTGTTGGCGTAGGTGGATTGGCATTGGTCTTTAAGGGGCATTGAAACAATTTCTACAATATACTAGTTTGGTTGTATATAGGCCTGTGCCCAATAACTTCACCATCATCATTATGTACTTTCAGATCATTGTAAAGCTTTCCTCTCTATATTGGTTTTATTTCAGTCTTGTGTATTGGTAAAAACATATCTCCATGCCAATGTTTAATTTGTCCCGTAAGCGAAATAAAGCACTCTTTGTTAATTCTTGTGCATCTTTATGTAGCTAAGCTTGTCATTCGTATCCAGAACAACATATTGGTATTATCTCTGTAATGGAATAAAAGCTAATGCTGAAAGCCTGACATTTTCTCCATTCCTCTTGTTCGTCTATACACAAATTTGCATAAGCTTTCGCCAAATGTAAATATCAGTTTATATTTATGAACACTAAAACACACAGGTACAGGGAAAATCTTCTTGTCTAAAATATCAGTTTATTGATATGCAGAAACATTCATCGTTAAAGGTAAACACATCCACCTTCTCATAGAGCTGACTGGGTCATTCCATAGCAGCTAACATGGCGATTTACACCTGGCCTGCAGCCGGTTGATAGTCACACGTAATATTGGTTGATCGACAGATTGTTCAGCTCCTAGATTGTGATCTTCAGTGGATACACGATCCATCAGCTACCTCTTATCTTTGTTAGACATCTTTTAGAGCTACCCTAGCTGGAATAATCTAACATGACACTTGATCAGCGTCATAAAGACGAGCACTAAAATCCACTGTATCACAGCTTCGATCAAACAAACAGACGGATACAGCGGATCACAAATCTCCCGCAGTTTATCCATATCGCGGAATGATAACCGTGGAATACATTCAACACTTATGACACCAATCTGAACTAGAGGTTTGGTTCACCATCGATGAAATACTTCTCAATTTATGTCGCCATCATGCATTTTTGTGAATATGTCTATTTCGTTAAAAAGGGACGGCGTGTCGTTGCACAGTGAAGGAAGATCCGCCATGTCGACCATCTAGCATTTTAGTTACTTGCGTCGAACCACACGATACAGCTCAGATAGGTTTTAGTTTAAACTTTAATATATTTATAGACACTAAAACCCACAGGCAAAGGGAAAATCTTTTTGACTAAAATAACCATGCATGGAGATAAGTTTCTAGTTTGTTGAAAGAGGGTATGTCATTTAGACCTTTATATCCAGCCACAGGTAGTTTAGTGATTCGAGGAAATCTTCTTGGTATAACGAACGCCACTATTCAAGAAGTCCACTAGACTATAGATGACTAACACCAAACACTTAGAACTACGTCTTGGAGAAATTTGTTAAAATAGTAAACAAATCTACATTTTTGCATCTCATGCCACTTTGTCATAAATAAATAATAATGACTGGCATTGACTGACATGAAGTTAATGGGTATTTGACAGTAGACCTTTTTTTTCTTTCTGAAGAGGAAACAGTCCGCAATTTATTATGTTTTCTGTCCTTTTTTTCCAAGATAATAAAGATTTTTATCTCTTATACATGTCATCTTCGCCATTGCAGGCATTATTGGAATAGCTCTTTCAAATAACAATGCATATATTGTATGGTTATAACTATTTCTGTAGATCGATAGACGTCATAAATTACATGTATCTCATTTAATAGTAGGTCCTAGGACTGCAGGTCGTACGTCTGAAGTATTTTCTATTAAGGGGTGAGGGGTAAAGTTTACCATATTATTTGAAGAATTTCATTAATTTATAAATTGGATTATTGTTTTTCTTCTACCTAGCGACAATACAAAATAATGCTGAACATTTAAAACTGGATAATGTTATCATAGATTAATTAAATGAATAATGTTATCAGAGATTTAATTAAATGAATAATGTTATCATAGATTTAACTGAATGAATAATGTTATCATATATTTAATTGAATGAATAATGTTATCATAGATTGAATTAAATGAATAATGTTATCATAGATTTAATTGAATGAATAATGTTATCATAGATTTAATTAAATGCATAATGTTATCATATATTTGATTAAATTAATAATGTTATCAGAGATTTAATTGAATGAATAATGCTATCATAGATTTAATTAAATGAATAATGTTATCATAGATCTAATTGAATGAATAATGTTAAATATTAAATCGTCTGCTTTCATGAAATGTTCTCTCTATTTGACATGTTACTTTGGTAACAATGTAAGAACTACATCGAACGTCGTCACCCAATAAACCAAGAAGTTGTTATCCATATGTAATTCTTCATCTTACTTTAAAATTTTGTTCGAATAGTACAGACTTTATTGCCCCCCACCAGGTAAACAGCAGTGGGACTTGGAAATGCTACCCGTTCGTCCTTCCGCCTTCCGTTCGTCCGGTCCGTCCCGCTTTCTAGTGAACACGATAACTTTAAAACCGCTAGATGCAGATCTTTCATTTTTGGTATATAGAGACACATTAGAGAGAAATTGGTCAAGTTCGATTTTTGGGGATGTCGACCTTCACAGAGGTTATTGAGGTAAAACTATATTTACATCACTAGCTACCCACCCTGCCCTCCATCTCTCATACCGAACATCTTACAAACGCGATATCTCACGAGAAAAGTTCATTTTTGACGACGTCTGCCACCGGATGATCTCTAAGAATTGTTCTTTCTCCTTTCTTCTGTAGACAACGTCGTTCACATAAATAAGACCACACTCCCACAATCATTTAACATTAGATATATGGTGATTATATCAAATGTATAATGAGCAACTAGTTTTCAAACAATATTGATAATTATGGCGGGAAACCTGCTAGGTACTTGGCTTGTTTTGGTTAAAGCCACCGTCGATTGAGTTCATTTTGTATTAAAATTCGAGAAACAGATGGAGACCACAATTTCCTGTCCTTTAAGGTTGTTGTCAATTCTAACAAACCTGGACGATAAAGCCATTTACAGGGGTATACAACTTGGTAAGTCGCTACTGGACGATAAAGCCATTTACATGGGTATACAACTTGGTAAGTCGCTACTGGACGATAAAGCCATTTACAGGGGTATATAACTTGGTAAGTCGCTACTGGACGATAAAGCCATTTACAGGGGTATACAACTTGGTAAGTCGCTACTGGACGATAAAGCCATTTACAGGGGTATACAACTTGGTAAGTCGCTACTGGACGATAAAGCCATTTACAGGGGTATATAACTTGGTAAGTCGCTACTGGACGATAAAGCCATTTACAGGGGTATACAACTTGGTAAGTCGCTACTGGACGATAAAGCCATTTACATGGGTATACAACTTGGTAAGTCGCTACTGGACGATAAAGCCATTTACAGGGGTATATAACTTGGTAAGTCGCTACTGGACGATAAAGCCATTTACAGGGGTATATAACTTGGTAAGTCGCTACTGGACGATAAAGCCATTTACAGGGGTATACAACTTGGTAAGTCGCTACTGGACGATAAAGCCATTTACAGGGGTATACAACTTGGTAGGTCGCTACTGGACGATAAAGCCATTTACAGGGGTATACAACTTGGTAAGTCGCTACTGGACGATAAAGCCATTTACAGGGGTAAACAACTTGGTAAGTCGCTACTGGACGATAAAGCCATTTACAGGGGTATACAACTTGGTAAGTCGCTACTGGACGATAAAGCCATTTACAGGGGTATACAACTTGGTAAGTCGCTACTGGACGATAAAGCCATTTACAGGGGTATACAACTTGGTAAGTCGCTACCAGATCTTCATTTCTTACTTCTGTATCAATCAGGTTAGAGTTATTGAATGGCTTCCCGAGGGTATGGAAGATATTCTCAGAGGTGTGGCCAAGTGTGAATGCACGAGGCCACACCTCTCAGAATTTCTTCCATACTCGAGGGAGACATTCAATAACGTGCTTGTATCATGGTATTAGTGGTTGACGTTGTCAATCAACTAGCTGCCAGTCAAGAGAGCCATACAACAACTTCCAAAATCGGGAAGTTATTCAACGCTCAAGCCGAGCCCACTCTCTGTCCACTGGGTATCGGATTTGTCGAAGACTGCTCATCAAAAGAAATGATACAATGTGTATTGTAGCGATACATTCTTATCTGATGAAGTTACCAGG
Source organism: Lepidochitona cinerea (assembly GCA_963971465.1). Lineage (NCBI taxonomy): Eukaryota > Metazoa > Mollusca > Polyplacophora > Chitonida > Tonicellidae > Lepidochitona > Lepidochitona cinerea. Next base: position 2,077,053 of record OZ020560.1, read on the forward strand.
ACGATGGAGCCTGTCCAATGTAACATAAGTCGTGCACACAGTCAGTTGAGAGGAGTTCGGAAATTAAATTTCCTCTAGATAAAAGAAAAACACATGGTTAAACGTAAGCTAAACAGTCGGATTCATTTTCAGCTATCTACAGATCTGTTTCTTAATGGTTATTTTGGCGAGTAGTCTACTAATTAACAAACTAACATCAACCTTCCAATACATCCAGAAAACCGACTGACAAGATAATTTCTGACAGAGAATGGCAATTCCGCTAATGCTATTATTTTTTATGCCCTAAATCATTGCCTCAAATATAACATGTATGAAATCTAGATTACATGAAAACATTAAAAGTAAGATCGAGTCTATTGTTGACCCTTTAACACTTAAAGGCCCGTTCTCATGGTGCGATTTGTAGTGCCGTCTTGTATCATTCGACAAAGTCGCACAATGAGAACAGGAAGGTTGGTCCGATTTTTTTAGCATTCAACATGTTGTTAGTGAGTCGCATGGAAGAGAGTCCTATTTCCATACTGCAATTCGCATTCATTGACCAATCAAATAGTTTCAAAGTGACAAACACGGCTTTAGAAGCTTCTGATATACATATATTCTCTCAATTGCTCAGGCGTTGGAGACTTTTATTGTCCAACCTCTAAAGCCATTAAGATATATCAATATTCTGCTTGGTAATCGTGTTGTCAAACACTGTATAACTGTTTGCTTTTTATATGGACAAATTTGTCTGAAATAAATCATCATCAATTTACTGAGTGCAAATCGGAAGTAACTGGCACAATACAAGCAAAGCGTCTAGCCAGAAGAAATTCTCAGAAATTCCAGAACAATTTACAGAGCTATAGAAACTTGACATATTAACTAAGAACGATTGAAAAACGTCTACACAATGACACAGCTGGACTAAATTGTAAACAATCGTGAAGGGTGATGAAAACATATCAAAACAAACAATAGCATTCGAGAAGGATCTGTAGACGTTTACATGAAACACAAAATATTTACAAAAACAATCCAATAAGAAAAAAGGACGATTGGAAACTCCATAGAGGTCAACACACGTAATATCTGGCGTCTTGTTGTGATCGGTTTGCTGATCGGTTCCTGAGAGATGTGTGATGGGGAATTAGTACATGTAGTATGAAAGATTGGGAAAGGGTCGGTGTCGTTAGCTTTAATGCCATAATAATCAACAAGTTTCTCAAAACCAAAATAAAATATTGTCTAACTTTAGGAATTATGTGCAACTCAATTGGGTTTCGTTATTTGGGGGTAAATAATTGCATTTGATAATTCTGAGAAAATTTAGCCATGGTGAAATATCTTCTCAAACGTATCAGGAAATGGTATTACCCATAACATAGAATACCCCAGTCACGTGACTCTGGCTGGTTAACTTTCTGTTCTGTAAAACCGATGGTGGAAAGTTTAGGCCATCATTATTTTTTTAAATGATGCTGCAGTTGTGCGTCTATTTTCGATACTCGATTTGAATGTATCAATTATTCTCATTGATGTGTATGTATGTTCCTTGCAGCTGTCATCAAACTGTTGTTATATTGTCATTGGTGTAATTATACCCTATGTTACTCGTCTAGTTGAGCTCAGTGTCTTTTCAGCTCTAAGTGTATGGTTCGCTATAGGCAGATTGTTATTAACGAAAGAGCGTTGTTGTTCCATGCAAACCGGGACGAATCATCTCTCCCTCGTTAAACACGCATTCAGTAATGAAATGATTGTTTCCTTTCATTAAGATTGGAAATGTATATTTAATGAAGCTCCGATATCGATTGGGTGTTTATCGATAATAGATATATTGATAGGTATATAATAGATGCAATTCAAACAGTACTATTTTCCCCTGATGTTATCAGTGTGTTGTTATCCTCTCTTATTGCCCACAGTAAACGTGATTGTCAGCTTGGGACAGCCAGATAAATAAAACCTATACAATGGTCTTTGTTCAACTCTAATGGAATCTTTCAAATACAGCTTATTTAGTCTATAGCAATTTATTTTCTGGAAAACTACGGAAACTAAAGCTTTTATTTAAAGGCACACTTGCCGCGAACATCCAGTGGACGGTTTTCTGTATTTTTCCCTGACAGAAAAAGTTAGGAACTTTCTATTTTTACCAGAAATTGAAAGTTTTGACATCATTTAGTATTTTTAATTTGAAATTGAAAAACAGATTTTTGAGGTACCCGTAATGTCAACAAACTTCGAACCTGATCGTGTGCAAAAGTGCCGTAAGGGTTTGAGTCGTGTGGGGGATCTAACGACACGGTATAATTTTACGAACTTTATCGAAGAAATACATACTAACGATCGAGTAAGAGGGACTATAAAAGCCTGCCGAGTGCAAACCACATACAAAAAAGCTTGAATGAGGGTAATCCAACACTTAAGTTAACCAACACTGATCGGTGTTGTTGTTGTAATCGAGCTTCGATTCTTCGTTTGTTTTTCCCCGTCATTTATACATTCTAAACCTAATTGGACATGCTTTATCGGTGTTATGTTTAATTTTAGTGCTTTTAGCTGTAGTAAGCTCGTGCAAAGTGGTATTCTTAACAAGTATCATACAGGCTACGGCGGCAAGTGGGCCTTTAAATAATGAACCCGGTTTTATGGGTTGCAACTCGTGGATTGTATTGTACACAACATTTCGATGTAGAAACTAACATCGTTATCAAACGTTGTGTACAATAAAATCCAGGAGTTGCAACCCATAAAAACCGTGTTCATTTCTTGAATATCATGACCAACTCCTAAATGCCACTTAAAGAGAAACTAAAGCTTTGTTAATATGTGATTGTCATATGTGAGAAAATCAGAAAATTATTTTGAACAAATATCGCCTTGTTTAGCATATACATGTACTTTAAACTGGAGACAAACCAGACGTTTGTTTCATTTTTTATTGTTGTTTTGCCAACAATCCGTATATATATATATATATATATATATCTATTGTGATTCATTACAATGTAAGAATGACAAAATATACTCAATCTGTTAGAACTGACCATGGGTTACCGAGAAACCGGGAACCAAACCTATTATCAACATCAGTCCCAGAATTCAAAGGTTGGTCAGTTAAAAAATGACCATGTGTCATAAGATATCACTTCCTTGTGCTGTAATAAGACAGAAATAAGTCTCTAACATTACTTTCCAAATAACTGCTGGTCAAATCTAGAAATTTAAAATGTGCGTCCCTGTACACGTGTTAATTAGGGACAGGGTATTGACAATTTATTAAATGAGAACAGCTACCATTTTTGTATTTCAAAGTTTCTGGTAGTTCTGCTTCAATTTAAAAAAATGGATCCTAAAATCAATTTGCAAGAAAAATAGGATCTTTTAAAACAATACGATAATCACTAAACATGACAAATATAATACTTTTTTAAATCCAACATGACATCCGATCTTCAGCATGGTCCTAGTATATATATGGTGCTGAAGTAACAGATGATAATAATAATTGTTTGGCTTCCGTTAAGCATAGTCTTACGTTCTCAGTTATAATTATTACATTTAAAGTGGCATGAGCTGCCAATATTGAAACTCTTTTCATAATTTCTGATCGTCACGACAGTAAGAACCTTTGAAGGCCATCAAAAAACTAAATGATTGGCGTTGGAATGAAGAAAATCCATAAAGTATGTGGCCTGTACGAACCGAAAACGTGTTTGAAAAGTAAACAAAATTTAAATAACCGGGACGACCATTCATTCATTCTCAGCCAAAGTTAGTTCACAATAATACTTTATCGTATATTTTTGAGACTAGATGCACTAAAAGCTTCTGAATTATACGTCTTGAGAAAAATATACACTAATTTCAACATTCTGTTTTAACGTCAAAATATCAAGATTTTTGCAGCTCATGCCACTTTAAGAGAGTAGTGATTAACTGTTTCCAGTGGATTTCCACAAACACAGTTTGGCGAACCAATAATAAAGTTATTATACAAGTCATCATTTAAGTTAGCCATTTCTTAGCCTGCAGAGCCGAATATTAGAGCATCGATCCCCAACATAATACCAGGCAGCGGGCTGGAGTTGTGAGATACATATGTTCAAGTTACGTTTTAAATTCTTTTCGATTTGTTATTTGTTTTTGGGGTCTAGCAGAGAATTGCAATTGTTTATAGTATTTGCAAGAAATCGAGGTACTTATTGGAAGACCAGTTATTATTTCTGATGCATTTTTTGTTTTAAATTCATTTAAATGATGTTGATTAATATTATGCCACGCTATGTACGTATACTTCCTTGATGGTCAAATAATGCTCTTCCTAGCCGAGAAATCTTGTCTGTGAGTTTTTTTTCTTTTTTCCATATTACGTCAGGGAGTGTATGTTAGATTCTCAGCACCATAGAGACTGATTCGGGCTAAGGTATTCCCCACTAAGGCAATATCAAAGACCGCGCAGTTGGTTGCTGTGGAAAGTCTGCCCCGACCGATAAAACCATTGGTGTAGGGAGATTATTGGCAACAGATCTGACGTCTCACTAGAGGGGTGAGACACAGGTTGGAAGCTAATGGAGGCTATACGCGCTATTGACCTTCTGCTCTAGGGATGTGTTCTACACACTCAAAGTCACATTTTTACTTGAATATGTTCGCCCGGTGAAGCCATCAGATGGACTCTGAAGTTTCATACTGACAAGCATCTTTATATTTTGTTAAAATACACTTTTGATTTGTCTAACCATATCCTGAATAAATTGTATAGCTTATTGCCATTAGTGGTGATTTCATATCGCCAGAATGTTGTCCTTTGTGATCACAATCGTTTCTGCAACATCAGTTTGCCAACAATCTCCCTACACCAATGATTTTATCGGTCGGTGCAGATTTTCCAGGAGGGTGTACTTACTTTTTTTCTTTGTGCATATATTTGAACTGATTATGGTCTGCCAATGAGATTAATCCCAGTGGACTGCCTGTGCCTTGGAGATAAAGAGGAATTTGTTGTTATCTGTAAATATCATTTATAATACATCGAGTGGATAAAAAGTCTGTATTTTCACGATCGGCGAAGCCAACAGTGAAAATACAAGATTGTTTCATTCACGAGGTGAAATGTGATAGAATTGTGTCCATTATTTACACACATCCTCGGTTCATTGATTTTACCAGTATTTTTTATTTCAATGTCAATTCTTTAGTTTTTTAAGGTTCTATAGACGCCTTAACAATAGTAATTTATATATAGAGGATATTTGTTGTTTATCGGTAAATACCATTTATATACTGAACCGCAAAAGAAACGTCACCCTATTCAAATGTTGCTAAATGCATACATTATCATAATTTTCCATAATTTTTCTCTTTTGATATCCTTGCTGGACCTGTTTTGAAGCCAGTGGTCAAGAAAGTTTGGTTTCTGATCATGTTATGCAAAACACGTCATCAAAGCACAGTTACTAAAGTAATGATGGGGTGCTTTTTCGGTTCGTTTTGCCTGAAGGTCACAATGCACGTGTGTTGCGAGGTGTCATCCCTATAAAAAGCCACCGATCATGCACCGAATCATTCATAGTTTGACAGTAGTGACATGCCACGACTGTCACGGGAGCAGAGAGACCAAGTCTTGGGAAGACTTCATGCTGGCCAGACTGCAGGGTTGTGACAAACCACTTCAATGTTCATGTCCGAACAATTTACCGTCTGCAGCAACGGGTTCAAGCCACTGGAAGCACAGCAGATCGTCCTCGTGGTGGAAAACTGCCTGAAACAACGTTGAGGCAAGATCGACAGATTGTCCGTCAACACCTGCAAAACCGCTTCGCTACAGCTGCGGAAACTGCAAGGACAACCATTGGCAATCACCAGAGACCAATCAGCGACGACACGGTGCGCAGGCGTTTGAGGCAGGCAAATGTCAGATGTCACAGGCCTCGTAGAGAAAATGGTATAACAGCTGCCCGCTACATCGATCAGGCGCTGAAACCCTTCATCGTGCCCCATTTTGCTCGTCATATAAATCATGTCTTCCAGGAGGAGAACGCACAAGCCCATACTGCCAGAGCAACGAGAGACTTCCTCCGTCAAAGCAACATACAGATTCTTCAATGGTCTGCTCTCAGTCCAGATTTGTTATCCACGAAATGAAATATGAATGATATTTACCGATAAAACAACAAATATTCTATTTATTATATAATTATTAGTGAGACTTTGTTATATTTTCAGTGACAAACTGAACGATTCGCTTCGGGAGCTAACCTTGAAAATGACCTAAATGTGGGCTCATCACACGTAGGATCATCCTCGGATACCCAGGGTTGAATTCTTAACAAGCTCACTTTTTACCCCTGGGCGAACTGCGATTGAAAGCCTCGTTTTCTGGGATTGTCCATTGACTGTCGGACCAAAAGTTCTCTTATAAACGTTGTAATCTTCAGTCTGGAGACACGTTTATTGAATTGAAGTAAAATTTTGAACACTACATAGATGCTTACGTAACGCATATTCTAATTGGTGACATTTCCGCCACAGTTTTGTGGCGGAACCAATCGAAGTCAACGTGCATATTAAATTAGAAACGACGGATCTGCTTCCACTTGTCCCACTCTCAGTGAGCGTGAACGTAAGTTTTAATCGTGGGTTCCGACGATGACGTAGGATAAAATAGCGCATAACAAAAAACTGAGATACATTCTTATTTTCATGTTGAAATTCCTATTTTACTGAAACAAATTACAGATAGATACTTATTTAGGAAGAAACCCCTGCGTTTGCCTGCGCGGAAGGACACACTGTTTATGGGCGACAACAAACAGGCAGGTTCGCTGTCATCGTTGGTGAAGTTGAACTTGACATTTTCTATAAAAAAAATACCATTTTAAGTGACAAGGTCTGGGTATTTTAAAATGAAGATTTCCTAGATTAAGTGGGTTGCAATGTGCTACGATAAATTAGATCTTTAATTTTTTGTTACCAAAATTGATCGAGTCGTCTTTTCTACACTGGCATCCCCGCCCAGAGTCAAGACTCACACTGAGAGCGAGCTAGTTATTGCTTTTAAAGGAATTATTTGGAAGGACTTCGGCTTTCCGATTTAAACCCCGTTTTAAATATATATTAATCCTACCTGCCGTTTAGATTTTACCTCCAACACACATTTAAAGCATTCATCTTTTCACTTTACTCATTAATTTGTTCGAATTTAATTGTAAATCTACCAAATCCCTCTTCATATGAAGACAACGTTAAAGTTGGCCTGACAGATTTCAAACTCTCCTCATACAATGCCAACCTGTCACATGGTCCGCAGTATGTCTGAGAATTTCCTCAATAGCTGGACAATTTGCATCGTCGGAACCCACGATTAAAACTTACGCTCAAGCTCACTTTACCCGTGGGACAAGTGGAAGCAGATCCGTCGTTTCGAATCTAATATGCATGTTGACTTTTTCACCAATTAGAATCCGCGTTACGTAAGCATCTATGCAGTGTTCAAAACAAAGATGGACGACGTTTCGGTTTACACTTCAATTCGATAAACGTGTCTCCAAACTGAAGAGTTACAACGTTTATAAGAGAACTTTAGATTGGTCCGACAGTAAATGGGCGTTCCCAGAAAACGAGGCTTTCAATCTCAGTTGTCCCAGGGGTAAAAGGCGAGCTTGTTGAGAATTTAACCCTGGGTATCTGAGAATGGACAATTTGATGACAACGTAACTCTCGCATCACATGACTGCGGGGTTTTGAAAGTTATCTCACCCTTTTAATGGTGGTCCTATGCAAGTAAGCTGGGATTGAGTGCCATACATATCCAACAGTCTTTGTTTGCAATGATTTTGGTCGGTTCTTGATACATTTTCTTGAAAATAATCAACTTGAATGCTCCAGCTGTACCACTTTGCTTTACATCATATAAAGTTGGGTAGATTTAAAACACGACGTTTAGCGAATCATACTGACCACCGCCCAGGTTATAGCGAGTACCACAGAAAGACCAAATCTAAAACAAAATGTTTGGTTTGAACGAAGTGTTTAACACCTAGCCCGGATTTTCGGTCTAGAGGGCGACTTATTTTATATTTGGCTGGCAATGCGAAACACCCTCTGAATACGGAGAAAAAAAATTCGACAGAGCCCAGATTTCTCGGCTATTTAACACCCAATTAATAATGCGAAAAATTGTTCAAAAATTTATGAATTAAGACTTGATTAAAAAGTTTAGCAATTTTCACAAAATAAAGATTCAACATTGGAAAGTATTTCCAATTCCACAGGAAATGGTCCCGGCTCTGGCCATGACACGTTTTTGGTAAAAGTGGTTATATAACTCAATATCTCACAACTACGTATATAATAAGTCACTTTATTATCACCTGTTACGAATATGTCATGTGTTTTGATGTGTTTCAACTGCGTGTTTCATGGCATCATTACACTGTTAGGTATCGGCGATAAATGATGCTAATTAATGATTTCGTCTGTCAATAATTTCGATCGTGCTTAAACTCCGGAAGTCGCATAGTTGGCAACCTTTCTGTAACGTGAACACAAACGCCTCTCCAGGTCACTCCGAACTGGTTAACGGTATCCAGGAAGTTGTATATAGGAATTATTTAGTAAACAGAAAGCCATTTAACGGCCTCGGTAAATAATATTTATGTTTCAGAAAGGTTGTCAAATATACGACATCCGATACTTAAGCACGATCACAACAAATGGTCTGGATCGAAATTATTGACAGACCAAATCACTGAACAATAGACGCTGATCGAACTGGAAAAAAATGAGCCAGAATGAGAGTCGAACTCACGACACTCTATTTTCTTATTTGATTGTTTTTGTAACTCGTTTGTGTTTCATGTACGGGTTTACAGATCGTTCTCGAACTCTATTGTCTGTTCGCCATCTCAACCCAACGGCTGTTTGCAATTGGCCTTTGTATTGCGAAGTCAAGGAACTCTCTTCAACCTTGAATATGTCGTCTCTATTGATATTCAAATTTATGCCAATATGTGTTGGTCGGAGTGTTCTGAAATTTCTGAGAATATATTTAAAGATTCCTTTTTGTATTTTAGTCAGTCAGTTTCAAACTGCTCAATTGTGTTAATTAATATGCTTATATGGATGCTACAGGAGTTTTATTATTCGACCTGCTATTTTTTATGATACAATTATTTTGATCTGTGAGTTGTACCTGGATAAAAAGTTTGTCCGTACAATATTTTATTCTGTAGATTTACCAGTGGGATCCCAGGTTTCCATTTTGTGGATATTTATATTTCGTGATCCGTCAGCGGTCCGAAGTGGTCGCACATCCTGAAGCCAGATCAAACTTAGTAATATTTTCAATTCACATGTTAACACAGACAGCTTATCAGATGACCTTATTGACTTAGCTGTGGCACTATGAAGGTCGCTGAAAAGCTTTGGTTGAGGCCATAATGATTAAGATGTAATGGCAGAGAGTCCGGTTGGGCTTTGGGGCCTGGATTAGTTTCAGTACCAGATGTTAACAAATAAATGATTTGAGGAAAAAAGCACAGTGTAAGATATTTGTAAATATATGAGATAACCATGTATCTGACTGCTTTTAAAGAAGGTCAAACATTTCTTTAATTCAATTGAATGTGCATTTTAAAGATTTCGTAAAGATCTGCCTGAAAAGTCAAATTACTGCACGATATCTACCCATGTTTATACCCGGCTCCCATGGCCGTGAAGTATTAAAATGAAATGCTTTTGCATAAGCAGTGAACTCCCAAAATACTTCTTGGGTATGCCTGAATACTATTAAGATTACAGTTGTACCCTGTAGCGAGCTACTATAGAAACGTTTGTCAACATCCCCCAATCACTCAACCTTTAGAGGGGCATGAGTTGCCAAAAGTCCTTGTAACTTGCTTGAAGTACCTTAAATAACTAAATAATTGGCGTTTAAATAGAAAATTTGGATAAAACGAGTAACGCACCAAAGACGTGTGCTAATAAAGGGCAAAATAAAAATAACTGAGTTTTTACTGCTCATATAAACTACCTTACTGTACATCCGTTTGAAATTGGCAGAAAGCTTTTTCGTATTGCTTGATAAAAATAAAAAAATATTTTCTTATTCTGTTTCAACAATAGTTGCCCTATATTTGGCAGCTCATGTCACTTTAACTTAATAACTAATTAAAACTTCCCCTCCCCACCCCTGGGATTCGAGCGACGCTGCTGCTGGAATCATTGATAAATGTCAACGTTCTTATACAGCTATTGGAAAAGAAGTTTATTATTGATTTTGTTCTTTGCTGTTTACACCTTTTAACCAAGCGTGTGTCAGTTTTGACTTACGATACCCCTAAACACACAGGATGAAAACAAAATGGCGGCTACTAATTCTGTTGAACTTACTGTGCGTTTTCATTTTGCACACTGCACATGCGCTACACTATAAACTTACAGTCTAAACTACGAAACGATGGAATTTTCCTCAAATTAATGGCAGCCATATTTGTTGTCACTCTGTGTAACCCACATCGTACGTCATCATAGGAATTAAAAGTGTGGTACCCAAACTGTTAATAAAGTATGTTATTTAAAAAAGGCCGGGGTAAACACTACAAGACCAAAACCGCCCTACACAGTCAAATGGCACCGATCTGTGACTATACAACAGAATGACAGGATAGTCACCTGTGGAAATTAATGGTAAACTGTAAAATACGTTTTTGACGCTTGGTCCTCTTTTGAATCGGACTGGGAAGAACCTCGAAGACAGCGCTGTATTCAACAACAAGTGATTTCTTCTACTGCATGTTCTACAAAGGCATATGGCATAGAGAGTTTGGTTTACCGCCATAGCAACTTGATCTCATGGTCACCGTCGTCGACTTTTGGCCGCATAACAATACCAATGAAGCGTTTAGCACAGCGTTTAGTTTCCTGTTGTACTGGACCATAACGTCGTCACCCGGCTCAGGCTGAAATTCAGTTTCGCTCTGGAGTGTCTGTGACAACTATACTTTTAGCCCTTTTTCTCGTTTTTTTTTTGTTTTCTCTCGGAGTCTTGGAAAACGGTCGGATTATTTCTGGACAAAGTGTGGCTTGGCGAACAGATGGCTAAGAATTGGGCCGACTGGGGGGGGGGGGGGGATTCTCAATCCTACCATGGTATTTTGTGGCGGCTGTATGTCACCAAGAGAATTTGGTGGTACATTAACAATGGTCTGCAGCACTGAATGACCACTGTGAATCCAACATTTTTTTTTGGCTTGGCACCAGTCGAAGGCTGGGGATCGGGAGTAAGCCGATACTGTGACTGAAAACAGAGCGATGGCTGTGACGCTAAATCAACATCGGGCGGTGGCGGAGTGCTCGGAGCACTAGAAGAGGGTTGTAGGTGATTAAAGGGTCTATCCGTTGGAGCCGTGGACAAACAAACATCATCAAGAAAAATATTTTTGCTAAATGGTTGTTTTAGAACAGCAACAACGTTGAAAGATGTAAATGTTTTATAATAAGCCTGTGCAATTAAGGATCCAATGCCCTTGATTGTAATGACTCTATCAGGAGGACATAACATCCAGTCGTTGTTTATCATCAAAACACACCGGCACAGGGAAAATCTTCTTGTCTAAAATAACCATGGAGACAAGTTTCTAATTGTGTTAAAAAGAGGTATATCATTTAGACCTTTATACCCCATAAATTGTTGTAACAAACCAAACCTATGATATTTCATTAGGTTGACGACTGACAGGAGCTTAGCCTTGGCCAGTAGTAATACAACTTGTGGATACAATGTGGTGGAAAAGAGAGGATAATAAGCCGATTGTCCCTTGCAATATCAATGTGTTTGAGGCAGTGTTTGAAAACCTCTGGAAAACGTTCATTGTTCATCCAGCCGATGGATTTGCCAACCCTAGACTTCCGTTGATTGCGTCATTCAACATATAGCCTTTGAAGTTCACCCTTGGAGAAATATATGCAATCGGAAGAGAAGTCCCTACAGCATTTACACAACAACACACGGTGACCAACACACCCATTTCTTCAGAGGATATCAGACTGACTTTCTTAAACCCTTCTGTAATATCACTCGAGTTGCTTCGGCAACTGTGTTCATGCCAGTTTCATCAAGATTCCATATTCGGTTTGGTTCTTGGCTGAGGTTTGATCAGGCAAGAATATCTTGGTGCTGCTCAAAGGACCTATTTACATTTTGCCGATCCCCTCCCCTCTTCCGCCCCCTTCCCCAGTTTCTATAAGGGCCCCCTCTCCTAGACCTAGTACCTCTGCCCGCTCCCCTCTATGGGATCATATTCAGATGCATTGAGATCCCCACCGAGGGGTTAATCCTGTTTCGGCACACCTCCTCTAAATGGCACCTTCATAATGTAGGCCTAATGTGAAAGTATTATTACTTGGGGATTCTAATCTATCTAGAATAAACCTTGATATGCAGGTGATTTCTGGCGCCGATTTCCAGTCCTTTCAGACGTTAATTCAAACCTAAGAAAATTATCTTGAATATTGGTAACTACTAAGCCAGGCAATTCGTTAAATCAGACGCGCAATATGATGACAGTGGTTAGGAAGACTGATGATTCACTTTTTATAGCGAAGAATAACATTTTGGATTGGTCCTCATAAAAACTTCCAAATATAAGCCTTGAAACATGAAGGGGGTGGGTGTGTAAATGATCTCACAAATTCAAAACGACTGGCAAAAAAGCTTGGATCTTTTGAAATTCAATTTAATATTGGTAAATAAAGGCAAATTTACTAAATTTGACAAACTTTTGAGGAACATTTTCCTTGTTATAGGTCACAACACCCAGTTTCTGTTTATTCAGCCAATGGAAATTGATCTCGGCTCGAGCTAGGAGGTGGATTACATAGCGATAGTTTTGTATCTGGGCTATTTGAATATTGGATTGAAACTAACGCAGGTCTACTGTACACGCTTTAAGCTTTCAATCAATGCTTTGTTTAAGATTTGTGTGCGTTTGTTTAATTTTTAACCAATTTTGAAAAACCACAGTTTGGCTGAGAATATGTAAGCCTAAAACTGTCAAAATGGCGGTACCCATGTTAACTTGTGTGTAGCGTGAAACCGGCATGCACTATGTCTCTGTAAAGCATGTGTTGAAAATGGAAAGGAAATGCCTTAACGAGATTTACGTAATTAGCAAAATCAAAACGTTTACATTACCTCAAATGGGAAATGAAACTGTATCCCGTAACCTTGTGTAAGGTAAGGGGAAATCAAAACATAGTTATTAAACCTGCCGATAAATGCTCGGCAATATTTATTATATCTAGACAGCTACCCCTTTTCATTGCCAAAAACTTGATAAAGAAATTTGGCCTGAAAATGTAAGAAACCTCAATATAATTCTTGAAGAAAAGGCTTTCTTAATGAAAAACAGTATCGCTATTTGGAATCTGATGATAACTCTAAAAGAAGGTTTTCTATATTCTTCCGAAAATTCACGAACCCATTGAAAAATGACCCAAACCTTCAATGCCCCCACCAAGGCGCCCTTATTATATCAGATGGTGGTAGTGAAAGTTTTAGAATATCAGAGCTAATTGATTACTATCTAAAACCTACAGCAAATCGGCATCCTAGCTTTATCAAAATACTGATGATTCGTTGGCCTAATTCTCTGAGAAAAATATGTATACAAACGATGAGCCACAGGTTCAAAGGACTCCATCCCCGTAAACATTGATGTCGATCACCACAACAGAAATTTGATTTCTGAAATTCTTATTCTCTATTCTGATGTTAACGGACATAATATCAAATACTTCCTCGGGCCATTGGGCTTCTAGAAATTTTTAGTTTTCGTGGTATTAACTTTTTCGTGAAACATAAAAAAAATACTTTACAAAGCAGAGAACTTACTTTCACTTCTAGTTTCGCCCCCGTTGTATGGATTGACCCGTAATATCACGTAATACTAATTGTTGAAACTGATGTTGGGGCGAGAAGGTTGCGATTTTGTTTCATTCTCGACTTTCTTGACCTTGGCGGGGTTGCGAAATATAACCCCAAATCGCGACCTTCGGGTGGTGAAGAACGCGACGGACGTCAAACTATAGGTGAAGGGTTAACTCTTTAGATTTGAGGTGTTTGGCGACCTTCGCGGGGCCACAATTGAAATAACAGCATATGGTATTAACGCCATTCGCGACCCCGCCAAGGTTGCGAAGGACGCGAATGAAATATTTGTTAAAATAGTGTTTTTTTTATATTATTAAATCGTTGAGCGAGGTCGGTGTGTTTGTTGGGGAAGAGAAAGCCGCGAATGAATTGCTTTGGCAAGTCTGGCTGGGTCGAGAAGCTCGAGAATAAAATGTCTGTTTTCGGCATCCATACAATATATTGTTGTACGTAATGTCACGTAATGTCATCTGGTCAATTGAACTGAAATTGACATTCATTCAATTCAGTTATGTACAGACAATCTCATTACTATGAACTCATTGTCTAGGCTTTATGGCGATGGCATCTGAGATTGATTGAATACATAACCAACTCTGGGTGAGACATTTCCGAGGGACAGCTATCGGGTTCGATTATTGGAATGGTCACTGGAACATAGAAAATGCTTTTACCGGACAATCGGAATAAACCATTATCGATTATAGGTTTTGTGAGAGAGAAAAAAAAACGCTTGAAAAATCAACGGGTTTTACTAACTCCTCCTCCGTACTAGGATGCCGTTAGTTCGGTTGACAATATTTAGTTACTGAGTGTCTCAAACATGCCCCTTTGTAAACAATACTTCAAATACACTCTACTCACAGCGCGGACCGGGAATAACCAAGGATGTAGAAACAAAGACAGGTAGTCATTGACACATAACGTGTTGTAGGATAAAAGGAATGAGTTTATAGTAAAGTTGAAAACGTTAGAGACAGTATTATAAGGTCTGGAGAACGCCTTTTGACTTCAACTTCTTCACAAACATTGAGAATTGCACACAACCATAGACCTAGCCGCACACATGTGTCTCATCCTGTTTTACTTACTTGCCGGTCAGGAAGTGACCATGCTAGCCGCACACATGTGTCTCATCCTGTTTTACTTACTTGCAGGTCAGGAAGTGACCATGCTAGCCGCACACATGTGTCTCATCCTGTTTTACTTACTTGCCGGTCAGGAAGTGACCATGCTAGCCGCACACATGTGTCTCATCCTGTTTTACTTACTTGCCGGTCAGGAAGTGACCATGCTAGCCGCACACATGTGTCTCATCCTGTTTTACTTACTTGCCGGTTAGGAAGTGACCATGCTAGCCGCACACATGTGTCTCATCCTGTCTTACTTACTTGCCGGTCAGGAAGTGACCATGCTAGCCGCACACATGTGTCTCATCCCGTTTTACTTACTTGCCGGTCAGGAAGATACCATACTAGGCCCGGCGTTAATAAAGCTGGTTTTAGATTGGTAAAGCCCCTTTCACAATTGAGATACGGCGGGTTTCTGGCTCTTGCGGTCATGAATTTTGGCCTTCCGTACGATGGACCGCAGCCTTCCTTGCGGGCAACCGCACCTTACCGCGCGGAATTTTTGTGCCGCAAGAGCCGCAGAAAAGTTTGGTGTGCACATGGAATCCAATTTTCGGCCGTGCGAATTTTTTTATTACCTCTGATCCGTGCGGGCGCTAGTACGTTCACCGTAAACCGTTGTATCTTGACGCGCGGTTGTTGCACGATTTTTTTGTGTCGTAAGATGCTCCGTACGGTGAAATTTCTTGTTCCGCCAACCTTGCGGCAGTCGTAAACCGTTGAACGATTCGCCGTCTCGGTTTTGCACCGCCTTGCGTTCACCGTGCGAAAAATACCCTCAGGTGTGCTACAGGTATATATTTTTGGGTGCTTCATTTTATCTCACAACAGTTGAAGCTTTTGCCTTGGTCTGCTTCTTGGCGGGCATCGTGGTGATCTTCCTCAATGGATTGACGTTCTTTTTCTAACGGTTTTTTATCTATGCGCCTTTTTATACTGCAAGTACGTCTGCGGAGCCCAAAATCGCCGCACGATTTGACAAAACGCCTTAAGGCGCCCGCTCATTGGTGCGCGGCGAAAAACAATGACGCACGATGCATCTTGCGGCACGCCGCACGCTCCAACGGTTCGCCGCAAGAGATTCGTGGATTAAAACGTGCGAGAACCTTGCCACGCCCTTACGATGGCCCGGCCAATCGTCAAATGGATTATTTTCTTGCGGTAATTTTTCCGATTCTACTGCGGCCCGAAAAATTTTATCTCCACCGTGCGGTCGATTTCAGTATTTTGACCGTGCGGCGAAAGTCTCAATTGTGAAAGCCCCTTAAAGTGCCGATTGATTGATTGATGTTTTCTCCGCACTCAAGATTATTTAACTTATATGGCGGCGCAACTCTTCCACATAGTGCAGAAGGCCGTCATATACTGTAAGCCTGGGGCAGGGATTATAAAACTTGCTTGAGCATGACTGTGCTCAACAGCCGTTTTTGTGCTCAAACTCACACTTCAAAAGTCGGGATTATAAAACTTTTGAGTTCGTTTCTGTGCTCCGCTGAGTACAAAATTCTGGGCAAACTATCGACCTTGCTCCATGTTAGACTTAGCCAAGAAATCTTGGCTCTGCCGAATTTTTTTTTTCCGTGTTCGTCATAGCCAAGATCACTTCCATAGTAAAAAAGGGATATTTGTTAAGGAGACCCGCCGAAAAAATCGGCGGCGCAAATTTCACAACAAATAAGCAAAGAATAAAATATTTACCACTGCATTCCGATAGTATAGACCACGAAGAAGGAGTTTGTCAAACTTACGCCGCTGTAAAGTGGTAAACTTTCCCTTATGCAGTCAATATTTGTCTCGAAGTCCACTGGCTTTCAACCTGACGTAACCGCCATAGTAAAACATTTAAACGACCAGTTAAACTGTGCGGGGCGTCGTAGAAATACTTCAATCATATATCTTTAGTCACTTTACAGCGGCATAAGTTTGACAAACTCCTTCTTCGTGGTCTATGCTATCGGAATGCAGTAGTAAATATTTTATTCTTTGCTTATTTGTTGTGAAATTTGCGCCGCCGATTTTCTCGGCGGGTCTCCTTAACAAATATCCCTTTCTTACTATGGAAGTGATCTTGGCTATGACGAACACGGAAAAAAAAAATTCGGCAGAGCCAAGATTTCTCGGCTATGTTAGACTCAACGTAAAGTAGCCCTCTAAATAAGTTTTTCTATCGATATTTTTACTAAACATAAACCCAGTAAATACCCGGATGCATATATTTACACTAATTTTGGAAGTGATAAGCCCTTAGGCCTAGTTTTACTTATTTCTAAATACTCGACCTGCCGACGACTTGACAAAATTGCAACAACAGCAAAACAAACGTTCATTTTACCTCCCATCCTATAGAGCTGCAATAATTCGTGCTCAACTTGACTGAGATTGCCTTGTTTATATACTCAGTTGAGCACGTTCTCAGAATGTTTTATAATCTTAATCTCTGATCCAAACTCCTGGGAGTATGCTCAAGGAACCTTGAGCATTAAGTCTGTGTTGAGTACAGCACGTATTTATAATCCCGGCCCCTTCTTGTGATCTAAGACTTATCGGTAGCTAAGGAGGATTTATAACAGGTGGTTTTGTATTCGTTGACTGCTTCAGTTTACTTCTAGCTTTATTCGGTCAATTTTCGATCAACCTACTAACGAGTTTTCTCGTCTTGTCGAGGAAAAAGTATTTTAACTGTCTTTATTTTGTGGTTTTGTTCTAGAGCAGTTTGGTAAAAAGCCGACGTGATTATTTTCCCATAGAAGATATTAGACGTGCATTCAGACCATGCAGCAACATGATTACAAAGCAGTTTTCTGTCTCCCTCTGATCCTGTGTATTCATACAGCAGAGTTAGTTTACCAACTCTGTTTATTAGTTCTTGTGTTATAAGGACTCAAATGCTGCCTTTAACAGGCTATGATACACAATGTACCGACAAAATGACAAATATATCAACGTATGGAAGGAATTCTGCGTATTGCTTGCATCATTGCAAGAACACTAACGAAATTGTTTGTTATCAAGGTAAGTTTCATGTTTTTTTTTGTTCACATTATAGTTGAGGTGTGCATTTAATTTAACGATGTACCAAATGGCGAACTTAATCAGAGAAATACATGCATCATTTTTAGTATATAATATATTTATAGACACTTAAACACATGGGCACATTTTATAGACACACGGGAATCTTCTTAACTAAATAATCATGGAGACATGTTTCTAGCTGTGTTAAAAATGTCATTTAGACCTATATACCCAATTATAGGTTGTTTTAATAAAGCAAAACCCATGATATTTCACTAGGTTGAAGATGGACTGGTTCAGTTATAAACATAAACCCAGTAAATATCCGGGATGCATATATTCAGTGTTGTTTAGTTATAAACATAAACCCAGTAAATATCCGGGATGCATATATTCAGTGTTGTTTAGTTATAAACATAAACCCAGTAAATATCCGGGATGCATATATTCAGTGTTATTTAGTTATAAACATAAACCCAGTAAGTATCCGGGATGCACATATTCAGTGTTGTTTAGTTATAAACATAAACCCAGTAAATATCCGGGATGCCTATATTCAGTGTTGTTTAGTTATAAACATAAACACAGTAATTATCCGGGATGCATATATTCAGTGTTGTTTAGTTATAAACATAGACTCAGTGAATATCCGGGATGCATATATTCAGTGTTGTTTAGCTATAAACATAAACCCAGTAAATATCTGGGATGCATATATTCAGTGTTGTTTAGTTATAAACATAAACCCAGTAAATATCTGGGATGCATATATTCAGTGTTGTTTAGTTATAAACATAAACCTAGTAAATATCCGGGTTGCATATATTCAGTGTTGTTTAGTTATAAACATAAACCCAGTAAATATCCGGGATGTATATATTCAGTGTTGTTTAGTTATAAACATAAACCCAGTTAATATCCGGGATGCATATATTCAGTGTTGTCTAGTTATAAACATAAACCCAGTAAATATCCGGGATGTATATATTCAGTGTTGTTTAGTTATAAACATAAACCCAGTAAATATCCGGGATGCATATATTCAGTGTTGTTTAGTTATAATCATAAACCCAGTAAATATCCGGGATGTATATATTCAGTGTTGTTTAGTTATAAACATAAACCCAGTAAATATCCGGGATGCATATATTCAGTGTTGTTTAGTTATAAACATAAACCCAGTAAATATCCGGGATGTATATATTCAGTGTTGTTTAGTTATAAACATAAACCCAGTAAATATCCGGGATGCATATATTCAGTGTTGTTTAGTTATAATCATAAACCCAGTAAATATCCGGGATGTATATATTCAGTGTTGTTTAGTTATAAACATAAACCCAGTTAATATCCGGGATGCATATATTCAGTGTTGTTTAGTTATAAACATAAACCGAGTGCCGATCAACACGCGTGTATTTTTCTTGTAAACAAGGAGTCGAAAACAACACAAACACTTTGAACAAATCACCTTCACTATAACCTTCCATACAAATGTCATCAAATATTTTTATCCGGTGACGTGTACGAGCTTGGTCCTCCGACAAGGTTCATTCCGTATGTACGTGCCCGGTAGTGTGATTGTAGAGATAAGCTCAATGATGTATACATAGTTAGACGTATTGTTTTAATGATAAATGTACTAACCATTAACTGTCAAACTTTAAGTACATTTTGTGATACCCCCCCCCCCCCCCCCACACACACACACACACACCGCCCCTGACTTATTTAAGTTGAAAAAGTAGCCCTCCCGATATATTTGTTTTCATAAAGTTCTAACAAAGTCTTCCATTACACATTTACCGGATGAGAATTACACATTTATATCGGAACATGACTATGTGTTATTTGCGCCCCGTCTGTCAATCCGCAGTCCGTCCATCAGTCCGGCAAATCAATTTTCAACTCATGCAGATATTCCATGGGTTTTTGGTATGAGGGTCCACCACGGTGGGTTACAGATCAAGTTTACGTTTTGTTCTGCTCCGTGTATTTTTAGCGAAGTTATCGCCATTGTATATATACATGGCACAAAAATAACAGTTTTCCGGACTTTTTTCTATGTGCTTTCATATATTCAATTGAATTTTGGTATGGGGGGTCCACCATGGTGAGTTACAGATCAAGTTTACGCTTTGTTCCGCTCCGTACATTTTTACTGAAGTTATCCCCCTTGGACTTTAGAAATTGCAGAAAAATAACAGTTTTTCGGATTTTTTTCTAGATACTTAAAGTGGCATGAGCTGCCAAAATGTTGATATTTTGACATGAAAACAGAATGTTGAAATTATCGGCTATTTTTCTCAAGACGTATATTTATAAATACAGAAACTTGTTAGTGCTTCTTGTCTCAAAAATGTACGATAAAGTATTGTTTTGAACTAATTTGACTTAGAATGAATGAATGGTCGTCCCAGTTATTTAAATTTTGTTTACTTTTCGAACACGTTTTCGGTTTGCACAGGCCACATACTGTATGTATTTTCCTCATTCCAACGCCAATCATTTAGTTTTTCGAGGGCCCGCAAAGCCTCTTGCTGTCGTGACGATCAGAAATTATGCAAAAAGTATGAATTTTGGCAGCTCATGCCACTTTAAAGATTTGTTGTATTTGGGTTACATGGTGGGTTACAGATCAAGTTTACATTTTGTTTCGCTCCACGCATTTTTTCAGAAGCTGTCGCCGTTGGACTTTTCTTCTAGATGTTCACACCTATTAAAATTGTTGTTTGTATGTGAGTACAACATGGTTGGTTACAGATCAAGTTTACGTTTTGTAACAAATGACAGTTTTCCTAACTTCTTTACGAAAAGTTAATAGACGATTTAATACCATATTTTTGTTGAAGCAAAAGTTACAAATTTCCGAAAGGCAAAAAATGATAATGGGAAAAAGAAAGTGAAAATATGTAATTTTGTTCATAGATGGAGGGCAGACAAGGAGTTTAGTGGTGACTTAAAGATATCAATTTCCAAAGAAGGTGTGATTCGGGCTTACGGGTGCCAATGTCAGGGAGTGTTTGTTATATTCTCAGCACCATAGGGACCGATTTTCCCACCTTTCAGCGTGTTATACGCACGATATTGTTAGACAACATTAATTTCGAGTTGAGATATTTGTCAGATTCACACTAGGTGTGAAGGCTTTACTCAGTGTGGACGTTCACAGCCTTCGTCATCATACTGATCGGCTGACAAACGTGTGAACTGTGATTGTACAGTATAGAATACATTCTAGTGTCAGCGAAAGGCCATTTTGTTTCCACCATAATCGCCACTACATTTCGACCAAACGTATTTGCCATTTGAAAAGCACTAAACACTAAACAGTCATTGTTGAAAAAATTAAATATGGTCTTAAAATACTTCACATAACGGAGTAAACCTACACCACCTTCTTTGCATCAGAGATTACGATGTGCCTAAAATAAGAAGTCAGTTTCAATATGCTGATATATTTCAAGCTAACAAATTTAACCCTGTAATTCAATTGGAGAATAGACAAACATAGTGCATTACAAAAAGGTTAATTACCTAAATCTCGCTAATAGTGAGCGCAGCGAACTCTCTACACAACATGCGTACGTAATGATGTATAAATTATTAACTTTAAGTTTACCTTAAAGTTATTTTCTGCGCTCACTTCTAGGCTTTGCTTTTTCCATTTTCAAATAGATCAACACACGAGACATCCTTGAGAACCAAATACAGTTGACATAGCGCATGTCAGTCACGCTAAACACAATTCAACATGGGTACCGCCATCTTGACCATTTGAGGCTTACATTTTCCAAATTGCTTTAAATGGACATACAGAAAGTTTTAATCAGGCATTGATTGATCGCTTAAAGTATAGATCTATACAGTAGATCTGCATTAGTTTGAATACCAATACCCAAATAACCCAGACACAAAACTATTGCTAAGTAAGCCACTTCCGAGCTGTGACCTTTGGTGTGCAGGGCCTAATACTGGGGATGGTTGCCAGTTACCACCGGAAGGTCGTGGGTTTCCTCTGGGCATAGAGCCCGGTTTCCTCCCACAATAAAACTGGCAACGCTGCCATATATAAAGTGAGATAATCTTGAGCGCGGCGTAAAACATCAAACAATCAATCAATCAACCTAATACTGGGCGTGTAAAACACGTTCATCAATCTAAAATTAGAAGTTACCCTAGTCCTAAAGGCCAGATTCAACCTCTAAGGACATTGGTTGACATTTTTATCAGAAATATCCACTTGAATGGGGTTGGAGAGTTCACATAGGAGGTCAATTGATCATGGGACTTTTAAATTGTCGACTAAACAACAACACCATGGAATTTTACTTGGCATTTGCTCGCATCTTCGTGCTTTTCTATTATTCTCTTACACTTAGCTAGAGCTATTGTAAGTTACATCACACATTTCAACACTGGCAGCTATTGGAAACGCCCCATGTGGACAGTGGACAGTTCAAAATGAATCGGATCGACAGGGAACGTCGCCATTTTGCCTGTTTTCGTCAAAATGGGACTATTTCGTGAAATTGACTCTATGTTTTCGTTACTGGTTTAACGTTTTCTTAAATTCAAAATATATATTCACGTACAGTCTGATGTCAGGATTTTTATATTTATCTGATAGTGTTACCCTAGATATCACGCGAAAATCCCTGCGCTATGTCCGGTAAAGTCGTAGCCTACGAGGTCTGTCTTAGCCACGTCTAAAGGAAATTTCGCGAGAATACGATTGACACGTTTGATAACAGCTGTGTCTTACCAAGAATTCCTAACAATCTGGATGATTTCCTTTACATTGGTGTCATTTAGGCAGATTGTTTCGAATGAATTGATTTCAAATTGGCCTTTCACATTTAGACTTTGTATTATACAACTCTAGCACTGGCGGTATTATTGTTCTATAGTTTATTCATGAACATGCATATGATAGAAGGTTACTCTACCTATGCCCTGAGAACACGTTAGGCCTATACATGTTCGTAGAAATTTCCTATTAGAGAGTCATGTGTTTACAAACGGATGGTTTTAGATGTATCAAACAGTTAATGTGAATGAGACAGGTTTATTTAAGGCCCTTGTAAATGCCCTTGCCCTTTATCAACTATTTTTGGGGGACATTCTGATAAACTCTCGCAATCAACCAAGTGTCCTCTGGGGGTACAAGACCGAATTTGAAGCCCTTTGTTTCTGACTTGGAAAGCTAGATTATTTCATAATCTTGTTCGAGAGCGTTGGCTGAAAATAAGTTTCCGAGAAAGTAGGGATGTATATATGTTCAGCACTACAATAAGATTAAGCAGGGCTCGCGAAGTCCCCGGTGCCAAGCTCTTGGGTCCGTGATACGTACACTCTTGACTCTCATTTTCAATGTATTAGTAATATCTCACGGCGCAGTGAGAAAAAAACAACCCCGTGGACCAAAGATATAAAAATTGCATTCTCAATGCATCTGGTTGTATTTTGAGCCCCCCCCCCCAAAAAAAAATCTAAACTGTACCACATCAGTAAAGTCCTTGACACATTTATTTGTTTCGTGTGGCAAATCTGAATGATGAACTGTGGTTCCGTTATCTCATCAGTATAAGCTAAGGAAAAGCGGAGATTGTCTTTGATGATTGGGGGAATGGGAGTTTTCTAATTGAGATAGCAATCCTTGTTGATTAATCAGCTGCTGTAGAAATCACGTCAGTCAAGTTAATAATCGGTGGGGAATTTTAAGGGTCAATTCATTATTTCACAAATAACCGACGGTGTTATATAACTGTCTCTATTTATGTCAGGGTATCAAATATTATATACAATATTACACCTCTGCCTTTATAACTCCATGTATGAAGTCAAATTGGACGTTATCCAAAATGAGGCATCATTGAACAACCAATCGCCTACTGATTTATACAGCCGGATCCATCTATCTCAGAATTACGTCATATATACAATGTAACACGACCTTTGTTACAATGTCATTGAATTGGACGGCATCCGAATTGGGGTGAAATTAAGTGAGGGTGACTGAATCGCCTCCCAATCCCGATCTTTCGATAATTGTGGAGGGTATTTCCACTTAGTATATGCCTATACGGCTACTCATGACAAAAAAGGGTACTTTTGACCTCTTAGCTTGATTAGACCAATCAGCATTCACCTTACACAGATAAGCTATTTTCATACTATTATCCAATTGTCCCAAATGCATTGGAAACAATCACCTATGATATGGACTCAATGTCAATTGATGTGCTGTGCGTGATGATATGTGGTGATATGGACTGTTCAATGTCAATTGATGTGCTGTGCGTGATGATATGTGGTGATATGGACTCTTCAATGTCAATTGATGTGCTGTGCGTGATGATATGTGGTGATATGGACTGTTCAATGTCAATTGATGTACTGTGCGTGATGATATGTGGTGATATGGACTCTTCGATGTCAATTGATGTACTGTGTGTGATGATATGTGGTGATATGGACTCTTCGATGTCAATTGATGTACTGTGTGTGATGATATGTGGTGATATGGACTCAATGTCAATTGATGTGCTGTGTGTGATGATATGTGGTGATATGGACTCTTCGATGTCAATTGATGTACTGTGTGTGATGATATGTGGTGATATGGACTGTTCAATGTCAATTGATGTGCTGTGCGTGATGATATGTGGTGATATGGACTGTTCAATGTCAATTGATGTACTGTGCGTGATGATATGTGGTGATATGGACTCTTCAATGTCAATTGATGTGCTGTGTATGATGATATGTGGTGATATGGACTCTTTGATGTCAATTGATGTGCTGTGCGTGATGATATGTGGTGATATGGACTCTTTGATGTCAATTGATGTGCTGTGCGTGATGATATGTGGTGATATGGACTCTTCAATGTCAATTGATGTGCTGTGTGTGATGATATGTGGTGATATGGACTCTTCAATGTCAATTGATGTGCTGTGCGTGATGATATGTGGTGATATGGACTCTTCGATGTCAATTGATGAGCTGTGTGTGAAGATATGTGGTGATATGAACTCTTCGATGTCAATTGATGAGCTGTGTGTGAAGATATGTGGTGATATGGACTCTTCGATGTCAATTGATGAGCTGTGTGTGAAGATATGTGGTGATATGGACTCTTCGATGTCAATTGATGAGCTGTGTGTGAAGATATGTGGTGATATGGACTCTTCGATGTCAATTGATGTGCTGTGCGTGATGATATGTGGTGATATGGACTCTTCCATGTCAATTGATGTGCTGTGCGTGATGATATGTGGTGATATGGACTCTTCCATGTCAATTGATGAGCTGTGTGTGAAGATATGTGGTGATATGGACTCTTCCATGTCAATTGATGAGCTGTGCGTGATGATATGTGGTGATATGGACTCTTCCATGTCAATTGATGAGCTGTGCGTGATGATATGTGGTGATATGGACTCTTCCATGTCAATTGATGTGCTGTGTGTGATGATATGTGGTGATATGGACTGTTCAATGTCAATTGATGTGCTGTGTGTGATGATATGTGGTGATATGGACTCTTCGATGTCAATTGATGTGCTGTGTGTGATGATATGTGGTGATATGGACTGATCAATGTCAATTGATGTGCTGTGTGTGATGATATGTGGTGATATGGACTCTTCCAAGTCAATTGATGTGCTGTGCGTGATGATATGTGGTGATATGGACTCTTCCAAGTCAATTGATGTGCTGTGCGTGATGATATGTGGTGATATGGACTCTTCCATGTCAATTGATGAGCTGTGCGTGATGATATGTGGTGATATGGACTCTTCGATGTCAATTGATGAGCTGTGCGTGATGATATGTGGTGATATGGACTCTTCCAAGTCAATTGATGTGCTGTGTGTGATGATATGTGGTGATATGGACTCTTCAATGTCAATTGATGTGCTGTGCGTGATGATATGTGGTGATTGTTACACCTGAGTGAATTTCCTCTGTTGTAAATGTCTCATAGATTGTTTTCCATCGAGCCATTTCTCCCGTTTTGATCTTCCTGACGACCAAATTTATATATAATGCAACAAGTCAATGCGTTTTCATCACTTAATCTCCAGATGGATTGAATGCAATATTAAAGCAGAATCTAGAAAACGCCTTTACTAAACGACCAACGGAACACTGTCGATATTGTGTTGTAAGGGACGGGTGGTTGCATATGGTGACCATATTTGAAGTAAGACTCTTATGTCTCGGTAAAATGTAACATGTCAATGATTTTATTATTTACAATCCAACTTAGGAATATAAAACGAACTAGAAGTAGCCCGGATTTCTGTCTAGAGGGCGACTTATTATATATTTCGCTGGCAATGTGAAACACCATTCGGCAGATCCCAGATTTCTCGGCTAAACTAGCAGATGCTTGGAGTCTGGAAAAATTGACAACATTGACAACAATATGTTTCCGCCAACAATGTTACCCTCAGGTAATCACGGCTTAACATGTAAAGATACTTTCATTCACCGAGATAAAATCTCATACAGTCAATAGAACAATATAGTGGAGATCGATGAGGTGGATTCTGAAGGTTAAAGTACAGAAGGGCTTCGTACCTGTAGTCTGATAGAGTTGCAAGCCGTAATGAACGTCATGTACGATTTCAATGCATGGAATTGCAGTTTTATTTCCTTCAAGAAATGAACTATAAATTGACAATGATGAAGATACCAGAGAACGTGTTCTTATAAAAAAAAACTGTGGAGAGATAAACTAACAGTTACTATCTGTATATGTGCAGTTGTATTGGTGGTTAGGATCTTTTGCCGTTAAATCCGTGTGTGCTGTTTTCGTGACTTGTTGAGAACTGGTTGTCAAACCAAGACGGTAAACTGATTTTTTTTCTTACTTCATGGAAAGCAACAAAAGAAATCGAGTTCAATTTATACGTAAAAAGAATTCTACAGATGACATAGCAATCGGAGTTGTTAAAAAAAGAGTTTTAAAATAAATCGACAGGTAACAAATGACAATCGAATCATCGGTTATTTGAAGTGAACTGGTGTGTAACATACAACTATAAAGACATTTGGAATAACCGATAACTGTTGACAATAATTGGACATTCCATGAAGGTGAGTGAAATAAGTCAGGTACATCAGAAGACACATTGTGCGTACAAAACCAATTCTTCTTAACATTACGTAAGGTATATTTTGTATAGTAGTACATGTCAATAAGTGAAATAAGTCAGGTACATCAGAAGACACATTGTGCGTACAAAACCAATTCTTCTTAACATTACGTAAGGTATATTTTGTATAGTAGTACATATCAATAAGTGAAATAAGTCAGGTACACCAGAAGACACATTGTTTCTACAAAACCAATTCTTCTTAACATTACGTAAGGTATATTTTGTATAGTAGTACATATCAATAAGTGAAATAAGTCAGGTACACCAGAAGACACATTGTTTCTACAAAACCAATTCTTCTTAACATTACGTAAGGTATATTTTGTATAGTAGTACATGTCAATAAGTGAAATAAGTCAGATACACCAGAAGACACATTGTTTCTACAAAACCAATTCTTCTTAACATTACGTAAGGTATATTTTGTATAGTAGTACATGTCAATAAGTGAAATAAGTCAGATACACCAGCAGACACATTGTTTCTACAAAGGCAATTCTTCTTAACATTACGTAAGGTATATTTTGTATAGTAGTACATGTCAATAAGTGAAATAAGTCAGATACACCAGAAGACACATTGTTTCTACAAAACCAATTCTTCTTAACATTACGTAAGGTATATTTTGTATAGTAGTACATGTCAATAAGTGAAATAAGTCAGATACACCAGCAGACACATTGTTTCTACAAAACCAATTCTTCTTAACACTACGCAAGGTATATTTTGTATAGTAGTACATGTCAATAAGTGAAATAAGTCAGATACACCAGAAGACACATTGTTTCTACAAAACCAATTCTTCTTAACATTACGTAAGGTATATTTTGTATAGTAGTACATGTCAATAAGTGAAATAAGTCAGGTACACCAGAAGACACATTGTTTCTACAAAGGCAATTCTTCTTTACGTAATATTACGTAAGGTATATTTTGTATAGTAGTACATGTCAATAAGTGAAATAAGTAAGATACACCAAAAGACACATTGTGCGTACAAAACCAATTCTTCTTAACATTACGTAAGGTATATTTTGTATAGTAGTACATGTCAATAAGTGAAATAAGTCAGGTACAATAGAAGACACATTGTGCGTACAAAACCAATTCTTCTTAACATTACGTAAGGTATATTTTGTATAGTAGTACATATCAATAAGTGAAATAAGTCAGGTACACCAGAAGACACATTGTTTCTACAAAACCAATTCTTCTTAACATTACGTAAGGTATATTTTGTATAGTAGTACATATCAATAAGTGAAATAAGTCAGGTACACCAGAAGACACATTGTTTCTACAAAACCAATTCTTCTTAACATTACGTAAGGTATATTTTGTATAGTAGTACATGTCAATAAGTGAAATAAGTCAGATACACCAGAAGACACATTGTTTCTACAAAACCAATTCTTCTTAACATTACGTAAGGTATATTTTGTATAGTAGTACATGTCAATAAGTGAAATAAGTCAGATACACCAGAAGACACATTGTTTCTACAAAGGCAATTCTTCTTAACATTACGTAAGGTATATTTTGTATAGTAGTACATGTCAATAAGTGAAATAAGTCAGATACACCAGAAGACACATTGTTTCTACAAAACCAATTCTTCTTAACATTACGTAAGGTATATTTTGTATAGTAGTACATGTCAATAAGTGAAATAAGTCAGATACACCAGAAGACACATTGTTTCTACAAAGGCAATTCTTCTTAACATTACGTAAGTTATATTTTGTATAGTAGTACATGTCAATAAGTGAAATAAGTCAGATACATGTCAATAAGTGAAATAAGTCAGATACACCAGAAGACACATTGTTTCTACAAAACCAATTCTTCTTAACATTACGTAAGGTATATTTTGTATAGTAGTACATGTCAATAAGTGAAATAAGTCAGGTACACCAGAAGACACATTGTTTCTACAAAACCAATTCTTCTTAACATTACGTAAGGTATATTTTGTATAGTAGTACATGTCAATAAGTGAAATAAGTCAGATACACCAGAAGACACATTGTTTCTACAAAACCAATTCTTCTTAACATTACGTAAGGTATATTTTGTATAGTAGTACATGTCAATAAGTGAAATAAGTCAGGTACACCAGAAGACACATTGTTTCTACAAAACCAATTCTTCTTTACGTAATATTACGTAAGGTATATTTTGTATAGTAGTACATGTCAATAAGTGAAATAAGTCAGGTACACCAGAAGACACATTGTTTCTACAAAACCAATTCTTCTTTACGTAATATTACGTAAGGTATATTTTGTATAGTAGTACATGTCAATAAGTGAAATAAGTCAGGTACACCAGAAGACACATTGTTTCTACAAAACCAATTCTTTTTTACGTAAGATATATTTTGTATAGTAGTACATGTCAATAAGTGAAATAAGTCAGGTACACCAGAAGGCACATTGTTTCTATAAAACAAATTCTTCTTTACGTAATATTACGTAAGGTATATTTTGTATAGTAGTACATGTCAATAAGTGAAATAAGTCAGGTACACCAAAAGACACATTGTGCGTACAAAGGCATTTCTTCTTAACATTACGTAAGGTATATTTTGTATAGTAGCACATGCCAATAAGTGAAATAAGTCAGGTACACCAAAAGACACATTGTGCGTACAAAGGCATTTCTTCTTAACATTACGTAAGGTATATTTTGTATAGTAGTACATGTCAATAAGTGAAATAAGTCAGGTACACCAGAAGACACATTGTGCGTACAAAACCAATTCTTCTTAACATTACGTAAGGTATATTTTGTATAGTAGTACATGTCAATAAGTGAAATAAGTCAGGTACATCATAAGACACATTGTGCGTACAAAGGCAATTCTTCTTTACGTAATATTACGTAAGGTATATTTTGTATAGTAGTACATGTCAATAAGTGAAATAAGTAAGATACACCAAAAGACACATTGTGCGTACAAAACAAATTCTTCTTAACATTACGTAAGGTATATTTTGTATAGTAGTACATGTCAATAAGTGAAATAAGTCAGGTACATCAGAAGACACATTGTGCGTACAAAACCAATTCTTCTTAACATTACGTAAGGTATATTTTGTATAGTAGTACATATCAATAAGTGAAATAAGTCAGGTACACCAGAAGACACATTGTTTCTACAAAACCAATTCTTCTTAACATTACGTAAGGTATATTTTGTATAGTAGTACATATCAATAAGTGAAATAAGTCAGGTACACCAGAAGACACATTGTTTCTACAAAACCAATTCTTCTTAACATTACGTAAGGTATATTTTGTATAGTAGTACATGTCAATAAGTGAAATAAGTCAGATACACCAGAAGACACATTGTTTCTACAAAACCAATTCTTCTTAACATTACGTAAGGTATATTTTGTATAGTAGTACATGTCAATAAGTGAAATAAGTCAGATACACCAGAAGACACATTGTTTCTACAAAGGCAATTCTTCTTAACATTACGTAAGGTATATTTTGTATAGTAGTACATGTCAATAAGTGAAATAAGTCAGATACACCAGAAGACACATTGTTTCTACAAAACCAATTCTTCTTAACATTACGTAAGGTATATTTTGTATAGTAGTACATGTCAATAAGTGAAATAAGTCAGATACACCAGAAGACACATTGTTTCTACAAAACCAATTCTTCTTAACATTACGTAAGGTATATTTTGTATAGTAGTACATGTCAATAAGTGAAATAAGTCAGATACACCAGCAGACACATTGTTTCTACAAAGGCAATTCTTCTTAACATTACGTAAGGTATATTTTGTATAGTAGTACATGTCAATAAGTGAAATAAGTCAGGTACACCAGAAGACACATTGTTTCTACAAAGGCAATTCTTCTTAACATTACGTAAGGTATATTTTGTATAGTAGTACATGTCAATAAGTGAAATAAGTCAGATACATGTCAATAAGTGAAATAAGTCAGATACACCAGAAGACACATTGTTTCTACAAAACCAATTCTTCTTAACATTACGTAAGGTATATTTTGTATAGTAGTACATGTCAATAAGTGAAATAAGTCAGGTACACCAGAAGACACATTGTTTCTACAAAACCAATTCTTCTTTACGTAATATTACGTAAGGTATATTTTGTATAGTAGTACATGTCAATAAGTGAAATAAGTCAGGTACACCAGAAGACACATTGTTTCTACAAAACCAATTCTTCTTTACGTAATATTACGTAAGGTATATTTTGTATAGTAGTACATGTCAATAAGTGAAATAAGTCAGATACACCAGAAGACACATTGTTTCTACGAAACCAATTCTTCTTAACATTACGTAAGGTATATTTTGTATAGTAGTACATGTCAATAAGTGAAATAAGTCAGGTACACCAGAAGACACATTGTTTCTACAAAACCAATTCTTTTTTACGTAAGATATATTTTGTATAGTAGTACATGTCAATAAGTGAAATAAGTCAGATACACCAGAAGACACATTGTTTCTACGAAACCAATTCTTCTTAACATTACGTAAGGTATATTTTGTATAGTAGTACATGTCAATAAGTGAAATAAGTCAGGTACACCAGAAGGCACATTGTTTCTACAAAACCAATTCTTTTTTACGTAAGATATATTTTGTATAGTAGTACATGTCAATAAGTGAAATAAGTCAGGTACACCAAAAGACACATTGTGCGTACAAAGGCATTTCTTCTTAACATTACGTAAGGTATATTTTGTATAGTAGTACATGTCAATAAGTGAAATAAGTCAGGTACACCAGAAGACACATTGTGCGTACAAAACCAATTCTTCTTAACATTACGTACGGTATATTTTGTATAGTAGTACATGTCAATAAGTGAAATAAGTCAGGTACACCAGAAGACACATTGTTTCTACAAAGGCAATTCTTCTTTACGTAATATTACGTAAGGTATATTTTGTATAGTAGTACATGTCAATAAGTGAAATAAGTCGGGTACACCAGAAGACACATTGTTTCTACAAAACCAATTCTTCTCAACATTACGTAAGGTATATTTTGTATAGTAGTACATGTCATTAAGTGAAATAAGTCAGGTACACCAGAAGACACATTGTGCGTACAAAACCAATTCTTCTTTACGTAATATTACGTACGGTATATTTTGTATAGTAGTACATGTCAATAAGTGAAATAAGTCAGGTACACCAGAAGGCACATTGTTTCTAAAAAGGCAATTCTTCTTAACATTACGCAAGGTATATTTTGTATAGTAGTACATGTCAATAAGTATAGTAGTATATTTTGTATAGTAGTACATGTCAATAAGTGAAATAAGTCAGGTACACCAAACGACACATTGTTTCTACAAAACCAATTCTTCTTTACGTAATATTACGTAAGGTATATTTTGTATAGTAGCACATGTCAATAAGCCTATCAAAGGAAGAAAAATCGTAATCTTGTTTCAAGAAAGCTAAAAATCAATAAAGTATCTAAATCAAAGTTAGGACTTGGACGCTTTTTAAAAATAAAACTGACAGGCATCAACATCTCTATCACATAAATATCTAAATGATACAGTCATGTGTTTTAGTTTATTTCAACAACCTATGACTGGGCATGAAGGTCTAAATGACATAACTAGAAACTTGCCTCTATGATTATTTTTGTCAAGATTTTCCTTGTGTTTTAGCGTCTATAAATATATTTAAAGGAAGATGCTGTAAAGTATAGCACGACCCCCCCCCCCACCCCCCCCCCCCCCCCCTGGGTGACAGCCGCAACAGTAATATTTGGCCTGTATTGTTACTTTCTTGTATTGTAGCATTACTACTTACTCTATCCTATATAATATTTATTGTTTTGTCAGAGTTTGTTGAATGACACCTTAAAACGTATTTCAGTCACATCAAATTGTGTCCAAATATCAAAGGAGCTGCCAAACTATCAATATTAGTATGCCCATAATTTCCTAAATTCCACAAAGTTTGGGTATTTCATCGATAGGTATAATACCTAGGTATAATATTTTTAGAAATATCAAACGCACAAAAAGCTCATGTATCCCGACCAAGCTTGTCACTCAAACTTAGAGGGCGTGTCGATGTCCATATATAGACTGAACGATTTTCACTGTCTTTTCCCATGACCCCATAATATATAGTCTGACGATATTCTTACTATAGCTTAAGATGCATAAGCATTGTCAATGCAATACAAAGTGTTCCAGAAAATTCTACTGACTAAGGCCAAGCTCCTGTCAGTCGTTAACCTAATGAAATATCATAGGTTTACTTTATTACAACAATTTATGATGGGGTATAAAGGTCTAAATGATATACCTCTTTTTAACACAATTAGAAACTTGTCTCCATGGTTATTTTAGACAAGAAGATTTTCCCTGTGCCCGTGTGTTTTAGTGCTCATAAATATAGACTGAACTGTATACAATAGGGCTCTGGGCCTGTTTTACAATATTTGGACTGGCACACGCCAATAAAGCTAATCACCACCACCACCACCTGTTTCACAAAGTGGCGAAGCCTAAGTTTTCACGTAACTGCCATAGCAACGTATTTCTACAGTATGGGATGCTATGACATTTACGTAAAAACTTATGCTATCCCGCTATGTGAAACAGGCTCCTGGAATTTTACTGGTTTAGTTTTTCAATGTACCGCATTTTCCACTGACTTTTTGTAATCTTCTGACATTTAAACATTTAAATTTCTGATAGCTTGTGTCATTTTTACATTGACCATAAGATAATGGTCCCTGGTTTTTTTCGACAAAATGATTCTGTCATTCATATTCATTTTCAAAGAATTTTAGTCTTGAGTTGGGAAATAAAAAAGTTTGAAATGATACATGAACAGAGTGTCACTAAATATATCAATTGAGCCGAAATGACTTTTATGAAATATCCCAAGAACATTAGATTGGCACCGTTGTCACTTTTTATTGTATCTTTCAAATGGTAATCAAAAGCAGTAATTACTTTTTTATGATTTTTTGCTCACTAGGGTCAATAATGAAAGAATTTCTTAACGGTTTAGCACATAATCCATTCGACATTGATTGCAAAATTTAAAGAACATTATCAATCCGAAACATATGATGTTACAGAACATCACTGATTTGATATTGACCAGAAATTTACAGAACATTATGAATCCGACACTGATTAGATATTTACAGAACATTGTCAGTCCGACACTGATTGGATATTTACAGAACATTATCAATCCGACACTGATTGGATATTTACAGAGCATTACCAATCCGACACTGATTGGATATTTACAGAACATTAACAATCCGACATTGATTGGATATTTACAGAACATTATCAATCCGACACTGATTGGATATTTACAGAACATTATCAATCCGAAACATATGATTTTACAGAACATTATCAATCCGACACTGATTGGATATTTACAGAACATTATCAATCCGACACTGATTGAATATTACAGAACATTATCAATCCGACACTGATTGGACATTTACAGAACATTATCAATCCGACACTGATTGAATATTACAGAACATTATCAATCCGACACTGATTGGATATTTACAGAACATTATCAATCCGACGTTGATTGCATATTTACAGAACATTACCAATCCGACACTGATTTTTTACAGAACATTATCAATCCGACGTTGATTGAGTATTTGCAGAACATTATCCACCCAATATTGGTCAGAACGTTACAGAACATTATGAATCCGACATTGATCGACTATTTACAGAACATCATTAATCTGATATTGATCGAGAATTCGCAGAACATTTTCAATCCGACGTTAATCCGGAATTTTCAAAACATTATCAAACCGACATTGATCAGACATTAACAGAACATTTCCAATCCGATATTGATAGCGTGATAGGCAAATGATGAAATTTTCAAATCTTCTCCTCGGTGTTCGATAAATCTTTTATAAATCAAGGCGAGTAAAACTGGGAATCTATCACGGGTGACAAATATACGCCATTTCGTATTGGCCAAAAGACAATAGTTAGCCGATGTGATCCAATAAATGATATTTAATGCTGGCATCCAGGGTTTTTGGTAATGTCAATTCACTAGACAGAGGGTTTTATATTCCTTTAACTGTTAAATGATTCGTAATGAAATACGAACTTTGCTTTACAAAGCAAAGCTGCTTCTAGATATTTGAGAGACTATAGAAACACAATATACTCCAATTTGTATACTTTTTGAGAAATTAAAAACAATAACGGAACATTTTTAATTATTTTTGCTACCTCATGATAGTTGAAAAGCATGACCTAGGCTAATTCAATAATGTTAAATGTATTCAGTTACCTGTTTTTCTGGGTATCAATTGGTCGGTACCTGGCCGACGACCAATAAATGTAAAATTATTAAATTACGGAGGAAGATCTTTACTTGAGTGAAGTAGACCTATGCTTATTGCCAAGTATCAAATCAGCTTAGATGTTGCCCCCTTACTCATGAAAGACGCTCGTGTCTGTTAAACGGAAATTAAACGTCTCAGCTGGAAAAATCTGCTTTAAAGAATCTCCATGATCATGACTACTCTGTTATTTATAACATACCATCCATCAGGAGTTTTATTAGCCTATAAGACTGTAAGATAACGTCGACATGTAAGATATAATCTCTTATTATAATTAAAAAAAAAACTGTTTTACTAAATTGTTGGTTTCATAATGGAGAATTTTTATGAGTTTTCACATTATACAATGTAAACTGTGGGGGATGTCTAAAAATGAAACATTACAATAATCTGCAAAGCGTGGTGTTCGCCATCGGGACATTGTATTTCATCTCATCCATGGGTTTATCTGACACTGGTGTTCGCCATCAGGACATTGTATTTCATCTCATCCATGGGTTTATCTGACACTGGTGTTCGCCATCGGGACATTGTATTTCATCTCATCCATGGGTTTATCTGACACTGGTGTTCGCCATCAGGACATTGTATTTCATCTCATCCATGGGTTTATCTAGCACTGGTGTTCGCCATCGGGACATTGTATTTCATCTCATCCATGGGTTTATCTGACACTGGTGTTCGCCATTACGAAATTGTATTTCATCTCATCCATGGGTTTATCTAGCACTGGTGTTCGCCATCGGGACATTGTATGTCATCTCATCCATGGGTTTATCTGACACTAGTGTTCGCCATCGGGACATTGTATTTCATCTCATCCATGGGTTTATCTGACACTGGTGTTCGCCATTACGACATTGTATTTCATCTCATCCATGGGTTTATCTAGCACTAGTGTTCGCCATCGGGACATTGTATTTCATCTCATCCATGGGTTTATCTAGCACTGGTGTTCGCCATCGGGACATTGTATTTCATCTCTTCCATGGGTTTATCTAACACTGGTGTTCGTCATCGGGACATTGTATTTCATCTCATCCATGGGTTTATCTAGCACTGGTGTTCGCCATCGGGACATTGTATGTCATCTCATCCATGGGTTTATCTGACACTAGTGTTCGCCATCGGGACATTGTATTTCATCTCATCCATGGGTTTATCTGACACTGGTGTTCGCCATTACGACATTGTATTTCATCTCATCCATGGGTTTATCTGACACTGGTGTTCGCCATTACGACATTGTATTTCATCTCATCCATGGGTTTATCTGACACTGGTAGTCGCCATCAGGACATTGTATTTCATCTCATCCATGGGTTTATCTGACACTGGTGTTCGCCGTCGGGACATTGTATTTCATCTCATCCATGGGTTTATCTGACACTGGTGTTCGCCATCGGGACATTGTATTTCATCTCATCCATGGGTTTATCTGACACTGGTGTTCGCCATCGGGACAATGTATTTCATCTCATCCATGGGTTTATCTGACACTGGTGTTCACCATCGGCACAATGTATTTCATCTCATCCATGGGTTTATCTGACACTGGTGTTCGCCATCGGGACAATGTATTTCATCTCATCCATGGGTTTATCTGACACTAGTGTTCGCCATCGGGACAATGTATTTCATCTCATCCATGGGTTTATCTGACACTGGTGTTCGCCATTCGGACATTGTATTTCATCCCATCCATAGGTTTATCTGGCACTGGTGTACGCCATCGGGACATTGTATTTCATCTCATCCATGGGTTTATCTGACACTAGTGTTCGCCATCGGGACAATGTATTTCATCTCATCCATGGGTTTATCTGGCACTGGTGTTCGCCATCGGGACATTGTATTTCATCTCATCCATGGGTTTATCTGACACTGGTGTTCGCCATTACGACATTGTATTTCATCTCATCCATGGGTTTATCTGACACTGGTGTTCGCCATTACGACATTGTATTTCATCTCATCCATGGGTTTATCTGACACTGGTGTTCGCCATTACGACATTGTATTTCATCTCATCCATGGGTTTATCTGACACTGGTAGTCGCCATCAGGACATTGTATTTCATCTCATCCATGGGTTTATCTGACACTGATGTTCGCCATCGGGACATTGTATTTCAT
This sequence comes from Lepidochitona cinerea, assembly GCA_963971465.1. Taxonomy (NCBI): domain Eukaryota; kingdom Metazoa; phylum Mollusca; class Polyplacophora; order Chitonida; family Tonicellidae; genus Lepidochitona; species Lepidochitona cinerea. The sequence continues at coordinate 2,114,828 of OZ020560.1, forward strand.
CTCATCCATGGGTTTATCTGGCACTGGTGTTCGCCATCGGGACAATATATTTCATCTCATCCATGGGTTTATCTGACACTGGTGTTCGCCATCGGGACAATGTATTTCATCTCATCCATGGGTTTATCTGGCACTGGTGTTCGTCATCAGGACAATGTATTTCATCTCATCCATGGGTTTATCTGACTCTGGTGTTCGCCATCGGGACAATGTATTTCATCTCATCCATGGGTTTATCTGACACTGGTGTTCGCCATCGGGACATTGTATTTCATCTCATCCATGGGTTTATCTGACACTAGTGTTCGCCATCGGGACAATGTATTTCATCTCATCCATGGGTTTATCTGACACTGGTGTTCGCCATCGGGACATTGTATTTCATCTCATCCATGGGTTTATCTGGCACTGGTGTTCGCCATCGGGACAATGTATTTCATCTCATCCATGGGTTTATCTGACACTGGTGTTCGCCATCGGGACATTGTATTTCATCTCATCCATGGGTTTATCTGACACTAGTGTTCGCCATCGGGACATTGTATTTCATCTCATCCATGGGTTTATCTGAGTCTGGTGTTCACCATCAGGACATTGTATTTCATCTCATCCATGGGTTTATCTGACACTGGTGTTCGCCATCAGGACATTGTATTTCATCTCATCCATGGGTTTATCTGACACTGGTGTTCGCCGTCGGGACATTGTATTTCATCTCATCCATGGGTTTATCTGACACTGGTGTTCGTCATCGGGACATTGTATTTCATCTCATCCATGGGTTTATCTGACTCTGGTGTTCGCCATCGGGACAATATATTTCATCTCATCCATGGGTTTATCTGACACTGGTGTTCGTCATCGGGACAATGTATTTCATCTCATCCATGGGTTTATCTGGCACTGGTGTTCGTCATCAGGACAATGTATTTCATCTCATCCATGGGTTTATCTGACACTAGTGTTCGCCATCGGGACAATCTATTTCATCTTATCCATGGGTTTATCTGACACTGGTGTTCGCCATCGGGACATTGTATTTCATCTCATCCATGGGTTTATCTGACACTGGTGTTCGCCATCGGGATATTGTATTTCATCTCATCCATGGGTTTATCTGGCACTGGTGTTCGCCATCGGGACATTGTATTTCATCTCATCCATGGGTTTATCTGACACTGGTGTTCGCCGTCGGGACAATGTATTTCATCTCATCCATGGGTTTATCTAACACTGGTGTTCGCCATCGGGACAATGTATTTCATCTCATCCATGGGTTTATCTGACACTGGTGTTCGCCATCGGGACAATGTATTTCATCTCATCCATGGGTTTATCTGACACTGGTGTTCGCCATCGGGACAATGTATTTCATATCATCCCTGGGTTTATCTGACACTAGTGTTCGCCATAGGGACATTGTATTTCATCTCATCCATGGGTTTATCTGACACTGGTGTTCGCCATCGGGACAATGTATTTCATATCATCCATGGGTTTATCTGGCACTGGTGTTCGCCATCGGGACATTGTATTTCATCTCATCCATGGGTTTATCTGACACTAGTGTTCGCCACCGGGACAATGTATTTCATCTCATCCATGGGTTTATCTGACACTGGTGTTCGCCATCAGGACAATGTATTTCATCTCATCCATGGGTTTATCTAACACTATTGAATCAATGAATAACCCATAGCCACTGTCCCTTTTCCTAATGAATCCCTCAATTCTTTTGTAGAACTTAGCACAAGCTATTTGTTTCAACTGTGTCAGTCGTTGTTGTTGGTGCCACTGCTTTTTCCGTCAACGTGGCGATTAAAGATCCGCTCACACAGTGCGATTTATCGTACCGACTTGTAGCATGCGATAAAAATGGATGTATTTGATTGGTTGACAAACCGTATTAACCAATTAAAAGCATCCATTTTAATCGCATGCTACAAGTCTGTACGATAAATCGTACTGTGTGAGTGGACCTTAATAAGCGTGACTTTTTTACTTGCGATTGAATCACACTAACAATGAACAAAATGAGGTATTTTTTATATTATCCATAATCATAGGGGTTAAAGACCAATAATCCTTCTCCACTAAGGTGTAAATAGTCAATTACTAATACAGTGATAAATTAACGTGTAGGTTTATGGTTTAAGATGATAAACTAAGATATGACAGAACTCTTTTAAAGTGGCATGAGCTGCCAAAATGTTGATATTTTGACGTTAAAACACGTTTTCGGACCATACAGGCGACATACTGTATGAATTTTCCTCATTCCAACGCCAATCATTTAGTTTTTCGATGGCCTTCAAAGTCTCTTACTTTCGTGAGGATTAGAAATTATGAAAAAAGTGTGAATTTTGGCAGCTCATGCCACTTTAAGTTATGTATAGAGCAATAATAAGAACAATGCATTTGTCGGACAAGACAGAAATATCTTCAGTCATGATCTGCATGATACAGTAAAATAAGTAGTATGGGGACTCCAATGAGCATATAGGCTGTGTGTTAATTACGCTCAGTTAATAGAGAATTATTTTCTTTTTTTAATGGTTCTCGTGATAAACTGATTATTATTATTATTGTATAACCACTGAACAAGAGACCCCCTGGCAATCGGTCATTTAATTATGGAATTCACTGTGTGAGAGGGAAGATTTCCCCACGCAAGGACAAAAGTCGTCGAACAAAACGGAAGCTGAGCGGAAAACCCTGATGACCGTTCTTGCTTTGTTCACTGACAACAAAAGAAACATGACAGCTACTTGTTTTTTGTTGTAACTGATCCAAGGGTAAACTATAAAAAGAAATACAAAGTCGCATTATCTGAAGATTCGAATCCTGGAATAAATAACTTTAATTTCTGTTATAGCCACGTGTAATATCAAACAGAAAACAAAATTGTTTGTAGATATGGTGAGTTTATTTTTGTTCAAAATTGCAGTTTAATTTCATTCGCTATACTAACATTATTGAACTAGTACAATTGGATATGATTCCGATTCATTGGTTCAAAACTCTTCTCCTGCAGAGACATAGAACGTCTTGTTTATATACAAACATCGCTCTAAATTAACAAACATCTGGAAGGAATTTCCGCAGAAAAGCAACCGAGTTAGCTAAGCGCACACAGACGGAAAGGACGTCACGGTCAGAGAAACAATCTCTGCAGGAGACGAGTTTTGCGTCCACGAATCTGAATGATATCTAATTGGTTCATAGTAAACCAATCTAAGTAAGAGCTTCAACGATACAGAAGGCTAGTGGTATATTATTGATTCATTTGCGGTTCATTTAAAATCAGAAAAAAAGTCATCTCTGATACCAAGCAAGAAAATCGTGTACTTAGGCGGTCCATTTGATTTTTATAAAGGACTAATCGTCCCAACTTCAACACCTATTCAAGCGATAGAAAATGCTACTTTAAACATTAGCACAGCTCATTAAGCTGCCAGGGAGTTTTTGGTATTTTCAGGCCATACGATATTGTGTTTCGAACTGGCATCAGTAGACAATTACTTTTGCATTGGCCGTAATGTTAACATTGGAAACTCGGAACCCCCGAAGTTAAGTCTGCAGTTCACATCTCGACGGACCAAACAAGGGAGAAATCTCAAGATTTCACATTGTTGTCATGGGCCAAATAACCCCCATGTCAGACAGCTCAATGCGCCACTTTTATTCAATCTTCACCTTTCGTATATTTTTTTGGACAAACTATTACTTCAGTGAGTCGCATCTATGCCCAAAAAAGTATTCCCCGCTAATGAGAAGTCCAACAAAATGCCCAAAGATATTGACGGAAAATTGCCTTTGGAAATTTACATGTAATTGTAAGCGATAAAATTCCAGGCCCTTGGGCTCTAAACTACCATCTAAAATGGCGGCTCTCACCTTCAAGCACAATTAGTGGCCGTTCCCTTCATCAAATAGCATACATGTACAGTAGGATTTTAACAACAGATGCGTCCATACGGGATTCAGGGGCTCACCTGGAGGATCTATCATCACAAGGTATTTAGTCAGCATGCATCAAAATGGGTCAGAACTAGAAGCAGTTATATTGGCGATAAGAAATTTTCTTATTCGCAGCGAAAACCCATCAGTAGTCCAGCCCATAAACTACCAATGCAGAACAAAATCACCAACATTGTGTTCCAAAGCCATCTCCATACCTACTAACGTAGAAATCCAAGCTGCACACATTGCGGGGCCAAGCAACAGGATGGCGGATCTACTATCGAGAAAGGGATAACGCCCACAATCGAGTAGGGAATACAATCTTTTTGCATCGGAGAAAACCACCAAGTTCCCATGTTTTACAGCTGGGGATCCCATCCAATAGCTTGTGCATTGGACTCCATGCCAATAAGCTGGGAAAACATGATGGTTTACGCATTTTCACCAATCTGCCTTATCCCAAAAATGTTCTCCCACCTGCAAAGGTACTAATTCACAGTGTTACGTAGAGTCCCTTGTTGACCAGGACGCCATTAGTATCCAGAGCTACTTTATTTGTTCATGGGGTGTCAATAAACCTTCCAAATGAAGTGGACCCAATTCAATCATGTTCAATTTGGCTGCATGGTCACTTACAAGTGCCTTAAATTGCAGGGGACTATAGTCTGACTATAGTCTCGCTAGATCTTTTCATGTGACCCTGCTTCATGGAGGCCAGGGTCACAAAAAGACTACTGCGGCAAGTTCAAACAATTTTGTCTGGTGTAATCAACACAAAGCTAATAGGCCTACCTTTTCCGCTTCTTTAATGTACATTGCAGATTTTCTTACTAGTTTATTTGAACAGGATCTAAAATATCGGATCATAGGAGACGGTGTTACCGTCTATTAACGAGGCCTCCGTTGGACAGCACCCAGTAGTAGTAAGACTTTTGGAAGGAGTATTTAATCAAAGACCAGCTCGAATGTGTCTGGTCCCGGAATGGTATTTATCTTTGGGAACTCCAGGGGAGGGAACCAGGCAGAGGCATTCTACAAGGCTCCCCTCATTATTTAAATGACAGCCCAATAAAGACGTGATGCAGCTAGGCCTCAGATTGGTCAAGTGAAAACACATTTTTTCTTTCTATTTATCTGTAGATAAATTAACTGTTCTGGGTACACTTACTGTTCGCATTAAGGTTCCTTCCGGCGAGTTTTGCTAGATTTGGCGCTAGAGGTTATGTGTATTTTAAATACAGACAAAAAAAATTGGGAAAAAAACAAAAGGAATCTAGGAAGTTTAATTTCAGTTTCACAGAGATTCGGGAAATTTGCTTAGTCAATCACTTATTAATCTGTGGTATTCTGGGATATTTAATTGTATTATTCATATCAGATACGTATAGTGAATGAAATGAAATTTAGATTTTATGGATGAATCTATACTTAAATGAGTGGGACTACAGGAGGGGACGAACTTTGACCTCGGTAGAAACTGACAGAGTAAAGATCGCGCATACGGAAGTGACATCACGCTCAGAGAAGTCTCACCATGAGACGAGTTTTGTACGAAGGAGCCGGAATGATATCTAATTATATTAGCCTTATCAGGTAATTATAGATTTAATCATAAAACCTTAATTTTCAATTTTTTTGTCATAAAGAAAGATGAAGTTAATTATTAGAAGATAGAGGAAGGTGATTTGTGGCTGTCACTTTTAGTAAAAAACAAATCAGCACCATCACTCACAAAGAAGTAAACGAACAACTGTTTACATTTTCTGTCCTCATAATGATCGAAGCTTAAGTAAAAGTTTACATCCGTAGAACTTTTCACCTTAAACTAGTATATAGTATGATTGATAAATATATAGGGCTTGATAAAACGGTGTAAAAGAAAGAACAGACAAAGGCGCAAGAGCTTTCAAAGCAAGGAACAAAGATTTATCCCTGACTTCGTTTTTTTTTTTCGATTTCCTTTCTATATCTGGATGGAGATCTGGATCTATGAAACAAGAGAGTGAAACGTTTCCTCGTGCTCAAGCAATACTTCCTGACACAATTACAATCAGACGAGTCCTACAAAGGCGGATCGTTTGGTTTCCTATTCTCCCGTGATTATTCCATGAGACCGGTGCTTTGTCTGTTTGTGTTTCCATGGCCGTACTATCATTTCATTTATTTTATTTATTTATTTATTTATTCACTCAAGAAACCACACGGGGGTGGCGTGAGAGGTACACATGATATACTTATACATGACGGATTTATACACTGTTTATAATGTCAATCAATCAATCAATCAATCAATCAATCAAACATACATAGCTTATTTAATAAGACCTTCTCTTTAGTTTGGAATAGTTCTCGTGCTATCAGGAATATAATCTGTTATGTATTAACTGGTTATATATCCTCTTCATATGAAGTCTCTTCATACACACACACAATACGCAGAGACACATGGGCTCTTCATTTAGTCTTCTATTTTCGGTAACTGTAGTCTGTATGATCCATAAGGACTAAATGTGAGACAAAATTGTATTTGTCATCTTCAGGAGAAATGGTTCCTATCAGTGTTCCTATCAGTGACTAAAGAGGCTTTCACAATTGAGACTTTCGCCGCACGGTCAAAATACTGAAATTAATCGCACATTTTTCGGGCCGCAGTAGAATCGGAAAAAATACCGCAAGAAAATAATCTGTTTTACGATTGGCCGGGGCATCGTAAGGGCGTGGCAAGGTTCCCGCACGTTTTAATCCACGAATCTCTTGCGGCGAAGCCCGCGGAGTGACGCAAGCAACGCACGTCGAGCGCACGTGATCCGTGAGACAGTTGCGCGGAGGTGCTACGTGATTGATTGGAACGTGCGGCAAGATGCATCGTGCGTCAATGTTTTTCGCCGCGCACCAATAAGCGGGCGCCTTACGGCGTTTTGTCAAATCGTGCGGCGATTTTGGGCTCCGCAGACGTGATTGCAGTATAAAAAGGCGCAGAGATCCACAAAAATTCCGCGCGGTAAGGTGCGGTTGCCCGCGAGGAAGGCTTCGGTTCATCGTACGGAAGGCCAAAATTTATGAACGCAAGAGCCGTAAACCCGCCGTATCTCAATTGTGAAAGCCCCTTTAAGCGTGGATTAAAATATGGATTAAGATGAGATGTTAGGTGTCAATAGGTTTAACACCTTCCACAGATAACTAATATCAATTGATAGAATACACAACGTCGCATTACATGTGTATTCTATCAATTGATATTAGTTATCTGTGGAAGGTGTTAAACCTATTGACAGCTAACATCTCATCTTAATCCATATTTTAATCCACGCTTTTGTCACTGATAGGAACACTGTGATGTTTACTTAATACCTTAATCGTTGCATAATATACCCTTGGTCTAATGTCTGTCTTCTCTGGAAATTGTGTATATAAACTGTATCTACTGTATTTCTCCTACAGATGACAAATACAATTTTGTCGAAATATTGAGAACGTCAACAATGCGACGTCTTACTTTATTCGGAGTATCTAAGCTTTTGCAACTGTCAACTACGATAATGCAGTTTTGTTTTAAAGCTTTGATTTTAAGTAGTAAGCCGATCCCACATTGAAACATGCAATCTGGTGTTTTTAGCTTTAAATTAATTAAAACAATCTTTATGCTAGATATGACTGAAAAGGCTTCATATTGCGATAAAAATCCCATGCCCTGTTGAATGTTGCAGTTGTACAAGAGAGAAGTAGGCCCGTCGACGTCATCGACTTAGATCGACTTTTGTCCCAATTTTGACCTATGGTTGTGAGGTCTGGGGTTATGCTGATCTCCAGCCTCTAGAAAAGTTCCACCTGGAATGTTCAAACCATAAGTTACCTGTCGAAACTGGAAGGTGGTCTTATACACCAAGGTCTGACCGAACTTGTCCTCTTTGTAATACTGGTGAATTTGGAGACGAACTCAATTATGTGCTAAAGGATTCTTTCTTTGTAAATGCAAGGCGTCAGTGCCTACCTCCATATTATCTTATTAATTCTTGCCCAAGAAAACTTGTTGCCCTACTATGTGTTACAATCATCATCAGGGAAATTACTGAATTAGTAAATAACCGACACTAATTGACCCGATTAAAAATTCCGGGCCAGGGTGAGAATCGAACCCTAAGTCGTGAGTTCGATTCTCACCCTGGCACGGAATTTTTTCCGGGTCAATTAGTGTCGGTTATTTACTATTTCAGTAATTTCCCTGATGATGATTGCAGCTTGCTTTCGAAACACTATAAAACAAACTTCATTACTATGTGTTACTCATGTGCCTTTTCTAGTTAAGATATCAAAATTCCTTTTACTGATTAGTAGCCATTTCCAATAAGACAAAACTGTGTTCTGTAAAGATACTTTATATCTATAGCTTTGTTACTGTTATGCAAAGGACTCCTTGCATGGATGTCCAACCCAAGTCAATCGAATATCTGTAAGCATTTAGAAAACAAGCGATAACTTCAGTAAAAATGCGTGGAAAGGAACCAAACGTAAACTTGATCTGTAACCCACTATGGTGGACTCGCATACCAAATATCAATTGAATATCTGAAAGCATAGAGAAAAAAGTCTGGAAAACTGTTAATTGTATGAAGTTTCTGAAGTCCAAGAACGATAACTTCAACTTGATCTGTAACCCACCATGGTGGACCCACATACCAAAAATCAATTGAATATCTGAAAGCATATAGAACAAAAGTCCGGAAAACTGACTTGCCTGACTGACAGGCTGACTGACTGACTGAGGGACGGGCGGACTGACGGACGGAGCGCACACCTACTGTCCACTCGGCTTCGCCGGTAGGGGACTAATAGTAATATTAACTACTAATATGTACATAGACGGAGAATACAAATCATAAATAGCATATCAATGGATTCCAGAGGATTAGATGATGGTAGTAGTGTTAAATACACACAGCTGGCCAGTGTACCGTATGGTGTAGGAACATGTAGATGAACCCTTCATCTCTATTGACGTCGATATAACTTCCGGGTGGTAAGGTTGGTTTGATTAACTGTTAAAGCCTTAGTTTTGTTCTATTATACGTTTTTGTTCGGATGCTGTGTCCTGCATGTGATCAGCGATAGCAGATTTTATATTCAAGTGGAATGAGCTGCTAAAATTAGGATTTTTTTTCCCATTATTTTCGTTCGTTCTGGCATGTTGAGCGTTTGAAAAACTAAAGGATTGACGCTGTCATAAAAATATCAGTAAAGCCATGTACCATACAAACGGAAAATATGTGCTAATGATGAACAAAATACAAATAGCTGAGGCGTTTGAGTAGATTGTCGGGAAATTGCTGTTAATAAAGTAACAAGAAGGTCTGACGTCCGTTAACACCTATGGCCCAGATGAGTGTTTCGTTAACCACACGTCAATAACTGAAACGCTAAGACAGTTTTGAATATTAGCGCTAATTTTAGCACCATTTGTAAAATTCTTAAGACGAGATTAGATATAAAAAATACGAACTGTAATCAAAAAGAATTATATGAACATATGCTCGACTACATAGCGAATGCTTATTCAATACAAACAATATAAGAAAAACGAAATAGCTAAAGTCCCCTTTATGAGGAGAATAGTCAACTTTTTGTACATTCTGTATTTTGTGACTGCACTTTCCAACTTGTGGTTATTTCAACTTTGTGGTTAATAAATACTTAGTTTATAATGAATACATGGTTTAGTTAACTAACATACATGTTACAACGGTTGGTTGTTTTAGCTTATTCGCACGTCCATTCCTATGAATGATGTACGCCACACTAGTGAGTAATTATTACCTTGAGCGATTAAGAAAACTAATGTTTGAACACAATATAACAATATATTGAATGTCTCTGTACAGGAGTATATGTTAGTACAATTGAGACATCTTAAAGTGGCATGAGCTGCCAAAATTTTGATATTTTGACGTTAAAAATGAACGTTGAAATTATTGGCTATTTTTCTTAAGACGTATAATTCAGAAGCTTTTTATTGCTTCTAGTCTCCAAAATGTACGATAAAGTATGGCTTTGAACTAACTTTAGCTTAGAATGAATGAATGGTCGTCCCGGTTATTTAAATTTTGTACTTGTCGAACACGTTTTTGGTTCGTACAGGCCACAGATTGTATGGATTTTCCTCATTCCAATACCAATCATTTAGTTTTTTGATGGCCTTCAAAGCCTCTCATTGTCGTGACGATCCGAAATCATGGAAAAGGTGTGAATTTTGGCAGCTCATGCCACTTTAACCTCTTAAGATGTCAAAACATGCAATGCACTGAGCTTACACCCGTATACCGAGAAATGGGAAGATAGGTCGATATTTGTTAGTCAGGTGTCACTTGACAATTATACAACGGTTGTCATGAACAAATACACGTGAAAACAAGAAATGGTTAAGGATCGAGACAATATATATACACTGAAAAAATATTTAATTAATATACACAGGAATTTAAATCCTTCAATATAGCACCAGCGGAATATTCCTTAATTTGTTAAGGAATTATCTACTTTCACAGGCCTTCCATCGATGCGTCGCACGTTCGATTGTAACCCAGACCAAATGGAATTGAATTGGAGTGGATGTTTTTACTCGATCGCCGAGTATGTAAAAGTTGCCAGGTACTGGACGAAGGTCGGGTGAAAAGAGCTTTGTTTCCTTCCGCAGTAAACCTGGCAACTCATCCATTTAAGTCAATTAACCTTGGATACTGTGTATTCGGAGCTGTGTGATACGGTTTCTGATGTAGGCCCGTGTGTGTGCGGTGTGCGCACGTTTGTGTTGGGAGGGGGCAGTTGCATATACATGTGAAGGTGGCGTTTGGGTGAAATCTAACCCTAACTTTAACTTCTATCGATTATCTGGGTTAGAATTAGCTGTGGATCTTCTGGGTTAAAGTTAGAATTAGATTCCACCGTAATGCCACGTTCTAACCCAAAAGATCTACAGATAAAATATTCGTGAGTTCAGCCATCGACTACGGATGAACGAGTTAACCTAAAGCATGACAATGTTAACGCAAAAGGGTGGGGACGATTCTCTTGTCAAAAATCCATCTACTTTCCTACGCCGCACTAGCAATGATGATTATCTGGAAACTTTTTTGGGCAATTGGCAAAGGATTCCTTTCAAATCTATACCGAGAACCAGATCGAAGGTATCGTCTGCACAGAAGTCGGCTTTGGATAATCTCGCACCCAATGACAATACTGTTATAAAAGAAGCAGACAAAGGTAAAGCTGTTGTTGTTATGGATAAGTCCTTTTACAAAACAAAGCTTCTAGAAATGCTTGAAGACAAATTTACTTTTAAAGAAGTTGACAACAACCCGGACGCTGGGATACTGTCTGAACTTCGGAAATTGGTATAAATGCATGAAAGAGACCTTATTAAAAGCGAGCGACATTATCTAACAAAATTTAATCTAAAACTAGCATTTTTTTTGTCTTCCAAAAGTACATAAATCCATAGCAATAGCTAAAGCCATTCAAGAACAGAATCCGAATTCTTAACGCTTCACTGTCTTTCGGATTTGAAATTTAGACCAATTATTGCTGGTCCTCGTTCACCAATACAAAGGCTTAGCAATCTTATTACTCAACCCATTTACTGCTCCGGTAAAAAGCTACATGTATATCAGAGACGATTTAGATTTCTTGAAAACATTGCCCGAGGAAGTTAACAGTTTGTATAGCAATATACCACATAAACTAGGAATTGAAGCGATACAATATTGATTTAATCGGCATCTCGAATCATTGAACAAGCGATTGTGTAAAATTTATCTTAAACAATAACTCGTTTTGCTGATTGTCACTTTATACGAACGACAAGCACCCAGCATGAAAATAAATCTAGACGTGAAGCATGTGTACATATATTAGAAGGCCCCAGCTTTAAATTTGAAGGCGCTAATATCCTTTATAATGTCAACTTTGATACGTGCTGCATAGTTTAGAGTGTGGTGTATGCACGAATTTAAACTTTCATTAGTAAATACAACCCGTGTCTCAATGGTTACCATCGTTCCAAATGCCTGTAAGTTACCGAATAATTGAACATATAGTCTTGTAACCAATAGGTCAATACATTGGGGTGTTAGTTCCGCTCCCTATAGATAGACATTCCCCAACCCTAATTAATGTATTGTTCCTTACTTGTGGACCCTTTTCTTTATATATATATATATATGTTTTGTCTTGTTACTATGCCAGTTTTTTGTTTTCACATGTATTTATCCATGACAACCGTTGTAACATGTATGTTAGTTACCTTAAACGTGTATTCATTATAAAAGATTATAAAAGTAAACATTTATTATCATATTCCTTGAAAATAACCACTAAGTTTGAAACTGCAGTCGGAATATACAGAATGTAAAAAGTTGAAAAGGCGTTTCTTTCTTTTTGAAATAATATATCTATATAGATACACGAGGCCAATAAATCGAAATGCTAAAGCATTCCAAAACCAAGACAATATTAATAGATGCTGTCTAGGGCACTAGGACAACTAGACTTACACATTCTTATTTTTTAAAACATAAATATTACAAAACCAAAACGTATAGTATTATCGAATCTAACTTTTATGGCTTGATTTGTCCTTATCGGTATTTACTATCTACATCTCTCCCCCCCCCCCCCGGTACTGTTTTGCTTATTGTATCTTGAAGAATGGCTCGACCTCTGACCCAAAGGCCAGTCATTGTTTATAAAAAGAACAAGTGTTTGGAAGATCTTGTGGTCAGGGCCCTTCTGGGCTTATGTTGTTCGTTTTCTTGTAAACCGACTTTAAATAATATTTTCTTGTATCTTGTATCCCTTGTCTGTATCCCTTTACCCAGGTATTTCTGAGGGAACCAACATTTTCACTTTCTTTTCCCGTGATCCTATTGAGTTCAATTTCAGTTTACCCATATGTTTGTCCTAGCTGAAGATGAACATTGTCAATATATTACAAAGTGTCCCAGAAAATTCTACTGACTAAAGCCAAACTCCTGTCTGCCGTCAACCTAATGATATATCATGAGTTTTAGTTTATTACAATAACTTATGAATAGATGTAAAGGTCTAAATGATATACCTCTTTTTAACACAATTAGAAATTTGTCTGCAGGGTTATTTTACACAAGAAGATTTTCCATGTACCTCTTTGTTTTAGTGTTCATAATGTTGATGTACCCCAGTGAGACAGGCATAGTTGTCCAGTTCATGATTCATTTAGTTCCATTCTTTACCAAACCATCATTAGCGGGTTTAAGGGTCCATCGGCTTTCTTTATAGACATATTGACTTTTGCAGGCAAGGACATTAGCCTGGCAGAAGTCAAACGACATCTTGTCTACTGTTTAAAGGCCCACTTGCCGCCGTAGCCTGTTTAAATTTGCTAAGAAACCCAAATTACATGAGCTTACTACGACTAATACCACTAAACTTAAACATAGGACACATAAAACATGTCTAGTTAGCTTTAGAATGTAGAAATGGGATGAAAAACAAACGAAGAATCGAAGCCTGATTACAACAACAACGATTAGTGTCGGTCAACTTTCGTGTTGGATTACCCTCATTCCAGGCCTTTTTATCTTTGGTTTACACTCAAACAATTATCAGCAGGCTTTTCCAGTCGCTGTTAACCGATCCTCAGTCTGTATTTCTCAGATAAATAGGCCTACGTAAAATTACACTGTGCCGTTAGTTCACTCACTCGACTGAAACATAACATCGCCTATGCGAGCAGATTGGTTTGTTTACGTTCCAGGCACCTAACAATTCAAATTCAAATTAAAAATACAAAGTGACGTCCAAACTTTTAAATTTTGGTAAAAATAGAAAGTTCCTAACTTATATTATTTGGGAAAAATACAGAAAACGGTCTTTCTTTTTTAATGTAAACAATATTCCTGATTTTCGCGGCAAGTGTGCCTTTAAAGTATGACTAACGATTCCATGCATATATCTTCGTGGTTATCTGCCAATTGTAACTCTAAGTTTGTTGTATGAACACTAATATACACGGATACAGGAAAAATAGACAAAATCTGAATGTAGAATACTACACGATGGTAACCAAAGTTTCTATTGCCTAAAATACCGATATGAAAATACCCTTTATGGCATGTGACACGGGAAAATGGCCCTATACCGATATGAAAATACCCTTTATGGCATGTGACACGGAAAATGGCACTATACCGATATGAAAATACCCTTTATGGTATGTGACACGAAAAAATGGCCCTATACCGTTATGAAAATATCCTTTATGGCATGTGACACGGAAAATGACTCTATACCGATATGAAAATACACCTCATGGCATGTGACACGGGAAAATGGCCCTATACCGATATGAAAATACACCTTATGGCATGTGACACGGAAAATGGCCCTATACCGATATGAAAATACACCTTATGGCATGTGACACGGGAAAATGGCCCTATACCGATATGAAAATACACCTTATGACATGTGACACGGGAAAATGGCCCTACACCGATATGAAAATACACCTTATGACATGTGACACGGGAAAATGGCCCTATACCGATATGAAAATACACCTTATGGCACGTGACACGGGGAAATGGCCCTATACCAATATGAAAATACACATTATGGCATGTGACACGGGGAAACACAAACTGCTCTGTCAATTTGTTATCAACTAAAACGTGCTGTGATATTCAGTTATTCAACACCTTATAGTATTGACATTTAACAACTCTGCGTACACAAGGTCTATGTTAAATTACATGTAGCAATTTAAGACACTTGAAGTCTTTACTATCATTAGGCAAACTATTAATTGATCGGATATTTAAATTATACGCCATTTTATTGAAAGCTAATTGTAAAGACGAAGGATGAGCTGTATTAAAGACACCCTCTGTTCATTATTAGCCGTATACTTTTTCTTATGTAAATATGTATTATTTCAAAGCAGAGGGAGTTACCCAAAAATTGTTTGGTGTAAGATTGACATAATAATAATCTTTGATTGAGTCATTGTCTATTAATGTTTATCAAATTGCAAATTATATTTGCATTTCTTGAAGCAACATTTGACCGATGAACTAGCTTTTGTGAATCTATAAAAACATGGTCTGCAAAATTGCATGGTTTTACATGATTTCACAACACTGTACAACATCCCTCAACAATTGATGTCACTAACATGATTTTACAACACTGTACAACATCCCTCAACAATTGATGCCACTAACATGATTTTACAACACTGCTCAACATCCCTCAACAATTGATGTCACTAACATAATTTTACAACACTGCTCAACATCCCTCAACAATTGATGTCACTAACATAATTTTACAACACTGCTCAACACCCCACACCAATTGATGCCACTAACATGATTTTACAACACTGCTCAACATCCCACACCAATTGATGCAACTAACATGATTTTACAACACTGTACAACATCCCTCAACAATTGATGCCACTAACATGATTTTACAACACTGCACAACATCCCTCAACAATTGATGCCACTAACATGATTTTACAACACTGCTCAACATCCCTCAACAATTGATGTCACTAACATAATTTTACAACACTGCTCAACATCCCTCAACAATTGATGTCACTAACATAATTTTACAACACTGCTCAACACCCCACACCAATTGATGCCACTAACATGATTTTACAACACTGCTCAACATCCCACACCAATTGATGCCACTAACATGATTTTACAACACTGCTCAACATCCCTCAACAATTGATGCCACTAACATGATTTTTCAACACTGCTCAACATCCCTAAACAATTGATGTCACTAACATGATTTTACAACACAGCACAACATCCCTCAACAATTGATGCCACTAACATGATTTCACAACACTGCACAACATCCCTCAACAATTGATGTCACTAACATGATTTCACAACACTGCACAACATCCCTCAACAATTGATGTCACTAACATGATTTTACAACACTGCACAACATCCCTCAACAATTGATGCCACTAACATGATTTTACAACACTGCACAACATCCCTCAACAATTGATGTCACTAACATGATTTTAAAACACTGCACAACATCCCTCAACAATTGATGTCACTAACATGATTTCAAAAAAATGCACAACATCCCTCAACAATTGATGTCACTAACATGATTTTACAACACTGCACAACATCCCTCAACAATTGATGTCACTAACATAATTTTACAACACTGCTCAACATCCCTCAACAATTGATGTCACTAACATGATTTTACAACACTGCTCAACACCCCACACCAATTGATGCCACTAACATGATTTTACAACACTGCTCAACATCCCACACCAATTGATGCCACTAACATGATTTTACAACACTGCTCAACATCCCTCAACAATTGATGCCACTAACATGATTTTTCAACACTGCTCAACATCCCTCAACAATTGATGTCACTAACATGATTTTACAACACAGCACAACATCCCTCAACAATTGATGCCACTAACATGATTTCACAACACTGCACAACATCCCTCAATAATTGATGTCACTAACATGATTTCACAACACTGCACAACATCCCTCAACAATTGATGTCACTAACATGATTTTACAACACTGCACAACATCCCTCAACAATTGATGTCACTAACATGATTTTACAACACTGCACAACATCCCTCAACAATTGATGCCACTAACATGATTTTACAACACTGCACAACATCCCTCAACAATTGATGTCACTAACATGATTTTACAACACTGCACAACATCCCTCAACAATTGATGTCACTAACATGATTTTACAACACTGCACAATATCCCTCAACAATTGATGCCACTGACATGATTTCACAACACTGCTCAACATCCCTCAACAATTGATGTCACTAACATGATTTTACAACACTGCACAACATCCCTCAACAATTGATGTCACTAACATGATTTTACAACACTGCACAATATCCCTCAACAATTGATGTCACTAACATAATTTTACAACACTGCACAACATCCCTCAACAATTGATGTCACTAACATGATTTCACAACACTGCTCAACATCCCTCAACAATTGATGTCACTAACATGATTTTACAACACTACAGAACAACCCTCAACAATTGATGCCACTAACATGATTTCACAACACTGCGCAACATCCCTCAACAATTGATGCCACTATTATGATTTAACAACACTGCACAAGATCCCTCAACAATTGATGTCACTAACATGATTTTACAACACTGCACAACATCCCTCAACAATTGATGCCACTAACATGATTTCACAACACTACAGAACAACCCTCAACAATTGATGCCACTAACATGATTTTACAACCCTGCACAACATCCCTCAACAATTGATGCTACTAACATGATTTTACAACACTGCACAACATCCCTCAACAATTGATGCCACTAACATGATTTTACAACACTGCACAACATCCCTCAACAATTGATGGCACTAACATGATTTTACAACACTGCACAACATCCCTCAACAATTGATGCCACTAACATGATTTCACAACACTACAGAACAACCCTCAACAATTGATGCCAGTAACATGATTTTACAACCCTGCACAACATCCCTCAACAATTGATGCCACTAACATGATTTTACAACACTGCACAACATCCCTCAACAATTGATGCCACTAACATGATTTTACAACCCTGCACAACATCCCTCAACAATTGATGCCACTAACATGATTTTACAACACTGCACAACATCCCTCAAAAATTGATGCCACTAACATGATTTTACAACACTGCACAACATCCCTCAACAATTGATGCCACTAACATGATTTCACAACACTGCACAACGTCCCTCAACTATTGATGTGACTAACATGATTTCACAACACCGCACAACATACCTCAACAATTGATGTCACTAACATGATTTCACAACACTGCACAACATCCCTCAACAATTGATGCCACTAACATGATTTCACAACACTGCACAACATCCTTCAACAATTGATGCCACTAACATGATTTTACAACACTGCACAACATCCTTCAACAATTGATGTCACTAACATGATTTTACAACACTGCTCAACATCCCTCAACAATTGATGTCACTAACATGATTTTACAACACTGCACAACATCCCTCAACAATTGATGTCACTAACATGATTTTACAACACTGTTGAACATCCCTCAACAATTGATGTCACTAACATGATTTTACAACACTGCACAACATCCCTCAACAATTGATGCCACTAACATCATTTTACAACACTGCACATCATCTATCAACAATTGATGTCACTAACATGATTTTACAACACTGCACCACATCCCCCAACAATTGATGCCACTAACATGATTTGACAACACTGCACAACATCCCTCAACAATTGATGTCACTAACATGATTTTACACACTGCACAACATCCCTCAACAATTGATGCCACTAACATGATTTTACAACACTGCACAACATCCCTCAACAATTGATGTCACTAACATGATTTTACAACCCTGCACAACATCCCTCAACAATTGATGGCACTAACATGATTTCACAACACTGCACAACATCCATCAACAATTGATGTAACTAACATGATTTCACAACACTGCACAACATCCCTTAACAATTGATGCCACTAACATGATTTCACAACACTGCACAACATCCCTCAACAATTGATGCCACTAACATGATTTTACAACACTGCACAACATCCCTCAAGAATTGATGTCACTAACATGATTTTACAACACTGCACAACATCCCTCAACAATTGATGCTACTAACATGATTTCACAACACTGCACATATCCCCTCAACAATTGATGTCACTAACATGATTTTACACCACTGCACAACATCCCTCAACAATTGATGCTACTAACATGATTTCACAACACTGCTCAACATCCCTCAACAATTGATGTGACTAACATGATTTCACAACACTGCTCAACGTCCCTCAACAATTGATGTCACTAACATGATTTTACAACACTGCTCAACATCCCTCAACAATTGATGCCACTGATATGATTTCACAACACTGCTCAACATCCCTCAACAATTGATGTCACTAACATGATTTTACAACACTGCACAACATCCCTCAACAATTGATGCCACTAACATGATTTTACAACACTGCACAACATCCCTCAACAATTGATGCCACTAACATAATTTCACAACACTGCTCAACATCCCTCAACAATTGATGTCACTAACATGATTTTACAACATGATTTTACAACACTGCACAACATCCCTCAACATTTGATGTAACTAACATGATTTTACAACACTGCACAACATCCCTCAACAGTTGAGGCCACTAACATGATTTTACAACACTGCTCAACATCCCTCAACAATTGATGTCACTGACATGATTTTACAACACTGCACAACATCCCTCAACAATTGATGTCACTAACATGATTTCACAACACTGCTCAACATCCCTCAACAATTGATGTCACTAACATGATTTTACAACTCTGCACAACATCCCTCAACAATTGATGTCACTAACATGATTTTACAACACTGCACAATATCCCTCAACAATTGATGTCACTAACATGATTTTATAACACTGCACAACATCCCTCAACAATTGATGTCACTAACATGATTTCACAACACTGCTCAACGTCCCTCAACAATTGATGTCACTAACATTATTTAACAACACTGCACAAGATCCTCAACAATTGATGTCACTAACATGATTTTACAACACTGCACAACATCCCTCAACAATTGGTGTCACTGACATGATTTTACAACACTGCACAACATCCCTCAAGAATTGATGTCACTAACATGATTTAACAACACTGCACAACATCCCTCAACAATTTATGCCACTAACATGATTTTACAACACTGCACAACATCCCTCAACAATTGATGCCAATAACATGATTTTACAACACTACAGAACAACCCTCAACAATTCATGCCACTAACATGATTTTACAACACTGCACAATATCCCTCAACAATTGTTGCCACTAAAATGATTTTACAACACTGCACAACATCCCTCAAGAATTGATGTCACTAACATGATTTTACAACACTGCACAACATCCCTCAACAATTGATGCCACTAACATGATTTTACAACACTACAGAACAACCCTCAACAATTGATGCCACTAACATGATTTTACAACACTGCACAACATCCCTCAACAATTGATGTCACTAACATGATTTTACAACACTGCACAACATCCCTCAACAATTGATGCCACTAACATGATTTTACAACACTGCACAACGTCCCCCAACAATTGATGCCACTAACATGATTTTACAACACTGCACAACATCCCTCAACAATTGATGCCACTAACACGATTTCACAACACTGTACAACATCCCTCAACAATTGATGCCACTAACACGATTTCACAACACTGTACAACATCCCTCAACAATTGATGCCACTAACATGATTTCACAACACTGCTCAACATCCCTCAACAATTGATGCCACTAACATGATTTTACAACACTGCCCAACATCCCTCAACAATTGATGTCACTAACATGATTTTACAACACTGCACAACATCCCTCAACAATTGATGTCACTAACATGATTTTACAACACTGCACAGATCCCCTCAACAATTGGTGCCACTAACATGATTTTACAACACTGCAAAACGTTCCTCAACAATCGATGCCACTAACATGATTTTACAACACTGCACAACATCCCTCAACAATTGATGTCACTAACATGATTTTACAACACTGCACAACATCCCTCAACTATTGATGCCACTAACATGATTTCACAACACTACACAACATCCCTTAACAATTGATGCCACTAACATGATTTCACAACACTGCACATATCCCCTCAACAATTGATGCCACTTACATGATTTCAAAACACTGCACAACGTCCCTCAACAATTGATGCCACTAACATGATTTCACAACACTACACAACATCCCTCAACAATTGATGTCACTAACATGATTTCACAACACTGCACATATCCCCTCAACAATTGATGCCACTAACATGATTTCACAACACTGCACAGATCCCCTCAACAATTGATGCCACTAACATGATTTCACAACACTGCACAACATCCCATAACAATTGATGCCACTAACATGATTTCACAACACTACACAACATCCCTCAACAATTGATGTCACTAACATGATTTCACAACACTGCACAATATCCCTCAACAATTGATGCCACTAACATGATTTTACAACACTGCACAACATCCCTCAACAATTGATGGCACTAACATGATTTTACAACACTGCACAACATCCCTCAACAATTGATGCCACTAACATGATTTCACAACACTGCACAGATCCCCTCAACAATTGATGCCACTAACATGATTTCACAACACTGCACAACATCCCTTAACAATTGATGCCACTAACATGATTTCACAACACTGCACAGATCCCCTCAACAATTGATGCCACTAACTTGATTTCACAACACTGCACAACATCCCTTAACAATTGATGCCACTAATATGATTTCACAACACTGTACATATCCCCTCAACAATTGATGCCACTAACATGATTTCACAACACTGCACAGATCCCCTCAACAATTGATGCCACTAACATGATTTCACAACACTGCACAACATCCCTTAACAATTGATGCCACTAACATGATTTCACAACACTGCACAGATCCCCTCAACAATTGATGCCACTAACATGATTTTACAGCACTGCACAGATCCCCTCAACAATTGATGCCACTAACATGATTTCACAACACTGCACAACATCCTCAACAATTGATGCCACTAACATGATTTTACAACACTGCACAACATCCCTCAACTATTGATGCCACTAACATGATTTTACAACACTGCACAACATCCCTCAACAATTGATGCCACTAACATGATTTTACAACTAAGCGCAACATCCCTCAACAATTGGTGCCACTAACATGATTTTACAACACTGCTCAACATCCCTCAACAATTGATGTCACTAACATGATTTTACAACACTGCTCAACATCCCTCAACAATTGATGTCACTAACATGATTTTACAACACAGCACAACATCCCTCAACAATTGATGTCACTAACATGATTTTACTACCCTGCACAACATCCCTCAACAATTGATGTCACTAACATGATTTTACAACACAGCACAACATCCCTCAACAATTGATGCCACTAACATGATTTTACAACCCTGCACAACATCCCTCAACAATTGATGCCACTAACATGATTTCACAACACTGCTCAACATCCCTCAACAATTGAGGCCACTAACATGATTTCACAACACTGTACAACCTCCCTCAACAATTGATGTCACTAACATGATTTTACAACACTGCTCAACATCCCTCAACAATTGATGTCACTAACATGATTTTACAACACAGCACAACATCCCTCAACAATTGATGCCACTAACATGATTTTACAACCCTGCACAACATCCCTCAACAATTGATGCCACTAACATGATTTTACAACACTACAGAACAACCCTCAACAATTGATGCCACTAACATGATTTTACAACACTGTACAACCTCCCTCAACAATTGATGTCACTAACATGATTTTACAACACTGCTCAACATCCCTCAACAATTGATGTCACTAACATGATTTTACAACACAGCACAACATCCCTCAACAATTGATGCCACTAACATGATTTTACAACCCTGCACAACATCCCTCAACAATTGATGTCACTAACATGATTTTACAACACTGCTCAACATCCCTCAACAATTAATGCCACTAACATGATTTTACAACACTGCTCAACATCCCTCAACAATTGATGCCACTAACATGATTTTACAACACTGCACAATATCCCTCAACAATTGATGTCACTAACATGATTTTACAACACTGCACAGCATCCCTCAACAATTGATGCCACTAAGATGATTTTACAACACTGCTCAACATCCCTTAACAATTGATGTCACTAACATGATTTTACAACACTGCACAACATCCCTCAACAATTGATGTCACTAACATGATTTTACAACCCTGCACAACATCCCTCAACAATTACCGCCGAGCCTGATGACGTCACATAGATTTACGCAATCGGTCAATTGATGTCACTAACATGATTTTACAACACTGCTCAACATCCCTCAACAATTGATGTCACTAACATGATTTTACAACACTGCTCAACATCCCTCAACAATTGATGTCACTAACATGATTTTACAACACTGCTCAACATCCGTCAACAATTGATGCCACTAACATGATTTTACAACACTGCTCAACATCCCTCAACAATTGATGTCACTAACATGATTTTACAACCCTGCACAACATCCCTCAACAATTGATGTCACTAACATGATTTTACAACACTGCACAACATCCCTCAACAATTGATGTCACTAACATGATTTTACAACCCTGCACAACATCCCTCAACAATTGATGTCACTAACATGATTTTACAACCCTGCACAACATCCGTCAACAATTGATGCCACTAACATGATTTTACAACACTGCTCAACATCCCTCAACAATTAATGCCACTAACATGATTTTACAACACTGCTCAACATCCGTCAACAATTGATGTCACTAACATGATTTTACAACCCTGCACAACATCCCTCAACAATTGATGTCACTAACATGATTTTACAACCCTGCACAACATCCGTCAACAATTGATGTCACTAACATGATTTTACAACCCTGCACAACATCCCTCAACAATTGATGTCACTAACATGATTTTACAACACTGCACAACATCCGTCAACAATTGATGTCACTAACATGATTTCACAACACTGCTCAACATCCCTCAACAATTGATGCCACTAACATGATTTTACAACCCTGCACAACATCCGTCAACAATTGATGTCACTAACATGATTTTACAACCCTGCACAACATCCCTCAACAATTGATGTCACTAACATGATTTTACAACACTGCACAACATCCGTCAACAATTGATGTCACTAACATGATTTTACAACACTGCACAACATCCGTCAACAATTGATGTCACTAACATGATTTCACAACACTGCTCAACATCCCTCAACAATTGATGCCACTAACATGATTTCACAACACTGCACAACATCCCTCAACAATTGATGCCACTAACATGATTTTACAACACTGCACAACATCCCTCAACAATTGATGTCACTAACATGATTTCACAACACTGTACAACATCCCTCAACAATTGATGCCACTAAGATGATTTTACAACACTGCACAACATCCGTCAACAATTGATGCCACTAACATGATTTTACAACCCTGCACAACATCCCTCAACAATTGATGTCACTAACATGATTTTACAACACTGCACAACATCCCTCAACAATTGATGCCACTAACATGATTTTACAACACTGCACAACATCCTTCAACAATTGATGTCACTTACATGATTTCACAACACTACACAACATCCCTCAACAATTGATGCCACTAACATGATTTTACAACACTGCTTAACATCCCTCAACAATTGATGTCACTAACATGATTTTACAACACTGCACAACATCCCTCAACAATTGATGCCACTAACATGATTTTACAACACTGCTCAACATCCCTCAATAATTGATGCCACTAACATGATTTTACAACACTGCACAACATCCCTCAACAATTGATGCCACTAACATGATTTTACAACACTGTACAACATCCCTCAACAATTGATGCCACTAACATGATTTTACAACACTGCTCAACACCCCGCAACAATTGATGCCACTAACATGATTTTACAACGCTACAGAACAACCCTCAACAATTGATGCCACTAACATGATTTTACAACACTGCTCAACATCCCTCAACAATTTATGCCACTAACATGATTTTACAACACTGCTCAACACCCCGCAACAATTGATGCCACTAACATGATTTTACAACGCTACAGAACAACCCTCAACAATTGATGCCACTAACATGATTTTACAACACTGCTCAACATCCCTCAACAATTTATGCCACTAACATGATTTTACAACACTGCTCAACATCCCGCAACAATTGATGCCACTAACATGATTTTACAACACTGCTCAACACCCCGCAACAATTTATGCCACTAACATGATTTTACAACACTGCTCAACACCCCGCAACAATTGATGCCACTAACATGATTTTACAACACTACAGAACAACCCTCAACAATTGATGCCACTAACATGATTTTACAACACTGCTCAACATCCCTCAACAATTTATGCCACTAACATGATTTTACAACACTGCTCAACACCCCGCAACAATTGATGCCACTAACATGATTTTACAACGCTACAGAACAACCCTCAACAATTGATGCCACTAACATGATTTTACAACACTACAGAACAACCCTCAACAATTGATGCCACTAACATGATTTTACAACACTGCGCAACATCCCTCAACAATTGATGCCACTAACATGATTTTACAACACTGCACAACATCCCTCAACAATTGATGCCACTAACATGATTTTACAACACTGCTCAACATCCCTCAACAATTTATGCCACTAACATGATTTTACAACACTGCTCAACACCCCGCAACAATTGATGCCACTAACATGATTTTACAACACTGCACAACATCCCTCAACAACTGATGTCACTAACATGATTTTACAACACTGCACAACCTCCCTCAACAATTGATGTCACTAACATGATTTTACAACACTGCACAACCTCCCTCAACAATTGATGTCACTAACATGATTTTACAACACTGCACAACATCCCTCAACAATTGATGTCACTAACATGATTTTACAACACTGCACAACATCCCTCAACAATTGATGCCACTAACATGATTTTACAACACTACAGAACAACCCTCAACAATTGATGCCACTAACATGATTTTACAACACTGTACAACATCCCTCAACAATTGATGCCACTAACATGATTTTACAACACTGCACAACATCCCTCATTAATTGATGTCACTAACATGATTTTACAACACTGCACAACATCCCTCAACAATTGATGCCACTAACATGATTTTACAACACTACAGAACAACCCTCAACAATTGATGCCACTAACATGATTTTACAACACTGTACAACCTCCCTCAACAATTGATGTCACTAACATGATTTCACAACACTGCACAACATCCCTCAACAATTGATGTCACTAACATGATTTTACAACACTGCACAACATCCCTCAACAATTGATGCCACTAACATGATTTTACAACCCTGCACAACATCCCTCAACAATTGATGCCACTAACATGATTTTACAACACTACAGAACAACCCTCAACAATTGATGCCACTAACATGATTTTACAACACTGTACAACCTCCCTCAACAATTGATGTCACTAACATGATTTCACAACACTGCACAACATCCCTCAACAATTGATGTCACTAACATGATTTTACAACACTGCACAACATCCCTCAACAATTGATGCCACTAACATGATTTTACAACCCTGCACAACATCCCTCAACAATTGATGCCACTAACATGATTTTACAACACTACAGAACAACCCTCAACAATTGATGTCACTAACATGATTTCACAACACTGCACAACATCCCTCAACAATTGATGTCACTAACATGATTTCACAACACTGCACAACATCCCTCAACAATTGATGTCACTAATAGGATTTTACAACACTGCACAACATCCCTCAACAATTGATGTCACTTTTACAACACTGCACAACATCCCTCAACAATTGATGCCACTAACATGTTTTTACAACACTGCACAACATCCCTCAACAATTGATGCCACTAACATGATTTCACAACACTGCACAACGTCCCTCAACTATTGATGCCACTAACATGATTTCACAACACCGCACAACATACCTCAACAATTGATGTCACTAACATGATTTCACAACACTGCACAACATCCCTCAACAATTGATGCCACTAACATGATTTCACAACACTGCACAACATCCTTCAACAATTGATGCCACTAACATGATTTTACAACACTGCACAACATCCTTCAACAATTGATGTCACTAACATGATTTTACAACACTGCTCAACATCCCTCAACAATTGATGTCACTAACATGATTTTACAACACTGCACAACATCCCTCAACAATTGATGTCACTAACATGATTTTACAACACTGTTCAACATCCCTCAACAATTGATGTCACTAACATGATTTTACAACACTGCACAACATCCCTCAACAATTGATGTCACTAACATGATTTCACAACACTGCACAACATCCCTCAACAATTGATGCCACTAACATCATTTTACAACACTGCACAACATCCCTCAACAATTGATGGCACTAACATGATTTTCCAACACTGCACAACATCCCTCAACAATTGATGCCGCTGACATGATTTTACAACACTGCACAACATCCCTCAACAATTGATGTCACTAACATGATTTTACAACACTGCACAACATCCCTCAACAATTGATGCCGCTGACAAATGGAATGGTTCCCATGTCTGTTTATTCGGTGACAAAGCTTAAATACTATTATGTAACACGCTGACTGATTGGTTCTCATTTTACCTGTATATATGATTTAATTCTACATCTCAGATTAAACTATAGAGAAACAGTAATGAGGCAGGTAACATAAGACAGGTAATCGGAATGCATTGAGGCACGCACATGTTACATAAATGTTTCGCTGACGCGGAGAAGCTGAGGCGAAATCGGAGACTTTTGTCACTTCTAAATAGTGTTCAATAGAAACGGACCTCTGGGTTGGCGAGTAGCTGGCAGTCACGTTGACGTATTAACTATTAGTTAATGGATCATACTTTGGGGTCAGTATTCTTCTCATGTATTAACTAGTTTTTTAAAAGAAATAATGTATTTTTCTTCCATTTTCCCTTAGCTGACATCTCTTTGCTTATGACAAAACAGACATACGCAAAATCTTCTTGTATGAAGTAACCATGGGGACAAGTTTGTGTTTAAAGGGGGTATATGATTTAGACCTTTATACCCTATCATAAGTTGCTGCAATGAACTAAAACCCATGATATTTCATTACCTTGACGATAGACAGGAGTTTGGGTTTAGTTAGTAGAATTTTCTGGAACACTTTGTATATATATTGTCAATGTTCACGCATCTTCAGCTATGGCAAGAATATTGGTAAACTGAGATTGGACCAAAAAAATGGGCATGATTTCAAAATTGTCCTTCATCGAAAGACCTTGAGTGTTAAAATGCTGTGCCACGGGTACATCATGTATCAGTATATTACCAGATCAATGGCTGGCGGCTTTGTCGTAGTTCCTCTGGAGGTTCTTCTACGTTTTTTGCACATGATAACATTCACGACGTTAGAGGAATTAAGATTGTCTGCAATTTGATATTTGTTGCGTGATTGCTCCCCGAGAAAAGGTTTCGTGATTTAGCAGGTATTCGTCAATTCGTTATATAACGTCTTAAGGCATTTCATTGATGTACCGGAAAGAAACGTTTGGCGACAATGATACACTCTTTAAGGAGAAGCGAGCGTCCCGGTAGCTGAAGGGGTGCGAGGGGTGATTTGTCTTAATGTCTCATAGTTGATCCTTCAGAGTAATCTAATTGAATACACTCTGGGGAGAAGATCTTAAAAAGAACAGATCCTAACAAGCCTTATTAAAATTTTGAAAGAACTACAATTTCGATAGAGTCTTAAGACCTGAGACTTCGTGGAAAATGTGAAGAGGATGCTATGACCCAGCATATATCAGCTGATGCGTATCAGTAGGTTTTTAAGAATACTTTGTAATCTCGATACCCAGTAGAGATATTTATGACCCTTGTAAATGCACATCCCAAAAATCCACAAAAGTGTGATCAATAGTAGGCTTTAGTTTTATGCTGGGTTTATGGGAATTAAAAGCATTAATGAAATTATGAAGGTCGTCCAGCATGTTGCCGAATGATAAAAATGTCACCCGGATACTGAAGGTAAATAAAAGGCTGTTTGGGATATTTGCGAAGTATGTCAGTCACTGTCCCGCTCAGCCGTAAAAATAAGAGACAAAGTTAGGACTAAAACGTGTTCGCATATCATATCCTTTAGGGAGGGATTGGTAACGATATGCAAATATACCTAATTGGTCTTACAGGATAAAAAGAGAAATTGGAGTTGGGAAATAAGGCAGGTAAAATGTGTCCGAAAACAAAAAGGAATTGATAACACTAAAGATAAAATAACCTAATTGGACCGGCCATTATACAAGTTGGTTGGTTGGTTGCTTTAGCTTGTTTTAAACTTATTTTATTGCAGCAAAGCAAAAGGAACGGGGACAAGTTCTTACAACTTAGATTACCCCTTTGCTTTAGCTTATTGGCGCGTTCATTCGTATGAATGATGTACCCTCGGAAAAGAAGCTTTATCAGTATTATTATTATTTGCTTTTTTTCTTCCACAGAAACCCCTAAGAACTTTTCATCCAATATGAGATGAGATACACCCGATGATATTACCACGCGAACCTAGAGAACTGCCCGTCCAATATGAGAGGATACAGCTGTGGATATCTCAACAGGAATCTCAATATGAGTGAAAACACTTCATGATATCTCAACAGGAACCACAATATGAGTGAAAACACTTCATGATATTTCTACAGGAATCTCAATATGAGTGAAAGCACTTCATGATATTTGTACAGGAATCTCAATATGAGTGAAAGCACTTCATGATATTTCTACAGCAATCTCAATATGAGTGAAAGCACTTCATGATATTTGTACAGGAATCTCAATATGAGTGAAAGCACTTCATGATATTTCTACAGGAATCTCAATATGAGTGAAAGCACTTCATGATGTTTGTACAGGAATCTCAATATGAGTGAAAGCACTTCATGATATTTGTACAGGAATCTCAATATGAGTGAAAGCACTTCATGATATTTCTACAGGAACCACAGAGAAATATTCGTACAATATGAGTGAAAGCACTTCATGATATATGCTTTTCTTACCTGTCAAAATAAGACGATTGAAATGGAAAATCTTACCGAAAATCTTTCCACGACTCTGAATGTATCTGTTTTAGAGGATGAGATACCAATGGTTTATCGGATTGTCGAAGGCATGGTATTAATAACCATATGCTTTCTATCTGTTGTTGGAAACTTTATGCTGTGGTTTATCGTGTGCTCCTCAAAAACCTTACGAACTTTGTCAAATGCGTTGTTGTTGTGCCTATCTACAGCTGACATTTTGGTTTCTGTTATCAACATGCCCATGACAGTCTATACAATATTGGTCGGGGAATGGCGTTTTTCAGAAACACTTTGCACCACTCTAGGTTTTCTGAACATGACGACTTTCGTAGCCAGTGTCATGTCACTAGCAGCCATAAGTTGGAATCGCTATATCGCCATTTGTAAATCCGTCTATTACAAGAGATATTTTAACAAAAGGAATACTGCACTCGTGGTCACAGGTGAGTCTCACAGTTTCTATAGCTATGTGTTATTCTGTTAACAAATAATCATCTTTTTCTTTTAGTTTATTTTATCGCGGTTCTATTTTTGTTCTTGTGGGTCAAAACTATAGAAGAAATTTCATTAAAACATGATTACTATTGCTTTTCTCTCGGAGGAAACTCCCGACATACGGCGATCGAAAGAAAAATCCACTCAGAATTTTTTTAATTTTTTGTAACGGGTTTGAACGTTAGCGAAAAAATGACAGTCCATACAGTATCTAACCTCTATCTAAAATTGAAAGTCGTCCTAGTTCTTAAGTACAGATGTCATCTTGAAGGCCTAAAGTCGACATCTTTATCGGAAAAATTAATTGCAATTGGGTTGGACTTTGGAGAGCTCGCCTTAGAGATCAACTGGTCATGTGACTGAATCATTCGACAAAACATCAAGAAATTCAATTTTGCGTTTGCTCGTAGCTACCCGCTTTTTTATTCATCTCCTACACTTAGCTAGGGATATCGTTAGTTACATTAAACATTTCAGACACTGGTAAACATTGAAGACACTCGTGGAGCGTACAACAGTGGCCAGTTTACGGTGAATCGAATCGACAGGGAGCGCCGCCATCTTGCCTGATTTCGTAAAAATGGACTTTTTCAGGAAATCGATTCACCGTTTTCATTACTTGCTTAACGTTTCTTATAATTCACGTATAGTTTTATACTAAAAATACAGATTATTGACAGAAAATTTCAAAATTTGGCAAAAATAGAAAGTTCCTATGTGTGGAAAAAATACCAAAACGATCTGTCAGAGGAAAACGGTACCGGTAGTAGGATTTAATCGGCGATTGTGTCTTTAAAATCAAGATTCTTGGTTGCCATAGCGAGTGACGTCAGTCTCTGGCTTTTTTGAAGGCCTATAAACACCGATAAGAGAGATTACATGTTGTCTCTTAATTGGTTCCCATTCCCCGAATATTCTAGAAAAAGTACTTATTCTTAAAACTCAAAATTTTTACTTGCGATATCGACAGGCTGTGTTTATCAAAGAGAGTAGTCTATCGTTCGTGAATGAATCCGTAAGGAGAAACGATACAAATGTATAGGCTGTGAGTGTTGTCACCATATATAACGGGGAAAGTAGCCTAAATAAACAAGAGAGACAATGCAACGGACAACTCCATCAGATAGGAATATTCCTCTCAGCTACAGCTAGCGACAAGAAAGATTACGCCAGCTGTCTTTATTCGGTAACTTAAAGGGGGAGATAACAAAAGTCACTTTAGGATTCAGAAGAAGCGCACTAATTTTTCCTTTCCAGCGATACCAAACACATATTTTTTGCGATTTTTTTACTCCTAACAGTGAAGTTAATAAAATTCCACAATAAGAAAAACAAATTGGTCAACTTTCAAAATCTCCCATTTAAGCCTAGGTTAAATTCATCCTCTTCAAGGCCTTCGTAATTCACCAATATGGCAGGCAGACCATTATTTTGCTAGTCACATTTTCCTCAAAGCTTCTTTTGTAATTCAATTTAAGTTTCGTGAAACTGAAAGCAATTTGCTGGACATAGGAATACTTTGAAGAGAGTGAAATTAACCTTGGTTTTAATGGGAGATTTTGAAAGTTGACCAATTTATTTTGTGTGTGTAACATAATACGGTATTTTATAAACAGCATCATGTCCCATGAAAAAATCGCAAAAATATGTGTTTGGTACCGTTGGAAAGGAAAAACTACCATGGTCTAAACAAGTCTCGAAAATGTACGATAAGGTATTGTTTTCAACTAACTTTGGCTTAGAATGAGTAAATGGTCGTCCCGGTTATTTAAATTTTGTTTACTTTTCGAACACGTTTTCGGTTCGTATAGGCCACATACTGTTTGGATTTTCTTCATTCCAACGCCAATCATTTAGTGTTTCGATGGCCTTCAAAACCTCTTACTGTCGTGACGATCAGAAATTATGAAAAAAAGTTTGAATTTCGGCAGCTCATGCCACTTTCAGTTATCTGAATTTAGAATACAAACTTTGTATATGAACATTTGAAAAAAAAAGATTAAAAAAAAATAATTTAAATATGTGTTTATTATATATATATATATGTGAATGTAAACTAATGTCATGGTATTATGTTTAGGTGTATGGATGCTCTCCCTAGGACTGGCCACTCCACCTTTACTTGGATGGGGAACGTATGCTTATCTACCAGAACAGTCTTTTTGTTTCTGCTATTGGTCCTCCTCTGTCTCCTATACTTTCTTCATGGTGGTCACGTGTTTTGGGATCCCTTGTATATCAATGACGTTTTGCTACGTGTGTATTCTTAAAGAAGTTCGCGCCAGTAGGAAACGGGTTCGACATTTTGCTCAGCCTGAGTGTAGCTCAAAACAATCTCCAGTTTATTCATTTTCTACTGCAACTAAAAATTTAAATTCTATAACAGGTTGTGGTCGGACAATAAACTCGGATAGACTTAATGGTAATTCGCATACTACTGCTTTAAGTCTACCTCCAGTTGAAGTTGGATCAGGCAGTTTTAAACATAATACGGGTTTAAAAGCACCGGAAAACCTGAATACTTCCAAGAACGTTGACACATTGAGTGTTTCTAAAGTCATCGGATCTCTGGACTTGCCAAGCCAAATTTCATCATTTGGTATAGGCAAAGATATTAATAGTTTGAATTTGTCTGGTAAAGCGACTATTGAAGTGCCCGGGAGGACTGGGAAAATAAACTTGTCAAATTCTGCATTCAAAAGGCGTGGTAGAAAGTATCCAAATGGACCACCAATGAGTTACCAACAGAAACAGTTACAGAAACAGATCCAAGAAGATCTAAAACTAACCCTATCTCTGTTAGTTGTAATCATTATCTTCATCATTGCATGGTTACCGTTTTGTATATCAATGTTTTGGAGCGTTTTCTCCCCTAACAATCCTCCCCCAAGAAGTTTGGATATGTTTTCTCTATTGCTTGGTTATGCAAATAGCTGCTGTAATCCTATAGTTTACGGACTAATGAATAAGCGATTTAATACCGCTTTTAAAAGAGTATTAAAGTGTCAATGTCGCTATGTGATAAAGGTGGCACCAATGTCATATGAATCAGAACGCTCTACGAAAAGTTAGCAAAGCGATGTAACAACTCAAAACTGTTTTCAATAATGTCATACATCATGGTTTTCATTTTTTGTCAAAGCCAACGGAAGATAGATATTGTTTATGCCGCAAAATATATTATTTATTTATGATTTATTAAAGAACAAATTAAATCGTCTAAGTTTATTTTGGGTTTTCGTCGACTTCAGATTAGAACAAAATTAGAACGCAACCAATTTCGGACGTCAATTTCAGCGGAAAAGTACATGTAAAGCCTTAATTACGGGTAAGGAAATCTGTGTGGATATCGCTGTGTTGCAAAAGTAGGTCAATTCTCAAAAATATTAACAGAGAAGAAATTCCCAAATAAAACTCAATAATCCATAAAATACTGGGGGCTGTTTCTCAACACATTTACGCCCATCGTAACTTTGCGCCTGGTCGTAACGTAATGTTGAAGGTGTATGTTGCCATGACGTTACGATCAGGCGCAAAGTTACGTCGGTGTCGAGAAACAGTCCCCTGGGATGCAGTTAACAAGATTTTGCACTACACGTTCGTTGATAAATGCCCAAGTTTCATAGGAAGGTTTCAAGTTAAGTAACTCAAGGGAAACTTTCTTGATATTTTCTTTGTCACGAGAGATTACAGAGTGCGATACTTTGTATTTCGGTCGTGTGGAAAAACCTTTGAAAGTATTGAATTCTGAAGTATCCACGACTTTGTACCTCACCAACAGAGCTAAAAATACGGAACCGTAGAGGGGACATGCAAAAGAAAAAAAGAAAAAGCTCTCAAAAGATTTCCTTCCACGAATTACTATTTCGTTCCACGAATTACTATTTCGTTCGACGAATTACTATTTCGTTCGACGAATTACTATTTCGTTCGACGAATTACTATTTCGTTCGACGAATTACTATTTCGTTCGACGAATTACTATTTCGTTCCACGAATTACTATTTCGTTCCACGAATTACTATTTCGTTCCACGAATTAGGATTTCGTTCCACGAATTATGATAACCAATGGCTAATGGCTTTATAACTTTCCAGCTAACCAATGAGGATGAACATTGCATATTTCTTGGCTGGCTCTCGTCGATGTAAAAATTGGTGTAAAAGGTAGAATAATCACAATGTTCTTGTACAACAACCCTAATTCAAACTACATAGCAATAAGTTCATCCCTTTCCATGTTGACCTGTACGCATAGCCTCACTTTGAGAACCTATTTCTAACAACGGGAACGAAATAGTAATTCGTGGAACGAAATAGTAATTCGTGGAACGACTTTTTCGATTTTTTTTTGCATGTCCCCTCAACGGTTCCGTATAAAAAGCTGCGCTTGCATTTTCTAAGATGACGTGTTATGAACCTTTATTTCCATTGGTTATCATTGGAACCTAAATTGTCAGTATTATATTTAGAAACATAAACACACACAAACACACGGGAAATTTTCTTGACGAAAATAATCATGGAGACATGTTTCTAATTGTGCCAAAAATGTGTGTGTGCCGAAGACAGATAGGAGTACAATTTCCAAACGTGTTCGGCATCTGTAGCGTAAGTGAGAAAAGTGGCCTTCTCAAAGAGTACGATCTTGAAACAGCCCCCAACCGAATGACCAGGGGGGTATTTCATAAACCACATATAGCCGACTACGGTCAGATAGTCGACTAAGCAGTAATGTTAAAGCAGTGCTATTCTGGTCGGCTAGGTCAGTTTAGCCTTCTAAACCTGTTTATGAAATACACCCCTGGGCTACCAACTTGATTTGCCACGGGCACGGCATATCTAAGTCCAATGCCAGACAAACGTTTGGCGGCTCTCTGCCATAGAGAATTCTGAGTTTCTCCCACATATTGCTTACGAGTTTTTTTCACGTGATAACATACACGATGTCAGGTGAGTAGCAATTAAGGGCCTCCGCCATTCAACATTTCCTGCTGCACGTACTGTTCTCCGTAAAAAGTCCCGCAATCTGACAAGCATACATCCAGTCCACATCACGTCTTAAGGCACTTCATTGATGTACCGTAGAGAAACGCTTGGCAGCAACGATACGCACGCGAAAGAGAAGCAAGCGTGTCGAGAGCCGAAGGGTGGGGAGGGGGGGGGGGGGATTATTTGTCTTAATGTGTCAGACTTGATCATTCGGATCAATCTAACAAACACCCCCTGGTGAGAAAAACCGCAAAAAAAAATAAAACACGCAGAAAACACAGAAGAAGCCTGACCAAAAAAAAATCCAAAGAATTACAGTTTCTATAGAATATAAAAACCGGAGACTTAATGACACCCTTGAAAGTGTGGGGATGATGGTATGACCCAGCATGTACCAGCTGATGCGTGTTATTAAGTTTGAAGAATACTTTATAATCTAGATACCTAGGTCGTTTCATATTTAGGACCCTTGAAAATAGTGACATTAAAAAGATCCACAGAATTGTGATCAAAAGTAGGTTGTAGTTTAATGCTGGGAACGTGGGAATTAAGAGTGTCAATAGAAATGCGATGGCCTTCCAGTGCATCCTACCAAATACTAAAAATATCGTCTAGATACCGAAGATCAGATACCATCAGCCATAAAATGGAGGCAAAGTGAAGACTAAAACGTTTTCGTATAGCACATTCTTTACTTATTTATTTATATTTATTCACCATACCCATATACATAAATAAACGTGATGAAATATTTAGTGCTGCATTCGGTATCGTATATCAAACACTCTGCCAAAGAGATTACAGACTATCTGATATTTTGATAAAAATATTGAAAGCAGAAAAACGAAAACAGTTGGTACGTTGGAAACTATGGCGGGAATCAAGTCCTGGGCCGGTATTTATAAAAAAGTAAATCTTGACTTAAGTTTTAATCGAAGTTGTCTTCTGAAGCGATTTAAAATCAAGGAGAAATTTATATAACTTGATGCTGATTTAGTGTTAGATGGTCGGCATTGCAAATTGGGATTTACCTGATGGTAGAATCTGAAGGATTGTTTAGAATTTTATTAAAAAAAATTAACTTCACGGGTGGAGCTAAGTTTATAATATAACCTAGCCCCAGGTGACTATCCTGCCATTCTGTTGTATAGTCAGACCAGTGTTAATTGGCCCTGTAGAACGGCTAGAACTTTTGACCTTGTAGCCTTATCGGGAATTTCCATGATTAAATAACATACTTTATTGACAGCGTGTGTGTCCCGCTTGCATTTCCAATGGTAAAAATCCAAATGAAAGTTTAAAAACTCTTTCTATGATCCATTTAGATCAACGATACCCCAAAACAAACCAGAGGAAAACAAAATGGAGTTCACTCCCTCTGTATGACGTACTGTTGTTTCGTATAAAATTTGGCACAATACGCATGCGCTTCACTATAAAATTTCAATCTGAGATACGAAACGGTGACATTCACCACAAAATCAACAGTCGCCATCTTTTTTTTATAAAACTGTTTTAAGCGTTATCGTAGGTCAAAATGGACCGTATATAGAGAGAGCAATTAAACCTTTTTTTGGACGTTTACCATTGGAAATGCAAGCGGGACACCCAAACTATCAATAAAGTATGTTATTTAATCGTGATTAATTTTTTAAAATAAATTTTTCGTCTTAGTAATATGTAATAGGCAAAGCCTAGAATTGAGCTCAGAAAATAACTTGAAAATAAACTTAAAGTTTATAATTTATCAGTGTAGTTTTTTAAACAACCCATTTATAAAAAGAGGAGCGAAAGCGGAAACATTTCCCAGCAGAATTTTTATATTTTTTTTAAATAATTTTTATAACAAGATGCCGGTGGTTTCGAACACCGATATGGAACGTTTCGACAATAAACAAAGTTGGCCAGACTTTGAAAAGAGTATAGTGACGTCATATCGTACTCATTCGCTGCGCTCACTATTATTTTGATTACTATTTTCTTGCTTTTCCTTTGAAAACGCTTGTTTTTGTTGTATTGATTGGACAGTCGCCATGTTAAATAAACAGCCTTAAGTTAAGCCTTGAGACTGAAGCCTACTTCGTACCCGTCTTCATATGTAGGCCCTAATTTAAATTTTGAGCAAAACTTAAGTTTAAGGCGTTTTATGAATATGGTTTTTTTCTGAAACTAAAGTCAGATTTTGGAAAAATCAATTGTGGAATTCCGACGCTGTCCACCCACCAAGCTAAATCTAGTCTGCTAAATCCTACACTAAAACCATTTTTTTTATAGTGTTTCGAAAGCAAGCTGCAATCATCATCATTACTGAATTAGTAAATAACCGGGCCAAGGTGAGAATCGAACTCACGACTTAGGGTAGCTCTGTTGGTAGAGCGGTGGAACGGTAACCCTAAGTCGTGAGTTTGATTCTCACCCTGGCCCGGAATTTTTTCCGAGTCTATTAGTGTCGGTTATTTACTAATTCAGTAAAACCAGTTTGTTTCTCGATTTTTTCGGGACAAGATTTTTCAAATTACAAGAGAGAAAAATAACATATTGAGAACAATAACACCAAGTTTGACAACATTGTGTTTTTAAAATCCTATTTTGTATGCTTATGGAATTCCATTTCGGCAATAGAGGGTATACTATATATGATTTCGTTACCGGAAGTTAGGCCAGTGTCCGGATAAGGATACAGTTACCTTTTTCCGGAAATCAGTTGGAACAAAAGAAGTTCTAGTTGAAGTTCTTCAAACTCTGTTGCCAAAAGATATTGATGATGGGTCGCAAACAGAGTTGATGGACCGGCGATTTTGGAAAACATATAAAGCTGAGAATCAGCACTTTGTGCTCAGATTTTCTCCTAATTTAAGCAACGCGACCGGCCCAAACTTAATGTATTCATTCAGTTCGATCTTTTAGTACGCCGTTCCACGAAAAAAAACGTTCAAACACTCACATTTGTGTTGCATCCTCGTCGTTTTTCGAAGGATAGCCCAAATCTCCCGCTGGCCTCCTCGATTCCGTCAAAATGAACGTGGGAAATGTTCGCAACAGAAATATGAGTGTTTGAACGTTGTTTTTTTTTTATTGGTGGAACGGCGAACTAAAGGATAGAACTGAATGTTTGTAAATTTGCTTAATTAGGAGAAATTGAAAGAAACCAGCGAACAATAGAGACTTACATGTTTTTGAATATGGCCGGTCCTTCAACTCTGTTTGCCACCCATCATCAATATCTTTTGGCAACAGAGTTTGAAGAACTTCAACTAAAGAAGTTCAAGATATTTTTTTTCTGGTCCTCTGCATTTTCTGTGTGTGTGCGTGCGCGCGTGTGTGTGTGGCATTTTGTAGGTTTTTTTATGAAAGGACAGGGATTAGTTTCTGTATGAAAATGACATTAGAAGTGGAATGAGACCAGTTTATGTCTCTCTGTCTTGGACTCGTTTCACAAAGCAGTCCCATCGCAAAAGAAGCCTGGTTACTAATGGATACTGTAGTGGAGAGATATGACGTCATGGCAACTGCGATTGATTGCATTTTGCAAAGGCTTCGTGAAACGGCTCCCCTGGTAGTTAGGTGTGCTTTGATCTGTTTACATCCAGCGGACTGTGTGCAAAGTGTCCCCTATTAGCTGTTTATTATATTAGTTGAACATTTCTACCTTCAACAAATTATTCAATTGTGTTTAAAATACTCTTAAAGAACCGTTTAAGGCCTTCGCCGAATGATATGGCTGAACGAACGTTATAAGGAAGGTGTTGTGAGTCAAAACATTAACATTACCGCAAATGGCAAATGGAATTGCTGCCTCATATGAGTCCATTTGAATTCTGTCTGACACACAGAGGTGCACATAACATACCCGGTACGTAGAATCCGTTATTATGTTTTAGGCCGAGACGTTGATATCCACAAAAGGCTAAATGGGTCTACAGACTGCGCCAGCTGGTTGTTAAACAAAAGTAGACACCCGCGGTTGAGGCATAGTGGAGTGTGGTCAAGACACAACGTTCTTTAAATTGACGAAGCATAATCGTCAGTATTAAGGGATACAGCCAGACGTGACAAGTTAATCAGTCACTCACATCAAGCCCTGATTACTGGGATAAAGAACAAAAAGTAGAACAATGCCATTTTCTCGGAAGTATATTTGTGGTTTCAACTTGTCACAATCATAGGAAGGCGCTGATACAATGGAGATGAAGATCTCGCGGAGGCAGCGTCGCTGGAAACTCATTCGCCAATCAAGAAGGAAGGCGATTTGTTTAACGATCGTCATGAGTCAAATTTACTACTTCATTGACCCGTCCGTTTGTTATCTTGCCGGAAGATTATGAGCTGCCGTTTATGACAACATTGTGAACATGCTAGAAATAAAGCTACTCGTGATATTTTTCTAGGTTTAAAAATATAAATTATTCCTAAAAATATTTTTCAGAATCTTTGTTAAGAAAAAAACAACACATAATCTGAGCGACTGTCACGGGTCGTTTCCGATATAACATATTTTTTTCTCGGCTAGAATTTTTTTCCTTCAGAAGTTTACCACTCTTATTCAAAGAAAGAGTATATAGTATTATATATTAAACTATTGAATATAATAAATAAAGCCCCGTCGTTGAAATGCGTCGACAGGAAGTGAGTTATGTTACAGTTAGGCCTAACGATCTAGTTTCATACTATACTGGCCGGGCTGTAATACCTCGTTTCTAAATAGTGTAGCTTCATTAAGCATCAAATTTGCAACTAAAGTTTTTATATATGAATCCCAAGGCACA
The DNA here is from genome assembly GCA_963971465.1 of Lepidochitona cinerea. Classification (NCBI taxonomy): domain Eukaryota; kingdom Metazoa; phylum Mollusca; class Polyplacophora; order Chitonida; family Tonicellidae; genus Lepidochitona; species Lepidochitona cinerea. Next base: position 2,155,183 of record OZ020560.1, read on the forward strand.
TTGCTATGAAATATAGGGAGGGTCTGATTTTAAAATTTGCCACTGGTGGAAGTAATCGCCACGGAGGTAATGGTGTTACCTGTGAAGTCCGTTATGAATTTTTTACAATAACCCACCTCGTTCAAAATATGATTCACACGGCAATCAGATTCGACAAAATCAAAACAGATGTTGCAGAGTTAATATCAGATAATTTTTAGTACAAGTGCAAATTTAAAAGCACGCCTTAATCGTCTGAAAGATAATTCGTTGCACATGATTTGAAGCACATTTAAAGGGGTTGTCTTCAAAGTCCTAGTACATTTCATAATGACCATATCTTTGGGTTTTGACCATGTTAAATATTTATCAAACACCATCCTTAGATATTTGAACTGATTGCATGTTTTTAATGTAGGAACCATCTAAATAAATAGAGGATATTGAACAATTGTGATTGAATATTCGCGTCTCATGGGCTATTCTCCGTCTTTCACTCGAAAAAATATAAATGCTATTCAAACAGAACTGTACAATATTCTGTTTAGTATTTATACTATCATGTTTTAGGCTGAAGATTGTTTATTAAGTAAAAATTTATCAATTATAAAAAAGAAAATATGAACAAACTTATGACGGATTAGGTTTTCAGCAAACGTAGGAATATATATCGTTGACCAATGAAACAACAGCATGTCTGTTCTTCTCACGTGACTGCCAACTGACAGATTTGTGGTCATTTGTAGTCCCTGACCTGAACTGTTTTGCGATATTTCATGAAAAAGAAATTAAATCGATCTCCATGGATTTTAACTCTGCAGTGCCCCCGTCACCAGGATAAAAAGTGATCAATGAAATTACTTGTCATTGTTTTACCGCGTCATTGAATGGCAACTACAGTTATTCGTTACACGCAGTGGTCCGATTCTCCGAAGCCATGATACAGGTCACACAACGCTGCCAACAAACGATCGATAATGAAGTTTTGTTTAATCGCTTTGAATTAAAGTGGTAGGCCGATCCTCTATTGAATCAATCTAGTGTTTTGGGTAGTAAATTATTTATCTTAATGCAAAAATGACTGAAATGGCTTCATATTCCTATCGAAATCCTATGTACTGTTGTTGTTGTACAGCAGACGTCCATACACAAGAAAGAAGTAGGTCCGACGACGTCATCGGCTTCGTCGCGTGCAACAAATAACAAAAGTGTTATTGCACTGCAGTGAATTATAACATTTCTGAGTGAAGGAAATCCCTAGTTTTCACTTATGTATAAATAATAAAGGGTTTTTTGTAACTGTACATGACGTCTGGTAAACGATACCAGTTGGTTATTAAGCATTAATAATATCTATGAATTGTATATTACATTTGTTTATTATGTCATTTCAGCTGACTTAATGACAGGCTACATAAATATAAATTAGGTTTACAAATAATAATTTCAGCAAATCCTTGAATGTTAGGAATTGATATACTTGTTATTAAATCAACAAAGGTTTTTGGTAAAAGATCAAAGGCTTTGTTGTTTGAATTAAATCTACAATTGATTAATTATTGCAAATGTAGTCAGACCTTCAAGGCGATGCATACATTAAATTTCATTTATAATAGAAGATTCTGTTTTTTCCTGTATTTGTTTCAGTTCGTGAACAAATGTTAAAGTGGCATGAGCTGCCAAAATTCACACTTTTTTCATAATTTCTGATCGTCATGACAGTTAAAGGTTTTGGAGGCCATCGAAAAACTAAATGATTGGCGTTGGAATTAGGAAAATCCATACAATATGTGGCCTGTACGAACCAAAAACGTGTTCGAAAAGTAAACAATTTTTAAATAACCGGGACGACCATTCATTCATTCTAAGCCAAAGTTAGTTCAAAACAATACTTTATCGTACATTTTCGAGACTAGAAGCACTAAAAAGCTTCTGTATTATACGTCTTGAGAAAAATAGCCAATAATTTCAACATTCTGTTTTAACGTCAAAATATCAATATTTTTGGCAGCTTATGCCTCTTTAATATTTAAACTTTTATTAAAGTACAATTGTTCTTGCTGTTTTATGTGTCAAAAGGTGAAGGTCACGAACAAAAGTAGTCCGGTAGCTACATTCCAAATGTGCACGAGTGGGCAATACGGAAACGGAAAATACGTTAATATTGCTTCCACTGTATCATATTGTGACATCATTTTTATATAGGAAGCAGTTTATCTTTGGATTGATAACTAATGACAAATCGTTATGGCGATAGTGAATAATGTGGGAGAAATAACCGATAAAACTGACCGTGACAAAGACGTGCCTATACGTACCGGGAAAGAAAGTTCTTAACCCATCCAAACACCCAGCCCCCGATAGCAATATTTCTCATTTTAAGTAGCATCCGAAAGCATATTATACGCCTTTTCAATGTCAAGGAACACCGCTAAATTACAGTCTTTACGAGATTGACGTTTCTAGTGTAACAACATGTTCACTGGTACTCCTGTGTTTTCTAAATCCACCCTGTACATATGAGAGTATGTCATTTGTATAAGGTACCAGATGTGCCTCTGCCGCTGTTTTTGTATGTATTCCAGATCATAATTACTAGTGCTAGAAACATATTTTACAACAATATGAGCTCCAATGATCGTTTTGTGGCTTTTTAAAAATTCTTTGATCATTTGTCTTCGCTTTCTTGTAAGTCATTATGTCTGTATAGAGGCACGGTCTTTCCGATCTGTTTCAGCTTTCTTGTAAGTCATTATGTCTGTATAGAGGCACGGTCTTTCCGATCTGTTTCAGCTTTCTTGTAAGTCATTATGTCTGTATAGAGGCACGGTCTTTCCGATCTGTTTCAGCTTTCTTGTAAGTCATTATGTCTGTATAGAGGCACGGTCTTTCCGATCTGTTTCAGCTTTCTTGTAAGTCATTATGTCTGTATAGAGGCACGGTCTTTCCGATCTGTTTCAGCTTTCTTGTAAGTCATTATGTCTGTATAGAGGCACGGTCTTTCCGATCTGTTTCAGCTTTCTTGTAAGTCATTATGTCTGTATAGAGGCACGGTCTTTCCGATCTGTTTCAGCTTTCTTGTAAGTCATTATGTCTGTATAGAGGCACGGTCTTTCCGATCTGTTTCAGCTTTCTTGTAAGTCATTATGTCTGTATAGAGGCACGGTCTTTCCGATCTGTTTCAGCTTTCTTGTAAGTCATTATGTCTGTATAGAGGCACGGTCTTTCCGATCTGTTTCAGCTTTCTTGTAAGTCATAATGTCTGTATAGAGGCACGGTCTTTCCGATCTGTTTCAGCTTTCTTGTAAGTCATTATGTCTGTATAGAGGCACGGTCTTTCCGATCTGTTTCAGCTTTCTTGTAAGTCATTATGTCTGTATAGAGGCACGGTCTTTCCGATCTGTTTCAGCTTTCTTGTAAGTCATTATGTCTGTATAGAGGCACGGTCTTTCCGATCTGTTTCAGCTTTCTTGTAAGTCATTATGTCTGTATAGAGGCACGGTCTTTCCGATCTGTTTCAGCTTTCTTGTAAGTCATTATGTCTGTATAGAGGCACGGTCTTTCCGATCTGTTTCAGCTTTCTTGTAAGTCATTATGTCTGTATAGAGGCACGGTCTTTCCGATCTGTTTCAGCTTTCTTGTAAGTCATTATGTCTGTATAGAGGCACGGTCTTTCCGATCTGTTTCAGCTTTCTTGTAAGTCATTATGTCTGTATAGAGGCACGGTCTTTCCGATCTGTTTCAGCTTTCTTGTAAGTCATTATGTCTGTATAGAGGCACGGTCTTTCCGATCTGTTTCAGCTTTCTTGTAAGTCATTATGTCTGTATAGAGGCACGGTCTTTCCGATCTGTTTCAGCTTTCTTGTAAGTCATTATGTCTGTATAGAGGCACGGTCTTTCCGATCTGTTTCAGCTTTCTTGTAAGTCATTATGTCTGTATAGAGGCACGGTCTTTCCGATCTGTTTCAGCTTTCTTGTAAGTCATTATGTCTGTATAGAGGCACGGTCTTTCCGATCTGTTTCAGCTTTCTTGTAAGTCATTATGTCTGTATAGAGGCACGGTCTTTCCGATCTGTTTCAGCTTTCTTGTAAGTCATTATGTCTGTATAGAGGCACGGTCTTTCCGATCTGTTTCAGCTTTCTTGTAAGTCATTATGTCTGTATAGAGGCACGGTCTTTCCGATCTGTTTCAGCTTTCTTGTAAGTCATTATGTCTGTATAGAGGCACGGTCTTTCCGATCTGTTTCAGCTTTCTTGCATTTCTCAGCATTCACTATATTCCATTATGGTACAGGCGCTTTGTTTTCAATATGAGACATGAGTTTCGGCAACCCGACAACGAAGCTATGGATCGTAAAGTAGGTGAACATCATTACGTATAGTAAGATTTTTTTCTTTTCTTATTTGTTTGTTATTGTATATCGTTTGTGTTTCCTGTAAAAGTCGACAGATCTATCTCGATCTCTATTGCCTGTTCGCCTATTGTTTGTTCGCCGGCTGAACCCGACGACTGTTTACATTTGTATTGCTGAATCAAGGAACTTTCTCGACCTTTGAATATGTACAATCTCTATTTATTATATTATGTTTTAGAACTGTCAGCTCTTAGCTTGTAAAAGTAAGTCATTTGATACATGATTTCCTTTCAATGTTTGTATACTATTACCTTGTAAATATGTTGCTCTGTTTTTTGTTAGTATAAAATACAAATCAAAATTTGTACATATCAATCTGCTGGTCTTTTTGTTACTTCTTTAATTATTATTTTCTCGCGTAACAAAATAGGGTGCTTTATCCGAAATATTTCGTGATTCATTGAACGAGATTGTGCTCGGGGAAATTCGAAAATATATTCAACTCCCCGTTTAATTTTTAATATTTGTACTGTCAGCAGATTGTATACATCATAGGTGGATCCAGGGAGGGGGGGGGGGTCATGACCCCCCCCCCCCCCCCTTTTTCTGAGCGAAAAAAAAAAAAGAGAAAAAAAAGAAGAAGAGAGGAAAAACAGGTAGGGAGAGGAGAAAGGAATTAACACAGATCAAAACGTACCATTATATATGCAATCTAATGCAAGGTCTGCCAGTTCCATGTCATCTTTAGTTTGACGGTAACCACTAACCACGGTAACTATGGTGATATGTTTCTTTTTTAATATTTTGCACATCATAGTCAATGTTGTAATGTTAAGCAACGTGTTTCATGGTTCTAGCAACGAACAAGCTGAATTTTGAAAAATGCAATTTCTGGATGTAAAGGAATATGACACTCAAGAATAGAGAACAAAAATATATACAACGTTTGTTTAGACAAATCTTCGGCCACGAAGAGCCTTAGAGCTTCATTAAATATGGCGGATCGTCGATGATTTATATACAAGATTTCTCTGAGAAAGTGTCTTCAGTACTGCAACTGTTACTTTCAAGAAAGTATAACGAAAGTCATGGACAGTGTTTTGCTTGATGATTTTAAGAGCCTAGGTGGCCCGTGGACCCACGCCTGTATATAGGCCTACTGGGTTTCGGTAGTCTGCCACGGACCCTTTTATGCAGCACAAGTATGTAGTTTTCCCAGATAATTGCACAAATCAATACCGCGGGTCGTTCTCCTGCTTGTCTTATTTTGTTATTTTTAAGAAATAGGGAAAGCAAAATCCAGAAATTATTTGCTTGCAGAACAGCCTTAGAACGTTTCTCACGCAATCTGGAACCCCTGAGTTTCCGGGCCAAAGAATCCCCCCCCCCCGACCCTCACCTGAAGCGTTGGAATAGTGATCCCCTCCCCTATGCTTCAAAAACGTTACAAGGCTTCACCTATAACTTAGGAACATAATGATTTTACTGTTATTTTTTAAGAATTTAGGAAAGCCAAATCCGGAAATTATTAGCATGTTTAGTTGCAGAACACCATCAGAATGTGTTAGGCCCTTGTACTTGTGTACGAGGAAAGGGGAATAACTATATCAAAAGGGAAAACTAAAGTAAAAGTAATTTGTTACCTCCCCTTAACCATGTCTGCTAGCATTACCATATTTTGTCTTATCGTTTCCCAGATATTTTTTGGAGTCTTTGCTTAAATTTAATTGTTATGTCATTTGAAGCAAAGTAAATCATATTTGTAGTGCTTTGATACATTTCCTGAAATTTAATATTCGATTTGGTACCTTGTGTAAGAGAGCTATTTTGAGATACATGACGTCACTTCCTCCTCGCTCGCCGACTCGGCTGGGTTGTGCTGTCATATTCAGTTTCAGACCAAATACATCTTTTTATATATATTTTCAGTTTGTCTTCGGCTTCATTGAATACGCCCAAATTACCCTCCACCCCCGGGTAACATTTCTGGTGACCCCGACGTGATGAAGCCTGGCTCCAGACATTAAGTCAAGATGTAGATGCCTTTACTGAACACACAGGAGTCCATGCCTTTACTGAGCACTTAGATGTCAATGCCTTTACTGAGCACATAGATGTCATGCCTTCACTGATCACAAAGATGTACATGCCTTTACTGAGCACATACCTTAGCTGAGCATATGATAGATGTTAATGCCTTTACTGAGCACTTAGATGTCATGCCTTTACTGAGCACTTAGATGTCATGCCTTACTGAGCACTAAGACGTCCATGCCTTTACTGAGCACCATAGATGTACATGCCTTTACTGAGCACATACCTTAGCTGAGCATATGATAGATGTTAATGCCTTTACTGAGCACTTAGATGTCATGCCTTTACTGAGCACTTAGATGTCATGCCTTACTGAGCACTTAGATGTCCATGCCTTACTGAGCACTTAGATGTCCATGCCTTTACGGAGCACTTAGATGTCCATGCCTTACTGAACACTTAGATGTCCATGCCTTACTGGGCACTTAGATGTCCATGCCTTACTGAGCACTTAGATGTCCATGCCTTACTGAGCACTTAGATGTCCATGCCTTACTGAACACTTAGATGTCCATGCCTTACTGAGCACTTAGATGTCCATGCCTTACTGAGCACTTAGATGCCCATGCCTTACTGAGCACTTAGATGTCCATGCCTTACTGAGCACTTAGATGTCCATGCCTTTACTGAGCACATACCTCAGCAGAGCCTATCAAGCAAGATTGCAGATATCCTTTGCTTTCAATTGATTTTCTTTTTTTTCATTTTCACATAGATGATTGTATTAAAGAAAAAACGTTTAATTCTAGATTTAACCATTTTAGCAAGAAGCAGAAATAGTTAGCCTGTTCAAGTTAACGATAGATATAGGAGCGAGCATATGATACTGATAATGGCTTTACGTGAGGATTTTTGAAACTGGTTGAATTTCTATTTTTAATATTTTGCCACTCGAATTGTTTTGATTTGATTTAAACTGTCATTTTATGAACTTGAAATTTTGTCATGGAAGAACTACAATGTAAGGTCTTGAGTGGTCTTTATGCACTATCACCTCAGCAATTGAAGAGAGTAAGTGAAGTTTTGGGAATTACAATCACAAATGAGTCAATATTACAAATAATAAAACTTATAGAAGACCATCTGGCGATCGAAGAAGAGAAGAATGAGGATTTGTCAGATGTTTACTCAAAGTTGCATGATTTACTTACCTCTTTACATCTCCGCCATGACACAAGGGAGATAACAACAACCTTTAACGAAGTTACCGCTCAGAATCTCTCGCAGTGGAAAAAGGAATTCAAATTAAATGGACAGATAGGAACAAGTGGCCAAAAGGACAGGTTGACCTACATTAGTATCTCAAGACAACTCGACCAGGGTGCAAAGAAAGGATACTCTGATAATGAAATATTAGAAGGGGTTATTAGAGCTCTACCCATTGGAACAAGCGTTAGAAACTACTTAGAACAGAATGATGGCCTAAACATAGAGGATTTGAAAGAAACATTGAAACACTATTATCAGGATAAATCAGCATCAGATTATTATACAGAACTTAACCAATTAACACAGTTACCTAAAGAAAATTCACAAGATTTCTTAATGCGAGCCTTAGACTTGAAACACAAACTAAACCGTGCAAGTGCTGAATTTGGGGCTGAAATTTCTTATAGCCCAGAACTGATTCAAAGAATATTCTAAAAATCCCTCCGATCAGGCCTTAATGACAAATCAGTTAGAGATGAACTCAAGCCACTGTTAAAAGACCCACATATCAACGATCTAAAATTAATAAAAGAAATGAGTCAAATAACGTCACAGGAAACTGAAAGGTTAGATAGGATACGCACGTTACAGCCAAGAGTCCATGAGGTAGTTTCAGAAGAGAAACCGGATAACATTGATAACGACAAACACACGAAAACATCCAAGATAAACCCTTTTGAATCTCTGGAAACCCAAGTTAAGAATTTACAGGTACAAGTGTCAGAGTTACCCACAAAACTGCAATATCAAGAGCCAAAGAATCAATATAACGGGAAAAGCAAGAAAGACCGATGATCGACCTTATGGATGCCCTTTATGTCGAAACACGCCAAAAGCAAGAGAGTGTGCACACTGTTTCCGCTGTGGGAGCAGCGAACACTATCTGGCAGGATGTAGGAAAAGTAAACAGAAGTCGTTTAATACAAGTATGAAGTCGGGAAACAACCATCAGTTATAATGAAGGGACCCACTGTGACTGAAAGGGATTGGTCCCAACAAAGGCCAACAACTACTGGAAAAGTGAACAGCGTTACCGGTAATGACTTTTTCACCCGACCCTTAAGCCAGCAACAGGAAATGAAGATAACAAAGCTAGTAGGAGAGAAATGTTTGATTTCTTGTAAGCTGGACGAAGTAGAAACCAAAGCATTATGGGATACCGGATCACAGGTTTGTCTTATTGATCGACAGTGGGTAAACAGAAACAAAAAGGATTTAAGGCCCATTTCTGAACTCACAGGTGAACCACTGGAATTAACAGCCGCCAATGGAACCAGCATACCGTTCATAGGTTGGGTAGCCCTGGCGTTTGCACTTCCACATCATGATCAAGAAGAATCTGCACGGGTAGGAGCACCATTCCTGGTAGTTGAAGATGAAGAATTGAAGCGGCCAATAATTGGGTATAACCTGATCCAAGAGTATATTTCTATGACAGAAAAGATGGACCCTACATCTTAAACAACAACAGATTATATTAGGCAAGCCTTTCAGACAGTAAACAAGAGTAAAACTAAATCCTTGATTAATTTCATCCAGACATTAAATATGGACTCGTTTGGGGAAATTAAAAATGGCCGAAAACCGGTAGTGATACCTCAACAAAGTCAGGTGAACATCAAATGTTTTGTGAGGATTGGAAAGGAAGCTGAGGGAATGTCAGCCTTGTTTCAACCAACACCTAACTTACCAGAAGGACTGCAAGTACCTGAAATGCTAATCAACTTACCGAGATCGACTAGAAGAATAACAGTGCAGATTGTGAACAGTACTAAGCATGCAATCGAACTACCACGTCGACTCCCTTTGGGGAATTTAGAACCCGTTCGAGCGATTTTCCCCCTGTGTTCGAAAGAAAAAGACATCAATGTTACGAAGACCCGAGTAAATAACATCGAGACAAAAGATGATTGGGAACCCCCCATAAATTTGAGTGGGAGTAGACTTAATTCGTCACAAGAGGCAGCCGTTAGACAACTTTTGAGAGAAGAGTCAGACGCATTCGCAAAACACGATGATGATGTTGGATGCGCCCCCGAGTTAATAATGGACATCAAGCTTACAGACAAGGTACCAGTTCAGAAAAGTTATGTCTCGATCCCACGACCACTTTACAAAGAAGTTAAAGAGTACCTATGCGATCTCATTCGACGCAGTTGGATTACAAAGTCAACGTCGAATTACTCATCGCCAATAGTTTGTGTTCGCAAGAAAGATGGTGGACTTCGCCTATGTATAGACTTTCGGCAGCTGAATCTGAAAACCATCCGTGATCGTCATCCATTACCGAAGGTACAAGACATCCTTGACAGCCTCCAAGGGAACCAATGGTTTAGCCTATTAGACCAAGGAAAGGCATACCACCAGGGATTTATGGAGGAAACCAGCAGACCACTCACAGCTTTTATTACTCCTTGGGGCCTGTATGAATGGACACGTATACCTTTTGGTCTCACAAACGCTCCCGCCTGCTTCCAAAATTTCATGAACCAATGCCTCGCGGATCTACGAGATAATACCTGCATGCCGTATATAGATGACGTCCTCATATACAGTCCATCCTTTGATAAACACCTTGAAGACATCAGAGCCGTTTTACATAGATTAAAAGCAAAAGGAATCAAGGTAAAGCCAAAGAAATGTGAGATTTTTAGAAGAAAGGTACGTTACCTTGGGAGTATTGTATCAAAAGATGGTTACAGAGTTGATCCGAAGGAGAAAGAGGCAGTGTCAAAACTTAGAGACAAACAGCCCGAAACAGTTGGTGAGCTAAGGAAACTCATGGGGCTACTCAGCTATTACAGGAGATACATACCAAGCTTCTCTTCTAAAGCAGCAGTCCTCTATGATCTTTTGAAAGTGCCTGGTCCTCCTTCAGAAGCTACAAGAAAGAAATCGAAAAAAGTCAAATAAGAATCAAAGATCTTCATCAGACAGAATTAGCTGGGATCAACGACACCAAGACGCATTAGAGAAGTTATTGGACTTACTTTGTAGCTCAGGCATCATGGCCTATCCGGACTTTGATCAGCCGTATGTACACCACACAGATGCCAGCAATGACGGTCTAGGGGCCGTTTTATACCAACGACAGGATGGAGGGATGAGAGTAATAGCGTATGGATCGAGATCTCTGTCACCAGCTGAGAAGCGGTATCATTTACATTCTGGAAAACTTGAATTTCTAGCCCTGAAGTGGTCAATATGCGAACGTTTTAGAGACTACTTGTTCCACGCTCCATCATTTGTAGTATACACGGACAACACTCCGCTAACATATATACTCACGACAGCCCGCTTAGACGCCACTCGTCACCGTTGGGTCGCTGAGCTCGCAGACTTTAATTTCACAATAAAGTATCGTCCAGGAAAAAAGAATGGAGATGTCGATGCTCTTTCTCGGGTCCCTCTTCCAATTGAAGATCTTATGCAAGAATGCACAATGGAACTCTCGCCAGACATGATCGTCAGTATAACCAATTCGGTAGAAGCCCAAGGAGATGGACTCCTACTCATATCTGCACCTCTATCCATGGAACTTGACAACCCGACCACAGTAGGCCAAATTAACGCCACAGACATCGTTTCTCCATCTGAACTCCTGAAAGCTCAAGAAAATGACAATGAAATAGCACCAATTTTGAAGTCAAAACAGCAAGGGAGGAGACCAAGATCCGGCACACTCAAAGGTAGATCCTTCCAACTAGCAAGAGAATGGTCAAAATTAATTCTGAATGAAGACGGAGTATTATGCAGAAACATCAAGTCATCAGAAAATGAATGCAAAGTCCAGATAGTCCTACCACAAATTTTCCATGATCGAATCCTCAAAGAGTTACACGACGATAAGGGACACCTCGGTATCGAGAGAGTACAAGATTTGATTCGCTCGAGGTTTTATTGGCCGAAGATGGGATTCGATGTGGAACACTACATCAGGAACCGTTGCAACTGTATCCGGAGCAAGAAACCAAACCAACGTAAAAGAGCACCAATGTCTAGTATCAAAACTACGGCTCCGTTTGAGCTCATTTCAGTAGATTTTCTTCATCTTGAGAAATGCTCCGGCGGTTATGAGTATATCCTCGTCATAATAGACCATTTCACAAGATTTGCTCAAGCATATGCCACAACCAATAATTCTGCCAAAACTGCAGCAGAAAAGATATATAACGAATTCATCCTACGTTATGGATTCCCAGCCCGGATACATCATGATCAAGGCGGGGAGTTTGAAAACGAACTCTTCAGGGAACTTGAACGGTACAGCCAGGTGATTCACTCCCGCACGACTCCATATCATCCAGAAGGGAATGGCCAGACCGAAAGGTTCAATAGAACCTTGTTGGGAATGTTGAGAACACTTGGAATTAAAGAGAAACATGATTGGAAGAGACATCTTAACAAAGTTATACACTCCTACAACTGCACAAGACATGAGGTGACAGGATTCTCCCCATTTCTCCTCATGCACGGACGTCCACCGAGACTACCAATAGATTTAGCCTTTGGACTTAGAAAGGAACAAGATTCAGTTAGTCACTCTCAGTATGCCAAACAATGGAAGGAAAGGATGAGACAAGCTTACGACCTAGTAGTCAAACGTGGATCAGAGGCTTCAACCAAGTCAAAGCAAAGATATAATAAGAGAGCAAATACTTCTGTTCTTTCTCCAGGAGATAGGGTTTTAATCAGGAACTTAGGAGAACGTGGAGGCCCTGGAAAGCTCAGGAATTATTGGGAAGATAAAATACACGTTATCGTCAAAAGATGTGGCACCGACAGTCCAGTATATGTACTTAGCCCAGAGAGTGGAGAAGGCCGTCAAAGAACCCTACATAGGAACCTCCTCCTGCCATGCGACTACCTTGAAAAGAACAGCTCTTAGCCTATGGACGAACCTGTCAAGAAGAAACGCAGAAAACCAAAACCGAATGCTCAACGTGGACAACAGGAAACGGCAAGTCAAGAGTCTGCAAGTGAAGATGATTGGATAATGCATCAACACGTACCTGACCAACACCTATCCCAGCAGTACTTACCTCTGCAAAGCCTTCGTCCAGAAGCGGATGTTTTCATCCCTGCACCTCTGTCCTCTTTAGAAAGAGAGACCTGTCCGCCTGCCATCAATCCAAGTTATCCATCTTCTCCAGACCAATTAAGATATGTCCCTCAGGAAAGTCCAGATCATGGAATTGATTTCCGTTCAACAAGACCAGTCCGTCAAAGAAGAGCTCCTGTTCGCTTCACTTATGATGAGTCGGGAAATGTCACAACCTATGCCATACAAGACCAGTCGATATTCCCTTCTACAAGTTATCTTCCAAACTTCCAAATACCAACCACCTATCAATTTTATCCAAACGCTGTTGAGTGCTTCGTATAAAGACCAAATCAGACCAATTAGCATTTTTTTTTTTTAGATAAGACCGATTTTTAGATATATCATATTAAATGATCTTTTTTATAACCTCTCCTGATGTAATTTCCTATGTCGAGACGACATTTTTTTAGTGGGGGAGTGTGTTAGGCCCTTGTACTTGTGTACGAGGAAAGGGGAATAACTAAATCAAAAGGGAAAACTAAAGTAAAAGTAATTTGTTACCTCCCCTTAACCATGTCTGCTAGCATTACCATATTTTGTCTTATCGTTTCCCAGATATTTTTTGGAGTCTTTGCTTAAATTTAATTGTTATGTCATTTGAAGCAAAGTAAATCATATTTGTAGTGCTTTGATACATTTCCTGAAATTTAATATTCGATGCAGTGCTGTATTTGGTACCTTGTGTAAGTGAGCTATTTTGAGATACATGACGTCACTTCCTCCTCGCTCGCCGACTCGGCTGGGTTGTGCTGTCATATTCAGTTTCAGACCAAATACATATTTTTATACATATTTTCAGGTAATGTTGTTCTTGAAACTTTAACATACGTTTTGTTAATATGTTCTAATGCACTGTCAATTGTTATTTAGATCGGATGGTTAGGAATACTTTAGTTATTTTACTGATGACGTTGGATTTTCGCTTAAATGCTAGTCAGCCATTTTGTGTAAATAAGTTTGTTGTGTACGAAATATGAATATGCGTTACATCGTAGTTTTAGGATCTCGTAGCCTAGTAAACGCAAGACGTTAGCCTCTTAATTAGTTTATTGGATATAAGCCAACGTTTCAGACGCTAATATATTCTTAAACTTACATTTTGTTATAAAGAGCAGGAATCGTTTTATAACGGATCTATGGAAGCCGAGCTAGACCATGTTGTCGAAAGATAAATGACTTATGAGTCACGTAATTACTATTCTACCCTCTATAAGAGTATAAGAATAGCTAGATGAGCAATAGATTACTAAATTAGATTACTATAATACATATTCACTATGTACGGAAGCCTAGATAAAACATAATAATATTCATTATTGTTTAATGCTTCTGAATGGGTACACGTAACACAAGCTGCAGATTGTTTACACGTGATTTAAGTAACTATATCGAAGATTACTTGGGTAAGAAAACGGAGTTAGATACGATTCGAATTATTACAAGGGTTTCGCAAATGATAATTCAGTCATGTAATAATGTCGAATGTTAGTATAAGTCATAGATTTGGAGTCTTAGTATTTTATTGAGCTAATTAGACCAGTAGTAAATGAACAAATATCATGTATAATGTTAACTAAGTTCAGTTTGAGATACATGACGCGACTTCCTCCTCGCTCGCCGACTCGGCTGGGTTGTGCTGTCATATTCAGTTTCAGACCAAATACATCTTTTTATATATATTTTCAGTTTGTCTTCGGCTTCATTCAATACGCTCAAATTACCCTCCACCCCCGGGTAACAAATGCTTCTCAGGCAATCTAGATTCCCCTGCGCTTCCGGGGCCTAGGCAGCCCTTGGACCCTCGCCTAATGCGTTGGAATAGTCACCGGGTCACCCCCTTCTCCATGCTTTAAAGTGTCACAATGCTTCACTTATAACTGGGGAACCTAACGACTTTACTGTTATTTTTTAAGAATTAAAGAAAGCAAAATCCGGAAATTATTAGCATTTTAGTTGCAGAACACCCTCAGAACGCCTCTCGGGCAATCAAGAACTCCAGAGTTTCCAGGGTCTAGTCTGCCCTAAACCCTCGTTTAATGCCGCTTTTAAATTTGTTATGTTTCTGTAATGGGACGGCCTGGGACCCCCTCTTCGTAAAAAGCTGGATCAGCCACATGCCTAACGATTTTATGCAAACGCCCGTTCAGGATATTTTTTATTCTTTAAAGCCCCACTTGTCGCCGAACGATTTTTTTTTGTTAGGCGAATATTTAAGGTTAAGCTTAAAAAACTCTCGCAAACAAATATTGCTCCAAATTTAGTTAAGATCGAAGCGTTTGACGAAAGTGCATTATATGAATATTTACCTGATTCAGACAAATCACGGCTAGTACAACAAGAACAATTTAATAAAGACAAAGAAATAAAAATGCAGAAATTACTAAATTAAAGAGAAAAATTAGGAAAAAGAAAAATTAGAAAAAGAAAGCAGAGAAAAAGAACGAGAAAAACAAATGAGGGGAAAACGACTGGAAAAAGGACGTGATTTTAGAGAGAGAAAACTACAAATAAAACAGAGGCAAATTGAGAATGATAGGGAAATGGGCGAAAATGGGAATTGAAAGAAAATGGAAACTAGACATTCAGAAGTTAAACAAAGGTCGGAAAAGGGTTGTAAATTTGATTTAGCCCATAATATTAGATTGGTTGCACCATTCCGATTGATTGTTTGGTGTTTTACGCCGCGCTCAAGATTATTTCACTTCTATGGCGGCGTTGCCAGTTTCAGTGTAGGAGGAAACCGGGTTCCATGCCCGGAGGAAACTGTTGAAAAATATTTTCTATCATTTGAAAAAGTACCGTAACAAATGATATGAGTAAAACTAGTGTAGTCCTATCTAATGAAAATAGTCCTGATAACAACTACTGTATGCTGACTTAGAGGACACGTTTTTGGCTTTGTTTATAGTCAATTCATTTTGTGATTTTAGTATTGATTGTTTATTTGGAAAGCTAAAATGCTTGTCTAACAATCTTTTAGTGATTGAAAAATCAGAAGATAATTGTATTTCCAATCCGTTGATGTCGATACTGGTCATAGGGCTTCACTCTGAAACTTCGGGCGTGTCAAAGCCGACCGGTAGCGAGCGAAGATAGCCGAAGGGAGTTCCGAGTGCATAGGGCTTACCAACACACGCTACCAAATGGCCTGTTAAGGCCCAATTTGACCGACAGTCACCAATATGTCCGACGTGTCCAACACTCCAGATATGTCCGACAAAAACGGGCCAGATATGTCCGACAGTCCAGATATGTCCGACAATAGCTGGCCAGATGTGTCCGACAGTCCAGATATGTCCGACAATAACTGGCCAGATATGTTCGACAGTCCAGATATGTCCGACAAAGACTGGCCAGATGTGTCCGATAGTCCAGATATGTCCGACAAAGACTGGCCAGATGTGTCCGACAGTCCAGATATGTCCGACAAAAACTGGCCAGATGTGTCCGACAGTCTAGATATGTCAGACAAAAAGTGGCCAGAAAAGTCCGACAAAACCTCCTTAAAAATTGCTGTCAGCGCAATTTCAAATACGTTGTATTGTTAATAGTTTATATAGGCTTTACTTGTACTCTACATTTTTATTTAAAATTGGGAAGCCGAAATTTTGTAAATATCTTAGAAAGTCTGCTTCAATAGTTTACTTGTTTACGGTCATTATAAATCCGTAATCCGTTTTTCTGTAGCTTATAAAGTGAAGAATGGCGTAATTGGCTGGATCGTTCTAAAGACTAACCCGGTCCATATAGCTAAATACTTTTGACTTTACTCGAAAGCACACTAAACACACTTTGAAAAACCCTCCCAGTCTCAATTGGAACTTGTGAGGGTGACTACACTGGCGTTGCCTGGAGACGTATATCTCAAAAACCTACATGACCAAACTAATTTCAGTAAGAAACAGCTGAACATTTGATGTTTAAACTTAAGTTTTTCTGGCGACCATTTTTTCCAATATTGAACGTATTGAAGCGTACTAAACGTAGAAGCGTTTTTATAAATTTATTTTCCACTCCTTTAAAATAAAATCAAAATCAATTAAATGTTGAATGCAACTGTTCTCTGGCCGCCGAATCGGTCATACCAGTGTATGTTCCCACGTACAGTTTTGTGTTCCCTGGCCTAAGATTGGTCAGAATACATGTTTCAAACATGTCTATCTGAGAAATAGGACTCTCAAGAAAATATTGTCTTGCCAAGAATTTCTGTTTAAATGAAACACACATCAAACCAAGGATCAAGGTCATTTCATGTTTTATATCTTCACAAAGCGCTACCCTAAAAATAGCTCCACCGACATCCTTGATAAGACTAGTCGATTTAGTGCCCAAATCCATTGTTGTCACTTAGGTTAATTATCAAGCTGTAATTCCATAATTTCAGAAGATCTATGCACTATATCTTTAGATTTTAAGAGCATAAAATGGTAGTGTTGGAAACAAAATGTCCCAGATCGACCGAAGACAAGCATAAAAACACATAAAACAGTAAAAACGACACGAAAGCTACCTTGCAAAGAAACAAAATAACATATATTTTAGGTGAGCTGGAAAATATATGACAAGAAACAACCTGTTCCAATTAGTACAGAGAAAAGCAAAAAGCCCTCTATCCAACCTAGTCTTCCCTCTATTGTATTAAATAATATCAAAGTGATTGATCAATGTAACCACAGGTCAGAACTCTTGTCTAGGGAAGCATTTGCTATCAAAAGAGATAATCCTTTATTAAATCATGGATTCAAAGCCAGTAAGCCCCTCCTGTTGTTTTCTTAAGCACTTTAACTGTATTACTTTAATGACCCCCTATTTTATCACTATATCCACCTTTGACTGTTTTACAACCCATTACCTAATATTAATCCTGCTGCTCAGTTTCAGGTGTTTATTATTACATTAAATCTGCCATATTTATTAGTACATCACCATGTTTTTATTAAAAACCTCCTCTCCTCATGCCACCTATACATAATGTCAGTTTTTGCCTGTCGATTGCCTAATATAAATCTCAAATATTCACTTCATTTAATATTTATTGTAGTAATGAACTATTTGTCCCATTTACATCTATCACTAAGTTTTGACATTTTTCCTGTTCATATATAAACTATGTTTTGTCCTTGTATCTTTACTTCTGATGATGGTTTGATCTAATAAACCGAAATATTGAGTTAAACAGGAAGTCATTCCTCGGGGTGCTTACCTTACTCTATTACGCTAGACTTATCAGTGGGAATTCGAATAGTTCTCTCCCTTTTTTGTATATTGTAGACTTCTTCGAACTTGCAAAAGCGCGTATTCACAAAAAAACAAAATGAAAGATGTTGGAAATTTTAGCTACATCGTAGTGCCGTGAATTAATTATACAACTTTAAACCATTAAGAAAAGCAATACTTTGATTATGGTACAAATACGCCTTGGACTAATCGTCTTTTAATACTTATTATAATGGCAGGTCTAATTTTTAAAAAAGCCCTACAAAATGGTAGGTGCCTATTTTATTGCGCCTGTACGAAAAGGTATCCATACAATTCCAGAAACAGAACACTGCCAAATACATAAGCTTGTGGGTAATAGACACGCATCTTTTCCAAATATCCACGTTTGTAATGGATTAAAAATGTATAAAACACCGACATGATCAAAACACAGGTGCTTCGTTATCAATATTGAATATATAGGTGAAAGTATAAATAATGTTAAAATCCCCGAACATTTCCATCTTATCACCCTGTTAGCTAATGTTGAGCTACTCATTCATCCTAGAAAATGTTCTGCTATTTTACTCATTTTATACTTACATGACGAAGTCTGCTTGATTTATTGTTTGGTGTTTTACGCCACACTCAATATTATTTCACTTATATGGCGGCGTTGTCTGCTTTATTGTGGGAGGAAACCGGTTTCTATGCCCAGGAGAAATCTACGACCTTCCGGTGGCAACTGGTATGGAAGCCGAATACGGACATTTTAGTTCGCGTGCTTGGCGACCCCGCCAGGCTCGCCAAAGCAAATGATTCGCGACTTTCTCTACCCCGCCAAACTCACCAAACACGCCAACCACGCTAATCAACTTTATAAAAAAATAGTATTTTTTTAAAACATTTCATTCTCGCCCCTCACTACCTTTGCTAGGCTGACGGGGGCGAGAAGGTCGCGATTCTATATCATTCGCGACTTTCTCGACCTTGGCGGGGTCGCCAAACACGCCAGGGTCGCGAAACACGCTAATAAAAAGATAGTATTTTTTTACAATCCCGAATCGCGACCTTCTCGACCTTCGCGTGCTTGGCGGGGTCGAGAAGGGCGCGAAGGTCGTGAGGGTCGCGAAGGTCGCGAGGGTCGCGAAGGTCGCCAACCACGCGAAGGTCGCCAATTAGTGAATTGTTGAGTGGACTTGATGTATAGCTTAGCTTAGGCGTGATTGGCGACCTTGGCGACCCTCGCGACCTTTGCGACCCTGGCGTACTTCGCGACCCTCGCGACCTTCGCGACCCTCGCGACCTTCGCCCCCCTCTCGACCCCGCCAAGCACGCGAAGGTCGAGAAGGTTGCGATTCGGGATTGCAAAAAAAATACTATCTTTTTATTAGCGTGTTTCGCGACCCTGGCGTGTTTGGCGACCCCGCCAAGGTCGAGAAAGTCGCGAATGATATAGAATCGCGACCTTCTCGCCCCCGCCAGCCTCGACAAGGTAGCGAAGGACGCAAATGAAATGTTAAAAAAAAATACTATTTTTTTACTAAGTTGATTAGCGTGGTTGGCGTGGTTGGCGAGTTTGGCGGGGTAGAGAAAGTCGCGAATCAATTGCTTTGGCGGGTCTGGCGGGGTCGCGAAGCTCGAGAATAAAATGTCCGTATTCGGCTTCCATAAACTGGTAACCATCCCTCATAAGTCGTTCAAGTGAAAACCTAGTCGGAAAATCTTCCATTTTTTTCTTTGGACTGATTGTGATTCGAACCCGCGACCGATATAACATAATATAAATATATCTTGCCTGTATCTGATTGTCAGTCATATCTGGACGTTTTTGTCGGACATAAATGGCTTTGTCGGACATATCTGCAGAAATTGCATGTATATGTCGGTCAAATCTGGTCTGTCGGTAATATCCGGCCAGTCTTCGTAGGGCATATCTGGACAGTCAGACACATTTGAACAGTCTTTGTCGGACATACCTGGACAGTCGGACATATCTGGCCAGTCTTCGTAGGGCATATCTGGACTGTCGGACATATCTGGCCAGTCTTTGTCGGACATATCTGGACTGTCGGACACATCTGGCCAGCTATTGTCGGACATATCTGGACTGTCGGACATATCTGGCCAGTCTTTGTCGGACATATCTGGACTGTCGGACATATCTGGCCAGTCTTTGTCGGACATATCTGGACTGTCGGACATATCTGGCCAGTCTTTGTCGGACATATCTGGACTGTCGGACATATCTGGCCAGTTTTTGTCGAACATATCTGGACTGTCGGACACATCTGGCCAGTCTTTGTCGGACATATCTGGACTGTCGGGCACGTCGGACACATTGGTGACTGTCGGTCAAATTGGGCCGTAACATGGCCTCTGCACGCAAACATAACTCTACCATTTCCGCTTTCTAAAACTAAAAAAATAATAGTCTTCCACGATAGGCCCACAATTGCAATTACCGTAAATAAATTGGACACTCCATTATTGTTGACGGATACATGTAATTACCTCAGGACGGTAATTTACTTTCGACATCCTTTTACCTTCAGTATTTTCCGATACACAACAATACACAAAATGCCGTTTTTATTGTCTTCAAATCTGGATAATGTAACTCTTTCTCTTCAAAAAGGGTTATGGAACCTTGCAACATAAGAATATTCCACTAGGCCAGGGTCCAGAAGATGATTGATTGATTGATTGTTTGGTGTTTTACGCCGCGCTCAAGATTATTTCACTTATATGGCGGCGTTGCCAGTTTTATTGTGGGAGGAAACCGGGCTATGTGCCCGGAGGAAACCCACGACCTTCCGCTGGTACTCAGGAGATGAAGTGCTCTAGATTACCAGAGAATCGTTCTGAAGGCAATCCTGGAAATAAAATTGTCCATGTTCTTATATATTTATGAACACTAAAACACACGGGTACAGGGAAAATCTTCTTGGCTAAAATAACCCTGGAGACAAGTTTCTAATTGTGTTAAAAAGGGGGGGGGGGGTATGTCATTTAGACCTTTACACCCAATCATAGGCTGTTATAATAAACCAAAACACATGATATTTTATTAGTTTGTCGACACACGATGTTTTTTTGTCCTTTTGTCTCATGGTAATAATTTGTGGTTAGAAGTTACGTTTGTTTTACCTTTACAAGGTATGAATTCTTAAATAAATGACAAATAAAAATGGTAAAGATGGAGCCTTGTAAGATGTTTAAGCGTGGGCGAGGAGATGACTATCCCAACGCAATGGGGGAGGGTCCAGGTGTCCTTGTTGTTCGTTTTCCGTTTGCTTAATCCTAAAAACGCGAAAGCTATTCAGTTAGCATCAAATTTGATTGCATATAAGACAAGGTTTTTTTTTTTACTCACTTGGGCAATTACATGGGGAATCTACAAACTTGTGCTACATAAAAGGGCCTATGATATTCCGGAACCCCATGCAGATGACTAAAACTACTTTCTCATGCAGAGATATCTTTTAGATGATGCGAGCAGCGAGGCCCTTCATGGCCGAAGTTATGTTGAGTGTTAAAGATTAGAAAAATATAATTTTGTTTTTAACGTCCCCACGTATATTCAATAAATGTTGTGTAAAATCTTTCGGATCCGGATTAGCCCAATACAAGAACGTATAGAATACAACTCCACTCTAGTCCTTAAATCAGGGGCAGCATGGTTCTTACGATCTCACTATTGACTATTGGACTGGGTTTTTTTTAACAATATGTTGGGACATGTATATTAGAAAGGATTCCGGGCTATAAAATACAACTGCTGCTGGGAAAAGTTATAAAAAATCTACATGTACCAACTATCTAGTGCATAGAGTTCCGGAAGTTTAGATTTGTAGTGCTTCTACATTTTACCGTGGTGTAGTTCTTCCTATCTTATACATTTACCATGACCTAATTTAAAACAACGTACTAGGCCTACCGTGGTAAATTGTTTGGTAACCCAAGGTTTTGTATTGTGAAGCATATTTTATCAGTTGACATGTTTTCCCGATTGTTGAACATCTCAGGTGTGAGATCGCTAATGAGTATGTTAACAATCAGTGTATTTTGTCGTGATTTCGCATTTAGTAGGCCTACAATTAGTCAATCATTACGTGTTATTCTACCCTTCCAGTCACACCTTTCATAAGTCACACGTGTAATTGAACCTATATTGCAAATGGAGTAGGCATACAGGAGTAAAGGGTACCGAAGTGATGAAACTGAAAATTTTAGCCATGACCCCTCCCCCCCACCCCCCCCCCCCACACACACACCCACAGCCCTTCCCTCCCAACCATTCCCCCCAGAAACTCATTGGTAATTTGTAATTTTCTAATTCCAGACATTAGCATTGTATCTATACCGGTAACTATCTAATTGTTTCACTTATACATTATATACAACACATAATATTTAAACAAAGAAGATCAACAGTAACTTTTCATGAACAATGACCAATTTTATTACATATAGGCCTAGTATATATTTACAGTTTATACAGACAGTGCTGTTCTAACTATACGATTTAAAATTCCAAAACAATCAAACAAAATAATGCATGACGCATAAAAACCGATAGGCCTAATTCTAAATACACAAGTAGGAAGTTCGCTGTTTTCCCAATAAGATAATTTCATAGGAAGCATATGTTTATCGACATATGCAAAACAAACCATTGAGTAGAAATAACAACGAAACTGTTTCAATTAAAATATAAGCAATTGTATTTATTCCAAAAATAAACTTTACTACAGAAAAAGCGGATCTCAGGTGAACAAATGTATTCATTTATAGACTTGTAAGACAAAAATTAAGTGTTCATTTCCTTTGAATTTGCTATAGGATTTCAGTATAATGTTGTTTCTTCAATATGCCTTGTTTAATGAGGGTTCCCCGAGCGATACGCCGGCCTCTTAAGGAAAGCAAAATCCGGAAATTATTAGCATTTTAGGTTCAGAACACCCTCAGAACGCCTCTCGGGCAATCAAGAACTCCAGAGTTTCCAGGGTATAGTCTGCCCTAAACCCTCGCCTAATGCCGCTTTTAAATTTGTTATGATTCTGTAATGGGACGGCCTGGGACCCCCTCTTCGTAAAAAGCTGAATCAGCCACATGCCTAACGATTTCATGCAAACGCCCGTTCAGGATATTTTTTATTCTTTAAAGCCCCACTTGTCGCCGAACGATTTATTTTTGTTAGGCGAATATTTAAGGTTAAGCTTAAAAAACTCTCGCAAACAAATATTGCTCCAAATTTAGTTAAGATCGAAGCGTTTGGCGAAAGTGCATTATATGAATATTTACCTGATTCAGACAAATCACGGCTAGTACAACAAGAACAATTTAATAAAGACAAAGAAATAAAAATGCAGAAATTACTAAATTAAAGAGAAAAATTAGGAAAAAGAAAAATTAGAAAAAGAAAGCAGAGAAAAAGAACGAGAAAAACAAATGAGGGGAAAACGACTTGAAAAAGGACGGGATTTTAGAGAGAGAAAACTACAAATAAAACAGAGGCAAATTGAGAATGATAGGGAAATGGGGAGAAATGCGAATTGAAAAGAAAAAGGAAACTAGACATTCAGAAGTTAAACAAAGGTCGGAAAAGGGTTGTAAATTTGATTTAGCCCATAACATTAGATTGGTTGCACCATTCCGATTGATTGATTGTTTGGTGTTTTACGCCGCGCTCAAGATTATTTCACTTATATGGCGGCGTTGGAAGTTTTAGTGTGGGAGGAAACCGGGCTCTATGCCAGGAGTAAACCCAGGACCTTCCGTTGGTAACTGGCAACCATCCCACATAGGTCGTTCGAGTGAAAACCCAGTTCCACCATTCCGAGAGAAAGCTGTTGAAAAATATTTTCTATCATTTGAAAAAGTACCGTAACAAATGATATGAGTAAAACTAGTGTAGTCCTATCTAATGAAAATAGTCCTGATAACAACTATGCTGACTTAGAGGACACGTTTTTGGCTTTGTTTATAGTCAATTCATTTTGTGATTTTAGTATTGATTGTTCATTTGGAAAGCTAGAATGCTTATCTAACAATCTTTTAGTGATTGAAAAATCAGAAGATAATTGTATTTCCAATCCTTTGATGTCGATACTGGTCATAGCGCTTCACTCTGAAACTTCGGGCGTGTCAAAGCCGACCGGTAGCGAGCGAAAATAGCCGAAGGGAGTTCCGAGTGCATAGGGCTTACCCACTCGGAACATCCTTCGGCTATCTTCGCTCGCTACCGGTCGGCTTTGACACGCCTCAGACACACTCTGAAACTTCGGGGATTTACGTGCGTGAAATACCCTCTGATAGACTGCAGGTCATTTTGAATGTGGCGACCAAAAAGGTAGCCGTGTAACGTACAATTTCCATATCCTCTTCAGGGCCCGCCGAAAGTGTCCTCGTGATAATGTAAGGGGTCGAAATCCCCGAAGTTTCAGAGTGAGGGCTTACCAACACACGCTACCAAATGGCCTCTGCACGCAAACATAACTCTACCATTTCCGCTTTCTAAAACTAAAAAAATAATAGTCTTCCACGATAGGCCCACAAATGCAATTACCGTAAAAGAATTGGACACTCCATTATTGTTGACGGATACATGTAATTACCTCAGGACGGTAATTTACTTTCGACATCCTTTTACCTTCAGTATTTTCCGATACACAACAATACACAAAATGCCGTTTTTATTGTCTTCAAATCTGGATAATGTAACTCTTTCTCTTCAAAAAGGGTTATGGAACCTTGCAACATAAGAATATTCCACTAGGCCAGGGTCCAGAAGATGATTGATTGATTGATTGATTGTTTGGTGTTTTACGCCGCGCTCAAGATTATTTCACTTATATGGCGGCGTTGCCAGTTTTATTGTGGGAGGAAACCGGGCTATGTGCCCGGAGGAAACCCACGACCTTCCGCTGGTACTCAGGAGATGAAGTGCTCTAGATTACCAGAGAATCGTTCTGAAGGCAATCCTGGAAATAAAATTGCCCATGATTTCCGGATTTTGCATTTCCTAATTCTTATATATTTATGAACACTAAAACACGCGGGCACAGGGAAAATCTTCTTGTCTAAAATTACACTGGAGACAAGTTTCTAATTGTGTTAAAAAGGGGGTATGTCGTTTAGACCTTTATACCCAATCACAGGTTGTTATAATAAACCAAAACACATGATATTTCATTAGGTTGACGCGAGGCCCTTCATGGCCGAAGTTATGTTGAGTGTTAAAGATTAGAAAAATAGAATTTTGTTTTTAACGTCCCCACGTATATTCAATAAATGTTGTGTAAAATCTTTCGGATCCGGTTTAGCCCAATACAAGAACGTATAGAATGCAACTCCACGCTAGTCCTTAAATCAGGGGCATCATGATTCTTACGATCTCATTATTGACTATTGGACTGGGTTTTTTAACAATATGTTGGAACATGTATATTAGAAAGGATTCCAGGCCATAAATACGACTGCTGCTGAAAAAAGTTAGAACAAATCCACACGTACCAACATGTACCCCCTATCTAGTGCATAGAGTTCCGGAAGTTTACATTTGTAGTGCTTCTACATTTTACCGTCGTGTAGTTCTTCCTATCTTATAAATTTACCATGACCTAATTTAAAACAACGTACTAACCCTACCATGGTAAATTGTTTGGTAACCCAAGGTTTTGTACTGTGAAGCATATTTTATCCGTTGCAATGTTTTCCCGATTGTTGAACACCTCAGGTGTGAGGTCGCTAATGAGTATGTTAACAATCAGTGTATTTTGTCGTGATTTCGCATTTAGTAGGCCTACAATTAGTCAATCATTACGTGTTATTCTACTCTTCCAGTCACACCTTTCATAAGTCACACGTGTAATTGAACCTATATTGCAAATAGAGTAGGCATAAAGGAGTAAAGGGTAGCGAAGTGATGAAACTGAAAATTTAGGCCATGCCCCCCCCCGCCCCCACCCCACCCACAGCCTTTCCCTCCCAACCACCTCCCCCAGGAACTCATTGGTAATTTGTAATTTTCTAATTCCAGACACCCGGCATTGTATCTATACCGGTAACTATCTAATTGTTTCACTTACACATTATATACAACACATAATATTTAAACAAAGAAGATCAACAGTAACTTTTCATGAACAATGACCAATTTTATTACATATAGGCCTAGTATATATTTACAGTTTATACAGACAGTGCTGCTCTAAATATACGATTTAAAATTCCAAAACAATCAAACAAAATAATGCATGACGCATAAAAACCGGTTTCTTCGTTTTCCAGGAATTACTTTGGTTTCATAAACGGCTTCACGTTTACCTTGGTTGTAAGGTACATACACGTTCTCTTCAATGTCTTCCAGACGAAGATCACTGGCCAAGGTAACTGTTGTTGATCTGGGAGAAGGGAGAAGCTCTGAGGCAGAATGAACTGGAATCAGGCTAAGTGGTCGAGAGAAGGGACCAGATTCCGAGCCCAGATCGTCTGGATTCTTTGGAGAGACACAGAAGTTTACCAGACTGTCATCATCTTCAATGTCTTCCAGCATGATGTTCTCCTTTTGGAATGAGTTCCTGGAAGTAGGTGGAGAATTATTGGTCCTTTTCTCATCAGTAGATAATGGTGTTACAGTTGCGCTCCTCTTTCTATTACAGCGGTTGGAGTTTATCCAATTCACAGAGGGCTTCAAATTCGATATTTTCGGCCGACGCCACGACTTGATGGCCGCTATGATCCTTTGTCGTTTTGTATTAATCTCCTCTGGAGTGGATCGCACTTTGGATGCAGTACAACCCATGCTTTGTTGTCTGGCTCGTTACACAACCTTCAATCTTGACACAGGCGTCATTGCTGAAGTGACCTTTAACGTCCCATTGTGACGTCTTTACTTCACGTCCACATCGTGCAAAAATTCGTGCGTTTCAAAAATAGTGCTACCATTTGCTACCATAGTGGGTCTTCAGAGAAGACACTTTCCATTTGTAAATTGATTATCTGAATTGGGAAAGTAATTTTGATGTTATTGGAAATAGGTATTATTTTCCTAAGAAAGATACGTTTGGCGTAAGCATAACAAACGGTGGCGGTGACTTGTCTTACCTTCTTTTGACGTAACAACCGTCACTAGCCATAGCATCGAACTCTCTAGCTTGAGAGTAATCTCCCCTTAGAACGTCTTTTCCATAGATATCTTATAATAACAATATATTAAAAGATATATCTATGGTCTTTTCGATCTTACAATAGGCCTATTATTAGATATTTATATAGTATTTTAGCAACTATCCATATTAATTAATGCGTATACGTATACGTGTCTGCGTGTGAAGTTTTGTGCGCTTTTATTCATCCATGTATGCGAACATTTCCAACCGTTTTTCCTCTTCCGTCATGTTGCCATGATACAATGAAGATTGTCTTCACTGCTCTTGTTATGATATGTCCTGGGTTGCATTAAGCTTGGCACACCCCTTCAATAATCGTCCGACTTCTCCATCTTCATAGACCTCCCATAGCTGGAACATTGAGTTCCGATTCGCCTCTGCTATTTCTTGAGTTACTTAATTCTCACCATCCAGGGGCATCTGTAGTGGGGCGCCTGTGGGTCTGTCAGTGCATACAAATTGAACAGAGATTTGTTTTCAAATTAGCTTTAATCGTTGGAATTACTTTGCCTGAACCTCCCAAATGCAAGAATCTGTTAAACATGATTTATAGACGATGAGTAAGAGTACAGCTAGTTTACTCTGATACCAGTATTGCCCGTTCGAAGTTGCCATCTCTCACCTATGTCCATCGTCGAAACCCACGGTTAAAACTTACGCTTACGCTCACATTAAGAGGTGCGCTTGTCGAGAATTTAACCCTGGGTATCCGAGGATGACGTGTGTCGCACTGTAGGCCTATTGCTTCTTGGCGGGGACGGACCTGGTTCTTACAGCTAATTACATGGATAAATTTGGTCAGACATCATGGGATATTATTTAGACAGGTAAAAGTATGATTATTTATAAGAATTGTCCTCTTATATAGGCCTATACATTACCTCAAACACAGTCTTTCGTTTGCATCTGGGGTTGAACTGGGGGGGGGGGGGGGGGGGGTCATCATTTGTTGCAAAGGGGGGGGGGGTAAATGGTTGGAGGGGGGGGGGGGGGTGCTTTTCCTGCTCCGCTGTTGATGTACATACTTATTTGCAATCTAAACATAGAAGTTAATCTTCGCATGCGATACTTAGTTTTGAAGCAATGGGGAGGTAAGCATGTGGGCACGATTGATTTATTTGGTGACTGGAGTTGTCCCCCCTTGTCCATCATGGCATCACGCAGAAAAACAAAAACACGTGTACCAAAGGTAAATATCTGGCGCTTATTTAATTATGCGCTAAAAAGAGTCCTTTTTTTTCATTCATCGAGGATTGGGTTGATATTTTTCCTTTTAAACACGAGACTGGCATCTTAGCGACTTGATGGCAAAACCGTTATTTACTCTTACTGAGTTTGACAAATCGGTTGTGCAACAACAACATCCAATACATAGTTAACTTAGAGTAGGCCTACTTCTCTAAAGTATATATAGGCCTTACTTACTACGTTATTTAATAGTCCAGGAACCGACCAATAAATATCCAAACATAAATGAATTAAATAACTGATAACGAGGTACCTTTTAGTTTAGGCAATAAATATTATTGAATAATGAATTATGGCCAAAGTATTATAGCCTATAGCCAGTATAGGCCTATTGAGTATTGATGTGTGTTGGCCACACATTATCAATAATAATGTCAATATACTTTGGTCACATCTGCACATAGTTTGAATATCTCCAATAATAAAGGTCTAACTCTGTAAATCGTAATTTAAAAATAAAGGTGTTTGCATTCTTAGACAAACGCGAGTATTAAATCAACAGAATGAGACTTTGAGTAGGCTACTCTACCCTAGGATTGAAAAAAAACATGTCGCGTCCTGATTTTCGGTTTAATTATGGAGGCTGCCATTATGTTGATGCATGCTGAGAGACTCGTTTTGTTAGGAGAATTTGTTGTTAGGAGAATTTGTTGTTAGGAGAATTTGCTATCATGTTGTAACGCAAAATACTTACCGGTATGGAATTAAAAGTTAGATAAACAAATAGAAACAATAATTCTGAACAACAAACTGTCGAGATCCCACTTGAAAATTCACACACAGAGAATTTCAAACTCATACTTTTCTCGCTTTAAAGGAATCTGCCAGATTTCCTAGATTAAAAGTTAAAATGAAAAGGGGAATATGGATAATGTGTTTTGGAGGTAAAATCTAAAAGACAGTTGGGATAAATAGATATTTATAACGGGATTGAAATCTGAAACCCCAAGTTCTTCCAAGTAATTCTTTTAAAAGCTGTAAATTTGTATGCTTTTGTCTGGAGAAGCCAACATGTGGAAAAAAAGACCTCACAAATGTTTACAAAATTCATTTTGTATACTAGCACTGGAGTTTCTATTGCAGGCGTTCCCCAGTGTAAAGAGCTGCCCAAGTAGAGATGGTGGCAAAGTGGAACAGTTGGAAGGTGATGGTGAGGAAAGAACGCCACAGGTATAACTATATAACATATTTAACAAATTTCTAAATACATTACTAATACATATCACTTCAGCTTTGATAGATTTTGATCTTTCATGACCATTTAAGTGGCTTCATCTGCCAAAATGTTGATATTTTTGTCTAAAATGTTTTATTTTAAATTATCGCTTCAAAGTCCGTCCTGCTTATTTAAATTTTGTTTACCTTTCGGATATTATTTCGTCTCCTAGCAGTGGAAAACTGCATGGATGTTCCTCATTCCAACATCAATTTTCAGTTTCTCGATTAACTTTAAACCCTCTTATTGTCTTTACAATACAGTGTTGTGTATCAAAACAGTTTTGATTGATTGTTGGTGTTTTACGCCGCGCTGAAGATTATTTCACTTATATGGCGGCGTTGCCAGTTTTATTGTGGGAGGAAACCGAGCTCTATGCCAAGAGGAAACCCAGGACTTTCCAGTGGTGACTGGCAACCTCCCACATAGGTCGTTCAAGTGAAAACCCAGTCACAAAATTTTCCAATTTTTTGGGACTGAGTGGGATTCGAACCCGCTACCCATTGGTGGAAGGCTGCTCAGATTGAGCGTCCAACGCTCTATCTGCTGAGCCACGAAGGCCCCTAAACAGTTTTGAGGGACTGTTATTACAGGACCTAAATGTTCCCAGTCTTTTTTGTCCTATACAGGAAATACAAGATGACTTTGACAAAGAATTAATGTGGTGTATAAAGCAGTTAGAACTGGGACTATCCACACAGAAACCTGATGAAAGACAGGGTAATTCTACTCTCTAAATATCTACTATCTTCACCTCAGTTTTATTACCCATATGGTAAAGCCAATCTAGTAGGTTATAGAAATAAATCTTCAGATTGATTGATTGATGTTTTCATAGACTGATCCAGAGACATTTTGATACCTGTATACAGGTATGGGCGCCCAAACTCACAAGCAAAAAATCCGCCCAAATTCTTAAAACCAACAGATTTTAATTTCAAAATAGCATTTAATGTTGAATTTTGGGCCAGAGATGTTGTTTTTGTCTTATTGTTGGAACATTTTGAACCGAAATGGTATGCCCAAATTTTCCCTGGATCAGTCCCTGGTTTTACACAACACTATTTCACTTATAATATGGCAGTGTTGACAAGTTTTAGTTGGGGGGGGGGGGGACCAGGCTCTTTGCCCCGGAGAAAACCGCCGACCTGCAGCCAGTACCTGGCAACACTTCCACATACGGTAATCGAGTGAAAGTCCACTCAAAAGTTTTTCAGTTTTATTTGGTCTAATTGGGATTCGAACCCGCACCACATTGATTTAAGCCATATTTTGGGTTTCTCGAAAAAATTTTGTCTTTTATCTTGCCCTATGGATAGTAGGAGATGAGACCTCATAGTACCTCATAGCTTGGTATCAAAGAACTTGAAAACTGTAATGTATCTATCAGAGGCGTGAGGATCAAATATAGCAAGTGGCATTTCAAGTCAGAAGTAGAACCTGTTTTAATTGATCAATGCACTAAAGCATCACCTTCAGCTTTTTAATATTAAAAATCCTGACAAATTAAGACATTCTCCTTGCTGTTCATCTTGCAATGCAATCATGACAATCACCATTAAATCACTGCTTCTTGCAGTACTTTGGGCAAAGAGGAACTATACAAGGTTGCTTTACATATACAAGAAAAAAACATGGTTTGTGGATGATTTTAAAGTCATTGAAATCTATTTTCACAGTGTTTGATGTATCCTTTAAGATCACATGGAAAGGTTAGGTGGAATGGTTGTTGTATAAATATTTTTACTTCAATCTCCTCACGTTATTTTTTTTTGTTTTACAGCTAAAGAGGCCATTTCCATCCTGAAGGTTTTAAGAAATCCCAAGGCTCTTCTGGTGAAAAAACGAATGTTAATGAGAAAGACGTTTGGAGATTATCGAAAGAAAATACAAGAAGCTGAGAAACAAATGACTGGAAGTATGTACAGGTTTTCATTTATTTCCTGGGCTCTTGTTGGGACAATTTCCTGGGCTCATGTTGGGACAATATCCTGGGCTCTTGTTGGGACAATTTCCCGGGCTCTTGTTGGGACAATTTCCCGGGCTCTTGTTGGGACAATTTCCCGGGCTCTTGTTGGGACAATTTCCTGGGCTCTTGTTGGGACAATTTCCCAGGCTCTTGTTGGGACAATTTCCTGGGCTCATGTTGAGACAATTTCCTGGGCTCTTGTTGGGACAATTTCCTGCGCTCTTGTTGGGACAATTTCCTTGGCTCTTGTTGGGACAATTTCCTGCGCTCTTGTTGGGACAATTTCCTGGGCTCTTGTTGGGACAATTTCCTGGGCTCTTGTTGGGACAATTTCCTTGGCTCTTGTTGGGACAATTTCCTGGACTCTTGTTGGGACAATTTCCTGGGCTCTTGTTGAGACAATTTCCTGGGCTCTTGTTATGACAATTTCCTGGGCTCTTGTTGGGACAATTTCCTGGGCTCTTGTTGAGACAATTTCCTGGGCTCCTGTTGGGATAATTTCCTGGGCTCTTGTTGGGACAATTTCCTGGGCTCTTGTTGTGACAATTTCCTGGGCTCTTGTTGGGACAATTTCCTGGGCTCTTGTTGGGACAATTTCCTGGGCTCTTGTTGGGACAATTTCCTGGGCTCTTGTTGGGACAATTTCCTTGGCTCTTGTTGGGACAATTTCCTGGACTCTTGTTGGGACAATTTCCTGGGCTCTTGTTGAGACAATTTCC
This sequence comes from Lepidochitona cinerea, assembly GCA_963971465.1. NCBI lineage: Eukaryota > Metazoa > Mollusca > Polyplacophora > Chitonida > Tonicellidae > Lepidochitona > Lepidochitona cinerea. The sequence goes on from OZ020560.1 coordinate 2,187,451, forward strand.
TGGGCTCTTGTTATGACAATTTCCTGGGCTCTTGTTGGGACAATTTCCTGCGCTCTTGTTGGGACAATTTCCTTGGCTCTTGTTGGGACAATTTCCTGGACTCTTGTTGGGACAATTTCCTGGGCTCTTGTTGAGACAATTTCCTGGGCTCTTGTTATGACAATTTCCTGGGCTCTTGTTGGGACAATTTCCTGCGCTCTTGTTGGGACAATTTCCTGGGCTCTTGTTGGGACAATTTCCTGGGCTCATGTTGGGACAATTTCCTGGGCTGTTGTTGGGACAATTTCCTTGGCTCTTTTTGGGACAATCCCCTGGGCTCTTGTTGGGACAATTTCCTGGGCTCTTGTTGGGACAATTTCCTTGGCTCTTGTTGGGACAATTTCCTGGACTCTTGTTGGGACAATTTCCTGGGCTCTTGTTGAGACAATTTCCTGGGCTCTTGTTGGGACAATTTCCTGCACTCTTGTTGGGACGATTTCCTGCGCTCTTGTTGGGACGATTTCCTGGGCTCTTGTTGGGACAATTTCCTGGGCTGTTGTTGGGGCAATTTCCTGGGCTGTTGTTGGGACAATTTCCTGGGCTCTTGTTGGGACAATTTCCTGGGCTCTTGTTGGGACAATTTCCTGGGCTCTTGTTGGGACAATTTCCTGGGCTCTTGTTGGGACAATTTCCTGGGCTCTTGTTGGGACAATTTCCTGGGCTCTTGTTGGGACAATTTCCTGGGCTCTTGAGAAAAACATGGTTTGTGGATGATTTTAAAGTCATTGAAATCTATTTTCACAGTGTTTGATGTATCCTTTAAGATCACATGGAAAGGTTAGGTGGAATGGTTGTTGTATAAATATTTTTACTTCAATCTCCTCACGTTATTTTTTTTTGTTTTACAGCTAAAGAGGCCATTTCCATCCTGAAGGTTTTAAGAAATCCCAAGGCTCTTCTGGTGAAAAAACGAATGTTAATGAGAAAGACGTTTGGAGATTATCGAAAGAAAATACAAGAAGCTGAGAAACAAATGACTGGAAGTATGTACAGGTTTTCATTTATTTCCTGGGCTCTTGTTGGGACAATTTCCTGGGCTCATGTTGGGACAATATCCTGGGCTCTTGTTGGGACAATTTCCCGGGCTCTTGTTGGGACAATTTCCCGGGCTCTTGTTGGGACAATTTCCCGGGCTCTTGTTGGGACAATTTCCTGGGCTCTTGTTGGGACAATTTCCCAGGCTCTTGTTGGGACAATTTCCTGGGCTCATGTTGAGACAATTTCCTGGGCTCTTGTTGGGACAATTTCCTGCGCTCTTGTTGGGACAATTTCCTTGGCTCTTGTTGGGACAATTTCCTGCGCTCTTGTTGGGACAATTTCCTGGGCTCTTGTTGGGACAATTTCCTGGGCTCTTGTTGGGACAATTTCCTTGGCTCTTGTTGGGACAATTTCCTGGACTCTTGTTGGGACAATTTCCTGGGCTCTTGTTGAGACAATTTCCTGGGCTCTTGTTATGACAATTTCCTGGGCTCTTGTTGGGACAATTTCCTGGGCTCTTGTTGAGACAATTTCCTGGGCTCCTGTTGGGATAATTTCCTGGGCTCTTGTTGGGACAATTTCCTGGGCTCTTGTTGTGACAATTTCCTGGGCTCTTGTTGGGACAATTTCCTGGGCTCTTGTTGGGACAATTTCCTGGGCTCTTGTTGGGACAATTTCCTGGGCTCTTGTTGGGACAATTTCCTTGGCTCTTGTTGGGACAATTTCCTGGACTCTTGTTGGGACAATTTCCTGGGCTCTTGTTGAGACAATTTCCTGGGCTCTTGTTATGACAATTTCCTGGGCTCTTGTTGGGACAATTTCCTGCGCTCTTGTTGGGACAATTTCCTTGGCTCTTGTTGGGACAATTTCCTGGACTCTTGTTGGGACAATTTCCTGGGCTCTTGTTGAGACAATTTCCTGGGCTCTTGTTATGACAATTTCCTGGGCTCTTGTTGGGACAATTTCCTGCGCTCTTGTTGGGACAATTTCCTGGGCTCTTGTTGGGACAATTTCCTGGGCTCATGTTGGGACAATTTCCTGGGCTGTTGTTGGGACAATTTCCTTGGCTCTTTTTGGGACAATCCCCTGGGCTCTTGTTGGGACAATTTCCTGGGCTCTTGTTGGGACAATTTCCTTGGCTCTTGTTGGGACAATTTCCTGGACTCTTGTTGGGACAATTTCCTGGGCTCTTGTTGAGACAATTTCCTGGGCTCTTGTTGGGACAATTTCCTGCACTCTTGTTGGGACGATTTCCTGCGCTCTTGTTGGGACGATTTCCTGGGCTCTTGTTGGGACAATTTCCTGGGCTGTTGTTGGGGCAATTTCCTGGGCTGTTGTTGGGACAATTTCCTGGGCTCTTGTTGGGACAATTTCCTGGGCTCTTGTTGGGACAATTTCCTGGGCTCTTGTTGGGACAATTTCCTGGGCTCTTGTTGGGACAATTTCCTGGGCTCTTGTTGGGACAATTTCCTGGGCTCTTGTTGGGACAATTTCCTGGGCTCTTGTTGAGACAATTTCCTTGGCTCTTGTTGGGACAATTTCCTGGGCTCTTGTTAGGACAATTTCCTGGGCTCTTGTTGGGACAATTTCCTGGGCTCTTGTTGGGACAATTTCCTGGTATAAATTAACAGAAGGTTGAAGGTTGCTAGCTCAGTTCCCACTTCAACAATCCATTTTGTAATATAAGCGAAATGAGATAAACACTGCCCAGTTTTCTATTGTTTTCTCAAATTGTTGATTAAATATTAGCAATAGAAACATGGATGACAGTACAGTCGCCACTTTAACGTTACAACATACAGTTCCTAGCAATGAGTCGAATGTAACTTGTATAATGAAATGTGTGCTGTACAACAAGTGTTACAATTTCTGTGATGGAGAGAACTAGTGGGGTTTTTTCCCTGCATTTGTGGCTCTGCTTTAACCATGTATTGACCCAGCAATGAGGAACATAAAGTACGCAAAATATGTTAGCCTTCCTGACATTCTATGGTCTGTGGAGCCTAAGAAGCAAATTTAGATGTGTGTCGGTGGGTGGGGAGGATCTTTTGGTTGGTTGCTACTTTTGTTGCCTTAAACAATGTATAACCTTAGGTGTTGTGTGCGATTTTAAGCCCCAATCAATGCATTTGCTGCCTTACAAGCACAATAATCATGATTGTGGCGTAGAATACCAATCAATCTTGTAATTATACATCAGACGACCAAGACAACCAACCACTCAAAGATATAAAAAAGAAATTTGATTCATTTTAAATATTTAATACAAAAAAAAAAACATTGTTTTTTTTGCAGGAACAAGGAATTTGCACATCACCCCAGTTGACCAATCAGCTACTTCAAGGTCAAAGTTTTTCCGACAGTCTGTTAACAAATCAAAGCTTATCCTGTCAACGACCACAGACCATTCTAATGTGACAGATGATGCTATGTCAACTGATTGCCTGGATTATAATACTGACCAAAACTCAGATGTAACGAATGGCCATTGTTGTGAAACAGAAATAGCTGAGCAAAATGGCTTAGAGGTGACTCAGCAGTCCTCCCAACTTGAATCACAGGATAATGTAGATTGTGAATTATCTGTTGCCATGGAGGAAAATTCATCAAGCAAAGACACACGATCAGAGACTGCTGATAGTTTCAAGTTTGTCAAAAGTGATAATAGTTTTAGATTTGAATTCACTTGCCAACAGTCACCAACAGTCATTTGAAAATGTATATTGTGAAGAAATGAACAATTTGGATGATTAGGAGGGTTTCCCTGCTCTTGAAAAACACTTGCTTTTTATTTCATTTCCAATAGCCTTCAATAATTGTTTGAAATTGTGGAATGTATAAAGGAAAGCAAAATGATTATAAAACCTTCTAAAGCAGATCTATGACATTGTGTTATTATTTTATTAGTTTGGAGGATTCTTCTCTGGGAGATTCATACTTCTTTACTATGTTAATGTTGGTAGATTTTGTTATATTTTATGCTGAAACAGATTTTTTTTTAGTTAAGGCCAGTTCTCATCGTGCGATTTGTTATACTGACCAAATCGTATCGACCATTTAAAAGCATCCATTTGAATCACATCCTACAGGTCGGTACGACAAATCACACAGTGAGAACGGGCCTTTATATGACAGTATTGGCTAAGCGATCCCAGTGTTATGTTTGGAGTACCTGTGATAAATGTCTCACAAAAATGGAGTTGGTAAGAAGTATTGATGACAGACATGAGATGGTTTGATGACAGACATGACATGGTTTGAGGACAGACATGTGATGGTTTGAGGACAGACATGAGATGGCTTGATGACAGACATGATATGGCTTGATGACAGACATGAGATGGTTTGATGACAGACGTGAGATGGTTTGATGACAGACATGAGATGGTTTGATGACAGACATGAGATGGTTTGATGACAGACATGAGGTGGTTTGATGCACCCATGAGGTGGTTTGAGGACAGACATCAGATGGTGTGATGACAGACATGTGATGGCTTGAGGACAGACATGTGATGGTTTGAGGACAGACATGAGATGGTTTGAAGACAGACATGTGATGGTTTGATGACAGACATGAGGTGGTTTGAAGACAGACATGAGGTGGTTTGAAGACAGACATGAGGTGGTTTGATGACAGACGTGAGATGGTTTGATGACAGACATGACATGGTTTGATGACAGACATGTGATGGTTTGAGGACAGACATGAGATGGTTTGATGACAGACATGAGATGGTTTGATGACAGAAATCAGATGGTTTGATGACAGACATGTGGTGGTTTGATGACAGACATGAGATGGTTTGAGGACAGACATGAGATGGTGTGATGACAGACATGAGATGGTTTGATGACAGACATGACATGGTTTGATGACAGACATGTGATGGTTTGAGGACAGACATGAGATGGTTTGATGACAGACATGAGATGGTTTGATGACAGAAATCAGATGGTTTGATGACAGACATGTGGTGGTTTGATGACAGACATGAGATGGTTTGAGGACAGACATGAGGTGGTTTGATGACAGACGTGAGATGGTTTGATGACAGACATGACATGGTTTGATGACAGACATGTGATGGTTTGAGGACAGACATGAGATGGTTTGATGACAGACATGAGATGGTTTGATGACAGACATGAGATGGTTTGATGACAGACATGTGGTGGTTTGATGACAGATATGAGATGGTTTGAGGACAGACATGAGATGGTGTGATGACAGACATGAGATGGTTTGATGACAGACATGACATGGTTTGAGGACAGACATGAGATGGTTTGATGACAGACATGAGGTGGTTTGAAGACAGACATGAGATGGTTTGAAGACAGACATGAGGTGGTTTGATGACAGACGTGAGATGGTTTGATGACAGACATAACATGGTTTGATGACAGACATGTGATGGTTTGAGGACAGACATGAGATGGTTTGATGACAGACATCAGATGGTTTGAGGACAGACATGAGATGGTTTGAGGACAGACATGAGATGGTTTGATGACAGACATGAGATGGTTTGCAGACAGACATGAGGTGGTTTGATGACAGACATGAGGTGGTTTGAGGACAGACATGAGATGGTTTGATGACAGACATGACATGGTTTGATGACAGACATGAGATGGTTTGAGGACAGACATGTGATGGTTTGATCACAGACATGAGATGGTTTGATGACAGACATGAGATGGTTTGATCACAGACATGAGATGGTTTGATGACAGACATGAGATGGTTTGATGACAGACATGAGATGGTTTGAGGACAGACATGTGATGGTTTGAGGACAGACATGAGATGGTTTGATGACAGACATGTGGTGGTTTGAGGACAGACATGTGGTGGTTTGAGGACAGACATGTGGTGGTTTGAGGACAGACATGAGATGGTTTGATGACAGACATGAGATGGTTTGAGGACAGACATCAGATGGTTTGAGGACAGACATGAGATGGTGTGATGACAGACATGAGATGGTGTGATGACAGACATGAGATGGTTTGATGACAGACATGAGATGGTTTGATGACAGACATGAGATGGTTTGATGACAGACATCAGATGGTTTGGTGACAGACATGAGATGGTTTGATGACAGACACGAGGTGGTTTGATGACAGACATGAGATGCTATGATGACAGACATGAGATGGTTTGATGACAGACATGAGATGGTTTGAGGACAGACATGACATGGTTTGATGACAGACATGAGATGGTTTGATGACAGACATGAGATGGTTTGATGACAGACATGACATGGTTTGATGACAGACATGAGATGGTTTGATGTCAGACATGAGATGGTTTGAGGACAGACATGAGATGGTTTGAGGACAGACATGAGATGGTTTGAGGACAGACATGTGATGGTTTGAGGACAGACATGAGATGGTTTGATGACAGACATGAGATGGTTTGATGACAGACATGTGATGGTTTGATGACAGACATGTGGTGGTTTGATGACAGACATGAGATGGTTTGATGACAGACATGAGGTGGTTTGATGACAGACATGAGATGGTTTGATGTCAGACATGACATGGTTTGAGGACAGACATGTGATGGTTTGAGGACAGACATGTGATGGTTTGATGACAGACATGTGGTGGTTTGATGTCAGACATGAGATGGTTTGATGACAGACATGAGATGGTTTGATGACAGACATGAGATGGTTTGATGACAGACATGTGGTGGTTTGATGTCAGACATGAGATGGTTTGATGACAGACATGAGATGGTTTGATGACAGACATGAGATGGTTTGATGACAGACATGAGATGGTTTGATGTCAGACATGAGATGGTTTGATGACAGACATGAGATGGTTTGATGACAGACATGAGATGGTTTGATGACAGACATGAGATGGTTTGATGACAGACATGAGATGGTTTGATGACAGACATGAGATGGTGTGATGACAGACATGAGATGGTTTGATGACAGACATGAGATGGTTTGATGACAGACATGAGATGGTTTGAGGACAGACATGAGATGGTGTGATGACAGACATGTGATGGTTTGATGACAGACATGTGATGGTTTGATGACAGACATGAGATGGTTTGATGACAGACATGAGATGGTTTGATGACAGACATGAGATGGTGTGATGACAGACATGAGATGGTTTGATGACAGACATGAGATGGTGTGATGACAGACATGTGATGGTTTGATGACAGACATGAGATGGTGTGATGACAGACATGACATGGTTTGATGACAGACATGAGATGGTGTGATGACAGACATGTGATGGTTTGATGACAGACATGAGATGGTTTGAGGACAGACATGAGATGGTTTGATGACAGACATGAGATGGTTTGATGACAGACATGAGACGGTTTGATGACAGACATGAGATGGTTTGAGGACAGACATCAGATGGTTTGAGGACAGACATGAGATGGTTTGATGACAGACATCAGATGGTTTGATGACAGACATGAGATGGTTTGATGACAGACATCAGATGGTTTGATGACAGACATCAGATGGTTTGAGGACAGACATGAGATGGTTTGATGACAGACATGAGATGGTGTGATGACAGACATGAGATGGTTTGAGGACAGACATCAGATGGTTTGAGGACAGACATCAGATGGTTTGATGACAGACATCAGATGGTTTGATGACAGACATGAGATGGTTTGAGGACAGACATGTGATGGTTTGATGACAGACATGAGATGGTTTGATGACAGACATGAGATGGTTTGAGGACAGACCTGTGATGGTTTGAGGACAGACATGAGATGGTTTGATGACAGACATCAGATGGTGTGATGACAGACATGAGATGGTTTGAGGACAGACATGAGATGGTGTGATGACAGACATGAGATGGTTTGATGACAGACATGAGATGGTTTGATGACAGACATGAGATGGTTTGAGGACAGACCTGTGATGGTTTGAGGACAGACATGAGATGGTTTGATGACAGACATCAGATGGTGTGATGACAGACATGAGATGGTTTGATGACAGACATGAGATGGTGTGATGACAGACATGTGATGGTTTGATGACAGACATGAGATGGTGTGATGACAGACATGAGATGGTGTGATGACAGACATGAGATGGTTTGAGGACAGACATGAGATGGTTTGATGACAGACATGAGATGGTGTGATGACAGACATGTGATGGTTTGATGACAGACATGAGATGGTGTGATGACAGACATGAGATGGTGTGATGACAGACATGAGATGGTTTGAGGACAGACATGAGATGGTTTGATGACAGACATGAGATGGTTTGATGACAGACATGAGATGGTTTGATGACAGACATGAGATGGTGTGATGACAGACATGTGATGGTTTGATGACAGACATGAGATGGTGTGATGACAGACATGAGATGGTGTGATGACAGACATGAGATGGTTTGAGGACAGACATGAGATGGTTTGATGACAGACATGAGATGGTGTGATGACAGACATCAGATGGTTTGAGGACAGACATGAGATGGTTTGATGACAGACATGAGATGGTTTGATGACAGACATGAGATGGTTTGATGACAGACATGTGATGGTTTGATGACAGACATGTGATGGCTTGAGGACAGACATGTGATGGTTTGATGACAGACATGTGGTGGTTTGATGACAGACATGAGATGGTTTGATGACAGACATGAGATGGTTTGATGACAGACATGAGATGGTTTGATGACAGACATGTGATGGTTTGATGACAGACATGAGGTGGCTTGATGACAGACATGAGATGGTTTGATGACAGACATGAGATGGTTTGATGACAGACATGAGATGGTTTGATGACAGACATGTGATGGTTTGAGGACAGACATGAGATGGTTTGATGACAGACATGACATGGTTTGATGACAGACATGAGATGGTTTGATGACAGACATGAGATGGTTTGAGGACAGACATGTGGTGGTTTGATGACAGACATCAGATGGTTTGATGACAGACATCAGATGGTGTGATGACAGACATGAGATGGTTTGAAGACAGACATGAGATGGTTTGATGACAGACATGAGATGGTTTGATGACAGACATGAGATGGTTTGATGACAGACATGAGATGGTTTGATGACAGACATGAGATGGTGTGATGACAGACATGAGATGGTGTGATGACAGACATGAGATGGTTTGATGACAGACATGAGATGGTTTGAGGACAGACATGAGATGGTTTGATGACAGACATGAGATGGTTTGATGACAGACATGTGATGGTGTGATGACAGACATGAGATGGTTTGATGACAGACATGTGATGGTGTGATGACAGACATGAGATGGTTTGATGACAGACATGAGATGGTTTGAGGACAGACATGAGATGGTTTGAGGACAGACATGAGATGGTTTGAGGACAGACATGTGATGGTGTGATGACAGACATGAGATGGTTTGATGACAGACATGAGATGGTTTGATGACAGACATCAGATGGTGTGATGACAGACATGAGATGGTTTGATGACAGACATGAGATGGTTTGATGACAGACATGAGATGGTTTGAGGACAGACATGTGATGGTGTGATGACAGACATGAGATGGTTTGATGACAGACATCAGATGGTTTGATGACAGACATGAGATGGTTTGATGACAGACATGAGATGGTGTGAAGACAGACATGAGATGGTTTGATGACAGACATGAGATGGTTTGAGGACAGACATGAGATGGTTTGATGACAGACATGAGATGGTTTGATGACAGACATGAGATGGTGTGATGACAGACATCAGATGGTGTGATGACAGACATGAGATGGTTTGATGACAGACATGAGATGGTTTGAGGACAGACATGAGATGGTTTGATGACAGACATGAGATGGTTTGATGACAGACATCAGATGGTGTGATGACAGACATGAGATGGTTTGATGACAGACATGAGATGGTTTGATGACAGACATGAGATGGTTTGATGACAGACATGAGATGGTGTGATGACAGACATCAGATGGTGTGATGACAGACATGAGATGGTTTGATGACAGACATGAGATGGTTTGAGGACAGACATGAGATGGTTTGATGACAGACATGAGATGGTTTGATGACAGACATGAGATGGTGTGATGACAGACATGAGATGGTTTGATGACAGACATGAGATGGTTTGATGACAGACATGAGATGGTTTGAGGACAGACATGACATGGTTTGATGACAGACATCAGATGGTGTGATGACAGACATGTGATGGTTTGATGACAGACATGAGATGGTTTGATGACAGACATGTGATGGTTTGATGACAGACATGAGATGGTTTGCTGACAGACATCAGATGGTGTGATGACAGACATGTGATGGTTTGAGGACAGACATGAGATGGTTTGATGACAGACATGAGATGGTTTGATGACAGACATGAGATGGTTTGCTGACAGACATCAGATGGTGTGATGACAGACATGTGATGGTTTGAGGACAGACATGAGATGGTTTGATGACAGACATGAGATGGTTTGATGACAGACATCAGATGGTGTGATGACAGACATGTGATGGTTTGAGGACAGACATGAGATGGTTTGATGACAGACATGAGATGGTTTGATGACAGACATGAGATGGTTTGCTGACAGACATCAGATGGTGTGATGACAGACATGTGATGGTTTGAGGACAGACATGAGATGGTTTGATGACAGACATCAGATGGTGTGATGACAGACATGTGATGGTTTGAGGACAGACATGAGATGGTTTGAGGACAGACATGAGATGGTGTGATGACAGACATGTGGTGGTTTAAGAACAGACATGAGATGGTGTGATGACAGACATCAGATGGTTTGAGGACAGACATGTGGTGGTTTGATGACAGACATGAGATGGTGTGATGACAGACATCAGATGGTTTGAGGACAGACATGAGATGGTTTGATGACAGACATGAGATGGTTTGAGGACAGACATGAGATGGTTTGATGACAGACATGAGATGGTTTGATGACAGACATGAGATGGTTTGATGACAGACATGAGATGGTTTGAGGACAGACATGTGATGGTTTAAGAACAGACATGAGATGGTGTGATGACAGACATCAGATGGTTTGAGGACAGACATGTGGTGGTTTGATGACAGACATGAGATGGTTTGAGGACAGACATGTGGTGGTTTGATGACAGACATGAGATGGTGTGATGACAGACATCAGATGGTTTGAGGACAGACATGAGATGGTTTGAGGACAGACATGAGATGGTTTGAGGACAGACATGAGATGGTTTGAGGACAGACATGAGATGGTGTGATGACAGACATCAGACGGTTTGAGGACAGACATGAGATGGTTTGAGGACAGACATGAGATGGTTTGAGGACAGACATGAGATGGTTTGAGGACAGACATGAGATGGTTTGAGGACAGACATGAGATGGTTTGATGACAGACATCAGACGGTTTGAGGACAGACATGAGATGGTTTGAGGACAGACATGAGATGGTTTGAGGACAGACATGAGATGGTTTGAGGACAGACATGAGATGGTGTGATGACAGACATCAGATGGTTTGAGGACAGACATGTGGTGGTTTGATGACAGACATGAGATGGTTTGAGGACAGACATGAGATGGTTTGAGGACAGACATGAGATGGTGTGATGACAGACATCAGATGGTTTGAGGACAGACATGTGGTGGTTTGATGACAGACATGAGATGGTTTGAGGACAGACATGTGGTGGTTTGATGACAGACATGAGATGGTGTGATGACAGACATGAGATGGTTTGAGGACAGACATGAGATGGTTTGATGACAGACATGAGATGGTTTGAGGACAGACATCAGATGGTTTGAGGACAGACATGAGATGGTTTGATGACAGACATGAGATGGTTTGATGACAGACATCAGATGGTGTGATGACAGACATGAGATGGTTTGAAGACAGACATGAGATGGTTTGATGACAGACATGAGATGGTTTGAGGACAGACATGAGATGGTTTGATGACAGACATGAGCTGGTTTGATGACAGACATGAGATGGTTTGAGGACAGACATGAGATGGTTTGAGGACAGACATGAGATGGTGTGATGACAGACATCAGATGGTTTGAGGACAGACATGTGGTGGTTTGATGACAGACATGAGATGGTTTGAGGACAGACATGAGATGGTTTGATGACAGACATGAGATGGTGTGATGACAGACATCAGATGGTGTGATGACAGACATGAGATGGTTTGATGACAGACATGAGATGGTTTGATGACAGACATCAGATGGTTTGATGACAGACATGAGATGGTGTGATGACAGACATGAGATGGTTTGATGACAGACATCAGATGGTGTGATGACAGACATGAGATGGTTTGAAGACAGACATGAGATGGTTTGATGACAGACATGAGATGGTTTGAGGACAGACATGAGATGGTTTGAGGACAGACATGAGATGGTTTGATGACAGACATGTGGTGGTTTGATGACAGACATGAGATGGTTTGAGGACAGACATGTGGTGGTTTGATGACAGACATGAGATGGTTTGAGGACAGACATGTGGTGGTTTGATGACAGACATGAGATGGTTTGATGACAGACATGAGATGGTTTGAGGACAGACATGAGATGGTTTGATGACAGACATGAGATGGTTTGATGACAGACATGAGATGGTGTGATGACAGACATCAGATGGTGTGATGACAGACATGAGATGGTTTGATGACAGACATGAGATGGTTTGATGACAGACATCAGATGGTTTGATGACAGACATGAGATGGTGTGATGACAGACATGAGATGGTTTGATGACAGACATGAGATGGTTTGATGACAGACATGTGGTGGTTTGATGACAGACATCAGATGGTTTGATGACAGACATGAGATGGTGTGATGACAGACATGAGATGGTTTGAGGACAGACATGTGGTGGTTTGATGACAGACATGAGATGGTTTGATGACAGACATCAGATGGTGTGATGACAGACATGAGATGGTTTGATGACAGACATGAGATGGTTTGAGGACAGACATGAGATGGTTTGATGACAGACATGAGATGGTTTGAGGACAGACATGAGATGGTGTGATGACAGACATGTGATGGTTTGAGGACAGACATGAGATGGTTTGAGGACAGACATGAGATGGTTTGAAGACAGACATCAGATGGTTTGAGGACAGACATGAGATGGTTTGAGGACAGACATGAGATGGTTTGATGACAGACATGAGATGGTGTGATGACAGACATGAGATGGTTTGATGACAGACATCAGATGGTTTGATGACAGACATGAGGTGGCTTGAGGACAGACATGAGATGGTTTGATGACAGACATCAGATGGTTTGAGGACAGACATGAGATGGTTTGATGACAGACATGAGATGGTTTGATGACAGACATGAGATGGTTTGAGGACAGACATGTGATGGTTTGAGGACAGACATGTGGTGGTTTGATGACAGACATGAGATGGTTTGATGACAGACATGAGATGGTTTGATGACAGACATGAGATGGTTTGATGACAGACATGAGATGGTTTGATGATAGACATCAGATGGTTTGAGGACAGACATGAGATGGTTTGATGACAGACATGAGATGGTTTGATGACAGACATCAGATGGTGTGATGACAGACATGTGATGGTTTGAGGACAGACATGAGATGGTGTGATGACAGACATGTGATGGTGTGATGACAGACATGAGATGGTTTGAGGACAGACATGAGATGGTTTGAGGACAGACATCAGATGGTTTGAGGACAGACATGAGATGGTTTGATGACAGACATGAGATGGTTTGATGACAGACATCAGATGGTGTGATGACAGACATGAGATGGTTTGAGGACAGACATGAGATGGTTTGAGGACAGACATCAGATGGTTTGAGGACAGACATGAGATGGTTTGAGGACAGACATGAGATGGTTTGATGACAGACATGAGATGGTTTGATGACAGACATCAGATGGTGTGATGACAGACATGAGATGGTTTGAGGACAGACATGAGATGGTTTGAGGACAGACATCAGATGGTTTGAGGACAGACATCAGATGGTGTGATGACAGACATGAGATGGTTTGAGGACAGACATGAGATGGTTTGAGGACAGACATCAGATGGTTTGAGGACAGACATGAGATGGTTTGATGACAGACATCAGATGGTGTGATGACAGACATGAGATGGTTTGAGGACAGACATGAGATGGTTTGAGGACAGACATCAGATGGTTTGAGGACAGACATGAGATGGTTTGAGGACAGACATGTGATGGTTTGATGACAGACATGAGATGGTTTGATGACAGACATGAGATGGTTTGATGACAGACATGAGATGGTTTGATGACAGACATCAGATGGTTTGAGGACAGACATGAGATGGTTTGAGGACAGACATGACATGGTTTGAGGACAGACATGTGATGGTTTGATGACAGACATGAGATGGTTTGAGGACAGACATGAGATGGTTTGATGACAGACATGTGGTGGTTTGAGGACAGACATGTGATGGTTTGATGACAGACATGAGATGGCTTGATGACAGACATGAGATGGTTTGATGACAGACATCAGATGGTTTGATGACAGACATGACATGGTTTGAGGACAGACATGAGATGGTTTGATGACAGACATGACATGGTTTGATGACAGACATGATATGGTTTGATGACAGACATGAGATGGTTTGATGACAGACATGAGATGGTTTGAGGACAGACATGAGATGGTTTGATGACAGACATGAGATGGTTTGAGGACAGACATGAGATGGTTTGATGACAGACATCAGATGGTTTGAGGACAGACATGAGATGGCTTGATGACAGACATGAGATGGTTTGATGACAGACATCAGATGGTTTGAGGACAGACATGAGATGGTTTGAGGACAGACATGACATGGTTTGAGGACAGACATGTGATGGTTTGATGACAGACATGAGATGGTTTGATGACAGACATGAGATGGTTTGATGACAGACATGAGATGGTTTGAGGACAGACATGACATGGTTTGAGGACAGACATGTGATGGTTTGATGACAGACATGAGATGGCTTGATGACAGACATGAGATGGTTTGATGACAGACATCAGATGGTTTGATGACAGACATGACATGGTTTGATGACAGACATGATATGGCTTGATGACAGACATGAGATGGTTTGATGACAGACGTGAGATGGTTTGATGACAGACATGAGATGGTTTGATGACAGACATGACATGGTTTGAGGACAGACATGAGATGGTTTGATGACAGACATGAGGTGGTTTGAAGACAGACATGAGATGGTTTGAAGACAGACATGAGGTGGTTTGATGACAGACGTGAGATGGTTTGATGACAGACATGACATGGTTTGATGGCAGACATGTGATGGTTTGAGGACAGACATGAGATGGTTTGATGACAGACATCAGATGGTTTGATGACAGACATGAGATGGTTTGATGACAGACATGATATGGTTTGCTGACAGACATCAGATGGTTTGATGACAGACATGAGATGGTTTGATGACAGACATGTGGTGGTTTGATGACAGACATGATATGGTTTGCTGACAGACATCAGATGGTTTGATGACAGACATGAGATGGTTTGATGACAGACATGTGGTGGTTTGATGACAGACATGAGATGGTTTGATGACAGACATGAGATGGTTTGATGACAGACATGACATGGTTTGAGGACAGACATGAGATGGTTTGCTGACAGACATCAGATGGTTTGATGACAGACATGAGATGGTTTGATGACAGACATGTGGTGGTTTGATGACAGACATGATATGGTTTGCTGACAGACATCAGATGGTTTGATGACAGACATGAGATGGTTTGATGACAGACATGTGGTGGTTTGATGACAGACATGAGATGGTTTGATGACAGACATGAGATGGTTTGATGACAGACATGACATGGTTTGAGGACAGACATGAGATGGTTTGATGACAGACATGAGATGGTTTGATGACAGACATGTGGTGGTTTGATGACAGACATGTGATGGTTTGAGGACAGACATGAGATGGTTTGATGACAGACATGACATGGTTTGAGGACAGACATGACATGGTTTGATGACAGACATGACATGGTTTGAGGACAGACATGAGATGGTTTGATGACAGACATGAGGTGGTTTGAAGACAGACATGAGATGGTTTGAAGACAGACATGAGGTGGTTTGATGACAGACGTGAGATGGTTTGATGACAGACATGACATGGTTTGATGGCAGACATGTGATGGTTTGAGGACAGACATGAGATGGTTTGATGACAGACATCAGATGGTTTGATGACAGACATGAGATGGTTTGATGACAGACATGATATGGTTTGCTGACAGACATCAGATGGTTTGATGACAGACATGAGATGGTTTGATGACAGACATGTGGTGGTTTGATGACAGACATGAGATGGTTTAATGACAGACATCAGATGGTTTGATGACAGACATGTGGTGGTTTGATGACAGACATGATATGGTTTGCTGACAGACATCAGATGGTTTGATGACAGACATGAGATGGTTTGATGACAGACATGTGGTGGTTTGATGACAGACATGAGATGGTTTGATGACAGACATGAGGTGGTTTGATGACAGACATGTGATGGTTTGAGGACAGACATGAGATGGTTTGATGACAGACATCAGATGGTTTGATGACAGACATGACATGGTTTGATGACAGACATGTGGTGGTTTGATGACAGACATGAGATGGTTTGATGACAGACATGAGGTGGTTTGATGACAGACATGTGATGGTTTGAGGACAGACATGAGATGGTTTGAGGACAGACATGAGATGGTTTGATGACAGACATCAGATGGTTTGATGACAGACATCAGATGGTTTGATGACAGACATGAGATGGTTTGATGACAGACATGAGATGGTTTGCAGACAGACATGAGGTGGTTTGATGACAGACATGAGGTGGTTTGAGGACAGACATGAGATGGTTTGATGACAGACATGACATGGTTTGATGACAGACATGAGATGGTTTGAGGACAGACATGTGGTGGTTTGATGACAGACATGAGATGGTTTGAAGACAGACATGAGATGGTTTGAGGACAGACATGTGATGGTTTGATGACAGACATGAGATGGTTTGAAGACAGACATGTGGTGGTTTGATGACAGACATGAGATGGTTTGAGGACAGACATGACATGGTTTGAGGACAGACATGTGGTGGTTTGATGACAGACATGACATGGTTTGAGGACAGACATGAGATGGTTTGATGACAGACATGAGATGGTTTGATGACAGACATGAGATGGTTTGATGACAGACATGAGATGGTTTGATGACAGACATCAGATGGTTTGATGACAGACATGTGGTGGTTTGATGACAGACATGAGATGGTTTGATGACAGACATGAGATGGTTTGAGGACAGACATGATATGGTTTGATGACAGACATGAGGTGGTTTGAAGACAGACATGAGATGGTTTGAAGACAGACATGAGGTGGTTTGATGACAGACGTGAGATGGTTTGATGACAGACATGACATGGTTTGATGGCAGACATGTGATGGTTTGAGGACAGACATGAGATGGTTTGATGACAGACATCAGATGGTTTGATGACAGACATGAGATGGTTTGATGACAGACATGATATGGTTTGCTGACAGACATCAGATGGTTTGATGACAGACATGAGATGGTTTGATGACAGACATGTGGTGGTTTGATGACAGACATGAGATGGTTTGATGACAGACATCAGATGGTTTGATGACAGACATGTGGTGGTTTGATGACAGACATGATATGGTTTGCTGACAGACATCAGATGGTTTGATGACAGACATGAGATGGTTTGATGACAGACATGTGGTGGTTTGATGACAGACATGAGATGGTTTGATGACAGACATGAGGTGGTTTGATGACAGACGTGAGATGGTTTGATGACAGACATGTGGTGGTTTGATGACAGACATGAGATGGTTTGATGACAGACATGAGGTGGTTTGATGACAGACATGTGATGGTTTGAGGACAGACATGAGATGGTTTGAGGACAGACATGAGGTGGTTTGATGACAGACATGACATGGTTTGATGACAGACATGTGGTGGTTTGATGACAGACATGAGATGGTTTGATGACAGACATGAGGTGGTTTGATGACAGACATGTGATGGTTTGAGGACAGACATGAGATGGTTTGAGGACAGACATGAGGTGGTTTGATGACAGACATGAGGTGGTTTGAGGACAGACATGAGATGGTTTGATGACAGACATGACATGGTTTGATGACAGACATGAGATGGTTTGAGGACAGACATGTGGTGGTTTGATGACAGACATGAGATGGTTTGAAGACAGACATGAGATGGTTTGAGGACAGACATGTGATGGTTTGATGACAGACATGAGATGGTTTAAAGACAGACATGTGGTGGTTTGATGACAGACATGAGATGGTTTGAGGACAGACATGACATGGTTTGAGGACAGACATGTGGTGGTTTGATGACAGACATGACATGGTTTGAGGACAGACATGAGATGGTTTGATGACAGACATCAGATGGTTTGATGACAGACATCAGATGGTTTGATGACAGACATGACATGGTTTGATGACAGACATGAGATGGTTTGATGACAGACATGAGATGGTTTGATGACAGACATGAGATGGTTTGAGGACAGACATGTGATGGTTTGATGACAGACATGAGATGGTTTGATGACAGACATGAGATGGTTTGATGACAGACATGAGATGGTTTGATGACAGACATGTGGTGGTTTGATGACAGACATGTGGTGGTTTGATGACAGACATGAGATGGTTTGATGACAGACATGAGATGGTTTGATGACAGACATGTGGTGGTTTGATGACAGACATGACATGGTTTGAGGACAGACATGAGATGGTTTGAGGACAGACATGTGATGGTTTGATGACAGACATGAGATGGTTTGATGACAGACATGAGATGGTTTGATGACAGACATGAGATGGTTTGATGACAGACATGTGGTGGTTTGATGACAGACATGACATGGTTTGAGGACAGACATGAGATGGTTTGAGGACAGACATGATATGGTTTGATGACAGACATGAGATGGTTTGATGACAGACATGAGGTGGTTTGATGTCAGACATGATATGGTTTGATGACAGACATCAGATGGTTTGATGACAGACATGAGGTGGTTTGAGGACAGACATGAGATGGTTTAATGACAGACATGAGATGGTTTGAGGACAGACATGAGATGGTTTGATGACAGACATCAGATGGTTTGATGACAGACATGACATGGTTTGAGGACAGACATGAGATGGTTTGATGACAGACATGAGATGGTTTGATGACAGACATCAGATGGTTTGATGACAGACATGTGGTGGTTTGATGACAGACATGACATGGTTTGATGACAGACATGAGATGGTTTGATGACAGACATGACATGGTTTGAGGACAGACATGTGGTGGTTTGATGACAGACATGACATGGTTTGATGCCAAAGTAGGACAAAATGATCTATTGTATAGCAGAGGCCTCCAATAATATTATGCGCGTATACATACATTCTTTTGTTATATTCTTTACTGAAAAATAACTGGGATTTTGTTGCAAGAAGGTTTTTTCTGTTATCCCACCTCACACAGAATACCCCCATCCGCTTGGTGGAACTGGAAGCCAGTCACATGGAGACCCTGGATATTTCCGTATTACGTCGCCGTGCTGATCCATACAGGGCGACTACCATATATGAATACGGAAATATATGGGATCAGTAAAAAGTACATTGAGCGAAGGGTTCTAATAATATCACTGTGAGGGTACGCACACAACAGAGGTCGTGTTTGATGTTTTGTAAGCATTGTGGAGTGACAAATGTAAATTGAATTTTGTATTTTCTGCGCCAGAAATTGAATTTATCTTTTTTGGTCAGACTTGTAAAGTACATGTTCTACAACGCACTTAACACACAGAAAATATTGCCAAAAGTTGTTTCTTAAACCTTAAACATACATTTCCGAGATTGATATCAACTGAAAGCTCTTATTTTGTGAAAAATTGTCTAATTCTGTTTCAACCAAATTTTAACTTTATTTTGCAGCTTTTGCTACATTAAGCAAAAAACATTTTACAGTAAAAATAAATTATCAATTTTGTTTTATTATAGCTTTAAATAGAAGAAAAACCATAACAGATCATGTAATTAAACATAAATATACCTTAAAAGTATGATGTTTTAAAAAATGTTAAAATGAAAACTTGTAAGAAAGTCATGAATGTGTGCCAACAATGCATTGTAGATGAATGGAAACTGCTTTTAAAAGATTTGTATTTATATATCACAGATAAGTAAAGTCATTCAGATCAAATAGGACCCATTTCAAGAGAGCTATCAAAGCTTGGATTGGTCAGGGTATTAACAATGTCAAGAACACAGGTTAATTTGTCCAAATGATTTCACAACGCCCTTGAGTGTACTATTGATCTAAATCCTGAAACGATTTTTGGTTTTTCTCTTCCAAACTTCTTGGGTTAACTCCCCTTGGTTGCCATTTTGGCACATCGTCTCCGTAACTTGGTGCCACATAATAATGTCGTCGAATTCCATGGTTTAGTTCACAAAGATACGTCACACCATCAACAACGTAGGGTTTTACATCCGTGTTCGATAACTCCAATCTCCCAGAATCCACCAAATTGGCAAAAGCCTGGGAATATAAATTAGAAAAAAAATCATTGGGTTGTGCTGAGATTATTGTTTATTATGCTATTTATTGAATCGTGTTTTACATCAAAACTAATCATTCGAGATAAAACTTTAATATGCGACAAATCTGAATTAATATTTTCAATTATTTGAGTATAACTGACCTCTCCTCAGTAGTCTGTTTCACAAAGCGGTGTGGCGTGAGTTTTTACTGCCATAGCAACTCATACTGTGAGATACATTGCTATGAAAGTTTTGCCAAAAAATATATCTACGCCCTTTTGCAAAACAGGCTCCTGGTGTTTGGGCTAAAGATTAGTTAACCCCGGAGGTTTTGTGACGTTAAAAATTGATGTTACAGAGCTATTTGCTCAGCGTATCCACTTTTATTTAATGTTTGAACTGGATGCGGCGTAAAACATAAATCAATCAATCTATCTCTGTGATTTCTATCTACAGTTGTTTATGTCTGTAAATCATTCATGCTACTGGCTCTAAATCAATCGCTACTCATATTTCTTTACCAGTACATTGTAAATATACTGTACATCCTTATGCATGTAACAATTCAGCAACCATTCTGTAATTATCTGTCCTAGCAAACATACTATACATGTTATAAATGACTTACTATACATGTTATAAATGACTTACTATACATGTTATAAATGACTTACTATACATGTTATAAATGACTTACTATACATGTTATAAATGACTTACTATACATGTTATAAATGACTTACTATACATGTTATAAATGACTTACTATACATGTTATAAATGACTTACTATACATGCAGATTCCTCCAACACGTTGCCCCATATATACAGAGCTGAGAGTGTAGTGTTGACTTTCATGGCATCAGCTAGTGCACACAATCCTTTACCTTTAATGTTGTTGGACACCACAACAAGTCTAAAAAACAAAGTATCCATTTTTATGTCAGGCATTTTAATTGACTGATTACTGAAAAAAACTAAGATCAATTGACAGACTTCCCTCAAAACTGGACAAAATGTGTAAGATTTATGAGAAATGATCCTTAGTCCAGAGGAGCAACAGCAACACTGATCAAAAGCTGTCTTAAATAACTTATTTCACGTTTTGGAAAGTAGTTAAATGTTAACCTATAAATGTTAAGAGTTCTAAACTCCTGTCTGTCATAAACCTAATGAAATATCATGGGTTTTAATATATCACAACAACTTATGATTAGGTATAAAGGTGTAAGTGAGGCATCTCTTTTAAACACAATAAGATACTTGTCTCCATGATTATTTTAGACAAGAACATTTCCCCTGTTCCTGTGTGTTTTAGTGCCCATAAATAGAAAAAGGTGGGAGTTCTATTGTGGAGGGTACATGTTGGAGGTGGGAGTTTCCTCTGGGTAACCTATAAAGGTTGGAGTTCTATTGTGGAGGGTACATGTTGGAGGTGGGAGTTTCCTCTGGGTAACCTATAAAGGTTGGAGTTCTATTGTGGAGGGTACATGTTGGAGGTGGGAGTTTCCTCTGAGTAACCTATAAAGGTTGGAGTTCCATTGTGGAGGGTACATGTTGGAGGTGGGGGGTTTCCTCTGGGTAACCTATAAAGGTTGGAGTTCTATTGTGGAGGGTACATGTTGGAGGTTGGGGGTTTCCTCTGGGTAACCTATAAAGGTTGGAGTTCTATTGTAGAGGGTACATGTTGGAGGTGGGAGTTTCCTCTGGGTAACCTATAAAGGTTGGAGTTCTATTGTGGAGGGTACATGTTGGAGGTGGGGGGTTTCCTCTGGGTAACCTATAAAGGTTGGAGTTCTATTATAGAGGGTACATGTTGGAGGTGGGGGTTTCCTCTAGTTAACCTATCAAGGTTGGAGTTCTATTGTGGAGGGTACATGTTGGGGGTGGGGGGTTTCCTCTGGGTAACCTATAAAGGTTGGAGTTCTATTGTAGAGGGTACATGTTGGAGGTGGGAGTTTCCTCTGAGTAACCTATACAGGTTGGAGTTCTATTGTGGAGGGTACATGTTGGAGGTGGGGGTTTCCTCTGGGTAACCTATAAAGGTTGGAGTTCTATTGTAGAGGGTACATGTTGGAGGTGGGAGTTTCCTCTAGTTAACCTATCAAGGTTGGAGTTCTATTGTGGAGGGTACATGTTGGAGGTGGGAGTTTCCTCTGGGGAACCTATAAAGGTTGGAGTTCTATTTTGGAGGGTACATGTTGGAGGTGGGAGTTTCCTCTGGGTAACCTATAAAGGTTGGAGTTCTATTGTGGAGGGTACATGTTGGAGGGGGGGAGTTTCCTCTGGGTAACCTATAAAGGTTGGAGTTCTATTGTGGAGGGTACATGTTGGAGGTGGGGGGTTTCCTCTGGGTAACCTATAAAGGTTGGAGTTCTATTGTGGAGGGTACATGTTGGAGGTGGGAGTTTCCTCTGGGTAACCTATAAAGGTTGGAGTTCTATTGTGGAGGGTACATGTTGGAGGTGGGAGTTTCCTCTGGGTAACCTATAAAGGTTGGAGTTCTATTGTGGAGGGTACATGTTGGAGGTGGGAGTTTCCTCTGAGTAACCTATAAAGGTTGGAGTTCCATTGTGGAGGGTACATGTTGGAGGTGGGGGGTTTCCTCTGGGTAACCTATAAAGGTTGGAGTTCTATTGTGGAGGGTACATGTTGGAGGTGGGGGGTTTCCTCTGGGTAACCTATAAAGGTTGGAGTTCTATTGTAGAGGGTACATGTTGGAGGTGGGAGTTTCCTCTGGGTAACCTATAAAGGTTGGAGTTCTATTGTGGAGGGTACATGTTGGAGGTGGGGGGTTTCCTCTGGGTAACCTATAAAGGTTGGAGTTCTATTGTAGAGGGTACATGTTGGAGGTGGGGGTTTCCTCTAGTTAACCTATCAAGGTTGGAGTTCTATTGTGGAGGGTACATGTTGGAGGTGGGAGTTTCCTCTAGTTAACCTATCAAGGTTGGAGTTCTATTGTGGAGGGTACATGTTGGAGGTGGGAGTTTCCTCTGGGGAACCTATAAAGGTTGGAGTTCTATTTTGGAGGGTACATGTTGGAGGTGGGGGTTTCCTCTGGGTAACCTATAAAGGTTGGAGTTCTATTGTGGAGGGTACATGTTGGAGGGGGGGAGTTTCCTCTGGGTAACCTATAAAGGTTGGAGTTCTATTGTGGAGGGTACATGTTGGAGGTGGGGGGTTTCCTCTGGGTAACCTATAAAGGTTGGAGTTCCATTGTGGAGGGTACATGTTGGAGGTGGGGGTTTCCTCTGGGTAACCTATAAAGGTTGGAGTTCTATCGTGGAGGGTACATGTTGGAGGTGGGGGGTTTCCTCTGGGTAACCTATAAAGGTTGGAGTTCTATTGTGGAGGGTACATGTTGGAGGTGGGAGTTTCCTCGAGATAACCTATAAAGGTTGGAGTTCCATTGTGGAGGGTACCTGTTGGAGGTGAGAGTTTCCTCTGGGTAACCTATAAAGGTTGGAGTTCTATTGTGGAGGGTACATGTTGGAGGTGGGAGTTTCCTCTGGGGAACCTATAAAGGTTGCAGTTTTATTGTAGAGGGTACATGTTGGAGGTGAGAGTTTCCTCTGGGTAACCTATAAAGGTTGTAGTTCTATTGTAGAGGGTACATGTTGGAGGTGGGGGGTTTCCTCTGGGTAACCTATAAAGGTTGGAGTTCTATTGTGGAGGGTACATGTTGGAGGTGGGAGTTTCCTCTGAGTAACCTATAAAGGTTGGAGTTCTATTGTGGAGGGTACATGTTGGAGGTGGGAGTTTCCTCTGAGTAACCTATAAAGGTTGGAGTTCTATTGTGGAGGGTACATGTTGGAGGTGGGGGTTTCCTCTGGGGAACCTATAAAGGTTGGAGTTCTATTGTGGAGGGTACATGTTGGAGGTGGGAGTTTCCTCTGGGTAACCTATAAAGGTTGGAGTTCCATTGTGGAGGGTACATGTTGGAGGTGGGAGTTTCCTCTGGGTAACCTATAAAGGTTGTAGTTCTATTGTGGAGGGTACATGTTGGAGGTGGGAGTTTCCTCTGGGTAACCTATAAAGGTTGGAGTTCTATTGTGGAGGGTACATGTTGGAGGTGGGGGTTTCCTCTGGGGAACCTATAAAGGTTGGAGTTCTATTGTGGAGGGTACATGTTGGAGGTGGGAGTTTCCTCTGGGTAACCTATTAAGGTTGGAGTTCCATTGTGGAGGGTACATGTTGGAGGTGGGAGTTTCCTCTGGGTAACCTATAAAGGTTGTAGTTCTATTGTGGAGGGTACATGTTGGAGGTGGGAGTTTCCTCTGGGTAACCTATAAAGGTTGGAGTTCTATTGTGGAGGGTACCTGTTGGAGGTGGGAGTTATATTGTGGAGGGTACATGTTGGAGGTGGGAGTTTCCTCTGGGTAACCTATAAAGGTTGGAGTTCTATTGTGGAGGGTACATGTTCGAGGTGGGGGTTTCCTCTGGGTAACCTATAAAGGTTGGAGTTCCATTGTGGAGGGTACATGTTGGAGGTGGGGGGTTTCCTCTGGGTAACCTATAAAGGTTGGAGTTCCATTGTGGAGGGTACCTGTTGGAGGTGAGAGTTTCCTCTGGGTAAACTATAAAGGTTGGAGTTCTATTGTGGAGGGTACATGTTGGAGGTGAGAGTTTCCTCTGGGTAACCTATAAAGGTTGGAGTTCTATTGTGGAGGGTACATGTTGGAGGTGGGGGTTTCCTCTGGGTAACCTATAAAGGTTGGAGTTCTATTGTGGAGGGTACATGTTGGAGGTGAGAGTTTCCTCTGGGTAACCTATAAAGGTTGGAGTTCTATTGTAGAGGGTACATGTTGGAGGTGGGAGTTTCCTCTGGGTAACCTATAAAGGTTGGAGTTCCATTGTGGAGGGTACATGTTGGAGGTGGGAGTTTCCTCTGGGTAACCTATAAAGGTTGGAGTTCCATTGTGGAGGGTACATGTTGGAGGTGGGAGTTTCCTCTGGGTAACCTATAAAGGTTGGAGTTCTATTGTGGAGGGTACATGTTGGAGGTGGGGGTTTCCTCTGGGTAACCTATAAAGGTTGGAGTTCTATTGTGGAGGGTACATGTTCGAGGTGGGGGGTTTCCTCTGGGTAACCTATAAAGGTTGGAGTTCTATTGTAGAGGGTACATGTTGGAGGTGGGGGGTTTCCTCTGGATAACCTATAAAGGTTGGAGTTCTATTGTGGAGGGTACATGTTGGAGGTGGGGGGTTTCCTCTGGGTAACCTATAAAGGTTGGAGTTCTATTGTGGAGGGTACATGTTGGAGGTGGGAGTTTCCTCTGGGTAACCTATAAAGGTTGGAGTTCTATTGTGGAGGGTACATGTTGGAGGTGGGAGTTTCCTCTGGGTAACCTATAAAGGTTGGAGTTCTATTGTGGAGGGTACATGTTGGAGGTGGGGGGTTTCCTCTGGATAACCTATAAAGGTTGGAGTTCTATTGTTTTCTACTAAACATGACGACACAGGCACATGGGTAAGGTACAAGTAATCTTGAATACAGTGTAAAACATCAATAAATCTATTTTAGGGTCAAGACAGACTCACGTTTCCAGAGTTGTGTTAAAAGTTGTCAGTGCCTCAGCCAAATGAAATGCCCCATCATCCTCTAGTCTGTTATACCCCATATCTAATGTTTTTAATGCTGTGTTCTTCTTTAAAACCTTTGCAAGTTCCTTCATTCCATCACGAGTTATCCGGTTGCTGAGAAAAAGAAAAATGATAAAGAGAAATATTACCCAGTTGTGTAACCTACCAATTACCAAGGGAGATAATTCTGGTGTTCCGCCCTATAAGTTGAGTCTTGATCCTCCAAAAACTTGAGCCATAGCCTATCTATAGCATCCTAATTCAATAGTGTTAGATTCACATTTAAAATCATTTGTAAAATTTATGGACAGTCAAGTGCCTTTGATTGTAAGCAGTTCAGGATGAAAGTGGCGGATTCAGTTCACAGATTCCAGATGTTTAGATTTCTGGGAAGGGATGAAAGAAGTGTGGGAGAGTTTTAATGTACTTGTTTCCCTGGGCCCCTAGAATTTATTTCCTTGACATAGTATACCTTTTTTAGAAATGAAACTGGTTAAATATAGGATTGAAAACATCAAAATGTAAAAGTGTACTTAGGTATTTGACTACATATACATTCATTTCGCTAAAAAAAAATTAGGAAGATGTAGGGAGTAAAACATGTTAATGGCAAATTATACTGTGCCCTATCTCCTGATAGGAGATGTTTATAAACTTGAAGCTTTCATTAACTTACTTGCTTAGGTCCAGGTATGTCAGTGTGAAGTTTTCCATTAGGTTTTCAGCCAATCGTGTAGCTCCAAAATCTCTCATATCATATTTCTGTAGATGGATCTCCTCAAGAGTACGGTTAACCTATAAGCAATCATAGGCTGTTATATTTATTATTGATTGATTGGTGTCTTATCTAGAGTATGGCGTCATTGGCAGGTATAACCTAGAAGCAATCATAGGCTGTTATATTTATTATTGATTGATTGGTGTCTTATCTAGAGTATGGCGTCATTGGCAGGTATAACCTAGAAGCAATCATAGGTTGTTATATTTATTATTGATTGATTGGTGTTGTATCTAGAGTATGGCGTCATTGGCAGGTTTAGCGGGGGAAAGCCAGCTTTTTGCCCAGAGGTCAGCATCTGTAAACTCTTCTACATATGGTAATCGAGAGACAACCCCACTTTTTTTAAGGGACTAAATGGGATTCAAACCTGTGACCCATCGCTGGAAGGCTTGGGTTGGACTGAGAGACTATTAGTCGGCCAACTGAACCACAGAGGCCCCAGCACATTGATGAAAGGCTTGGGTTGGACTGAGAGAGTAGCAGCCTGGAGGCTGGGCCTTCAATGCCCCTTTATTACTGACTGTAACAATCTTCCTGAACATACATGTACATATTTATTATCAAATATTGAGTGGTTCATGAATGTTTCAGCATGTAAGGGTATCAATTCAAATCTCCAGTTTTATCCCCCTATGAAATTCAGCCCTTTAGAGTGTAGTCATTCTGCTTCAGGTATTTTCTTTGAATGGTATTTAGAAGATGACAGTATAACAAGTCAACAACTAACTTATGGATAACAACTTCTTAGCTACACTTGACGAAAACACCAGTACAGGTGTCGAAAGCTTGTGTTGTTAAAAAACAACTTACTGCATGGTGATGTCTTAATTTGTTATCATTCATAAGTACATGTAATTCAGGTATTTTATAATATATCGTCATAACTTGATAATATAGTCAGATCTCTGGTCAGGGTTGTTTACCTTTAACATTCGACCAACATGATCAGTAGGTTCCTCTTGGTGGGTAAACAGTATAGGACGATTCATGTTTAAACATTTCAGACTCTTGTTTTGATTGAGTACAGTTGCCAGTGCAATCAAACTTTCAATTGACTGTAGAACAAAACCAAACATTAGAAACAAAATAGAGACAAGAAAATCAAAAAGACAAATTCATAAAAAAGTAGGAGGTCACTAACTGTACATAAATATATCCGCATGATTTTTAAGTTCAAGTTGTGAACAACCTTCAAGGTTTATACAATGTAGATCAATAAAGGTTGAAGGGCGATTCTTAAAGGGGGGGAAGTTAAAGGAAAAATTACTTAAAGGATTTATGAACAACTTTTGGAAATATTTTCTAATTTGCGTTAAGTGTGTTGTAGAACATGTACTTTAAAAGTCTGACCAAAAAGAAAATTAAATTTCGGTCGCAGCACATACAAAATTCAAGCTACGTTTGCCGATCTACAATGCTTACGAAAGTTATTTATCTCAGAGACTTATGACGTCAAACACGACCTCCGTTGTGTACGTACCCTCACAGCTATGGCGCAATAAACGGTTTCTGTTGTCTCAGTACGTCTTTGTGGCAGTTTGTACACATCGAAGGTCGTGTATGACGTCATTTTTCCAGAGTAGTTACGGAAAATATGCATATTTCCTCCCCGTTGTTTTTTTGACTACCAGGAAACTAACGCGAAGGTTGTTTCGTTTCGACTGATGTTTTTCAAATATACATTTAGTCCAAAAACAAACACAAACCAGCTTTAAATCCTGTTCATAAACCCTTTGATCAAAAACAGTCTTGGACCCTTTATTGAGGGACTGGAAAGTTGTATGAAGAACGAAGACCTACCAAATCTGTATCTCCTAAATCCAATGACTCCAGTGTTGTGTTGACTTGTAAGGCTTGAGCAAAACACATCCCACCTTTGTTACCGATTTTATTGGCAGTCAGTCGTAAAATCTTCAGTGTCTGATTATCCTAATGGTGTAGAGAAATAATTCACACTGAACATATTTCACTTTCATCATACAACAATCAACTACTTTTCTTATCAAGGATTTGAAAATATTCGGAGAGAAATCTGGTGACTTTTTCTCAGGCTGTCACAGAATTCTCTGACATTTCACACAATTATGCAGAAAGTTTAGGCAGGAAGTCTACAACTATGCGCTGAATACTATCGTGCAATCAAGGGGGAAAAAAACACTCAGATTTTTTTTCTGTTTCAATTTTTTTCATTTAGGGAGGGTGGGGGTGGGTGCTGAGTGGGATTTGAAAGCCTTGTGTTAGTGTGAGCTTTAGTCACTCTTATCAGCTCCTGTATAGAGCAGGGCAATAGTGTTTTCCTGACATCATTTATTACAACATTGCTATATCCTTACTGCTCAGTGTTTTATACTAATGTCAAACATACCTGTACTGCTTTGGCTAGATGTGCAGCCCCTGTTTCCTGGAAGTCGTTACACATGAGATTTAACTCTGTTAAACTCACACTTTCCTATGAACAGACAAACAGAGTGATTTTAATAAGTTGGGTCAAGACATTAAACAAGTTCAAATTAGTACGGTATATTTAACAGCATACATGCAAGAGCCCTACATGTATAAAAGGATTCTCACACGCAGATTTAAATTTCTATTGGGAAGCTTCATTAGCTACAGTTTGATTGATTGATTGGCTGGTGTTTTATGTCACACTCAACAGCTGTAATAGGAGTGCGTTTGTTACACAAGGTATATTCATCAGTCAGTCCCTCCTATTCCTCCTATATGCATGGATAGTATGTCGCAATTTCGAGGTGCAACTCCATGCTGTAAGCCTATGCGTAACTTTACACAAGCTTAGAACCAGGCCCTGGAGCCTGTTTCACAAAGAGGCGTAGCAAAAGTTTTTACGTAACTGCCATTCTGTAGAGATACGTTGCTATGGCAATTACGTAAAATCTTAAGCTAGGTCGCTTTGTGAAACAGGCCCCTGGAGAAGATATAAGAGCGGAGGGATAAAAGGCAATGTGTTTTATCGGTTAAATCTTTCTTACTTTTAAAAGATCCGCTATTTTTTCAGCACCCGCATCAGTAATATTGTTGAATCTGAGATCGATGGATGAAATATAGAGGTTGTTTTTCAGGGCGTCACAAAGGACGTCTACATCGATGTCTTGAAGACGTGTATCAGTGAGCAGTTTGTTATTTCCTGCTAAATACAGGTGCATTGTGGGTGGAGCCTCTCTAAAAAAATACGAAATATAAACAATGTTACAAGTTACAAAAATGGTGTTGGGCTGTCATTAAAGGGAGAGTGGTTGCTCTCCTTCCCCTCCACACACCCCCAGAGGGGTCTGAGGAGACCTGTTTATCACTCTCCCTAACTCTCCCTACCGGCTTCAGGCCCCTTGTTAATGTTGTTCACTCTCCCAAGATGAAACTATTCTCCAACCCTTTCATGTCCATTAAAATATAATTAACTGTATGGTACATGTATTATGAAAAACTAGGATAACATTTCATTAAAGATTTTTTTCTTCAGAATTTGTACGACAATTCGGACATATAAGAATACTCTCTTATACACTCTCTTGGGGAGAGTGAAACAGACACTTTTATTTCATCACCATCATGTTCTCTCTCTGAAATGTACACTCCCATTGAATTTTGGGAGACCATTTTTGGGGAGAGTGAAACAGGTCACCCTTACAGTTTTGGGAGAGCATATTGTAACTCTTCCAGTCTATTCTTAATGATAGGCCTGGACTGTATATTCCATCAAATGGTTGCTTACGATGGGACGTTTGTTATATTAATAAGGGTGTATATTTGATACTTTACTTTTTCTTTTAGGTCATCAAGATAACAAAATTATATTAGATTCAACACACAATTTTTTTTGTGGTTTTAAACTATTTACTTTATAAACAGAATGTGAATCCTGAACAGAAAAAAGGATGTTGAAAAGAAAGTGAATGCTGAACAAAAAGTGGATGTTAGCATGCACAGATGTTAGAAGACTTCTTTAAGTGGATTGGTTAAAACAGTTAATAATCAGTGGGGTTTTTTTAACCAGCCTTGAAATCAACCCAAAATATCTATGATTTTTGCCTTTATTAAAGTGGCATGAGCTGCCAAAATGTTGATATTTTGACGTTCAGACAGAATGTTGAAATTATTGGCTATTTTTCTCAAGACGTATAATTCAGAAGCTTTTTAGTGCTTCTAGCCTCGAGAATGTACGATCAAGTATTGTTTTGAACTAACTTTGGTTTAGAATGAATAAATGGTCGTCCCGGTTATTTAAATTTTGTTTACTTTTCGAACACGTTTTCGGGTCGTACAGGCCACATGCTGTATTTATTTTCCTCATTCTTACGCCAATCATTTAGTTTTTCGATGGCCTTCAAAGCCTCTTACTGTCGTGACGATCAGAAATTATGAAAAAAGTGTGAATTCTGGCAGCTCATGCCACTTTAAAGACAGAGGCATTCTAACTTTCTGAACAAATATTAATAGAATGTGAATAATAAGTTTGCTTTAAGAAAAATACATAAACTCAAGAAGAATGTGCAAATAAAACAAATACACATTGTGGGTGATAAGTAAAACTTAAAGGATAAATGCCAAGTTCTTTCTGAACACCTATGTATTGAAAAACATAATGCTGAAACAAAACGAGATTCCTGTAATGTCCCACGGTGTCATAGAAAAAGCGATTGCAAATATGCATATCTTCCAACTCAGACATCACTGAGCTAAGCTTATAACTTCGGTATAACTTCATTTTTGTATGTTCTGTGCAGCCATAAATCTCATTTTCTTTTTGGTCAAGTTTGTACCGTATTTTCTTTTTGGTCAAGTTTCTATAGTATTTTCTTTTTGGTCAAGTTTGTACAGTATACAAATTCTTGTTCTTATACAAATTGATTAGAAACAAGGAGGTATTGTCTTGAACTTGTCATTTATCCTTAGAATGAAATGAACACAATGAGTAACCAGTGATATATATACATACTCTACA
The DNA here is from genome assembly GCA_963971465.1 of Lepidochitona cinerea. Classification (NCBI taxonomy): domain Eukaryota; kingdom Metazoa; phylum Mollusca; class Polyplacophora; order Chitonida; family Tonicellidae; genus Lepidochitona; species Lepidochitona cinerea. The sequence goes on from OZ020560.1 coordinate 2,219,621, forward strand.
TCAATAGAACGTGATTCATAGCTGGAAGGAAAAAGGTAACATGCATTGTGACATTGATACCAGACATATACCAAGGTGGAAAAAGGTAACATGCATTGTGACATTGATACCAGACATATACCAAGGTGGAAAAACATGCGGTGGAACACAAAATTTAAATGATCCAGCCAGAAAAATAAACAAAATATAATACACTGAAATATGAAGAGGTAATAACCCTAGCAGATATCTATGTACAGCTGGTATGTAGCACATGTACGTGCGGCTGACATGCAGTGCTAAGTAAGATGCATGCATTATGTCTATCAGATGAATCCAGACAATCTTTTACTACATTTATAACATGAAAGTAAATTAAAGAACATACCTGTCACTGTCTTTCCTAAAAGAAGAAATAAACAGAGAATCAAGCTTGACATCCTATTTGATTAATTCTGAATCTGAATAATTAACTAACAGTGACATGTTTTAGTCAAGAAGATTTTCCCTGTGTGTTTTAGTGTTCATAAATATATCAAAGAGAAACATCAATGTGTAAGTGTTTAACTGATTCTTTGTCATCAGAATAGTTCAATACATAACCCAGGAAACGTCACCTTTATAGTCAATAAGCATTGGTCGAAATCTTATTATAATTAAAAGAACAATTTTAAACATTGGATTAGTATCATTGCATGAGGAGATTAACAATAGGGAGCGCAAGTCTCATAAGAATTATTACGAGATCTTGTGATATCCGGTGACAGATGACGCCATTAAGAACGTTTTTGATGACGTTGCAATTCCATTTGACATATTTTGTTCCATAACGTCAGATTTAAACGTCATGTTGGAACGAAAAATGCTCAGTCACATGCGCAATCTAGTGACCGTGACAGGATATATGTGGAATTCACACGTGACTTGCGCTCACTATATATGATTTCTAACAGCTGTGACTGAGGCATTACAATCTCCAATTTTGATTGGTGCTTTACATTTCTTCACACATTCACACATTTCTTCACACTTCACACACACTAAGGACACCTGACACCTGTTCTTAGAGGGAAGGACACCTGACAACTGTTCTTACATGGAGGAAACTTGACAACTGTTCTTAAATGGAGGAAACTTGACAAATGTTCTTAAATGGAGGAAACTTGACAACTGTTCTTAAATGGAGGAAACATGACAACTGTTCTTAGATGGAGGAAACCTGACAACTGTTCTTAGGTGGAGGAAACCTGACAGCTGTTCTTAGGTGGAGGAAACCTGAAAACTGTTCTTAAATGGAGGAAACCTGAAAACTGTTCTTAGATGGATAAAACCAGACACCTGTTCTTAGAGGGAAGGACACCTGACAACTGTTCTTAGAGGGAAGGACACCTGACAACTGTTCTTACATGGAGGAAACTTGCCAACTGTTCTTAAATGGAGGAAACTTGACAACTGTTCTTAGAGGGAAGGACACCTGACAACTGTTCTTAGAGGGAAGGACACCTGACACCTGTTCTTACATGGAGGAAACTTGACAACTGTTCTTAGAGGGAAGGACACCTGCCAACTGTTCTTATAGGGAAGGACACCTGACACCTGTTCTTAGAGGGAAGGACACCTGACAACTGTTCTTACATGGAGGAAACTTGACAACTGTTCTTAAATGGAGGAAACTTGACAACTGTTCTTAAATGGAGGAAACATGACAACTGTTCTTAGATGGAGGAAACCTGACAACTGTTCTTAGGTGGAGGAAACCTGACAGCTGTTCTTAGGTGGAGGAAACCTGAAAACTGTTCCTAAATGGAGGAAACCTGAAAACTGTTCTTAAATGGAGGAAACTTGAAAACTGTTCTTAAATGGAGGAAACTTGAAAACTGTTCTTAGAGGGAAGGACACCTGACAACTGTTCTTAGAGGGAAGGACACATGAGAACTGTTCTTAAATGGAGGAAACCTGAAAACTGTTCTTAAATGGAGGAAACCTGAAAACTGTTCTTAAATGGAGGAAACTTGACAACTGTTCTTAAATGGAGGAAACTTGACAACTGTTCTTAGAGGGAAGGACACCTGACAACTGTTCTTAGAGGGAAGGACACCTGACACCTGTTCTTACATGGAGGAAACTTGACAACTGTTCTTAGAGGGAAGGACACCTGACAACTGTTCTTATAGGGAAGGACACCTGACACCTGTTCTTAGAGGGAAGGACACCTGACAACTGTTCTTAGAGGGAAGGACACCTGACAACTGTTCTTACATGGAGGAAACTTGACAACTGTTCTTAAATGGAGGAAACTTGACAACTGTTCCTAAATGGAGGAAACCTGAAAGCTGTTCTTAAATGGAGGAAACTTGAAAACTGTTCTTAAATGGAGGAAACTTGAAAACTGTTCTTAGAGGGAAGGACACCTGACAACTGTTCTTAGAGGGAAGGACACCTGACAACTGTTCTTAGAGGGAAGGACACCTGACAACTGTTCTTAGAGGGAAGGACACCTGACACCTGTTCTTACATGGAGGAAACTTGACAACTGTTCTTAGAGGGAAGGACACCTGACAACTGTTCTTAAATGGAGGAAACCTGAAAACTGTTCTTAAATGGAGGAAACCTGAAAACTGTTCTTAAATGGAGGAAACTTGACAACTGTTCTTAAATGGAGGAAACTTGACAACTGTTCTTAGAGGGAAGGACACCTGACAACTGTTCTTAGAGGGAAGGACACCTGACAACTGTTCTTAGAGGGAAGGACACCTGACACCTGTTCTTACATGGAGGAAACTTGACAACTGTTCTTAGAGGGAAGGACACCTGACAACTGTTCTTAAATGGAGGAAACTTGACAACTGTTCTTAAATGAAGGACACCTGACAACTGTTCTTAGAGGGAAGGACACCTGACAACTGTTCTTAGAGGGAAGGACACCTGACAACTGTTCTTAGAGGAAAGGACACCTGACAACTGTTCTTAGAGGGAAGGACACCTGACACCTGTTCTTAGAGGGAAGGACACCTGACAACTGTTCTTACATGGAGGAAACTTGACAACTGTTCTTAAATGGAGGAAACTTGACAACTGTTCTTAAATGGAGGAAACATGACAACTGTTCTTAGATGGAGGAAACCTGACAACTGTTCTTAGGTGGAGGAAACCTGACAGCTGTTCTTAGGTGGAGGAAACCTGAAAACTGTTCTTAAATGGAGGAAACCTGAAAACTGTTCTTAAATGGAGGAAACTTGAAAACTGTTCTTAGATGGATAAAACCAGACACCTGTTCTTAGAGGGAAGGACACCTGACAACTGTTCTTAGAGGGAAGGACACCTGACAACTGTTCTTACATGGAGGAAACTTGACAACTGTTCTTAAATGGAGGAAACATGACAACTGTTCTTAGATGGAGGAAACATGACAACTGTTCTTAGGTGGAGGAAACCTGACAACTGTTCTTAAATGGAGGAAACATGACAACTGTTCTTAGATGGAGGAAACCTGACAACTGTTCTTAGGTGGAGGAAACCTGACAGCTGTTCTTAGGTGGAGGAAACCTGAAAACTGTTCCTAAATGGAGGAAACCTGAAAACTGTTCTTAAATGGAGGAAACTTGAAAACTGTTCTTAAATGGAGGAAACTTGAAAACTGTTCTTAGAGGGAAGGACACCTGACAACTGTTCTTAGAGGGAAGGACACCTGACAACTGTTCTTAAATGGAGGAAACCTGAAAACTGTTCTTAAATGGAGGAAACCTGAAAACTGTTCTTAAATGGAGGAAACTTGGCAACTGTTCTTAAATGGAGGAAACTTGACAACTGTTCTTAGAGGGAAGGACACCTGACAACTGTTCTTAGAGGGAAGGACACCTGACAACTGTTCTTAGAGGGAAGGACACCTGACACCTGTTCTTACATGGAGGAAACTTGACAACTGTTCTTAGAGGGAAGGACACCTGACAACTGTTCTTAGAGGGAAGGACACCTGACACCTGTTCTTAGAGGGAAGGACACCTGATAACTGTTCTTAGAGGGAAGGACACCTGACAACTGCTCTTACATGGAGGAAACTTGACAACTGTTCTTAAATGGAGGAAACTTGACAACTGTTCTTAAATGGAGGAAACATGACAACTGTTCTTAGATGGAGGAAACCTGACAACTGTTCTTAGGTGGAGGAAACCTGACAGCTGTTCTTAGGTGGCGGAAACCTGAAAACTGTTCTTAAATGGAGGAAACCTGAAAACTGTTCTTAAATGGAGGAAACTTGACAACTGTTCTTAGAGGGAAGGACACCTGACAACTGTTCTTAGAGGGAAGGACACCTGACAACTGTTCTTAGAGGGAAGGACACCTGACACCTGTTCTTAGAGGGAAGGACACCTGACAACTGTTCTTACATGGAGGAAACTTGACAACTGTTCTTAAATGGAGGAAACTTGACAACTGTTCTTAAATGGAGGAAACATGACAACTGTTCTTAAATGGAGGAAACATGACAACTGTTCGTAGATGGAGGAAACCTGACAACTGTTCTTAGGTGGAGGAAACCTGACAGCTGTTCTTAGGTGGAGGAAACCTGAAAACTGTTCTTTAATGGAGGAAACCTGAAAACTGTTCTTAGATGGATAAAACCAGACACCTGTTCTCAGAGGGAAGGACACCTGACAACTGTTCTTAGAGGGAAGGACACCTGACAACTGTTCTTACATGGAGGAAACTTGACAACTGTTCTTAAATGGAGGAAACATGACAACTGTTCTTAGATGGAGGAAACATGACAACTGTTCTTAGGTGGAGGAAACCTGACAGCTGTTCTTAGGTGGAGGAAACCTGAAAACTGTTCTTAGATGGAGGAAACCTTGCAAGGTTAAAGTACAATGTATGAACATAAAACTTACAAAATGTCCTCTTCTTTTTGTCTGTTTAACATCTTTATGATGTAATTGTTTGGTTTCACCCCTTTCTGCATACAGGTAGACTCATACCTGTCATAGGTGGAATATATATCTGTCATCTTTATACCTGGGAAAAAATATATTGTTCAATTTAGATATATAATAAACATCATTATATATATGCTGGTCAGTTGTTACTGCCTCAAGGAGTTTGTCAAACTTACGCCGCTGTATAGCGGTAAAATTTCCCTTATGCAGTCAATATTCGTTCGAAGTCCACTGGCTTTCAACCTGACGTAACCGCCATAGTAAAACATTAAAACGACCAGTTAAACTGTGCGGGGCGTCGTAGAAATACGTCACTCATATATCTTTAGTCACTTTACAGCGGCATAAGTTTGACAAACTTCTTCTTCGTGGTCTATACTATCTGAATGCAGTGGTAAATATTATATTCTTTGCTTATTTGTTGTGAAACTCGTGCCACGTTTTTTTCGGCGGGACAAGTTCAAAAATATTGTTTTTCCATTGTGGAAGTGATCTGGGCTATGACAAATACAAAAAAAAAAATTTGGCAGAGCCCAGATTTCTCCGCTATTGCTTTTTTAATATTTAAAAAAAAATAATAATTTGATGCTTGATGTTAATTCAAAAGCTAATATTAGATATTGCTTACATATGGTTACAATTTAAAAAAAAATATGGTTACAATTTACCTTGTCTCATCGTTTTACATGCATTATGATACAGTTTGTTCCAAAATATTTACACAACCAGCAGGAAATAATTTTGAAATTTCCAAGTTTTTATGTTGTACTAGTTTTTAATTAATTTCCTTCGAATAGTAATTGTATAAGTCAAGTAAAACTAAAGTATGTCAGATGAAGAGATATTATTCGTTTATTTCAGGTACACGGTACTGAGGTAGTTCAATTTACCGAACTTATGGTGATATTACATATACCAACGTTCAGTCTGTGAATTCTGAAATGCTGCTCGGAAAACTCCGACAAACTTTTGTCGGAAATTACAAGCCATGAAAATAATATTGTAACTGCTCTGTATGGACAATTCCTACCCCAGACTTCTTTAGAACTCATAAAAGATTATTCTTTCCTCTTTTATTTATTTTATTTATTTGACATGCACCGTTTGACCCAGTTCGAACGTCGCGCAATATGGCGGCAAAGTCTCCAAGAAATGACAGTTTGTTGTTGTTTAAGACCAGGTGTACGCCCTTTGGAATAGCTACATGTAATAAAAGTGGACAAGAATAATCTTTTATGAGTTTTAAAGAAGTCTGAGGTAGGAATCGTCCATACCGAGGAGTTACAATAATATTTTCATGGCTTGCAATTTAAGCATCATTTCCACCTTGTATTTCTAATTCGTATACCGAACGTTGGTATATGTATTATCACCATAAGTTCGGTAAATTGAACTAGGTACTGAGGTAGGTCTATAGTATAGATATAAAATGAAGACTGAGTCTGATACATGTTTCTATACCAAATTCAGCACAGTGACAATGACAATAAACATTCTAATATGTCAATCAGCAACAAGTTACATCGTCAAGCGGTCAGGTACAATCCTGTCAAAAGAGTGGGACAATTGTATGCCAATTGATGACCAGCTCGTCTTTATAACTTAGCCTAAATTAAAACAAACCAATTAAATTTTAAACACAGAATACCTGTACTATACTATTACCAATTCCCAATATCATTCAGTCTTGTGCAGTAGCCACTCAGGTCATTAAATATAAAACAAAAAAATTGAAAATTCCTCAATACCAGTAGGTCTAAACTATTTCTTTGTAAAAAAAAAAAAGCTTCATATATATTAGCTGGACTGATGCGTCTCTGTCCTGTATTACTTACTTGCTGGTCAGGAAGATTACATGTATAATCCCATAAACTGTTTATATGCATGTGATACAATTTTTTAATTTAAACCCTTTTTTTAACACGAGAACTGGACCTTCCATAAACCGAAATCCTGGTTGCTAATGAGGCTGATCATCAGCGATGTACGAAAACGAATACTTACAAAAATCGAAAACGTTGACAACATAGAATAAACTTCCCTTGATGTGAATGAATTTGTCCCCGTTAGACAATACCTTAGCTCAAAAGCTGCAAAAATGACAGCAATTTGTTGTTGCTACAACACTTTTGAGAATCTCGCAAGTTCTCGTTAAACTTATTACTACCTCCTTTCGCGAAAGAGTTAATTTATTTTGGCCACATGGCTATTTAATAACATTAACATAGGCCAATGTATCGTGCATTCTAAGTGTACTGTCGGAGAGATAGAACTGGATATTCCGAGTGCGGTTGAGGATGGGGAAAAGGTCAATTTTCCTTTAAATTTATAAAGTTCTTTGTATCGTGAATATTCATCCTTTTTCAAGATAAACTCAGTCAAGAATCACTTTGCATGATCATATGGTTATCTCTTTTGACTGTAGTGTTCAACAACAACAACAGAGATTGTAGTTCAATTTACCGAACTTATGGTGATATTACATATACCAACGTTCGGTATACGAATTAGAAATACAAGGTGGAAATGATGCTTAAATTACAAGCCATGAAAATATTATTGTAACTCATCGGTATAGACGATTCCTACCTCAGACTTCTTTAAAACTCATAGTCCGAAATATCTGCGATGATGATGTAAGACATTTTCTGACAGATAGGCCATCATCATCGTCAGAACGCATTTGATCAATTTACTGGGAATTTCTTGCCACCCTTCGAGGTGGCAAGACCACCTCTCGTTTCTCATCAAAAATATCGAGATTCTCTTCATAACTTTCAAAAAATAAAATTGCTAACCCGTACTTTAATGATTTCCCTTTCTCCTCGCACCAATCTTAAGTCTGTACGTCGACAAAAGCCATAAATCTGCCCGGTTAAATTTCAAACTGTACCAAACCTTTAGTTTACAAAAGTCGCCATCTGCATAATCTCATTAATACGTCACTATATGCGCGAAAGGTCAATCTGTCACATGACTACCCCACTAGCAGGCGATATAGTTCATTGGTCGTGTTGCTTTTTAGCTGAAGTCACGTGAACCAACACGACCAATGAACTATATCGCCTGCTAGTGGGTAATCATGTGACAAGTTGACCTTTCGCGCGTATATTGACGTAGTATGCAAATGGCGACTTTTCTAAATTAAAGGTTTGGTACAGTTTGAAATTTAATCGGGCAGATCTATGGCTGGTGTCGACGTACAGACTTCAGATTGGTGCAAGGAGAAAGGGAAATCATTAAAGTACGGGTTAGCAATTTTATTTTTTAAAAGTTATGAAGAGAATCTTGATATTTTTGATGAGAAACGAGAGGTGGTCTTGCCACCTCGAAGGGTGGCAAGAAATTCCCAGAAAATTGATCAAATGCGTTCTGACGCTGATGATGGCCTATCTGTCTAAAAATGTCTTACATCATCAGCGCAGATATTTCGGACTATAAAACTCATAAAAGATTATTCTTGTCCTATTTAATTACAATTTACATGTAGCTATTCCAAAGGGCGTACACCTGGTCTTAAACAACAACAAACTGTCATTTCTTGGAGACTTTGCCGCCATTTTGCGCGACGTTCGAACTGGGTCAAACGGTGCATGTCAAATAAATAAAATAAATAAAAATAAATAAAAGAGGAAAGAATAATCTTTTATGAGTTCTAAAGAAGTCTGGGGTAGGAATTGTCCATACAAAGCAGTTAAAATATTATTTTCATGGCTTGTAATTTCCGACAAAAGTTTGTCGGAGTTTTCCGAGCAGCATTTCAGAATTCACAGACTGAACGTTGGTATATGTAATATCACCATAAGTTCGGTAAATTGAACTACAGAGATTGATGCAGTGGATGAGAGATTCTGTACCGTAATACTGTAGAGTGTCGCCATAATAAAGATGCTACAATTTAAGAAATTTCACAAGCATTTTCAATTCCACTTATCTACTCAAATTGAACAAAATCGAGTTTGATAATGAAATTTTACATTACAAAGTAATGTGGGTCACAGGTTACTTCAATGTCTTCATTTGGTTTTAATTTAACTAGTTTAAGTAAACGTCTTACTCTGGTATTGAAAAGGTATCCCAAACGCCTGCAATTTCCTTCAGATTACATTTTATACTAGCAGAGAATGATTTTAAAAATCACCCACGCAATGTAACATACCTGTAGGCCTACAGCGATGTGCAAAATCTACACCCAAAGTTCCCTTGTGTTAGAATAGAAAAATAAGCTGGGCTGTGACGTCACAGAAATAACACAAAAGACGATCGTGACTCGATCTGTGCACTCGAACAATCAAATTAGAAAATAGGTCTATAAAATTAATGCGAGTGAACATTTATTTCTATGAAGTTTTAAGCCATTGAAAAGTTTGCACTTCCATTCCCTGTAATTGTGTATCATTTTGTTGCTGGACGGACGGGAGATAGTTTGGCTATAGGCTTAGCGTACTGCCCTTGCGAGACCACTGCCCATGAAGTGAGTCTAACCAGGCAAGTTCGGCAAGGTAGACACTGTTTCATCCCGTAGAAAACATTTCTTTGGTTTTGATTCCTTAAATCAACAGATTCACACCGTTAGCAGTCCCACTGGTGAACAAATCAGAATGAAAAATTTACTAATTATGTAGATAACCTGCCCAGAAACGGTTAAAGAATCTAATGAGAATAACGTTACGGCTGACGGCTATCTTCACCCAATGATGTGACGCCTGAATACATTTTTGGAGTGGATTTGACTTCAGGCTGCAATATCTGCATAACTATGCATGGCATGCAAATAAACCTTATATGTATTAATTAAAGACCAGAAAAAATTCTTTTTAATGAAATTGTCTATATTGCAGTATTAGGAAAACCCTTTAACAACTTTTGACATTCGTTGGCAGTCCAGGAATAGTGCCAACCAATAAATATCCAATTGTAAATAAGGTACATTTAGAATTGTTAGATTAGGAAACCTGTCCGTCAGAAGGGTTGCGTTCGTACGAGCTGCGTGATGATATTGCTCAAGGTTGTTCATAAATTGTTTAATGTTGTTGAAAAAATCTGATCAAGTGGAAATTAACTAAAAGACATATATATATTTATAATGTTTCCTTTTGTTGGATTGTCAGAGCTTAAAATTTCTTTTGCACAGGTAAACATTTAACAGAAATGACAAAATGACATTAGTAAGATTGTTTATTGCAACTAAAAGATATTTCATTTGCTAAAATAAATTGATGCATTTTATTTGGAAATGATCAAAGTAATTATTAGTGCTGAATGTTAACATGACCTGCACATGTTACAACGTGGAACATAGCCCCATATAGAGAATCAACGGAAAATGAATGTTAACTACATGAAAACTGGGTTGTTGTGTGGCTCACTTATGCACTCCATTGCTGTATGCAAAACCAACATAATAGTCTATTGCTTAAGTTTAACTGTCAATGCATTGAGTAGATTGAAATGTGTTCTTCAATAAAGTCTCACTCAAACGACCTATGTGGGATGGTTGCCAGTTACCAGCGGAAGGTCGTGGGTTTCCTCCGGGCACAGAGCCCGGTTTCCCCCCACAATAAAACTGGCAACGCCGTCATATAAGTGAAATAATCTTGAGCACGGCCTAAAACACCAAACAATCAATCAATCAATAAAGTCAAGGAGTCATAATTTGAACGTATAGTCACCTCTGATTGTTCCCTTGTCCAATTACACTTTCTAGTATATTTTTTCATCAAATTTTAGAGAAAAGAAGGATCTTGATCTATTTGGTATTGTCTTTTCCACAGGGGTAGGGGTAAACGGCCTCCAGGTCGGACAGTACAAGAATTTGACTCTGACGATGAAAGACGTTACTCAAAGGAGCCGGTCCCTGACCCAACAAATGATGACTTTTATCATGATGATGTGGATCAATTTCATCACAATAAAGATAAGGTATGACCAAGCTCCAGGTCACAAGAATTCAGATTCTGCTTACTCAAATCTTATCACTTTTTATTTCAATCATTTTTTTGTCTCTTACATACATGTAACTTGATCTTTGCAGTCAAGCTCAAAATAAATCTGAAAATGTTTTTTGACCGAATTTGAGTTTGTTGAAAATTAAAGATGACAAACCTGTATAAATTTAGGTTATCCATTTCATCCTAAAGTGATGATTATTAAATCAACGAGTAATTGGGTCGATCAACCATTTTGACATGATTAACCAATCAATTACCGGTACTTTACATTCCATTTTCAAACTAAAACAATATTCTTATTATCCACTCGCGACGAAGTCGGGGAGGGGATATAGCGTTCCGTTCATACGTAAGTACGTACGTACGTATGTTCACCCTTTGTCAGCGCTCTAGCGACTTCGTTTTTGAACGGATTCTGACCAAACTTCCTATATGGGTCCAGCATGGGAATACCTCGAACAAGTTCGTATTTCAGGGTGCCAAGGTCAAGGTCAAGGTCACCGTTACTATTTATAGAAAATCTTTGTCAGCGCTCTGGCGACTTCATTTTTGAACGGATTCTGACCAAACTTCCTATATGGGTCCAGCATGGGAATACCTCGAACAAGTTCGTATTTCAGGGTGCCAAGGTCAAGGTCACCGTTACTGTTTATAGAAAATCTTTGTCAGCGCTCTAGCTACTTCATTTTTTATACGCCCGGCTTGAAAAGCGGACTGTATTATGGTATTATCTCCATCCGTCCAGCTGTCCGGCAGACTATTTTTAACATCACTGGTTACATAATATGGGAATTATATTGGATTATGTAATATTCCCTTCTGCTCCATAACTTCTAAAGTTTTGATTCCATCTGCACAATTTTTTCTGAGTATATACCTTATGGGTAGAAGGTGTGTCACAAACTATTTTAAACATCACTGGTTACATAATATGGGAGTTATATTGGATTATGTAATATTCCCTTCCGCTCTATAACTTTCAAAGTTTTGATTCCATCTGGACAATTTTTTCTGAGGATATAGCTTATGGGTAGAAAGTGTGTCAGCTTCCTTGGATAATTTAGTGATAGCTATGGTGGCCAAAACCTAAAAACTTTAGAATTAGAATTATTTCTCTGTTTTAAAGGCTCTTCAATTCAGTTTTATTACCCATATGGTAAAGCAAATATAGCTGCTTAAAGATATGTTTGACAAGGTTGTAAGTGTAAACAGATAAGACTTGTATATTTACACACCATTGACCATCTCAGAGATTAGGCTCTGTTCAAATATAGCTATATTAAATGTGGCAAACATCCTGGTCAGTGATTGAACCCACTGACCAGTCAGAATTAGCTGGACTCCAAGCTGAAGACCTGGACATTTAACACCAGATGAGATTTCATATTTGAAGGACCCATTGCATATATTCAAAAATATTTATATGGAAGGATTTGTTTTGGTATGGCTACAGTGAGTGACTGCCTTTCCGGGCGTATTTTGAGTTTCCCGAAACGGTTTGTGACCAAACTTCATATATGTGACTATATTGCATTCTATATTTTTCTTTAATGGGTCTCCATCCAAGAAAATAATCATGTAGAATGCCAATTACACCTTCTGCACAAATGAGAATGCACTTAGATACATACATAATTATAATCACTTTCAGGAAATCAAGCTGTTGGTGTGATGCGTAACCAGATATTGTTGAATGAATAATAATATATACCATATTTATCAGACAATTAGCCCATGCCTGATAACATGTCTATTGTAGTTCAGTGCAAATGACAACTGATGTTATTTCAATGTCCTGCAATAACCCCAGCCCCCATTTTGCATCAGAGTTCTTGTGTTTGCACGCGAGGGGATTTGTATCGTTTGCGATGCCTTGTTTTCAATTTAAATCATTACATTTCAACAAACTTGATATGCAAGTTTTTTCTTAACTATCAAAATTAATGTGCTGAAACTAATGACACAATTACAGACAAACATGGGGTTCTGATTCTTACTGGGTGCCCATGAGCTTTAAGTTTCTTTTGGAGTTCCCATTGCCCATTGGATGGAATCATTCACAGAAACTTGTCCCCATGATTATTTAAGTGAAAAAGATTTTCCCTGCAGTGTCTAAAAATATATTAACTTTTTCTAACATTTTCTTTAGATCTTGATAGATAAAGGACTACGTCATGAACCGGCTGCTTCCAGTTCCGATGAGCAGGTTTGTAAAATTATTTGAATACATGTACATTTTTAATGATAAAAAATTAAGACATCACCACGTCGTCAGTTGTTTTTGAACAACACGAGCAGTTACACTTGACAAAGACACTGGCACAGGTGTCGAAAGCTCGTGTTGTTAAAAAACATCTGACGACGTGGTGATGTCTTAATTTTTTATCATTAGTATGGAACCCAAGTTTAAAGTGAGTTTCAAACATTTCTTACATGCACATTGTTATTTAGGATATGTAGAGGATATTTAAATGATTGGGTAATTCATTGAAGAAAGATAGCCTGATGGAAACCAACATCTGGTTCTATGTAAGGGAACTTCAGCCACTTTCAGCCACTTTCTTCAGTATGAAGCACTATGGATGGGAGGGTAGGGGGGGGGGGTCTCTACACAATGGTTCAAAACAATACGCTACAATGTTCATAGTACCTAAGTGGCTTGGTGACTCAGTCAGCAAAGTGATTGTCCCTCAATCCAGCACAGGCCTGCCATCTACAATGTATGCGGCTTTGGTTTGAATCACACTCAGACCAAGTAAAAATGGTAAAATTTCTGAGTGAATTTTTCACTTGATTAAAAAAGCCTGGGTTCCTCATCCAATAAACTTGGCAACGTCACCATGTAAGTGAAATAATCTTGAATGTCCCATAAAACCTCCATCAAGCTGTCTTAGTACCTAATATTAGGAAAGAACAATACACCATTGAATTTAGGAAGAGTGTCACATAGTTAGGAAGGGTGTCCCATATTTAGGAAGGGTGTCCCATATTTTAATAGGAAGAGTGTCACATAGTTAGGAAGAGTGTCACATAGTTAGGAAGAGTGTCACATATTTAGGAAGAGTGTCCCATATTTAGGAAGAGTGTCCCATATTTAGGAGAATAAAATCGCTTATCTCAGAGCTAATCTCTATTTATGATTTGAATTGAGAACTTCTATTGTTATTCTAGATCTGTATGTTTTTCTTTCAAAAAGGAGGAAGTTCTTGGCTTAGATTTGGACTCTGACGATGATTTGGAAATTGCTGGATATCGTAAAACACTCCGTAACCTGAAACATGTGACCTCCAAGAAAGATGAGCTCGGCAGTGATGTAGAAGACAATGAGGGTTAGTGGACTTTATCATCTCTGTTTCCTTGTCATTATTTCACAATTCTTATAATACTAAACAACTCAAGAGACAAGGTAATCATTGATAACACGTGCTACAAACATGGCGTCCGATTTCACATCATATTTGATTCGAGATCATCAAAAATCTGCCAGTTCAGAGAGGAATTTTTTAATAAGGTGAAAGTCAGCGGTGATTAAGACACCGTTCTGTGAAATCTTCTTCTAGCACCTTGCGGGGGCCTCCGTGGCTCAGTAGGTAGAGCGTTGGACGCTCAATCCGAACAGCCTTCCACCAATGGGTCGCGGGTTCGATTCCCACTCAGTCCAAAAAATTGGAAAATTTTCTGACTGGGTTTTCACTCGAACGACCTATGTGGGATGGTTGCCAGTTACCAACGGAAGGTCGTGGGTTTCCTCCGGGCATAGAGCCCGGTTTCCTCCCACAATAAAACTGGCAACGCCGCCATATAAGTGAAATAATCTTTAGCGCGGCGTAAAACACCAATCAATCAATCAATCTAGCACCTTGCTGACACAGCCTGTGAGGCTTAACGATGATATGCTGGGTTCCTTGCGATCCTTTTGGTGATTAAGCGGACCCGGTAAATGCTATTACTAATGCCGGTAATGGTTAGGCCTAGCTTTTGAAGATTTTTAAGTGAACAAATTTTGCACAACCCTTTGCCTAGCCTCTTTTGTAAACCGTTTTCTACGTAAACCCTTTCACTTAACCAATAGGTCAAGCAAATCATTTTCATTAGGCGAAAAATGTGTTACCTGGAATCATTTGTATGTAACCTTTTTTCAAGTTAAGTAAATTTTTTAATTTTCAAGGTAAACATCAGCTAAACATCAGTACAACTAAACATCAGTACAGCTCAACATCAGTACAGCTAAACATTTGTACAGCCAAACATTTGTACAGCTATTAAAACATCAGTACAGCTAAACATCAGTACAGCTAAACATCAGTACAGCTAAACATCAGTACAGCTAAACATCAGTACAGCTAAACATCAGTACAGCTAAACATCAGTACAGCTAGACATCAGTACAGCTAAACATCAGTACAGCTAAACATCAGTACAGCTAAACATCAGTACAGCTAAACATCAGTACAGCTAAACATCAGTACAGGTATACATCAGTACAGCTAAACATCAGTACAGCTAAACATCAGTACAGCTAAACATCCGTACAGCTAAACATCAGTACAGCTAAACATCAGTACAGCTAAACATCAGTACAGCTAAACATCAGTACAGGTATACATCAGTACAGCTAAACATCAGTACAGGTATACATCAGTACAGCTAAACATCAGTACAGCTAAACATCAGTACAGCTAAACATCAGTACAGCTAAACATCAGTACAGCTAAACATCAGTACAGGTATACATCAGTACAGCTAAACATCAGTACAGGTATACATCAGTACAGCTAAACATCAGTACAGGTATACATCAGTACAGCTAAACATCAGTACAGCTAATTATCAGTACAGCTAATAACCTGTACGATCCAAAGATGTGTGTTAACAATGGTCAAAATTCAAATAGCTGTCATGTTTGAGTTACCCGATTTAAACTTAAGGTACTTTTGTATCAATATGACCTTAGCTATTGAATGCAACATTAAGCTCAAATCAATCAATCAAACCCTCTTGCAATAAGCTTAAGGGTTATTGTACATTATATTTCAGATTATGATGAACGTGTTTGGGGAGATCGGAAATCCAAATATTACGGAGCGGATGTTGAAGATGAGGACATCGGTAAGATATTTTTAATGATTTAATAAATTCATTATGAATAATCACCATAACATTGCATCTTGTTATAGAAAGTGTATAATGTTAAACTTGTTAAATAGAGCTCATTTTGGTCAGTTAGAAATCCAAAAATTACACAGAAAATTCCTAGCACCTTACCACCTGTCAAATAATTATCTATCAGGTATCACATTAGATTTGAAGAAGGAAAAAAAATTGCTAAATGATGTTTTTTTTTTAGTAATTTAATAATTAAATGTATAACATGGTTTCAATCAGTCCTACCAAATGGAATTTAAGTCAAACATATTAAAGAATTGAGCGATGTCATTAATGGTGTATTTGTAGATATCAGTGGATCAGAAGGAGAAGAGGGGACGGCTGCCATGGAAGAGAAAGAAGCTTTGGCCCTACAGAGGAAAATGGCTGAACAATTAGACGAGCAGGATTTTGGATTGGACAATTTTGCTGTTAGTATTTGTTACTCTCTTATCATAGATGTACGCTGTATTCACTATGGTTCATTTACATGTATAATCTCCCAGACCTGGACACGTTTCTGTCTCTCGTGTAATATAATAATATATATATATATATGTACATGTAGGTCCAGTTTTAGTCCCAAATAATATATGAAATTCGCTAGATTGTTTAAATCTCATTATTGAGTATCTTATTGAAATTACATACATTTAGATAGGTAATCAGAGGTGATAACATATTACATCTGAGCTGTATGGAATGGGCAGGTTTTCTCTGGTAATTTGAAATTTCAAAGAACAATAAGTGAAAACGAACTGTTATTTTTATAAAGAATTTAAGGATTATTTGTGGAAAATTATGAATAACAGCTATGGTCTGTATGTTTGATACATTCTATAGTTGGTATAATGGTCTGTATGTTTGATACATTCTATAGTTGGTTTAAAGAGCTGCCAAAGCTTATTGTTGGTCGTTTTCATTCGAAAGTCCAAAATAATATCTTTCTGTTCATACCAATCTCCAGGATGTACATGTGTAGATAAACATAGTTTTTATAAGCAACAAAACCCTAAATTATTCTTATACATTTTGAATTTTGTCAGTTGTTAGCAAACATTTTTGGTTCGTATGTATAAGTGCCTTTGCCATTTTTTTATTTCATCATCAATCTTTTCATTTTTCCAAGGTACTTGAAGCACTCAACACCAATGGGTCACGGGTCCAATCCCACTCAGTCCTAAAAATTGGAAAATTTTCTGACTGGGTTTTCACTCGAACGACCTACACGTATGTGGGAGGGTTGCCAGTTACCACCAGAAGGTCGTGGGTTTCCTCCGGGCATAGAGCCTGGTTTCCTACCAGAATAAAACTGGCAACGCCACCATACAAGTGAAATAATCTTGAGCACGGCGTAAAACACCAAACAATCATTTATTGACGATCAGAATTAATGGAGAAAAAAAAGACTTGTCACTTTAAAGATTATTTGATATTATGAATGAATATTTGTTTCAGATGGAACACAAAGTTACACCAGCTACACACAGTAAAGAGAAAATTGTCAAAGATTTATCCAAAGTCTCTCAAAGGGAGAAGATGGAGGTAAAGTTATTTTCTCACCTTCACGTCTGTACATTTGACCATGGAAATCAATTAATACTGATTGTATCAACGTGGACTACACCTTCTTGTTCAATCTCAAAATGCTGAGTGGATTTTTCACTCGGTCGCCGTATGTGGAAGAGTTGCCGGGTAGGTTGAAGGTTGGGATGAGAGCCCGCTTTCCTCCCCCTACTAAACCTGGCAACGCAGCCATATAAGTGAAATAATCTTGAGTGCGGCGTAAAACATCAGTCCGTCAATCTCAAAATGAAAATTCACCTATACACATTGATGCTGTACTATTCTTCTAACAACAAATACTTAGATTAGATAGATTCTAAAATATGATAGCTCTGGAGACAAGTTTCTGTAGGCCTACTCAAACCATGCATCTTACTAATAGGCTCGTTTACCACCGGATTTTGGATGAGCGCAAAATCGGTCACCAGACGTCAAAATGGGGAAAACGATTTACCGATCACTTGAAAATCACTTATATCGAAGCCTGATACTATGTCTGTTATTTTCTGTTCCAGCTGCTCCAAAAACAGTCCCCTGAATTGTTAGATTTAATTGAAGATTATGTTGTGAAGGTTTGTACTTTTTGTGGAAATTTTCTTTCTCTTGATTCAAAAAACTTGTTTGATTTATAACAGAAGTAGTGCTGGTTCTATTATTTTTCAGGTTTGTTTTTTTATTTATTAACTGCTACATGTGTTATATGTTCTCAATATCAACTTCGTGATAAAACTGATATAAAGTTGAAAGGTGCGTTAAATCATCTCTCACTGAATATTATTAGTTACAGGGTTTGTTCGAGGGGGGATACGGAAATATATGGGGTCAGTAAACGAATATTGGGCGAGGCGATAAACAAATTTATCCCACCAAAGACCTAACTTGTACGATATTCTACCCTTCTTTCTCAAACTTGACTTTATAATAGGCAGAAAATAAACTCCGAAAGCTATTTTCTCATATGTATGGCGCGACCAGACTTAACTTACAAGTGTCTAGACATGACGTCACAAGCCATATATGGTAATCTGTATGGATCAGCACGGCGACGTTATATGGAATATACAGGGTCTCCAAGTGACAGGTTTGAACCAATGAACAGGAAGTATTCAGTGTGAGGTGGGATAACAATTCATACACTGCCTGATTAAAGATTCAGATTTAAACATTTCTAATTTCCAGATGACAACTGTGAAGGACACATTACAGCCTCTCCGGAGGTTGATTCAAGGGGGACAACTGCCCTCTGGAAAAGCAGCCGACTATGTGGACTCCAAATTCAGTCTTTATTTAAAGTAGGTTTTCTCACATGGAATGGTCAAGTTAAATATTAAGTCAATTCTACTATCCATTGCCCATTTTACACTACTTTGTGCATTACTGAATTTAGTTTGATACTCAGTGAAATACTGAATATAATAACCGACATTGTAAAGCAAACTATTGTGTAGAAGGCCGAGTTCATTTGGGGACACAGAAAGAATGATTTGAATCCATCCTAAGACTTCCACGCTTTTTTATCAATGGTTGATGTTTGGACGTCTATTCTATATATGTCTTTACACAACCATTTAGACATTTTAAGCTTAACTGGCTGTATTTGATATTTTTCCTCCTCAAATATAAAGCCTTTGACCCTTAACCTTTTTATAGATTTTTATAAACACAGTCTCTCACAGTTAATGGTCTATTAATTTTTTCTTTTTTTTTCTTTGCAGTTATTGTGTGAATATTAGTTTCTATATGATGTTGAAAGCCAAGTGTACACCAGTTGAAAATCACCCAGTTATAAAAAGATTGCTTCAATACAGAAACGTAAGTAAAAGTTATTTCAGTAACATATACCTATTGTCAGTATTTGTTATTAGGGGTCTGTGAGGACATATGTTTAGCTAGCCATGTGTCGTGAGTATAGAAACTTACCCAGGCACATAGTGTTCAACCAGTCAATCTAATCATCCGTTTCCAGGAATTTTCCTGATATAATTTTTCAGTGCACATCATAGAAGTGTGAACTAGATACAGTTTAAGAAATGCCCCCTCCCCAATTATCAGCGTAACTTTCATACTAACGTATCTCTACAGTATGGGTTGCTATGGCAGTTACGTGAAAACTTACGCTACGCCGCTTTGTGAAACAGGGTCCAGATAATTGTGGTGGGGGGCATCCGGGGCAGGACCCGAAAGTGTTAAAAGTTTACTTTGTTTATTTCTTCAGTTGATAAAAGAAATGGAGCCTTTAGATGAGTTGTTAAAGCCTGAGATAGATGCTATATTGGAGAGAGTTCATAATGGTGAGGAGATCAACATCACGGCTGCCACTACGGTCATTCCTACTAAACCATCAAGGTAGGCTATCATATCACGTTACGATGCCGCGTGGGTTCGAATCCAACTTGGATCAAATAAAAAAATTTCTGAGTAGATTTTTCACTTACATGTAGTCGTCGTATGTGGAAGAGTTGCCAGGTACTCGCCGAAGGTCAGGGGTTTCCTCCGGGCAATGAGCCATGTTTCCTCCCCCACTAAACCTGGTAACGCTGCCATATAAGTGAAATAATCTTGAGCCCGGTGCAAAACATCAATCAATCAATCATATCACATTATTCATGACTATTGAGATATACTTTTGGCACAGCACCTCAATGTCAACAGCCGATAGAATTCAGCTCTTGATTTATTCACAAATTGACTTTCATATATGTCAGTTTGATTTTGAAAATAATGCTAGGACAGGAGAGAATGGTGTATTTCCAAACCCTACTTTATAATGGTCCTTTATTGGACAATGGCCATTTCACTGGGACCTCTGTGAATTCATAGATTATTCCTGAGATTTAGATTGGGGGGATACAAGATCTTTGTATTATGTCTCAGACACCTGGTTGGGTTAAACAGCCCCCCCCCCCCCCCCCCCCCCCCCTTCCCTGTCAATAGCCGAATCCTGTGTTGTGTATTCCTATTTACTCTAAAGCTTACCAATATCCCTTATATGAGGACTGCACAAACTTATTTGTACGCTAACAACAGAAAACAATCGCATAGTGCATATTTCCTTAATATCGATAAGGCTTGTAGTGAATCGTTAAAAAACGACACAGGGTTCGGCTATCAACGGATAAGCGCCCACCCCCATGGCGAGGGATTTCCAGTATGCTGACTTTAGTACAAAGGTGTTTCTTATATATTCCTCTAATTTTAATCCCAGATTAACCCAAAGAGGAAATCCTTGTAGAAAGTATCAGAGGTGTCTTAATGTTTCGTTTGTTTGATTTGTAGAAAAGCTGATGTGAGATTAATGAAAGAGGCTTTGGACAGTACAAAGAAATTATCAGAAGTTTTATCAGATTCTGATGATAACAACAACAACAAAATGGAAGCCAGTCATATCAGTGAAAAGTCTAAGGTTTGGGAATTTCCTTTGTTTTTAATAATAAAAAATGTCTTCCCCCATTCTTCAGGCAAAATTGCCGTAATGATTTGAACTGTGTGAGCGATCTAAGGGTACAGTGGGATTTTACTCTCTTTATCTGAGAAATACAGATACAGTTATGGTTTTAGGGACACAAAGAGCCAGCAGATAAAATTGAGAGTGTAAACTACCAAAAAAAAAAAGAGATCTGAAATAAGGGTTATCCCACACTGAAGTAAGTTGGTGTCTAATCGTTGTATTCGGCTTCAATGAATTCCACTATACTTTTACACCCCCATTTATACATGGTAAACCTAAATGGACATATACATGTAAAATGCATATATAATGAAGTCTCATAACATTAACTGATTTACAGAAAACAAAGAAAGATTCCCCAGACAGATTTTTGACAAAAGATGAACAGGCTGCTTTGGAATTTTATAACATGATGAGAAAAGACAGGAAGTTGTTACAAGAGGAGGATGATGGGTAATTTATAATGCTTCTTGGTGTCGCTTTTTAGTTAATTACATTGCTTTCATATTTCTCTTCAAGAACAAACAGTGATTAGTATGTTCAAATAATGGGAAATTTTATCTGTTTGTTTCCATTCTTTGGAATTCCATATGTATCAAATCCCCAATAAATTGATTGATTGATGTTTTATACCACACTTGACATATCACTTGTATTGTGGCTTTACCAGGTTTAGTTGAGGAGGAAACCAGTCTCTTCTTGTAGGGAAACCTACCACCTTCATTGCCAGCTACAAGTAGCACGTTTTTGTCCCATCGTTCAACACACCCACTGCCAGGCAGGCCAGATTTGTAACTTATCAATGAAGAGGCAATCATTGTTAACAAACCCCTGTTTCTACTCATAAAGTGAGGTAGTAAAGTATCAGCTGATATCTCAAATGGCCAGCGATAAATCTGGCCTAGAATTAAAAGGGATGTGCCCGGAACGAATATCTTTAAAATGTGTGCTATTCTACCGTTGTTTATATAAAGATGAGGTTTACAGATGACCATTGATAACTTCCCCAGCTCCCACGGACCACTGGATAGGCAGTTTTATTTGAGGATTCCAATGTCTGCTGTTGAGTGAAATACCCGCTGCTTATAGGGGTTTACCTTCAGTGGATACCTTCCATGTAGGGTGATAAAGTGAAACCACACTTGGGATTCGAACCCGCGACCTATTGATGGAGTGAGAGACTATTACTCTACCAAGCTACTGAGGCTCAGGAGTTAGAAACAAAATGAGTTATAAATGAAAACAACTGAAACTCGATTATTGTATTAAATGTTTAATTTTAACTTCCACAGTGAGATGGACTTGGGTATAGAAGACACAGAAGATTTACACGAAGGGGAGATAAATCTGGATGAGATGTTGGAAGAAGGTGATGGTAAAAGGGCTATTACATACCAGGTTTGTGTGATATTTTACTCATACCTAATGTACTAAAGCAAGTCTTAGTAGTTACAATGATGTAACCTCCTTTAGCCATAATTAAACTGGTGACCACCATTGTAAAACATATACTTAGGGGGAGGTCCAAAAGATCTTTCCTTTCTATATTTTTGCGACTTTTTTACACTCGACAATGAAGTTAATTTAAGATCACAACAAGCAAAACAAATTGGCCCACATAAACCTAGATGAAGCTGAGGTTAATTTCTTCCACTTAAAGGCCTGCTTAACTGAACAATGTGGCACACAGACCAGTTTCTAGCAGCATTTTCCTCAAAGCTTACTATGGTTGCCAGTTACCAGAGGAAGGTCGTGGGTTTCCTCCGGGCACAGAGCCCGGTTTCGTCCCACACTAAAACTGGCAACGCCGCCATATAAGTGAAATAATCTTGAGCGTGGCGTAAAACACCAAAACAATCAATCAATCAATGGACATGAAGCCCAGTGACGTCCCAATAAAATTATGGGATATAAAATGAAATTGATTTGTTGCGACTGCTTTCTTACATCTTTATAGTGACCTCATGCCTATACATTTCTGTGCAGGATACCTTCTGTCTGCCCGTTTGATTTCGTCTTTATATCCATGATGACATCATTAACCAATCCGTCTTTAATGCCGCCAGAATCAACATCCGAAAAAAATTGCTCTTTAAGAAATTAAGACATTTATTAACCATTAATAACTTTTAGTTTATAATCCTGTTTAGATTTGTTTCATTTTTCTCTGGATTATAAGTGTTTATTTCTGACAAATTGATCGCTTTGTTTACAAATTCATGAATTTCCTGAATATCAACATACATACATGTACTCCCTGACTGATGTCAAAGATGTTTGACTATCGATTGAAATCTATTCTTCTTTAGATTGCCAAAAATAAAGGGTTAACGCCTCGCAGGAAAAAAGAACAGCGAAATCCCAGGGTGAAACATCGTATGAAGTATCGAAAAGCAAAGATTCGAAGGAAAGGAATGGTAAGAGATGCAATCATTTTCACACATGGTTTTACGAAAGGGACAAAATTTAGGACTACATGTTGGCTAGACATAGCCCCAAAAACCCATAGAACAACAAATTTACAAATTCTTTAATGATTGTACCATGCTTTCAAAACACTGACTTCATCGCATATGAATATTTAAATATATTCTAATGGGCTTGATTTAAGCTCTGTGTGTATTAAGAATTCCGCTAATTCAAGTACTCAAAACATTATGAAAAGCACTCTAAAAGTTTGAGACTTTTCGTTGGGTGTCTTACCTCCTGCATGGAGCGACCGATAATCCTATCGACCAATCGCTATTGTTGTTGTTTTAGACCAAACATGGCAGAAAGCAGTCTAATAATTTGTTATCTTCACATTGCTCGTCCTTGAATTAGCAGAATTCTTACGTAACAAGGGAGTACAGTGTAGTTCACAGCAGGTAGCTCAGTTGGTAGAGCAGTGGGATGATAACCCTAAGTCATGAGTTCGATTCTCACTCTGGCCCAGAATGTTTTCTGTTCGTTAGTGTCAGTTATTAGCCAAGATCACTTCCATAGTAAAAAAAGGATATATGTTAAGGATGCCCGCCTAAAAAATCGGCGGCGCAAATTTCACAACAAATAAGCAAAGAATAAAATATTTACCACTGCATTCCGATAGCATAGACCACGAAGAAGGAGTTTGTCAAACTTATGCCGCTGTAAAGTGACTAAAGATATATGATTGAAGTATTTCTACGACGCCCCGCACAGTTTAACTGGTCGTTTAAATGTTTTACAATGGCGGTTACGTCAGGTTGAAAGCCAGTGGACTTCGAAACAAATATTGACTGCATAAGGGAAAGTTTACCACTTTACAGCGGCGTAAGTTTGACAAACTCCTTCTTCGTGGTCTATACTATCGGAATGCGGTGGTAAATATTTTATTCTTTGCTTATTTGTTGTGAAATTTGCGCCGCCGATTTTTTAGGCAGGCATCCTTAACATATATCCTTTTTATACGCCCGACTTAAAAAAAGTCGGTCGTATTATGGTATCACCAGCGCCGTCCGTCCGTCCGTCCGTCCGTCCGTCCGTCCGGCCGTCCGTCCCGATTCCCTTCCGCTCCATAACTTGAAGAGTTTTGATCTAATCTTTACAATTCTTTCACAACATATACCTTGTGGGTAGAAGGTGTGTCATGAACCATTTATGACATCGTTGATTGCATAATGTGGCTTCTACATTGGATTATGTAGTATTCTGTCTTAGTCTATATCTTCATTCCCTTCCGCTCCATAACTTGAAGAGTTTTGATCCGATCTTGACAATTTTTTTTACAACATATACTCTAGGGGTAGAAGGTGTGTCATGAACCATTAAGAACATTGTCCATTGCATAATATGGCTTCTACATTGGATTATGTAATATTCTGTCTTAGTCTTTATCTTCGTTCCCTTTCGCTCCATAACTTGAAGAGTTTTGATCCGATCTTTACAATTTTTTTTACAACATATAGTTTAGGGGTAGAAGGTGTGTCATGAACCATTTAGGACATTGTCGATTGCATAATATGACTTCTACATTGGATTATGTAATATTCTGTCTTAGTCTATATCTTACTCCATAACTTAAAGAGTTTTGATCCGATCTTGACAATTCTTTCAGAGTATGTACCTTATGGGCAGACGGTGTGTCCGGTACCATTTCTGACTTCACCCGCTGCATAATATGGCAGCCCTATCGGATTATGTAATATTCCCTTTCGGCTCCAGAACTTCTAAAGTTTTGATCTGATCTTGACGATTCTTTCAGAGTATATACCTTATGGGCAGCCGGTGTTTCACGTACCATTTCTGACATCACCTGTTGCATAATATGGCAGCCCTATCGGATTATGTAATATTCCCTTTCGGCTCCAGAACTTCTTTCGTTTTGATATAATCTCTTCAATTCTTTTAGAGTATATATACAGGTATAGGTAGATGATGATGATATTATAGGTAGATGATGTGTCGCATACCAAATTTGATTTGAGTACACATATTTTTTGCCTGTTTTCAAGAGCTTTTTTATCAGAAATGTGTACCTGATGTTTAATATATATATATATATTAATATATATCAATACCTTTTTTAGTACACTTGGTCCAGAGTTATACTGGAAGCCAATTAATTTATACATTCTGAGACTGTTTTCCTGGATAGTTTAATGTGCGCTATAATAACAAAAAAAGATCATTTTCCCACTTTATTACCCATCTGGTATTTATCACAGTGGCTGTTTAAATAGAGATAAGGGGACAATGAATGACATCCACTGAAGTGGGCACAGAAGGTTTGTATATTTACACACCATTGTATCAGTGGTCAGCCTGAAGATTGTTTGCCAAGTCCAATAGAACAGTGTCCCAGTCAAAACTGTTAAAATTCAAGAATTGTAAGCTATTGTATTGAGATTGCTCCTTCACAGTTATGGAACATAACAGCAATGTCAAAACAGCCACAATATTTCAGTTTTTGCAATTAAAATGTGATTGAAATTACCTGAACAGATAATATATGTGTACTATAATGTACTGGTATTTAGTTGCAGCTTCTTCAAATTCAGAAAAAGAAAAACTTCTAATGTGAACAAGAAATTCGAATTGATGAAATTAAAACAAATGTTATATTAAATGTAAAGTTGTTAATCGTAGCGGTTCGACTTTGCCACGGCGGGCGTATGTTGAGTTTACTAAAACTCTTGTTTTACTATGGAAGTGATCTTGGCTATGACGAACACGGAAAAAAAAAATTCGGCAGAGCCAAGATTTCTCGGCTATGTCAGTTATTTACTAATTCAACCTCTTAAATATTCCAGGAAAAGAGTATTTTATTTAAAAAGTAGCAAGCTGACTGTTCATTTTTTTAATATATTGTCTAATGGCCTGATTAACATCTTGGTCATGGGTGTCGTGGACTTCATAAAACTATCAAGTATTTCTTACTAATTAATGCTGATGAACAAAATAAAACTTGATCCCTGTTATCATATTATTAAATACTTCTCATTGATTGTTTCAGATTCGAGAACCTCGAAAAGAGTTAAACCCCTATGCTGGGGAGTTATCTGGGATCAGAGCTGGAGTTAAACGAAGCACGAAGCTCAAATAATCCTGTCTTGTCAAATAATCGGTCCATCAATCTAGAAGCTGCCAATTTCTTGTATCACTGTTGTCTTTCAATCTATATGAACCAGGAATGACTTCCTGAAAGCCATCCGGGACTAACTTACAACATGTATGTATTGTGGATGACGAGTGGGGTTTGGGGGAAGGGATATATCATTTAATAGCACATTCAGGGGTTTTCCTTGGTATAAATGACACTTAGGCATGACATATCTAATGTGCTTATTTATTTGGAGTTATTGTTACAAAGTAGGATTCCATTCCTCTCCCCCTGTAACCATGGCAACATAGTCACATACATCTGTGAACTAATCTGAATGCTTTGTTCAATTTGAAACAGAGAAATCTGGGGTGACATCCTGTCCCATCAAATGTTCTCTTTCAAGAAAAAGTCTTTAGCCCTGGTGTAAGCCTTTGATTTAAATCTGTCTCAAATTTGTTCCAATGACTTCTTCCCTGTAATAAACATAAACTCAATGGTTTGGCTTCTTACTGTCATTGTTCACTATATGTGAAATTCGCATTGGGTGACAGGGAACGCCTCCCTGGCCAAAACGTCCCCTACCAAAACTCCCTCTGCTGAAGTCAAATCTCCCTCCACTCTGTCAAAAAGCCCCACTCTACCAGTCAGTGGCCCCACTGTGTTAACATGTGTGTTCTGATTGTATATTAGTACCCCTCGCACAGATAGGGGACGTTTTGACTTAACACAGAGGGCGGTTTGACTTGCCTTAGGGGACATTTTGACTCCATACAAGAGGGGGCGTTTTGACAAACAATCCGGTGACAAATGGCAGATATTATTTTACACATGAGGGTGGGGGTCTAATACTTCAGGGGCCTCCGTGGCTCAGTAGGTAGAGCGTTGGACGCTCAATCCAAACAGCCTTCCACCAATGGGTTGCGGATTCGAATCCCACTCAGTCCAAAACAAAAATTGAAAAATTTTCTGACTGGGTTTTCACTCGAAGGACCTGTGTGGGATGGTTGCCAGTTACCACCGGAAGGTCGTTGGTGGGATGGTTCCCAGTTACCACCGGAAGGTCGTGGGTTTCCTGGGGGCATAGAGCCCAGTTTCCTCCCACAATAAAACTGGCAACGCCGCTATATAAGTGAAACAATCTTGAGCGCGGCGTAAAACACCAAACAAACAAACTCTAATAGTTCAATTCTGATACATGTGTATTTCATTGTCTGATCTAGCTTATTGGTGAGAACATTTGTAATTTATCAATTTTATCCCTACTTCCGTTAGCATCAACCGGAGGCTCAGCAGTATCTAATGCTTTGGCTTTTAAAATTTTGATATGGCGCACAAAATTAAATTGATGGTCAAAGATGAGTCCAATGAGGTTATTCTCCTTGACCACCTTCAATGGTTTACCATAGAACTAAAGATCAGGGTCCAAGTGGAGCTTCCTGAGGTTACAGAAGTGCATGGCTACGGTCTTGGTAGATGAGAAGCGGAACCCATTCTCAGTGGCCCACTTCTCGATCTCATTGAGAGACGCCCGTATTGGCTCTCAATGGTAGCCATGTTTCTGGAACTGTAACGCTCAAGAAGATCATCCACATGCATGGACCCCTCTACATTGTCATGTAGGACGCCAGCCAAACTGTTGATTTTGATGCTTAACAGGGTTGGGCAGGACTTCGATTTCTTGTTTGAATGAATCCGATAATGTGGAGCCCACTCACACCCAAAACCAGCGATCTTGTACAAAAGTTAGCAACAAAGCCCCATACCAAAAAGATCTTTGAGAATGTCGTGTTTCTAGGTGATATCATAGGCCTTCTCCAAATCGAAGAAGACCGACACGGCATGTTCCTTGCGCACAAAGGCATTTCTAATAACGGTCTCAAAACCGCACCAAGTGATCAGCTGTTGACCGACCTTGTCTGAATCCGCACTGAATGTTTGCGAGGAGCTTATTCTCCTCCAGATACCAGGCAAGGCGGTCATTGATCATCCTTTCCATCGTCTTACAGACACAGCTCGTTACAGCATTAGGTCTGTAATTCGATGGATCGGAATGATCCTTGCCGGGTTTGGGGACCGGGATAATGCACGCCTCCCTCCAGGAAGGAGGAAATGAACCAGTTGACCATATAAATAAATCCAAGAGCACTTTTAGCGATACTTTTGGAAGCTGTTTAATTAATTTGTAATAGATCTGGTCCAGGCTGACTGGTTGGCCTTTTCCAAGGAGGCATTAAGTTCATCCAAGGAGAAAGTTTGATTGTGTGCTTTATGTGGGATTGACCATTTTCACATTATTACTTCTTTTGGTTTAACTCCTCATAGTGGCCATGTTGGTTCATTACCTCGCTGGAAAGTCTGTAAGGCAAACTGCAATGTAGGTAAAATTTCGTCAGTTTTGTGAGAAGAAACCTCGTCATACCCTCTAGCCACAATGTGAGCTTTGAGATGGTGTGGTGTGTTTTTTTTTTTTTTTAGACTGGTTGTGTGTTTTTAAGGTTACATATCCACCAAGTTGAAATACAAGTTTGACCAACATCTTGAAAAGGTACATAAAGTTGATTGTCATCCCAACTTTTTATTTCTGTTAATTTAGCATTAGAAAATCAATATCAAATACTTTTCAATTCAATTCAATTCAAATATTTATTCACCAATTTACAAATCTTTGTACAGGTGTTTTATAGATAAGGTTATTTGGCGGGAATAAAGCCAAAAGACTTGTTATATCGCAAAAGTATAAAGTTTCAGTTTCATTAGTTGATTGATTGATATCAATTCGACTGATTTTCTCTAACTCAATAACACTGTCTCAACTGAAGCTTCTTCTACACCATACGACCTATATGGGATGGTTGCCAGTTACCAACGGAAGGTCGTGGGTTTCCTCCGGGCATAGAGCCCGGTTTCCTCCCACAATAAAACTGGCAACGCCGCCATATAAGTGAAATAATCTTGAGCGCGGCGTAAAACACCAAACAATCAATCAATCTTCTACACCAGACATTTCATCCGGATAGAAATATTGCACATTGTACCAAAATTATATAGGAGATATATTTTGTTGGTACAAGTATTAACCGTATTTTTTTAATCACGATTTTTTTTAAATCTGTTTCTTCTGATTCGTTCTCACTGTATGATAGTTTATCACAGTTTTTACTGGAGTATGGCTTTTCCTCTTCAAAAGTATTTGATTGGATGGGGCTATTTCCCTTACACAGTCTAGATATGTGGACCCTCCCACACATCGCCCCATGTCTAATAAATACACCACCACCGTATTTGCCTACTTGTATAACTATCAATGATCCTTTCCATTCATGACTACCATTCCGTTTATTATATACTTTCCCCCAACAATGTGTGGGGTCTGGGTGGTCCAGTGGGTAAGAGTGATCGTTTCAGTCCCAAACAGACCTTTCATCGATGCGGCGCGGGTTTTGAATCACACCAAACTAAAATTCACAAATTTCTGAGTGGGTTTTCACTCGGTCGCCGTATGTGGAAGAGTTGCCAGATACTCGACGAAAGTTTGGGGTTTCCTCCGGGCAATGAGCCCGGTTTCCTGCCCCCACTAAACCTGACAACGCCGCCATATAAATGAAATAATCTTGAGTGCGACGTAAAACATCAATCAATCAATCCACCAATTTTGTTTTCGTCTGATGCACTCGGATCACCCAGCCTGTATAAATGCTGTACTAGCAGCGAGATAAGCAGCAATATGTTTACCCACAACAGTGCTTCTAGTTACTTCTTCCAGAGCAGGAGCTTTGTTTAATAAATTTGAGGGTAAGTTCGGTGAACGTCAAAACACTATAACTGATATGTGTTGAAACCATGTTCATTGTGCAAACTTTTTTGTCGTTACAACCTAACCCGAAGCAGTTTCATAACCACACTTTTTGTCGCCTAATATTTAGAAGTATTTTAGTCAAAATTTGATTGCGTCGTTCCATTAGGTCTACTGCATGGAAAGTAGGCAGCAGTCGTTTTTATTTCCATGTTGAAATCATGCAGCACGGATGAAATGTTATTAGGCCTACTGTCTTAACCTGAAGATCTAAGCAACATTTGAATCTTTTTAAAACTCGGAGGTTGTTGGCCATCACTCTGCTACCACTTAAATAAAACCAACACAAACCTTTTTCTTACAATAACTTTACTTCGTCAATCTCTACTCCTCGCGACACCATCACTTCTACAGCTTTTTCAAGCTTGATACCTATTTAAAAAAACGCGCTCCTTCGGCTCCCCTAGAAGGAACGAGTGTCATAACTCTTGGCATCAGTTATCAGTCAGCAAGTATACATATTATCTAATGGGTTAAAGGGGAGAAAAAAAACAACATGCAATTATATCGAAAGGGCTCTCATAGAGCCTCATGTTAATCTTGCACGTGCTTTGTGGTGTGAAAATAAGCCGAAATGAATCTTTCAGACAAACTCTTATTCGGTCGTCAGTAAAGCGCGCCTCGACAGGAAGAAGTATTAGTGAATTACTTCCCTTGCTTATTGTATCTTGTATGGCTATAACCTGCAATATCAGCCGTAAGACTACCTTTTCTGAAATTTCTACAACGAGTTCTGCAAGTAGTGTAGATACTAGACTGTCAAGTCAGCATATATATCTCAGAGTAATTTAGTGTCTATCTTTAGGTATCAACGCCTTGTACAGTAGAAATCGAAACGAATGAGTATTAGCGAATTACTTCCCTTGTAAGTTTATCGTATCTTATTTGACTATGACATCAGACGTAAATCATGAGAATATTTATGAAAAAGTACAAGATAAGAGCTTTTCACAAATACCAGAATAGAGAATCTACTTAAAGGTAGTTTTATCACAAAATACCTGAGAGGAACTGATACATCCGGGCTATCTGAACTAACTCCGTCGTTAGAACACATCTTCGGTTCTTACGGGCTGCTGACTTTAAACAATATTTATTTTAACGTCAATCCTTTAGTTTTTCAGGATCCTTCGAACGCTGAACTTTTCTTGAATTTATGAAAAGTTTTTTGGCAGCTCATGGAACTTGAATGGTTGGATCCCGACTACAGATAAACTCACACGCTCCACACTCCTAACATAAAATTACATGCCCCAATTCCAAGAATTAAAAGCTATCTACGCCTTCCAATCTCAGAAAATAAATGAGTTAAGCAGAGATAAAATGTGACCGTTATGTGTATTAAGGACGTTTATGGACAGGTTATGGACATGTTTTCCAGGTTTAACCAGTTTCGATAATGGGAGTTTATTCCCGGCCTGTTCATATCCTCTTTGAAGGAAGTAACTGCTTATAGTTCGGAACAGATCTCCCCAAGCCCAGACAAACCATCAGCCGTATCGTTCTATATTAAGACAAGAAGACGTTCTTACTGAACTATTAAAAGGGTTGTTTCCTGTCCGACTGAGTGCGACTTACGTATTTCAGCATCTGATATAGCCACACGTGTCTCCTGGTTTTGTTACGAAAGATGCACTGTTAATAGCTTTAGTTTTTTACGTCCTGCCTTAAGTGATTGATTGTTTGCGATTGAAAGAGGGGTTCAAATAAAAAAACAAACAGACACAAAGCGACTCCTCTCGGCTTTCGTTCAATTAACAAATTCCAATATCAACACTCTCCGAGTCAGTGAAGTTTACATTGGATACAGTGAAACACAAAATCGCGTAATTCAAACGTACTAAAAGTTCTGCCGTTCTTAGAAATCGACGGGACAGAAGGATAGCATTTGTTTATCACGTCAACACAATGATAAGGTAAATTGTAGGTGTTTCCAAATCCATTAGTTCAACTAATTACGTCAATTGTAGACCAAAGCGGAATTTAAAAGAAAGTACAAATTAATCAAGTCACTATCTACCGAAACAATTTCAGGGAATTCATCCTCAATTCCATTATGGAACTTCAGCTTTATTTGTGACTGTTACGTCCGTTAGAAATTAATTCCGCTCCCCTCTGCGTTATAAATGAATTTTCCTTGACCGCCATTTGCCGTCGTGGTGGCTAGTACGATTTGAAACAAGCCAAAAAATGGCGGTCCCACTGTCGACGAAAATTCGAGTTTAACGTAGAGAGGATTTAAATATGTTGCTAACGGACTTTACGGACACACATGCATGGGGATGTAGTTTCATATATAGATTGATTGATTGATGTTTTACGCCGCACTCAAGATCATTTCACTTATATGGCGGCGTTGACAGGGGAAACCCCCGACCTTCGGCGTGTACCTGCCATGGCAACTCTTCCACATACGGCGACCGAGTGAAAAATCCAATTTTTTATTTAGTCTGAGTGCGATTCAAACCCGCGCCCCATAGATGGAAGGTCTGTGTGGGACTGAGGGACGATCACTCTAACCCACTAGACCACCGAGGCCCCTTTTATATATAGAGGGATAGTCAAAAACATTTCTGGACCTTGTTTTAGATAGGTAGTGTTCATAAACTACGAGTTTTTTTTTTTTAAGTTCCATGATTGAAGTGTCGAGTAGTGGTATGTATATTGTATAGTAAGGAAAAAAAATAACTATGGCGGTATAACAGCCTTTTTTACGAGTAAATATGTACGGCGTTATAATAGCGTAAATTGGATGTCCGCTAATGCTACATATATTGCGCATCAAATAAGTAAATCATGCATTTAAGTGCCACAGACGTGCGGCTAGATATCTACTAATCTATCTTAATGCATACATATATATGACTTCTACAGAAGTGATATCTACAGATATTCTTTTACGTCTGAAAACGGCTACACGCCCCCTTCTCATAGATATTATCCAGATATAAACGTAAGTCGTGACTGTATCAAGGAAATTGTATGGATTAGCTGATCCTAGAAACCGAAATAACCTTACTTATTCAGAACGTCTTGCCTTACGTAAGCAAAGGGGAAATAGACACATATATAGTTTTAAAACCTGCTGATATATGCTTGGCAACAGCTATTACATGTTACTTGTTTGTCTATCTATCAGTATTATGTTGAGGAGACAGAACGGCACCTAAACAACCTTTTATTACCAACAGCTGAAAATTAGGCCTGCAAATGTTGAAATTTCAATACAAATTTTTGTTCTCTTGAAGAAAAAGCTCATCTTAATAAAAAAACGCATACTTCGAAATAGTCCGGGTTTCTGACTCCAAAATGACTATTTTTTTTATACTGATGGCCGTATTTTGGAGTCAGGGCTCATTGCAATCAAAAAGTCGGAGCTGGCTGCCCGCTTCTGATCAGACAGTTTGCTGTCAGATTTAGACGGTAAATAACAATACAACTGACTCAAATAGTGTCATAACGACAATCATGAATAATTTAGCTTTTTGTAAAGTGAATTCAGCGTTTTAAAACTGAAAAAAGCGCTAAACAGTGTTACGTCATCAATGACGGAGAGTTTGAAACTGGAGAAGGCAAAAGTGAATTCATGGGAAGAATAATGCTTGCTGACCGATCCTACTCGTCCATATCAGACACTGTATGTAGCGAAATTATCCACGAACGCGATCATGACTGTTTAGACACAATTTAGGTAGGTTATATTGTTATTTCACTGTCTAAATCGGACCACAGACTGCCCACTTCTGAGCGGGCAGCCAACTCCGGCTTTTTGATTGCAATGAACCCTGACTCCAAAATACGGCCGTCAGTATAAAAAAAATAGTCATTTTGGAGTCAGAAACCCGGACTAACTTCGAAAATACACAAACCCAATGAAAATTGAGCCAAGCCTATTATCTCCGATTTTGGTAGTGAACGTTAAAGTATATCAGAGCTAAGTGATTACTATATAAAGCCTATAGCATCAAAAATACTGATGGTTTGTTGCCAAATTATCTGTTCCAGGAAATTCTACTAACTAAAAGGCCAAAGTCCTGCCTGTCGCCAACCTAATGCAATGGGTTTTAGTTTATTATAACAGTTTATGACTGAGGTGATTGGGGGCCCAGAAGGAAACGGCGAAGGGGAAACAGAAGATCGAGTTCCAATCCTGGGAATCCGTGACTGCAGGGGTGGGGACGAGTTCACAGATATCGACGGACTGATGGGTACGGGGAGGAGGTGGTGAACTAACCTGAGTAATGGCAGCAGAAGTGGCAGACTGAGTGATGTAAAGAAAAGAATAGAATTTCTGAATGGTCGAAAGTTGTAATTTACCTTTATAATTCTGTTTGCCCCATTTTAATGCGTTAAATATATATATATGACCCTTGTGCCCCTTGTTTATTTCACAAACAACGAATATTTCTTCCTAAATATTTCTTTCCCAAAGCATCTTCACCAGTCTTCTTTTATGCCCTTAAATGTCACTTGTCTGTTAACTGTTATTGATGTGTGCATGAGGTTTCTTGTGTGAACTATTCCAGGATGATGTCTACCTAATTCACAGCGAGATAGTTATTATCCTAATGGATGACCTACAAGTACATGTAGCAGATCAACTTACTCTCATTCGTACATTTTTGTGAAGAACAATTTCTACCTGACTTAGATGTGTCTCATTTCTGTATTAATTCTTTCCCCTTCATGATGATGATGATATATTTCAGATAAATTTGTCCATATAAAAAAGCAAACAGTTATACAGTGTTTGACAACAAGATTACCAAGCAGAATATTGATATATCTTAATGGCTTTAGAGGTTGGACAATAAAAGTCTCTATATAACTATACATCCATAAACAATAGGCTCTTTAATTCAATTAAATTAAATAAAGAGGAAGAACAATACGCATAAGAGTCTACTAACTGGCGAGAGATAAATAACCATCAATCTCAATACTATACTCAAGAGGGTTTCAATACTCAGATAGAGATTTGCAAAACCCTCTCTCCTTTCTGCATATAAACATAAGAAGTCTCGCCCAAACCTATGATGAGTTCACATCTTATCTCGATATTTTACAACATGCTGTTAGTTGTATAGGTATTGCAGAAAGTTGGTCAACGGATATCAGTTGGTCGTTATATACTCTGATTGGTTACAAACAGTTTCTGAAAACCCACACTGGACAAAAGGATAGGAGTATAGTTTTGTATGGCAATGATGTTATTGAAGTGACATGAGCTGCCAAAATGTTGATATTTTGACGTTAAAACAGATAGTTAAAACTATTGGCTATTTTTCTCAAGCCGTATAATTCTGAAGCTTTTTAGTGCTTCTAGTCTCGAGAATGAACGGTAAAGTATTGTTTTGAACTAACTTTGGTTTAGAATGACTGAATGGTCGTCCCGGTTACTTAAAGGCACACTTGCCGCGAAAATCAGGAATATTGTTTACATTAAAAAAGAAAGACCGTATTCTGTATTTTTCCCAGACAATATAAGTTAGGAACTTTCTAATTTTACCAAAATTTAAAAGTTTGGACGTCACTTTGTATTTTTAATTTGAATTTGAAAATTTGAATTGTTACGTACCCGGAACGTAAACAAACCGATCTGCCCCCTATTGGCGATTTTATGTTTCAGTCGAGTGAGTGAACTAACGGCACAGTGTAATTTTACGTAGGCCTATTTATCTGAGAAATACAGACTGACGATCGGTCAACAGCGACTGGAAAAGCCTGCTGGTAATTGTTTGAGTGTAAACCACAGATACACAAAGGCCTGAAAGGAGGGTAATCCAACACGAAAGTTGACCGACACTGATCGTTGTTGTTGTAATCAGGCTTCGATTCTTCGTTTGTTTTTCACCCCATTTTTACAGTCTAAAGCTAACTAGACATGTTTTATGTGTCCTATGTTTAAGTTTAGTGGTATTAGTCGTAGTAAGCTCATGTAAATTGGTTTTCTTAGCAAATTTAAACAGGCTATGGCGGCAAGTGTGCCTTTAAATTTTGTTTACTTTTCGAACACTA
The DNA here is from genome assembly GCA_963971465.1 of Lepidochitona cinerea. NCBI lineage: Eukaryota > Metazoa > Mollusca > Polyplacophora > Chitonida > Tonicellidae > Lepidochitona > Lepidochitona cinerea. Next base: position 2,256,078 of record OZ020560.1, read on the forward strand.
TTTCGGTTCGTATAAGCAACATATTGTATAGATTTTCCTCATTCCAACGCCAATCATTTAGTTTGTCGATGGCCTTCAAGGTCTCTTACTGTTGTGACGATCAGAAATTATGAAAAAAGTGTGAATTTTGGCAGCTCATGCCACTTTAAGGAATGTGTAGTAGTGGACAATCTTACGTTTTTTTTAAGACGAATTTGAGTACGGTTTGTCCTATTAAATGTTGACGTTTCTTACATTGTTGGCCATCAGGCTTGGGACGATTTCTAAGCTCACCGTTAGTCCGTTCTTTGTAGAATACAATGGGTTACAATATACAATACAATATTCTGTTTTAACGTCAAAATATCAACATTTTGGCAGGTCATTCCACTTAAAAATAAATGTGGTTTCTATTTTAAACAATAAACGGGAAAACTAAATTTGTAAAACAAATGGTTTCCGGTGTTGTCCAAAGGTTATGTGACGAATCCTCATGCAACCAACCCTCGTCAGTTTACGGACAATTTCTGAGTTTATAAAGAGAGACCCTAAACCGTTATTCATAAAATAGAAATTCAGGTTTGTTCATGGGTTAAATTCCCTAAATCTTTCTAAAACTACGGTTAGGATTCCTCGCGAACTACGTGTGATTACTGATATCTGAATGACCTAGTGTTGGTGATTAACATCTGCTCTAAAGTGATATAATAATATAGACACTCAGAATTGTGCATACCAGTTATATGACCTTTATCAGTCCACAAAGTTCAGTTATCCTGAGCACAAGTGTAGTCCCCACGCCAGAAGGTTATTCCTCATTTAAATCTATTCAACGTCTAAGCGTACAGAAATGACTCAACTAAAACCTGCCTGTTCGGCTTTATACAGACACTGCATTTAAGACAACATTATCTGTCACGGTATGAAAAGCCTAAATGTTACAGCAGCATTGCTTAGATCAAGCGGCGTCTGTTTTAAAACATTGATAGATATGATAGGTTTGCAACTGAGTCTCTTTTCTTATTTTTCTTAAGTGATAATACTAATTAGACTTAATTAATGGTCATTTATTAATACCTATATTACAATTATTATTCAAAGGCTTCTCTCAGGTGCATTAACTCCAATAGAAGTACATGTCATATACACCATATAATGGCTTTATAAGTTCCTTTCTAACAAATATTTTTTTTAAACTTGGAATGCACTTATTTTACCCCTAATCTCTGCTCCCGGTGAACCCGTGCGATTATACTAAATCCAATATCATAATGAATATATGTATATTGGGAACAGAAGATTTAAGGTCATAAGGGATTTGGGGACAGGGGAGTTTAGCTCTGGCGAGTTACCTGAATTTTGTAATCGATAACTGACCGTGGGCTCAGAGATCGAGCCATTTTACTTGGAAGCAGTTTGTATTCATCTATTATAATCTGGACCATATACATGCTGGCCTCACAAATGGTATCATTCCTTTGTCGCGACACCTTCTCGGGCCCGAGTTTAAACCCAAAGGGTAAACAGTTTGTAACGTTTGAATCCAAAAACTTTACTTTTACAAACGTTTGTGTTTGGTATCTGCAACGGAAATGAGAAGAGGATTTTGAGAAGAGAGATTTTGCTTGCGAAAGTTTTTGCACATGATTGAAAAACAGGGAACTAAATTCTTCATACATTATAGTTCGATAAAGTTGCTATGCGTCTTTACCCAATCCGTTTGACAGAGGTTCATACTTTTCGACAGTAGCTGTATGTCTCAAATATCTCGAGATATTAGCTTTAAGTACAATATATTTGTCACAGACAGAATCTACGCTATAAAATAAGTAAAAAGATAACCATTTGCAACAGATGAAACTTTTAGACGGGTCTCTTAGAAGTTGCATTTGGGATTTTTTCCCTCCCCTGTTTTGATTATGGTCATTGGCCTAGTTTAACTGTGTCTCTCAGTCTAAGCGTGCGATGCATTCTCGGCTATTTATTGTGACTTCCAGACTATATAGGCCATCAAATCGGAAATCCACTTGTTATCTCTATAAATGTACTGTTTTTGGTTTAATTATTATTATATCTGAAGAGAAATGAGTACAACACAAGGATCTCAGTTGTAAACCTATCACATCTACCAATGCTTATAAAACATGCCGTTTGAACTGAGCAATGCTCCTGTAACGTTTGAGCTCTTCATTTCGCGACACACGGTTATTATGTAGCCGAGAAATCTTGGCTCTGCCGAATTTTTTTTTTTCCGTGTTCGTCATATGACGAACACGGAAAAAAAAAATCGGCAGAGCCAAGATTTCTCGGCTAGGTTATTATGTCTCTAACGCAGCTGTGAATCCAGGCTGTTTCAATTTCGTGTACCTATCTTGGATATTAAAAGACAGTTTTAAACACTTTCCTTAAATATTAAAAATCGACTGTGATACTTTAACCCTTACAAGGTTTAATGTGGTCTTCTCGATACTCGCAGTTGATCAGTTTCATTTTTTTCGATTCATCATAAGTATATACATAAATAAACGTGCCCCATTTGGTAGTTCAAGCACTTTGCCAAAGGGATCACAGACAAATATTTTATTAACACAAAAGAAGAGGATTATGGATAACAACTTCTTATTTATCTATGATGGATATTTTATTCAAGTAAATAATTGAGAGCAGAAAAGGAATTAAGTTGGTAAAAAGAAAATAAATGATTTAAGAAATATAGAGTAAATAAATATAGAGATTTATAGAATGAATAAGTGTATGTTGTTTTAAAATTAAAACTTAAAAAATTATCACTTAAAAGTAAAAAAACTCATTTTGCCTCCAAAAATGATCTTTTAACTTTCATTCGAACAGCGCGAATAACTGAACTGTTTTTAAGGATTGAGACAATTTGTTCCATTCTCTGGGTCCTAAAATGCGAGAATAATTTGAGTAAAATGGTCTGTATAATTTATGTTGTGCATTTCTGGTCATGCGTGAATAGATATCAGTCTGTCGATCAAAGTAATTAGCAAATAGCAGAGGAAGGCAATGTTGCATTTGGAGAAATTAAATACAATTTGAAGAGAACCAAAGACAAGACAATTGTTAAATGCAGAAAAAATATAATGTCGGAAAAGAAGAGCAGTATGACGTAGTCTGGTAGAAAAGGAAATTGTTCCAATGATCCGCTTTTGCAAAATGTGATGGGAAAGTGTTACCCCATAATGCAACACCATAGCTCAAAACAGGAAACTAAGACAATAATATAAAACGAGAAGCGTTTACTTATTTTAGAAATTTATTCCGAAATTTTGTTTTACCAATATAGTGAATAAAGGCTTTCCAATTAAGACAGTCGTTAAATACTACACCATGCAACCCCATGGAAAGAGATTTCAAGAGATTTAGAATGGAGAACCAGCTTCAGTCGCTACCCTTAAAAGATATTGCTCCGGGCAACTCAGTTTCGTGGGCTGAAAAATATTATATAACATTTATACCTTAGCATAGTTGTGAGTGTCCATGTTTACCCAATCTGACTAAAGTCGAGATGCTTATTTTCAATAAGCATCTCGACTTAAGTCAGATTGATGTTTACCCGGCTATCAGCGTAAAGCAGATACACTAGGTCGTTCAGATATCAGTAATCACACGGATTCCTCACACGTCTGCGACTGATCCTCGTTCTTAAAAAAATAGCCGTTGGAAGATATATTCATACTCCAACAATTAAGTCCACTACCAAATTCTCATGTTTTTCTATCACAAAAAATAACAAATGTAAGAGGCTTTAATCCAATGATCTTAAAGTCTATGCACTTCCTGATGTTCCAGAGACACAACAAATCCGTTTAACACTCTCAACTGAACAGCCTAAGCTTGTTGTCGTGTTTGTTGACTTTCAGATTAGTAGACAAATAATAAGTAATCAATCTTGGATAAATGGTCGCTAGTCGATTTTCAGCCCAAAGAATATATTTAAAGAGTAAGTTAGGAATCAAATAGCACACATTTTAACCGTCTTCGTTGCGGTGGCTCCGGCATGTCGCTTTAAAGCTTTGATTGTCCCAGTAAATCTGAAAAATGTTATCTAAAAATAGAGATAGGTTTAAGCATGATGAGTCAAAATAACAATAAAAAAGCAGAATCTTGTCTTGTGGTGTGGGGTAGAAATATCCTTCGTCCGTTACCATTTTAATACACGAAATAATAGCATTTTGCCCACGGAGGAGATGTAACTGCACATTAAATTGCGGGCAATTGGTTAGCACATTTCAACATGAATGATCTAGTACCACAAGAGAGATGTTATTTCGAAGAAAGTCAGCCAGCCGCTAATATTGAATGCATTGTCTGAAGAAACAGATCAATATATTCTCGTTAAAACTCTGGGCCAAATTTTCATAAAACGAAAAAGTTTTACGCATGTGTATTTGAAATGTTTAGTTTATCTGTATATGCATAGCGCCTCTTGTAGAATGTCTCTCATGTAAGAACCTTAAAATGTGACACATCATATCAAGATAAGAAAACACTGTGAAGATAAGAAGCTCACCTGTTAGTTTCATTCGGCCCTGGATAACTTACAAGTCTAGCAGGTCTGGATCACCGCTCTGTAAGCAATATGGCACAGGTTATAGCTTCAGGAATACTCCTCCTGTTCATTGGGTACAGCTATGGACAGGGCACAGGTAAATCGTATAAGCTTAGAGAGATAATCCGCTCCAAACGAATCACTTCTGATTTGGATATTTAGGAAGCATTGTCACAATTCAAGGGCAATAACTATACTTTGAACTTCAATATTTCCAAGTATCGACACCCGGAGCCTGTTTCACAAAACGGCGTAGGTGTATTTTTTGCGTAACGTTCATAGCAACGTATCTCTACAGTATGGATTGCCATGACAGTTACGTACAAACTTACGCTACGCCGCTTTGTGAAACAGGGTCCAGCACTGTATATATTGGTTATTCATGTGAGCGGTCGTCTGGTATTGAACCAATATGAAGTTTTCGTTTTTCCTGTGCATTTCGTAAATCTAATCAATGGAACCTCTGGATTTTAACACAAATTATTTCCGTTCCGCCCGATTTTATAGTCCTTTTTGGGTTTACCCAATCCGGTTTTGCCAGGCACGGATTTTTCCAGGTACGGAAGAGGATAAGTCACGTGATCCTCTCTGCTTGGGGCAAGTTACCATCAATAAAGGGGTAAGATCGGAGTTCGCTCTTAAATACGCAGCTGTTGTCAGGTGGCAATATGTAAAACTATCAATTTTGCTTTTTATTTAGTTCGACCAGTTGGTATTATCTGCTGTATTTTCAGACACATCCCAATGCCCACAAGCTGTCCAATCTAACAACTCTACCTTGCGTGTTTTTGGCGGGAGTTGTCTCGAGTTTAGTTCTACGCGCACGTTTTGGAAGGATGCAAAGGCAGATTGCGAATCACGGAATGGACGCCTCCTAGAAATCAAATCAGCTGCCATGCAGAACTTTACTTACACAACTTTACAAAGCTTACCATTTGTGAAGAATGGAATCTGGCTGGGTATTGATGATATTGCTAAGGAAAGTAACTGGGTTTATTCCAGCACAGGTACGTACAACATTACATATCGGAAACACTTAAAGTGGCATGAGCTGCCAAAATTCACACTTTTTTTCATAATTTCTGATCAACTCGACAGTGAGACGCTTTGAGGGTCATCGAAAAACTAAATGATTGGCGTTAGAATGAGGAAAATCCATACAGTATGTGGCCTGTACGAACCGAAAACATGTTCGAAAAGTAAACAAAATTTAAATAACCGGGACGACCATTCATTCATTCTAAGCCAAAGTTAGTTTAAAACAATACTTTATCGTATATTTTCGAGACTATCAGCACTAAAAAGCTTCTGAATTGTACGTCTTGAGAAAAATAGCCAATAATTTCAACATTCCGTGTCAACCTCAAAGTATCAACATTTTGGCAGCTCATGTCCCTTTTAATGATAGCATATTTATGTATGCATGTATGGAAACGCTACACACAGGCAATTTGTGATTTAAAGGGATTATTTCAAAATTTACAGCGTTTGTTTAATCTTGGAAATGAATCAAACAAATTTAAACGCCCTCCGATTTAAACGTAGGCCTATATGTTGTTTTGCTGTCCGGATTTTGAGGGTGAAAACTAAACACCTTTTAAGAAACCAATCATGCAATCCCTTTATTGAGTTTTATTGCAGAGCCCCTAATGGCTAGAAATCCTTTCTGAGATGAAGTGAGAACTATACACTATCTAGAATAGTACTGTTAGGTAACAAGAAAAAGTACATTTTTGAATATTTCTTTGAAGTTCAGAAACCACCTATCATCCAATCACCGAAAGAAAACATTGGGAGCAAACTTACTTCGTGTGCAGCTTCCTTTTATCCATTCCAAAAGGTCATTAAATTAGACAAACAGGCGCTGTTTTCAACTTGCATTGTACGTCCGGATGACCACCATCGTGGAATTTTGGTTTGTTCAAAGGAGCACGAGTTTTGATTGGCTGCTTCCTTAAATTTCATACAATCATAAATTGGTTTACATATGGTGAAGTTTAACCTATAAACAGTGTTCCAGACATCGGTTGAAAATCTCATTTGTATCATTTTTTTTTTAGATAAATGCTTTAGTATGATTTTTTTTAAACAAATGAGTCCAATGTGTAGAAGAATAGCTGTAAAATGCGCAGGTCGTTTGGCCATAAACAAATGTGTATGGGTTTGAATTTGTTGGAGACATGGGTCATTTTGCTTTTTAGTATTTTGATCATAATTGACTGCCTTTCCTGAAGGTTATTTTGATCATAATTGACTGCCTTTCCTGAAGGTTATTTTGATCATAATTGACTGCCTTTCCTGAAGGTTATTTTGATCATAATTGACTCTGCCTTTCCTGAAGGTTATTTTGTTCATAATTGACTGCCTTTCCTGAAGGTTATTTTGATCATAATTGACTGCCTTTCCTGAAGGTTATTTTGATCATAATTGACTGCCTTTCCTGAAGGTTATTTTGATCATAATTGACTCTGCCTTTCCTGAAGGTTATTTTGTTCATAATTGACTGCCTTTCCTGAAGGTTATTTTGATCATAATTGACTGCCTTTCCTGAAGGTTATTTTGATCATAATTGACTCTGCCTTTCCTGAAGGTTATTTTGTTCATAATTGACTGCCTTTCCTGAAGGTTATTTTGATCATAATTGACTGCCTTTCCTGAAGGTTATTTTGTTCATAATTGACTGCCTTTCCTGAAGGTTATTTTGATCATAATTGACTGCCTTTCCTGAAGGTTATTTTGATCATAATTGACTGCCTTTCCTGAAGGTTATTTTGATCATAATTGACTGCCTTTCCTGAAGGTTATTTTGATCATAATTGACTCTGCCTTTCCTGAAGGTTATTTTGATCATAATTGACTGCCTTTCCTGAAGGTTATTTTGATCATAATTGACTCTGCCTTTCCTGAAGGTTATTTTGATCATAATTGACTGCCTTTCCTGAAGGTTATTTTGATCATAATTGACTCTGCCTTTCCTGAAGGTTATTTTGTTCATAATTGACTGCCTTTCCTGAAGGTTATTTTGATCATAATTGACTGCCTTTCCTGAAGGTTATTTTGTTCATAATTGACTGCCTTTCCTGAAGGTTATTTTGATCATAATTGACTCTGCCTTTCCTGAAGGTTATTTTGATCATAATTGACTGCCTTTCCTGAAGGTTATTTTGATCATAATTGACTGCCTTTCCTGAAGGTTATTTTGATCATAATTGACTCTGCCTTTCCTGAAGGTTATTTTGATCATAATTGACTGCCTTTCCTGAAGGTTATTTTGATCATAATTGACTCTGCCTTTCCTGAAGGTTATTTTGATCATAATTGACTCTGCCTTTCCTGAAGGTTATTTTGATCATAATTGACTCTGCCTACGTCAGTGCACCATGTAGGTATACGGGGTTGAAGGGTTCTACATTGACCAATGTTAAAACTGCATGACATTTCACGATAGCCCCTGGCTGGGATGAGATTCTATCCAGGTAGAAGTCTTTGGTACCGAGTGAGTTGTAAATCCCAATAGAATGGTCACTTATTCCTTACAGGTGAGACGATCTCAACGTTCAGTAACTGGGCTATTGGTCAACCTGTTTGTTATCTGAGTGGAGAACTTGTCAGATTGTGTATTGAGGACTGTGGTGTTCTCGATATGGATGAATACGGCCAATGGAATGATCAGTATTGTCATTTGGCACATTTGGAATACACATACGTTTGTGAATATGGTAAGGCGATCGACATGTAAATTTATGCATATATCACTCGAACAGTAAGTTGACCAAACAGGTTATATTTATCTGCCTCATATTCAGAGAATCGTAAAATGTAAGGTATGTTTCGCTTTTTATGGTTCCGATCGTAAAGTATTTCGTGCTGAGAATCGTAAATGTAAGGTATGTTTCGCCTTTTTATGGTTCCCATCGTAAAGTATTTCGTGCTGAGAATCGTAAATGTAAGGTATGTTTCGCCTTTTTATGGTTCCGATCGTAAAGTGTTTTGTGCTGAGAATCGTAAATGTAAGGTATGTTTCGCTTTTTTATGGTTCCGATCGTAAAGTGTTTCGTGCTGAGAATCGTAAATGTAAGGTATGTTTCGCTTTTTTATGGTGCCAGTCGTAAAGTGTTTCGTGCTGAGAATCGTAAATGTAAGGTATGTTTCGCTTTTTATGGTTCCGATCGTAAAGTGTTTCGTGCTGAGAATCGTAAATGTAAGGTATGTTTCGCTTTTTATGGTGCCAGTCGTTAAGTGTTTCATGCTGAGAATCGTAAATGTAAGGTATGTTTCGCTTTTTTATGGTGCCCATCGTAAAGTGTTTTGTACTGCCAAATGTTCATATTTTTCAACTTTATTAAAATTTATTGGCTATTTTTGGCCTTGTTTTAAAGTAACTTTGTTCGGAATGAATGACCATTCGTCCTCTTTAGTATTTATCAAGATTTATATGTGTTGACGTTTTGAGCTCTATTTCGATTCGTGTATAGATTTTCCTATTTCCATCGATGGTCATTTAGGTTTTCGATGAACTTTAAAACATTCCATTGTCAAGACAATGATATTTTATGGGAGAAAAAGACACAGTTTTGGCAGCTTTACAATACGGTGTTGATTTGTAGGTCTTGCTGTTTTCCCAATGAAACAAATTCCTACAATCAAATATTTAGATGTTGATTGTTACAACGGTAAGGCTTGCATATGTTATTAGTTACTTCAAAGATGCTAATTGAATTTCATAATTTCAGTGCTCGGGGGAACTGGTTCCACGTCTGGACCAACTACTGCCATTCCAGCCACAGCAGGCCCCATTACTGCTGCACCAACCACAGCAGGCCCCACTACTGCTGCACCAACCACAGATGGACCAAGACCTTCCGCTCCAGCTCTGTAAACAACCTACACAATTTATTACGTCCATTCAAATCACAAATATTTTACCTATTAAAATAAATATCAATATCAACAAAACAATAATGTGGCTGCAATTTGCTATGTCATCATGTTACATTCATGAACCCTAAAACGCACATGCAAGGGGAAATCAGTAGATCAAGACAAGCTCGAACAGTTGCTCTATAAAGATAATGCAGAGAACCTCCCGAGCGTTTGTACCTTAAAGTCAGAATAGCGTGTTTATTATGTGCTTCGGGCCAAAAAAAAACCTCCGAGAAGTGTTATTTTGACACGCAGGATGCTGTAAATCTATTGAGGGAAAACAAAACAAAGAGTTTAATATATCCTACAAGTATACGATAAAGCATCATTCACAACAAATGAAATAAGTTACACAAGTATAAAATGCATAATTGAGAACAGAAAAAAATTGGGAAAACGGGCTTTAAGAAAGACATAGGCCTACAAACATTTGCGATCGCCCAGCTCCAAAACACATAAAATATCATTGACGTTGTCACCTTAGTCTTAGTTGACAGTGACATGAAAAATTTACCGTAGGTGACATTTAATCCGTACAAAAACTGAGCGCCAACTGCCCCAAGCAGAGGATCACGTGACTTATCCTCTCCCGTGCACGAAAAATCCGTGCCTGGCAAAACCGGTTTGGATTAACCCAAAAAAGGACTATAAAATCGGGCGGAACGGACTTCGCAAAAGAAATACAAAAATGTGAAAAAATAACCTCACAGAGGTTACAGTGTTCTTTAGAAATTGATATTTGAGAAATAATAATTTGCGTTAAAATCCAGAGGTTCCATTGATTAGATTTACGAAATGCACAGGTAGTATTATTCCGAAAAACGAAAACTCTATATTGGCTCAATATGTCGACTTTTATTCAGTCATCATCAGGAGTGAGGTGCATTAGCAACACTATTGGTATACATACAGGTACTACTGACTTAGTGAGGGGAAAAAATCCGAGCCAGGGTGAGAATCCAACTGACGGTTACAGTCCCAGCGCTCTACCAACTGAACTACCTGGCCTTGTTCAATCTTCTCGACCTGAGTTAATATCTCCATAGCCCCATTCCGTGTTTTACCTTGGCAATTAATACACCCTAACCCGTACATCGAACCGCGCCCTAACATTCCCACTAGAGGGCGCGGTTCGATGTACGGGTTAGGGTGTATTAATTGCTAAAGTAAAACACGGAATGGGGCCATGGAGATATTAACTCAGCTCGAGAAGATGAACAAGGTTGCAATTGCGGAGGGAGTCCCTCTGCTGCATATGGTGGATGCAGTGCATAGAAATAAGCAGAAAAGGTCCAATATATAAAAATAACAGAAAAAAACACTTATGTTGAAGCGTTGAAAGTTCTAAAGGACAATTCCAAACCTAATGACCATGATGCCACCTACCCTAGAAACAGCATACAAATGATATAATTACTCAATTTGGACTATTAAAAATGATCAAGTCTAGGAAAGCTGACCTATATAATGTTTACGTCCTCAAATTCCAATAATTATGGTCCTCTCACCTCTCCAACATAACATCAGGAGTCTCAAACGGACAAGAATGGAAGCATTCTATAGACGAGCTAGGGCCAGAAAAAACTCAAATCATGTGTATTCAGGAAACTTTTCTAAAACCTTATCTAAAAATTTTGCTTACCCGGATACACTTGTATAAGAAATCATAGCTTCATAGCTGAAAATATTGCCTACACTGAAATCCAGTCACCCCCTTATAAATCATTTGAATGTATTGCTATATCCATCCATACACAAGCCAATAACAAGGTAAATATATTTATTTTTTACAATCCATGCAACACGATCAACCAAGGAGAGTTGAATCACCTCATCAGCTTGGGAGGGGAGCAAATTCATAATCTGTTCTCAATACAGGCAGTGGAACAAGACTAGACATTAGATCTCGGAAAGAGTCCTGCATAGATCTTACACTTGCATCAAATTCCTAGGCGATAGTTTTTCCTGGTAAGTGGATAGAGACAGTAATTGTGGCAGTGACCACCGCCCAATTTTCTTGACCCTTGGCTGACCCGATACAATTAGATAATAACAGAAATGCTAAATGGGTTTTAAAAAGGGCAAATTGGGATGTTTTTAAAGAGACAGCTGATCTTAATCTAGAGCTGGTAACACTCGACGAAGACATGGATGCAAAAATAATTGGGGCTATAACTCAGGCAGCTAGCGATTCCATTCTTTGGGATAGTAGGACCAGGGGAAAGCCTGGGAAAAAAGGAGTGCCACGGTGGGATGAAGAATGTGACAAGACTATTAAAAACAGACAAAAAGGCAAAAAATAAAGCAAATAGAACCGGCAACTGGGAAGACTATCTCTTTTACAAAAAAGCTAGGCATCTGCAAAAAAAAAACAACAGCATTAAATCAACAAAGAAAAAATACTGGCAAAATGTATGTTCTACTCCAAAACGCCACTGAACTATGTCTGGAAAAAGTTAAAGCTATGAAAGATATACAAAGCCACCACCTCCCAACCTTGAAAGATGGAGATGATCTGCTCTCCTCCAATCTCGATGAAGCTAATGCATTCGGTATTCAGTTCACATGGCAGCAGACTAAATTCAGAAGAATTTAGGAAAAATAAGGAAATTATAGAGCAATCACCCAATAAATCCTGAAACTGATCAGCCAGAAAATGTCTAGAAAAAATACTGAAAATAATTCTGATCCAAATCTTGCTCAAATCCTATGTCCCAATCACAAACGCTCTATAATTATCCCGATACTAAATCCCGGCAAAGATCCTTCAACCCCATCATCATGCAGATCAATCTCTCTTACTGCTACCCTAGCAAAAGTCATGGAGAAAATGGTAAAGGTTAGATTAGAATGGATCCTTGCAAAGAAAAACAATTCAGTTACACCAGCACACAGTGGATTTAGGAAAAAACGCTTCACCTGCACAGATAACGTCGTTATCCTGGAGTTAGAAATCCGAAAATCCTTTGCTAGCAAACAGTATATGGCAAACAGTATACACAGTCTCTGTAGACATAGAAAAGGCATATGGCATGGTCTGGAGAGCCGACCTAATATATAAACTTAGAAAATCTGGAGACTATTTCACAAAGCGGCGTGGCGTAAGTTTTTACGTAACTGCCATAGCAACCCATACTGTAGAGATACGTTAGTATGAAAGTTACGCAAAAAATACATCTACGCCGTTTTGGGAAACAGGCTTCTGGGATCAACGGAAGATTACTAGAATGGCTCCGATCCATTTCAAACAATAGGAAATTTCAAGTCCGCATCGGGAACTCTTTCCCGAAAGAATTTGTACTAGAAAATGGAATTGCACAAGGCAGTGTACTTGCACCTATTATATTCAATGTCATGACCAATGATGATGTCCAATCACTTAGCCCTTCATATGGCAAGGCATTATTTGCCGACGACATTGTGACCTGGTAGAGAGGCAGAAATCTAAAACAACTACTACAAAACTCACAAGATATATTAGAACAATGGGGCTTCAAATTCTCTTCCAAAAAAAAACAGAAATAGTAATCTTCCCCCAACACCACTTCCCAAAGACACTGAACTATATATTTATGTACAGGGAAAAATAAAACTCTCTAACAAATTTAAAAATCTTGGGATGATATTCGATAAAAAAAATTAACATGGAAATTTCACATTTGACAAAATAATCATCTGCGACAAAAAAACCTGAACGTCATGCGGGCAATATCCGGAACAGAATGGGGAGCCGTTAAAAAGTTTATTGATGATATACCGTGGTCTTATTAGATCTAGACTTAACTATTGCTGTCAAGCATTCACATCAGCAGCCATCCTGAAAAAGCCAGATTCTCTCCAATGTCAAGCCTTAAGAATTTGTACCGGAGCTTTGATGTCAACACCACTACATGCTCCCCAGGTCGCATGTAACGAACCTCCAACAGGAATCCGCAGGGAAAAGTTATCCCTAAAATACACAATAAAAGTAATGCTATCTGCCAACAACCCCGTTAAAACCTACCTCCAGCCTAACTGGGCTGACAGTACATACAAAGACCAGAAGGCTCCTTATAGTTTCAGAGGCCAACAAGTAACTGCTAAATATGATATCAAACTAGATCCCTATATCAATTCCTCCACCTCAACTACCCATTGTGGCTTACTAGTCCTCCAAATATCTATTCAGACCTTCATTCCCTCTTACCACCGACTGACTGCTTTAATGTCTATAAAAAATGTTCTTTAGACCTCATCCATAATAAATGGGATAACCACCTCCAAATCTACACTGATGGGTCTAAATGCCCTCTGACTGGTAAAGTGGGGCTGGATTTGTTGTGCCTGAGCTTAAACATGGGGAAAAGTTTCATGTAACCGACCACCAATCTGTATATACAGCAGAACAAGTTGCAATACTAATGGCTATGAACTTTCTAATGGATTTCAGACCTCGTAATGCAGTCATCTTTTCTGACTCATTTAAGTTCTCTCCTGGAAATTGAAAGTCCTGGTAAAAATTCCCGAGGAATTGTGCAGGAAATAATGGTAATAACACTCTGCTCAGAAAACTCGGCATTGAACTATCATTAGAGTGGTTACCAGGTTATAAAGACATACCAGGTAAGGAAGCTGCTGACCAGCTTGCAAAATCCTCCCTCCTCAAGGAATTTATTGACGTCCATGCCTCTCCGGGAACAGAGGAGTGGTTAGCGGTCAGCAAGGAAAAATCAAATCACAGAGGCAAAACATATGGGATAACTCAAACACAGACAGGAACAACTACAACTACCAAAAGATTGTCAGTAATGGTATGGAAATGTCTATAGAAAACAGAAAAACAGAAGTCTTATTACTCAAACTTATGACTGGGCATATCCCTCTAAACCATTACTAAGGAGAAAAAAACGAGATGATTGTGGTCAAACCACCATAATGTGCATGGTTACCGACAATCAACCATAATGTGCATGGTTACCGACAATCAACCATAATGTGCATGGTTACCGACAATCAACCATAATGTGCATGGTTACCGACAATCAACCATAATGTGCATGGTTACCGACAATCCACCATAATGTGCATGGTTACCGACAATCCACCATAATGTGCATTGTTACCGACAATCCACCATAATGTGCATGGTTACCGACAATCAACCATAATGTGCATGGTTACCGACAATCAACCATAATGTGCATGGTTACCGACAATCAACCATAATGTGCATGGTTACCGACAATCAACCATAATGTGCATGGTTACCGACAATCCACCATAATGTGCATGGTTACCGACAATCAACCATAATGTGCATGGTTACCGACAATCAACCATAATGTGCATGGTTACCGACAATCCACCATAATGTGCATGGTTACCGACAATCCACCATAATGTGCATGGTTACCGACAATCCACCATAATGTGCATGGTTACCGACAATTCACCATAATGTGCATGGTTACCGACAATCCACCATAATGTGCATGGTTACCGACAATCCACCATAATGTGCATGGTTACCGACAATTCACCATAATGTGCATGGTTACCGACAATCCACCATAATGTGCATGGTTACCGACAATCCACCATAATGTGCATGATTACCGACAATCCACCATAATGTGCATTGTTACCGACAATCCACCATAATGTGCATGGTTACCGACAATCCACCATAATGTGCATGGTTACCGACAATCCACCATAATGTGCATGGTTACCGACAATCCATACAATAAGAAACTTGTCTCCGTGGTCATTTTAGACAAGAAGATTTTCCCTGTGCCCGTGTGTTATAGTGTTAAAAATATAAATCTATCACTGGTATAGGCAATAAGAGGTCCATAATTACTGTAATGTATGGAAGCGTCAAACAATCCATGCAGTATTCCGATAGTGTACCATAGTGACATTTCGCATAGATTAAAACGATCATGTCAGTCATTTGTGCATCTTACAATCTTGCCACAGGTACTCCTCTAAAAAGATCTTCGGGTTTCGTTGGCTTTAAATTAATACTTAAATAGCCCACAACAATCAATTAATTTTATCATCCGATAGCATTTATGAAAAGGTATCGTATTTCAACAATTTTATTAAAATTATGTCGAACAAGACAAAATAAATTAGTTTTATTTATTTCTTTGTTTATTTTACTGACAGTATACAAAAAAAAAACGACAATACTAAGATGAGAAGCAAATATGGATTTTTTTTTGTCTATTTGGAAAATAGAAAGAAAGTTTTTACATCAGCGGGAAAGAAACCCCAAGGGGCTTGTCTATATCCCATAATACAGAGGGAACTCTTATATATGGTAAGAAGGTTACTTATAAACGGATAAATGAATACTTATCATAGAATTTGTAAGTACTTGTGTACCACAATATACAGAATAGCTGGTACGCATATAACTTTAACATATAGTAGTAAAATTGGCATATACAAAAAATTATCATACAGTGAAATATACATAATGTCAATGCACTTCACTATAGTTTATGAAGTGATAATATTGAGCAGGTGTTTCTTAAGGTTTCTTTTGAAACAGTTTTTACCCATAGTAGATTTTAAAACTGTGGGTAACGAATTCCATAATTCTGGAGCCTTAACTCGGCAAGAAAAGAACAACATAGATTTGTACTGTTGGGGGTATACGTTAAAGTGGCATGAGCTGCCAGAATTCACATTTATTTCATCATTTCTGATCGTCACGACAGTAAGAGGCTTTGAAGGCCATCGGAAAACTAAATGATTGGCGTTGGAACGAGGAAATTCCATACAATATGTGGCCTATGCAAACCGGAATAGGGTTCGGAAAGTAAACAAAATTTAAATAACCGGGACGATAATTCATTCATTCTAAGCCAAAGTTAGTTAAAAAAATACTTTATCGTACATTCTTGAGACTAGAAGCTCTAAAAAGCTTCTGAATTGTAAGTCTTGAGAAAAATAGTCGATAATTTCAACATTCTGTTTCAGCGTCAAAATATCAACATTTTGGCAGCTCATGCCACTTTAAGACGTAGCGATCTTGTTTGATATTGGTGAATTTCAGAGACTAATTTTAGGTATGATCGTAAATTTTAAGGAATTTGTGAGTTATCTTAAAAAACGTATGCATAAACAGCAGACAGTTTGATTAACAACTGAAAGGGGTGATATACCCAGTTCTTTACATAAATGCCTGGTAGAGGAGAATTTGCCAGAACCATTTAGAATGCGAATCAACTTCTTTTGCAGAGTAATAAGAGGAACAAGATGGCTTTTATATGTATTTCCCCATGTAATATTACAGTAATTTATCTAGGAAAAAAAACAAAAAATACAGAATATACAAAGTCTTTTTGTTTAGACAGTCTTTTATGTGACTGATAATGCCAATATTCCTTGACAATTTTTTGGAAAGTTCACATATGTGTCAACCAATTTAACTGGTTATTAATAAAGATACCCAGGAATTGGTAACTGGCAACTGGCTCCATTATGGGATCCCTAAGTTTCAGGTTAGAGTCCGAGAGATAAACATTTTTGCAATTTGGTTTTACAATTATATATATATTTTGTTTTACCTACGTTTAATGAAAGCAATAGCAAATAACCAGTTGTATAACAGTTCAAGCTTCTGTGTCAAATTTAATATTAAGATTGCAAGGACTTTATTTGACATGACCATACTGGTGTCGTCGGCAAATAATATAAAATTAACCAAATCAGAGGATTTAATAATGTCATTTATATAAATTGTAAAACGTGTAGGCCCCGAAATGGACCCTCGGGGCACGCCATGTTGGATTTGAGCAGTTTTAGATGAAACATTGTTATATTGAACATATTGAGTACGAGTCATAAGGTAACTACGGAACCAATTATTACAAACACCTCTAAAACAATAATGATCCAATTGGGACAGTAACATTTGCTGATTCACCGTGTCGAAATCCTTATAGAAATATCCAGGAAAGTTGCTATTTAGCTTTAATTAAGTGTTCATATAGTTGTAACACTGCATGAAAGGCGAAGGGTTTTTTCTGAAGTCATATTGATTTGGAATTATAATATTGTTCTTGTCGAGAAAAGTATTCATGTGGTCAGTTGCGACTCTCTCCACGATCTTGCTAAAGCTTCTCAACACAGAAATTGGACGATAATTGGAGAAAATGGTACTCTCTCCAGATTTATAAACTGGGCTGATTTTTGCAACTTTCATCAGGTTTGGGAAAATGCCCCATTGAAATGAACAGTTCACAATATGTGATAATGGTTTGGTTATACTAGTTGAAATTAACTTAGATACTCATCTTAATACAATCAACGGCAGTGGTATTTTTAAAGTTAGAAATAACAGTATTAATTTCGGCTGATGATATTGGTTGTAAAATGCATGAGTTGGGAGTTTTGTTTGTTAAATAATCATGAAACTTAATAGTACTATTGGGAATATCGGATTCTAGTTTGCTGGCTATGGTGCTAAAGTACTGGTTGAAATGATCAGCAATCTGAATTGGATCACTTATATCAGTGTTGTTATCAACAAAACTGGATGGGAGTTTATTTGGTTTATTTTTATTTAAGATATTTTTAGAACCTTCCAAGTATCTTTAATATTGCTTTGACAATTTACAAATTTGGTTTCAAAGTATGTTTTCCTTGACCCTCGAATGACATGGTTTAAAGTGGCATGAGCTGCCGAAATTCACACATTTTTCATAATTTCTGATCGTCACGACAGTAAGAGACTTTGCAGGCCATCGAAAAACTAAATGATTGGCGTTGGAATGAGGAAAATCCATACAGCATGTGGCCTATACGAACCGGGATAGTGTTCGAAAAGTAAACAAAATTTAAATAACCGGGACGACCATTCAGTCATTCTAAGCCAAAGTTAGTTCAAAACAGTACTTTATCGTACATTCTCGAGACTAGACGCACTAAAAAGCTTTTGAATTATACGCCAGCCGATAATTTCAACATTCTGTTTCAACGTCAAAATATCAACATTTCGGCAGCTCATGAATCGGTTTATATTGGGTGTGTATCTCCTCGTCCTTTTCATTTATAGACTGTAATAAAGGCGTAACCCATGGTTTTAGTATTTTAGATTTTGACCTTCACCTTGTATATATAGGAAAGCATGACTTATAGGGGGCCTATATATTTTCAAATACTGTGGTAAATGCTTGGTTAGGATTATCTTCTACCAAAATATTTTCCCAATATTTGTTTTCTATTGTTTGCTTAAATGTATTTGATTTCCTCTTCAGAATATTGACAAACGTTGACAACATCTTTTGTTTTAGTGTTGTTGGTAGACGTTTCAAGAATATAAAAAACTGGGAAGTGATCTGAAATATCCTCCAGAAAAATGCCAGAATGTGATTCTTCCTCGTGGATATTAGTAAAGATGTTGTCAATCAACGTGGTGGTATGATTAGTTACTCGTGTAGGCTTTGTTAGAGTCCAATCCCCCATCATATTAAAGGCTAACTGGTCACCTGGGTTTTTGACAGGGTCTTTACGTCGTAGCATTTTAAAGACAATAATAATCTGAGTACGCACCCTTCTACTATAAAACTTGTATGTGTTGGGGGGGGGGGGGGGATTTGGAAGGAATTTTATGAGCATTTCCAATAGAGTTCATCACCGCGTACACACTTTCAAAGCCACCGAGTCTATTATCAAATAAAAATGTAGCAATTGTCAATTCATACGGTTCGTCTTTATTTGTCTGGACTCCATCAAACCTGGCATTGTAAGACCTCGAACGGTGTTCAAAGTCGTTCAGTTTATCTTGAAGTTGTTTCTCGATAGTCAAACTTTCATCCCTCTCGTCCGAAAATTTAGTTTGAAGCTCACTGACTTCTTCACGTAGATTACATGTTAATACTTTATTTTCAGACAGCTCGTCACGCAAAGTGGCGATATTTTCCAGGATTTCAAGATTTGAGAGACTGTCTTCAAATTTAGTCGAAAGCAGGGCTGTGGCTTTATTAATATAAATGTATAGCATCGCTAGATTTGAGAAAGTTTTGGGTCGCCTGTTTGAGCTGGATCGGAGCAGAGTGTAATCATGGAGTCCGGACATGTGCTTGTTGACAATGTCGGATCAGTGTTTTCAGTGGTCGTCTCCTCTATCGCTGCCGAAGTTTTGTCGTTTCTGGCGGATCTACCCTTTTTTTGACATCTTGTCTGGCGTGCGATAATACTATAATAGAAACGCTTCGTTGGACCCTTTAGGACATAACAATTGCAGGCTTTGCTACAACATGTGCTCCACGACACGAAGGCACGTCTTATCCCAAGGACAGGTTTTAAATCATGTAGTCTATAAAAGCATGGTTTCCGAATTTCATTCTCTTGGATGAAGTTGTGTTGTGCTTGGCAGCGGCTTGACTAGGGTAATGTTTGTTGGAGTTTTATCAGTTGATAAAGTTCCCGTGGTGTTATCAGAACTCTCCGGCTGTCCTGCCGGGCGGAATAATCTGAACAAAGCATTTCTGTAAGTATTACCGAGTAGAGGGTAGAGACTGGGTCGAATAAAGCGATATAAATCCGTCAGGTAGCTGGAGACTACCAGTACTTCATCAGGTATCTCAGCCCCCATCACATAAGCCACATAGGAAGAATAAAGTGGGATGTAAAACACAAAATATGTTATATATGCCAAGAAAATAATGAGCGCACTGCGGATCTCATCTTTAAAAGATGTTGTCATGGCAACTCCCTGAGTGTCATGCGCAGCAACTCGCCGCTTGCTGCGCCTGACGTAGTAATAGATCCATGAATAACATGGTACCATCACCAGACTGGGTAAAATAATAGCCATAAAAATGCTACTTAACTCAAATACCTTGAGAGGATTAGCATCATATGGAAAACAGGAGCCTGTTTGATCAGAATAAAGGTTGTAAATATTAGTGCCCTCTAAAGCGACAGGAAGAGATGTGGCCAGTGAAATGACTAGAATAGAAATCAAGATGGCTGCTGTATTTTTGGGCGAGAAAACTTTCCTGTAGACGCTGTGTCGTGTTATCATAACCATTCGATTAATGCTGATGGCACAGAGAGAAAATCCAGTAGCTTTTCCCATTAAAGTCGACATAAGGGATGAATAAATACACGGACCGTCTTTTGAATATTGCCATCTGAAACAAAGATTTATACATCATTTAGTTAAACACGGACCGTCTTTTGAATATTGCCATCTGAAACAGAGATTTATACAACATTCAGTTAAACACGGACCGTCTTTTGAATACTGCCATCTGAAACAGAGATTTATACAACATTCAGTTAAACACGGACCGTCTTTTGAATATTGCCATCTGAAACAGAGATTTATACAACATTCAGTTAAATGAGAACTAGCCGTCGTGTTCTTATCCATGGAAACTAAGTGTATTTAAGAAATGTTTGAAACTCTCTTTAAACGTGGGTTCCATACTAATGATAAACAATTAAGACATCACCACGTAGTTAGTTGTTTTTGGACACCACGAGCTTTCGACACCTATACCGGTGTATTTGTCAAGTGTAACTGTCTAACTTCGTCAGTCACACTTGACGAAGACACCGGTATAGGTGTCGGAAGCTCGTGTTGTTAAAAAACTACTAACTATTTTTTTATCATTAGTATAGGCGTATTTGACTGGTCGTTTTCCGAGGAGTAGATTATGTAAATAACTGCTGCAAATAACTGCGTGAGAAAGTACCAGTCAAAGAATTTGAGTAGTTTGAGCATTATTTGGGTCGTTTGCTAAGCAACATGGAGTATTCTTCAAAAGAAGGTCAACTATAAGTGGCGTGTAAAGGGTTGCGAGCAATCATGGACTGAAAGAAATACATATTTATACGCAAAATGAAATATTCCTGTTTATGTTTCAGTAAAACTGTACATGTGTGTTGATGTGTGTGACAAATGGGATCAATATCAGACATCAAATCAATGAAACACGGGGTTGGTATGGATAACAAACGTCTTGGTTTATTTTTCTGACGACGTTTCGGTGAACTTTACTAACACCGTTTGCAAGTCAATAATAATTGACAGGGCTTGAACCTTAATTGATTGTCGAGAGTATGAATCTTGGGCTTACATTAACTGCAACAAGACAGAAAGAGAAACACGTTATAATAAGTTTAAAGTCAGCTCCTTTCATGGCTTCGTCTTATAAGGTGTATATTTCGAATAATTTCTCACTCCCCCCCAAAATCTAGTCCGGTGCATGACTCCAAAATTGCTATTTTCTGTGCTGACCAATCCAACAATTTCCTGGAGTCCAGATTTAAACTCGAAGGTCAAAAGTCTCTTGGAGAGTTCACCTCTGCGGTCAATTGATCATGTGACTTTTAGGCATTAAAGAAACAGCAACATCATGAAATTCAACTTGGAGTTTACTCGCATTAACCCGCTTTTCTATTACTGTCTTAAGGGGCTTTCACAATTGAGATACGGCTGGTTTACGGCTCTTGCGTTCATGAATTTTAGCCTTCCGTACGATGGACCGCAGCCTTCCTTATGGGCAACCGCACCTTACCGCGCGGAATTTTTGTGCCGCAAGAGACGCAGAAAAGTTTGGTGTGCACATGGAATCCAATTTTCGGCCGTGCGAATTTTTGTATTACCTCTGATCCATGCGGGCGCTAGTACGTTCACCGTAAACCGTTGTATCTTGACGCGCGGTTGTTGCACGATTTTTTTTGGGTCGTAAGATGCTCCGTACGGTGAAATTTCTTGTTCCGCCAACCTTGGGGCAGTCGTAAACCGTTGAACGATTCGCCGCCTCTGTCTTGCACCGCCTTGCGTTCACCGTGCAAAAAATACCCTCAGGTGTGCTACAGGTATATATTTTGGGATGCTTCAAAATTTTCCTCAATGGATTGACGTTCTTTTTCTAACGGTTTTTTGGATCTCTACGCCTTTTTATACTGCAATCACGTCTGGGGAGTCAAAAATCGCCGCACGATTTGACAAAACGCCGTAAGGCGCCCGCTCATTAGTGCGCGGCGAAAAACAATGACGCACGATGCATCTTGCGGCATGCCGCACATTCCAACCAAGCACGTGGCACCTCCGCGTAACTGTCTCACGGAACACGTGCGCTAGACGTGCGTTGCTTGCGTCACTCCGCGCGGTTCGCCGCAAGAGATTCGTGGATTAAAACCTGCGGGAACCTTGCCACGTCCTTACGATGCCCCGGCCAATCGTAAAGTGGATTATTTTCTTGCGGTAATTTTTTTCGATTCTACTGCGGCCCGAAAAATTTTATCTTCACCGTGCGATCGATTTCAGTATTTTGACCGTGCGGCGAAAGTCTCAATTGTGAAAGCCTCTTTACAATTGGCTAGAGATATCGTTAGTTACATCGAACATTTCAAACACTAGCCAGTTCAAGGTGAATCTAATCGACCGGGAACGTTGCCATCTTGCCTGATTTCGTTAGCATGGGACTGTTTTGTGAAATTGACTTTACGTTTTAGTTACTTGTTTAACGTTTTCTAAAATTCAAAGTATATACCCACGTACAGCGTAATATCAGGATTTTTATATTTTTCTGATAGCTTTTAAAAATGTTGCCCAAGCTGACATGTGAAAATCTCTGCATTATGTCCGATAAAGGTGTACGAGGTCTATCTTAGCCACGCGAGATCTCGCGAGAATACGATTGGTTCCTTGCAACCAAAACGCCGGAGTAGACTTCCCGCTTTTGAGTGGGCAGTTTGTGGACAGAGACAGAGAAATAACAACATAACTTACTCGAATATTGCAAAAACGACGTTCATGGACAATTTAGCTCTCTGTAACGGGAATTTAAGGTTCCAAAAAGTGTTACGTCATCAATGGCGGGGAAGTTTGGGACTCCAGCAGGCGAATTTAATTCGTCGGGGAGGGGGCGCTTGTTCTCCGGGGGAAACCCTTCGACAAGTAGGTTGTAACTCTTCCCCATACGACGATCGAGTGAAAAATCCACTCAGAAATTTAGCAATGTTTCGATTAAAAGCCTGAGGGACTATCCCTCTAAACGAATGAGCCACCGAGGCCTCCTGACCGCCCGACAGTCTACTCCGACTTTTTTATTACAATGAACCCTAACTCCAAAAAATACGGCTATCAGTATAGAAAAATGGTCATTTTGGAATCAGAAACCCGAACAAACCTCAGCCAAGACTCACAAAATTAGTGATGGGTACTCATCACAAAGAAACGTAACGGACTCAACAAATAACAAGTATGATAAATTTTGACCTTTACATTCAATTTGTTAGTGTTTGAAGTGTAGGAATTTTTTTTTTTAAGTATTCTGAGTTTTAGGATCAAAACAAACCAAGAACTATATAAAAAGAGTAATGTCAGAACTATTTATTTTACCACGTGACCAGTTCCTCTATCTCTACTCTTTCAAAAATCAGCAAGCACTTCAAACGTGCATGCGGTAGGTGTTTGTGAAAATCATGCGACCAGTCGAATAGAAAAGGTAAAGTTTGAGAAGAATAACCTGCTCGAAAACGACCGGTCGAATACGGCTTATGAGCAATGAGGTATTAAGTATTATTTTATAAACCACATATAGCCGACTACGGTCAGATAGTCGACTAAGCAGTAATGTTAAAGCAGTGCTATTCTAGTCGGCTAGGTCAGTTAAGCCTTCTAATCCTGTTTATGAAATACCCCCCAGAGCGTTTGAATGTTACATTGGGAAATGTAGTCAATGGATTGGATACGGCAAAATGATGTCACAGTTAGACCATGGGAAAACGTTTAGATCTAAAGTTTACCTAATCAACTACTATATTTTATTCCGACGGAAAACCTTTAGTTTTCTTCAAACTTCAAACGCGGTATCGGCGTTTATAAGAAGGTGTTATAAAGAGTAAATCCTCTTCTATCTTTGCATGATTTATCAAATGTAAAGGATAATTCAGTATTTAGCTGAGATTCTATACATTTGACGTAATCAATCTATCTTAAGCTGACTTTGCCGTCTAATTTCCGTTTCAGAAGCGGATGCATTGAATGCCTTCTCCCCGTTATAACAGGTGATGCTGTCCTCTTACGGGCGATTGTCTTTCGCTGACCGATAATTTGACGAGCACAACACGGTAGCCAACTTACATGTAGACCACTAGCACAGATGTAGGGATTTGATTGGTAGTAAAACATCACAGGCGAATGAACTCAATGGGAAAGCAATCTCTTATTAAAAACATGAATTGAAAAGTTAGTTAGCAGGCCTACACTGTCACAAATAATGACTTTTATGATCAGTGGCAAAGTTAAATCGAACGTCAATGTTTTCCAAAACGTCATTTAGTTTCAATTACATTTATCTCCAATCCATCATCTAAACTTGAATTAGAAGTCGCAATAGACACACGCACGCTTGGGATATTTCTAAGAAAATTATATACTTACTTGCCGCTAACACCGCTGACAAAATCAAAAGCCAGAATGTGGAAAATACGCCATAAATCCAACATGCACATGAAGACTACAATAGTGTTCGTTGTCGTGTGGAGTTTCGGCGTTCTCCATATCGAGATCATAAGCAGACAATTTGAGATCAAACCACAGACGATAATCACCGATGCCATGGAAACCAATATCGGGGCAAAATTTGGCTTCACATCCCAAGGTTGGCTAAGCATTTCTTGCAGCAAATTCGAGGAAACGTTTGTTTCCGTAGATGCGACATGCGAGACATTTGATGTCATCTCGTCAAAATGATCCTAAAATGAACAAAATTAGATTATTTGGTTAGTCCGGGCTTCTGACTCCAAAATTACTATTTTTTTTATACTGATGGCCGTATTTTGGAGTCAGGGATCATTGCAATCAAAAAGTCGGAGTTGGCTGCATGCTTCTCATCAGGCAGTTTGCGGTCAGATTTAGACAGTAAATAACAACATAACTAACTCAAATAGTGTCAGCGCGACATTCATTAATAATTTAGCCTTTTGTAAAGTGAATTTAACGTTTAAAAACTGAAAAACCGCTAAATAGTATTACGTCCTCAATGGCGGAGAGTTTGAGACTGGAGAAGGCAAAAGTGAATTCAGGAGAAGAATTATGTTTACTGGCCGATCCTGCTCGTCCATATTACACACTGGTAGGTAGCGAAATCATCAATGAACGTGATTATGAGCGTTTAGACACGATCTGACTTGGTTATATTGCCATTTCTTTGTCCAAATCGGACCACATATTGCCCGCTTCTGAGCGGGCAGCCAACTCCGGCTTTTTGATTGCAGTGAACCCTGACTCCAAAATACGACCGTCAGTATAAAAAAAATAGTAATTTTGGAGTCAGAAACTCGGACTAATATTTGGTATGGTCAATTAAACAAAAAAGGTAGAGGAGTAGAAGAGAAAATATAAAAAATATCTAAAAAAATCAAACTGATTTAAAGTTCACTATGAAATCGTGCATACGGGTATATAACCGTTCCCCATTATATATATGAACACTTTTAAAAACACACAGGTACAGGGAAAATCTTCTTGTCTAATATAACCACGGAGACAAGTTTCTTATTGTGTTAAAAAGAGGTATATCATTTAGACCTTTATATTATCCCATCATAAATTGTTGTAATAAACTAAACCTATGATATTTTATTAGGTTGACGGCAGACAGGAGTTTGGCCTTAGTCAGTAGAATTTTCTGGAACAGATAATTTGGCAAGAAATCATCAGTATTTTTGATAAGGCTAACATGCCGATTTGGTATACATAGGTTTTAGACAGTAATCAATTAGCTCTGATATTCTTCACTACCAAAATCCGAGATAATAGGACGCCCTGGCGGCACCCATTATATGTGCGAGAATCTCCAAATTCTAACAATCGGCAAACATTTACCATTTTATGTTAATTTTTTTGTTGCAAATTTTCAGTATTTTTATGAACTGCTAAATTTGAGACGATCTTTTTGTCAAAATAGAACTGGAAAATAAAATTGTTCGCAAACCACTCTAGTAGTAAATTAGAAACTCGTGGTTATTTTAGACAAGAAGATTTTCCCTGTGCCCGTGTGTTTAAATGTTCATAATATATTATAAATTCTCACATAGCTTCTGTCATCACATGCCGATATCTCATACTTCAACGACAA
This sequence comes from Lepidochitona cinerea, assembly GCA_963971465.1. Taxonomy (NCBI): domain Eukaryota; kingdom Metazoa; phylum Mollusca; class Polyplacophora; order Chitonida; family Tonicellidae; genus Lepidochitona; species Lepidochitona cinerea. Next base: position 2,282,655 of record OZ020560.1, read on the forward strand.
TCGTTAAGTTTTTCTATACCTTTAAAGTGGCATGAGCTGCCAAAATGCACAGTTTTTCATAATTTCTGATCGTCACGACAGCAAGAGGCTTTGACGGCCAAAGAAAAATAAACGATTGGCGTTGTTATGAGGAAAAGCCATACAGTATGTGGCCTGTACGAATCGTAAACGTGTTCGAAAAGTAAACAAAATTTAAATAACCGGGACGACCACTCATTCATTCTAAGCCAAAGTTAGTTCAAAACTATATTTTATCGTGCATTTTCGAGACTAGAAGCACTAAAAAGTTTCTGAATTATACGTCTTGAGAAAAATAGTCAATAATTTCAACATTCTGTTTTTACGTCAAAATATCAACATTTTGGCCGCTCATGCCATTTTAAGGGTTGATGTTATATATCATTATGTCTTTTCCACACTAAACTGACATCAACTAATTTACTTACAAACTTGATATGTCAATATAAAAAATATGTCAAATACAAAATATGAAAGTAAATACGAACCTTAACGTTTGTTTTCTGTTAATAAATCTGTAAGCATGCAGGTAGGTCTATACTCATCGATTACCGACTGATCAATGCGCGTTTCTGTGCAATAGGAATATTATAAAACTGCGTGGGTCTGACGTGAAGCGCAAAAGTAACAATCTCAATAGAAACTGCCGTTATCATTAAGGAAGATAATTTTACAATCACTGCTGTACTCAAAAAGTCGGCCTGCGCAGATACATCTAAACCATCAAAGGATCGGCTGTACCATTGTCCTAAAAAGACATAAACCCTTAAAGGATGGGGTTACTTACGGTCAATTGCTGGACGTGCCTTGTCTTAGATCCAGAATTATGCACAACATTAAATTTCCTCCCATTGAAGTTTTTTCTTAGCTTAATCCCTATACAACTAACGGATTAGAGTAGATAGTGGGGATTATTGATGACATCAAGGAACCTGTGATCTCCTCTACAAAGCATCTATCTGGATAAAAGTTATTCCCGCCCGCTGTGCTTACACGGAGGATCTGGTTGATTAGTTTAACCAGTCCAACCAGACTGGCCATCATCCTTTACAAAAACCGCCATGTGTGAGCTGGTTCTTTTACAATTTCTAGCCATGCGCTAAAAAGATTTGACAAAAGTATTTTAGATTGTTGAGAACCTTAGCTAAAATATGATATGAATAGGTTTAAAGACAGTGGTTCACCTGGTTTCAAAACTAATCAGAATCCGCGGTATTGGGACACGGGAAGTATACGGGTGTATTAACTTCTCATAAACTAATCAGAATCCGCGGTATTGGAACACGGGAAGTATACTGAGGGCGCATATATGGCAGCGTTGACAGGTTTAGAAGATGATAAATCCGGGCTCTTTGCCCAAAGAAAATCAAGTGCCTTAGGAAATGAAATAATTAAGTTGAAGAAACTCTCGGAATCAACGAAACAACGAAATCAACGAAACAGCATCTAAACACTACAGACATGAAATTCGACGAACCGTTAACTTCGAGATCTTGTAAAGGCTTTAGCGTAGAATTCATGATCATAATGTTCTGGTTGTTTTATTCATCAACGACATTGCTGTCAACGACTTTGCTTTCCGATTTTAAACTTTTTACAGATGCACTACGTGTCACTTTGAGACGTATTTGAAGATGTCGGCATACTTGAATTAAAGACGACGGTTTACTTTGTGCCAAAACATCATCTCAGAGTTGGAGAGCCATGCCTAAGTACAAACCGAAAAATGATTTTACAGTCATATGACACGCCAAACGGGTTTGGAACTTTTGGTGAGGGAATACACTATAGAAACATTACATGTATTTGCACCAGTGGTTTACCTATACACAATTCCGTGTTTTACCTTTGCGGACTACTCCACTCCAACCCATAAATCGAACAGCGCCCACTGGTGGGAATGCACGAGTTGTCTTTCCTATACCTACAGAGTCTTGGCCAATCCGCACTCGTTAAACAAAAGTCCAAGGTGTACACAGCCGCCATTACGTTATTTTCAATGTAAGTGCCCGAGGTTTTGATTAGCTGCGATAAGTTTTACTCGCATCCAATTACAATGAGCTGTTCGATTTACAGGTTTGGGTGGAGAAGTCTGCCAAGGTAAAACACGGAATGGGAACATGCAGATTTTAACTTTGCTAGAGAAGATGAGTTGAGTGTAAATACGACCACTATATCCAAAGGTCGTGTCAGATTTGTGAATGAGTAGACGTAATTCCCGCCCACTGTGCTTACACGAAGGATCTGATTGACGTTATTCCCGCCCACTGTGCTTATACGAAGGCTCTGGTTGATCCGCATGTGCATTTAAGTACATACTTGATCAGCAGTTTATTAACTGATGTTGTTTTGATACATAGCGCCTTTAACGTACGGTAACATAAATATGTCAAGATAAAAACTAACCTTTTACAAACATTGATATTTCGTTTCTGAAGCGGGTGATTTTTTTTGGCATTGTTTTAAGTTCCCATTGATCTGAGTTAGTTCTGTATACATGCCGTCTTTCGCGGACTAATGGACAGATTCTATCATTAATCACTTACTCGTCTTCAAATGCGTTATTGATTTTCTTTTCACAGTGTGGCTGAAAGAATTTTTTTATGTGAACAGCACTTTTCTTCTTCAAGGCCGTCCAATTCAAAGCATCATTTTGGGTTCTTAAAGAGATGGGTAAATACATTGCTCTTGAATAAAGCTTTCAACATAAAGAAAGTTAGTGACGCGAGAAGTTGCACTCAATCTGCAGGGCTTTAGACCAATCCCAAGGAAACGCCTTTATAGCACTGACCTTTCGCACACTATCAATATTTTAGCTTCTTTATATCGTATTTCATTCATTAGGTTGTTATTTTTTTGTATATCACACTTTATTGATTTATTAAAATGTCTCCAAATCGAAAATACGTCACTGATTCGGAATCGTCGCTCTTGAATAACGAAATGTTCATGAATTCCGATTGTAAAATAAATGTAGCGTTTTTAGTACGTACAAAAGCTCAAATATTGTCGTTGAAATATTAAAAATATCGATTAAGTCAGTACAAACCGAAGATGTCACCGACTAACATACAAAATTCAAATAGCTAGATTGATTGATTGATTGTTTGGCGTTTTACGCCGCGCTCAAGATCATTTCACTTATATGGCGGCGTTGTTAGTATTATTGTGGGAGGAAACCGGACTCTTTGTCCGGAGGAAACCCACGACCTTCCGCTGATAACTGGCAACCATCCCACATAGGTCGTTCGAGTGAAAACCCAGTCAGAAAATTTTCCAATTTCTTTGGACTGAGTGGGATTCGAACCCGCGACCCATCAAATAGCTAGAATGTAAGAGTATATTTAAGGGGTTTCCTGTTTTTAAAAAAGTACCTTTACTTATAACTCAATGTTAAAATCAGCATTGGCTTTTATTTTGTGCTTCCTGATAAAAAATGACAAACAATCAACGAATTCCATTTCAACGAAATGTTCCCTATTTTTGGCAGCTCATGTCATTTAAAGACGATTTGTTAAAATGTATATATGTTCTGCTTTCATTCAAGGCAAGCTCGCCGCTAAAATTCAGAATGTCGTTTACATCATAAGCAGCAGACGCTGTATTTTTCAAAGAAAGAAGAAGCTAGGAACTTTTCATTTTTTATCAAAATATGAACGTTTTGGAATCATTTCGTGTTTTTAATATGAATTTGATTTCTTATTTACGCGCCATGTAACCAGTCTTGGTATTCACACAAGTAGGCCTACTCTGTTGATTTGAACCGGGTCACTGGTATGGCAGTGCAGTAGTCACTGGTATGGCAGTGCAGTAGTCACTGGTATGGCAGTGCAGTAGTCACTGGTATGGCAGTGCAGTAGTATTTTATTGACCAAGCTGAGAAATACGGGCGAACAATATGAGTTGGGACACACAAAACCTGCCGATAAAGTTGATTCTTTAAACAACAGACAAACAGACTTGAAATGTAGGTAATCCAATAATGAAGTTCGCCGGTTCGGATGGTTGTTGTTGTTGTTGTTGTTGTGTTCGGACTATGATTGACATCCCTTGATTACTGGATATACATAGGCCTAATGTGCCCCATGTTTAGTGGTTTTAATGTGGTAAGCTTATGGAAATTGTCTTTCTTAGCAAATATCAGAAAGGTTACGGCGGTGATTGTTCCTTCGATAGAGGGCATGACTATAGGCTTTGGTATTACGGCGGTGATTGTTCCTTCGATAGAGGGCATGACTATAGGCTTTGGTATTACGGCGGTGATTGTTCCTTCGATAGAGGGCATGACTATAGGCTTTGGTATTACGGCGGTGATTGTTCCTTCGATAGAGGGCATGACTATAGGCTTTGGTATTACGGCGGTGATTGTTCCTTCGATAGAGGGCATGACTATAGGCTTTGGTATTACGGCGGTGATTGTTCCTTCGATAGAGGGCATGACTAGGCTTTGGTATTACGGCGGTGATTGTTCCTTCGATAGAGGGCATGACTATAGGCTTTGGTATTACGGCGGTGATTGTTCCTTCGATAGAGGGCATGACTATAGGCTTTGGTATTACGGCGGTGATTGTTCCTTCGATAGAGGGCATGACTATAGGCTTTGGTATTACGGCGGTGATTGTTCCTTCGATAGAGGGCATGACTATAGGCTTTGGTATTACGGCGGTGATTGTTCCTTCGATAGAGGGCATGACTATAGGCTTTGGTATTACGGCGGTGATTGTTCCTTCGATAGAGGGCATGACTATAGGCTTTGGTATTACGGCGGTGATTGTTCCTTCGATAGAGGGCATGACTATAGGCTTTGGTATTACGGCGGTGATTGTTCCTTCGATAGAGGGCATGACTATAGGCTTTGGTATTACGGCGGTGATTGTTCCTTCGATAGAGGGCATGACTATAGGCTTTGGTATTACGGCGGTGATTGTTCCTTCGATAGAGGGCATGACTATAGGCTTTGGTATTACGGCGGTGATTGTTCCTTCGATAGAGGGCATGACTATAGGCTTTGGTATTACGGCGGTGATTGTTCCTTCGATAGAGGGCATGACTATAGGCTTTGGTATTACGGCGGTGATTGTTCCTTCGATAGAGGGCATGACTATAGGCTTTGGTATTACGGCGGTGATTGTTCCTTCGATAGAGGGCATGACTATAGGCTTTGGTATTACGGCGGTGATTGTTCCTTCGATAGAGGGCATGACTAGGCTTTGGTATTACGGCGGTGATTGTTCCTTCGATAGAGGGCATGACTATAGGCTTTGGTATTACGGCGGTGATTGTTCCTTCGATAGAGGGCATGACTATAGGCTTTGGTATTACGGCGGTGATTGTTCCTTCGATAGAGGGCATGACTATAGGCTTTGGTATTACGGCGGTGATTGTTCCTTCGATAGAGGGCATGACTATAGGCTTTGGTATTACGGCGGTGATTGTTCCTTCGATAGAGGGCATGACTATAGGCTTTGGTATTACGGCGGTGATTGTTCCTTCGATAGAGAGCATGACTATAGGCTTTGGTATTACGGCGGTGATTGTTCCTTCGATAGAGGGCATGACTATAGGCTTTGGTATTACGGCGGTGATTGTTCCTTCGATAGAGGGCATGACTATAGGCTTTGGTATTACGGCGGTGATTGTTCCTTCGATAGAGGGCATGACTATAGGCTTTGGTATTACGGCGGTGATTGTTCCTTCGATAGAGGGCATGACTATAGGCTTTGGTATTACGGCGGTGATTGTTCCTTCGATAGAGGGCATGACTATAGGCTTTGGTATTACGGCGGTGATTGTTCCTTCGATAGAGGGCAAGACTATAGGCTTTGGTATTACGGCGGTGATTGTTCCTTCGATAGAGAGCATGACTATAGGCTTTGGTATTACGGCGGTGATTGTTCCTTCGATAGAGGGCATGACTATAGGCTTTGGTATTACGGCGGTGATTGTTCCTTCGATAGAGGGCATGACTATAGGCTTTGGTATTACGGCGGTGATTGTTCCTTCGATAGAGGGCATGACTATAGGCTTTGGTATTACGGCGGTGATTGTTCCTTCCATAGAGGGCATGACTATAGGCTTTGGTATTACGGCGGTGATTGTTCCTTCGATAGAGGTCATGACTATAGGCTTTGGTATTACGGCGGTGATTGTTCCTTCGATAGAGGGCATGACTATAGGCTTTGGTATTACGGCGGTGATTGTTCCTTCCATAGAGGGCATGACTATAGGCTTTGGTATTACGGCGGTGATTGTTCCTTCCATAGAGGGCATGACTATAGGCTTTGGTCTTCTCATTACACACGTATACTCCTTTGTTTGTTTTTTATTCAATGTTATCAACAGTATTTTTATTATAATTCAGTTGGAAAATAATTAAGAAAATTTGTAGTTAAATTACATAGACGAATGACCTCTCTACGCTAGAAAAATCCACACCAGTTAAAAGCTAGCGAAGTAATGATTCTGTTCTTCACAACTGTTTGTCCTTTGGGTTTGAGTTTGGACCCGGGAGGATGTCGTAAGGGAACTATCGTGTCATTTGTGTTTCAGTAAAACAGGGCCAAGATTACAGCGGAAGAATACAGACTTATTCAAGGTAAAATAGCTCGACCTCTGACCCAAAGGCCATCCATTGCTTATAAAAAAGAACAAGTGTTTGAAAGAGATACTGGTCTGGGCTAAACTCCCCTATCCATCTTCTACATAGGTTTTTCTTGGGGGGGGGGGGGGGGTGTGAGGACACAATTTTCACTGTCTTTTCCCATGATCATATAGGGCTCAATGTCAGTCTGCCGATATTCTTGCAATAGCTTAAGATGCGTAAGCATCGTCTATATGTATTACAAAGTGTTCCAGAAAGTTCTACTGACTACGGCCAAGCTTCTGTCAGTCGTCAACCTAATGAAATATCATAGGTTTAGTTTATTGCGCCAATGTATGATGGGGTATAGGGGTCTGGGTGGTGTACCTCTTTTTGGCACAATTAGAAAATTGTCTCCATGGTAATTTTAGAGAAGATTTTCCCTGTGCCCGTGTGTTTTAGTGTTGTTAAATATATATACGTCTTGACAATGGCCTGGGTCTGACCGTGTAAAGTGTACAATATTCCATTATCGGAATTAGGCTACTCAGACATGTGGGATACTTGTTAGACAAATTACAGCTTCTGTGTATAATGAAGTTAATAAACGAAAAAAAAAAGACTAGGAAAAGTATAGCGTTCAATGTTGACCTCAATACGGTATATTTCCATCAAGGAAAAGTTACTCCCCCTGCTGTGCTCTCTATTGAAAGGAGGAAGCATTTCTCCACTCTCGTGAGATTTCTGGGACGGGCCTTGTGTTAAATGAATGGGGAATTGTACAGAAAACTGTTGACAGGCTATAAGATCAAAATATTTCTTTGGATTTTACTTCAGATAGTAAAAATGAAAATGTAAAGATATAAATAATTCATTAAAACCTAACGAAATTATCTGTAAATAGATCTCTTTCATTGTTTGTATTGCTTTGCATTATAACGAGAAGGAGGCTGTCCCACTCGTACCACCAAATGCACCTCCACTTTGAAGAGTTCTGCTAATGAAAATAGAACATATAGAACGCAATTTTATATCAAAATGATGCAAGAAGCTGTTACATGTATCGAGAAAGACGGTTCATTGATCAAATAATCTGTCCAATAATTTGTGTAGCAATGTTTTGTTGGAAAACGTTTGTCCAGCAACCAAAATGACACCATTATTCAATGGAAGAGAACCCTAGTTAAAACAGTAAGGAAATATAACGTAGGAGGTAGAGGTCAGAGCTTCAAGGTTAATTTACCATCTTTAATTATCGATACATCCTAGTGGAGTGACAAAAGGACAAAATGTTAATCAAATCGTTAAAGGAGGGGAAATCTGTAGAAATACATACGGATTATCGTCGATAACAACCTTCAAAGTACTTAAAACATTTCACGTCAATTATTTCCTGTTACGTAATGACTTGCTTGCTTATAAGGCGGACTATTGACCAAAACGACAAGTAAAAGCTAGCAATACATTACGGCAGGAAGACAGCAAAATAATAGCCACGACACCGGAGTTACACAAAACATTATACATTTATTACAACATTAAACAAAACACTAGAATAAACAAAAGGCAATACAATGGGACATAGAGGATTAGATAAATCATAAATGTTAATTTGTCATTTGGTTTAATGAGAGTTATAATTACCGCACTTTTCGTTGGGGCCCATTTTTATGAACGCGCACAGATTTCTGGAATCCATCAAGAATCACAACAAGAACTCCAACGAAGAAACCGATCGTTAATCCATTACAGCAGGGTTTCCCTCGTCGATACCGTAAATCCCATTTAACACAGCAAGATACATCTTTCCCTCGTCGATAACGTAAATCCCATTTAACACAGTCAAGGTACATCACACAAAGTATACAGGTTTACAAAACATAGGCCTACATTGGACGTCTAAACAATATCACATTCAAACATGAACTGCCACTAGCTGACCATCCCTGTATCCTCCGAAGAAGCGGTCACAGACCAGGGTATACGGTTTCGTGTGGTATTACACGAAGGTCAATGAAATTTCTTACTGGATTCATTTATATATATGAGGAATTCGTAACACACCCCCTCATGGAGAAAATGAATCCAGTTAACGTGTGCAAATGTACTTTATGTTGTTCTGGATAAAGCATCAGCAATCACATTGTCCGTTCCGCGAATATGCCGAATGTCGAGGTTGTATCCCTGTAACATTAAACTCCAACGAAGAAGTTTCTGATTTTTCCCTTTCATTTTTTGAAGGAACACAAGAGGATTGTGGTCCGTGAATACAACAATAGGAGTCAAAGTATGATGAAGATAAACCTCAAAATGGCTCAGAGCCAACAATAAGGCAAATGTTTCTTTTTCGACTGTAGAGTAGTTTTTCTGGTGTTTATCAAACTTCTTAGAGTAATAAGAGATCGGGTGATCTATTCCATGAGTATCCGATTGTAAAAGCACCGCTCCAGCTCCTGTGTCACATGCATCGACCGCCAATTTAAATTCACTATCGAACCTCGGAGCTCTCAGAACAGGTTCATTGGAGAGTATAGCTTTCAATCGTCGAATGACTTTTGACAATCATCTGACCATTTAAATGTTATGTTCTTTTGCAACAAATTGGTTAAAGCAGAAGCAACTATTGAATAGTTTTTGCAAAACTTCCTATAATATCCGGCCATACCTAAAAATCTCATGAGCTCTTTTTTATTAGAAGGTATAGGGTATTCCACAATGGCCTCAACCTTAGCGGAAACTGGTTTAACCAAACCTTGTCCGACAACATGGCCTAAGAAAACTACAGTTGCTTTACCAAAGTCACATTTAGATAGATTTACAGTAAGTTTAGCATCTTCTAGCCTTGTAAACAAAGCATGTAATTGTTCTAAATGTTGTCCCCAAGATTCACTGAACAATAAAATATCATCAATGTACGTCTCACATCCCTTCAATCCGGCAACCACACTATTAACCATTCTTTGAAAAGAAGCCGCTGAGTTTTTCATCCCAAAAGGCATAACTCGATACTGATAAAAACCTAATGGAGTGACGAAAGCAGAGATGAGTTTGGCTTTTTCTGTTAGCGGCACCTGCCAGTACCCTTTCAAAAGGTCAATCTTAGTGACATAAGCAGCTGTACCAATTCTATCTATGCAATCGTCAATCCGTGGGATGGGGTAAGAGTCAGTTTTTGTGACCGCATTAACCTTGCGATAGTCAGTACAGAACCGCCATGTGCCATCAGGCTTAGAAACCAGTAAACACGGTGAGCTCCACTCACTAAAGCTGGGCTCAATGATGCCATTAGTTAACATATATTCTACCTCTTTAATAACAATCTGTAACTTAACTGGATTTAATCTATAAGGGGGCTGTTTGATTGGATTAGAAAGCCCAACATCAACATCATGATATACTAAATTTGTTACTGTTGGAACATCTGGAAATAGTTGTTCATACTGATAAATGACAGAAGCAATCTCTTCCTGACACTTTTGTGGCAAGTGTCTTAACTTGCTATCTAAATTTTGTAACACATCCGTGTTTTTTAACCTTGCTTCAACAATTTCTTTCTCGGCTAGAGGGTCCAAAGAAGGCTCCTCTGGTGTTGAAATAGGGTTACAGACATTTATTAAACCAACAGCCTTTTCACGAGTATTGTATGCTTTTAACATGTTAAGATGACAAAGCTGCTCTTGTTTGCGACGATCAGGTGTATTGATTACATAATTAAGAGAATTTATCTTACTCTTTATGACATATGGACCAAAATAACGAGTAGACCAAGGTCTCCCTGGGAGAGGTAATAAAGCCAACACTCTATCACCAGCACAGAAACTACGTGCTTTACATTTTTTGTCATACAATGTTTTCATTTTGACTTGAGATGTTTTGAGATGTTTCCTAGCTAACTCGAATGCATTGGAAAGTTTGCTTTTAAAGTTAGACACATACTTCAACAAATTTAAAGAATTGTCCTCTAACAACCAGTTGTCCTTTAACAGTTTAAGTGGACCTCTAACCTGATGGCCAAAGACTAACTGAAAGGGACTGAAACCAAGAGACTCTTGTACAGCCTCCCTAGCAGCAAACAATACTAAGTGAACCCCCTCGTCCCAATCTTTTTCAAACTGAAAGCAATAGCTTTTAAGCATGGTTTTAAGTGTCTGATGAAAACGCTCTAAAGCCCCTTGGGACTGAGGATGGTAAGCACTCGAGGTGTAGTGCTTAATGCCAAGCTCAAACATAACTTGTTGAAAAATATTTGACGTAAAGTTTGAACCTTGGTCTGATTGAATAGACCTGGGTAATCCTACTACTGTAAAGAATCTAATCAAAGCCTTTACTATTGTTTGTGACGTAATACGTCTTAGGGGTATGGCTTCAGGAAATCTGGTTGAAGCGCACATTATGGTCAACAAAAATTGATTGCCTGACTTGGTTTTAGGTAAAGGGCCTACACAGTCAATAATTACTCTACTAAAGGGCTCCTCAAATGCAGGTACAGGCTTTAAAGGTGCCAATGGTATAGTTTGATTTGGCTTTCCTACCATTTGACACGTGTGACATGTACGACAGAAATACTCTGTATCTTTCCTTAATTTCGGCCAAAAGAAATGTTGTAGGATTTTGTTGTAAGTTTTACTAACACCCAAATGGCCGGCTAAAGGAGTATCGTGTGCTAATTGTAAAATTTCATTTCGAAAAGGTTTAGGAACAACAACCTGATGAACTACTTGCCACAATTGATCAGCCGGTGCATCCCTAGGCCTCCATTTTCGAAGCAAAACCCCTTTCTGAACGAAATAACAGTTTGGAACTTTTTCAGCTTCATTCTCAGTTAATGCTATCTTCCACAACGCCGACAAATCAGAATCACTTTGTTGTTGAGCAACTAATTCATCCCTGCTAGTAATAAACGGATTAACATTTAATTTCTGAGAATTTTCAGGAAGGGAATATGAAGCACTACTCTCATGATCTTCAAGGTTTATTGGATCCTCTAAATGGCCAAAAAAAGTTTCACCTAGCTCGATACCACTTTCAAAATTATTACACTTTTCCTTCGACTTACTAAACATTGACCTTGTAACTGCACAAACTGGATACAAATTACTATCTTTATCATCAGACTGTTGGAAACTGCAATTATTAGGTTCATCATTTCTGAAGGGATTCTCTAACATACAAGGCTCGGCAACAACTTTCCCCCCAGCAATATCATTCCCTAAAATTAGGCAAATCCAAGGAATGGGCAAACTAGGTCGGATCCCAATGGTTACATAACCTTCAAACAACTCTGATTTTAGGTAAATTCTATGTAACGGAACGTTAACGAATCCCAACTCGACACCCTGAATTAGTACATTGTTACCGGTCCAACTGTTGTTAGAAAAGGGAAGACTACTCTCTAACACCAAAGATTGTGTAGCCCCAGTATCTCTCAAAATTGTAACAGACTGTCCCTTGTCACTATCACTCAATGAAACTAACCCATTTGACACAAAAGGTTTATAATCTTCACTAATTTCCTTAACACCAATATCTTTACGAGACTCAACAATGACTTCGGATTCCGACTGATCCGAGTTAATCTTAGTTATACCTACGAGGGCATTACTAGATAATGTGTTCCTCTCTTTTCTCTGTAAAGACCAACAGTTTGATAATATATGACCGGGTTTCTTACAATATCTACAAACCTCCCTATAACCATTTGTTTCTTGTCTCTTTCCCATATAGCCTCTTCCAGAATCTGGCCTTTTCCTATAATTGCCCTGAAAATCATTCTGGATGGGAGATCTAGAATTAATTGCGACCTTATGTGTTAGCCAGTAATCATCGGCCAATTTAGCAGCTGACCCCAAGTCCACCACGTTATGTTCGTCTAAAAATGTTTTTACGTCAGGATGTACACAAGCCTTAAAGTCTTCCAACAGGATCATCTGTCGGAGATTTTCAAAACTACTACCAACTTCTAGAGCAGAACACCACCTATTAAACAAATTTTCCTTTTCCCTGGCAAACTCTAAGAAAGTGTGATCTCGTTTGATACAACTACGAAACTTTTGTCTGTAAGCCTCGGGGACTAGCTCATACGCCTGTAAAATGCGTTTTTTGACACTGGCATAATCTAAACTCAAATCTAATGGCAAAGACGAGTAAACCTCTTGAGCTTTTCCTTCTAAAACACATTGCAACAACAACGTCCAAACATTAGGCGGCCAACTCAAACTAGTAGCTACCTTCTCAAAGTGTGAAAAAAAATTATCAACCTCGCTCTCTTTGAATGGAGGCACCAAACGGATGTATTTACTAACATCAAAAGTATCATTTATACGGGGTTGTACAGCTGTTTGGGCATGTTCAAGCTCTAGACGTTTTAATTTTAGCTGAAATTCTAATTCTTTTTCTTGCATAAGCCTCTCATTCTCTAATTCTAAACGGCGTATTTCAATATCATTGCTTTTAGGATTGAAATTTCTAGCACTAATTGAAAGGGCCGTCTCAGGTAAAACACCTTTATTGACCAGGTTCTCAACAAGTAACTTTTTAATTACATCTTTCTTAAGGCCTTGTTTAATTTCTTGAATGTGATAATACTCAGCTAATGATAATAAGTCGGACTTTTTTAAATTTTCTAGTTCCTCAACAGCGGGAGACTCAGCGAATTTGTCTAACTCAAACGGCATGGCTAACATTTTGCTGTGTTTTTTTTTTTAAACATTTCCCGGACAAGCCCCCAATTTCCTGTTACGTAATGACTTGCTTGCTTATAAGGCGGACTATTGACCAAAACGACAAGTAAAAGCTAGCAATACATTACGGCAGGAAGACAGCAAAATAATAGCCACGACACCGGAGTTACACAAAACATTATACATTTATTACAACATTAAACAAAACACTAGAATAAACAAAAGGCAATACAATGGGACATAGAGGATTAGATAAATCATAAATGTTAATTTGTCATTTGGTTTAATGAGAGTTATAATTACCGCACTTTTCGTTGGGGCCCATTTTTATGAACGCGCACAGATTTCTGGAATCCATCAAGAATCACAACAAGAACTCCAACGAAGAAACCGATCGTTAATCCATTACAGCAGGGTTTCCCTCGTCGATACCTAAAATCCCATTTAACACAGCAAGATACATCTTTCCCTCGTCGATACCGTAAATCCCATTTAACACAGTCAAGGTACATCACACAAAGTATACAGGTTTACAAAACATAGGCCTACATTGGACGTCTAAACAATATCACATTCAAACATGAACTGCCACTAGCTGACCATCCCTGTATCCTCCGAAGAAGCGGTCACAGACCAGGGTATACGGTTTCGTGTGGTATTACACGAAGGTCAATGAAATTTCTTACTGGATTCATTTATATATATGAGGAATTCGTAACACCTCCAGTGACCCTCAAGCTAATAAAAGCAGACAGAAGTATGTCCTTTCAGTGGCTTATCTGTGTAGCCATTTTCCGTTTTAGGATGACGTGATGTTGGCATAGCTATTTTTATAGCTATTTTTAGATCAATAATGACGTATTTTTACCGCGCTCTAATGTATAATGGTAGATTTAGGTCCAAGAATGTCAGTAAGCAACCGCACGCCATTTCTTAGCCAAGCGACCCTAAGCCATTGGTTAAATTGCATCACATGACTACTCCATAACGCACTTAAATTTTTATTCAACAATAATTGAATAAAACTAAGGAAAAAATGGTGGCGGCCTTGTTAATGGCCTAGGGAGCTTATTCTCTATTGTAACGCCACCTTCAAATTTCAATTATTCACATACGAGGGGATAAAACATACATTGGACAGTTGTTTTGGACTAAATGAACTCTACACTTTCCATCTAAACTAGTCTAAAGCTTAGATTTTCTTTCCCTTTAGAGCAATGAATGATGTTGCAAGTATATCCCCCTGATGTTGTTTGAGCAAAAGGAAAGTATTGTTTTCCTGGCCTTTTTGGTTATTACGTGGATAATGTGTTTTTCCCTCTATTAATCGATAGTTTATTTTCAGCGCTTCTTGTAAACAGCGCACTAGGCTTTGAGATGTACTTTCCATACTTTACTTCAACGGTTGCTATTTGGCGGCGGGGGGGGGGGGGGTAATCTACCGTTGAAACTGTTTTGTTTTGCCGTTACAGTCAAGGTTGTTTTCTAGAAGTTTCTATAGCTATGCTGATTTATGTTAACAACAAAATTGTTCTTGAAGGTCTAGAGGTGTATTTAAATGGTGAATTATTTCTTTTCAGTCATTCATTTCCCAACTGCGCTCAGTAATGCTATTACAATGCTTTCGAGTGTTAGTCAAAGGGAGTTCCGACTGATGGCACTCAGTGCTAGCTGACACTCGGAATACACTCCGGCTGTCTTCGCTCGCTACCGGTCGGGTATTTCACGCACGTAAATCCCCGAAGTTATCAGACTGTGCCAGCACTCTGAAACTTAGGGGATTTACGTGCGTGAAATACCCTCTGATAGACTGCAGGTCATTTTGAATATGGCGACCAAATAGGTAGCCATGAAGCCTACAATTTCCAAATCTTCTTGAGGACCCCACAAAAGTGTCCGCGTGATAATGTAAGGGACCAAAACACTCAGTTTGTTAACTTTCGGCCTCGATCAGTTATATAATTGAAGCATTCGAGGATTCCTGATATGTACCGAAACTGCGTCTGTCTACAACATGTGGTTTTCCGGGCTAAATAAAATCTATAAACAAATCTTTCTAAATGATAATAGAATTTACCAAATTTATAATCATTGTTATTTTCTTTTTTCGTCTGCAGTGAAACATTTTGATATTTACTTTCGACGCCATTTTTATCCAGCCCAAAAATACGGTGATTTGGCAGCGGGTCACAGTTTGATTTTCCTTCATTTCCCATTTGCGGTAATGTTAATGTCTGCTCTCACAGCACGTTCCCTAACTTTCGTTGAACCAAATCCTTCGATGGGGGTCTCAAACAGTCCTTTGGGAGTATTTTAAGCACAATTTTTTCATACGTTGAAGGTAGAAATTTCTCACTAGCATTCCAAACAGCTGATAGGGGTCCCTTTACACATAGCCAACCGGATGTAAACAATCCAAAGCACCCCCAACTACCAGATCTCAATCCACCTGAACTAGTCCCATTCCACTTCTAAAATCATTCCCAGACAGTAACTCAACCCCTGTCCTTTCATAAAAAATACAAAAATGCCCAGAAAAAAAAATGCAGGGGGCCAGGAAAAAATAATAAAAAAAACACACAAAAATATCTGGAACTACAACGAATTTCCGGAAGTGAGAAACTGTGACCTGTGTCCTAACAGAGGTGCAAATATGGCCAGAATTGCCTGAAAATTGCACTCAGTAACCCTTGAAGGTGTTCCTCATTGGAACCCAAAACTAAACTATGTGCTGTAATCGCCTGTCTAATGAGCCCTTCTTTAGTGTGCCCCCCACCCATCTGGCTATGAGACTGCGGAGAACAAACTGGACTGGAAAATATGAGTGTTTCAAAGCTTTGTATCTCACTTACCGTTAGAGGAAATCCAAAAGTGTCAACTGTTTTGACCTAATGATGGATAAACCTGCAAAAGAATGAAAAAAAATTAAAGAAAAACTGCAACAGGATTTTCTTGGGTGGTTTTAAAGGCAAATGCCAGTGTTTAAAGCGGATTTTTTTCTATAAGGTCCAAAAACAAAGGCAGAAAACTCTTAAAAAGTTGATATTTTTACATTTACAATAAAGAATTGTTTTTAAACTAATACATTTTGAGTAAAAAAAGGGCTATTTCCAGACCCCAGGTAGCCCAGGTGTCCGGGTGGGCCAGGAATTTCCGGAAGTGAGAAACTGTGACCTGTGTCCATTTACTGTATAAAAGGCGCAGACTGCCCGAGGCGTGTCAAAGCCGACCGGTAGCGAGCGAAGATAGCCGAAGGGAGTTCCGACTTACTGTGCCAGCTGATTGTTACGTTCGCTCTCTTACGCTGGGCGACAATGTCAGTGTAAAAAAGCCGACTCAATTAATTTTGGTAACAAAAAATTAAAGATGTAATTTATCGTAGAACATTTCAACACACATAATAATAGTAAGACCTTGCCACTTAAAATTTTGATTTAAAACTGAACAAAAGAAAATGTCAATTTCAACTTCACCGACGATAAATATGCTATTCGAACTGCAATTTTTTTCATGAAATTATTTTCCATCAATAAAGTAGGAACTGCAACATGAAAGTAAGAACTTTCGATGCAAAGCTATAAGTTTGTGTTGTATTGAACCCCCAAACGGTGTGCTATTTTATCATACGCCGTATGTGGGATGAGCTCAAATTCAATGAGGTCATTTTCTAGGTCAACTGGTGACAGCGAATTGTTCAGTTTGTCGCAGAAAATACACGAAAACCTAACTAATAATTATATAATAAATAGAACATTTGTTCTTTTATCGGAAAATACCATTTATATTTCATCTCGTGGATAAAAAAATCTTGTATTTTCAAAACCGATTTTTATCCACTTGATGAAATATCAATGGTATTTACCGATAAACAACAAATATCCTCTATATATTACATTCTGCCTCTTTATTTGTTAGTGATACAGTCATTTATGTGATATGCGGATTCTTTTATTTCAGCAAGGAGTTTACCAGTGTTTTTCAAGGATGTTATTATGTGAATTATAATTTGCGATCATCGGATCTATGCTGCTATGCCAGGGAACTGTGTAAGTTCTGGGATTACAGTTTTCCATCTCGGAACTGTCAAATCATAGTCCGTAAAAGTAAGTCATTTTGATCCATGTTTTCTTTCCATGGTTTGTATTATATTTGCCTGTAAATACGTCATTCCATTTTATTTTAATATACATGTCTTCCACAAACCCATTTATCCCTTTCGTGAACTCATTGGTATTTTTCATTTTTGTAAAAAGTATGATTGGAAGACTTGAGCAGTAATTTATCCAAGTTCGTTTTCCCTCCATGTTTGAATGCTTGGTTAGAGGCATAGGGATATTAAACACTATATAAAGTAGTTTTCTACGGAGGCCTGTTAGTGTCATGGGTAGAATTTTGATATTTCCACTGTCTCTTAATTGGGTATAGCGAAGTTAATCAAGAGTGTGTCATATAAGAATACGTCTAAAACGATTTGCAAACTTTCACCACGGAAGAAAGTTTTCTCGCGGTGGGGAATTTTCATTCGGATTAAAACCTTTTAAGAAGGTGGAACTTATTTAGCGCTTGTTGTAAACAGAGTAGATGGTTGCGTGAAGTTAGTCAGTTCACAACTGCGTGACGAATCACTTTTTACGACTCAGATGGACGCTAATTGTATGTTATTTCGGCATGTTGCCTGTTTACTGTTATTTGGAATGTTAAAGTATTTATTCAATCTGCAAACTTTTGCCCATATCACAGTGAGTTATCTTCTCTGTGCATTTTACAATATACGCAAAGAGTTAAAGCATGTTATTTCAAATCATTCGCACTAGAGCTATTTCTTCTAGCAGCTGTGAGTTCTCGGACTTAAGTGTTCTGTTCCTGAACTGCTAGAACTTAGCTTTGTAAGTAGTTCTCGGTTTATTTTTCTTTCTTTCACCCTGTATCTGCAATATAAGATAGTTGTTGATGTGTTCAAGTTCATGCAGATAAATCGTTATATCCAATGTGTATTTGATACACAGTGAAAACATATAGTACATCGTATTCGTAAGAACTAATTATCGATAAATCAGACAGAGTGCCACCTGAGGAATATCTCAAGACGTCTCGCCACTAATGGAGCATAGCGTAAACATGTTATTATCAATTCTTATCATAAGAAATCATTACGCTAGGATAATTTTAATCAACATCTATCGAGGTCGGACTAATGAAATGACGGTTAGATTGAATAGCCAAGGTCAAACCAAGGTCATACCGGGAACTTGCTAAAAATAAATCATCTAACGGGTTCATTGAACAAATCGTCAGAACATCTCAGATGAAATGGCTCAACATTCCAAAGACAATATCTTCAAAGAAGCTTTTGTGATTTCTTCTTCATCCCGCTTACAATACCTTGTTGGACTGATATACCGCCCAGCAGGTAAAGATGTGAACACGTCTAATCAAACTTTGAATAATAAACTTGGTATATATCAGCCGGAAAGTTAACAATGCATATTAATGGGGGATTTCAACATAGATCTTTACAAATCTAACCAACATACACCCGACAAAGAATTTCTATAACTCGACAAATGTTACTATCTATTGGCTCAAATAACCATTGAGACAGGGGTATCGATCACCTCTGCAACACAAATTGATAATATATTAACAAATCCTCACGACTGTAACCTCCTCTCTGGCATTTTCAACCTCTATTCTCCACATTATAAAACCCACAACACTGCTGATAAGCTCCCACATACACCTTGTTTTTTTGGCAAATTCATTCAATCCGAAAAAAGATAGACGTGTCAATGAAACTGATTGGAGTTCATTACTTTGTATCATGAAGATGTTAACAATGCCACTGTATCGTTCAGTGATACGTTAGAAGACATTTACACTAATTGTGTCCCTTTAAAGGGACTATGAATGAATGTAGTGAGAATGAGAGGAGGGCCTCAAACCACACAGCTGCAGTCTGAGCTAGATTGACGATAAGATTTGCATACAGGATGTAACCAAAGGGAGTTAATTCAAATGAGTTTGTCTTTGTATCATTTACGCGAAGGTGTCTTTTTTTTATCAGCCACTCCGTTATCAATGTTTTTTTACAGCGATGAACGAAGTTCCTCGACGGTTTAAACAATATGTCGAAGTACTATTTTATTCAGTCGCCAAAACACACACAGCCACACATAATAGTCCCATTGAGTCCCCAAATGTCTGTTTAGGACAACGTTTCAAGAAGGATAGCTATGGATAAAACCGGAAAATTTTGACAGATCCGTATGAACACGATATCAAATGCTTACTTCTGAATCAAATGTCTATTGATGGTTATCCTTCAGATAAAAAAAGCTCAAAAAGACTCTGGAAATTGGCATAGTGCATGTTGTTCGTGTACATCTTTATTGAATTTGTCACTAAGCCGACACTGCAGACATGTAGTTTTTGAGGATTCCAAAAGTAAACTTTTTGGATACGGGAAGAGTGACTATGTTGAGATATACTTCAACTCTCAAGGCCTATATTAGTTTTTCTCATCGGATTATCCTTTAACTATATCAACGCACATTTCCGGAAATGTTTTTTATGAGGTTTATGTTGACAGAATCACTCAGGTAACACATCGTATCCATTGCATTGTCGCATTGTCTAAGACAATTTGAGAACTTCTGAAGTGCATATGCATCACGTGGGGAAATTCTCGGCCAAGACTCATATAGAGACCATTGGCAACGACAAAGAAGATATACGTCATCGTTATAAGCAGCTTCGATTGAAAGGAGAAGAAACCCTTTAACAGCTTCTTTTACTGGAACCTCCATGGGAGGATTTGGCGCAAAAGTGTGGGAGATGACCGATAGTACAAATGGCTATGTCTGGCTCCAAGTATACACAGGGGAAAAAAGGAGTCTGGTCAAAAGGTTGGTCTGGCGTCACGAGTTATACGTGATTTGATACGAAGTTTGATCGGCAAGAATCATCAGGTTTACACGGACAACTACTGTTCACGCCCGGAACTCTTCAACATCTGTTGGAAGACAAACTGTATGCCAGTGAAAGGTGTCGACTAAATCGTTGAGGCTGGCCCGATGGACTCCACAAAAATTGTTTGCCAAAAGAGAAAGGACTAGTCCAAATCTTACCAGAAACGGAACATGTCCACATCATGGTTTGACAACAGACAGGTCAATTTCCTTTCCACGAACTCTGATCTGACTGTGTTGGTAAAAAATAAAGAGAAAACAGAGGGATGGCGAACTTGCTGAAATACCTGCCCCAGAAGTAGTTGATAATTACAATCAACCTATGAATGGTGTTGATCATGGCGACCAACTGCGCTTGCAGAATTCAACAACACGCAGATACAAAGAGTTCTGGAAATAAATTTTCTGGTTTCTTTTTGATGCAGCTGTGGCATGCGCATTCATCTTGATGCGAGAATCTCCCAACCACCAACAGGCAAGCAGAAGTGGGAAAACTAAAACCCTTCACCAAAACTGGACTTCTGCCAGAACCTTGCCAAGCATCTAACTGACAATTAACGCCAAAATCGACGACACGAGTTCTCAGAGAAAGACAAAGCAGGAAGATCTCACTGGTCCTCACCCATGAGATGTAAATCCAAGAGCTGTCTAGCAAGGAAGGTTTGTAAAGAGTCGAAGGATGGCTGCACCATTTGTGACATCAACTTGTTGAATGCTTTGCACCGTTCCACATTGAAACCTTTACTGAGTAGGCTGCTATTCCAAATGCCCTTTTTAGGACAAGTCCATGTGTCCATTGCAGATCAACAATTCCAACAAAAAGCAATCTTTCCTTATTTGCACATTAAATGCACAAGAAAGGCCCCACTCCACCTTAACTTTTTTTCTTCAAAATATCAACAATATTTTTTAGGTGACACCTATTCTGAGCAGCCATCTTGTGACTCTTGTCGGTCACATGACTTATCACCAGGGTGGAAAGTCATGTGACCTGTCACCGGAGTGGATAGGCATGTGACTTCTCACCTGGGTGAAAACCTCCTACAAAAAAAAATTCAAATGTAAAATAAATGGCAACACAGATAGGCTGATGAAAGGACATACAGTTGTACTCCTGTCTGTTTTCATTAACTTATGGGTCACTATCGGCCATTAACATGAACTGTTTTAAATACTTCTATTAGCAAAGTTGGTTCTGCTGAAGTTATCTTAATCGGATCGCAGTCGTTCAAGTTGGGAAGCGTGGTTGTGCCATGCAGATATAGACAGTTAGGAATTTTTATGACATTGCCACATTTGGTACTTTGTTGGTTTTCTATCTCTTACAATTTCAGCCACATTTTCGTCACAACTCCGCCTTCTTACTTTCGGCAGATGTTTCTTCCATGTTAACATTATCCATTTTATATCAATATATTAATGAACACTGAAACAACCGGCACAGGGAAAATCTTCTTGACTTCTAATTGTGTCCAAAGGCAGTTTATGCCATTTAGGACTTTATATCCAATCATAGGTAATTGTAATAAACTTAAATTAGACCGACGAATGAATGCAGTTAGACCTTTAATAGCCAGTAGCATTTTCTGGACTACTTTGTAATATATTGACAGAGTTGCGCGTATCTTCAGCTATGGCAAGAAGTCGGGTAAACTGAAATTGAACAAAATATGACAGTGGGAAAAGAAAATTAAAATATGTCATTTGGCTCCTGGATAGAAGGCAGACAAGGGAGTTAAATGCTTTAATTAAATAGATCTTTCAAATTGCTGTTCTTTCATAAGCAATGACTTGGCGTTGGCTCAGACGTCGAGCCATAATACTCTAAAGTATTTAGTATTCTTCTATTAGAATCTGGGACATATTCATGTTGGCCCTACTGAAGCACAAAATGTATAATACTTTGTATTATTCATATCAATTTAGTGTGAATGAGAGGAAAATGCTTAAATGCATAGAAACAGAGTTCACAGAGCAATTATAAAAGGTCAAAGATTTAGTTAGCATACAAAATTATTTGAATTTATGGAACAGATAAAAGACATTCAAAGGGGACGTATTTAATAACATATCTGCAGGTTAAAGAAAACAATAAGGTACAATGCGAGATAAAGCCATGGGTTGCCAAAATCAAGACACTTTAATAAATTCAGATCTTCAATTTTGCAGTTCAGTGAAAAACTAAACCAGATACAAAGAATCTTTTTAAACTGAAAGAAGGCGGGTCAGTTTGCTTCCCAAGTACCAGGTGACGCGACTGATCTTTCCCAAGCAAATTCGTCTATTGGCCTCTTTCTTACCCGCTAGAGTGCACCGAGAATTCCCTCTACTGTCCTGGACCATTTCCAGGGTTTGTCTTACTGACGCTAAGGTCTTGTTTCGGTCGAATGGCTGAACTTGACTTGCTTTTTCAAGCGACGTTCTTGTTGTGTTTACCGGTTATCTATAAGGATGCCTATCTCAGCCGGGGTACATTTTTGTATGTTTGATATTTCAAAACAATTACTTAACGTGTAACTCGAGGCTGATATATCAACTATAAGCATTTTCCATCTTTGGGAAAATAGCCAGACACTGGGAAAGCGGCTTAGTTGGTTATATTGTCTGCAATTTGTGGTTTTTAAAAGTAAGCTTGAAAGCATTAATTTGGCAAACTTATCTAAGTAGGCATCTAGTGTTTGTACAGCAACGCTAAAACAAAACTATGAGCAATAAAACACACAGACACAGTGGAAATTTAATATGATAAGTGTGGGTGCAATTTTCTCACCACTCTTTGCGAATTTACTTTTTTTCTAATGACAGTAGTACATGGAATCTGATCTACAAACCAACCAGGAACTATAACTGTAAGTATTTCTGCTGTTTAACTGGGTTCAAGCTTACTTTTAAAAACCACAAATTGCAGACAATATAACCAACTAAGCCGCTTTCCCAGTGTCTGGCTATTTTCCCAAAGATGGAAAATGCTTATAGTTGATATATCAGCCTCGAGTTACACGTTAAGTAATTGTTTTGAAATATCAAACATACAAAAATGTACCCCGGCTGAGATAGGCATCCTTATAGATAACCGGTAAACACAACAAGAACGTCGCTTGAAAAAGCAAGTCAAGTTCAGCCATTCGACCGAAACAAGACCTTAGCGTCAGTAAGACAAACCCTGGAAATGGTCCAGGACAGTAGAGGGAATTCTCGGTGCACTCTAGCGGGTAAGAAAGAGGCCAATAGACGAATTTGCTTGGGAAAGATCAGTCGCGTCACCTGGTACTTGGGAAGCAAACTGACCCGCCTTCTTTCAGTTTAAAAAGATTCTTTGTATCTGGTTTAGTTTTTCACTGAACTGCAAAATTGAAGATCTGAATTTATTAAAGTGTCTTGATTTTGGCAACCCATGGCTTTATCTCGCATTGTACCTTATTGTTTTCTTTAACCTGCAGATATGTTATTAAATACGTCCCCTTTGAATGTCTTTTATCTGTTCCATAAATTCAAATAATTTTGTATGCTAACTAAATCTTTGACCTTTTATAATTGCTCTGTGAACTCTGTTTCTATGCATTTAAGCATTTTCCTCTCATTCACACTAAATTGATATGAATAATACAAAGTATTATACATTTTGTGCTTCAGTAGGGCCAACATGAATATGTCCCAGATTCTAATAGAAGAATACTAAATACTTTAGAGTATTATGGCTCGACGTCTGAGCCAACGCCAAGTCATTGCTTATGAAAGAACAGCAATTTGAAAGATCTATTTAATTAAAGCATTTAACTCCCTTGTCTGCCTTCTATCCAGGAGCCAAATGACATATTTTAATTTTCTTTTCCCACTGTCATATTTTGTTCAATTTCAGTTTACCCGACTTCTTGCCATAGCTGAAGATACGCGCAACTCTGTCAATATATTACAAAGTAGTCCAGAAAATGCTACTGGCTATTAAAGGTCTAACTGCATTCATTCGTCGGTCTAATTTAAGTTTATTACAATTACCTATGATTGGATATAAAGTCCTAAATGGCATAAACTGCCTTTGGACACAATTAGAAGTCAAGAAGATTTTCCCTGTGCCGGTTGTTTCAGTGTTCATTAATATATTGATATAAAATGGATAATGTTAACATGGAAGAAACATCTGCCGAAAGTAAGAAGGCGGAGTTGTGACGAAAATGTGGCTGAAATTGTAAGAGATAGAAAACCAACAAAGTACCAAATGTGGCAATGTCATAAAAATTCCTAACTGTCTATATCTGCATGGCACAACCACGCTTCCCAACTTGAACGACTGCGATCCGATTAAGATAACTTCAGCAGAACCAACTTTGCTAATAGAAGTATTTAAAACAGTTCATGTTAATGGCCGATAGTGACCCATAAGTTAATGAAAACAGACAGGAGTACAACTGTATGTCCTTTCATCAGCCTATCTGTGTTGCCATTTATTTTACATTTGAATTTTTTTTTGTAGGAGGTTTTCACCCAGGTGAGAAGTCACATGCCTATCCACTCCGGTGACAGGTCACATGACTTTCCACCCTGGTGATAAGTCATGTGACCGACAAGAGTCACAAGATGGCTGCTCAGAATAGGTGTCACCTAAAAAATATTGTTGATATTTTGAAGAAAAAAAGTTAAGGTGGAGTGGGGCCTTTCTTGTGCATTTAATGTGCAAATAAGGAAAGATTGCTTTTTGTTGGAATTGTTGATCTGCAATGGACACATGGACTTGTCCTAAAAAGGGCATTTGGAATAGCAGCCTACTCAGTAAAGGTTTCAATGTGGAACGGTGCAAAGCATTCAACAAGTTGATGTCACAAATGGTGCAGCCATCCTTCGACTCTTTACAAACCTTCCTTGCTAGACAGCTCTTGGATTTACATCTCATGGGTGAGGACCAGTGAGATCTTCCTGCTTTGTCTTTCTCTGAGAACTCGTGTCGTCGATTTTGGCGTTAATTGTCAGTTAGATGCTTGGCAAGGTTCTGGCAGAAGTCCAGTTTTGGTGAAGGGTTTTAGTTTTCCCACTTCTGCTTGCCTGTTGGTGGTTGGGAGATTCTCGCATCAAGATGAATGCGCATGCCACAGCTGCATCAAAAAGAAACCAGAAAATTTATTTCCAGAACTCTTTGTATCTGCGTGTTGTTGAATTCTGCAAGCGCAGTTGGTCGCCATGATCAACACCATTCATAGGTTGATTGTAATTATCAACTACTTCTGGGGCAGGTATTTCAGCAAGTTCGCCATCCCTCTGTTTTCTCTTTATTTTTTACCAACACAGTCAGATCAGAGTTCGTGGAAAGGAAATTGACCTGTCTGTTGTCAAACCATGATGTGGACATGTTCCGTTTCTGGTAAGATTTGGACTAGTCCTTTCTCTTTTGGCAAACAATTTTTGTGGAGTCCATCGGGCCAGCCTCAACGATTTAGTCGACACCTTTCACTGGCATACAGTTTGTCTTCCAACAGATGTTGAAGAGTTCCGGGCGTGAACAGTAGTTGTCCGTGTAAACCTGATGATTCTTGCCGATCAAACTTCGTATCAAATCACGTATAACTCGTGACGCCAGACCAACCTTTTGACCAGACTCCTTTTTTCCCCTGTGTATACTTGGAGCCAGACATAGCCATTTGTACTATCGGTCATCTCCCACACTTTTGCGCCAAATCCTCCCATGGAGGTTCCAGTAAAAGAAGCTGTTAAAGGGTTTCTTCTCCTTTCAATCGAAGCTGCTTATAACGATGACGTATATCTTCTTTGTCGTTGCCAATGGTCTCTATATGAGTCTTGGCCGAGAATTTCCCCACGTGATGCATATGCACTTCAGAAGTTCTCAAATTGTCTTAGACAATGCGACAATGCAATGGATACGATGTGTTACCTGAGTATGCTGAATGATTCGAGAGAAAATTGTAAGCTTCTGGAAAAATCTCCAGCCGTAGTCTGAAAAGTCCGGAACAAGGAGTTTCCTCACTTTAAGGAATTGACTAAATCGTTGGCCAGAGAGGCTGACCTTGTCTGTTATCCAGTTCCCTTAAACCGAGCCTGCCGAGCCTCACAAATACCATCACCTGGACGACTGTAAAGTATTTCGAAAGAGGGAAAGAAATTTCCCATAAGAAAGGGTCTATGTTTTGAAAGCACTGAAGCAAGTCTAGGTACCTGTGATAGGCAGCGTCGTACTTCTCTCCATGGTTAAACAGTAGACTGTCGAAAGAAAGAGACAGAAAATACGTAAACAACATTCAATTCAACGCACCATCTCGTATCAGTCATTTTAATCGGACAATCGGTGGTAAAAAGTTTTACCTGTTAGTGTATTTCTCAGAACAAGATCCTTGTACACGCTCTCCTCGATACGCAGTCCGATACGACTTTCTTGTTACTGTCAATGAAACACGCTCCTGGAGTATCGGGAACAAACGTAAAACTAGCTCTATCCACTATGTTTGCAGTAAACAAGTTTGCGAGTGAGTTAAAGTCAGCGAGTTAAAGGCTCGATTCCTCCTTGTGAATTTCTCTTCCCGCCAAATATACAAGAGAAATAATGCAATACATGTAGGTCGAACGTTCCTACGCAAGAAAAGATAGTTATGGCTACATTTCCGGACAATTTCCCACAAACTCCTTTTGACAGCGAAATAGGTGTATTAATGGGATATAGTTGTCATCAAGTTCTAGTCCCGAGAGATGTGATTCTTCGATTAAATAATGGTCCCTTAGATCAGTTTACTGATCTTGGTTGGGTATTGTTGGGATCATAGACACAGCATTTCGCTAAAACGATGACGATTTTACGTTCCAAAACGAACGATTCTTGCTCTCCTTGAGAACTAGGACCAATGATGGGATTTCTCCAATGACATCACTAACCTTGCAGAATGGATATTCCCGAGACAAACACAAAAACAGAGACATTTTCTTGCGACGACATAAAATTTGTAAACATACTGAAGAGTGGTTTTCGCCGCAGTTTTAATAGCCACTACGAGATGCAATTATCGTTCAAGGTACCTAGTCAAAAACTTCTGAAAAATAAGCCGGTGCCCTGTGCAGTCTTAGACATCTTGCTACACGATTTAAAGGTTATTGCGAATACTACACCATATTCAGGGACGATACAAAAAACACGGACACGTTGAACGCGTTGAAGAGGAATGGCACTGAGTAGTACATTCCGCATCATGGGGTGTATCATCCCAAGAAACCGGTAAAATGCGCGTTGACATCATAACCTTTGCCATTGCAATTGAACACGCCTCCTTGAATAACTGCCTGCTACAGGGTTCAGACCTAACCAATACTCTCGTTGGTGTCTTCCGTGAAAGCCGATTGCGGTGATGTGCGACGTTGATCAAATGTTTTATCAGTTCCTTGCCAATGTTGAGCACTGCAATTTCTAAGATTTCTTTTGTCGGACGACAGAATAGCGGCCCATCTGTTCGGGACAGCGTCCACATAAAATATTACGTTCTCGCGGATCCTGTTAATAATCATAACGACATGTGGTTTCTGAACCGCTCATTTGACGAACATTGTCCACCCGACTCAGCTTGACTTTTGAATCAGTAAAAGACGGTAACAGGCACGACGTAACCATTTTCAATTTTTAGTAAAAAAAATCATGAATATATTCATGATGAATTTTATGTTAGTTAGACAAGCCTTTATCAATCAGTGTAATTTATTGTCCTTTAGAGGTCTGCAAATATGAATTCTATTCGTACATTGTCGAAGTAGTCTAGTTCATAAGCAGGTATATCTCACAAGGCTCTTGACCTTGAGTGACCTCTATTAGACGTCGTCGTTAGCCATTTCCAAAGTCTCATTAGGCAAAGTTCCAAACTGTGATATCAGCCTTTTGAAGTGGAGGCTCTAAGGTAATAAACAATGTATCGGCAAGCTCTTACATCATCAGAGGGACCTGTTTTTTAACGTACA
This sequence comes from Lepidochitona cinerea, assembly GCA_963971465.1. Taxonomy (NCBI): domain Eukaryota; kingdom Metazoa; phylum Mollusca; class Polyplacophora; order Chitonida; family Tonicellidae; genus Lepidochitona; species Lepidochitona cinerea. The sequence goes on from OZ020560.1 coordinate 2,310,842, forward strand.
TGGTGTATATGGGATTAAGAAAAAATTGCTCCGAGTCCCGAGGTATTGGAACTGTCAGAACCATTTGTGTGTCACTCCGAGCGGTTCGGAATCAGCGGCTGTCTCCATTTTAGGCCTACAAGCTGTGCCTAAATGGAAACAGAGTTAAAACCATCGAGAACTGTTCCGGCATACATCCGAAGAATGTTCAAACGGATGGAAGCCGAACAGCAACTCTCCAAAAGGTTCACCGCATGGCACTCAAACATATTGATTCATTCAAAATAGCACAATGGCGACCCAAGGGTGTTGATGTTATAATGTGACCTTCTTTACGAAGCAATTCGTAATGATCACTCCCTTGATCTCTTGCAATACATTGGTCAATGATGATACTTGGTACTGAAGGCGTTCATACTTGTATATATCTAGGTTTATAAAAGTTTCTTTAAGGGTTATTTTAAATAAATAAATCGCCTTAAAACAAACAGCCTCTCTTATTACAAATGGTAAAGTGGAATGATGGTGTTGACAGAACTCTCAATCTGGCATCAGTTTTACGGATTATATCACTATCTTTGTATACTGTATACTTTGTTTATAATCGTGAAATTATTTCTTTTCTAAGCTTACAATATTTCCTGTCAATGGCATTTACATATTGATTTGGTTCGTGAAGAAACCCAACAAACAAACATTTGTGCTTATTAAAGTAAAATAGAACTGTTTGTTTTAGGAATATTTTTAAAAAAAATCACCTTAAAATACACACTGCCATCTTATTGGACTCTCGTATTCTCCTGGTAAAACAGTTTTTGCATTTCAGTCAATGTTTCTGGGATGAAGTTTAGAGCCGACAGATGGACCACAGCCTTATAAAATACCATGGTGAGCGTTCCAAAACACCATGGTCTACTGTGCAATGCCCTGGTTTACCACACATAATACAACGGATTTCAGATATCATATATCATGGTAAACAATGGTAAATTGTATGGTAAACCACGTGAGATGGTAATGTTGACACAACTTTTAATAGGGCACCAGTTTAGAGGATTATTACACTATCTTTTTAATAGACAAAATGTGCCTTCATACTTTTTTAGCAAGTCCATTATCAGGTGATATTGTACATACGAAGCCAGTCTTCGGGATACGCTGACGTTGATTGTGTCGGCCAAAAGGTGTTACGCATATTTCAAAAGATGACTGATGACATTTGCTAATTCTATCGTTGATCAGTAAGTGGAAGAAATCCCGATCGTCATGTTGTTTTTGATTGGAGAGATTGCTCTTGGATACCAATAATTTTGAATACCAGAACATCAATAAGCTTTTCAAAGACGGAAATGGAATCAAACTCTTGTCATTTTAGACTCGTCCAATAACCTTCAATGATAGCTGTATTTTTCGTTAGTGTGCTAATTTGGAATGAATCTGCAAAATGAAAAAAGAGACATCAGTTGGATAGGTCTCAATGAAGTGAATAAGTAACCTGCTCTCAATCCGAATCTTTCATTAAATAGTGCGATTCTTTTCGCTGTTATCATCGATAACAGATTGTTTTTTAAGGAATTAAGGGGCGTTATTGAAAGTCGGTACAAGCCTACTTGATGAAGGGTTAAAGCCAACCAGACCGTGTTGCAACCAAAATTGCTCAGGATATTTCAGGCGAAACGTAACTCACTGTTTAGTTTGAAATCCGCTTTGTATTATTTACCTAACTATGTACAAATACCCGGGATGTATGATTTCAATTTTGGGTGTTTAGTTGCTTAATTTATGACATTGTCAGCTATTATATACACACAGAAAAAAGCTACAAGTATCTTTTTATTTTCTTAAAATACACTTTTGATTTGGCTAACGATATCCTGAATATATTGTATATCTTATTGCCATTAATGGCGATTTCTTATCGCCAAATGTTGCCCTTTATGATCACAATCGTTTCTGCAACATCAGTTTGCCAACAATGGTTTTATCGGTCGCTGCAGACTCTCCAGTGGGGCGGGGGGGGGTTAACTTTTTTCTTTGTGTATAGTTACAAGTAGCTATCAAAACTGATTTTTAGTTGGAATTTAATTGACGAAATTTAACTGTTAGGTTGATTAGTGTTTTACGCTGCACTCGGGATTTTTACTTATATGGCGGCGTTGTCAAGTTTAGCCATGGGGGAGGGGGGGGGGGGGGCTCATTGCTTTTAGGAAACCCCCGACCTTTGGAAACTCTCACACAGATTTTCGTGATTTTTCTAACTAAAAAAGTAGTAAGGAAAAAGTTGAAGGTTAAAAATTCAGTGAAAAAAAAGAGTCAAGCGAGAGATCTATGTGAGAGACAATATATTTAATGTAACATTAAAATAACTGTTTGGATTTTGCTTTTAAATATAAATATAAATAAGACGACATCAAGATTAAAATTTGGTTCATCAGTTTTGAATATCTAGATCACACCAGTACTAAAACTTTATCGAAAAACTGAACAATTGACGTTGTAATAAAATTGTTGGTTGCAAAAGTGGCTGGTTAGAAGAAAATTGTTTCTTCAAATCAGCAGTTATTGGTAATTCTCGAGATTGAAATAACTATAAGCTCTAAATTACACGTCTCGAAAACAAAGTCATAATTTTGTTTTAACAGGTCGTGTCAAATTCATTTTGATCTTTATGCAAGTCGACACGAAATTTGTAATGCTTTATGCTAGTATTGACCCTGCCTCAAAATGGAATCGGCTGTATTTTTTGTATAAAACCTGCCCCAAATCTCTAGTAATTCATTCTTTTCAGTTTGTCTTGTCTATAACGTTCAGTTTGATATTTGGTTTATTATATTTCCCATTTGGTTACGTTCGTTTTTTTTCAGTATGATTTGTTACGGTCTACTTCTGTTTGTTGTAAGTGGTATTGCAGACTTCTTTGACCAGCTTGTAACTTTTTATAGTCTCCAGTCACAACGTCTATTTAAATTTGGGTTTCTTTTTTGTAGTTGAGTTATGTTGTTGCAGATGATCCTATTGTCTTGTGTAAGTATAGCTTAAAGACTTCGTACTGAAAATATTTTGTGTATGATTTTGTAACCTTAATGAACTCCTTTTTTTCATTTATTCCACAGTGCGTGGAAAATGTCCACCTTCGATGTCGGGTGACCCCACACTTCACCTTACTGCTGACGTTCCGGCCTACGCTCTAGCTAAATGCGGCAATGGTGACCAGCAGCTGACTGCCCCTGACGAGGTCAACTTTGCTCTGGCAGGTTCTTTCGACCAGATGTATATCGGAGCCAACTGCCAGTTTTATGTAAAGTATACTCCTTCGAATTCTCTAAAATTTTCCAGCAGCAATATTTGATTGTAATTTCGAATAAAATTGGAAATCCTATTAACGAATTCGGAATTTTTTTTTTCAGAAAAAAGATGGCGCCAATACATTCACTGTAGATGTGGAAGTTGGTTGGGGTGAACGGGACAGCCAAGTGGTCCAACAACGTAAAATCAATACCATATCTTGTTCTTATGATGCCCATGGTCGAGCCGTATCTTCCACGGAGACCATCAGTGATTGGTTTTTGAACCCCTGGGAATCCCAGCATCTCCTTGGCGGCAATGCATCGGCAGTGTTTGATCTGCAAGTGTGGGATGTCTTGGACAGGAGAATCACGACCGATATTTCCATTGGCAGAAAAATCCGCCTTGCAGCTTTCGATACCACTGGTAGGGAGTATGGCGTATTTATTTGTTTTTCATAAATTTGAACTTCTAAAAAAGATGTGGTTTTTGACGGTTTTGTATTTGTTTCTTACAGGAACTTTCTCAGGATTCCGTGCACTCAGCTGTCTTGCTAGAAATAACTTTGGCCGATATTACGTTCTCAGAGCTGGGTAAGTAGACTCGGTTATTTACATTTCCCCGTTCATGAAAGAACAAGGTTTTTTATACGCAAGTTTGTTTATCTTATGTACATACAACTGAAGCTTGCAGACCTAATGCAACTTAATCTCCGGTTCCTTTGACGAAAACCCTGAAATATTGCTTTTGCTTAAAGGCACACTTGCCGCGGAAATCAGGAATATTGTTTACATTAAAAAAGAAAGTCCGTTTTCTGTATTTTTCCCAGACAATATAAGTTAGGAACTTTCTATTTTTACCAAAATTTAAAAGTTTGGACGTCACTTTGTATTTTTAATTTGAATTTGACAATTTTAATTGTTAGGTGCCCGTAACGTAAACAAATCGATCTGCCCCCTATTGGCGATTTTATGTTTCAGTCGAGTGAGTGAACTAACGGCACAGTGTAATTTTACGTAGGCCTATTTATCTGAGAAATACAGACTGACCATCGGTTAACAGCGACTGGAAAAGCCTGCTGATAATTATTTGAATGTAAACAACAGATACAAAGGCCTGAAATGAGGGTAATCCAACACGAAAGTTGACCGACACTGATCGTTGTTGTAACCAGGCTTCGATTCTTCATTTGTTTTTTCATCCCATTTCTACATTCTAAAGCTAACTAGACATGTTTTATGTATCCTATGTTTAAGTTTAGTGGTATTAGTCGTAGTAAGCTCGTGTAAATTGGTTTTCTTAGCAAATTTAAACAGGCTACGACGGCAAGTGGGCCTTTAAATATAGCTTTTTGTAGGGCTCCATGAAACTACAATTTTTTTTTTTCAAAATCTGACTTGTAGATGTGGCGATGGATTGGTCTTTACCAAAATAGACGGCTTCCTTTCTCAACCCAATTGTGTATACAGTCCGTACTTTGATGCTTTCAAATTATCCGGTGCTGATAATACTGTGGAATTTGAATGTGTCTTTACCGTCTGTGATGGTCTTTGCAATGGGGTGAGTTGAACGATTCAAATAAACTGCGAATTTTATTAAACCCGTAGATGTTTTGTGTTCATGTGAGCTGCCAAATTTTATGATAAATTTCGGTTGTCAATTGTAAGGTCAGAATTATGTAATTTTTTATTCTTGCTTATAAAAGTACTTTAATGTACATTCACAAATATTAAAATCGGCGGAGATTATATTCAATACTTATTTCAAGGGCGTATTTAAATTGGGTTTCAATAAAATTTTCACTTATATTCGCACTTCCTGCCACTCTAAGCTATGCCATTTCTCCGTATATAGATCTTACACGTTCTAAAATATTCTCCTTCCCTTGTTCCTTTTCTCAACATTTCATTTCTATCTTTTTGCAGAGTTCCTGTCCTACCGTTGTAACCACCTCTCCTCCTGCTACAAGCCCTAAGCAGAAAAGATCCGCTTCAGGTATAATTAATACTTTAATTTTATTTTTTTTGGCGTTTTCGGATGCAGTGTCAAACTCGTTCCTCCTTAAATGTGAGCCCTTTTTTGTGTTATTACATAACTACGTTTGCCAAGTTCACCTCTAATAGATAATTCTACACCTACTTAAAAAAAAATTCGGTCTTGACTTGATATTTCTTTTCTCTTCAGAATCTCGCCAGCAGTACATCCTAGCAAGATCAGGTCCTCTACGATTTCTGTAATTTTCGATTTTTGTTAATACATTTTGTTTCAAATAAATTATGTTTACGATTTATGTATTTTGCGCTTTTTATAAGTTTCTCGTTCAGTAATATCCTGTAAACGAGACAAGGCATACCTGTTTTCAGAAGCATGTCCGTGTTTGAGAGTATTGAACTGTACAGACGTATATCATGGGCTAATATGATCAACTTTCTTGGTTGGAAAATAATCACTGGTGCTCGCTTTGCACCTTTAATTTTACTAGGGGTTAGATACGCCCCTCATGAGTGAAATAACCTTGAACGAGCCTGATAATTACCCGTCGAACTAAATACGATGGGTTGATTTTTATCTCTGTCGCCATTAGTAGATGTTTGTATCCAACAAATTACCGACGTCACATAGATTTACGCAAAGCTTTTGGGTAAAGTTCGGCATTTTGTTTATTGGCAATTAGCAGGATGTCACTTTTTGGGAAAACATTTGGGACATAACCTGTTTTTATCCGCAGATTTTTCTGATAATTTTTCGTCTAACCGATACATTATTTCTTCCAACATATTTTAAAATTGTGAACGTCCCTAAATCCCCCAAAATGTTTTGCGTGTTCCAAGCGACGTCATCAAGCAATCTGTTAATCGATATATTTGATTCAACACTACAGAAAGTAGGTCAGCCATCATTTCGACTTTCTGGATCTTTTTTTTTTTTTTTTTTTTTTTTTTTTTTTTATTCGATCTCAATTCTCGGAGGCAATAAAATCATTTCCTAGCTACCGAAATGAACTCAAATTTCAACACGCCGATGGTGGTAGTTTTAGACTGTTAATGAAATTGATGGTATAATAAAGGTCAATCAGTTATCGATTTTCTTTGGAATAATTTGGAAATGCCGTGGGGACGGGCGAATTGAAATCCTACCCTCGTACATCTTGGCGACATAGCGGAGGAATTTTTACATACCAGCTTGGTTAATATTTTTCAAAGCATCAACAATATAACCATCCTGACTTTCCGTGAACGTTCACTTGGAATTAAAAGAAACATTAAGCAAGTAGCGAAAACAGTCAATTTTTCCGAGATAGTTCCAATTTGACAAAATTGGTCAAGATTGCGATGCTTCCTGTCTATTAGATTCATCCTGAACATGCCACTGCTATAAGCTGCATGGATGTCCTCAATACCTAATCAGTGTCGGAAAGGTTGGATGTATCTAATTGTGTCAATATCGAAGTGTAGAAGATGACTAAAATAGCGGGTAAATGTGAGCAAATGTCCGATTAAATTTGACTAATGAGTAAAAGTCACATGTTCAGTTGACCTACTGGTTGAACCCTCCAATGCCGAAGGGTTAAACTGATCACTTTTCTATATCTGATGGTTAGGCAGCTGTAAAACATATAAATGTATACAGTCTATGGGTCATCTTTTTCTCCTAATTTGTTCAGTTGGAAATTATATCTGTTCACTGATAGTATGAGAAATTGTGACGTGAACTTATTATTAATAGGCGTGGTGTTGTACTATCCTCTCTGAGGACCTTCATCTTTCTACTGCACTGAGTGTATATTTTTTCAATTATGTAATTCAAATAACGTTTTTGTCACTCAGCTAACGAGTACGAAGTTTTGTCGAAATTCGAACAGTACCTTGAATGGGTACTTCGTTCAATGTAGTAGATTGATTTATTGGGTAAGTGAGTTGACATGTATTAGTTTCATGTATTAGTTTCAATTATTGTTTTAGCGTATTTGATGCAAAATATACTTTCATATTTGTATTACTGAATTATTAACCGGCAATATCGGTCAGATGACAATGTGCATCATTCCACCCATTGTTCATTGTTCAAACATTCCTTTTGAAAGTTACTAGTCGCCTAGGTGGCAGAGTGATTGTCCCTTCGTCAGACATAAATTGGTAAATTTTCTGACTGGGTTTTCACTCGATCGACCTATGTGGGATGGTTGCCAGTTACCAACGGAAGGTCGTGGGTTTCCCCCGGGCATAGAGTCCGGTTTGCTCCCACAATAAAACTGGCAACGCCGCCATAGAAGTGAAATAATCTTGAGCACAGCGTAAAACACCAAACAACCAATCAATCAATCAATCGTCAGACATAGGCCTTCCGCTTATCGCATTGTACAGTTTCTCTTTGATTCCTTTCGTCCAGTTTCGTCCCATTTCACCGATATAAATGTTAACTTCAAGTGATTAGTTTCAGATACTGAGGGGAGCTAAATTTTTATCCAACGAGATCTAGGTTCTTCTGACTTGGGGAGTGCAAAAATAATCAAAGTAACAATATTCCTTTCTCGGTGCAAAATGAAATGAGCCGTTTACAGAAACCACCCATTTAGACATTTGTAGCTGAATGTTCACCTCTGAAGAGAATCTTTGGCTTTGAGGTCCATCAAAAAAACTATACTACTGATTGAGAGTTATTTGGCCACAACTTACCCTTTTTTGTTTGAAAAAAATGTTACGTTTTCTCGGGTCCTGTCAACAACCATAACTGTATGTGGATTTCTGATATGAAATAGAAGTGTCATTACTTTAGGTTGTAAAACACATAGAATGTTACGTTCTCACGGATCCTGTAAAAAAACATAACTACATATTTTCTGAACCTCTCATGTGACCAAGACTGCATGACCACCGACTCCGCTTGACTTTTGGATTAGCACTTTTCAATAAAATTATGTTTAATATGGATAAAAAATCATAAATCTATTCATGATTAATTTTATGTTATTTAGACAAAGCGTTTTTAAATCAGTGTAATTTGTTGTGCTTTAGAGGTCTGTAAATATGAATTCTATTTGTACATTGTCAAAGTAGTCCAGTTCATAAGCAGATATATCTAACAGGGCTCTTGTCGAGTCGTTAGCCATTTCGCAAGTCTCATTAGCCAAAGTTCCAAACTGTGATACCAGCCTTTTGAAGTGGTGGCCCTAAGGTAATAGACGATATATAGGCAAGCTCTAACATCATCAGAGGGATATGTTTTTAACGTACATGGTGTATATGGGATGAAGAAAAAAATTGCTTAGAGTCCCGAGGTATTGGAACAGTCAGAACCATTTGTGTGTCACTCCGAGCGGTTCGGAATCAGCGGCTGTCTCCATTTTAGGCCTACAAGCTGTGCCATCGAGAACTGTTCCGGCATACATCCGAAAAATGCTCAATGGGATGGAAGTCGAACAACAACGCTCCAGATTGTTAAATTCTCTAAAAGATTTATATTCCATACAAAGTTCACCTCATGACATTCAAACATATTGATTCATTCAAAATAGCACAATGGCGACCCAAGGGTGTTGATATAATGTGACCTTCTTTACGAAGCAATTTCGTAATGATTATTCCCTTGATCTCTTGCAATACATTGGTCAATGATGATACTTGGTACTGAAGGCGTTCATACTTGTATACATCTAGGTTTATAAAAGTAAAATAAACCTGTTTCTTTCAGGGATATTTTAAATAAATAAATCGCCTTAAAACAAACAGCCTCTCTTATTGCAAATGGTAAAGTGGAATGATAGGGTTGACAGAACTCTCAATCTGGCATCAGTTTTAGGGATTATTTTACTATCTTTAGGACAAAATGTGCCTTCATATTTGTTAACAAGTCCATTATCAGATGATATTGTACATACAAAAGCCAGTCTTCGAGATACTTTGATTTAAATGAATACAGACATGAAGTGTTATCGTGAAAAGCCCCTATCTGATGGCTAGAGTTAATTGTACCGTTGATCAGTAAGTGAAGGAAATCCCTTGCAAACACGCTGGACAATCACGTTGTTTTTGCTTAGAGATACTCGTCGATACCAGTAATTTTTTAATATCAGGGCATTAATAAGGTTTACAAAGACGGAAATGGAATAAAACTTGTCATTTACAGACTCGTCTAATAACCTTCAATGACAACTGTATTTTACGTTAGTGTATTAATTACGGATTAATCCGCGAATCGAAAAATAGAGACATCAGTTGGATAGGTCACAATGAAGTGTAGAATTAACCTGCTCTCAATCCGAATCTCAAGGAATAATGGTGCGTTATTGAAAATCTGTTGAAGTGAAGGGATAATGCCAACAAGACCGTGTATCCAATATAGAATGTAAAAAACGTACTACTTTTTAGCCACTAAAACTGATCTCGGTATTTCAATCAGAACTTGAATACTCTCTGTTTAGTTTGAAATTCGCTTTATACTATTTATCTGAATGGCAGAATCAAAACGGCATCAAAACCACAGGACTTCGCAGAGAGAGTGGTGACGTTACCCATGGCCAAGAAAAAACTTGAAAAATAAATCGCTAAAATCTGGGTTTGAAAATAACACACTGGCGTAGAGACAGATGGACATATAGCCGTATTATAGAAATAAAATGAAGCTTCTTTACATGTATATATGTAAGATGATTCACAGGTTGGCAAATATGTGTTTAGTTATCCGCGTTGCTAACCAATTAAGCACCATTGGCCATTATTGATACATTTGAAAATGTAGAACAGACGTATTGATCTGATCTAAGTTATTAGAAAATTGCCTCGTTTGCAGAGTCAATTAACACTAATTCAGTCTGTAGAAATTCTATGGATGTCAGGATGACATAGGTTTTGTCCTTTCTTTATTTCTTGTATTTTGTCATTACAATAACCCCTACAGCCAGCCTATCATTTGATCCAGCCGGTTTAATATTGCTTTTATATATCTAAATAGACTTAAAATGTCAAGCTAAAGTGTAATACCAACCGTGTAGTTTGTTATATGTGTGGACTTGCATCCGATGTTCTCGGAAAATTCTATCAGAAAGGTTCTAAAGTTTGAAGTACCGTAAAAAACAGCTTCATTGGTCTTAGGAAACCTCCGACCTTTGGGGGAACACCTGGAAACACTCCCACAGAGTTTTGTCAACTTTCCTAACTAAAAAAGTATTAAGGAAAAAGTTGTAGGTTAAAAAGTCAGTGAAAAAATAACCAAGCGAGAAATCTACTCGAAAGGGAATAGATTATAACTGTTTGGTTTATTAAAGAACGACTAGCTCTCAAACGTCCGGATGTAATGTTAAAAAAAACTGGTTGGATTTAGCTTTTAAGGATAAAGATGAATATGACGATATCAAGATTAGGATTTGGTCAATAAATTCTGCATATCTAGATCATACCAGTACAAAAAGTTCAACGAAAATTTAAACTATTGACGTTGTGATGAAAATTTTTATTTGCAAAAATGGCTGGCTAGAAGCGAAATTGTTTTATCAAAATAAACCATATTCAAAATTCCAGAAATCACCAAATTTTGGTGCATTCTCGAGATTGACATAACTAGACGCATTACATTACGTCTCGAGAACATAGTCCTAAGTTTGTTTGGACAGTTCATAAGCAGAGAGACCAAGCCAAGTGAAGACTTCATGCTGGCCAGACTGCAAGACCTGTGGCAAAGCACTTCATATATTTTCTATATGTTTACGCCAGCTAGATTCCCACTCAGACCAAATGAAATTGGAAAAAAAAAATCGGATTGGAATTTCACTCGATCGCTCTATGTTGACGAGTTGCCAAGTACTCTTGGAAGGTCGGAGGTTTCCTCCGGAAAAGAGAGCAGGGGCCTCCGTGGCTCAGTAGGTAGAGCGTTGGGCGCTCAATCCGAACAGCCTGCCACTTATGGGTCTCGGGTTCGAATCCCACTTTTTGGACAATTTTCTGACTGGGTTTTCACTCGAACGACCTATGTGGGATGGTTGCCAGAATGTCTTGGGTTTCCTTCAGGCATAAAGCCCGGTTTCCTCCCACAACGCCGCCATATAAGTGAAATAATCTTGAGCGCGGCGTGAAACACCAAATAATCAATCAATCAAAAAAAATTGGAAAATGTTCTGACTGGGTTTTCCGCCATATTAGTGAAATAATCTTGAGCACAACGTAAAACATCACTCAACCAACCAACCAACCGGAAAAGAGCCCGGTTTCTTCCCTCACTAATCATTGCAACGCCACCATCAATCAGTGAATCAATCTATAGATTTAGGAAAAACCAAACATATTGGCCTTCCTGACGTGCTATGGTCTGTGGAGCCTTATGTCCAAATTTAGATATGTGCGGTTGTATGTGTATGTGGTGATCTTTTGGTAGGTTGGTACTTTTGTGGTCATATAACCTTAGCAGTTGAGTGCAACGTTCAGCCCAAATCAAACTGTTAACGACTGTTGAAATATTCACAGTTTAGTTCCAATAACAAAGTACCAAGGGAAAAGTTAGGAGTAAAAAAATAAAGGAAATCTCAGTAAACAATAACCATATATAAATCTACGAGAGATAGATTGTTACTATTTTATTTATTGGAGAAAGGATATAGTAATTCTGAATAATGCACTTAAAATAATGAATAATATTCAAAACACGATTCTGAGGAAGAACATTAAAACATATGTTTTTTTTATGAACAAGAAGGGTTCATCGGTGCCAAATGGGATGCCAATATGAATCAAACTTTGCAATGGGTTGTTTGTAAATGTATTTTGCTTTTAAAGATGGGCATTCGGTGTTCTATTGATTGATTCATTGATTCCTGTTTGACGACCCAATTAAGATACATTACATTGAAAATTATTTCGCTTATGAAAACAAGGCGATAATGACAAGTTTATTGGACAGGGGCAACCATCATTTCGACCTTTTTGTTTAGGTCACAGAGGTCATTGAGGTCAAAGTCTGAAATTTGCTTATGAACGCGATAGCTTAAGAACTGCAAAATGCAGATCTATCATTTTTGGTATATAGAGACACATTAGAGAGACCTTGGTCAAGTTCGATTTTCGGGGATGTCGACCTTTTTTTTTTAGGTCACAGAGGTCATTGAGGTCAAAGTCTGAAATTTCCTTGTGAACGCGATAGCTTAAGAACCGCAAGATGCAGATCTTTCATTTTTGGTATATAGAGACACATTAGAGAGACCTCGGTCAAGTTCGATTTTCGGGGATGTCGACCTATATTTTTAGGTCATAGAGGTCATTGGGGTCAAAGTGTGGACAACTTCATTTACATAAATCAGACCACACTCCCATAATCATTGAACATCATATATATGGTGATTATATCCAATGTATAATGAGCAACTAGTTTCCAAACATTTATGGCGGGGGACCTGCTAGCTACTTGGCTTGTTAACATTTCTTTTTACTTTCAGTTTCACACGTTTCTCTTTGGATTACAATCCATTTTTTATGTTTTCAGGAACCTTCTCTGGATTCCGTGCTCTTAGCTGCCTTGCTAGAAATAATTTCGGTCGATGTTACGTTCTTAGAGCTGGGTAAGTGTTCATTAGCGGCGACGTCGTTTAATAGTGGGTTTTTTTTTTTTTTTTACAAATTTTCATAATCCTTCCATTTCATACACGATATGGAACCTTGAACCAATCCTCGGTACATTTATGCCTGCAGTTTTAAACAAGATTTCCACTAAAATGTAAAACAGTAAACGTATTTGCAGTAAGGCAATCAATCGTCTACAAGGATTCTCGTCAGACTCTGCGATGTCGTCATAGAACCACGCGACAGGTATGAGGGGACAGTGGTGTATCGAGAGTGACACCTCCGGATCACTCTGAAAGATCAACCACTTACACGAAGAGGAGTCTTGTCCACAGCAAGTTCAATTTACGACCCTCCAGGCTTCGTATCTCGTCTCATTCTGCGACCCATTGGGATAGTCATCTTCATCATATTATTATGCTATTATTATACATATACATGGATTAAAAATGCCAGAAGCCATTTTACCCAAAATGTGTTTTTTATATTCTGTCGTCTAAAACAGACACAACTTCAATGGTGCCCTTCTGTTGCATGCCTGACCCCCCCCCCCCCCGCCCCCACCAGCCCCCTGTTCAAGTGTCGGATTTCAGAGGTTACGGATGGGTCTCGAGGACTCTTACGACGAAGAATCAGTTGCCGGGGGAACTTCTCAACAGCTCACCTGACACGCAAGCACTGAACAGAGACGAATCCATCATTAGCCAAACGACAACCGTTCTCGACTGAATGCTGTTGGTTGAGGCTACATATGGCCTTAATCGCTTTGTGTATATGTATAACGAAGAACGCCCTGGCATTACAGTTACACAACACAGAAGTGCACAATGCGTAATCTCGAGAAAGTTTTAACAGGGCTGTGTATTCTGTGTCTTGTCATTACACAAGCAGAAAACTCATCTACAGCGTCAACTCACTTACCGGAACGAGAAGATGTAATTGACAATATGCCAATTGAGGTCTATATAGCATCCGAGAGTGGAAATCGAGAAGTAAGTATTTAGCTATAAGTCCTACAACTTAGTTACATGTTAACAGGGATCTACAGGTACCCTATATGTAGTGAAACTTTATAATACACTGTATAAGTGTTTCGCGTTGGACAATCAAGTATTTGGATGATTGATTGATTGATTGTTTGGTGTTTTACGCCGCGCTCAAGATTATTTCACTTATATGGCGGCGTTGCCAGTTTTATTGTGGGAGGAAACCGGGCTCTATGCCCGGAGGAAACCCACGACCTTCCGTTGGTAACTGGCAACCATCCCACATACAGCTGTAGGTCGTTCGTGTGAAAACCCAATGAGAAAATTTTCCATTTTTTTTTGGGGGGGGGACTGAGTGGGATTCGAACCCGCGACCCATTGGTGGAAGGCTGCTTGGATTGAGTCTCCAACGCTCTACCTACTGAACCATGGAGGCCGCGAAAATGAAATGAAACCAACAAATGAAATTGAAAGCTACAGACCTATTTCTGTTCTAACCTGCATGAGTAAAATCCTAGAAAAAATTGTTGCAGATAAAACTGACTATTTAGATAAGCACAATATAATTTCTCGAAATCAGTTTGATTTTTGAGTCAATCATTCGACTTCCTATGCGGCGCAAAATTTGTATGACACGCTTGTAAAAGCAAAAGAAAGCAACAAGTTTAGTGTCGTAACATTTTAGACCTCTCCAAGGCCTTTAGCACTGTCAACCATAGTATTTTCCTGGGAAAATTGGTACATTACGGCTTTAGAGATGTAACAAATAATTGGTTTAAAAGTTATCTTTCTAATCGGGTGCAGTATGTGTCCTATAGGTTACATAATACAGTTTCATTTCCCATTTGCGGTAATGTTAACGTTTTGATTTGTGGCTACCTACCTTAATCTCGTTAAGACTTTTCCTTGCCATTTTCATATAGATCAACTGTTTAAATGGGGGCCTTTAGTGGACCTTTAAATATGCTTCTTTTTACTGATGATACCAGCTGCCATCACACTTCTATTAATCCCGTCGAAGAAATACACACTGTAAATAATGAGCCACAAAAGATCAATATCTGGCTATCGGCCAATCGATTATCCTTGAATGTACAAAAAATAAAGCGTATGATTATTTTACCAAACTCTAAAAAGAAATTGCCAAAGTTGCCACCTGTTACTATTTTTAGCTTTGAAATCGAAGTAGTGAAACAATCTAAATTTCTCGGCATAGTAATAAATGAAAAATTAAATTGGTTATCTCACGTCAGCTTTAGTAATATTAATATAATATAAAATATTCAGAAATCTCGGTATCTTAAGTCACTTAGGAAAGCACTGAACACCATAACTTTGTTTATTCTATATTACTCTTTAATTTATCCCTTTCTAACGTATGCAAACACTCTCTGGGGCGACACATACCAGACGCGTCTCCAGCCTCTTTTAATCTTACAAAAACGTGCTCATCCAATTATAAATTCTTCTTGCGAGTTAGCCCACACTGCACCAATTTTCCAACGTTTTTAAATACTGCTGTTAACTTCATTAACACTTTATTGCGACCTTCTTTAAAGGTTGTCATAGATTTTTCTTTAGACCTTGGGAAATTCCTCCAAGCTTCGATGTCATAAATTTGTCTTTAGACCTTTTTCCCGGGGTTATGATTCTAATGAATTCAGACCAAAAGAAAAAAGGGATTTGTTGTTAATTGATAAACTAATCCAGTCACACAGAATCAAAATTATCAAATTAATCTATATTTTGTATTAACTCGAAGACATTTATAACTGTTAAGATGGCTGTCCTGTAAAAGCGATTGAAAACATGGAGTCGGGTCCTTCGGCACAACAGCAGGAGGGCCGTCGATTGCCTTTAGTTCAAGAAGGATTTGGAGTAGGGCCGTTGACTTTTCATTTTCTATGATGGCCGCTTTACTATACGACGTTACACACTAATAAGCCCCTTTCGGGTTTGGCGGAAGTCCCACGAGATCACGCGAGACCCGTGTTTAGGGG
The DNA here is from genome assembly GCA_963971465.1 of Lepidochitona cinerea. Taxonomy (NCBI): domain Eukaryota; kingdom Metazoa; phylum Mollusca; class Polyplacophora; order Chitonida; family Tonicellidae; genus Lepidochitona; species Lepidochitona cinerea. Next base: position 2,326,637 of record OZ020560.1, read on the forward strand.
TATAACTTTCACCGATCGACTGTCCGATTAACATTAGTGCTTATGGAGATCGGCTGTAACCCTGTTGTTATGTCTGTGATTCTCAGCTTACAATCTATACTTTTTACAAAAGTCTTTTTCTGAGACATATCAAGATATATACAAAGCCATTAGATACTTCTTTTTGACGGACAAAAAAATAATATTATTTCTAACACAAAAATAACACGTCGTAGTTGTGTTTTCACCGTTTGTTTTTGACAACTTCGAAGCGTATCCACGCGATATAAATGTTTTTATTGACGGTCAACGGACAAAAAAAGAACTGATAGCTTCCGGTGTGCTTCAGAAAAAAAATTGGATTAAAGAAATTATTTAGAAATAAAGAATCAAAGACAAAACCACGAGATAACCGTCGATCACCATAGACGCTAATGTTAAACGAACGGCTAGTCAGTGAAAGTTATACCCCTAAACTCATTTCTCGCGTGATCTCGCGGGGTTTTAGCCAAACTCGAAAGAGGCTTATTAAAGTGGCATGAGCTGCCGAAATTCACACTTTTTTCATAATTTCTGATCGTCGCGACAGTAAGAGGCTTTGAAGGCCATCGGAAAAGTAAATGATTGGCGTTGGAACGAGGAAAATCCATACAGTATGTGCCCTGTACGAACCGAAAACGTGTTCGAAAAGTAGCAAAATTTAAATAACCGGGACGACCATTCATTCATTCTAAGTCAAAGTTAGTTCAAAACAATACTTTATCGTACATTTTTGAGACTAGAAGCACTAAAAAGCTTCTGAATTATACGTCTTGAGAAAAATAGCCGATAATTTCAACATTCTGTGTTTACGTCAAAATATCAACATTTTGGCAGCTCATGCCCCTTTAACGACGAATATTAATTGACGCAAACGTTTGATAACATCGGCGACAAAAGCAACATCAACGATGTCCGGAGGGGATTCAGTTGTCTGTTGTTGAACACTCGACTTGACACACCGTAGGGAAGCACACCGATGCCAGTTTGAGGTGACTCTGGTGATGGACTGATCGACGTCCAAGGCAAAAAAACTTCTATGAAATGTAAGCTTAAATTGATGGTCCGAATTGTGGTTCAAATACTCGAAGTTGTAGTCTGTATCTTCAGGGTGTACGAAAACTCCCAATGACTCAAGTTCGTCGAATTTCTGTTGGAGCTGAACAAGATTATCTCCACTGTAAAGTGGTAGTCTTCCTTTTCGCTGTGGCGGTTGAACAGGGCCCATGTTAACAACTGATTTAACCCGAAGCACCACTGTAACCTTTACAAATGGGAACTAAGACATCGTCAAACTCAGTAAGGAGGCTTGTAATTTACTTTTTACCTCGTTGGAAAGCATGTCATCATGATCTAGAGAGACTTGGGTAGACTGATGGCTGGCTTAATACCGATTTTACTAGTATTTTTAAAAGCCCACTTGCCGCCGTAGCCTTTTTAAATTTGCTAAGAAAACCAATTTACATGAGCTTAGTACGACTAATACCACTAAACTTAAACATAGGACACATAAAACATGTCTAGTTAGCTTTAGAATGTAGAAATGGGGTGAAAAACAAACGAAGAATCGAAGCCTGATTACAACAACAACGATCAGTGTCGGTCAACTTTCGTGTTGGATTACCCTCATTTCAGGCCTTTTTATCTGTGGTTTACACTCAAACAATTATCAGCAGGCTTTTCCAGTCGCTGTTAACCGATGGTCAGTCTGTATTTCTCAGATAAATAGGCCTACGTAAAATTACACTGTGCCGTTAGTTCACTCACTCGACTGAAACATAAAATCGCCAATAGGGGGCAGTTTGGTTTGTTTACGTTACGGACACCTAGCAATTCAAATTAAAAATACAAAGCGACGTCTCAACTTTAAATTTTGGTAAAAATAGAAAGTTCCTAACTTATATTGTCTGGGAAAAATACAGAAAACGGACTTTCTTTTTTAATGTAAACAATATTCCTGATTTTCGCGGCAAGTGTGCCTTTAAGAATTAGGAAAAGCAAAATCCGAAAATTATCAAGCCATTTTGCTTGCAGAACAGCTTCAGAACGCTTCTCAGGCAATCTAGAACCCTTGAGCTTCCGGGGCCTAAGCGGCCCCTGCACCCTCGCCTATTGGCTCGGGATAGTCACCAGGGTATGTGTAGGTAGAACGGGGGAGGGGGGGGGGGGGTTACAGGCCTCTTTCGAATCTGTTGTTTCTGTAATCAGAGGGCCTGGAACCATTGCCCATTAACAATTCGGGCAGGGTCTAACAAAGTGAAATTCGTGCAAATTAATTTGATTTACCCGTGACTATGTTTTCGATTGCACTCTCAGCACCGCCCCCCCCCCCCCCCCCCCGTCCCCCCTTCCCAATCCTCAAACCACCTCCAGACACATTTGAGAATACTGACTCGATCTGTTAGAACTTGCGCCCCCCCCCCCCCCCCTTTCACAAAATCCTGTATCCGCCCCTGAATACCCCGGGGATGTACACAACAGGTAATTCAATCAGAAGACACTATCAGTGAAGACGAGATTTAATAATATACTCGAAGCTACAACATTCAAAACAAGCACAGCGCGGCCAAAGCCAGGACGGGATATTCCCTAACGACGCTGCGCATGCCTGGTCTTCCCGTCCCTGAATTCCCTGACGTCATAACGTTAACAATAACAAATACTGGGGGCTGTTTCTCAACACCGTCGAAACTTAGCGCTTGGAACCCGTCTTACAAAGCTGGCGGAAATTTGCCAATAGGCTTACAGCATGGACCGGTTGCGTACAAGGCGCAAGTTACTATAGTTTTAATGCTGATTTACGTCCGACGTAACTTACGCCAGCTTTCTAAGACAGGGCCATGGGAGCTGTTTCTAGACACCGACGTAACTTTACGCCTGTTCGTAACGACATGGCAACATATACCTTCAACATTACGTTACGACCAGGCGCAAAGTTACGACGGGCGTAAGTGTGTTGAGAAACAGCCCCCAGGGTCGTAACGTATTGTTGACGGTATTTGTTGCCATGACAAGCCTTGCATTGGACTTCCGTCGGGCGTAAGTGTGTTGCGAAACAGCCCGCCTGGCGTTAAACAATGTGAGTTTATGAATGATTAATTTATCAGTTTACCACTTTGTTACTCAGACATTTGTTGTGTTTCAGATGATAGAACAGCAACAGATGATCCACTCAGTTTTGTCTTCCAAGAATATACAATTCAGGGAAATAGATTTGTCACATCAACCGGGCGCAGAAGCTGAAATGCGAGCAAGGTGTGGTTTAATTTTGTAATTTTTATTAATTTACAACCTACCAATTTGCAGTCAAATTTTAAATTAGAAGCTCTCCTCGTCATCCACAATAGGCCTAATCGTCCTCTATCTTTCTTGTAACAAATGCTTGAAACTCTCTTTAAACGTGGGTTCCATACTAATGAGAAAAACTTAAGGCATCACCACGTAGTTAGTTGTGAATAACAGGGGCTTTCAACACCTACAGTATATACCGGTGTCTTCGTCAAGTGTAACTAAATTTAATATGACCGAATAAAACCTGTATTGCCTTTATCTTTCTTTCCAATCTCATCCATGTCAGCACTTTTCTCAATCGTGATGACGAGCCTATATTTGTGTACCCAAGTACTGACAAGTGCTATGCTATGCATAGATAGTCGCGTCATCACAAATGCACTTTTCTCCTACATAATTCCGCTGCCCGTTTGTGCTTCTGTTACCAATTCCCCGATATTACACCTCTGTGAGAGAGGTCATAAGGTCAATTGTATTACTGACGTGAAAAGTCTTAATTAGTCTGTAAGTTCTTAGGTCTACACACTATACTACATAATTGGTTGTTTTGGTTGCATATATCATACCTGATAAACTAATGCATTCTTAATAAATATATGACAATTCGGCTTATATATGTTTGCATACATCTGCCATTCCTACAACATTATCTCTTAATAATGCGTTTTATTTTTCAGAATTTTCAAGGATTTTCAGAAGCAATTCAGGCTGATACACTATTGGAGTTTTTACATTTACAGTGACTTTGGGATCTCTATATTGGTAATATAATTGGTAAGAAAACCAGTCAAACGGTTAGAGTGACTTTGAACTCAATATTAGAAATATAATTGATAAGGAAAACAACCAAACTGTTATAATGACTTTGTTAGCTCAATATTGGTAATATTAGTCCCTTTCGGCTTAAAATATGTTTTCATAGCGTTTTTCGAATTATCGGTTAAAAAGCATATACTACATTATCGGTGAAAAATTGATTATCGGTTAGAAAAGTGTTTACTACATTATCGGTTAAAAGTTACTACATTATCGGTTGAAAAAGTTATTAGGTTATCGGGCGTTTTTACTACATTATCGGTTGGTGATACACTGTCGGTCAAAATGTGATGCAATATGAGTTGGGCACTACATTATCAGGGATTGTTACATTATCGGTTGGGTACTACATTATCAGGGATTGTTACATTATCGGTTGAGTACTACATTATCGGGGATTGTTACATTATCGGTTGGAACTACATTATCAGGGATTGTTACATTATCGGTTGGGTACTACATTATCGGGGATTGTTACATTATCGGTTGGTACTACATTATCAGGGAGTGTTACATTATCGGTTGGGTACTACATTATCAGGGATTGTTACATTATCGGTTGGGTACTACATTATCGGGGATTGTTACATTATCGGTTGGGTACTACATTATCAGGGATTGTTACATTATCGGTTGGGTACTACATTATCAGGGATTGTTACATTATCGGTTGGGTACTACATTATCAGGGATTGTTACATTATCGGTTGGGTACTACATTATCGGGGATTGTTATATTATTGGTTGGGTACTACATTATCAGGGATTGTTACATTATCGGTTGGTACTACATTATCAGGGATTGTTACATTGTCGGTTGAGTACTACATTATCGGGGATTGTTACATTATCGGTTGGGTACTACATTATCAGGGATTGTTACATTATCGGTTGGGTACTACATTATCAGGGATTGTTACATTATCGGTTGGGTACTACATTATCAGGGATTGTTACATTATCAGTTGGTACTACATTATCAGGGATTGTTACATTATCGGTTGGGTACTACATTATCAGGGATTGTTACATTATCGGTTGAGTACTACATTATCGGGGATTGTTACATTATCGGTTGGGTACTACATTATCAGGGATTGTTACATTATCGGTTGGGTACTACATTATCAGGGATTGTTACATTATCGGTTGAGTACTACATTATCAGGGATTGTTACATTATCGGTTGGGTACTACATTATCAGGGATTGTTACATTATCGGTTGGTACTACATTATCAGGGATTGTTACATTATCGGTTGGGTACTACATTATCAGGGATTGTTACATTATCGGTTGGTACTACATTATCAGGGATTGTTATATTATCGGTTGGGTACTACATTATCAGGGATTGTTACATTATCGGTTGAGTACTACATTATCGGGGATGGTTACATTTTCGGTTGGTACTACATTATCAGGGATTGTTACATTATCAGTTGGTACTACATTATCAGGGATTGTTACATTATCGGTTGGGTACTACATTATCAGGGATTGTTACATTATCGGTTGGGTACTACATTATCGGGGATGGTTACATTATCGGTTGGGTACTACATTATCAGGGATTGTTACATTATCGGTTGGGTACTACATTATCAGGGATTGTTACATTATCAGTTGGTACTACATTATCAGGGATTGTTACATTATCGGTCGGGTACTACATTATCAGGGATTGTTACATTATCGGTTGGGTACTACATTATCAGGGATTGTTACATTATCAGTTGGTACTACATTATCAGGGATTGTTACATTATCGGTTGGTACTACATTATCAGGGATTGTTACATTATCGGTTGGGTGCTACATTATCAGGGATTGTTACATTATCGGTTGGGTACTACATTATCAGGGATTGTTACATTATCGGTTGGGTACTACATTATCGGGGATTGTTATATTATCGGTTGGGTACTACATTATCAGGGATTGTTATATTATTGGTTGGGTACTACATTATCGGGGGTTGTTACATTATCGGTTGGTACTACATTATCAGGGATTGTTACATTATCGGTTGGGTACTACATTATCAGGGATTGTTACATTATCGGTTGGGTGATACATTATCGGTGATTGTTACATTATCGGTTGGTACTACATTATCAGGGATTGTTACATTATCGGTTGGGTGATACATTATCGGGGATTGTTACATTATCGGTTGGGTACTACATTATCGGGGATTGTTACATTATCAGTTGGTACTACATTATCAGGGATTGTTACATTATCGGTTGGGTACTACATTATCAGGGATTGTTACATTATCGGTTGGGTACTACATTATCAGGGATTGTTACATTATCAGTTGGTACTACATTATCAGGGATTGTTACATTATCGGTTGGGTACTACATTATCGGGGATTGTTACATTATCGGTTGGGTACTACATTATCAGGGATTGTTACATTATCGGTTGGGTACTACATTATCAGGGATTGTTACATTATCGGTTGGGTACTACATTATCGGGGATTGTTATATTATCGGTTGGGTACTACATTATCAGGGATTGTTACATTATCGGTTGAGTACTACATTATCGGGGATTGTTACATTATCGGTTGGGTACTACATTATCAGGGATTGTTACATTATCGGTTGGGTACTACATTATCAGGGATTGTTATATTATCGGTTGGGTACTACATTATCGGGGATTGTTACATTATGGGTTGGGTACTACATTATCAGGGATTGTTACATTATCGGTTGGGTACTACATTATCAGGGATTGTTACATTATCGGTTGAGTACTACATTATCAGGGATTGTTACATTATCGGTTGGGTACTACATTATCAGGGATTGTTACATTATCGGTTGGGTACTACATTATCAGGGATTGTTACATTATCGGTTGGGTACTACATTATCAGGGATTGTTACATTATCGGTTGGGTACTACATTATCGGGGATTGTTACATTATCGGTTGGTACTACATTATCAGGGATTGTTACATTATCGGTTGGGTACTACATTATCAGGGATTGTTACATTATCGGTTGGGTACTACATTATCAGGGATTGTTACATTATCGGTTGGGTACTACATTATCAGGGATTGTTATATTATCGGTTGGGTACTACATTATCGGGGATTGTTACATTATCGTTTGGTACTACATTATCAGGGATTGTTACATTATCGGTTGGGTACTACATTATCAGGGATTGTTACATTATCGGTTGGGTACTACATTATCAGGGATTGTTACATTATCGGTTGGGTACTACATTATCAGGGAGTGTTACATTATCGGTTGGTACTACATTATCAGGGATTGTTACATTATCGGTTGGGTACTACATTATCAGGGATTGTTACATTATCGGTTGGGTACTACATTATCAGGGATTGTTACATTATCAGTTGGTACTACATTATCAGGGATTGTTACATTATCGGTCGGGTACTACATTATCAGGGATTGTTACATTATCGGTTGGGTACTACATTATCAGGGATTGTTACATTATCGGTTGGGTACTACATTATCAGGGATTGTTACATTATCGGTTGGGTACTACATTATCAGGGATTGTTACATTATCGGTTGGGTACTACATTATCAGGGATTGTTACATTATCGGTCGGGTACTACATTATCAGGGATTGTTACATTATCGGTTGGGTACTACATTATCAGGGATTGTTACATTATCGGTTGGGTACTACATTATCAGGGATTGTTACATTATCAGTTGGTACTACATTATCAGGGATTGTTACATTATCGGTTGGGTACTACATTATCAGGGATTGTTACATTATCGGTTGGGTACTACATTATCGGGGATTGTTATATTATCGGTTGGGTACTACATTATCAGGGATTGTTACATTATCGGTTGAGTACTACATTATCAGGGATTGTTACATTATCGGTTGGTACTACATTATCAGGGATTGTTACATTATCAGTTGGTACTATATTATCAGGGATTGTTACATTATCGGTTGGGTACTACATTATCAGGGATTGTTACATTATCGGTTGGGTACTACATTATCAGGGATTGTTACATTATCAGTTGGTACTACATTGTCAGGGATTGTTACATTATCGGTTGGGTACTACATTATCAGGGATTGTTACATTATCAGTTGGTACTACATTATCAGGGATTGTTACATTATCGGTCGGGTACTACATTATCAGGGATTGTTACATTATCGGTTGGGTACTACATTATCAGGGATTGTTACATTATCGGTTGGGTACTACATTATCAGAGATTGTTACATTATTGGTTGGGTACTACATTATCGAGGATTGTTATATTATCGGTTGGGTACTACATTATCAGGGATTGTTACATTATCGGTTGAGTACAACATTATCGGGGATTGTTACATTATCGGTTGGGTACTACATTATCGGGGATTGTTACATTATCAGTTGGTACTACATTATCAGGGATTGTTACATTATCAGTTGGTACTACATTATCGGGGATTGTTACATTATCGGTTGGGTACTACATTATCAGGGATTGTTACATTATCGGTTGGGTACTACATTATCAGGGATTGTTACATTATCGGTTGGGTACTACATTATCGGGGATTGTTATATTATCGGTTGGGTACTACATTATCAGGGATTGTTACATTATCGGTTGAGTACTACATTATCGGGGATTGTTACATTATCGGTTGGGTACTACATTATCGGGGATTGTTACATTATCGGTTGGGTACTACATTATCAGGGATTGTTACATTATCGGTTGGGTACTACATTATCAGGGATTGTTACATTATCGGTTGGGTACTACATTATCAGGGATTGTTACATTATCGGTTGGGTACTACATTATCGGGGATTGTTACATTATCAGTTGGTACTACATTATCAGGGATTGTTACATTATCGGTTGGGTACTACATTATCAGGGATTGTTACATTATCGGTTGGGTACTACATTATCAGGGATTGTTACATTATCGGTTGGGTACTACATTATCAGGGATTGTTATATTATCAGTTGGTACTACATTATCAGGGATTGTTACATTATCGGTTGGGTACTACATTATCAGGGATTGTTACATTATCGGTTGGGTACTACATTATCAGGGATTGTTACATTATCGGTTGGGTACTACATTATCAGGGATTGTTACATTATCGGTTGGGTACTACATTATCAGGGATTGTTACATTATCGGTTGGGTACTACATTATCAGGGATTGTTACATTATCGGTCGGGTACTACATTATCGGGGATTGTTACATTATCGGTCGGGTACTACATTATCAGGGATTGTTACATTATCGGTCGGGTACTACATTATCGGGGATGGTTACATTATCAGTTGGTACTACATTATCAGGGATTGTTACATTATCGGTTGGGTACTACATTATCAGGGATTGTTACATTATCGGTTGGAACTACATTATCAGGGATTGTTACATTATCGGTTGGGTACTACATTATCGGGGATGGTTACATTTTCGGTTGGGTACTACATTATCAGGGATTGTTACATTATCGACTGGGTACTACATTATCGGGGATTGTTATATTATCGGTTGAAACAGCCTTCCGATAAATTTGAGACGACAAATTCAAAACAAGAAAATCTGAGTGTAATCAAACATTCTGGGGTTTCTGGTCAATGTTGACGTTCAGTCTGGATACATGTCTGTCTTCACACCACCATTTTACATAGTTTTAAGTGGTATGAGCTGCCAAAATTCACACTTTTTTCTTAATTTCAGATCTTCACAACAGTAAGAGGCTTTGAAGGCCATCGAAAAACTAAATGATTGGCGTTGGAATGAGAAAAATCCATACCGCATGTGGCCAATACAAACCGGAATAGTGTTCGAAAAGTAAACAAAATTCAAATGACCATTCATTAATTCTAAGCCAAAGTTAGTTCAAAACAATACTTTATCGTACATTTTCGAAACTAGAAGCACTGAGAAGCTTCTGAATTTTACATGTACGTCTTTAAAAAAATAGCCAATAATTTCAACATTCTGTTTCAACGTCAAAATATCAACGTTTTGGCAGCTCATGCCACTTTAAAGATAACTGGACAATGTCCCAATTTAATTTGACAAATCTCAGAAAGGCTACGACGGCTAGTTGGCCTTTAAAGACAAATATAAAAATCTCCCACCAATCGAGTGACAGGTAAATCAAGCTCTCCCACCAATCAAGTGAAAGGTAAATCAAGCTCTCCCGCCAATCATGTGAAAGGTAAATCAAGCTCTCCCACCAATCAAGTGATAAGTAAATCAAGCTCTCCCACCAATCAAGTGAAAGGTAAATCAAGCTCTCCCGCCAATCATGTGAAAGGTAAATCAAGCTCTCCCGCCAATCATGTGAAAGGTAAATCAAGCTCTCCCGCCAATCATGTGAAAGGTAAATCAAGCTCTCCCGCCAATCAAGTGAAAGGTAAATCAAGCTCTCCCGCCAATCATGTGAAAGGTAAATCAAGCTCTCCCGCCATTCATGTGAAAGGTAAATCGAGCTCTCCCGCCAATCATGTGAAAGGTAAATCAAGCTCTCCCGCCAATCATGTGAAAGGTAAATCAAGCTCTCCCGCCAATCAAGTGAAAGGTAAATCAAGCTCTCCCGCCAATCATGTGAAAGGTAAATCAAGCTCTCCCGCCATTCATGTGAAAGGTAAATCGAGCTCTCCCGCCAATCATGTGAAAGGTAAATCAAGCTCTCCCGCCAATCATGTGAAAGGTAAATCAAGCTCTCCCGCCAATCATGTGAAAGGTAAATCAAGCTCTACCGCCAATCATGTGAAAGGTAAATCAAGCTCTCCCGCCAATCATGTGAAAGGTAAATCAAGCTCTCCCGCCAATCATGTGAAAGGTAAATCAAGCTCTACCGCCAATCATGTGAAAGGTAAATCAAGCTCTCCCACCAATCATGTGAAAGGTAAATCAAGCTCTCCCGCCAATCATGTGAAAGGTAAATCAAGCTCTCCCGCCAATCATGTGAAAGGTAAATCAAGCTCTCCCACCAATCAAGTAAAAGGTAAATCGAGCTCTCCCGCCAATCATGTGAAAGGTAAATCAAGCTCTCCCGCCAATCATGTGAAAGGTAAATCAAGCTCTCCCGCCAATCATGTGAAAGGTAAATCAAGCTCTACCGCCAATCATGTGAAAGGTAAATCAAGCTCTCCCGCCAATCATGTGAAAGGTAAATCAAGCTCTCCCGCCAATCATGTGAAAGGTAAATCAAGCTCTACCGCCAATCATGTGAAAGGTAAATCAAGCTCTCCCACCAATCATGTGAAAGGTAAATCAAGCTCTCCCGCCAATCATGTGAAAGGTAAATCAAGCTCTCCCGCCAATCATGTGAAAGGTAAATCAAGCTCTCCCACCAATCAAGTGAAAGGTAAATCGAGCTCTCCCGCCAATCATGTGAAAGGTAAATCAAGCTCTCCCGCCAATCATGTGATAGGTAAATCAAGCTCTCCCGCTAATCGAGTGATAGGTAAATCAAGCTCTCCCGTCAATCATGTGAAAGGTAAATCAAGCTCTCCCGCCAATCATGTGAAAGGTAAATCAAGCTCTCCCGCCAATCATGTGAAAGGTAAATCAAGCTCTCCCACCAATCAAGTGAAAGGTAAATCGAGCTCTCCCGCCAATCATGTGAAAGGTAAATCAAGCTCTCCCGCTAATCGAGTGATAGGTAAATCAAGCTCTCCCACCAATCAAGTGAAAGGTAAATCAAGCTCTCCCGCCAATCATGTGAAAGGTAAATCAAGCTCTCCCGCTAATCATGTGAAAGGTAAATCAAGCTCTCCCGCTAATCATGTGATAGGTAAATCAAGCTCTCCCGCCAATCATGTGAAAGGTAAATCAAGCTCTCCCGCTAATCGAGTGATAGGTAAATCAAGGTCTCCGTAGTGAACCTGTCAGGATGGTTGATTGCTGCATGTTTAGCACAGTTGGCAGTGAAATGCACTATAGACTACCTCTTGAACACATTAGTAAATTTTTCCTTATTGTCCATTTGTTTTTACTTCAGGAATTAAAGAAAAGGACATTTCACTTGAAACAAATTATTAATCGCTTCTAAACTCGCGACTACTTTGAATGAGATTAACAAATGAGATGGTCGGTACGAGATAAAGAATACATCTATTGTTCTTTCTCTTCACCGTTATTACCAGATCCAGTCTCATTATCCAGTTTGAAATATCAACACTGTTCTGACGGAGGACGAGCTCTCAAAATAGAACCAAGGGCAATAACTTCATCATTACCTAGAACCAAGGGCAATAACTGCATCATTACCTAGAACCAAGGGCAATAACTGCATCATTACCTTACCAGATACATTCCCAGTTTGTACATACATGTATCAGTAGTTAGTATCACAGTAAATATAAAAACTATTCCTTTTTGTGACAATGCTATTCAATGGCTTGAATTTTTCAGCCTTAATTTTTTTTGAGATTTCAAAGTTGCTAAATAAAAGTATTTTATGACTTCACGAATAATTTCTTTAATAAAAAAAGGTTTTTGTTACAACCCTGCAAAGAATACCTTCTTGTTCTCATTTTGTTGAAGGGTATAACTTTCTGAGTATTATCATTTCCCCTTGTATTACGCTATTTCCTACTAACCTAATGACTCCATAATGACATCAAATGTTATATCTTTGAATCTTTTTTTATTTTTCTTACGTTCAGTTCTATTGTTGTGGGGGTTTTGTGACTAAACTTATTGGGAACAAACATTTGATCCGTTTTCTGACGTTCAGTTTTATTGTTGTGGGGGTTTTGTGACTAACCTTATTGAGAACAAACATTTGATCCGTTTTCTGGCGTTCAGTTTTATTGTTGTGGGGGTTTTGTGACTAACCTTATTGGGAAAAAACATTTGATCCGTTTTCTCACGTTCAGTTTTATTGTTGTGGGGGTTTTATGACTAATCTTGTTGGGAACAAACATTTGATCCGTTTTCTGGCGTTCAGTTTTATTGTTGTGGGCGTTTCGTGACTAACCTTATTGGGAAAAAACCTTTGATCCGTTTTCTGGCGTTCAGTTTTATTGTTGTGGGGGTTTTGTGACTAACCTTATTGGGAACAAACATTTGATCCGTTTTCTGGCGTTAAGTTTTATTGTTGTGGGGGATTTGTGACTAACCTTGTTGGGAACAAAGCTTTGATCCGTTTTCTGGCGTTCAGTTTTATTGTTGTGGGGGTATTGTGACTAACCTTATTGGGAAACAAACATTTGATCCGTTTTCTGGCGTTCAGTTTTATTGTTGTGGGGGATTTGTGACTAACCTTGTTGGGAACAAAGCTTTGATCCGTTTTCTGGCGTTCAGTTTTATTGTTGTGGGGGTATTGTGACTAACCTTATTGGGAAACAAACATTTGATCCGTTTTCTGGCGTTCAGTTTTATTGTTGTGGGAGTTTTGTGACTAACCTTATTGGGAACAAACATTTGATCCGTTTTCTGGCGTTCAGTTTTATTGTTGTGGGGGTTTTGTGACTAACATTATTGGGAAAAAACATTTGATCCGTTTTCTCACGTTCAGTTTTATTGTTGTGGGGGTTTTATGACTAATCTTGTTGGGAACAAACATTTGATCCGTTTTCTGGCGTTAAGTTTTATTGTTGTGGGGGATTTGTGACTAACCTTGTTGGGAAAAAACATTTGATCCGTTTTCTGGCGTTCAGTTTTATTGTTGTGGGGGTTTTGTGACTAACCTTATTGGGAACAAACATTTGATCCGTTTTCTGGCGTTAAGTTTTATTGTTGTGGGGAATTTGTGACTAACCTTGTTGGGAACAAAGCTTTGATCCGTTTTCTGGCGTTCAGTTTTATTGTTGTGGGGGTTTTGTGACTAACCTTATTGGGAAACAAACATTTGATCCGTTTTCTGGCGTTCAGTTTTATTGTTGTGGGGGATTTGTGACTAACCTTGTTGGGAACAAAGCTTTGATCCGTTTTCTGGCGTTCAGTTTTATTGTTGTGGGGGTATTGTGACTAACCTTATTGGGAAACAAACATTTGATCCGTTTTCTGGCGTTCAGTTTTATTGTTGTGGGAGTTTTGTGACTAACCTTATTGGGAACAAACATTTGATCCGTTTTCTTACGTTCAGTTTTATTGTTGTGGGAGTTTTGTGACTTACCTTGTTGGGAACAAACATTTGACCCGTTTTCTTACGTTCAGTTTTATTGTTGTGGGGGTTTTGTGACTAACCTTGTTGAGAACAAACATTTGATCCGTTTTCTTACGTTCAGTTTTATTGTTGTGGGGGTTTTGTGATTAACCTTATTGGGAACAAACATTTGATCCGTTTTCTTACATTCAGTTTTATTGTTGCTGGGGTTTTGTGACTAACCTTATTGGGAACAAACATTTGATCCGTTTTCTGGCGTTCAGTTTTATTGTTGTGGGGGTTTTGTGACTAACCTTGTTGGGAACAAACATTTGATCCGTTTTCTGGCGTTCAGTTTTATTGTTGTGGGGGGTTTTGTGACTAACCTTGTTGGGAACAAACATTTGATCCGTTTTCTTACGTTCAGTTTTATTGTTGTGGGGGTTTTGTGACTAACCTTGTTGGGAACAAACATTTGATCCGTTTTCTGACGTTCAGTTTTATTGTTGTGGGGGTTTTGTGACTAACCTTGTTGGGAACAAACATTGGATCCGTTTTCTTACGTTCAGTTTTATTGTTGTTGGGGGTTTGTGACTAACCTTATTGGGAACAAGATTTGAACCATTTTCTTACGTTCAGTTTTATTGTTGTGGGGGTTTTGTGACTAACCTTGTTGGGAACAAACATTTGATCCGTTTTCTTACGTTCAGTTTTATTGTTGTGGGGGTTTTGTGACTAACCTTGTTGGGAACAAACATTTGATCCGTTTTCTTACGTTCATTTTTATTGTTGTTGGGGGTTTGTGACTAACCTTATTGGGAACAAGATTTGAACCATTTTCTTACGTTCAGTTTTATTGTTGTGGGGGTTTTGTGACTAACCTTGTTGGGAACAAACATTTGATCCGTTTTCAACGCAAATTATTAATGAAGAAGTAACTCTATGTACAAATTTTGATTTATATTGAAAAAAAACAGTAACGTATTCTAGCGGTATTTACTTTTCCGAATTTATTCGGTCAATGGGAAATGATGTTATACCTTATATATTTGCTTCAGTTGAATAAAATCTATTTCAACCTTATGTTTACCATTTTTATCCCCTCGCGACGAAAGTCGGGGAGGGATATAGCGATGCGTTTGTACGTACGTACGTACGTATGTTCACCTTTTGTCATCACTCTAGCGACTTCATTTTTGAACGGATTCTGACCAAACTTCATATATGAGTCCAGCATAGGAATAACTCGAACAAGTTCGTTTTTCAGGGTGCCAAGGTCAAGGTCAAGGTCACAGTTACTATTTATAGAAAATATTTGTCAGCGCTCTAGCGACTTCATTTTTGAACGGATTCTGACCAAACTTCATATATGAGTCCAGCATAGGAATACCTCGAACAAGTTCGTTTTTCAGGGTGTCAAGGTCAAGGTCACCGTTACTATTTATAGAAAATCTTTGTCAGCGCTCTAGCGACTTCATTTTTGAACGGATTCTGACCAAACTTCATATATGAGTCCAGCATAGGAATACCTCGAACAAGTTCATGTTTCAGGGTGCCAAGGTCAAGGTCACCGTTACTATTAATAGAAAATTGTACGTACGTATGTTCACCTTTTGTCAGCGCTCTAGCGACTTCATTTTTTAATGGATCCTGACCAAACTTCATATATGAGTCCAGCATAGGAATACCCCAAACGAGTTCGTGTTTCAGGGTGCCAAGGTCAAGTTCACCATTACTATTTATAGAAAATCTTTGTCATCACTCTTGCGACTTCATTTCTGAATGGATCCTGACCACACTTCATATATGAGTTCAGCATAGGAATACCTGGAACAAGTTCATGTTTCAGGGTGCCAAGGTCAAGGTCAGCGTTACTATTTATAGAAAATCTTTGTCAGCGCTCTTGCAACTTCATTTCTGAACGGATCCTGACCAAACTTCCTATATGAGTAGTATAACTGAACGAATGCAAGTGAGTGCATTTTTATCTATATAAAGTAATAAATAACACTTGTATAAGCGTTTAATTGACAGTGATTAATAGGTTATGATGACAGTGATTGATAGGTCATGATAACCGTTAGGTCAGTTAGGTATATGAGGGTCACGTTCCATGTAGGATGTTAAATGAAAATAGATAAAGCCAGCAAACATCGTGAGAAAACCAAGGATTTATTTACACATAGTTCAAGGGTCAATGTTTTTAAGTTATGGGAAAAGTTGATAGCTTCAGAGTCACGTGGGGGGTGATTTAGGCTTTATAAACCCAGAGGAAAAAGGAGTCTTCATTCAGTCAGCAGACGTATCCTATAGCTCAACAGTCACTAGCGATCTCTCTCTTCTCGACACCATGAAGTTCCCAATTCTCGCCGATATTGTAGCCTATGCCTTCTTAGAGGGTCAAGCATTATTCGTAGAATTATGTAGAGGCCAAGAAGAGAAAAAAGTCACTCTGCCGCAAAGAGCCTGGGAGAAGCTGGTGTTTTACATATCGACCATAGATGAACTTATCCACCTGGGTAAGAAAACACCTGAAGCCATCCACTTGGGCGATGAAGTTTATCTAACCTATGGCGAGTTTAAAGGCCTCTGGTTTGTCCATGTTAGGAGATGGGAGAAAGGCGTCAACAACAAACCCTTTCCCACTAAAAACGGAGTAGCGCTCAGCAAAGAAGGTTGGGGGAAGTTTAAGAATGTCGTCCTAGACATCAACACCCTTCTGAGAGAGTATATGGAAAGTGACCATATTTTCACTGAAACACCATTCCCTCCTCTGATGCAGAAAGATTATGTTCCGGTAGTGGAGTCGAAATCTGAAAACAAAAATAAGAGAAGAAGAGTGTTGAACAGTGAAACAATAATAGCATCTTGTAAAAGATCAACATTTTTAAAAGAGACAGTACAAGATATGTACGTGAAACATTTATTGGCAGAGGTGAGGAATTCCCGTCGAAAAGGAGTGGATGTATTGGCCGAATTCGACAGAGAGTTCCGTAAAGCCGTCGAATCTTTAGACGACGACCGAGTGGTAGACGAAGTGAAGACAATATGTGCTACGAATCACCAGGTGTATGTGCATCCAGTGTACCTGCTACAATATGAGGACAGTTCCTGGAGAGAATGCTACCTCAAGACAAGTGATTTCATAGACAATGTAAAAACACACGTGTACAAAACATTATTGGCTGATGAAGGACTGTTAGATGACAGTCAGCTGATAATTGACGAGTAACTGTCTTTCTTATGTTGTTTTTACTACGTCTTATTGTATTAGAAATAGATAATAAAAAAAATTACCATTAATATTCTGTTGTTTTCTTGATTTGTACTTATAATGAACGGTATACGACAACGTCTATTTAAACCTCGTCCGACCTTCGCCATGAACACTTCACACGATGATGTTTTGGAAAAGCTGTATTATACCGATTCCTCTACAGGCGGTTACGGCGGAATCCGGGGGCTGGAGAGAGCTGCTAAAAAAGCCGGGTACCGTATACATGTAAAAGAAATAAAAGAATGGTTAAAGAAACAAGACGCCTATACATTACACAAACCCACGAGGAAAAACTTTGCAAGAAACAGAGTTGAAGTCTCGGGTATTGATGAACAATGGCAAGCCGATCTCGTAGACATGAGTCACTTAAAGAAACGCAATAAAGGCTATAGATATATCCTAACGTGTATAGACGTGTTTTCAAAATATGCATGGGCTGTGCCGGTGAAGGACAAAACTGGTGTAACTATGGTCAAAGCTTTCCAACAAATATTAAAAAAAGGTAGACAACCGACTTATCTTCAAACTGACCAAGGTACGGAGTTCTTTAATCGCCATTTTCAAAAGTTTTTAAAAAATAAGGAAATATATCATTTTCACACACACAATGAAACAAAAGCTAGCGTAGTCGAACGTTTCAACAGAACCATAAAAACAAAAATGTTTAGGTATTTCACGACTAAAAACTCTTACCGTTTTTTGAAGGCGTTGCCTAAATTAATAGAGGGTTATAACAATTCTTTCCATAGAAGTATTGGAATGCCTCCGGTCGAGGTCGCTCAACTGAATGAATCTGAGGTCAGACAGCGTCTTTATCCACGTCTAAAAAGAGATAAGTTACTATTTAAGTTCAAAATAGGGGATAAAGTTCGTATCAGTAAAACCAAAATGATATTTGACAAAGGCTATCTACCGTCTTGGACAGATGAAATTTTTGTTGTTATAACCCGAATACCCAGATACCCCGTCGTGTATAAACTTAAAGATTTAAACGACGAAGTGTTGAAAGGTACTTTTTACGAACAAGAGTTACAAGAAGTTAAAAAGTCTGAAGCTGATTATTATCATATTGAGAAGATTCTAGATAGAAAGAAACGTAATGATGTCATGTTCTACAAAGTAAAATGGAAGGGTTGGCCTTCGTCGTTCAATTCGTGGGTATCCGCCGATGAGATGAAGAAAGCATAAATGCAAAGGTTTTATCAATGATCATTCATTTCTCACTATGGAAACGGCGCGAAAGTATCGGATATATGCAGTTATAGGGGCATTGGCTTATTTTTTAATTGTCACCTTAACAGGCCTATCCATCTCATTACCGAAACATCAACGTTCTGGTTTGGAGATTATCCATAGCAACAAGACTAATATAACCTCCTGTTTAAAGGCCGAAAAAATAGATATCGGTGCAACGGTGAAAGTGACAGTTTGTATGTATAATGGCGAAGCACGTATCGATATAAGAAAATTTGTAAACGATAAACCGACCAAGATTGGAATTTGGTTAACGTATGATCAATGGAAAGTTTTTGAATCTCACAGGAATGTTATTAATACAATCCTAAACCCCCGTATTGTTTAATATGATCTCTATGCTGTGGATGCTGTATGCCGGCATAACGAAACATGTTAAACAACCCTGTAGAGTAGAAGACAAGTCTATACATGTTGTCAAATCTCTGAAAGCCTATAAAGTTGTGGTGAAATCAATGTTCAGCGATGGCGTAGTGACTAAGCATAGATTGTTAGTCTTACATTGGTACACTTTACACGTCTGTGATCACGTGACAAAGGATGTATGTTGTAAAATTTGGAGATATTATATAAATATTCAATCGGGTCTTGTGGCAGATGTGTAAAACATAATGGATGTCACTTGGAAACACCCGTTTACATGTATAGTAGCTGGACCAACAGGTTGTGGAAAGACTGTTTTTGTAAAGAGGATGTTAAATGAAGTCAACGCAATGATCGACCCACCCCCGACGAAAGTAATATGGTGTTTTGGAGAATGGCAAGACGGGTACGATAATATGAAAAATGTAGAATTTATAGAAGGACTTGAAGGCTTGTCGGAGTTAGAACCGAGTGAGAACAAGCTGATAGTTATAGACGACTTAATGCAACAGACAGACGAAAGGGTATCCCAGCTATTTACTAGAGGAAGTCATCATAAAAATGCTAGTGTGATATATATAAGCCAAAATTTGTTTAACAAGAACAAACAACAGCGGACACTCAATTTGAATGCGCATTATCTTATTTTGTTTAAAAACCCCCGAGATGCTTCTCAAATAACTCACCTGGCCAAGCAGATGTATCCGGGACAAGGGCGCTTCGTACAAGAAGCCTATAAAGACGCCACCTCCAGACCACATGGTTATCTTCTCTTCGATTTTAAACAACATACTCCAGACCATTTGAGATTGAGAAGTAAAATTTTTCCCGGAGAGGTCCAAGAGGTTTACCTGAAAAGATCATAAAAACGTTCGTTGCTCAACCTACATCATCATTTTATACTCGGAAGGCGTCATGTCGCGTAGACTAAGAAAGCACGCTCATACTTTACAACTTTTGTCCAAGGCGACTCGGCCTTTGATTAAGAATATAGTGAAAGGAGCTGACAAAGAGTTAATGAGTTGTATATGTGAATGCGCGTTAAATGTATTAAAAGGTAATGTTCCCCTCAGTAAGTCTCACATATACAAATTGAGGCGACATAAGAATCAACTTAGGCAACTAGTTAAAAAGACGACCAGCAGAAAGAAGAAAAAAGATATTCTACAAAGAGGAGGATTTTTAGGAGCCATTTTAGCACCAATCGCAGCAACTGTTTTAGGCCCCTTACTTTCTAAAATATTTAAGTGATTATGGCAACTATGAAAAAAATGGCCTTAGTAGATCCTAGAATGTTACATGCTCTTCGACAGCCCCAAGCACCTCCAAACAGTACTGTAACTATGCTTCAGAACTTGGACAACGAAATGGAGCATATTCTAAGCAGAAATAATTTATCGGAAAGAGACAAAGTAATGATGTATAATGATACATTGCAAAAATATCTTACCTTTCAATCTCAATACAACAACAAACAGACTCAAGCTATACCCGTAAAAATGGTTTCTCAAGACATTCCGGTGTCGAACAAATCTGAAACAATTGGAAGAGTGATAGAAAATGAAATTGTCCAAAGCGTCCCTAAAACCATGAGCAAAAAAGCCCAGTTACTGATTCAGAGAATAAAAGCTAATCCGTTCATGAACTGGAACGAGAAAGGTGAACTTATATATAAAGACAATTTAATCGAAGGCAGTAACATATCAGATCTGGTCAACGATGCTTTACGTCAACGGAGACAGTTTACGCCGAAGGGATGGCAGACGTTTGCTATGGGTTTAAAGGAGTTGAATGTGCCTTTGGAATTGATAGGCAATAAAGAAAGATGGGAGTTTATGCAGAAGCCCCAAGCACCCTCCCCCTCGAGGATTCCACGAGCGAGAAGAAAAATACAGACCCCCTCAACCCGAAAAAGATCTAAAACCAGCGAACCTATATCATGGCAATCGTATTAAATAGAAGCAACGAATGAAATCATCAACACAATTTAACAGAGCGTAGTACGAGTATGTTTTACTTAACACTGCCTTCGAACAGTTCTATGGATTACTATCCTGAAAATACTTTATCGAACTATGTAACAAAATTACCTCATGCAATCAACTTGAACGGCGATTACGAGGCTGGTGTGGTGGAGTTTTTTTACCCATTTTCCTGGTATAACGTTCATCCAGAGGCTATCAAAATAAATATTACAACCAAATCTACAGAAGGAATTCAGAATTTTTTTTCCATACCATTACAGGAAGGATATTATGAGGATGGAGTGTCCTTGATACACGCGTTAAACGATGCTATAAAAATTCGAAGCCGGGCCTTAAGAAAATCTGTTAGATTTACATATGATCGAATTAGTTGTAAAGCTTCGCTATATATTACTCACGACGCAGTTATGGTCGAGCTTTCACCGACGCTTCAACGTTTTTTAACCCTGCCTTTAGGACTCTATAAACCAGGAGTGTATAGAAGCGACTCAGCGGTCAGCATGAATTCGGGCCTAGAAGCTCTTTATATCTACTCAGATGTTGTGGAACCACATGTGGTGGGAGATAGTTTTGTACCTCTGATGAGAATTGTTCCCATCACGGGAAAACATGGTCATTCCATCACTCATTCCTTCGAGCATGTAAAATATTTTCCTCTACAAAACAGATCATTTTTTACAGTGGAAATGGATATAAGAGATAGCTTAGGACGAAAAATTCCATTCGAACACGGAAAAGTAGTGGTGACGTTACATTTCAGAAAACGCCGTTCAACACATTTTTAATTAATATAATCACCATGAGACATTTCTGCGATGCTTCAGCGTTATATTCAGACTACTACGCATCTCAGGTGGGTTCTGGCTTACCTGTGTTTGTGGGAACTCAATTCCAACGGGGATCCGGCCTGGGTGGAATATTTAGAGGCGTAATGAACGCTGTTATGCCATTACTATCATCTGTAGGCAAGACAGTGGGTAAACAGGCGTTAAACACGGGTTTACAGATAGCGGGAGATGTCATAGGTGGTCAAAACGTCAAATCGGCCGCTAAAACGAGGGTACGACAGGCTGGTAACGCATTATTGAACAAAACAGTTGATCATCTGAACACAACGCGGACACAAAAGCCTATAAAGAGAAGAGCAACAAAACAAAAGGCTATTCGGTCAAAGATCAAGAGACGGACTACTTCGAAGAGAGATATTTTTTAGATAAAAAACCAGTATGAGTTTAATTCACCCCCAATCATGTTTGAGTACGAACGATAGTCTAGATATTTTCAAAATCCCACCCACACAAACTAGTTTGGAAGAAAGTTATTGGGTCCAATATCATCCCGTGTCTTCTGTGAACGATACTAATCCGATCGAATTTAACTTAAGCGGGGCATCTGATGATTATTACGATTTAGCCAGCTCGTATATTTATGCCAGGGTCCAAATAGTAAAAAAGGATGGAACAACCGTGGATGCTGATGCCCCGCTTGCTCCTGTTAATTATTGGTTACATAGTTTATTTTCACAAATGCAGTTATCCCTCAATTCAAAAAATCTGAGTATGGCTAGTAATACTTATCCTTTCAGAAGTTATATAGAAGCTATATTAAGCTATGGAAAGGAAGCAAAAGAATCTCACCTCACATCCGCTCTGTTTTATAAAGACACAGCTGGCAGTTTCGATTCGGTTACGCCTTTCAACGAAGGTCTAACGAAACGAAGCGAGTTCACGTCTAACAGTCGAATTGTAGACTTGATTGGCAAACCCCACCTGGATCTCGCATTTCAAAACAGACTCATTCTTAATGGCGTCGATATTAAATTAAAACTGATTCGTTCGAAAGATGCGTTTTCGCTTATGAGCAGTGAACAAAACGCGGACTTTAAAGTAGTTATCAAAGACATTTCATTTTTTATTCGTAAAGTGAAAATTAATCCCGATGTTCAAATTGCGCATATGAGGGCTTTGGAAAAAGCACCTGCGAAATATCCTATAAGCAGAGTTGACGTAAAAGTATTTAGCGTGCCGAAAGGAAATTTATCGTTAAATCAAGAGAATTTGTTTTTGGGTCAGTTACCTAAGCGCCTCGTTATTGCTATGGTGGATTCAGATGCGTATAACGGTTCGTATGGAAAAAATCCGTTTAATTTTAAGCATAATAAAGTTAATTTTTTCTCGCTTTACTGTAACGGTAAACAAATTCCTAGCATAGCTTATACGCCTAATTTCGAGCGTTTTGATTATTTAAGAATATATCACGACATGTATGTAGGTAATGGTCAGATGTATAAAGACATGGGGAATAATATATCTAGAACGGATTTCGGTAAAGGTTATACTTTATTTTGCTTCGACCTCTCCCCCGATATGTGCGACGGGGAACATTTCGACCTTATTCAGAAAGGTAATATACGTTTAGAGATGAGGTTTGCCTCCCCTCTAGCACAGACGATTAACGTGATCGTTTATTCAGAGTCCCAAAATCTAATTTTTATAGATAAAAATAGAAATGTGTTATTCGACTTTGCCATATAATGAATAATCTTCAGATAGATAAGATATTAAGTGAAGATGACTTCGCTAAAACTTGCTACAGAGGTGTTTATTCTTTAGATAATTTACCAAATTTCAAGGATGGTAGAGGCGCTTATATATGTAACACACATCCCTCATATTTGCGAGGCGAACACTGGGTGGCTATGTATATAAACAACGAACAGTCAGGGGTGTATTTCGATCCGTATGGGTTATTTCCTTTACATCGAGAATTTTATGACTTTATGAATGCCTATTGTCAGTCATGGACTTTCAATGATAAAAGAATACAAAGTCCTTTTTCTGCGGTTTGCGGACAGTATTGCGCTTATTTTATATTACAGATTTGTCGTGGTGCATCAATGGCAAACATATTAGCTCCCTTCGATCAATATTACAGCGACAATGATGTAGAGATTTACGATTATTTCGCTTACAAATATAATATTACCGATGTACCATTAATAGTAAGAACTATGTAAAAGAACGAATTACCCTGGAAAGGCTTCACTTCAGAGTCCTGACTACATCTATTGACGGGTACAACCAGAGACAGATCTCGTTTTTAGGTGCGTTGTTGGGTGGTAAACGGTTCTTAAGAAAACTTTATGTAATATGTTTTATGTAATGTTTTTTTTAAAGAATAAAAAAAAAAATGTAAAACTGTAAATCCAAACGTTGTTTTGTGTTGATTTCTTTCTTGGTTTAAATAAAATCCGTTAACTCCTTCTCGGTGTCAACCCTTTAAGATACAATAGGCCAACCACCCAGAAAGAAATAACGGTTTTTTATTTTTTTTCTGTTTTTTTTTCTTCCCGATCCACAAAAGTATAATTGCACGATAAATATACATTAAAAAGTAAAAGCAAACTATTGTTTTATACATTCTATATTAACAAAAAAGTAGGATACAAACTAAAAAAAAACTATACACAAAGGAATAAAATATGAACACTTTATTTATATTCAAAATAAGACGGGTCACAACACACACACAATCTTTATTGAAAACAAGTCTATGAATAAAACGAAAGAGGAATATTCTACAGCGCGGTTGATTCTGGGAGGGATGGTGGGACGACGTTAAGAAGAATATCCGTACGGGACAGTATCCAAATCGGGTTGTATAACACGTTTCACAAATTTTATTCTGTAATCTTTTTTCTCGTCTCTATTAACGATCTTAATCTCCTTTTTCTTTCTTGTAATCTTATTCTCCTTGTACACGCTTCGTAAACAAAGCGGGCAAGATGTAGGCATGTTTTTGCATTCGCAGTCGACGAGAACGTTTCGCACCATGTCGGACACTGTTCCAAAATTTATAATCTCTGAATTTTTAGAATTCAAAGTGAACCCCCTTACTTTGGTCACGGTTTTGCCGAATTTCGTTTTATAGGTATAATTCTTGGGCCCTCCACTAGCGAACACTTGAATACTATCCCCCGGTTCTAATTCGGAACACAGCTGACCCAACATATCACCACAGGGGATCTCGACATCTCCTGGCCTGGTATAGAAGATAATACTGTCCGTGTCAAAATAAAGGGTTCTGACGTCCAGCTTTTCGAGGACGGCGTATAGTTCAAGTCGTGCATGGGCAGTTGTAAAAGCTGCTAGCCACAAATTGGAAGAATATCCCGTCGGAGCGAAATCTTTTTTAGCCTTCCAATCCAACAATACAATCTCTTCATTTACATCGTGAAAATCCGTTACCTCTTTCGTCGCATCATTTAATATTTCGTAAAACTGGTCTTCCTCCGTAACAAACGTAGTCTGCGATAATCCGTTTCTTTGTGCGAATTTTCCCCAAAGCGTGTTAAGACACATCTTAGCTACAGACCTTAAGCCGGGGTTCTTTACGATTTTATCCTGATCTAAAAGAATTCCTTCGTGTTCTCGATACGTTTGGATGTACTGGGTCTTATCTTCCTCTGAACGTATCCAATCAGGCCACCCAGAGGCTTGCTGTTTGATTTTCAGGAAAGTGTTTATATACTTAGTAAACAAGCCTGTGTTTTCGTCCACGCCGTTAAACTTGGTTGTCGTTGGGAAATGATATACCTCGTAGATCTTTAGTATTCTATAGCCTTTCTCCAAACTCTTTAAAATTTCAAATGACACCCACGTACCGATTAATGCCCGTTGTTCGTCGTCATGATTACACGTTGTTAGGAGATTATCGCAGCAGGTACTACATAGAGGAAACATTAGTCGGTCATTACTGCGGTATGGCAGAACTGGGAGATAGAGATTTTTAGGAGGGAGTATTTTGCATTTAACGAATCCTACATAGTTCCGGATGTCTTGGAAATCCTTAGTTATTACCTCGGGGTACTTTAAAGGGAATTCCTTTGTTTTCAAAACGGAAGGATAGAGAGATGTAAAATCTAAATACTGTACACTCGTGTTCTCCTCCGCTTCGTAATACAACTTTGTACAGCATGTTCTCCCTCCAAAAAAAGCGTCCCTCGGATCCAGTCTATCTTGGATGTCCAAAGTTTGAACAAACTTCTCCAGTTTTGTGTTATCTACTATTCGTTTTCTAAAATCGTGTTCCCAAATATAAACAATATCTGTAACTTGCGGACGAAGGTTTGTCAGTTTTTCCATGGTTTTCTTATAGACTTCAGACATCAGCGTACCTGTGCGAGGATGAATAACATCTTGCTCGTAGCAGTCTTTACATCCGTGTACCCAACAACCGAAAAATTCGTAGATTACATTTCTCTTTCGATCAAAACCATCGCATTTGTAACGCCCTATTCTGTGTTCCCCTTTATTCAGGGCATGTTCGATGTCCAACTCTTCGCCCCTCTGTCGGGCATCATACATTAACCATTCTAACCAGTGTATCGATATTCGTGAGAATTGATCTTTCTCCACTATCCCGTTGGACGGTACCTTTGCTATTGTGTTTTCTTTCAAAAAACGTAGTTTGTAAATAGCGAAACAGAGTGAGGCGACGGTAATATGCTGTAACGGATCGATTCCACCTGTTGACTCGTTAGTACCTTTGGTAATGTCTAAAATTAATTCTCTGAACTTCAAACAACATTTTCGTAATATTTCAACATCAGCAGTACAATACGCCAAGATTTCCTTCTGAAAGTCAAAAATATAGCGGCTTTGAACTTGCTCGGCGTGCCACTCCAAAAATTCTTTTTTGTCGACCGATGACATGTCATCAACGCCATAATATTCGATCCCAGGAATTTCTCCGACATATTCTTGATTTGCCGCTGTGTTGAATAAATGAGGAAACCAACCCTTCTTCATAGATATATCAAAAGTTTTAGGGAAGTTAGCTAGCCGGGTTGAAATCAAGTTGAAGCTGTCCACGATTCGAATGTCCAAACATTTAACGTATAGGTACATTATTTTGCCTCCTGTATATATAATCTCCGGACAGACTGTTTGATCCACTAGATATCTGAGAAGAAA
Organism: Lepidochitona cinerea; assembly: GCA_963971465.1. Taxonomy (NCBI): domain Eukaryota; kingdom Metazoa; phylum Mollusca; class Polyplacophora; order Chitonida; family Tonicellidae; genus Lepidochitona; species Lepidochitona cinerea. Next base: position 2,353,737 of record OZ020560.1, read on the forward strand.
ATAAGTGTCAAAATTCCCGCCATTGTGAGCTATCACTGTATAGCCTTTGTGATTCTTATTAAAAAGCCATTTCCCAAATCTATACACCGTTGACGTTCCTTTAAATACCATAGTTCTCAACACGCATTTCTTACACGTAGCATCATCTTCTTTAGATATACACATATTACAAACTTTGTTAGCTACGCAGAAATTTGGAATGTGCTCACCCGTTTCCTGATTAGTTTCAAAATCGAAAAAAATATAAAGATCCGATTTTTCTTTATTACTGCCCGGCTCTATGTAACAGTAATGATCACCCATATGATAGACATGACACGAGAGACAATAAAACTCTTCACAACAATGATTTTTTGGAGATCTTTTAGCTCTTTGTAGTAATTTTTTACACGTGATACATAGCCATAAACGGTCACATATGGAAGAGTTAAACATGTGCCTTTCGATTATCTGATTTTTTCGTTCTAAATGTCTATCAAAACATTCTTTGTTCCTGAATGTCCTGTTACATCTCTTACAACTTACAGGATTGGTATATTTACAACCGGCCGTGTAACACATACTGCATATATTGGCACACTTGTGGTCCGACTTCTTGTAGTACGGTTTCAAACAATCATCGCACATATAAGCAGCTCCGTAAAACGCGTGTAGCTTTGTTATACAGTCGAAATGCGAGTTATGATATAAGAGGTAAATTTTAGCACTTGTCTTAATACTGCCTCTATATACAATAGTGTTGAGGGCGTCCGACTTCACGACAATAATCTGAATAGCCAAGATTTTTTCAAACAATTCTACATGTTCTAAACCACAGGGTTGCTCAGGATCGATACCAGCCTTTCTCGTTAACTCCATAGCTCTTTGAGTTTGAAGTCCCTTATTTGTGTATCCTACTTTTTTCTTATCAGGGTCATTTCTGCTGTAAGCCAATCCAACACAAATTGCCCGGGCCATACATAGTTTGTCACTCGTATTTGTTATCCTTATAATACTTTTCTTCTTTACTCTGTCTTCCTCTAGGTTCGTGATTTTCGTTGCTCTACCCCCTCTTATCAAACGGATAACACCGACATGTATTTCAAACGTTTCGTTGAAGACGATATTTTCGTTGGACTGTAGAATTTTCTCTATCATCTGTAGTAACAGGTCCACAGTTATTTTTCGGCGCTGAGTCAATGGAATAACTATAGGGGTTTCCATGTTATTCTGTCTGAGATACACCCTAACCAAATCGTCATCGTGCAATCCAGCCATAGCATTTTCGAATACGAATTCTATGGCTCTAGTTAAAACGTCTAAACTCGATTTCCACGTTCTATTTATCAAACGCGTATTTAATTTAAGAATATGTGTTGATTCTGTCGTATTAAATTTCTTACGGTGCGTTACTTTTACTCGTTCGATTTTAAAATCATCAGAACGCGTTTGTTCTGTAAACCCTCCAGATTGCGTATCGTGTGAGAGGTTAACATCGCTATTAGCGGGTGGCACGGGTTTATCGGGAATAACGGAAGAGACCGGCATAACGGGAAAATCCGAAGACGGTGGCAAGTCTACAATATCGGATACGGCAGGCAGTTCGGGAATAGTGGACGATTTTTTTCCACGTCCCTTTCCTTTTTTACTTTTCTTAACCGATGTCCTGTTGAAAAAGAGGGAAAAAATCCATTAGCCTCTAGCGTTTTTGTTTGTTGAAAATACCGATTCAGATAAAAAAAAATCGTTTGCATTGTTTTAAGAGAGAAGAAAAAGAAAACAATTTTATAACAAAATTATTACTTACTGTATTCCTTTAGGTTTGAAATAGCCAGTGCTACAGCTCGGTTTAACAAAAGGTGGCGCCTCTGGTGTATCGGACGTGGTAGCTACGATCGGAGTTAAAGTATCGGGTTCATTTTCTACGCGAGGAGTTTTGATTCGTTGCTTATTTCTGTTTAAGCTGAGTTTATTTCTTTTCGTAGAATCTCTGAAACGGAAAAGTAAAATAACTATCAAGACTACTTCCGTAGGAGTTAAAGAGTGTTATAAATGTTGTTTTTTTAAATAAAAAAGATATCCTCTACGATCTATACTAATAAAATCAGAACCCACCGTTTTTTAGTGAGACTCCATTCAAGCTCACTAGGGGGTTGTGGTGGGGGAGGTTCTTTCCGGGAAGGCTGTGATGGGGGCGGTAATTCTTTCTGGGGACAGGTTGTAGCTACGATCGGAGTTAAAGTATCGGGTTCATTTTCTACGCGAGGAGTTTTGATTCGTTGCTTATTTCTGTTTAAGCTGAGTTTATTTCTCCGCTTCAAATCTCTGAAACGGAAAAGTAAAATAACTATCAAGACTACTTCCGTAGGAGTGAAAGAGTGTTATAAATGTTGTTTTTTTAAATAAAAAAGATATCCTCTACGATCTATACTAATAAAATCAGAACCCACCGTTTTTTAGTGAGACTCCATTCAAGCTCACTAGGGGGTTGTGGTGGGGGAGGTTCTTTCCGAGAAGGCTGTGATGGGGGCGGTAATTCTTTCTGGGGACATGCTGTAGCTATGCGCGGCGGGGATGTATCTACAACCGGACCTCCTTGAAATGTTTTGTTCCATAGAGCCGTCCAACTCGAAACAAATTCATCCCCGAAACTATCGATAGAAAATTATGTAAATCCTTTTTAATTTAAAAAAAAAATAGTAATAATAACTTTTAAGTAGAAAAAAAAAATAGTTTTAGTTTTTTTTTCTTTAAAAAAAATACTAACTTGTTTTCACAATGCAGAAATGGACAAGTTATAGGGGATATTTTTAGTGTATGCTTTTATATTTTGATTAGAGACTTACTCTGAAAAACCAGGACGTTGTACCAATTCATTATTCGGTATTGTGTCTAGTGCTTTTAAGAAAGCATCTTCTCTTTCACTCGAAACGATTTCCTTGTCGACTGTCTTGTTGGGTGATACGTCGGAATTTGAAGACGTGGCCTCATTCCGAAATGCATTACTCCATTGCAATGTCCAATCGTTGATATATTCTTCTCCAAATCTAATGAGAGATAGTGTTGTGTTTTTTTTCATTTACAGAATTAAAATTGACCTTTTAGTTAAAAAACTTGCACACTTAAAGTCACACTCGCCGTAAAAAAAATAAATGCATGCAAACGTTTACACTCCGCTAAAAAGAAGTTAAGAACTGTCCTATTTTTGTTGTTGTCTAATTTAATTTCTTTTTTATATTATCTTTTTTAATCATCTTATATATTTAAAGCGGCATGAGCTGCCGAAATGTTGATATTTTGACGTAAAACAGAATGTTGAAATTATCGGCTATTTTTCTCAAGACGTATAATTCAGAAAGCGTTTTAGTGTTTCTAGTCTCGAAAATGTACGATAAAGTATTGTTTTGAACTAACTTTGGGCTTAGAAATGAATAAATGCTCGTTATCTAAATTTTTGTTTACTTTTTCGAACACGTTTCGGTTCGTATGGGCCACATACTGTATAGATTTTCCTCATTTCAACGCTAATCATTTAGTTTTTTTTGCGATGGCCTTCAAAGCGTCTAACCGTCGCAACGCTCAAAATTATAAAAAAAATTTTGTCAGCTCATGCCACTTTAATAAAAAAAATGAAAATGTGACTTTATTAGGTATACGAGATATCGAGAAAATCATACGCATTAACGACATAGAATATTGTTGTTATTTCTTTCATTTTTTTTTTCTTCTAATACTTAGCGCGTTTGAATTCACTTTGAAGTTTTGTTCAACATTTTAGGAATGGTCATATATATTCTTGCTCTTTAACTTCGGAATAAGCCACGGTTGTTTTTTCACTATGATATAAACTAACACAAATTTTCTCTAAAATTTATTCATTTTTTTTTTAAAGAAATGAAAACAAAATATTGCCTTACTCCAGCGAATCACTCCGTCTTTCTAAATCATCACTAGGCAAATCTTCCAAGGCTTTGAAAAAGTTCTCCTGGGACATTTTGTTCCTGCAAAGTTAATGTACGAACCGTCGTTGTAGAGTTTCTTTAAATGTATGTTTTTTTAGTACATTATAATAACATACATTCACACATGTTTTCAGCGACAACTTATAAATCACCTGTATGATATATAAAAAAAAATTCCTACAAGAAAGAAAAAAAGTAAACAGAAAAAAGCTACTTACTCAGTCTTGAAGTCTTTACAGGATAATGAACTTTCATCGACACGACTGATATATTTCAACCGGGTTGGATGACTAAACCTTTCTTTTCATTGGGTGGCTTTTAATTTTCTATTTTTCTTCTTAGAGAATCCAACCTATGGCTAGACTCAACACATACGTAAGTTATAAACTCGGAGTGTCTTTGTTTTTCATTGGACACTGAAATCCCCTCCCTGCTACCTTCAGCTGTCAGAATAATTATCCGTATCAACTTTATACTATTGTCCCAGCCTCACTCACATAGGATAGGTTCTTTTCTCACGGTTACTTCATTTACTGAACTCTACCAACTAGTAGCGGAAGACTATTGGCATAATCTCGAACATTGACCGGTTGGAGACAATTCGTCGCCGTGCTATCATTTTTGTTTACTCAGCTGACTCTTATTTTACACTGTTTTCGTGTCGTATCAAAATGTCGACCGATTCATATTCCTCACGTTACACTCCTGACACGCCCCCTTATCTATCTAACGTCGAGATAGTCTACAGATGGCTCGAATCGGCTCCAGTTTATGATTCTACAATTACAACGCCTGTGATTTTCTCTGAAGTGGAGCGATCCGTAACACCTGTGAACAGTTCAAGCGAGCGCTCTTTCCTATCAAGCACGTTTAGACCACCATCATCTACACACAGCGATTTGTCAGAATCAGATTATCGAGACATACTATATGGAGAGGCAATTATTCCGATAAACAGTACCAGCGAAAACTCTTCCCTATCAACCATGTCTAGACCACCGTCAGCATTTTCCGAAAGCCATTCAGACTATGAAGACTATGAAGACACACATAGAGAGGAAATTGTTTTTAGGCCAGAGGAGTAGACGCAGCTTTTTTTTCAAAGGCCCTTTTCAGGGCCAACCAAAAACTCTCGAAAAAGTCTCTCGATAGCACAGATTTACCATGATCATTTGAAATTAACTATTATCTTCAGATTATCAATAATTTTATACTTAAAAAAATAGAAAGTAATTGGCGGCAGTTTTCTTTTCTCCTATAACATTTCTTTTCTTACAAACGTTTACTGTTTTTATTTTATTTTTTCATTAGCATTGAAATGAAGAACTCACTCAACCATCTGTCTGGAACGCTGTATACTTTCCCTATAGTTAGCATTGAAATGAAGAACTTACTCAACCATCTGTCTGGAACACTGTGTACTTTCCCATAGCCTTGTGGCCAGCCTGAACCTTATCAACCTAATGGTCATCACAGCCTATCAATTAAGTGTTCGTGGGGGAAATTAGACACTCCACTAGGCGACCTGTCTCGAGCGCTGTAGGCTTTGCCTCTTAACCTTGTGACCTTCATATACCTTAATGACCTAGCGGTTATCATAACCTATCTATTACCGTTAATTAAAAACTTATACAAGTGTTATTTATTACTTTATATAGATAAAAATGCACTCACTTGCATTCGTTCAGTTATACTACTTATATGGGTCCAGCATGGGAATACCTCTAACGCGTCACCGCTTTTGGAACTTCATTTTTAAATGGGTTCTGACCAAACTTCATCCCCATCCCCCTTTTTACGTCAGAGTTCTTGTGTTAGCACGCGAGGGGATTTGTATCGTTTGCGATGCCTTGTTAGTAATTGTCTTCAATAGCCCAATTTTAAATATTGAGAATAAAAGACAAATCTGGAGAGTATTCATTTATGTTTCTTTTAATTTGGACAAGGTTTGCGCCCCCTTTCAGGGCATTTGACTTGTAATGACGGGGTCCCATATAGTTTCACTGTGTTGTAACCACTCTGATACTGAAAGATCCTTGTTTGTTTGAAAAAGTATTAAGAGTCATCCAGCCTGCTCCGGCTGTACGCATTAAGCCCGGCGTACATCGGCCTTAGAACTGGAAGCAACTAGTCGTAAGCGAGCTACCTGCGACTGAGAGCAACTGGGGGGATCTGATCAGTTCTCGAATCTGGCCGATGTGCGTCCTCTTACCACTGACAGTGTACAGCCGATCGCTCAGTTGCTGCCAGTTCCACATGTTCTACTTTCTCGCCACTGGTTCCACTCAGTCGCATTGGCCTACCCCGATGTACGCCCCCTTAAAACAAGTGGTAACCTTTTGACCCGGTACATGTTGGTCATGTGACGCAATTTTACACCGGAACACAACAAAATGGCGAGTGGCTGGTGTGATGTAGCACTGAACGTATTTATTACCGACTTCATACGACGGTGTCAAACGCATTATTAAAGCTCATTCATATATAACATAATAAAGTGTGAAAATGTGGAAGATTTGCATGTGAATACGACTAACTGTGGGCGCAGCCATCTTGAATACGTCACATGATTTCAAGCGCCTCCTGGTGTGCTCTTCATTGATTACAATTCAGTCTCTGCCAGTCGCTGTCGATGTATGCGCAACTGGGACTGGAGGCAATCGGGGCTGCTCAGTTCCTCGCAGTCTCTATTCCCGGTGTACGCGCTGATTTAACACCGTGTAAAACTGGTTGCTTCCAGTGGTTTAGGCCGATGTACGCCTGGCTTTAGTCCATCGGATAAAGAGTATCTCAATTTTAGAGTTTTTAGGTGGCGTAGCCAGTAAATTATTGGATAAAAACATAGAGGATATTGAACAGTTCTGTTTGAATAGCATTACTATTTTTTCGAGTGAAAGTCGGAAAACAACCCACGTGACGTGAAGCGTCGAGTTAATTATCCATCCGCCTTTCACGAGAGAGACAATTCACGAGGAGACAATTCACGAGGAGACAATTCACGAGAGAGACAATTCACGAGGAGACCATTCATCAGCTGAGAATTTTTCGGGTTCCCGATTTTGAAGACTCTCTATTAAAGTGGCATGAGCTGCCAAAATGTTGCTATTTTGACGTTATATCAGAAAGTTGAAATTATTGGCTATTTTTCTCAACACGTACAATTCAGAAGCTTTTTAGTGCTTCTAGTCCCGAAAATGTACGATAAAGTATTGTTTTGAACTAACTTTGGCTTAGAATGAATGAATGGTCGTCTCGGTTATTTAAATTTTGTTTACTTTTCGAACACATTTTCGGTTCGTACAGGCCACATACTGTATGGATTTTCCTCATTCCAACGCCAATCATTTAGTTTTTCTATGGCCTAAAAAGCCTCTTACTGTCGTGATGATCAGAAATTATGAAAAAAGTGGGAATTTCGGCAGCTCATGCCACTTTAAGAAAATCTTCTTGGTCTGCTTGAAAATTAACTATATCTTCGTCTGTGTGATGCTCAAATCGCTTTGCACCGGACATTTTCAAGGAAGTCATCATCATCTGAGTTAAATAAATCTGCATACTCCTCGAAATTGATGGTCCTGAGCTGAAAATCTAACTGTTACTGACTATCCTCCATGTTTACAAACAGCCAATGGATTACAATGAGAAAAGCAGACGTCATTGAGAGGCAGGGTCAATGGAGAGGTCAACAGTTGCCATGGTGCCAACAGTTAAATAACAAAAGTGTTATTGCACTACAGTGAATAATTAAATTTCTGAAAGAAGGAAATCCGTAGGTTTCACTTATGTATAAATAATAACATGAATTTCTTTGGTTTTATGGTATCTATAAACGGAAGAACCGGTAAACGCATCGTTTACGTTTTCGTGCATTTTGAAGAGTAAACAAAATGTTTAGTATTTAAAGTGGCAGGAGCTGCAAACATTTGGATTTTTTCACAATTTCTGATTGTAAAGATATGTTCAGTGGTTAAAGGGGCATGAGCTGCCAAAATTCACACTTTTTTCGTAATTTCTGATCTTCACGACAGTAAGAAGATTTGAAGGCCATCGAAAAACTAAATGATTGGCGTTGGAATGAGGAAAATCCATACAGTGTGTGGCCTGTACGAACCGAAAACGTGTTCGAAAAGTAAACAAAATTTAAATAACCGGGACGACCATTCATTCATTCTAAGCCAAAGTTAGTTAAAAACAATACTTTATCGTACATTTTCGAGACTAAAAGCACTAAAAAGCTTCCGAATTATACGTCTTGGGAAAAATAGCCAATAATTTCAACATTCTGTTTTAACGTCAAAATATCAACATTTTGGCAGCTCATGTCACTTTAAAATACCTTGAAAAGCTAAGGGATTTACGTTAAAATAAAACAATACTATTACACTCAGTAGCCTGAACGAACAACCGAAGACGTGTGGTAATAACGGACAACATTCAAATAGACGGGATGTATTTGTTCATTCTTTGGTGTTTATAAAACTGCCCAGAGGTAGACCTACATCTTCAAGATTGGAACATATGTCATTAGCTCGAGAAAGGGAGCCGGACACATATGGCAGTTTTGGCCACAAATGGAGGACACATGTGGTCACTACGAAACCTGTAACCATAGAAATCCAGAATTTGATAAATTCAGTAACGAAACTCATGATGGACTGTGACTGAAGTATTTGAAGAGAAAAAAGAAACATAAATATTTAGTTTTACCACTGATTTCTTTGAAAAACATATTTCGCGTTTGAGAGTACGCCTTGTGACCCTCACAAAACTGAGATAAAACTGGGTCAACGGATACTGCTGGCAGAGTGAACATTTTAATCATAATCCCTGCATCAAATGAAATCTGCAGTCCTAAAATATGCTCTTCTTAAGACAGATCAATTCTTTTAGCAACATTTTATTTTCTAAATGTAACCGAACATTTCATAGATGTTCTTCGAAAGCACCCTTGCTTCGATTCCTGCTCAGGCAATGGATTTTTCTGATTTGGATCTTATTCGCTTTCTATTATAAACTTGCCAGGTATGCCTACGTGCAAAGAGCCCGTTTTATGCCCTAATTAACCCAAAAACGTGATTGTCTTCTTATCAGCCCAAAAATAATGCGTGCGGGCAGTAGGTGTGTTGCACGCTCAAATCGACCAGCCCTCCAACAGCGGGTCGCGGGGCCTAATCTCAAGGTATAGCCCCCCCCCCCCCCCCCCCCCACTAGTAAATTTGGCAACATCGTCATATAAGTTAAATAATCTTGCGTGAGGAATAAAGCACCAAATAAACAAGCAATCAGTATAGAGTATAGATCACTGGACGCCCACGCACCGAGGAGCTTTCCACGTATGCGTCAATGGTTCGAATTTCCACTATCATCACATCCATCTTCAATACAACCCTGGAAGCCTTCTGGGCGATAAAGAAGAGAATTCAAACACCAACAAGCCTTTTCCCAATGCATATCGGATCCAAATCTAGCTACAGGCGATGGACTATTTACTTATAAGCATAAATTTTCCGAATTCACCCAAATCCATCATCTCAGTCTTTTCTAAACTACTAACGCAGAGTTTAATCAAACCATTGTCGTATATGTGTGGACCGAAAGTATTTAAACAGTTTTTGTCAAAAATCTAAAAAGTAATTATTTATCGTCAAATGTCGGAAAGTGTAGTAGAATATGGTTTCTGCCATACTCAACTACTATCTAATAGAGCATACGCCATGTATTGGACCGTATATGTTTCCTATGGATGATAAATGCAAAGAAACCAAGAATTTCAATCTACTCTCTACTCTGAAAGAAAAAAGACCAATATTGACTTCAAAACTGAAAATTCACGAATTCTCAAAAATACCAAATCTGTGTCTTTTCAGAGCAACTAGCCTATAATTGCCCTCAAATGTCCTCAGATACCTTGAAATGTCCATCAAAAGCGAAAAAACCCGAAATTGAACCATTACCATATGTGTCCCAACGGCCTGTCTCCGTTAGGAGAAAGCCGTTTGTGGCCAGACCGGACACATATGGTGGACACTTTTGGCACTTTTATGAAATTTAAATTTTTGTCATTTCCAAATGAAAGACCAGCCTAAATCATGTTAAAAACCACTTTCACTTTTCCCATGAGGTTTTTAGAAATATCTAAAAAATTATTTTTAAATATTTCTTGTCAGTATCCGAAACCCCCTCCGAAAGACCCTCATTCAAAACTAAACAAATTTAAGGAATTTCGCTGCTTTTAAAGCTACAAATACTGGCACATGAGTAATACAACACATGCCGAAGATAATTTAAAAGTTTTAAAGCCGAAAAAGGAATTATTTATCGTCAAATGTCGAAAAGCTAACAGTTCATATCAGGATATACGTGTAGAATAATATGGGTTTCTGCCATACTTAACTACGATCTAATAGATCATACGTCATGTATTGAACCGTATGTGTTTCCTGTGGATGAAAAATGCAAAGAAACCAAGAATTTCAATCTACTCTCTACTCTGACAAAGAAAAAGATCAATATTGACTTCAAAACTGAAAATTCACGAATTCTCAAAAAATACCAAATCCGTGTCTTTTCAGAGCAACTAGCCTATAATTGCCCTCAAATGTCCTCAGATACCTTAAAATGTCCATTGAAAGCGAAAAACCCCGAAATTGAACCATTACCATATGTGTCCCAACGGCCTGTCTCCGTTAGGAGAAAGCCGTTTGTGGCCAGACCGGACACATATGGTGGACACTTTTGGCACTTTGTTATTTCCAAATGAAAGACCAGCCTAAATCATGTTAAAAACCACTTTCACTTTTCCCATGAGGTTTTTAGAAATATCTAAAAAATTCTTTTTAAATATTTCTTGTCAGTATCCGAAACCCCCTCCGAAAGAGCCTCATTCAAAACTAAACAAATTTAAGGAATTTCGCTGCTTTTAAAGCTACAAATACTGGCACATGAGTAATACAACATATACCGAAGATAATTTAAAAGTTTTAAAGCCGAAAAAGGAATTATTTATCGTCAAATGTCGAAAAGCTAACAGTTCATATCAGGATATACGTGTAGAATAATATGGGTTTCTGCCATACTTAACTACGATCTAATAGATCATACGTCATGTATTGAACCGTATGTGTTTCCTGTGGATGAAAAATGCAAAGAAACCAAGAATTTCAATCTACTCTCTACTCTGACAAAGAAAAAGATCAATATTGACTTCAAAACTGAAAATTCACGAATTCTCAAAAAATACCAAATCCGTGTCTTTTCAGAGCAACTAGCCTATAATTGCCCTCAAATGTCCTCAGATACCTTAAAATGTCCATTGAAAGCGAAAAACCCCGAAATTGAACCATTACCATATAAAGTGGACACTTTTGGCACTTTTATGAAATTTAAATTTTTGTCATTTCCAAATAGAAGACCAGTCTAAATCATGTTAAAAACCACTTTCACTTTTTACCTGAGGTTTTTAGAAATATCCAAAAAATTATTTTTAAATATTTCTTGTCAGTATCCGAAACCCCCTCCGAAAGACCCTCATTCAAAACTAAACAATTTTAAAGAATTTCTCTGCTTTTAAAGCTACAAATACTGGCACATGAGTAGTACAACACATGACGAAGATATTTAAACAATTTTTGCCCAGAAAAAAGCCTGAAAAGGAATTATTTATCGTCAAATGTCGAAAAGCTAACAGTTCATATCAGGATGTACGTGTAGAATAATATGGGTTTCTGCCATACTCAACTACGACTTAATAGCTCATACGTGATGTATTAAACCGTATGTGTTTCCTGTGGATGAAAAATGCAAAGACACCAAGAATTTCAATCTACTCTCTACTCTGACAAAGAAAAAGATCAATATTGACTTCAAAACTGAAAATTCACGAATTCTAAAAAAATACCAAATCCGTGTCTTTTTAGAGCAACTAGCCTATAATTGCCCTCAAATGTCCTCAGATACCTTGAAATGTCCATCGAAAGCGAAAAAACCCGAAATTGAACCATTACCATATGTGTCCCAACGGCCTGTCTCCGTTAGGAGAAAGCCGTTTGTGGCCAGACCGGACACATATGGTGGACACTTTTGGCACTTTTATGAAATTTAAATTTTTGTCATTTCCAAATGAAAGGCCAGCCTAAATCATGTTAAAAACCACTTTCACTTTTTTCATGAGGTTTTTAGAAATATCCAAAAAATTATTTTTAAATATTTCTTGTCAGTATCCGAAACCCCCTCCGAAAGACCCTCATTCAAAACTAAACAATTTTAAAGAATTTCTCTGCTTTTAAAGCTACAAATACTGGCACATGAGTAGTACAACACATGACGAAGATATTTAAACAATTTTTGCCCAGAAAAAAGCCTGAAAAGGAATTATTTATCGTCAAATGTCGAAAAGCTAACAGTTCATATCAGGATGTACGTGTAGAATAATATGGGTTTCTGCCATACTCAACTACGATCTAATAGATTATACGTCATGTATTAAACCGTATGTGTAACCTGTTGATGAAAAATGCAAAGACACTAAGAATTTCAATCTACTCTCTACTCTGAAAGAGAAAAGATCAATATTGACTTCAAAACTGAAAATTCACGAATTCTCAAAAAATACCAAATCCGTGTCTTTTCAGAGCAACTAGCCTATAATTGCCCTCAAATGTTCTCAGATACCTGGAAATGTCCATCGAAAGCGAAAAAACCCGAAATTGAACCATTACCATATGTGTCCCAACGGCCTGTCTCCGTTAGGAGAAAGCCGTTTGTGGCCAGACCGGACACATATGGTGGACACTTTTGGCACTTTTATGAAATTTAAATTTTTGTCATTTCCAAATAGAAGACCAGCCTAAATCATGTTAAAAACCACTTTCACTTTTTCCATGAGGTTTTTAGAAATATCTAAAAATTTATTTTTAAATATTTCTTGTCAGTATCCGAAACCCCCTCCGAAAGACCCTCATTCAAAACTAAACAAATTTAAGGAATTTCGCTGCTTTTAAAGCTACAAATACTGACACATGAGTAATGCAACATATACCGAAGATAATTGAAAAGTTTTAAAGCCGAAAAAGTAATTAAATATCGTCAAATGTCGGAAAGCTAACAGTTCATATCAGGATGTAGGTGTAGAATAATATGGGTTTCTGCCATATTCAACTACGACTTAATAGCTTATACGTCATGTATTAAACCGTATGTGTTTCCTGTGGATGAAAAATGCAAAGACACCAAGAATTTCAATCTACTCTCTACTCTGAAAAAGAAAAAGATCAATATTGACTTCAAAACTGAAAATTCACGAATTCTCAAAAAATACCAAATCCGTGTCTTTTTAGAGCAACTAGCCTATAATTGCCCTCAAATGTCCTCAGATACCTTGAAATGTCCATCGAAAGCGAAAAAACCCGAAATTGAACCATTACCATATGTGTCCCAACGGCCTGTCTCCGTTAGGAGAAAGCCGTTTGTGGCCAGACCGGACACATATGGTGGACACTTTTGGCACTTTTATGAAATTTAAATTTTTGTCATTTCCAAATGAAAGACCAGCCTAAATCATGTTAAAAACCACTTTCACTTTTTCCATGAGGTTTTTAGAAATATCTAAAAATTTATTTTTAAATATTTCTTGTCAGTATCCGAAACCCCCTCCGAAAGACCCTCAATCAAAACTAAACAAATTTAAAGAATTTCTCTGCTTTTAAAGCTACAAATACTGGCACATGAGTAGTACAACACATGCCGAAGATATTTAAACAATTTTTGCCCAGAAAAAAGCCTGAAAAGGAATTATTTATCGTCAAATGTCGAAAAGCTAACGGTTCATATCAGGATGTACGTGTAGAATAATATGGGTTTCTGCCATACTCAACTACGACTTAATAGCTCATACGTCATGTATTAAACCGTATGTGTTTCCTGTGGATGAAAAATGCAAAGACACCAAGAATTTCAATCTACTCTCTACTCTGACAAAGAAAAAGATCAATATTGACTTCAAAACTGAAAATTCACGAATTCTAAAAAAATACCAAATCCGTGTCTTTTTAGAGCAACTAGCCTATAATTGCCCTCAAATGTCCTCAGATACCTTGAAATGTCCATCGAAAGCGAAAAAACCCGAAATTGAACCATTACCATATGTGTCCCAACGGCCTGTCTCCGTTAGGAGAAAGCCGTTTGTGGCCAGACCGGACACATATGGTGGACACTTTTGGCACTTTTATGAAATTTAAATTTTTGTCATTTCCAAATGAAAGGCCAGCCTAAATCATGTTAAAAACCACTTTCACTTTTTTCATGAGGTTTTTAGAAATATCTAAAAAATTATTTTTAAATATTTCTTGTCAGTATCCGAAACCCCCTCCGAAAGACCCTCATTCAAAACTAAACAAATTTAAGGAATTTCGCTGCTTTTAAAGCTACAAATACTGGCACATGAGTAATGCAACATATACCGAAGATAATTGAAACGTTTTAAAGCCGAAAAAGTAATTAAATATCGTCAAATGTCGGAAAGCTAACAGTTCATATCAGGATGTAGGTGTAGAAGAATATGGTTACACTTTTGGCACTTTTATGAAATTTAAATTTTTGTCATTTCCAAATGAAAGACCAGCCTAAATCATGTAAAAAACCACTTTCACTTTTTCCATGAGATTTTTAGAAATATTCGTGAATTAATTAATTCGTGAATTTTCAGTTTTGAAGTCAATATTGGTCTTTTTTTCTTTCAGAGTAGAGAGTAGATTAAAATTCTTGGTTTCTTTGCATTTTTATACGCCCGACTTAAAAAAAGTCGGTCGTATTATGGTATCACCAGCGCCGTCCGTCCGTCCGTCCGGCCGTCCGTCCCGGATCCCTTTCCGCTCCATAACTTGAAGAGTTTTAATCTAATCTTTACAATTCTTTCACAACATATACCTTGTGGGTAGAAGGTGTGTCATGAACCATTTATGACATCGTCGATTGCATAATGTGGCTTCTACATTGGATTATGTAGTATTCTGTCTTAGTCTATATCTTCGTTCTCTTCCGCTCCATAACTTGAAGAGTTTTGATCCGATCTTTACAATTTTTTTTTACAACATATACTCTAGGGGTAGAAGGTGTGTCATGAACCATTAAGAACATTGTCCATTGCATAATATGGCTTCTACATTGGATTATGTAATATTCTGTCTTAGTCTATATCTTCGTTCCCTTCCGCTCCATAACTTGAAGAGTTTTGATCCGATCTTGACAATTCTTTCAGAGTATATACTTTATGGGCAGATGGTGTGTCATGTACCATTTCTGACTTCACTCGTTGCATAATATGGCAGCCATATAGGATTATGTAATATTCCCATCCGCTCCATAACTTCTAAAGTTTTGATCCGATCTTGGCGATTCTTTCAGAGTATATACCTTATGGGCAGACGTTGTTTCACGTACCATTTCTGACATCACCTGTTGCATAATATGGCAGCCCTATTGGATTATGTAATATTCCCTTGCGGCTCCAGAACTTCTTTCGTTTTGATATAATCTCTCCAATTCTTTTAGAGTATATATACCTTATAGGTAGATGATATGTCGCATACCAAATTTGATTTGGGTACACATATTTTTTGTCTGTTTTCAGTTTTTTTTTTATCAGAAATGTGTACCTGATGTTTAATATATATATATATATTAATATATATATCAATGATTTTTGGAGTACACTTGGTCCAGAGTAATACTGGAAGCCAATTAATTCATACATTTTGAGACTGTTTTCTTGGATAGTTTAATGTGCACTATAATAACAAAAAAAGACCATTTTCCCACTTTATTACCCATCTGGTATTTATCAGAGTGGCTGTTTAAATAGAGATAAGGGGACAATGACATCCAAGGTTTGTATATTTACACACCAGCATATCAGTGGTCAGCCTGAAGATTGTTTGCTTTGTAATAAAACTACAGCCAAGTCCGATAGAACAGTGTCCCAGTGAAAACTGTTAAAATTCAAGAATTGTAAGCTATTGTATTGATTGACAAGAGCAATGTCAAAACAGCCACATTTCAGTTTTTGCAATTAAACTGTGATGGAAATTAACAGATAATATATGTGTACTATAACGTACTGGTATTTAGTTGCAACTTGATCAAATTCAAAAAAGAAAAACTTCTGATGTGAACAAGAAATTCTAATTGATGAAATTAAAACAAATGTTATATTAAATGTTAAGTTGTTAATCGTAGCGGTTCGACTTTGCCACGGCGGGCGTATGTTGAGTTTACTAAAACTCTTGTTTATACATAGGAAACATATACGGTCCAATACATGGCGTAAAATCTATTAGACAGTAGTTCAGTATGGCAGAAACCATATTCTTCTACACGTACATCCTGATATGAACTGTTAGCTTTTCGACATTTGACGATATTTAATTACTTTTTCGGCTTCAAAACTTCTAAATTATCTTCGGTATGTGTTGCATTACTTATGTGCCAGTATTTGTAGCTGTTAAAGCAGCGAAAATCCTTAAATTTGTTTAGTTTTGAATGAGGGTCTTTCGGAGGGGGTTTCGGATACTGACAAGAAATATTTAAAAATATATTTTTAGATATTTCTAAAAACCTCATGGAAAAAGTGAAAGTGGTTTTTAACATGATTTAGGTTGGTCTTTCATTTGGAAATGACAAAAATTTAAATTTCATAAAAGTGCCAAAAGTGTCCACCATATGTGTCCGGTCTGGCCACAAACGGCTTTCTCCTAACGGAGACAGGCCATTGGGACACATATGGTAATGGTTCAATTTCGGTTTTTTTCGCTTTCGATGGACATTTCAAGGTATCTGAGAACATTTGAGGGCAATTATAGGCTAGTTGCTCTGAAAAGACACGGATTTGGTATTTTTTGAGAATTTGTGAATTTTCAGTTTTGAAGTCAATATTGGACTTTTTTCTTTCAAAGTAGAGGGTAGATTGAAATTCTTGGTTTCTTTGCATTTTCCATCAACAGGAAACACATACGGTTCAATTAATGACGTATATTCTATTAGATCGTAGTTGAGTATGGCAGAAACCATATTCTTCTACACGTACATCCTGATATGAACTATTAGCTTTCCGACATTTGACGATATTTAATTACTTTTTCGGCTTCAAAACTTCTAAATTATCTTCGGCATGTGTTGTATTACTCATGTGCCAGTATTTGTAGCTGTTAAAGCAGCGAAAATCCTTAAATTTGTTTAGTTTTGAATGAGGGTCTTTCGGAGGGGGTTTCGGATACTGACAAGAAATATTTAAAAATATATTTTTAGATATTTCTAAAAACCTCATGGAAAAAGTGAAAGTGGTTTTTAACATGATTTAGGCTGGTCTTTCGTTTTGAAATGACAAAAATATAAATTTCATAAAAGTGCCAAAAGTGTCCACCATATGTGTCCGGTCTGGCCACAAACGGCTTTCTCCTAACGGAGACAGGCCGTTGGGACACATATGGTAATGGTTTAATTTCGGATTTTTTCGCTTTCGATGGACATTTCAAGGTATCTGAGAACATTTGAGGGCAATTATAGGCTAGTTGCTTTGAAAAGACACGGATTTGGTATTTTTGAGAATTCGTGAATTTTCAGTTTTGAAATCAATATTGGACTTTTTTCTTTCAAAGTAGAGGGTAGATTGAAATTCTTGGTTTCTTTGCATTTTCCGTCAACAGGAAACACATACGGTTCAATTAATGACGTATATTCTATTAGATCGTAGTTGAGTATGGCAGAAACCATATTCTTCTACACGTACATCCTGATATGAACTATTAGCTTTCCGACATTTGACGATATTTAATTACTTTTTCGGCTTCAAAACTTCTAAATTATCTTCGGCATGTGTTGTATTACTCATGTGCCAGTATTTGTAGCTGTTAAAGCAGCGAAAATCCTTAAATTTGTTTAGTTTTGAATGAGGGTCTTTCGGAGGGGGTTTCGGATACTGACAAGAAATATTTAAAAATAAATTTTTAGATATTTCTAAAAACCTCATGGAAGAAGTGAAAGTGGTTTTTAACATGATTTAGGCTGGTCTTTTGTTTTGAAATGACAAAAATTTAAATTTCATAAAAGTGCCAAAAGTGTCCACCATATGTGTCCGGTCTGGCCACAAACGGCTTTCTCCTAACGGTGACAGGCCGTTGGGACACATATGGTAATAGTTCAATTTCGGATTCTTTCGCTTTCGATGGACATTTCAAGGTATCTGAGAACATTTGAGGGCAATTATAGGCTAGTTGCTCTGAAAAGACACGGATTTGGTATTTTTTGAGAATTCGTGAATTTTCAGTTTTGAAGTCAATATTGGACTTTTTTCTTTCAAAATAGAGGGTAGATTGAAATTCTTGGTTTCTTTGCATTTTCCATCAACAGGAAACACATACGGTTCAATTAATGACGTATATTCTATTATATCGTAGTTGAGTATGGCAAAAACCATATTCTTCTACACGTACATCCTGATATGAACTATTAGCTTTCCGACATTTGACGATATTTAATTACTTTTTCGGCTTCAAAACTTCTAAATTATCTTCGGCATGTGTTGTATTACTCATGTGCCAGTATTTGTAGCTGTTAAAGCAGCGAAAATCCTTAAATTTGTTTAGTTTTGAATGAGGGTCTTTCGAAGGGGGTTTCGGATACTGACAAGAAATATTTAAAAATAAATTTTTAGATATTTCTAAAAACCTCATGGAAGAAGTGAAAGTGGTTTTTAACATGATTTAGGCTGGTCTTTTGTTTTGAAATGACAAAAATTTAAATTTCATAAAAGTGCCAAAAGTGTCCACCATATGTGTCCGGTCTGGCCACAAACGGCTTTCTCCTAACGGAGACAGGTCGTTGGGACACATATGGTAATAGTTCAATTTCGGATTTTTTCGCTTTCGATGGACATTTCAAGGTATCTGAGAACATTTGAGGGCAATTATAGGCTAGTTGCTCTGAAAAGACACGGATTTGGTATTTTTTGAGAATTCGTGAATTTTCAGTTTTGAAGTCAATATTGGACTTTTTTCTTTCAAAATAGAGGGTAGATTGAAATTCTTGGTTTCTTTGCATTTTCCATCAACAGGAAACACATACGGTTCAATTAATGACGTATATTCTATTAGATCGTAGTTGAGTATGGCAAAAACCATATTCTTCTACACGTACATCCTGATATGAACTATTAGCTTTCCGACATTTGACGATATTTAATTACTTTTTCGGCTTCAAAACTTCTAAATTATCTTCGGCATGTGTTGTATTACTCATGTGCCAGTATTTGTAGCTGTTAAAGCAGCGAAAATCCTTAAATTTGTTTAGTTTTGAATGAGGGTCTTACGGAGGGGGTTTCGGATACTGACAAGAAATATTTAAAAATAAATTTTTAGATATTTCTAAAAACCTCATGGAAAAAGTGAAAGTGGTTTTTAACATGATTTAGGCTGGTCTTTCGTTTGGAAATGACAAAAATATAAATTTCATAAAAGTGCCAAAAGTGTCCACCATATGTGTCCGGTCTGGCCACAAACGGCTTTCTCCTAAGGGAGACAGGCCGTTGGGACACATATGGCAATGGTTCAATTTCGGGTTTTTTCGCTTTCGATGGACATTTCAAGGTATCTGAGAACATTTGAGGGCAATTATAGGCTAGTTGCTCTGAAAAGACACGGATTTGGTATTTTTTGAGAATTCGTGAATTTTCAGTTTTGCAGTCAATATTGGTCTTTTTTCTTTCAAAGTAGAGGGTAGATTGAAATTCTTGGTTTCTTTGCATTTTCCATCAACAGGAAACACATACGGTTCAATTAATGACGTATATTCTATTATATCGTAGTTGAGTATGGCAGAAACCATATTCTTCTACACGTACATCCTGATATGAACAATTAGCTTTCCGACATTTGACGATATTTAATTACTTTTTCGGCTTCAAAACTTCTAAATTATCTTCGGTATGTGTTGTATTACTCATGTGCCAGTATTTGTAGCTGTTAAAGCAGCGAAAATCCTTAAATTTGTTTAGTTTTGAATGAGGGTCTTACGGGGGGGGGGGGGGGTTTGGGATACTGACAAGAAATATTTAAAAATAAATTTTTAGATATTTCTAAAAACCTCATGGAAAAAGTGAAAGTGGTTTTTAACATGATTTAGGCTGGTCTTTCGTTTGGAAATGACAAAAATATAAATTTCATAAAAGTGCCAAAAGTGTCCACCATATGTGTCCGGTCTGGCCACAAACGGCTTTCTCCTAACGGAGACAGGCCGTTGGGACACATATGGTAATGGTTCAATTTCGGGTTTTTTCTCTTTCGATGGACATTTCAAGGTATCTGAGAACATTTGAGGGCGATTATAGGCTAGTTGCTCTGAAAAGACACGGATTTGGTATTTTTTGAGAATTCGTGAATTTTCAGTTTTGAAGTCAATATTGGTCCTTTTTCTTTCAGGGTAGAGGGGAGATTGAAATTCAAAAACCTCATTTCTAAAAACCTCATGGAAAAAGTGAAAGTGGTTTTAACATGATTTAAGCTGGTCTTTCATGTGGGAATGACAAGAATTTAAATTTCATAAAAGTGCCATCGGAGACAGGCCGTCTGGACACACATGGTAACGGTTTAATTGCGGGTCTTTTCGCTTCGATGGACATTTCAAGGTATTTGAGAGCAAATTATAGGCTAGTTGCTCTGAAAAGACACAGATTTGGTATTTTTGAGAATTTGTGAATTTTCAGTTTTGAAGTCAATATTGGTCCGTTTTGCCTAAGATGGAAATTGTTGGTTTCTTTTCATTTCTTTTATAATCAGGGAACATACACAGTGTATTACATTACATACAGGGCCAATTTATTAGATACCAGTTTCTTAGGGGACGGAATTTCTAAAGCGCTTCTTTTACAAGCGCATAATATCTTAGTACACCTGAGATAGTCTTACTTTTAGGGCTGCTCACTATTGGATATTTAACTCCAAAGATTTTTCTGCTTTTTATTTTTATTTCAAATATTTAGAAAATCTAGTTTTTTTTATATATTCTCCTGCGTTATGTTTTTGCTTAATATAAAAGTCTTTAAAGTGGCATGAGCTTCCAAAATGTTGATATTTTGACGTTAAAGCAGAATCTTGAAATTATTGGTTATTTTTCTCAAGACTTATAATTAAGAACCTTTCAAGTGCTTCTAATCTGGAAAATATACAATAAAGTATTGTTTTGAACTAACTTTGGGTTAGAATGAATGAATGGTCGTCCCGGTTATTCAAATTTTGTTTACTTTTCGAACACGTTTTCGGTAAGTACAGGCCACATACTGTATGGATTTTCCTCATTCCAACTCCAATCATTTAGTTTTTCAATGGCCGTCAAAGCCTCTTACTATTGTGCCCATCAGAAATTATGAAAAAAGTGTGAATTTTGGCAGCTCATGCCACTTTAAGTGACTGAAGTTTACCGTAGTTTTTGTTTATATCTGCTTTCTTGCAGTTTTAGCATCCTACTTGAATTTTCTTAGCTTTCGGATAAATGTTAGGATCTGGCAATACAAAATATATCGATAAAAGTTAAGTAAAGTTATTACTTTTTCATCTAATAACGACCAGATAGTTGCACTACGTTGTTGTTTAAGTATTGCTGAATACTTTTATACGTATTGTTTTCAAGACTTTCAATTGTATCCAAAGAAGTATTGTTAATAATCAGTATGGCATCTTTCACTTGTGAGTGACGCAAATTTAATTCAATAGTGTAATGCTAATTTTCAACCGAATTAGGTTCCGCTATTTCATTAAATGGCACATTTAGACAATAATAATACAAGTATTTGTTGGTCTCACTTAGGGCTAAATATATAAGCTATCGGACCTTTAAATGTCTATAGCTTTACACATGAATAGTTTTACAAATTGTCTCCAATTAAAGACAGCATTTCGTGGGAAAAAGGCGTGGAAAATTGGCTTATCGTTTTGTATGAGTATGGAATAAAAACGGGAAGATGTAGTTTTAAATATTTAAGCCTGGCTTTATTTCTTTGTTTTATTATTTAAGATTTATGTACGTCAACTTTTTTATGTACCTCGAGTTTATAACCTTTAGTTTGAAGATGCATTTAATGGTTCTAGTGTGACTCAATCCCACGACACATTGACGGAGAACTGGTTTTAATGGAAGCCGAACTCTAATCGTTCATGCTTTGGATGCCAAACGCAAATTTTACTGTGATTTTTATCTTTAGTTTAGTTTTTGAATTTCAATCAGACCTAGTTATAAATTCAAAAGTGTTGCAGAGGTTCTGATTTTACATTTTCATTACTGACAGGAGTTTTATGTGACCCAGTTTTTCGAGGCTCACAAGTCCGACCCACAAAGGCGATCGTAGGTCTATCGTTTAAGTGTGATTTTCCTTGCAAAAGATGTGGTACAATTTATCTGGCTGATCGCAGTTTGGTCAAATTAAAATGCAAAATAATACTTTTCAGGTGTCTGAAGATAATTTGGATTTCTATGGTTACAGGTTTCGTAATAACCATATGTGTCCTCCATTTGTGGCCAAAACTGCCATATGTGTCCGGCTCCCTTTCTCGAGCTATTAGCATCTCGATTGGAAATCTGTTATTTTGTAGTTTTAGATAAATTAACCAACAATTCGCTAATTCTGTTTCATCAACATTTCCCTTGTATTTGACAGTTCTTCATCCAGTGTCGTTTGCATTCGTCAAGTTCATGTTCAAAACCTTTTACCAGGCTGTTAGGCTCATGAAATCGTATGGTGTGATGAATCAAACAAAATGCCACTGAAAAGTACAATTACTTTATCATAATGATTAATTTAATAATTGAGGTATGAATTCAGCCACATTCCACGTGACAACAACAACAACACATACATTCACATTTTACACATACCTACAGGCATAAACATGATGTGCCCGTGGCACAACATTTCAACATTTTCTAGGTCATTCTGTCAAGGACCATTTTAAAATCATGCCTATTGAGAAAATCCCTTTTCGCACTCTCGCTGCTGATACCAAGCGCAAACGTTTGGAAAGGTAAAGTTTTCGGATTCAAACATTACAAACTCTTAATCCATTCGGTTTGAACTTGGCCCGGGAAGATGTCGTGAAAAAACTATAAAAACATTTGTGTCTCCGTATAACAAGGCCAGCACCGATATGACCAAGATTATATTAGAAGAATACTTCAAAGTAAACTTGCTCGACCAAAGGCCAGTCATTGCTTATAAAAAGAACAAGAGTTTGAAAGACATACTGGTCAGGGCTAAACTACCCTGTCTGTCTTCTACCTATGTTGTTGTGGGAGGGAAATCTAAATTTTCGCTTTCTTTTATCATGATTCTGTGGGGTTCAATCTCAGTCTGTCGATATTTTTGCTATAGCTTAAGATGTATAAGTATTGTCAATGTATTACAAAGTGTTCCAGAAAGTTTTACTGACTATAAGGTAAAGCTCCTGTCAGTCGTCAACCTAATGAAATATCATAGGTTTACTTTATTACAACAATTTATCAAGGTCTTAATGATATACCTCTTTTTAGCACGGTTATCCATGGTTATTTTAGACAAGAAGATTTTCCCTGTGCCCGTGTGTTTTAGTGTTCATAAATATATATAGCCTGTAGGCCTACTATCAGCGGGGTCTCCGTGGAGCACTATAGATAGGGCACGGAACGCACAAAATTCCAGCACTTTACCGATTTTAAAGTGGCACAGTCCCAAACAAATGGAAAACATTTTGACTGGGTTGGAAGCGGATAAACCTATAGGAGGTTAAGGGGGGGGGGGGGGGGGGGGGGTGCTAGATGCTAGTCTAAGTAGTCCACCTGTATCTATCCCCACCATTCCAGGTGTTTAGTAACGCGATGTGCATTGTTTTAAAGGAAGGGTCCATTTTAGCGTTTCACTAGTGTGTTCTGAAAGAGCAGTGTTTCCTGAGTCTAAAACAGCAATCCAATAAATTTTTCGTTGATTTGTTAGCGAGTAACGAACATTTGAAAAGTCCGTGGTCGCAGGCATTCGATCGCCATGAGCCCGTTCTTCGGCGCATCCATTTTCTCCGTCTTTTTGCCCAATCAAATTCGAGCACCGGGCCGAACTTTGACCTGATCTAGTAAGCCAATGATTTGGCAGAGAAATGACGGGGGTTAATTCGCTGACATTGTTCTAAAAATAAAGTCTCCCACAATCCTCGGCGTTTGTTTATTCGCCATTATCGGAACTGTCAGGCTGACAGAGTTGCCGTGCTTTTTCTTTCTCTGGCATTACTCGATAGCCACTTGGAGGAGTCCGATGAGAGTTATTCTACATAAACAATATGCCGTGCTGTGTCGCAGCTGGGTGTCCGAACACGAAGAAAGGAAGAAAGCCTGACGCGACCGTGTCTTTCCATTCGTTCCCGTTCAGAAATCCTGCCTTGTTGCTGACATTGACAAGGGCCTCCTCTGAGACATATGTCATCTGACAAAGTTTTGTCACACAGGAGAATTGAAAGTGTTCCATAGCATGCTGATTAAGTACTGCTCGAAGCGACAACATTTCCATTATGAAGGTAATTATCTAAAATTTAGAATCTTACGATTGCTTCCAAAATTCCATGTTTGTAGGCCGGATTCCTTTTTTGCTGAAAATGTAAAGTTCTGAGATGAATACTTCCCATTTAAGTAAAAAACCACTCATTTAACCAGATTTTCTAGTTGAGTAGTTCTAATCCCACTTAGTCCTAATTTCTAAGTGGATTTTTCACTCAATAGCTGGGTTTCCTCCAGCCCCCAGAGCCCAGTTAACTCCTCCCATCAAGCCTAACAATACCACCATACGTGAAATAACTTGAGTGTGGTGTAAAACATCGATCAATCAATCTTAAGCCAAAACACATAGGACAACTCGTACTATATTGTACATGATGGTGTATATTTATGAGCTTTCGAGAGTAGCTACTCTCTTACAACACACAATATACAATTTTAGAAAATTGTCTATTGTGTGTTGTAATATCTGATGATGAGAGTAGCTACTCTCGAAAGCTCATAAATATACACCATCATGTACAATATAGTACGAGTTGTCCTATGTGTTTTGGCTTTAGTAAAACCACTCCATAGTGGAATTTATCAATCACTCTAGTTCTGGGAAACAAAAAATACTCTGATTGCATGTTTAGCATCTCCCCAAGGATGTTTCATTGAATCTGTACAATTGTATGTTTTGTTTTTTTATAGCAATGTATGGCCGGCTGATGCTTGCTGCTATCGATTGGAACCATTTCACCAGGCAACAAGGAACCGATCAATCTCGAAAGCCAGCAACCACGGTTGTCTACTCCAAGAGAAGGAAGGCCTTTGTTTTGAAAAACAGATACGTCAAAACCAAGTTACAGCATATGAATGAAATTGTTGCACGCGTTCATGAAGTCCATCGTGATCAGGTTGAACTAAGGCCCTTTGATCGACCTGCAGATATGCCCCAAAACATTGCCAGAGTGGAAAAACCAGAAAAAAGTGACCTTGAGAGATCATTTCGCTCAAGATTCAATTGAAGACATTTCACTTTGCTACCATGTTTAGTCTAGACTGGTTAGACTTGGGGGAGGGGGGACTTTGGCAATGTTCAAGGTTCATTTTGAGTCTTATTACTTTAAAATGTGTTAACAAAAGTTTGAAATACTTTGCTATTTTTTGTCCTTTTTGGTGTCATAGTAGTTTGTTATTTCGCTCTGATATTAGAATTTGTAATGATGGAACAAAGACACTCCAGTGTAGCAATTGATTCTCCTGCCATAAACCTCATTGTTTTGTATACATATTATATATTTTTGAACTCTAAAACACATGGGCACAGGTATATCATTTAGACCTATATACCCAATCATAAGTCGTTTCAATTAGTTAAAACATGATATTCCACTGGTTGACAACAGAGCTTGGCCTCAGGAATACTTGGTAATATATTGACAATGCTCATCTTCAGATACACAAGAATCTTGGTAGATTGAACATAAGTGGGCTAATGCCTTTTGACTGATGTCACACTAAAGATTTACTCTAGCTGATTTTATTATCTTTGTTTAATTGTCTGCACTAAAGGACTTATACCCCCTATGTAGTATAACTTAAGATGTAAGACAAAGGAAGAGATTTCTGGATAACAACTTCTTATTTATTGATGTTGGTACGTTTTGGTATAGATACTAATACCGTTTTCAACCAAATGTGACTAATCAACAAACTAGCAGAGAATTTATATGGATATTAATGAAGGGTTTGGCTTGTTTAACATACAGGTAAGCCATTTGAACAGGTGATGCCCATTGGGGGGTATAAAGCCAGATAGAAAATAAACATTTGATGTGGTAAGATAATCAGGGAGAGGTGTTACAAAAATATTGGCTGAAAACGGTATTAGTATCTATACTATATCTATACTGAATTACATAATGTTAACATGGACTCTGGTAGGATTAAAAATACCCTGCTGTGCCCAGATAACACTGTGGTCAGTGTGACCTTTACTTTGCCAATCTCATAGGAAACCTTACCAATGTTATGTATACAAGCTTGAGGCAACCATGTAAGTAGGTACTTGTACCTTAACCATGTAAATTAAAGAAAGCAGAAAATTTAAATGGTATATTATTTGTTATTCAATATTCAGTAGGGTGAGTCTATCACTCTGACAAAGGCCTCCATCCTAGGTTCAATCATAGGGTTAAATCTTGCTGTCCAAATGAAAAAAAATAAATGATTGTGTTTTTCACTTATTGACCCTGTGTGGAAGGGGTGATGGGTATCTGTTGAGGGTTGTTTTTCCTCCATGAGAGAGACCAGTTTCCTCGCCAACTAAACCTAGGCCTGCAGCCATACATGAATCAAGTTATGTATAACCTGGAGAGTAGAGTAAAACTTCAATCCATCTTTGGATGTTCATTAATAAGGAATCAGTCTGTTTTAACAAATAGTCTATTTCAAAAATGTTTATTTCTGACAACAAAAAGAGTTCCAGAAATGAAAAAAGTCTTTGTTTAGTTAAATATCATATGTCCTATATTTTTATAAATAAACTCAGCAGATGTAACCTCTGACATGGAATGTTTGTATATTATTCTTGAAATAAAGACATTACAGGTTATCGTCCGAACTTTCTTCTCCTGTTATATACCCCTTGTAAACGCCTTGCCCAGCATTGGGAAAACTTTCTCTTATTGAATGGATAGCACATGATGGAATAACTCGTCTTAGTCCCGGGCCAAGTTTGCCATGCACCCACCAGGTAAATTGCCTGTAGGCTGCAAATCGGTAGCCTCTGTAATTAAAAGATATAAACAAATATTGAAACGACTGGTTTGATGTTGAGAACAATGAGAAACAGATTAAATTCATACATTCTCTTTGCTAAATTTGTCTAAGTTTTTTTATAAAAGTTGGCCTGGTAAAGTGGAGATGGCAAAAGGTGAATTGATACACTACATGATTGCATCTTAAACCATCTGTAACTAGAATATCTTAATTAATATGGTTTCCTTACTTATTGTCTGCTGGATTTACATTCCATCTGTCACCTCTGACATTGTTCAGTCCCACGAGTACATTCCTTGGGGCAACAGGTACTCTGCAGAAAGTTTCAAATTCACCAGAATTTGTTATACCTCTGTCTGCGTCTAAAATAGACAAAATACAAATATTTCTTTTCTTGTCCATCCAAAAAAAAACCCCAAAAAACAAGTGATAGATCATACTAGCATATATATTGTGCCAATCTAATTTGGATCAAATAAGACTAGGTCACATCAGTGGGCAAATCTTATTTATTTCTTTGTTTAAAAATCATGATTAAATTAGATTTATTGATTGGTGTATTATGCTGCACTCAAGATTATTTCACTTATATGGCGGCGGCTCAGTAGGTAGAGCGTTGCACGCTCAATCCGAACAGCCTTCCACCAATGGGTCGCGGGTTCGAATCCCACTCAGTCCAAAAATTGGAAAATTTTCTGGCTGGGTTTTCACTCGAACAACCTATGTGGGATGGTTGCCAGTTACCAGCGGAAGGTCGTGGGTTTCCTCCCACGATAAAACTGGCAACGCCGCCATATAAGTGAAATAATCTTGAGCGCGGCGTAAAACACCAAACAATCAATCAATCAGCCAGGTTTTCTTGGCGAAGAAACGGGGCTCTTTACCTAGAGGAAACCCCCAACCTTTGGCAAGTTGGCCACACTTTCACATACAACGATCAAGTAATTTGAAATGTGGGATTCGAACCCCGTCACATCGGTGGAAGGACTGTCTCAGACTGAGTGACTATCACTCTAATCGACTGAGTCAACAAGACGCCCACCATAAATTAGAAGCTTTGTAAAAAAGCAGATAAAATTACAGGACTTCAAATTTTGGAAACAATGACTTCACATGAGCAACTAAAACCCTAAACAAAGACAGGCAAAATTCAAGGAGGGTTCCTTTCCAAGCCTAGAGGTAGAATTGGAATCCCGGCTATTTATTTACATTATTTCTACATTTTGAAATCATTCACCTCACACAAGTCACTTTAGTTTATGAAAAACTGAAACATTTCTTTCAAAATGATAGATAGTACAATTTACTGTTTTGCTCTTGTTGTATAATTCTGCATTTTGCAAGAAGTAATATAGCCGTATGGGCTAAGTATATAAAGTTTAATGTTATAAACTTATAGAATAGGCCTATGGGATTGAGAGGCCATGTCTTCTGAAAATGTACACAAAAATGCAAACGAAAAATGTAGGCTATGCGGTATGGTTAAAAAATTTATGAAAATATTCATGATCTTTTACCTTTGTTTGCTGCTAGTTTTCTTGTTGTTGCCTTTTCTTGACAACAAACACATTCTTTTTCTCTGCTCAAAGTTGCAGTGGAACAGTGCCCACAGCTGCACCACGCTTCGACTTCCAGTCGAGACGGAGGTTTGACTCCAACCTCTCCGGGGGAGTCCCATGTCACTATCGGATGCACTCTCGACGGTGTTCTCCTCACTGGAAAGACAATCTTCCACCTTTCTCCGCGGTTCGAACAAATATCTTTGTAATCCGTCTTTGATACCCAAAACATCATTGATGTCCGATTCGTCTGACGTTGAACTTGAAATTTCTTGCTCGCTTAACTCTGTCGCCATGTTTCTACGTCTAAAACTACCTCCACATAGAAGAGTGGATCTAAAAATAGCGGCCCTCATATGATGCAATAGACAAGCCTGGAAAATGGCGACACTGATAAGAACCAGAGGCTGACACTAGTCAATACCAGTTTACTAATTTCAGGGTATTTTGCGGTAAGAGTCGTTAAGTGCCTTTAGGGCTTTGGTGGGCATTCTGCTAGTTAGGTTGTGTCTATTTCTGGAGTTTTCTATCCCTTTAAGCCAATGGCGAGAATCTATATGTGGACAAGCGTTTTCTTATTTTATTTAGAACATCACATATGGTATCCAAGACAACCAACATGACTTTTACAGCATCAAGTGTATCGTTTTAAGCAATTGTATAGGCCTTAGTTTTATACGTCTTCTCCAAACAGTATATTGTTTCTATACTCATTTTGGGCTGGAAAGCTGGGAATCTCTCATCAGTAAATTTCTGGAAGAGACAAAGGATCCAACGTAAACTCGTTGCCAGGAATACCATTGACCTACTCCGAAATAGCGGTAAGATCTTACCTCTAGTTTAATGCTGAATTCTAATGACTTTCTTGACACTCAATCAGTTTCCCATCACATTGGCTTAAAACTGCTTTAGTAAATGAACTTCGTTCGTACTCTAGATTTTGTGTGCCAGAATCTTTTACTCGTTTCGTCTGTTAGGTAATGTAATAGAACATGTCTGGTTAAGACGCAAAAGCATATAGATACTCCGAATAAAGTAAGACGTCGCATTGTTGACGTTCTCAATATTTCGACATAATTGTATTTGTCATCTTCAGGAGAAATGGTTAGAATACAGTAGATACAGTTTATACACACAATTTCCAATTTAATGTATAAAGAAAACATAACTGTGTTCCTATCAGTGACTAAAGCATGAATTAAAATATGGATTAAGATGTTAGGTGTCAATAGGTTTGACACCTCCCGCAGTTGACTTATATCAATTGCTAGAATACACATGTAATGCGACGTTGTGGTATTTATACAAAAATACAATAATTTAATTAATCTAAAAAGTATGAGTTCACGATGATATCAATATATACTCATCCCTCATCATATCCCATACATTCATGTACCATGCAAATCAACTACCATCAATTTTTAAAGAAAGTTTCACTCGTCAATCTGACGTTCATCATTATCCAACTAGATCACACAATCTTAATCTGAATCGCACTCCATCAAAAACAAATCTATCCTTCTACTCAATAAAATGCAAAGCTCCTCGAGAGTGGAACAAGTTAGATATTCAATGTAAACCTATAATTTCGAAATCACTATTCAAAAGGAAATTAAAACAACAGCTGATACATAAACACAACAAAATATATAAAATAATTAATCTTCTCCCAATATTATTTCACCTCTCATCTATAAAATTATTTGTACCTTCTATTTATTCTCTGGGATAGAACAAGCCTCACGGGGCTTTATTCCCGCCAGATATCATTATGTTAAATATTTATATACTATATTGTATGTCTTTATGTATATATCTGTATTCTGCTATAAATCACTGGTTAATAAAAAAATCAAAATCAAATCAATAAAATGTCAAGATGTGTACCTACATATCGTTACACGCAGTTTATCATATATACATAATACACTTTAAGTTGTGTCATCAGCCAAATAGGAGCGAAAATGTCGCTCAAACAGAACCAGTTAATTATTTTTTTTGTTGCCATTTTTACTAAGACGCACAAAAAAAGCTTTCTAATAATATCAATCTCGATGATATACTGTAAGGCAGTTTTAACCCTCCCACATACATCCCCGCTATTTGAATGCTGTCCGTTATTACCACACATTTTCGGTTCTCGAGCATTAGTAGCTTTACCCTTATTTTTTCCAACTTTAATCTTTTAGTTTTTCGTGTTTCTTCAAACGCTGAACTTCTCTATACAATCAGGCTATATCATTAAGTCATCCAAAAAGCACTCATAGTTTTGTTTGCACGATACATGTAGCATTTCACTTTTCAATATTTTTTGAATTGTCGAACGCTTATGGTATGACACTTTATACGACAAAAGAAAGAATCTAAAGAAAAACTTTAAATGTGCGTTGTCCTGCATTATACCATGGCTACTTCCTTACAATGAGGAACATTAAAGTGGCATGAGCTGCCAAAATTAACACTTTTTCCATAATTTCTGATCGTCACGACAGTAAGAGGCTTTGAAGGCCATCGAAAAACTAAATGATTAGCGTTGGAATGAGGAAAACCCATACAGTATGTGGCCTATACGAACCGGAATAGAGTTCGAAAAGTAAACAAAATTTAAATAACCGGGACGACCATTCATTCATTCAAGCCAAAGTTAGTTCAAAACAACACTTTATCGTACATTCTCGAGAATAAAAGCAATAAAAAGCTTCTGAATTATACGTCTAGAGAAATATAGCCGATAATTTTAACATTCTGTTTTTACGTAAAAATATCAAAATTTTGGCAGCTCATGCCACTTTAAAGTAGTTTCGGCATTTTTATTTCCCATCATGGAACTTTAGTAAACCTTATATATTAATATAAACGCTTGCTCCCATTACACGGGTGTATCATCAACGCCCGACGTTTCTCTTCGGAACATCAACGAAGTGCCCTTAGACGTGATGTAAACTTGATGAATATCGCGAAACATTTTTCCAAGAACAATCCTACAACAAATATCAAATGGCAGAGGCCTTTAATTGCGACTCTTCTATCACCATGTATGTTATTACGAAAACAAAATGCGGCAACCAATACATAGGAAAAATTCAGAATTCTCTACCACAGAGAGCATCGGAGAGAATAATTGTTCCAGTGGCAAAAACAATCCGAAAATGTTCAGCTACTACACATAAGCATATCATGTTAATAAATCGCAAACGATTTTTGAGAGATGTTCCGGATCATTTTCAAAACCTCTAACTATAATGCCCCCAAAAATTATATTATTCTAATAAATTTTGTTTGACATGCCAACGGCTCTTGATTCTAATATAGGCCTACTTAAAAGCCAACAGCTTTCTTTATCAGAGGCGTGAAGACAGCCTTCCTTCTCAGACTTAAGAACATGAAACAATAAAATATTAGATTTTTCAAATTAATAAAAAGAAAATTTCGTCTGTGTTAAATAAAAGAAAACTATTGAACACGATTTAGGCAATTGCTGCTTGATCCCTTTTGTTAGGGATAATCTGAATTCCCTGGCAGTTGAACGGCTGTGTCATCTTGAAATCATTGAACGTAAACAGTAATACTGTTCGGGAACAAAGCACCTCTTGTGGGTAATGCTATAGTCTACGTTTTATCGATTCTATATAGTATTCACATGAAAGCAATCGTCTTATTGAGATTATATTGGGAAATGCACATTGACTTTTTTCTAAGAGAGTTTGCTGGTTTTCCCGCTGGCTTTCCACGACTAAATAGCGGGAGACTTTTCAAGATCGGATGTAGCCGCGATCTAACTTGCACAAAACCTCAATTGTGTAGATGCTGTCAGTTTCCGCTCCTGCAAGACGCTTAAAAGATCATGCACGGAAATGCTATTCATGATGTGTTTAATAGTATACATTTTAGACAACGTTAGAGTTTGTCGATTGAAATGACTGTTGTTCATGTGTGACGTATTTGAGAGTGGAGAATCGTGCACAGTTAAAACAAATATCTCTGTTATTTGTTTCTCACTAAATTCAGAAGTTTGGTTTTTGACTAAATGTGCTGTATGCTCAAGTAAGGTAAAACCCTGTTTCTTACTACACATATACCTGGGGACAATAGAATATAACCGCGTCATCTGATGTTTATGTAGAAGTGACCAAATGCTCTGGCTTTTTAAACCTTCACCTGTAACAGGGGATCTTTCGCCAAGTTTACAATGATACAACGTCCTTGGAACATTTTATTCTGGGATATTTTCAAACTTTCTACAAACATCTCCAAGAGTATCAGGATTAGTTAAAGGAGAAGGAAACAAAACAAATCTTTGTAATTCAAAAGAACCGCACTTACTATTCCTTTCCAACGGTACCAAACACATATTGTTGCGATTTTTTGATGGGCCATGATGGAGTTTTTTAAAATACTGCATTATGTTAAATACTCAAAACAAATTTGTCAACTTTCAAAATCTTCGATTTAAGCCTAGGTTAATTTCACTCTCTTCAGTGTATTCCTATCTTAAGAAAATTGCTTTCAGTTTCTCGAAACTTACATTGACTTTCAAAGGATTGATTAAATGATTGATATTTTACGCCTCACTCAAGATGTATAGCGTAAATAGCGGCGTTGCCATATTTAGTGGGGGAAACTGGGCTCATTGTCCTCAGAAAACCCCCGACCAATTCGATTGGCGTACCGTGACCTTTTTTCTGGTACCGTGTTTGGTACCGCTGGTAAAGAAACATTCGCGCGCTTATTGTGAATCCTAAAAATGAGTTTTTGTTTGCTCCTCCTTTAAAGGGGCATGAGCTGCCAAAATGTTGATATTTTGACGTTACAACAGAATGTTGAAATTATTGGCTATTTTTCTCAAGACGTATAATTCAGAGCTTTTTAGTGCTTCTAGTCTCGAAAATGTACGATAAAGTATTGTTTTGAACTAACTTTGGCTTAGAATGAATGAATGGTCGTCCGGGTTATTTAAATTTTGTTTACTTTTTGAACACGTTTTCGGTTCGTACAGGCCACGTACTGTATGGATTTTCCTCATTCCAACGCAAATCATTTAGTTTTTCGATGGCCTTTAAAGCCTCTTACTGTCGTGGAGATCGGAAATTATGAAAAAAGAGTCAATTTCGGCAGCTCATGCCACCGTTTTAGTAGAAGGTTGAATTATAAAGTAACACAGTTTTCACAGAATTTGGCTTTTGACGGAACATTTTTTTCTGAAATACTTGGTTATACATTGACAAAATTGTAGCCTACGGCTCTTCAGCTATGGCAAGACGGTGGCTAAACTGAACTTGAACAAAGTATGATAATGGAAAAAGAAAGTAACAATATGTAATGTATGGTTCCCATGTAGAATAGGTTCGCCCTGTGAAGCCAGATAGAACTGAAGTTTCATACTAACAAGCATCTTTTTATTTTGTTAAAATATACTTTTGATTTGGCTAACGATATCCTGAATACATTGTATAGCTTATTGCCATTAATGGTGATTTCGTATCGCCAGAATGTTGCCCTTTATGATCACAATCGTTTCTGCAACAGCAGTTTGTCAACAATCTCCCTACACCATGCAATGATTTTATCGGTCAGTGCAGACTTTCCAGGGGGTGCTTAACTTTTTTCTTTTTGTATACTAGACGTTATATGACAACAATAATCCCAGATTGCAGAAGGATGACATTTTGGAAAGTTGGTTGTATGTTGTTTCTTTGTTAATTGATAACAGTAATTAGTATTCTTCTTTTGCGTACGACCCTCTCTCGGCCTGAAGATGTCGTAAAATGTATCTCGAGGCTTAATGATAGTCTCTTCTGTATTAGTAGCATAAACTTTAGCGATATACTAATTTCAGCATGCCTGATTCGCTTTGATCGACCTGACCAAACCGTTGGCTGAATGAACCATTTGAACTTCAAAGTGGGGATTTTGTTAATGATATTGATTGGAGGTTTTTAACTTAACAATGTTTTTTTTAGATACTAACAACTTGTTGAGTAGCCAGGCAAGCTTTGTTTGTAGGGTAGATAATTCTAGAGCCTAGTTAGACAATTTGTAAATAGGGATGGACATGTGAGGCCAAGGCAGAAATAACGACTTTCCTAAAACAGATGTTAGGTGTTAATGTCTTCATCGGAAATTAAGTGTAAAACCATCCTCAGAGTAGCATCAGCTTTAGAATGCAGAGATTTTGATGTTGAAGTGAGGGCGGGGGGGGGGGGGGGGGCTGGTATATAAGCGGGTAAAGTCTGATACTTAGCATGACAAGCTGGTCGATAGAGACAGTTCAGATACTACAAAGTTTGCCACCATGTATGTACAAATCTGGATTGCCGTGAAAATCCCTGGAAACTACTTAATCAATGAAAATTATTAGAACCAATAAATTTCAGTGGCTTAAAGACCTGAACAATTGAGTTATGCGACCGAGTCTTTGAAATAGGGGCCTTTACCTACCTCCCTAGTCTGCAAGTAAGTAAAACGGGATAGAGACACATGAGTACGGTCTGCGGTCTAGCCGATATGTGTTTTATGTGCAATCTGTGGTTCTTTAGATTTTTTAAACCCGGCGTGTTCTTTTTACGGCTCTGCTGCAATCCACCCTTTAGCTCCCGACACAATGTTTCTCCTTCACATTACCGTCTAGCGACTTCTCTTCGCTACATCAATGAAGTGCCTTAACACACGATGTATACGTGCCAGATCGCGACACTTTTTTGGAGAACAATCCCGCAAAAGATATCAAATGGAAGAGATAGGTCCTTAATTGCGACTCCTCTAACATCCTCTGTATACGACTCCTCTGTATGTTATCACGTGCAAAAAATGTCGCAAGCAATACGTAGGAGAAGCTCAAGAGTTCTCCGCTAACCATTTATCTCGTATTAAACTTTGCCACGCGCACAGCATTTCATTATCCCGGGTCATTCGGTCATTTCGAAATCATGCCTATTGAAAGAATATCCCTCTTCTCACTACCACTTCCACACAAACGTTTGGAAAGTTTTTGGATTCAACCGTTACAAACTTTTTGCCATTTGGACTTGGACTCGGGAAGGTGTCGTGAAACGGTAAAATACTGTGACGTAATGTTCTCTTTGTTCTTTCTTACTTATCGCTCATATTGTATGTTATGCTTTTTGCAAACCAGTAGACGGAGTTCTGTCATGGCCGCTGCCTAGTAAAGTCAAGTTGTGTTCTACAGACAAATTAATTAGCAGTGACCAGAGAGGGTTTATATCAGGAAGATACATAGGTGAAAATATTAGACTTTTATACGACTTAATGTTTGAGGTGAAAGATAAAGAAATACCTGGTTTACTCCTTTCTATTGACTTTGAAAAGGCTTTCGATTCTATCTCCTGGAAATTCATCTTTCAAGTTCTGGATGCTTTTAAATTTGGCGAGGACTTAAAACAATGGGTTAGACTATTTCAAAACAACATTAAAACATCAATAATACAAAATGGTAACATTTCTGAAAGTTTCAACGTGCACAGAGGTTGTCGCCAGGGAGATCCGGTCTCACCGTATATCTTCATCCTGTGTGCTGAAATTCTAGGCTGCATGATTAGAAAAAATAAAGATATACGCGGTATAACAGTAAACGAAACAGAATATAGAATAAGTCAATACGCCGACGACACACAGCTAATTACGGACGGAACAGAAAAGTCATTAATGGCAGCCATGCAATGCTTGGATAATTTTTACATGTTATCAGGTTTAAAAATTAATGTTGAAAAAACGAAGGCAATGTGGATAGGTAAACTATCGGGGTCAAATGTCAGATTATGTGAAAACTTTAAACTAGACTGGGTGTGCGATCTCAATATATTAGGCATATTTTTTTCATCCATTAACTTTAACGAAATATGGAAAATTAATTATTTATCGAGAATAGAAGAATTAAAACGCGAATTACATAGGTGGAGAATAAGAAACTTGACGCTTTTAGGAAAAGTAACAGTAATTAAATCACTGGCTTTATCAAAACTAATACACCTTTTCCTTGCCTTACCATCCCCTCCAGATTGTATCATTAGAGAGATTAATACGGTACTGTACAAATTCATCTGGAATAACGGTCCTGATCGCGTTAAGCGATCAATAATAACCCAAGACTATGAAAAAGGTGGACTACGAATGAATAATCTGATACCATTTATACAGGCCTTAAAAATAACTTGGATGAGAAGGCTTCTTTTTAATCCAACGAAATGGGCAGATTTATTCAGAAAAGAAAATTGCGAAAAATTGTTCTATGTAGGCAGCAAATACATACATGTGATTTTAAGACAAGAGCGTAATCCCTTTTGGGTGGAAGTACTTAAAGCTTGGGAGAGATTTCAAAATATGATACCAAAAAGAAATTTGCTTCAGATTTTGGATGAGCCATTATGGTACAATGGCAACTTTAAACGTCCCTATTACTTCATCCAAAACTGGTTAGATAACAAAGTCAGATTTATTAAAGACGTTATAGATGAGAACGGAGAAGTTATGACATTTATACATTTTAAAGCTAGATATAACATAAATGGAACTTTCCTTGATTATCACAACTTGTTAAAAAATATCCCTAGAGAATGGATGCGTGACATTGGTAATAGTAGCTCTATATGCAGTCAGTGTAAAATTCATCCGCCATTACCTACAGCCTTCCAGATGTTGGTGAAACAAAAACAAGGCACCAGAATATTTTATGACCTGTTAAACTCTAGTTCTTACATAGATATAGGATCGTGTGTGAAATGGGAAACATACTTAAATGTGCAAGAGATTCACTGGAAAGACATATTTCAATCAATATTTCAGTGCACTATAGATACCAAGCTAAGGGATTTTCAATATAAATTTCTTCATCGAATAACAGCAACAAAATCATTTCTTCACACAATTAAATTGAAACCTAACAATAAATGTGATTATTGCAGCAATTCACCTGAAAGCCTAGAGCACCTTTTTATAGATTGTCCTAAAGTCAAGCAAATCTGGCAAGATCTAGAAATTTGGTTAAAAACAAACATAAATTTCAATGATACCTTTACAAAAGACAAACTCATTCTGGGATGGGGAAAAGACCAGCACATTCTGAACCACATAACGATACAAACCAAAAAATATATTTTTGACTCAAAAACAAAAACCGGCAACCTCGACATAAACACATTGATAAAAAAAATAAAAAGTCAGTATGTTATAGAAAAATATATAGCCAATAGATCTGGACAAACAAATTTATTCAATTTAAAATGGGCATTATTTCATGAGACTTTTACGAATTAAAAACCCACAAGTATGAATGTAGATGAATGAGGTGTGATTGAGTAACTAAAGGCGCATAAATTGTCCTGGAAAATCAAGTTAGCAAAGGCCTGGTAGCACCAGGTCATGTTACACTATGCATAGCATATACACATATCTGTATGTTTTAGTGATCATAAATATATTTTTGTATGTAACTGTATTATCTATGGGCAAATAAAAATAAAAAAAAAAAAAAAAAAAATTTCTGAGTGAATTTTCCACTCGGTCGCCGGAGAGTCTGGGGTTTCCTACGGGTAACGAGCCTGGTTTCTTCCCCCACTAAACCTGGCAACGTCGCTTATAAAAAAAAAAAAAAAAAAAAAAAAAAAAAAAAGTTGTGTTCTACAGTACAGTGCAGTTGTCTTCGTTGTCTCTTCATATGACGCAACTTGGAAATCTTGTGTCTGGTCGGGTACTAATGGAAAGTAACTGTACTGTGTAATTTAATACCAAGGTCTAAAGTAAATAAACGGTGTTTCCCTCTCCTGACTGAAGTGCCGACTAAATATTTGTCTGCGCAAGCCTGTTCCTAACATAAAAATGTATCGGCTTCTACTGAACTTTATTCCTGCTTATTCCACTACGGAAGCCTGTTTGGCGTTAATAACCCAGATTCTCAGTGTTATAAACATTTATTCTACGGAAGCCCTTTGTCACCACTGTCACCAGTCCTGCTCCTGTTTCCACTAACATTCCTCTGCCACCTAAACTTAGAGGTAATCTTGCCACAAACTGGTAGAAATTTAAACGCATGTGAAACAATTATGAAATCGCGACAAGAATGACCGCATGAGACTCTCACTATCGAACTGCTGTTTTACTTACCTGAATAGGCTCCGATGCCCTTGATATTTTTGACGGATCGCCCTTTCAGCCAGAAGAAGATAAGGAAGAAATTGACATAATTCTTCAACTCTTTGAATCTTTCTGTATCGGTGAAACTAATGAGATCGACGAAAGATACTGCTTCAATAGTAGAGATCAGGAATATTCTGAAAATATTGACTCCTACGTAGCAATTCTTAGGACATTGTCTGAGACTTGTAATTATGGTCTTCTGGAGGACAGTCTGATCAGAGACAGAATAGTAGTTGGTATTAAAGACAATGCTATTCGAAAGAGACTCTTACAAGACGCTAAACTAAATGCAGAAATGTGTTGATATTTGTTGTATATATGAATCAGCATCTCAGCATCTTAAATCTATGAAACCTGTAGATGATGTTCAATATGTCAAAACGAGCAAATCCAAAACTGCTAAGACACAATCTTTTCGACGGAACAAGAAAGAAATAACATGTAAATTCATTATTGTGTGGTTCTCAACACGAATTTGTGAAAGAAAAATGCCCAGCCTGGGGTAAAACCTGCCCCATCTGCTCTAACAAAAATCACTTTTCTAGTAAATGCCCTCAGAAACGTAGTAGAGGCAAGGTTCACCAACTATACGACAATTTTTGCTCAAATGATGATCAATGGACAAACTGTTAACTTTCAGCTGGATAGTGGTGCTACTGTAAATGTGCTACCCAAAACTGAATATGTGAACTTATTTGGTGAATCACAACTTTCTTACCTAGATAGTGTTTCTACTACTCTGGTCATGTTCTATGGGACTGAAAGTATCCCTTTGCGTAAAAAGAGAATTTCCATGAAAAATCCTAAAACTGGAAAGAAGTACAATGTAGAGTTGTTGGTAGTTACCCGCTCTTGGGAGCCAGAGCTGTTCAGCAAATGAACCTTATAAAGATCGAGACTGGCAATATTTTGGCCTTCCAACAACAAACCAGGTTAAATTCCCTCAGTGATGTGATATCACAATATGGCGATGTGTTTCAAGGTACTGGTAAACTTGAAGGACCCTTACATTTAGAGGTTGACAAATCTGTAACCCCTGTTAAATTACCATGCCGTAAGGTACCAATTACTCTTAAACCTGTTCTAAAGACAGAACTCAAACGTCTAACTGATATTGGCATCATTACTCCTGTGTCTGTACCTACGGATTGGATTTCTGCCATGGTGGTGGTGTCTAAGCCTGATGGTCGAATACGCCTGTGTATTGACCCAAAACCTCTAAACTCTGCTCTGAAAAGGAACCACTACCCTACTCCTCTAATCGACGACCTTCTACCAGAACTTGCCGAGGCTAAATTCTTCAGCCTTGCAGACACCTAAAATGGTTTCTGGCACGTCGAGTTGGATGAAGAAAGTAGTCTGTTGACTACCTTTGAGTCTCCGTGGGGACGTTATCGTTGGCGTCGCATACCCTTCGGCGTATCTCCCGCTCGAGAAGAGCTCCAACGTTGACTCAACGAGGCTCTGGAAGGTCTCGATGGTGCCCGTGCAGTTGATGATGTTCTGATCCTCGGTGTTGGTGAGACCAACAAACAAGCTGAACAAGACCATGACAAAAAAGATGTTAGCATTTCTGGAAAGATGTAAGC
This sequence comes from Lepidochitona cinerea, assembly GCA_963971465.1. NCBI lineage: Eukaryota > Metazoa > Mollusca > Polyplacophora > Chitonida > Tonicellidae > Lepidochitona > Lepidochitona cinerea. The sequence goes on from OZ020560.1 coordinate 2,394,297, forward strand.
GTAAAAACCTAAAACTAAATCCTGACAAATTCAAATTTAAACGTCGTGAGATATCTTATCTTGGACATGTGCTTACGACGAATGGTTTGAAAATAGATCAAACTAAAGTTCAAGCAATCAAAGAAATTCCAGCTCCATCTGACAAACAAGGTGTGCGTCGCTTACTTGGTATGGTGAACTTTCTCCAAAAGTTTGCACCCAATATCTCCGATGCAACAACCCCTCTAAGAGAATTATTGAAGGACAGTGCTCACTTTGTGTGGAATGACGCTGTTCATGGCAAAGCTTTCAATGAGGTTAAAGCAATGCTCATCAGCCCTCCTGTTCTGAAATATTTTAATGATCAATGTGAAGCTGTTTACAGTGTGATGCCTCACAAAATGGACTCGGTGCTTGTTTAATGCGAGTCGGTCAACCAGTTGCCTACGCCTCGAGACCATTGACTGAATCTGAGAAAAACTATGCGCAGATAGAGCGTGAAATGCTTTCCAATGTCTTCGGGAGCAATGTTTGAGCAATATGTGTATGGAAGGAAGGTCACAATTGAAACGGACCATAAGCCGCTAGCGTCGATTGTGCGAAAACATCTACACAATGCCCCAAAGAGACTTCAACGGATGTTGTTTCGTCTGCAAAAGTTCCAGTATGAAGTCATCTACAAGAAAGGTACAACACCTTAAGTCGAGCTTCCTTGTCAAGCCCTGCAGATTTATCTGAAAAATTATCTGTGCTTTCCAGGTCTACAACCGAAATATAATTCGAAACCATTAACATGATACAAAGAGTGTCAATATCACCCCAGATGGCTGTAAAGATCAATCGATCAATCAATCCTCCATCGATGACTCAACCACGACAACTCTTACAAGAAGGGTGGCCAGATAAAAAAGACCAAGTGCCCACTTGTATCCATGAGTACTTCTCGTTTAGAGATGAATTGTCACTTCAAAACGGAATTGAGGGGCATCCGTAGCTCAGTAGGTAGAGCATTGGCCGCTCTATCTGAACAGCCTTCCACCAATAGGTCGCGTGTTCGAATCCCACTCAGTCCAAACAAAATTTTAAATTGTCTGACTGGGTTTTCACTCGAACGACCTATGTGGGATAGTTGCCACTTACCAACGGAAGGTCGTGAGTTTCCTCCGGGCATAGAGCCCGGTTTCCTCCCACAATAAAACTGACAACGCCGCCATATAAGTGAAATAATCTTGAGCGCGGCGTAAAACGCCAAACAATCAATAAATCAATCAAAACGGAATTGTGTTTTATGGCTAAAGAGTTGTTGTTCCCTTGAGCCTGAGAAATGAAGTCTTAGACCGGATTCATTCTACCAACATCGGACTTCAAGATTGTATTCCTACAATGAGAGAACTAGTATAGGTCACAACACCCAGCTTGTGTTTTCTCAGCCAATGAAAATTGACTTCGGTTATACAGGAGCTAGAAGGTGGCTACATAGTGATAGTTTGGTATCTGGGTTATTTGAATATTGGATTGAAACTAACATAGGTCTACTGTACATACTTTAAGCTTTCAATCAATGCCTGATAACAGATTTTTGTGTGTGTTTTTTTAATGTTCACCCAATTTTGAAAATACCAAAGTTTGGCTAGAATAAGTAAGCCTAAAACTGTCAAAATGGCGGTACCCATGTTAAATTGTGTGTATCTTGAAACCGGCATGCACTATGTCAACTTTATTTGGTTGTAAAGGATTTCTCATGTGTTGATCTATTTGGAAATGGTTAGGAAAAGTCTTAACGAGATTTAGGTAATTAGCCACAAATCAAAACGTTAACATTACCGCAAATGGGAAATGAAACTGTATCATGTAACCTATACTGGCCCGATAAGAGCTGACAGAACTCCATATATATTATATGTAGTTTGGTTCAGCAAAACCAACAGAGAGAGACTTTATTCAGCCATGAAATACCATCACGCCCTTGGCAAAAAGTTGCTTGTGACTTGTTTGAGTTTGACAATAAGGATTACTTAATAATGGTATACTATATATTATTCCGATTTCTTTGAGGTCGACCGTCTTTATAGTAAAACGGCAAAACCCATTATCAAGATCATGAAATCCGATTTAGACATGGATATGACCCAGATTATAAAAGAAGAATACAAACTGATTCAGAGAAAAATGACTCGACTTCTGAGCCAACGGCCAGTCATTGCTTACAAAAAGAACAACGGTTTGAAAGATCCATTGGTCAGAAATGAATTCCCCTCTCTGCCCTCTACCTAGGAACAAAATTACATATTTTCGCTTTCTTTTCCCTTAATCAAATTTTGTTCAATTTCAGTTTTCAGCCTCCAACCTTATGAACTTTGAACCTATGACGGAGTATAAAAGTCTAAATGACATACCCAATTCAACATAACAAGAATTTTCCCCCTGTGCCCGTGTGTTTAGGTGTCTATCAATAAACGGGAGGTTAGAGAAATGTGGGGTTAGTACGGAGGCCTATTGGTGTCATGGGTGGAATTGCAGGTGTTTTTGGACCGTTATCGGAATTTTACCCCTGTAGTAACGTTTTGAAATGCTGTTCTCTGTATGTTATAGAAAATCAAGGGTCGTCATAAGAAATATACGTCTAACTAAAAAAAACGCATGTAAACTGTCAAATCACAAGGTAAACATTTCGATTGCGGTGAAAAGTTTTCCACCGCGGAGAACAGGTTCCCACCGCGGAGAAAAAGTTCCGCAGTGGAAACATTCCAAACGCGATTGAAGTTCAAAATATTTCTAGACAGCTATGATTTATCACCCACATTTTCACCGCGGTTGAAACGTTTTCATCGAGGCGAAACCTTTCTGGCGCGGGTAAACCTTTTCTCCGCGGTGGAAGCATTTTCTTTTGCAGTGGAAATGTTTTCAATACGATTTGACAGTTTACGTGCGTTTTTCGACTTTTTCTGCAAATCGTTATAGTTAAAGGTACGATTCTTATCATACACGCTTGATATTCTTAGAGATACAGAATTTCTCGTCTCAAAGCCAACGGTCAACTTGCTCACAATTCTGTTAAAGAGGAATAACATTGGAAATGTCAAAATTTCACCAATATTCAAACATTGTTGGGGCCTCTGGGGCTTAGTCGGTTAGAGTGATAGTCCTTCAGTCCGACACAGGCCTCCCATTGATGCGGCGCGGGCTCGAATCGCCAGAGTTGCCAGGTACTCGTCGAAGGTCGGGGTTTCCTCCCCCACTAAACCTGGCAACGCCGCCATATAAGCGAAATAATGTTGAGTGCGACGTAAATCCCCTGCCAATCAATCAGTGTTCATCTTGGTAGTATTATCTTAGAAGTGAACTAATTATTCACAATCGATTGATTTCTAAATGAATCCAGACAGTCCATTTAAGTCACTTTCTTTATTTTTATACATCATACAGATAGAATAAAGGAATCTAGTGAAGTAGCGATGGCGTCCAATGTTACCGGAAGCTCTCTGAATGCCACATCTTCCCTGGTACAACGACAGTGGGTGGTGAATCCAACTTTCACTCACATTTTGATCGCCATGGCTGTAACAATTATCATTTTAGGACTTGTCTCCAATATTTTACTCATCGCCTCTATTTTGAAGATGCCTAAACTACACACAGCGGCAAATGCCATCGTTCTATTCATGTGCTTTTTGGATATTTGTCGTATCGTTCATATCATGTCGTTTGATTTGGTCACAGGATTGACCGGAAAGTAAGTATAACCATTTGCATAAAGTAAAATGAGCTGCCAAAATATTTATATTTTTCGTGAAAATGAGCTTTTGAGATTCTCGTCAAATTTTCTCTGAAGGGATACCAGTCTAGAAAAGGTACTTTAAAGTTTAAAAGTAACTTAATTGGCACTAAAATGAAGGAACGTTTGTCTCGGATATTTTATTTTAGTTTACCTTTCCGTTTCGTCATTGTCACAAACTATAGACCTATAAATATTCTCGTCTGAAGCAAATCAATCAGTTTCTAGATGACATTCGAACGCTGTTGTGGTTCTCCGTGGCTCAGACGGCAGAGGGATAATCCTTCATGCAGATCCAGGTGTTTCATCGATCCGTCCAATCCCACTTAAACCAAAAACTCAAATTGAACAATTTCAGAGTGAATTTTCACCCGATCGCCTTATGTGGAAGAGTTGCAAGTTACTCGCACATGGTCGGGGGTTTCCTTCGGACAAAGAGCCCGGTTCACTCCCAATTAGACCTATCTGGACCCTCATTAACTCTGAAAAAAAACGCGAATTTTGGTCAGCTCCCAAAAAATTACGATCTGTCTGGGAAGACACCTCTAAAAGTAAAGTTTAATCGGGATTTCTGGACGCTAACAACATCCAGGATAAAAATATTCATAATTGCATTGTCATTGATTTATCGCGTAACAGCCTTTGGAAACTATTCGAAAATGATATAATAAGGAAAGTTTTACCATTCTCTGGAATGTTGTTTCTGATGCTATATATGCTTTGTCTATTGTAGATGGCAGTTCAACAAGACTAGCGTTTGTGTCTATACAGCTTTTATGACTAATTTTATGGGAATTGCTACAGGTTTTTCTCTCTGTGTCATCAGTATAAACAGAATGATGATGATAACACGTCATGACATTTATTATAACGTGTTCAGTCGCAGAAATACGACAGTTATTCTGACTTGCAATATTGTGCTCTCTTTGATCATTTCTCTGCCTGTTGTTCTGAAAGGCGTCAACATTTACGCACTTTTCTCTGGGCAAACCGGGTCCTGCTATGCTTTTGACTCTAATGCAAACAAACCCTTCCAAACGGCATCTTTATTTTTCGCATTCATTTTACCCAGCGTTATAATGGTGCCCGCCTATAGTTGGATCTGTTACTTCGTACGGAGGAGCAAACGCAGAGTTGCTGCGCATGGCAATCACCTCGGTCACGTGTCTGTGACATTCCGAGAAGAATTGCGAAGCGCTCTGATTATATTTTTGACTTACATTACGTACTGTCTGATGTACATTCCACTTTACGCATCCTATATACTATACATGTTTGGGGTAAACGTCCCAACAGCAGTGTTGGTTTCTTCCAGTTACCTTATGGATTTTCATCGGTTTATCAGACCAAGTCTCTATCCCATCCTCGGTCAGTCTTACAGACAAGCCCTGTTTAAGCTTTTCCAAAAGATTCAAATATCTCCACCGATTTCCACCGCAACAAATGAGACAGGAACTAAGGTTTCTGCTGAAGGGATCGTGGTTCGGGCCCCTCAGCGAGGAAATAATCACCCACGGCAATAAGTGACGGGGAAGACGAAGCCAACAGTGTAGAAAAGGTGGAGACGAGAACAATATAGTGAAAATGGCTCCAATAAGCCGTCAATGTTAAAATAAGCACATGTATGAAAATTAATGACGCAATCATAAAGTGTATACTAGTTTATAGATTGCTTTAAATTCTCTTGCCCCATCAATTGTTTGCTGTATTCGCAGTTAGCCTGTGTAATATGTACATGTATAGATTCTTCTAAAGCTTATTGTTAGTGTTTATTGTAAACAGATCAGGTGACGATGACATGCTTTCCACAGTCGTTTACAACTTTACATCACATGACCAGCCAACACAGTCGTTTACATCACATGACATGCCAACAAGCCAGGCAAATTTGTGTCATTGCGCCGAAAGCATTCCAGATTTCCGACTTAAAAATATATATATATATGATATAATATGAAATTTTTCTTGGAATCTATTTAAAAGGCGTAATTTTTGATGATGTTTTAGTTAGTTAACAACTGCCCTAATATATGTGTTCTGTGGTCAGCCTAATAATATGTAAAAACCCGTAGAAGCGGTTGACTACCTAATTTACCTGTGAATGTATTTACTACTGACAATTCTTTCGTCGAAGAGTCTTCATTCCAGGATTCCGGAACACCAAAGTTGGATTCTAAGTTTCAAATCTTTCAATGACAATTAGAAGTTGAAAGGTTACAATAAGGTGAAGAATTAAGTTTGGATAACAACTTCTTGGTTTATTGGGAGACGACGTTACTCAATAAGACATTGTTATAAATAAGTACTTCTTCACCATCTAGAACTGACGTCCATTGAACAGCATCCTTTACAGACTGAATCCAACTAAAGTTAAACGTAAAAGAACACTCCCTGAACAGCGGTTTAATCTAGCCCAGTGACAGCAGTTGGAGCTCCCCCGTACATTTTAGCACCAAAACCTGTTTGAATATTTAGCATATGCACGGATAACATTTCTTTGTTTTGATAAAGGTCAAGAAAGGTCATACTGTGTTGCGATCCAGTTTTCTTAGCAACTGATTTTTCAACGCCAACCAAAATAAGCTTTATTGTTTATGTAACTTTGATAAATGGCAACGAGCTTTATCAATTAATTTTGAGAAAGAATGTTTTATCATTGATATTGGATTTGCAGCAATTTGAAGGGTATATTAGCCTACCACGTGTGTTGGTTTGTATGTCATTACGCCTGGACGTTTCTCAGTGGTTCTGTATTTTTTAAATGTCTATTTAAGGGGAACCATATCAAATTTAGTCAGTCAGTCCTCCGTTGTGCTCAAATATATATCAGTCAGCTTTTTGAAATGTGATTTGTCTGTTATTACCAGTGTTAAATTATATTCTAACTGTTGACTTTGATAAGTAATATTTGTGTGATCTGTGAAATTTGTGCAAAGAGTTTACCAGTGTGTCTCCAAGATTTTATTCTGTTAATTATATTTCGTGATCATCGGATCTATTCTGCTATACCAGTGAATTTTATGAGTTCTCGGATTACAGTTTCTATCTCAGAGCTAGTCAGCTCTTAGTTTGTAAAAGCAAGTCATTTTGATATATGTTTTCTTGCCACTGTTTGTATAACATTTGCCTTTGAATAAGTTATTCTATTTTATTTTGATATAAATCTGTCTATAAATCATTATTTTGTCTTGTAACAATAGTGTTTTATTGTCTTATACTTCAACAGTACAACGTTGATATCAGGCACATTAAAGGTAAAGATAATGTTATTGCTGATTCTTTATATCGAGTGTAAAAAAAAAAACAATGTTAATAATACAGTACCAGTATATTTTTGTATGATATCTTTTTTTAAAGGCACACTTGCCGCCGTAGCCTGTTTAAATTTGCTAAGAAAACCAATTTACATGAGCTTACTACGACTAATACCACTAAACTTAAACATAGGACACATAAAACATGTCTAGTTAGCTTTAGACTGTAAAAATGGGGTGAAAAACAAACGAAGAATCGAAGCCTGATTACAACAACAACGATCAGTGTCGGTCAACTTTCGTGTTAGATTACCCTCCTTTCAGGCCTTTGTATCTGTGGTTAACACTCAAACAATTACCAGCAGGCTTTTCCAGTCGCTGTTAACCGATCGTCAGTCTGTATTTCTCAGATAAATAGGCCTACGTAAAATTACACTGTGCCGTTAGTTCACTCACTCGACTGAAACATAAAATCGCCAATAGGGGGCAGATCGGTTTGTTTACGTTCCGGGTACGTAACAATTCAAATTTTCAAATTCAAATTAAAAATACAAACTGACGTCCAAACTTTTAAATTTTGGTAAAAATAGAAAGTTTCTAACTTATATTGTCTGGGAAAAATACAGAATACGGTCTTTCTTTTTTAATGTAAACAATATTCCTGATTTTCGCGGCAAGTGTGCCTTTAAAGAAAGTATTTGGTAATAAATTATATTCCTGAAAGGATATGGAAGAGGGATGAGAGGCTTGAGTGATAGTCCCTCGCCCAACACAGGCCTCCAATCGATGCGCACGGGATCAAATCCCACTCAGACCAAATAGTAATTGTAAAATTTCTGAGTTGATTTTTCACTCGTTCGCTGTGTGTGGGAGAGTTGCCAGGTTCTCGCCGAAGGTCGGGGGTTTTTCTCCGAGCAAAGAGTCCGCCAGTTACCTCCCCCACTAAACCTGGCAACGAAAGTGAAATAATCTTGAGTGCGGTACAAAACATCAATCAATCAGTCCTGAAATGTATTAGTTTTCAGAATATGTTGCCCTGGTTTTGTGTTTTATACGTGGATTCTTCGAGAACCTTAAGCTGCTATTCTTAATCTGCCCAATTGGCCTTGAGATCTACTTTTGATGGCTAATTAAGTCATCCTTTCAATTCTCATTTCCTTTGCGTCAAATGACCAGTGAAAGACAGCGGTTGTCCCAAAATCCAGAGTCCAGTGATCGGACACCCAAAAATCTATTTAAAAGGGAGTCAGTTTCGATAAAATTCCAGTCAGTTCCTAACTGCTCTGGAATAAGAATAAATAGGCTTTGTAGCGTTAAATAATCGAATGCGATTTCATATTGCCATTAGTTGAATAGCTATACCATTGGACTATGTTCAGTCTGATCTTTATGTTTACCAGGTCATTTGTGTGCTCTGTGAATTTCACCATTTGGTCAAAGAGTTGACCATTGTGCTTCTAGGTTTTCTTATTATGCTTAAAGTGGCATGAGCTGCCAAAATTCAAAATGCGAAAATGTGTTCGAAAAGTAAACAAAATTAAAATAACCAGGACGACCATTCATTCATTCTAAGCCAAAGTTAGTTCAAAACAAAACAAGCACTAAAGAGTTTCTGAATTTTACGTCTTGGGAAAATAGCCAATAATTTCAACAATCTGTTTTACCGTCAAAATATAAACATTTTGGCAGCTCTTTGTTGAAATATATCCGGAGATCATCGGATCTATACTGCTATTCTTACCAGTGAACTTTGTAATAGTTTTCGAACTACAGTTTCTGAACTGTTAGAACTTAGTTTTGTGAGTAATTTTTGATCCATGTTTTCTTTTCATTACTTGTATACTATTTGCCTGTATAGTGTAAATACGTTACTGTTTTATTTAAATATAAATTAAAATTTGTAAATAATATCTGCTGATTTTTTGTGCATTCTTCAATAAATATTTTGTCTCAGAACACAAGGAAGAAATAGCAAAACCGGATTGGTAAATGTTGAACGAATATTGGATTTAGCAAAAATTACAAAACATATTGTGATCCTCCGCTTAAAGATATCGTACATATGCATGATCAAGGTTGAAAAAGACGTAAACCTATTGACGAAACCCTTCAAAGGCCAGACACCAGGCAAACAAAATGATACAGAACAGACATTGACGGATTAAACGAATTATACATTGTCAAGTGAACAATGACAAAAATAGAATTATCCATTTAATCTTCCCTATTTCTGATACATTATTGTTTGTTTAAGTTCAGAACATATGGTAGAGTTGACCTAAATGTGGAAACCTTAAATCACATCGCAAGTATTGTTTTAAAAATTGTCCGGGATTCGTATCCAAGTCTAAATTACACAGAACTGTTTTCTCACTGGATCGCACACACCGGGATCCGCACAATGTTATTATACTTTGTGCATTGAGATTTGATATTTTCAACTATGTATTTGAATTAGATGTATTAGACCTAAGTAATTTTTATAATTTCTGCAAAATATATTTACGAACGTGTACTAATATGAACTTGTAGTGTATTAGTCACCCCTGTAACTCTATCATCGTCACATATGTTGAACGGGTGCTACATGTACGGGGCCTAATTACCATGGGAATGGTCACGGTCTCATCCGGAAACACGCACCCGACAACGCCCAATATAATTGAAATAATCTCTAAAGCGAGTAAAACATAAATCAACCGGCTTTGGTCACCAAACCAAGCAGTAATGTCGATGACATTTGTTCTTCTAAGCAAAGGTCGGTGACACTGACAGTTAAGATTGGCGGAAACAAACAACAATCAATCAAATACATTTGATAATGTATACAGGTCGTGTGGAGACCCCTTAGTCTATTGTAGAGCTACATGTACACGTTCCCGTTACATCGATATGTACTAACATGCAGACATAAGCGGCTCTAATTTCAAAAATACATGCATCTGCCATTTAAAATTAGAAGTTACTTTAGTCCTTACGTCAAACTCAATCTAAAATTAGAAGTCACCTTAGTCCTTACGTCAAACTTAATCTAAAATTAGAAGTCACCTTAGTCCTTACGTCAAACTCAATCTAAAATTAGAAGTCACCTTAGTCCTTACGTCAAACTCAATCTAAAATTAGAAGTCACCTTAGTCCTTACGTCAAACTCAATCTAAAATTAGAAGTTACCTTAGTCCCTAAGTCAAACTCAATCTAAAATTAGAAGTTACCTTAGTCCCTACGTCAAACTCAATCTAAAATTAGAAGTCACCTTAGTCCTTACGTCAAACTCAATCTAAAATTAGAAGTCACCTTAGTCTTTACGTCAAACTCAATCTAAAATTAGAAGTCACCTTAGTCCTTACGTCAAACTCAATCTAAAATTAGAAGTCACCTTAGTCCTTACGTCAAACTCAATCTAAAATTAGAAGTCACCTTTAAGGTCCGTTCACACGGCGCGATTTGTCGTACAGACTTGCAGCATGCGATTAAAATGGAAGCTTTTAATTGGTTGATACGATTTGTCAACCAATCAAATACATCCATTTTTATCGTGTGAGCGGTCCTTTAGTCCTTACGTCAAACTCAATCTAAAATTCTAAGTTACCTTAGTCCAGATACAAATATCTTAACCGCGTTCAATCGTATTCTCGCGAGATGTCCTTTAGACGTGGCTAAGATAGACTCGCCTTTAGGACTAGGGTAACTTCTAATTCTAGATTGAACCGCGTTGAACGGAGATCTCGTGAGGCTACGATTGCGTCCAACAGAGAGGCGACGAGGCTCAATGTTAGAAACAAACACTCGATCATTACACATTCCATATGACTGGATCCAGTCAGGCTGTTTTCCCGTCTTAGGACGCAGTACGATTGATTGATTGATGTTTTACGTTGCTCCCACTTACATGGCGGGACTGAGTAAAACGGAAGAACGGGAGTGACTGTCTTTTTATACCACTGAGACAATGGGCGACCTTTAAGTTCGCGTCAGAGTTGGACTTAGTGTTGGGTGTGAACGTAATGCGTACCCCGCGTACCTGCAGCCAGAAGTGGTGTGAACAGATACCACTGCGAACATTGCTATGCTATTCACACCGATTGCCCGTTAACACTCGTGTTGAACTGTAACATTAATAAACAAGAGTCTAAGAAACTCACAATACACCCGCAAGGGTAAATTCATTGTAGCACACTATCTTCATATTCAATATTAAAGATTGCTGTAAACAGAGTTTCGGCAGGCAGAATCTTTCAGCCAAAAAAGACTGGGGCTTGGTGACTTATCACAAATTTTAGCATGTGACACATCGCCTACCTATTAGCTACCTATATCTGACAACTGTAATTGCCATCCGTAGTCACCAAAGCTACTTGCATCAGTGTCTACACTACATATAGGCATACAACAGCAATTTCATTTAATTACGGATGATCATGAAACAAAAGAAAGAAGGTGCCCTGCGGCTCATTTGGTCACCATGGTTATCAAAGGTTTGAAGTTATGAACCCAGGGCGGACGGACAGATGGACAATGGTATACCAATACACGTCCACTTTAAAAGCGGGAGTATATATAGCACTCTGGATCATAAAACGGTAAAGAGAGTTAGTGCGCGTGTGAAAATGGAAAATGTTGGACAGGTATTAAAAAGACAAACAAAATAATTTGAGAGACTTTCAGTTATGTTACTGTTTCTTATATTTATTTGTTAGTACTATTTGATATACATGTATACACTTTTATTAAAATAAAATTCTTTGACTATTTATATATATATTTCAGTCCAGTCTCAGTCCACCGATGTTCTTGCCATAGTTAAGATGCGTAACCATTGTCTATTCTACTGACTAAGGCTAAGCTCCTGTCAGTCGTCAACCTAATGAAATATCATAGGTTTGATTTGTTACAACAATTTATGGGGTATAAAGGTCTAAATGATATACCTCTTTTTAATACAATTAGAAACTTGTCTCCATGGTTATTTTAGACAAGAAGATTTTCCCTGTGCCCGCGTGTTTTAGTGATCATAAATATATATATATTTCAGGGATTATTTGATCGATGCTTAGTTAATTACTTATATGGAGGGGTTGTCAGGTTTTTGGGCCTTCATCGGGTAAAATCCACTCAGAAATTTTACCTTAACCACCAAACTGCCCTTGAAGAAATCTTAATGTATGCGTTATGGATAACAGACAACAAATTACCCTTAGTTTACTGAAAGCTTGGAATTTTTTAAACAGTATAGGAGTCTTATACTGACTATTTTAACTAACCTTGATGTCTTACTGTTAGACACTCGAGATTATTTCACTTATATGACGGCGTTGCCAGGTTTAGTGGGGGGAGGAAACCAGGCTCATTGCTCAGAGGAAACCTGGATATTTTAACAAAATAGACAACAGTCAAAGCTTGATGTCTTACCATGGGACACTCGAGATTATTTCACTCATATGACGGCGTTGCCAGGTTTAGTGGGGGGAGAAAACCAGGCTCTTTAGTAATAGTTTGATATTTCAGTTAATTTAATCATCATGAGGGAGGCAAATGTTTTGACAATAGCTCATATGATTTTAATCTCAACAATATAACATATCATTCTTAACACATGTATGTAACTCCATTCCTGTACAGTTTCGCTTTATCCCTTAATGCATACAGTTATTGGAGTGAATTATGGATTCACTGTGAAAGTGTGCTGTTATCTGTACATAAATAGTGTTGCAAAAGGGGCCCCTGAAATCTATCCTAAAATTAGTGATTGATGTGGAATTCAGAAATGCAAAATATAAACCAATCAGACAGTGAACTCATCTAATAACAGCTCACAATACCCTCTCTTTGGGTAATAATATCTTAACATTCATTATCTCTCTCAAAATAATACATAAACATACCGGTATACAAAAATAAAAAAAGTTTTCTTAAAGTGACATGAGCTGCCAAAATTCACACTTTTTTTCATAATTTTTTATCGTCACGACAGTAAGAGGCTTTGAAGGCCATCGAAAAACTAAATGATTGGTGTTGGAATGAGAAAAATCCATACAGTATGTCGCATGTACGAACCGAACACGTGTTCGAAAAGTAAACAAAATTTAAATAACCGGGACGACCATTCATTCATTCTAAACCAAAGCTTCTGAATTATACATCTTGAGAAATAGCTGATAATTTCAACATTATATTTCAACGTCAAAATGTCAACATTTTGGCAGCTCATGCCACTTTCATTGATTTTGATAAGAATTACCAGTAAATATAAAATTTCCTACTTGCGAAAAGAGGATAGAATTTAAAAATAAAGATCAAAGTCGCAGTCCATTAGCTTGTTAAATGTGAAGTCATGAAATTTCTAATGTGTTTAAAAATTGCACTTTGTGTTAAAAATCACAGATAAAAGCTGTCTCGGTCACATTTGTTCTCAGCTCTAGCTGCTTTCTTGTGGCATCCAATTTGCACCAACTTGAGATTCTCCCTGGTAAACAGTAAACGATAGACATACTCCCAATCCAACTCTCTGTCTTCTGGCAGATTCTCAGCAGCCTCAATTAAAGAGGGTAAAATTTCACGAGATTTCTCAATTCTAAAAGAGAAAGAAAATAACTGAATGAAACAAGTGCAGGATTGACAAAGGGTATCTTGTAATACAGCTGCTCACAAGTCTAGTGGGGCCTCCGTGGCTCAGTAGGTAGAGCGTTGGACGCTCAATCCGCACAGCATTCCGCTGGTTCGAATCCCACTCCGTCCAAAAAAAATTGCAAAATTTTCTGACCAGGTGGGATGGTTGCCAGTTACCACCAGAAGGTTGTGGGTTTCCTTCGGGCACAGAGCTCGGTTTCCTCCCACAATAAAACTGGCAACGCCGCCATAAAGGGGAAACAATCTTGAGCGTGGTGACCGTGTAAAAAAACAAACAATCAATCACAAGTCTAGTGAAGTGAATTGACAGGGTTTGTACTGGGCCTAGGAACACATTGAAATTCAGAAACAAGAGTCATCAGAGGATGACATGTCCCTCCGGCCCCACATAAGATTGTGGAAGTGGAAACATACTAAGAACAGACAAAAGTTCATTTCCATACAGGATATCAACATCCTCACTTGATAACAACCATCCTCACCAAGTTTCAACAATATGCAATGCAATATGTAGGAGGAAATGCATTTAGAAACCCATATCAGGTAGAATCAAGAAAAAGCGACAGGCACAGCATTCTGGAAGGTAACAATATAGCAGGGTTATGATAAGGACCATGCAGTGCCATGAGACACTGTCATCAGAAACAAGCACCTATTGTTTATGTCTTCCTGTACAGTCGGAAAAGGGCAGTAACTCTGAAAATAGCAAAACCAGCGTAAATCGCATGATATCCAACATGTAAACCAAGATCAAAAACTTTGATACAAAATGCGATGACAAGCACTAATTGCCTATGTCTTCTTATACTGTGTGAAAAGGGCAGTAACTGAAAATAATGAAACCAGCGTAACCAAAATAAGAGGTGCAAATCCCCGCAAGTTTCGAAAAAATTTGATGAAAATCGTGGGATAAGATGCAATGACAAGCACTAATTTATGTCTTCGTATACTGTCGTAAAAAGGCAATAACTCGGAAAAAAATAAGACCAGCGTAACCAGGATAGGAGGTGCACATCCTCGCATGATATCCAACATGTCCACCAAGTTTCGAAAAAAAATTATGAAAACCCTAGGAGGAGATGGACGGTACGACGGACGGACAGACATGCTGATCGCTGTATCCCCCACATCATATGCCGGGGGGATAAAAAAGGGCCAACCAAAAAGTAGCTGGACAATTATCTGATCAGGTGAACAAATTGACCTATTGAAATGTACATGTAAATGCTAGCTGCAATCATCGTCAGGGAAATTAGTAAATGACCGAAACTGATAAGGGAAAAAAAATACAGCGGAGCCATGGCTGGAATCAAACACACGACTTAGGGTTGCCGTCTTTCGGCTCTACCAACTCAGCTACCTGTTCCGGTGGAAATGGTTTGTTTGTTAGATTCTCTTAGACACACAGAGCTTAAATCAAGCCCATTAGAACATGTATATTTCTCAGGGTCATCAGTGTCCGTTATTTACTAATTCATGAAAATGTTAATTTACATCAGAATATTCTAAAATTTGTCTGTAAATCACAGAACAAAGTTGTCAATAAATTAGCCGAAATCATGACTTAACAGTCTCATAAATGGTAATTTTGGACCTTGAAATGCCTGGAGAAGGCCTTGAAATTTAAATCAAGAAGGTGTACAAACCCTGGAATGACAGGCTTCAAAGAAAAGTAAAAAGCTAATGTTAACGCGTTGACTGCCGACTATGAGATAACTCGTAAGTGCAAGGCCTCTCCCATTTGCCATTCAAGCTTATTACGTGTATGGCCAATGTCTGTTTACTGTGCTATTTTTAGCAACACACAGAGTGGTTTCCCTTGATGCTTTGTGAGAAAACCCCCGTACGAGATAGTGAGATTTAGTACGCCAAAAAGAATAGTTATTCTAAAAGATATCTATGTTAAGCTAAGAGATAATTCGTACCAGCAGAATCCGGTGTGCCTGCCATTGCGAGATATCTCGTAGTCGGCAGTCAACATATTAAACTAGAATAAATAATACTTACACATGGTCCAGATTCCACAGTCCAAAGAGTTGACGATAACCTTTAGAGGCATACGGATTGATTCGATGAAACTTGTCACAGGAATTACAATCAAATGCTCCCTCACATGTAAACCAGCCATGTTTATCACAGATACGTTCTTTAGCAGGAGCCTTCCGTACAAAATAGTTGCCATGGTAATCTTGTTTACGTAATTTCTCTGACAATTGGTCCAATAAGTATATCAAATCTTCTTTGGATTTTCCTTTGCTATCTTTTTCTATTTGATCCTTTGCCTACAAGACAATGATAAATGGTTGAGGAAGATAACTATATGTTTCAGATAAATACTTCAGTTCAAGAGCTATGGAAACTGGCTAGTGGAGAGAATTTACCTGCGATCAAAAATTGCCAAGAACAAGAAGAAAAAGATATCATACTGTATTGTAGTAGCTGCGTATTCGAGTTTGAGCAAGTTGTTTCAGCACCTCACTTTTGGTTTTGTATTTTTTACCCAAACCTAAAACATTAAAGTCAAGAATTATTTCAAATCTTCATTGAAATTCGATGAATTGAAAGATTGATTGATTAACTGAAGTCTATTAATATGCTCTTATTAACACAATAGAAAAATTGTCTCCATGGTTATTTTAGACAAGAAGATTTTCCCTGTGCCCGTATGTTTTACAAACTTATATGGCAGTCATGTAAAATCTAGTTTCGTATGGCTCTTTGTCAGGACAATCTCATCCACATAAAAACCCAAACAGACATTTTTTTCGTTGTCTTTTTACTTTAGACTGAGGGTGACCAGAACCTGAAACCAACTGATGTTGGTGGATGATCTAAACTCACAAGTCATAACGCAGGGGTGAAAGGTGTGTCAAAGGCAGGCCTCCAATTTCAAGCAATATTTCCTCCCCCACTAAAACTGGCAACGCCGCCATATAAGCGAAATAATCTTGAGTGCTGCACAAAAACATTAATCAAATATACCTATAAGATTTCCCCTGTGGCTGTGTGTTTTAGTGATCATAAATATAATATTTTATAGGCACTTTCATCAACGTATACAATGCTTTCTTAGATAATGAAATCTTAAAAGAAATTACAAGGCCTTATAATTTGTGTTTCACCTTCAAACCATTCCTCATTTTCATATCGTTCTTCTGCATCAATGTCGGTTTCTAAGAGATCCAGATAATTGGACATGAGATGTATTTTCTCGGGAGTATCTTCATCAGTTAACATTTGTCGTATCTGTTCAGCGATTTCATCTTTACGATTCACTTCACACAGCTTACTCAGAGCATCATGTATTAGTGAACCCGCTGAAAAGTAGACATAACTATTCAAGAATCATATAATTATATGAACTATGGATATATTAGGTAGATTGCCTAATGATAATGTAGTGCTCAGGGATAAAAGCATGCATGGGAATTAATCTGCACAAGAAAGCATCCCATAATTTCACAAGACTGGACATTACCAGAGATAATTTATTTTTATCTAGTTATCTAAAGGATATCCCAAAAGACATTAAATCCCAGTCATGGGTTCTGGTTTATGGTAAAGAGAGGAGATGGGCTGGTTCAATCTGTCTGTTGTAAACCAATGGACTCGGCCAGAGGCCTGCCCGGGGTTGGTTAAAAATAGCCACCACAATCCTCAGTGCAGATAGGAAGATAAGTATAGAGGTACGAAGGAGAGGTGAAGACTCTGATGAGTCGTAAACAAACGACGAAACCGGTCAGGCTACTTCTCCTGTTTCCAGCGATCCGAAGTCAAGATAGTCTTCACCTCTCCTTCGTACCTGGGTTCTGGTTTAGCCAAACATTTCATTGTGTTTGTATTTCTCGTCATCACATCATCAATTAGATAAAAGCATAGATATTGTAAGAAATGTTTGAAACTCTCGTTAAACGTGGCTTCCATACTATTATTAATGATAAAAAATTAAGACATCACCACGCAGTAAGTTGTTTTGGACAACACAAGCTTTCGACACCTGAACAAGTGTCTTCGTCAAGTAATAATAATGATCGAAATTATTTTTATCAATATTTTGAAACATTAAATTCAATTACATTTGACGAAGACACCGGTACAAGTGTCGAAAGCTTGTGTTGTTCAAAACAACTTACTACGTGGTGATTTCATTAGTATGTTTGTATAGCTTGTATATTGAACTTACATCCCTGCCAGTGTTCTCCCTCTCGGATAAAAACAAAGACAGTTTGAGCTGGAAGCTTTTTAAAGAAACTGTTATCATCAACAATTGTACCATCATCCTCAACAACCACTGTAACCTCGTCCTTAGAAAACTAGCACAAAAGAAACAATGATGTTCATTATACTTGGGTAAAATAACACGGTCTATATTTACGTCGTTAACTAATATCTTACAACAGCTTTCTGTTTCATTAATTTGGTTTCATTCTCACACCCAAGTTTGATTGTCTGATATTTCACATATATGGAAGGAAATTAGGGGAGGAAACCTCAGACCTTTGGCAAGTACCTGAAAACTCTTCCACATATAAAAGTGATCTCAGAAATTTCACACAGAAACTTTGAAACTATGATTATTTTTGATATTGCCATTGGTAAAAATCTTAAATTTATAGAAAAAAAGTCATTTTAATTTTAGCAAAAAAGACGAATGAAATTATCCATCATGTAAAATTAACACCAAAAGTTAAACATGGATCTGGCAGATTCAGACACTGTGTCTTACCCAGAACAGAATTTTCTCTGATTTTCAACAATTTCTACTTTCAATAGGTGGTCAGTGGAAGGCATCGATGAGATTTTTAAATTGACAGAAAGAAGTATTAGTAAATTACTTCCCTTGCAAGCGTATCATATCTTGTATGACCATAACCTGCAATGTCAGACTCCCGTTTCTGAAAATTCTACAATAACCGCCAGTCACAAAGACATCAAATGCAGTCTGTACCGTTTTCCTAAAAGGTTGATTTACAAACCAGTATATATTTCAGAGTTATAAGTGTGTTTGTCTTTTGTTATTAGCGCCTCGAAATGATCGAAATTAACCTATGTTCAAATGGCACACTTACAGAGTTTACCAATTTCTCTTACGCTAGTGCAGTGACTGGTGAGTTAGATGTATGCTGATTGGCCGGTCGGGACACACAGCTAAGCTTTGCTGTAAATATGGCTGCCGAGTCAGTCACACATTCTCTGATAACGCTTCTTAACTTTCTTATAGCACAGTTCGGCAAGGGACAATCGTAGAGATATGGTTTTGGTACCATTAGAAAGTTCTTTCTTTTCTATCTCCTTTAAACAAGAGTTTTAGTAAACTCAACATACAACAAGAGTTTCGGGAAACCCAAAATACGCCCGGAAAGGCACAGTAACTGCGGCCATACCAAAACAAATCCTTCCATATTTATTTGAATTTAATTTTCAAAATTCAGAGGAAGGAGGACAGGTTGAAGCTTGGTAAAAGGTGATGTACATGTACAAAATGAAATCTTACCACTAAAACCTTTAAAATCCATCTGTATCAAATTTAAAATGGGCTATTTGGATCAACGATTACTAACTAGATTTGTACTCGGTACAAGTCATCAATTCTCACTGCTGTTAAATTGCGATGTTAAACATTGTTTGTTGTCAATATAGGTTAGACTAAAATATTTCAATTTTTTAGAAAAGCAGTTCATAATTTACAATATGGCTGCCATATTACGCAATGTATAATGTCAAAAAAAAAAGAAATATACTCAGAAAATTTTTTTAAGATGGAATCAAAACTTCGGAAGTTATGGAGCGGAAGGGAATATTACATAATCCAATATATCATGTAAAAAGTGATGTCAAAAATAGTTCGTGACACACCTTCTACCCTTAAGGTATATACTAAAAAAAAAATGGTCAAGTTGGAATTAAAACTTTGGAAGCTATGGAGCGGAAGGGAAAGCGGACGCCAGACAGATGATACCATAATACAGCCCGCTTTTCAAGCCGGGCGTATAAAAATGTATGCCCTCCACGATGGCTGATTAGGTTGTTTCCAATATACCATCTACCCCTTAGGTATATATATTGATCAGGTCAAAACTAAAGAACATATGGACTACAAGAGAATATTACATAATGTAATATAGATGCCGTATTATGCAACAGAAGATGTCATAAATAGTTGATGACATGTGACCATCTATCCATAAGGTACATGCTGTGAAAGAATTGTTAAGATCGGATCAAAACTCTGCAAGTTATGGAGCACAAACAACCAAGACATACACTAAAACAGAATATGAATATAAAGGCTTTCATGATGTTTGAGATAAGCATAGCGTTCAATGCTTACGAACAACTTTCTAAACTGACGTCACGATAGGATTTTGTCTTGACGGAAGAATTCTGTGACGCACCAAGACCTTCACTCCATGGTAATAACAGCGTGTGAGATCTGAACTCCAGGGTGATACAGAATCAAATATACGTATACACGGAAAGCACTTAGATGCAGACTCACATTCTGGGCATTTCGACCAATCAAATGCCAAGAAATTTCTCTCAATGGTGATAAAACTGGATATTTATAAATGGTCGACAACACACCATCTGTACAAAAAAGGTATATGCAGCGCTGTGAAAGAATTGGATTCAAAAGATTGGATCAAAATTCTTCAAGATATAGAGCGAGATGGGGAATGAAGATATAGACTAAAGAGATATTACATAATCCAATATTTATGCCATTTTATACAATCGAAGATGTCATAAATGGTTCATGGCACACCTTCTACCCATCAGGTATACATGATGTATGTTGTGAAAGAATTGTAAAGATCTGATCAAAAGTCTTAAAAGTTTTGGAGCTCAGCAGAAGGGAATCTGGAACGGACAGACGGCACTGGTGATACCATAGTACAACCAACTTTTTTTTAAGTCGGCGTATAAAATCAGGCAAAAGTGTACGGGTATCCAATCAGTTATCGTACAGAACCAATTATCGTACACCCAACACTTATGCGTGTTTAACCCAAGCCATCACGCTTTCCCACAGATTACAGCCGGCTTACTTATCGAGGCATCTTCTTGCAAAATTCAACCTCCAAATATAAATAAAACTTTTTATAGAGTTACATTTGTCAGCCGACTCAAGAATAGTCGACTTCGGCCGCGTCAGGGACTTTTCGAACACGACAAATGACGTCACAACAGCTTTAACGTTGGATTACGATAACTGGTTCGCGTCACTCTACAAAAACATGCAGACAAGCGGGTGAATGTCCAGTCCTTAAAAACTTCTTGGGAGAAATTAAACTATTTTAACAAAAGTCGACTGAGCCAAGCTTCAGGAATTTCTTGTAAATGCAAACACTGATGTAAAATTTAGCATGGAAAACCCCGGCAAAACTAAAAGCAGGGCTCGAAATTCGTTTTTTAAACTGGTTGTCCCAGGGACAACCACCTAAAATATTTTGGTTGCCCCAAAACAAAATTGGTTGCCCACAAGTCATTTTTTTTAATATTAAAAAAATGAACTTTTGGAACATTAAAAACTCCTTTAATCTTGCCAAATATGCATTAAATTTGTTGTTTATACTTATCTTTATATTTCACAGATTGAACAACTCGGGATCAAGTCTTAAATCCAAGTTATCTTCCATCTGGATCGCTGGTGTTGTTGTTGTAATTGCTTAGAATGTTCATACCGTATTTCGTCTAATGTTTCGCACGCAAAAAAAGACGATAACCCCCTGGAGAGAGTATGGGGAACGAGGGGATAATCCTATAATCACCAAACAATGAATCGCTTGATTGGACCACGGAGGTGTCGACTGTGACAGTCGGCGGTATACAAAGGCCTTCGTAGATAGTACTATCAATAGATTACCAAATTGATTATAAAAGTAAATTTCTAAACAATAAATTACTTTCATTCTTCTCTTTTCTTTTCTTTTTACAGCGATCGTATTGTATGAATATCTTCACTGTTTTCAACTTTTCGCGCTTTACTCTATAGACCTACATGTACAGAGTACAGCACGGCCGTAGTGTAGAAGCGCAACAACGTCCGTTACGGAGCTGCAATATTTATGTCATGCGGTCAAAGATTGTGGGGAAAACTAAGTTTTTTCTCACAAGTACAATATTCCCGATGTAAAAAGATGGTATGATCATGAGGAAATAAAGTTTTAATGACGGAAATCTTGTTTGTTATACATGGAGCTGCAGAATGCCAAAGTATAAACGGAACGGTCTACTTAATAATAGGGGTGATGGCTCAGTCCAAATTAGAAAACCATAAGAATTAAATTCACGGAGTACGGCGTATAACATTAACAACCCATTCGATCAATGGCATTTAGATTATATTTGTAGAGCTAGTATGATTAAAAGCATACCTTTTATCAAAATTTAAAAAGAAAGAAAAAAGCAGTTACTGGCTTGAAGTGTGAACTTGACTCTTACGGCCGTAACACGACTTGAGATCAACTCAGTCGACTTCGAAGTCAATCTCAAAGTTTCGTCAGGGACCGATTATTAAAAATAATTCCCTTATATTGGAACCAACTTGGATTCTCCTTTACAAAAAGATCAATTATGGAAAATATTTTTTAATAAAATCAATAAAAATGTACAAGTAATCGCTAATTTGAAAAAAAAAATTTCACTCTTCCTATTTACGGATAACGCACGCCGTACGTAGTGTGACAGCGTGATCCAGACTTTATCACCATAATATTCTTATGATTATGTAATCTGAGGCCCTGTTATTTTTAATACAGAATTTGGATCGTGATAGAACGATTGAACAGATTTGCAGTTAAGCACTGCATTCTGTCTTTTACCATCTCGTTTTTAGAGGACCGACTAGCAAAAAATGGCGGATTGCTCTACGTCCATTGGCTAATGCTGACCAATAGGAGCAGCACCTCTGGCTCTATCTAAAAATAACTCTATGGTGTTTACCCACACAGACATCGCCGACTGTAATACAATTACAACAACGACGTTGCTCTAAGAATTTGAATCAATGGCCTGGTTTTTCAAATACCGATTAAGTCCGGCCCAGTTTTTAACCGAAGTTTAAACTACACTCATGTACTTTATTCATTAATTATCATTTATTTTAGTTGTCCCAGGGACAACCAGAGACAACCACTTTCATTGCAACTGGTTGTCCCCAGTTAAATTTGGTTGTCCGGGGCGCCAGGACAACCACGAATTTCGAGCCCTGAAAAGTGTGGGATAACTGATTGGACACCCGTGGATATTTCTAGGTTGGATAAGTCACAGGTTGAATTTCCAAGGGTGCGAATATAGAATAGGTCCGTCACTTGGAACTTACAGTAAAACACCTAGTTTCCTTTCAAATATTCTGTATAATACCTTAAGGAACTCCCTAATCGGAAAATCCGTCTTTATTTGCACAAAATTCGCCGATTTCACTCTACACACTCGCCTCGCCATCTTTGCTACGTTTAATGTATCAGACAGGACAATGTACGAGCTTGCCTAAATACGAGTCTCTCCGTCAGTGTTGAACTTCAACATACAGCCGATACTGTTCTA
Source organism: Lepidochitona cinerea (assembly GCA_963971465.1). Lineage (NCBI taxonomy): Eukaryota > Metazoa > Mollusca > Polyplacophora > Chitonida > Tonicellidae > Lepidochitona > Lepidochitona cinerea. The sequence goes on from OZ020560.1 coordinate 2,417,481, forward strand.
CATCAACACTATCGACCTCAGCCTTTTTATTTACTGGGACTTCATCTTCAGGTTATTTCATTATCAATTTGTCGTTATTAAATATTCAGAAAAAAAGAAAAAGAAAAAGAAAACTTGGGGGCACTGACGATTATAACATATTTACGGTGACCGACTATTTCTCGCCCGTATTTCCTTTTTAATGTCTTTTAAATTCATAAAAAAAAGGAAAGGAGTTATCATAAAATATCTACGATCACCGACCATTTCTTATTGACAGAAGAAGTTTTCAAAGTGACGGTCCTTTTCAAGAAATGACAATGCTGAAGGGAATGAAAAAAAAACGTTAACGGGAAGACAAAATCTGCCAAATTCCCAGTTACACTGTACCCCGAGTTTCTCGCAGCCTTTTTCCAACAGATCCTCTAATGTTTTTGCAACAACACCAACACGGTTTTCTCTCCGGACATCTTGGACTTTATAAGCCCTCATCCCGCCATTAAAAAGGGATAGGAATCGACTAAGCATATTTATAAATAATGTTCAACTTAGTTGTGAAGGATTAAACACAGACGATTCCATAATAAAGTAATAATAAAGATTAAAGTCACAAATACATTTTCACTTTCAATATTGCCGCCATGCTTAAAATACTCTCTAATCAGTAATCAAGATGTTCAAAGATAATAGGTATCTTAATGTTTCAATTCTCCGATTTTGAAATAAAGTCAAAGATTTTCTTCTTCTTTTTTTATTGGATTTCATACATTTCTTTTTGTATTCGTATCAGTGCACCGCTCTTGTTTAATTAAACTGATTTGTTTTAGAGGCTATTTCGATTCCCCCCTCTCCTGCAACCACTTCCGTTGTCACCCAACATGTAAATAGTTACCCCAAATTTAAAAAAGAAATAAGCAATAACAATATACATCTTTAAGTTCTGAGTTGCATTTAATGGAGAAGACCAAAATGATGTAAGGTTTGCATATAAAGACGACTGTCACTGAAAATACTGCTTGTCTTTTCTGTCAGAACTAAAACGTTGATCTCCCGACCAGCAACAACGCTAAATCAGCTGGATATCAAGTCTTAACTCGTCTCCCTGTATTTTTTAATTTTTATTTCTCAGAGGAAGATTCTATCAGATGACCAGATCACAAATCCGTAAACGAATGTGAAAACTACCAGGTAACAATAATCATAACGTCTACTATTTTATTCTTGAAACTCAAACATTATTTTTCGGGGGGAATGGAGTGTTAAAATTGACAACAACAACACAGTATGGGTAATGAACAGCCTTTTGTTGTAAATTATCTTGTTTGTGTGTGGGAATAAAGGAGGAGTGTTAAGTGCAGCAGGTCCTTTAGCTCTGATTAATTGTAGTAAACAATACTCTAATGAGCTAGGCGCTCCAGTATTGTCGCCATTTTGAAACTGTAACTTAGTGTGCAACTCACTCGTAAAGAGTCGTATGTTGGTCGCTTTGGGAATGGTAAAGAATACCAGGTGAACCAATTAAATTGTAGGAGTATACAAAAGTAGTATACGGGGACGTCTGGAATAGACAACTGTTTCTTTCATCCTATCACCGTACGTAGAGTTTTTTAGGAATGTAAAAAAAAATTATTCAAGTTCTTCAGTGTACATGTGTGTACGGCCTTGTCTTAAAACAGGAAAACAATCTTTTATCTTAGTCAATATTGCCATTTTTTTGCTGTCTTGAACTTGTTATGTTTGTTTTCTGTGTAGAATGCCTGAGAAGGTAGCGATTAAAGTGGTGCATGTTTCTGGGCAGGATGAAGACTATAAAGCAGCAGAATTAAATCACCACAGTCCATTAACAAAAGGATGGCAATCTTCAAGGTCAGTACTTAAAGGGACGTGCCTGGAACGAATATTGTTAAAATGTGTGCTATTCTATCGTTATTTATATAAAGATGTGGCTTCCAGATGGCCATTGGTAACTTTCCCAGCTCCCACGGACCACTGGATAGGGAGTATTATTTGAGGATTCCAATGTTGTGGTAAAAAGAATTGAGTCAGCAGTAGAGCCCTTTCTGGCTGCGCGTTTGGTCTACTTTTGGCTGTTTGTTTACTGACTGTCAGACACAAAACAATAGCATCATGGGAAAACCTTGTTAAATGTACATTAAGATTTTTGGCGGAAAGTTGACTTGCAGTCTTTTATCCAAGATTATATAGATCTGTATTTTTCTACTAACCTGAAGGTTATTACGAAGAACTCCACCAAATTTAAGCAATCTCTCCTTTTAAGACACACTAACCCCTATAATCTATCATTCTACTGAAATTGTTTCTCTATTTCTCCCAGACAAAAAAAATAGTTTTTGCCAAAATTTAAATTTTTTTTATATCATTTTGTATTTTTAAATGGAAATTAAAAATTAATTTGATAGGTACCCATATTTTAAAGAAACGTTGTCCCTAGGTATTCACACATTCATCCTGATGGTTTAAATCAGGGTTGTGTGGATCAAAAGAAGCTAGCAATAGAGTTTTGTAGGGATGTATAAATCTGAGAAATACAGACGATGGATTTATTTTGAGGTCTACATAAAAAGTCTAAATGCTAAAAGACCTGAAATTAGTGTAATCCAACACTAAACTCTGGTCAATTGATTTCATTTTTTGAAGAATTCTTTTACTTTTTGAGTGGTCGGATCACCATATGTGGAAAAGTTGTCAGTAACTCTCCGTAGGTCAGGGTTTTCCTCCAACCAAAGAGCCTAGTTTCAACACCCACTATACTTAGCAACGTCACCAAATAAGTGCGATAATCGTGTGTCACAGAAAACATCAACAGTGTATCATTTTCATTGTAGATTCTGTCTGTATCCTCAAGACATTGTTGTTCAATTAGAGAGGAGATGTCGCTTGAGAAAAGTTCAGATTCTCTCCCATCAATATCTTGTGGGTAAGTTAGTTAAGCACCTCAGCCTCATTTTATCTCCATCGCCTCTGACCGTCAGATAATAATGATACTGTGTGGGAAAGTACCAAGTACCAAGAGTGTGATATTTTGGCAGTGGGTTGGCATGTGAGTTAACCGACTTGTAAGTTTGTATCTTTCTCCTCTCAGAAAGCTGGATATAAACAATTCTGGCAGTTATTCATGTTTTGTCCTATCTTTTGGGGTATATTGCCTTACGGAGAGACATATTTTCCACTAATCCCTTCAAGGTTGAAATAATATATATTGCCACCAGGGACCAACAATAGATTCACACAGCCGTCGCAAAATGTGATCAATCCCAGTTGTCATGACGTTATTACTATGGTATCAATGGACAATTACGCTTCATTAGCTATTCAACTACTTTGTGTAACAAGCCCCATGCCTCCCTTCACACCCCCCCCCCCCCCCCCCCCCCCCCTATGTAAACCTGTTAACACCATTCCAATAAACTTACCTTCTAAATTAAGTGTGGTTTAAACTTTAGGCTTAGAAACGAAAATTTATTGCTGCTGTGAAATCTTACAGAATTTTATATTTTTGGGGGTCCTGCATAACTCTAATATGTGTTTTTCTTTGATTTAGCTACAAAGATAGAGTTTTATGTTGGGGATGTTCCTGATGACACTCCCGTATCCCTGCAAAATGCTAGATATACTAGACTGGGGTAAGTATGGCAGTTCAAGTGAATAATGAGTATAATAGTTCAAGTAAATACTGAGTATAACAGTTCAAGTAAATAGCGAGTAGCAGTTCAAGTAAATAGTGAGTATATAAACAATTCAAGTAAATACTGAGTATAACAGTTCAAGTAAATCATGAGTATAACAGTTCAAGTAAATAGTGAGTATAACAGTTCAAGTAAATAGCGAGTAGCAGTTCAAGTAAATAGTGAGTATCACAGTTCAAGTAAATAGTGAGTATAGCAGTTCAAGTAAATAGTGAGTACTGCAGTTCAAGTAAATAGAGATTAACAGTTCAAGTAAATAGTGAGTATAACAGTTCAAGTAACAATTATTCACAAATTGTTTCAGAAAGCTAACCACAACATTAAAATAACACATCTCAATTATTATTCTTACGTTTACTATTGTTGTCCTTTTTTCAGCTATGTTGCTCTGTCTGACAATGAGAAAACAGGTTTTAAGGCCCGAGAATTGAAGTCAGTACATGTGGACGCTGTTGGAGTATTTCTGAAACTTGTAATACATAAAAATCACATCAACAAATTCAATCTGTACAACCAGGTAACACAATTATTTCTGGGTTTACATGCATTTGTATACTTGTGTTTGGGGAGAGGGGTTGGCGTGGGGGTGCAGATTTGAACTGTCCAGAGGGATTTAAGATGACCAACAGAGCTTTCAGCTAACACGCGTGGCTAAAGCCATATAAATATATTACAGTACATGTATGTGAAAGTGAAAGTGAGCATTGCTAAATATTACAAAAGACAACAATTTTAGGAAAAGCTCTAACTGATAACCCTGATTATATGTATTGTTTCATTCAGGTCGGGATTGTTGCTGTCAATGTTATAGGGGACCCATTAAATAAACTACGGAACTCCATTGACGCGGTGAGTGTATATGTCTTCCTAAAGGGAACTTGACCTGCACATTTGTTAGTTTTTCATGGATTGTCATTAATTGTGATTAATTATGTCTCCCCAACTGATTTATTTCTGACCAAGGACATGTGTAATGTGGTGTCTATCCTCCTGCCTCCCTTCTCAGTCCAAAAATTGGAAAATTTTCTGACTGGGTTTTCACTCGAACGACCTATGTGGGATGGTTGCCAGTTACCAGCGGAAGGTCGTGGGTTTCCTCCGGGCACATAGCCCGGTTTCCTCCCACAATAAAACTGGCAACGCCGCCATATAAGTGAAATAATCTTGAGCGCGGCGTAAAACACCAATCAATCAATCAATCCTGCCTCCCTTAACAAGGGCTTATCACCAGGGTATCCTCACAATCATAGATATCTTATAATAACTAGACTGGCTAAGCGCTATGCATTGTATAGTAGAAGACGGCACATTAAAGCCACTTTTAAACGTTTGTCTTAATGGGCGCGGAATTTCATACAGCACCTACCACTTGAAATGTATTCCATTCTCGAAAAAATGGCTGAAAAGTTAACATTAGACTAGAAAACAACTTGTTCACACAAGTCAAAAAATCCGCAAGATGGCAACTTACTTGCCAGAGGTCACTTCTCATTAGGCAATCTAGTTATTATAACAATGGTTATTACAAGATATCTATGCTCACAACAACAGAATTTTATAAGGTTTTATTGCCAGTTTATTGGTTGATTATTGTGTAGATCATCAACTGTCAGTGTTTGTATTTCCTGTTCATCTGATCCTCTTTGATACAGCTATACTTCTTGGTTTTCTTGTAATTGACAGATTAAAACCCAGTGACTCAATGTATAAAATCTGAAATATACTGATCTTTTCTGACAACCAATGTCACTTTACACAATAAAACTGGCAATGCCGCCATTTAAGTGAAGTAATCTTGAGCGCGGCATAAAACACCAAATAATCAATCAATCAATGTCATTATAGGACCCTTTTAGTACCATATAACGTCAGGGGAACATTGAAAATAGACTTGTATATACCAGACATGGACATTTATTAATGATTGATAATAAGGGGCGATATGAAGACTGTAACACCTGTTTCAGACATTATGTATTCTACATTATTTCTGTTTTAGACATCATTTATGCTACATTAAATCTGTTTCAGACATTATTTTTGCTACATTAATTCTGTTTCAGACATTATTTATACTACATTAATTCTGTTTCAGACATTATTTATACTACATTAATTCTGTTTCAGACATTATTTATGCTACATTATTTATATTATATTAACTTGAGTATAATTCTCCCCATTGATTCCTAGGACCCATACAGTGATAGTGAACAGAGATTATCTCAGGATACGTTAGACTCAACATATCACAGGTAAATCCTCACTTAACTCATGTAATCTATCACAGGTAAATCCCCACTTAACTCATGTAACTTATCACAGGTAAATCCTCACTTAACTCATGTAATCTATCACAGGTAAATCCTCACTTAACTCATGTAACCTATCACAGGTAAATCCTCACTTAACTCATGTAACATATCACAGGTAAATTCTCACTTAACTTATGTAACCTATCACAGATAAATCCTCACTTAACTCATGTAATCTACCACAGGTAAATCCTCACTTAACCCATGTAACCTATCACAGGTGAATCCTCACTTAACTCATGTAACCTATCACAGGTAAAACCTCACTTAACTCATGTAATCTATCACAGGTAAATCCTTAGTTAACTCATGTAATCTATCACAGGTAAATCCTCGTTTAACTCATGGAATCTACCACAGGTAAATCCTCACTTAACTCATGTAACCTATCACAGGTAAATCCTCACTTAACTCATGTAACCTATCACAGGTAAATCCTCACTTAATCATGTACTCTATCACAGGTAAATCCTCACTTAACTCATGTAACATATCACAGGTAAATCCTCACTTAACTCATGTAATCTATCACAGGTAAATCCTCAGTTAACTCATGTAATCTATCACAGGTAAATCCTCGTTTAACTCATGGAATCTACCACAGGTAAATCCTCACTTAACTCATGTAACCTATCACAGGTAAATTCTCACTTAACTCATGTAATCTATCACAGGTAAATCCTCACTTAATCATGTACTCTATCACAGGTAAATCCTCAGTTAACTCATGTACCTATCACAGGTAAATCCTCACTTAACTCATGTAATCTATCACAGGTAAATCCTCACTTAACTCATGTAATCTACCACAGGTAAATCCTCACTTAACTCATGTAATCTACCACAGGTAAATCCTCACTTAACCCATGTAACCTATCACAGGTAAATCCTCACTTAACTCATGTAACCTATCACAGGTAAATCCTCACTTAACTCATGTAGCCTATCACAGGTAAATCCTCACTTAACTCATGTACCTATCACAGGTAAATCATCACTTAACTCATGTACCTATCACAGGTAAATCCTCACTTAACTCATGTAACCTATCACAGGTAAAACCTCACTTAACTCAGGTACATCCGCACTCACATATAACAGGTTGATAAAAACTAGTGATTTGTTCACCTCAGCTTGAATTTAAACACCAGCTCAATGGGAACTTTAACCCTTTGTCTCTCTCCCACAGACCAGACTACATTAACCCTTTCTCTCTCTCTCACAGACCAGACTACATTAACCCTTTCTCTCTCTCACACAGGCCAGACTACATTAACCCTTTCTCTCTCTCCCACAGACCAGACTACATTAACCCTTTCTCTCTCTCCCACAGGCCAGACTACATTAACCCTTTCTCTCTCTCCCACAGACCAGACTACATTAACCCTTTCTCTCTCTCTCACAGGCCAGACTACATTAACCCTTTCTCTCTCTCCCACAGACCAGACTACATTAACCCTTTCTCTCTCTCCCACAGACCAGACTACATTAACCCTTTCTCTCTCTCTCACAGACCAGACTACATTAACCCTTTCTCTCTCTCTCACAGGCCAGACTACATTAACCCTTTCTCTCTCTCCCACAGACCAGACTACATTAACCCTTTCTCTCTCTCTCACAGACCAGACTACATTAACCCTTTCTCTCTCTCTCTCACAGACCAGACTACATTAACCCTTTCTCTCTCTCTCACAGGCCAGACTACATTAACCCTTTAGATGACTTGGCATTTGACATGTACCAGGATCCTGAAATTGGACAAATAATTAAAAGGTTGGACAAGAAAAAACAGGAGGCAGTTCTACGTGAGTTTTCTTAATACTTCAAAAATTGGCTTGCTTATTTAAATTAAGAGACAGGGTCATGTGAGATTATTTTCATTACGTACATGTAAGCTGTACTCTATTTTATCAATAATATATTACCGTAGTTGATGTCTTTTGCCTGGTCCACATTGTCTTTTCATTCATTTTCACACTGGCTCAAACCACAGTATATATTTTCCTAATGGGAGTACATAATGATTGAAGACATTAAATAGTTCACATTTTTTTTATTTCTTCTGATTATTTTTTCAGAGGAGCGTTATGATTTTGCAAAACGATTGAAGGAAGCCATTTCAGGTCTACAAAAGGTGAGAAATAATTTTATCTGAGGTAAACTCTCGTCTACAAAACGGAAGAAATACCTGCCAGAGGTAAGAATTAGATTTGCTTCTTAATTAAATTTAATTCCTCTGGAATATGATGTATTTTCTGAATGGGCTGAAACATGGCGACATACTTGACTCCAATTTGTTTGATTGATTTCTAGCTCTGGTATAAAAACACCTAAAACGTCATAATTTATTACATACATGTATATGAGGCTACAATATGCCATAAGGGTATTGGATAAAACAAAAACAAATTCTTACTTTGTTTGAATCACAAAAGATGGTCATGAATCAAATTAGTAAACAGGTGTATGAAATTGGTTGAAAACAACGCCCAGTCAACATTTAACTTTGTGAAGTTTCCACTGTCATCCGCTGTAATTGTGTATCATTTTGTGTTTGCTTCAAAGTAGATACTTTGACTGTGTACATGTAGCTTAGGCTATGGCACACTAACTTCGTGAGGAATACTTGCCAGGCAAGTTCGGCACCACTTCAGTCCCATAGAAAAAATCTTCTTGTTTTTGCAACTTTTCATTAGCATTGACTCATTAACTGTTAGCATTGTTGGCCATCCCACGGGTCATCATACCAAAATTAACTAGTTATGCCCATAACATGCTCAGAAACGGATAAAGAATGTTTCTTCAGTCGGCTGCGTCCCCTAATGACCTCATATGTAACTTAAGACCAGGAAAAGTTCTTTTCATTGAAATTACCTATGTTGCAGCACATTCTATACACTATAAATTTGGTTTTGAAAATGATCTGTTTAATTTACTACAACTTGTTTGGTTATATCAGGTTGGTGAGAAGTTGGGTAAAATGGAGATAGAAAAACGACAAGCTGTTGAGAATGAAGATTATGACAAAGCCAAATTAAAGAAGGTACAGATGGATGAATACAGGTTAATGGTATATCAGGAACTACAGATTGATTCTCTTCTGGAAATGTATGGGGTAAGCTCAGATTGATTCTCTTCTGGAAATGTATGGGGTAAGCTCTGCTTGATTCTCTTCTGGAAATGTATGGGGTAAGCTCAGCTTGATTCTCTATTGGAAATGTATGGGGTAAGCTCAGATTGATTAACTACTGGAAATGTATGGGGTAAGCTCAGCTTGATTCTCTTCTGGAAATGTATGGGGTAAGCTCAGATTGATTCTCTACTGGAAATATATGGGGTAAGCTCAGATTGATTAACTACTGGAAATGTATGGGGTAAGCTCAGCTTGATTCTCTTCTGGAAATGTATGGGGTAAGCTCAGATTGATTCTCTACTGGAAATATATGGGGTAAGCTCAGATTGATTCACAACTGGAAATGTATGGGGTAAGCTCAGCTTGATTCTCTACTAGAAATGTATGGGGTAAGCTCAGATTGATTCTCTACTAGAAATGTATGGGGTAAGCTCAGATTGATTCACAACTGGAAATGTATGGGGTAAGCTCAGCTTGATTCTCTATTGGAAATGTATGGGGTAAGCTCAGCTTGATTCTCTACTGGAAATGTATAGGGTAAGCTCAGATTGATTCTCTTCTGGAAATGTATGGGGTAAGCTCAGCTTGATTCACATCTGGAAATGTATGGGGTAAGCTCAGCTCAGATTGATTCTCTACTGAAAATGTATGGGGTAAGCTCAGATTGATTCTTTTCTGGAAATGCATGGGGTAAGCTCAGATTGATTCTCTACTGGAAATGTATGGGGTAAGCTCAGATTGATTCTCTCAAGGAAATGTATGGGGTAAGCTCATATTGATTCTCTACTGGAAATGTATGGGGTAAGCTCAGATTGATTCACAACTGGAAATGTATGGGGTAAGCTCAAATTTATTCTCTACTAGAAATGTATGGGGTAAGCTCAGATTGATTCACAACTGGAAATGTATGGGGTAAGCTCAGCTTGATTCTCTACTGGAAATGTATGGGGTAAGCTCAGCTTGATTCTCTACTGGAAATGTATGGGGTAAGCTCAGCTTGATTCTCTACTGGAAATGTATGGGGTAAGCTCAGATTGATTCTTTTCTGGAAATGCATGGGGTAAGCTCAGATTGATTCTCTACTGGAAATGTATGGGGTAAGCTCAGATTGATTCTCTCATGGAAATGTATGGGGTAAGCTCATATTGATTCTCTACTGGAAATGTATGGGGTAAGCTCAGATTGATTCACAACTGGAAATGTATGGGGTAAGCTCAAATTTATTCTCTACTAGAAATGTATGGGGTAAGCTCAGATTGATTCACAACTGGAAATGTATGGGGTAAGCTCAGCTTGATTCTCTACTGGAAATGTATGGGGTAAGCTCAGCTTGATTCTCTACTGGAAATGTATGGGGTAAGCTCAGCTTGATTCTCTACTGGAAATGTATGGGGTAAGCTCAGATTGATTCTCTACTGGAAATGTATGGTGTAAGTTCAGATTGATCCACTACTGAAAATGTATGGGGTAAGCTCAGCTTGATTCTCTACTGGAAATGTATGGGGTAAGCTCAGCTCAGATTGATTCTCTACTGAAAATGTATGGGGTAAGCTCAGATTGATTCTCTTCTGGAAATGTATGGGGTAAGCTCAGATTGATTCTCTACTGGAAATGTATGGGGTAAGCTCAGATTGATTCTCTCCTGGAAATGTATGGGGTAAGCTCATATTGATTCTCTACTGGAAATGTATGGGATAAGCTCAGATTGATTCACAACTGGAAATGTATGGGGTAAGCTCAAATTTATTCTCTACTAGAAATGTATGGGGTAAGCTCAGATTGATTCTCTACTAGAAATGTATGGGGTAAGCTCAGATTGATTCACAACTGGAAATGTATGGGGTAAGCTCAGCTTGATTCTCTACTGGAAATGTATGGGGTAAGCTCAGCTTGATTCTCTACTGGAAATGTATGGGGTAAGCTCAGCTTGATTCTCTACTGGAAATGTATGGGGTAAGCTCAGATTGATTCTCTACTGGAAATGTATGGGGTAAGTTCAGATTGATCCACTACTGAAAATGTATGGGGTAAGCTCAGCTTGATTCTCTACTGGAAATGTATGGGGTAAGCTCAGATTGATTCACAACTGGAAATGTATGGGGTAAGCTCAAATTTATTCTCTACTAGAAATGTATGGGGTAAGCTCAGATTGATTCTCTACTAGAAATGTATGGGGTAAGCTCAGATTGATTCACAACTGGAAATGTATGGGGTAAGCTCAGCTTGATTCTCTACTGGAAATGTATGGGGTAAGCTCAGCTTGATTCTCTACTGGAAATGTATGGGGTAAGCTCAGCTTGATTCTCTACTGGAAATGTATGGGGTAAGCTCAGATTGATTCTCTACTGGAAATGTATGGGGTAAGTTCAGATTGATCCACTACTGAAAATGTATGGGGTAAGCTCAGCTTGATTCTCTACTGGAAATGTATGGGGTAAGCTGACATTGATTCTCTACTGGAAATGTATGGGGTAAGCTCAGCTTGATTCTCTACTGGAAATGTATGGGGTAAGCTCAGATTGATTCACAACTGGAAATGTATGGGGTAAGCTCAGCTTGATTCTCTACTGGAAAATCAAGTAGATGATTGTCAGTTTAACATTTGAAGTACCTTGAAGAACTAAAGGCTTGGCATTGAAATAAAAATATATTGGTAAAGTCAGTAGTACGTGGAATATGTGTGTTAATAATGGACAAAATTGAAGAAGCTGGGTTATAGGAGTTCATTTCAGGGAGCCTTTGACGCTTATACAAGATTGGTATCCAATCAAATATATTTATCTATTTATTTTCAGTCCCAACCCACCCAACCTATAAAACCTGATCCTCCCCGCCAACCCACACCTCCACGACTCCTGGAACTGAACTCCTCACCCCCTTCCCATCATACAACACCACGAACGCCATATGACGAGAGGCCATTACCTGCCTTAAAAAAGTAAGTATTGGGAATTTTGATTTGAAGATGAAATGTTAAACTGAATTCTTCAGAACTCTCCTTCTATTTACCCTAAATTTTCCTTTCACAATCATAAGATTATCTTTGACTCTTATCTCCGCTGTCCCATACAACTACGCACTGCTCAGCACTTCGTTGTAATGGTTTTTTAAACCTAAATGTTGATTCAATACGAGTTCATTCTTGGGTATTGTCACTGGATATATATACTGCTCATTCAATTCCCTCATGGGTCACCCCTGAGCTTATCTTTACAGCTATAATGTTACAATAGTATTTATTATATAACTGGAGTGAGTGTTTCAATTCCATTGGTCAATAGGCGGTCACATGACAGTTAATATTATCTTATATTACATGACTTGCTGGTTAATACAAGATTTGACGTCACATTCTCTTTGTTGCGCAACATAATTTGTTTTTAGTGTACTATGACGTCATTCCGATGACATCAGATTTACGCGTTGAAACGTAATCCAAATGACGTAATTTAACCCTTTGCATTTGTAATGCCTATGTACTATGTTATGTGAATTATGTAAATATAACATCTGCCTGAAATGCTGTGAAGGTTTAGAATAAATATATACGCTAACTTGATATATAATAAAACAATTATTGACTCTCCTGCCAGTTAATATGACTTCGGCATCGGTCAATATAAGTTGTCCAGGTCATTATAACATCATATTAACTGGCAGGAGAGTCAGTAATTGTATAATGTCAAATATATTTTCTACTATATTTTCTATCCTTAAAGTGGCATGAGCTGCCAAAATTCACACTTTTTCATAATTTCTGATCGTCACTACTGTAAGAGGCTTTGGAGGCCATTGAAAAACTAAATGATTGGCGTCCATACAGTATGTGGCCTATACAAACCGAAATAGTACTTGAAAAGTAAACAAACTTTAAATAACCGGGACGACCATTCATTCATTCTAAACCATAATTTGTGCAAAACAATACTTTATCGTGCATTTTAGAGACTAGTAGCACTATAAAGCCTCTGAATTATACGTCTTGAGAAAAATAGCCAATAATTTCAACATTCTGTTTTAACGTCAAAATGTCAACATTTTAGCAGCTCATGCCACTTTAGGCTTGACAACTATATATTTATAGAGTTATTTCTCCTATATTCATCAGCTATAATCTCTATACATGTATCTATAATAACTGCATGTGTATTTATTTACTCCTTGTAACTGTTCTATCAGTAAAGACCATTCTAAAGATGCCCTCTCTCCACCCCCTGAGGAATACATCTCACCACCAGTGTAAGTACCAGTCATGTTCAAACTAGTTTCTGTAAATATATTTTTGAACACTAAAACACACGGGCACAGGGAAAATCTTCTTGTCTAAAATAACCATGGTTTCTTATTGTGTTAAAAAGGGGGTATATCATTTAGATGTTTATTCCCAATCATAAGTTGTTATAATAAACCACAACCCATGGTATTTCATTAGGTTGACGACAGGCAGGAGTTTGAACTTAGTAGAATTTTCTGGAAAAGATAATTTGGCAACAAATCATCAGTGTTTTTGTTAAAGTTAACAGGCCGATTTGCTATAGGCTTTAGATAATAATCGATCAGCTCTGATATTCTTTAATGTTCACTCTTAAAATCCGCGATAATAGGATGCCCTGGGGGTCATTTTTCAATGGGTTTTTGTATTTACCCTGTAAATTTGTTTATGAGTACCCTGTTTTTAGAATTAAGGTCAGATTTCAAAGAGTAAAACTGCTTTTTATTATTATAGGCTTTTTTTTCAAGGGAACAAAGAATTCTATTGCAATTTCCAACGGTGTGAGCAGTCACACTAGTTTCTGTCACACACCGAACACAACTGCAACCAAAGTATTTTAGCATCTAAACCTGTGGTCGATCATTTCAAACTAGTTTGGGTAAATATGAGCGGTCACACTAAACGCAACTCCGTACAAATCAACCTGTTTTCTCAATTGACCAAAACTTTGTGATTGGAGCATATTTAGAGTTAACTAGATCAGCGTAAGTGTGACCCTGGCTCAACTCTTCAGTGTACATGTAAATCTTATTATATTTATGATCACTAAAATATATTATACATGTAATAACTCAGTATTTTTCTGAGCAATAAGCATTTAGGTTCTCTTGTTTTACTTGATGACTCATTCTCATTGTATAATAAAGCACAGATGAGAACACAGCTGGATTGACAAAACTCTGTTCACGTTCACATTTTGTTTCAGTTTGTCCCCTCCGGTAGAGGAAATAGAAACAGACAGAACAGATCCAGATAATGAGGAGGATTTCAATACAGGTACACACTTCATCTGTTAATGTAACTGACACAGCTTCCGTTGCTGAATGCAGGAGTTTCATTTATTTTACAATGTGGATGTTTTGAGGACTCGTGAAAAATGGAAGAGGTTCAGCAGAGGCCGATTAACTGAATGGTTAAGACATTTAGTTCTGGCATTGAATGGTTAAGACATTTAGTTCTGGCAATATGTGTCTTAATACACATGATCGATTTCTTATCTGGGCATAACCAGAATTTGTTCAAGACAGTACAAACACAAATGTAGTGAAAATACAACAAACCACTATATGGATTTTTTTACCCTAGAATATGGGCTTATTTGTTGGTTGATTGGTTAATTTCAGAAACAGGAGGCGGGGCTTCTGAACCTGAACCAATGAGTGAGAGGGATCTCAGAGATGCTTCATCTGTGATTGACATGTTTGGTAAACTACTGGTAAGTATGACTATGTGTCTCAAAACTGAACTAAACTTTCATCTTATATTGTTAGATATTTGACGCCCTTCCTTGGGTATACACCCACAGTCATATAACAAATTTATCACCATCCAGAGCAGCTGGCTTACTTAAAACAGTATAATCAGTTGTTCTTTTTTCACTAAATTGTTTAGAATTTCTGAAAATCAAGGGCACCCATTTTCATGTCCACATTTTTTAAAATTGGTTAGCTTAGATGGTATAACATTAGCAAAACAATGAGGCAAAAAAAGGTTAATATGACAGCCTTTAAAGGAGGAGAAAACAAAAAAACAACATGCAACTGTATCGAACGGACTCACATAGACCATCGTATTCATGTGTGTGAGTCTTACACGTGGTTTACGGTGTGAAAATACAATGAAAATGAATCTGCCAGACCACCTCGTGTTCGATCGTCAGTGGAGCGCGCCATTGACGGTTTGAAATTGACCGGAAAAAGTATTAGTAGATTACTTCCCTTGCGAGCGTATCGTATCTTGTATGGTTATAACCTGCAATGTCAGCGGAAAGACTACCTTTTCTGAAAATTCTACAACGATCCCCACAAGTCGCGTAGACAACATATGCAGTCTGTCACGTCTTCCCAAAAGGTTGATTTACTAGTACGTGTACATTTCAGAGTTGTTAAAGTGTTTGTCTTTTCTTATTAGCGCCTCAAAATGATCGAAATTAACCTAGGTTTAAATGGGAGACTTTCAGAGTTGACCAATTTCTCTAACGCTAGTGAGTGACAGGTGGCTAGGCGTATGCTGATTGGCCGATCGAGACACACAGCTAAGATCTGTTGTGAAGATGGCCGCCGCGTCAGTTTAGACGTTCTCTGATAACGATTGTTAACTTTCTTATAGCACAGTTTGGCGAGGAAAAATCGTAAAAATATGGTTTTGGTACCGTGAGAAAGGAAAATGTGTCGCGCCTGTACTGTATTTACTTAGTTCTTTCCTTTTCTTCTCCTTTAAGGTAATTTAGACATTGACCTCATTGAAAGTCAACCCCTGACATTAAACAACAATCAAGTTGCCTCTATCAAGACAAGCATGGCAGATAATTGAATGAAGGTTTTAATTAAAAAATACAAATTCTAATACAGTCTTTTATGTGATGGAATACAATTTACTATTGTGTTTTATTGTCTTTTGTTATTTACCTGTTCCTATAGGTTTCTAAAGCCTACTCTAAGATGTGGTCATTTAGAGAGGATGCCCTCCTCGCACTCTACAAAGAACTTCAAGAGTTACCTCCCTCCACGCCAAAAGAAGATGCAAAGGCATCTCTACGTGCTGCTGTTTTCTTGATTAAACGAGGCATTGATGACAAAGTGTTTGCTGTAAGTGTTTGTTATCTGCAGCTTTTTTCTCTATTGAACGAGGCATTGATGACAAAGTGTTTGCTGTAAGTGTTTGTTACCTACCACTGTTTTCTTAATTAAACGAGGCATTGATGACAAAGTGTTTGCTGTAAGTGTTTGTTACCTACCACTGTTTTCTTAATTAAACGAGGCATTGATGACAAAGTGTTTGCTGTAAGTGTTTGTTACCTACAGCTGTTTTCTTAATTAAACGAGGCATCGATAACAAAGTGTTTGCTGTAAGTGTTTGTTACCTACAGCTGTTTTCTTGATTAAATGAGGTATTGATGACAAAGTGTTTGCTGTAAGTGTTTGTTACGTGCTGCTGTTTTTTTTATTAAACTGATATATGAGGCGCCATTGGAAAGGTCTCCTCCATGCATAAAAACCTTTTTGTGTCGCCTGAAAGGGGGCACTTAGGGATCACTTTGACGGCGTAGTCTGGCGTCGGCGTCGGCGGCGTCGGCGTCGTTGTCGGCGTCGGCGTCCGGATTGGTTTCCGTGCAATATCTTGAAAACCACTGGCTTAATTTTTTTCAAATTTAAATGGGAAGTTTAATACCTTAATACCCCGCTCAAGTTCGACTTTCGCTAAAATCCGCGCATATTTAATTATTGTACAGGCTTTTGATTGGCTGATACAAATAACTTGGTTTCCGTGCAATATCTTGAAAACCACTGGCTTAATTTTTTTCAAATTTAAATGAGAAGTTTAATACCTTAATACCCCGCTCAAGTTCTACTTTCGCTAAAATCCGCGCATATTTAATTATTGTACAGGCTTTTGATTGGCTGATACAAATAACTTGGTTTCTGTGCAATATCTTGAAAACCACTGGCTTAATTTTTTTCAAATTTAAATGAGAAGTTTAATACCTTAATACCCCGTTCAAGTTCGACTTTCGCTAACATCCGCGCATATTTAATTATTGTACAGGCTTTTGATTGGCTGATACAAATAACTTGGTTTCCGTGCAATATCTTGAAAACCACTGGCTTAATTTTTTTCAAATTTAAATGGGAAGTTTATTACTTTAATACCCCGCTCAAGTTCGACTTTCGCTTAAATCCGCGCATATTTAATTATTGTACAGGCTTTTGATTGGCTGATACAAATAACTTGGTTTCCGTGCAATATCTTGAAAACCACTGGCTTAATTTTTTTCAAATTTAAATGGGAAGTTTATTACCTTAATACCCTGCTCAAGTTCAACTTTCGCTTAAATCCGTGCATATTTAATTATTGTACAGGCTTTTGATTGGCTGATACAAATAACTTGGTTTCCGTGCAATATCTTGAAAACCACTGTCTTAATTTTTTTCAAATTTAAATGGGAAGTTTAATACCTTAATACCCCCCTCAAGTTCGACTTTCGCTAAAATCCGCGCATATTTAATTATTGTTTTTGATTGGCTGATACAAATAACTTGGTTTCCCTGCAATATCTTGAAAACCACTGGCTTAATTTTTTTCAAATTTAAATGGAAAGTTTAATACCTTAATACCCCGCTCAAGTTCGATTTTTATCTGACGCAGATTATTATTTAATATCTCATATTCAGGTAACATCTTACACAGCATGATATACATATATTCACAAATAAAGTACAACAGTGAATTTTTTTGAAAGGTGATGTACCTTCTCCTTGTATATTTATCCTGCCAGGCGACACTTCTACTTCAGTTGAATTCTAGTTCATGAAATAATTTTGAGTAATCCGTAAAATACCCAATACTCAAGTAATCCAGCTATAGTAGATGAGTAAAATATTCTAGAGTATTGAGATGACTATGAATACAAAATTTAGTTATCAAAAATATAATATAATAGTTGCAGTACTAAAATTGGTTAGAGAAAATGTAAAACTAAATGTGAAGAACTTATTTTCCTGGTGCAGAAGTTCTATGTTCTGTGAACTTTGTGAGTGTTCAAAACATGTTATTACATATTCTATAAAACTTGTATAAGTGTTTTCTCTTGTTGTATTGATAGGTATACAAAGCAGCTATAAACCTTGAGAGGATGTTATTGACTGAGTTTGTCCCAGCACATAAGTAAGTGGCAACAGTTGTTAGTTATCAAATCAGTTAATTAAATCATTTACATATTTGATATTTAGCAAATGTTGATCAATCTATCGATGATTGTGTTAAATTTGGTAAAATTTCCAGTATGTTCTTAAACAAATGATAAAGATGCTTAAGTCTTGAATACAGTGTGCATAGGGTTAGCCAGACACCCGTCCACCCGTCCAAGTGGACGGGCAATTGGCCGACAGGGGCTATTTTGGACGGGCAAAAAAAATCAAAAAAAAAAAAAAAAAATTTTTTAACACCCTAAAAATTACGTAAAATGCGTAAAAAAATGACACGACAGACTTCATGTCGCCTGTATCAACTGTTATGTGGGTAAATTAGAAATTAGGACTCAATTATTTCGTTTATCAAAGTACTTGTCGATGTTATACTGCCGTCGGAAGGACCGCCTGGAGCTCAAATAGCAAAAATCTGCGTGCAGTAGTGGGATGGTGCCCGTAACAGCCGGCCAGCTATCAGGCCTCGCGCTCGGTTTAACGCCTTCTGTAATCTGTAGCCTAGTTTTAATGTTTGTTGTAAAGCAGCTTTAATCCTGAAAGGATTTTATTTACTGTTTATGATCCTTATACTTTCTAATAAAATGGGATTTCGCCAAGTAAAAGACGGTGCCACATCGCAAGTTCACAATGCGACCACGTGATCTTCGTGACGTAATGGCCTTCCTTGTTTGACCTTTAGCCAGGTTAGGAAGCTTTTTATTCACACTTACAACGTAGTGTCTTGGCTACGAATATCTTTTTAATTGACAACAGTGCCACTCATGCAAGTGTTTACGCGAGTGATTGGAGTGAAATGTCATTTTCCTTGGAATTTTTTAAAGAGTTTACACCGTACGGGTATCCGATCAGTTATCCGATCCGTAACCTATACACCCAACACTTATGCGTGTTTAACCCAAGCGATCAGGCTTTCCCGCCGATGACAACAGGCTTACGTATCGAGGCATCTCCTTTCAAAAATTCAACCTCCAAATATAAATAAAACTTTTTATTGAGTTACATTCGTCACCGAGTCACCGACCCAAAGAATAGTCGCCTTCTGCCGTGTCGGGGACTTTTCGAACACGAGAAATGACGTCACATCAGCTTTAACGTTGGATGTACGATAACTGGTTCCCGTCACTCTACAAAAGCATGCAGACGAGCGGTCCCTAAAACTTCATTTCAGAGTCTTGAGAGAAATTAAACTATTTCAACAAAAGTCGGCTGAGCCCAGTTCACTGCTGTGAAATTTCTTGTCAGTGCAAACACTGATGTAAATTTTAGCATTGAAAACCCGGCAAAAGCGTACGATAACTGATCGGATACCCGTAGGGGCTGCATATTGACTATTGGGACTGCGGCAGCGCACGTCTGTTTTTGCTTTGGAATGGTGATTTAGTGGGTTGACCGACAGACGACCTTATGTAGGAGTGATTTGTTCAAGCATCCTTTTCTTTTTTATTCTCTGTTTGTTGTACCTTTAGTCAAAGCCCGTACGCAGTAGCATAAACAATCAGTAGGATTAATCGTATAGCCTACAGTACAGCTCTACGTGTACAGATATAAAAAATAAATTTATCATGTTTGCTCACGACGTAATTTGTTGTTTGTTATTTCTTCAAATAATAAATTAAAAAAAAAAAAAAAAAAAAGTTAAAATTTTTTTTTTTTTTTTTTGAGGGGGGGGGGGGGGGGGGTCAAGCGCCCGTGGCTCTAGAGTTTTGGACGGGCTACTTCGAATTTCTGGCTAATGCCCTGACAGTGTGGAATTTAATAATATTACGATTAACTTTCCTAAAAAAGCTTTCCACCAATTTGTTCCAAACTTCAGTTAAAAACAGTTTACATCTTTGTCAGTGCCACATATCCAGTCCAAACGTACCATTAGGTTAGACACGTTCAGTGAAATACCTCTGTGACGTCAGGATATTTGTAACGTCACAATGCCAACACTCTGTGTCTAACCTTTAGGAACATTTGTCCAAAATATGTGACGCTGTTGGAGAGGTGAATTACGAACATCTTCTTACTGGATTGTTTGCCTGTCAATATATGTTGCCAGGCTTAGAGGGGGGAGAAAGTTATTTGTCCGGAGGAAACCCCGCGACCTAAGGGGAGTACTTGGCAACTCTTTCACATTCTGCGATCAAGTGGAAAATCCACTCAGGAGTACAGGGAAAACACCAAACATACAGCTATTTAATATATTAGTTATTTGTATGAAATGAATAGTATTGTTACTGTAGGATACCCCGTCATGATGTTATGTATGCAGTGGAGAAAACACTCACTAATTTACTACACAAGTCGGGGGATACGGTAAGTAAAAAAACTTATAACTGTTACTTGTGTTCATGAATCCTAACACAGATAATTTGCTTGATAAGTGTTTTAATATGTCTGTAGGTCAATAGTTTATATAAATGAATCTTAGCTTAGATAATTTGCTGTTTTTATATGCTGCATGGGGCCACAGTGACTCCGTCGGTAGGGCTTTAGTTTACTCTCACCTTCCACCAATGAGTCATAGGTTTGAATCCCACTTAGTCCAAAGAAAAAATTTGAAAATTTCTGAGAATATGGAGGATTTGCTTTCGACACAGAGCTAGGTTTTGTCCCGCAGTAAACCTGGCAATACCGCTATATAACTAAGAAAATGATCTTTTGTGCGGTGTAAAACAGCAATCATATATCTACATGATATCCACCTGATTCCAACTGACCATGATGGCATAATTTTTTTGTCATGAATTCTGACAATGAATTAGACAGTAGAAAAGAAAAAAATATTGATAAAGCTACATAACATAACGTAGCTTTCACTTCTTGGCAAGGTTTGGGAGTTTTTTTAACTGTATTGAATAACATGCAAAAAGAAGAATGTGGGTATCAAAGATTTACTGTATTCATTAAATATTATATTTATGGACACTAAAACACACGGGCACAGGGTATTCATTAAATATTAGGTATACCGACCTGTTATTGACAGTTAACTACAATGGATAAACATTGCAATCATTAGGTATTAGGTATACCGACCTGTTATTGACAGTTAACTACAATGGATTAACATTGTATTCATGTTAAGTATACTGACTTGCTATTGACAGTTAACTACAATGGATTAACATTGTATTCATGTTAAGTATACTGACTTGCTATTGACAGTTAACTACAATGGATAAACATTGTATTCATTAGATATTAAGTATACCGACTTGCTATTGACAGTTAACTACAATGGATTAACATTGTATTCATTAGATATTAAGTATACCGACTTGCTATTGACAGTTAACTACAATGGATTAACATTGTATTCATTAGATATTAGGTATACCGACCTGTTATTGACAGTTAACTACAATGGATAAACATTGTATTAGATATTAGGTATACGGACCTGTTATTAAAAGTTACCTACAATGGATTAACATTGTATTCATTAGATATTAAGTATACCGACATGTTATTGACAGTTAACTACAATGGATAAACATTGTATTCATTTGATATTAAGTATACTGACCTGATATTGTGTGTGACCCAATACGGAAATATATGGGGTTAGTAAAATCCATATTGCGGTTTTACTCACCCCATATATTTCCGTATCGGGTCACACTCAGACTGTGTAACGAATTTATCCCGCTGAAGACCCTTGTCTGGTTGATAGTTTTTGGCTTACGGCCGTAGCGATGGTGTTTACAACTCAGCCGATACGCGCCATACCGATACGGCGATAGTTCTACTCAGTTCTGGCCACTAGACTAACCAGGTAACCTACATTCAGCAGATCGTGGGATAAGTACGCTTGCTATTCTCTGATAAAGGTTTCCACAGCGCCTAAAAATATAGCCATGCACATCGATATGTTCTGTTTGTATTTTTAATTATGTCGACTCACTTTAGCAGACGTGCACATTCTGTCGCAGCGTGTATTCAGGGGCAAGTAACTCTAGGTAACCTGATACGAACTCGGTCTGCCTGATACGGAAAAATATCACGTCTCCACGTGATCGATGACGTCCAATCAAATGCAAGTATTTTGTCTGATGCGGGATAATGACAGTTAACTACAATGGATAAACATTGCAATAATTAGATATTAAGTATACTGACCCTTTGTTACAGGCATTAAGAAATCGAGATGTGGCCAAGGATTTTATCATAGAGATGTCCAAATACAGGGAGGTCAAGGTCAGTTTGATTCCATTATATGTTGATGTGAATTCCTATTTGATGATTTAATAAACAATTGCCTGTCCACTTTACTTAATATAGCATTATTAGACGATATTATTAGCTACACAGTCTGTTAGTGACCCAATACGGACATATATCAGGTTGGTAAAATCCATATGTAACTCTAGGTAACCTGATACAAAAAAAAATAGCATGTCTCTACGGGATCGATGACGTCCATTCAAATGCAAGTATTTTGTCTGATACGGGATAATATGAAATCCGCCATTTATCACAAACAGCAATGTGAGGTGATTCGTCATGTTCTTTGCTGCAGAATGTTTGATAATCCTTCCTTATTGTCCTGATCAGTTGTATTTCTGGTTTTCAGCCGACTCATGTAATACCAGTAGAGTGTGTGAAACCGTTTAAGCTGAACACTGCCCCACGTTTAGCTCTTAGTCACGCTGAAATTGTTGAACTTTTGTATACAGAGCTAGGACTGGAGGATGGGTAAGAAATCTCAACTGAAAGAGTTTTGTTCTAATCCTGCAACTTTATTCTTAAAGTCACATCATTTTTTGTGTATGAATTGATTGATTGAGGTTTGAGCTGCAGTGAACATTATTTCACTTATATGCGCCCATTGTCAAAATTTACAAATATACCTTTGTCGAAATATTGAGATTGTCAATATGCGTTTGTTGAATTTATTCGGAGTTACTTTACTATTGCATTATGCTAAGCTATTCAGTGGATCAACAAGTTATTGTCAGGTTAAATGTTTGTTTTATCAGGAGTCTGACAGTGGATAATCTAATGAGATTCTCAGTACAAGCTTTACAACATACAAATGGAGATGTTAGAGAAGTGGCAGAGCGTATTATCAAAACGCTCTACGAACAAGTCGGTGCTCCTGTAAAAGATTACCTTCCACCAGATGATGATAAAACAAGGAAAAACACTCTCTACAGAATGCTGTTTGAACATTTTGATAAAGTGGATGGAAAACCATCTAAAAGTGACTTTAAGGTACGTTAATTTAAATATGATGTACATGTACTTTTAATATTTGGTCCTGATAGGAGCTTAAAATTTGGTCCTGATAGGAGTTTAAAATTTGGTCCTGATAGGAGTTTAAAATTTGGTCCTGATAGGAGTTTAAAATTTGGTCCTGATAGGAGTTTAAAATTCGGTCCTGATAGGAGTTTAAAATTTGGCCCTGATAGGAGTTTAAAATTTGGTTCTGATAGGATTTTAAAATTTGGCCCTGATAGGAGTTTAAAATTTGGTCCTGATAGGAGTTTAAAATTCGGTCCTGATAGGAGTTTAAAATTCGGTCCTGATAGGAGTTTAAAATTCGGTCCTGATATGATTCCAAAATTTTGTACTAATATGAGTTTAAAATTGTGTCCTGATAAAAGTTTAAAACTTTTTCCTGATAGGAGTTTAATATGTTTTTTTTTTAGATTTTGAATAGTGATCAAATTGATTTGTCTGAATCACCTGATTAAGCATTTATAGATTAATAATCTCACCTAGAATCTCACCTAGAACACACCTAGAAGTGTGTTACCCATACGAAAGTCTTACGTTATTTATTAATAATCTCATTTCATATTTTCAAATTTCTAAATGAAAAGAATCAAATACTTTGAAGTTGGGGCTTGCGATGATCAATAGGGGTACAGTAATATTTCTCATCTCTGCCCCAATTGTCCGTTTGAATTTCTGTTTGGTTAAGCTATATCAAGTTGATTGATTGATTGATTGATTGATTGATTGTTTATTCACCAAACAAATACAAAATAACATTTAAACATTACGCCAGTTTTGTTACTTTTGGCGGGAATAAAACCCTAAAAGGGTTTCAGGGATGGAGTTTCATTGTGACATTGAGCCATGCTTCCTCATCCATTAAACCTAATAATCTGAAGTGCGACATAAAACATCAATCAATCAATCAGTCTACATAACTCAATGAGGAACCAACAATTTTACCTCTACCAACTGAACAAAATGAATAGTTAGAGTTATGTTCATTCATTGAGTGATTGAAATGTTTGTATGGAATGTTGACAGAAATCCAAGGCTGAAATTGAGGCTAAGAAACAGGCAGAAATAGAGGCATTACAGACTCAACTTCATCAACTCAGAGAAATGGCTGCAGGCAAAATTGTAAGTTTAAAGTCACTTTATTTTTATATCTGTCTGAGATCTGACATATTACTACACAAACTCAACAACATGGTAACACATGTACAGCTCAGTAACCCTGAAAGAAATTGTTGTGCAAAACTGTTAAACTCTCCAAGTATTGCACAGAGAGGCTATTTATACGGTAAGATGATTGGGAATCTGTACATGACATACAACTATAATAAGTATTATAAGATAATTAGTAAAACAGGAGATCAAGCAGAAATGGGTATTATGACAAACTACATCAACTGGTTATGTGAGGACTCTCAGAATTACCTTCGAGCCTGATGACGTCACATAGATTTACGCAAAGCTTTCTGGGTAAAATATACCTCAGTTCGCCATTTTGTTTAGTAGTACTTAGCAAGATGTCACTTTTTTTAAAAACATTGATGACATAACCTGTTTTTATCCACATATTTTTCTGGTAACTTTACGCCTTTTACGTCTTCTTCTCGATACAGTATTATTTCTTCCGCCATATTTTAAAATTATGTTACAATCCCTCAATCTCCCGAAATGCTTTGCGAGTAAATTCCAAGTGACGTTATCAAGCAATCGGTCAATTGGATAGCAGAATTTCTTGAATTTTTTCAGAATCTCACAGTTGTGTTAAAAGTTTTTCTAAAAATTAGTGTAAAATTTCATATATCTTCAAATTATTAACCCAATGAAAAGAAACACTTTTGTAAAAACATGTCTGTTAATTAGTTCTTTGTATGTTTTTTTTTACAGCCACCAAATGAGGATCTTCTGAAGGAGGACAAGAAAAAAAAGGTACATACATGTAAATTGTGTTTTTGATTTCATACACAAATGTTAGGCAACTTCCAGCTCATCTATAGTTTTATATAGGAGTTGATCCAACAAAGAATGTTTGATCATTCACCTCTAACCAATGAAAACTGTGGATGGCACTTTGGCGTTTGCTGCTTCGTACAAATGTTCCTAGTTTACATTGTGACGTGTGATTCAGTATTATATTTATGATCACTAAAACACACGGGCACAGGGAAAATCTTCTTGTCTAAAATAACCATGGAGACAAGTTTCTAATTGTGTTAAAAAGAGGTATATCATTTAGACCCTTACACCCCAAAAATTGTTGTAACAAACCAAACCTATGATATTTCATTAGGTTGATGACTGACAGGAGCTTAGCCTTGGTCAGTAGAATTTCTGATTCAGTATTATAGTTATATCTGTTAACCCTTTATCCTCAGATAAGACCAAGTACCTCCATCCTGGTGAAAAATGATAGTACAGTTAGATGGGTAATGGGTTAAAACAACAGCTTGTTTAAATTCTTCCTGTTCCATCTGTTTGTTTGTTTCTTTGTTTTGAGTTATTTTTTGTGGGTTTCTTTTTCTGTAAATTTATGCCCCAAAAACAATGAATTCAATTTCATGAATAAGGGGAATATCATGCCCCCCCCCCCCCCCCCCCTTCCTCTACAAGCACACGCCAGTACCAATCCCACTCCCTAATCTGGCGACTACATGTATGTTATAGAAAGTTTAATGCATACACACTGTCATATCTAAAATAACTACTATAGGGAGTATTATGAGAATTCAACAAATGTTCAGTAATTGGTACTGTCCTGCATGTAGCTGAACGTTGTTGATTCTGACATGATGCTCACTTACCTTGGTTTTGAAACACAATTCATCATAGAACTACAACAACATCAAAGTGTTCTTAACCACATGGATATCACAAAATCTCAGATAAAACTTACTGGCCTTGATGAAGTTGCTATTTAATAGTTGATGAAGGCAGTGTGTTTCTCAGTAACCATTTGTTTGTTTGTTTATTCACCATATAATATGTACCTCATTTAAATGATGGTGTTCATTAAATTTGCATGGCGGGAATAAAATCCGAAGACTTTAAACAAATGATATCCACAAACTCGTCATCTGAAGTCTTTCACAAAGCGGCGTAGCGTAAGTTTTTACGTACATGTAACTGCCTAGTAACGTATCTCTACAGTATGGGTTGCTTTGGCAGTTGCGCTAAAACTTAATACGCTACACCACGCTGTAAAACAGGCCCTTGAAACCTATAGAAATTTGAACTTTGATTAACAACTCCTTATCATTCTTCTTTATCAATTTTCTATTCTAGGAAGCTAATAAGAAAACGGCACCAGCTCCGGTAAACAATCGTACAAAGGCCGCCCCAAAACAACCGCCACCTCCAGCTGATGTGGATGATGATGCATCTACCATATTTAATGTGGATTTGTAAGTATTTACTGTATTTACCAGGGTAGCTATTCACTGTATGGATGTATCTAGTACTTCACTGAAGAAAGATTTCTATCACGTTGTTGCCAATATTCAAATATGCAGCTTAGGGCGTTGGCTGCTAAATTCAATGGGACACTTATATAAATCCTACCATATGATTGCCCCATAACAATGGAAGGCTGTAGGTTTTTAAAACCCTGTATCGTCTCCCAATCAACCTAGTGAGGCTGTAGTGTAAAGGAAACAATCATCTGAAACCTCAGTCAATCAATCTCACTCCAATTGTTGTGATATTCAGGAAAGGTTTATGTAACGATACATTTTGTGATTAAATAGAACACTCTCCTCTTCCATGTTATATACAGCAATACAAACTATAAAAGAGAACTCTTATGAATAATTTAACTTGCTTGAGTCTCATTTAAAAGACATTTTTATGGATAACAAACTGCTGAGTCTATTACACTGAATATACATTCAACACTTTATCCTTAAAAATGTGTGTTACTCTATGAATAATTTATCTGTGTTTTGATAAAATACTTTCAAAGTTATATTCATATTTTTACTGTCTGATGTAGAGTCTAAAGGAAATCCCTTCTCCCTGTTTAGTGTTTTTCTGTTGAATTCCCCATTCATTCAACACTACATCTGGGCCAGAAATCTCCTTAGTGTGAAGCTTTTTTATCCTCCTCTCAGTAGAGAATTCACCAAGGGAGACAATTTTTCCTCAAATGAAATATAACATGTAGTGAAAATGTAATGTTATGTTAACTGTTCCAACAAGCACTGGGGGCCTCCGTGGCTCAGTAGGTAGAGCGTTAGACGCTCAATCCGAACAGCCTTTCACCAATGGGTCGCAGGTTCGAATCCCACTCAGTCCCAAAAAAAAATTGAAAATTTTTCTGACTGAGTTTTCACTCAAACAACCTATATGGGATGGTAGCCAGCTACCACCGGAAGGTCGTGGGTTTCCTCCTGGCATAGAGCCCAGTTTCCTCCCACAATAAAACCAGCAACGCTGCCATCTAAGTGAAATAGTCTTGAGCGCGGCGTAAAACACCAAACAATTAATCAACCAACAGACATTAATCACTCAGATAAACTAAACCTCTCCTTGTATCAATTAAGGATATCACAATTTTATTTATTTACACGCCACAGAGAAACTGCTGAGAAGTAAGTTATTGTTTGTTGCTCAACCATTCAATGTTGTTGTTGTTCTTGACACTTTGTTCTCAATAACTGTGGTATGGTGTTTCTTTGATGTTGTTCTTTTTTATATTGTTCTTTTTAAAGCAGTTGATGAGGAATGCAGATACATGTATACTGTTATGTCATTATCTTACCTTTTTTATCCCTTGCATAAATGTCAGGTGAACAATCAGATTGTCTGTCCGTCTGTCTGTTGGTCCATAATCATATTATTATCAGTGTATACCTTACAGTGTTCATCGTGGCAGACATGCTGACATGTTCTGTAAAAAAAAAATGTCACCTGTTACACATCTCCAGAATAATACTTGAAAACTTTTAGACTTTATTCCATCCTCCTACAATTGTTTCTGTAATGTTTATTAAACTTTCCACAGTTTCAATTGAATATTGGAAGGTTGTTACAATGAACTACATACATGCAATAGACGTGTCTCATTGGCTAGTTCCAATCTAACTTTGTAAAAAGTGCCGCCATTGCTGAGTGATGAGCGTGTACATAACCGATCTCCTAGTAATGGCGGCGATCGATGCAAATCAAATACCATGTGACCTGTATTCCACATATATATAGTTCATTGGGTTGTTACCAACTGAAGATGTGAATGTCTTGTTTGCAAATTCGCTTTCATCTTTCATAAGCATTTCATCACTATACATGAAATTGATAAATCTAATCTGGGGTTGAAGGGATACGTCATCTTCTGATAAGTCCTGTTAACCAGCCAGAGGGAGATAAACACCCCTGTACATGTATTTTATTATTTCTGACAAAAGTTTTCAACATTTTCCCCTCAGATTACGGAACTAGCTATAATTTTTCCTCTAGAAACTACTGAGAAAATCATTAAATTTATTTTTCGTGCTGCAGAATTAATTTTTTATTTATATTATTCGAAGAGCACGCTTGTTAATTGGTAGATTTATAATACATGTAGAATGGCTCCTTGAATTAGTGAATAAGACTCTAAGCCATGAGTTCAATTCTCACCCTGGCCTGGAATTTTCTCTGGTTCAATCAGTGTTGGTTATTTACTAATTCAGTAATTTCCCTGATGATGATTGCAGCTTGCTATTGAAACACTATAAAAAAACTTCGTGTATGAAATTTTTTTTTAAATAAACATGTTCTAATGGGCTTGGTTTAAGCTCTGCGTGTATAAGAGAATCTACCCTTGTAACAAGCAAACCGTTCCTGATGATGATTGCAGATGACTGTCTGAGGCTTTTGTTATTTATAAATGACATGCCCATTTTTAACACATTAAGAAACTCTATCCGTGGTTATTTTAGACAAGAAGATTTTCCGTGTGTTATGGTGTTAAAAATATATTTAAATAATAAATGCTATAAAAGTCTCCAATTGATACAGATTCAAACATCAACATTGTGTCTGTTGTTGTATTTCAGTACCTGTATATTTTGTGGTGAGAGGAATGAGAGTTTTACAGAAGAAGGTTTAGATGTCCACTATTGGAAGAGCTGTCCAATGTTAAAGAGATGTGCTAATTGTAAACAGGTCGGTACTGAACAATACTGTATATTTCTCCCTGTTTCCACTGTCTCACACCATCCCATACACAATATCCTTTTTCTATGAGGGTCTATTTAACACTGATTAAATACGAGTCATACTTTATGTTGAGACTTTTTTTGTCATCTTGGTTGGTCTTTTGAGGGTCTGTCATCAAATTTTCATAGAACATTCGTCACGATACGACTGATTTAATGTTGAAAGTGACGTTAAATGGCCTCTCAGTCACTTAAAGTGGCATGAGCTGCCAAAATGTTGATATTTTGACGTAAAAACAGAATGTTGAAATTATCGGCTATTTTTCTCAAGACGTATAATTCAGAAGCTTTTTAGTGCTTCTAGTCTCGAGAATGTAATATAAAGTATTGTTTTGAACTAACTTCGACTTA
The DNA here is from genome assembly GCA_963971465.1 of Lepidochitona cinerea. Taxonomy (NCBI): domain Eukaryota; kingdom Metazoa; phylum Mollusca; class Polyplacophora; order Chitonida; family Tonicellidae; genus Lepidochitona; species Lepidochitona cinerea. Next base: position 2,447,578 of record OZ020560.1, read on the forward strand.
AGACGAATGAATGGTCGTCTCACTTATTTAAATTTTGTTTACTTTTCGAACACTATTCCGGTTTGTATAGGCCACATACTGTATGGATTTTCCTCGATTCAACGCTAATCATTTAGTTTTTTGATGGCCTTCAAAGCTTCTTACTGTCGCGACGATCAGAAATTATGAAAGAAGTGCCACTTTAAAGGAACATTGATAAGCTACAGTGCAAGAAAATAGTAAATCTGTTTTCTTACTTTAGGTAGTAGAAATTGCTGGCTACACAGAGCATTTGTTAACAGAATGTGAAGCAAAGGACAATTTCAAATCTCATGATCGCTGTACTGAAGCCATTCCTGTCTCAGAGTTTGACAAACATGTGGCAGCCAAGAGCTGTACTGGTATGTTCTACACCTCTTATCTTCTCACTTAATCTAGTAGTTAAGCTAATGAGCCACATATAAATACTCAAGGTCACTTGATTTTCGTGTTCTACTTGAGATAATTATTTCACTTATTATTTTCTTTATTACCTCCCTTTCTTATCTGGCAACATATCAGATGACTGGAGCAGGCCATATAATTTCAGTGTGATTCGGAAACATTGTATCGGTTCCGTTTATTGAAATGCTGGGAACCAACCGGTACCGATGCTAGTTTTGTTATACATCATACCACATACTGTTCTTCATGATGGGTAACAGATTTTCGTTTCCGTAGATTTAGAACAACAGTAACAACAGGCTACCGGAACCAATCGTTTCCGTTAAATCCTGCTGGAGAGTGACCCTTGGTTTCAGCCTGTTACCCAGTCAGTATGCTGACAGTGCTTCACACGATCTACCAAGCAGTATTTCTGTGACCTTCTGTTAACCATTGCTCCTCGAAGGTCAGGGGATTCCCTCGCGCAAAGACCCCTGTTTCCACCTACACTAAAAATGCCAATGCCGCCACATTAGTGAAATAATCTTGAGTGCGGCCTAACGCATCAATCAATCAATCAATCTGGCATGACTGCTTAGAGAATCTAAATACCTGTAGCTCTTTCCCCTTTTTGTTTCCTTTGCAGAGTTTGTTAAAGGTCTGAACCACTGCCCCTTGTGCCATGAGAACTTTCCAGCCGGGGAAGACGGATGGAAGAATCACTTGATGACATCGTCTGGTTGTAAACAAAACCCTCGTCGTCTTCTGGCCTTAAACAAACCAGCTGGAGGTAAGATTAGTCTTCAATCGGATGACAATTAACCAATCATCAAAAATAGGAGCCCTGTTTCCTTTGTAGTCCAGTGGGTTAGAGTGATTGTTCCTCAGTCCCACAGGACCTTTCATTGATGCGGAAAGGGATTTTTCACTCGGTCGCCGTATATGGAAGAGTTGCCAGGTACTTGCCTGGTGTTTCCTTCTGGCAATGCCGCCATATAAGTGAAAACAAATCTTGAGTGCGGCGTAAAACACTAATCAATCAATCAATCCTTCGCTACTAACCTGGCACTGACGCCATGTAAGTAAAAAATACTTGTCCACAAAACCCGGCACTGCCACTGCTTAACTGAAATAATCTTGAGCGTGGTGTTAAACATCAATCAATCAATGATACTCAATCTCATACGAAACATGAAAAATAAAGGTGTTAAATAATGATAGCATTAATTATTATCTCAGTGCTAAAGGTATAAAGAAACAAGAATATTCTGAAACTCTCCACTATAATCAGGACTGTCGGCCATATTGCCAATTTAGTAGGTTATTCCTGGGATGAATATGAATGGGATATGAAACGCCTTTGTGTTATAGTCAGTCTACTAGAAGCCTGTTTGTCTCGCTATTATTTGTCCCAGACACCCCGTGACGGCATTCCAATTCGGCCGAGAATAGCCAAAACCCGTGTTGTATATTCCGATTCATTCCGAAACCGTACCGATGTCGTGGATATATGGGCCGAAGATAATTGATCGAAGTGTCAAAATATTCAAAATGGCGATTGTTTTCTGTTGCTAGCTTACAAATAGGCATGCGCAGTCCATATATCCACGAGATCGGTAAGGTTCGGAATCAATCGGAATAGACAACATGGGTTTCGGCTATTCTCGGGCGGATCAGAATGCCGTCACGGGGTGTCTGGGACAAACAATCGCGAGCCAAACAGTCTGCTAGTAGACTGACTATAACACAAAGGCGTTTCATATCCCTTTCATGTTCATCCCAGGTTATTCTGTAGACATTGTCTTATGGAGAGCTACATTTATATGAAATCCTTTATTAACTTTTCAGGTAAAAGTGGTCCTGCTTCAACAAAACCAAAAGGTCGTTCTGGTATCCCCAAACCTGCTCAAGGAAAGGGAAAGTCAGGTGGGAGATAATGACTGATTGACCTGATCAGTGGAAAACTGGCTACATACACCTATACCTTAGCATTTGCAGTAGTTTTAGACTTGTAAAGGCAATATAACAGTCATGCTTGCTATCCGGGATAAGCTTCAGTAGATAACATTGGAATAACTATATAAAGATTAACAAATAACTGTGAGAAACTGCCAATTAAATGAACTTATGTTCATTCTTCATTCCTTTATAACGAAGGTTTGCACAGTTGTGAACAACTCTTAAATGAAACATTGAAAAATCCATGCTCTTGAAAAGTGATATTCAAACCTTATTTGCATGGTTCTTGAAAAGCCCTGAATTTCAAACCTTATTTGCATTGAAAAATCTTGAATTTGTTGGTACATCCACATAGTGACTTCTGTTATCAGCTTGTACAGCACACAGGCTGTATGGATTTCAATTAGGTTTTTTCAATGACTCTCAAAGACTCTTTTACTGTCGTGGCAATCACAATTTATATAAAAAGTTTGAATTTTGCAGCTCATGCCACTTTAAACGACCAAAAATCTTAGATAAAGTTGAAATTGATTATTATTATGTCTCTCTATGAACAGAGTATGTTTTAGTCTACTGCATATTCCCATTGTCAGTGCTGTTTTACTATAAACCATTATAATGGAGAACTTTAATTGAGCTTTCTCTCTCCATTTGTATATTTATTATTGTAGTTAGCTTGTATATAGACATATATATATGTAGTTATATGTATCAGTCATTTTCATTTGTAGTAGATTGTAATATACCTTAATGTACTTAGTACGATTATGCATATATTTAAAGAAAAAAGAAAAAACATTTGCTTTAAATTTTTTTTAGCTTCTTATCAGTCACATGTCTTATATTAAAACCAAACATAAGGGAGGACAACTTATACTACTTTGTACATGTAATAGTTTTGGAGAGCTATAAATATTACACACCACCATGGACAAAGAACCGTATTTCTTCTAAATATTCAGCCATTCTAATGGCCTAAATTTTCCATTGAGTCAGACAAAAAAGGGGACATGGAGTTGTGTTTAAGGATAACCATTTTCTCACACTGCTCAGCAGGTCATATTGCCTTAAATTCCCTCTAATGGGCAAATTTGTCTGGCCTCATTTAGCATATATCTTTTCTAATGATCGAATCCTTATGAGGAAAAAAGTGGCTGAATCTTTAGAAGAAATACGGTTGTCTTACCTGTTGTAATTTTAGTTAAGACACTTCATAGAACAATCTACACTTCTCTTTTATTAATCATATCTATCCGTCCAAGTTATTAAAATGCTTTTTAATAATGTGTAAATAAACATTCCATATTGGAAACAAAATTACGTGTTTTTTTTTCAAACTTGTTGAACAGGAACATGTGTAGTGGTAAACTACATCATTTTACATTAATATGGTTTCTGGGTTTTACATTTCCTCAAGATTAAATCATTGAACAAGATGTCAGGATCTGTCCTGATGGGAATCACTGAAGCACAGTGTATATTAGACAATTTTCTTTGCGATGAAATTCGCATGGCATTGCAGACAATCAAACAGAAATTGATTTTCAGCGATACAAAAACTCTGCTGTCAAGTTATTCCCTCGGTGGTCTGTGGCGAGACTACATGTACAACCAAGCCAATGTTTTCATCCAATCAGACGCGAGGATAGGCTAACATTATTACATGTCAGATCATGTTGAAAATTGGGTAAAACAGGGATCAGAGAAGAATCTCCAAATATGTGGGCAAACCCTCTGGAGAAAATTTTTTTTGTTGGCTTATGAAATGCCTTGAAAATAACCTGAACTTGTAGTTGCAGCTTGCTTCATGTAGTTTTAAACCGTGTGTTAGCCAAAGCTCATACTTTGCATCAGTATTCCTCATGACCTGGCAGTGGGTCATGACCCTTAACCAAGGTCATATAGTCAAGGCCACTACAGAAGACATCTTAACAATCATTTCCGGTGAGTATCTTCAAAACAAAATGTCACCTAAAGTTTATATTGGGTGTTGCTTATAATGAGGCAGGCTTCAAAACAGAATGTCACCAAAAGTTTATGTGGAGTGTGGCTCATTTTGAGGCAAGCTTAAAAAAAAAAAGGCACCTAAAATGAAATGGCACCGAAAGCTTATTTGAAGTATAAATGTTGTGACCCTTGACCAAGAAAAATGATGATTTAATTGCTTGACTTATTGTCGTTAGGCATATTGCTGGTTAGTTATAGGTTGTAATAATGTAGATATTAGTGTAGTTTATGTTACAGCTTATACAGCCAGTTGGAACTATATTACTGATGTTAACCCTGCTCTTAAGGTCGGTTTAAATATCCCCTGGGGGCTGTTTCTCAACACACTTACGCCCGTGGTAACTTTGCGCCAAGCCTTAATGTAATGTTGAAGTTCAATGTTGTCATGACAGGCCTTGCATTGGACTTACATCGGGCCTAAACGTTTTGATTGATTGATTGTTTGGTGTTTTATGCCTCGCTCAAGATTATTTCACTTATATGGCGGCGTTGCCAGTTTTATTGTGGGAGGAAACCAGGCTCTATGCTCGGAGGAAAACCATGACCTTCCGGTGGTAACTGGGAACCATCCCACATACGTCGTTCGAGTGAAAACCCGGTCAGAAAATTTTCCAATTTTTTTTTTACTGAGTGGGATTTGAAACCGCGACCCATTGGTGGAAGGCTGTTCGGACTGAGCCACTAAACGTTTTGAGAAACAGCCCTCAGATGTTTAGGCTGGTGGTTCACTTACATATATATATCCTGTAGGAGCCCAGCTTCATACTACAAAAAGGCTGATAACAATCACATCTGGATGATCAGACAAATCAGCGAGACTGATAAGTCATATGTCCCAGAAATATTTCTTTAATTGGTCTAACCTTGAATGTTTGGCTGGGCCACATGGCACTAGGACAGAGTTTAATAGTCCATTTGTCAGCTATTTTCTAATGACCCAACTTAGTGACCTCACATTAGTATTCAAAACCACACTAAGATTACTGGCTTGGCCAAGTGATATGCCATTTTCTGGCCGGTTATTAGTTTTGCGACAAGAGTACAGGACAGAAAAATGGTATAGATATACGGTATATGTTATTAGAAACCACTGTATTCAACCGAAACGTTTGATCTAAATATTTTCTCTTAAGCTTAATGGGAAACCATAAGTAAACCAGTAGTGGCCTAAGTGAAATAAAAAAGTACTCAATGTCTAAATTTGAATAAATTTTAAAAAAAACAAACGTCAATATCACCACCACATTTAATTGGGTTTTGCGATGAAGCCACAACATTGGTGTATGAGAAACAGGTGGATAGACTATAGATACAGTGAAACAACTAGTCTTATCTTCCTATCTTATTCTTCAGACTCCGTCACAGCTCAACTACAACAAGTCACTGAGCGAGCCAGACGTAATTTGAATGATGTTATGAAACACGACAAAAACATCGTCCACACGGAGGAACGTCTTCAACAGATGAAAGATACTGAGAAAGACGGACTACAGATCCAAAAACAGGAAGAACTCGTGCAAGAAATGAAAACCTCCAAGTCTTACAGCGTGATGCGACTGAAGGACACATACGAGCAGTTAGAAGTCCTGCGTACATCAGTTGAACGTCAGAAACCAGAAAGTTTGGATTGTAAGAATGCCAGTCACATGTTGGATGAAGTAAAACAGTACCTGACAACATTGGAGGAGACATCATAAATATGCTTTCATTTATCAATACCCTGAAATAGTTTTGTTTAAAGAGGCATGAGCTGCCAAAATTCACCCTTTTTTCATGATTTCTGATCGTCACGACAGTAAGAGGCTTTGAAGGCCATCAAAATACTAAATGAGTGAAGTTGGAATGAGCAACATCCATACAGTATGTGGCCCGTACGAACCAAAGACGTGTTTGAAATGTAAACAAAATTTAAATAACCGGGACGACCATTCATTCATTCTTAGCCAAAGTTTGTTAAAACAATACTTTATGATACATTTTCGAGACTAGAAGCACTAAAAAGCTTCTGAATTATACGTATTGAGAAAAATAGCCAATAATTTCTACATTCTGTTTTAACGTCAAAATATCAACATTTTGGCAGCTTGTGCCACTTTAAGTATATAAAGATGTACCGCGAGTTTTATACACGTGATAAATAGGAATCTTACACATAGTAATACTAATGGGTTCTGTGCCCTGGATGGGCAACCTGACAGCCATTGTAACATACATATGATAGACACCCAGGGGCTGGGGTTTTTTTTCAAAACATTTACATCCCACATAACTTTGCACCTGGCTGTAACATGATGTCGAGGGTATAGGTTACCTTTACAGTAAGGCCTTGCATTAGACGTTGAAAATCTTATGAGAAACAGAAAGAGTGTAAAAAAACCGAACTCTGTAATGTTAAACACCAAATACCAATATTGTATAATATACAATGTAAAATAGAATTTCTTATTTCCAAAAGTATCTTTATCAATTTTTTTACAGAACTAAAAGGTGGAACATATATTAATAATTGACTTAAAACAAACTTTATAATCTTGCACGTTGGAGAGACCAGAGTGAAGTCATAAAATGATACACAAACCTATTCAAGCAGCTGGTAAATTAAGGACACCTCAGTATATAAACAACGTAATTAGCAAATAACAATTAATAGCAATATGATAGCCAATCCCTATAGAAGCTTTTGCAGATGACTTGACCTCATAATTTGCCTAATCTTAAACACCATATAATTCATAGCTCGTTGTAGAAGAATTTTTTTAAAACTTTCAAAAACAGGTATACGGTAAGAATTCAGCTAATTCAAGTACAAGTCTTTTCGTTGAGAGTCTTACCTTCTGGAGTGAATGATCAGATAATCCTATTGAACGATCGCTGTTGTTGTTTTTATAGACCAAATGTGGCAAATAGCAATGTAATAATTCGTTATTTTCACATTGCTGGTCCTTGAATTAGCGGAATTCTTACTGTAGTGTATGTTACTGATAACACAAACTACATGAAAAATTGTACCTATGAATAGCCTGGTTGATTTTATCTTTATGAAACCCGATGGTATGAAATTAACAGTTGGTGGGATGAATGAAGGATCAATCAATTATATTATTATATGAACACAAACACACACAGACAATCAAAGTTTCTTATTGTGTTATAAAGGAAGTATGCCATTATCTTATAATACATGTTTTACTAATTGGAATTCTGCCTGCCTAAGTGTGTACAAGACAATATATTTTAAAGTTCTCGAATGGTATCAATTGAAATTTTATAAAATAAAGCAGATGTTAAAACTGTTTTTATTGTTCCAATGCTTCTTTCATACCATAACCAAACAACCACCCAGCAAAAACAAATAATAAAATGAGAATTTTTTGTATTTTAAATGCAATAACAACCAATTGATTGATTGGGGCTTAACGTCGCACAACTTAGGTTATATGGCAACAAAAGTACCAAACTACCAAAAGATCACCTGCCCACCCACATCTAAATTTGGACATGAGGCTCCACAGACCATAGAACATCAGGAAGGCTAATGGATTTAGCATACTTTAATGTTCCTCCTTGCTGGGTCAGCATACATGACTAAAGCAGAGCCACAATGCTCCAGCCAGAGGACATAACAACCAATATGTTGGTTTTGATGGACATAGAAATGTCAGAATTAAAGGGCTGTTCTCAATCTGCATGCAATGTTACAAGGGAATTCCTCGTTTGTTGTACACAACTGTCGTATCAGTACATCATATTTTTTTCGTTCTCTATTTGACTTGCCAATAATAAGGATGTTGTTGTTCATGCTGTGTCCAATCCTCTAATGCAAATATTTTGGCAATTTGAAATGTGTGCAATCAATTCAACAATTTGAAAAAAGGGCAGACACAGAGGCAATGCTCATCGCAAAAAGAGTATACCACAAAGGCAAATAACTGTGTGTGATGATATACTATTCAATTCTAATGCCTGCAAATAAATGGTATTTGGTAGTGGTGTTCTGACATTTAAACTACTTAGTGATCTTTAAGAAATGTAGATATGCAGCTTTTCTCGGACACTACACACAGTAATGCACCTGTATTCAATGAACAACCATATCAGTCTGTTAATAGTGTGTTCGTGTGTCAACGCCACAAACCCAACAGGGTTTTTTTTTTAGCGGAAAAACTTTTCAATAACAGAAAATTCTCATATAAAGGTGCTCAAAGTTACAAAGCCACCATGAGGCCTTTAAAATAGAACTATTTACAAATATATCTTCCATCAGAAGATTAGGCCCTGACATAACCCACACTTTTGGCTTTGGTCTAACTCTGTATAGGTTTTACAGCAGACCAGTAGTTATTTACATATGATATATACAATAGTGAGAGCTTCAAAAAGTACAACTGTACATAAACTAACATCAATGTTTATCATTTAGTTAATTAGTGTCTTTTAGAAAGTTGGCATAACAGTATTCCCAAAATAACGAAAATAATGTTTATCCTGTTATCTTGTTGTCAGCCCAAGGATTAGAGATTGAATGTAACATCTGGCAGAATTCCATTAATGTTGACGTACATTCCGAGTTAATGAAACACAATGACAGTCAATGTTTTAAAATGAACAATGTCTTATAAAAAGATGATTTTTCTACAAATGAATTGATTTAAAAAATAAACAGACTAACAAAATATTTTAATTAAAAGAAATAAACTGCTTTAAGTTACAGATCAAAAGGATACATTTCCCTGTTTCCAAAAGGAGATAATGTTTTGGTCATATTTGTCAGATAATAGGTTTTTGGAATAAAAAACTTAAATAGCTATGTAGGGGATATAAACAGTGATATGTCAAGGAAATTGTAATGATTTTGCCAATAAAACACCCAGGGCTTTTTCCGGATTGCCATCTTGTGCTCGGAGTTCATTAATTACTTGTTGCCTTGAGAAACCACTGGACATAAGACGTTTTATAACAGCTTCTGGAAATGGTGATGCTGAGCTGGACGCTGCTCCTGAGTTCCCTGGTAAGGAAATCAAACAAAACTGAACATAATATACATGTATAAACTGATTGGGTATAAAGGTATAAATGATATACCTGTTTTTAACACAACAGGTGATTTGCCAATTACTTGCGAATGACGTAATTTACCAATGTCACAATTACCACTCTATGTAGTACACCGGACAAAGCATCCGTCTGTTTTAAACTCAAAATTTTCAGCAATTTTACAACATATTTTAGAAAAGAAACCAAATATTGTGAAAGTTTATCTTGCATGGGCGGGAGCTCAACTGAATACAGCTGAAGTCTAATTGGAAGCTGGGCTTGTCCATTCTGAGATTGGCGCCACAACGTCAGGTCATTGTTGAGCAAAAAACGGCAAATGGTCTATCAGAAACTTTGTCTCCATGGTTATTTTAGACAAGAATATTTTCCGTGTGTTTTAGTCTTCATAAATATAGACTCATTGGATATACAGGTCTAAATGATATACCTGTTTTTAACCCAATAAGAAACTTGTCTCCGTGGTTATTTTAGACAAGAGGATTTTCCCTGTGCCCGTGTGTTATGGTGTTCATAAATATAAACTGATTTCTGTATCACAATCAAATTTAAATTAGTACAATCTAATTTTGTATCATTCAGCCTCAATCAATCATTATTTTTTTCTAGTTATGAGGAATTAAGGAGAGAAACTGTATGAGTGGTACATGTAGATCATAGGCAGTTCCTTACATTGGATGATGAATTGAATTGAATTCAATTAAATTCTTTATTCACCAGAAGAAAACATCAGAAATACAAACAATGTTATTCTAACTGGCAGTAATAAAGCCCCAAGTGGATGAAGAGACATTGGTTTGACCAAATTGTAAAAATTCTCTGACCAACATCAAAGTTATGTTAAATCTGATCGTAGTTTATTATATGATTGATTGATTGTTTGGTGTTTTACGCCGCACTCAAGATTATTTCACTTATATGGCGGCTTTGCCAGTCTTATTGTGGGAGGAAACCGGTCTCTATGCACGGAGGAAACCCACAACCTTCCGTTGGTAACTGGCAACCATCCCACATAGGTTGTTCGAGTGAAAACCCAGTCAGAAAATTTTCCAATTTTTTGGGACTGAGTGGGAGTCGAACCCGCAACCCATTGGTGGAAGGCTGTTCGAATTGAGCGTCCAATGCTCTACCTACTTAGTCACGGAGGCCCCCTAGTTTGTTATAAGTGATAAGTTATTCATACACATACCAGCTTCTTCAGCTGACTTGGCCAAAGCCTCTGCTAATTGTTTATCATCCTGTTCTGTTTCGCTCCTACTGGGAGTGCCCCCTGAAGCTCCGTTAAGACGTGCGTGAGTAGGGAGATCCCCCTCACTGAGAAATGTCGTCTCTGAACCGGTCGTTCCTATCACCAGTTTATTTCTCTTAAGATCAATTGAACACTGAAATTATAGAATAAAAAAGCATTTTTATAATGTATATTTATGATCACTAAAACACACGGGGAAAATAACCATGGAGACAAGTTTCTAATTGTGTTAAAAAGAGGTATATCATTTAGACCTTTATAGTATATATATTTATGAACACTAAAACACAGGGGCACAGGGAAAATCTTCTTGTCTAAAATAACCATGGAGAAAAGTTTCTAATTGTGTTTAAAAAAGGTATAGATGTACAAGGAAGGAAGGTTTGCTTCCCTTCACATGCCAAGATGCAGTTATGCTCCAGTAGGCAAATTTCAAGCAATATATGTTGGTTATAAACCGGGAACAAGTTGAGGACAGATTATACCATAGTTTATAATGTCATCTTGCGTGCGGCATAGTTTGGTGTTTTACGCAGCGCTCAAGATTATTTCACTTATATGGTGGCGTTGCCAGTTTTAATGTGGGAGGAAACCGGGCTCTATGCCCGGAGGAAACCCACGCTCTATGCCCGGAGGAAACCTGGTGGTAACTTGCAACCATCCCACATAGGTCGTTCAGCAATTGATGAAGATTGTCATTATTGACATTCTAGAATCATGGATTAGTTGAAATTTGTTACCTGGTGTCTTTTCAACATATCAAGACCTAATAACATATCCATGGGCTGATCTTCAAGGATGGAAAATGAGGACTGTAAATAATCATTCCCTATTTTTATTTGACCTGGAAAAAAAACATTATGTGTTTATTGGAATCTAATACTTTCTGTTGACCCTATTAAGAATTTCAACCATACATTTCAAGAATTGTTTCCTTTTAAGGAAAAATTAATCAATTTACAAATTTCCTTACTTTTAAATTTGTCATTGCTATAAATTCTTTATTTTGGTCAAATTCCAAGAAATTGAATCCCTTACCTAAATGAACTCTTCCTATAATTTTTTGAGTGCCGACACCTTTAGCGACCCCCGCCCATCGTGTATCCACTAGTCTCATGATATTACACCTTTCTGCACATGCCTGGCTCATGATAGTCATCTGAGCACCTAGTTAAATAAAATACGTGGATTTACAAGGATATTAGTATAATATCAGGGTCAAATTTAAACCAAACTCAACATAATTTCTGAATTCTCCTATAAGACAACATTGCCAGTTTTATTGGGCAAGGAAGCCCAAACACTTCTAGAAACCTGGGACTGAGTGGGATTTATACCAGTTTGGGACTGAGTGGGATTTATACCAGGTTGGGACTGAGTGGGATTTATACCAGGTTGGGACTGAGTGGGATTTATACCAGGTTGGGACTGAGTGGGATTTATACCAGGTTGGGACTGAGTGGGATTTATACCAGGTTGGGACTGAGTGGGATTTATACTAGGTTGGGACTGAGTGGGATTTATACCAGGTTAGGACTGAGTGGGATTTATACCAGGTTAGGACTGAGTGGGATTTATACCAGTTTGGGACTGAGTGGGAGTTATATCAGGTTGGGACTGAGTGGGATTTATACCAGGTTGGGATCGAGTGGGATTTATACCAGGATGGGACTGAGTGGGATTTATACCAGGTTAGGACTGAGTGGGATTTATACCAGTTTGGGACTGAGTGGGAGTTATATCAGGTTGGGACTGAGTGGGATTTATACCAGGTTGGGACTGAGTGAAATTTATACCTGACTGGGACTGAGTGGGATTTATACCAGACTGGGACTGAGAGGGATTTATACCAGTTTGGGACTGAGTAGGATTTATACCAGTTTGTGACTGAGTGGTATTTTAAATTTATACCAGACTGGGACTAAATGGGATTTATAGCAGTTTGGGACTGAGTGGGAGTTATATCAGGTTGGGACTGAGTGGGATTTATACCAGTTTGTGACTGAGTGGTATTTATACCAGACTGGGACTAAATGGGATTTATAGCAGTTTGGGACTGAGTGGGAGTTATATCAGGTTGGGACTGAGTGGGAGTTATATCAGGTTGGGACTGAGTTGGATTTAAACCAGTTTGGGACTAAATGGGATTTATAGCAGTTTGGGACTAAATGGGATTTATAGCAGTTTGGGACTAAATGGGATTTATACCAGTTTGGGACTAAATGGGATTTATACCAGGTTGGGACTAAATGGGATTTATACCAGGTTGGGACTGAGTGGGATTTAAACCAGTTTGGGACTAAATGGGATTTATAGCAGTTTGGGACTAAATGGGATTTATACCAGTTTGGGACTAAATGGGATTTATACCAGTTTGGGACTAAATGGGATTTATACCAGTTTGGGACTAAATGGGATTTATACCAGTTTGGGACTGAGTGGGAGTTATATCAGGTTGGGACTGAGTGGGAGTTATACCAGGTTGGGACTGAGTGGGATTTATACCAGTTGGGGACTGAGTGGGAGTTATACCAGGTTGGGACTGAGTGGGATTTATACCAGGTTGGGACTGAGTGGGATTTATACCAGGTTGGGACTGAGTGGGATTTATATCAGGTTGGGACTGAGTGGGAGTTATATCAGGTTGGGACTGAGTGGGATTTATACCAGTTTGGGACTGAGTGGGATTTATACCAGTTTGGGACTGAGTGGGATTTATACCAGGTTGGGACTGAGTGGGATTTATACCAGGTTGGGACTGAGTAGGATTTATACCAGGTTGGGACTGAGTGAAATTTATACCAGACTGGGACTGAGTGGGGTTTATACCATGCTGGGACTGAGTGGGGTTTATACCAGACTGGGACTGAGTGGGGTTTATACCAGACTGGGACTGAGTGGGGTTTATACCAGACTGGGACTGAGTGGGGTTTATACCAGACTGGGCCTGAGTGGGGTTTATACCATGCTGGGACTGAGTGGGATTTATACCAGGTTGGGGCTGAGTGGGATTTATACCAGGTTGGGACTGAGTGGGATTTATACCAGGTTGGGACTGAGTGGGATTTATACCAAGTTGGGACTGAGTGGGGTTTATACCAGACTGGGACTGAGTGGGGTTTATACCAGACTGGGACTGAGTGGGGTTTATACCAGACTGGGACTGAGTGGGGTTTATACCATGCTGGGACTGAGTGGGATTTATACCAGACTGGGACTGAGTGGGGTTTATACCATGCTGGGACTAAGTGGGGTTTATACCAGTTTGTGACTGAGTGGGATTTATACCAGACTGGGACTGAGTGGGGTTTATACCATGCTGGGACTAAGTGGGGTTTATACCAGTTTGTGACTGAGTGGGAGTTATATCAGGTTGGGACTGAGTGGGATTTATACCATGTTGGGACTGAGTGGGATTTATACCAGACTGGGACTGAGTGGGGTTTATACCAGACTGGGACTGAGTGGGATTTATACCATGCTAGGACTGAGTGGGGTTTATACCATGCTGGGACTGAGTGGGATTTATACCAGACTGGGACTGAGTGGGATTTATACCAGACTGGGACTGAGTGGGGTTTATACCATGCTGGGACTGAGTGGGATTTATACCATGCTGGGACTGAGTGGGGTTTATACCAGACTGGGACTTAGTGGGATTTATACCATGTTGGGACTGAGTGGGATTTATACCAGACTGGGACTGAGTGGGGTTTATACCATGCCGGGACTAAGTGGGGTTTATACCAGTTTGTGACTGAGTGGGAGTTATATCAGGTTGGGACTGAGTGGGATTTATACCATGTTGGGACTGAGTGGGATTTATACCAGGTTGGGATCGAGTGGGATTTATACCATGCTGGGACTAAGTGGGGTTTATACCAGTTTGTGACTGAGTGGGAGTTATATCAGGTTGGGACTGAGTGGGATTTATACCATGTTGGGACTGAGTGGGATTTATAACATGCTGGACTGAGTGGGATTTATACCATGCTGGGACTGAGTGGGATTTATACCAGACTGGGACTGAGTGGGGTTTATACCATACTGGGACTAAGTGGGGTTTATACCAGTTTGTGACTGAGTGGGAGTTATATCAGGTTGGGACTGAGTGGGATTTATACCATGTTGGGACTGAGTGGGATTTATACCATGCTGGGACTGAGTGGGATTTATACCATGTTGGGACTGAGTGGGATTTATACCAGACTGGGACTGAGTGGGGTTTATACCATGCTGGGACTGAGTGGGATTTATACCATGCTGGGACTGAGTGGGGTTTATACCAGACTGGGACTGAGTGGGGTTTATACCATGCTGGGACTGAGTGGGGTTTATACCATGCTGGGACTGAGTGGGATTTATACCAGACTGGGACTGAGTGGGGTTTATACCATGCTGGGACTGAGTGGGATTTATACCATGCTGGGACTAAGTGGGATTTATACCAGACTGGGACTGAGTGGGATTTATACCAGACTGGGACTGAGTGGGGTTTATACCATGCTGGGACTGAGTGGGATTTATACCATGCTGGGACTGAGTGGGATTTATACCAGACTGGGACTGAGTGGGGTTTATACCATGCTGGGACTGAGTGGGATTTATACCATGCTGGGACTGAGTGTGATTTATACCAGACTGGGACTGAGTGGGGTTTATATCATGCTGGGACTAAGTGGGGTTTATACCAGGTTGGGACTGAGTGTGATTTATACCAGGTTGGGACTGAGTGGGATTTATACCAGGTTGGGACTGAGTGGGGTTTATACCATGCTGGGACTGAGTGGGGTTTATACCATGCTGGGACTGAGTGGGGTTTATACCAGACTGGGACTGAGTGGGGTTTATACCATGCTGGGACTGAGTGGGATTTATACCATGCTGGGACTGAGTGGGATTTATACCAGACTGGGACTGAGTGGGATTTATACCATGCTGGGACTGAGTGGGGTTTATACCATGCTGGGACTGAGTGGGGTTTATACCAAGTTGACAATGAATAAGATTCAATGACATCTACCTGAATCCACAAAGGCTTTGACGTTATGACCATTCACATAACAGTCAATATACAACATCACAACCTGACCAAAACTCTCAGGGGCAAACTCCATAGCTGTCTCCATGTTGGACTCAACATTCTTTAACCTTCAATACAAACAAATTTCACATTTAAAATAACACAAATTCATAGCAGGGCTTCCAAAACATTATATTTGTGTTTTTGTCTCAACAGTAATTATCATATGCCATTGGGATAAATCTAGCCCCCTGGAGTTTGAACTGGTGTCCAGCATTGAAGCTGATTATTGTATATGGTCTCTGATTGATTGATGGATATTTTGCATTTTTACATGCTTTTCGATAAAAATTTGAGAAAAGACTAAGTTCAAGGTTAAATATTTCTGATAAACTGAAGTTTTGAATCCTTAAACCGTATATAAAAGGTTATCTATACGAAAATGTTAAATCGGTGAATGGTTTCTTTTATAACAGCCATGAAATAAAATGAATCCTTAAAGTACCTGATTTCTTCAGCTATCAGGATATTTTATATTTTTACATGCTTTTCGATAAAAATTTGAGAAAAGTTCAAGGTAAAATATTTCTGATAAACTAAAATTTGGAATCCTTAAACCGTACAAAAGGTTATCTATACAAATATGTTCATCAGTGAATGGCTTCTTTTATAACAGCTATAAAATCAAATGGATCCTAAAAGTACCTGATTTCTTCAGCTATCAGCCTTTGCACTTCTGGATCAAAAGGGTTGGCTGACAACATTCGTAACCTCTCTCTTTCCTTATCCTGTCTCTCTTTCTGCTGTCTACGGAAGACTGTCGTAAAACGTTCTAAAAATATAACAAGTGTTTTTTGTAACAAGTATATATCATGAAAGCAACGTTACTGAACATTTAAATATTTTAGGGGGCAAAAATTTAGTTCACATCTCAAAGACCAAACTTTGAAAATGTTCAAGTATAATAAGTGTGAAAAAAGTCTGGGGGATAAAGTTTACATTGTATATATAATCATATATTCTATTCTCGAGATAGATAAGTTTGGCTTTTGATTCAGGCGTGTGTCAATTATATACTTACTAATTTTCACAGAGAAAGAATAATTGGTAATAAAAACCATGGATGTTATGGGTATGGTCACAATTACATGTAGTGTTATACATTGTCACATTCGTGAATCCAAAGTTCTGCTTATTAATTGCAAGTATAAAGTACACCCGTCCATGTTAGCCCAATCAGGCCCAATAAGCCAGTAAATAGATTGCCCATTTGGATGAGTGAATAAAGACAGAACATGTGTAACAGAAATTGAGACAATTCTGGAGTATGCTAAACTCAGTTTGTCAAGTCTTACCTAGACTACCACTCAGAAGTGCTTCTGCCAGTTCAGGATTGCGTTCTTTGACAAGAGACAGGTCATGTGGACTTGACAGTAAAATATCACGTACAGCTTGTGGGTCTTCTGAGGCCTCTTGAGGGGACCTAGGTCCTGGGCCCCTGGACCCAGACTGCAGAGGCCCAGAACCTGGTAAGCCCGGGATGGCAATACTGCCAAAGTCTATATTCATTGGAGAGCCGCCTGAAACACGTCAATTCATTAATTTGAAAAAAGTACATAAATTTGTGATTGTTCGCTTATGATATACCTCTTTTTAATACAATTAGAAACTTGTCTCCATGGTTATTTTAGACAAGAAGATTTTCCCTGTACCTGTGTGTTTTAGTGATCATTATCATAAATATAACTAAATTGCTATTCAGTACATGCAGCTATAGTCCAGGATAAAAAGAGTAGTTTTCAGATAATAAAGTTGTGGATAAGGACAAATAGTTGTTATTTAGTACATACAGTTGTTGTCCGGGATATACATACATGTACATGTAAAGTTGATATTAGGGAAATAAAACTCTAGTCCGTGGCAGAAAAATGTTATTCAGGAATTAAAGTTGTTGTTGTTGTTCAGAATATATAGAGCAAGTAGACAATTAGGATTAGTCCACGCTCAAGGGCTACGATTATAGTTCCTAGATATCAGTCAATATCATTGGGCACTTTTTAATGGGACTTCTCATAAGCTGGCCTGGGAGTACTTTTTTAGGGAAGATGTGGCCCATTGAAGTAATGTTTTGTCTTAAAAAATATATTATTTAAAGGTGAAGATTGAATAAAGGTGGCGGATTGAGCTGTCTGACATGGGGGTGATTTGGCTCTTGACAACAATAAGACTTGTGTCGCTTGCATCGCTATCCCGTTAGGATGTGAAAATCTTGAAGCGGTCTGTCAAGATTTGAACTGTAGACTTGACTAGGGGGGTTCGAATGTTTCCAGCAGAGCTTTTAGCTGGACCAAAGTCAACATTTCTAACCGACAGAGCCAAGCTTTAACATTACGTATACCGAACATTAACCATTAGTTCGGTAAAATTGAACTACATGTACATGTACCTGTCGTACACAGCATTCAGTGTTTACATCACGATTTTCTCCCCCTGTTAAATGAAATATTAGGACTATACCGTGAAGAATGAGCCACATCTGACATTTGGTCCATAAACCCTGGGCGCTTGCCTTTCAGGTTTTAGCGTTAGAGGTCACTTCTCGACTTAAGGAATACTAGTTTTTACTGCTCCGAATAGGGCGACTTCTAATTTTTAGATTATTCGTTATCGTTATATATTATCAGGAGTCTATGAATGGGGAAGTGGGAAACGTCCCATTACACCTTTTGACCCAAAAGTCACCATAAACAGGACCTCTCTTGGTTAGACAGAAACAGTGGCTTTTCTACTCTTCCTCGTATGAACTTTATGGGATGCATAAGAAAAAAGATGGCGAACGTTTAACATATGACAAGAGCACTGGATGGAGCAAACGTTAAAGTTTCTGAAGAACTTCATCTAGTTCAAAATAAGACAAGGAGCCGTGTTGCGAATGATTTGAGACAAAATTTAGATATCGGAGTAGCTTTTATAACTTAACATAAGAACCAATGCATTCTCCGAAATGTGGTTACTGGGATTGCTGATAAATATGATAGTCCAGTAGGTGGAGACTGAAATTATTTTCTGATTTGAAATTGCTCAACTGACAATTTCAAAACCTACGGCGCATAACCGTTCCACAATGCAGTATAAGTTATAACGCCCTGAATATGGTGTACTACTGCTAGTATTAGTAATAATGGGACGTTTCACACTTCCTCATGACTCATGCCGTCATGGGTCATTCATAGACTTCTGATATTATGTAATAACAATATTGAAACCCTGTTATAAAAAAAACATGATCTCACCATGTTGTTCCTGCTGGCGTTGTTGAGATTGTTGGGATGGAATCGGTCGACTTCTGATTTGTTGAAGAAGTAAAACTTCTCCATTAGTTACGCCATAATCTTTTAGAGTACGTTTGTCATCTGTCAAGGGTCTGCCGTTCCACAGAATCGCGATTTCTGTCGCCGGAATATCCGTCTCAAACTCACATAAAGCCTTGAAATTCTCAAGTTCTAAATCATCACTAACATCTAACGAAAACATCTGATCAGACAATGTCGTTATAGTTATCTGCATTTTGTTCAAAAGTTTGTGAATTCAAACCAAAACAAACAAAAGCCAACACGTATTTTTGTGATGTCGAATTTATACGCACGATTTCCGGTTCTAACGGAGATTTCTTTGCGCATGCGGACACTGTCAAATGAAACCTACTAGGGGAATCCCAGAAGTTGACACGTCATTAACTAGGATATATCTACGGAAGCCAGTTAGTGCCCCGCTAATAAAATGGGCTGCCATTGGATAACAAAATAAAACAATTACATTTTAAACTCTATCACAACATTCTTCCTAGTAATAGATATGCCAAATTAGAACAGATCCTCACTGTGATAGCTGTTTTACTATTATTGACTCTCCCATACATGCATTGTATGAATGCCCATAGTTAACGCATTTTGGAAAACATTATTAAATAAGTTGCTACCCTCCTTCCGCTTATAAAAATCACTAAAAGAAGACCTATTGTTGGGAAACCATAAACAAGACACTAAAAAGACAACAAATCAAGTAAACTTATTGTTTGCCCATGCAAAATATTTTATTTACTCTTCCCGTTATACCAATTGTCCTGTTCACTATAAGACCTTTCAATCGTACATCTGGCTCAAGATGGAAATTCTTGTAAGGGTTGTCACAAACTTTATGTTGCCACAAACTTTCTGGGGGAATAATGCCGTATTAAGGTTATTTTATTGTCTCTTTTGTGAAGGACCTGTCTAGAACACCAATGTTCCAAACTATGATATTTTTATGCTCACATTTAAATTACAATTTTTTTATTGTTTGCTTGTTAACTTTTGTCAACAGTAAAAGCCTATGTACAGTAACATTGTCTGCGTTAGGCTATGTGAATCTCAATAATAATGTGTAATAATGACACCGTCCTGTTTTGTGAATATGTGTAAAATGTGTAATATTATCTCGGTCATATTTGGTAAATGTGTGTAATCTTTAATACTGTCTCCGTCATGGTTTGTGAATGTATGTATAATAATGTATAACACTGTCACGTTTTCTCTTTTGTTGTGGACCTATACCATGGCATATTGGCCTACATACATTATGCTAGTAGAGGGATAAATAACTTAATCTGTTTCTCTTTATCCTATTATATATTTCTTTTTTCTCTCTGTTTCATTGTAAGTGAATATTGTCCCTTGATCACGTGGGCCGTATTACGTATTGTTATTAGACCTTTTTAAAATGTTAACCAAGCAGTTTCTACGCTAAATGTAGGTCTATCTTAGCTGCGTTTTAAGGAGATCTCGCGAGAATACGGCTGTAACATAAGTAGCACGGAATTTCCACCATTTAGCCTACTGTTAATTGTACATTTCTCACTGAAGGTCGACCTTTGTCTCTATTAATAGCAGTTCTTAGTGTTGATGTAAACTGTAGGCCTACACAGTACATAGTAGGCCTACCATCTTCGCAGGACAAGTTAAAATCTTCACGTCCGCATACCGTGTTTTAAAACACGGAATGGGGACATGCAGATTTTATCTTGGCTAGAGAAGATGTAGGCCTACAGGCCTGTCTGACGGTACATATATATATCTCCTTTTAAAACAGAGAAAATGCGTTGTTGACAAAAACCCTCACGTCCGAAACTGTTTAACTTCGTTTATACCGAATTTTATTAATTTAAGGGATTTAAATTAAGCAAGTTTGCCCTTCCACGACGAAATCATTGTCAGAATCAATAGAAGCTGCGTTAACTGGTATAATAGGTTTATAATTGTCAATGCAATTCAATCTATATGTGGTTTTAAAATATTGATATGATATAATTGACATGCTTTGCGTCGATCAGGAGTCTTAACTAAATGATTAAGATCACTAATGAAGGGATTTTTAAACCTGGAGTTTTAGAAATCACAAGTGAAAGGAAACTGGAATCATTGGGTCGTGGAAGAAGCAGAACTTTGAGAGTCCACATCAACATGAATAACAAGATGAAGAAATTTAATATTAAATAGATGTATTTTTCTTTATTCTACATACATGTAAAAGAACAACAAACTGTTCATGTATTATCACAGTCAGAAAGATGGACGGACTAACAAAAGTTATTGTAGAGCATAGAATACAATTGTCACAGCTGGAGGGATAGGTTTTTAAGAGTTCATGTGCACATAAATGAATACAGGTATCTAGAAAGTTGTTCCAAGGGGAACAGATGTAGTGATCATAGCATCTGTATGTATCATTTCCTATAGTGGTTAAAGCTTATATCTAAATCAATATTTGTGGACGGTGATTCTTACATTCTGATATAAACTATTACTATCTATCACACAAAGTTATCTATGACTAATAAATAGTTACCCTTAGGATACATTTTAAAAAACTAATACATGTTTAAAAACACGTTTGATTATGTATAGCAATTTGAGATTATGGACGGCAATAAAAATATCATATCTTTACATGTAAGTAGAGGCCATAGGATTTCATGGGAAGGATTAGCTCTAGTAGACTGCCATTACCCATCATGAAAGGCAGTATATGGTATCATACATAGCAAACTAGCATCAGTTGGTTCCCAGCATTTCAATATAGGCAATCGATTCAATGTTTCTGACGGACATCAAAATAATGTGGCCTGTCATTTATGAGGAATATACAAATAGTTAATAAATATATGTATACTATACACAATGTAAAAATTCTAGGATCTATTCTAACAAATATATAATTTTTCCTTAATATACAAAATTGAAGACGAAAAAGGGAAATATAGTTTACAAGCACCTTATATAAACATATTTCAATTATAGAAGAACTATTTGAAGTTTGGGACCGGAGATTCAACGATATAAAAAGACATGTGAAACTTGAAGATGCTTCCTCTAATGAGGCAGTGTTGTTAATAACAGCATATTGTGAACTATATCATCATCTCCTATTGTATTAACCTTACCTTGAGAATGAGAGGATAACATTGGGGCTTTATCATCGTCTTTGGTGCACTAGATCATAGTTCAGAGAAAATACCATTGTCATGGAAGGTCTTAACTACCACCCCACCATAACACTCTGTTCTTATCCAATCAAACCGAAAACTCGTTCAGAAATTGTGTGTACATTGTACAATTATTCAGAACCCGGAGCAGTAATTTTATGGTGGAAGGTTTATGTATTTTGGGTATCTAACACTTTAATTACAAACTATAAAACACTCTCCCATCATGTCTGTTATTAGAGAAGAACTGACACTGACCACTGGGTAACCTCAGACTGGAAACCTCGGACAGCCATCATGATCATGTTTTCACCAAAACCCATGGAAAAATGTTCAGAAAATCACTTATTCTTCTCTGATTGGAACTCTCAATGTATCCTAATCGATCCGGAGGTGCTCATATACAAAAGTCCAAATTCATGTAGAAGGCAGATCTTTACTTAAAACATATAACAATCTGGTGTATAACGCTCAGTATCTTTACAACAGGCAGAATGTATAAAGGGAGGGCAGTCTGTAAAGTGACCTGCTAGAACCATCTGAGAACAAACCATATCTGGACATGTTGATAGGCAGTACAGTAGTGACCATATTTGGACATGGTGATATGCAGCACAGTAGTGACCATATTTGGTCATTTCTACCATAAACCTAAATACATGTACATATTGATACAGGTTAACTAGGTATACAACAAAGTATTGTTAAATCATCACCATCAACATAAACACATTTTTTACCTATGTTGATATTCCTATGTTAAGTGTTTAAATTATTGACATTTAAAATAATGTACCAATAAATAAATGTCAGGCAATTACAAGGTATACATTATGTGTTCTACCAGTAAGATTATTTACTGCATTGAGTATGTGGCTTTTATACAGAAAGTCTCTTCATTCTTTTCTTCTTCATCGTTGATAAAAATGAGGATTTCAACACCTCCGGGCCTCATACATGGTGCAAATCGTAATCCAATGTTTTGTGTTGACCCTCCGTCAATCTCTAAACGTGTGTCTTTGAACTGTAATAGATCATCTCTGTTTGAACGAAGGAGGAATGTCTTTTTGTGAGGATAGGGATTTGTGAAAGAGATTCGTTTGTTCGACCCTTTACCTCCCCCGATAGGTAAGTTCAGTTCAAAGGCTCTTGAAATTAGAGGAGGTCGACAATTCACACAGACAAGCCACGTCCTTAACAGCTGATGGTATTCTGTATCCACAACGTTGATGTAAAAGAACTTGTTTCCAACCCTCATTGGTCTAATGGCCACGGACATCTCATGTACAGTAGCGGCAGCCAATAGAAATGGTTCTGAGGGCTGAAGAACCATCTCATTAGGATGTGATGAATAACAGCGAACCAAACGAGATGATTGTGTTCCTCTACAAAAAATCAAAAGGTATGCAATTGTTAAACTTCAACCTCTGAGAATAAATAATGGGACACTTACAGGTAAAATTGGTGTTGATTGTTGCCTTACGTTGTACTCAAGACTATACCACTTATATGGCGGCGTAGTAAGGTTTAGTGGTGGGGGAAACCGGGCTCCTTGCCCTGAGGTAACCCCTGACAAGAACTCCACGTATGCCCATCGAGTGAGAAACCCACTCAATAATTCTATAAATACAGAAGTGCCATACCTCGGGATAAGTGAGAAACCCACCCAATAATTCTATAAATACAGAAGTGCCATACCTCAGGATAAGTGAGAATTTATTAGTCTGTCCCTCCACACATGACACGTCAACTCTCTGTAATGAGTGGACATAAAACTGCCACAGTTGTGATGGTCTGGTCAGATACGGGTCAGTGTATATAGCAATGAAGAACTTCTTTATCTGGGGGGAAGGGCCACAAGCCACCTGTAACAATCATCAACAGTAAACAAACATTATCATCAAATAGGGACTAAATAACAATCAGTAGTTTATTTCAGACATATATAAATTTACAGGTACAAATATAACAGTAGCATATTCAAATCCTCTTTGATCATGGGCTGTGACAATCACTTCTCTAGCGTAAAATCAATCGATAATGATAAAGTGACATACCTTAAGGAAGACATCTTGTGGTTCCCCAGTCCGTGTTTTCTTACTCTCACAAATCACATTAGGATCACTACAGCGGACAAATAACTTCTGAGAATCTGTTCCTCCAACTGGTGCACCTGGAAATAGATCAAACAAACCTCCAGAAAAATACAATAACAACGATTACATAAAAACACATACAAATCTAACTTGTAATGAAAAGGTATGTACATCTACGCAGGAAAGGTGAAACAGTAGAATATTTTTGTGACTGTGTGTGGAACCCATGAGGTATTGGTGGAAAACCTACACTGGTGGATTCATCGTTTGATCATTTTCAACACACCCATTTTTAGGTCTCTCTAATTTTCTTTAATTGAGCATTGACTGATGTTTACCTTATTTCTCCTAAAGATTCAGCCACTTTTTTCCTCATAAGGATTCGACCATAAGAAAGGAAATATGCTAAATGTGGCCAGACAAATTTGCCCATTAGAGGGAATTTAAGGCAATACAACCCGCCATGCAGTGTGTGAAATGGTTATCCTAAACACGACTCCACATCATTATTTTTGTCTGACTTAATGGAAAATGGCCGAATCTTAAGAAGAAATATGGTACCCAGGTTTTGCCAGAACAGAGAGTTCAGTAGTGACCATCTCTGGACATCTTGGGGTAGGAAATTGTGTTCTTTGCACAGAGGGAGCCCCAACCTTTGGTGAGTACTACAATAGAAGTCTGCCAAATCGAATTCGTCAACACCGAAAGCTACCGGTACTAATAGAGGTGTTGTGCTTTGTGGCGTCACATTATCCTTGTTATTCAGAGTAGAAAAAACAAGCCTCTTGTCAAATAAGGAACCCATCCTATCCTGTATCATCCTGGTAAACCTTCATAAATGGTGAACTACTAGCATAATTTTGTCTATAAAGTTGAAACAGTAGAATATATTTGACATACCAGGTAATGAATGGAATGGAGGTAAACGGATGGATTTCTTGAGAAAGGCTTGTTCTGGATGATGAAATCTGAACGTCTGATCTATGATATGTGGCTGAGGTTCCACCTTTAGGTTCAGCACAGCTAGTGGTTTGTTATCCTCAGATTTGAAATATACCTGAAAATCATAACATACATTATTATAGGGATATGAGCTTCTAAAATTCACAATAACAAAACGGGTGTTTGAAGGTCATCATCAAACTGAACTCTGTAGTCTCTACAAAGTAATTCAGTGCTCTAAAAGTATACAGAATTTAAATAAGAAATGTTTGAAACTCTCTTTAAACGTGGGTTCCATACTAATGATAAAAAATTAAAGACATCACCACGTCCTCAGTTGTTTTTAACAACACTTACACTTGACGAAGACACCGGCACAGGTGCCGAAAGCTCGTGTTGTTAAAAACAACTGAGGACGTGGTGATGTCTTTAATTTGTTATCATTAGAATTGAAATAATCGTGAACATTCATTCATTTCAGACGTTAATTCAAAAGACTACTTTAACATACATCCATGAGACTGGTATGGATGAAAAGCTTCCAGTTTCTACTTCCTGGGGAAAATGGCAGAGAGAATTTAGACATTTTGTTTCAAAGAAAAAATATCGATATTTTGTCAGCTAATGTCCATTTAAACTTGAGTACGGAGATGATCAACACCATAAACAAAGGTTGCTTATTTCATTTGACTATTAGAGTATTATTTATGCTACAGAAATGTGTAACAGAGGCAAAAGTTTTGAATTTATATGCAAAATTCAATAGGGTAAAATGGGTTCTGTGCCCTGAAGAAACCCCTGGGGTAACTGTCAACCATTCCATACAGGGTAATTCAGGTGAGGAGTACCTGAGTATATATATATAAGCTGTTACCTTTACTTGACGAGCCAATGAACTTTTCTGGTCTATCAAGGAAGTACTAGATTTCAGGGAATTCCGATCATTTTTCTCCTTTGTCAGTGAATCCAAAGGCACCTTCGATAAGAAAAAAACAGATTGTTCAAATTTCAGTAAAATCTTTTTCAGATACTTAATAAACAATCACATGAAAACGAAATGTAAAGAAAAACAACAAAAACATGAGCAATGGAAAGCCTTAGAGAAACCTGATAAAACATATGTTAACAGACATATTGGGGTTACATTGAAGACATTGGGGGAAAAATAAGCAGGTTGATCTGTTCTGTATGGTTGGTATGTGTTTATTTATAGTTAGTTTATCTGGGAAATGAGACCCAGGAAAACCCAATGTTGTTTGGTGGTACATGTAAGATGTTCCACTGGAAGTACATTGTAAGTTAGGAAGGCACTGTCTGGAAAGTTGATTGATTGATTGACTCATTGATTGCTTGGTGTTTTACGCCGCGCTCAAGATTATTTCACTTATATGGCAGCATTGCCAGTTTTAGTGTGGGAGGAAACCGGGCTATATGCCCAGATGAAACCCACGACCTTCCGGTGGTAAATGGCAACCATCCCACATAGGTCGTTCGAGTAAAAACCCAGTCGAAGAACTTACTTGAGGTTGAACTGACTGATCTGCAGAAAACATCACAAACTTGAAAGGGATGTTAACGATTTCTTTGGGTCGTAGAAACAGTTGTGGAAGGTCAGAGTTCAAGGATGTTTTACTGAACATTCCTTCCTCCACGGGGGTCATAACCTGGTTGACCTGTTTGAAGTGACGCCACTCACGACTGTCTGTTATTACCCTATAAGGTGTAAAAAAATGCAGGTTACATAACATATTTTGTTTTTATGCTTTTTGTTGTCACAGTTTTTTTCCTTGTTTGCGATTTACCCACACAAAGCAAAATATAAGGAAGCCTTGAAAAGATTACTTGAGATTGAGAATTTGATCAAAAACCATGTTCTACGTGATTAAAACAAAAGAGTGATCTTTCCCAGTTGATATATATTTCCCTATTCCAAAACATCTCTAGTACCCAAGTAGACATGGTGCATTATGCACACTAAAACCATCAAATCTAACTTGTCTACTTGGAAAACGAGGTGAGTGCCAGTTCAGGATAGGTAAGTAGATCTTAGAGGATTTAAAAACTTTTTATCTTGTACATGTACTTTCAATCTTGTCAACTGAAATTTATCAAGTCATTAATCAAGGTTTTAGAAAGTTACATAGAAGCTGACAACAGACCACATACCTTAATTCTGGGTCATTACATTCCACGACTACTGTGTGCTCCACATTATACGGATTTCGGAGGACAAACTCAAAAAATTCTGTAGTCCCAAATGAAGGGAAGATTGTGTGTTCAGTTGTCATGTTCTGATTTAACATGTTTAAAATTCCATCTCGCTTTGTTTGTTGACGATAAAAATCTATTGTCTTCAGATCTCGAATCCTTTCAGCTTTTTCTTGTTTTACCCCCTGTAGGTAAGATTTGAGATATATTTGTAATTGACCAATTTTGATTGATTGATGTTTTACGCCGCACTCAAGATTATTTCACTTACATAGCGGCGTTGCCAAATTTAATGGGGGGAGGAAACCGGGCTGATTGCCCGGAGGAAGACGTTCAAGTTAAGTTTTAAATTGTTCAGGCCGTAAATATCAAGCTTCAATTTCTGAAAACCAAAGAGACAGAACTATTTACTTTGTAAACCAATGGATACGTGATTAGTGTTAAAGTTACCAGTATTGTAAGGGGTTGGTCCTCCTTCTCTGCTTCTGTCATTCTCACAGCTTGCATACGAGCCAACTTTCTTTGTCTTTCTGCGTCTCCTTCTCGATTGGATGGCTCCTCTGTACGATGTTTCTGAGACAAGACAAGGGAGGCAACTTCCCTGTTGTTCTCAACCAGATTTTGAGCCTTGGATTTTTTACCTTTGTTTAGTTCTGAAATAGGCAAATTATAAAAATCACTTCATGGATGAAATCAGGCTACCACCAATCTATGTGTCAGACTAATTTGTGAACTTACCAGGGCCAGTACCAGCAATCAGGCTACCACCAATCTATGTGTAAGACTGTTTTGTGAACCTACCAGGCCCAGTACCAGCAATCAGGCTACCACCAATCTATGTGTAAGACTGTTTTGTGAACTTACCAGGCCCAGTGCCAGCAATCAGACTACCACCAATATATGTGTAAGACAGTTTTGTGAACTTACCAGGCCCAGTACCAGCAATCAGGCTACCACCAATATATGTGTAAGACAGTTTTGTGAACTTACCAGGCCCAGTACCAGCAATCAGGCTACCACCAATCTATGTGTAAGACTGTTTTGTGAACTTACCAGGCCCAGTACCAGCAATCAGGCTACCACCAATCTATCTGTAAGACTGTTTTGTGAACTTACCAGGCCCAGTACCAGCAACCAGGCTACCACCAATCTATGTGTAAGACAGTTTTGTGAACTTACCAGGCCCAGTACCAGCAATCAGGCTACCACTAATCTATGTGTAAGACTGTTTTGTGAACTTACCAGGCCCAGTACCAGCCCCCAGGCTACCACCAATATATGTGTAAGACTGTTTTGTGAACCTACCAGGCCCAGTACCAGCAATCAGGCTACCACCAATCTATGTGTAAGACTGTTTTGTGAACTTACCAGGCCCAGCACCAGCAATCAGGCTACCACCAATCTATGTGTAAGACAGTTTTGTGAACTTACCAGGCCCAGTACCAGCCCCCAGGCTACCACCAATATATGTGTAAGACAGTTTTGTGAACCTACCAGGCCCAGTACCAGCCCCCCGGCTACCACCAATATATGTGTAAGACTGTTTTGTGAACTTACCAGGCCCAGTACCAGCAACCAGGCTACCACCAATCTATCTGTAAGACTGTTTTGTGAACTTACCAGGCCCAGTACCAGCAATCAGGCTACCACCAATATATGTGTAAGACTGTTTTGTGAACTTACCAGGCCCAGTACCAGCAATCAGGCTACCACCAATATATGTGTAAGACTGTTTTGTGAACTTACCAGGCCCATTACCAGCAATCAGGCTACCACCAATATATGTGTAAGACTGTTTTGTGAACTTACCAGGCCCAGTACCAGCAATCAGGCTACCACCAATATATGTGTAAGACTGTTTTGTGAACTTACCAGGCCCAGTACCAGCAATCAGGCTACCACCAATCTATGTGTAAGACAGTTTTGTGAACCTACCAGGCCCAGTACCAGCAATCAGGCTACCACCAATCTATGTGTAAGACAGTTTTGTGAACTTACCAGGCCCAGTACCAGCCCCCAGGCTACCACCAATCTGTGTGTAAGACAGTTTTGTGAACTTACCAGGCCCAGTACCAGCCCCCAGGCTACCACCAATATATGTGTAAGACTGTTTTGTGAACTTACCAGGCCCAGTACCAGCCCCCAGGCTACCACCAACATATGTGTAAGACTGTTTTGTGAACTTACCAGGCCCAGTACCAGCCCCCAGGCTACCACCAATCTATGTGTAATACTGTTTTGTGAACTTACCAGCAATCAGGCTACCACCAATCTATGTGTAAGACTGTTTTGTGAACTTACCAGGCCCAATACCAGCAATCAGGCTACCACAAATATATGTGTAAGACTGTTTTGTAAACTTACCAGGCCCAGTACCAGCAATCAGGCTACCACCAATCTATGTGTAAGACTGTTTTGTGAACTTACCAGGTCCAGTACCAGCAATCAGGCTACCACCAATCTATGTGTAAGACTGTTTTGTGAACTTACCAGGCCCAGTACCAGCAATCAGGCTACCACCAATCTATCTGTAAGACTGTTTTGTGAATTTACCAGGCCCAGTACCAGCAATCAGGCTACCACCAATCTATGTGTAAGACAGTTTTGTGAACTTACCAGGCCCAGTACCAGCAATCAGGCTACCACCAATCTATGTGTAAGACTGTTTTGTGAACTTACCAGGTCCAGTACCAGCAATCAGGCTACCACCAATCTATGTGTAAGACTGTTTTGTGAACGTACCAGGCCCAGTACCAGCAATCAGGCTACCACGAATATATGTGTAAGACTGTTTTGTGAACTTACCAGGCCCAGTACCAGCAATCAGGCTACCACCAATCTATGTGTAAGACTGTTTTGTGAACTTACCAGGCCCAGTACCAGCAATCAGGCTACCACCAATCTATGTGTAAGACTGTTTTGTGAACTTACCAGGCCCAGTACCAGCAATCAGGCTACCACCAATCTATGTGTAAGACTGTTTTGTGAACTTACCAGGCCCAGTACCAGCAATCAGGCTACCACCAATCTATGTGTAAGACAGTTTTGTGAACTTACCAGGCCCAGTACCAGCAATCAGGCTACCACCAATCTATGTGTAAGACAGTTTTGTGAACTTACCAGGCCCAGTACCAGCAATCAGGCTACCACCAATCTATGTGTAAGACTGTTTTGTGAACTTACCAGGCCCAGTACCAGCAATCAGGCTACCACAAATATATGTGTAAGACTGTTTTGTGAACTTACCAGACTCTTAGAAGTTTGCTCTGTAATAGTAGCAGAAAATATCTTTTCACATATAAAGCTAAGAAACAGTAAGTAACAATGTTGAGTTGACATCTAAACAAATGATGTTCATGCCAAATATGTTCTTTGTTAACCACTTATTCATACATATTTATTGATTGCTTAATAAGAAAATATTTTATATATCAATTTTTATAGTGTAGCCTCAAAGGGACATGAGATGCAAAATATAGGAAATTTCCTTTAAAACAGAATTTGCTAAAAGTTCATCATTTTTATGAAAAAGTAAAAAATAAGAGCTTTTTCCTGTATTACTCCATGGTACGTCGCCGTGCTGATCCATACAGGGTGACTACCATACATGGCTCGTGACGTCATTTCTCGACACTTGTCAGTCGTCTGCTCATGCCATACATATAACAAAATAGCTTTCTGGGTTCACTTTCTGCCTAAGTTTTATGAAACCGTCAATTTTTGGAAAGAAGACTTGGATATTGTACAATTTAGGTCTTCGGTGGGATAAATTTGTTACAGGTTTTTGTTCGAGGAGGATACGGATAATGCCTCGCTCAATAATCGTCTACTGACTATGGTGGCTGATTTGTGCCATTTCGCGTTCTTGCTTTTTTGCTTCGAGAATTAAAAGGCGAAAACACGAGAATACAAGATTAAACTAAAATCTCGCCGCGAGAATGCGAAAACGCAAGAATGAAATATTATCTCGCCGCGAGAATGCGAAAACACGACAAAAAATATATTCTCACCGCGAGAATGCGAAAACTCAAAGCCAAAAGTGCTTTATTTGTGCCATTTCGCGTTCTCGCGGTGAAAACACAAAATAATTCTAAATCTCGCCGCGAGAACACGACAATAAACTTACTTTCGTTTTCTTATTCTCGCCGAGAAAACGAAAGTGGATGGAGCGGAAGTAAGCTGCAGGCATGCGTATTGTGTCAATAATATAATGAACCGATTACATCTAACAGATTAACTTTCCATCACTGACAACTAGGAGCCGTCATATTATTCACATGAATGAACTAAATTAAAACTCCTTGCAGCAATTTTCCATGCCCAGGGGGGGCCTCCGTGGCTCAGTAGGTAGAGCGTTGGACGCTCAATCCAAACAGCCTTCCACCAATGGGGCGCGAGTTCGAATCCCACTCAGTCCAAAAAAATTGGAAAATTTTCTGACTGGGTTTTCACTCGAACGACCTATGTGGGATGGTTGCCAGTTACCAACAGAAGGTCGTGGGTTTCCTCAGGGCATAGAGCCCGGTTTCCTCCCACAATAAAACTGGCAACGCTGCCATATAAGTGAAATAATCTTGAGCCCGGCGTAAAACAACAAACAATCAATCAATCCATGCCCAGGGGCATATTTATTAAGTGTATAATCATTTACATATTCTTACATTATAGATAAACAACTGTTAGGCTATATTTACAAACTGTACAAACATTTATCTTGTAAGAGTTGTCAGTGGGCCGATTTCTTATATTAGAAAGCCTGCAAGATACATTGTTTCAAAAAAACAAAGTAAAGGTCATCTATTTTTAGACTGTTAGCATGGCGACACTGTATTGACTGTGGCGTGCACAGATTTATATATAATCATAAAACCCGATATTCAAAGACCGGTGGGATAGAATGGTCAGAGGGGGGAGGGGATAATAAAAACATCCCCAAACATATATCGTCAGTTTGGCAATGGGGGAGTGTTTAACTTTTACTCGGAAGACTCGTATGACTCTCTATTCTCTTTATTCTGTAGTGTATTTCGAAAACGAAAGCAGACTGTTCAGGCGGAAGTGTAGACAGTATACGCGCAAGCGTGCAAGCCGTTTGCAAGTTACTTTCATTTTCGTGTTCTCGCGGCGAGATTATAGTGGCACAAATAAAGCAGTGGCACAAAAAGAGCGCTATTTCCTTATTTCTTGTTTTCGCATTCTCACGGGGAGATTTTAAATTTATGTCAAGTTTTCGCCGCGAGAACGCGAAATGGCACAAATAAAGCACTTTTTGCTAATTCTCGAGTTTTCATTTTCTCGCGGCGAGATTATATTTTTTGTCGTGTTTTCGCATTCTCGCGGCGAGATTATATTTCATTCTCGTGTTTTCGCAGAGAGATTTTAGTTAAATTTCGTATTCTCGCGTTTTCGCCTCCTAATTTTCGAAGCGAAAACGCGAGAACGTGAAATGGCACAAATCAGCCACCATAACTGACCCTGTATATTTCCGTACCCCAGCCCTGTAACTAATCTTATGATTTATGGTGAAAGTAAGACAACCTTCATCCAACACACACACGGATTCACTAACCTTGTTTGGATAGTTTCTGATCAGGGAGATGTCCGATGTTTGCCAATCTTACCTTACAACACACACGGATTCACTAACCTTGTTTGGATAGTTTCTGATCAGGGAGATGTCCGATGTTTGCCAATCTGAGGTGTAGTCTTCCTTTGATCAACGTGTTAACGCCCACAGGACGAACACTTCCCCCACGGTTCAGATCTCCCGTCATGTTGGAGGAAAAGTCATCATCATATTCCATGGCAACCACATCAAGTTCATATGTTGTTTGGACAGCCTCAAATCCATGACGTAACAGACACTGTGTATGCAAATAAACTTTCCAGTATTCTGTCTTGTTATCCTTTTTTATTCGGAAATTTAACCGCATACTAACAATCTCAAACTTAAGTTGTAGATTTTCATCTTTGACAGCATTTTTTTTTTAACAACAGTTTCAAAAACTCATAGTACATGCGCAAGGGTAAATTCATTGTAGTACACTATGTTCATATTCAATATTGAAGACATGTTTTAATCTGAATTAAGGCTGGAAAAATCTTTTGGTCAAAAATAGCAACAACAACAAAAAATCTTTTTTTTTCTGCAACCGACAAATTACAATCAGAGCGTTATCAATATTAGAGCCCTGTTGCAATGTTATGACCTCTCAGCCCATGGTCAAGCAGTCCTAAAATCCTGGATGAAGCTGATACCTCGTTTAGAATGAATGAAGGCACAGACAAAGTTCAGGTTAACTGTTCAAACTGTATTTTCGTCCCACTCGGGCAACACATGTACATCCATATAGTGAAGTGACATAAAACTCTATCCCCCAACCAGTTCCCGTGCGCAGGGATAATATTTTGACCTCCACCAACTAAAGAGTTATACATGTACATGTATGCAGTATGGGGTTAACAATCTCCCCTCTTTAAGAAAAAGAAACAACCATGAAAGAAACAGATATATATACATATATAATGGAAAAAAACAATACAAGAAAAACAACGAGTAATCAAGACAAATACACAAAGCAGACAAAACAAAAATAATCACGAGAGAAGTTTTAGCTTTAAGAACTGATCATAGTAAAACAAAGCATTTTCCTAATTCAAGGGTGTGCATCAGCTTAAGTGTGGAAGCACCATGTTTGGTTAAACAATCTGCCAGTTGTTTACTGCTGTCCGACCAAACCAGTTTTTTAATTTGTGAATTGTCAACCAGTTCTCTTATTCCAGTGATTTCTAAACGTAAACGTTTTTCAGAAACAGATTTAGTGGAGCATACAGCATCACATAAAGATTTACAATCTGTAACACACACCAGGGGTAAGTATCTCGGATCAGGTCTTCCAGTGGTCAATTCACCATACAAAGTAGCAAGGAAAATACCCGTGTCCACGGCATCACTCATTGCAAGAGTTTCACCAGCCAGAGAACTGCGTACTACTCTCCTTAACTTTTTAGAATTCCAACAGAGTGGGGAAAATTCCCCGTTTTCCCCGACAAGAAACACAAGGTGTCCTCCTTGAGAGCCACCATCAGGGAGATTTCCGAAAGAAGAATCACTGAACACTACAAGGGAGAGTGGTTTGATCCCGAGATACTTAAACCTGAGAGCGACTTTATCAGAATGAACTCTCCTAATTATCTTATTTGCATCAACAAGATTTTCAACTTTACCAGATTTTAAAGCAAGATGCTAACTGACACACATCAAATATAATGTCAGGGCAAGTTTGACGGGCAATCCACAAAAGTTGTCCAACTTTAGATCTAAGTTTCTGAGTTTCAGTTTCTGTTAAAGGCAAATCCTTTTCACATATTCGGGCTTTGTCAATATCAATTTGAGTGAGAAGACTAGCATATTTATTTTGATGTATTAGAATCTGGTCTTTATTCCAACACAATTCAATACCAACATATTTAAAAGCTTCAGAATTTTCTTTTCCTACATTTAATTGTGACCTAATACTTTCAATGATAGTTGTCTCAAATTCGCTATCACCACTCCAAATGAAATCGTCAACATGACACTCTAAAAGCCCACACAGCTGGCTATCTTTATTTAGCCAGTAAAACAAGGCTGGGTCAACCTTGGACATATGAGCTCCACTGTTGATCATCACCGTCTTTACTTTATTGTACCAGTGAAGGGATGCGTCATTTAGACCATACACACACTTTTTAAGCCGCCACACTTTATCTATTGAACAATTAGCTTCAGAAGGAGGGCGAATGAAAATATCTCTTTCTACAGGTTGACCCTGCAGAAAAGCTGTTTTTATATCCATAGAATTAGGTTTCCATTTATTTTGGGTGATGAGAGCGAGCACCATCCTCAAAGATTCTTTTGAACAAGTTGGGGAATCAGTTTGAATTTCCTCAGTGTTCATTTCTTCGAAACCCCTCGCTACTAGACGGGCTTTTCTTACTGTGCCAGAAGAAGAATCTTTAACAGTGCAAATCCATTTAGTGGATACACAATGCTGTCCACTGTCAACAACTTCTTCAAATACCTTATTGTCAAGCCAGCTCTGTAATTCTTTCGACTTAGCTTCAGTCCAGTCAACATCCACTATCATAACATTAGCCTCATTTGTACTGGAATTTTCACCTATGTCTGATGATAGCAAGGAGTGATCACTAATATCGAGATTTCTCACAAGTTTTAAATCTTCAACTCTACTCAAATCGACCGATTACTTAACTCCCTTGAATTGATGTGGAAGCAAATACTCTAAGTTGTACCACTGAGCATTTTTACCAGTAGCCTTACCAGCACGGCCAAGTATTCTGGCTGACAATTTTTTCACCAGTTACAACATGATTATAGGAAATTACCTGTCCAGGTTTCAAAACTACCGGTTGTTGAACAGCCGTGTCACCGGATTCATTAGATTCATTGTCATTTTCAGGTTCAGAATCACTATTATCCAAAAGTTCAGAATCGTTTTCTCTCAACACAGACATTTTATTGTCACTGTTACAGTCCATATGATTTTCACAGTTAGTTTCATTGTTAGTATATGTTGAATGCTTTTCGGAAGTGTCAGATTTTCTCAATCTACACTGATGCACTCTAACAACCATTCCACCGTCTGGCGAATACCACAACACCATCCTGACCAATCACAGTGGCAGGACCTTTCCACTCATTATTGTCCGGGCGTTTGTAGTAAACTTTATCACCAGTAGAATATTTTCCAGTGAAAGGCCTTATCTGTTTTCTTAAAGCCCTCCTAATCCTTTCAGAGTTTTCAGCTTGTGTAAATGCTTTCCTAGCTGAATAGAGAGTAGCAATATGATTGCCCACCACAGCACTAATTGTAGTGCCTTCTAGAGCTGGCACTTTATTGGTAAGCACAGAAGGTAAATTGGGATTTTTACCATAAACTAACTGATGTGAACTATAGCCATGAACATTACACAGACTGTTTTTAGCCATGAGGGCCCATGCAAGTGAGGTGTCCCAATCACTTTGTCGTTCAGCTCTAACCCTGAGAAGAATATCGGTAAGTGTTCTATTGTGGTGCTCCATAAGACCATTGCTCCAAGGGCTCATTGCAGGGGTTGTTTTCACTTCTATGTTAAAATTTTCACACATGTCATGAAACTCACGATTATTGAATTCGCCTCCATTGTCACTATATACCTTCTGGGGGGCACCGTGAATTGCTATCCAGTTCTGAATAAACTTTTGGACTATTATATGTGATTGTTTTCTCTTAATAACCGCCCCTGCACTATAACGACTGAATTCATCAATAATGTGTAAATACCACAAGTTATTGTCCAGTTGATGGAGATCTAATGCAACAGTTTCATTGAAATCTGATGCCAACGGTAGACCAACAACAGGCTTACAAGGTTGTCTTTTGTATTTTAAACAAATGTCACAATGATCCACAACATCACGTAAAATTTCAACCAGCTCTTTATCGTCTTGACCAGCGCTTTTAAGTAAATTTCCTAGCCGCTCCACAGAAGCGTGGCCAAATTGTTTGTGGAGTTTAGTTACAATGTCTTGTTTTTCACTAGTTGTCATTTTGGTTTCTATTACCAAAATTTCAGACTCTGGAATTTCATCCAAATCAGAGACTGCAGGTGAGTTAGTAATATTGACACAGTAGTGTCCACTGGATGTAAACTGCAGTTGAATTGGTTGCTGAAACATTGTTACTTTATCTCTACTTAAATCGATCACAGCATTTGCACGCTTCAAAGACTCTTTGCTAAGCAACAAAGGTAAGTCCCCTTTAACTACCTCAACGTCAATATGGCAGTTAATATTTCCTATCTTTGCCGGAATAACACAGTTTTTAAAAGATTTCAATTCTGCGCCATCACCGAAGCGAAAAGGTTGAGAGCTTGGCTTTATACTAACACTATCAAGTTGTGATTTTTTTAAACTTGACAGGTAGTTTTCCATCCATTGTTCACCACAAACTGTGCGCGAACAGGCAGTGTCAATAACAGCACAGCCGTATGACTCGGCCAGGAAAACAGTATTCACAAATGTAGATTTGTTTGTAAATAGAGTAAAATTACAATGTTCCTCATTAGTTTGATTTAACTCGGTACACTTCACTGAAGACACACTAGATCTATGTTCACAGTCTTTTGCCCAGTGAAAAATTGACTGGCAAATGGCACACCGTGTGCGCTTTCCATATCTATTCAGGGGGTTGGTTCCCTTTTGAGTTTCTGGCTTATACATCATGGGTTGGTTAAATCTTTTATTTCTGTTATATTTATTTGTATAATAAGCTGATTCAGATTTTATTTCAATAGGATTTTCCAACTCACCGGTTGCTGCACTATCACTGAAAATCCTTTTCAGTGCTGACTTCATTGACATCAACTTTAAGTCCATGCATGCTGTCAAAGCCAGCTGCCGTTCCTGGGCAGATAAATTAGCACTGTCTAAAAGTTTAAAAGCCAAGACTGGTTCCGGCAATGGCATTTCGTATTTTTCACACTTCCCATAACGGTGCTCAAACTCTAAAATGTAATCGGCCATTGTCATTTCCGAAGTTTTCCTGAAGGTATCAAACCGAGAATAGGCTTCATATGCTAAATCAACTTTGTCCTTCAAATAAAGTGTGTCCAACGACTCCAACAAACTGTTCAAACCATTTTCAGAATTCAAAACCGAAACATCAATCGCGAGAGCCTTCGCTCTCGCTTGTCCCGTTAACGATAACGCGACAGCCAAAGCCTGGCGATCTTTAGACAAATCTGTCACCCGCCGCCATATTGAAACTTCCGTCTTCCACGTGTCATAAACTTTTTCAGCTCCAAAAGCTGGAGGATTTTTAAAACTTTGCTGTGCCATAACCACGTTCTGCTACCAATGATACCTCGTTTAGAATGAATGAAGGCACAGACAAAGTTCAGGTTAACTGTTCAAACTGTATTTTCGTCCCACTCGGGCAACACATGTACATCCATATAGTGAAGTGACATAAAACTCTATCCCCCAACCAGTTCCCGTGCGCAGGCGCAGGGATAATATTTTGACCTCCACCAACTAAAGAGTTATACATGTACATGTATGCAGTATGGGGTTAACAGAAGCTGTGAGCCATATACCACTATATAAAAAGCAATATTTCAAATTATTTCACTAGGTTGAGGGGATTCAGTATATAGCTGTAGAATATTTTCACTCATGATTTACATAAATGGTAAACACCTGATGATGATGAAATTTCATTGTGAATATCAACAGCACCATCCAATCACTGCCGGCTTGTACATTATACTCTCTAGAATTTTTACAATAATTAACCACAAAAGTGGCCCCAAACAATAAATGCTGAGAAAGTTCTTGTCATAATCACACAAAAACATATTAGTTATGTTTAAACCAGCCTTTTTTCAATCACTATAAAATCCTTATTTACTGAGTACAAACCTTGAGTTCCACAGAGGCAGAGCCGAGAAGTAAAAGTGAATCCCCATCCCATACATCAATGTGAAGGGTTTGTTGTGATAGGTGTTTTAAAAACAGTGACCGCTCTCCAGGTTTCAGGAAACTAGGGTCCACATAATACCTCAACTGGGAGAAAAAGTTTGAAATGTAAGGATTGGTAAAGAAATGTGAATCAATGGGTCACATGAAGTGTTTGGCATATTGGGCTAAGATCTTGTTATTTAAACTGTACTCAAAAATTATTTATCTTATATAGTGGCGTTGTCAGAGTTTATTCCAGACTTTGCGTACTTTACCTGATATCCTGGTGCCCCTTTAAGGACAGAACCATCTTTATCCAGTCTGTGTAGTACAAAGGGCATGGCCTGAGGGTCATTGGTCATACCTGTCTGCGGGTTGGACAGTAATAACCTGAAAGAGCAAAGGTAAGGATAAATGGTCAGCTTGATGGTCAAAAACCATGCCAGATTAGATTGTTTTGGGAACAAATATCTACACAAGTGATTCAAATAGATAGGATGGCAAAATTGACAACCAGAAATGGATGGACTTTAATGAATTGATTGATTGTTGATTGTTTGGTGTTCAACCTTTCTGAGGTGATCTGTGGCTGTGTGTAAACTGTAAACCCACCTTTCTGTAGTGAGTTGTGGGTATCTATAAAATGTAAACCCACCTTTCTGTAGTGAGTTGTGGGTATCTATAAAATGTAAACCCACCTTTCTGTAGTGAGTTGTGGATAACTACAAAATGTAAACCCACCTTTCTGTAGTGAGTTGTGGATATCTATAAAATGTAAACCCACCTTTCCGTAGTGAGTTGTGGATATCTGTAAAAGTTGAAGGTGAAGAACACAGTACTGCTTGATCCAGTTATCTGAGGGGATAGCATTCTAAAACAAAATATAAAAAAATAAAGAAGGTTTAAGAAGAACAAAAAATATAAAGAAAATGTGTTACACGGTTTAACACTGGGTTTAAAACTTGTTTGTATTTATTTTATTGGATAGAGGTTCAGACACAATCTGATATAATAACTTTCTGGAAATATTGATGACTAGTAGGAACATACTACCTTATGTTTCAATAAGGTGAAGAATTACTTATGGATAACAACTTCTTGGTTTATTGGGTCACAACGTTTCGATGTAGTTCTTACATCGTTATCAAAATCAATGTTTGATAAGTCTGATAGAAACTACTATGACAGATACATGAGTAGCCGAGAAATCTTGGCTCTGCCGAATTTTTTTTTTTTCCGTGTTCGTCATAGCCAAGATCACTTCCATAGTAAAAAAAGGATATAAGTTAAGGAGACCCGCCGAAAAAATCGGCGGCGCAAATTTCACAACAAATAAGCAAAGAATAAAATATTTACCACTGCATTCCGATAGTATAGACCACGAAGAAGGAGTTTGTCAAACTTACGCCGCTGTAAAGTGGTAAACTTTCCCTTATGCAGTCAATATTTGTTTCGAAGTCCACTGGCTTTCAACCTGACGTAACCGCCATAGTAAAACATTTAAACGACCAGTTAAACTGTGCGGGGCGTCGTAGAAATACTTCAATCATATATCTTTAGTCACTTTACAGCGGCCTAAGTTTGACAAACTCCTTCTTCGTGGTCTATACTATCGGAATGCAGTGGTAAATATTTTATTCTTTGCTTATTTGTTGTGAAATTTGCGCCGCCGATTTTTTCGGCGGGTCTCCTTAACTTATATCCCTTTTTTACTATGGAAGTGATCTTGGCTATGACGAACACGGAAAAAAAAAAATTCGGCAGAGCCAAGATTTCTCGGCTAATACATGAGCTAAGATCTGTTTCACAAAGCGACGAAGAGTAGGTTTTTACAAAACTGCCATATGAACGTATCTCTACAGTATGGGTTGCTAAGGCAGTTACGTAAAAACTTACGCCACACCACTTTGTGAAACCGGTCTCTGGTCATAAACTAGAATTCAACTGAAGTAGAAGTGTCGCCTGGCAGGATAAATATACAAGGAGAAGGTACATCACCTTTCACAAAAAAATTCACTGTTGTACTTTATTTGTGAATATATGTATATCATGCTGTGTAAGATGTTACCTGAATATGAGATATTAAATAATAATCTGCGTCAGATAAAAATCGAACTTGAGCGGGGTATTAAGGTATTAAACTTTCCATTTAAATTTGAAAAAAATCAAGCCAGTGGTTTTCAAGATATTGCAGGGAAACCAAGTTATTTGTATCAGCCAATCAAAAACAATAATTAAATATGTGCGGATTTTAGCGAAAGTCGAACTTGAGGGGGGTATTAAGGTATTAAACTTCCCATTTAAATTTGAAAAAAATTAAGACAGTGGTTTTCAAGATATTGCACGGAAAC
The DNA here is from genome assembly GCA_963971465.1 of Lepidochitona cinerea. Classification (NCBI taxonomy): domain Eukaryota; kingdom Metazoa; phylum Mollusca; class Polyplacophora; order Chitonida; family Tonicellidae; genus Lepidochitona; species Lepidochitona cinerea. Next base: position 2,488,890 of record OZ020560.1, read on the forward strand.
CAAGTTATTTGTATCAGCCAATCAAAAGCCTGTACAATAATTAAATATGCGCAGATTTAAGCGAAAGTCGAACTTGAGCGGGGTATTAAGGTAATAAACTTCCCATTTAAATTTGAAAAAAATTAAGCCAGTGGTTTTCAAGATATTGCACGGAAACCAAGTTATTTGTATCAGCCAATCAAAAGCCTGTACAATAATTAAATACGCGCGGATTTTAGCGAAAGTCGAACTTGAACGGGGTATTAAGGTATTAAACTTCTCATTTAAATTTGAAAAAAATTAGGCCAGTGGTTTTCAAGATATTGCACGGAAACCAAGTTATTTGTATCAGCCAATCAAAAGCCTGTACAATAATTAAATATGCGCGGATTTTAGCGAAAGTCGAACTTGAGCGGGGTATTAAGGTATTAAACTTCCCATTTAAATTTGAAAAAAATTAAGCCAGTGGTTTTCAAGATATTGCACGGAAACCAAGTTATTTGTATCAGCCAATCAAAAGCCTGTACAATAATTAAATACGCGCGGATTTTAGCGAAAGTCGAACTTGAACGGGGTATTAAGGTATTAAACTTCTCATTTAAATTTGAAAAAAATTAAGCCAGTGGTTTTCAAGATATTGCACGGAAACCAAGTTATTTGTATCAGCCAATCAAAAGCCTGTACAATAATTAAATATGCGCGGATTTTAGCGAAAGTCGAACTTGAGCGGGGTATTAAGGTATTAAACTTCTCATTTAAATTTGAAAAAAATTAGGCCAGTGGTTTTCAAGATATTGCACGGAAACCAAGTTATTTGTATCAGCCAATCAAAAGCCTGTACAATAATTAAATATGCGCGGATTTTAGCGAAAGTCGAACTTGAGCGGGGTATTAAGGTATTAAACTTCCCATTTAAATTTGAAAAAAATTAAGCCAGTGGTTTTCAAGATATTGCACGGAAACCAATCCGGACGCCGACATCGACGCCGACGCCAGACTACGCCGTCAAAGTGATCCCTAAGTGCCCCCTTTCAGGCGACACAAAAATGGTACCAAAGCCTCGGGCTCCCAATGAAATATTATGTTCAGCAGATGGTTTTGACATTCCTGTTTTTTCGGATAAGAAGTAAGTATTTGTCAGGGCTAACAACTTACTTTGAAAATGCGAGGAACTGGAAGACGATCTCATTACACGTCAGGAGATCCATCTCTTCTTTAATGAGGTCGACGATCATGTGAGATTGAGGATCAATCACCTCCGGAGGTTCACCAAGACGATCCACAATAGGTGTAAACCCCACAGAGTACAGCCTAGCATAGGCAGCTCTGGAGAGACCTCCACCACTGAAAGTAAACACAATATTGTAATACACTCCAGGAATGGAAAAAGTATAGGTTTAATCGGTATTTGGTTTTCTTCTTATCATTAAAAAGTTGGCATAGCCAGTTGCTAGTTTTCAGTCCAAACACAGCATGGAAATTACACTGGCTCTAGGCATCCATTAAACACTTCAACTTCTAACCCCCATATTCTCTTTACGCTCCGAAATAATGAAGAAGATTTAATTTGGCAAGGGGGCCTCCGTGGCTCAGTTGGTAAGAGTCCGTCAGTACGACACCGGCATGTTAAAATCTCCTTGAGACCAAATAAAAATTGAACAATTTCTGGGTGAATTTTTCAGTTCATCGCTGTAAGTGGAAGAGTTGCCAGATACTCAACGAAGGTTGGGGGTTTTCTTCCGGGTAAAGAGCTCTGTCCACCCACCACTAAACCTGGCAATGCCACCATATAAGTGAAAAAATCTTGAGAGTGGCGTAAAACATCAGTCAATCAATTTGGCAACAAGCGAGCCATTATTACAAGGTAAGTACATAATATTAAGTCTTACCTAGTTGTAGTTTGTCCTGAGATGATTATAGGAGCATGGACAGGTGTAAAAGGTAGTTCATTAAGGTCAGGTCCAGACATATTACCACCAGTCTGAAAATAATTCACTACATCAATCATTTGGTTAGATCATTATTGCTTACATCTTTCCCCCTTCTTTCAATGGCATTTAGAAGTTGAAAGGTTACAATAAGGTGAAGAATTACTTATGGATAACAACTTCTTGGTTTGTCATGTGACAGCGTTTTGATGTAGCTCTTACAGTTAGATAACGATGTAAGAACTACATCGAAACGTCGGCACCCAATAAACCAAGAAGTTGTTATCCATAAGTAATTCTTCACCTTATTTTTCCCCCTTGTTGAAGTCATATGACTACTATCCTGAGTGATTTTGTTTCCATGGAAACAAAACCGTTTCCAAATTTGAGGGGAAGGAAGTATACTTAGCGCCATTAAAAACGCACGGTTGAATTTTATGTTTCTACCCCAGTAAGGCTATTGGCCATTCACGTTTTGTTGTTTATTGTTAGTTCGAGTTGAGTTGCAATAACTGGATAACCTGTGGTGTTCCCGACGCGCCTGTCGTGAACATTACGCAACATTTCCTAATAACGTCCATTGAGTGTTTCACCGTCACTGAGAACAGCTTTCAGGGCTCATTTGTCGTGGGTTCAACACTTTACACGAAGCACAGCATACAGACGGGGAAAAAAAATCAGAAAACGTTACCATGCCCTGACTTACGACACAACATAGGGAACGTGCCATTGGCATGTTACAGACGGGTCTCAGTTGTGCCGCCGTAGGACGTCACATGCAGTGTCATCCCTCCACAATTAGTCGCCTCAGAATCAGGGAACATGAAACTGGCAATGTTGCCGACCGACCACGCCCTGGTCAGCCAAGAGTCACTACAGCCCGCCAGGATCGGTACATCGGTTTGTTGCACACACGTGAGCGATTTCGCACCGCGACACAGACTGCTCGTGAGACAGTGGGAATTGGAAGGCCCAGGGTAAGCCTCAGCACCATCCGACGCCCACAGCACAGAATAGCCACACTCATCAGGTCCTTGCGTCGCAGATGTACTGCTTGCATTGATGCCCGAGGTGCACATACCCATTATTGAATGATGACACCATTTAATTTCTGTATCAATGATTTGTTTGCAAGGAATAAAAGTCACCAGGGTTTCACATATTGTCAATTCTTTGTCTCATTGTGACCAATGCCTTGTTCTTCAATTTAAGAGTACTTTCAATATTTTACACTTTACATTTTTTCAAAATATTTTACATTCTTTGGGTCGTGCATTTTTAATGGCGCTAAGTATAGGTTTGTTATAAAAAGTTGACAACAGCAGATATGACATTACCCAAAATTATTTCCTGAAAATAAAAATTAAATGTTGAAGTCTTATCACTGATGATTTAGTTTCATAAGAAATTGTTTTATCTTAACATTAAGATACTTTCTTGCATGTTTAAAAAATGATGGGACTTTTGAATCCAAACAAATGTTAGAACTGTACCTACATTTGTAGTATTATGATCAATTAGTTTATAGTGTTTTAACCTATGCAATAACTCACTTCCTTAACATGTCCAATTTCCACAGGGTATGAGACTGGAGCAGACTGGTACATTGCATGATGACTCATCTGGTATCCATAGGCTGGGTTTGGTATACCAGGATACCCACCCACACGTGGAGACATCCCTGGGCGACCATACATTCCCCCTGGGGCAGCATGAGCCATTCCAGCCACCTGGGGTACCATCAATTCCTGGTGGCCGTTGACTGGGTGTGGACGAGGGGAAAACATTGCCCTGAACAAGACAAGTTAAGAGTTTAAGAATAAAACACATAAATTTCAACTTAACAGATGGGAGATTTTGTCAAGGTATGGTTTGTTTCAGGTGTTCCTATTTACATGACAACTGATACTTATTCTTGCAGGCTGCTTTTTTATGGAAGAAAACCTTGGTTTTGTTAGACTTTTATCTTGTATTAAAACCCTGGTAATATCTGATGAGAACTTTTTGGTGAAGACATTTTGAGTTTGACAATGAAAAGACACATGAATGATAATTATATAACATAAAGTCATAATTTATACTAAATTTGAACAGTATCTAGATTATAATATCATGGATAAAAATACATTTGTAGAATATCTGAAAGACAACATTATTGGAATGTTTTAGTGTGTCATGATTTCAACAAACCATAGAGTTAAAAGATCAACATCTGAGTTTTGGACTGTAAACTGTTAATAATTGAAAAAACAAAACAAACTATTTAAACCCTGTCTGTGCTTTGGTTCATTTAAATTCATCTCACAATAAATTTTCATTTATGTTAATCATTTCATTCTGTAAAGCAAACTGGAACAGGTTCTTTTTACTGAAATCAATCTTTGTATCATAGGAATCTGGAGACCGTTTCACGAAGAGGCGTAGCATAAGTTTTTACGTAACTGTGATGGCAACCCACTATGTAGAGATAGGTTGCTATGACATTTACATAAAAACTTACGCTGCACCTGTTTGTGAAACAGGCCCCAGGTGAAATACAATTGTAATTTAAATCCTCTCAAGGTAAGATCCCTTTGTGAAACACAGCCATGGTGACCATGTGTCATTTCACTAAAGTCCCTATTTGACAGTACACACTAAATGATACCTGTGTAAAAGACATATAAAACAACCGTGGCTGTACCTGAGTAATAACACAGCTATTTGATTTTGGACCCAAACCCTGTGCATATGTTATATAACAGTGCGTTGACAACATTTACCAGTGAAAAACAACTATCAGTGTTAATCCACACAGTTGTGAAAATAACCTTTTCAACATAAACCCATGATACACCCAGAGGATACTAGATGTGGACACTCGACATACCATTTATGATAACCTCAAACTTGTTTTGTTAACATGATTGAAACTGGTTCAAAAATACTAGATTCTCTTACTTTTTCTCTCACTCCAACAATTGAAATATAATATCATAATTTAAGTAAACTGGCTTGTCGCCTTAATAGTGTGACCACAGCTTTAAAGCATTAGAGGTGGAAAGGGGACTCAAGCTGAGGTGAACAAATACATAATTAAGATCCTATCCCAAATCCACAAGATGACCCCCAACCAACCCTCGAAACCATTACCCATTACTCAAAGTGGTAAACTCTGTGATTTAGATACATGTTAAACAATCAGGTTAGCAAACAACACATCAAAACATTGGAAATCTTTCTCACTTTTACACATAGAAATTAAAATTATTTGCCCCATCAATATTATACACTTATTAACTCGCATCGGAGTCATTACTATGAATACCGGACCTTAGGTGAGACGCTGCCAAGCTGACCTGACCGAGGCTGCAGGTAATGGTAATGACTCCAGTGAGAGTTAATAAGTGTTTTATTATACCGATTTCTTTATGATGGATGTATTGTTATCTCAATTTTTGGCCGTTAATGGCAGTTAATTAAGTACAACTTAAATAAATATCACAACAATCAAAAGCAAATGCACACTCAATGTTGGAGATGACAAAAATGAACTGAAATAGCAGCTTTAAATGAAAGCACACACACACACATAACAACATCTGTCAGGTAAATCCCTACACCAAGTTGAGCAGTTTTAGAACTCAGTATTATGGAGCGAAAGACAAATCAATAGTGCAGGTGGAGAAAGTGGTTATAAAATGGCTGAGAATCTTACGCTGTAGGATCAGTATAATTACTCATATCACCCAGACTGCCATTTGTAACAGCATGGGATGGTCGCCGACTTCCTTCATAAACACTAGAAATGTACATAATCACTTGTATAGCAATCTGTAGATCTATATACACTCTGATTCACATCTCCCAAATATTCCTTCACCACAAATATGATAAGACTGATTGATTGATGTTTTACGCCGCACTCAAGAATATTTAACTTATATGGCAGTGCAGCCAGGTTTAGTGGGGGAGGAAACTGGGCTCATAGCCCCCGACCTAGCAACTCTTTCGAGTGAAAAACTCACAAATTTTTTATTTGGTCTGAGTGGGATTCGAACCGGAGCCACATCGATGGAAGGCCTGTGTCGGAGGGACTATCAATATGACCGACTGAGCCCCCAATATAATATACAGCAAAATGCTTAAAGGTCAAATCTCACTTAGTTGTTTTACAATATAAAGACTTCTTTTTATTTTTTTGAGGGATGGGGAAATTATATTGAACATTAGATTTATTCACAGTTGTTCACATGATCACTGCATGCCACCACAAAACAGTAAAATAACAGTTTTTTACATCTCTAACCACCATTTAGGAAAACCCCTAGAACCAAACAAATAGTTTTACATGCAGTCTGTTTCCCAATTAGCGGTCTTAAAACTGTTCCCCTGATCTTGGTGCAGATTGAATGAGATTTATGGACAGGAGTTTGAATGTTTGATAAATTCTTGTACAAAAAGTGAATAATACCTGTTCCTTTGTTGGCAGTAATTGCAGGAATGTCTGATTAATATACAGGTATATGTACAGGTTTTCAGGCTAAATCATGATGTATAGTAGAACAACCTTCCTTATTGTAATTAATACATTACTTAACGACTCCCAATGGATAAATATTTATTTTATTGTCAATGTGCTTTGTGATAGATGGCGCTTGCAATCAGATGTAAGTTAAGCAGATAGTTTACGGAGCGATTGTGAATCCTGACTTACCTCCCCTTGTTGACGGGTATTGGTGGTTTTCCGTGGGAGATATCTAACATATGTTCTGACCCATCTTCATAAGAGGTCATATGTGTGGATCCAACAGGAGGCATAAGGAAACTCTCACCCTACAAAACAGGGGTGGGAGACAAAACTATAGAGCGAAACTGACCAATCGCCCTTCGTTGGGTGGGAGACAAATTAACTATATAGGCAAACTGACCAATCCCCACAAATCTTTTGGGTTATAAACTGAGAGGCAAAAAAATAATTCATGATGGCTGGATTTCCATCTTATGCACCAGATTTCTGATTAGAAAAGACTCAATGTTACCATTGGGTTGGATTTTTTGGGGTCTCATTAAACATGGAACTAAATACATGCATCTGAATTATATCTCACTTGTAGTGAAAGATAAAACCACAAAGTGGCATGAGCTGCCAAATAAAGAGGAAATATTGATGAAAGAGAATGATTTAACATTTTATCAAGCAGTACAGAAAAGTGATACCAATCTTGGAGATGTCATTAAAGTACATGTAGTCTTTTGTAAGGAACAAAAACTCTAAAAATGAACTCCTACATCCCGGCTATTGGAATTGTTATTTGTTATTAGCACACATCTTTTGGTCCGTATGGGTTACACATTTCAACGTCAATCTTTCAAGTTACACTTGACGAAGGCACCGGCACAGGTGCCGAAAGCTCGTGTTGTTAAAAAACATCTGAGGACGTGGTGATGTCTTTAATTTTTTATCATTATTCAATCTTTTAGTTTTCCAATTAAAATTATACAATAGGGTTGAATGTCGGCGGCTCACGAGAAAATAATGAAAGCTTGATCAACTTATTCTTGGCCATAACAACTAACATGTAGCTTTGCTCATTAAATCATATCCCAATAGCCAAGTTATGTATGCAGATTATTTTTTAGAGGGAACATAGAACGAAGACATATCACTGAAGAATGATTGACATTGCTCATAATGATTATATTTGTTAAGTGATATTGCCTGATATAAAAAAATCAAGTTTTTCATACCTTTCTGGTATCGGACCAATAGAAACTGATGGATCCTGGAGCAACTTTAGCGAGGGCAGGGTCATGCATGTCTGTGGGCGGGACTCTGTAAACAAGGGTGTCGTCAGGGTTTACTCCAGGTCCTCCCACCAAATTGATACAAACGTCGGGACTTACAAACTCCATGAAAGGGTTCCAGGCTGCCCAGCGAATAGTCACATTCCGAGTGTGAGAACGCACTAAATTGGAACTCAACTACAATAACAAAAACAATATTGTTATCTGAAATGTCATTGGAAATTGCTTTAACAGTTGGTTATCCTCAGAACCAATCGAAATGTCTAATTGTGCAGTTCTGTAACTTGGACTTGCCTTTGTGCATTTTACGATTGATTTAGTTTGCAGGCAGGCCAAATCTAGGAAATGCTTAACCTCAGTGGACTTTTCAGTAAAGGTTTGTAATAAGGATTGACCATTTTAAAATCCTAACAATAAGATTGCACTATGACCATGACAAATTTCTCCCAGTTACCGATCAATTTAATCATTTAACATGTAGATAACCATATTGGGATGTGGGCAATCATTTTTGGCTATCTTGCTTGATCTCATGACAAACAATCCCAAAAGTTACGCTCCAGTGTCATTATCCATTCGTTCCACTAAATAGTTGCTGCTCAGTCATTACTCTCCTGAAGATGGTATAATAAATGCCGAAATATTGAGTCATCAGGAAACTTCTTTTTCGGTTCATCAATACTTAAGTGTTGTCATTTGTTTTTAAATTTAGTTTTGAATTCCTAAGTGTGTGTTGGAGGGTGTGGCTAGTTGTGTTTTATGAAAGTTGTTAATGTATTTTGTTGACATTTGGTTATTTATTGATTACCTTCCTGTCATCCTGGTTAAGTGGTTCTCCAATAACATATTCCAATGAGAAGATTAATGACATCATGGGGTCTTCTACCAGGTCACTGATCTGTATGGGGTTACGGGCAACCAGGTGAGTGGCTGACGATGTTGAACTGCTTCTGGAAAAACAGACACAAAAATGAGAAGAGTAAGGACCAGCCACAACCATTCAAACACATTAAATGAAGCGTCTATGTGACCTCATGGCATTTGTAAATCTCTACATACCCTTCCTCCACCCCCAAGATTTGTCCAACCAGATCTAGTTTGGAGCGGTCATGTCACATCATGACATTGGCACTGTGATAATACACCATTCCTCCACCCCCAAGATTCGTCCAACCAGATCTAGTTTGGAGCAGTTATGTCACATCATGACATTGGCACTGTGATAATACACCCTTCCTCCACCCCCAAGATTTGTCCAACCAGATCTAGTTTGGAGCGGCCATGTCACATCATGACATTGGCACTGTGATAATACACCCTTCCTCCACCCCCAAGATTTGTCCAACCAGATCTAGTTTGAAGCTACCATGTCACATCATGACATAAATACCTACACACCCTTCCTAATGCTACATATTATATGGACTAATTTGGCATTTGCATCACGTATTAAAACGTATGCTTCATGCTTGGGAAAAGGGAAAAAGCAAAATCCGATTAACTTATAAGAAATTGTTTCACATGTCCTCCTGTAATTCTATAAAGCTTTTCTTACCCTGAGCCAGTAGAAGGTGTCCTCTGATGTGTTAATTTGGTGGATCGTCTCATTGTGGGACTCATTCCCACCTTCCTGAGAGTACCCCCTGCAGTCTCTGCCACCAGGTGGATAGTCTGTGGTTTATCCAGGTAACTCCAACCATTGTGGACACCAACCTTAAGGATATCAACAAATCACACTGTTTATACTCTAGTAATACAGAACTATATACCTGTATATCAAAGCGTCAATATCATCATCAAGTACCGTCCTGTTAACCTCTCCGCAAACGCCAACGGTTTGGGCCAATAGTTCCAAAAGGTTAGACCAAACCAGAGTTTTGGCTTTATGAAATTGCAGATATTATGTCATAGTTATTTGACTAACATTTTCAAACATTCGGATTGGACAGGTGGCTGATTGAGAGGTACATGTGCAAATTGTAAATAATGCTTATCTCTGACATTATGGTGATTTCACTCACAGGTACAATGTTGCTAAATCTCAGAATGAAACGGCTTACATGGCAATTTGTGAAAAGGTTTAGCTCATAACATTTTGTATGATATACGGTCAGTACATTAAAAGTTAGATATAGGAATGAAAATCTTTCTGACTTACATGAAGACGTCTCTCTATAATGGTGACCGTACTTCCCCCAGCTGTTCGTCTTTCACGATTATCTTTATCGTCAGTTAAAAACAGACAGAGCTCTTCCTCAAACTTGTCAATATTAGGTGGCAGAGTTATTGCCAGACGATCTATCTGACAGGGAGCAGCTCTTAATAACCGGGGCTTCTTTAAAATATCTGAAATAGGAAAAATGACAAAAAGTGAGTTATACAGGTAACATTCAACCAGAATTTGGTCACCGGTTCCCAACGTACACGAGTCTGATCTAACAACAAACTTTATCTTGTAATGTATCTCAAATTCATATAACATACCATACTTTATCTACCCAAACTGTTAGGCAAGGGCCATAACTCAATGCATCAACGTCTTTATGCTATCAGTCATTTAGGGTTATCTATTGTGTAAGCATTCAAAGGTTTGAAAAATGTCCTAAATCTGACCTGGATTAGGGTTATTTGGGTCAACCTGACCCGACACCAGTCCAGGTATTGTATCATTACTACCCAATACCACATTTTCAGGTATGAGATGGACAGCTTTCAGTAAGGCACGGTGGGTCTGGATGGAATAGGTGAGATGACATCCTGTAGGCTTCAAATACTGACTGGCTAGAAAACAGATATGAAGAGTTTGAGAATTAATAGAATTCTCAGATGTAAGTGTAATCTTAGAACTGTACATATAATGTTGTGAGAATCAACCTCTCTCCCCTTGCAGTCAGTGGCCACATCACAATATATAAAAAACTTAGACAGGTCAGTGAAACTGAACTCATGATTTTTACATATTGTGGTCACAATCACTTGGCACAGACTCTTGATTATTATATTTTTGAACACTATAACACACAGGCACAGGAAGAATCTTCTTGTCTAAAATAACCATGGAGATAAGTTTTCTTATGGTGTTAAAAAAGGGCATATCATCTTGATTATTATATGATATATTATTATACATTGTTAAAAGCTTTTTTCAAGAATACTTACTTTCAATCGGGTCATCAAGGAAATACAGGGCTCTGGGGGAACCATGATAAAGCTCAAATCTGAAATAAATAAATACAAAATCAATAATTCATAATATGTTTAATTCAAAGTGATTTAGTTTCTGCAAAGGTAAGTGCCTGTGCATGTGTCAATATGCAACTGTGCAAGCCTTTTTTTGTATATGTTTTTTGTATACCTATTTTTAAGAAACAAAACATTTCCAGTTAATTGGTGATTTTTGGGAGATGGATGACGTGGAAAAAACAGATCACATGTCATTGACTTTTGCTACAAACACATGTGCTCAGAAACCAAATGTGTGCTTTCATAGTTGTATATTTACTGTGATTTGTCGATATTAAAGGCACACTTGCCGCGAAAATCCAGAATACTGTTTACATAAACAACAGTGGGCGGTTTTCTGTATTTGTCTCGGACAGAAAAAGTTAGAATTTTTACCAGAAATTGAAAGTTTTGGCATCATTTTGTATTTTTAATTTGAAATTGAAAATTAGATTTATCAGGTACCCGCAATGTAAACAAAGCATCAATGTAACCAGGCCATATCAGTGAAATGATCTTCATCATTAAAGCAGTTATATGAATCCAGATATAAAACTCACTTGAGTATAGGAGGAGATGCAGGCTTTGAAGTGTCTGATAGCTCCCCTTCATATTTAAACAACCTTAAAATACCCCAGCCACATGATTGGTTCTTCTTATGACCTTCAGCATCCGTTACTATGGCAACCAGTTCAACCACCAGAACGATGCTGACATCTTTGATACCAGTGTGAAAATACACAGTCTGAAGGAAACAGAAACATATAGTTGTTAAGTCAAACAAAGGCATAAATGATGAGTTGAGTCCGTATTTATGTATTCAAACCTTTCTACGAGGTTCTGCATGACAGACATATTGTTACAGATATAACATATAAGCCATTCAGTCTCAAGTATAAACAGCAAATGACTACAAAAACTTCAAAAAGTATACGAAATAACTAGAGCAGTCTCAAGCAAACCAAATCTAAACAAATTTTTTAACACATTACAATTTCACGTAAATTATAAAGAGAAATTTAAATGAAAAAGACAGGCATCTCATGTGATTCTTCATTCATTCTGAAGGTATTGGTATATTTATAGTGTGGAATTAAGTACTAATATGTTGATGACAAACCTGGTTATATTGTAATCGTGGTTTTTGTCCTATGGAGGCACGTGCTCCCATAGCAGGTCCAATCCACTGACGACCAAAAAACTGTTTATAGGCCACATCAAACAAACTAACATATACCTGATACTCTGTTGTACGTTCTTCATTCTGAAACAGAGTATTAATTAATGTTACTTTGTCAGAAATATTAGATAGTTCCAAATGGGGTCCTCAAATCACGACCAGTGTGTGTCTCCTGACTGGGTCCAAATGGGGTCCTCAAATCACAACCAGTGTGTGTCTCCTGACTGGGTCCAAATGGGGTCCTAAAATCACGACCAGTGTGTGTCTCCTGACTGGGTCCAAATGGGGTCCTCAAATCACAACCAGTGTGTGTCTCCTGACTGGGTCCAAATGGGGTCCTAAAATCACAACCAGTGTGTTTCTCCTGACTGGGTCCAAATGGGGTCCTCAAATCACAACCATTGTGTGTCTCCTGACTGGGTCCAAATGAGGTCCTCAAACCAAGACCATTGTGTGTCTCCTGACTGGGTCCAAATGAGGTCCTCAAACCAAGACCATTGTGTGTCTCCTGACTGGGTCCAAATGAGGTCCTCAAACCAAGACCATTGTGTGTCTCCTGACTGGGTCCAAATGAGGTCCTCAAATCAAGACCATTGTGTGTCTCTAGACAGGGTCCAAACGGGGTCCCCAAATCACAACCATTGTGTGTCTCTAGACAAGGTCCAAACAGGGTCCCCAAATCACAACCATTGTGTGTCTCCTGACGGGGTCCGAACAAGGTCCTCAAACCATGGTCATTGTGTGTTTCCTGACGGTCGTATGGTCGTAATCATTCAATGAGCTAGACATGAAAATCTCAATTGTATAAAAAGTGTGCCAAGCAAGACAAGTACGCCAAATTTAAATGGCTCTATCTGGCTTTCATAAGAAAAGTTATTTCCTAAAAGAGTTAGACAGAATTTTAAGAATAGTCCCAGATGTATAATATTGTAGCTCAGCAGATGACATATAACACTAATACTATAAAATGTTTATACACATTTAACTTACCACTGAATTAATGGCTTTAAATAAGTCATTGTCACTTCCCAATAACTCCAAAGTGTTCAGTTTTACACAGAAAGGTACTGACTTAACAGGTTTCCTGTGACCTTCAAGGGGATTCCTGGGAGATATTGTTACATGGCATGATAGGAATTGTACAAGTTTGTCTGAGTTTGATAACTTTGGAGGCAAGGGTCGAGAGACATCTATTTGTCTTCTGGAACCTGTCAGTCTGGCTATGGCTGTCATATTGGCATAAGATTTAACAAAGTATCGAAAACTGATCAGTGTTTATATGATGTGAAAGTACCTCAAAGGTGAAACTAACAGATCTATCAACATGGCCAACTGGAATTTTCTATACACAACAAAAAAATATCAACTCATGTAAATCCACATATTGGACAAAAACGGTTTGTTAGTGTTCTTTTGAGATTTTGTAATATCAGAAGACTGATGAAAGTACATGTAGTTTACCATTCAAACCAGTCAGTAACTTCCAACAGACAACACCAAGGCAGCCATATGTCCTAACACAACAGATGGAAACTGATGAAATTGTTGCCATGTTTCCATTGATTCTCGTATTGAAATTTCAAGAAAATCCCAGGAAATAAAATATGCACCTGGTGAAGTCTGTTCTGTGAAGCTGATAAAAAGTTACACCTCTATACTAACGAACCAGATATTATGTTCATGGAGAGTAAGATAAGAGCTAATGATACAACTCATCCAAATGAAACTTTTTCCAATGGGCTTGTTTGACGACAATTAACAGCACGTGCATTACAGGTGAACATGTGAATTCAGAGTAGAAGTGACAGTCCATGTATGTACATGTACCTGTAGACTATAACGCAATGATACAGGTACACTCATCCAAATGAAACTTTTCTCACTGGGCTTGTTTGACGACAATTAACAGCACATGCATTACAGGTGAACATGTGAATTCAGAGTAGAAGTGACAGTCCATGTATGTACATGTACCTGTAGACTATAACGCAATGATACAGGTACACTCATCCAAATGGAACTTTTCTCACTGGGCTTGTTTGATGACAATTAACAGCACATGCATTACAGGTGAACATGTGAATCCAGTGACAATCCCGTGTATGTACAGTAGACCATAAAGCAATGATACAGCAGAGAGACAAGACTCCAATGCTGTCTCCAGATTATACAGTGACCTTAAAAAGAGCTTCTATTGAAGTGAGAATCAATAAGTAAGACAAGACATGGCATGAATTCCTTCACGCTGCGAGCAGTTCACTAATTAACTGCAAAAGATTGGCCAGCCTGGTTTACCAGTGACTGCTTCACATCAATAGACCTGATTATAATTCTAACCTGCTTACATGTATATTGAGAACAGAACCCATTTGACAAATATGAGGCTGGTTAAAAGGAATTCTTATGGTAGAGTTAGAATGTTACAGTGAATATTACAAACTGCATGTAACTAATACCCTCATCAAAACTCATTAATAAATTAGTATCTTCGCTAACCATGAGACTCAAGTCAACATCTCAGTTCATATTGTAACGTTCAACATAAACTTCAAGTCATTTCTTAACATTTATTATCACTAAATATTATATTTATGAACATTACAACACACTGGCACAGGGAATATCTTAGAAGAAAACTTGCTAATTGTGTTAAAAAGGGGAATATGTCATTTATAAAATCATAGATTGTTGTAATAAACCAAAAATAATGTATAATATTTAACACAATTAGAAACTTGTCTCCGTGGTTATTTTAGACAAGAAGATTTTCCCTGTGCCTGTGTGTTTTAGTGTTCATAAATATAATTATGAACTTATTTTACTGAACAGAACTTCTCAACCCCAGTTGATCTACACAAGAAAATTGTACACTCGGATTTAACACTCAAATTTGATAGGGTAAAAAGATAAAGAAAATGAAGCTTTTGGTCCTGAACGGACTCCTGTTGCTCCAGTCTCTGTGGTCACAGAACTTTCAAATGCTTGTAATTCACAAACAAAATCCACCACTAAATAATTACTGATTGCTGTGTCAGCAAACACTGCTCCTTCAAGGTAAATTAGTGAAAGACTAAAATGGTGCTTCAGGTTATCCTACATTTTGGTAGTTTATGCATGAAGTTTGTTAGAATGCTGTTTGATATCTGTCCATCTAGACAATATAGTGATATTAACATCTTCCAGTATAAATCATAATGTAGGCATTCAAAAAAAGGATTGATAGATTAATTGATACTTGCTGTATTAAACATATGTTTGAAGTTTCAAAGTTGTAAATTAAAGACTTTTTTAGATAATGTGTTTACAAGGCTTTTTACAGCAGCGGTAATGTAAGGGGCATAACTCTTGAAAAAAAACTCTGAGCTCGTTGATTTACGATAGGCTTCTTGTACATGCTGTATTAAGCAAATGTGTGAAGTTTCAAAATTGTAAGTTAAAGACTTTTTTAGATAATGTGCTTACAAGGCTTTTTACCGCAGCAGTAATGTAAGGGGCATAACTCTTGAAAAAAAACATCCTTGATTTTAAATAGTACTTGCTGTATTAAACAAATGTGTGAAGTTTCAAAGTTGTAAGTTAAAGACTTTTAGATAATGTGTTTACAAGGACCAATGGACAGACGAACAGACGGACGACGGAGGCAACGACAATAAAAAATGACAGTGTTAGTGGGGAAAGAAACCTTTGATCTTCCATATAAGAAAAAACACTTTAAACACATATTTGCAAGTCAGTCTGTGAATCAACCGATTACAGGACGAGGTGGAACTTTGCACACACTTCACACGATATACAGGCCTGTCATGATGCCGGTAACAAATTTTTATTTCCGTATTTCTAGAACAGCAGTAACAAGAAGCTTTCAGAACCGATCGTTACCGTAAAATCTTATGGTCTGTATGTGGTCAATTAACTATATCCTCAAAGATGTAGGCTATTATGCACAGGGCTATGTAAATATATACATCTAACAGGCACTGTCAATTATTTTCAATATAAAAACTAGCATTATTGAATATTAATGATTACCAAGCTAGACAGGGCTGTTAGCATTATGTATTAGTATTTCAAGTGTGTCAGGAATAACCCACAAGAGAGAGGAAAATCAATAGATCTCTCATTAGATAAGGATTAAAACAGTTAGGTTTAATAGGGTGTTGGGAATGTATCCTGCTGTTAATATTTATGAACACTAAAACACATGGGCGTGTACATGTATATACTATTATCCCACCTCACACTGAATACTTCCTGTTGATTGGTTGAAGCCAGTCACGTGGATACCCTGCATATTCCATATTATGTCACCGTGCTGATCCATAGAGGTCAACTAGCATATATGGCTTGTGACGTCAAGTCTAGACACTTGTCAGTCAAGTCTGGTTGTGCCATACATATGAGAAAATAGCTTTCGGAGTTCATTTTCTGCATTTTATGAAAGTCAAGTTTGAGAAAGATATATGGGGTCAGTAAACAGCATATTGAGTTCGGCTAACGCCTCGCCCAATATTCGTTTACTGACCCCATATATTTCTGTATCCCCCCTCGAACAAACCCTGTAACTTATAAACTCCCTTGCCTTCCTTATACCGGGGACAAACAAAATATAATTTTGAATTTCCGAGACCCTTCCCTATGCCGTGTGTATAGATAATCAAATAAGGAAATTTAATTTTCAGAACAGTTTAAGTTGATATCTGAAAAAACAGGTATATTGATAGACACTTAAACACATGGGCACAGCCTCACAGGGAAAATCTTCTTGACTAAAACTTACATGTATAGGAAAAAATGATTTGAGACTCTGCCAACGATTGAGTTAAAATTCAAGGTGGGGGAGGGAGCACTGAATATCAGTTTCTTTTGAGTGAGTGAGTGAGTGATTTGGGTTTTACGTCCTGCTCAACTGAATTTCAGTTATATGAAGAGTTAGACGTTGTCTCCTTGTTGCAGGGCAGATTTTCACCGCTCTTTTAGGTGCTGCCTCACCGAGACGCCTTGCCGAAGACAACCAGCAAGCCCCCTCACCCAGTCACAGTATACTGACACCGGGCCAACCAGTCGCTGCTCTAACTCCTATTGCTGAGCGCCAAAAGAAGCATCAGCAGCTACCACTTTTAAAGTCTTTGGTCTGACTCGGCCCAGGCTTGAACCCGGATCTCCCAGGTCTGAAGCGGACGCTCTACCGACTGAGCTATCGGGGCTGCTAGTTTCTTTTGAAATAATCTTGAGAGTGGCATAAAACATCAATCAACCAATCAATCAGTTTAAAGGCCTTTGGCTTGAGAATCCTAATAAGAATCCTAATAGGAAAAATGTATATATCTTGAAACAGATTAAAAGAAAGAAGCACTTCATTGTGGACAGTGTGAGAGCTGTCAATGATAGACAGAATCAGCCTGGTTGACCACAGAAACTGTACCCGTTTGAGAGCTGTCAATGATAAACAGAATCAGCCTGGTCGACCACAGAAACTGTACCCGTTTGAGAGCTGTCAATGATAGACAGAATCAGCCTGGTCGACCACAGAAACTGTACCCGTTTGAGAGCTGTCAATGATAGACAGAATCAGCCTGGTCGACCACAGAAACTGTACCCGTTTGAGAGCTGTCAATGATAGACAGAATCAGCCTGGTCGACCACAGAAACTGTACCCGTTTGAGAGCTGTCAATGATAGACAGAATCAGCCTGGTCGACCACAGAAACTGTACCCGTTTGAGAGCTGTCATTGATAGACAGAATCAGCCTGGTCGACCACAGAAACTGTACCCGTTTGAGAGCTGTCAATGATAAACAGAATCAGCCTGGTTGACCACAGAAACTGTACCCGTTTGAGAGCTGTCAATGATAGACAGAATCAGCCTGGTTGACCACAGAAACTGTACCCGTTTGAGAGCTGTCAATGATAGACAGAATCAGCCTGGTCGACCACAGAAACTGTACCCGTTTGAGAGCTGTCAATGATAGACAGAATCAGCCTGGTTGACCACAGAAACTGTACCCGTTTGAGAGCTGTCAATGATAGACAGAATCAGCCTGGTTGACCACAGAAACTGTACCCGTTTGAGAGCTGTCGATGATAGACAGAATCAGCCTGGTCGACCACAGAAACTGTACCCGTTTGAGAGCTGTCATTGATAGACAGAATCAGCCTGGTCGACCACAGAAACTGTACCCGTTTGAGAGCTGTCAATGATAGACAGAATCAGCCTGGTTGACCACAGAAACTGTACCCGTTTGAGAGCTGTCAATGATAGACAGAATCAGCCTGGTCGACCACAGAAACTGTACCCGTTTGAGAGCTGTCATTGATAGACAGAATCAGCCTGGTCGACCACAGAAACTGTACCCGTTTGAGAGCTGTCAATGATAGACAGAATCAGCCTGGTCGACCACAGAAACTGTACCCGTTTGAGAGCTGTCATTGATAGACAGAATCAGCCTGGTCGACCACAGAAACTGTACCCGTTTGAGAGCTGTCAATGATAGACAGAATCAGCCTGGTCGACCACAGAAACTGTACCCGTTTGAGAGCTGTCAATGATAGACAGAATCAGCCTGGTCGACCACAGAAACTGTACCCGTTTGAGAGCTGTCAATGATAGACAGAATCAGCCTGGTTGACCACAGAAACTGTACCCGTTTGAGAGCTGTCAATGATAGACAGAATCAGCCTGGTCGACCACAGAAACTGTACCCGTTTGAGAGCTGTCAATGATAGACAGAATCAGCCTGGTCGACCACAGAAACTGTACCCGTTTGAGAGCTGTCAATGATAGACAGAATCAGCCTGGTTGACCACAGAAACTGTACCCGTTTGAGAGCTGTCAATGATAGACAGAATCAGCCTGGTCGACCACAGAAACTGTACCCGTTTGAGAGCTGTCAATGATAGACAGAATCAGCCTGGTCGACCACAGAAACTGTACCCGTTTGAGAGCTGTCATTGATAGACAGAATCAGCCTGGTCGACCACAGAAACTGTACCCGTTTGAGAGCTGTCAATGATAAACAGAATCAGCCTGGTTGACCACAGAAACTGTACCCGTTTGAGAGCTGTCAATGATAGACAGAATCAGCCTGGTTGACCACAGAAACTGTACCCGTTTGAGAGCTGTCAATGATAGACAGAATCAGCCTGGTCGACCACAGAAACTGTACCCGTTTGAGAGCTGTCAATGATAGACAGAATCAGCCTGGTTGACCACAGAAACTGTACCCGTTTGAGAGCTGTCAATGATAGACAGAATCAGCCTGGTCGACCACAGAAACTGTACCCGTTTGAGAGCTGTCAATGATAGACAGAATCAGCCTGGTCGACCACAGAAACTGTACCCGTTTGAGAGCTGTCAATGATAGACAGAATCAGCCTGGTTGACCACAGAAACTGTACCCGTTTGAGAGCTGTCAATGATAGACAGAATCAGCCTGGTCGACCACAGAAACTGTACCCGTTTGAGAGCTGTCAATGATAGACAGAATCAGCCTGGTCGACCACAGAAACTGTACCCGTTTGAGAGCTGTCATTGATAGACAGAATCAGCCTGGTCGACCACAGAAACTGTACCCGTTTGAGAGCTGTCAATGATAAACAGAATCAGCCTGGTTGACCACAGAAACTGTACCCGTTTGAGAGCTGTCAATGATAGACAGAATCAGCCTGGTTGACCACAGAAACTGTACCCGTTTGAGAGCTGTCAATGATAGACAGAATCAGCCTGGTCGACCACAGAAACTGTACCCGTTTGAGAGCTGTCAATGATAGACAGAATCAGCCTGGTTGACCACAGAAACTGTACCCGTTTGAGAGCTGTCAATGATAGACAGAATCAGCCTGGTCGACCACAGAAACTGTACCCGTTTGAGAGCTGTCATTGATAGACAGAATCAGCCTGGTCGACCACAGAAACTGTACCCGTTTGAGAGCTGTCAATGATAGACAGAATCAGCCTGGTCGACCACAGAAACTGTACCCGTTTGAGAGCTGTCATTGATAGACAGAATCAGCCTGGTCGACCACAGAAACTGTACCCGTTTGAGAGCTGTCAATGATAGACAGAATCAGCCTGGTCGACCACAGAAACTGTACCCGTTTGAGAGCTGTCATTGATAGACAGAATCAGCCTGGTCGACCACAGAAACTGTACCCGTTTGAGAGCTGTCAATGATAGACAGAATCAGCCTGGTCGACCACAGAAACTGTACCCGTTTGAGAGCTGTCATTGATAGACAGAATCAGCCTGGTCGACCACAGAAACTGTACCCGTTTGAGAGCTGTCAATGATAGACAGAATCAGCCTGGTTGACCACAGAAACTGTACCCGTTTGAGAGCTGTCAATGATAGACAGAATCAGCCTGGTCGACCACAGAAACTGTACCCGTTTGAGAGCTGTCATTGATAGACAGAATCAGCCTGGTCGACCACAGAAACTGTACCCGTTTGAGAGCTGTCAATGATAGACAGAATCAGCCTGGTCGACCACAGAAACTGTACCCGTTTGAGAGCTGTCAATGATAGACAGAATCAGCCTGGTCGACCACAGAAACTGTACCCGTGTAAGAGCTGTCAATGATAGACAGAATCAGCCTGGTCGACCACAGAAACTGTACCCGTTTGAGAGCTGTCAATGATAGACAGAATCAGCCTGGTCGACCACAGAAACTGTACCCGTTTGAGAGCTGTCAATGATAGACAGAATCAGCCTGGTCGACCCAAGAAACTGTACCCGTTTGAGAGCTGTCAATGATAGACAGAATCAGCCTGGTCGACCACAGAAACTGTACCCGTTTGAGAGCTGTCAATGATAGACAGAATCAGCCTGGTCGACCCCAGAAACTGTACCCGTTTGAGAGCTGTCAATGATAGACAGAATCAGCCTGGTCGACCACAGAAACTGTACCCGTTTGAGAGCTGTCAATGATAGACAGAATCAGCCTGGTCGACCCCAGAAACTGTACCCGTTTGAGAGCTGTCAATGATAGACAGAATCAGCCTGGTCGACCACAGAAACTGTACCCGTTTGAGAGCTGTCAATGATAGACAGAATCAGCCTGGTTGACCACAGAAACTGTACCCGTTTGAGAGCTGTCAATGATAGACAGAATCAGCCTGGTCGACCACAGAAACTGTACCCGTTTGAGAGCTGTCAATGATAGACAGAATCAGCCTGGTTGACCACAGAAACTGTACCTGTGTGAGAGCTGTCAATGATAGACAGAATCAGCCTGGTCGACCACAGAAACTGTACCTGTGTGAGAGCTGTCAATGATAGACAGAATCAGCCTGGTCGACCACAGAAACTGTACCCGTTTGAGAGCTGTCAATGATAGACAGAATCAGCCTGGTCGACCACAGAAACTGTACCTGTGTGAGAGCTGTCAATGATAGACAGAATCAGCCTGGTCGACCACAGAAACTGTACCCGTTTGAGAGCTGTCAATGATAGACAGAATCAACCTGGTCAACCCCAGAAACTGTACCCGTTTGAGAGCTGTCAATGATAGACAGAATCAGCCTGGTCGACCACAGAAACTGTACCCGTTTGAGAGCTGTCAATGATAGACAAAATCAACCTGGTCGACCACAGACACTGTACCCGTTTGAGAGCTGTCAATGATAGACAGAATCAGCCTGGTTGACCACAGAAACTGTACCCGTTTGAGAGCTGTCAATGATAGACAGAATCAGCCTGGTCGACCACAGAAACTGTACCCGTTTGAGAGCTGTCAATGATAGACAGAATCAACCTGGTCGACCCCAGACACTGTACCCGTTTGAGAGCTGTCAATGATAGACAGAATCAGCCTGGTTGACCACAGACACTGTACCCGTTTGAGAGCTGTCAATGATAGACAGAATCAGCCTGGTCGACCACAGAAACTGTACCCGTTTGAGAGCTGTCAATGATAGACAGAATCAGCCTGGTCGATCACAGAAACTGTACCCGTTTGAGAGCTGTCATTGATAGACAGAATCAGCCTGGTCGACCACAGAAACTGTACCCGTTTGAGAGCTGTCAATGATAGACAGAATCAGCCTGGTCGACCACAGAAACTGTACCCGTTTGAGAGCTGTCAATGATAGACAGAATCAGCCTGGTTGACCACAGAAACTGTACCTGTGTGAGAGCTGTCAATGATAGACAGAATCAGCCTGGTCGACCCCAGAAACTGTACCCGTTTGAGAGCTGTCAATGATAGACAGAATCAGCCTGGTCGACCACAGAAACTGTACCCGTTTGAGAGCTGTCAATGATAGACAGAATCAACCTGGTCGACCACAGAAACTGTACCCGTTTGAGAGCTGTCAATGATAGACAGAATCAGCCTGGTCGACCACAGAAACTGTACCCGTTTGAGAGTTGTCAATGATAGACAGAATCAACCTGGTCGACCCCAGAAACTGTACCCGTTTGAGAGCTGTCATTGATAGACAGAATCAACCTGGTTGACCACAGAAACTGTACCCGTTTGAGAGCTGTCAATGATAGACAGAATCAACCTGGTCGACCCCAGAAACTGTACCCGTTTGAGAGCTGTCAATGATAGACAGAATCAGCCTGGTTGACCACAGAAACTGTACCCGTTTGAGAGCTGTCAATGATAGACAGAATCAGCCTGGTCGACCACAGAAACTGTACCCGTTTGAGAGCTGTCAATGATAGACAGAATCAGCCTGGTCGACCACAGAAACTGTACCCGTTTGAGAGCTGTCATTGATAGACAGAATCAGCCTGGTCGACCACAGAAACTGTACCCGTTTGAGAGCTGTCAATGATAGACAGAATCAACCTGGTCGACCACAGAAACTGTACCCGTTTGAGAGCTGTCAATGATAGACAGAATCAACCTGGTCGACCACAGAAACTGTACCCGTTTGAGAGCTGTCATTGATAGACAGAATCAGCCTGGTCGACCACAGAAACTGTACCCGTTTGAGAGCTGTCAATGATAGACAGAATCAGCCTGGTCGACCACAGAAACTGTACCCGTTTGAGAGCTGTCATTGATAGACAGAATCAGCCTGGTCGACCACAGAAACTGTACCCGTTTGAGAGCTGTCAATGATAGACAGAATCAGCCTGGTCGACCACAGAAACTGTACCCGTTTGAGGCTGTCATTGATAGACAGAATCAGCCTGGTCGACCACAGAAACTGTACCCGTTTGAGAGCTGTCAGTGATAGACAGAATCAGCCTGGTCGACCACAGAAACTGTACCCGTTTGAGAGCTGTCAATGATAGACAGAATCAGCCTGGTCGACCACAGAAACTGTACCCGTTTGAGAGCTGTCAGTGATAGACAGAATCAGCCTGGTCGACCACAGAAACTGTACCCGTTTGAGAGCTGTCAGTGATAGACAGAATCAGCCTGGTCGACCACAGAAACTGTACCCGTTTGAGGCTGTCATTGATAGACAGGATCAGCCTGGTCGACCACAGAAACTGTACCCGTTTGAGAGCTGTCAGTGATAGACAGGATCAGCCTGGTCGACCACAGAAACTGTACCCGTTTGAGAGCTGTCAGTGATAGACAGAATCAGCCTGGTCGACCACAGAAACTGTACCCGTTTGAGGCTGTCATTGATAGACAGAATCAGCCTGGTCGACCACAGAAACTGTACCCGTTTGAGAGCTGTCAATGATAGACAGAATCAGCCTGGTTGACCACAGAAACTGTACCCGTTTGAGAGCTGTCAATGATAGACAGAATCAGCCTGGTCGACCACAGAAACTGTACCCGTTTGAGGCTGTCATTGATAGACAGGATCAGCCTGGTCGACCACAGAAACTGTACACGTTTGGATATTCTTTTTCTCTTGTGTACAATGTAGTTTAGTGACATGGCAAAATCTTGGACATCACAATTGTAATTTCCCAATAAACCCTTGTCACACAATGATGGGTGCAACTCAAGTCGCATTAACAACAATTAGATCTCATGGGTATTATATTAAGATCTATCTTCAAATACATAATACAAGGCCCAAGTTACATGTACCTTAAACTCAAATTTCTATACATGTATATTATTGACAATAAGGTCACACTGACACAGAAGAATGTGGGGTTTTTTTTACTAGAAAAGCTATATTCAATGTACATGTATGTATAGTACAGGGAATATATTCTAGTGTATGAGAACAGATCAATACTACTATGACACTCATCATTCATTGACAGTTACTATGGAAACAGAGTATATTCTGTGCATTATAGTGTAAGTGATTACTAACTTGGTCGCAGTGGATCTTGTAAAACTCAATATTTTAAAAATGTTTCGAAGTATAACCATTATTTATGAACACTAAACTTTATAATTCTCAATATATATAATGAAGATAAGAAATTTGAATACAAAATTTCAAAAAGATTATTATATCAAATGCTATACTCACACAGTACATGTAGGTCAAACTTTTGTTTTTATTAAGGGGAGGTAAACATATCAAAGAACTACAACTGGACAGGAGTTTTCCCACCCTGACTCAGATATAAATTACCACTTAATAAATAGAATATTACAGGGCAGCAATTAACATGTCGTCCGTTGCAGGTAACAAGCCCTTTTTTTACCATTAACATTTAACGAGAGACCTACGTGAGGGAAACGATTGTCATTACAATGTATATCTGACAAGAAACCTACATAAGGGAAATGTTTGTCATTACACTGTATATCTGACACAAGAAACCTACATAAGGGAAATGATTGTCATTACAATGTACAATGTATATCTGACAAGAAACCTACATAAGGGAAATGATTGTCATTACAATGTATATCTGACAAGAAACCTACATAAGGGAAATGATTGTCATTACAATGTATATCTGACAAGAAACCTACATAAGGGAAATGATTGTCATTACAATGTACAATGTATATCTGACAAGAAACCTACATAAGGGAAATGATTGTCATTACAATGTATATCTGACAAGAAACCTACATACATGTAAGGGAAATGATTGTCATTACAATGTATATCTGACAAGAAACCTACATAAGGGAAATGATTGTCATTACAATGTATATCTGGCAAGAAACCTACATAAGGGAAATGATTGTCATTACAATGTATATCTGACAAGAAACCTACATATGGGAAATGATTGTCATTACAATGTATATCTGGCAAGAAACCTACATAAGGGAAATGATTGTCATTACAATGTATATCTGACAAGAAACCTACATAAGCCAAGGGAAATGATTGTCATTACATTGTACAATGTATATCTGACAAGAAACCTACATAAGCCAAGGGAAATGATTGTCATTACAATGTACAATGTATATCTGACAAGAAACCTACATAAGGGAAATGATTGTCATTACAATGTACAAAAACTATTCAGACGGTTAATATGGCAGAGTGATATTACCAGAGTCTTATAATGGGGCCTTGGTGGTTAGAGTGATTGTCCCTCAGTACCACACAGACATCGGTAATCCAGTGGGTTAGAGTGATTATCCCTCAGCCCCACACAGACCTCGGTGGTCCAGTGGGTTAGAGTGATTATCCCTCAGTCCCTCACAGACCTCGGTGGTCCAGTGGGTTAGAGTGATTGTCCCTCAGTCCCACACAGACATTCCATCGATGCAACGCCAATCAGAGTCAGACCAATTTAAAATATTTCTGAGTGGATTTTCCACTCGGTCACCGTATTTGGAAGAGTTGTCAGGTACTCGACAAAAGGTTGGGGGGTTCCTCCAGGCAATGAACCCAGTTTCCTCCCCTACTAAACCTGTCAATGCCGCCTAATAAATCTTGAGCGAGGCGTAAAACATCAATCGATCAATCAACCAGAGTCTTATTTGAAAATGGTAGCATTCAAAGACAGGATCTTTTTAGGCTTTTTGTCTAAATTATGCAAGGACATCACATACGTACATGTACAATATGCGATTAAAATCTCGCTCAAAAAGTTTGAGCATTATCATTAAAACTTTGATGACTAAGCAAAGATACAACCTTTCTGTATTTCTACAGATCATGATTATTTTTTGTTTTTTCTTTTTGATTGGGGGAAAGTTTGTAAAAAGAGTTTTACAGACTTGAGTCAGGTGTAAGTCAACCGTTACTGTAGGTTTACGTTTCGGGTAACACTTGATCGCTGTTTCCGATGTCTACATGTATGTCACCATCAATGTTAAAAACACAATCTTTTTTTCTTATGATATCCATAGTTCGGATTAATATGACTATATTGTAAAAGCTACATATTTGTAGAACTTTATATTTTTGGATGCATGTATCTAAACGATGACAAAAAGGACATCATTTACGAGATATAAAGCTTGAAGTTATCCCCCTTGACCCTTGACAAGCTCACGGCAGTAAAAAAGGCAAATATTCTCTTACAGATGGTCAACTAGGACGAGAAACAAACATCACTTAAGACATAAAAAGTAGGTATTTATTGAGATTTTGCTTGACGTGACGAGTTTATTGACGTCAACCAGGTAACGACCAATAAATATCCAAACGTAAAATTTAAAATAGCGTGCATGTGTGTATTGCAGTTCAGGTAACACACATAATGTCGTATAAAAAAAACAAACATTAAAATTTTGTGGGAAATGAGTTTGAAGCGTGACTTTAGAATCTAGGTCAGTCGACCGACCTGGGATCAGGCATTGATTTGGATATCAAAGTACCTTCATAGTATGGGTTAACATAGGCAAAAACATAAATGACCGCTCCCAAAAAATGTTCGTTCTGTTCATGGTTTTCATTTACCCGTGTGAGGTTTTGACATGTGAAAGTAGCCTTTTTCGTACAAAAGTAAGAACTTGACTAGCTACCTATAGTATAGAATGTCCATTATATTCGACAAGGGTGCTTATGCTGTTATGGGTGGACATTTTTGAAGAAAAATGATAAAAAAACTGACTTTTTCTTCAAGCCTTGATAACTGGTTCCCTCTTTTTAATAAATAACAAACAGGTACATCTTAGCACTCACAAAGTTACATTAGTCATTACTGTATACATGTATGACCGGCTAAGCCATTTTATTACTCAATCTATGAATTAATATATCTCATTTACTCTCGGTAACTGGTCCCCTCAGGCTATTAATTAATTAGTTATATTCAAATACTATCACAACTTTTTAAAAAATGCATCATTTTGTTAAAATCCTGCTTAATTATTTCATTTTCTATCGGTATCTATTGAACGTGTGACAAGCTCAGGCTGGTTGTTGACATATTCTGAAAATGTAAATCACAGCGCTGTGCAGACGCGCGAAAAATATCGGCGACACGCTGAAGGACTTACCTTGTTTTCAATACCATCTAATGCTTTAAGATTAACTGCAAAGGGTGTGCTGACTTCAAATGCTTTATTCTGGCGGTCAAAAGCAGGAGGACAGTGCACATTTTTGCTCAAAAACTTTCTCCAAAGACTTTGTTCTCTGCCAGTGGCAGCCATGATGTAAACTAACCCAACATCCGCTTGACAGCGCGTACATACAAATGTTTTGCCCGTGGAAATAATATTTAGTCAATGAATACTAAAAGAATGCAGCGAAAGCGACACCAATTTTAGTGAAAATGATAAATTTAGTATCTTCTACACAAGAAAACCATTCATGTATTGACTTTTTTTTTCAAGTAAAAAACATGTACCAAAAACAGTCCCGGTAAATATTTTTTGAAATGCAGTGGCATGCAAGTTAAAACTTGAAACTGGCAGTCATCAGTGATCACGCGAAGGCAAGAAGTTTAGAGAAACAAGTGATTAGAAGATTTCAGACATAAAGGATCCACCGCAAAATATAGGCTCCTTGAAAGTGGAAACTATTTTCTGACTGGGTTTTCACTCGAACGACCTATGTGGGATGGTTGCTAGTTACCAGCGGAAGGTCGTGGGTTTCCTCAGGGAACAGAGCCCGGTTTCCTCCCACAATAATGAATAAAAGTGTCAACGCCGCCATATAAGTGAAATAATCTTGAGCGCGGCGTAAAACACCAAACAATCAATCGATCAATCAATGAAAGTGGAAACTGGAATTGTCTGGAAAAGGGGAGGGGGCACAGGTTAATTATTCAGTTTTTTTAAAACTTAAGCTTTATTCTTCCTGACCGGCAGGCTCGAATCCGACTCAGTCCAACCTGGAATGAATATGAAACGCCTTTGTTTTTGCAGTCAGTCGACTGGCAGTTGTTTGACTCTATTGTTCTCGTCCGACGCCCCGTGACGGCATTCCGATCCGCTCCGAGAATAGCCGAAAGCCGTGTTGTGTATTCCGAATCATTCTGAACCATACCGATGTCGTTGATATATGGGCTGCGCATGCCCGTTTGTAAGCTAGCAACAGAAAACAATCGCCATTTTGAATATTCTGACAGTGTTGCTAGCTTATAAATAGGCATGCGCAGCCCATATATCAACGACACCGGTATGGTTCGGAATGAATCGGAATACACAACACGGCTTTCGGCTATTCTCTAAGTCTCTCAGTCCAACAAAAAAAAAATTGGAAAATTGTCTGACTGGGGTTTCACTCGAACGACCTATGTGGGATGGTTGCCAGTTACCACCGGAAGGTCGTGGGTTTCCTCCGGTCATAGAGCCCGGTTTCCTCCCACAATAAAACTGGCAATGCCGCCATATGATTATATTTATAAGTGAAATAATCTTGAGCGCGGTGCAAAAAGACCAATCAATCAATCAATCCTGACCGGCAAGTAAGTAACAGAAAGACACATGAGTGCGGCTAGCTTCATCAAAGCCTGGTACGTATGTGGCTGGGATAAACAATGGATTGTATATTTGGGGACTGTGATATCAGGTGACAAATGACTCTATTAAAAACGTTTTTGGTGACGTTATAATTCTATTTCCCATATTTTTCTCCATAACGTCAGATGTTAAACGTCAAATTAGAACAAAAAATGTTCAGCCACATGCGAAATACAGCTCCAGTGACCGAACATGCATGGAATTCCTATGAGACTAAAGGCCCGTTCTCACTGTGCGATTTGTCGTACCGACCTGTAGGATGCGATTAAAATGGACAGTGAGAACGGACCTTAAACACTCTCTTTTCTTTTGTTTGATACATCTTTTTGATTTGTTCTATATAAATGTAATGTCTCATTTCAGTTATTTGTGTGTGAAGTATTGCCTTGAGATGCCTGAGCATACCCCATCACCCACTCCGGAGAGGGCTATATATGGATTTGTCTTGTATCTCGCTGCTTACCTCAGTCTGGGTACGTATTTCTTCTGTGATGAGTTTTCTCCCTTCTTACAATCTGTGTATTCTTGGAATGTTGTCAGAAAATTTTAACAGATTATCTTTGCCATCTTCAATGCACTCTCAATTCTCCACTCTTACAATCTGGTTCGAATAGCACTCGGACCAAATAAGAATTTAAAAATTTCTGAGTTGATTTTTCACTTGGTCGCCGTAAACCTGGCAACGCAGCCATATAAGTGAAATACTCTTGATGGCGGCGTAAAACATCAATCAATCAATTAATCTTACAATCTGTTTATTCTTGGAATGTTGTCAGAAAACTTAAACAGATTACAATGTAGCTCTGCCATCTTCAATACACTCTGAGTCTCGATTCTCCACCATGCAGTTGAATCTTTCTGGTTTAGGTAAAGGATAAGAAAAACAAGATCTGCTTTTAAGTGGACTACTAATGGGTCGCGGGTTCAAATCCCACTCAGTCCCAAAAAAAATTGGAAAATTTTCTGACTGGGTTTTCCTCGAACGACCTATGGGGGATGGTTGCCAGTTACCAACGTAAGGTCGTGGGTTTCCTCAGGGCATAGAGCCTGGTTTCCTCCCACAATAAAACTGACAATGTTGCCATATAGGTGAAATAATCTTGAGCGCGGCGTGAAACACCAAACAATCAATCAATCTTTACTTTTGACCTGATCTTGACAATTTTAATGAGTATATAAATGTTGGGAACAATTTAGAACATCCTGGTTGCATAATACAGCTTCCATATATGTTCATCAAATAGAGAAATGAAAAACTTTCATGTGAATATAGAATTTCAATTCCTGAAATTTGAACTCATATTTTCTGTAATGTAATTAGTTGGGTAATCAGTAGGTTAAATGCTGTTTTACGGTAAAATATCAGAATAACATGCTCTCTGTAGCTCTTTAACAGTTACAAATTTACTTTCACATCAACCAATGCAGCACTCTGAATGCAAATCAACCAATGCAGCATTGTAATACAAATCATCAACCAATGCAGCATTGTGAATACAAATCATCAACCATTGTCACATTGTGAATACAAACCATCAACCAATGCAGCATTGTGAATACAAATCATCAACCAATGCAGCATTGTGAATACAAATCATCAACCATTGTCACATTGTGAATACAAACCAACATCCAATGCAGCATTGTGAATACAAATCATCAACCATTGTCACATTGTGAATACAAACCATCAACCAATGCAGCATTGTGAATACAAATCATCAACCATTGTCACATTGTGAATACAAACCATCATCCAATGCAGCATTGTGAATACAAATCATCAACCATTGTCACATTGTGAATACAAACCATCATCCAATGCAGCATTGTAATGCAAATCATCAACCATTGTCACATTGTGAATAAAACCATCATCCAATGCAGCATTGTGAATACAAATCATCAACCATTGTCACATTGTGAATACAAACCATCAACCAATGCAGCATTGTGAATGCAAATTTTTCACTCGATCACCGTATGTAGAAGAGTTGCCAGGTACTCACCAAAGGTTGGGGGTTTCCTCCGGGCAACAAGTGCAGCTCCCCCCCCCCCAACTAAACCAGGCAACGCAACCATATAAGTGAAATAATCTTAATTACGGCGTAAAACATCAATCAAATTTATTATGTTCCTATCTATTAAAATCTTGTTTATTTCAGTTGTCTATATTATCTGGGCCTACGTACCGGACTCCTGGTTGAATGCTTTAGGATTAACGTATTGGCCTCAAAAGTAAGTTTTATCTTTGTAAGTTCTTTCTATCCAGTTTTTTCAGCGACTACAGACAAGGTTTGCAGAATTTTCAAGATGTTCTGTACATGTTTGTAGCAGTATTTCAGTTGGAAGTATCTCTGGCTGGTGATAGGATGCATACTACATGTGTCTCTGACAGTTTTATTTTGTTGTTTTATTTACACACATATGAACAGTCACTACATTATTTTGTTATAGGTCTTCATCTTATTCTTATTGTTTTCTGTCAAGCAATTGAATATTTTCTACCCGGTATAAAGCTAACGATGTAGCCATAATCTTGAGTGTGGTGTTAAATACAAAACAATATGTTAATGTGTTTTCAGATACTGGTCTGTCACAGTGCCTGTATATGGCTGTGTGTTATTGCTCTAAATACAAAACAATATGTTAATGTGTTTTCAGATACTGGTCTGTCACAGTGCCTGTATATGGCTGTGTGTTATTGCTCTAAATACAAAACAATATGTTAATATTTTTTCAGATACTGGTCTGTTGCAGTGCCTGTATATGGCTGTGTGTTATTGCTCTAAATACAAAACAATATGTTAATGTGTTTTCAGATACTGGTCTGTCACAGTGCCTGTATATGGCTGTGTGTTATTGCTCTAAATACAAAACAATATGTTAATATTTTTTCAGATACTGGTCTGTCACAGTGCCTGTATATGGCTGTGTGTTATTGCTCTAAATACAAAACAATATGTTAATGTCTTTTCAGATACTGGTCTGTCACAGTGCCTGTATATGGCTGTGTGTTATTGCTCTAAATACAAAACAATCTGTTAATGTGTTTTCAGATACTGGTCTGTCACAGTGCCTGTATATGGCTGTGTGTTATTGCTCTAAATACAAAACAATATGTTAATGTGTTTTCAGATACTGGTCTGTCACAGTGCCTGTATATGGCTGTGTGTTATTGCTCTAAATACAAAACAATGTGTTAATGTGTTTTCAGATACTGGTCTCTCACAGTGCCTGTATATGGCTGTGTGTTATTGCTCTAAATACAAAACAATGTGTTAACGTGTTTTCAGATACTGGTCTGTTGCAGTTCCTGTATATGGCTGTGTGTTATTGCTCTAAATACAAAACAATATGTTAATGTGTTTTCAGATACTGGTCTGTCACAGTGCCTGTATATGGCTGTGTGTTATTGCTCTAAATACAAAACAATATGTTAATGTGTTTTCAGATACTGGTCTGTCGCAGTGCCTGTATATGGCTGTGTGTTATTGCTCTAAATACAAAACAATATGTTAATGTGTTTTCAGATACTGGTCTGTCACAGTGCCTGTATATGGCTGTGTGTTATTGCTCTAAATACAAAACAATATGTTAATGTGTTTTCAGATACTGGTCTGTCACAGTGCCTGTATATGGCTGTGTGTTATTGCTCTAAATACAAAACAATCTGTTAATGTGTTTTCAGATACTGGTCTGTCACAGTGCCTGTATATGGCTGTGTGTTATTGCTCTAAATACAAAACAATATGTTAATGTCTTTTCAGATACTGGTCTGTCACAGTGCCTGTATATGGCTGTGTGTTATTGCTCTAAATACAAAACAATATGTTAATGTGTTTTCAGATACTGGTCTGTCACAGTGCCTGTATATGGCTGTGTGTTATTGCTCTAAATACAAAACAATATGTTAATGTCTTTTCAGATACTGGTCTCTCACAGTGCCTGTATATGGCTGTGTGTTATTGCTCTAAATACAAAACAATATGTTAATGTGTTTTCAGATACTGGTCTGTCACAGTGCCTGTATATGGCTGTGTGTTATTGCTCTAAATACAAAACAATATGTTAATATGTTTTCAGATACTGGTCTGTTGCAGTGCCTGTATATGGCTGTGTGTTATTGCTCTAAATACAAAACAATCTGTTAATGTGTTTTCAGATACTGGTCTGTCACAGTGCCTGTATATGGCTGTGTGCTATTGCTCTAAATACAAAACAATATGTTAATGTGTTTTCAGATACTGGTCTCTCACAGTGCCTGTATATGGCTGTGTGTTATTGCTCTAAATACAAAACAATATGTTAATGTGTTTTCAGATACTGGTCTGTCACAGTGCCTGTATATGGCTGTGTGTTATTGCTCTAAATACAAAACAATATGTTAATGTGTTTTCAGATACTGGTCTGTTGCAGTGCCTGTATATGGCTGTGTGTTATTGCTCTAAATACAAAACAATCTGTTAATGTGTTTTCAGATACTGGTCTGTCACAGTGCTTGTATATGGCTGTGTGTTATTGCTCTAAATACAAAACAATGTGTTAACGTGTTTTCAGATACTGGTCTGTCACAGTGCCTGTATATGGCTGTGTGTTATTGCTCTAAATACAAAACAATATGTTAATGTGTTTTCAGATACTGGTCTGTCACAGTGCCTGTATATGGCTGTGTGCTATTCCTCTTAGCTTACCTGGTTTACTTTGGATTAACCTGTTTATCGACACCTGATCTTTCTTCATCCATCACCTACACAGGTAACATATTCAAAACTAACTGGGGGGCCTTTGTGGCTTAGTCGCTTAGAGTATTCATCCCTCAATCTGACACAAGCCTTTCATCGATGTGATGCGACTTTGAATCCCACTCAAACCAAATAAAAATTGGCAAATTTCTGAATGAATTTTTCACTTGATTGCCGTATGTGGAAGAGTTGCCAGGTACGTGGAAAGGTCAGGGTGTCTTCTGGGCAATGAACCCGGTTTCCTTCCCAAGTAAACCTAGCAATGCCGCCATATTTGTGAAATAGTCTTGACTGCGGCATAAAACATCAATCATTTAATGAATCAAACAGACTTAATATTAAACTGCTGTGTATGTGTTGATGTAACTGTTGGAGCTATGTAAATCAAACCAGGCAGAGGGATCTTTGTTACCCAGTATATAGATTAAAGCTCAGTCTTAAAAGCTGTTACCTTACCTGAAATAGTGTTGTAAATATGACTTAATACCTTATGTCGTGTCCTTGTGTATTGTATTATAAAACATCATAGGTTTGAGTTGGATATAAAGCTTCTGCTCAAAATAGAAACCACCATATGTGGAAGAGTTGCCAAGAACTCAGGTTGGGTGTTTCCTTCGGGCAAAGAACATGGTTTCCTTCCTCACTGCCCTCAGGGTGAAGTATTGTGGCTCTGCTTTAGAGAGAAACATTTGCTGTTAAGAGTGACGCTAATCACCAATCAATCAATCCTCCCCAACTAAACCTGGCAACACCACCATATAAGTGAAGTAATCTTGAGTGTGGCGTAAAACCTCAATCAAATTAGGAACTCTCTGATTCACTGGGTGGACGTATATAGAGATAAGCCCTTCATCGATGGGACCAGGTCTTGAATTACTCTTAGTCCAATAAAAATGGTGATAATGTCTCACAGATCATCACAAGATGTATGTCAAATGTTTACAGCAATGTTGTTAAAATAATCCTGATTGAGACGTAATCTCTTTTTTGAATTACAGATTCGTTTTCTCGGCATCAATCTGATCAGGACATCATAGAGGGGAGTGTTCCTTCATTGAGAGACATGTCACTATCTGAGACCAACCATCTTCTGTATGGGATGGACACATCACCAGAATGAGCAGTTCACTATCTGAGACCAACCATCTTCTGTATGGGACGGACACATCACCAGAATGAGTAGCTCACTATCTGAGACCAACCATCTTCTGTATGGGATGGACACATCACCAGAATGAGCAGTTCACTATCTGAGACCAACCATCTTCTGTATGGGACGGACACATCACCAGAATGAGTAGCTCACTATCTGAGACCAACCATCTTCTGTATGGGATGGACACATCACCAGAATGAGCAGTTCACTATCTGAGACCAACCATCTTCTGTATGGGACGGACACATCACCAGAATGAGCAGTTCACTATCTGAGACCAACCATCTTCTGTATGGGACGGACACATCACCAGAATGAGCAGTTCACTATCTGAGACCAACCATCTTCTGTATGGGACGGACACATCACCAGAATGAGCAGTTCACTATCTGAGACCAACCATCTTCTGTATGGGACGGACACATCACCAGAATGAGCAGTTCACTATCTGAGACCAACCATCTTCTGTATGGGACGGACACATCACCAGAATGAGCAGCTCACTATCTGAGACCAACCATCTTCTGTATGGGACGGACACATCACCAGAATGAGCAGTTCACTATCTGAGACCAACCATCTTCTGTATGGGACGGACACATCACCAGAATGAGCAGTTCACTATCTGAGACCAACCATCTTCTGTATGGGACGGACACATCACCAGAATGAGCAGCTCACTATCTGAGACCAACCATCTTCTGTATGGGACGGACACATCACCAGAATGAGCAGCTCACTATCTGAGACCAACCATCTTCTGTATGGGACAGACACATCATCAGAATGAGCAGTTCACTATCTGAGACCAACCATCTTCTGTATGGGACAGACACATCACCAGAATGAGCAGCTCACTATCTGAGACCAACCATCTTCTGTATGGGATGGACACATCACCAGAATGAGTAGCTCACTATCTGAGACCAACCATCTTCTGTATGGGAGGGACACATCACCAGAATGAGCAGTTCACTATCTGAGACCAACCATCTTCTGTATGGGACAGACACATCACCAGAATGAGCAGCTCACTATCTGAGACCAACCATCTTCTGTATTGGACAGACACATCACCAGAATGAGCAGCTCACTATCTGAGACCAACCATCTTCTGTATGGGACAGACACATCACCAGAATGAGCAGCTCACTATCTGAGACCAACCATCTTCTGTATGGGACAGACACATCATCAGAATGAGCAGCTCACTATCTGAGACCAACCATCTTCTGTATGGGACGGACACATCACCAGAATGAGCAGCTCACTATCTGAGACCAACCATCTTCTGTATGGGACGGACACATCACCAGAATGAGCAGCTCACTATCTGAGACCAACCATCTTCTGTATGGGACAGACACATCATCAGAATGAGCAGCTCACTATCTGAGACCAACCATCTTCTGTATGGGACAGACACATCATCAGAATGAGCAGCTCACTATCTGAGACCAACCTTCTGTATGGGACAGACACATCATCAGAATGAGCAGCTCACTATCTGAGACCAACCATCTTCTGTATGGGACAGACACATCACCAGAATGAGTAGCTCACTATCTGAGACCAACCATCTTCTGTATGGGACAGACACATCATCAGAATGAGCAGTTCACTATCTGAGACAACCATCTTCTGTATGGGACAGACACATCACCAGAATGAACAGTTCACTATCTGAGACCAACCATCTTCTGTATTGAACGGACACATCACCAGAATGAGCAGCTCACTATCTGAGACCAACCATCTTCTGTATGGGATGGACACATCACCAGAATGAGCAGTTCACTATCTGAGACCAACCATCTTCTGTATGGGATGGACACATCACCAGAATGAGTAGCTCACTATCTGAGACCAACCATCTTCTGTATGGGACGGACACATCACCAGAATGAGCAGTTCACTATCTGAGACCAACCATCTTCTGTATGGGATGGACACATCACCAGAATGAGTAGCTCACTATCTGAGACCAACCATCTTCTGTATGGGACGGACACATCACCAGAATGAGCAGCTCACTATCTGAGACCAACCATCTTCTGTATGGGACGGACACATCACCAGAATGAGCAGCTCACTATCTGAGACCAACCATCTTCTGTAGTAGCCAATTATCGTGATCACTTCAATCGTGAAATTGACGTCTGCTTCACGATGATTTCGCGATTTACCCCACCCCACGACAGCACTACGCTGTGTTTTCGCGATTGGTAGCTGGTCTCTTGTTTCGTCGGCTAACGAGACATGCCTCCTCTCGAGCAGTAATCCACAGACACTTGCTGTGAACGGCTGGGTCATAGCCAAGCTCAGGGACCGCGGAGCATAATTGCGTTTGGAGGGGGCCAACTATGACAACCCAACAGGCAAGGGTCCAGAGGCCGTCTAGGCCCCGGAAGCTCTGAGGCGCTAGACGGCCGGAGATACGTTCTGAGGATTTTCTGAAAAGTTTGGGTCACTGTGTAAAGATATTCAGTATGGTAAGGTGTCATCAGTGGTGTGCAAAATTCAAAATGAAACCAATGTCAAATGATAGAATAAATTAGCTGGAAACTGTAGGAGTGTTAACTGCTGAAAGGATTTTGTATGTGTTCTGTTTTAAGAATTTCATACGAATCATTTGTAAAGAATGTGTACATTGAGCAAGAAATCTCCGAAATAAAACCTAAATTCAGGAAAATAAATATTTATTTGCTTATATTTTTCGATCATAATTTGAGGTGAACCTGTTTAGTATTGGCTCTGATATTATTATTCTAATTACATTTTCCTGAATGATAATAGCAAAAATGCTATAATACCGATTTTTTGGATTGTTAGTGGGTCAAATTTATATTGGGAAAATAAAAGAATATAAGAAATAAATGGCCCACGTTATTCATTAAATAATGAATTATTCTCATTATGGGAAAATCTTGCTTGGGGAAATGTTGTGTACTGAGAAATTGTTGTCCGTGAACCCGCCGAGTCAATGCACGTATGGTAAAGAAGAACTGTAATGGTTTGCTTTATCCACTCGGCCAATGGGACTCCCCTCCCTTCCCCACACATGTGTCTCATCCTGTTTTACTTACTTGCCGGTCAGGAAGTGACCATGCATGCTTGCTGGCGATATAGGCTTATGCGATGTGGGTTTGAGTCCTGGTTTAGCATAAGCCCGAAAACTAGGACTTTGTGTTAGCTCCACCACTACAGCCTCACTGAAAAAAATCTCTCGATAAACACAAGAACAACATTTCACTTACTTTTTCAATCTCTTAGCTTGGAACAAGTCGTTAATTGTCCTACTGTGGCGTTTTGACATTGTACACCACCATCCATGAGAAAACTTTAAATGTCTTAAGTCACAATTTGATATGATACAAATGGAAAATTTGAAGACTTGAAAACGAGCTAACAGTGACAAATAATTTGCACAGAATATTACTTTCAAATGACCTAACTGTGATTACACCTCTCGGACAATGTAAACTGAATACAACAGCTAGGGTACTTATCTGCTTTATTCTGAAGTTCATTGTAAAATACCGGCCAATTCTAGCCTTTCGCTGGGCAACAGGAAATGTATATTTCAAAGACCTGTTGTCTACAAACACTTTCCAAAACCTTGTTTTCCCGCGAGAAAATTATTCAAGAACCTTACCAACATTTCATTTAATTTTGATATTTTGAGAAAGCAAATATAATGAAAACAAAAATACTAAAATTGCACAAGATGGATTGAAGATCGTTTTGTTTTGGCAAACTAATACCACACGTATAAAACCCCGGCCCCCCTTGCTCCGTGGTCCCTGTAGAGTATGTATGAAGGCAGAGAGTTTTACCATCCCTTTGACTTTTTACATCAATTAAAAATTACAGAACAAGATTACATACATGGGTAGAATTTTTTATTTGAATTCATTATAGTTAATGTATCTTCATGGAAGTCAAGAATTAAGTACACAGGGTTTTAAGGCACCATGCATATTATTGCTTGTTCAAGAAATTTACCTTTCAATTTTTTGTTTATCCAAATAAATAGTTTAACATAGATTAATCACAAATTTGCTGTTAACATGAGATTACTAGGTAATGATAACACACAAAAACGATACAGCAATCGAAACGAAAACAACTAGTAATGATAAGTAACAAACAATGTTGTTTTATGTAAATATGGAAACAAAATATGATTGGAAATTTCAAATCATTAATCTATTATTTTAAAGCACTTCTATATCCATTGATAGTGTCCAAAATCAAAACAATGACTCATGATCTTCTGTTTCCATGACAACATTATCAATATCACAGTTACTATGATAACAACATGGTAATCTTCAAAAAGAAGACTAATAAAACACACAGACAGAGATAAAGTTTGACAAAACATTGACTTGACATTAATTCAATACATTTTTTAATGTAAAAATATAACATGGATATATTATAAAAGAAATTTAAGACATAAAACATTTTACAATAATACTACTTTTTCATACTCTTTTTATCCTTTTTCTGTGTTTTTTCCCTGGCATTTGATAAATCGTATTTAAATCCTTCTTTCCTTGCAGCTGATTCTCGTTTTTTAACTGTTTTCATGACCTTATTTTGTAATTCTGATCGTGTGAATGGTCGACTGTCGTCATCCTCATTTTCACTTCCCTCACTTTCATACTCATCTCTGTCAACAAATAAACAAGGTTCAGGTTTAATTCAATGTTAGAATTTACATAAATAAGTTTAGTGTATTAAATTACAGTAAAGAATGACTTGTAATTCATTTTGACACAATAAATCAAACCATCATCAGGTTTTCTTATATTTGGCCACATTGTCGGGTAATTTCAGAAGTAAATGGCTCTCTGTGATCCACAAATCAAACTTAGAATAAATTGTGTCAGAGAGATGGATCCTAGTCACATTACAGAATATTTCCATAAAAGTGGGTTTGCCAGAAAAAAATGTAAAGAGAAACTATTTCCTGACATCCCACACCCACAACCACAATCTGTAGACCTGTACATAGACTGTTCAATAGCTTATGCTGAAGCCAATATTAAGTGTAAGTGTAAACTGGGCTCTTAGCAGGGCAATGGGAGGGGGGGGGGGGGTCGGTAACTTCCATGGGTACCTAGCAACCAATCTTGAGCCCGCCCCGCTCAGGTTGAGTTAAGATCTGATCCGATTGTCAGCGACTGAATCTTAAGGCCGCTCATGTCGACTGAGACTGGTTCATCGTTCAGCCAAACAAATTTAAGTCTTAAGCACAGCTCAGGTCGATGCAACCAGTTGATCGAAAGGGAATTTTGTCACCATATAGAACATGCTCTATCCTTACGATTGTAAAACTGATTTGAAGAGTCTTAAGGCCGCTCATGTCGAAAAAAAAATTCTCCAACTAATTGATCGCAAATTCACTACAGACTGAAGCTTACGACGATCGGATCGGATCGCATCGAATCTTAACTCGACTTAAGCGGGGGTTAACAATACAGTCAGATGTTTACTTACCCTACAGTTGGTGGTAAAATAGGAATATTCTGATGAGGTGGAGGAGGACCTTCTCCAAGTAAACTCAATGTCTTTGGCTGCTCGTATTTCTCTAAATCCTAAAACAAACAATGGTTCACATAAAAAACAGCTGGATACAATCCGTTTTAAAAAGTATTATATTTATGATCACTAAAACACAAGGGTACAGGGAAAATCTTCTTGTCAAATGTATTATATTGATAGTTACAATTTTACCAGTGCCTATTCTAACGCTAAAAAATGGTTAGCAAAAACATAATTTTGAAAATCACACGAAGACAATAACAAGAAAGATCTTTTTAACTAGAAAAGCTATTCTAAAAAGTTTCTATAATTATCTTGAGTTGGTCACCATTGATCTATAAACCTCAGAAGTTGTTTAAATGAACATGGTTGTTTGGTGGAAAGGAAAGAAATGGTATCCAGAGTCAATAATTATATAGATAACTGTAAATTCTGTCAAACTCACCTTTGTACTAACATATGTCTGAACGGCCAACAATTCATTGGTCCTTTGTTCAATTATACCCAGGTATTGTATCATGTTACCATCGGTAACCCCAGTAGCTGCACCCAACATGTCATCAATGGCTGCCCTATCACAGTTTATCTTATTAAACAGTGAATCAATACCTGGAATAAACGGAAACTCATTTTATAGAGATTGGTTATTTGATAAAATGATTATTGAAATTGGCGTCCTTATTTAAACAAATTGATTGATTGATTGTTTGGTGTTTTATGCCACGCTCAAGATTATTTCACTTATATGGCGGCGTTGCCAGTTTTATTGTGGGAGGAAACCGCGCTCTTTGCCCTAGGAAACCCACGACCTTCCGCTGGTAACTGGCAACCATCCCACATAGGTCGTTTGAGTGAAAACCCAGTCCAATTAAAAACAAATTGAGGTTTGAGGTAGAAATATCTTGCTGGCTTGATGATATGTTTATATTCCCAACAGTTTTAGTGCTAAAACATTTGGTATATGTATTTATAGTCAAATATGGACTCCTGATATAGTGTAAAGTCGTAATCTCACCATCTCTGAGCTGGTCCAGTATTTTAGCTATTTCTTTATTTTTCTGTTCTGCATCGTCACCGTTGTGTGAAGCCACAAGTTGTCGATCTTCTAACTGTTTCAGAATCTGTTTTCTTTGACTTTCCATTTCAACTCCCTGAGCTTGGAACTTATCGATCTCCATGTGAATCTGATAAAATGGCAAAATTGTTAATGAACAGTCAATGGTAAAACTTATTAGTTGATTTATTTACGTCCACTTGGAAAGATTATGATGGGTGAAGAGTTTGGAGAAACTCATGACTTTACTGAACATGAGGGGATTGATGGACTAACACAATAAATGTTTCTACTTACATCTTGTATTTGGTCTTGTAACATTTCCATCTCATTATTCTGTTCATTCACATAGTTAAACAGAGCAAA
Organism: Lepidochitona cinerea; assembly: GCA_963971465.1. Classification (NCBI taxonomy): domain Eukaryota; kingdom Metazoa; phylum Mollusca; class Polyplacophora; order Chitonida; family Tonicellidae; genus Lepidochitona; species Lepidochitona cinerea. Next base: position 2,530,617 of record OZ020560.1, read on the forward strand.
GTTACGATCTTCAACCTCGATGAACCGTGTGACGAGAATGTCAAGGTCGCTCTCTCCGGTCATTTCTTTAATCCTTTCGAAAGCAGCTTCATAGGATTCTACAGAGTCTGTCTGACTGGCCTTCTTACGCTCAGATTCTATAGCCTCTGTAACAATGATGATGATGAAACAGAATTTATAAACAGCTTACCCATAAACCTCACATGATTGGGAAAAAATAACAATCTAAAAATAAAATATTTCTTGAAACAGCGAAAACGTGTTTATGGATTTCTTGTTTTGAGCTTGAGGCTGCATATTGCATGGATTTTTGCAGAGGGATAATGTTTTTAAAAGGGAGGACAATTCAATTACACCTCGAAATCTCTCACATAAGATAGGAGTATAAAGTTGTGGGCGTATATTTTACCTCTCTTCTGTCGCCAGGCAACCAACTGTGGGTCTTCTTGTCTCTCCTGACCTTTGACCCCCATGAATTCCTTCAACTTTCTGTCATGATCAATAACTCTGACCAGTTCCTTCATCTCAGCATTATGTTGTTGTAAATCTTTATCAGCTTTTTCCTTCAGTAATATCATCTTGGCCTGGGCTTCATCCCTAGGGGAGATACAATACAATAGGTCTTCTCAACACAAACTATTATTGATTGATTGATTGATTGATTGATTGTTTGGTGTTTTACGCCGCGCTCAGATCATTTCACTTATATGGCGGCATTGCCAGTTTTATTGTGGGAGGAAACCGGGCTCTATGCCTGGAGGAAACCCACGACCTTCCGGTGGTAACTGGCAACCATCCCACATAGGTCATTCGAGTGAAAACCCAGTCAGAAAATTTTCCAATTTTTTTGGACTGAGTGGGATTCTAACCTGCGACCATTGGTGGAAGGCTGTTCGGATTGAGCGTCCAACGCTCAACTACTATTCTGAACTTTAGAGGTTGTCAGGCAGGAAGCCACACAGAAGAAAGGCGAGGAGATTTGAACTTGGTGAGTCATGTCAACTTGAAACTAAGACATTTCTTCCTTGACCAGGGTGTTATGTGCATCCAACTAACAAAGTTGAGATAAGGGGGAAAATAACTGAGGAAAAGAACTTGCAAACAAAGAGATCATAAAAAAACAATTATTGAGTTAAATCTGACATAATTGAATAATGTTGACTGTTGGTCTGAAAGAAGTTGACTTAATGATGTTGACTTAATGTCTAAATGATGTTGACTTATGGTCTGAATGATGTTGACTTATGGTCTGAATGATGTTGACTTATGGTCTGAATGATGTTGACTTATGGTCTGAAAGGCGTTGACTTATGGTCTGAAAGGCGTTGACTTATGGTCTGAAAGGCGTTGACTTATGGTCTGAAAGGCGTTGACTTATGGTCTGAATGATGTTGACTTATGGTCTGAATGATGTTGACTTATGGTCTGAATGATGTTGACTTATGGTCTGAATGATGTTGACTTATGGTCTGAATGATGTTGACTTATGGTCTGAATGATGTTGACTTACTGATGTTGACTTATGGTCTGAATGATGTTGACTTACTGATGTTGACTTATTGTCTGAATGATGTTGACTTATGGACTAAATGACATACCTGGCATCATAAGCTTGAGTAGAGTTTTCAATAACCTCTCCTATTTCTCGTCGCAATCGAGTCAATTCAGCCTCAAGTTTACGATTAATTTGGTCAAATCTCGATCTTTCCACTCGTAAACTCTCAATCTCCTCCCTCAAGTCTTTATTATCAGTCAGTAGATTATTGAACTTTTTCAAACCCTGCAAATAGAGAAGTGTACAATATCCATGTGTATTCCCAAACAAATGTAGATTATCCATGTGTATTCAAAGAAATGAATTCTCAAACTCAAAGCATTCGGGACTTCTTTGACGACTACGACTGAGCAAAATGAATTTCTTTGCAGGAAGTAAAACAAAGCCTGATGGAGCCGTCTGAAGCGTTTTTTTTTTCAATTTTTTTTTTTATACTTTTGGAGTTTTTTCATGTTTATCATTGGGTCCATTTTATGTACAGGTAAGATAAATGACTACCTGTTTTATATTTCATTTAAATATAGCCCTTAACGATACTTTTTTCAACCCCAAAAATACCCTGTGATGAAAAACATCAAAATTAATAAATTTTAAGAAAAGAAAAATTAGAAAACAATTTTTTAATTGTTACTATTCCTACCTGATCCAGTCTATTTTCCAAGGTGCTGATATTTTTCTGTGTCTGAACGGTATGAGTTGTGCTCATGTGAACTCCTCCCATTTTCTTGTGTTGTTGTTTGATCTTTTTCTCCCAGTCTTTAATTTGTACATCTAAATCAGCACAAGCTCTCTTTTCCTCTTGGATCTCATTGTCTTTCTCATCTTATAACATTTTAAATATAAAATGACATTAAAATAAATTTTGAAGTGTTAAATTTTAGTTCTTGTACAGAAGACAAAAGACAAACAAATACATATAAGTGGCATGAACTGCCAAATATGGATAACAATCTGTTGAAACATAATTTGCTAACTGTTCAGCATTTTTATCAAAAAGCACAAATAACTTTTTGTTGACATCCTAGAAGTTTTATGAGCAACAAAACACTGAAATGTCCTTATACATGTTGGAATTTTGTCCATTATTAGGATTATCTTGGGATCATAGCTTAATATCAAAGGTTAATAGCTTTGCCAATATTTTTTTACATTTCAACAAAAATCATTTATTTTTTAAGGTACCACCATCCCTCAGCTCCTCTTGACAATCAGAATTTATGAAAAAAGTCAAAATGTTGGCAGCTAATTTGACTGCCTTTTTTCAGTAAATACAAAAAACAGGATAAACACTTTTAAATCTGTCTCCTTAAAATGAGTTCTTAGTTAACCGAAATCATAGCACATGTAGGTAAGTTAATCATTAAACTCTTTGTACTTTACATCCTGTGGGCTGGAAGATTGTGGCTTTGCTTTAGTCATGTTTTCTGACCTAGCAAGGAGGAACATTAAGTATGCCAAATACATTAACCTTCCTGATGTTATAGGGTCTGTGGAGCATAATGTCCAAATTAATATGGGGTGGGTTGGTGAGGGTCTTAGTGTAAATTGTGACGTTTATTAATCAATTGTATTTTCCATACCTTTCACTTCGGATAACCCACTCAGAACTTCAACATGATCATCATCCTGAACTTGATTGGTTCGGCTTTCAGCCAATCGGAGCTCTTTTAACAGTTCACGTTTCTCATTTTCAAGCTGCTGCATTTCTGTCCTTAGAAATGAATAAATTAGAGCAATTAAAAATATGCATGATTTCAGTGGGATTGAGAGAATAGTACCAATACCATGGCAACAAAATGAAAACAAGAGTCCCCAGAAGATGGCATATTCCCCCCGACCCTCCAATTTAGAAATAGTGGCTTCTACATTTTTATATGAAGGAAAAGCAATCCTATTTGTTTTTGCCATAATAACAAAAAAATTTCAAGTTTCAATGTGATATAAGAATTTTTAAAGTGGCATGAGCTGCCAAAATTCACACATTATTCATAATTTTTGATTGTCACGACAGTAAGAGGCTTTGAAGGCCATCAAAAAACTAAATGATTGGCATTGGAATGAGGAAAATCTATACAGTATATGGCCTATACGAATAGTGTTCGAAAAGTAAACAAAATTTAAATAACCGGCACGACCATTCATTCATTCTAAGCCAGTTAAGCAATACTTTATCGTACATTTTCGAGACTTGATGCACTAAAAAGCTTCTGAATTATATGTCTTGAAAAAATAATTTCAACATTCTGTTTTAACGTTTTAAAATATCAACATTTTGGCAGTTCATGCCACTTTAAGCTATTGAGTGGACATCAAATTCATACATTGATAATAAGGTAAATTGGCTGTGGCACCTGGAGTAAAATTTGCAAAATCCAAAAAAGAAATCTCATTCGTTCTTTCCATGAACTTAACAAGTTTCAAAGTGATGCGACAAAGCGTTCAAGTTATGGAGCGGACACTAAATTCATAGATTGAATTGGCTGTAGCTCCCCGCGTAAATATTGCAGAATAATTAAAAGCAATCCCATCCATCTTTTTATGAGCTCAGCACACTATTCAAGTTTCAAGGGGATAAAAGTGTGCTCCAGTTGTTGAGCAGACAACACATTATACACTGGGAACAAGGTAAATTTGCTGTAGCAACCAGCGTAACGTTCACAGAATCATAAAAAGCAGTCACATCAGACCCTTTCATCAGTGCTACACGCTATATCAAGTTTGAAAGTGATATGACAAAGTGTTATCAAGTTATTGAGCGGACAACACATTATACATTGGGAACAAGGTAAATTGGCTGTAGAAACCGTAAAAAAATTTGCAGAATGCTGAAAAGCAATCGCATCCGTTCTCAAATTATGGAGCCGACAGACAAATGGTTGGAGGCTACATAATGTATCTGAATTCATTCCGGGGGATAAAAATAAATAAAGTATCCTAGTATCATGTACTTTAATTTCTAATTTAGTTCAGAAGTTATATTCTTTACCAGTGTGTTTTGAAGCAGTGTCGTCAGCTACAAACCAGATGTATAGAATTGAATTAGCAGTCAGGAAATGTCTCATGATGCAATATCCTCTTCAATGTCATTCAATTAGAGACTATTAATAGAAGCTAAGATAAGTTTTAACTAAAATCAAGAACTATAGGTTATGCGAACTTATGTATTAAAAACCTAAACTTACTTTTGCTTGCGAATAATGTTTTGTGATTCCTCACAATATGATGATCTGTCACCTTCCATGAGTCGATATTGTCGTTGAAGTTTGGCCAACTCAGCATCAGCCAATCCCTCCATATCCCCATCGCTGACATCAGAGCGAGCACCGGCAGATCTTGGGCGAGGCATTATTACTCTTTTGTGGGGAGAAGGGTTTGAAGGTTTATTAGACTTGAATCGACCTGGTAGTAGAATCTAGTTCAAACAAAAATAAAGGTACAAGGCAAATGAAAGGATGTCAGTAATAACCCAGTAATTAATATCAGAAATCTATGAATGGGGAAGTGTGAAAAGTCCCTTTACACCATATTCAGGGCGTTGACGCCTTTTGACCCAGAGGTCACCATAACCAGCACCCTCTATCGGTTAGTCAGAAACCGTGGTTTTTCTTCTCTTTCTCGTATGAACTATTATGGGATGCATAAGAAAAAAGATAGCGAACGTTTTAGATGTGACAACAGTACTTGATGGAGCAAACGTTCAAGTTTCCATGTAGCTGAAAATGAGACAAGGAGACTTGTTGGGAATGATTTAGATTTCGCAGTCGACTGCTCGGTAAAGCTCTTATAAGAACCAATGCATTCTCCGAACTGCGGTTACTGGGATAGCCGATGATTTGATAGTCCAGTAAATGGAGAGTGAATTTATTTTCTGATTTGAAATTGCACAACTGTTAGCAATTTGAGAATCTACCGCGCATAAACATCACATAATGTAGTATAAGCAAGCTGAAGGCATCAGTGTCCTGAATATGGGATAATGTGACCTTTCACACTTCCCCGTTCATAGACTTCTGCTAATAGTATTAACATATAGGCCTATGTGTTGGGAATAGACCCATTAACCAATTTATTTGAATTTCTTATCAAAACTATACTCCCATTCTATAAATATTAAAAAAAGACAAAAAACATTAATTAAATGGAACAAGATTGATTGACAGTTTGCACAAATCAATATCAAATTCAAAACAACAAATTTGGGTGCGAATATAGAATACGTCCGTCACCTGGAACTTACAGTAAAACACATAGTTTCCTTTCAAATATTCTGTGCAATACCTTAAGGAACTCCCTAATCGGAAAATCCGTCTTTACTTGCAAAAAATTCGCCTACATTTACTAAATTCGCCGATTTCACTCTACACACAGGCAATTCCAAACACTCGTCTCGCCATCTTTGCTTCGTTTAATGTATGAGACAGGACAATGTACGAGCTTGCCTAAATACGAGTCTCTCCGCCAGTGTTCAACTTCAACGTACGTATTCTATACCCTGTCCTTTTTAATTTCTTCGTTATTAAAAATTCATTTAAAAAAAGAAAAAGAAAAAGAAAAACTTAGGGGGTTCTAGGGGGGCTTGCCCCCCTGGCTATCATAAAATATTTACGATCACCGACCATTTCTTATTGACAGAAGAAGTTTTCAAAGTGACGGACGTATTCTATATCCTGTCCCAAATTTGACAAAACTAAACAAGAAAAATAATCATAATAAGATAAAATAAACGTACACTGTAATAACAAAAATATAAACATTATTTAATTAGCTCAAATATCTACTAGTCACGATAATTGTAGGTATGTTGCTTGTTCTAAAACGTAAAAGTAGGTTTCTAATTAAATATGTTTCACTGTTTGTTGTTGTTGAAATAAAACCTCTTCTCTTTTACCTTAGGCTGATCACTCAACTTCACACGTAAACACGGGTGAATTTTGTCCTCAAGTTACTTTAAAAACACTTAACTTTATGCTAACCTTAAGTAAATAATTAATTCACCAACCTGCAATTAGCTTGCTTCTTTTTCTTTCTGCACGGAAAGCACCTTGCGGTCTTATTTAGTTTACCTGGTGATGTTGCGATGGTTGTTAGGGACAACAAAGCTGTTCTGTGAGGGGAAGTAACTCTGTTTGTCGCTATAGAGTAGTAACCGAGCTAGCCGCACACATGTGTCTCATCCTGTTTTGCTTACTTTGCCGGTCAGGAAGATAACCGAGTATGCTGCATATAACAACGTGCACATACTTCTACATTTGATGGCCATATCGTTTAAAATTTCTATTATAAACATGTGTTTTATTAGCCGCACCCACGTGGACCTCTTTCCTGTGTTACTTACTTGCTGGTCAGTGTTTTATCTACCATAAGACAACTTTTCTTTGGTAAAACCGGCAATAGGCCTTTTAGCCATAAGTAATAGCCTACACTGAATTGTACCATTATATTTCATTTTCAAAGCAGAGTCAATAAACATGCCCGGGACTAAGTAGACAGTTTCTTGCAAGCTAAAAAATATTGCGTTATTTAGTTTGCGCGAGTAAGAGTGAAAGAGAAATACACTGTTGATAACAATAGTCAATAAAATGACTAACGACATTTACAAATTTTTAAACTAGAAAAATATTGATTGATTGGTTTATGTTTTGCGTCGGTGCTCTCAAGATTACATATATGACGCCTTTGTCAGGTTTATTAAGGGAGGAAACCCGGCTCTGTCCGGAAGAAATCCCAGATCTTTGGAGAATAGGCTACCTGCAACTTTTACACACATAATTATAAGGCAACCTAGTAAAAACCATAGGCTATTTAGAAACTTTTCAATTTTATTCGTTCCGAGTGGGATTTGATTGATTGATGTGTTGCGCCCCACTAAAGGTTATAATTCCACTTACCGGTATAGGCCTATAGCAGCGTTGCCGGGTTTTCTTAAGGGGAGGAAACCAGGCTCTTTGACCGGAGGGAACCCCCGACCTTCAGAGAGTCTCTGGCAGCTTTTCCACAAACGGCGATATTGTGAAAAATCCATTAAAAATTTTTTATTTGGTCTGAGTGGGATTTGTACTTATTAATAATTATATGAACGGTCAATAATTGGCGATCTCATGTTGAGGATATCTCTTGATACCAACATAATATAAAATTTGAAATCTTTGTGAATTAAAAATTTTAATAATATTAATTAACGAAAAGCTGATCGATTATTCTTTGGAAGGGACATATATAAGGCTTGCACAAATTATAGCATTTTAACATATTTTTTTTTAAATATTTCCTCTTCACGGATGATAAACATTTACATATATCGTTTCAAAAGCAGTTCCATACTGATGGAAAACTTCTGGGAAAAACACAAATAAAAAAATATGGGAACTCTCATATATGCCTAGAGCTGCGATTGTATGTTCATTCTTGCCCCGGGGACATAACCTATAGGCCTGCATGTATTCTGTGTGGAATGTTATTATAACTGATTGATGGGCAATAGTAATACATTGGTTTTGGGACGAATAGAATGCGTTTTGACTCCAGAAACAGGGCATTTTGACTTCAAGTAGAGGACACTCTGATATCAGTTAAGGGAGTTTCGAGATGTGGGGCGTTTTAACCGTTTCTCTGTAGGCTACTGGTATATCATTATATAGGACCTACTCTTTCTGGCAACATGCTTTTCTCCGTTATTAAATAATTTCTGACATTCATTGATCGTCGACCAATATGCAAACATAAATAAAGAGATACCTGTAGGCATATAATATTATAATATTATTGAATTACGTTTGTAGGTGTGGTTATCTCCAGCATGCTTTGCACTAATGTTAAAAAATAGTTATCCAAAACGAATACTCACCCAATGAAATTCGTTTAGAGTGATTTCCCCTACCACCGCTCATTTGTGTTGTGGGTGAAAAACGGTGTCCAGTTGTCTTTCGTTTGCAATCATTACAATTTAACAGATCACGTTTTCGCTTAAATAATGTGATAATAACAAGAGCAGTGATGCTGGGAAAAGGGTTATTCTCTTCAGATGTTTAATGTCCTCGCAGTTCTTTAGAAAGTTGTAGTTGTCATTATGTCGTCTTCTAACACCACAAAGTCAAAAGGGTTAAGCGGTGTCGACCCTATCGAATTTCTCCTTGCCGGAGTTGCTGCCTGTGGGGCAGGATTTTTCTCAAATCCGTTAGAAGTTATAAAGACACGAATGCAACTTCAAGGAGAGCTGAAGGCTAGAGGACATTATGCTGTCCATTATCGAAATGTTTTCCATGCCTTTTACACAGTGGCTCACTCAGATGGACTTGTTGCCATTCAAAAGGGCCTCATACCAGCACTGTGGTACCAGTTTTTAATGAATGGGTTTAGACTGGGAACCTATCAGATTATCAATAACTTGGGATTAACAAAAGATTCCAATGGAGATTTAAGTTTTGCCAGAAGTTTGATAGCTGGAGCTGTGTCAGGGAGTGTTGGTGCATTTGTCGGGAGTCCCATATACATGGTAAAATCTTAATCCATTGATTCATTTCAGACTTCCCTGAGAAGAGAGTGAGCAATGCATTGATTCTTATGGTAAAATTATCAGTGTTGAACAACATAAAGGATATAACAGATCTGTAGTGTAGGTACTGATATTTGAATAACTGTAAGAAGATGACTAATCTGTAGTGTAGGTACTGATATTTGAACAACTGTAAGGAGATGACAGATCTGTAGTGTAGGCTGTAGCTACTGATATTTGAACAACTGTAAGGAGATAACTGATCTGTAGTGTACGTACTGATATTTGAACAACTGTAAGGAGATGACAGATCTGTAGTGTAGGTACTGATATTTGAACAACTGTAAGGATATAACTGACCTGTAGTGTACGTACTGATATTTGAACAACTGTAAGGAGATGACAGATCTGTAGTGTAGGTACTGATATTTGAACAACTGTAAGGAGATGACTGATCTGTAGTGTAGGTACTGATATTTGAACAACTGTAAGGAGATAACAGATCTGTAGTGTAGGTACTGATATTTAAACAACTGTAAGGAGATGACAGATCTGTAGTGTAGGTACTGATATTTGAACAACTGTAAGGATATAACTGACCTGTAGTGTACGTACTGATATTTGAACAACTGTAAGGAGATGACGGATCTGTAGTGTAGGTACTGATATTTGAACAACTGTAAGGAGATGACAGATCTGTAATGTAGGTACTGATATTTGAACAAGTGTAAGGAGATGACTGATCTGTAGTGTAGGTACTGATATTTGAACAACTGTAAGGAGATGACAGATCTGTAGTGTAGGTACTGATCATATTTGAACAACTGTAAAGAGATGACAGATCTGTAGTGTAGGTACTGATATTTGAACAACTGTAAGGAGATAACAGATCTGTAGTATAGGTACTGATATTTTAACACCTGTAAGGAGATAACTGATCGGTAGTGTAGGTACTGATATTTGAACAACTGTAAGGAGATAACGGATCTGTAGTGAAGGTACTGATATTTGAACAACTGTAAGGAGATAACAGATCTGTAGTATAGGTACTGATATTTGAACAACTGTAAGGAGATAACAGATCTGTAGTGTAGGTACTGATATTTGAACAACTGTAAGGAGATGACTGATCTGTAGTGTAGGTACTGATATTTGAACAACTGTAAGGAGATAACAGATCTGTAGTGTACTAGGTACTGATATTTGAACAACTGTATTAAGAGATAACAGATCTGTAGTGTAGGTACTGATATTTGAACAACTGTAAGGAGATAACAGATCTGTAGTGTAGGTACTGATATTTGAACAACTGTAAGGAGATAACAGATCTGTAGTGTAGTGTAGGTACTGATATTTGAGCAACTGTAAGGAGATGGCAGATCTGTAGTGTAGGTACTAATATTTGAACAACTGTAAGGAGATAACAGATCTGTAGTGTAGGTACTGATATTTGAACAACTGTAAGGATATAACTGATCTGTAGTGTAGGTACTGATATTTGAACAACTGTAAGGAGATGACAGATCTGTAGTGTAGGTACTGATATTTGAACAACTGTAAGGAGATGACAGATCTGTAGTGTAGGTACTGATATTTGAACAACTGTAAGGAGATAACAGATCTGTAGTGTAGGTACTGATATTTGAACAACTGTAAGGAGTTGACAGTTCTGTAGTGTAGGTACTGATATTTGAACAACTGTAAAGAGATGACAGATCTGTAGTGTAGGTACTGATATTTAAATAATCGTATCAATGACAGTTTTTATATTTCGTTGAAAAGATGAATGCGAAGTTTGTTTTGTTTCATATTTAGTTCTTAAAAACAAACATAAACCAGCTTTAAATCCCTGTTCATACATCCTTTAAAATGGAATAATGATTATATTGGACTATTATATATATTTATTATCATTAGAGAGATGACGAAACATAAAGACTGACCAATTGTACAGCTTGGTGTATTTAAGCTGAAGTTGGAATTAACAAGATTACTTCAAGATCATTTTCCTTGAAAAATGACACATTGCCTTAAAGTTGAAAACACATTTGTTTGACCAGACCTAGGGATCCGCCTTAATAACCATGACAACATGGTCACCATATGATTGACATATTGAGAATCTTAGTGGGGGAGGGGGGGGATCAATCAACTAAATAGTTGATGTTATCATTCATTAAATAAGTAAGTAAATAAGTTTTAATTTTGGCACAATAAATCTGTGTGCCAATATTAAAAGTATCATTTAGTTTATAAAAGGGCCTTCCAAAAAAATAATGCTTAATCCATAAATCTAAAAAATTTTAAAACATCCACAAAAAAAATAAAATGTTAAGTTATATTTGATGTATATGTTTTCTATAGATAAAGACTCATCTACAGTCCAGGTCAGTTGAGGAGATAGCCGTTGGTCATCAACATTCACATAGTGGTATGACCAAAGGTCTGTTACATATCCATTCCAAACATGGATTTTTAGGACTGTGGCGTGGAGTCAGTGCAGCTATCCCCAGGGTAATGGTGGGATCTGCATCACAACTCTCTACCTTCTCAAACTCCAAGGCTTATATAGAAAAATCACAGGTTAGTATACATATTTATGAACACTAAAACACACGGGCACATCGAAAATGTTCTTGTCTAAAATAACGTTTGAATCCCACTCAGTCCCAAAAAGTTGAAAAATCGAACGACCTATGTGGGATAGTTGCCAGTTACCAAGCTGTACTGTCTATTAATATCCATTTATTGAGTTGAAGAATGAGGACTTTAACATTATATTATCAACATACCGACATTGTGTTATGTTTGTGTTTCTGGTAACATATCCAGAGCTTATTAATCTCACCTTAACTACCTAACTAAAACGCATCTTGCAATTCTCATGTGTAGATATTTGAATGATCTATTTCATTTGTTTGGTCTATTGCAGATATTTTCCCCTGGTAGTTGGTTAAATGCCTTCAGTGCTGCTATGGTCAGTGGTGTTGTTGTAACAGCATGTATGACACCGTTTGATGTTGTCTCAACTCGAATGTACAACCAAGGAACAGATGCCAGGGGAAAAGGGCTTTATTACACCGGCTTACTTGATTGTTTTTCAAAGATTTTTCGCACAGAAGGGCTCTGGGGTTTTTACAAAGGCTGGGCTGCATCATTTTTCCGACTAGGACCTCATACTATACTCAGTCTAGTCTTTTGGAATGAAGGGAGACAACTCTATATGAAATTTCAATATTCTCATCCCTCCTCCTAGCAAAGGTTTTATATTAGAAAGGACTCACTTATCATTCACTAGCTGTTGTGAGCTAAATAAATATGTCGAGTTGAAAATGACTTTTACTGGTAATCAACAGTTTGAATAACTTTTCATGCACTTGGCATTATGGGGAGTATTTGTCGATCCCACTTGTGTTGAACTCTTGGGATGGAGCATTATGTTTAAATTACTGAAAAATAGGTCAGCTTAAACGGAAATCTTTTAATAAGACCACTGCCCCATTCGTTTGCAGAGAGTCATTGCACTAAAGATTATTTGACTTTTATATATGGTGGAGTTTCCAGATTAAGTAGAGTACCTGGTAACTCATACACTCATTGTGGCCATTCGAGCCATCTCAGGATTGAGGAATAAAAGCCCAGGTAACATTTCTGTCACCCCCCCCCCCCCCCCCCCACACACACACACACACACACGCACACATCCACAGGTATAGTTTCTCTTTCTCACTGTGTTATGGAAACTATTTCATGATAAGTTAAAACTGAATAACAATTATAGTCACCGGTAATGATAAGGATGAAATAAGATTTAAGGGTGCTGAAAACATGGCTAGTAAATCACCTGTTAAAAAATGGCATGTTACTTGAATTATCAAGCAAGTTTCTAAATGTTATGGCTGTCTTATTATATTAACTTTCTGTTTTATTCTAGCTTTGTGTGCAATTACACCTTAACATTTACATGTGTCTTTATTTTCACATAAATAATTCTTCAATCAATTGTGGAATGTTTGTTAGAGTGTGTAAATTACTTATTTTTCGTATAGTTTTGGATTGTTATTAAAACATTCCGTTCACATCAGAATCAAAAGTATCAAGTGAGATATTATTAATTCCTGTACACTACCTAAACCTACATTCTCAAGAGGGTTAGCAAAGCTAGTTTTTAATTTGCAATGCATGAGAAAAGTCAGATAATTCTAATTTTAGGGAAATTATCTGAAATTTTGTTGAAGTTTTTTACAAAATAAATATATTTTTTGCCTTTGCTGATATTTGCATTTGGGTTCAGTTTGTAAAGCTAGTAAGCTGTTGAATTCTGCAAAAATTGTGTAAATCATATAAGAATTCTATTACAATTGAAGTAGGAATTCACTCACAATTAATTAAATCAGTTCTCATTTCTCCCTTTTTGTTTGGGTAAATCTTTTGGATTTCTTTTATAAATTGGATCTATGCGTGTAATAGATATTTTTAAAAGAGATCTGTACCTACATGTACATGTGTAAGGGCAATAACTCAGTTCTACTTTTATTATTTAATACCTATTTTATCTATAATAATCAATACCAATGTATTAGTATTGAACATGCAGTATTGAAACGGCTTTTTGTTGTCAAATTTGGAAAGTTTGAAAAATATACTCCGATATGGTGAAGAATTAGTTATGTATAACAACTTCTTGCTTTATTGTAACCTAATAAGATTTGAAAAAAAAATATATTATTTGGAAATACTACCACACATGTGCAATAATTCAATTATGGTCTGAAACATGAGTCAACATATTGTCCAAAGTTATGCAGTCTAAGTCGTAAAGAAAAAAAGGAGTTAATGGCATGCAAATTTTCAATATTTGAACCAATTAAAGTGGCATGAGCTGCCAAAATGTTTCTGTTAAAACAGAATGTTGAAGTTCTTGGCTATTTTTCTGAAGACATACAATTCAGAAGCTTTTTAGTGCTACTAGTCTCGAGAATATACATTTAAGTAATGTTTTGAACTAACTTTACTTTAAAGTGGCATGAGCTGCCAAAATGTTGATATTTTGACGTTGAAACAGGATGTTGAAATTATCCACTATTATTTTTAAGACTTATAATTCAGAAGCTTTTTAGTGCTTCCAGTATTGTTTTGAACTAACTTTGGCTTAGAATGAATGAATGGTCGTCCCGGTTATTTAAATTTTGTTTACTTTTCGAACACTATTCCTGTTTGTATACATGTAGGCCACATAGTGTACGGATTTACCTCATTCCAACGTTATCATTTAGTTTTTCGATGACTTTCAACTGCTCTGACTATCAGAAGTTATGAAAAAAGTTTGTATTTTGACTGTTGATGTCACTTTTATGGCTGTGCTATCTCACATAACGTAAACCACTGACTAGCTTGGCGTAAATTAGTACAGAGTATAATCCTAAGAAATCCAGTTCACCCATGCTGTTCTGCCTTAATCCCCATAGTACCGTTGTTAGCTTTAATCACCCTGCCTGTGGGATGGTTACCAGTTACCAGCGGAACGTCGTGGGTTTCCTCCGGGCATAGAGCCCGGTTTCCTCTGGCAACACCTCCATATAAGTGAAATAATCTTGAGCGAGGCGGCGTAAAACACCAAACAATCAATCAATTAACCACCCTGCCTATGTTAATTTAACCTTTTCTTTCATGCCTACTGTCTCTATATACACTGTCATGTTCTTTGTATTCTCCACTTGGTTTGTATTGAACAATCGGAAATATTATTTATGAACACTAAAACTAACGGGCACAGGGAAAATCTTCTTGTCTAAAATAACCACGGTGACAAGTTTCTAATTGTGTTAAAAAGAGGTATATCATTTAGACCTTTATGCCCCATCCTAAATTGTTGTAATAAACTAAACCTATGATATTTCATTAGGATGACGACTGACAGGAGCTTGGCCTTAGTCAGTAGAATTTTCTGAAAAATTAAGTGAATATGTCTCAAATGTCTTCCTCACTCTACTACCATTCATATTCATTTTTTTATGATTTTCATTAAAAGATCTGAACAATTTGGTGATAGTTTTGGGTAGGGACTGTTTAGTGAACGGACCAACTTATTGAAAATAGAACCTCTTTGAATAAATATTCATGAGTATTATATATAAGAAGTGTGCATTTTTCATTTGTTTACTTTTTTATAATAATTAGTGTTTTCTAAGTAGGGGTTTCACTCGATTGGGTATGTGAAAGAGTTGCCAGGGGGTTTCCTCTCCGTCTAAAAACCTGTCAAGATTATTTTACTTACATGACGGCGTGACCATGGTTAGTGAGGGATCATGCCTATACCAATAACAGATTGACATTTTACGCCACATTCAAGACTGTTTCACTTATACGGTAGTATAGTAGGGGAGCAAACCGGACTCTTTGCCCGGAGGAAATCTCCGTGAGTACCGGACAACTCTTCCACATAAGAGAATCAAGTGAAAACCACCGCGACGCTTCAACGGAAGACCTTTGTCGGGTGGAGATACTATCACTTTGTCGACTGAGTCACCCCAGTAGTAATTGAATCCAAATGTTAAAGTTGTAGGTTTGCTGGCTTGACTCTATTTGGGAAACCATTCCACTCTCTGCTAATATGAATTTTGATTTAATTAAGATAATCTTGACAAGCAGGGAACTAAATTTACCGACACTAAACGTCTAAAATTGATTTAATGAAGACATTGTTTAGCAAGTATTCAATCTTGACAACAGGTACTGGTTTTGGCAATAGTTGACTCAGTCAAATTTGACAAACGACGAAAACGTAAGCCCCACTGTGTATATTAAGTCAATATAACCTATCAAATTGCCAAACGAGTACCTGTTACCAAGGCTTTACGCCCCACTCAAGATTCTTCCACTTATATGGCGAAGTTGTTATGTTTAGTGGAAGAAGACTCTGTTTGGAGAAAATCTCGGAATATCGGGGAGTACCTGGCAGCTCTTCCACATAAGGCCATTGAGTGAAAATGCGTCCAATCGAATGCTTGTGAGCGACTTTTGCTCTAAGTTTAAGTCGGTGTCACATCCCAAAATCCATGGTTGCAGGTTGTAGAGCCACTATATCCCCCAAAAGAACCCCACCTCGAAGCTTAAGTCGGCGTCACATCCCAAAAACCTGAATACTTGCAATCGATTTCTGAAATACCTAACATTTTCACTATATGTAATAGGTAGGTATATCAGTCTCTGTTTGATATATCAAGCTGTAATAAGTTCTCTAACCTACAAAGGAGGTCGAAGTCCTTATACATTTTGTTGGAATAAAAAGATTTTGTCAGATCGATGGCGCACGCACAGTGGCTGCCAACCTAGCTCATTGAGCAACGAGGTATTAGACGTTTTCCATAAACCTCCAGTGCGACTAATTAAGGTTGCACGACGAACGTTTTTTCTTGTCCAAGATATGTAGTGCCCCCCCCCCCCCCCTCACAGGTTGATCAATGAAGGGCCTTAACACCCGATTTCACAGGTTGATCAATGAAGTGCCTTAACACCCGATTTCCAGGAATATATACCGGAGAACAAATATCAAATAGCAGAGAATCTTAATTGCGACTCCTCTAACATCATGTCATCTTCGCAAGCCAAGTTAAAATCTGCATGTCCCCAAACACGGAATGGGGACATGTAGGTTTTATCTTGGCTAGAGAAGATGACATCATGTATGATATAACGGGAAAAACAGTCCCAAACACCAAGTAGGATATACTAGAATTCTCTACGTCTAAGAGCCACCAACCATTTACATAAGATGACATAAGACTTGGACATGAGGTGTGGCTCTACGACTAAGAGCCACCAACCATTTACATAAGATGACATAAGACTTGGACATGAGGTGTGGCTCTACGACTAAGAGCCACCAACCATTTACATAAGATGACATAAGACTTGGACATGAGGTGTGACACAGCATTTCAATACCCCAGGTAATTCGGTTAAAGACCATTTCGAAATCATGCCCATTTAAAAAATTCCCTCTCCTCAGTTCCGCTGCAGATACCAAACCGTAACGTTTGAAAAGGGAAAGGTTTTGGACTCGTACGTGGTAAAACCGTTGTAAAACAGCGATCTAGATAAGGAAACGTCTTTGCACCTGTAAAGGCTTAGGTTAACCAAAAAAATGTTTGTATGTTTTACTGAACGCTGGGGTTTGAGTTTTAGATCAGTTTTATGTATATTTCTGTTATGCACAACGCCAGTGGACTTTTTGTTGGAAACAACCGAAGTTACCATTGAACCAATCGTGCCCACATGCTTATCTCTCTTCGCTTCAGAACTAAGTCTCGCATGCGAAGATTAACTGCTTGGATGCTTGGGTGCATCACATAGCTCTGGGCAAAGAGTTGTCTCCCCTCTTCATCAATCAATCTCTTTACCTGCCATTAAAAATGATGACGGAATGGAGCATTTAGCAACTGTGTATTGAGCGTCATATAGGCTGTAGCTTTTGGGACCGGTCAAATATATGGATTTTTCCTTCCCAGACTACACTTCGAGTTACCGGTAAACAACTGTTGGAGGACACAAGTTCCGACTTTCATAACAGCCTATCAATATGGGTGCAGGAACGTAATTAAATACACTCGATGTCCGTCTTCCTTAAAAGCAAATGAATGTTAAATATATCAATATTCAATATGGTATCACCTAACTCTTAATTACCAAGCCATTAGCAACGTGAAGGGGATGTTTTCTTCGCCAAAAGACCCCGTCCGCGTGATTGAACCACTGTTATAGGGAGAATAGTGTCAAGGACGTTGGTTTGTGTAAGCGGAAAACACAATTCATTACAAACTTTATAAATATATAATCCGTCACCTAAATTTTAAATTCGGACACTCTGCTACTTCTTTGTAAAGCTTTCAGAAGATCCGTAGTGGAGATTGGATGGGTTTGCAAATCAAAATAATCAAATCAAAGTGTTCAATTGACCGTCACCGTTAATATCGTTACAACCGATAGGTACCACCAAATTTACCGTCATCGTTAATACCGTCACAACCGATAGGTACCACCAAATTTACCGTCATCGTTAATATCGTTACAACCGACAGGTACCACCAAATTGACCGTCATCGTTAATACCGTCACAACCGATAGGTACCACCAAATTTACCGTCATCGTTAATATCGTTACAACCGACAGGTACCATCACATTGACCGCCATCGTTAATACCGTAACAACCGATAGTTACCACCAAATTGACCGTCATCGTTAATACCGTGACAACCGATAGGTACCACCAAATTGACCGTCATCGTTAATACCGTTAATTACAACCGATAGTTACCACCAAATTGACCGTCATCATTAATACCGTGACAACCGATAGGTACCACCAAATTGACCGTCATCGTTAATACCGTTACAGCCGACAGGTACCACCAAATTGACCGTCATCGTTAATACCGTTACAGCCGACAGGTACCACCAAATTGACCGTCATCGTTAATACCGTTAATTACAACCGATGAGTAGGGGAGGCTGGGGCACGTACAACCTTTGTCGATGTCCGGCTGTTGCGTGAATATTTCGCGCGCTCTTCAACTTTTCACGGGATCGTTCTTCAGTATAAATGGTGGATCTGTAGTTATAACGAATTATTAATCCGTAATTTCGGATTGGCTATTTCGTTATTACTGATTAAAGGCATTTATTCGTTATTACGGATTAAGCACACAGATTTTTTATGGTGGTTTCCTCTCCGACTTAACCTGGCAACGCCGCCATATAAGTGAAATAATCTTGAGTGCGGCGTAAAACATCAATCAACCAACCAGCCTACCTCCGTCAGACATAAGTATACAGCTCTTTCATTCGGATACCAAAAACCACGAAAATTTTCTCTGATTATCAGGAATTTATTTTAGTAAACTATTTGAAACCAGCATCTTCAATGTACTTTGGACTCCCCGGGAGGTTCGAATACTTGCTTACGAATGTGCTAAGAGTTTTTACTTACAAATTCCTGTTGTAGGTCAATTTTCTTGGTTTGTTGTACTGCTTACAATCATTCGTTTTAGCCGAAGTTTATTCGTTCAGTTTTGTTGTTGATCAAATAAACACTTTAATTGAACTTTTGATTTATTTTGAGTTGCTGGTCGAAGCTACCCCATGGGAGGTTGAACTTGCCCTTAGCGTGGCAAGTTATGATTTTGTTTTCTTAAAAGTGCATATTTAAGTAATAGCCTGAATGGATATCAAAAGAAAGGTCATTTTGTTGCCTTTCACAAGAATTAGTTGCCTTTTAAAAAGCTTGAAAAGGCCGAACTAGCCCCTCCCCTACCACCAAATTGGCCGCCATCGCTAATACCGTTAATTACAAACGACAGGTACCACCAAATTGAAAAATAAAATTGGAGCACAACAGACCAAACTTTTCAATAGTACTGATCTGTACCGTGGCAAATTAACATTTATATTAGCGTTACACAAGTGAGGTTCACAAAGGTCACTTCTCCCCTGAGGCACGTGTGTGGAAAATGACCTGTCACAAAAATTGTCGCACGAAATAGATTTATTGAGAAGATTATTTTGAATCAATTTTTAAGAACGGTTGATGTAAAGGAGAGATCGATGCGAAATTTATTGTCTGTTCAATAAATATCGATCTTCTGATTGACTAAGAGACGAAAGGTGATTAACTTCGATCCGAAAACATTCGATACCAGCGGTAATTCACTATCTAATTGGGATCATATCCAATATCTTTCCGGCACTGAATTGTATTGTCGATTCAGATTGTATTGAAGATGAGCGCATAACGATTTTTAACTTAATGGACATTTTCACATCGCATCTTAAATCAGACGTTTGCGTCCAAGAAACGACAGTATCATTAGGATAGAATTATAAAACTTCAGACACTTATGCTTAGTTATACAACACTAGATGTTCATAAATACAATACCAGACTTAGGTTATTATATGATTGTGTAAGCAATGAAGAATTTACCATTTAAATCTTTTTTAGTTTCATTGTCATCAATACATTTTACGTTTAATTGTAGTTAATTATTTTTTTTAATGCTCTTTCAGGTAAAGAATGTGGCTTTATAATTTAGATCTTTTTGTCTGGACACTGATCTTCCGTGGGTATTTGTGAACTGTTTTCATAGCCACACGACATATTATCTTAAAGTGGCATGAGCTGCCAAAATGTTTATATTTTAACGTTAAAACAGAATGTTGGAATTATTGGCTATTTTTCTCAAGACGTATAATTCAGAAGCTTTTTGGTGCTTCTAGTCTCGAAAATGTACGATAAAGTAATGTTTTGAACTAACTTTGGCTTAAAATGAATGAATGGTCGTCCCAGTTATTTAAATTTTGTTTACTTTTCGAACACGTTTTCGGTTCGTATAGGCCACATACTGTATGGATTTTTCTCATTCTAACTCCAATCATTTAGTTTTTCGATGGCCTTCAAAGCCTCTTACTGTCGTGACGATCAGAAATTATGACAAAAGGTTACATGGTACCTGATGCATCCTGAAATAATAGTTTGTGAAGTTTTTGTCATCTAGAAAAAACAACAATCATTAGTTACTTAATCGTTGGCACCCTGATGTGGGCACGCATTTCGGCAGAAGGGTCGGGAATCGTTGGCACCTGATGTGGGCATGCGCATTTCGGCAGAAGGGTCGGGAATCGTTGGCACCTGATGTGGGCATGCGCATTTCGGCAGAAGGTTCGGGAATCGTTGGCACCTGATGTGGGCATGCGCATTTCGGCAGAAGGTTCGGGGAATCGTTGGCACCTGAGGTGGGCATGCGCATTTCGGCAGAAGGGTCGGGGAATCGTTGGCACCTGAGGTGGGCATGCGCATGTCGGCAGAAGGGTCGGGAATCGTTGGCACCTGATGTGGGCATGCGCATGTCGGCAGAAGGGTTGGGAATCATTGGCACCTGAGGTGGGCATGCACATTTCGGCAGAAGGGTCGGGGAATCGTTGGCACCTGATGTGGGCATGCGCATGTCGGCAGAAGGGTTGGGAATCATTGGCACCTGAGGTGGGCATGCACATTTCGGCAGAAGGGTCGGGGAATCGTTGGCACCTGACGTGGGCATGCGCATTTCGGCAGAAGGGTCGGGAATCGTTGGCACCTGATGTGGGCATGCGCATTTCCGCAGAAGGTTCGGGGAATCGTTGGCACCTGATGTGGGCATGCGCATTTCCGCAGAAGGGTCGGGAATCGTTGGCACCTGATGTGGGCATGCGCATTTCGGCAGAAGGGTCGGGGAATCGTTGGCACCTGATGTGGGCATGCGCATTTCGGCAGAAGGTTCGGGAATCGTTGGCACCTGATGTGGGCATGCACATTTCGGCAGAAGGGTCGGGAATCGTTGGCACCTGAGGTGGGCATGCGCATTTCGGCAGAAGGGTTGGGAATCATTGGCACCGGAGGTGGGCATGCACATTTCGGCAGAAGGGTCGGGAATCGTTGGCACCTGAGGTGGGCATGCGCATTTCGACAGAAGGTTCGGGGAATCGTTGGCACCTGATGTGGGCATGCGCATTTCGGCAGAAGGGTTGGGAATCATTGGCACCTGAGGTGGGCATGCGCATTTCGGCAGAAGGGTCGGGAATCGTTGGCACCTGATGTGGGCATGCGCATTTCCGCAGAAGGGTCGGGAATCGTTGGCACCTGATGTGGGCATGCGCATTTCGGCAGAAGGGTCGGGGAATCGTTGGCACCTGATGTGGGCATGCGCATTTCCGCAGAAGGGTCGGGAATCGTTGGCACCTGATGAATCCCTGTTACCCGAGTTGAGGTAATGTTTAAGTCCTCGGCGTTGCTTTTTGATTTAGCTATTTCTGATCGTTACGTTATCATAATTCCATCTCGAAAGCGAAATCGGAGCGGAACAATATATCCTGTCTGTTTGTCACGCTGTGTGGTGTACGGGATTCTTGCAGCTTCTTGGTTGGAATTTTATGACAGTATAAGTAAAATTTGCCTCCCCATTAGTCCTAGTCCCAATCCCAGCTTCCGACTCCAAAATAACTATTTTTTATACTAATGGCCGTATTTTGCATTAAACCATATGCGTGGAATGGAGGTCACGTGGTATTTGATTTGCATCGAATGCCGCCATTACTAGGAGGTGGTGCAATTACTATACAGATCTGTTATTCTCCGCGCTTCAACTATCAATGGTGGCACATTTTACAAAGTCATATCCAAACCAGCCAATGAGACGTGTCAATTCCACGCATAGTTCATTGATATTTTGAAAATACGGCGGTCAGTATAAAAGATGGTCATTTTGGAGTGGGAAGCCCGGAGTACAGTAGCCCTTGAATTAGGGGCACCGAGATCCTCGCCGCCTCGTGATTGGCGTCCTGTCATGTATTTTAGAATTTAGACACAACCAAAGCATTTCCATTTTTAACTTCTGCTGCAATAAAGACATTTTTGTCAACAGCATAGGAGGACATAATGAGGAAGTCGAAGAGTCGCCATAGAAGGATGTATGTAGTTTTGTGTTCAGAATTATGGAGCCTTGTAACCTTTGAATGCCCCTGAAACGCGTCTTTAACACATCTGGTCGTACCTTGATCTGACTTGATAACATTGTTTGTTAAATATCTTCGCCGCCAGAGCCCCAGAAATTTGAAGATGTTTAACCAACACAAAAGTTTTCCTTGAGGTATCATGGCGAGCAGAAAGTATAGTGAACAATTTCCTTTTCTACTTGTGTGTGAAAGTCAACATTCTGATTGCCGTGCCGAGGGCAGGGCTTGAAGTTTATCAAAAAACTAAATAATTACTCTCGGAATAAGGAAACGCCATAAACTGTACGAACGAAAATAGTGTTCCTAGATTTATGTTCTGGTATTTTATAGCCTCAGACAAGCGGTTTTTCGATGCTGGATTAAAAAAAAAAACTGGCACAATTCTGAGTGGTGTTTTCGCTCGATCTTCCTATGTGGAGGAGTTACTAGGTAGTCGCAAAGAGTCCCCCCCCCCCCCCCATCCTCGGAAGCCCAGGGTTAAATTCTAAACAAGCTCACCTTTTACCCGTGGGCCAAATGCGATACAAAGTCTCGTTTTCAGGGAACGCCCATTTACTTTCGGACCAATCAAGAATACTCTTATAAACGTTGGCAAAAAAAAACGAAAAGTCGTCCATCTTTATTTTGAACACTGCCAGATGGTTACATAACGCGGATTCTGATTGGCGATTGTAACCAATCAAAGTCTATGTGCATATAAAATTAGAAACGACGGATTTGCTTCTACTTGCCGGTTAGTAGCTGTTCGCCGACGTTTTCAGGTGCATATTGTTTGCATAAAAATGCGGATTAATGGCTTTATCAAAGAGACCAATTAAGTTATTTTGGAAGTTTGTTCCATCTTGACATTTTTTATTAATAATCAAAATATAGTAAATGTAGACTGAAGTCAAAATTTTACGAGTATTATATTTGTCTACTTTTATTTTCTTTGTTAAACTGTTACTAGAGTATTTAGTTATGTAGCTGATAACCATTTGAACAAAATTTACTGTTTATTATTTGTGCCAAATATTATTGAGTTGCTATCTCTACATTTTCAAAGTTCCAACTTTTTTACTCACCCGTTTTATATGCCCGCTGCCTTTCTGTAACAATGAAAAGATAGATGTAGTTTTCCGATATTTAAAAGAAATTTAGACATATATATAGGCCCTACTCTGAGTTAGTATTCAAGTTATCACGCAGACAGGAACATTATAAACACATTACGATTACCATAAACATCATTTGATGTCAAAGTAGCTGTAATTTGGTGGAACTATAGAAATTTCAATAAGGAAATATTGCCCAAAGATATACAATAGATGGAGTTATGATTATACCGCGATTATCGACTGAAAAGGAGGTAGAGTGCAGCAGCTAATCAAAAAAAATCATTTGCGCTGTAAAACCCAACGCCAGTGTTTCTGGTATTGAATTCAGAAAACCCATCTTTGTTTTGTTCAACTAATTAGCTGTCTAAGTGTATATCAATTTGAGTTTTAAGTAAATGTTGTTGAGATCTGCATGTAAGTGGCAAAAAAATCCGATTCGTGCGCGCAGCCTCGAAAATCATAGATCTCCTAGCCTCAAAATCCTTAGAAAACGTATTGTAAGCAAGTGATGGTGCACGGCCAGCCACCTCTCTCTTCCGATGCCAGTGAGTTGTCATTCAAAATTTTTGCTTCAATTTACTATAACAAAAATTTAAAACCTATTTACTCTCTACCTAGCGACATTGTAAATAAAACTACCAGTTTAGATATCCGCATTGTAATTACGTTATTCGAAATAAAAATCTTTATAATTCTATAGTTATTTAACATTCTTTGTTTAATTTTGTTTACCATCTTTAAAGCACCTTTGTTCTACTTAGCGATAGAACAAGTTCCTTCGAACTTGATGCCCTTCAATTTTGTTCCAATATATACATATTGTGAATGAAAATAATAAAATAAAAAGTAATGTAATCCATGTTAATTGTATGCTAGTGTACGGATTTTGTTTTGTTTTCAAATATAGGAACGGTCTGACCAAATTGCCGAACAAGAATGTGTGTTCAGCAAAATTTAAACTTAAGTCTATCATTTTGTCACAAAGCCTTTCGACATGTGCTATAAGCTTGGCTATTTCCTTGTTAATCGGTTGACAGTACAAATGAACAGATGCATTTTTCCCGGTAAGCAGGTTAACTATTCTAGCCACTCAGCGCCATGTTTTTTCTCCAAATTTAACAATAGATATCCACATTAGTACAGATATACCTGCACACTTCAACATTCTCCATTTTTATCCTGTTTTGATAAAAACTGAGCAGTTCTCTGGCAGCCTGTCGAACCCAGATCGATAAAACTGATGGTAAGCCTTTATCATTTTGATTTCACCATCTGTGAATGGACACCTATATGAATGCTGATTGGTCTGTGTCACCAGAGAGCTTGTTTGGAGACGGGCTTTGATTGGCAGGAAGATTATTGATTTACATTCTCTCATTCATATAAAGCCCCTCTTCTCTGCCTTATTACCGCTATATTCATATTTCAGTATGTGATATTTCTTAGAGCTGTGGAAATGTTTATTTATAATATTTGTCCTCTATAAGGTGGAGCGAACGTAGTTTCACTATATGTTAGGCTGAATGACGTTGGCTTTATAGTGTTGAGCTGAATGACGTTGGCTTTATAGTGTTGAGCTCAATGACGTTGGCTTTATAGCGTTGAGCTGAATAACGTTGGCTTTATAGTGTTGAGCTGAATGACGTTGACAGTATAGTGTTGGGCCGAATGACGTTGGCTGTATAGTGTTGGGCGGAAGACGTTGACAGTATAGTGTAGGGCGGAAGCGTTGGCGGTATACTGGTCCTGACAGCGTAAAGCGTCCTACGACAAAGTGTTGTAATCTATCCCGTTTTGGGGGTATTATTCAACTAGATAAATACACAGTCAGAAGGAACTAGAAAATCATTATGACTTGAGAGATGTTGGGATGGAGCAAACCAACACGTCATGTGGACCTTTCTCATTTTTCCAAATATGTTATTTGCCTTGATGACAAATAACGTGGATACATGGCTACACGTTGGTCGTAAACAAAAAACGACTTTATTTGGTCACATGACCTCAGGTGTATGATTTTTATGAACTTTAAAGACCGATAAGATGACGTATCAGAGTAATGGGAGATTATCAGCCACGGAGTCACATCTGTTTGTAACTAAAGCTTCCTCTCACCGAGAAGTTGATGTCTTATCTGCCCTCAGTTCCAAGACGGATGTAGAAAGATGGAGCGCCGTTATTCCCGTGAAATATGGAGTCTGTCAAGACAATTCGGGAGTGGGCCACAGCAAATGGACACAGATGGGAAAACTGATAGGTGTATCGTTGATCCCAGTTGTTATTCTCGTCATTCAAAACATTATTTCACTTGTCAATATGACAATAAAGGTTAATGAAAATAATGTGATCAAATCAAACATTTTCTTCAGCATCGAAGCTGCAAATATCATTCATAGGCTTCAATTAGAGAGAGGTACTACGGCTTTGTATGTAGGATCTAACGGGGATCCAGGTGTTTACAAAAGTCTCTCCGAGAAATACGAAGACACGGACCAACAACTCGATTCATTAACTATGTGGCCAGAAATAACAACGGAACCGGATTTCTTCCAAACTCTCGATACCTTTCACGAACATTTTCGACTTTACCGATCCCAATTAAACCCGCTGAATACAACTGTGAGAGAAGTGATTACATTTTACACGGCTGATGTGAACGTGATTATAGGCTGGGTGGCTAAAAGTATACAATACTCCCGAGATAGTGACTTATGGCAAACTCTTGTCGCCTATCATATGTTGATACTGAGTAAAGAACAAGCGGGAATTGAAAGGGCTCTTGGCAGTACATTCTATGCTCAAGGTAAAATCAACAATTCATCCCTTTATCATTTGCTATGGTCTTTATTATTTTCTCTCTTTCTTTATTTCTACGAGTCCTCAAACTCTCGGGGAAACAGACTCTTCTGATTCCCTTCACCATCCATCATTAGAGACATTATGTTTGGTTCATGGCAACTGTAGGCATGTGTCACCTGGGATCTTGTGGTTATGGGAAGTGGGGTAGAGGTCTGCCTGCTGTCTACTCAAATGTTTCAATGGCATTTAGAAGTTGGAAGGTTACAATAAGGTGAAGAATTACTTATGGATAACAAATTCTTGGTTTATTGGGTGACGACGTTTCGATGTAGTTCTTACATCGTTATCAAAGTCAAAGACATTGACTTTGATAACGATGTAAGAACTACATGGAAACGTCGTCAGTCGTCACCCAATACACCAAGAAGTTGTTATCCATAAGTAATTCTTCACCTTACTGCTGTCTACTGCCTGTGTAGAACTGTTTTGTCACCTAACCCTGGCTTTAAGTGTAACATGATAATTCTGCTGTGTTGCATTGACATGTCATCCCTAGAGCTAGCATTAATCTTACCTCAAACCTAAAGTATCAAATGGAATCTACGTTCTATCTGCACTTCCATGTAACCTACGTCATTTCCCACTTCATCTATGCTAATGTTACGGACGATAATAGTCGTTCAAACGTTATTCACATGAGACGGTCATCAGGTTCCCTTCTCGTGTTTAACTTGTTGGGCTGTCAAATTATTCACAGAAAGCAAAATCTAGCCTTTTATTGCATAAAACCAACTATTCACCCATCCAAATTACAAATTTTTTTGTCAATACGTTAGTATGAACCCAATACACACACCTGATGGCGGACTGTTAACAACTGCCAAAAGTCGCACACTTTTTATACATTACGGTTGTTAAGACATAAGCAGTGTTTGAAGTGTATCGAAAAACTAAATGATTGACGTTAAAAAACTAAATGATTGACTTTAAAAAACTAAATGATTGAAGTTAAAATGTAAAATATTGGCAGAGCCTTTGGTATGTGCCAACCGAAATACTGTAGAAAGAGTAAAAAAAAATTAATGAACGTACAGTCGTTTGAGAACTACTACTAAGTCAGTTTTAAACTTAACTTTAACGTACATGTGCCGGTAATTTATCGAGAATAGTTCTCCTTTAAAAAACTGAATCACCCTTTGGTGTACCTTCATTGAATTTTCCCTTTATGGAAATTTACATGGCGTTGATTCCTTAAAGTGGCATGAGCTGCCAAAATTCACACTTTGTTCATAATTTCTGATCGTCACGACAGTAAGAGGCTTTGAAGGCCATCTAAAAACTAAATGATTGGCGTTGGAATGAGGAAAATCTATACAGTATGTGGCCTGCACGAACCGAAAAAATGTTCGAAAAGTAAACAAAATTTAAATAACCGGGACGACCATTCATTCATTCTACGCCAAAGTTAGTTAAAAACAATACTTTATCGTATATTTTCGAGACTAGAAGCACCAAAAAGCTTCTGAATTATACGTCTTGAGAAAAATAACCAATAATTTCAACATTCTGTTTTAATGTCAAAATATCAACATTTTGGCAGCTCATGCCACTTTAACGATATACAAATAGAATACATGTCATATGGTTATTATCATTATTAATCATTGAAAATTGCACGATTCTCTTCACTAAGTAAACCCACAATTTTCCACAAGTTTTCAAATATTTTGCGACAATCGGTTTTGGCGATGTTTACATTTACATCACTTCTCCACCCAGTGTTCGGTTTCCATGTAAATGTGTTTTTCTCTAAACGTAAGGTATCCCACATACTGCCACATAATACACATCTAACTTTCTAGTTGATTTGACGCTACAATTATATATGTTTAAATGAATCTGTATTCTCGAGAATTTCTGACACCTTGGGGTTTTGGGGAAAACAACGAGACCATACCGTTGCAGTATCCTGTGATACATTATAACGTAGTGAATCAACCTGTAGGCTACATCTTTAACGCAACTCATTTATTAATGATTTTATCAGTTAATCCTTGAATCAAATCCTTGAATCCTTGAATCAAATACAGTATGTGGCCTGTACGTCATTGTGGTTGGGCTGTCTGGGATGAATCAATGGATCGATCAAATAGATCAATCAATTAGCCAGTCGATCATTGGTCAACCTTACAGTGAATCTACCAATCGGCCAATCGCAGTCAACTATTCCATCAGTCAATCAAACAATTACAGTCAATCAACCAATCAAACAATTAGCAACTCAGTGTAATAAAAATCAACTGCTTAACCAAGTGCGAATTAAATCAGGAAATTAAGCAACCAATCAGTCAACAGAAAACCGTAGAGTTAAATAAATGAAACAAACAAATCAGTGTGTCGTTTAGCCGACAATCATGACATGCTTTATCTAACCTATCAGATCTACAATGAAATGGACATCATGACATGCTTTATCTAACCTATCAGATCTACAATGAAATGGACATCATGACATGCTTTATCTAACCTATCAGATCTACAATGAAATGGACATCATGACATGCTTTATCTAACCTATCAGATCTACAATGAAATGGACATCATGACATGCTTTATCTAACCTATCAGATCTACAATGAAATGGACATCATGACATGCTTTATCTAACCTATCAGATCTACAATGAAATGGACATCATGACATGCTTTATCTAACCTATCAGATCTACAATGAAATGGACATCATGACATGCTTTATCTAACCTATCAGATCTACAATGAAATGGACATCATGACATGCGTTATCTAACCTATCAGATCTACAATGAAATGGACATCATGACATGATTTATCTAACCTATCAGATCTACAATGAAATGGACATCATGACATGCTTTATCTAACCTATCAGATCTACAGTGAAATGGACATCATGACATGCTTTATCTAATCTATCAGATCTACAATGAAATGGACATCATGACATGATTTATCTAACCTATCAGATCTACAGTGAAATGGACATCATGACATGCTTTATCTAACCTATCAGATCTACAGTGAAATGGACATCATGACATGCTTTATCTAACCTATCAGATCTACAGTGAAATGGACATCATGACATGCTTTATCTAACCTATCAGATCTACAGTGAAATGGACATCATGACATGCTTTATCTAACCTATCAGATCTACAGTGAAATGGCCATCATGACATGCTTTATCTAACCTATCAGATCTACAGTGAAATGGACATCATGACATGCTTTATCTAACCTATCAGATCTACAATGAAATGGACATCATGACATGCTTTATCTAATCTATCAGATCTACAGTGAAATGGACATCATGACATGCTTTATCTAACCTATCAGATCTACAGTGAAATGGACATCATGACATGCTTTATCTAACCTATCAGATCTACAGTGAAATGGACATCATGACATGCTTTATCTAACCTATCAGATCTACAATGAAATGGACATCATGACATGCTTTATCTAACCTATCAGATCTACAATGAAATGGACATCATGACATGCGTTATCTAACCTATCAGATCTACAATGAAATGGACATCATGACATGATTTATCTAACCTATCAGATCTACAATGAAATGGACATCATGACATGCTTTATCTAACC
Source organism: Lepidochitona cinerea (assembly GCA_963971465.1). Taxonomy (NCBI): domain Eukaryota; kingdom Metazoa; phylum Mollusca; class Polyplacophora; order Chitonida; family Tonicellidae; genus Lepidochitona; species Lepidochitona cinerea. The sequence continues at coordinate 2,560,763 of OZ020560.1, forward strand.
TATCAGATCTACAGTGAAATGGACATCATGACATGCTTTATCTAATCTATCAGATCTACAATGAAATGGACATCATGACATGATTTATCTAACCTATCAGATCTACAGTGAAATGGACATCATGACATGCTTTATCTAACCTATCAGATCTACAATGAAATGGACATCATGACATGCTTTATCTAATCTATCAGATCTACAGTGAAATGGACATCATGACATGCTTTATCTAATCTATCAGATCTACAGTGAAATGGACATCATGACATGCTTTATCTAACCTATCAGATCTACAGTGAAATGGACATCATGACATGCTTTATCTAACCTATCAGATCTACAATGAAATGGACATCATGACATGCTTTATCTAACCTATCAGATCTACAGTGAAATGGACATCATGACATGCTTTATCTAACCTATCAGATCTACAATGAAATGGACATCATGACATGCTTTATCTAACCTATCAGATCTACAATGAAATGGACATCATGACATGCTTTATCTAATCTATCAGATCTACAGTGAAATGGACATCATGACATGCTTTATCTAACCTATCAGATCTACAGTGAAATGGACATCATGACATGCTTTATCTAACCTATCAGATCTACAATGAAATGGACATCATGACATGCTTTATCTAACCTATCAGATCTACAATGAAATGGACATCATGACATGCTTTATCTAACCTATCAGATCTACAGTGAAATGGACATCATGACATGCTTTATCTAACCTATCAGATCTACAATGAAATGGCCATCATGACATGCTTTATCTAACCTATCAGATCTACAATGAAATGGCCATCATGACATGCTTTATCTAACCTATCAGATCTACAATGAAATGGACATCATGACATGATTTATCTAACCTATCAGATCTACAATGAAATGGACATCATGACATGCTTTACCTAACCTATCAGATCTACAGTGAAATGGACATCATGACATGCTTTATCTAACCTATCAGATCTACAGTGAAATGGACATCATGACATGCTTTACCTAACCTATCAGATCTACAGTGAAATGGACATCATGACATGCTTTATCTAACCTATCAGATCTACAGTGAAATGGACATCATGACATGCTTTATCTAACCTATCAGATCTACAGTGAAATGGACATCATGACATGCTTTATCTAACCTATCAGATCTACAATGAAATGGACACCATGACATGCTTTATCTAACCTATCAGATCTACAATGAAATGGACATCATGACATGCTTTATCTAATCTATCAGATCTACAGTGAAATGGACATCATGACATGCTTTATCTAACCTATCAGATCTACAATGAAATGGACATCATGACATGCTTTATCTAACCTATCAGATCTACAGTGAAATGGACATCATGACATGCTTTATCTAACCTATCAGATATACAGTGAAATGGACATCATGACATGCTTTATCTAACCTATCAGATCTACAGTGAAATGGCCATCATGACATGCTTTATCTAACCTATCAGATCTACAATGAAATGGACATCATGACATGCTTTATCTAACCTATCAGATCTACAGTGAAATGGACATCATGACATGCTTTATCTAACCTATCAGATCTACAGTGAAATGGACATCATGACATGCTTTATCTAATCTATCAGATCTACAGTGAAATGGACATCATGACATGCTTTACCTAACCTATCAGATCTACAGTGAAATGGACATCATGACATGCTTTATCTAACCTATCAGATCTACAGTGAAATGGACATCATGACATGCTTTATCTAACCTATCAGATCTACAGTGAAATGGTCATCATGACATGCTTTACCTAACCTATCAGATCTACAGTGAAATGGACATCATGACATGCTTTATCTAACCTATCAGATCTACAGTGAAATGGACATCATGACATGCTTTATCTAACCTATCAGATCTACAGTGAAATGGACATCATGACATGCTTTATCTAACCTATCAGATCTACAGTGAAATGGACATCATGACATGCTTTATCTAATCTATCAGATCTACAGTGAAATGGACATCATGACATGCTTTATCTAACCTATCAGATCTACAATGAAATGGACATCATGACATGCTTTATCTAACCTATCAGATCTACAGTGAAATGGACATCATGACATGCTTTATCTAACCTATCAGATCTACAATGAAATGGACATCATGACATGCGTTATCTAACCTATCAGATCTACAGTGAAATGGACATCATGACATGCTTTATCTAATCTATCAGATCTACAGTGAAATGGACATCATGACATGCTTTATCTAACCTATCAGATCTACAGTGAAATGGACATCATGACATGCTTTATCTAACCTATCAGATCTACAATGAAATGGACATCATGACATGCGTTATCTAACCTATCAGATCTACAATGAAATGGACATCATGACATGCTTTATCTAACCTATCAGATCTACAATGAAATGGTCATCATGACATGCTTTATCTAACCTATCAGATCTACAGTGAAATGGACATCATGACATGCTTTATCTAATCTATCAGATCTACAGTGAAATGGACATCATGACATGCTTTATCTAACCTATCAGATCTACAGTGAAATGGACATCATGACATGCTTTATCTAACCTATCAGATATACAGTGAAATGGACATCATGACATACTTTATCTAACCTATCAGATCTACAGTGAAATGGACATCATGACATACTTTATCTAACCTATCAGATCTACAGTGAAATGGACATCATGACATGCTTTATCTAATCTATCAGATCTACAGTGAAATGGACATCATGACATGCTTTATCTAACCTATCAGATCTCCAATGAAATGGACATCATGACATGCTTTATCTAACCTATCAGATCTACAGTGAAATGGACATCATGACATGCTTTATCTAATCTATCAGATCTACAATGAAATGGACTGAAGACCACAAATCGAAATAAACTCACATTAAAACGACGTCAAATCTGACCATTACTGACCCTACCCATTGACTGGGTTTTCACTCGAACGACCTATGTGGGATGGTTGCCAGTTACCAACGGAAAGTCGTGGGTTTCCTCAGGGCATAGAGCCCGGTTTTCATCCCACTAAAAACTGGCAACGCCGCCATAAAAGCGAAATAATCTTGAGCGCGGCGTAAAACACCAAGCAATCAATCAATCAATCATTCCTCCTTACGTCTTACATATGTGTGATGGACCAGGTTATTAACGAGCAGTGTTTGCATCGATCAGAAATCAGAAAGTACTGAGAGTTCTCTGTAATAACTGGATTAAGACAACTTAATGCTCTAAAAGCTTCCAGATTTGTTTTCTGGTCAATTATTTAGATCAATGTAACATGCAAAGGGTAATTGACACAGAAGCTTTTATTTATGGCTGAGTGACATTGAAAACGATTAATAAGAAATTGCAGTCTAAGCCAGTTCAAACATTTCGAATATCTCCTCCCAGGCAACACATTTGCAACAGAGTAATGCGATACTGTTGATCGATTGCGACACAATTGGCTTTTACGCAATTCCCGTTGCGACATAATTGGTCTACAGTAGAGGCCAATTATGTCGAATTCCGACGCAATTGGCCATTGCGACACAATTGGCTACTACAAGCGTTTCTAAAACTATATGGCTGTGTTTGTTCAATTGCATTATGTTATATTCAGAAAAGGTAAACGCTGACGCTCTTTCCGACTGTATTATATGACCTCGTTTACATCCCTACCGTAGGCACAAAATGCTTCAAAAAGCTAAAACAACCAACAACCAATTAAACAAAATATCTCGGCGAAGTAACCTTGTATCTACTGATTATGTATATTTAATACACAGTTGCTACTTCCATAGCCAATGTATAGTTAAGACCAAGTACAGTTATTGTATTATTTCACACCGGCCCATCTCAAACATGAACAGTGTATTATTTCACACATGTCAACCGGCCCATCTCAAACATGAACAGTGTATTATTTCACACATGTCAACCGGCCCATCTCAAACATGAACAGTGTATTATTTCACACATGTCAACCGGCCCATCTCAAACATGAACAGTGTATTATTTCACACATGTCAACCGGCCCATCTCAAACATGAAAAGTGTATTATTTCACATATGTCAACCGGCCCATTTCAAACATTAATAGTGTATTATTTCACATATGTCAACCGGCCCATGTCAAACATGAACAGTGTATTATTTCACACATGTCAACTGGCCCATCTCAAACATTAACAGTGTATTATTTTGCATATGTCAACCGGCCCATCTCAAACATGAACAGTGTATTATTTCACACATGTCAACTGGCCCATCTCAAACATGAAAAGTGTATTGTTTCACACATGTCACTTGGCCCATCTCAAACATGAAAAGTGTATTGTTTCCCACATGTCACTTGGCCCATCTCAAACATGAAAAGTGTATTGTTTCCCACATGTCACTTTGCCCATCTCAAACATGAATAGTGTATTATTTCACACATGTCAACTGGCCCATCTCAAACATTAACAGTGTATTATTTTGCATATGTCAACCGGCCCATCTCAACCATGAACAGTGTATTATTTCACACATGTCAACTGGCCCATCTCAAACATGAAAAGTGTATTATTTCACACATGTCAACAGGCCCATCTCAAACATGAACAGTGTATTATTTCACACATATCAACTGGCCCATCTCAAACATGAACAGTGTATTATTTCACACATGCCAACTGGCCCATCTCAAACATGAACAGTGTATTGTTTCCCACATGTCAACTGGCCCATCTCAAATATGAACAGTGTATTATTTCACACATGTCAACCGGTCCATCTCAAACACGAACAGTGTATTATTTCACACATGTCAACCGGCCCATCTCAAATATGAACAGTGTATTATTTCACACATGTCAACCGGTCCATCTCAAACATGAACAGTGTATTATTTTACACATGTAAACTGGCCAATTTCAGACATGAACAGTGTATTATTTCACATATGTCAACCGGCCCATCTCAAACATGAACAGTGTATTATTTCACACATATCAACTGGCCCATCTCAAACATGAACAGTGCATTATTTCACACATGCCAACTGGCCCATCTCAAACATGAACAGTGTATTGTTCCCACATGTCAACTGGCCCATCTCAAATATGAACAGTGTATTATTTCACACATGTCAACCGGTCCATCTCAAACACGAACAGTGTATTATTTCACACATGTCAACCGGCCCATCTCAAATATGAACAGTGTATTATTTCACACATGTCAACCGGTCCATCTCAAACATGAACCGTGTATTATTTTACACATGTAAACTGGCCAATTTCAGACATGAACAGTGTATTATTTCACATATGTCAACCGGCCCATCTTAAACATGAACAGTGTACTATTTCACACATGTCAACTGGCCCATCTCAAACATGAACAGTGTATTATTTCACACATGTCTACCGGCCCATCTCAAACATGAATAGTGTATTATTTCACACATGTCAACTGGCCCATCTCAGACATGAACAGTGTATTATTTCACACATGTCACTTGGCCCATCTCAAACATGAACAGTGTATTATTTTGCATATGTCAACCGACCCATCTTAAACATGAACAGTGTACTATTTCACACATGTCAACTGGCCCATCTCAAACATGAGCAGTGTATTATTTCACACATGTCTACCGGCCCATCTTAAACATGAATAGTGTATTATTTCACACATGTCTACCGGCCCACCTCAAACATGAACAGTGTATTATTTCACACATGTCACTTGGCCCATCTCAAACATGAAAAGTGTATTGTTTCACACATGTCACTTGGCCCATCTCAAACATGAACAGTGTATTATTTCACACATGTCACTTGGCCCATCTCAAACATGAACAGTGTATTATTTCACACATGTCAACTGGCCCATCTCAAACATGAAAAGTGTATTGTTTCCCACATGTCACTTGGCCCATCTCAAACATGAAAAGTGTATTGATTCCCACATGTCACTTGGCCCATCTCAAACATGAATAGTGTATTATTTCACACATGTCAACTGGCCCATCTCAAACATGAAGAGTGTATTATTTCACACATGTCAACTGACCCATCTCAAACATGAAAAGTGTATTGTTTCACACATGTCAACCGGCCCATCTCAAACATGAACAGTGTAATATTTCACACATGTCTACCGGCCCATCTCAAACATGAAAAGTGTATTGTTTCACACATGTCAACTGGCCCATCTCAAACATGAACAGTGCATTATTTCACACATGTCAACTGGCCCATCTCAAACATGAAAAGTGCATTGTTTCACACATGTCAACTGGCCCATCTCAAACATGAACAGTGTATTATTTCACACATGTCTACCGGCCCACCTCAAACATGAACAGTGCATTATTTCACACATGTTAACAGGCCCATCTCAAACATGAACAGTGTATTATTTCACACGTCAACTGGCCCGTTTCAAACATGAATAGTGTATTATTTCACACATGTCAACTGGTCCATCTCAAACACGAACAGTGTATTATTTCACATCTTTCAACCGGCCCATTTCAAACATGAATAGTGTATTATTTCACATCTTTCGACCGGCCCATTTCCAACATGAATAGTGTATTATTTCACACATGTCAACTGGCCCATCTCAAACATGAACAGTGTATAATTTCACACATGTTAAATGGCCCATCTCAAACACGAACAGTGTATTATTTCACATCTTTCAACCGGACCATTTCAAACATGAATAGTGTATTATTTCACGTCTTTCAACCGGCCCATTTCAAACATGAATAGTGTATTATTTCACACATGTCAACTGGCCCATCTCAAACATGAACAGTGTATTATTTCACACATGTCAACTGGTCCATCTCAAGCATGAACAGTGTATTATTTCACACATTCAACCGGTCCATCTCAAACATGAATAGTGTATTATTTCACACATGTCAACCAGCCCGTTTCAAACATGAATAGTGTATTATTTCACACAAGTCAACTGGCCCATCTCAAGCATGGTCAGTGTATTATTTCACACATTCAACCGGTCCTTCTCAAACATGAGCAGTGTATTCTTCCACAGATGTCAACCAGCCCGTTTCAAACATGAACAGTGTATTATTTCACACATGTCAACTGGCCCATCTCAAACATGAACAGTGTATTATTTCACATATGTCAACCGGCCCATCTCAAACATGAACTGTTTATTATTTCACACATGTCAACAGGCCCATCTCAAGCATGAACAGTGTAATATTTCACATATGTCAACCGGCCCATCTCAAACATAAACAGTGTATTATTTCACACATGTCAACTGGCCCATCTCAAACATGAAAAATCAGGTGTATTATTTCACACATGTCAACCGGTCTATCTCAAGCATTAATAGTGTATTATTTCGCACATTCAACCCGTCCATCTCAAACATGAACAGTGTATTATTCCACATATGTCAACTGGCCCATTTCAATCATTAACAGTGTATTATTTCACACATGTCAACCAGTCCGTTTCAAACATGAATAGTTTATTATTTCACATATGTCAACCGGCCCATTTCAAACATGAACAGTGTATTATTGCACACATGTCAACTGGCCCATTTCAAACATGAACTGTGCATGTATTATTTCACATATGTCAACCGGCCCATTTCAAACATGAATAGTGTATTATTTCACACATGTCAACTGGCCCATCTCAAACATGAACAGTGTATTATTTCACACATGTCAACTGGTCCATCTCAAGCATGAACAGTGTATTATTTCACACATTCAACCGGTCCATCTCAAACATGAATAGTGTATTATTTCACACATGTCAACCAGCCCGTTTCAAACATGAATAGTGTATTATTTCACACAAGTCAACTGGCCCATCTCAAGCATGAACAGTGTATTATTTCACACATTCAACCGGTCCTTCTCAAACATGAGCAGTGTATTCTTCCACAGATGTCAACCAGCCCGTTTCAAACATGAACAGTGTATTATTTCACACATGTCAACTGGCCCATCTCAAACATGAACAGTGTATTATTTCACATATGTCAACCGGCCCATCTCAAACATAAACAAAGTATTATTTCACACATGTCAACTGGCCCATCTCAAACATGAAAAATCAAGTGTATTATTTCACACATGTCAACCGGCCCATCTCAAACATGAATAGTGTATTATTTCACACATTCAACCGGTCCATCTCAAACATGAACAGTGTATTATTCCACATATGTCAACTGGCCCATTTCAATCATGAACAGTGTATTATTTCACACATGTCAACCGGCCCATCTCAAACATGAATAGTGTATTATTTCACACATGTCAACCGGTCCATCTCAAGCATGAATAGTGTATTATTTCGCACATTCAACCGGTCCATCTCAAACATGAACAGTGTATTATTTCACACATGTCAACGGGTCCGTTTCAAACATGAATAGTGTATTATTTCACACATGTCAACCGGTCCGTTTCAAACATGAACAGTGTATTATTTCACACATGTCAACTGGCCCATTTCAAACATGAACTGTGCATGTATTATTTCACATATGTCAACCGGCCCATTTCAAACATGAATAGTGTATTATTTCACATATGTCAAGTGGCCCATCCCAAACATGAACAGTGTCTTATTTCACACATGTCAACTGCTCCATTTCAAACATGAACTGTGCATGTATTATTTCACATATGTCAACCGGCCCATTTCAAACATGAACAGTGTATTCTTTCACACATGTCAACAGGCACATCTCAAACATGAACAGTGTATTATTGCACACATGTCAACTGGCCCATTTCAAACATGAACTGTGCATGTATTATTTCACATATGTCAACCGGCCCATCTCAAACATGAATAGTGTATTATTTCACACATGTCAACCAGCCCGTTTCAAACATGAATAGTGTATTATTTCACACAAGTCAACTGGCCCATCTCAAGCATGGTCAGTGTATTATTTCACACATTCAACCGGTCCTTCTCAAACATGAGCAGTGTATTCTTCCACAGATGTCAACCAGCCCGTTTCAAACATGAACAGTGTATTATTTCACACATGTCAACTGGCCCATCTCAAACATGAACAGTGTATTATTTCACATATGTCAACCGGCCCATCTCAAACATGAACTGTTTATTATTTCACACATGTCAACAGGCCCATCTCAAGCATGAACAGTGTAATATTTCACATATGTCAACCGGCCCATCTCAAACATAAACAGTGTATTATTTCACACATGTCAACTGGCCCATCTCAAACATGAAAAATCAGGTGTATTATTTCACACATGTCAACCGGTCTATCTCAAGCATTAATAGTGTATTATTTCGCACATTCAACCCGTCCATCTCAAACATGAACAGTGTATTATTCCACATATGTCAACTGGCCCATTTCAATCATTAACAGTGTATTATTTCACACATGTCAACCAGTCCGTTTCAAACATGAATAGTTTATTATTTCACATATGTCAACCGGCCCATTTCAAACATGAACAGTGTATTATTGCACACATGTCAACTGGCCCATTTCAAACATGAACTGTGCATGTATTATTTCACATATGTCAACCGGCCCATTTCAAACATGAATAGTGTATTATTTCACACATGTCAACTGGCCCATCTCAAACATGAACAGTGTATTATTTCACACATGTCAACTGGTCCATCTCAAGCATGAACAGTGTATTATTTCACACATTCAACCGGTCCATCTCAAACATGAATAGTGTATTATTTCACACATGTCAACCAGCCCGTTTCAAACATGAATAGTGTATTATTTCACACAAGTCAACTGGCCCATCTCAAGCATGAACAGTGTATTATTTCACACATTCAACCGGTCCTTCTCAAACATGAGCAGTGTATTCTTCCACAGATGTCAACCAGCCCGTTTCAAACATGAACAGTGTATTATTTCACATATGTCAACCGGCCCATCTCAAACATGAACTGTTTATTATTTCACACATGTCAACAGGCCCATCTCAAGCATGAACAGTGTATTATTTCACATATGTCAACCGGCCCATCTCAAACATAAACAAAGTATTATTTCACACATGTCAACTGGCCCATCTCAAACATGAAAAATCAAGTGTATTATTTCACACATGTCAACCGGCCCATCTCAAACATGAATAGTGTATTATTTCACACATTCAACCGGTCCATCTCAAACATGAACAGTGTATTATTCCACATATGTCAACTGGCCCATTTCAATCATGAACAGTGTATTATTTCACACATGTCAACCGGTCCGTTTTAAACATGAATAGTGTATTATTTCACACATGTCAACCGGTCCGTTTCAAACATGAACAGTGTATTATTTCACACATGTCAACTGGCCCATTTCAAACATGAACTGTGCATGTATTATTTCACATATGTCAACCGGCCCATTTCAAACATGAATAGTGTATTATTTCACATATGTCAGCTGGCCCATTTCAAACATGAACTGTGCATGTATCATTTCACATATGTCAACCGGCCCATTTCAAACATGAATAGTGTATTGTTTCACATATGTCAACCGGCCCATCTCAAACATGAACAGTGTATTGTCTCACACATGTCAACTGCCCCATTTCAAACATGAACTGTGCATGTATTATTTCACATATGTCAACCGGCCCATTTCAAACATGAACAGTGTATTCTTTCACACATGTCAACAGGCACATCTCAAACATGAACAGTGTATTATTTCACATATGTCAACCGGCCCATTTCAAACATGAATAGGGTATTATTTCACATATGTCAACCGGCCCATTTCAAACATGAACAGTGTATTCTTTCACACATGTCAACAGGCACATCTCAAACATGAACAGTGTATTATTTCACATATGTCAACTGGCCCATTTCAAACATGATCAGTGTATTATTTCACACATGTCAACCGGCCCATTTCAAACATGAACAGTGTATTATTTCACATATGTCAACCGGCCCATCTCAAACATGAACAGTGTATTATTTCACACATGTCAACCGGCCCATCTCAAACATGAACAGTGTATTATTTCAGACATGTCAACTGGCCCATTTCAAACATGAAACGTGTATTATTGTCCACATTGAATTTTAACAAATGACAAAAACTGAGTACTTTAATATTTAGTGCTTTTCACTTTTGTTTCTTTTTTTAATTTGCCAACGTGTCCCCTCCTTAATTTGTTTATCATATCTCTATTCCATTCTGTCTATTTCATTTTTTTTCTAAATCACCTGTAAACTTTCCCTTTGAATGATGTGAATGTCAACTTACTTTGTTGACAGACTGTACACGGGGCTGTCTGGCCTCTAATGGATCCCTCGTATATTTTGGTAATTATACCTCCGTTAATACCTCTTCTCAACCAGATAATAATCCAGGTAATTAGCTGCCAGCCCTATTTCTCAATTTGTTTTATTCTTCTTTTTGTGTGTCACATTTTTGTTGTTTTGTAGGATTTTTATTTCATTTTAGGTATTCGACTGCATGTATTTTCTACCAGCTGCATGTTTGTTAGGTTCCTTACTTAATATTATGTTCGTTTTAGACTTATTGTCACACTATAGTATAGTTAAACATTTTGTTATCTGGTTATTAATATTATTAACTACTTTTTCTTGGTTCAATTTCGTGCTCTCAATGCTTCTATTGCTATATTTTACAGATCTTTAGATTTCTCTTGGGAAGGATTGATTGATTGATTGCTTTAAGCCACACTCGCGCTGCTCTCAGGAAACCGGGACCTTTGTCAGGAGGAAACCCACAATCTTTGCGAGTAACTGGCACCTCTTTCGTTGGTCTTTATCAAATAGTTCACCATGAACGGCTATACGTGATGATGAATCTATCATTCGCCCCTCGCCCTCAAATAGTGGTAAATTCCGCAACTGACCCTTTATTCAACAACACACAGGTCACTAGGACATCCTTTATTTTTATTCAAATACAGAAAAAAGGAAAATTCACTCAATTTTAAGGAGAAAAATATAAAATTTTATATACAAAACAACCTGTTCCAACCCGTATGTAGTCAATATTTGTTTCGAACTGGCTGCACTGGCTTTCAACCTGACGTAACCGCCATGGTAAAACATTTAAACGACCAGTTAAACTGGGCGGGGCGTCGTAGAAATACGTCACCAGTCAAGAGCTACTTCAGCCCTGCACCAGTGACAGATCTCCATTTTTACAAACGTCACGGGTCGTTTGTTCGGCACCGCTAGAGGGAGCTGTGAGGTATAAGCGCAATTTGAAAATTAGGTCACAAATGTCCGCTCTCTTTTTGTGGAAGATAGCAAGTAGGCCCTATCTTAGGGTCAATCGTTCCTAAAACAACAGTTACGTACAAGCCGTGTGCCTGAAAATCTTGCCTAAGGTCTCGTCTTTCAATAAAGGTAAATTTCCAGGATTTGGCGTCGCGTAAATTATCGTGTGCAGTCATTTTCGAAAATGTATCGTTTAAATTAAAGCTTTTACCTTTATTGGATTAAGATAGTGGTTCGGGCTAGGGGGTGATTCATATTACCAGCCAAATATAAAATAAGTCGCCCTCTAGACCGAAAATCCGGGCTATGTCTGTAACAGGTTCTGGTTTCTACTTCCAAATCTAAACCGGTTTACAGAAATTGTCATGAAACTCCTCCGGAACTTTGTGTAAAATTTCACTTCAGTTTGAAATTACCACACACTCGTCCAGCCCATCTCACACACACATGTAACTAATACATGAAATCGGCTCTTACGGGCGGTAATTTCACAGCAAACAAGATTGTATCTCTCTCCAATATACTAACGTTTCTCACACCACACCATTCTTCTCAAAATATATTTCATACACTCAACAGCTTCTACCATCCAGCAAGAAGCTTAGATTGTCGATCAAAGCATTCGCACTTCATATAAGACTCTTAACAATTTTGTTTTCACTGATGAACCGCTTACATAAGCCATTGATAAACGCATATTGATTGTCAACGTGTTCAGTACTGTGAGACGAGTTACATTGAATGTTTTCATGTCACGATAATTTGCAATGTTGCCAGCAGCCAATTGAATTGTCTGGTCAATTCGTGTGCTTTATTTACTTTCAAAACACATGATTTATTATATTCATATAGGGAGGTAAAAACAAATTATATGCCGGTGCTGTTTATAAATATACACAGGCCCAGGGAAAATCTTCTTGTCTAAAATAACCATAGAGACAAGTTTCTAATTGTGTTAAAAATGAGGGTATGCCATAAACTAAAACCCATGATATTTCCTGAGGTTGACGACAGACAGGAATATAGGCCTATATAATGGAGTTAATGTTTCCGGCACAAAAAACTTATGTTTCGAAGGGTTTTTTGGGTTATTCAAAATCTACCCACTTCATGAGTCGGTTCTTACTTTATAATGTACCTGTTCATCGCTCAATCAATTATTTCAGCTACTTTCATTATAATTAACTTCGCTGTTATAAAGATTTACGGACTTTCCAAAATTAGATTGATTGATTGTTTGGCTTTACACACAATCAAGATTATTCCACTTATATGACGGCGTTGCCAGTTTTATTGTGGGAGGAAACCAGTATCTATGCCCGGAGGAAACTCACGACCTTCCGGTGGTAACTGGCAACCATCCCACATACCTAAGTTAGAAACAGACCCGACAAAGGCTAATTAACGCAGATGTACACATCAGTTAGTAATGGGAAGTATATACACGTATAAGCTGGTAGAATCGAATATGAATGTGCAGTTGGAACAGGAGCATTCTGATTACACATATAGTCTCAGTTTGACTGAAATACTAATTACTACTCCGGACTTTCAAAGCATAAATAAAGACTTCAATCTTGTCCGCGAGTCATCTAGACGTCTTTACTCTTTGGGTTTGTTTTGGTTTTCCTTTTCGTTTAATGAGATGGAACAAAGTACAAGAAACGATCAAATGAGTGGACGAATTCAAAACAATTCTGTACTTTTTCACGAACAAAGACTTCAGTCAAGATTTTTTTAATAAAAGAAACGTACAGAACCACCCTCCTTTAATCATTGTCGCACTTCTACAACGGCTTTGATGGATCCCTTACATGCATGGAATAAAAAGGCACCCAGTTTATTAGTAAGACTTATTTCCATCCTTTTGAATTGACCTTTATACAATGGTATAGATTATTATAATACAATCGGATACTGTTAGTTATATGGCGCCCTTCCGTGGGTACACCTTGCAGATATTTGGAGTTTGATAAAGTAGACCAACGGAGTTTGATACAGTAGACCAACACAGTTTGATAAAGTAGACCAACGGAGTTTGATAAAGTAGACCAAAGGAGTACAAGAAACAATCAAATGAGTGGACGAATTCAAAACAATTCTGTACTTTTTCACGAACAAAGACTTCAGTCAAGATTTTTTTATAAAAGACACGTTCAGAACCACCCTCCTTTAATCATTGTCGCACTTCTACAACGGCTTTGATGGATCCCTTACATGCATGGAATAAAAAGGCACCCAGTTTATTAGTAAGACTTATTTCCATCCTTTTGTATTGACCTTTGTACAATGGTATAGATTATTATAATACAATCGGATACTGTTAGTTATATGGCGCCCTTCCGTGGGTACACGGGCAGATATTTGGAGTTATATAAAGTAGACCATCGGAGTTTGGTAACGTAGACCAACTGAGTTTGATAAAGTAGACCAGCGCCGTTTGATAAAGTAGAACAACGGAGTTTGATAAAGTAGACCAACGCAGTTTGATAAAGTAGACCAACGCAGTTTGATAAAGTAGACCAAAGGAGTTTGATAAAATAGACCAAATGAGTTTGATAAAGTTAGTAGACCAAAGGAGTTCGATAAAGTTAGTAGACCAAATGAGTTTGATAAAGTAGACCAACGGAGTTTGATAAAGTAGACCAACGGAGTTTGATAAGTAGACCAAAGGAATTTGATAAAGTAGACCAACAGAGCTTGATAATGTAGACCAACGGAGTTTGATAAAGTAGACCAACAGAGTTTGATAAAATAGACCAATAGAGTTTGATAAAGTAGACCAACGGAGTTTGATAAAGTAGACCAACGAAGTTTGATAAAGTAGACCAACAGAGTTTGATAATGTAGACCAACGGAGTTTGATAAAGTAGACCAACAGAGTTTGATAAAGTAGACCAACGGAGTTTGATAATGTAGACTAACGGAGTTTGATAAAGTAGACCAACGGAGTTTGATAAAGTAGACAAACAGAGTTTGATAAAGTAGGCCAGCGGAGTTTGATAAAGTAGACCAACAGAGTTTGATAAAGTAGACCAACGGAGTTTGATAAAGTAGACAAACAGAGTTTGATAAAGTAGACCAACAGAGTTTGATAAAGTAGACCAAATGAGTTTGATAAAGTAGACCAACGAAGTTTGATAAAGTAGACCAACGGATTTTGATAAAGTAGACCAACGCAGTTTGATAAAGTAGACCAAATGAGTTTGATAAAGTAGACAAACGGAGTTTGATAAAGTAGACCAACGGAGTTTGATAAAGTAGACCAACGGAGTTTGATAGAGAAGACCAACGAAGTTTGACATAGTAGACCAACGGAGTTTGATAAAGTAGACCAACGGAGTTTGATAAAGTAGACCAACGGAGTTTGATAAAGTAGACCAACGGAGTTTGATAAAGTAGACCAACGGAGTTTGATAAAGTAGACCAACGGAGTTTGATAAAGTAGACCAACGCAGTTTGATAAAGTAGACCAACGCAGTTTGATAAAGTAGACCAACGCAGTTTGATAAAGTAGACCAACGGAGTTTGATAAAGTAGACCAACGGAGTTTGATAAAGTAGACCAACGGAGTTTGATAAAGTAGACCAACGAAGGTTGATAAAGTAGACCAACGCAGTTTGATAAAGTAGACCAACGGAGTTTGATAAAGTAGACCAACGGAGTTTGATAAAGTAGACAAACGGAGATTGATAAAGTAGACCAACGGAGTTTGATAGAGAAGACCAACGAAGTTTGATATAGTAGACCAACAGAGTTTGATAAAGTAGACCAACGGAGTTTGATAAAGTAGACCAACGGAGTTTGATAAAGTAGACCAACGGAGTTTGATAAAGTAGACCAACGGAGTTTGATAAAGTAGACCAACGAAGGTTGATCAAGTAGACCAACGCAGTTTGATAAAGTAGACCAACGGAGGTTGATAAAGTAGACCAACGGAGTTTGATAAAGTAGACCAACGGAGTTTGATAAAGTAGACCAACAGAGTTTGATAAAGTAGACCAACGGAGTTTGATAAAGTAGACCAACGAAGGTTGATAAAGTAGACCAACAGAGTTTGATAAAGTAGACCAACGGAGTTTGATAAAGTAGACCAACGGAGTTTGATAAAGCAGACAAACGGAGTTTGATAAAGTAGACCAACGGAGTTTGATACAGTATACCAACGCAGATTGATAAAGTAGACCAACGGAGTTTGATAAAGTAGACCAACGCAGTTTGATAAAGTAGACCAACGCAGTTTGATAAAGTAGACCAAAGGAGTTTGATAAAGTAGACCAACGCAGTTTGATAAAGTAGACCAACGCAGTTTGATAAAGGGGCTTTCACAATTGAGATACGGCGGGTTTACGGCTCTTGCGGTCATGAATTTTGGCCTTCCGTACGATGGACGGCAGCCTTCCTTGCGGGTAACCGCACCTTACCGCGCGGAATTTTTGTGCCGCAAGAGCCGCAGAAAAGTTTGGTGTGCACATGGAATCCAATTTTCGGCCGTGCGAATTTTTTTATTACCTCTGATCCGTGCGGGCGCTAGTACGTTCACCGTAAACCGTTGTATCTTGACGCGCGGTTGTTGCACGATTTTTTTTTGTGTCGTAAGATGCTCCGTATGGTGAAATTTCTTGTTTCGCCAACCTTGCGGCTGTCGTAAACCGTTGAACGATTCGCCGCCTCTGTCTTGCACCGTCTTGCGTTCACCGTGCGAAAAATACCCTCAGGTGTGCTACAGGTATATATTTTGGGGTGCTTCAAAATCTTCCTCAATGGATTGACGTTCTTTTTCTAACGTTTTTTTTTTTATCTCTGCGCCTTTTTATACTGCAATCACGTCTGCGGAGTCCAAAATCGCCGCACGATTCGACAAAACGCCGTAAGGCGCCCGCTCAATGGTGTGCGGCGAAAAGCAATGACGCACGATGCATCTTGCGGCACGCCGCACGTTCCAACCAATCACGTAGCACCTCCGCGTAACTGTCTCACGAAACACGTGCACTAGACGTGCGTTGCTTGCGTCACTCCGCGCGGTTCGCCGCCAGAGATTCGTGGATTAAAACGTGCGGGAACCTTGCCACGTCCTTACGATGCCCCGGCCAATCGTAAAGTGGATTATTTTCTTGCGGTAATTTTTCCGATTCTACTGCGGCCCGAAAAATGTTATCTCCACCGTGCGATCGATTTCAGTATTTTGACCCTGCGGCGAAAGTCTCAATTGTGAAAGCCCCTTAAAGCAGACCAACGGAGTTTGATAAAGTAGACCAACGGAGTTTGATACAGTATACCAACACAGATTGATAAAGTAGACCAACGGAGTTTGATAAAGTAGACCAACGCAGTTTGATAAAGTACATGTAGACCAACGGAGTTTGATAAAGTAGACCAGCGCAGTTTGATAAAGTAGACCAACGTAGTTTGATAAAGTAGACCAAAGGAGTTTGATAAAGTAGACCAACGGAGTTTGATACAGTAGATCAACGCAGTTTGATACAGTATACCAACGCAGATTGATAAAGTAGACCAACGCAGTTTGATAAAGTAGACCAACGTAGTTTGATAAAGTAGACCAAAGGAGTTTGATAAAGTAGACCAACGGAGTTTGATACAGTAGATCAACGCTGTTTGATACAGTAGATCAACGGAGTTTGATAAAGTAGACCAACGCAGTTTGATAAAGTAGACCAACGCAGTTTGATAAAGTAGACCAACGGAGTTTGATACAGTAGACCAACGCAGATTGATAAAGCAGACCAACGCAGTTTGATAAAGTAGACCAACGGAGTTTGATACAGTATACCAACGCAGATTGATAAAGTAGACCAACGGAGTTTGATAAAGTAGACCAACGCTGTTTGATACAGTAGACCAACGGAGTTTGATAAAGTAGACCAACGCAGTTTGATAAAGTAGACCAACGCAGTTTGATAAAGTAGACCAACGGAGTTTGATACAGTAGACCAACGCAGATTGATAAAGCAGACCAACGCAGTTTGATAAAGTAGACCAACGCAGTTTGATAAAGTAGACCAACGGAGTTTGATACAGTATACCAACGCAGATTGATAAAGTAGACCAACGGAGTTTGATAAAGTAGACCAACGCAGTTTGATAAAGTAGACCAACGGAGTTTGATAAAGTAGACAAACGCAGTTTGATAAAGTATACCAACGCAGATTGATAAAGTAGACCAACGGAGTTTGATAAAGTAGACCAACGGAGTTTGATACAGTATACCAACGCAGATTGATAAAGTAGACCAACGGAGTTTGATAAAGTAGACCAACGCTGTTTGATACAGTAGACCAACGCAGATTGATAAAGTAGACCAACGGAGTTTGATAAAGTAGACCAACGCAGTTTGATAAAGTAGACCAACGGAGTTTGATACAGTAGACCAACGCAGATTGATAAAGCAGACCAACGCAGTTTGATACAGTAGATCAACGCAGTTTGATACAGTATACCAACGCAGATTGATAAAGTAGACCAACGCAGTTTGATAAAGTAGACCAACGCTGTTTGATACAGTAGATCAACGCAGTTTGATACAGTAGACCAACGCAGATTGATAAAGTAGACCAACGCAGATTGATAAAGTAGACCAACGGAGTTTGATACAGTATACCAACGCAGATTGATAAAGCAGACCAACGCAGTTTGATAAAGTAGACCAACGCAGTTTGATAAAGTAGACCAACGCAGTTTGATAAAGCAGACCAACGGAGTTTGATAAAGTAGACCAACGCAGTTTGATAAAGTAGACCAACGGAGTTTGATAAAGTAGACCAACGGAGTTTGATAAAGTAGACCAACGCAGATTGATAAAGCAGACCAACGGAGTTTGATAAAGTAGACCAAAGGAATTTGATAAAGTAGACCAAAAGGTGTTTGATAAAGTAGTCCAACGGAGTTTGATAAAGTAGACCAAAAGATGTTTGATATAGTAGACCAACGCAGTGCTTGGTGTTACGTAAATCATATGATAGAGGCTCGTCAAGTATATATGTATTAAAGTCCCATGATATCGTTTTTCTTTTGTGTGGGAGTTTCAGTGAAGATCGAAGGTAAAATAAATCTGATAGCAGAAACATTTCAAACGACTTACAGCTTCTGTACATGTCACCTTTAAACAGATTAATCAGTGACTAGCTATGGACAACCCTGTCAATCAACAAACGATTATTTGCACAAATTCTTCGAAAAACATAAATGCCAGAGTTTAGTGTTTGCTTTCAATCCTTGCTTCGACCAAGCTTCTTTTAGATACCCATGAATAGCAATTTTATTAAAATCAATAAGGATTATAGCTTAGTTTTGTTTTCTGTATTTAAAAATGTCTTTATTTTAGCTGTGTTTTGTGTGAGTTAGCATCTATCCTGCATGTATCAGATATTTTCACATGCATGATTATTTTTCATTTATTTTATACCTATTTTGTCAGTTTTTGAAAAAAAGAAAATGCTTGAAACAGAATTGGCTAATTGTATCTCATCGATACGTACAAAATTAGTCCGAAATATCTGCGATGATGATGTAAGACATTTTCTGACAGATAGGCCATGATGATGATCATCATCATCGCAGATATTTCGGACTAGTACAAAATAAAAGCTTTCCGCTGATACCAATCTTCTAGATGTACATTAAGGTAGTTCCATAAGCAGCCAAAACCCCAAAATGTACTCATACGTCCCGGTTATTTCAACTAAATTGTTTGTTATAACCACACATGTTACGTCCGTAAGGCTATCTAGTTCTGGATACCAACTTCTTGAAGTTTCCAAGGTACTTCAAACGCTGAATTTCTGTTGACAATAAGAATTTATCCAATTCAAAAGCCCGTACTTTGGTAGCTTATGTCACAGTAATAAAAACAAACATAGCTCACGACGTTTTAGAAAAAAACTATTTCATCCAATGGTGTAAGCGAAGGTTTGACATTCTGAAATAGTTTTGCGAAAATGTTGAACTTTTTAAACTGATCATTTTGTTTTGTCTTTTGAACAGGTGGGTTTTCCATGGCGGATCACTTGTGGTACATGGAGAAGAAGGTAACAGGAGAGGTGTATTTACTTCATAGTCAACAGTATGTGGCTACCATAAAAAACACGATAAACCTCAGGTATCGGAACACCACTCTTGAAGATACATTGGTGAGCATGCGCGATGAGATCCGCACAAACAACATTTCGTTGCTGTCAGTTCAAAAAGGAACATGGTGGTTCGACAATATGACTTTGTACATAAATATATTAAAAGATATTCACGATTCGATAGCTACCAGCATTATTACTCGACTTGACGAAGAAGTGGACACGTTACAAAACAATCTAACTTTAAATGCCCTTTTGCTAGTTGTAAGTATTTTACTCAGTCCGGTGATCATTTTCTGGGTGTACCGTCTCACCAGACAAATTCAACGCTTTGCATTGACGCTGAAAGATAAAACACGGGACTTGGAAGTAGAACGAAAACGGACTCAAGCACTTTTAAACGAAATGTTGCCAGCATCTGTGGCTAGCTCCTTGGTTCGAAGGCAGTCGGTTCCACCAGAGACATTTGAATCCGTCACTGTGTTTTTCTCAGACATTGTCGGTTTTACAACGATTTCTTCTCGATGTGCTCCCCTCGAGGTTGTGTCTTTACTGAGTCATTTATACGAGGCATTTGACGATCGTCTCGAACTCTATGACGTCTACAAGGTAGAGACAATAGGTTAGTGGCTCTTTACTTATATATTTTAGGACCCTGGTTAACATGATTTTATCTAGCATTCCACTTATAAAGGTCCCTTACGGCTGAGATTCCCCCGACAAAATGTAAGTAATCGTCGTTAAAGTTAAATACGATGGAATATAAAACTGTTTGACAAAAGAAACCAGAGGAAACTCGGACAATCATGGACTAATATTTGTGTTATAATCAAAATAATAATAATAGTAACATCATTGAAACCAAAATGTTAAAAAAATCCAACCATCACATTTGAAGTACAGTGTATACTTCATACAATTGTTTCTTATACCAATCAAGACAGATTTCCATACCTTCTGTAAGCTGAACTTCAAAAAAATCCAGTTAATTGGCATACGGCAGGGCTCTATCTCTGTGCCCTTCTATTACTCGTCTATGCAAACTATATTTGAATAGTGCTAAGTCTGCTTGTCCTCGATATTTCAGTATCAAAACTCGACAGACATCTGCCAGCTTTTTACATTATATAAACCAAACTCAAACAACAGCCAATTGCCACAGGCTATTATGAAACAAATTTATATTTTACAGAAAGTAGCCAATATAGTTGTATTTTTAGACTCTTGTGATATTTCATAAAGTACCTCTACGAAATGAAACGAAAGTCAGGCTTATATGATAACTTTGCGTCAAATGCATCTGATGATGTTTTATACCAGTGGTTTATAAAAGGCCTTTGTGGCAACAGATTTCCAGTTTTCATATAAAAGATTCCACCATCTGATTTTGGATAGACAAAAATTATTGAGTTGAGAATATTTTGGATACAACTAACAGATTGGGAATGATGTATGCCAGTATTTCAATCTATTACAACTACAAATGTTTGAACATAGGTTCCACGCTTATATCAGATCCCCAAAAATTCTTAAATAGAGGTTAAACGACTTTCAGCTTTGATCGTATGCGAACAATTTGAATTCGGGAGTTATCAATCTATTAATCAACCGAATAACCCTGGTCGATCAATTTATCAACCAATCAACCAATCAAATAGACTTAATTGCCCCCCCCCCCCCACCCACCCACCAATCCACTATCAGTGAAATAATCTCGAGTACAGAAAAGCATCTATATTTACATATATTGTGTAAAAACGTCGGCGATTTAATTATTCTGTTTTAGCCGAACGATATTTCTATCCTGAAAACACGCCACTTTGATCTCGTCTTTATTTCTAGAATTTGTTCCGAATCCCATTGCTTTTTCTGCACTAAAAAACGTTCAATCCATTTAATAACAACACTTTGTCTCAAATTAAATCTGATCTACTTTTAAAAACACATTCCCTATGTTGAGTTGACATCTTTGAAGAAATCGACTCAAACACTTTTTTCTTCCTAAAAATAATCCTTGATATTATAGCCCCTCGGCTATTGATAGATCTATGTGACTACCATCTATAACATGTGAAAATACGGTAATTATAGCGGAGTTCTTACTCGAACAAATCGCTTTGTCATTATTCTTCTTTTTCCTGCATCCAGTAATGGTTGCTTATTGGCGCGTCCATTCGTATGAATGATGGACGCCATACTCGTGAGTAATTATTACCTTGAGCGATTAGTTAGATACAGCGCATCAATAATTATCTAGTATCAGTTCAAAAGGGTTACAACGGGAACTGGACTATAAGTTTGAAGAAGCTTAGGGCTTATAAAGCATAGCGGCAGATTACAGCAAAGTTGGTTTGCAGTGTAACCAAAATTGGAGGCACGTGAATATTGCTGCAAGTTATTAGTGCCATGGGTACAGGAATTTTGACTTTTCCAGTGTTTTTTCCGTTTATAACAGCATTTTGCACAAGCGGAAACTTGGTTTTGAGACGAGAGATTCTGCATGTCGAAGAAAATCAAGCGTGTATCACAAGAATCATACCTTTAAGTAAAACGATTTGCAGAGAAAGTCGACAAACGCATGTAAACTATTTACAACGCGGAGAAAATTTTTGACAGTTTACATGCGTTTGTCGACTTTCTCTGGCAAATCGTTTTACTTAAAAGCACGATTCTTATGATACACGCTTGATTTTCTTCAACATGCAGAATCTCTCGTCTCTAAACCAAGTATGCACTTGTGCAAAATGCTGCTTAAGATGGAAAAACACTGGAAATGTCAAAATTCCACCCATGGCACTAATAGGGCTCCGTAGGATACAGATACGTCATCAGTCAGTCGGAAGTTCTTACTATTCTTTAACTCTGGGATGACAAACGCTACTCCGACTCGCCCAGTTTCAGGACACTTCGCGCCCCCACATATTATATGTTATTAATCGAGTGTTTTCGTATTGCCTTGGTATTGGCCCGAGGGTGGCCGTATTGGCCCGAGGCCGCAGGCCGAGGGTCAATACCACCACCCGAAGACCAATACCAAGGCAATACGTAAACACTCGATTCATAATATTTTTATTAATAGACTGTGGAAGTTATTTCCATTCGTTTGTTGGATGCCTTAAACAAATTGACGCCCGACCTTGTTTTTCTTTCCTTGTTTTTGTTCCTGGATAAGTAGAGAAGTTTCTTCCTCTTCAGCTGTACTAAAACGGCAATCGGATTCTCTTACAGTAGGTTTTTCTTGCAACTTTAATATCCTGTCAATAAGAGCTTGTACAACACACTCTGGTGTAGACATTTTGATATCAACATTTGTCGTCTGTTTCTGTTAAACTCTGAGACGTCACATGTTAATTGCGTCTTTCAGCCGCACTCCGTGAACTCGGCCAATATGACTTGAACTCGGCCTATATGACTTGAACTCGGCCTATATGACTTGAACTCGGCCAATACAGCCCTACGGCTAATATGAACTTGATTCGTCTTCCGATATTACCCGGCAGCGATGGTCGTATTCGAGTAATAACTTGCACGGTCAATTAATAAAGTTAGATACAGCCCATCAATCATTATCTAGTATCAGTTCAAAAAGGTTACGACCGGAACTGGACTATTTCTGGGATAATTTCATGCATATAACCATACTTTACTTAGTTGGTTCGTAATGGGAGAAATCAGGAGAGAAAAGAAAATGCTTGCTTCTGTGATGATTATTGTATTTTAATGTTGACTTTTCTGAACTCATTTCTGTATTTTGTTCACTATAAAACAGTATAACATCATATTAATATGTAGGCCTGCAATTACATATATGGCAGAGATTAACTTCCTTGGCACTTGTTGTTTCCTTTAATCAAAATGAGATCATTTTAGTGAGGATTTAGGGTTAAGCAGATTGTAAGACCGTCTGGACCCTGTTTCACAAAGCGGCGTAGCGCAAGTTTTTACGTAACTGCCATAGCAACCCATACTGTAGAGATACGTTGCTATGCCTGTTACGTAAAAAATATATCTACGCCGCTTTGTTAAACAGACCCCAGGTATAATGTGTTTGGTGAGTCTGTCGAAATGCATTAGTAGGTAACAGGTATTTGAAGAGAAAATATTGAAGTGTGGGTTAAATTTTCCGTTTGGTACCTGGATATCGTTTTCAATTTAAGAAGCGAGTGATTTTACAAGCTTTATCCTAGAAATACAGATGGGGGGGGGGGGGGATTAGTCTGAGAGAAACAACTAAACGCCGATACATTGTTCACCGAAACTGGTTTCTGATATTTGTTGTAAAAATCGGACCCCGATTATTGTTTTAAGGGTAAAAAGCCAAATGGCTTATCCTGCAATAAAGTTGAATTGAATTGACCGATTGTTTGATGACGTCACTTGGAATATACGCGCAAAGCATTTCGGGATATTGAGGGATCTTAAAATAATTTTTAAATATGGCGGTTGGAATAATACTCTATCGAGAAAAAGACGTAAAAGGCGTTAAGTTATCCGAAAAATGTGTGGATAAAAACAGGTTACGTCATCAATGTTTTCCAAAAAAGTGACCGCTTGCTATAAGTACCAATAAACAAAATGGCGAACTGAGGTATATTTTACCCAGAAAGCTTAGCGTAAATCTATGTGACGTCATCAGGCTCGGCGGTAATTGATTCCTCGTATGTTTAACATCCCGAGTTGAACATTTGTAATATAACCGGACACGTATCAAGGGCTTAATGTTTAATTTTAGTGGTTTTACTCAGTGAGTTCTCTTAACAAATGTGAGAAAGGCTGCGGCGGAGAGTTGGTCATTAAGGTACGCTTTGTTTCTGTCTTTGTCAGAAAGTCATCTGGATTCGATTAACGTTCATACTCTTCTATTTTTAAAATCTAGTCCGATGACGAAATTTGGGGGTTTTTTTTCATACTGAAGTTAAATTCACAATATCAGAATATAAATGATTCAATTACTATCGTCGAGATATCAAGTTATCCATTGATGATATCCGTCAAACTGCATTCCATCACTTTACGTTTACTTCCATTCTAACGTGCCTCCTTCGGTATTTCGAGGTCATTCTCGTATTTTCTTATAGCTTTAGAGCAAGGATATCGTTAACAATTTCACGAGTTATATCTCATTACGTCTGTCTCGGGCAAATGCAATTGACTTTTTATATCTTATTGAGGAGAAATTCGAACTGTATGAGAAACCATTTAAACATCCTTCTATATTTCGAAAATACTCAAACCCATTGAAAAATGACCCAAGCCTTCATATTATTTCAGATTTCGGTAGTGAACGTTTAAAGGGGCATGAGCTGCCAAAATGTTGATATTTTGACGTTACAACATAATGTTGAAATTATGGGCTATTTTTCTCAAGATGTGTAATTCAGAAGCTTTTAAGTGTTTCTAGTCTCGAAAATGTACGATAAAGTATTGTTTTGAACTAACTTTGGCTTAGAATGAATGAATGATCGTCCCGGTTATTTAAATTTTGTTTACTTTTCGAACACGTTTTCGGTTCGTACAGGCCACATACTGTATGGATTTTCCTCATTCCAACGCCAATCATTTAGTTTTTCGATGGCCTTCAAAGCCTCTTACTGTCGTGACGATCAGAAATTATGAAAAAAGTGTGAATTTTGACAGCTCATGCCACTTTAAGTATATCAGATCCAATGGATTACTTTCAGCATGTTAGCTTTATCAAAAACACTGATGAATTGTTGCCAAATTATCTGTTCTAAAAAAATTCTTCTGACTAAGGTCAAACTCCTGCCTGTCGTCAACCTAATATCATTGGATTTAGTCTATTGTAACAGCTTATATGATTGGGTATCACGGTCTAAATGATATACACCTTTTTAACGCAATTAGAAATTTGTCTCCATAATTATTTTAGACAAGAAGATTTTCCCTGTGCCCGTGTGTTTTAGTGTTCATAAATATATATTTCGGGCACCATATATACTAACGATCTGCCATTACTTGCAGATGTTGTCTTACCTTTGTTCCCTTGATCTTTAATTTCATTGTGGGTGACTATGTGACTCAGCAGTCAGCATAATAGGTTGTGAGATTAGTGTAGAAGTAAGAGGGATTTAATCAGTAGTCATGTGGAAGCCGTACAGTGAGTTCATTTCCACCTGTAATCCCTTTATCTTTACTTCCCTTCTCTGAGGTAAGATGATATATTAGGCTGTAAGATTTACAGAAATTGCTCTTGTCTCCTGGTCACACTAAAAGCATTTTAATCAACAAACATCCATTCTTGTGTGAAATAAAGGTAAAGTATACTTGCTGGTTAAGGCCATAAGTAGGCGAATGCTGTCATATTAGCCGAGAAATCTGGGCTCTGCCGATTTTTTTTTCTCTCCGTCAAGGCCATATAATACCAGTCGCCGTAAGACCGATAATCCGGGCTCCTGTCATATATAAGGACTTGCAACGCGGTCACCACTGAAACAATCAAACAAACGTAAAACAAATAACAACCTTCCGTTTTAGTTAAAATCCGAAAACAGTACTAATTTCCACATTTTCCTGTTCAACACAAGGTCAATCTGTTTTACTCTATGGTTCAATTCTTTGATAAAGGTTGTTACACCGCTAGTTCATACTGCCTATATACCTACCTTGTTAATACCGGGTTATTATTGGCTGACATTTACCATCAGTGTCGTCGTGCAATCTACAAAACCGTCATATTTAAGATATTTTCTTATAAGCTGTTCTGGTAAACAGTTCACATATACTTATATCAAGTTGATGTATTCGCTGGATGATACATACTTGCTAATAACACTGTTTAGAGGAATGATCTGCCAAAATTCGCATTTTTTTTCAACAAATTATGATTGTCACAAGAGTTAAAGACTTTGAAGTTTATCGAAAACTAATGGTTCACATTGGAGTGAGGAATATCTATACAGTCAGAGGCTTATACGAACCGACATAGTGATATTTGTGTCAAAAAAGTTTAAAAAATTTGAATAACCACGATGAACGTTTATTCATTCGAAATGTAAGTTAGTTCAAGACAATACTTTATCGTTTTTGGCACCACGTGCCACTGTAATAAAAAAACATGGTAGTTTGGAAGGTTTCCTATACAATCGAATCAGGTTTCCTATACAATCTAATCAGGTTTCCTATACAATCGAATCAGGTTTCCTATACAATCCAATCAGGTTTCCTATACAATCCAATCAGGTTTCCTATACAATCCAATCAGGTTTCCTATACAATCCAATCAGGTTTCCTATACAATCTAATCAGGTTTCCTATACAATCTAATCAGGTTTCCTAAACAATCCAATCAGGTTTCCTATACAATCTAATCAGGTTTCCTATACAATCTAATCAGATTTCCTATACAATCTAATCAGGTTTCCTATACAATTCAATCAGGTTTCCTATGTAATCAAATCAGGTTTCCTATACAATCTAATCAGATTTCCTATACAATCTAATCAGGTTTCCTATACAATCTAATCAGGTTTCCTATACAATCTAATCAGGTTTCCTATACAATCTAATCAGGTTTCCTATACAATCCAATCAGGTTTCCTATACAATCCAATCAGGTTTCCTATACAATCTAATCAGGTTTCCTACACAATCTAATCAGGTTTCCTATACAATCTAATCAGGTTTCCTATACAATCTAATCAGGTTTCCTATACAATCTAATCAGGTTTCCTATACAATCTAATCAGGTTTCCTATACAATCTAATCAGATTTCCTATACAATCTAATCAGGTTTCCTATACAATCCAATCAGCTTTCCTATACAATCCAATCAGGTTTCCTATACAATCTAATCAGGTTTCCTATACAATCTAAGCAGGTGTCCTATACAATATATTAAAGCATGTTTCCTAAACAATCTAAGCAGGTTTCCTATACAATCTAATCAGGTTTCCTATACAATCTAATCAGGTTTCCTATACAATCTAAGCAGGTTTCCTATACAATATATTAAAGCAGGTTTCCTATACAATCTAAGCAGGTTTCCTATACAATCCAATCAGGTTTCCTATACAATCTAATCAGGTTTCCTATACAATCTAATCAGGTTTCCTATACAATCTAATCAGGTTTCCTATACAATCTAATCAGGTTTCCTATACAATCTAAGCAGGTTTCCTATACAATATATTAAAGCAGGTTTCCTATACAATCTAAGCAGGTTTCCTATACAATCCAATCAGGTTTCCTATACAATCTAATCAGGTTTCCTATACAATCCAATCAGGTTTCCTATACAATCTAATCAGGTTTCCTATACAATATATTAAAGCAGGTTTCCTATACAATCTAAGCAGGTTTCCTATACAATCTAATCAGGTTTCCTATACAATTTAAGCAGGTTTCCTATACAATCTAAGCAGGTTTCCTATACAATCTAAGTAGGTTTCCTATGCAACCTAATCAAGTTTCCTATACAATCTAATCAGGTTTCCTATACAATCTAATCAGGTTTCCTATACAATCTAATCAGATTTCCTATACAATCCAATCAGGTTTCCTATACAATCTAATCAGGTTTCCTATACAATCTAACCAGGTTTCCTATACAAACTAATCAGGTTTCCTATACAAACTAATCAGGTTTCCTATACAATCCAATCAGGTTTTCTATACAATCCAATCAGGTTTCCTATACAATCTAATCAGGTTTCCTGTACAATCTAAGCAGGTTTCCTATACAATATATTAAAGCAGGTTTCCTATACAATCTAAGCAGGTTTCCTATACAATCTAATCAGGTTTCCTATACAATTTAAGCAGGTTTCCTATACAATCTAAGCAGGTTTCCTATACAATCTAAGTAGGTTTCCTATGCAACCTAATCAAGTTTCCTATACAATCTAATCAGGTTTCCTATACAATCTAATCAGGTTTCCTATACAATCTAATCAGGTGTTATATACAATCCAATCAGGTTTCCTATACAATCTAATCAGGTTTCCTATACAATCTAACCAGGTTTCCTATACAAACTAATCAGGTTTCCTATACAATCTTATCAGGTTTCCTATACAATCAAATCAAGTTTCCTATACAATCTAAGCAGGTTTCCTATACAATCTAATCAGGTTTCCTATACAATCCAATCAGGTTTCCTATACAATCCAATCAGGTTTTCTATACAATCTAAGCAGGTTTCATAT
Organism: Lepidochitona cinerea; assembly: GCA_963971465.1. Taxonomy (NCBI): domain Eukaryota; kingdom Metazoa; phylum Mollusca; class Polyplacophora; order Chitonida; family Tonicellidae; genus Lepidochitona; species Lepidochitona cinerea. The sequence continues at coordinate 2,590,361 of OZ020560.1, forward strand.
ACAATCTAGGCAGGTTTCCTATACAATCCAATCAGGTTTTCTATACAATCTAAGCAGGTTTCATATACAATCTAAGCAGGTTTCCTATACAATCCAATCAGGTTTTCTATACAATCTAAGCAGGTTTCCTATACAATCTAAGCAGGTTTCCTATACAATCTAAGCAGGTTTCCTATACAATCCAATCAGGTTTTCTATACAATCTAAGCAGGTTTCCTATACAATCTAAGCAGGTTTCATATACAATCTAAGCAGGTTTCCTATACAATCCAATCAGGTTTTCTATACAATCTAAGCAGGTTTCCTATACAATCTAATCAGGTTTCCTATACAATCTAAGCAGGTTTCCTATACAATCCAATCAGGTTTTCTATACAATCTAAGCAGGTTTCATATACAATCTAAGCAGGTTTCCTATACAATCTAATCAGGTTTCATATACAATCCAATCAGGTTTCATATACAATCTAATCAGGTTTCATATACAATCTAGGTAGGTTTCATATACAATCTAATCAAGTTTCCTATAGGCCTACCATGTTTTTATATATTTATGGACACTAAAACACACGGGCACAGGGAAAATCTTCTTGTCTAAAATAACCATGGAGACAAGTTTCTAATTGTGTTAAAAAGAGGTATATCATTTAGACCATGTTTTTATACATGTGTAATTTCATCAAATTGTGTAAGTGTAAGTGTAAGTCATCAAATTGTTCCACTGTTCTTAAAGTGGCATGAGCTGTCAAAATGTTGATATTTTGACGTTAAAACAGAATGTTGAAATTATTGGCTATGTTTATCAAGACTTATAATTCAAAAGTTTTTGTTTGTGCTTCTAGTCGTCCCGGTTATTTAAATTTTGTTTACTTTTCGGAAATTATGAAAAAAGTGTGAATTTTGGCAGCTTATGCCACGTTAAGAATTGATTGTCAATAAACTGTTTAGTTCAAGATAATTATATTATTTTGATCAATTTGACATGTGATACACGTTTGTCTACGCATGCCCAATGGAAACTCTTCATAATCTAACTATCTCGTGACCGATTTTACTTCACACGTGTATGTTATAAACGAAATAACCTGAAGGGTTTAAGATCAAAAACAAAGCGAGACAAAACATTTCCTCGTGTTGTTTCCACCATTCCTTTGAAGTTTTTAACCTATTCTGAATATTGAATAAATAAGTGACCTTGGAATGTACATGCCTTTACCGATATATAAATATATAATATTTATATCACTTCACTTAACTGATCTGCAGGCTATTCCATTAACGTAACACAACTGTTATCCTTTGCTCTCTATTTCAAACTAATCTGCTTTGGTTATGTGTTTTACCTTTATTGGAAATTGGATTGTGGTTGGAAAGAATGATAAGTTTTGAAGATTTCCCTTGTCTTGATAAAAGTTGGTATGTTCTATAGTAAGTAGATAGATGTGTGCTCGGTCAGAACAAACTAATAGCAATCAATTGTTGTCTTGTACTCTCAGAAAAAGAATTACAATCAATATAATCAAATTATTACACAATTAATTACACAATCAATCAATCTCAACCAACCAATCTCAATCAATCAATCAATCAATCAACCAATCAATCAATCAATCGACCAACCAACCAACCAATCAATCAATCAATCAATCAATCAATTAACCAATCATTCAATCATTCAATGATCTATCTGTCAATCTATCGTGTTTCTCGGATATGTTTTGATAAAAGTATATCTATAGATTTTGAATAACAAGTGAAGGTATAGACTTGTTTATTAGTTTGTTTATGGGACCCGTTTATTGCTGATTAATACTTTGTTTTAGAATCAGAATGGGGCCTGTATTCCCATATTCATATTTGTAACTAAGAAGGCCTGGGGATATATGGGAATAACGTCATACAGTAATCTGCGGCAAAACTATAAGTAAACAATTCATTGAAGTCATTCACGAACAATACGATTTAAATCCAAAAGGCTCGAAGACACACTACAGTGAATATATGTTTCAGAACACGTAAACGACCTCACGAAGACTATATCATTATTATTCATACACAGTTGTGTAACTTGACTGAGAAAAGGTCGCTTGAGGCTCTGGCAGATACAGCTTGTATGTTGGAAGATAATTGATGCCCCCGGTACTGAGTTTTACCATTTGACATATAAAAACATTTCTTATCATGGCGTGTGTACGTGCGGTTATTTTTCTCATAAATTGTTTTATCAAGTTGACCTCGTATGTCAAATGGATCTATTTTAGTTGAAGTGGTTCGAGCTGCCAAACAGAGTAAAGATTTTGATGAACCGATTTAACTAAAATCTCCTTAACATTACACGATCATACGTTATAAAGAATGCGTATATATCAGGGACTGCCTATAAGATCACCTTTAGGTCGTTATTGATCATTATTAAAGTCTTTGTAAAGAAGGAAAATGTACATTTTTGTTCGTTACAGTCGTATTGGTAGGCCTATCGGCAATTCTCAAGTTTAGAATCTCGTTTTTCTCCATAACGATCTGGTTGACCATAGAAACAAAACCCAGTCATGTTTTACCGTACCATAATGTGATACTTCTTTTCTTAATAATAGCCATTATTATCCCAAACTGGGATAATTATTTCAAACCTGTCGCTTACGACAAACTATTTCACCTTACTACACTTTGAAGTGCTGCCGTTTCTTCCATCCTACCACACCCTGCTCTGGTGTGCTCTGGTGTGCTAAAAAGCATCGTATAAAAAGCCTTGAGCTGTCGAAAGAAAACACATTTTCAATATTGTGGCTACTATTTTTACAGTTATTATTTGGAAAAAACTAAATTAAACTAATTTATACTGGTTATGTTTGGCACTAAAATCCGATATTGGATGTTCATTTTTAGATAAATTGTAAATTTTGAAGCTCTGAAAAAAAAAACAATGTCTCTATATACAAGTGAAGGGGCGATCATTCGAGGATAACATATACGGTCGGTAAGGAATGGTCCAGGGCATTATCAAATAGCATCGATGCCCTCTCGGTAGTCAGAAAGGAAACACGGTATACATCGGATGCATTTGACTAGTTACCAGTAAACATTTCCCTGTAATATTTCCCGTTGTTCTGATGGCGGAGGTCCAGTGATCAAGAAATTAAACATATTAATATACACCCGCTGTTCATAAATATACACCAGCTGCTACGTGCTGGGTCATACCATCCTTCCCACACTTTCATGGAAGTCATTAAGTCTCAGCTTTTTATATTCTATTAAAACTGTAGCTCTTTAGATTTTGTTAATCAGGCTTGTTCTGTTCTTTTTAAAGCTTTTCTCCCTAGGGGTTACTCCGAAGGATAAAATCTGAGTCATTAAGACAAATCACTTTTCCTCCTCCAGCCCCCGACACGCTTGCTTCTCCTTCACTAATGTACCATTACTGCCCAACATTTCTCTCCGTGACATCAATGAAATGCCCAAAAACCCGATGCAAACTCGATGAATATATGCCAGATCGTGGAACTTTTTCGCAGAACACTCAACCAACAAATATCAAATGACAGAGAATTTTAATTGTGACTACTCCAACATCGTGTATGTTATCACGTGCAAAAAATGTTGCAAGCAATACGTAGGAGAAACACAGAATTCTCTGCGACAAAGAGCAGCCAACCATTTATCTAGCATTGGCATTTATAGTAGAAGAATACAAACTACTTCAAAGTAAAATGACTCTACCTCTGACCCAGAGGCAAGTCATTGCTTATAAAAATAACAAGTAGTGTACTTGAAAGATATACTGGTCAAGACCCCCCTGTCTGTCTACTGACTAGGGCCTAGTCCCTGTCAGTCGTCAACACAATGACGAGTTTTAGTTTATTACAACAACCTATGATTGGGTGTAAAGGTCTAAATGATATACCTCTTTTAAATACAATTAAAAACTCGTCTCCATGGTTATTTTAGACAACAAGGTTTTCCCTCTGCCCGCGTGTTTTAGTGTTATAGATATACATTTATGTAAAATTTAGCCTGTTAAGACGAAGTTAGTCTAACTTAGAACAAAATAATCTGATTTAATAGGTCTTGCTACTTTTTAGCGATACTTTAATGAACATGATGGTGTAACAAATTCTTATTCATACTTGTTGAGATAAACAACAGCCAATATAATGCTTTATAATCTATATTATGTAGACTGGTATCACCCGAAAATCCCAATTTATACGTTTTTTGAGAAAATAGGCAGCAATTTCCTAATGTGGGTTTACCTGGAAAACTATCAATATTTTACAACTTTAGAAAGATTAAAACTTGTAAAATCGCTAAAAGAATTATTTTACATTACGAAAGGGACTATTTAACCAGTGATGCCTGTTAGTGTGACTGGGGCGCTGGAATTTAACCAATTACCAGACAACATTAAGGGGATACCCACTCTCCAATCATTCTCAGTAAATTGAAGACATTTTTATCTAGCAAATTTTTAGAAGAATGTAAATGACTCCTTTCCAATGTAATGTCCTATATTTAGTATTTTATAAAGAATTTATTCTTACAAATTTTATACATAACCAATACTACAAATGTTTATTATTTATTTATTAATGATGCTTTTAATTTATAAGTGAAATTGTTATTTTATTACATTAGAATTTGTATATTAATGATTCATGTTGTAGGCCTAACAAATTTGTATAGCCCTCGACCTTCATGAAAATAGGTCTTTACCTATGAAGTTATCGAGTTTTTAAATAAAGATCATCAATCAATCAATCAATCAATCAATGCCTGTGAACTATAGAAGTTGATTTCTAAACTTTGAAGAGGAGGATCAAGGAGTTATGGTACACACAGATACAATTGTTCATACTCTCTGTGGAACTCTATAGTTACAACTGGAGGTCAAAATTAGTTCAGTTCACCAAAAGTTATAAAATCAGATACACAAGAATGTTATATTTCTATACACAATTGACTGTCATTGAACAATGGATCTTGGTTGTTACCATGTCTGTATGAGTTAAAGTGGCATGAGCTGCCAGAATTCACACGTTTTCATCATTTCTAATCATCACGAAATTAAGAGGCTTTGAGGGCCATCCAAAAACTAAATGATTGGCGTTGGAATCAGGAAAATACATACAGTATGTGGCCTGTACGAACCGAAAACGTGTTCAAAAAGTAAACCAAAATTTAAATAACCGGGACGACCATACATTCATTCTAAGCCAAAGTTAGTTCAAAACAATACTTTATCGTACATTTTCGAGACTAGAAACACTTAAAAGCTTCTGAATTACACGTCTTGAGAAAAATAGCCAATAATTTCAACATTATGTTGTAACGTCAAAATATCAACATTTTGGCAGCTCATGCCACTTTAACATACCCAAATACAAATCATATCGTCGTACTTGATTGTTTGGGGTCACACCAAGCGTATTGTATTGTAACATCAACAAACAGATCTCTGAGCGTTATTTAATATTTTAACATTCAGTCGAAGGTGGAGGGATTATTTTTCTATCTTGGGGATAAAACAGAATCCATACAACTGTCATAATTAATCTAAAGATTCGTCACGAGAAGAAATTCTAATCAGTAATTAGGTTTCATATTTTCAAAAGAAATAAAAATCCCGATTTGAAGCGCCCTTATCGATTCCACGAACATGATATTTAATGAAAGATCATTCACTCAAAACAGATGGAAGCCTTTCCCTAGTTTCCTTTCGCCTTCCTTTTGTAGGCTTTTGAAACACCACTGTACATTCATCAATGTCTTTTCGCTGGATTAAATCAGGTAGACCAAGGCTATTTATTAATCAGGTTTTCTTATCTTAAAATCAGGGACAAAAATAGACAATCCATAGATCATATCACTATAACGAGTTAGATATGCTACGAGATGCATGTCCGTGTATGACGTGTTATCCGGAAAATATGCTTGTCGGTTTTTTGTGGTGGGTAGCGAGTTCGAATTTCACTCAGTTCAAAGGAAAAAAAACTGAAATGTTTTTTAATCGGATTTCAGGGAAGGGTTGTGAAATATATCCGCAGAGGCTTGGGGTTCTCCTTTCGGGAAAAGAGCCACGTTTCCCACTGAACTATATGGGTGGAATGGACGCGTCTCATTGGCTGGTTTGGATCTGACTTTGTAAAATGTGCCGCCATTGATAGTTGAAGAGCGCGTGCATAATGTTTCTGGATCGAAGTTGGACCAAGACCATCTTCTAGTAATGGCGGCGTTCGATGCACATCAAATACCATGTGACCTTTATTCCACGCATATAGTTCATTGATTTTTCCTCAATCAATCCAATCACAAATGTTTGTTGAACCTAATTGGCTAAATCAATCAATCCTCCAATTGGTGAACAATTCATTAACAGTCATATAAAAAGGAATTTCCCTATGAGACATGTCTTGCTTATATAATGTTTATTTCCTTATCTATTCCTCCCGGATATAAGCATTTCAATGATATTTCTTTCTGATATCAGCTGCCATAACATAGATTTTACCGTGAACTTTCTCAGTGGAATTCTTTTGATACACCGACTCTGTGATGGTGATTTGGGAGTTCTAATATATCCTCATTAAAACCAGTTATTTTAAACTTTTGCTTTTCTTTAGAACAATGACGGTCTTGACAATAATTGGGTGGGACATTTTTATATACCCGAGTAGTTTACTACAGTATCCTTGTATGTTTAAAATGTATATCAAGTGAAAGAATGCCCTATTTGTACTCACATAATGCGAAATATAATTGATCAGGCGGTATTTTATTCTCAGTCATTTTACATTGACACTGACGTATTGGGTTATTGTTTACATCTTGGTTCAACACTGCTGTAAAAACTAAAGGTGAAGCGAATGACAATGACACAATTTGACCATCCAAGTTAACACGACTTTCATCAGAGCAAGAGAAACTATGCAGGATATGAGTGTTGAAATTGACAAAATAATGAACCGCGCCGGAAGTAGAATCTGAAACGTCAGAAAAACGGTTGATCGGGATAATTATTGATGATGTTTGTTTCATCCCACTGTAGTGGACTCCGGTATGGCTGACTCTCCAGTCAGGTGTAGCATTGTTTTTTCTGACATTTGGGCGTGCCCTATTATATGTGAGAATTGTCAGCATCAATTTTCATCATCATTAATTAGTATTCGCTCGTTAAAAAAACTACAGCTTGAAGTTAATAACTCTTTGATATTGGACATGTGTCTTGGACGGTATTTTTCATGATTGTAATTATTAAACATGAACCTATGCTTCTTCTGTTATAATGATATTTGCGTGGGGAACCCCGCTTTTGTTCTCATTCTATCAGGGTTGAATAAAAGACTAATGTCTCTTTTTTAATGTGTTCCAAAGCATGATATTTACTAAAATGCCAAATCTAATATTTTTCCTTTGGTCCCGGTTATTCTGACGACAACCATAGGTTTCTGTTGATAATCATAGGTTTCTGTTGACATTCATAGGTTTCTGACGATAATCATAGGTTTCCAACGATAAGCATATGGTTATCGTAAGAAACCTATGGTCGTCTTCAGAAACCTATGTTTATCGTCAGAAACCTATGGTTGTCGTCAGAAACATATGGTTGTCGTCAGAAATCTATAATTGTCGTAAAGAAACTATCGTTATCGTCAAAAACCTATGATTATGTCAGAAACCTTTTGTTATGCAAAACTCTTTAGGATTCATACCATTGATATTGAAATGAATCCTTTCAGTTCTACCTGCTCTTGTCCTGTTGTTTCTAAATGGCAAACAGATACTGTGAATTACTTGGTGTCCATGGTGAACTAGACCTCGGAACCCTTGCCTCATCTATGTACACACGTGTTCTATCTGTCAGGTTACCGTTGAGAACTTGTCGACTTGATGACAGCGATTGGTTCAAGCTTATGCAATTCACAGCATGTTTAAATTGGTATCAAAGAGCAGCTAACCATTTATCTAGTATTAGACTTAAACATGATGTACCCGTGGCACAACATTTCAATACTCTAGGTCATTCGGTCAAGGACCATTTTGAAATCATGCCTATTGAGAAAATCCTTTTTCTCACTTCCGCTGCAGATACCAAGCACAAACGTTTGGAAAAAAGCATCGCTATGGCCAAGATTATAGTAGAAGAATACAAACTACTTCAAAGTAAAATTGATCGACCTCTGACCCAAAGGCAAGTCATTGCTTATTAAAAAAATCAAGTGTTTGCAAGATTTACTGGCCAGACTCGCCCGTCTGTCTTCTACCTAGGTTTTTCTGGGAATGGGGAGGGGATGGGGGGGGGGGGGGGGTGGCAAAATGTTCACTGTCTTTTCCTATGATCCTATGGGGTTCAATCTCAGTCGGTCGATATTCTTGCCATAGCTTAAGATGCGTAAGCATTTTCAATGCATTACAAAGTGTTCCAGAAAATTCGAAGCTCCTGTCAGTCGTCAACCTAATGAAATATCATAGGTTTTATAGTTTATTACAACAATTTATGATGAGGTATAACTATCTAAATGATATACTTCTTTTTAACACAATTAGAAACTTGTCTCCATGGTTATTTTAGACAAGAAGATTTTCCCTGTGTCCGTGTGTTTTAGTATTCTTAAATATATTACAATAGGACATTGTCTATAAAGATATATTCCCGTATCTTTCTTTTAAAGAGGGAAATGGAAATCACATTTTTGTTAAAGGAAGACAATTCCATAACCATACGGTCGGGAATTGAATCTCCTTTGCTTTTTGTTTAGGTGATGGCTATATGGTGGCTTCTGGTCTACCCCAGAGAAACGGGGACAGACATGCTGCAGAAATTGCCAGTCTCTCCTTGGATGTTTTGGAAACTATCAGTGATCTGGTAATACCCGTTATTCCCAATGAAAGACTCAAGCTTAGAGTTGGCATTAATACAGGTCAGTCACATCTTCTTTTCTTGAAATGTATTTAATATATCTAATGTTAAAGTGGCATGAGCTGCCAAAATGCTGATATTTTGACGTTAAAACAGAATGTTGAAAGTACATGTGTATTGGCTATTTTTCTCAAGACGTATAATTCAGAAGCTTTGTAGTGCTTCCGGTCTCGAAAATGTACCATAAAGTATTGTTTTCAACTAATTTGATTTTGATTTTGTTTATTCACCATAAAAGATATATACAAATGAAGAAGTATTTACGAAGCTATACAATGGCGGGAATAAAGCTCTGAAGAGCTTGTTATATCCCATTTGAGACAAATATAATAACAAGAACGAAGGAGGTGATTAAACATTTTCTGAAAAATATATACATAATATAACAATAATAATAATATGATTTTTACTACAGACAATTTACTTTTGAATTGGGTTTTAAGGTTACTGATTTTGTAATGGCAACAATAGGTATGCAGATAGTTTGGATTTGAAAAGAGATATTGATGGTATACATTTCAATTCAGTGGGTAGTTTATTCCATTCTGTAGGAGCAATTGAGTACAGATAGTAAAAAGAAATATTTGAATAATACAGAGGTGTGCGTAAGTTTAGAGCGTCGTTTCTTAATTGGTATTGTTGTGTGGTACTTTCTTTGTTGAGGTATTGTTGAAAATTGACGTGGTAAAAAAGCTTACGAGTAAGACATAGAGTAGGCCTACTATATAATACGAGAGAAGATAATGGCAGTATTTTTAGAGATAGGAATAATGGAGAAGTATGCTCCAAGCGATGAGCTAGTGATATGGTTCTAATGGCACGTTTATGTAAATTAAAAAGTGGTAGTAAGTGAGTTTTATAGGTATTACCCCAAAGGGAAATACCGTATGTTAGATATGGATATATTATGGAGTAATACAGAATATAGAGCGTTTTTTTTTATTTAATGAGCTACGTAAGTGTCCTAAGATTCCAGTATTCCTTGAAAGTTTGTAACACAGTGAACTAATATGGGGTATCCAATTGAGTTTACAATTAATTACAATACCAAGAAAGGTGTATTGTTGAACATTCTCTATAACGGTGTTTGCAATCATAACATTTGGGCAGTTTTGTATTTTACTTTTGTTTGGTAAGATTATCATGGATTTAGATTTAGTAATATTTAGGGATAAGCGATTTGCAGATAACCAGTCATGCACTTTACTTAGTTCAGTATTTACGGTTTTAACAGCATGGTCTAGATTTGGAGAAGAAAATAAACAGCTAGTATCGTCAGCAAAAAGAATAAGTTTAAGCAGATTTGATATACGAGAAATGCCATTTATGTATAACAGAAATAGTATAGGCCCAAGAACTGATCCTCGCGGAACGCCATATTGGATGGTTTTTGGGGAAGAAAGAACTGAATTAAAACGTACTTTTTGTTGACGTTGAGAAAGATAGCTTTTGAACCATTGGTTTGATTTTCCACGGATACCGTAATGTGAAAGTTTTGTCAGTAAAATGTTATGATTTACAGTGTCAAATGCCTTGGACAGGTCGAGAAAAGTTACAATACTGAATTGTTTCTTGTCTTTAGCTTCCACAAGTTTGTCATATAGGAACTGCGTTGCGAAAATAGTAGAATGGTTAGGTCTGAATCCATATTGGTCGTTGCTGATTATATCATGATTATTCAAGTGTTCAAGAATATCGGAACAAGCCAGTTTTTCTAGGATTTTACTTAAGCATGGTAGAATTGAAATTGGTCTGTAGTTTTGGACAAGATTTTTTTCACCTGATTTGTAAATTGGTGTTATTTTGGCATTTTTAAGACAGGGAGGTACTATATTGGAGGAGAAGGAAAGGTTAAATATGTACGATAGGGGAGAAGAAACGTGATCGACAACAAGTTTAAGCAGTGTAGGGTGAATGTTCTCAAGTCCAGATGCTGATGATGGTTTTAATTCTTTAATTATTGATTTGACTTTCTCTGGAGTAGAAGGTGAAAATGAGAAAGTTTGCTCTACTGGGTGTACCGAGGTAGTCTGTAAACGTTTTACTTGCGTCTGGTATTGTAGCGTCGAGTTTTGCAGGAACGGAAATCAAGTGTGAATTAAATGTGTTTGCTATTGTGGTTTCGTTTTCAACAGTTTCACCATTTATATCGAAAAAACTTGGGAGAGGTTTTGAAGTAGATATATTTAGGAGTTCGTTTATTTTGGCTTAGAATGAATGAATGGTCGTCCCGGTTATTTAAATTTTGTTTACTTTTTGAACACGTTTTCGGTTTGTGTAGTCCACATACTGTATGGATTTTCTTCATTCCAACGCGCATTCATTTAGTTTTTCGATGGTCTTTAAAGCCTTTTACTGTTGTGACGATCAGAAATTATGAAAAAAGTGTGAATTTTGGCAGCTCATGCCATTTTAACAGCTTTACCAACCCGAACTGGTTACATCATATTAACCCGAACTGGTTACACCATATTAACCCGAACTGGTTACATCATATTAACCCGAACTGGTTACATCACATTAACCCAAACTGGTTACATCATATTAACCCAAACTGGTTACATCATATTAACCCAAACTGGTTACATCATATTAGCCCGTACTGGTTACATCATATTGACCTAAACTGGTTACATCATAGTAACCCGAACTGGTTACATCATATTAACCAAACTGGTTACATCATATTAAACCGAACTGGTTGCATCATATTAACCCGTACTGGTTACATAATATTAACCCGAACTGGTTACATAATATTAACCCGAACTGGTTACGTCATATTAACCCGAACTGGTTACATCATATTAACCCGAACTGGTTACATCATATTAACCCGAACTGGTTACAACATATTAACCCGAACTGGTTACATCATATTAACCCGAACTGGTTACATCATATTAACCCGAACTGGTTACATCATATTAACCCGAACTGGTTACACCATATTAACCCGAATTGGCTACATCATATCAACCCGAACTGGTTACACCATATTAACCCGAACTGGTTACACCATATTAACCCGAACTGGTTACACCATATTAACCCAAACTGGTTACATTATATTAACCCGAACTGGTTACATCATATTAATCCGAACTGGTTACATCATATTTACCCGAACTGGTTACACCGTATTAACCCAAACTGGTTACATCATATTAACCCGAACTGGTTATATCATAATAACCCGAACTGGTTACACCATATTAACCCGAACTGGTTATATCATATTAACCCGAACTGGTTACATCATATTAACCCAAACTGGTTATATCATATTAACCCGAACTGGTTACATCATATTAACCCGAACTGGTTACACCATATTAACCCGAAGTGGTTACATCATATTAACCCGAACTGGTTACATCATATTAACCCAAACTGGTTACATCATATTAACCCAAACTGGTTACATCATATTAGCCCGTACTGGTTACATCATATTGACCCAAACTGGTTACATTATATTAACCAAACTGGTTACATCATATTAAACCGAACTGGTTACATCATATTGACCTGAACTGGTTAAATCATATTAACCCGAACTAGTTACATCATTTTAACCTGAACTGGTTAAATCATATTAACCCGAACTGGTTACATCATAATAACCCGAACTGGCTACATCATAATAACCCAAGTCCGGGCATGCAATGATCAGTCCGGAAATGTAATGCTCAGTCCGGAAATGTAATGCTCAGTCCGGAAATGTAATGCTCAGTCCGGAAATGTAATGGTCAATCCGGAAATGTAATGGTCAATCCGGAAATGTAATGGTCAATCCGGAAATGTAATGCTCAGTCCGGAAATGTAATGCTCAGTCCGGAAATGTAATGCTCAGTCCGGAAATGTAATGCTCAGTCCGGAAATGTAATGCTCAGTCCGGAAATGTAATGCTCAGTCCGGCAATTCAATGCTCAGTCCGGCAATGTAATGCTCAGTGAGGGAATGCAATGCTGCTTTTTATCTTTTCATTCACTACGTATTATCTTTTCTAGCCGAGAAATCTGAGCTCTGGGCTGTTAGATTCCCAGCACCATATAAACTGATTGCTCGAGCTAAATTGGGTCTTTGTCGCCCTCTGATATTACTAAAACAAAATCTGAAAAACCTCTGGCTCGACAACCCGTCCCCTTCCATCCATTTTTGAAAAAACAAAACAAAGCAAAACAGAAACTATTTTGACGGAGGTTCCAGTTCGAAGACAAATATACATAAAGAAAAAAGTTAAGCGCCCCCCTGGAAAGTCTGTAACGACCGATAAAATCATTGGTGTAGGGAGATTGTTGGCAAACTGATGTTGCAGAAACGATTGTGATCATAAAAGGCAACATTCTGGCGATAAGAAATCACCATTAACGGCAGTAAGCTATACAATTTATTATGGATATCGTTTGCCAAATCAAAAGTGTATTTTAACAAAATAAAAAGATGCTTGTATCTATGAAACTTCAGAGTACATCTGGCTTCACAGAGCGAACATATTGAAGTAAAAATGTCACTTTGAGTGTGTCGAACACATCCCTAGAGCAGAAGGTCAATAGCGCGTATAGCCTCCATTAGCTTCCAACCGGCGTTTCATCCCCCCCCGTGAGACGTCGGATCTGTTGAACAATCGTCTCAGCAACATCAGTTTGCCAACAATCTCACTACAGTAATGGTTTTTATCGGTCGTTGCAGACTTCCCAGGGGGGGGGGGGGTGCTTAACTTTTTTCCTGGTGTATACATAGTTCTCCTTGTTAAACGCTAATCTTTGAAAGTATTAAACTTATATTAATTTGTGAGGTTGTTTGTTTTTTATGAATCAATCGGTATTTTGTATGAAACCCTTCTCTTTAGGTTCATGCTAGTCCTACTGGAAGAAGATTCTATTTCACTGCCATACTCATCGCTAAAGAGATTCTCATTAACTCCCGATAAGAAATTCTTTGTCCATTAGCCAGCAATGTTTCACTACCGTTAGTATTTCAAACACCAAGTCCATACAAAGCAATAGTTTCCGTAGCTTCGTCAAAGGCGATGTTATTCACTCTCTCATGGGTTCAATGACTGATGCGATATACATGTAGAGCTTGTTGTCTCTGATTAAAAACTGTATACGTTACAAATTCCGCATTATTTATGGTGAATTGACAGTACAACAAGAACTGCAGTTGAATATTTGATGACATTTAGCAGAAAAACCTTTCAGATTACATGCTAATTGCTATACGGGCAATAAACTGGATGTATTGCATTATTATTGCAGACACATGGTAAGAGGTTTCATAGTCACACCAGCAATTGGAGTGTCTTTTGATATATATATTTATATATATACCTGGCCAATAATGTTTAGGAATGTATAGAATATAAGTGGAGGGGGATCATTGCTAATATTCAGCCAAATGGCATTTTCGCCACGTTAATCAGGTTTATAGCCGGGTTCTTGTTGATCCGGTGGATATACCAAGGAACATCCATTTGACTGTCCATCTTTAGTTGGACGGGCACTAACGTCTGAGAAAATGCCAATCTTTCAAACAATAACGCACAAACATTTATACGCACCAACATTTATACGCACAAACATTTATACGCACAAACATTTATACGCACAAACATTTATACGCACAAACATTTATACGCACAAACCCGTTGACATTAGATCCCCTGAAACTACAGATTCATTTCCAATAATCAGTGATCGATATTCAATTATAATTGACACGTTTCTTTCTTAATTACCTTGTATCGATGGGACCAAAATATGACGGGTTCACAATTTATATAGCCTACTTTTATCTATACCTCGTCTGTTTTATCATATTATGGAAACTGTTATTTTGCATTTTAAATACTTCAGCAAAGGGTGAAAAGGTCTCTCTTTATGTGGTTTGAATAAAGCAGCTTAACCCACCAGTTACATCTCTATTCAATCATACCTTTACAATGCACGCGGACCTTCAATAGCAATCCAATACGATCCAGCACGTTACATTGACCTGGTCGTTCAAATGACCGCCCACTGTTTACATTAGTTCACCGTTAATCAGAACTGATTGTACGTCCTTGTCCAAACTATAGGATACAATTAGATCGTTATTACTCCGTGATAGGAAATAATCGACCAAATCACTTGAGACCAAAGTCTTTCGACCTGGTGAAGGAACGAACTTAGTTCATCTTTGTCCGAATTTAAAACTGCCTCTGTATGTTATATTGACATAAGCTTAGCCATACAGATTTATTGAATGTCACTCGATTCTACCAAAACACTGGTAGTCACCATCAATAATACTATTTACTCTTGTATATCCATTAAAGAAAAAAACATAAAGACATTTCTTCAACAATAAAACATATGTTGGGTCAATAGCCCTTTCATCAAAACGATATTTACCTGTATAGAGCAAATCCTGGCCGTAGATTATGATAAACATTGGCATAAGATCCACAAATCCACTCAAAACTAACTGACACGTGTCTGACGAGGGTCGAAATTAGCATTTATACACCTACTTATTTGTTTAGTTTGACCGTAATTATTTCAGTATTTATATCACCGTTCTAGTATCGCTTCATTTCCCAAAAATAATCATTTACTGAACAGTAATTGTCTTCCAGATATTCAGGGACCTCGGTGGTTCAGTCGGTCTGACCGAAAACCTTCTTTTTTCTTAGACAAAAACATTTT
Organism: Lepidochitona cinerea; assembly: GCA_963971465.1. NCBI lineage: Eukaryota > Metazoa > Mollusca > Polyplacophora > Chitonida > Tonicellidae > Lepidochitona > Lepidochitona cinerea. The sequence goes on from OZ020560.1 coordinate 2,605,970, forward strand.
GTATAAACTTTTTTGCTGTGATATAGAAACGTGTAAAAATTTTTGTAAAATTTTATTTTTGACAGAAATCGTTAACATTTTTTGTAAACCTGCTGAACATTTGTATAAACCTTCTTGTGCTCCGACAGGAATATTTGTATAAACCTCCTTTTGTTCAGACAGGAATATTTATACAAACCTGCTTGTGCTCAGACAGGAATATTTGTACAAACCTCCTTGTGTTCAGACAGGAATATTTGTATAAACCTGCTTGTGCTCAGACAGGAATATTTGTATAAACCTGCTTGTGCTCAGACAGGAATATTTGTATAAACCTCCTTGTGTTCAGACATGAATATTTGTACAAACCTCCTTATGTTCAGACAGGAATATTTGTACAAACCTCCTTGTGCTCAGACAGGAATATTTGTATAAACCTGCTTGTGCTCAGACACGAATATTTGTACAAACCTCCTTGTGTTCAGACAGGAATATTTGTATAAACCTGCTTGTGCTCAGACAGGAATATTTGTACAAACCTCCTTGTGTTCAGACAGGAATATTTGTACAAACCGCCTTGTGTTCAGACAGGAATATTTGTACAAACCTCCTTATGTTCAGACAGGAATATTTGTACAAACCTCCTTATGTTCAGACACGATTATTTGTATAAACCTCCTTGTGTTCAGACAGGAACATTTGTACAAACCTCCTTATGTTCAGACACGATTATTTGTATAAACCTCCTTGTGTTCAGACAGCAATATTTGTATAAACCCCCTTGTGTTCAGACAGGAATATTTGTACAAACCTCCTTATGTTCAGACACGATTATTTGTATAAACCTCCTTGTGTTCAGACAGCAATATTTGTATAAACCCCCTGGTGTTCAGACAGGAATATTTGTATAAACCTGCTTGTGCTCAGACACGAATATTTGTACAAACCTCCTTGTGCTCAGACAGGAATATTTGTGTAAACCTGCTTGTGCTCAGACAGGAATATTTGTACAAACCTCCTTGTGTTCAGACAGGAATATTTGTACAAACCGCCTTGTGTTCAGACAGGAATATTTGTACACACCTCCTTATGTTCAGACACGATTATTTGTATAAACCTCCTTGTGTTCAGACAGGAACATTTGTACAAACCTCCTTATGTTCAGACACGATTATTTGTATAAACCTCCTTGTGTTCAGACAGGAACATTTGCACAAACCTCCTTATGTTCAGACACGATTATTTGTATAAACCTCCTTGTGTTCAGACAGCAATATTTGTATAAACCCCCTTGTGTTCAGACAGGAATATTTGTACAAACCTCCTTATGTTCAGACACGATTATTTGTATAAACCTCCTTGTGTTCAGACAGCAATATTTGTATAAACCCCCTGGTGTTCAGACAGGAATATTTGTATAAACCTGCTTGTGCTCAGACACGAATATTTGTACAAACCTCCTTGTGTTCAGACAGGAATATTTGTATAAACCTCCTTGTGTTCAGACAGGAATATTTGTATAAACCTCATTGTGTTCAGACAGGAATATTTGTATAAACCTCCTTGTGTTCAGACAGGAATATTTGTACAAACCTCATTGTGTTCAGACAGGAATATTTGTACAAACCTCCTTGTGTTCAGACAGGAATATGTGTATAAACCTCCTTGTGTTCAGACAGGAATATTTGTACAAACCTCCTTGTGTTCAGACAGGAATATTTGTACAAACCTCCTTGTGTTCAGACAGGAATATTTGTACAAACCTCCTTGTGTTCAGACACGTATATTTACTATTTTGTTTAAACCTACATATGCTCAGACAGACTCCTTGAGCAATTTGGGTAAAACTCAGACAACCCCATAACATTTTGTGTAAACGTTCTTGTGTTTATACAGAACCATATATCAGATGTTGTGTTTACGTGCATGTGTGGGACATAATATCTGACATTTCGCACAACTCTGCATATATTCAGATATCAAATGGACCGATTTTGTTCCTCTGTAAAACAATTCCAGGTCTATAAAAATAAATGTCGTCCTAATACCGATTGATGTACAAATATTGAGATAATAGCTTTTCAAATAGGCGTTCCTCTTAATGGCTTCTTAGAACTATCTACTGATAATTGCTCGCTATATTTACACGGATATCAGTATTGATGTGCGCTTGGATCAATGAGATTTCATCGATTTACTAAAGACAACATTTTTATCGATAATATAAGGGCTAAAGTGTATCGTCGTCTCATTTTTGGTTCTCTGAAAAGATACATATTATTTATTCTGTCCATGTGTCAGTAGATGACTCATTAAAGGCCCACTTGTCGTGGCAGCCTGTTGAACATTTGTTTAAGGCCCACTTGCCGCCGTAGCCTGTTTAAATTTGCTAGGAAAACCAATTTACATGAGCTTACTACGACTAATACAACTAAACTTAAACATAGGGCACATAAAATATGTCCCGTTAGGTTTAGAATGTAGAAATGGGGGTGAAAAACAAACGAAGAATCGAAGCCTGATTACGACGGTCAACTTTAGTGGTTAGTTTATCCTCATTTCAGGTCTTTTTGTCTGTGGTTCAACCTCCAAAAATTATGGGCAGGCTTTTCGAGTCACTCTTACCCGATCGTCAGTCTGTAATAAAATGCGTAAAATTATACTGTGCCGTTAGATCACTCACATGACTCAAACATTAGGACGCTTGTGCGCATGTTCAGGTTCGGAGTTTGTTTACATTGCGGGTACTTTATAAATCCTATTCTCAAATTAAAAAAACTTTCTATTTTGGTAAAAATAGAAAGTTCCTAACTTCTTACAGAAAACCACTGTTTTTTGTAAGCAAACAGTATTCTGGATTATCGCGGCAAGTGTGCCTTTAATAACTGTTGTTGTTGTCATTTGTACATCAGTTGGCTCAAAGACTCAGGCGATCTTTTTTATGGTTCTTATCCATAAATACCCATAGTTCAAGTTGAAATTAAAATATATTATAAACATCTTGTGATTAGGAGCCAATTATGCTTTTGTTATTGCTGACATTGCTGTTATTTCTCATCTTTTTCATAATTCTGACACTCTAAAGTATCTATCATCGGCGGTCCAGTTGATAAGCCTACATACAAGTAAGCCTTGCGTGGAACTGAATTTACCTTCTAGCAACAAGAATCTCGCAAATCATCTTCATTTTATTAATACTTTTCAGGTCCAGTAGTTGCTGGTATCGTGGGTACCAAAATGCCGCGATATTGTTTGTTTGGTGATACAGTTAACACAGCTTCCCGTATGGAATCGTCAGGAGAACGTGAGTAACATAGGATTTTATTTCTTACGTCAGGATGGGTGTAGTACTGATCAATCAATATTACTTACGTCAGGATGGGTCTAGTACTGGGGGCTGTTTCACAACACATTTACGCCCGTCGAAGCTTTGCGCCTGGTCGGAACGTTATGTTGAAAACATACGTCAGGATGGGTGTAGTACCGATCAACCAATATTACTTACGTGAGGATGGGTCTAGTACTGATCAACCAATATTACTTACGTGAGGATGGGTCTAGTACTGATCAACCAATATTACCTGCGTGAGGATGGGTCTAGTACTGATCAACCAATATTACGAACGTCAGGATGGATCTAGTACTGATCAACCAATATTACTTACGTGAGGATGGGTGTAGTACTGATCAACCAATATTACGTACGTCAGGATGGGTGTAGTACTGGTCAACCAATATTACTTACGTGAGGATGGATAGAGTCTCTCAAACAATATTTTCCACGTGATTAACCAATATTAAATCCATAAGAATAAGAGTTTAGTTTAATGGTGGTATCTGTAAAAAAAATCATCTGTAAAAAATATTACACTCAATTAATCAAAATTTTTATTCAAAACTGGAGTATTGTCAGAAACTTGTCAGATTATTATTTCTTGTCAATTTTTAATGGGTTAATGGATTCTTGAACTATTTTATATATCGGGAAACATTAATCCTTGTCCAATAATGTAATTGACTTTTTTATTTCACGGCCAAACATGAAGATAAGGATCTGTACAATTATGTAATGTACTTGTCATATTTTCTCTAGGGCAGAAAATAGATGACTTCTTTTCTTTCTTTGGCCTGGTTTACATTTTCATATAGATTAAGTAATTTACATCTTTTATTCATTTTTTATCCTTTAGCCATGAAAATTCAGATTAGCGCCTCTACAAAGGCTTTCTTGGATAAATACGGAGGTTATGTTGTAGAGGAAAGAGGCCTGGTATCGATCAAGGTAACTATAACCTTTAATTCTCCTCTATTGAGATGTAACAATTCACCTATATAATTGATCATTTACAAAACCAAACATGTCATTTAATATAATTGTATTTGTCCTCTTTATGGAGAACTGATCGATGTTACTCACACAAAAGACAATAGAGATGTCCATATGTTTGCTTTACACGGGTGTGTCAAAAGCATAACTAACGTGAGGGATTTTTTACTGGCTACAAACAGAAATACAAAAGCTTAAAAGAAATGGATTAATGAGGTATTCTATTGTGCAATTTAAGCGGACACCTGACTCATTAAGGTTTTATATAACAGCTCTTACATAATCCTGTTTTATCTTTTGATCTTTTCCTCTGACGAGAGCTTTCTTTAAATCCAGATGACAACTTTCTCATATATATGACCAAGGGTATTCTTACCATAGCTTAAGATACGTAACCATTGTCATTGTATTACAAAGTCTACAAAATTCTACTGTCTAAGACCAAGCTTCTGTCAGTCGTCAACGTAATGAAATATAATAGGTTTGCATGTAGCTTATTATAACGATCTATGATTGGGTATAAAGGTCTAAATGACATACCTCTTTTTTACACAATTAGAAACTTGCCTCCATGGTTATTTTAGGCAAGAAGATTTCCCCTGTGCCCGTGTGTTTTAGTGTTCATAAATATGACCAAGGCAATGTACGAGTTTAGAAAGCAGTACATTCTCAGGTCACAAATTTCAAGTATCAACACCGAAAATAAATTTCGAGTCAGACAAAATGTCCACCACCTCCTCATAATAATACTGAATATTAATAGATCCGTCATAAAACACCAAACAAAACAGGGTTACCAAATCCAGCTCACTGCAGTTCTCACAGTGTATTTAAGTATTGAAACTCAATGGATGTTGGAAATAATTCAACTAACAAATGCATTCGGTATTAACAGAAGCAGGAAACCATTTGTATAAATAAATTTAATTGCAGGATGTTTCCCCAAATCAGACCTTGACAGAAAACATGTCAAGTTTCTCACAGAACAAACAATGGCATCCAAATATTACAATCTGGTTCTTCTTAAAGTGGCATTAGCTGCCAAAATGTTGATATTTTGGCGTAAAAAGACTGTGATAATTAACTGGAATGCTCTACACATTTTTTAAAGGCATTTTTAAAGGCAATTACTTCATAACATAAAGACATAGTTATCAGGTTTATTGATACTTCATACACATTTGAGATGGTCATTTTCTCTATTTGTAGCCGGATTTCATAAAAAAAAAACAAAAAAAACATTTGTATCAGAATATTACATCGCTTTAATAGATCAAACTGGTTTATATTGCAGAAAATGGAATGCCTTGTTCAATATGCACACAGTTTTCCTGTTCGGTTTTGCAAAAGTTGTATCCAAACAACCTCTCTGCAAATAGCAATATAGTGTACTAGACGATATAGCCAATTATGTTGATTTCCTTTCTTGTGTTGGTATGTGCCTATAGCCACAATATCGGCACGTACACATGTTTACAAAGCAATTGTCAATATATAGTAACCCTGTGTGGATTAAAGACGATGACTTTCTTCAATGCTGTATGTGTCATTTCCTTTGTTGAGATAAGTCTGGTCGCCAATGATTTATCGCGGTCATTATCTCGCCATTTCTGGAAACTTTAAGTGGCATGATTTGCCAAAATTCGAACTACTTCACACATTCTGATCGTCGCGACAGCAAGGGGCTGTGAAAGTCATCGAAAAATGGTTGACATTGGAATGAGGAAAATCCATGCAGTCAGTGTGCTGTACGAGTTGAAATACTGTCAGAAAAGCAAACAAAATCTAGATCCCGTTCATCCGTTCTTTCAATGGCTATTTTTACCAAACAGTACAGATAAAAAGCTTTTCGTTACTATCAGCTTCAGAATTGCGCGTTAAGTAATTGTTTTGAAATATCAAACACACAAAAATAAACTCAGGTATCCCCGCTGAATTTGACATTTAAAAACCAGGGGGATCATCCATTATTTCAGCTATCGCCTACTGAGCAATACAACCCGATCAATTTATGCCAGGATAACCAACATTTCGTCCTTTACAGAGCATCCTCTTAATAACTATGCTATCAATTTAGACGATATCCAAAATACACGGTATTGGACGAGTGTAACGCAATCGCTGCCCGATAACCCACTGGGCTACAGGCCTACAATCCGATCTTTTTATGCCAGGATAACCCAAATTACGTCATATAATTGAGCACGGTCTTTATTTCTGTTCTACATGTATCAATTTGGATGATATCCAACTACTAACTTGACTGATGTTTTTCGTTGTGCTCCCGATGGTAGGAAAACGAGGGGGTCCGCTCAATAGTCCGCCGTCTCAATAGTCCCCCGTCTCATTAGTCCCCCCGTCTCATTGATCCCCCGTCTCATTGGTCTCTCAATAGTCCCCCGTCTCATTGGTCCACCGTCCCAATGGTCCCCCGTCTCATTGATCCTCCGTCTCATTGATCCTCCGTCTCATTGATCCCCCGTCTCATTGGTCTCTCAATAATCCCCCGTCTCATTGGTCCCCCGTCTCATTGGTCCCCCGTCTCATTGGTCCCCTTTCCTCATTGGTTTCTCAATAATCCCCCGTCTCATTGATCCCCCGTCTCATTGGTCTCTCAATGGTCTCCCGTCTCATTGGTTCCCCGCCCCATTGGCCCCCAGTCTCATTGGTCTCCCGTCCCATTGGTCCCCTTTTCTCATTGGTTTCTCAATAGTCCCCCGTCTCATTGGTCCCCCGTCCCATTGGTCCCCCGTCTCATTGATTTATCAATGGTCCCATGTCTCATTGGTCCCCGTCTCATTGGTTTCTCAATGGTCCCTCAATGGACTATTAAGACGAGGGACCAATGAGACGGGGTACCAATGAGTACCAACGGAAGGCTACGTCACATCGCCTGTTTTTTAGGAAGCAAAATAATTACCAGCCTACTTTCAGTTTCATAGCGACACATTTGTTCGAGTTAAAACAAATTATAAACTCATTAAATATTTTTATATTCTGTGTGACTGGTTTAGTTTTTCAATGAACTGCACATTCCCTTTTCTTGAAAATCTGAATTCATGAAAATATTTTAAACTAATTAGACCGTGCCACTTTAGGGAAAATTTTGAAAGACACATAAACAACGACTTCTGTACTGTTTATTCACCTTCACCCATCCCATGTGACAATGGGATTATCATTTCCGAAGATAATTTAAATTGAATTTTTAATTTTAAAAATATGTCATAGAATTATCACGGTCTTCGAGTATTTTTGAATATATATATATACATACATGTATTGTGATTAGCTCTTTTTCAACAACATTTCTCAGTAAGTGATAGCTATTGCATGCTCTCAAATACCATCCCCGAACTCAAAGCGCACATCAATTTGTAAAAATGCCTGTCTTGAAAAAAAAAGTGGTTTGTTTGTGTAGCACTCTTTGTAAAGAAATCTCTAAACAGATATTCTGTCAAATGTATTGACCCGTGTTTGCTTTGGACAAATTCTACCATAAGGTTATAGTTACTGTTTTACAAACACCATTTGTAGCCTGTTATTGATTCTGATGTTTCCTACGAGGAATGCTGGCTGTCGATCATGACATTTCAAACATAACTATTGACTGTCCTAAATTATCGTAGACAAGCGGCCTTTAATTGTTGGGAAGATTATGTTCAGTGTTTGTGTGACATTCATTGTTTTGTTAGAGGTATTCTACAAACCAGAAACAAAAGCACTGATAATGTTCATTTAAGACATAGGGACATTTTTCACCAATATAAAGTTTCTTTGAGCTTGAGAACAATCATCAACATGAAAATCGATTTCTGGTCGATATTACTTTTAACTGCAACTCTTAGTCATATATTTTATTTCATGCTTTCATCAGAACTGTTCTAGCCGTAATTATTCAAAAGGCATAATCTCCCTGCGGCCCGACAATGTCGGTCTGAGTGCTTTTATCTCTGATATATGGAACAATTCATTGTTGATACATGACAAACAAAACCTAAACATCGTCGGTAAGCAGGGAAATATAAAGTGTTCGAAAGAGGCTGAATCATTGGGTGTGCAATGTCTAGTTGAAGTTTCTCTTTAGGTCCCCCCCCCCACCCCCAGCCCCTTTGGCCAGTTCAAACTCAATTTGGGAACAATTCAAGGGGGGGGGCATATTTATCAATCGTGACTCCCCTGTGCGAGACAATTAGAGAATTGTAAAAACCGTATAAGCTTTTCTAGTCAAATCAATCATTTTGTAGAGTGTACAAAATTCGGCACAGTGCTTATGACAGTGGCCTTCAAATAGAATAAAACAGAATTGCGCAATGCTTGATCTCTAACGTTTTAGAAACAAAGAATTCCAGCAACTCCCAGAAAAACCTAGGTAGAAGACAGACAAAGGAGCTTAGTTCTTTCAAACACTTGTGGGGGCCTCCGTGGCTAAGTAGGCAGAGCGTTGGACGCTCAATCCGAAAAGCCTTCCACCAATGAGTCGCGGGTTCGAATCCCTCTCAGTCCAAAAAAATTTAAAAATTTTCTGACTAGGTTTTCACTTGAACGACCTATGTGGGATGGTTGCCAGTAACCAGCGGAAGGTCGTGGGTTTCCTCCGGGCATGGAGCCCGGTTTCCTCCCACAATAAAACTGGCAACGCCGCCATATAAGTGAAATAATCTTGAGCGCGGCGTAAAACACCAATCAATCAAACACTTGTTTTTTTATAAGCAATGGCTGGCCTTTGGGTCACAGGTCGAGCAGTAGTTTGTGTGCTTCTACTATAGTCTTGGTAATAGCGATGCTCACCTTGTTATACTGAAACACAAATGTTATTATGGTTTTTTCACATCTTCCCGGGTTCAAGTTCAACCCCAAAGGGTAAATAGGTTGTCACGTTAGAATCTAAAACAATCCCTTTTTAAACACCTGTGCTTGGGAGTAACGGATCCTTCTGAGTAACCTAACAGAATATCCCCTGAGGAGAAGAGCTTTAAAAGAACAATACAAGCCTGATTGAGAAAACCCTAAAGAACGACAGTTTCTATAGAATGTAAAAACCCGAGACTTAATGTCTCCCTTGAAATTCGGGGGATTGTATGACCCAGCATGTTGCAGCTGATATTCTAGACAAAACTTTTAATTAACAGGTTTTTCTATTAAACAACTTCATTTCTCTACATGTAAGAAACTCTCCTTCGGTACTTAGAATATATCCATTAAAATCTACTATTGGCAGAGAACATGTCAGATTGATTTTCATGAAACCCAAAAAATGTTTATCCTTTTTGTTGTTTTTTTCAGGGTAAAGGAATGATGCGGACGTTCTGGTTAAAAGGCAAAACAGTTGGAAGAAATAAACGAGAAGTTATAGACCTGACGTCATCGACCTCACATATATGACGACAGAAGATTCCTTTGTCGTGTTATGTCACATGCGGTTTCCGTCACTCAAATAGAATTGTTATCATACTCGATTGGAACTTCTACATAATGAGAGTGAGCTTCTTGAAGGCATTTTGTGGACCTTAACCTATCAACTGTACGACGTAGAAATATTGTTTCTTGAGAACGTTTAACTGTTTCGTCGCCACAATCGATATTGTGACCAGACTATAAGTTTAAATGACATATTGCTAACTCCTGGTATCATAACGGGACAAATATGACTGATGTGTTCATTGCGTTGACCCCGGGAACCATGTGCGGTGATATGGGGAGGCCATTTGAGAAATAATTAGAAGTGACCAGAAATGTGAAGTGAGTCCCTCGGGAACATAAGACAGATGTTACCGGATTGATAAACAACAACTACAAAGCCAAGGTTCTAATTACCCCGAGCAGGGATTAATATATATCACTAGATGGTAGCTATAGGTCAGTACCATTGTAAAGACAAAGCCAACTTCATCACAGAAAATTGTTGTGTGAAGTGTTTTTTTGCGTGATATTTTTACAATGCAGAAGACTGTTTTTATCCAGGCTTCATCTTTGATCATCATTCAATAGGAAACGACTCTTGAGCTCAGACTAGCCGCACTCATGTGTTTCTTTCCTGTATTACTTACTTGCCGGTCAGGAAGAACTCAGACCTGCATTTATTTGTACTTTATTATCGAGAACTCAGCAAGGATTTCTGTATTTGGTAAGGTACTAGTCTAAAAATATTCTCGTTAATTTGGGATTACACTTTCTTGAAAATATGGTAGAAATTCTTCTACCGATTTTGGGGTGACGCCCGAAACGGGAATCGAACCCGAGGAGACCGGTTGGCTGAATGGATAAGACAGCCGGCATTTAGTGCTGGCGATAGGTGCCATACTCTGGAACCCGGGTTCGATTCCCGTTTCGGGCATCACCCCAAAATCGGTAGAAGAATTTCTACCATATTTTCAAGAAAGTGTAATCCCAAATTAACGACAATACTGTTATATTCACTTTCTAAAAGACACTAACTGATTAGTCTAAAATATTTAATTGAATTATGGTTACTGACGATATTTTATTGAAATGTGTAATGATTTTGTAAACTTTACAAATCAAAGAGATAAGGAAAACGTATAATTTTACTAACTTGTCAACCAAAATTAGTAATAAGGAATATTTTTCATTATCGATGACTGCTGAAATCGCTGGTCGCCTTATATGGGATAGGCCTATACCTCGAAAATAAATTCTCCACAGCCAATACTTTTCTGCTAAGGTTCAGATGGAGTACGATGGAGACGCTCGCGTGATTTCCTTTCATCACTATTGAAGGTCAAATGTCGATTACAGCCATCAATCAATAAGAGAGAGCATTCCACCCAGAAAAGTTAACATGACACCTTCCTTTGAATTCTTCCACCAATGGGTCGCGGGTTCGAATCCCACTCAGTCCAAAAAATTGGAAAATTTTCTGACTGGGTTTTTCACTCGAACGACCTATGTGGGATGGTTGCCAGTTACCAACGGAAGGTCGTGGGTTTCCTCCGGGCATAGAGCCCGGTTTCCTCCCACAATAAAACTGGCAACGCCGCCATATAAGTGAAATAATCTTGAGCGCGGCGTAAAACACCAAACAATCAATCAATCAATCAATCCTTTGAATTCTGACATTGGTAGACAGTGAATTTCGTGACAAACGGAATTATAGATTACAGTAGCGGTACCAAGTATTTACAACAAGGTGTTTTCATACAACTTTTAAGTATATATTATTGACAATTTTTATTTTGTCAAACCTTTTAGCGACCTTTTGTGAGTGTCCAACTACTATAGCGACCTTTTGTGAATGTCCAACTACTATAGCGACCTTTTGTGAGTGACCAACTACTATAGCGACCTTTTGTGAGAGTCCAACTACTATAGCGACCTTTTGTGAATGTCCAACTACTATAGCGACCTTTTGTGAGAGCCCAACTACTATAGCGACCTTATGTGAGAGTCCAGCTACTATAGCGACCTTATGTGAGAGTCCAACTACTATAGCGACCTTTTGTGAGAGTCCAACTACTATAGCGACCTTTTGTGAATGTCCAACTACTATAGCGACCTTTTGTGAGAGTCCAACTACTATAGCGACCTTTTGTGAGAGTCCAACTACTATAGCGACCTTTTGTGAGAGTCCAACTACTATAGCGACCTTTTGTGAATGTCCAACTACTATAGCGACCTTTTGTGAGAGTCCAACTACTATAGCGACCTTTTGTGAGAGTCCAACTACTATAGCGACCTTATGTGAGTGTCCAACTACTATAGCAACCTTTTGTGAGAGTCCAACTACTATAGCGACCTTTTGTTAGTGATCAACTACTATAGCGACCTTCTGTGAGTGTCCAACTACTATAGCGACCTTATGTGAGTGTCCAACTACTATAGCGACCTTCTGTGAGAGTCCAACTACTATAGCGACCTTTTGTGAGAGTCCAACTACTATAGCGATCTTTTGTGAGTGACCAACTACTATAGCGACCTTTTGTGAGAGTCCAACTACTATAGCGACCTTATGTGAGAGTCCAACTACTATAGCGACCTTTTGTGAATGTCCAACTACTATAGCGACCTTTTGTGAGTGACCAACTACTATAGCGACCTTTTGTGAGAGTCCAACTACTATAGCGACCTTTTGTGAATGTCCAACTACTATAGCGACCTTTTGTGAGAGCCCAACTACTATAGCGACCTTATGTGAGAGTCCAGCTACTATAGCGACCTTATGTGAGAGTCCAACTACTATAGCGACCTTTTGTGAGAGTCCAACTACTATAGCGACCTTTTGTGAATGTCCAACTACTATAGCGACCTTTTGTGAGAGTCCAACTACTATAGCGACCTTTTGTGAGAGTCCAACTACTATAGCGACCTTTTGTGAGAGTCCAACTACTATAGCGACCTTTTGTGAATGTCCAACTACTATAGCGACCTTTTGTGAGAGTCCAACTACTATAGCGACCTTTTGTGAGAGTCCAACTACTATAGCGACCTTATGTGAGTGTCCAACTACTATAGCAACCTTTTGTGAGAGTCCAACTACTATAGCGACCTTTTGTTAGTGATCAACTACTCTAGCGACCTTTTGTTAGTGATCAACTAGTATAGCGACCTTCTGTGAGTGTCCAACTAATATAGCGACCTTTTGTGAGTGTCCAACTAATATAGCGACCTTTTGTGAGAGTCCAACTACTATAGCGACCTTATGTGAGTGTCCAACTACTATAGCGACCTTCTGTGAGAGTCCAACTACTATAGCGACCTTTTGTGAGAGTCCAACTACTATAGCGATCTTTTGTGAGTGACCAACTACTATAGCGACCTTTTGTGAGAGTCCAACTACTATAGCGACCTTCTGTGAGTGTCCAACTACTATAGCGACCTTTTGTGAATGCCCAACTACTATAACGACCTTTTGTGAGAGCCCAACTACTATAGCAACCTTTTGTGAGAGTCCAACTACTATAGCAACCTTTTGTGAGTGTCCAACTACTATAGCGACCTGTTGTGAGTGACCAACTACTATAGCGACCTTTTGTGAGAGCCCAACTACTATAGCAACCTTTTGTGAGAGCCCAACTACTATAGCAACCTTTTATGAGTGTCGGAGTTTGTTTACATTGCGGATACCGGATAAATCTAATTTTCAATTTCAAATTAAAAATATTAAATGATGCCAAAACAGAAAGTTTCTAACTTCCTCTATCTGGGAAAATTACAAAAACCGTCCACTGTTTTTTATGGCAAGCCGTTTCGGCCTATTTAACATATCTTGAGTTCATTTCCACATATGTGCAATTTAATTCCCGATATGTACATATCAGGAATTGAATTCCACATATGTGCAATTCATTTCCACATATGTGGAATTCAATTCCACATATCTTGAATTCATTTCCTGATATGTACATATCGGGAATTGAATTCAACATACGCGGCGCAATTTCACATATGTTGAATGTAAGGGTCTTTCAAGATATGTTAAATAGAATTTCAGATATGTGGAAATGATTTCAACATATGTTAAATACACGACCCACATATCAAGAAGTCAGTGCTATTTCAGATATGTGAAATTGAATGACACATATGTGCAAATGAATTGCACATATGTGGGATTCAATTCCTGATATGTACATATCGGGAATTGAATTGCACATATGTGGAAATGAATTCAAGATATGTTAGATAGGCCGAAACGGCTTGCCATAGTTTTTATGTAAACGATATTCTGGATTTTCGCGGCAAGTGTGCCTTTTAATATTATAGTTGACGAATATAAAACATTTCAATCACCGGCTGTAGGTTTTAAGACAAACATAGATCTCAAAGAGATACCAAGGCTGCCATGAGTATCTACCAGTTAGTCTGCAACTATAAATCTTTTCCATTACATGTGTTATCATGTGGTAATTGCTTTCCTTCCATTAGTCTCAAATCATTCATTTCTTAAAACACTGACGTCTCAAACTATAAGAAGGGAAAGATAAAGTGTTCGAAAGAGGCTGAATCATTGGGTGTGCAATGTCTAGTTGAAGTTTCTCTTTATGTCCCCCCCCCCCCTTTGGCCAGTTCAAACTCAATTTGGGAACAATTCAAGGGGGGCATATTTATCAATCGTGACTCCCCTGTGCGAGACAATTAGAGAATTGTAAAAACCGTATAAGCTTTTCTAGTCAAATCAATCATTTTGTAGAGTGTACAAAATTCGGCACAGTGCTTATGACAGTGGCCTTCAAATAGAATAAAACAGAATTGCGCAATGCTTGATCTCAAACGTTTTAGAAACAAAGAATTCCAGCAACTCCCAGAAAAACCTAGGTAGAAGACAGACAAAGGAGCTTAGTTCTTTCAAACACTTGTGGGGGCCTCCGTGGCTCAGTAGGTAGAGCGTTGGACGCTCAATCCGAAAAGCCTTCCACCTCAGTCGCTCAGTCCAAAAAAATTTAAAAATTTTCTGACTAGGTTTTCAATTGAACGACCTATGTGGGATGGTTGCCAGTTACCAGCGGAAGGTCGTGGGTTTCCTCCGGGCATAGAGCCCGGTTTCCTCCCACAATAAAACTGGCAACGCCGCCATATAAGTGAAATAATCTTGAGCGCGGCGTAAAACACCAATCAATCAAACACTTGTTCTTTTATAAGCAATGGCTGGCCTTTGGGTCACAGGTCGAGCAGTAGTTTGTGTGCTTCTACTATAGTCTTGGTAATAGCGATGCTCGCCTTGTTATACTGAAACACAAATGTTATTATGGTTTTTTCACAACATCTTCCCGGGTTCAAGTTCAACCCCAAAGGGTAAATAGGTTGTCACGTTAGAATCTAAAACAATCCCTTTTTAAACATCTGTGCTTGGGAGTAACGGATCCTTCGGAGTAACCTAACAGAATATCCCCTGAGGAGAAGAGCTTTAAAAGAACAATACAAGCCTGATTGAGAAAACCCTAAAGAACGACAGTTTCTATAGAATCTAAAAACCCGAGACTTAATGACTCCTTTGAAATATGGGGGATTGTATAGCCCAGCATGTAGCAGCTGATGTTCTAGACAAAACTTTTAATTACCAGGTTTTTCTATCAAACAACTTCATTTCTCTACATGTAAGAAATTCTCCTTCAGTACTTAGAATATATCCATTAAAATCTACTATTGTCAGAGAACATGTCAGATTGATTGTCATGAAACCCCAAAAATGTTAATCATGGTTTGCTTTTTTTTCAGGGTAAAGGAATGATGCGGACGTTCTGGTTAAAAGGCAAAACAGTTGGAAGAAATAAACGAGAAGTTATAGACCTGACGTCATCGACATCACATATATGACGACAGAAGATTCCTTTGTCGTGTTATGTCACATGCGGTTTCCGTCACTCAAATAGAATTGTTATCATACTCGATTGGACTTCTACATAATGAGAGTGAGCTTCTTGAAGGCATTTTGTGGACCCGAACTTAACTGTACGACGTAGAAATATTGTTTCTTGAGAACGTTTAACTGTTTCGTCGCCACAATCGATATTCAGGGAAAACTCGGCACTCTCTCCAATTACGAAGATAATGATGTGTAGATGCTTATTAAAGTGAACGAGAGCCATGGGGAGGAGGAGTATGACTGTGTTGAGGTCTTCCCAACGTTTGTTCTCCTGCAGGTTTTATGTTACCTTTTGAAATCAAATATTTGACAAATGATGACGACTTTCATATAAAGCATCAGAAACACAATTGGGCTATTAGAACCAAACAAGCCTTGCCTCGACTGTTTAACACGTCCAGACGTCGTCCTTTCAGAACCTAATGGCAATTTGTACCATAGCAAAATAAACTGGTGGTGCAGGATGACAGGATTATGTAGTCTTGTATTTGATATTGTTCTACAACAGATCATAGTCCATTGTTATTATGAGACAACATGAAAAGGTTTAGACTATAAGTTTAAATGACATATTGCTAACTCCTGGTATCATAACGGGACAAATATGACTGATGTGTTCATTGCGTTGACCCCGGGAACCATGTGCGGTGATATGGGGAGGCCATTTGAGAAATAATTAGAAGTGACCAGAAATGTGAAGTGAGTCCCTCGGGAACATAAGACAGATGTTACCGGATTGATAAACAACAACTACAAAGCCAAGGTTCTAATTACCCCGAGCAGGGATTAATATATATCACTAGATGGTAGCTATAGGTCAGTATCATTGTAAAGACAAAGCCAACTTCATCACAGAAAATTGTTGTGTGAAGTGTTTTTTGCGTGATATTTTTACAATGCAGAAGAATGTTTATATCCAGGCTTTATCTTTGATCATCATTCAATAGAACACGACTCTTGAGCTCAGACTAGCCGCACTCATGTGTCTCTTTCCTGTTTTACTTACTTGCCGGTTAGGAAGTGACCATGCTAGCCGCGCTCATGTGTCTCTTTCCTGTGTTACTTACTTGCCGGTCAGGAAGAACTCAGACCTGCGTTTATTTGTACTTGATTATCGAGAACTCAGAAAGGATTTCTGTATTTGTTTAGGTACTAGTCTAAAAATATTCTCGTTAATTTGGGATTACACTTTCTTGAAAATATGGTAGAAATTCTTCTACCAATTTTGGGGTGACGCCCGAAACGGGAATCGAACCCGAGGAGGCCGGTTGGCTGAATGGATAAGACAGCCGGCATTTAGTGCTGGCGATAGGTGCCATACTCTGGAACCCGGATTCGAATTCCGTTTCGGGCATCACCCAAAAATCGGTAGAAGAATTTCTACCATATTTTCAAGAAAGTGTTATCCCAAATTAACGACAATACTGGTATATCACTTTCTAAAAGACACTAAATAATTAGTCTAAAATATTTAATTGAATTATGGTTACTGACGATATTTTATTGAAATGTGTAATGATTTTGTAAACTTTACAAATCAAAGAGATAAGGAAAACGTATAATTTCACTAACTTATCAACCAAAATTAGTAACAGGGGTAGAGGTAGTAAGCATATTTCCATTATCGATAACTGCTGACATCGCTGGTCGCCTTATGGCACATGCCTCGAAAATAAATTCTCCACAGCAAATACTTTTCTGCTAAGGTTCAGATGGAGTTGGGGCCGTGGAGACGCTCGTGTTATTTCCTTTCATCACTATTGAAGGTCAAATGTCGATTACAGCCATCGATCAATAAGAGAGAGCATTCCACCCAGAATAGTTAACATGACACCTTCCTTTGAATTCTTCCACCAATGGGTCGCGGGTTCGAATCCCACTCAGTCCAAAAAATTGGAAAATTTTCTGACTGGGTTTTCACTCGAACGACCTATGTGGGATGGTTGCCAGTTACCAACGGAAGGTCGTGGGTTTCCTCCGGGCATAGAGCCCGGTTTCCTCCCACAATAAAACTGGCAACGCCGCCATATAAGTGAAATAATCTTGAGCGCGGCGTAAAACACCAAACAATCAATCAATCAATCAATCCTTTGAATTCTGACATTGGTAGACAGTGAATTTCGTGACAAACGGAAATTTAGATTACAGTAGCGGTACCAAGTATTTACAACAAGGTGTTTTCATACAACTTTTAAGTATATATTATTGACAATTTTTATTTTGTCAAACCTTTTACTTTGTTAGTTTTGGGGAAAATAAACGAAGACCTCAAACCAATAAGAAGTGTATTTGTTGTTCCATTGTCAGTTGTCATTCGTCAATTCCCATTCGTTTACAAAAACCAATAAGAGTATCCTCTTGCTACCAAGTTTGATAGTTTATTTAAGTGGCATGAGCTGCCAAATTCGCACTTTTTTCATAATTTCTGATCGTCGCGACAGTAAGAGGCTTTGAAGGCCATCGGAAAACTAAGTGATTGGCGTTGGAATGAGGAAAATCCATACAGTATGTGGCCTGTAGGCCTACGAACCGAAAACGTGTTCGAAAAAGTAAAAGGTCTTATTGTAAACATGTTCATTTCCTTATTTAAATGGAATAAGTTGACATTTGATTTGTATGAGATGGTTCATCTGAATTAGTCCACTAAAGTGTTTGGAGTTTCTCTCAGTCGGCTGAGCACGTCAGCGGACCTCGCCATAATAGAAACTCTTGGAACGGCTCACCCCATTCGATGTAACGTGTTATTTGAGAGGAGAAAATGGGTATTTGTTTTTACTTCATGATAAATGCTTACTAGACTGTGACTGACAGCTGTCATACAAAACGTTCATTTAGTTAATCACTTATTATAAGTACCATCAGTACGTTTTGTTTCATTGGAGATGAAGTAAATTGAACGAACAATTGACACCTGATTAGTGTGTGAATATAACGTGAATATTGAACCTGTGTATAGATGTGGCACAAGGGTGAAGGGTTGTGACGGGAGGGGACATTTTTAAACCACAAGCAAATCGATAAACCAATGTGTGATTTCCAATCGCCGATAACACCCGACTGTTAGATCAATGGTAACTTAAGGTGCAACGATCGGCATGTAGCATTGTGCCCCTTAATAATACCTTCTGTAAACAATTCTATTAATGAGCTGCATTATATATCTTGTGTAGATATATGACCTTATGGATGAGTTGTTGTTGATACATGACAAACAAAACCTAAACATCGTCGGTAAGCTGTTTCATATAAAGATTCAGGGGGCTGTTTCTCAACACACTTACGCCCGTCGTAACTTTGCGCCTGGTCGTAACGTAATGTTGAGGGTATATGTTGTCATGGTAGTTACGCCTTGCATTGGACTTACGTCTGTTGAAACTTAGTTGAGAAACAGCCCCCAGTTGGATAAGTTAGCTGACTAATATTTCAGCCTGGCGCAATGCACAACTACTATAGCGACCTTTTGTGAATGTCCAACTACTATAGCGACCTTATGTGAGTGTCCAACTACTATAGCGACCTTATGTGAATGTCCAACTACTATAGCGACCTTATGTGAGTGTCCAACTACTATAGCGACCTTTTGTGAGTGTCCAACTACTATAGCGACCTTTTTTGAGAGCCCAACTACTATAGCGACCTTTTGTGATTGTCCAGCTACTATAGCGACCTTTTGTGATTGTCCAGCTACTATAGCGACCTTATGTGAGTGTCCAACTACTATAGCGACCTTTTGTGAGAGTCCAGCTACTATAGCGACATTTTGTGAGAGTCCAACTACTATAGCGACCTTATGTGAGTGTCCAACTACTATAGCGACCTTTTGTGAGAGTCCAGCTACTATAGCGACATTTTGTGAGAGTCCAACTACTATAGCGACCTTATGTGAGTGTCCAACTACTATAGCGACCTTTTGTGATTGTCCAACTACTATAGCGACCTTTTGTGATTGTCCAGCTACTATAGCGACCTTTTGTGATTGTCCAGCTACTATAGCGACCTTATGTGAGTGTCCAGCTACTATAGCGACCTTTTGTGATTGTCCAACTACTATAGCGACCTTTTGTGAGAGTCCAACTACTATAGCGACCTTATGTGAGTGTCCAACTACTATAGCGACCTTTTGTGAGAGTCCAACTACTATAGCGACATTTTGTGAGTGTCCAACTACTATAGCGACCTTTTGTGAGAGTCCAACTACTATAGCGACCTTTTGTGAGAGTCCAACTACTATAGCGACCTTTTGTGAATGTCCAACTACTATAGCGACCTTATGTGAGTGTCCAACTACTATAGCGACCTTTTGTGATTGTCCAGCTACTATAGCGACCTTTTGTGAATGTCCAACTACTATAGCGACCTTATGTGAGTGTCCAACTACTATAGCGACCTTTTGTGAGAGTCCAACTACTATAGCGACCTTTTGTGAGTGTCCAACTACTATAGCGACCTTTTGTGAGAGCCCAACTACTATAGCGACCTTTTGTGAGAGTCCAGCTACTATAGCGACATTTTGTGAGAGTCCAACTACTATAGCGACCTTATGTGAGTGTCCAACTACTATAGCGACCTTTTGTGAGAGTCCAGCTACTATAGCGACATTTTGTGAGAGTCCAACTACTATAGCGACCTTATGTGAGTGTCCAACTACTATAGCGACCTTTTGTGATTGTCCAACTACTATAGCGACCTTTTGTGATTGTCCAGCTACTATAGCGACTGTGATTGTCCAGCTACTATAGCGACCTTATGTGAGTGTCCAGCTACTATAGCGACCTTTTGTGATTGTCCAACTACTATAGCGACCTTTTGTGAGAGTCCAACTACTATAGCGACCTTATGTGAGTGTCCAACTACTATAGCGACCTTTTGTGAGAGTCCAACTACTATAGCGACCTTTTGTGAGTGTCCAACTACTATAGCGACCTTTTGTGAGAGTCCAACTACTATAGCGACCTTTTGTGAGAGTCCAACTACTATAGCGACCTTTTGTGAATGTCCAACTACTATAGCGACCTTATGTGAGTGTCCAGCTACTATAGCGACCTTATGTGATTGTCCAGCTACTATAGCGACCTTATGTGAGTGTCCAACTACTATAGCGACCTTATGTGAATGTCCAACTACTATAGCGACCTTTTGTGAGTGTCCAACTACTATAGCGACATTTTGTGAGTGCCCAACTACTATAGCGACCTTTTGTGAGAGCCCAACTACTATAGCGACCTTTTGTGAGTGCCCAACTACTATAGCGACCTTTTGTGATTGTCCAGCTACTATAGCGACCTTTTGTGATTGTCCAGCTACTATAGCGACCTTATGTGAGTGTCCAACTACTATAGCGACCTTTTGTGAGAGTCCAACTGCTATAGCGACCTTTTGTGAGAGTCCAACTAATATAGCGACTTTTTGTGAGAGTCCAACTGCTATAGCGACCTTTTGTGAGAGTCCAACTAATATAGCGACCTTTTGTGAGTGTCCAACTAATATAGCGACCTTTTGTGAGTGTCCAACTACTATAGCGACCTTATGTGAGAGTCCAACTACTATAGCGACCTTTTGTGAGAGTCCAACTAATATAGCGACCTTTTGTGAGAGTCCAACTACTATAGCGACCTTATGTGAGAGTCCAACTACTATAGCGACCTTTTGTGAGAGTCCAACTAATATAGCGACCTTTTGTGAGTGTCCAACTAATATAGCGACCTTTTGTGAGTGCCCAACTACTATAGCGACCTTTTGTGAGTGTCCAACTACTATAGCGACCTTTTGTGAGAGTCCAACTACTATAGCGACCTTATGTGAGTGTCCAACTACTATAGCAACCTTATGTGAGTGTCCAACTACTATAGCGACCTTATGTGAGAGCCCAACTGCTATAGCAACCTTTTGTGAGTGCCCAACTACTATAGCGACCTTTTGTGAGTGCCCAACTACTATAGCAACCTTTTGTGAGTGCCCAACTACTATAGCGACCTTTTGTGAGTGCCCAACTACTATAGCAACCTTTTGTGAGTGCCCAACTACTATAGCAACCTTTTGTGAGTGCCCAACTATTATAGCGACCTTTTGTGAGAGTCCAACTACTATAACGACCTTTTGTGGGAGTCCAACTACTATACCGACCTTTTGTGAATGTCCAACTACTGTAGCGACCTTTTGTGAGCGTCCAACTACTACTATAGCGACCTTTTGTGAATGTCCAACTAGTATAGCATTTTGTGAATGCCTAACTACTATAGCAACCTTTTATGAGTGAGGGAGTTTGTTTACATTGCGGACACTGGATAAATTTCAAATTAAAAATATTAAATGATGCCAAAACAGAAAGTTTCCAACTTCTTCTATCTGGGAAAATTACAACCGGCCACTGTTTTTTATGTAAACGATATTCTGGATTTTCGCGGCAAGTGTGCCTTTTAATGTTATAGTTGAAGAATATAAAACATTTCAATCACCGGCTGTAGGTTTTAAGAGAAACACAGATCTCAAAGAGATACCAAGGCTGCCATCAGTATCTACCAGTTAGTCTGCAGCTATATATCTTTTCCATTACATTGTGTTATCATGTGGTAATTGCTTTCCTTCCATTATTAGTCTCAAATCATTCATTTCTTAAAACACTGACGTCTCAAACTATAAGCAGGGAAATATAAAGTGTTCGAAAGAGGCTGAATCATTGGGTGTGCAATGTCTAGTTGAAGTTTCTCTTTAGCCCCTCCCCCCCCCCCCCCCCTCGAGGAACAATCCTCGGGCTGCATATTTCTCAATCATGACTCGCCTGTGCAAAACAATTAGAGAATTATAAAAACCGTATAAGCTTTTCTAGTCAAATCAATCATTTTGTAGAGTGTACAAAATTCGGCACAGTGCTTATGACAGTGGCCTTCAAATTGAATAAAACAGAATTGCGCAATGCTTGATCTCTAACGTTTTAGAAACAAAGAAGTCCAGCAACTCCCAGAAAAACCTAGGTAGAAGACAGACAAAGGAGCTTAGTTCTTTCAAACACTTGTGGGGGCCTCCGTGGCTCAGTAGGTAGAGCGTTGGACGCTCAATCCGAAAAGCCTTCCACCAAAGAGTCGCGGATTCGAATCCCACTCTGTCCAAAAAAATTTAAAAATTTTCTGACTAGGTTTTCACTTGAACGACCTATGTGGGATGGTTGCCAGTTACCAGCGGAAGGTCGTGGGTTTCCTCCGGGCATAGAGCCCGGTTTCCTCCAACAATAAAACTGGCAACGCCGCCATATAAGTGAAATAATCTTGAGCGCGGCGTAAAACACCAAACAATCAATCAATCAATCAAACACTTGTTTTTTTATAAGCAATGGCTGGCCTTTGGGTCACAGGTCGAGCAGTAGTTTGTGTGCTTCTACTATAGTCTTGGTAATAGCGATGCTCGCCTTGTTATACTGAAACACAAATGTTATTATGGTTTTTTCACAACATCTTCCCGGGTTCAAGTTCAACCCCAAAGGGTAAATAGGTTGTCACGTTAGAATCTAAAACAATCCCTTTTTAAACACCTGTGCTTGGGAGTAACGGATCCTTCGGAGTAACCTAACAGAATATCCCCTGAGGAGAAGAGCTTTAAAAGAACAATACAAGCCTGATTGAGAAAACCCTAAAGAACGACAGTTTCTATAGAATGTAAAAACCCGAGACTTAATGTCTCCCTTGAAATACGGGGGATTGTATGACCCAGCATGTAGCAGCTGATGTTCTAGACAAAACTTTTAATTAACAGGTTTTTCTATCAAACGACTTCATTTCTCTACATGTAAGAAATTCTCCTTCAGTACTTAGAATATATCCATTAAAATCTACTATTGTCAGAGAACATGTCAGATTGATTTTCATGAAACCCCAAAAATGTTAATCATTGTTTGCTTTTTTTTTCAGGGTAAAGGAATGATGCGGACGTTCTGGTTAAAAGGCAAAACAGTTGGAAGAAATAAACGAGAAGTTATAGACCTGACGTCATCGACATCACATATATGACGTCAGAAGATTCCTTTGTCGTGTTATGTCACATGCGGTTTCCGTCACTCACATAGAATTGTTATCATACTCGATTGGAACTTCTACATAATGAGAGTGAGCTTCTTGAAGGTGTTTTGTGGACCCGAACTTAACTGTACGACGTATAAATATTGTTTCTTGAGAACGTTTAACTGTTTCGTCGCCACAATCGATATTCAGGGAAAACTCGGCACTCTCTCCAATTACGAAGATAATGATGTGTAGATGCTTATTAAAGTGAACGAGAGCCATGGGGAGGAGGAGTATGACTGTGTCGAGGTCTTCCCAACGTTTGTTCTCACGCAGGTTTTATGTTACCTTTTGAAATCAAATATTTGACAAATGATGACGACTTTTATATAAAGCATCAGAAACACATTGAGGCATAGGAACCAAACAAGCCTTGCCTCGACTGTTTTCACACCTTACGACGTCGTCCTTTCAGAACCTAATGGCAATTTGTACCATAGCAAAATAAATTGGTGGTGCAGGATGACAGGATTATGTACTCTTGTATTTGATATTGCTCTACAACAGATCATAGTCCATTGTTATTATGAGACAACATGAAAAGGTTTAGACTATAAGTTTAAATGACATATTGCTAACTCCTGGTATCATAACGGGACAAATATGACTGATGTGTTCATAGCGTTGACCCCGGGAACCATGTGCCGTGATATGGGGAGGCCATTTGAGAAATAATTAGAAGTGACCAGAAATGTGAAGTGAGTCCCTCGGGAACATAAGACAGATGTTACCGGATTGATAAACAACAACTACAAAGCCAAGGTTCTAATTACCCCGAGCAGGGATTAATATATATCACTAGATGGTAGCTATAGGTCAGTATCATTGTAAAGACAAAGCCAACTTCATCACAGAAAATTGTTGTGTGAAGAGTTTTTTTGCGTGATATTTTTACAATGCAGAAGACTGTTTTTATCCAGGCTTCATCTTTGATCATCATTCAATAGGAAACGACTCTTGAGCTCAGACTAGCCGCACTCATGTGTTTCTTTCCTGTATTACTTACTTGCCGGTCAGGAAGAACTCAGACCTGCATTTATTTGTACTTTATTATCGAGAACTCAGCAAGGATTTCTGTATTTGTTAAGGTACTAGTCTAAAAATATTCTCGTTAATTTGGGATTACACTTTCTTGAAAATATGGTAGAAATTCTTCTACCGATTTTGGGGTGACGCCCGAAACGGGAATCGAACCCGAGGAGACCGGTTGGCTGAATGGATAAGACAGCCGGCATTTAGTGCTGGCGATAGGTGCCATACTCTGGAACCCGGGTTCGATTCCCGTTTCGGGCATCACCCCAAAATCGGTAGAAGAATTTCTACCATATTTTCAAGAAAGTGTAATCCCAAATTAACGACAATACTGTTATATTCACTTTCTAAAAGACTGATTAGTCTAAAATATTTAATTGAATTATGGTTACTGACGATATTTTATTGAAATGTGTAATGATTTTGTAAACTTTACAAATCAAAGAGATAAGGAAAACGTATAATTTTACTAACTTGTCAACCAAAATTAGTAATAAGGAATATTTTTCATTATCGATGACTGCTGAAATCGCTGGTCGCCTTATATGGGATAGGCCTATACCTCGAAAATAAATTCTCCACAGCCAATACTTTTCTGCTAAGGTTCAGATGGAGTACGATGGAGACGCTCGCGTGATTTCCTTTCATCACTATTGAAGGTCAAATGTCGATTACAGCCATCAATCAATAAGAGAGAGCATTCCACCCAGAAAAGTTAACATGACACCTTCCTTTGAATTCTTCCACCAATGGGTCGCGGGTTCGAATCCCACTCAGTCCAAAAAATTGGAAAATTTTCTGACTGGGTTTTTCACTCGAACGACCTATGTGGGATGGTTGCCAGTTACCAACGGAAGGTCGTGGGTTTCCTCCGGGCATAGAGCCCGGTTTCCTCCCACAATAAAACTGGCAACGCCGCCATATAAGTGAAATAATCTTGAGCGCGGCGTAAAACACCAAACAATCAATCAATCAATCAATCCTTTGAATTCTGACATTGGTAGACAGTGAATTTCGTGACAAACGGAATTATAGATTACAGTAGCGGTACCAAGTATTTACAACAAGGTGTTTTCATACAACTTTTAAGTATATATTATTGACAATTTTTATTTTGTCAAACCTTTTACTTTGTTAGTTTTGGGGAAAATAAACGAAGACCTCAAACCAATAAGAAGTGTATTTGTTGTTCCATTGTCTGTTGTCATTCGTCAATTCCCATTCGTTTACAAAAACCAATAAGAGTATCCTCTTGCTACCAAGTTTGATAGTTTATTTAAGTGGCATGAGCTGCCAAATTCGCACTTTTTTCATAATTTCTGATCGTCGCGACAGTAAGAGGCTTTGAAGGCCATCGGAAAACTAAGTGATTGGCGTTGGAATGAGGAAAATCCATACAGTATGTGGCCTGTAGGCCTACGAACCGAAAACGTGTTCGAAAAAGTAAAAGGGCTTATTGTAAACATGTGCATTTCCTTATTTAAATGGAATATGTTGACATTTGTATGAGATGGTTCATCTGAATTAGTCGACTAAAGTGTTTGGGGTTTCTCTCAGTCGGCTGAGCACGTCAGCGGACCTCGCCATAATAGAAAATCTTGGAACGGCTCATCCCAGTCGATGTAACGTGTTATTTGAGAGGAGAAATGGGTATTTGTTTTTACTTCATGATAAATGCTTACTAGACTGTGACTGACAGCTGTCATACAAAACGTTCACATTTAGTTAATCACGTATTATAAGTACCATCAGTAAGTTTTGTTTCATTGGAGATGAACTAAATTGAACGAACAATTGACATCTGATTAGTGTGTGAATATAACGTGAACAGTGAACCAGTATAGATGCGGCTCAAGGGTGAAGGGTTGTGACGGGAGGGGACATTTGTTAAACCACAAGCAAATCGATAAACCAATGTGTGATTTCCAATCGCCGATAACACCCGACTGTTAGATCAATGGTAACTTAAGGTGCAACGATCGGCATGTAGCATTGTGCCCCTTAATAATACCTTCTGTAAACAATTCTATTAATGAGCTGCATTATATATCTTGTGTAGATAGAAGACCTTATGGATGAGTTGTTGTTTTTCAATAAGCAATGCTTCAGGTGTTAACAGTCTGTGAGAAACGGTGGTGGGTACTATTGGTAACATGAAAAATCAATTAACACTTGTCTTTATAAATCTATAAAAGATCGATTAACCAATGTTAAAGGGGGCGTTGTGTTTCGTTGCGCATGGATAAATTATACAGACTATATTGTGTTGAAGTTATTATTTTCTATTTATTAGAAAAGAGTTGATGAAAAATGATCAATTGTATTTCGCGATATTTGGCCAGACAATAGGTTCACGTAGGCAAGGGGGGGGGGGGGGGGGGGTATGCTAATTGTTAGCCCTGTCACCAGCGCCCTAAATGTCGTCCCGACATACTCACTAGATTTCTCCCGATCCGATTCACTTTGAACTGGCCACTGTGATAGGCTCCACGGGGCGTTTCCAATAGCTGCTAGTGTTTAAATGAGCGATGTAACTAACAATAGCTCTAGCTAAGTGTAAGAGAATAATAGAAAAGCACGTAGATGCGAGCAAATGCCAGGTAAAGTTTCATGGTGTTGTTATTTTGTTGAAAACTTAAAAGTCACATGATCAATTGACCTCCTATGTGAACTCTCCAACCCCATTCCAATGGATATTTCTGATAAAAATGTCAACCATTGGCCTTAGAGGTTAAATTTCGCCTTTAGGACTAATTTTAGATTGATGGTCCCACCAACATGAATCGCTCAGCAGCTGGTCCCACCAACAGGAATCGCTCAGCAGATATGGTCCCACCAACAGGAATCGCTCAGCAGATGGTCCCACCAACAGGAATCGGTCAGCAAATGGTGCCGCCGACAGGAATCGATCAGCAGGTGGTCCCACCAACAGGAATCGGTCAGCAGATATGGTCCCACCAACAGGAATCGGTCAGCAGATATGGTCCCACCAACAGGAATCGGTCAGCAAATGGTGCCGCCGACAGGAATCGGTCCACAGATTCATTTTCGGTGTATTTTTCCACCGTAAACCACGTGCAAGAATCACACACATGAATCTGGCTCTATGAGAGATTTCGATACAATTGCATGTTGTTGTTTTTTTGTTTTTGTTTTTTCTCCTTCTTTAAGAGGTTTCCGAGGACAAGACTCGTCCGCAGATGGTCCTCCCAACGACAGAATCAATCTAGAAGATATTTGAACCGACTGGAATCGTCCAGCAGAAGGTCACGCCGACAGAAAGCGTTCAACAAAAAATGCCGATTCGTCCAGCAGATAGCCATGCCCATATGATTCGTCCAGCAGATTGCCATGCCGATATGATTCGTCCAGCAGATGGCCATGCCTATATGATTTGTCCAGCAGATGGCCATGCCTATATGATTTGTCCAGCAGATGTCCATGCCTATATGATTCGTCCAGCATATGGTCATGCCTATATGATTCGTCCAGTAGATTGCCATGCCTATATGATTCGTCCAGCAGATGGCCATGCCTATGTGAGTCGTCCAGCAGATGGCCATGCCTATACGATTCGTCCAGCAGATGGCCATGCCTATATGATTCGTCCAGCAGATGGCCATGCCTATATGATTCGTCCAGCAGATGGCCATGCCTATGTGAGTCGTCCAGCAGATGGCCATGCCTATACGATTCGTCCAGCAGATGACCATGCCTATACGATTCGTCCAGCAGAAGGCCATGCCTCTATGATTCATTCATTAGATGGCCTTGCTTACATGATTCGTCCAGTTAAGTTTCGTCCATGGATCAGATAGTCCCGTCAACAGCAATCGTCCAGGAGACAGTTCCTCTGACAAGAATTGTCTGCAGATGATCCTTCCACCGACCAGAATAATGCAGTTTATAGCCGAGCCGCAGAAATTGTTCAGCAGATGGTCATGCCAACCGGAATCGTCGAATCCTTCAACAGATAGTCCTGCTGACAAGGTTCATCCAGCAGACGGTCAGGACTGCCATAGGAAGCGTCAATTAGATAGTCCCGCGGATATGAATCCTCAAGCAGATAATTCTACGGGCAGAAATCGTTCAATGGATAGTGACAGGAATCGTACAATGGATAGCCCGCCAATAGGAATCGCCCAGCAGATAGTCACGCCGACAGGAATCGTCCAGCAGGTAGTCACGCTGACAGGAATCGTCCAGCAGTTAGTTCCGCCGACAGGAATCGCCCAGCAGATAGTTCCGCCGACAGGAATCGTCCAGCAGGTAGTCACGCCGACAGGAATCGTCCAGCAGATAGTTCCGCCTACAGGAATCGTCCAGCAGGTAGTTCCGCCGACAAGAATCGTCCAGCAGGTAGTTTCACCGACAGGAATCGTCCAGCAGGTAGTTTCACCGACAGGAATCGTCCAGCAGGTAGTTTCACCGACAGGAATCGTCCAGCAGATAGTTCCGTAAACAGGAATCGTCCAGCAGGTAGTTCCGCCGACAAGAATCGTCCAGCAGGTAGTTCCGCCGACAAGAAGTGTCCAGCAGGTAGTTCCGTAAACAGGAATCGTCCAGCAGTTAGTTCCGTAAACAGAAATCGTCCAGCAGATAGTTCCGCCGACAGGAATCGTCCAGCAGATAGTTCCGCGGATATCAATCCTCAAGCAGATAATTCCACCGACAGGAATCGTCCAGCAGATAGTCTCGTCGACAGGAATTGCCCAGCAGGTAGTTCCGACAACAGGAATCGTCCAGCAGGTAGTTCCGGCGACAAGAATCGTCAAGCAGGTAGTTCCGCCGACAGGAATTGTCCAGCAGGTAGTTCCGTAAACAGGAATCGTCCAGCAGGTAGTTCCGGCGACAAGAATTGTCCAGCAGGTAGTTCCGCCGACAGGAATCGGACAGCAGGTAGTTCCGTAAACAGGAATCGGACAGCAGGTAGTTCCGTAAACAGGAATCGTCCAGCAGGTACTTCCGCCGACAAGAATCGTCCAGCAGGTAGTTCCGCCGACAAGAATTGTCCAGCAGGTAGTTCCGTAAACAGGAATCGTCCAGCAGGTAGTTCCGCCGACAGGAATCGGACAGCAGGTAGTTCCGTAAACAGGAATCGGCCAGCAGGTAGTTCCGTAAACAGGAATCGTCCAGCAGGTACTTCCGCCGACAAGAATCGTCCAGCAGGTAGTTCCGCCGACAAGAATTGTCCAGCAGTTAGTTCCGCCGACAAGAATTGTCCAGCAGTTAGTTCCGCCGACAAGAATTGTCCAGCAGTTAGTTCCGCCGACAAGAATCGTCCAGCAGATAGTTCCGCCGACAAGAATCGTCCAGCAGGTAGTTCCGCCGACAAGAATTGTCCAGCAGGTAGTTCCGTAAACAGGAATCGTCCAGCAGGTAGTTCCGCCGACAAGAATTGTCCAGCAGATTGTTCCGTAAACAGGATTCTTCCAGCAGGTGGTCCTGTCATAGGATGCGTCAATTCGATAGTCCCGCGGATATGAATTCTCAAGCAGATAGTTCGGCCAACAGAAATCGTCCAATGGGTAGTTCCGCCGACAGGAATTGCCCAGCAGGTAGTTCCGTCGACAGGAATCGTCCAACAGATAATCACGCTGACAGGAATCGTCTAGCAGATAGTCACGCCGACAGGAATCATCCAGCAAATAGTCACGCTGACAGGAATCGTCCAGCAGATAGTTCCACCGATGAGGAATCGTCCAGCAGATAGTTCCGCCGACAGGAATCGTCCAGCAGATAGTTCCGCCGATGAGGAATCGTCCAATAGATAGTCACGCCGACAGGAATCATCCAGCAAATAGTCACGCTGACAGGAATCGTCCAGCAGATAGTTCCACCGATGAGGAATCGTCCAGCAGATAGTTCCACCGACAGGAATCATCCAGCAGATAGTCACGCTGACAGGAATCGTCCAGCAGATAGTTCCGCCGACAGGAATCGTCCAGCAGATAGTTCCGCCGACAGGAATCATCAAGCAGATAGTCACGCCGACAGGAATCGTCCAGCAGATAGTTCCGCCGACAGGAATCATCCAGCAGATAGTTCCGCCGACAGGAATCGTCCAGCAGATAGTTCCGCCGACAGGAATCGTCCAGCAGATAGTTCCGCCGACAGGAATCATCCAGCAGATAGTCACGCCGACAGGAATCGTCCAGCAGATAGTTCCGCCTGTGATAACCGTTGGTCCACACAAAAGTATGATACTTGTGTGATATTGTCACGATTCCCGTTGAAGAGAAGCGTAGAATAAATTGATGGCATTACCTTCTCAGGCGTTCCTTGAAGGAAGGGCGGTACCGTAGGCTGTGTCGCTAGAAGCGAGATGACTGTCGCCTGACAAAGCTTACTCGAGCTGGTTGGTTGAAGAACTCCAACGAATCTGCAGGAGCCGATCACTCACTTGTCAGCTCGCAGCGCCAAGTGTGATAACCGTTGGTTCAGGTTCTTAGGATGTGAAGAGTCGGCAGGCAAAATACTTCAATCAGTTTGATGTGACTTAATTGGTCAGAGCATAACAGTAGCAATTACGCACAGACAAACCGTCATTACGCCAAGCGTAAGAATCCAAAACTAAAAAAATGTAGTTCTAACCAAAGTTCTCAAATGTATTTAAAGAAAAGGGTGCCAGTCAGGTTACGACACCGCCAATGGGAAACATCCACCAGATCGATAGTCCCGTGGATGGTCCCATCGAGGGTATTCGTCTGGCAGACTGACTGGCCGACGGGAATTACGGAGTAGATGATCCCTTGGACATGAATTGTTCAATCGATAGTTCAGGAAAACACACAAACAATAAAGGAGTGCTGTTTACAAGGACACATATCACCCCGCATGTCCAATCGGAACATATATCACAATATTAAAAAATATATCAATTTAGTAGAAAGCTCTAAAGTTGTTGTTTCACTTGCACAACAATTGAGACAAAATGTCAATAGTGCTTTGCTGGTTATAAAAACAATCTTAACGTACATTGATATCTGATACTGGTAAGAAAAGCTTTTTTGTACTTATTGGTAGACCTGACGGCTATGTAGAAGCCAATTGTGTCGCAATGGGACACTAATGGTCGATTGCGACGCAATTGGCTTCTACGCCTGGCCAATTATGTGGCAACCTTAAAATATGGTTCAAGAGGCCAAATATGTCGCAATACAATATAATATGACACATAGTTGAAAACCATGTTGATCGACTAGTAATCGTATATGAAGACTTAAAGGCCCACTTGCCGCCGTAGCCTGTTTAAATTTGCTAAGAAAACCAATTTACATGAGCTTACTACGACTAATACCACTAAACTTAAACATAGGACACATAAAACATGTCTAGTTAGCTTTAGAATGTAGAAATGGGGTGAAAAACAAACGAAGAATCGAAGCCTGATAACAACAACAACGATCAGTGTCGGTCAACTTTCATGTTGGATTACCCTCATTTCAGGCCTTTTTATCTGTGATTTACACTCAAATCAGCAGGCTTTTCCAGTCGCTGTTAACCGATCGTCAGTCTGTATTTCTCAGATAAATAGGCCTACGTAAAATTACACTGTGCCGTTAGTTCACTCACTCGACTGAAACATAAAATCGCCCCTCCGAGCAGTTTGGGTTGTTTACGTTCCGGGCACCTAACAATTCAAATTTTCAAATTCAAATTAAAAATACAAAGTGACGTCCAAACTTTTAAATTTTGGTAAAAATAGAAAGTTCCTAACTTATATTGTCTGGGAAAAATACAGAAAACGGTCTTTCTTTTTTAGTATCAACAATATTTCTGATTTTCGAGGCAAGTGTGCCTTTAAGAAAGTCTAGTCATTTTCAAAGAATGTTTTTCTTTAAAATTCATTTTCTTTTCTTATTTCAAAGCTATGAATAATCCATCCATGTCGCGAATTTAAGTGAATATGTCGTAGAAATCATCATCGTTCCATAAAATCTGTCACTATTGATGAAATATCAGAATAAATCACCGAATTTACTCTATGCTATTATACTCATGCCTACAAGTTGTTTGTGAAATAACAATCGATCAATAATGAAAGAAAGTGGGATGTTATGAAAACACTACCACCACTTATATATTGTTATAAAATTTAGCCGATTTACCCTTTGTAACCATGAAAATTGTGGTAGCCAATTGTGTGGCAACGATATAATACACAGAATAAGACTAAGAAATAAAAATTAAATGGATCGATATCAAATCACAACTTTGTACAAAAATGTTTTAGCTAAACAACTTCAGAATCAACGCACAATAATAGGCCCTACCCAAAGCAGTAGTTTCAGGACGGGGTATTTACTTGAACGTGGGAAATTTCGTTCACGTACATAGGAGTAAAATGCATCAGCACTACTCTAATGTCTTGTTGGGTCAAAATAAACGTACGTCAGTAAAAATAGAGGAAAAAAGTTATGTCGCATTGCAACACAATTGACCGTTGCTACATAATTGGCTTCTACACAGCAGTGCTCTAATGGGATATTGGATCAAAATAAACGTCAGTAGGCCAATTATGTCGTGATTCCCGTTGCGACAGAAATTGGTCGACAGTAGATCGAGGCCAATTATGTCGCATTGCAACACAATTGGCTTCTACAAAGCTCAGATATGGTCAATTCCAGAACGGTCGATATTCAAGGCTGTTAAAATATTTCAGATCCTGTGTCCTCCAATATTGCGTTTTTTTGTTATTTTTCACTATCTTAATAACACAAATTATTGAAATACACAAATTTAACTTAACAAGATGGCTTCAGTGTCCACCATGCGTACATGTACATGAACTATTTATTCGTTATTTTGTAGCGAATGTTTTTTACATGTTTTTATTTTTTACGAAACGAACCACTATTCTATTTTAAATGCCATCTCTAAGTGTATAGAACAGGGTGACAGATATCTTTCAATTCCTGTTGACACGAAAATAGAGACATTATGTCCCCAGCGAAAACATAATATTCCAGGTGTGACATGGGCGCAGCTAGTGACTGTAAACAGCCTCCTCACTCAATTAATATATTAATTTTTTTTTTCGTCACATAATCTTTGCTATATTTTGCAATGATCCGATAATGTGCGTTAATTTGGGTAGTGTTTAGAAGTAACTTGGGCCAAAATGAACGAAACGCCATTCCGGTTAAATAAGAGTCGCTTATCTGTGCTAACACATTCGCTCAGATCACATGGTAATTTAATCTTGCTTATTTCACCGTAAATCATTTACTTTTCGTTGAAATTCAAAGGGATAATCGGAAAAACACCGATTTCGGCAGCTTGTGTCACGTTTATAAAATGTATCCGCCCATTAGACAATAATTGTTGTGTACTTAGAGGTATAACTACAGGATAATATATAAACTTCCGAATCAATGGTTACTTTCTGACCACAGATCTCAAAGTCTACCGTATGTATCGATTTATTATATCACACCTTTCCATTATGTGTAGTAGATAACTGTAGCCTACAGGTTAGCCCATATTTTGGAGTTTATCCAGCACAGGGGAACCAACTCTATCACTTGTAGAAGTTTCTAGAGTTCCCTCCCTTTATACAGAGATGCACATAGATATCTTATAATAAGATATATATATGGGGATGCACACGGAAACAACCATTCGAAACAAACTTCGCTATCGTCCGCTTTGACATGCCTGCGGGCAAGTCTGTGCTTTTTTTCGTTAAACGTCGCATTTTTGGACTGAATACAAATGGCGGCAGGGACTGCATATTTTACTACCGACGAAAATAGAAAATAAAAAAATATAAATTTATTAAATGCTAAAATCATCTGTTAAGTTATTTGTTTATATAGGCCTATGTTATTTAATAAGCCGTTACAAACCACATGTTGTGTAACACAAACCAAAACAGGCCCTATTTCGATACAGATTTCTTCCAATGTCTCAATCATTACTGATCGAGGTGGAAATTTGACAAATAGTGTATTTCGGTCGCTTACATTATCACGGGGGCCATTTTTGTTGGCCCCTCCAGAGAAAATGGAAAGTGTTCGTTTCGTGGTAGCCCGGATTTTCGGTCTAGAGGGCGACTTATTTTATATTTGGCTGGTAATGTAAATCACCCCCTAATACGGAAAAAAAAATTCGGCAGAGCCCAGATTTCCCTTTTAATTTGCAACGCGTGCCACTTTAAATTAAAAACAAAACTGAGTGAAATCTAACATGGAACTTTACTGGACTCTGACCGATGGTTGTTGTCGGATTTCAGCTCTCAGGCCTATAGTGGTTATGTCTTGACGTCGCCATTTACACCATTGACTTACTTGAATATATTTCATGTGTCCCATAATATGCATGTTTAATTTTATTGATTTTTCTGGTAGTAAGCTCGTATAAATTCGCTTTATTCACAAAAATCAGAGAGACTGCTTTGTTTCGAGTGGGCCTTTAAATGCCTACCGATAAAGTCTGCATCAGACATAGAAAAGAAGCTAAAATAATTAAGAATAAATTAAAATTTACTCATGGAGTACTGCATCAAGGCTTTTGGTGCTGGTATTATACCAGCAGTTAAACAGTTTGGGTAAAATTATGAAATACTCGTGGTAAAAAAAATTAGTAAAATTTACGCCGGAAATACTCGGTCAAATCCATCGATCTGAGAATTATTGGATCGGGGGAGTATGTCTTTGATAATATATTTAGCTTTAAAACACGGTCGCCCAATTAACTCGAAAACGTTGAATTGCAGATTTTTTTTTTTTTTTGAAGTTAACTAACTTAAATTACCCGGTTAAACATACATTGTCTATCGGCCTTCTTCCATACGCACCATTTCAATGTTCGGATGACATGAGCCTCGCCAAAATATGTTGCCCTGAACAAAAATCGGAAATTATCGGCTAAGTACAATATTAGTAGGCCTACATGTATTTGGATGTGAAATACCAAGCTAAATAGCTTAAAATGCAGGACGCTCGTCACAGCTCGTGAAATTAAACTTGTACGCCTTAATTAAAGTTGTACGATCTGCCAAAATTCGATCTTTTTTATTTTTGATTTTCAAGACAAATAGTTTATTGAAAAACTAAACAATTTACGTTTAAATGACGAAAATCCATTTAGCACTGCTCTGTTGCCAGAACAAAAGGAGACTTTTTTTTACTTTTTAACATTATTTCCGTTTAAACATCATTTTTTAATTTACTGTAACCAGAAGTCTGTTCATAGACTTCTGCTGTAACTGATTAGGGCGTAGACATAAATATGCTATACATTTCCATATCAGTTTGAATAAAAAATGTTCTCATTTGCACTTCTTTAAAAAAATTGCCGGCTATTTCATAGTTCCACAAAATAAGGCAGATCATGCCGTTTTTAGCAGCTCGAGGACATAACTTGCCCCACCCTTTGTATCATTATGGTTCTTCTAGCTCATTTTTCAGCCAATCGAAACACAGATATTTCTATATTGATGACGTCACTACACTATACCGCCATTTTTGGTCAAAGGCTTGATCTGTATGCATTGGCGGATTTATTAGGTATGTTGTTTTCATATTTTTAAATACAACAATGTCTAATCAATTTCATATTGCCTTACATCTATAATCCGATGTACCAATATTGTGAATATATAACTTTCTTTACGGCTTAACCCTGCGTCGCTTTGTGATTGAATATATTATCTGCAACAACCTTTGTCAGTTTGTGCAGCCGTTGATCGCTGTGACTCCGATTAACAATAACATTAACACTAACAGTAGCCTAGAAATAATGCACTATGGCGTAATGACTATACAGTAATTCCGGCAGTGGCACCAGGTAGCAGTCTGTACACGCTGGGTGGGGAGGAAGGGGAGGGGGAGGCTAACCACAGACTGACGATTAATTGTCATGTTTATAAAGCATTTTAGTCTACTCTTAGTTGCCAAGGACAGGAACCAAGGTGTGTCATGCCTTCCAAATCAGTGTCACTGGAAAGTAACTCAAAGGGAAATTCAATTTTCAATTCAATTCCAATTTTTTTTACTCATTCAACACCCGTCTGGGTAGTAATAGGGTAGGGCAAAAAAGAAAAACAATACAACAAACGAACCAAGAAGAACACCAAACATACACAACAACAGAAACAATTACTAGAAATCTATACAGGTTCGGCCATGGGAAGGTCTAATTGAGTAAATTCACCAAAAGGGAATTCCTACCTGCCTCCTTGTTTAATAATCTGATATTCATTATGTCATCCGACGACCAGCAAATATCAGAATGGAGATAATGAGTCGGATTTAACTTGTTCAGTTGTTGAAGTATGGAAGATCAGGGGAAAACTATTCAGCTTTCTATCACCTTTGACGTTTCCCCAAATACTTGTAACGTTGAAAATCATTGTATCAAAACCTCACGATTCTGGTGTAGAGAAATGTTACAATTGATAGGCAACGCCGTCATGAAATGAGCAATTCAACTGACGTCACGATCACAGTACTAGAAAAAGGTTGCAGTGCGGAATCACATCATAACATTGTTCTCTTGGCTCATCCAACAGCCTTTCACCGCAAGCAGCGGTCAAATCCAAGTGTAAGCCCATGCACAGTTGGCGTGACAACAAGCCGCAGACGCAACATTCAAATCCTGACTGGACTGTTCCAAACGGTATGGGTGGAATCCCCTATGATTTGAGCTGCTGGCAACCAAACTTATGCAATAAAAACATCTTCCAAAATACTTTTAAAGAGTGATGAAAAAGAAATAATGTTTTCGTTCAAGGTTATTGTCATGGGATTTAGGTCAGATAATTTGGACGAGTGTTATTTTTGAATGAGGGTCTGTTAAATCCTAAAAATTGCCTATTTTTCACACTTTTAAAGTACAATTTAGAAGCTTAGTTTTATTGTTACTAGTCTCAAGGATGTGTGTTGTTTTGAACTGAGTCAGGCCTAAAATAAATGAACATTTGTCTCATTTAAATTCTGTTTACTTTTCGTACAGTACCGGTACTACACTATTTTGGTTTGCACAGGCTACTGAGTCAAGACTATGGCTTTTCCTCATTCCAGTGTTCATCATTTAGTGTTTCTATGAATTTCTAATCCTTTTATTGTCCTGACAATAGGAATGTATGAAAAAATTATGAATTTTTGGCAGCTCATGCCACTTTAAAGTGCAGTTGTACTGTACATATGTACATGTATGTACAGGAACCAGTGTTTCACTATTTATACGTGTATTTTCAAATCATACCTTTGACCTTTATAATGTTACCTCAGTCAGAAACACTTAGGCTACATGTTCAACCCATTCAGTTTTTTGATAAAGGTACGGAAGTGTGACTCAGTTTGTATTCTAGTCAGCCTATATAACAAACTCTCCCAGTAAACACACTATTTGTGCTGGAGTGCTCTACAGTGAGAAGACACATTTATTCTCTGTCTTAAACTCCATGGTAAGAAATTATCATCATATTTTAATACTAGGATTAATATTATTTACGGTATATTTGTATAAGCTTGTATGTAATATGTCGACAATGTCACTTGTAAACTAGTGTACATGTAGAATTACTGTGTAATAATATACTGTAGTCTTGTCTATTTTAAGTTTTCAGTCAGTATATGTGGCCAATATTAAACACTTTTTGTGAATAACAGATAAACTGTCAACTGTAGCACCTCTCATTTAGTTTTAGTTCTGAGCTAAATCTGGTAGCTTGTCAGTTTTCAAAAACATGTAACTGTAACTGTCCCAAGAATGTTTTGATAAGTCATCACTCTCATAAGTTCCATTACATGATGGGGCCTTTGTGGCTCAGTAGGTAGGGTATTGGACGCTCAATCCAAACAGACTTCCACCAATAGGTCGTGGGTTCGAAAAAATATTGGAAACCACCAGGCATAGAGCCCGGTTTCCTCCCACAATAAAACTGGCAACGCTGCCATATAAGTGAAATAATCTTGAGCACGGCGTAAAACACCAAACAATCAATCATTACGTGATGTTTACTTGTTGAACAGGCAATGAATAAAATCAATATGATTGGAATTATTTGAAGAGATGTTGATAAAAACATGCATCATTCTGGCAATCATTTCTGATTTTCCTATTAAATTAAAAGGATTTCAGCTTCTGCACAGAGGTTCCCCATGAGGTGCTTGTACTACATGTATGTGTATTTTTGACATTTATATATCGGTCTAACTCTAACACAGCCACAGTACTGTATGGGACCCGTTACATGATTGTCTTCCTCATGACATGATGTGATAACCATCAACAACAGTGTTTTATATGTACATTGCACATTATTATATGTTATGTAGCCTTTTTCTGATGCACAGTGTACATTATTCTGGATAACCAAGACTTACCAGTAGTTTCTTCCTTGTGAAGACCAAGACTTAATCACATAAAATGATAAATGTTTAATGATTACATAGTTCTTTTATAGGTATCAGTTGAGAGCAAACATTGAATACAAGTTGGTTTTCATTACCGACTCCACCTTACACAAGCTATACATCCTCTCAGTAAAATAAACATAGAGCTGCTTCATACATGTACATGTATTAGAATGGGGCTATGAATCATCCAGATATACTTCAAATGTACATTACGTATACAATACACACTTGTGTAAACGAGCAAATAAGACGTTTTGGTAAAACTGTAAGCTCCTTTTTTCTCTTTCTTTTATATGTAACTTGTTATGTATATTTACATGTACATGCTACAGCCACTATTTGGAATCTGGTCATATATATTCATCTTGAATCTGAAAAAAGGTGCCCAAAATGATACCCTTTGTATCCCAATCATGACATCAGGCCATCCTTAAAAATATGCTTGCTTTGCTTTATTTAGCAAACCATTTAGTTAAGGTCCAATCTTGACTGTGGGTTGTCACATTCTGGCTGTCAAAAAAGAAGACTCTTGGGTGCGTGCATGTATCTGGACGAAAGGCTGACTGTATTGAAATTTCCTTTAATGACTGATTTTACTTGAAATATTTCTACTTTTAAAGCTCTTGGTATGCAGCAACCAGGAAATATTAAGAAAATTACTTCGTAAACTGTGTTTATTGATATGCAAATTAGGGATGTTTAATAAAAAAGGTTCTGTACATACTGTAAATGAACAATTATTTTATCATGGCCTGGAGTTTTTGTATCCGTCTAACAACTTATGTGTTATGTATTTTGGAAAAATAAGAGATAAAATTCAACAGGCTTTTTTGTAAGCTGCCTGGTAATTATAGTAAGAATGTCTAGAAAATATTGTCTGAACTACAATGTACTTGGAAAAAAACCTTCAAAAGGTGGCTCATGGGTAAAAAGGGCTCAGCCCTGAGGCCTTCCATCGATGCTGTGTGGGTTCGAATGATCAATCCCACTTGATCGGTGTTTCACCAATTGTGGAAGAGTTACCAGGAAATTTGGATGGATATGAAGTATTATAGAAAGTTACTATTAGGGATTGTACAAAAATTTCGACCTGACTTATTTATTGAAAGATACGTGAGCAAGCTGTGTGTATAAGGATATGTGTGTTGGTGTGATAAAAACAAGTTGCATCTGTGCACTTGTATATATATCCTGCTGGGGAGGACAATAAGGTGATGATAGTGTGGATGAGGTACATGGGATTTTATATACACATTCATGTATAAGCTTAAAACAGCCTTATCATTGAACAGATTTTCACACAAACATTTATTTTAATTAGTCACATGTGATAAATATTTGTTTAGCACATCAGGTGGCTATGGCTTGTGCATTTCAGATTTTAGAACCATTCCAACAATTTACAAGAAGCTCGAATTGTTAACTTATAATTATTTCTTGCACTTATTTTATTGCTCAATTTCTAAGACCATACTTGCATCTGTATGCATAATCTATCGTCAGAAGGATTGGAAGGCATTCATATTAAAGCGATCATAATTACACATGTATTACCAAAGGGATGAGTAAATAAGCTGAGGAAGTGTGTAACAGGTACATGTAACTGTCCTGATATTGACAGGTTATATACACTGTATGCAGACAATTACTTACTATCTAATGATATTGAGTATAACTAAATTACTATCTTATACTTTTATCTCTATCGATCGTTTCATATTACATGTAACACATACATGTAGTCTGTTTTGTGCACACATCATCAGCTGAAACTCAGACTGTTTTAAGGTCGTATTTAATTCTGAGGTGATACTCTGACTTGAATTTAAATATGTGTGGTCATGTTCTGATCATGTATGTGTGTATGCACAATAAATTTCACCATCTTGTCTCAATTCTTTCAGCAATGACTGGGTGACGTCACTCTGTGGGATATTCTGCTTTTTTATACCGAATGGCCATATGTCCATACAACTCAACTTACACGTTTGTTCCATATGCTGTTTGAGATTTTTCTCTCTTGGGATACAGCAATAGCCTTCATTTTTCTGTGGGCCTCTGTGACTCAGTCGGTTAAACTGACAGTCCCTCGGTCTAACACAGGCCTTCCATCGAGTTGGTGCGGTTTCGAATCCCAATCAGACCGAATAAAAATGGATATCAGTAGCCAGGAATCTTGACGAAGGCCTGGGGTTTCCTCTGAGCAAAGAGCCCTGTTTCCTCCCCCACTAAACCTGGCAATGCCACCATATAAGTGGAATAATCTTGAGTGCAGTGTAAAACATTAGTCAATTCATTTTTCTGTCCTGATGATCA
Organism: Lepidochitona cinerea; assembly: GCA_963971465.1. Lineage (NCBI taxonomy): Eukaryota > Metazoa > Mollusca > Polyplacophora > Chitonida > Tonicellidae > Lepidochitona > Lepidochitona cinerea. The sequence continues at coordinate 2,647,367 of OZ020560.1, forward strand.
CCTTCAGAACCAAATGCAGATTTTCATTTTCTCAGTTGTCTATCTGCTAATATAATAGTACTTAACAATGAATGGGACTACATGTACATGTATACAGCTGTATATTTAAGTGGAATACCTTGGTCATGTTTTCTCATGTGAACAGTAGTTTGCTATATAAACATAGAATGCTTAGAGCAATGTCAATACAAGTGTCTGATAAAAAATAAACATCAGCAGTAAAATAGTATAGTTTACAAAGGGCTCACTTGTTTGGTTGACATGTACAAGTAGATACTTAATGGTATTGAAAAGATGGTTGTACGCCCCACGTAGAGCGATTCACGCATATATTATCAATTTGTGAGTCTTCCTCTCAGGGTATAATGTAGACTGATTTTGACGTCCAAACCAGGGTATGAGAAAAAAAATTGTTGCTTTAAATATTTAATACAAGAAAAACTGCGCTACAAAATATGTAAAACATAAATAGTAAGGATATATAATTTGACAGAAATTGTGGTTTAAAGTAGAGGTTCTCTCCATGCAGCCTTCATGGGCCCTTGGACGGTATTGTCAAGCCGTACTATACATGTACATGTAGGTGCCCAAACTTTTACCCTAGATTATGCCCCTGCGAAATTGTCCAACTTTCAATTATATGAGCTTTCAAAAAAAAGCATGTATTCTTTTTCTAGAAATTTTCAATGCCATAACAATTCAAAGTTGAAAGTTCATCGGAAAACCAATATTCCAGGCTATGAAATAATAAAGATGAAGGAGATCAGTTGCCTTCAGTGCCCGTCTTCTTTATAGCCTCTATCTTATTTGTTTCTTCAGGTTATTTCATATCACCAATGCCAACAGATTTGGAATCCCCAAATTCAAGGCCTGATATTCACAAATATTCCTTCACTTGAAGGCCCACTTGCCGCCGTAGCCTGTTTAAATTTGCTAAGAAAACCAATTTACATGAGCTTACTACGACTAATACGGTACCACTAAACTTAAACATAGGACACATAAAACATGTCTAGTTAGCTTTAGACTGTAAAAATGGGGTGAAAAACAAACGAAGAATCGAAGCCTGATTACAACAACAACGATCAGTGTCGGTCAACTTTCGTGTTGGATTACCCTCCTTTCAGGCCTTTGTATCTGTGGTTTACACTCAAACAATTATCAGCAGGCTTTTCTAGTCGCTGTTAACCGATCGTCAGTCTGTATTTCTCAGATAAATAGGCCCACGTAAAATTACACTGTGCCGTTAGTTCACTCACTCGACTGAAACATAAAATCGCCAATAGGGGGCAGATCGGTTTGTTTACGTTCCGGGTACGTAACAATTCAAATTTTCAAATTCAAATTAAAAATACAAAGTGACGTCCAAACTTTTAAATTTTGGTAAAAATAGAAAGTTCCTAACTTATATTGTCTGGGAAAAATACAGAAAACGGTCTTTCTTTTTTAATGTAAACAATATTCCTGGTTTTCGCGTCAAGTGTGCCTTTAAGGATGATAAACATTTAATTTTCATGATAGTGATTAGTCTGCTCTTAGAGAATCTGAAATAAATATGTTCTTGGTAATGGCAGCATAGTTGACCTACATGTATTGTATAAGCAGCTTATCTAGTAAAATATTTTCCTTAGTTGACTAAATATGGTAATAATGAAAGGCCTATGTATTACTGTGGTATTATATTTATGACCACAAGAAATGTCAGTAGATACATTTCAGTGATAAAAGACAGATTTTGTTTGCCATTGCATACCGTAGCCTAGTTTAAAGTAAACTTGAGAGCTTATGTCAACTTGGTCATATTGTTCCATGCATAAGTGGAGGAAAATTTCATTTTGTGTTATAGTTGTTCAAGTCAGTAAAGAAGTTCTTGACCCAGTTCACATGTAACTCGTCTAGATTTGATAAAGTCTTTAGAGATTTGAAGATTCAGAGATTCTGTTTAAAAAAAATCTCACTAACAGTACTCGAACTATTAAACTTGAATGGTTGTTTACATGTAAGTCAAATAATAAAAAAAATGTAGATACATGTATCTTATCAAAGTGTTTTTTAAGTGTTTTTTCCCCTTTTCCCAAAGTCTTCGTCTCACAGACGATTCTGCAATTGTCCCAAGCTTATTGAAAGTAGAAAATAGAAATGTGTACCAAGTTGCTGTAGTCCCAACCCAGATGCTGACAGCCTACTTCAAAGATGATTTGAATTTGCATGATGGCTTGAGTACAGTAGGTAGTTGAGTAAAGACCTGGGGCCTGTTTCCCAAAGCGGCGTCGCATAAGTTTTCACGTAACTGTCATAGCAACCCATACTGTAGAGATACGTTGCTAAGAAAGTTACGTGAAAAAATACATCTACGGGGTTTTGTGAAACAGGCACTCGTTCTCACAGCTGAATTTCTAGTACTGACAAGTAGCATAGAACAAAAATCGCATACATCATAATCTTTGACATTCTGTTTTCTGGCATTACTTCCCTGCTATGTGATAGTTCTGTCACTGACCATCTTACATGTATTGTAGGTGTGAAAATATTCCATCATGATAAAAATGCTAACCCAGCCAGCCAGTCCAAACTGTTTTGTAAACGTCCTATGTTTATTAATTGAATGGGACGATGTACATGTAGCGTAGCCGTAGTTAACTGTAATCCCATGAGAGGTTGCTTGGCACTATTTTATTCTATAATATTGACAGATGCGTAAATGTAGAATGAAGTGCCACGCCCACCTGTTCATGGTATTTACCTGATAGTCTCGCTGTCTAACAGATCACCTAGATCATGGAATAGCATACCGGGCTGTATGGGGTGTTAACTCTGTTCAAACTGCTTTCATCTAGTCACTATTTCAGGTGTATTTTACACATGACTGCACACAAAACTCTAGTGATGTATTTGATTATATTCTTACAAATTGCCTCTCATATGAACATATGTAAACTGTGAATAGTATTTATCATTATAATCACTAAAACACATGGGCACAGGGAAAACTGTGAATAGTATATATCTTGAACAGTCTAATGAGGCTGTACATGTACATGTAGGTACAGTTAAATATCTTTTTTCACACTCGTAGGAGACAATCTTAAAAAGTGCATAAGCTGCCAAACTGTTAATATTTTTCCTTTAAAGCAACGTTTTGAAATCATCAGCCCTTTTAATTTTCTGAATAAGTACATTTACAAATTTAATAGCATTTTAGTTGGTACAGTTTCAAGAATGTGCGTTGATGTTGAGTTTATCAGAAATTTGACCCAAAGTGAATGAGCGTTGTCCCTTTTCCAACACTATTTTTTGTTTGTGCTGGCGGCTGATTGTATGGTTTTTCCACATTTTTTGTCAATCATTTAGCTTTTTTGAAAAACTTGAAACCCTCTACTTTGGTTTTTACAATCAGAATTTATGAAAATAGTGCGAATTTTGCCAGCTGGAATAGTGTGGATGGGTTTTTCAAGAACACTGTTCAGACAAAAATTCACGAGGCATTTTTTCAACTTATTTAGTCAAAGTTGAGATAAATGAACGAATATCAACGATGTCAAATTATGATTAATGTAAGCACCATGCACTGTTTGTGCTGGGATGAACAGAGCCACAAGTTTCTGACAGCATGCATCTGTGAGATACATGTACTGTTACCTCAATCTGAAAGACTATATATATAACTTTCCCTGTGCCCGTGTGTTTCAGTGCTCATAAATAAATATATAACTTTGTTCAACATGTTCAGTTACATGTAGGTGTTGTTGAGTTATGTATTTATATAGTATAGACAGTCTCTCAACTTATGTTGGATTTGAGGTGTATCTCCATGGTTATTTTAGACAAGAAGATTTTCCCTGTGTGTTTTGGTGATCATAAATATATATTTAGTAGTGTATAGACATGACCTAATGCGGACTGTGGTCAGATGTTCACAATCTCTATGATATAACTCCGAATGACATATAGTCAAGAGATGTTACCATGGAAACATGTAACTTGTTGGGATGAAAGTTAAGCTGACATATCATGTATTGTCTAGGATACAAAAAGAGTCCTGTCTCCTGAACAATGTGTTATGGCTTACATTGTACATGTACATGTAATTACTTTGGCACGAAAGAGGGAGGGTGATCTTTTGGTCAGGTGGTACTTTTATTGCCGTTGAATGCAACGTTAAGCCTCAATCAATTAATGCTACAATTTTTTTTATTGAATAATATAATACGCACAATTAAAAACTTGTCTCCATGGTTATTTTAGAAAAGAAGATTTTCTCTACCCCGTGTGTGTGTCCGTGTTTTAATTTAGTGTTCTTAAATATAATATGCATGTATGTAATCAATCGTCCAAATATATGACACCTTCAGCCTAGATTTCTCTAATATGCAGATCACCTAAGTTATATGTACTGGTGTATAATAGCCTTTATTAGGTTTTAACATTCTCCTTCTGTCACTATATGTTATTTCCTTGATGATTTATATTAAATGAAGCTATCTCTCTTTGTATAGCCTCCAGATATATGTTCAAGGCTGTTAAATTGGTGATTAATACATTAGATTAGGACACAAGATGTATTATTATTACATTTTATATATAGCCATGATTATTGTTTAAAGTGGCATGAGCTGTCAAAATGTTGATATTTTGACCTTAAAACAGAATGTTGAAATTATGGGATATTTTTCTCAAAACGTATAATTCAGTTCTAAGCTTTTTAGTGCTTCTAGTCTCGAGAATGTACGATAAAGTATTGTTTTGAACTGACTATAGCTTAGATTGAATGAATGGTCGTCCTAGTTATTTAAATTTGGTTACCATATTGGAGCTCAATGTAAAACCAATAGATGCTGTTTGGCATTTTTAGATGTAAATGTATATGTATTTACTTGTTTATCTACAGTAAGTAGGCCAAAATCAAAATTGTCATCAAACAAATAGCTGAATTATTGGAATTTAGGAAAAAGCTTGTGAACTTGAATGTAGATCCTAACCTGTTTCATCAGCTTTATAATACACAGATTCATTTTACCTGTTGATTGATTGATGTTTTGCGCCGCACTCTAAATTTTTTCACTAATATGGCGGCGTTGGGGAGGCAACCAGGCCCCTTTCCGCCATGAGTATCTGACAACTTTTCCACATATATAGCATTGTCTTTGGATATTTAACTATAGGGTTAATGACTACTACTAGTAGTGGTTATATTTGTATTGAAGGCGTGTCTCTCTACTTTACACAATGTACTTGTCCACATAACACCACCTTCAACATGTTCAACTGATCAGGTCAGAAAAGCCTATTTTTATACCCACCTACTCCAGTTGATTTACTATGATAGCTGTGTGTAGAATTGTTAAGCAGGCCTCAGTGAATGCCGTACCTGGGCCAACTGAACAGCCTATATCAGTGTCAGCTTTGAAGAGTCTGCTAACAATTCTCTGCAGCCTGGATTGATCTCACAGTGCTGTTCCCTAGCTCATGTGAATAAACCGTCTATAGCGTGTCGACCTGTGCATGTCAAGGAGGTTTTATTATATACAGGGTTCGCACTCTACCTTGAAAACCTTGAAAAGCCTTGAAAATGGAAAAAATAAATTCAAGGCCTTGAATTACCTTGAAAAATAAAAAAGTACCTTGAATTTAGTACCAATGGTCTTGAGAAAAATCAAGTGTGTTTGTTTTAATTTAAGGTAAAGGTATGGCTGCCGCTGATCAGCTTGAAAGCAAAACTTCGGGTTAGATTCACCCTTGAGACTGAGTGAGTGTTGTTCATCGGACATTATGAAACTGAAACCACTCACTTAAGATTCGAATCGGCTAACTCTTTTTGACTTCCCTTGAATTCTGCTAAAAAAACTATCCAAGAACTTTTCAACACAGTGAACACAGTGAGTTCGGTTGAAAAAGACCACTTTAAAAGTATTGAAATTTTGGCATGAAATAAACTATCACAAAAACGGACATGATGTTACAACAACAACACGGACATCAAATACATAGTTGTCCTCATAAAAGTTTAATTTTAATAGAGAAAACTCCATACATATATCAAACATTACTAATTGTTAACACATGTACATGTATGTGAAATTAGCATCAAATTAAAATGTATTTGAATCTAGTGACTCAATTTTTTTTATCCCTTAGGCCATTCATAAAAGTAATTTTGTTTCATGTAACTGTAAGTCTAACAAAATGTTTTTTGAGACTGGTAGTATATGGTTTCTTTTTTTGTGGAGCTGATTTTTTGTGAAGTCTCTTCAAACCAAAGAAATTAGGTTTCATCAGGTTGATGGCTGCAGCCCAGTTGGAGAAAGATTTCTTGGATTATTTTATTTTTCAATAAACTGAGAGATGTAGGCCTAGGTCTATGTTTTTATGTAGCATACATCCTTGCTTTTGGAGAAAAAAAAACAGACTGTTGAGCAATAACATTTTATGTATAATTTATAAAACAATTAGTAAATACACATTTTTAGATTTTTTTTATTTTAGATATAATTAACTAAAACTGAAGTTTCTGCTTGATGTTTTTATAAAGGGAAAACATTATCAAAATCCAACACAGCTGTTGTGTATGCATGTTAAACAGAGAGCTTTATATACTTAGATTCTCGCAAAAAATTTCGAAATATTAGCCCTGAAGACCCTTTATCAGCATTGGTCTGATCAGTATGGCTTTTGTGTTATCTTGTGTGACTTCGTCAAAACTGGAAATGGCCATTGCATATGATAACATTCCTTTTATTTTGCATGCTTTAAAGGTCTGGTGTTTCATTGTTACATAGTATTTCACAGCCTCAATAGGTTAGACATACGCAAGTCACAAAGTGAAAAAAAATCCGGCAACAGTTTCAGAGCGATCTTTAAAAAGCGCAGAATCGCTACCACTTTTTCTATCAACGCGCAAGTAATGTCTCCTGAGTATGTCTGATTATGTTTGACCAGGCCTGACAGACTGTAAATTTTACTTGCAAATACCTTGAAAAAGGGTCTTGAAAAGGTCTTGAAAAAATTTCCATCTTGAGAGTACGAACCCTGTATATAGTAAGTTAATCTAACTGCTTTTATATTTCATTTGACTTTCACCTGCAGTTTATGTAATCAATACTTAAACGTTAGTGTATCAAGCGGCTTTATTCATAATGGCCGCTATGTAGTACTAGTGTACATGTAGAAGCTGTAGGTGACTAAACGTATACTGTGCTTCTGTGCCTGTGTGTTATGGTGTTAAAAAATATACTATGTTACTGTGCCAGCTTGTAGGAGGCCATTTTCACTGAAGTAATAGTTCTCATTCTCTGGGTCTCACCTACTCTGTCTATTCAACAAGCTTCCATAGGGACATCACTTATTTAAACCCTCAGCTATTATAAGCTCTATTTGGGCTGAACCATGTATTTGTGTCAGCTGTCTTTAAGAAGTTAACATTCTCTATACCAGCCATTAACCTGACTAGGTTTGCCTGAGCTCTCACTGTACCTGTCATATAAGACTTCTTGTAGCTTGTGTTACCTTGATCAGGTGCTGTATAAGACACAGGTATGAACAAAACACTGTATCACACCTGTCTGCATTTACCCTACTTACAAGTCATTAAGATTGATGTAGATAATTACCTGAAGATCAGTTTTACCTGTCCTGGGTTTCATTGTACGGGGGGAAAATGTGCATGTAAGTTCCTCAAAATGCAGGAGGGAATATGCTCGGTTTCGATGTGATGTCACGATCACAAAAATATGGATGTTTAAGGATCCTAAGTGACATCATTTTAACTGGAGCTTGCAGAGCTCAAACTAAATGGCATCCAATGAGTTGTTTTCATCCACTTTGTGATTCATTGAGCTTCAGAGCTTATGTGACCTGCAGTGCACACATGTCCGAAATCATGAACAAAACCCGGTTAATATTTGTGTGAATTTATCATCTTTCAGCATATTAATATATTTTTTATGTCAGGTGAACAAACCTTAATGCTCTATGTATGTATGTAAATTATCCATGTATGGTTTATTTATGATACATGAGATGTGCCTCTATAACTTGATGGATACCAATGCTCGAGTGTGGATGTTTATATTGCATACTACATGTACGAAACCTTTACAGGCTTGCACGGATGTCAGTAGGTGTCACACATGAATAAAAAAAACTTCTTGTACTACTATTTACTTTCCCCGTTACATGTACCTGGTCATTTGACAGTTCTTCAAGGCTAAAGTGTTCCTTGGGCATCCGATGGTGACAATTGTTCGATCCTGCACAGGTCTCTTCCATTGATGTGTCGGCATACCAGGCATAAATGACATGTGGATGAAATAATCTTGGAATGACATAAAACATTAATCATTTGGATGCCGAAAGTTTGAAGCCTGCAGAAATTATTCACATTCGGTATATTATTAAATTGACAGTTCTGGTCACATCTCAGGTGTGTTTATCACCCTGAAATCTTGAACACAATTCTTATTGCAGCAGTCAACCAGACAGAAGTACATACATGTCTTAGATTGATTTACTGGCCTGGTCATGACTGCCAACAGGGAAAGTTTTGCAAGTAGTAGATACAAGGAATTGAAGGAAAATCTGTCTGACAAATGTAATTATGGGGATTTTTGTTAAAACTATCTTTGAGACAACAGTTGGATCTATGATGGACACAAGAAAAGCCATTATTTTAAAAAGTTTTTTATTTACGAAATGATTTACTCTCAACCATCATTTATCCCCATAATGAGAGCACAGAGAGATTGTCCCTCTGCCTCCTATCACCACCTTGTACCTGTAAACAGAGGGTTGCTATCTTTAGACTAACCTCCACCCACAATTGTTAGTGGAAACAGAGAGTGAAATAAACACACACATATACACCACATACTGACTCTAACTCTGAGCATGGTACAGTTGTGTACTAACGATTTATAGAGCAGAGAACATGGTTAATACTGAAACAATGTGCTCTGTATGTCACGTAACGTTGAACTGGATTTATAAATATTTATATTGTCTTCGACAATTTTTTGTCTTCACATACACTTATTATATACTAGTATGCCTCCAGTTCATCCAATAGATTGGAGACATTAATAAGACATAAAGTTCACTCTTGACCAATCATATCATTACCTGATTGATCTGTATCTATCTATCTTATGATATTCATTTTGGTTGCCAACATGTTGCAGAAGCAGGGTTTTTCAAAGTCTACAATGAAATAACAAAAAAAATTGAAACAAATAGTATATACAACATATATATTTATGAACACAAAAACACACGGGCACAGAGAAAATCTTCTTGTCTAAACTAACCATGGAGACAAGTTTCTAATTGTGTTAAAAATGGGTGTATCATTTCGGCCTTTATACCCCATCATAAGCTGTTGTAATAAACCAAACCCTTGATATTTTCATTTTCATTAGGTTGATGACTGACACTCCCCTAATCTTAAATTCTGCATTAATTTTTCCTCAATTCTGTGATGATAATGTACCCAAAATGTTTGTATAATCAATGAATGGTATACAGTATCAGTTTAATTTTTATTGTTCTCTATTTTCAGATCTATTGACTGTTGAAAACCTGGTGTAGGGTTATCTTGTATTAGAAGTGTACTAAAGAAGCTGGGAAAATGAGCAGTAATTCAGAAGTATCGAACCATGTGGTACTGTATGTGAAGGGTGGGAAAACTGGCACTACCCTTGGGGCGTGCCCATTCTGTCAACGTATGCACATGATTGTCATGCTTAAAGCAGAAGAGGGGGCTTTAACCTATGACTTGGAAATTATTGATAGCACTCGGCCATCACAAGAGTTTCGTAAGTTTGCCAACAAGCTGCCAGTTTTGAAACATGGCGATGAAGTTATCTCAGATAATGATGAAATTGTGGAATATTTGGAATCAAATTTCCCTGACCCCAGTCTGCGGTTTGACAACGCCTTAGCCAACGCTGTCTGCTTAGAAGTCTTCTCCAAATTCTCATTCTACATAAAGCAGGTCAGTCAATCTGCAGAGCATATGAATGCTGAGATGTGGCGCATTAACGATTATCTCGACAAAGCTGGTACCAAATTTCTAGCCAGCGACAAAATTTCTAACTTGGATACTCTAATTGTACCCAAATTACAGCACATAAGAGTTGCCGCTAAAGCATTTAGGAATTACGAAATGCCTGAATCGATGACTGGAACGTGGAGGTATCTCAAGGATATTTATGAATTGAAAGTTTTCCAGGAAACTTGTCCGTCTGATCAAGAAATTGTTTATCATTGGAGACAGAAGCCAGAAGTGGTAGCCTTGTCTGAGGAGAAACTGAAATTCTACAATACGGACTCAAAGCCCAGGTATAGCACTTCCGTTCCCGATGGAATATAATAATACGATACTACCTATTCTCCTGACTTTGTGATATTATAATTATAATATTAGCCAGTCTACATTCTTCTATTCTGTGAATTTGTGACATTTCCAACAAAACCAAAAACTTGCCAATGAAATGACTTCTAAGTACGCTATTGACTGGTGTAATACATGTTTCAATGTGTCTATGTGAACTGTACACTGTGTTAGCACATCCCTCCCCATCGTGAAATCATCACTGATGATGTCACCTTAATGACTAACACCTTTATAAAACCACTTGAGAAATACTTTCGTATTTCAATTGCCGCTGCTTGAGGATGGAGACGGACTGTAAATTTGTGAGATTCTGGCAGTTTTGTTGCATATTCTGGATGAATAGATCGGAACCTGTGTCCTATATTTATCATATTTTTGTTTAATAGTATTTTTGCACTGAAATGATTCAGTAATTATTAAGGTGTCAAACTTACCCAGATCATATCTTAGCACTATGTACTACAAACATTTGCATTGTATCCATTCCTAGCCAGATTTCATCTATTCTACGCCATTACGTTAACACTGCAGCTTACAGCATGCCTTTAGAATAAAACTGCTATAGATGCAGTAGGGAATACAAGAGGAGAGCAAATTACAAACAGTCTTTGGAAGGCAGTTTACAGGTGTTCATGGATTTCTATAGTAGACTGGTGCTAAACTAGATTCCATTATTCCAGGGTTGGGTCAATTGACCACAGGAAGCACATCAACTTTTTGGTGTACTGTATGTCTGTAATACGGATTTTAACACTTAAACATCCGTGAAAATCATACCAAAAGTCATAATTTGCATAACAATGCCAGCTAAATTATGTGCTGAAAGCTTATATTAGATATCGCCATCAAAGATAATGTGAAACCCTTGTGAAGTCTAACCTACCTGTAAAACCAAGCATACATGTAGAGTACACAATTATCAAACTTTATTTTACACTGTAATGAAGGTTTATAATTAACAGCCTAATGAAGAAATCTTGACAGGTCAGCGAGATACAGTATGTTAATATGTATCGAATCAGCCTGTCAACTAAAGGTCTTGATTTGTCATATGTATTACTGTATGCATGAATGATGTATCTTAGATGTATATCTTAAACATGCTCAGTTCATCCATATCACTTCTTTCCGTAAGAGCAATCATATGGACATCCATGCTTTCTTATTTTAGTTCTGTGTACTTCAGTCAATTACTATGAAGGGTGGGGCAACATATTTTAAATACCATTTCAAAAATTTCATATCTGAACTATCTTCCAGGTTTTTAATTTAAAATGTAAACTGATATTTATAAATTATAGTGCTTTTTTATTGTTGTACTTTAGTTTTTTGCATTGAAGGATCTGCAGCCAAGGTCTAGGTTATTACTACCTGTGTTCACAAAGTTAGCAATCACTGTTTTTACTGGCTCTCTAACCCTGAATAATCATTCTGATAGAAATCTGTTTTATTTTTAATTTATTTTCACGCTGGAAGCTTTAGTAAACTTGAGATGGTTTTTAATACATGTATGACAGGTAGTTACATTATTATTATTTTATAGGCAAAAAACTTTACGGATACTTATGGTTATTTTATGATTTTTTCTCCGATACTATAAAACATGTTCTTATATGAAGAAACGAAAAACAGAATAAAATATTTTGATTCAAATAAATCATTTTGGATAGCAGATCTAACTACATCTACTTGTCTTTAATCAAGTTACAATTCTGTATTTCATAAGCTCTTATGATTCAGGTCAACTTTCCTAATAATGTTCTGCTTATGAGATGTGTAACTTAAAAATGACAGGAATGTATTAGGGGAATAGTATAATACTCCTTTATCTTTCAACCACATCATATGCTGTTGTAAAAATACCTTGCAGGTACTTTATGAATAAGTTATCCATGTATTGAATCTACATGTACCTGAACTATTTACCTGGTTCATGTATGATTGAAGTGTAGATATCAGATTTATTTAAATATCTACCCTATAAACCTATCAGTTAAAAATAGAAACCGGTGGATGCATGAAGCTGCCTTACTTCAAAGAAACGGACTTAATGTTTTATATAAAACATGCGGTAAATCTGACATAGGCATGGGAACTAACTGCCTTAATGTTTTATATAAAACATGCGTTAAATCTGACATAGGCATGGGAACTAATTGCCTTAATGTTTTATATAAAACATCCGTTAAATCTGACATAGGCATGGGAACTAACTGCCTTAATGTTTTATATAAAATATCCGTTAAATCTGACATAGGCTTGGGAACTTCACCCTCGCCAGGCTACTCTGTTACATTTAAACTGAGGCATGTATTTAGAGAGCTTTAAGTACCCAGGTCATGATGTGTTCTATTTGTTCAATATTAAATGTGTATATAGCTTAGTTGTTGTAAGCTGGACAGTAGATAATTGATGGTCAGCCTTATAAATTAATGCTGTGATTTTTGTAGATATAAACATTGTCTGACAAAGTTGCCCAAAAGCTTGGCCTTAGGAAAGGTTTCCACAACTCCCTCTAAGTATACGCATAGGCATTGCCCCTTAGATTGTGTTAAGGACTTAATCAGTTTGACAATTAAATATAATTTTTCGTTTCCGATAGATTTCCCCCCTGCTTTAGCCAAAATATTCCAAAATTGCCAAAACGCTTTAAAACATGTAGAGTTTACCTTCTATATCTAAGAAACAACACATACCATATTTCTTCTAAAGATTCAGCCACTTTCTTCCTCATAAGGATTCGTCCATTAGAAAAGAAATATGCTAAATGAGGCCAGACATATTTGCCCATTTCAGGGAATTTAAGGCAATATGACCCACCATGCAGTGTGTGAAAATGGTTATCTTGAAACTCCACGTCTCCATCTTTGTCTGACTCAATGGAAAATTTAGGCCATTAGAATGGCTGAATATTTAGAAGAATTGGGTAGGTACATATTTATTCTATCTGTGTACAAAAATAGATCATAGATGTATATTATTTAACAGGGGTTTTCTTATCTTATGTACGTGTTTTATGATTATCTCAATTCTCTGTAACTTGTTTTTGGTGTTTGTTTTTACTTTTATCATTGAAGTCTCTAATACTCTGAATAGAAATATGTTAGATTCCATCATTTTCTGTTTGTGTTTTCCTTGTTAAGGTTAATATCTCAGGAACTCTATATTCTGATCAATTACCGCCGAGCCTGATGACGTCACATAGATTCACGCAAAGCCTTCTGGGTAAAATATACCTCAGTTCGCCATTTTGTTTATTGGTACTTACCAAGATGTCACTTTTTTGGAACACATTGATGACATAACCTGTTTTTATCCACCCATTTTTCTGGTAACTTTACGCCTTTTACGTCTTCTTCTCGATACAGTATTAGGCCTATTTCTTCCGCCATATTTTAAAATTATGTTCAGATCCCTCAATCCCCCGAAATACTTTGCGCGTGAATTCCAAGTGACGTCATCAAGCAATCGGTCAATTTGCCAAAATACTTTATACTTTAAACTACAAGGAACATTTTTGTGTTTTTTCGAGGGGTAAGATTAAGTGGGTGAAGCAATAGCCGATCAAACTAATGCCATCCCTAAATCAAGGGGTCACAGTTTAGACTCTCACTTGAACATCCCTCAAAAGGGGGCGGGGCTGGTTCAGTAAGAAAATCTCAAGATACTGTTGAAAGAGAACTCCACGGGTATATCAAAGGTTGCACGTTTCCATTCTCACTCAGTTCAGAAAATTCTGAAGAAAAAAAAATGTTGCTGTGTTTCCAATACATATGGAATGATTGTTGAGTACCTGCTGGAGTTTCCTCAGTAAAACAGACTTCCACCTAATTCACCGAAAGTGAATTCCTTACCTGCCTCCTTGTTTAATAATCTGATATTCATTATGTCGTCAGGGCAGACCACCAGTAAATCAGAATGGAGATAACGAGTCTGGTTTAACTTGTTGAATTAACTTCCTCCCACATCTAACATTTTAGCATTGCCCCAATGTACATGTAAGTGGTGTAAAATATAAATAAACCGTTTCGTTTTAAAACGAAAAAATGTTTCGTTTAATTTAGGACAGTTTTTGTCTTTGTACCTCATTTATAGGATATTTGTTGAATATTATTGAAGATTTTGTTTTAGTTCATTATTAGATTTTATTTTATCGATAGGCTATACAATTATTTGTATACACTTCTTTGGTGCACAGATCTGACAACCGTCATTGCAACTTAACTTTGAACTTATACTCTAATACATACATAAGTGGATTTATTATGTATATGCTAGGTTAAAATCGTAATTAAAAGAAAATTAAAAATATTTTTGTTTGTTTGTGTTCAATTTCTTGAATTCTGGTCGTCGTATAGATTTAAGTGACCCATAATCACGTATATTGTATAAGACTTATCAAGATTGGTTTGGTACTATAGTGTAAATCTATTGTATGGACACAAAACGTCTTTACACCTAGTTGAAGTTCTTCAAACTCTGTTGCCAAGATATTGGTGATGGGCGGCAAACAGATATCTTGGCAACCAAGTTTGAAGAACTTCAACTACCTTACACCATGCACAAAACCTAGCCTCCATTGCCTAACAACACACATGCTTCCATCAGTTAGCCTCAAAACTGAAGCATGTCGCTGGTCCCCCGTCTCAATGGTCCAATGTCTCAATAGTCCCCCGTCTCATTGAGAAACCAATGATGAGACGGGGGACCATTGAGAAACCAATGAGACGGGGGACTATGGAGAGACCAAGTATTGAGCAGACCCCCCTCAAAACATCACTTGAATTGATCATCCCCAGCAGTCTCCTTAGCTGGCTCTAAGTTGCGCCAGTCGCTATTATTATAGGAACCTTCGCATGGTCATGACTCTATATGCTGTAAACTTATGCGTAACTTACCGCCGGTCGCATACATGTTTCTCATCCAGTTTTACTATAACTTGCCTGTTGGGAAGAATAACCTTAACGCTAGCTTAGTAGATCGAACCGTCGCTGGATCTTATGAATTGAGTCAGAGGATTTATGAATCTCCCATGTTTCCCTCCCTTACGACACTTTGTCAATGTTCAGAACATCGAGGAAGCAACAACTTGTTACAGCCTGAGCCCTGCTCATAGCTAACAGCCACCGGTCAAATCAGTCTCGGAGCATACCTAGATTGGGACACTCCGTCTAATTGATTGATTTACACCGCACTCAAGATTATTTCACTTATATGGCGAGGTTGTCAGGTTTAGTGGGAGCCGAGGAAACCCCGGACCCTCAGCGAGTACCTGGTAATTCTTCGACACACCGCGACCGCGTGAAACATCCACTTAGAAATTTTGATTTGGTCTGAGTGTGATTCGAACCCGAGCAGTCCCCCCCCCCCCCCCCCCCCCCAATGAATCCCTCCCCACTAACACTGGAAACCCCCCTGAGATTACATGTATCTTGAGTGCAGCGCAAGCACCAATTGATCAATCTGAACATCCTTCCAGGAATGTTTTGAACCACTCCATCGAAACCGGTAGCCGGCTTTTCATATGATGCGTAGCCGTGCCAAAGGAAGTTCAAAGGTTTCCTGTGCATGCACGACCTCCCACCACCAAAAAACTGGTAACGCCTCCATAAAAGAGCACTAACAATGCGTTAGTTCCATGCCAGACACTTGAACTATGACTTACCCGAAGTCATCCTTATATATGGTAAGTTTTTCGGATCAACTGGACCACTATCGTTGGGTCAATGTAATGACAAGTGGTTGGACAAACATCTTTTTGTTCACATGTCCAAGATCTTGTCACCAGTGGACCGCGTTAGGCCTTTTTATACGCCGGGCGTATTACGGGATACCCAGCGCAGTCCGTCGTATCTTCCCTGGTTCCCTTCCGCCCCATAACTTTTGATCCAGTTTTTATCCGATTTTTACCATTCTTTTACAGCATATATAGGCCTATACCTTATTGGTAGAGGGTGTGTCGTCAACCATTTATAATATCGTCGGTTTCCTAATATGGCATCTATATAAGATTATGTATAATATTCTTTTTTATTCATTCCCATCAGCTCCATAACTTTGGGAACCTTGCCTATGGTATAGCCTATATATCTTTCTGGTAGAAGACGCATGTGATTTTAAGCTGATGGAGATATCCGGGGCTGGCGGGGCATTGTTATACCCAGTCATTCTAACACGTCGACTTATTCAACTCGGTGATTAACAAGAGTTTTAGTAAACTCAACGTACGCCCGCCGTGGCAAAGTCGAACGCTACGATTAACAACTTTACATTTAATATAACATTTGTTTTAATTTCATCAATTGAAATTTCTTGTTCACATTATAGAAGTTTTTCTTTTCTGAAT
This sequence comes from Lepidochitona cinerea, assembly GCA_963971465.1. Classification (NCBI taxonomy): domain Eukaryota; kingdom Metazoa; phylum Mollusca; class Polyplacophora; order Chitonida; family Tonicellidae; genus Lepidochitona; species Lepidochitona cinerea. Next base: position 2,664,100 of record OZ020560.1, read on the forward strand.
TTGATGAAGCTGCAACTAAATACCAGTACGTTATAGTACACATATGTTATCTGTTCAGGTAAATTCAATCACATTTTAATTGCAAAAACTGAAATATTGTGGCTGTTTTGACATTGCTGTTATGTTCTATAATTGGGAAGGAGCAGCCAATGCAATTGCTTACAATTCTTTTGAATTTTAACAGTTTTGACTTGGACACTGTTCTATTGGACTTGGCTGCAATAGTTTTAGTACAAAGCAAACAATCTTCAGGCTGACCACTGATTTGATGGTGTGTAAATATAAAAACCTTGTTTGTCCACTTCAGTGGATGTCATTGTTCCCTTATCTCTATTTAAACAGCCACTCTGATAAATACCAGATGAGTAATAAAGCTGTGAAAATGGTCTTTTTTGTGATCGTCAAGATCGGATCAGAACTTTCGAAAGTTATGGAGCGGAAGGGAATATTACATAATCGTATATGGCTGCCATATTATGCAACGGGTGAAGTCAGAAATGGCACACGACACACCATCTGCCCATAAGGTATATATATACTCTTAAAGCATTGTCAAGATCGGATCAAAACATCTTCAAGTTATGGAGCGGAAAGGAAAGGAGATATAGACTTAGACAGAATATTACATAATCCAATGTAGAAGCCATATTATGCAATCGACAATGTTCTAAATAGTTCGTGACACACCTTCTATCCACAAGGTATATGTTGTGAAAGAATTGTAAAGATTAGATCAAAACTTTTCAAGTTATAGGGCGGAAGGGAATCCGGGACGGCCGGCCGGACGGACGGCGCTGGTGATACCATAATACGACCGACTTTTTTTAAGTCGGGCGTATAAAAATGGTAAATGATGTGCCGGACATCCATTAACCATGTATATTTCGTGGACTCCCCTTTACGTGCCCTATTAAACGTTAACATTTAAAGGAGGAGAAAACAAAAAAACAACATGCAATCGTATCGAACGGGCTCCCATAGACCATCGTATTCATGTGTGTGAGTCTTGCACGTGGTTTACGGTGTGAAAATACAATGAAAACGAATCTGCCTGACAAGCTCGTGCTCGATCGTCAGTGGAGCGCGCCATTGACGGTTTGAAATTGACCGGAAAAAGTATTAGTAGATTACTTCCCTTGCGAGCTTATCATATCTTGTATGGTTATAACCTGCAATGTCAGCGGTAAGACTACCTTTTTTGAAAATTCTACAACGATCCCCACAAGTCGCGTAGACAACATAGCAGCCTGTCACGTCTTCCCAAAAGGTTGATTTACTAGCCAGTGTACATTTCAGAGCTGTAAGAGTGTTTATCTTCTCTTATTAGCGCGTCGAAATGATCAAAATTAACCTAGGTTTAAATGGGAGACTTTCAGAGTTGACCAATTTCTCTTACGCTAGTGAGTGACTGGTGGCCAGGCGTATGCTGATTGGCCGATCGAGACACACAGCTAAGCTCTGCTGTGAAGATGGCTGCCGAGTCAGTTTAGACGTTCTCTGATAACGATTGTTAACTTTCTTATAGCACAGTTGGGCGAGGAAAAATCGTAGAAATATGGTTTTGGTACCGTTAGAAAGGAAAAAGTGTCGCGCCTGTACTGTATTTACTTAGTTTTTTCATTTTCTTCTCCTTTAAACTACCAATTCACCACGTCTCTTTTTTAGTACGCCTAATTTTGGCTCGATAATGTATGGAATTGGGGATCGCAAAACCAAAACCCTGGACAGTGTGTGCCATTTGCCATAGTATTGAAAAGATATTATATAACTGTCACATAACATGTTACATTACTATGTGAAATAGACTATAGTTTGTTTTAGAGTTGTACTTTTCGCCTAACATGATTTTGACGTTTACAAAGTTGGCCTGACTTAATTCATTATTTACTGGTCTACAAGGACTCAGACATGGTGTCAGAAGTTGTGCTATTGATGTAAAGATGGCAAAATTCGAACCCCCAGCAAACTTTCCTTTTGAACGACCATCGGAATGGCAGGAATGGAGAGAAAGATTCATTTGATTCCGACTGGCAACAAAACTCCACAAAGAAGATGGCGACGTTCAGGTCAGTTCGCTAATCTACGCTATGGGCCAACAGGCAGAAGTCATATTTAAATCTTTTACTCTCACTGATATTGAGAAGGAAAATTTCGATAAAGTAATTAAAAGATTTGATGAACATTTCATCCCGAAAAGAAACGTCATTTTTGAACGATCCCAATTTCAAAAGTATGAACAACGAGAAGGCGAAAGCGTGGAAACATTTGTTAGAAATTTATTTACTCTCAGTGAACATTGCGATTTTCGAAAAGGGAGAAATGAGAGGATAAGGGACAAAATCGTCACGGGACTACTTGATAAACAATTGTCAGAGAGATTACAAATGAAAGTGTAGATTCCTCAGTGTTATTGCTCAGTTACATTCTGCTCCCCAGGGTTAAGTTCTGGGCAAAATAAGAGGTCGGAGAGCAGTCTGTAACCAAACACTATAACGATAAACACCATGGGAGGGTGGGTGGGTAATTACAGGAAAACAGCAACCACCCTTGCTCGTCAAATCATTTTAATAGTTTCACAGGTAAGGAGACAGTAACTATTTCAGTGCGTTCACTCTCCTTAACTCATTGATCTCCTAATCGAAAAAGAGGCTGATCGCTACATTTCTCTGCGCATGTCACTGAGGAATGTGTAGATTCCTCAGTGTTATTGCCCAGTTACATTCTGCTCCCCAGGGTTAAGTTCTGGGCAAAATAAGAGGTCAGAGAGCATAATAGCCCCCTCACTTCTATTCATCTTAGTCCGCCACAAACTTTTAAGCACGCCTCTTTCCCATTACTCAACAAACACGACAGTTATAAAATAACCTAAGTGCGTTCTACTCAAGTATTGAGTACAATTGGCCATATAAAATACTATCCGTAAATAGATCTCGCATTTTGTACACAAATTTCAAAAATGCGACCATATACAAAAACTTAGGTTAATTTTATAGCTATCGTGTAACTCCTATATCCAACCCAGTACCCTCATATATAAAGAAAAAGGGGAAGACATATATAATTCCAAACAAATTTATTTATAGTCATTTTACACACCGAACTGGAAGAGCTTTCATTCTAGTTTTACGAGGGCTTAATGAAGTCAGATGTTAAACAATTGTATAGATCAATACACATCAGAATGCATTTTTAAGGTTAGAAAATTCTGCATTTTTAGAGTAAGTTTCCTCAATATCGTGTGATTTAGTTACCGATTGTGCCAATTTATCTGCTACATATCCAGAATCAGTTAACCTTGGTATTCTACCATAGTATTCTGCACTCTTATGACTGAACCAACCAATGTGTCGCATAATTTCATCAGTATCCTTAACAGCTCCACTTAAACCAAGAGTGATGGAACAACCAGCTCTCAAACTATGAGGGGTCTCTCCTTCAAATATACCAACTTGGTAACTAAATATTTCTGAAGTCTGTCATAAATGGCAGAATATGTGACAGCCCTATCCAGTACTTTCCCAGATTCTGTTACCGGCCTAAACAAATAACCCTTTGACAGATCAACCCCCATGACTTCACGCTATCAATGTAAAGATTCATGCCTTTTACTGGACACAACAATGGGTCAGAACACTTTTTAATCACAAAGGTATTACATTTTCCCCCCACCCCTCAAGGTTTTCCCAAAGGTATGATCTATAACAAACCCGGACCCATCTGGTAAGGATTTTATCTCTTGGGCGAGAGTGATGGAGGAATCACTAGCTCGATCCCCAGCAAAAAACTGAAATTTGAATAAAGCCTGATCTCTGGCTAAGACGTACTTTTCACGGACAGGTAGATCTGTGCGGCCTAGCTGATTATTTATATAGGCCGCAATCAATTTAAGCTTTGATGGGAACAAAGGTTTTGCTTGCTTTGGGAGTACATGAGCTTGGGCTTGTTCCTCCCGGAATAGTTTAAAATACAATTTAACACTTGGCGACTGGGCAGGATTTCCACTCATCAGCCCCACACTCCAAGTTCGACCCCTACCATGCTGTTCAAATATAACAGTTAGCTGATTTATTATTGACTCAACTGTATTAGCAGCTAATTTTACATAGCATCTACAAGCTTTAATCCCTTTTGTCCCTAAATTGACACAGTCCACGTTATGTACTTGCGTTTTTCCTTGCCTGTCTTTAAATACCAGAAAACGCCGGACATCTTCCGGCTCACAGGTAAGTATGGAGGGTAGGTGGGGTAATGACTTAAGAAAAAGGTTAAAAGTAGAAATCAGTCCAGTACGTATCTTAGTCGAAGACAGCTTGGCCGCCTTCTCATCCAAAATCCTCAATCTTTGGTCAATTAAGTCAAGTTGAATACTGGTTTTCACGCAAATCTGCAAGAATTAAACGAGATTCCAAAATGAATCAACAAAGATTTGACGAGCTCCTACACAACAACTTTCAATAGAAAAACTGAAGCCTATATGCTACCAGATCCCACTTTAAGCCCTTCATGTCTGGTCTAAAACCATGTTTTGTTGGGACTAGGATCACACCACAATCCCCAGCCCGACCTAACATTAAAGATGACTGGCAATAGAGTTGCACCATAGGCCACCATATCGGTAAAGGCCTAATTGTTGGGGCAACAAATGTGCAATAACGGACCCCCTGTTCCCGTAAGAAACACAGAACAGGAAACACCATAGAAAATGGTGGAAATACATATAGGTTCTCTTCGACACTCAAATTTTGTGAGAAAAGGTTCACGCCATACGAGTTTGGAGACGGTGCAGGGGTGTAATGTTTCAAAGGAACACCTGACCGCCGTATTACATTTGAATCAAGTGACATAAGGTCAATGTCATGGGGTCCATAGAACGATTCCACTAATGCCCATGACTCCGCAGACAACATGGAATCAGACAAACACAGTGCCCTGGAAGGTTTGTCAGCTACATTTTGAGCTGATGGGATATATATTCAAGGCGCATATCACTGTTGCGCTTCAGTAAAAATTGAAAAATGCTCTTCATTATGTCATTCAAACGTTTACCCCGTACCCCCTGCCTATTCCATGCAGCTAAGACAGCCATATTGTCAGTGAAAACGTCAAGTCGGACGTCCTGAATCACTGAATCCAACGAAAGCAAAGCCTTCAAGAGAGCATCGGCTTCTTTAACATGTATCGGTCTATCGTCATTTTTTCCCCAAAAATCACCAAAACTAACACCTTCACATCTACCTGAAATTACCGATACCCCAAACTTAAAAGTGGAAGCATCAGTCGCTATAACCAGCCTCTCGTGGTATTCACACCGCCATTTAGAATGTCCCTCCCATCCATCAATAAATCGCCAGTACTCCAGCTCCTCTTTCAAGTCACCAGTGACCGAAACACTTCTACTATTTTTCAAACATTTAGAAATAGCCGAATTTACCTCCCTACAGTACAGTTTCGCAGCCGGAACAACGAGGCTCATTGAGACGCATTTTCCGGCAAATCTTTGCAATGTCTTCACATCCACCTGATTGAGAGATATAATATGTTCACGAAGCGAGACAAATGAGGCTTTCTTTTCACAAGGAAGTAAGTATGGCTGTCGCTCAGAATCCACATATAAACCCAGATATTTTTTACAGGTCGCTCTTACTGAGAGATAAACAATAGCCTAGCCTAGTAAGGATTTCAACAGCCGCATATATCACCCTATTCGCATCTTTACCACACTTATTGTGCACACCTTGAGCACTAAGCATGTCGACTACATACAACCTATCATCAATATACTGTGATAAGACAATACCAACTGATCTCATGTATGAGGTCACACACATACCCACAGACTGATAGATGAAAGGCGACCCTTTCCACCCAAATGGGAGAGTTGTATATGTAAGGATCCATCCACCAAACTGGATGCCAAAATATGTTTGGGAGGAGTCGGTTAGTTTTATGTGATCATAGCCTGATTTTTCGTCTGTCCAAGCCAACAGTGCATTGTGTGGAATCAATCTATGTATATCCTTTAGAGTTTCTAATTTAAAGGGGAGATCTTTAGTCCAGAGATTCAAAAAACGGTCATCATGGCAAAGTCTGGGTTTACTGGGCTCCACAGTTAGAGGCATGATTACTTTCGGTAAGCAACATTCACCCACCATTCCTAACACTTTAAGAGAACCATTTCGGATTCTGTCATGAAGTTCCTTTACAACAAAAGCTACGTGCTCTTTACATGAACTTGAATTGGGAAAATACTGTCTTGGAGGGGAATCACTGTTGTATGCCCTCCCTTTATAATTACCCTTAAAATGCGTGAAAAAAGATCTGACATTCACACCCTCGGCAATCCATGGTCTCACTGTTTTTTGCTAACTCCTGATTACAAGGTGCACTAAAAATATCCTCCCATTTATTCAAATTGCCATGAAGTTGACCACAAACAAATTTTGAGGGGTCCCGAAGGGGAAGAGAGTTCAAGTCAAATAGAGCATCATTAAGCAGTACATCTTCCCCTTTATTACCGTGAACTGGGAGCTGAGGGGAGTTCCCATCCAAAGTGGTCCATTTTGTCTCAAGGAACCTCGAATTTTGAGCCTTAATTGGGTTAAAATCTGCTTCCTTTTCCCATTGAAAAACATTTATAAAATCAGCTGACAAATGGTCGTTATTTCCAACCTGTCAACAAGAAAGAAATGAACTAAAGGACCACCATGGAAAGAAACAATCCCCAACTCCCAGTTCACGTGAATAAATTCACTAAGGGATCAGTGCCCTCGAACTGAGTGAAAGGAATTATTAGATTTCTGAACGTCTTGGACTATTGACCAAAATCAACAAGAACTTTAAAGATAATGTTATAGAGAGTTGCCTAACTAACAATGAACAAACAAATTGAATAACTAACTATTACTCAGATTTCTTTCGAGCTTGCTTCATCTTTTCACAGTCTCGAATATAATGGTCAGGGGAGTCGCAAAACAGGCACGTACCCCTAGTAGGTCTCGGTTGCCTTATCTGGCCTATGTAGGGATATCTGGGTGATTGCTGATTCTGGGGGAAAAGCATAGGAGCAGGCGCCTGAGGAAAATACATCTGGTACGGAGAATACAAATTTGCTAAGGGGGAGGTCACAGTTTTTTCGTCACCCTTCTTCTGTGTACGCTCGTCAATCTGTTTCTCTTTAAGGCACTTATTTAAGGCCTTAGTTATGGTATCGCACGCTTTCCCCCCCCCCCCCCCCCCCCAGGACTGAAAGGCACAATGTGGCCACATTCAAGCGGCCTTGCTGGCGAACAAGTTGACGTGCGAGTTCTTCAAAAACATCTGCATCCTCATGTTGGTGACGCCTGGAAGCACGTGCGAGCTCATCTACTGAGAGCATTATGAGCTGCTCACTTGGGTTAGGTTGAAGGGAGAGAACTATCACCTTATCCTTAAGAGTTTGATTTCCGCTGGACCAGTTGTTGCTGCTGCTGCTCCCGAAGTTTTACCCAGCTGAGCTTCAAGTACTTTTATCCTCTCAACAAGGTCAGAGTTCACAACACCATCTAATCTGGGTTTCTTAGGTTCTGTAGGAGGCTGGGGTATACCACTGCCCTTGAGTGATAAAACAGAAAAACACACAGTGTTAAACCTAATAAATTTAAAATATCCCCGTTTGAAATATCACCCTTTATATAGTTCCCATCTCATCATCACATGAAGTATGAAATAAAAGTGTATAATGAACTGTATGTGTGTAAGAGAGTTTGTCTGTATAAGGATGTGTAATTGTAAATGTGTAAAAAGGTATGTATGAAATGTGTGACAATACAGTTTTATTCAAGTAAAGTGATTCTCTTACCGGTGCATCAAGGTCTTGACCCTGTGGCTGGCCAACCTCATTGGCATATATAATGGCCAAATGTAATAATAGTCTACAGTTGTCAAGAGTTTCTTCTTTTCCGGACATGGCAAGGAGCTCTGAGACAAACTCTCCATGCCCATAAAACATGTTTTTATTTCATCCATACTCATTTCTTCCATGACCTTGTTGCTGCTCATGCGAGCCCACACCTCCGGTATATCAGTCGGAGTCCCTGTCATTATTTTTATTAGAGGCAACAGGTTGCACCCTTTCAACGAGTGCCTCTTACGTAGAGTGGGTGGCAACACCATGCTGATTTCTGTAATCAATAAAAGAAATGAATTCACTAATCCTGTCTTCTGGGAGTTCTGCCCCTTAAATATCAAGAGAGACGTTACACTAGCATCCAGAATAACTACGAGTTTAAACAGTTTTATTTACAATAACATGTATGACCTACATCCCATTCGATTATGACGTAACAGCTTCATTTGTCTCAGTGACGTAATAATACACAAGGAATGTGGGTCCAATGCCTACGGATAGGGGTGACCTTATTGAATCAATACATCCACCCCTACCAAGCATCCATGCAGCGAAATCCTTTATAGTGCGACTGTTAGTGTTACTGTATAAACGTTCCTAAACAATGTGTAAAACACCCATCATATCATTGAAATAACCACGAAAACACAGGCCTCAATGCCAACAAGGAAAGCAAGCTCCATTTCAAGGTTTGCCGCGCCACACACTTGTAGCGTTTCTCAAACTCAACCAATGAACCACGATTCTGACTCCCCTATCACACCACCTCAACGTGATGCGACCTCGGGATAGTTTATCAAGTCCTCTAGACTTCTCCATATGATCAATATCTCATCTCTCAGATGGGCATACCCTCTCGGTATCCCTTTAAAAGACTACCACTGTAGTCAAAAGTAATGAAAATAAATGTATATTTACCGAAAATTGAAGGCTGCAGAAAAACGTGCCGTGCTCTGTGGAACTCCGAATCGAAAAAGAGGCTGATCGCTACATTTCTCTGCGCATGTCACTGAGGAATAGTGATCTAACTATGGACAGCGCGATTGAAATTGCGCGCCACTCAGAACTAGTGAAAAGCCAAAACAACGAAAGTAGGTCAAGTATTGTTGAAGGGCTAGCCGAGGTTAGGCAGCCAGCTAAAAATAGCTCTATAGTCCATGCCAGAGGTAGAGGTCACCAACGTTTCCGACAAAATAATACTACCCACGGTGCACAGACTAGACAACAACGACCACATATTTCGAAACAACGCGTCTATCGATGCTTGCAATGTAACCGAGTTCACGCACACGATAATTGTCCTGCAAAATATGCTGAATGTAGACGTTGTCATATTAAAGGGCATTATGAAAGATGTTGTAAAACTAAAAGCGTGGACAACCTAACTCACGCAACTGTCAAAACAGATGACAATTTAACTGACAAATTCTTTCTCGGTTCGATAGACTGCAGCAACACTAACGAACCAGCGTGGACAGTAAATCTCACAATTAAAAACGTAAGCTGTGAATTTAAAATTGATTCTGGCGCTGACGTCACGATTTTGTCTGAGGCAACATTTAAGAAGTTAAAGCCTAAACCAAAACTAACCTCATGTAACGTTGTGTTGCAAAGTCCCGGTGGACCGATCGAAGCAATAGGCCAGTTCACTGCTGAGGTAAAGTTAAAAGAAAACTTGTATACGTTGAAAGTGTTCGTTTTGAAGGCGATTACGAATAACCTCCTCAGTCGTGGAGCTGCGGTTGCGATGGGGTTAATTCAAAGACTCGATGAAATTAACGATGATTTGTTTGTTGACGTAGGTCTTATGAAAGTTGACCCTGTCAAAATAACTCTCAAAGATAGTTTTAAGCCATACGCTATTCATACTCCTAGAAGAGTAGCCATACCGCTAATGCCGAAAGTCGAAGCCGAGCTAAAACGGATGGAGGAAGGCGGCGTCATTACTAAAATTACTGAGCCAACAGACTGGTGTGCCCCAATGGTACCAGTTTTGAAACCAAATGGTAACGTACGAATCTGTGTAGATTTGAGACAGCTCAACAAAGCGATAAAGCGTGAGTTACCCACAATTGATGACGTACTATACAAGCTAGCGAATTCAAAATATTTTTCGCGTCTTGATGCTAGCTCCGGTTTCTATCAAATTCCTCTTGATGAGCAAAGTTCTAAACTGACATGCTTCATGACCCCATACGGTAGATACGCTTATCGTAGACTACCATTCGGTATTACGTTAGCACCAGAAGTTTTTTCTAGAAACGTTATCGAACTAATTCGTGATCTTGATGGAGTTGCCGTTTATATGGACGATATTTTTGTTGGTGGAGAAACGCGCGAAGCACACGACAGAAACTTAAATCGAGTTTTCGAGCGCATAAGATCGATAGGTCTTAAATTGAACAAAGACAAATTTGTTTATTGTCAAACTGAAATTGACATTCTAGGCCATCGCCTTGACGGAAATGGAGTAAGTCCTCATCCGCAGAAAGTAGAGGCGATTAAAGAACTGAAACCACCAGAAAATGTCACAGAACTACGACGGGTTCTGGGAATGGTGAATTACTTGGGTCAATACGTGCCACATTTGCCACTTTTGAAAGCCGACAGAATATGGCTGTGGGGAGAAAGTCAGAGTAAAGCATCTTTTAATGAGACTTATGAGATTCAACCCAGAGACAGAGCACGCGCCAGGTAAAACAATGGTTGTTGCCGATACTCTTTCACGTAGCCCGCTTCCATCAAATTCAGAAAACGAATGTGAAGCAGACGTCAAAGCATACGTTGATGCGATCACACAACAGTGGCCAGTATCTGACAACAAATTAGAACAAATTCGCCAAGCAACAGCTGACGACGAACAGCTTGGTGAGGTCATGCGATACGTAAAGCAAGGTTGGCCAGATCGAGCCAAAGATGTTTCCGATAACATCAGAGATTATTTTTCTGTTAAAGAAAAACTCAGCATCGTAAACGATGTGTTAACTTATGGAAGCCGCATCGTTATTCCAATGACTTTACGCGATGACATACTTGACAGAATTCATGACGGACATCAGGGAATGACAAAGTGCACCCAACGGGCAACTCAGTCGGTATGGTGGCCAGGCATAACTAGACAAATAGAAGTTAAAGTGTCACAGTGTTCCTATTGCCAAATTCATAGCCCAAGTCAACGAAAAGAACCGCTGAGAACTACAACACTTCCGTCACGTCCATGGCAACAGATCGCCGCTGATATTCTGGAATTTAAGAGCAAACATTATTTGATAGTTATAGACTATTTTTCAAGATACTTTGAGTTGGTACATGTGTCGCGTTTGACAAGTTTGGAAACAATCAACAAGATGAAAGAAATTTTCGCCAGATTCGGATCGGTAGATCAGCTTATTACGCATAACGGAACGAACTTTGTATCAAGAGAGTTCAAAGAATTCCAAAGTGAATATAATTTCCAGCACACGACGGTTAGCCCTCACCACCACCAAGCCAATGGAGAAGTAGAGAGAGCCGTTGCTACTGCTAAGAAAATTTTGGGCCAAAAAGATCCATCTCTTGGCCTCATGATCTATCGTTCAACACCAATACAGGCAACAGGGTGTAGCCCTGCAGAACTTTTGATGGGAAGGCCTTTAAAAACAACTTTGCCTACACTTAATGACAATCTTACTCCAAAATGGCCAGATTTGGAAAGGGTAAGAGAAAAGGACGAGGAAACAAAGAAGACGTATACACGTAATTTCAATTCCCGCCATGGTGCTAGGAAACTGAAAGAACTAAAGCCAGGTGACAATATTCGGATGAAGCTGGACAATGAAAAAGGATGGCATACTACAGGAGTGATACAGGGAAAAGCGTCCGAGCCCAGATCATATTACATTCAAACGAATAGAGGTCATTATCGTCGCAACAGAAAACATCTGAAACCAGCCCCAGGTGTAAACGTCGATGTAACTCCAAATACAATACCATTCGATCCATTGGATGACAACAATGGCCATGTCCCACCAATGAACAATATTGCTGTTCCCAGAAATAGACGAAATGCCACGCGTTCCGGTCGCGTAGTTAAAGCCCCCAAGCGTTACGGATTTGATTGACATTTAATTTTGAAAGTTAATATTTTGGATGTTGTCATAGATATTGGACTCTAAGTTTAAGTTAAATTGACAACATACCTTCATTCTGAGTTTTTGATAAAAGGACTTTAATTCATAACTGTTGATGTTTGCTGATTTACTTTGAACATGATGGAAGTTAACGTTTGGTTTGAACTTGAATTTAAGTGTTTATTCCCCTTTAGTTAGTATATTAAATTACCTTTCAAAGGAGGGGAGATGTCACATAACATGTTACATTACTATGTGAAATAGACTATAGTTTGTTTTAGAGTTGTACTTTTCGCCTAACATGATTTTGACGTTTACAAAGTTGGTCTGACTTAATTCATTATTTACTGGTCTACAAGGACTCAGACAATAACATCATCAAACATTTAATATCCTGCTCCCTTTATTGCTCGGCAAAACAAAGAACTTAGAAATGAAATAACCGTTACAAGAAGTACATGAAACTAATTCCATGTACTTCTGCCGTTACCCATTGATGCTGCTTCATTTATCAACATTTTCATTGTATGTGACATTTAAATGATCTGGGTGGGCTGACATTTGAATACCGTGTAAATTTGATTACCACCTGAGGTTCTGTGACGTCAACGGCTCGTGAGAAAATTCGAAAGCTGCGACTTGACTTTCGGGCTAATTTAAATCGTAAAGGTGTGTACAACGAAGCATTGTTTAGATTCACGCTATCATTTGCATATAGCGTGATTTCCCCGTCACGGGAAAGAAAGGGGAAGTATACGTCAGAGTTTATCCCAGCCTATCTCCCGGATATCCATTTCCACTCAGATTATAAATCTCTCCTGAAACCATGTACAAAGATTATCGCATTGATAGCATTCATCCGACACAAACCTTAGTGAGATTAAGCTGCTTGACATGCGTATCTCCCCTGATTCCCAGATGGTGCACAACAAAACGACATTACACCTAGATGCGTATGGTGAAATTCGACGGCGGTGTCTCGGAGGAGCATCAAATAAAACTGATTTTCAACTGTAGACAGATGAGAAGATTATATAACAGATTACGACACGTTTTCGCGCTAGTGCATGTGGATGTTTTTTTATTGAATTTTTCACCTAAACCTGTTTACGTAAAGGCACACTTGCCTCGAAAATCAGGAATATTGTTTACATTAAAAAAGAAAGTCCGTTTTCTGTATTTTTCCCAGACAATATAAGTTAGGAACTTTATATTTTTACCAAAATTTAAAAGTTTGGACGTCACTTTGTATTTTTAATTTGAATTTGAATTGTTAGGTGCCCGTAACGTAAACAAACCACACTGCCCCATATTGGCGATTTTATGTTTCAGTCGAGTGAGTGAACTAACGGCACAGTTTAATTTTACGTAGGCCTGTTTATCTGAGAAATACAGACTGACGATCGGTTAACAGCGACTGGAAAAGTCTGCTGATTATTGTTTGAGTGTAAACCACAGATAAAAGGGCCTGAAATGAGGGTAAACCAACACGAAAGTTGACCGACACTGATCGTTGTTGTTGTAATCAGGCTTCGATTCTTCGTTTGTTTTTCACCCCATTTCTACATTCTAAAGCTAACTAGACATGTTTTATGTGTCCTTTGTTTAAGTTTAGTTGTATTAGTCGTAGTAAGCTCATGAAAATTGGTTTTCTTAGCAAATCTAAACAGACTACGGCGGCAAGTGGGCCTTTAATGTCCTATTGCTTATAAAACACAGTGCTATACTGATAATGAATAGAAACAGATGGATTGCCTGGATCTCATCACCATCATATTTAAGTCCACGCTGGATATTTATTTACATGTAATCTGAATTGGCTTCATCCAGAAAAGCATACCCAAAGCCATACATTTTCCAGAACATGGCTTCAATAACACCAGCAGCCGTCCACATGGGTTTCTAAACGAACTGGAGCTTCCAGTGGTCGTCTGGAGTTTAATTTCATTTATTAACCAGTCAATTCATGAATATGTACATGACAAGAATATTTAGAGAATCGGTTCTTAATTGTGGCGGGAATAAAGCTCATATGGCTGGTTCTATCACGTTAGTCATATAAAATTATTAAGAAATGAAGCGGATCTTTCAGCTCATAACATGTCTAAGGCTTCCGAATTGTCCTGGCAATATAAAACGTCACAAAACACCATACATCGTCGTATTAAACACTCTTACGCCACCTCGGTTAAAATTAAAAACTGGGCTACAGTATGTTGATCATTGCTCAACAGACAACACGAGGTCGAAATGGGCGGGGTCACATGAAACTGGCCCGGTTCTATATAAAGACTAAACATTTTGAACAGTAAGCCGATGGTCATCCATATACATTTACCAATGTGACTTTCAAAAATGAATAGGGGCCCAATGGTTATACTACCCTCTGAATTCAGAGAATAAATGCATAAATGGCGATGTTCCTTATGAGCCTCCGTATGAATATTTCTCCCGTTGCGGCGAGCAGAGATTTAGGTCAACCGTAAAGCAAATTTTATTTCCGGAAGTGGATCGATAAACAGTCAACATAAATTTTATGTTTTATGTTTTAAAAGGTAACCATCTCAGTTCAGTTTTCATTCCGTGCAACAATTTGATACATACAAATCTTATTTTTTAAGCCATGCACATGGTTCGTGTGTTTGAATTCTCAACGTTGCAGATTTTTTGAATATTTAATAAGTCATGAAACAAAATACAACAACAACAGATTGGGGAAGTGCGTGAATCGACGGACTATCCGTGAATAGACGGACTATATGTGAATAGACGAAGATTTTTGTCATAAAACGACGGATAAGCACCTGTCAAAAACGATAATTGTTCTCAGTCTGACGAAGACGTCAAGTTTTGCAGTTCAACAACAACAGAGCAGGTCTCAGGCTAGTCCGGGTTTCAGACTCCCAAATTACTTAAGGGCGTGTTTTCGAGTCGGGGTTCATTGCCTTCAAAAAGCCGGAGTAGACTGCCCGCTTCTGAGCGGGAAGTATGTGGTCCGATTTACACAGTGAAATAACAATATAACCTATAGTTACGGCTTTTAAATGAATTATTTGGAAGGACTTCGGATTTCAGATTTAAGCTAAGTCTTAACGCTTTCTAGTCATTTCGTACCCAAACCGTTTCGTACCTAGTCATTTCGTACCCTAACCTTTTCGTACCCTAACCGTTTCGTACCCATTTTCGTATCATGTAACATGTATGTGAATCGATGGGTTATTAGGGTTCTCCACGATCTATTAGCATTCTCACTACTATGTTAGTCTAATTTTGTTTTGCAGTTTACTTGCAGGTTTTCTGGATTTCTGTATGAAAGAAAATGAAATGGATCGCACATGTGATGTGTGTGAGTGAAGAGGGATAACTCCGTCTGTTCTTTATTCCATAAAAAGATGCCCCCCCCCCCCCCCCCCCGGGTTGTCGATATCGGATTAGGATTAAGGGATTAAGTCATAGCGCCTACTGTGATAACCTAACAGATGATTTCTGTTCCGTCAAAAACTTGACAAGTTTGAATTTAACTCACTAACTTGTTGTTAACATGTTTTGGTGTCAAAAACTTGACAAGTTTGAATTTAACTCACTAACTCGTTTTTTTTTTCAATCAATTCTGAACGTATTGTGTAATTTGGTAAATACACAAATAGCAAACACAGAAAATTTTATCTACTGCTTTATTTCTATATAAAATGAAGTTTTAAACACAGACAATTTTATCTACTGCTTTATTTCTATATAAAATGAAGTTTTAAACACAGAAAATTTTATCTACTGCTTTATTTCTATATAAAATGAAGTTTTAAACACAGAAAATTTTATCTACTGCTTTATTTCTATATAAAATGAAGTTTTAAATTGTTTTATTCACGGCGAGTCGTCTCCCTTGCCCATACTCCTCTTCGCCAGGCCGCTACAGCAATAAACGTTAACTTTCTGGACACAGGTCGAATGAATATCTGCAAAATAACTTTAAAAATATGTCAGAATGCAAAATATAAAAGTGATTTTTGAAGTAACAGTACACCGTGGGCGCCAGAAAACCCAAGAGATTTGTTTTTTTGTTGTGTGGTATGAAAATGGGTACGAAACGGTTAGGGTACGAAAAGGTTAGGGTACGAAATGACTGGGTACGAAACGGTTTGGGTACGAAATGACCTGTTCCCGTCTTAACTATCCTTAATCTCAACTACCTTTCAGCTATTACCGCCTATTATATCTTTGAAACATTCCTCTTTTCACTGAATCAGTTGATTTCTTTGAAATCCGTTGTTAAACTGTTAAATCGCTCTTTGTAAAGCATAGCATAAAATTGGCCTAATGAGTTTACATGAGTTATCTCACCCTTATAATGGCGGTTTAATGTGTGGCTCTACCTGACCGGCAAAGTAAGTAAACCAGGATAGAGACACACAAGTGTGGCTATATAACCTACTCAAATCGTGTAAAAACGGTCATTAATTGCATAATCACGTTCATGAATAATTTACTAGCTACCTACTAGTACTACCACACTCCACAGTAGGCCTACCAATGTGACGGTCTGACGGTCTGATATGGTCGAGCAGGGTCGTTCAGTAAATGTAATTCGTCCCCTGAATTCACTTTTGTCTCCTTCAGTCTCAAACTTCCCCGCCATTAATGACGTAACACTATTGTGCTGTTCTTCAGGTTTTTAACGTCAAATTCCCTTTTCCGAAGGCTAAATTATCCTTGAGCATCTTTTTGACACTATTTGAGTAAGATGTATTTACTGTTTAAATCTGACCACAAACTGCCCGTTCAAATGCGGGAAGTCTACTCCGGCTTTTTGATTGCAATGAGGCCTGACTCCAAAATACAGTCATTTTGGACTTTGGGAGTCAGAAACCTGGGCTAGTTTCAAGCTTTACATTCACACTCTTATTTTGTCCCAAGCTTCAATATGCGCGCTAAAGTGTCGTCGAGGACACAAACTATCTATATGTATTTTGCCATTTTAATAAATAAGTTTGAAAAGAAAAAGCTTTACAGCTTGCTGCTTCCTCTTTCCATACTGGTCACGTGGTCTAAATACAGCAAGATCACACAAGAGGCATATAAAGTAGAGCCCTCCAAGAAGACAGCGCTAGTAGCCATTGTATGGTGAACCAATTGGGACTGATTTTATGTGATTTTCACTTGTTACAGAATAACAGCACGATGACTTTAGGTCAGGGAGAAGAATCTAATTCCCAACAACAAGGGGCTGTGAGTAGTACTTCTGCCTCAGAACCTAAATCCAGCGGAGTTCCACTCAGTGATTTTGTTCTTCAACTAGAAGATTATACACCAACTGTAAGTTGAGCAAATGAAATTTGACACTTTATTACTGCTCTTCCCTAATTCTTTTCAACCGATATCGGTGTTTCGTATATATATGAGATTTAATTGGGCAGATCTTTAGCCGGTCACTCTTGATGTAGAAAGGTTGCCTGATGCCACCTCCAGCTTGAAGGCTCTGGCTTTCTACAGGCACAGAGTCTGTAAACACTGTAGTATATGTGAAGTATTTCTGTGAACCGATCCAGTTAAAGTGCTAGAAAAGACTTTTAAAGTTGTCTAGTTAGATCAAAAGGAACTTATTTAAATGAAAATGCTCTAAGCTAAATCTTTACTATTTAAATCTGATTGGTGTATCTATAAACAGGTATGAAAACACATAGAATTGCTCCATGTTTTTGTGTTATTTTAGTTCTGACAACAGTGAAAATATATTGTATTTTGCCTAACAAATGATTGATGTAGATTTTTCCAGTCGATTGGAGAACATTTATTTTCACCATTTTTTTTTTTTCGTTTTCAGATTCCTGATTCAGTAACAGCATTTTATCTGAACAGATCTGGTTTTGAGGCTACAGATCCTAGAATGTAAGTTGAGTATCTCAGAACTAACAATATTATCACATACATGTATCATACAGATGTCAAAGGATTCAAGAAATTCTACTGACCAAGGCTTAGCTCTTGTCAGTCGTCAACCTAATGAAATATCATAGGTTTGGTTTGTTACAACAATTTATGGGGTGTAAAGGTCTAAATAATATACCTCTTTTAAACACAATTAGAAACTTGTCTCCGTGGTTATTTTAGACAAGAAGATTTTCCCTGTGCCCGTGTCTTTTAGTGATCATAAATATCATACAGATAACAGTTGAGTTGTAAATGATAATCCAGAGTTTGTAGTAAAACTGTAATAAGTCATTCAATCAATCTAAATTTAGTGTTTTTGCTAAGCAAGCCAATTGATATTAACTAAAATATCAAAAAACATATGACAAACTTGTACTACTTTGTAGCTCATTTAATATGAGCCTTCGAGAGCCACTACTCTCATTAGTCAGAAATTACAGCAGCACAATGTCTGCATAGTAAAACAAGCAAGAAGGATTGCGCCCCTTAGATAGTGTTTTTTTTTTAAATATTTATTCTGTTCATTCTTGCTGTGTACATAATGCCTGTTTTACTATTCAGATGTTGTGTGCTGTAGTTTCTGATGATGAGAGAAGTTGCTCCGTAAAACTTATTTAGGCTTTATTAAACCTGTTCCATAGACAAATCTATTTAAGATTCTTAATCTATTTGAAATAAAAATAGTCTTTTAATCAAATATTGAACTTTTGATTCATTTTCAGAGTGAGATTAATTTCTCTAGCAGCCCAGAAATTTGTGTCTGATATAGCTAATGATGCTCTCCAACATTGCAAGATGAAGGCCTCTGGACAGAGTTCAAAGAAACAGGGAAAAGTAAGTAGATTTCATTTCAACATATAGTGGATTTTTCTGATGTGAAATTGTAAATAAGAAACACATGTATTTTTATTGAGCCTTTCTGAGTGAGAGTCTATCAATCCGAAACAGGCCTTCCATCTATGTGTCACTGGTTCAATTCAAACCAATTCAAAGAAAAATTGAAAGCCGCCATAGAGGGGAAATAATCTTGAGTACGGCGTAAAACATCAATCAATCAATCAAGCAAAGAAAAATTGAATGCCGCCATATAACTGAAATAATCTTGAGTGTGGCGTAAAACATCAATCAACCAAAGAAAAATGTATTGAGTGGAGTGTTCACTCGTTCGCCCAGTGTGGAAGAGTTACCAGATACTTGCTCAAGGTCACAGGTTTCCTCTGGGTAAAGAACCAGGTTTCCTATCCTCTGAAAACTTGAGCAAAGCCGCAATGAAATGATTTGTCAATTAGCACCTTATAATTTTTCTAAAAACGTTTTTCTTTCTGTGTTTCAGGACAAGAAGTTGACTTTGACAATGGAGGATTTAACCCCTGCTCTGACCGAGTATGGTATCAACGTTAAAAAACCTTACTACTTTACCTAAAACCACATTGAAATCTCATTCTTACACCCTTTATGCTGTTGTACATACTAAATAAATACTTCATGTCAACTTTGATATCGTGA
Source organism: Lepidochitona cinerea (assembly GCA_963971465.1). Taxonomy (NCBI): domain Eukaryota; kingdom Metazoa; phylum Mollusca; class Polyplacophora; order Chitonida; family Tonicellidae; genus Lepidochitona; species Lepidochitona cinerea. The sequence continues at coordinate 2,683,528 of OZ020560.1, forward strand.
ACATTGCAATAAAACCCTGTATCACAGTACACAATTTGTTTTATGTTGTTTTTTTCTTTTTCTAAAGGCACACTCATTGCAAAAAGTGCACACTACTGTTTATATTAAAAAGGAAAATTTTTCCTAGGTGAAAGAAGTTAGGAACTTCCTATTTTTTTAGTTCTGAAATTTTATATGTGTGATTTGAAAATTAAAATTTGAATTGTTAGTTACCTTAGTGTAAATAAAAGTCTGTGCTCATGCAATGTAAACAATTTGAAAACATGATCTTGTAGCTAACACTAGGGAACGGTACACCTATACATGTGCCCATGGATTTTAGTGTTTATAAATTGTATTTGATATGGACCTAATCTCAGAAATACAAACTAAAGATTTGGATTCATGGACCTTGTAAACTAGGAATTGTAAACTACAAACAATAACACCTCAGTAATCCAACATAGAAGTTTCTAATTGATCAGTTGATTGATTGATTGTTTGGTGTTTTACACCGTGCTCAAGATTATTTCACTTATAAGGTGCCGTTGCCAGTTTTATTGTGGGAGGAAACCCACTACCTTCCGGTGGTAGCTGGCAACCATCCCACATAGGTCGTTTGAGTGAAAACCCAGTCAGAAAATTTTCCAATTTTTTGGGGATTGAGTGGGATTCAAACCCGCAACCCATTGGTGGCTCTTATTTTGTAAGCTTTGATAAAAATAACCAACAATAAACCAAACAATATTTTTGTTATCTTTGGCAGCTCATGTCACTTTAATTTTTGTGATTTTACTGATGGTATGTTTTTGTAAACTCAATATCTTTACAAATGTCAGACAGGCTGGGTGGCCAGTGTTCCTTAGTTAAAACGAAACCCCTTACTCCATGTGCAGTATAAGTTACCAGTAGATGGAGGGGTAATTTCACCAAGCACATGGCCCAATTTCTTTCCCAATTAAACCTTGCAAGACCGCCATCACAGTGAAATAATCTTGGCTTAAACTTGCCACTATCTGAGAGAAAATTTAACTTGGGCTTGCTAAGATTGCTGGCACACATTTAACTATATGCTAATTTCATTTTGAACAATTAGCTTATCCCTGAAGTTTGTTAATTATGGTTAATGTATAGATTATTATTATTTTTTTTTTTTTAACTTAACTCAATCAAGACCCAAGTTGTCACACGGAAAAAAACGATCTGATTTCCATAGTTGTGATCATGAGGTTTTCAAATCAACATCGTTTACATTTTGGTGAGTTAGGTTGATTTCACACTGTTGCAGTCAAAAAAAGTGTTTCTTAATGTGACGTACAGACCTCCGTAGATTTGGATAACAGCATCATCGAATCGTGGAGAATACATCACACAGAAAATGGCGGCAAAGAATTTCCCGTTTCTGTACGTTTCTGGAAGCAACTGACAATTCAGTTAAACAGGTATATTATTGGTGAGCTATAGTTATGTAATCGGAAAAAAATAATCCACAATTTCCACTGCATTGCAAAACGTCAATGACTGTTTTAAACTGTTCTAAACCGCGTTACCGTAAACGCGTGGAAGTGTCAAAAGCGTTGTTGTTGTTACTGTTTTCTGAACAGATACCGTCCCGTCACACGTTTTCGTGGTACTCTGAACTCATGTTTTCATTCAACTATTTACTTCGTTGTGATTCGCGATCGCATGCCGATAAGCTGCACCAATCGGTGTACAGACATCCCGGCCACAGGGACAACCCGGCCACCAGGAGTTAGCTCACAGCTGGAATATGAGTTCTCCCCCTTACATGTACTGGCTGTCAGACACGTTCTCACACGTCCACAGTGGGAACCAAGCGGGGCAGATTAATTGTCATTCATGTCCATTGGTTTTCTTTTATTATTTCCCTTTATTAGCGAGAATGAGAACTAATATATAAACAAACTTAGAAAAAGTACGATTTATTACAGTAAACAAAAATAAATTATTACCAGGTGTGAGCTTTGCTCAGGAGATCCAGCATCGTGGGAGTTGCCAGAAGGATGTGGCGGGAGGTTCCAACACGGATGTCCTTCTGCAGAAAGGCTGGATCTGGGAGCTGGTCGGCATCGAGATCGAAGTCCAGATTCTGGGGGTCCTGAGGTCGCGTCTTTCTCCGTTTCACGTTGCCCTGCTTCGCAATGTTGGCTGGCTTGGGGAGAGTAGGGTGTAGTGCCATCTGTCCTGGAGGGATGTTCTCAAGAAGCACCTGGTAACAGTGAATGGATGTATTAATATATTTCGTTCGAGACGTATAATGAACAGTGTCTCAAACACGAACGTGATAATAATTGTACAATAAACAAATGTTGGGGTAAATACCTCTTCAGTAATTTCTGTTGCAGAGTCAAAGACCCGTTTGACTGCTCTGGATTTGACTTCCTTCCTAATTTCAAGGACTTTCACTCTGCCTGTAACACAAAACCAAAATTACTGACATGTCTAAAATCATTTAAACCGTGAATATACGAAGCAAGCAATTAATTAGTCATCTCATCAACATTTTAATCGGCAATTATCGACTTACCAGGTTCGGCATTGCACACGTGATGTTGGCTTCCTCGGGTGTAGACTCCGTCTCTCTCGGAAACGGCGCCTCTGCAGGTGAAGTTCTTGGAGCGGCGATAACATCTCCAGGTGATGGTTGTTCGTCCCTTGTCCACTTTCATAGTATACTGGTACCCAAGAGAGTCAACCAAAACATCCTGTGGAAGAAGAGGAGAGAAAATAAATACATATGTTTATACACTCAATTAACCATATAGATACATGATAAATTTCTTAATATATGCAAATTGTATGAAAAGATAATTACCTTTCCTTGTTCAGAGGCTCCCTTTACAACGGTATAAGTCACGGGTCCAGGTGTCTGTGGAGGGACAAAAATTGGAACCGGCACAGACGGGTCCTCCATATCAGACTCGTGGTGTACAACTGGTTCAACGAAGGAACCTAAATCTGACGAGTTGGGGTCATCGATGGAAACGTCGGGTGTTGTATCGGGGTCGAGGTTAACAGATGCTTCTCTGGGCTCTCTACAAGCGTCACATTCCCAGTCAATAAAGCCATTCCGACATGCCGTCCGGTATTCAACTCTTGTGATGCCCGTTCCACAAGTTCGATGGCACCATCGGTTACAACCGTCACATTGAAGTCCTTCTTGGCGAGGGCGAACAGTACTTAAACAGCGAAGACAAATATTTTCCATGATGTAGTATTGCGGTCAAAAGATCGAATGATTTGATTTGCAAAACGCATCGCTTTTATATCTTTCATAACTAAGTATGGTCTGTTATTTGTTAGTGTTTCTTAAATTAACTATTAGTTAACTACTTCCGTGAGTCCATTGTAAGTGCGAGCAACGGTCAGATCCGAGCAACAGTAATGCGGGGTGTCTGTGGGGTCATGCTGGCAAGGGATTAATATTATATGCACGGCTTGTGCTATTAATTTTTTTTTGCTCTATTTATGTAAAATGTTTCTTGTTTTATTTTATCTCACAACTTAGTCAGAAATATAGTTACTTATAAAAGTGTCGGTGTGTTAAACTGTGTTTTAATTTTAGTGTTCGGAGGCAATTTAATATTTATATGTAAACTAGGAACATAGCTACATCAACTTGACGATATTCATGGATAACTGTCCATTAATATATTAATAATCGTGTTATCATAACCTGTTTTAGAAAGGAAAACGAAAAACAAACTTCAGCACAACTAGAGGACATTTCATCCCATAGAATGAAACACACGTATAACTGCAAGCTGTAAAAGTTAACAATCTTTATTTGTTTGATCAACCAAAATTCGTAAACAAAGCATCTAGACAGAGAGAAATTAACAACAGTCGGTCTGACCCAACAGTCCACAGGGTAGCACAGGCGAACCGTTAATCTCTGTTAATCGGACTTAATCGTCACTGAAGCCCTTCGACTTAGTAAAGTAGGCCAAAACGAAAAGATCACACATTTTTTTCAAAAACTTTTTTTCTTCAAAAACTCCAGACACTCTTTGTCAAACAAAATCACATCCACGAGATGCAACAAATCTTGCACTGGGTCCGTATAAATTATATTTATTTACACTAAAACACCTTCTTGTCTAAAATAACCGTAAATAATATAGGGTCAGATCTATAATAGTTGATAAAGATTCATTAGATTGTTTTATTTTATTCCAAATTAGTTCACAATTTTAGATTGATTGATCAATGTTTTCCGACACATTTACTGTAAAATGTATAAAATGTATAATAGTTTGAAAGATCTACTAGACAGGGCAAAACACCCTTGTCGGTTCCACACATTTTCACTTTCTTTTCCCATGATGATATTTTTTTTAAATCTCAGTTTACCGGTATTCTGGCCATAGCTGAATATCTTTACAACCTTGTCAATATATAATTAATTATTATAAAATGTTCCAGAAAATTCTACAGCAAACTAGCCAAACTACAGTCTGTCTTCCACTTATAAATATAGATCGAGTGACTGCCTTGACACACGCATGGTCACAGCAGGTCGGCAAGTTCTGACAATGGGTGCTCCATGTCTGTTGTGTTAGTAGTCGACCGATTATCGATGTGGCCGAATTAGACATGTGGCCGAATTGACCTGAGACCCACCAATCAGTGTAATTTCACTTTGCAGACGTCTGTCACTTTGCAGAGTGAAAATGTTCTGTATTTCTTCAGTCAGTGTAATTTTTTTTCTCAACTCTATTTTTGCTTTTTTTAACATATAGCCATACTTTTGGTGAACTTAAACAGCTCGTGCTTCTTAAATTTCTCTCCAACGTTGAGTAATGAATATGTATAGGCAAGCAGACGTATGTGTCCACACTTATCACATGATATAAATATGCAAGAGTTGACCTAAATAACAATATATGGAAGGCTGTTTGGGTTACATCACAGTCACGCAAAGCAATGGTGTAAGGGGGAAATTTCAATGGTGCAAGGGGACATAACCTAGCTCTATAGAAGATATATATAATATGAGAAGTTATGAAACGGATATTTTTAACAACCCTCAAAACAGAGCAAATAAACGCATTTTCGATCTGAAAACTATCCTGGCCTCTTCCCAAGACTTTCTTATGGCTGTACAAAAAAGTTGGAAGACTCTGGTTTGCCGAAATATCAACCTCTGTTCATATACTACGAGTCCTCTGCAAAACGACACTACTCCTACACAATAGTTCTAATTGCGCATGCGCAGCTCGACTTCTCGTGGATAAAATTTCCCGCCGGTTTTGTCAACTGACTAGTCAGACGAGCTACGCATACGCAATTAGAACTATTGTGCAAGAGTATTGTCGTTTTGCAGAGGACTCGTAGTGTGTATGAACACTCAGTGGATTTTGACAGGAAATTACAGGTGTCTAGCATACAAGAACAGATGAAAATTATAATATTTTGCCAACAGGCTTTCATAGATTGACCCTATAACATATACCACGAAAACATGTGACGTCTTTCAAAAGCTGAAGACAATGACTTCCAAACTTTAGCGACAATGTTTGGATTGTTTGGAAACTATTATCAGCGTAATATTACTATCGAAATATTCTCAATTTCTCCTCCATTCGCAGTTTACCAGCTTATTGGTGGACAAACCGCCGATCTGCAATTTTTCCCAACCTGGTATAACTGTAAGTGTAATTCGGCTTTCAGTCTAAACTATTCACTAATCTCACCTGCCTTTTAACTTTTACCTCCTAACATACATTATAAACATTCCTCTTTTCGTTGTTCCCCGTTGATTTCTTCGAATTTCGTTGATAATTTGCTAAACTTTGACTTTTTTAAGAGGACTTCCCCCGACCCTAATGCACACAACCTTAACTGACAGTGACAGGATTTACGTTAACATAGCCATACGCAGTCTCTTATTTGACAGTTGTAGAGGATAGATTTGGGATACAGTCAGAACGCCCCCTGGCCAAAACGCCCCCTACCGAAACGCCCTCTGCTGAAGTCAAAACGCCCTCCACTTTAATTCAAAACGCCCCACAATATTCATTACCAGTCAAAACGCCCCCCCCCCCCCCCCCCCCAGTTAAAGTAAAAAATTTAATTTGCCCCGTAAAATTCACAATTTCTTTCAAATACAATAGGGGGCGTTTTGGATTAGGGGAGTCTTGACATACACTCAAAGATTTAGAGTAAGCTGTAATTCGGGGTCAAGTGAATATTCATGAGCAAGTTGACCTATTGATACGTCGTATAGACTGAACGATTTAACAACACCGACAGAATCCTTGCATCACGTGACTGCAGGGTTTTGAAAAGTCTGTCAGTCGAGCCCAACCATATAATGGCGACTTATTGTGTTACTGTAATCTACATTGGTTGAAACTTCAAGAATTTACATTAGGGAAACCATTCTCTAATCAACACTAATTGGGATTTCTGCCAAAAACTGCCAATAGGTTAGGGATTAGGTAAGCTTTTAAGTATATAAACTGGTCCGAGCTATGTCTGTGGCCAGGTACTCTTAAACGTAAGTTAGTCCCCCCCCCCCCCCCCCCTCCTTTGTGGTGTGTATAATATTGTGTACAACACTACTATGAATGTGCCTCAATCCCTTAGATTCTTAAATCTGTTTGTCATAATTTATGTTATAATAGTGACCTGAAATGTCCAAGGGAGATAATCATGATGGCTCTAACAGTCGAGGTCAAAGGTCAGGTTCAAGAAGATGGCATACCCCTGATAAAGAAGACACGGACATGGATTGTTTTCAGGTAAGCTTCTGACATGGTGTTACACATACAGTTTACGCTGATCATTAGTGGCCCAACATTTCATGATAAGCTAGTGGGGAATACAAATACCCATGATACTGTGTAGGCCAAGATGGCAATACCAGCCAGATAATGGTTAAACTACCATGAAATCCTCTGGTCTTTTATAAGAAACATCTAGGTAGGGGTGTCACCATGAACTTACTGGCATGTCTCCTTTGGTATACAGGGGCCACCGTGGCTCAGTAGGCAGCGCGTTGGACGCTCAATCCAAACAGCCTTCCCCCAATGGGTAGCGGGTTCAAATCCCACTCAGTCCAAAAATTGGAAAAATTTTTGACTGGGTTTTCACTCGAACGACCTATGTGGGATGGTTGCTAGTTATCACTGGAAGGTTGTGGGTTTCCTCCGGGCATAGAGCCTGTATGGTTGAGTTTGAAGGGGGAGGGAAAACCTGCCTTAGTAGTTATAAAAAGTAAGGGATGCATTTGGTTTTATGAAATCAGAAGTAAATTTATATAGTTGGTGTGTTAGATTTCAGGATCGCTAAATGGTCCTTGCTACACACAAAGCTCTTGAACAATTAGTTTTCAAGGAGAAAAAAAGTTGGGTTTTTGGAATCTTTTTGAAGAGTGTGTTTCATGAAATGGCTTAAGCGTAAGTTTTTTCCTGTCAGAGCAAAGTCTCTGTACATCATTGGTTGCCATGTCAGTGATGTAAAACCTTTACAATGGTTTGTGAAACAGGCTTCGGAACATGCCTGAAAACTTCAGCCTCTTGGATTAATTTTCTGTTTTTTATTTCTCCAGTCTGGAAGTCGTTCGTCAAACAGGGAGAATCGTTTACAGAGGCGACGGGACTTGAAAGGGAAGGATTACGACCTCTATAAAGATGTACTCCAAGGTTAATCAGTATTACAAAGTTTGCTTGTACACATTCTGACAAATCTCTCTGTGCAACCAGAAATGTTCGAAATAAGCATATTTATAATTATATATTTCTTAATAAGAAATAATGAAGGCACTACCAAGTAAGTTTTTGTGAACAGGTTAGTTAGTGAACTTTACCTATACTTTTTATTTCAACGTCAATTCTTTAGTTTTTCAAGATATTTTAAACGCTCATCCCATCTTGACAATCAGAATGTATCAGAAAAAGTTTTTATCTTGGCACTTTAGTAATTCCCATTTAATTTGAATCCAAATTTAAACAGAATTGCAGACCTACATGTACTTTTGGTGATATTTTGAAATGTTGACTGAAGATTCTATTTGTTATATTTATCAGGAAGTGGTATTGATACATCTGAAATGGATGAAGCTGAAAGAGAACAAATTGCTGTAAGTCTTAATCTTGATCATAATGATCTCTGATTCATTAAGCCACCCTGTCAAATTTACGTGTTGGAGAACATTTATTGTTAGACTGTCAGAAGTACCTCTTATACTATCAGTATTAACATTTGTGTGAAATGTGGCCTGCCTGTGCCTGTGAAATTATCCAAAAGGGGGCCAAGGTGGCTCATTCAGTCTTACACAAGCCTTCCATTGATAGGTTGTATTTAAAACCCACCCCCAATCTTAAGAAAATTTACAAATTTTTGAGTGGATTTTAACTTCATTGCCCTGTGGAAGGGTTGCCAGGTAAAAAAACAGTTAGAATGTCAGAAGTGCCTCTTATTCGTGCCTACCTGTGAAATGTGAGCCTTCTATTCCAAAAGGGGCCAGGGTGGCTCATTCAGCCTTCCATTGGGCTCCAATCCCACTCAGTCCCAAAAAAAAAATGGAAAATTTTCTGACTGGGTTTTCACTCAAACGACCTATGTGGGATGGTTGCCAGTTACCAGCGGAAGGTCGTGGGTTTCCTACGGGCATAGAGCCTGGTTTCCTCCAACAATAAAACTGGCAATGCCGCCATATAAGTGAAATAATCTTGAGCGCGGCAATAAACACCAAACAATCAATCAACCATTGATGGATTGTATTTAAAAGCACACCCAATCTTAAAAAATTTACAAATTTCTGAGTGGATTTTAACTTGATTGGCCTGTGGAAGGGTTGCCAGGTAACCACCTACGATAAATGAAATTAAAATGAAATTCTACTTCTGGATTCAGAAAATCCTGTTATTGTCTAAATCTGAAGCAGAAGGACAGGTATGGAGTGAGGAGAAGATGGGTGAATCACGATCGGCAAGTCGAGGATCTTCTAATCAATCCAGCTCTGATTCAGTCATATGTCTAGAACAGAACACCTTAAAGGAAGATCCAATGGAATACAACACACAGGATTTACAGGAGTTTGAAGATAAAGTTAGCATTTCTCATTTTTCCTCCCCCACTATAGATGTTCATAATGTCAAACAGCCATCCATATGTGGAAGGGTTGCCAGGTACTCGCCGAAGGTCGGGGGTTTCCTCGGGGCAATGAACCCGGTTTCCTCCCCCACACACTAAACCTGGCAACGTCGCCATATAAGTGAAATAATCTTGATTACTGAGTAAAACATTAATCAATCTCAGATAGTCCTCAATGACACCTATTTGATAATTAGCATTACAAGGATGCCCTGTTTTCTATCTGCAGTCATCTTCTCCAGCCAAGTTAAAATCGTCATGTAACCCATTCCATGTTTTACCTTGGCAGACTACTCCACTCAAACCAGGAAATCGAACAGCTTGTTTTGATTGGATGCGAGTAAAACTTCTCGCAGCGAACCAAATCTTCGGGCACTTACACTGAAAATAACGCAATAGCTGCTGTGTACACCTTAAACGTTTGTTTAACGAGTGCTGATTGACCAAGACTCTGTTAGTCTAGGAAAGACAACTCTTACACTCCCACCAGTGGGCGCTGTTCGATTTACGGGTTGTAGTGGAGTAGTCCGCCAAGGTAAAACACGGAATGGGGACATGAAGATTTTAACTTGGCTTGCGAAGATGATCTGCAGTATACTTTTAATAAACACCTGCCCCAACAAAACAAATATGAAACATATTTAACCAATACTACCTTGAAAGACAAGTTGGATATTGATGCAGTGAAAAATCGTCAACTGGTGGTTGTTTGTTTTTGTTCAGGACACTCAGAATTTTGCAGAGGGCAGCCCATTAAACTGTTCCATGAGTCAGATCTTCTCACAAGTTGACTCTGATGATGAAACACAACGTCCAACCTCACAAGACTACTCCTCACATGTAAGTCAAGCTTCATTTAATGTTTAGGGGGAATATTTTGTGTTAACGAGTACCTGGAATATCTCTTTGCACAAGGAGAAAATTCAACATAGTTTAACTTTCTAAAGAATTTAGATCAAATAAACCAGTCAAAGGATATGTAAAAAGATGAACTGTGTTGGGTCAAACCAAACCCTCAATTTCCCTGCATGCTATGTACACTTGGTCCTCAATTTCCCTGCATGCTATGTAAACTTGGTTCTTTACTCTAGATTTTGTGTTTCACAGAAAGACCCTTTATTGTTTGATTGTCCTACAATGGCAGCAGATGAGGTGGATGGGGATACTTTACATCACCATGGTAACAGTAACCAGGGAAGCAGTTCTCAAGACAGTATTGTACCAATGGACTTTCAGCAAAAGCCTTCTATTGAGGTCATAGAGGCCGAAGTTTACAGGCCAAAGGCTGAAATGACCGTCCAAAGCCAAGACAGGTATTGTCCAAAACCCTTAGGCATCATGAGATGTTTCTGCTTGATTGATGTTTTACACCACACTCAAGTCTATTTCACATAAATGGTGTTCTCAGGTTTACAGAGGGGGTAAACCATGCTCTTTGCTCTGAGAAACCCCCATCATCCGGCAGGGGGGAAACCATGCCCTTTACTCGGAAGAAACCCTCATCATTTGGACGGACCTGGCAGCCGTTTCACATAAGACAATCAATTGGATAGACCTGAAAGACCAAGCAAGTTAAGCTCCTCTCACTAGCAGATGGAGCAACTCCCGTTTATATGATGTCATTAGAGTGACTTAAAGCCTGCCGCAGACGAGAGCTATCAGCTGAGGTAAAAACCTCTCGAGGAAATTCCCTCAGCTAGTAGCTCGTCGTTTGCGGGGTGTTTTTACTGAATTTCTCGCCTCGCGAAGTCTTCAGGCGAATATTTGACGTGTTTGATACTTTACGTCTCTCGAGAAATAAAATCACTGTTTGCGGGGTGTTTGAGCTATCAGCTCAGCTAACTTTTGACCGTTGACGAATAAAAACTCACGAAAATATCACATGACAGTAGGTGGAAACTAGCAACGATTCTACTCCAATAGATCATACATTGACAGCTCTATATGATATCTTATTTGCAAATAAATATTAGAATAAACAAATATGAACGTATCCAGCGTATTCAAGCTTATATTTGCTCAAGTTTACAAACCAATTTTATACAACACAATACAATATCATGCATTCTGAATAACCTTGGTTTAAAGACGCTACCAAAATTAATAAGGACTTTTTTCATACATTTCAATTGTCAATAGGCCTAGATTGACGTAAAAATAAAAACTACATGTACAAATCGAAGATGAGTGCTAATAACAGAATTTGCTAAATACTGACATATAAAACATGAGGAAAGCTTGTATTTCATACTGTTTCTTAAAAATTACAAACAATTAGCTTATTCGTTTACATTTAGAGTTTCCACATATATTTGGCAGCTCATCCTCTCTGTAAATCACTAAACAAAAATAATCTTCAAAATATACATGGATAGTCTGTTAAAAATGTATGTCTTCAGATAGTGTACCAGGTGACCCGATCTCTTATTTTGATTGGCTGACCTATCTTTTTCACTCTGAGCTGATAGCTCAGTCCCCCGCAGACAGTCATATTTTTACCTCGAGAGGTTGAAATTATCCAACATGATAGATATTTCTCAAGGCCTCGCAGTCCTCGAGAGGAATTTACCTCAGCTGATAGCTCTCGTCTGCGGCAGGCTTAAGAGTTGACTCCGCCAGAGTAACGTGGTCAGTCAGACAAATTCAACAAAACAGCTCTGTGATGTCTTGACATTTGTAACATCACATAACCGCTGTACTGGATTTGTGTAGCCTGAATGTTTGACTTGGGTACATGGAGCTGGAGGAGAAAGCAGCTTAGTATCGCCAGGAACAATTTGTATTTTGCAAATAATATTTATCAAGTGACATTTTTAAACGGTCATATTTGTTTTTTAGCCAGGGCTCCAGTGTTGAAGTACAATCTCAGAGAAAAAGAAAACGAAAAGCGTCTAATTCTCAAGACCCCAGTTCTAAACAGTCTCGAGTGGATCTTGTTGATGAACCCCACACAGTAAGCTCAATACGTTTTTATGTTTTACTGCACTAAGCTGTGTCTATTAACTTTAAAGTATGTTATCTCATTTTTCATTTAGAACTAAAATCACTCTAACCAAAAAGCTTTAAAATCATCACTCCCAAGCTGAATAGGACATTTGAGAATTTGAGCTTTTAAAAGCGACAATTTAAAAATACTCTAAATCAAATTTTTGACTCCATGCAACAAATTGTTAGATATTTATGTGTAAATTAGTTCCATGAACTACATAACCCACCGCAATACTATAACTCGCTTGAAAACCTGCGATCAGTATGGTTGAATGCTGGATTGATGTTTTACTGCGTACTCAAGATTATCTCCCTTATATAGTGACGTTGCCAGGTATGCTGGTCGAAGAAACCTGGCTCTTTGCCTGGAATAAAAAAGCCCCGACCTTCGTCAAGTACCTGGCAAAGTGAGGAGTTTTCACTCTCTACAGTTCCTATAGAATGTCAGGCAATTGGATATATGAGCTGTTCCAAATGTCAAAAAAAGGGGGAGAGGGGGGGGAGCATTAGATAAAAAGATTGCACTTTTATCTGATATTCTGGTGGTGGGTTTTTCACTCGTTTGCCTTATGTGGAAGAGTTGCCAGGTTCTTGCCGAAGGTAACGGGTTTTGTTGGGAGTTTCCACCCCTACAAAACCTTGCAACACTGTCATATGAGTGAAATAAATTTGAATGTGGCATAAAACATCAATCAATCAGCAGTTTTATCCTCTCTAATTGTTACTTTTTCCCCCACCTCTGACACAGAAAATGTTTTCATTGGACAATTTTTTACTGGATGGTGATAGATGTTCGAACATCAAACCTCTGAGGAGGCGATACAGGTAAACATGTTTAATAGTTACCTTGGTTTCATAGATTCCTTGTTTGGTCATATTCCCATAGATAGTACCTACAAACTGTACAAACACTTGCCTTTTGACCCTAGGAGAAAGAACAATCTGCATTTTACACAATAAAATCAAAAAATCTTGCCCTAACATCCTGTATAGTAATCTAGGCTAATGCCCTGTACTGGCTATCCGTTTGTACATACCGCGCATGCGCGAACCTTCCCTTCCGGTCTACCTCTTTCAACTCTGCAGAGAAGAGATCAACACTGCAAATTATACTAAGTATACTTTTCTTACTAATCCTTCTCTCTGAATCGTTTTTGGTAGGAAATTTTACTGTCCCTAGCGGTTAGATACCCTCCCCTAGATTACTAGAGGGTTTCTGACCAAAAAATGTCCTGTATTTTTTTGTTTTTGGAGAGTTTTCGGACTCAACCCATCTCAACCCACATATATGCTGTCGTGGGTCCAAAATTCGTCACCACGCGGTCGGGTTGTTGTGGCTCACCACCCTCCCATACAAACACTATTACATATTTTCATAGGCGATTTTTTAAAGCGGGGTGCGTCCCTGTTTAAATAAATTACGTTCCATTACTAAATTTTAAATCCTTTTCGTTGTTATTTTTAGATTAAAAATTTGTGATGGAAAATGGTGTCTAGTGCCTGTGGAGGCACTTACCCCACGAATACCTGCCAAGAATATCATCAGCAGCGAAGCCTCAGAGGAAGAGTAGCAGGTCCCGAAGTTCTTCCTGGGCCAGTAAGGAGGGCAATTCTTCGAAACCGAGGAGGTCCTCGAAGAGGGGGGGGGGGGCGATCACGCGATCTCCCCAGACTCAGCGGACGAGGTTAAACGGTCCAGGCAAGTCCTAAATCAATAACTATTATTTATTGTAATAAAAAGAAAAAAACGATATATAATATAACAGGAATGAGTAATTAATAACGAGTTAGTAAAAAAAAAAAAAAAAATTTTTTTTTCTGTGTTCTCTTGTTGATTATCTCTTCTGATTTGGCTGTCGTTGATGCTTTGTTGGGATTAGCTCTCAACATATGTTCTGTTCATTTTGCTTATCTTCGACAGTTTGTCTCAAGCCAGCGACCGAACGTCAGTTACACCTTCCCATACGAAGTCTGCGTGTCGAAACACCCGCCAGCCGGAACCCACGCAGAGGTCAGACGCAGAACGTTTGGTGTGCCATGGAACAAACGTTAGAGGGCGTTAAATTCTCAATTGCCAAGCTCGAGTAAATAAACAACTCAGGCGCGGCAATCGAGGGGCCCAGATCTTCACGATCTAAACAGGCTTCTGCGACCACGACTGTGCACCCAAGCACACGAGTCGAGTTGCCTGACGTCCAGGGCGGGTTGATCAGGCAACGACCGGCAACCTTGTCCCTGGATCAGTCGAACCGCCAGGAGGCGCTCCCTGAGACCAGGAGATGGGCGGACCAGTTCTTAGAGGGCGACTACCAGACTAAAACTTGGTCAGGGAACTACCTCCAGCCGAACGTCCAGTATCCCGAACCGGAGCCCACTGGAGAGGAGTCTCCGACGGGGATTCGGCGGAAGATACGGATGATCAGTGTTTCTCAACTACTGAACAAGGCGGTTCGACCACGTCTGTACGCCCAGGTACACGAGTCGAGCTGCCGGACATCTGAAGTGGTTTGAGCCTTCGGCGTCATCCCAACTTCTCGATCTGTCGAACCGCCAGGAGGCTTAAACATACAGCGGCCTCGACCACGAATGTACGCCCATGTACACAAGTCGATCCGCCTAGCAACTAGAGTGGGCGAGTCCTGCGGGCGTTACCCCAAGTCTGGATCTGTTGAGCCACCAGGATGCTTAAACATTCGACAGCCTCGACTAGGGTTGTACGCCCAGGCCCACGACTCGACCCGCCTGACATCCGGAGTGGGTTGGTTACCGTACGGGCCTCACCCCAACTCTGGATCTGTCGAGCCGACGGGAAGCCTCAACATACAACGGCCTCGACCACGACTGTACGCCCATGCACACGAGTCGATCCGCCTGACAACCGGAGTGGCTTTGTGGGCCTACGGGCGTCACCCCAGCTCTGGTATTGTCGATCCACCTGGGGGCATAGCATACGGCGGCCTCGACCCTGACTGTACGTCCAGGTACACGAGTCGGTCACCTGACAACTAAAGTGGGCTGATTGTAATACTGGCGTCATCCCAAGCTCTGGATTTGTCAGTCCACAGGGGAGCCTCAAATTACGGCGCCTTCGATTACGACACTACCCACGGGTTCATGAGTCGATCGGCCGGACAACTAGAGTGGGGGGAAAGGCTAACAGCCCTAACCCAGGTTCTGGGTTTGTCAAAACGCCAAGAGGTGTTCCAAGAGGCCTAAACCTACCATGTTTCGGCCATGGATGTACGCCCAGGTGCGAGTCGAACCGCCGGCGGTTATCATCCCAACTGTCAAACCAACAGGAGACGGACGATCAATATTTGACTTTCTCTGAACTCCTGGACTATATCTACCAGCTGCTGCTCAATTTAGAGCGGGCCACTGGGGTGACCGGCCGACAGCGGGAAATCGCCCAAGCGTGGGAGTCTCCCCATCCGATAAGCTAGGCCCTGGACCCCGCCTGGTTGCCTTTGATTTTTTTTTTTTAAATGTCAGCCCGGGGCCTACTTACACAAATCATGCGGCGCGGGTTCGAATCTTACTCAGAACAAATACATTTCTGAGAGGACTCGTCACTCAGTCGCCGTATGGAAAGGGGTTACCAGGTTCTCACTGAAGGTTGGGGGCTTCCTCCAGACGATGAGCCCGGTTTTTCCTCCCCAACTTATCCTTGCAAAACTGCAGTATAAGTGGAATAAGCCGAAATGTAGCGTAAAGCATTAACCATGCAACCCTTTCCCCTGAGGATCGGGGATTCCCTCCCCCACTAAACCTGACAAGTTGCCCGGTTAGTGAAATAACATGGATTGCGGCAAAAAATCAGCGATTAATACATTAATCAGATTTCCCCCCCCTTGGACCCGCAGGACGACCTGCAAGTTGTGTCATAGGACATGAGGGGGGGGGGGGAGGTACGTAAACAGAAGACTATTAGCCGATCATGACAACTGGTAATATCTAGGAACCCCTGAGCCTGTTTTCATGCAAAAATTTTCCCTCGTCAACGAGAAACCTTGGCGAGGACTAATCTTCTTGGATTCAGGCTCTTGGCAGTATTGTGAGCCCTCATCCATAATTTATGGGATCAGGCTTTAGGAGGTTTGGTCTTGGGGGGTCCCCTACGACCTTCACAGTATACTACATATGAGACTTGACACTAGTGCAGGGCGAGGTTGCACTCGTCGGGCACACGTGCGTTGGCACAGCCTTCGTCAAGATGGGTATGTGGAAGACTCCCAAGGTACTTGCCGGAGTTCGGGGTTTACTCCGGACGGTAAGCCCGGTCTTCCTCCCCCACTAAACCTGGCTACGCCACCGTATAAACGGAATAGCTTTTGCGTGCAGCGTAATTCTTCGATCGATCAATCAATCGTCAGGTTGGACTGCTCACCCGGCCTGCTCGCAGATTTCAAGGCTGACCAATAAATGATATCACTACTGTGCGGTTGTAAATTAATAACAGCCCGTTCGTAGTTTAAAATGGTGCGCTGTTTGTTATTTTCTTGTGGCATTGCGTCATGACAGCTTACTATTAAAGGGGTATGAGCTGCCAAAATGTTGATATTTTGACGTCACGTCAGAATGTTGAAATTATGCTATTTCTCTCGAGGCGTATAATTCAGAATCTTTTTAATGCTTCTGGGCTCGAAAATGTACGATAAAGTATTGTTTGAACCAACTTCGGCTTAGAATGAATGAATGGTCGTCCCGGTTATTTAAATTTTGCTTACTTTCGAACACGTTTTCGGTTCGTACAGGCCACTTTAAATTATTACCCTGACAGTTTCCTCTCGCAGTTACCGTTGCAAAATTACAACTTTTACATTATGGCGGTTGCCGTATGCGGAGGAGTTGCCATGCCGAAGGTCGTGGGTTTCCTCCGGGCCCAGGTCCTTCCCCCACAATCTGGCTACGCCACCTTATAGGTTAAATAACTTCAGTGCGGCGCGAAGACCAATCATCAATCTAAGTACAAGACCGAGCTCCTAGTTCATTAGAATGTCATTATCTTCTAATCTTAGACGGACTTCTTGCCAACTGGTTTTCAAGTAAATTCCTTTTTTTCCAAAATGAGCAAAAGGAAAAAGTACCGTACCTGTTCTGACTACAGATCTTAGGTTCGAACATAAACCATACTAGAGATGTTTTTCTCCCGTCAATTGCTGGAATTGTCCTCTTTCCGCCATCTTCATGATTTCCCATGCCGGGGAAAGAAAGGAGCTGTGATTGGCTAATCAGCAACGACTCCGCTGATAGGCCTGTTGGATAGTCGACTGTTACACCCTTTCGCCATTACGGGTCGACGGGATGTGAACGCAAGCCGACAGTACTTGTGTATATTACCGTAGTAAGAAATACACGAACAGTCGTTATTCCTAGTATGTACGGCCACTTGAGCCTGGGTGCTGACTTTGCTTGTCAAGACGCAGAAAGTCTGCAGATTTGAGCGCGGACCTTTGCGAAGACCATATGTCTTCCGTCGGTCTTCGAAGACCATCGGTCTTCGTAGCCGACACAGGAATGTTGCTTATTCCTTTCCGAGTGAAGTTTATTTCCAAGAAATAAATAAATCAGTAAAATAAAACACATTTCTCTAATAGAGAATATATTTCCTGTGCAATCTTCGTTTACCAAGCCCCTTGATAAACGATGATGTCCCTACACGATGTCCTCGATTATGAGGGCTTATTTCTTGGAAGGCTGGGGTCCGTGACTCAGTATGTATAGCGTTAGACGCTCAATCCAAACAGCCTTCCGCCAATGGGTCACGGGTTCGAATCCCACTCAGCCCAAAAAAAAAAAAAAAAAAAAAAAAAAAAAAAAAAAAAAAAAAAAAATTTTTTTTTTTTGACTGGGTTTTCACTCGAACGACCTAGGTGGGATGGTTGCCAGTTTCCAGCGGAGGGTCGTGATTTTCCTCCAGGCACACAGCCCGTTTTCCTCCCACAATAAAACTGGCGACGCCGCAATATAAGTGAAATAATCTTGATCGCAGCGTAAAACACCAAACAACCTATCAATCTATCTGTCTTGGAAGTCACCGAGGACTTTCGCGGACTATTGTCTCCGCGACATGACTTTAGTACGCGGTGGGTTGTATTCACTCGGTCCGTTGGTAGCGGCCCACACAGCGTTCAGGGAAAGATCTAATTCATCCTGGCCCACTGGACACCTGAGGACGGATCCAGGAGAGTTCGAGGTGAGTAATACCGAGGTTACCATTCTTTACGCGGGAATCAAAAAAACTTGGTTAATGCTCTGTACGGCGTATTAGTCCCTCCTCCGGACTGTGGCATGCGAGGCAAGTGTTTGTACAGTTTGTAGGTACTATCTATGGGAATCTGAAGAATTGGAAGAATAATTCTCATATTCCTCCAAGATATACCTACCTGTACAAACAGTTAAACCCAGCCCATCCTCCCCTCACTATTACGCCTGCAAGCGTTGAAAGAGGTAGACCGGAAGGGAAGGTTCGCGCATGCGCGGTATGTACAAACGGATAGCCAGTACAGGGCATTAGCCTAGATTACTATACAGGATGTTAGGGCAAGATTTTTTGATTTTATTGTGTAAAATGCAGATTGTTCTTTCTCCTAGGGTCAAAAGGCAAGTGTTTGTACAGGTAGGTATATCTTGGAGGAATATGAGAATTATTCTTC
The DNA here is from genome assembly GCA_963971465.1 of Lepidochitona cinerea. NCBI lineage: Eukaryota > Metazoa > Mollusca > Polyplacophora > Chitonida > Tonicellidae > Lepidochitona > Lepidochitona cinerea. The sequence continues at coordinate 2,702,274 of OZ020560.1, forward strand.
CAATTCTTCAGATTTGTTACAATCTAGAAGATCATTTCATATGGTAGATATGTCAGCTTTATACGGCAAGAAAAGCAACTTTATATCAGCTCATGTCACTTTAAGTAACCGGGACGACTATTCATTCATTCTAAAAACATTTCAGAAAAAGAAGAATAAATGGAATGATACAATGAAGACATTGTCAGAATATTTGCTCAATAAACGAGCACTAAATTGTTTAAAGACACTAAAGGATTGGCATTGACCTAATATCTTAGGGTCTTAGATATCTTAGATAATTGTAATACTGTTACTTTATAACTATAATGTGCTTACTTTTCATTTGTAGGAGACAACGTCGTTTGGTATGTATTATCTACTTGCACTACCTACTTGCATCTTCCGCTGTGTTTATTTTAGTTCTCAAATATTTTTGTAAAGCACTAAAGCTTCGCCCTGTCAATAGCAGGGACATTGCCCCAGGTGATTCTTACACCTTTGGTATCCGGATTTGATGAAGGCTTGCATCTCCAGGTTTGCCCTTGCATCAGGGGTAACAATTTTTAAAAAAAATTTAGTATTGACATTGTGGACTATTTTATAACAGCAGAATATATGTGTTATGAAAGATCAAATACCTTATACCGTAAATCACCTAGAACATCGACACCTGATTCTTAACTTAAAATCCGACACTTCGAGAAGGCTGGCTTACTTCAAAGGAGGGCGCCAGCTGAGAGCTTTATCACTTGCGAAAGTAGGCATGTTGTTTGGCTCAGCGTGCGCCATAGATGTACTAACATAGGGCTGTCTGCGGACTGAAGACCAGATTTTCTCTAATAACTATTCGAAGATTCCCGAAATTCGCTTTTGGAATCAGGAAATAAATCAATACGGAAGTGAATGTGTTGTTGTTGTTGTTCTTGTCAACGGCAAAACTTATGCTATGGTTTTCTTCTATGCGGTCTTATTCGTTTACATTTCGCTGGTTCATGGCGTAATTTTTTTTATGTCATCCCACACTAACTGTTCACTTCTCACCAAATGTTAAGTTAAATTATTTCGATTTATATCATTAAAGCAAGGTGCACATATAAAACATGTGTTTATCTCCGCCGGTCTATATTTTGTACCGCAGTTTCGCCAGCGCCATTCCCTGTTCAATTCTTTACTGTAGGCACGTCCATATATCAGTTCAGTTCCCCGTGAAGTGTTTAAACCATCATTGTTTCTGTATTTATTTAGTTACAACTGGTCCTTATTTAGTTATAACTGGTCCATGAATTACGATCCATGAATAATGGGAATTAATGGCAGATATTTTATTTTATTTAAAAAGCGCTTGCCGACACTAGCATTTCTGTAGCACCAGCTTTATCATTCATCGAGTTCGATGAAAATAGGGTTATTGCCAGTATGGGCGGGGTGGTAAATGTCACTCACTGTCAGAGAATTTTCATTAAGCGAAACAGCCAATAAGATTCAGCAAATAGCCGACCTTCAACCAATCTATAGCGTTGTGCTGTAACTCCACATAACTGACTAACGCCATGTAGCCTACCGTCCGAAGGCGGAGACTCGATACATTTGTTCATATGGGTACGTTGAGTCACTAAATAGATCACATATTAGATCTTACAAATAATAACTAAAACGGCTCACGAAGAACTTGATCTGTAAAATTCTTTACTTTTGCTCAAATAGTTCTTATTATTGATCATGTGTTTGGTTCCTGTTAATGTTTCTTGTTTCACTTCCCCGTCGTCTGTACGGAGATTACAAGCCATATTTCGATCAAGTCGTTGCTCTGAAAAGATACTGTAGGCTAATAGTCTGCATCCGATGAAAACATAGCACTACGGCCGTAATGTGTTTATAGTTGTATGAGGAAACCATGCAACTGACTGAGTTTCGAAATCAGAGAAGATACAGCTCCATGATTAAATATACATTTTTTTTATGTTTTAAGATTTAAATCGAAATATACCGTATTATCAAAGTCACTTTAATTTCGCTGCGGCGATAGCAAAATTCCTACCAAGTGACATTCAAACAAAGCCTAGTGAAGAAAACAAATACCGATCTCCTGAACTTTGGACTTTCTCACCCCTTTTGAAGGACAATAGAATATTCCAACTGGCTTTCTTCAGCTCTCCAGAAAATAGTTGCGTGTACATTTCAAGGGCGAACTTATAAAACAAACTTATAATAACATGGATTTACCGCTGTTTTACAAGAACATATAGATAGAAGTTAAAAATGATATCAACAACAGTGTAACCATTTAATTAATTACTCACAATACACAAAAGAGTGCATTCAGACGGCCTGGGAGCGACTATCAACACAACCCAGCGACAGGCATGAATACCCTGCAGTGAGCTTGTTAGTGTCACTAATCGATTCTTTGTTCACCGATCCCTGGGAAATAACATCAGCCGCCCTTATCGCATGGCCTTAGTTGGAAATAAAATCGTTGAAATTCTACGTGATTTACGGTAGTTTAAATACTTAAAATCATAGTGACTCCATAAGGACTTCATGACAATGCTAAATAATTATTTAGAATCAAAACATCAATGCAAAGAATGGTGAAAGGAGTTTTGTACTCGTTCATGTTAAATTGTTAACATTTATTTATAAAAAAAATATGTCCCTAAAATTTTCAATATACGTTTTTTTTTCCAGACAAAAGAAAAGAAGTTTTATTCACCGAACCCTTCAACTGTTGAATGTAATCGCTATACAGATGTCATTGTGCAATTGTTGAACAGGTATTGTGATGAGCTGCGTGAGGCACAGTGTGGGCGTTTGTGTCATGTGGAATGGGGTAATCCAGTAAAGGTGGGCCGTCATATGTCCAGAACGATAGATGTCAAACAACGGGGAAGAGACTCATGTTATATGGACTTTAGTGACGACTCTGACAGTGATGATAATCGTAACAGCTGCACGAGGAAAGCTCCTGTCCGCAAGTTTACAGACAACATTGATGGTGATAATGTAATCAGTTACCATGAGACTGGAAAAGAGAAGTCAGCTGATACTCAAGCTAGTCGTACTTTACGGACAAGAAGTTCGTCACAAAATTCAGAAGATGATTTTTGTGAATCTCTGAGGATATCTGGTGGAACTACAAAGAAAGTTCTTCCTGACCCTGAAGAGGTCACCTTCCTTGATGATGTCACTGATGACGGCTGGATGACTACAAGGGGGAACAACTCTGCCCGAAATGAACGAAAAGGTCGCAAAAAAATTATACAAAAACCACCACTGGATTTTTCCTTTGGGATGGGCGACTCAAAGCTTAGTCCTGTCAAAACATATGCCAGAATAAAGAGGAGTCTACCACAGAATAAGGTTTTGGATGTGGACGAAACAATGGGTTGTGAAGACACGCCCATAGATCCACAAACAAGCTGGGATAAAGATGAAATAGAAGTATCACAGTCAAGTTTATTTCAACGTGTTAGTCCACTATTCCAGAAAAACAAAACAAGCAGTGTGAAAAAATCTAGCTGTAAAACATTCACCTTTGCTAGTACCTCCTCCGGTGAAATCAAAGTTTCGGAAAAAATATCTCCTGATGATTGTGAGGATGACTTTTTATTACCTCCTTCATTAAAGGACTCTCACCGTGTTTCATCATTTCCAACATCGCCTACATTTTCAAAGTCATCAGTTAAAAATGTGCTGGATTCTAAGAGAGGTAATTCTGTCAATAGTCAGGAAGTTCCAATCACATATGTATCACAAGAAACTGAGTCGATGGCTAAAAAACGGACAAACTTTTCTAATAAATCCAAAGGTCAGAAAAACACAAAGAAAGTTGTTGCTAGGCAACTTGAACTTGATGATAACTTAAACGAGAATCATCCGGTGTCCATTTTAGATTTAGCTGATAATACCGATGTCATTGCAGACTTAAACGATGCAGAGATTGTCAGTGACCAAGATGACATTCCATCTTCCGCTGTGTTTAGTGCTAAGAAAAAAAGACGCTCCCTATTATTTTCAGAAGACGATGAAAGTTTTTCTCTAGGCATTAGTCCGGCTAAAGCTTTCCCAGCAGCCTTTGAGAGTCTTTCAGATGAGTCCCCGTCCACAAGTAATCAAACCGTTCTCCGAAACAACGCTGAGAACTCTGAAATATTATCTTCACCAACTTTTGAGAAGAAGTTAGGTTTAGTACGGCCCTCCATACACGTCAAGAAACCAACAGAAAGAGAAGAAAAAAGAACCACATTGTGTGTAGAGGTTGAAGAGATTACTGATCAGGGTTTACAGGCAGTTTCCTCTACATCCAACCTATCAAGAAAGCGTAATAGGAAGAATGAAAAAGTAACAGAAGTTGTCCCTGTGGATATTGGAACCCGACCTGAAGAGACAGCCCATCAACAAGGGGAGGTAAATCCAGTATAACTATCAGTATTAACATTTGTGTGCTCGTTTATTAATCCTTAATTAATGTATCCAACTAAGAAATGTTTGAAACTCTCTTCAAATGTGGGTTCCATACTAATGAGAAATGATTAAGGCATCACCACAAAGTAATTAGGTGTCGTAAAAAGTTGGTATTGAAAGCTAGTGTTGTTCACCAAAAAAAATTAGTTCATGGTGATACCTTAATCATTTCTCATATGTATCGAACTTAAAAACATACATAGAGAATTCATTCAATCCCCCTCCCCGCCCCTCCCTGCCTTGTAGCTTTAAACCCACGAATAATTAATATATTCCTGTTTTGAACCAGGGTAATGAAGATCTGATGGATTGTCCGTTGTGTGGGATGAAATACAGTCAGAAGGTTATAGAGACACATGCTGCTACTTGTAATGGAGAAGTCACAGGTTTGTCAGGAAACTTTTCTCTCTGTCATCTACAAGCAGCAATAAGTTAGCCTAAGGAGCTCCTCGCCCAATAAACTGAGCTAGGGCAATAATCTTGTGAAACGTCAAATTATTATTGTAGACTGTGAATATCATAATATTTTGTAGCTTTGACGACGTTGTAGTGTTGTCCTCTTTCAACTTTATACTTTCCCCGTTTTAGTTACTTTTAATCAATTCTACCGTATTTCTTCTAAAGATTCGGCCACTTTTTCCCCTTATAAGGATTCGACCATTAGAAAAGAAATATGCTAAATGTGGCCAGACAAATTTGCCCTTTATAGCGAATTTAGGGCAAAATGGCTATCCTTAAAGTGGCATGAGCTGCCAAAATGTTGATATTTTGACGTAAAACAGAATGTTGAAATTATCGGCTTTTTTTCTCAAGACGTATAATTCAGAAGCAGTTTAGTGCTTCTAGTCTCGAGAATGTACGATAAAGTAATGTTTTGAACTAACTTTGCCTTAGAATGAATGAATGGTCGTCCTGGTTATTTAAATTTTGTTTACTTTTCGAACACTATTCCGGTTCGTATGGGTCACATACTGTATGGATTTTCCTTATTCCAATGGATGGCCTTCAAAGCCTCTTACTGTCGCGACGATCAGAAATTAGGAAAAAGTGTGAATTTTGGCAGCTCATGCCACTTTAAGCACAACTTCACGTCTCTGTTTTTGTCTGACTCAACTGCCATTCTAATGGCCGAATCTTTAGAAGAAATACGGTATGTTAAGTGTAAATATTGTAATTCCACCTGTTTTAATCACCAATATCCTGCTTTTGGTCTTTAAAGGATTTATGAACAGGATTGTATATTTGAAAAACATCAGTTGAAACGAAGCAACCTTCGCGTTAGTTCCCTGGTTGTCAAAAAAAGAACGGGGGAGGAAATATGCATATTTTTCGTAACTACCCGGAAAAATGACGTCATACACGACCTTTGATGTGTGCAAACTGCCACGAAGACGTACCGAGACAGCAGAAATTGATTATTACGTCATCGCTGTTAGGGTACATACACAACGGAGGTCGTGTTTGACGTTATAAGTCTCTGAGATAATTAACTTTCGTAAGCATTGTAGATCGGCAAACGTAGCTTGGATTTAGTATGTGTTGCGACCGAAATTTAATTTTCTTTTTGGTCAGACTTTCAAAGTACATGTTCTACAACACACTTAACGCAAATAGAAAATATTTCCAAAGGTTGTTCATAAATCCTTTAACAGTTCAAATGAAGGCTACCAGTGAAATTATATGTGTTTTTGTCCCATCAGGTAATGCGGATGTTGATGGGGCCAATGATTGGAGAGATATCTTGGTGTCACATGACCAGGCTGAGAATCAGCAGGAAGGGTAATTATTATAAAACTCTTATATAAGTGCAAGTATTGCAAGATTCCAAATTTCTTATTGTTTGGTTTATAATATATGTAAAAAAATTGCCCATCTTTCCCAAACAGCATAAAACAGAAGTTTTTTGTTGATAACATCCCGACATGAGGTGCCAAAATTCTGATTCCTTTGTTGAATTTTTCTTGTCAAGAGAAGTTGAGTGTTTAAAGTAGCTTGAAAAAATAAAGGATTGATGTTTAAATAGAAAATTTGTAAAACCAGTACCGGGTAATCCTCACAAACTGAAGATGTGTGCTAATCACAAGCAAAATTCTAATAGCGGTGATGTAAGAGTACATTTTAGGGTTTATGTTGCTAATAAAATCTACGTCTCCAGGATTGGTATCAGTAAAAACCTCTTAGGTTGCACTTGATTAATATTACAAACAAAATGTAAATTCTGTTCAATCACATTTTCCTTATATTTGGCAGCTTATGGCCCATTCATAAATGTTTAAAAGTAATCATTAAATTACTGATTTCATCCTGGTTATTTGCCCTGTGCATGTTTTGTCTAAAATCATAAAGATATGAAATAAGATACTCAATCAATTTGTGTATTTCAGTGAAGAAGAAAGATGCTACATATGCGACGGCACATTTACCAAGGGAGACAACTACAGACAACACGTTGATAAATGCCTAGAGGAAGCTAAACGTCAACAGGCTGAGATTGAGCAGGGATTTAATAATAGGAGAGGTCGTACAACCAGAAATAGACGTCCTGCTCCCATTGTGACAGACAATACGTCTGATGATGGTTAGTGATACCTCATATTGCCATCCATGAGTTACATTTTGTGTAGGCTAGACTTGGTTGCATAGTCGTGCAGAGGCCTCTGTGGCTCAGTCAGTTAGTGATAGTCCCTCTCAGTCCCACACAAACCTTCCCTCAATGTCGGGGGGGGGGGGGGGGGGGGGGGGTGGGGCTCAGTGACTCAGTCAGTTAGTGATAGTCCCTCTCAGCCCCACACAAACCTTCCATCAATGCCGGGGGGCTCAGTGACTCAGTCAGTCAGTGATAGTCCCTCTCAGTCCCACACAAACCTTCCATCAATGCCGGGGGGCTCAGTGACTCAGTCAGTCAGTGATAGTCCCTCTCAGTCCTACACAAACCTTCCATTAATGCCGGGGGGCTCAGTGACTCAGTCAGTCAGTGATAGTCCCACTCAGCCCCACACAAACCTTCCATCAATGCCGGGGGCCTCGGTGACTGTCATTTAGTGGTAGTCCCACTCAGTCTCACCCAAACCTTCCATCAATGTCGGGGGGCTCTGTGGCTCAGTCATTTAGTGATAGTCCCACTCAGTCTCACTCAAACCTTCCATCAATGTCGGGGGGCTCAGTGACTCAGTCAGTCAGTGATAGTCCCTCTCAGTCCCACACAAACCTTCCATCAATGCCGGGGGCCTCAGTAACTCAGTCAGTTAGTGATAGTCCCTCTCAGTCCCACACAAACCTTCCATTAATGCCGTGGGGGCTCGGTGACTCAGTCATTTAGTGATAGTCCCACTCAGTCTCACCCAAACCTTCTATCAATGCCGGGAGCCCCAGTAACTCAGTCAGTGAGTGACAGTCCCACTCAGTCCGACACTAACCTTTTATCAATGAAAGGGGGCTCGGCGACTCAATCAGTTAGTGATAGTCCCACACAAACCTTCCATCAATGCTGGGGGGCTCAGTAGCTCAGTAGATTAGGGTGATCCGCCCTCAGTCCCACACAAACCTTCTGTCGATGCGTCGCGGGTTCAAATCACTCAGACCAAATAAAAATTATAAACTTTCTGAGTGGATTTTTCACTCGGTGGAAAAGTTGTTAGGTACTAGCCAAAGGTCGAGGCTTTCAATTACAATAAAATAGAGCTTGCCTACAACGGTTGACCTGTCATTTGTCAGGAAATTTCTTATTTTTGTCATCGATGTTTATTTCAATTTTTGTCTCGATTCTCTCATGAAAGTTTTTCTTTTCTTATTTATTTTCTGTTTGGTGTTGTGTCTTTATAGATGTTAGTTCGCATGGCAATCCAATGGGTGGTAGAAAGAGACAAAAGGTCGAGTGAGTGAATATTTCTATTTAACAATATTTAAATTGTGTATTGTTACGAAATATCCTCAGTATGACAATGTCAGTGTTTCTGAACTGATGTCATAATAGTCCGGGTTTCTGACTCCAAAATTACTAATTTTTTATACTGACGGCCGTATTTTGGAGTCAGGGCTCATTGCAATCAAAAAGTCGGAGTTGGCTGCACGTTTCTGATCGGGCTTTTTGCTGTAAGATTTAGATAGTAAATAACAACGTAACAAACTCAAATAGTGTCAGTTCGACATTTATTAATAATTTAGCCTTTTGTAAAGGGAATTTAACGTTTAAAAACTGAAAAACCGCTAAATAGTATTACGTCATCAATGGCGGAGAGTTTAAGACTGGAGAAGGCAAAAGCGAATTCAGAGGAAGAATAATGTTTACTGATCGATCTTGCTCGTCCATATCACACACTGGTAGGTAGCAAAATTATCCATAAACGTGATTATGAGCGTTTAGACACGATCCAAATCGGACCACATACTGCCCGCTTCTGAGCGGGCAGCCAACTCCGGCTTTTTGATTGCAGTGAACCCTGACTCCAAAATACGGCCGTCAGTATAAAAAAAATTGTAATTTTGGAGTCAGAAACCCGGATTTTACATGCTAGTAATTCACCTTTATATCTATCAAGTTCACTGTAAACACCAAACACGGTTCGTGCAGGTTGAGAAAAGTTCTAAAATTTAAAAAGAAAAAATCCAGGCCCTTGAAATGTCTGAATTTTATTCATGTTTCTGAAGAACTCTAGGATTTCTTGGTATGATAACCATTTTGTTCAGATATTTGACTGAAACTGGCAAATTTTATTATAAAGAATCCTACGCAGACCAAAATAAAAATTTCATAATTTCTGAGTGAATTTTTTACTTAGTCGCCGTATGTGGAAGAGTGGCCAGGTTTTCACCAAAGGTCGTGGTTTCCTCCAGGCAAAGAGGCCCCACTAAACCTGGCGAAGCCGCCATTTAAGTAACATAAACCTGTGTGCCTCTCCATTACTTGAGAACACTTTGTATTGTATTGTGTATTCACCATAAGAAAATAATAACAAAGTATAACATATTTATAATTCACTTTGGAGGTTAACAAGTTTGTTAATCTTACTACAAATAAGATAGCTTATATTTGACGGAGAGACTATCTGCAGACCATATTTTTTCACGGTAACAATCGGGTCCCGTAGCCTGTTACAGTGCTTATAAAACTAAGGAAATGAAAATCTGTTACCCATCATGAAAGTCAGTACATGGTATAATCTATAACAAAACTAGCATCGGTATTGGTTGGTTTCCAGAATTTCAATACACGGAGACTATTCCATGTTTCTGACTAACATCGGAATTATCTGGCTAACGGAGCCAACTAGGTCCCTGATATACGTCAGAAGAAAATCACGGAGTTTGGGCTCTGGGAGTAGATTGATTGATGTTTTACACCCCACTCTGGACTATTTCACTTAAATGGCGGCGTTGCCAGGTTTAGTTTTTTTGTTTTTTGTTTATTCACCAAACAAGTACATACGATTGCTAATAGAAAAAAAGATACATTAAGCTGGGGGATTCGCCGACCATCAACGAGTACCTGCCAACTCTTCCACATACAGCAATGAAGTAAAGAATAAAATTTTTATTTGTTTTGTGTGGGACTAAAACCAGCGCATTGATGGAAGGCTGATCTGGAATTAGATGATGCCAACTCTCAGAAGATCATGGAAAATCCTTTAATTGATACGATTTTGGAGAGATCTTTTCTTGAACTTGATTGATGCTTTTTGTCGCATTATTTTTTTTGTCATCTTTTCACCATTTTTGTCCAGTCAGATGATGCAATAGTCCAAGTTATTTGTTCACATTTTAATGTTAATCTTGTTTTGACATTGTAGAGAATTGAGAGTAGAGACAGTTTCTGACGAAGAGCCATGTTTTACACCCAGTGACTCGGAATCCAGTTCAGATTCACCTAGTCCCAAAAGACAGAAGAGTCAACCAAGGGAGACAACTAAAGAGATAGATTTTGATAGTGTCAGTGATTCTCCAATTCGGTCTTTCCAGAAAATCGATCAAATGGAAAACTGTTTAATTGATTTCAGTAATCAGTTCAAGAAATCGGATAAAGTAAAACGGAAACCGATTAAATCAACGACAAAAAGAAAGAGGGCCAGGAAAAAGGGAAAGAAAAAAGTAGCCAAAAGAAAATAAACGAAATTATTTTCTTGTAGTAGGGAAGGTGGGTTTTGGAATGCTAGATTATTATTGGGCAACTGATTTTTGTTCTAGAACGGACCAGCGCACTTTACCGTACATGGCATTATAGTTTCTGCATTTAAAAAATTGTTTGTGGAATTTTTGTGAACCATAGTGAAGAGATCCGACATCATGGCAACTGCGATTGGTCGCACTGGGGCGACGGCGTGAAATCATGGCGACTAGACCTTGTTGCAACATGCTTTGACAGCACACTAGCCGAGAAATCTTGGCTCTGCCGAATTTTTTTTTCCGTGTTCGTCATAGCCAAGATCACTTCCATAGTAAAAAAAGGATATATGTTAAGGAGACCCGCCGAAAATATCGGCGGCGCAAATTTCACAACAAATAAGCAAAGAATAAAATATTTACCACTGCATTCCGATAGTATAGACCACGAAGAAGGAGTTTGTCAAACTTACGCCGCTGTAAAGTGGTAAACTTTCCCTTATGCAGTCAATATTTGTGTCGAAGTCCACTGGCTTTCAACCTGACGTAACCGCCATAGTAAAACATTTAAACGACCGGTTAAACTGTGCGGGGCGTCGTAGAAATACTTCAATCATATATCTTTAGTCACTTTACAGCGGCATAAGTTTGACAAACTCCTTCTTCGTGGTCTATGCTATCGGAATGCAGTGGTAAATATTTTATTCTTTGCTTATTTGTTGTGAAATTTGCGCCGCCGATTTTTTCGGCGGGTCTCCTTAACATATATCCTTTTTTTACTATGGAAGTGATCTTGGCTATGACGAACACGGAAAAAAAAAATTCGGCAGAGCCAAGATTTCTCGGCTAACAGCACACGTGTACTAATATCACCATGACAAGCATTCAATCTATTGTATTGAACAGTTTGATTACCAAGTAAATCGGAAGACATTGAGAGGATGATAAATTACTGTTGGCAGACAATGTCCATGTTTTATCTAATAATGGTCGGACATCCTTATCTTTGTTTACATTTACTTTTGTTTAGAATGATGAAAGTTGTGACACACGATGAATTGTTGACCTTGTTTGTATATATGCATATTGGTGCCTCCGGTAAAAATCAAATTCTGAGCTGAGTATGTATAATGCCTTGTTTAACTAAAATAAAAAAAATAGAACAACCAAAAAACGTTTTTGAACATGATCTTAGGATCATAATCATTATGGTACCCATAAATTGTCATCCATATTATGTCTTTTTCATGTGAGTTTCTACATGTAAAGGTACGTTTATACTATACAGCAAATTAGGATTGAGGTACGAACCGGATTTCGGACAGGTCAGCGTTTTCGGTGTGTCGTGTTCACACTGCAACGAATAATCAAGTCAGTTCATACACAACAACAACACAACTCAACAATTGAGAGCGGTTTGGAAGATGAGATTCGTTAGCTTGATTTTTTTAGGACATCTGTTGTCATAGTCAGAAATCAAGCGAAAATTTATTCAAACCATTATGTAAGTCACTGTGTTTTTGATTGCCATGTTTTTCACAGGTCGAATCTGATTGGCCAGAAAGGAAAATCGTGGATGCCATTTATATTCGTGCTGTCCGAATTCGGATCAAGTTGATGTTTTACGCCACACTCAAGATTATTGAACTTGTGTGACAGTGTTAACAGGTTTATTGGGGTTGAAAACCGACACCTGACCTTCAGACGTTACCAGACAACCATGCTACAATGGGAAACAGAGTGAAAACTCTTTTTTTCAGACCGAGTGTGATTTAAAGCAGTCCGGTGCAAAGTTTAATCTGAATATGTTAGAGAGAGGAAAGATTAATATTTTATACTCAAGATTATTTCACATGGTTGCCAGGAATGGTGGCTTTTGATATGAAACACCCCACATTCTGCGGGTGCCTGGCAATTATTTCAAATAGGGCAAGAGATCCCTCAACTTTTAAAAAATTTGGTGTTTTACTCCGTGCTCAAGATTATTTAACTTATATGGCGGCGTTGCCAGTTTTATTTTGGAAGGAAACCCATGACCTTCCAGTGGTAACTGGCAACCATCCCACATAGCAACTTTTAAAAAGACTCTGAGCTATGGAGGGCCTGGTACTTGAATGTGGAAGGTAATGAAAATGGTCGAGGCGGAGAGAAAATGATTGATTGATTGATGTTTTACGCCACACAAGAATATTTCACTTATATGGCAGTGTTGCCAGGTTTAGTGGGAGAGGTAACTGGGCTCATTGCTCGGAGGAAACCCACGACCTTGTGTACCTGGCAACTCTTCCACATACATGAATTTCACTTATATACAGTAGCAAGTTGCCAGGTTCACAGATCAGAGACTGTTTAAGACACACTTATCAAATCCTTTACGCCATTTGTGAAGAAAGCAAATTTTACTGAGCTTGCTGTGAGGAAAACCTCGGAAATTAAACATTGGGTACATTGTACATCTATGTTTAAAGGGAGACTAGAAAGATTGTTTGGTGTTTTACGCCGCGTTCAAGGTTATTTCACATATACGTATATGGCGGCGTTGCCCGTTTTATTGTGGCAGGAACCAGGCTCTATGCCCCAGGGAAACACACGACCTTTCGGTGGTAACTGGTAACCATTTAGCAATTTTTGGGGGACTGAGAGGGATTCGAACCCGCATTGAGCGTCCAACGCTCTACCTACTGAGCCACGGAGGCCCCAGGCTAGAAAGAAGATCAGTCTAATTCGTGCTTTTCTCATGACCATTGGTAACTTGCCGAACTCCCATGGACCGCTGGACAAGGAAATTTTATTGGGGAATTCTTTCATTTTTGTTAAGGTTGTAAGATTCCAACACCTAAGTTAACAGACACTACGGTAAGAATTCCGCTAATTCAAGTTCTCAAAACATAACGAAAAGCACTCTAAAAGTTTGAGACTTTTCGTTGGGTGTCTTACCTCCTGCATGGAGCGACCGATAATCCTATCGAGCAATCGCTATTGTTGTTGTTTTAGACCAAAAATGGCAGAAAGCAGTCTAATAATTTGTTATCTTCACATTGTTCGTCCTTGAATTAGCGGAATTCTTACTGTAAACATGTTTTAGGAGACCTATGTTTAGTTTTAGTTGTAGTAAGGTCGTGTAAATTGGGTGTAAATTTCCGGAGTAAAGTTTGTTAACATTGTGTTAAATAACAAATCAAATTTTCAATATCAAATAATACATGCTATTTATTTAGTTTTATTCTAATTAAAATAACAATAATTAAAACAAATTTGAAATAAGTATCATCCTCTCCAAAAACACCTTGGCTTTGTCTACAGTTTATCTTTCTTCTTCTTCTTCTTGTGTTTGGATTTTTTAAATTCTATTTCTTCATTCAATTCTTCGTTGTTCTCACAGTTTTTATCAACGGTTACTGAATTTAAATCAGTCTCCATATTGGTTATTTCAAATGTTTTCTCTTTACTTTTTTTCTTCTTATGTTTCTTTTTCTTGATTTTACCATTTTCTTCCTCGCCAATGCTGTCATCATAAACCTTTTCTTCTCCATTTCTGACATCAGAAAATTGTTCACTTTCTTTACAAATTTTCTTCACTGGAGTCATGGTTTCTGAAGCCAATATAGAAATATTTACACATTCTGCCTCACTTTCTTCCAGTTTTCTTTTCTTTTTCTTCTTTTTGTGGTGTTTTTTATTAGTTTCTGATTGAGTTGTCGAAGTTTCACCACACTCACTCCCATCTGATGTATTCACAATTTGACCTTTTATGACCTTTTCAAAGCACGCCACAAAGAATCCATTGGTCAAATTTTGATCATGTGACATTCTCATGCATTCCTTCCAACATGGATAACCTTTCACCCCTCTGTTTAGCCAATCAGGAAACACTTCTACCAGAGAAAATTGACCTTTGAACTGTGACATGACCTCTTCAACAACAGCTTCATTTTCTTCCTCATGTATTGAACAAGTGGAATAAACCACTTTCTTAACTGCGGGAAATTTCAGGGCGTGTTTCAGAATGGAAATTTGGAACTTTGACAAAGAAGCCAAGCGATCCTTATTAATGGTTTCACCAACTCTGTCAGCCATTCCTAACAGAAAAAAAGGACGTTTTCAGAATGTATGCATTTTTAATACTTTTACCACAACCCTATTTTAAACCTCATGACCTCCCAAAGATAGTTTTTTCTCATGAATTCTGATTATCTGGACAATGTGAGAATTTGAACTATTAACAAACTGAATCATTGAAATAAAAATATCAAAACCCCAAAGTGAGCTGAATATGTGCCCAATACTAGTACATGTAATTAAGAAAATTCATATAACCAGAATAAACAAGTTTGCATTTTAAGGTTGCTTATAAAAAAAAACATACACTTTCGACATTTATTAGTATTGAAGGAAATTTCCTTTTTTTGCATTTCTTGATAAATAAAACTAGCAATATTAATAAACTACACCTGTTTTATTGCAAATGTACCGATATTTGGCATCTCACTTAAATAATTGCCGATTAAATACAATTGGAGGTGTTATTATTTCAGATTGCATAGTTTTTTTTTTCATTTCTTAAATACCAATATTGGAAATATAATGGGGATTTCGTGAGAAGAAATGGAGCTCTGTGCCCAGAAGAAACATCAAAATTAAACAGTAACAAATACCAAACAACAGAACTAACAACATGTCATTTTCTAATTTCAACTACAGTGTATGCGGTATGGTTGCCAATTACCACCAAAAAGTTGTGGGTTTCCTCTGGGCATAGAGTCCAGTTTCCTCCCACAATAAAACTGGCAATGTCGCCATATAGGTGAAATAATTAATCAATCAATCTAATTTCAAATAAATTTATCTACCTGAGCCACTGCATGAAGGGTCGACTAAAACATAACCCACATCCTGAAACATTGCATTGTGGGGGTTGACACGGAGAAAGTCCTCGTTCTTTACTTCTGCACTTGTAACACCAGCAATTGATAACAAGGATGACATCGTCCCTAAACGACTTGAGCTTTTGTCAAAGGCATAGATTTTTCTGAAAAAAATAAATAAATAAAATGAGGGGAGATTTACCCCCAAAAAAATTCACTAACTCTTGACATAACTTTTTTATCTATTATAAGTTAATTATCATTGGAAGTCAATACCATAGTCTGATATCTTATAATGACCTCAGTCAGTCAGGGAGGACATATTTACTACACTAAGGCTATATTTAAACACTTATACTGCAGAAAAATGTAACATCATAAAAGTTAACTTAAAGGCATTATGTTCCAATAATTAACCTTGAAAGACCAAAGGATTTTTTTGTAGTTTAAAATGGCGAACATATTTTCATGGTTTTGATAGCGAATAATAAGCATTTGAGATTGGAGGGTTATGAGTCTGCTCAATATCGTAGCTGTTTTCTCTGTCTTTTTACAGTCTTAAATTTTAATCAAATCATAGTATATGTTCACCCCGGATCTAAAAAATAGCGGCTCTCATATGAAACAACTGACAGGCCCCAAAGATGGAGACTTTCATATGAAACAACTGACAGGCCCCAACGATGGAGACTTTCATATGAAACAACTGACAGGCCCCAAAGATGGAGACTTTCATATGAAACAACTGACAGGCCCCAAAGATGGAGACTCTCATATGAAACAACTGACAGGCCCCAAAGATGGAGACTTTTATATGAAACAACTGACAGGCCCCAAAGATGGAGACTCTCATATGAAACAACTGACAGGCCCCAAAGATGGAGACTTTCATATGAAACAACTGACAGGCCCCAAAGATGGAGACTCTCATATGAAACAACTGACAGGCCCCAAAGATGGAGACTCTCATATGAAACAACTGACAGGCCCCAAAGATGGAGACTTTCATATGAAACAACTGACAGGCCCCAAAGATGGAGACTTTCATATGAAACAACTGACAGGCCCCAAAGATGGAGACTCTCATATGAAACAACTGACAGGCCCCAAAGATGGAGACTCTCATATGTAACACCTGACAGGCCCCACAGATGGAGACTTTCATATGAAACAACTGAAAGGCCCCAAAGATGGAGACTTTCATATGAAACAACTGACAGGCCCCAAAGATGGAGACTTTCATATGAAACAACTGACAGGCCCCAAAGATGGAGACTTTCATATGAAACAACTGACAGGCCCCAAAGATGGAGACTCTCATATGAAACAACTGACAGGCCCCAAAGATGGAGACTTTCATATGAAACAACTGACAGGCCCCAAAGATGGAGACTCTCATATGTAACACCTGACAGGCCCCAAAGATGGAGACTCTCATATGAAACAACTGACAGGCCCCAAAGATGGAGACTTTCATATGAAACAACTGACAGGCCCCAAAGATGGAGACTTTCATATGAAACAACTGACAGGCCCCAAAGATGGAGACTTTCATATGAAACAACTGACAGGCCCCAAAGATGGAGACTCTCATATGAAACAACTGACAGGCCCCAAAGATGGAGACTTTCATATGAAACAACTGACAGGCCCCAAAGATGGAGACTTTCATATGAAACAACTGACAGGCCCCAAAGATGGAGACTCCCATATGAAACAACTGACAGGCCCCAAAGATGCAGACTCTCATATGAACTGACAGGTCCCAAAGATGGAGACTCTCATATGAGACAACTGAAAGGCCCCAAAGATGGAGACTCTCATATGAACTGACAGGCCCCAAAGATGGAGACTCCCATATGAGACAACTGACAGGCCCCAAAGATTGCAACTCTCGTATGAGAGAACTGAAAGGCCCCAAAGATGGAGACTCCCATATGAGACAACTGAAAGGCCCCAAAGATGGAGACTCATATGAGACAACTGAAAGACCCCAAAGATTGAGACTCCCATATGAGACAACTGAAGGGCCCCAAAGATGGAGACTCCCATATGAGACAACTGAAAGACCCCAAAGATTGAGACTCCCATATGAGACAACTGACAGGCCCCAAAGATGGAGACTCTCATATGAACTGACAGGCCCCAAAGATGGACACTCCCATATGAGACAACTGACAGGCCACAAAGATGGAGACTCTCATATGAGACAACTGAAAGGCCCCAAAGATGGAGACTCTCATATGAACTGACAGGCCCCAAAGATGGAGACTCCCATATGAGACAACTGGCAGGCCCCAAAGATTGCAACTCTCGTATAAGAGAACTGAAAGGCCCCAAAGATGGAGACTCACATATGAGACAACTGAAAGGCCCCAAAGATGGAGACTCCCATTGGAGACAACTGAAAGGCCTCAAAGATGGAGACTCCGATATAAGACAACTGAAAGGCCCCAAAGATGGAGACTCCCATATGAGACAACTGAAAGGCCCCAAAGATGGAGACTCCCATATGAGACAACTGCCAGGCCCCAAAGATGGAGACTCTCATATGAACTGACAGGCCCCAAAGATGGAGACTCCCATATGAGACAACTGACAGGCCCCAAAGATTGCAACTCTCGTTTGAGAGAACTGAAAGGCCCCACAGATGGAGACTCCTATATGAAACAACTGACAGGCCCCAAAGATGGAGACTCTCATATGAAACAACTGAGAGGCCCCAACCATGGAGACTCTCATATGAAACAACTGACAGGCCCCACAGATGGAGACTCCTATATGAAACAACTGACAGGCCAAACAGATGGAGACTCCTATATGAGAGAGCTTACAGGCCCCAAAAGCTAGCGATTCTGATTAACTTATGTGGGGGCACAGCCTCACTCAGATCAATTCCATTTGAATATTGTCATTGTCATTAGTGATCAGGAGGCTGTTTCTCAAAACATTTACGCCCGATGTAAGTCCAATGCAAGGCCTAACTGGCATGGCAACCCCTAAACGTTCACAAATTTGTTGTTTAAAATATGTTCTTAAAGTCCCCTCTAGTGATTGAGATGGATAGAAACTAACCCAGTGTTTCCCATTAAACTGCCCAGATGACTGGTTTTGTTACCCGGGGCTGCACAACAATCAATTACAACAGCTCCCTCTGGTGGTGATATAATATGTCCAGGGAAACAACTGGCCTAAAACAAAAATGAAATGCTGGATGTTATAACAAACTAAATCTTTCATATGGGGTCAATTGGATTAGGGGCAGCGGGGGAGGGGGGTGGGGTCATAGGGGAGATAATCTAGAAATTTCTCCTGTAGAGTTATTATCTCCACTAATGTAAACAGGGAATAAT
Source organism: Lepidochitona cinerea (assembly GCA_963971465.1). Lineage (NCBI taxonomy): Eukaryota > Metazoa > Mollusca > Polyplacophora > Chitonida > Tonicellidae > Lepidochitona > Lepidochitona cinerea. The sequence continues at coordinate 2,721,034 of OZ020560.1, forward strand.
TTAGATTTCAAACACATTGTTTTACATAAAAGATTGTCTCCGCTGCTATTACAGGGGAGTAATTATAAATTTCGGACATCTTACCTTATCCTGTAGAATTATCTCCCCTGATTTCACTAACGGATGATCATGGAAATCTGTTCCGGACGGGAAAACCAACACATCAGACAAATCTGGGTCTTTTAAAAACTCAGACTTGTTCAAGGATTGAACTGTGTCTTTAAAACTGAAACAACAGTAGCATATCTTAAACAGGCTAAACAAATGTTTCAAGAAAAGATAAACCCAACCCTAAAACAACCAATCAAACTGACCCACTGAGATCTAATGGCAATAAAACAACCAATCAAACTGAGCCACTGAGATCTAATGGCAATAAAACAACCAATCAAACTCAACCACTGGGATCTAATGGCAATAAAACAACCAATCAAAATCAACCACTGGGATCTAATGGCAATAAAACAACCAATCAAACTCAACCACTGGGATCTAATGGCAATAAAACAACCAATCAAACTCAACCACTGAGACTGAGATCTAATGGCAATAAAACAACCAATCAAACTCAACCACTGGGATCTAATGGCAATAAAACAACCAATCAAACTCAACCACTGGGATCTAATGGCAATAAAACAACCAATCAAACTCAACCACTGGGATCTAATGGCAATAAAACAACCAATCAAACTCAACCACTGAGATCTAATGGCAATAAAACAACCAATCAAACTCAACCACTGGGATCTAATGGCAATAAAACAACCAATCAAACTCAACCACTGGGATCTAATGGTAATAAAACAACCAATCAAACTCAACCACTGGGATCTAATGGCAATAAAACAACCAATCAAACTCAACCACTGGGATCTAATGGCAATAAAACAACAAATCAAACTCAACCACTGAGATCTAATGACAATAAAACAACCAATCAAACTCAACCATTGGGATCTAATGGCAATAAAATAACCAATCAAACTCAACCATTGGGATCTAATGGCAATAAAACAACCAATCAAATTCAACCACTGGGATCTAATGGAAATAAACAACCAATCAAATTCAACCACTGGGATCTAATGGCAATAAAACAACCAATCAAACTCAACCATTGGGATCTAATGGCAATAAAACAACCAATCAAATTCAACCACTGGGATCTAATGGCAATAAAACAACCAATCAAACTCAACCACTGGGATCTAATGGCAATAAAACAACCAATCAAACTCAACCACTGGGATCTAATGGCAATAAAACAACCAATCAAACTCAACCACTGGGATCTAATGGCAATAAAACAACCAATCAAACTCAACCACTGGGATCTAATGGCAATAAAACAACCAATCAAACTCAACCACTGGGATCTAATGGCAATAAAACAACCAATCAAACTCAACCACTGAGATCTAATGATAATAAAACAACCAATCAAATTCAACCACTGAGATCTAATGGCAATAAAACAACCAATCAAACTCAACCACTGGGATCTAATGGCAATAAAACAATCAATCAAACTCAACCACCAGGATCTACTGGCAATAAAACAACCAATCAAACTCAATCCATGGGATCTAATGGCAATAAAACAAATTTGGAGATCTTAAGAAAACACAACAATCACTGTCAGCAAATAATGGCTTACTTTTTGTTTTGGTAATTAGTGTCAACCAGTATCCAGCCTTCTTCCTCAAAACATCGGACCACGTCATCTGCAGTGGTTTTTATCAAATTCACTCGGACATAACGAGGTAAGACTGTAAACACACATTGATACTTTATAACATTATCACAATCAATGACCTGCACACTGATGGTTTATCCTTACAAAAAGTTAGCTGAAATCCTTCTTCAAATATAAGTTAATAAGATTTTGAACAAATAAAATTGCTAATAAAAGACCTAATATAGACTCCAGGTCAAGGACATGGTCAACATTTGTATTGACCAAATAAATCAAATGTAGAAATTTAATTTCTCAAAAGACAAAAATACATCAAGTACTCTAAAAAATTCAAGGGCCAGAAAAACATTAACAAAAGTACACTTAAAATTCAACTTTTTTCGTTGAAAGTCTTACCTCCTGGAGTGAGCGATCAGATAATCCTATTGAACGATCGCTGTTGTTGTTTTTATAGACCAAATGTGGCAAATAGCAATGTAATAATTCGTTATTTTCACATCACTGGTCCTTGAATTTTTTTAACATGATAATTTTTTTAACAAATTTGAAACTGGCCAGTGCCACAAAAACAGAAAATCTTTATTAGCTGAAACTTTATAAACAGTGACAAAGATAAATAAAGCAAAAACAAACCTTTGGTTCTTTGATTATCTTCTACCTCCCCGTTGAAGCATTGGTCAGTTTTGAGTTTTTTGTACTCAGATTTGAGTTGAGATCGGTACCTCTGAACAGGGACCTGAGTAATAAAGGGAATGTTGACGGTTTGCGTTTTAATAATACACTTTACTCAAGGTATTTGACTAACTGATGACATTTCATGGAAAATTGGGTGGTGGGGTGAGCACATCTGTAAAGACCCAACCCTTTCTTACTTCTGCCCCTAGTTCATTAATCATTACTAGTACTTCATGTTGTCCTTTTGTTTTGCTTTCAAGGAGGTGGGGGGGGGGGGGGGCGTGGTCGCTGCTTTAATCACCATCTAGTGACACGCTACAGTTTTCCGTGTGGATTAATATCCAAAGGCATTTTTATCCCTCCTATGACGTGATTAAGCAGTAGGCCAACGGTAAGAATTCCGGCAATGTGAAGATAAATTATTAGACTGCTTAGTTTCTGCTATGTTTGGTCTAAAACAACAACAATAGTGATTGCTTGATAGGATTATAGGGCGCTCCATGGAGGAGGTAAGACACCCAACGAAAAGTCTCAAACTTTTAGAGTGCTTTTCATAATGTTTTGAGTACTTGAATTAGCGGAATTCTTACTGTATAAGACTTACCCTATAATTATGGGAGCCTTTGTCTTTCTGTCTCTAGTTCATTATTCATTAATAGTGCTTCGTGTTGTTCTTTTGTTTTGTTTTTAAGGAGTGCGTATGTGTGTGTGGGGGGGGGGGGGGTGGTAACGGTCGCTGCTTTAATCACCATCTAGTGACACGCTACACTTTTCCATGTGGATTAACATCCATGTGCCATTTTTATCCCTCCTATGACGTAATTAAGCAGTAGGCCGATAAGACTTACCCTATAGTTATGGGAGCCTTTGATTCCTCGACCTATCAACTGGTCATACAGTAACACCAGAAGTAAACTTTCATTTCCTTCCAAAACAGATTCTTTTTCCAACAGCCCAATTTTGGCCTCCACTTCTTTCAATATGTCTATATGTTTTATCGTTTCACATACTAATGCATACAGCTGCTTCTTGTTCTGAAAAACAAAGAAAGTAAGTATATGACATCAGTCAAGAGTTTTCTAATTTTAACAACAGAATTTCCTAGTGCCAACAACATCATCAAGCAAAACAAAAAATGAAGCAAAAGTTTTGTGGGTTCGTTTCCGATATGTTTGTTTCACTTAGGTTATTAGACGGACAGGCAGAATACCCATATTCCAATTACAGGGCAAATTTTAACCAGGACTTGTTACTTTACCATAGACTGATCCAGAGACATTTTGATACCTGTATACAGGTATGGGCGCCCGAACTCACAAGCAAAAAATCCGCCCAAATTCTTAAAACCAACAGATTTTAATGTCAAAATAGCATTTAATGTTGAATTTTTGGGCGAGAGATGTTGTTTTTGTCTTATTGTTGGAACATTTTGAACCGAAATGGTACGCCCAAATTTTCCCTGGACCAGTCCCTGTTTACGTCAAAAACACTGCAAATAGAAAACCACACATGCCTTCACTTTGGCATAATTTTCATTTATAGACATGATGTCGATGCTAAATGGCTGAGTAAGTTGTAACCTGGTTACTCTTAGTCTTACTCAGTTACTGTTCTCTTCCTGACCGGCAAGTAAGTAACACAGGATGAGACGCATAGATAGATAGATATTTATTGCAGAGTTGTGACCTACAGTGGGCTAAAATGCATACATACAAAATACAGATATAGAGTTTACAAAAATACATACACACATAACACAAAGACACAATTTACATATAACTTAAAGGCACACTTGCCGCGAAAATCAGGAATATTGTTTACATTAAAAAAGAAAGACCGTTTTCTGTATTTTTCCCAGACAATATAAGTTAGGAACTTTCTATTTTTACCAAAATTTAAAAGTTTGGACGTCACTTTGTATTTTTAATTTGAATTTGAAAATTGTTACGTACCTGGAACGTAAACAAACCACACTGCCCCCTATTGGCGATTTTATGTTTTAGTCGAGTGAGTGAACTAACGGCACAGTGTAATTTTATGTAGGCCTATTTATCTGAGAAATACAGACTGACGATCGGTTAACAGCGACTGGAAAAGCCTGCTGATAACTGTTTGAGTGTAAACCACAGATACAAAGGCCTGAAAGGAGGGTAATCCAACACGAAAGTTGACCGACACTGATCGTTGTTGTTGTAATCAGGCTTCGATTCTTCGTTTGTTTTTCACCCTATTTCTACATTCTAAAGCTAACTAGACATGTTTTATGTGTCCTATGTTTACGTTTAGTGGTATTAGTCGTAGTAAGCTCATGTAAATTGGTTTTCTTAGCATATTTAAACAGGCTATGGCGGCAAGTGGGCCTTTAACTATAGGGTATCTGAATAAATGAGGTTATATAAACCCAACAGTTGTTGGTCACCCATCGTCATATACTTGACCACAGAGTTTGGAGATCTCCAACTATGTCAGCTGGTACTAGTCAAGTGCAGTAGCGGTACCTGGGTAGGCCTGCCTACTTGGGTACGTCGTGATCGAAAGAGAAAATGTCCCATTTTGATCAACTTACGGGATAAGTACTTTTCCCAAGCACCAGGGTTTTGACAGACGCCTTTTTAGCTCTGACTTTCGTGATGATATTGGCCGCTTCAGTATATAAACCCATAATTATCGGCTGGTGGTGGAGATCCAATAAATCCACGTTTATCCAATGGAAGCTGCCATGTTGGCTGTTGTTAAATGAGGATTTGATATAAAAACGGACCCAAGACGACAGCCGTATTTCTCTTTCATCCCCTCATTGTTTTAAGAGAGGATAAAAAGAGACATATGTAAATATTTGGCGTATAATAGATGTACACTGAATATTACCACCATATAAATTGATGTAAAATATCGATTCTGTGGCAGAGGCACAAATGGTGCCCGGATCGGAAAATCCCGGAAATAGCCGACTGCCAACGTGGTGACAACCAGCAAAACAAATACACGTGGTCATTTCAAGACTTAAAATGACGGACTATTTGATGGCTATTCAACTTATGTCGCTGCTTCTCTGCATCCAAGATCTCTATATTTGGTAAGATTTTCTTGCCCTTTATCTTATTTATGCCGTTTTTAATAATATAAATATTTCATAGAAATATAACGGGGCCTAATAAGAAATGAATAAGACATCACCACGAAGTAGGCTATTTTGTTTGTGAACAACACGAGCTTTCGACAATACCATTGTCTCTATCAAGTGTAACCAACTGATAAAAATTAAAGTGTAACTGTTACGTTGATTTTGTACCATCAATGTAGTCCGGGTTTCTAACTATTTTTTATACCGACGGCCGTAAATACGACCGCCAGTATAAAAAAAAAATAGTCATTTTGGAGTCAGAAACCCGGAAGTTCCATCAATGTTACAGTTACACTTGATAAACGTCTAAAGACACCGGTTTCGAAAGCTCGTGTTGTTCACAAACAACTTAGGCCTACTTCGCGACGATGCCCTTATCATTTCTCATTAGTATGGAACCCACGTTTAAAGAAAGTTTCGAACATTTCTTCTAATGGGGCGTGTTCGGCTATTTGATAGGCCTATCCCAGAATTGACCAGATCCTTCAATCAAGAAATTCGTTTCACTAGATTCCGGTCCAAATTAATAGTCGACCGATGAAATGGGCGGACTAATAACTCGGCTGGTGACCAAACATCATGAATACAGAATACTGATTCAAGGTAAGTTAATTTCAGTGTCCAAATGTTATTTCTGTAATCGTGTAGGCTAATCACCTAGCTCACGCATAATGGAGCTATTGCAAGACGATCCAAGTTACATAGATCTGTGTTACATAAATTCCACAATTAAGCACTTATATAGAAAGTCTTGACACAAACGCTTTAATCAGATCACCTCGGGGATCTAACAATATCCCCACAACGAAAAGCGAATGAAAAGAGCCGAGATTTGCTAAGAATGACACTCAGACCACTGCAGTGTTCTACGTACGTTTAAAGATAGTTTCAAGCATTTTCTACATTTTTACAACATATTTTAGGAAAACTAAGCAGATATTATGACAGTTTTTATCTGAAATAATGAAACAGTGTGAAAAAATCTCGCATGAAACGGGAGCTCGACTGATTATAACTGAAGGTTAATTGGAAGCTGGGCTTGTCCCGTCTAAGATTGGTTCCACAACGTACGGAGCCGTAAAAGTGACATTGACATTTATTTTTTCGACATGCGAAAAAACAATGCATCGAATTAGTATCTCCTAATTAGGAGATGAAAAATAAATGTTTCAACTTCGCGATATTGACTAATTTCGTGTAATTCCAAGTAAATAATTATGTAATGTCAGGATTGTTATATTTTTCGTATAGCTTTTAAAAATGATACTCAAGCTGGTATTTGGTAATTTCTGTGTAAAAACGTACCGAATCTGTCTTAACGAGTGTCATGTTACACACTAGCCGAGAAATCTTGGCTCTGCCGAATTTTTTTTGAAAAAAAAAAATCGGCAGAGCCAAGATTTCTCGGCTAGTTACACACTATAATTAGTTCAAGCTTTCTTTAACAGAGACGTTATGTAATCATGCTATACGCTGCCATGGCTATTCATTTTGTATATTAATATGTTTTTAGGACTTGATTGCTCGGGGAAAACCACTTTATTATACCGTTTAAAACTAGGAGAGGTTGTGACAACTATTCCTACAATAGGTGAGTGCACGACTCATGTAATACGAGTAGACCAAAGCTACATTGGGTGTCTTAGACTAAATGTGAAATAATTCACCTGGGACAAACTGATGTCTACAGATACAGGACCGTTCCATAATGCCCGCTAATATTTGTCATCCTCCAGGCATAGAGCCCGGTTTTCCCCCACAATAAAACTGGCAACACCGCCATATAAGTGAAATAATCTTGAGTTCATTGGTAGTCCGGGTTTCTGATTCCAAAATTACTATTTTCATATACTTACTTTCCAAAATACGACCGTCAGTATAAAAAAATAGTGATTTTGGAGTCCCGAAGCCCGGACTAGTTCATTGGTAGCCCTAACAATCGTTCTCTATGGTATTGAGAATTTAACATACACCCCCTGGCATTTGAACCCTAAGAATCTAATTTTAAATAAAAAAGACACATAAACACAGATTTCTGGACTATTTTATTGGCAGTGGTTTATTGGCAGACATACTACATTGACCACAATATTCCTCGGTGCTGGAACTTTTTAGGGCAGTTACCATCAGGGCAAGCCGAATGGCAAAACCTGACAATACAAATGAAAACTTACTTAGTTGGGATAGAATAATGGTAGCCATTGTTTGTGTGGACCAAGCAAAGGCCCTGCATGTTACTCCATTTATTAAGGTAATATCAGACCATAAATCCAATAATACACTTGGTCCAAAACTAACTTACCAAAGAGGGCAAACATTTTTCGGGTCTTGCTTGCCCGTAGGACAAAATATTTGCTAAATGCATGAGGGCCAGTGGAAAGTTCCAACACACTTCCTTTTTTAATAAACCGATTGTTTAAGAATCAGCATTGCGTAATCTCTACAGAAAAGTAGAAAGGCGTGCTTAAAGGACTTGTCATCTTCTCACGTCCACTTGAGTGCCACGTAAGACATCAAGCAACCAATCTTCTCAAGCTAAGTTAAAACCTCCATGACCCTATTCTGTGTTTGGGGCCGTGGAGATTTTAACTTGGCTCGAGAAGATGAGGCCCATCAAATAACCCATAATTATTCCAGTGACGTTTTTAAGCATCAGGCCTATTATGCCCACTAATGTGAACATTTTGGCGAAATATCCTGTTCATTATTTTGATTGGTTAACCACAAAGTTAATGTGATTATTTAAATAGTTAACTTTGTTCATTATTTGTTTCTAACAGGATTCAATGTAGAAACAATCAGGTTCAAGAACATTTCCCTGACAACCTGGGACCTTGGTGGGCGAGATAAAACAGTAAGTGAACTTCTTAAGCAGCATGGGTCTGATTCTCTCATTTATCGATCGTTGGCAAGAGTTTCAAGATTAAATCATGTGACCGGGAGGCAACGGGAATGTAATTATGTAAGTAATCAATAAACACTAAGCCAAAAGTAGATAAACGCACAACCCGAAAGGGCTCTACGGCGCACTCGATTCCTTTTACCACAACAAAGAAGACATTGGAATCCTAAAAAAAAAACTCCTTATACAGTGGTCCGTGGGAGTTGGGAAAGTTACCAATGGCCATCTGGAAACCTCATCTTTATATAAACAATGGTAATATAGCACACATTTAACCATATTCGTTTCGGGCGCGTCCCTATGGAGTATTTATGTTTGTATTTGCATCTCTGATTTGACAGAGGGCGCTTCATCGACACTATTACGCCAACACACATGCTCTCATCTTCATGATAGATAGCAAGGATAAAGAGCGTCTCGACCAGGCAAAGGACGAGTTTCAACAGATTATAAGCGAAGATGAGCTTCAGGAATGTCCGATTCTCGTTCTGGCGAACAAACAGGACTTGGATGACGTCATGACATGGGAGGAAATTGGTAAAGAGCTCGAGTTTGAAAAAGTGCGGCAGAAAAAAGGTCAGTGTTTGGAGGTATTCGGTTAATCGCCATTACGATAATGGATATGTGTTTATTTCAACTGTATTCACTTTGCTGCTAACAATCAAAATGAGTTCTGGCATTTATGTATTGACTATTGATTAAGGTATTGTGAGTACTCGCAAAGATAATGGACTAGCAACTCGACTGTCTTTTAACGTTATCCTTAAATTTATGTTTCCTGTGAGTGTTAAATTACTTCTCTTTTACCATTTCTCCAACAGCAATTTTCCCGATTAGTTCTGTTAAAGGTGAAGGTATAGCAGACGCCATCGAGTGGTTGATTTCCGAACTTGGTCACACAGGATTTAAAACTGGTCTTATCCAACCAGTGACTGATACTCTAAATGACGTCATAGACTCAGCCAACCAATCAAAAACTTCAGTAATGGCCTACTTTAAATATCCAATGGAGCGAATCAAGAGTTGGATTTCTTGGTCATAATTGTTTCGTACATTTTTTAAATTTGTTGAGACCGATTTAAACAACATAAATGTGATCAGAGTATAGGCCAATGTGCTGAGGTTTCTTTACTCAAGCAGTTTTGTTTGTATTGTTTTTATATTATACCAAATGTAGATCAAAGAAAAAACTTGTATCTTAGTTATCTTGTGGTCATGGTGCCTTAGCTGCTGTGTGCAACATTAAACACCAATCAAACCACCTATCTATGGCACCATCCAACTTTATCTTTAGGATCAATACGACCTGCTTTAAAGCAACATGGTTTCCATCTTTGTCACATTCTCACCTGTAAATTAAACACGCTTGGAATAATTTGTTAACACTGTTGTTTTTCACTCGAAGCCAATGACAGTATTCGAATATTTTCAAAGATGTACATGTTCGAATTTAAAAATTGCCCAAAATAGTAGGAGCCTAAATCCCCCTGACATTCGAACTGTTTCATGTGATCCATTTTATGAAGAGCTACCTGTGATGTTTTTACAAGATCTTTGACACTTTTGAATTTACAATTTTCTTATATTTAATTTCATAGATTCTATAAGTCAAATAAAATTGTTTATTAAAATCATGTCATTTGTCGATTTATACTCCTGGCCCCCTTCTGAGGGCATATTTACGCAAAAATACGGATCTACATTAAGGTCCAAATTCAAGAGGAACAAAAAGCCATATTCGTATCGGTGGTTGCACTCACGAGACTTTGTCCAAACTGTAATTCAGAATTGTTCTCAATGAATTCCATTTATGGTCGATAAAACTTGTTATCTTGTATATTTTCAAGCTAGATGTTCAAGCAATTATTGTTTTCCTTCTATGGTCGATAAAACTTGTCGATGTTAAGATTCCAGTTTTACCACTAACCGGAAAAGATGTTGATACACTAAGAACGTCAGTCATCTTGAGACATTCCCTAATATTCTTGAAATCGTCTTAAACATGTCTTACGAAACTGTGGAAAATTACGTTGGTAAGTCAGTGTTAACACGATAGTAACTTACACATAGGGGTCCATGTTGTTGTTATATGCATATCTTTACGCCAGCGTTGTAAGATATGACCCGGGGAACATAGAAAAATGAAACCAGGAACAAAATTACAACATAGGGGAGGGTTGTTTTATCTATCTTTCTAAGCCGTGGTGAATACGTTATTCCCACAAGGGCGAGGTCTTCGGTGCCTCAGTAGACAGTAGTGATAGTCCCTCAGTCAGATCCAGGTCTTCTATCGATGTATTCTGGTTCGAATCTCACTCAGAGCAAATAAAATGAAACACAAAATCCAAGTGGATTTTTCACTCATTGCTATTTATGCTGAAAAGTCGCTAGGTACTCGCCAAAGGTCGGCGTCTTTCCTCCGGACAAAGGGCCCCACCCCATTAAGCCCGGATTTTTGGTCTAAGGGCGACTTGTATTATATTTGGTTGGTAATGTGAATCGCCCTTTAGCCCGAACCACTCTCTCAATGTCTTTTTGGTATAAGTCAATTTAAACGACACACGTTCCAAAATGACTGCACACGATAATTTACGCGACGCCAATTGCTGGAAATTTACCTTTATTGAAAGATAAGACCTTAGGCAAGATTTTCAGGCACACGGCTTGTACGTAACTGTCCTTTTAGGAACGATTCCCCCTAAGATACTTGCTATCTTCCACAAAAGTGCCAAGAGAGCGGACACAGTCGACCTAATTTTCAAATTGCGCATGCTCCTCACAGCTCCCTCTGGCGGTGCCGAAGAAACGGCCCGTGACGTTTGTAAAAATGGAGATCTGTCAATGGTGCAGGGCGGAAGTAGGTCATGACCGAAGATATATGAATGACGGTTACGTCAGGTTGAAAGCCAGTGGACATCGAAACAAATATTGACTGCATAAGTGAAAGTTTACCATTTTACAGCCGCGTAAGTTTGACAAACTCCTTCTTCGTGGTCTATACTATCGGAATGCAGTGGTAAATATTTTATTCTTTGCTTATTTGTAGTGAAATTTGTGCCGCCGTTTTTTTTCGGCACGACAAGTTAAAAAATATCGTTTTCTGGGCTATGACGAATATGGAAAGAAAAATTCGGCAGAGCCCAGATTTCTCGGCTACACCCCACTAAACCTGACAGCTCTCCCCATATAAGTGAAATAATCTCGATTGCCGCGTAAAACATCAATCGATTGTTGAGTATGAATTAAAAAAAATATTAATGTTTGAACGAAAAATATAAAAATGTTTAATAAAATACACATTTAGTATAAAAATAAAGCATAACATCGATTTAAGCTACTTGTGTTCGATTTCGAGGAAACATATATAATTGTGACAGCAGCAGCGGGCTTGCAAAGGTTATAGATAATATAAATAGTTTCAGTGCATTAGATTTGATTGGCAAAGCGTTTGAAGACCACCCTCGGTTGGATGTGAGCAGATACTTTCAGTTTATCCGCTCCATATAAACCTCTTCATCTTTCCCAGGGGTATTTTAAGAAACTCAGTTACGGTTTTCGTTGTTTTCGTTACCGATTCTTTCAAGTCTGTTTCCGTTTCTTTCAGAGGATCCAAGACGTTTGATTGGATAGCACGCAGTTTGAAATGATTTCCTAACCAATAAAAAGCCTCATAGACGCCATCCATACTTGTCGTTATTTGGGTAGGGAAAATAGCTGAAAATGAAAACATTTCATTTTGTCAAAATGTGTTTTAAAAAAAAACATTATAAGATACAACTCTAAAGTTACATATCGCCGACATGCTGAAATGACGGCGAAGACACGCACTGAGGTACGGCCAATCAACTATATGAGTGGAATGGACTCATTGGCTGGTTTGGTTCTGACTTTGTAAAAGGTGCCGCCATTGAAAGTTGAAGCGCGCGTGCATAACAGACCTGGGGGCCGTTTCACAAAGCCGTCGCAAAGTGCGATCAATCGCAGTTGCCATGACGTCGTATCTCTTCACTATGGTATCCATTGGCAACTATGCGTCGTTTGCGATGCGACTGCTTTGTGAAAGGAGCCCCTGGATCGAAATTGAACCATCTCAAAGTGATGGCGGTATTCGATGCACATCAAATACCACGCATATAGTTCTTGATACAGGAAATGACAGTCTTTAACACAATCAACAAAAACGATTTAGACACCCCATTTTGATTTTCTCCAAAAGTTCTGTTCTTACCCCAAGGTTGTTTCAGTGAATGTAAATCCATCAAATGGACGATCGTGTCAACAGAAGCGGCTTTTTCAAGATCTTGTTTGTTTGCCAAGACTACAACAGGGCAATGTACGAGTTCCTCCACTGACATAAGTTGATGTAACTCATCTGTAGCTTGTTCCAGCCACTCAACATCCCGACTGTCCACAACAAATACCACGGCATCCGAATCTTTTACAAAATACTTCAGAAGAGGTCGCTGAAACAAAAGATAAAAATGACTCCCGTCTAAGAAGCAAGACAGCAATGCTACACTCATTATGCCATATTAACATGCCTGTATCGCTTGCCATATTAACATGCCTAAATCGATTGATTGATTGATGTTTTACGCCGCACTCAAGATTATTTCACTTATACGGCCGCGTTGCCAGGTTTTGTGGGGGGATGAAATCGGACTCATCGCCCGGAGGAAACCCCCGACCTTCGGCGAGTACCTGCCACATATGGCGACCGAGTGAAATTTTTATTTGGTCTGAGTGGATTCAAACCCGCGCCACATCGATGGAATGTCTGTGTGGGACTGAGGGACTATCACTCTAACCCACTGGACCACCGAGGCTCCTACTGTATATCGAAGGCGATCGTTAAAGCCCTGGTTAAGCGTTGTAAAAAAGTACTTGTATTGAAGAAAGGTTAGTAAAAGTATACAGCATTGTGACTTACCGATTTGCTACGTCCGCCGACTTCGAAACTGGTAAATGTAATATTTTTATTTTCAACCGTCTCAACAACCATCCCTGTCAAGGTGAAATGAAGAATAACTTATTAATATGGACTTCTATAAGGTAATTCATTTTTCTTCTTTGAAATTGCCATAAGAATTGATTTAGTCTGCGTCGAGTGTGCGATGTATTCTCGGCTATTTGTTGTCACAATAACAACATGGACTTCCACGAATGGCGGAAACCCGGCTTATGGTGCCTCATCCGAGATTGATTACTTCTTAGTTTAAAGCGGCATGAGCTGCCAAAATTCACACTTTTTCATAATTTCTGATCGTCACAACAGTAAGAGGCTTTGAAGGCCATCAGAAAAAAAATTAAATTATTGGAGTTGGAATGAGGAAAATTCATAAAGTCTACGGCGTATATGAACCGAAATAGTGTCCGAAAAGTAAACAAAATTTAAATAACCGGCATTCATTCTGAGTCAAAGTTAGTTCAAAACAATACTTTATCGTTCATTCTAGAGACTAGAAGCACTAAAAAGTTCCTGAATTATACGTTTTGAGAAAAATAGCCAATAATTACAACATTCTGTTTTAACGTCAAAATATCAACATTTTGGCAGCTCATGCCACTTTAAATCTTATCTCAACGAAAACTTACAACAGACTATGACAGGCGGGATGTCCCTTTAACCATTCGGGTTCTATTCTCCACTTCATTGATAATTGTCAGTTGCTGGTTTCAACCATTTATAAAAAAAGGTAAACAATGATGAAACAATGTGTACCCCTATACGTGTTTCTCCTCTATTTTTTATAATTCTATTGTAATAACTATGTATGTGACAGTGAGATAACAGAGTGGCTTTTTTAAAAATGTTTTGATATAGTGATGTCTTTCATACCTATACTGGGGACTGTTGTCTCAACCTTGCCTAGTTTCAGTTTGTACAGCAATGTACTTTTCCCTGCAGAATCCATACCTATACAAACACAAGAGGTAGTCTACTTATAAAGAAATCTATAAATATCTATAGAAATATATAGAAATATACAAACTTAGAAGTGAGAAAATGTGTGACAGGTATTGAGGCAGTATACTTATATAGAAATATACAAACTTAGATGCCAAAATGTAGACTTAGTTGTCAAATTGTATTCTCGTTATTTTGGGATGAATGGATAAGACAGCCGGCATTTAGTGCTGGCGATAGGATGAGGTCGGTTGGCTGAATAGATGACAGCCGGCATTTAGTGCTGGCGACCTGTGCCACAATCTGGGACCCAGGTTCGATTCCCGTTTCGGGCGTCACCCCAAAATCGGTAGAAGAATTTCAACCATGTTTTCAAGCTCACTTTCTAAAGGACGCTATGTAATTATATTCAAATTGTAGAATAAAATACTAACCTATATCAAAAGTGTTAATTTAAAGCTTCATATTATAAAATATATTTATATACTCACCTGATACAATGATTTTATAATCTTTTGCTGTTGGGAAAACACGGGACCAGAAATTCCCCATCGCAACCTTGAAGCTTATTTCTCAAATCTCGGACAATAATTTACACCTGTTACAGGTAGGAGGATTCTTCGACAGCAATATGCATAATCTAAATATAGACTCGTAACCTCTTCAATAAAAACCATGGATTTCATTTTAACGACACAACATGATATTGTGAAAGAGTCAATACGGTAGGCGTGGATACTGACACGCTGTCATTCGGGTGGGCTCGGGTTAAGACTCGTAAGAAAATCTCTGCTTATCCATGAGAGTTGTCCCCCTGTAATCAGGATAACGTTCCACATTATCAATAGCTGGATATATCCAAACTCAGTGGTCAAAGTGTATTGATGATGTATGACCAACAGAGCTAGAGAACGTGCTATATAGAAACATAAATTCTTGAGAATCACTCTGATGTTCTCATAATTAAAGCAACGCAACCAAACAATACACACGTCCCATTCGAGCCTTCATTTTCATCCCAAAAAACCGTCCAAAAACTCACTTGTGTAAGTATAACTCGCTTCCACATTTCCTTGAAATCGAACACCGAAAACGGCGAAGATATGACACGAAAGTGAGTTTTTTAACATTTTGTTTTGGTGAAAAAACAAACTAAAAGGATCAAATGGGATGTGCGTAAAGTTTGGGCCGGTATTAGGAGAAAATCATAAGGGGATTCTAAAGAGTTACATCTTTCACTTTGGCACGTCCTCCAGCTCTGTTGGCCACACATCATCGATATACTTTGGCCACAGAGTTTGGATATCTCCAGCTACTCTATCACCTGCATTCAACATAATATACCTGTATGATGTACATTTATATAGGCATATACAGTTCACACAATTTTACCATTTCAGGAATTGAAATACAGAAATATGAGTAAGAAGTATGTGGTCGCATCACTGTCGGAAGATATTCGACGAAAATGTATTTCCTCTGTAATTAAATATAGGCCTACAGTAGGTGTACAAATTTATAGGTCCCATGAAATATTCCCATATATTATCCTATCGCCAATACTGAATGCCGATGGACTTATCTACTTGACCAAACAGCTTTATCTCTCCCAGAATCTAAAATTGAGAAATTGAACAAAAGCAAAAAGTTGTGAGGTATAGGCCTAACCAGTGAACGCGCATTGTTGGTTTGACAGTTGAGGTTTAGGCGGTTCAGTTGAAACATGTAGGCCTTAAGTTACCGTACATCATTCCAATAAATCGACCCCGGGTAAACGACCAATCAAAGTTCAGCATTTGCCGAGACACTTGGCTGAAGGAGAATAATATCATTGACATATGGGATACAATACTGAAATAGATCAATCATCCTAGAGTAATTACACCCCGTTTCCTTTCCACTGCTACAAATTGTAAAACGTTTTTTTTTTCAAATCCAGAGTATTTTTTATTTCTAAGAGGAAAGGATGTGTCCGCGTTCGTGCATGATTCGCGTTCATGTTTTATTTGTGATGGCAGCAGGTCACAGTTTCATTTTCCTTCATTTCCCATTTGCGGTAATGTTAATGTCTGCTCTCACAGCACCTTCCCTAACTTTCGTTGAACCAAATCCTTCGGTGGGGGCCTTGAACAGTCCTTTGGCAGTATTTTAAGCACAATTTTTTCATAGGTTGAAGGTAGAAATTTTGAGATACGAGTAGAATCAGCTGATAGGGGTCTCTTTGCACATATTCCGCCGCATGTAAATAGACCAAAGCACCCCCAACTACCAGATCTCCACCACCTGAACTGGTCCCATTCCACTTCTAAAATCATTTCCAGACAGTAACTCAACCCCTGTCCTTTCATAAAAACTACAAAAATGCCCAGAAAAAAAATGCAGGGGGCCCGGAAAAAATAATAAAAACAACACACAAAAATATCTGGAACTTCTTAGAATTTCCGGAAGTGACAAACTGTGACCTGTATCCTGATGCGGGTAATAATGATGTTATTGAGTGAATATCCACCCTATTGTATTGTCATATATATGGACGAGCCGTTTCATCCTACACACGTCGCTATCCTCCCCATACAAAACCACCAGACGAGAACCCATGAAGTATATGTAACATTTAGACTAGGAAGAGATTTAATTTCATGCAAAAGATTGAAATAGCTGATAAAAAAATTAACTTAATTCCGTTTACTTAAGTTTTTATTTACTATATTCGCCCATGTGGTGTCTGTACGAAGTAAAATAAGAGTTGAGGTATGTGATTGTTTGTTGCTTTATTTATTGTTTGTTGGATTGTAATTCAAGAAATGTTGAAGGAATAAAAAAAAACATAAATTATTCCGATCGTTGTAATTTTTTTATTCTGTTTGTTAAACCCCGTTTAATTAAAGGTTACTTTGTAATTCCATGTAAACTAAAAAATATATGTTTTTGAGCTATGAAGATTTTCAAAAAAATTACTTGGGTTTAAAATGACAATTTTCTAAGTTGACCACCTTGTTTTCGCGTAACAGGATGACACAGTATTTGATAGTTTCAAAGTGGGGCATAAAAATACCAAATTATGTGTATTTGTTACTGTTGGGAGGGTAAATCTTTTCGATTAAATCCTAAAGCATGCTTTTGTTTTCGCTCTACTTCAAAATTCTGTGTTGTTCAAAGAGAAACGCTAAAATAAATATTCGTCTGTCTTTCGTTGACAAGCAAAAACAACAACAATTCTCAGCCGCAAAATGACATCACCGTGTAAAAAAACCCAGGACGACATGTCACACGCATGTATATACACTTATTCTTACTATAGCTTAAGATGCATAAGCATTGTCAATGCAATACAAAGTGTTCCAGAAAATTCTACTGACTAAGGCCAAGCTCCTGTCAGTCGTCAACCTAATGAAATATCATAGGTTTACTTTATTACAACAATTTATGATGGGGTATAAAGGTCTAAATGATATACCTCTTTTTAACACAATTAGAAACTTGTCTCCGTGGTTATTTTAGACAAGAAGATTTTCCCTGTGCCCGTGTGTTTTAGTGCTCATAAATATATACATACCTTATTATATATTTATCCAAACATGAGCTGCCACGATTTGCACCATTTTCCGTAAATTACCATTGTGAAACCCAGTCAAGGGTTTAAAGTAAATGATTGGCACTGAAACAAAAGCTGTTTAAAAGGACATAAACAAAATATAAACAAAATTCAAATAGTCTTTTTGTTAGTTTTTTTTTTACCACAGCTTCAAATACATTTTTGAGTCGTGTCATTTTAAAATTCCTTTGCAGAGTCAATGGTCAATGTTAAAAAACAAGCTTGTACATCGTTCAAACTTTGTGCCTCAAAAAATGTAATTTAATGCTGAAAAGAGCATTGATATTTTTCTGAAAGAGTAAGCACATTTCATGGTAATACAGTAATACAAAACTTGAATGCCGTGTCAAATTCAATACCATAAACAATTGAACTAGTTGTTCTTCCTTTAATTACTGAATTAATAAGATTAAGAGTTGCATGATACCATATGCTCTAAAAACGAATTAATAAAAGAAGAACTGATCAAGCGACTTTGCTTATGGAATTTAAGTTTTCCTTTAAGCGACTATCCAACATAAACCATTCCCACGAACCTCTCATAGTCTGCATATTGGAAGTCGGATGTATTATAGTATAATAACAGCTCTCTACAGTTCACTGTAACCCGTCATATCTGTCAGACAGTCACGCTCTGTTTAGCATGTCAGTGTAGTAACATATCACAAAATAGATTCATATTCATAAGTTCATATATTTACATCGCAGAATAATTTATTACCTTTTTGTTCGTCAATCAGTGCATTTCAGTGACGTACTCTGTCCTTATAAGGTTATATGGCGTGTCACAACCAACCCTACAGGCATTAATCGACAACAATCTGTTTATGAAATCTTCAATAACATTTAATGGGCAGGTATTCACGCCTTATTTGGGTGAAAAAGGCGTGTGATCTGTATGGATAGTGAAAGGCCTAATGCAAGTACGTCAGTTGAATGAGAAAACATTGGTTGATTGATTGATTGATTGATTGGTGTTTTTACGCCGCTCTCAAGATTATTTCACTTATATGGCCGCGTTGCCAGATTTAGTGGGGTAGGAAACCGGGCTCATTGCCCGGAGGAAACCCCCGACCTTCGGCGAGTACCTCGCAACTCTTCCACATATGGCCACCGGGTGAAAAATACACTCAGAAGATTTTTTTCAATTTTTATTTGGTCTCAGTGTGATTCGAACTGTTAACTGTTGCAGGTTGTAGGTTGATACCTAGTATTTGTAAACAAGTTGATCTAAAACAATAAAGATAAATTACAAATCAAAATAAGTCCCACAAATAAACACAGTATTTCAAAATATTAAAAATTAAATAAAATTAGTGCAGTTTAATTTTATACTGATTTACTTTTAATATTATTCCTAAATATACTATTTTTAAAAGATTATTTTGCAAAAAGAGTAAGTTCGACAGAAATAGGTAGCCATATACATGTATACTGTTTCCCTTTCCACCATGCCCTCCATGTATTGTTACATATATTCTAAACGGACGTAAGTGGCACGAATTGCCCATACTTGCCTTTTTGGGGGACTCAAGTTTATGATTGACCATGAATTAAACAAATATCTACGGATTGTGCGAACTGTATTTGAAATGATCTGGACAAACATTCATACCGTCTGTTTTCACAATAAAATATAAATATCAACTCTCTCAACTAAACTTGCCTTTTGCTCATTTTTATTTCAATAAATCAATTGTGTTTCCGTTGAACCCTGGTAGCGAACTATGAAAGCGGGACTCGTAGATATATCGAAGAAGACATATTGACATAAGTGGCGTCACCAGCAGATGAGATTACTTATAATCAATGAACTATATGTGTGAAATGGACACGTCTCATTGGCTGGTTTGGATCTGACTTT
The DNA here is from genome assembly GCA_963971465.1 of Lepidochitona cinerea. Taxonomy (NCBI): domain Eukaryota; kingdom Metazoa; phylum Mollusca; class Polyplacophora; order Chitonida; family Tonicellidae; genus Lepidochitona; species Lepidochitona cinerea. The sequence continues at coordinate 2,740,801 of OZ020560.1, forward strand.
TAAAATGGGCCGCCATTGATAAGTTGAAGCACGCCTGCATAGCAGATCTGGATCAAAATTGCACCATCTCATAGTAATGGCGGCATTCGATGCAAATCAAATAGCCTACCACTTGACCTCCATTCCACGCATATAGTTCAATGACTAAAGCCAACGAATGTCGGTCGCACGACAAAACATGTTTGAAAATGTGTACTTTAGTAGGCTATAATAAACAGCGATACGCTCTATTGCTTGAATGCCAAAATTGCTTTGAAATAAAATTCGATAAAAGTAAACAAATTTCAAATAACTGGATCAAACTTGTAACGCACATTCTGTAAACTGGTATCACTAAAAAGGTTCTAATTGGTATTTTCATTGGACAAATGTTTGTTTTAAGAAAAAAATATCAAAATGTTGGGTAGCAAATGTCACTGTATAAGGCCTAAACACCGGAACATAACCTTCCACATTCAGGCCTTCCATTGATCGGTGACGGGTTCGAATGCTTACTCAGACCAAATAAAACTGATGAAATTCTCTGGAGTTTTCACGCGGTTGCCCTTTATGGAAGAGTTGCTATGCAGGTACTCACTGAATATCGGCGGTTTTCTCCAGTCCCCCCCCCCCGCCCCCACCCACCCACCACCATAACATCAAACCTGGCAGCGCCGCCATATAGGGCTTTGTGAAATGCCGAATGCGACGTAAAACAGCGATCAGTCAATATCTCAATCTATGCTCATTTCACTGTAATTTAAAGGGACATATCCAAAGAGGCTCGCTAAAATGTGTGCTTTTCGACTTCTATTTATATGAAGAGGAGTTTTCCAGGCGACTCTTTGGCACTTAGCTCCAATGGAAGCACACTTACAGCCTGCTTAGCTGCGCGTATGGTACATCCTCTGCTGTTTGTTTACTGTCAGACAGAAAACAATAGCAGCAGCGAATTTCCTAAATAGCTCTTTAAACGTACTTGTATTTTGCGGAAAATTAGCTTGCGGACTCAGTTTCATCCGAGAGATTTATTACTTTTTATGTTTCTACTGATTTGGGGGTCAACGAAAAATAGCAACAAACTTAGGCGTAGTACCGTTTTAAGCTTGGTTATCTACAGCGACGAAAAATCTATATGTATATTTTACAGAAGGAGTAAGGTAAATGGTGTACGTAAGTTCATGATCAAGACTTCATCATAATTCTAATACAAGTTAGTATTAATGAGTATAACGGTGGTTTACATATATACGAATTAGACCGAGTACAAATGCTAATAATTAAACTGTATTTTATTCACGTTTCACTCTGCGCGCAAATCTATTGTTTATATAGCAAATGGGGGTTTATGAAATGACCGATAGACTGATTTCTCAACTGATTTATTGGTTTGTCGGTTGATTGATTGGTTTGTTCGTCGGTCGGAATGTTTGCCCACGGATTACTTGATAGATCGATAGGCCCTCCGTTTGATTGGTTCATTGATTGATTGAACGCCTTGCTGATTGGTTGATTAATACTGACTGAACGTGGCTACTAGCAGTTTCTTTAATTGGCTATTTATATATGTTTTCTCATTTTTTATCGTTCGACTTGAGCACAGTCATTACAAGACAACAAGTACTTGAGCTCTGCTAGCATCGGATATGAGATTTTTTTAAATTATACATTTCAATTTGAATTTGAGACAATTGAATTGTAAAACATGACTTTGGCTTAATTTTGTTTTATATTTACTCCTCTAAAATGAACATCCTGTTCTCCCACAGTAGTCCTTTTCTTTGAACTAAGCCTATTACTTATATATAATTGACAAGGTCGTTTGTAAAGCTATTATATATAAATCGTTTATATTTAACTCCGCCTCCAATCTGAATATATATATATATATAGAGCCAGTCAGTCGACGTGAAGTTTGCGTCACTGTAAAATCCGCTGCTCATTGCGCCTGTCGAGCTGCGGTTGACAGGCAGTTGTCCGTAATATAACACTGGGTTTACTGAAACGAGACGGCCCAAGTTCTTTATCGAGCACTGGGTAGTTTTGTTGACCAAGTAGTTAGCGGAGAAAGTTCATCCGATTTCCTACTCAGTAGGTCAAGCGAGACGGTCAGTCTTTTTTAGACAATAACACGTTCTGACCTTTCGTTATACAAAAACAGTGCAGTGTTTAACGTACGGCCAGTATTTCACGACATAACTGTTCATCTTTCAAGTGTATAAACACAGTCATCTGGAAAGTGTTGAATAGCTCGCATCACTGGGAGGCTGGGGAATCTGAACTCAGCAAAACTTCTCTCTCTATACTGTAGACATGTTTAACTGAGCTGAATAACTCGACCTGCATTTCTTAACAGCCAGCTGGCCGGACGAAACTGTTAACTCAGAGCTGGTCAATATTCGGAAAAGGTCCCGTGGTTTCTTCACTTGTAGAAAGTTACATTAGGCTACTAGATCGGCGAAGACTTTAGTTTTAAACACAACGTAGTATATTATACAATAACTGCTACTGAATTTACTGACCGAGAAGTTTTGTGATGAAAATGTCACCCCTTACTGTTTGTGGATTAACTGTGATACTGGTGGCAACATGCTGCGTCCTGTCACTTGCTCAACAAGGTATGTTCAAGTATATTATTTTTTAAAAATTTGGAATTTTCGGTTCGTATGGGCTACTGGCCAATATTTTTCATTTCCACGGCAATCCTTTAGTTTTTCAACGTATCTAAAAGCTGACCGTTTCTAGTCAATCGAAATTTATGAGAAAAAACAAATACTTATGAAGACAGTTATTCCACTTCGGCGTCTATTTTAAAACAAAGCACCATATAACTGTATACTGTATTTTATGTCGGCGGAGCGTTATAATTGAAGACATACATACATGTTTTTTAAAGAATTAAATTTTGTCTTCGACTTTTTCTGAGTGTCTGTAAACGATAGCTTGAGATATTGCCGTATCTTCAAAGCCATAAAGTTTAAAATCGTATTCTCGCGGGATCTCCTTTAAAATATACCTCGTACGCTTTTACCGGACATAGCGCAGGGATTTTCACATGCCAGCTATAGGGTAGCATTTTTTAAAGCTGTCAAAAAATATAAAAATCCTGACATCACGCTGTACGGGAATATATATACTTTGAATTAAAGAAAACTTTAAACAAGTAACAAAAACGTCGAGTCAGCTTCGGCTCTGGTTTCATTCTCTAAGATAAAACGAACGTGTGTAACATGTTGTCGTTAAAGGATATTTGAATAGTGAACGACCATACCTGTGCTTTGAAATCAATTTGTTTAAGAACGTATGAGCCTGCTGTACCAACTCAGCCAAAAGGAAAATGAGATTTTTGGCGCAAAGCCTACAAAATTCAAGGCATTCCTTTTCTCGCTTTGACCTCTCCGGAAATTAATTAGCCTCGTTCGGTGACGTAATAATTGGTATTTATTATATAATTAGTAGTGAGATATTGAGTTATACAGCTCTGATACAAGTCATATCACCACTTTTACCGATAACATTTATATCATCACTGCCAGTGCCGGAACTATTTTCATTGGAATTCTCATGATCGAATCTTTAATTTGTGAAAATTGCTAAAAATTTTTATCAAGTCTCCTCTTATATATTATCGAACACTTCTTAGCATTATAAATTGGGTGTTAAACAATTTTACACAAACCGAACATTTTTTTCGCTTTGGCCTTTCTGTGGTGCTCGCCTGGGTACTAGGCCTATCAGTATCAGTATTACTTAGTTTTAGGCCTGGGCCAGCAAGATTCGCTAAATTATATGAAAACGTGTTGCAAGGCTACCCCACTTTATAGGGCCTCATGCAAAACACTGTGGTACACCTGGAACATTGAAATTGGGCCTATAGAAAATGTATCGAGAACCGACGCAAATCATTGCAACCGAAGACAGTGGGATGTGGTCTGAGTGCCGCCTGATCGTCACGCTCGCTCTGGGCGAAAATTCCAGTGTGAAAGAAGCGACTCGATTGATTCTGGTAACGAGAAATTAAAGATCTAATTTATCCTAGCACATTTCAACACACTTAATCTAGTAAATCTTCATTTTAAAATAACAAGACTTCGCCACTTAAAGGTTTTAATTAGAAACTGAAGTATAGAAAATGTTCAACTTCACCGTCGATGACAGCGAACCTCGATGTTTGTTGTCGCACGTGCACTGTGTGTCCTTCCGCGCAGGCAAACGCAGGTTGTTCTCACGAAATAAGTATTTTGTTCTAACTGTAACTTGTTTCATTAATTACATGTATGAATTGCAACGTGAAAATAAGAATTTTCGATGCAAATTTATATGTTTTTGTTGTGTTGAACCCCCAAATAACGCGCTATTTTTTCCTACGCCGTACAGGCCTATGAGTGATGGGTCATTTTCTAGGTCAAGTGACGACCGCGAATCATTCAGTTTGTTGCAGAAAATACACGAAAATCTCACTAATAATTATATAATAAATAGAATATTTGATGTTTTATCGGTAAATATCATTTATATTTCATCTCGTGAATTAAAAAATCTTGTATTTTCACTCTTGGCTTCGCCAATCGTGAAAATACATATTTTTTAACCCACTCGATGAAATATAATTATAAATGGTATTTACCGATAAACAACAAATATCCTCTATATATGTACATTCTTAGTGCTGTGACATCAGACATACACGACCAACCTGTGCGCCTTCTTGGTTGGTTGAAATGACGATGGCAACGTTTAAAAATCCAGTAGGGCCTATGACGTCAAATATGAAGATATGACGGACAATATATATAACTTTTCTTTGACGCCCAGGGGGTCGTTTCACGAAGCCGTCGCACATTGCGATCAATCGCAGTTGCCATGACGTCGTATCTCTTCAATATGGTATCCATTGGCAACTAGGCTTCGTTTGCGATGCGACTGCTTTGTGAAACGGCCCCCTGGAACTTTACAAGAACCTTGTTCTCTTATGACATTATGTAACATATTTATTCATCTTACAATTACACATCACCTTTATGTGTTCAGAAAGCGGTAGGCATGTAACCTTAAAGTGGGATGAGCTGCCAAAATTCAAACTTTTTTCATAATTTCCGATCGTTACGACAGTACAGGCTTTGAAGGCCATCGAAAAACTAAATGATTGGCATTGGAATTAGGAAAATCCATACAGTATGTGACCTGTACGAACAGAAAACGTGTTCGAAAAGTAAACAAAATTTAAATAACCGGGACGACCATTCATTCATTCTAAGACGAAGCTAGATCAAAACAATACTTTATCGTTCATTCTCGAGACTAGAAGCACTAAAAAGCTTCTGAATTATACGTCTTGAGAAAAATAGCCAATAATTTCAACGTTTTGTTTTAACGTCAAAATATCAACATTTTGGCAGCTCATGCTACTTTAAAGTGGATTTTATTTTCAACATTCGACCAGAGAAAGAAAAACTCCATATAGGCCTACGGTCACATGGTAGCGACAAGACGTTTTCAATGGAATAAATAACCACACTTGTGGAGTTTCAATAAACAGCTTCAGGGGAGGAAGATAAGGCTGACCCTGACAACTTCTCGTTTCGTCATTTGTGTACCTGACTGTAAACTGAAAAGGCCGATGTGGACTGAAGATCTGTTATTTTGTGCTTTAGCATCAATAAAACGATAAAGACAGGTTGAGTTGACTAAGGCCACAAAGTGACTTTTTAATTAAATATTGTCAAGTAAAAAGTGAAAGCGAAATGTAACGTTAAATGTAAAATAAAGACCCAATAAATAAATAATTACCAATTAGACATTAAAGGCCCACTTGCCGCCGTAGCCTGTTTAAATTAGCTAAGAAACCCAATTTACATGAGCTTACTACGACTAATACCACTAAACTTAAACATAGGACACATAAAACATGTCTAGTTAGCTTTAGAATGTAGAAATGGGGTGAAAAACAAACGAAGAATCGAAGCCTGATTACAACAACAACGATCAGTGTCGGTCAACTTTCGTGTTGGTTTACCCTCATTTCAGGCCTTTGTATCTGTGGTTTACACTCAAACAATTATCAGCAGGCTTTTCCAGTCGCCGACCGATCGTCAGTCTGTATTTCTCAGATAAATAGGCTAAAATTACACTGTGCCGTTAGTTCACTCACTCGACTGAAACATAAAATCGCCAATAGGGGGCAGCTTGGTTTGTTTACGTTACGGGCACCTAACAATTCAAATTTTTCAATTCAAATTAAAAATACAAAGTGACGTCCAAACTTTAAAATTTTGGTAAAAATATAAAGTTCCTAACTTATTATGTCTGGGAAAAATAGGCCTACAGAAAACGGACTTTCTTTTTTAATGTAAACAATATTCCTGATTTTCGCGGCAAGTGTGCCTTTAAATAAAGGAATTTTCAAATAAATTTACTGGCTAGTGTAAATTGACCAAGAAGAAGGTGGAGAAGGGGTTGGGAGAGGGCAAAAATAACGCTCACGAATTGAAAATGGCTGCGAAGTTGACCGGACAAAGATGGGAATGCAGACGACACCCACGTGACCCAATATAGTGATATGATTGGATAAGAATTACAGTAAATGAAACAAACCCGCCAAGAGCAATGCGTGATGAAATTTCGCCTAGAGGGGGGGGTAAGCGCAATTTAAGCACAAAATCAGTAGCATTCTGCGACTGTTCATATACTTTAATACATCCGACTTTAAATAGGCACACTATGAGAGGGTCGTGGGAATAGTTTATGTTGTGTAGTCGCGTAGAGGAAAACTTAAATTCTATAAGCAATAGTGACGACGAAAACCCAAATAAACAGATTCTTTTTTTTTCTTTTCTTACAGTCCCCTTGACAAACAAACCGACCAAGTCTTCGGTTGACTGCTTCTGTTAAGCTACTATTCAACTACATCCTATGATAAAGGCGCCCCAATGTTAAGTGGTTATCGTAATGCAAAGCCCATCTTATTCTATTTCGAGTATGTCAGACTTGCATAAGTGAACACTAGTAATATGTCTATAGCAAACCTGTTTCGCACGAAACAATGCGACTTGCTGTATAAAGATTGACACTTGAATAATGATCTAAAGCCTTAATGAGATAACAATCTTCATTAACTTTCCCCTCTATATAGATTTTCCTATGACTGTGGCAATAGCAATCATTCCAATATCACATTCTACAAGCGTTCCGCGATCACATCCTGCAATCATTCCGCCATCACATCCTGCAATCATTCCACGATGACATCCTGCAATCATTCCGCCATCACATCCTGCAATAATTCCACGATGACATCCTGCAATCATTCCACGATGACATCCTGCAATCATTCCACGATCACATCCTGCAATCATTCCACGATGACATCCTGCAATCATTCCACGATGACATCCTGCAATCATTCCACGATCACACCCTGCAATCATTCCACGATCACATCCTGCAATCATTCCGCCATCACATCCTGCAATCATTCCACGATCACATCCTGCAATCATTCCACGATCACACCCTACAATCATTCCACGGTCACATCCTGCAATCATTCCACGATGACATCCTGCAATCATTCCACGATGACATCCTGCTATCATTCCTCCATCACATCATGCAATCATTCCACGATCACACCCTGCAATCATTCCACGATCACATCCTGCAATCATTCCGCCATCACATCCTGCAATCATTCCACGATCACATCCTGCAATCATTCCACGATCACACCCTGCAATCATTCCACGGTCACATCCTGCAATCATTCCACAGTCACATCCTGCAATCATTCCACGATGGCATCCTGCAATCATTCCACGGTCACATCATGCAATCAATCCGCGATCACATCCTGCAATCATTCCGCGATCACATCTTGCAATCATTCCACGATCCCATCCTGCAATCATTCCGCCATCACATCCTGCAATCATTCCACGATCACATCCTGCAATCATTCCGCGATCACATCTTGCAAACATTCCTCCATCACATCATGCAATCATTCCACGATCACATCATGCAATCATTCCGCGATCACATCCTGCAATCATTCCACGATCACATCATGCAAGCATTCCACGATCCCATCCTGCAATCGTTCCACGATCCCATCATGCAATCATTCCACGATCCCATCCTGCAATCGTTCCGCGATCCCATCATGCATTCATTCCACGATCACATCCTGCAATCATTCCGCCATCACATCCTGCAATCATTCCACGATCACATCATGCAATCATTCCACGATCACACCCTGCAATCATTCCACGATCACATCCTGCAATCATTCCACGATCACATCTTGCAATCATTCCACGATCACATCCTGCAATCATTCCGCCATCACATCCTGCAAATATTCCACGATCACATCATGCAATCATTCCACGATCACACCCTGCAATCATTCCACGATCACATCCTGCAATCATTCCACGATCACACCCTGCAATCATTCCACGATCACATCCTGCAATCATTCCGCCATCACATCCTGCAATCATTCCACGATCACATCCTGCAATCATTCCACGATCACACCCTGCAATCATTCCGCGATCACATCCTGCCATCATTCCGCGATCACATCATGCAATCATTCCACGATGACATCCTGCAATCATTCCACTATCACATCCTGCAATCATTCCACGATCACATCCTGCAATCATTCCACGATCACATCCTGCAATCATTCCGCGATCACATCCTGCCATCATTCCGCGATCACATCCTGCCATCATTCCGCGATCACATCCTGCAATCATTCCACGATCACATCCTGCAATCATTCCACGATCACACCCTGCAATCATTCCACCTTCACATCCTGCAATCATTCCCCGATGACATCCTGCAATCATTCCACGATCCCATCCTGCAATCATTCCACGATGACATCCTGCAATCATTCCATTATCACATCCTGCAATCATTCCACGATGACATCCTGCAATAATTCCACGATGACATCCTGCAATCATTCCACTATCACATCCTGCAATCATTCCACGATCACATCCTGCAATCATTCCACGATGACATCCTGCAATAATTCCACGATGACATCCTGCAATAATTCCACGATGACATCCTGCAATCATTCCACTATCACATCCTGCAATCATTCCACGATCACATCCTGCAATCATTCCACGATGACATCCTGCAATAATTCCACGATGACATCCTGCAATCATTCCACTATCACATCCTGCCATCATTCCGCGATCACATCCTGCCATCATTCCACTATCACATCCTGCAATCATTCCACGATCACATCCTGCAATCATTCCACGATCACATCCTGCAATCATTCCCCGATCACATCATGCAATCATTCCACGATCACATCATGCAATCATTCCACGATCCCATCACACCCTGCAATCATTCCACGATCCCATCCTGCAATCATTTCACGATCACATCTTGCAAACATTCAACGATCACATTATGCAATCATTTACCAGCCACTCGAAAGGTCGCCTACCATTGTCGATTATTAATTTTCCACGCTCACTGATATTTGACCTCGAGCATTTGAATAAATTTGGATGTCACTCAATATGTTGGTTATATTGACGGAAAACTGACATAATGGCAATTAACATTGGGAAAACGTACAAAACACTGTCAAATAATCCATATTGATGATATCAACTCGAAATTCGAACCATATATCAAACTCAGTTTGCTTCGCAGCATGAGTTAAAGAAAATGAGATTTCACTTAAAATATATATTTTAATTCAACTTCCAAATTTGCGACTGATTAAAAGAAACGGACAGTTATCTTGAATTATATAGTTCTTTTCGTTTTACTAGGGGAACCATCTATAGCATATCAAAATAACATCACAATGAAATAGGTAGTATGGTACTAAGTGGTAATCTATAACATATCAAAATAACATCACATTGAAATAGGTAGTATGGTACTAAGTGATAATCTATATCATATCAAAATAACATTACAATGAAATAGGTAGTATGGTACTAAGTGGTAATCTATAACATATCAAAATAACATCACAATGAAATAGGTAGTATGGTAATAAGTGGCAATCTATAACATATTAAAATAACATCACTATGAAATAGGTAGTACGGTATTAAGTGGTAATCTATAACTGACTGATAAACGGATATTCAAGAAAAAAATAAAATCTTTATCATGAATGGTTTTTTTTACTATAAGCTATAAAGACGATTTTCTATAATTACGTCCTAAAATTTACGTCCTAAAAATCGAACTTAACTAATAACTTTTGTCTCTCTTTTTGTCTATTTTCCTCGATCGTAGCCACATGGATTTGTCATTGACAATTAACGGATGTTACAACAATACTTGCCCTTTATTGATAGAGACTCGGTATCCAAATGACTTGTTTATGATATTTTGACATTTGTTATGTTTTACCTTTCCTGTCCTTCGAATGTTTGGTGTTTTACCGTGTCTATGTTGTCATCTATAAGGCTTTAATTGACAAGGTCTCAAACCCTCATGTAGAAATAAATGTTTGTTTACATAACATACCCCTCACTTTTTAACACAATTAGAAACCTGTCTCCATGGTTAGTTTAGTAGTTTAGCATTAGATTACATTCTGGTTTATGGCGAATACAAGTATGTCATTATGCTTCTATTGTTTAATTCATCTGATTTCTTTCCTTAATCAATGACGTGATTATAACGATCCAGATATAATACAATCATGATGTAATAATATGACGAATTCCCGGACAAGCCCCCATTTCTGCGTTTTGTGTTACAAAGTAGAACAATAACAAACGATGATGTCACTTGAATTATAAACTGGCTTGTTGTGTAACTAATTAAAATAGAATATAACCCCCACTCCCCCACCCTCCAAAAAACAATATGTATACACATACCAAACGTATTTTTAATACCCGTTTTATTTAATTGTTGGTTTTTTCTTCTTGTTTTTTTTACATTTTTTGGATGATACACACTCTCGTTTTATAATGATTATACCATCCATTTCTTCATGTAGGTGTTTTGTTAACGATATTTATTGCGTTTATAATCGAAGGTCGTTTATTTAATATTGCTTTTGATGAAGTCGCTACTTCATTAGCTTTGAGTTTTTTTTTATCTCTATCTATTTAGAGAGGACATTTTCTGCATTTTTGGCACGTTCGATAAATCGGGTCTTTGTTTTACCGGAAAAGAATTTGCGTTGAGTGGATGAAACTGGTGACCTCGTTTTAACAAAGAAGAACTTTATGTCTGAGATATACAGTCACGTGGTTAAGTTACCTACTCATCATCATGCATGGATAGAGATTCCTCTCAAAGCAGTTCCTTTTTTATTGACATTTTGCAGTAATTTGTGAAAATGTTTCAAGAGAAAATGTGCCATATTCCTTGAAAGACGACTGTTCTTCAAAAATTTATCCGACTTGCAGTGGGTTAACGCTGAGGCAAATTAATTTTGCCTTACTCATTCTTAACTCGTAACGAAGTGCTACTGCCTCGTGGTCTGGTGAACCGAGCATGGAAAAATAAAACACAGCTAAATCGAAAACAGAATGAGAATCTCTTTACATATATTTTACTTGGAAAAGGTTTGTATGAACCGTGAAAAGCAATTACTTTAGTTCTTTCCTGATTTCTATATTGCTCATCTCCCTGTGTCATTGTCAAAACTCTATATACGGTAATACCTGAGTTAATTAGAGGACTATGTATGTTGCTAAATCCTCAATAACAAAAGGTTCTAAATGAGATTTAAACTTTCAACACATCTCAGTCCAGGCAGATGATTGACCAGCAGTTAATCCGTGAATGTTTTACAATCTCTCTATTGAATTAAGATGAGAATTTGCTCTGTTCTACTTTTTTCAAGCACTTCAATTAACTCAGACATTACCGTAACAGGAAACATGGCTTCCTGAATGAGCGCAAAAATCTGTGGGACTTATTAATATGAACTAAATGTCATACATAAAGCACTAAACTCAAACCTGTAATTGATTAATCCCTTATCCATTGGGACAACCACATTTGTAGTAATATTTATCAACAATCATAACACTAACAGATTGATTGATTGTTTGTTTGGTGTTTTACGCCGCGCTCAAGATGATTTCACTTATATGGCGGCCTTGCCAGTTTTTTTGTGGTAGGAAACCGGGCTCTATGCCCGGAGGAAACCAACGACCTTCCGTTGGTAACTGGCAACCATCCCACATAGGTCGTTCGAGTGAAAACCCAGTCAGAAAATTGTCAACAATCAGAACACTGACCTATATCTATGAACACTAAAACACACGGGCACAGGGAAAGTCTTCTTGTCTAAAATAACCATGGAGACAAGTTTCTAATTGTGTTACATTCACTAATTATTTAATTGAAAAAGTAAAAGCTAGCAACTAGCGAACTAACCGGTCGAAGAATCAATCCATTGATCAAGCGATCAATCAATCAACTGACCAACAAACCAATAGAAGCTGTATTTTATCCTGTATTTAAGGGCCTGACGAGACTTTAGTTACTGTATGCAGTTCCGGATTAAGTAATGAAGTAATTAACTCCGAAATTCGACTGATGTGACCGTATTATTGCAGTAAACATGTTGACATAACTTACATACATTGCTGACCTTAACAGCATACAAACGTGGAAACAAACCATTCCTTGATACAATCCTCATCTCTTTTTGTTTATCTAATTTATGTGTAAGCATGATTTTAAACTTGGTTTTATACACCTTGGAATACGTTCGAGTCAGCAGGTTTGCCGATAAAATGAGTCAATTCATATTGGACGATTTGAAATATATCAAATAAATGAATCATATAATGATTGTTTGACAATAACATTTAACGAAGCTGATATAAAATTACGTATGCTCAATGTTATATTGTACACAATTCGGCCTATAACGTCCCATAGTTTTACATAGTCGACACTAATAGATTTGTTCGCTTTGTGAAAACAAAGCTCACCATTGTCAGGTAAACGTCTTATTGCAATTAAAACACGAGCGGATATATTTTAGACAGGTTATGTAGGACAGTGGAGAGATATACTTAGTTCATAGACCTTCGAATTGATTCACATAACCATTTATGCTGATTTATTAATATGTTATCACCTGTATTGCACATACAGAAATAGTATTTAAAGAGAGGAGGAAAACAGTTGCAGAAAGCTGACAGATGTGATTGTAGAATATCGGGCTATGAACAAATTAAAAAGTGAGGTTTTAAGAAACACGGGTTCATCTGCTGGGCGTTATTTAAAGGGGCATGAGCTGCCAAAATTCGCAGTTTTTTCATAACTTCTGATCGTCACGACAGTAAGTGGCTTTGGAGGCTTTCGAAAAACTAAATGATTGGCGTTGAAATGAGAAAAATCCATACAGTATGTGGCCTGTATGAACCGAAAACGTGTTCAAAAGTAAATAAAATTTAAATAACCGGGACGACCATTCATTCATTCTAAACCAAAGTTAGTTCAAAACAGTACTTTATCGTACATTTTCGAGACTAGAACCGTTAAAAAGCTTCTGAGAAAAATAGCCAATAATTTCAGTATTCGGTTTTAACGTCAAAATATCAACATTTTGGCAGCTCATGCCCCTTTAAACTCAATTTCAATTCTATTCGTCATGTGATTGTCGAGAGTTCACTCAACTATAATTTGTGAATTTTTATTTCAGTTCATTAAAGTCAGAATAGAAGGGATGGGAATAAGCATTTGTTGTCGTGAATATTTGCTGTAAGTTTTGAATAAATAATTAATTAACCACGCTGACTCATTGAACGTATTCCTGGCTTTAATTACAAAGCTTCAGCAGTTTTTAAATCAATGAAAACACAATATAGAACCCCTAGGCTAGAAAAATGAACGAAGTTAGACATAAGAACCTGTCTATAATGAAGAGAGTAGGTGTTTAGAGTGGGCGTTCTTATCTTTATTAGACAGCATGAATCACATATAACAGTGATTTGGAGTCAATGGTACGTGAAGTTAAAATAAAATTAAAAGCTTCAGTTGATGTAAAAGATAATTCTGTCCACAAATATGTGGAAATTTAAAGACGCAGTTTTCACCCGGTATTGGGTTACAATATCTACCTGTGCTAAACAAAGCTCATTTAAATATTAGAAAAACCCTGCACCTGTGTGTTTTAGTGTTCATAGTTTATATGTATATGACTTAACCTCACACACTGGCTTTCACGGGCCTATATACGATGCCCCCCCCCCCCCCCCCCCATTATGCAGCTTTTCATTGATACCAGCAGTGGCTCAGTCGGCAGAGTATTAGTCTCTCGGTCTGATACAGTCCTTTCATCGATGAGGCGCGGGTTTAAATCCCACTCAGTCCAAAAGAAAATTGACCCATTCCTGAGTGGATTTTTCACTCAATCGCCTTCTGCCAAGTAATCCTCTTCATCTTCGCCCCCCACATAATAAATCTGGCAACGCCGCCATATAGGTTAAATAATCTCGAATGCGGCGTAAAACAATAGTTGATAGGGCCTACCATCCTTGAGTAAGTAAACTTTAAAGTAGTGTTTATAGGTAAATGACATGGTACGAAAGAAGGTTCGATCGCACCGGTAATTGTTTTAAAATAATTTTGACCGTTCATGCCACTTTAGTGTGCATCCATACTAACGAACTTGGGCAAACCTGGATAAGATGTAGCAGTATTATAAAACAGAGCCGCTCTATATTTTGGAGATGATTTGCAGATGTTCATAATCGACTATATATAATAACCAACCACTTGACGTCCTCTCCAAGCAGCTTCCTAATCTCTCTGAAATTTGACACTGTGGTTTTTCCACTTCCGTTAAACCATTAACTGACTTTAATTTCGTAAACTTGTATGACTCACCCAACTCACGTTTGTTTACAGTCGGACACGTTGTTATGAAAAAAATTGTCCAGACTTTGTCAAAATTATAAGCAATACAATGCGTGACATAATCCATTTTCCGTGACTTGTGGACAGTTAATGTTTTGTCTCGCCAACACTCAACCTCAGTGTCACGACAAAAGTGCCATTTACTGGACTGCAACTAGGGCATCGTGAGATACTGCGCCAGTTGACAGGCTCTGGTATGGCAACCCCTTGTAAACCACTGCGCCAGTCGACAACCTCTGCTAGGGGAACCCCTTGTAAACCACTGCGCCAGTTGACAAGCTCTGGTATGGCAACGCCTTGTAAAACACTGCGCCAGTTGACAACATCTGCTTTGGGAACCCCTTGTAAAACACTGCGCCAGTTGACAAGTTCTGCTAGGGGAACCCCTTGTTAAACACTGCGCCAGTTGACAACATCTGCTAGGGGAACGCCTTGTAAACCACTGCACCAGTTGACAACCTCTGCTAGGGGAACACCTTGTAAACCACTGCACCAGTTGACAACCTCTGCTATGATAACCCCTTGTAAAACACTGCGCCAGTTGACAACATCTGCTAGGGTAACCCCTTGTAAACCACTGCGCCAGTTGACAAGTTCTGCTAGGGGAACCCCTTGTTAAACACTGCGCCAGTTGACAACATCTGCTAGGGGAACGCCTTGTAAACCACTGCGCCAGTTGACAACCTCTGCTATGGGAACCCCTTGTAAACCACTGGGCCAGTTGACAGCCTCTGCCAGGGGAACCCCTTGTAAACCACTGCGCCAGTTGACAACCTCTGCTAGGGGAACCCCTTGTAAACCACTGCGCCAGTTGACAGCCTCTGCCAGGGGAACCCCTTGAAAACCACTGCGCCAGTTGACAACCTCTGCTATGGGAACCCCTTGTAAACCACTGCGCCATTTGACAGGCTCTGGTTTGGGAACCCCTTGTAAACCACTGCGCCAGTTGACAAGCTCTGGTTTGGGAACCCCTTGTAAACCATTGCGCCAGTTGACAAGTTCTGCTATGGAAATTGACAGCCTTTTGAAACGCTGCACTAAGTGACAAATTTTACTACGAAAACTTTTTGTGGAACACTGCGCCAATTGACAAATTTTGCTACGGGACATTTTTGTGGAACACTGCGCCAATTGACAAATTTTGCTACAGGATTCCTTTGTAGAACACTACGCTAATTGACAAATTTTGATACGGAAATTTTTTGTGGAACACTGCGCCAATTGACAAATTTTGCTACGGGACATTTTTGTGGAACACTGCGCTAATTGACAAATTTTGCTACAGGATTCCTTTGTAGAACACTACGCTAATTGACAAATTTTGCTACGGAAATTTTTTGTGGAACACTGCGCTAATTGACAAATTTTGCTACGGAAATTTTTTGTGGAACACTGCGCTAATTGACAAATTTTGCTACGGGAATTTTTTGTGGAACACTGCGCTAATTGACAAATTTTGCTATGGGAAGTTTTTGTGGAACACTGCGCCAATTGACAAATTTTGCTATGGGAACTTTTTGTGGAACACTGCGCTAATTGACAAATTTTGCTATGGGAACTTTTTGTGGAACACTGCGCCAATTGACAAATTTTGCTACGAGACATTTTTGTGGAAGACTGCTCCAATTGACAAATTTTGCTGCGGAAAAAAACTTTTTGTGGCAACCTACGCCTGTTGACAAATTTTGCTAAGGATTCCTTTGTGGAACACTGCGTTAATTGACCAATTTTGCTATGGGAACTTTTTGTGTAACACTGCGCCAATTGACAAATTTTGCTATGGGAACTTTTTGTGTAACACTGCGCCAATTGACAAAATCTTCAAGCGCCGTTGCACAGACCAAGGAAGTAAAAATTCCTAGCTTTTCGGAAAAGTTTATCATTGTGAATCGTTGAATTTAGATGAACTTGATGTCTTACTTCGTGTAAATATTTATTAGTACCAATAGACAGTAACTCACTGGCGACACTATTTCCAGACCGTTTAGAGTTTCATTATGACGACGCATGTTACCCGTACTAACCAAAAATGTGTGATAATAACGGACAAAATTGAAATAGCCATGATGTATGAGTATATTTTCAAGTCTTTGTTGTTTATAAAAAAAACCACCTCAACGTACATATCTATGATTGATATATTAAGAGAGCTTCTATTTCGTGCCTGTTGACACGAACAATTAGCTTATTATATTTCAACAAAATTTGCTCTACATTTTGCAGCTCATGCCACTGTAATGAACAATCAAAAGGTCTAGTAAATGCCTTTCACCAGAATAACATTGCTGCTTCAAAATTTCTTTGACGTGGATTTGGAATATGTTTTTACCAAAGAATTTCTATTCATAACGATAACCTGGTTACATTTCAATAAGTTTCATATAGATTTACACCCAACAAGACATACCCAGCCTTTCGACTATTATATAGGAACATTCCAGTTTGCATCTTGTGCTGAGATTTCTCAGACACAAAGTGGAGCTGAATGACTGACAAATGCCATTACACCACCAAGCCGCTTCATCAAATGTGTCTATTATTTGAAACAATGGATTGATTCTAGGCGTATTCGCTGTGACAACTGCAAGAAAAAAAGGAAGTGTCCATTGTTTTCTTCTCAAAGGAACTACATAGCATTTGACTAATATGGCATCCTCTGTTTCATTTGGTACCCAGTCCCATTGACCCACTGTCTCATTGGTACCCCAGTCCCATTGACCCACTGTCTCATTGGTACCCCAGTCCCATTGACCCACTGTCTCATTGATACCCCAGTCCCATTGACCCACTGTCTCATTGGTACCCCAGTCCCATTGACCCACAGCCCCATTGGTACCCAGTCCCATTGACCCACTGCCGCCATTGGTACCCCAGTCCCATTGACCCACTGTATTATTTGGTACCCAGTCCCATTGACCCACTGTCTCATTTGGTACCCCAGTCCCATTGACCCACAGCCCCATTGGTACCCAGTCCCATTGACCCACTGCCGCCATTGGTACCCCAGTCCCATTGACCCACTGTATTATTTGGTACCCAGTCCCATTGACCCACTGTCTCATTTGGTACCCCAGTCCCATTGACCCACTGTCTCATCGGTAACCGATGTCATTAACACACTGTCTCACACACACGCGCACACCAACCACACAATCCACTCTGGCCATCAAAGATCCAACTCAAATCGCGAAACCGTAAAGTAATCGCGAGATTTAACTGGATACATGTACTTGGGGCGGTTATTTTTGGTCTGTATGGAAAGACGAGATGGCCTCTATCGGCTTCCATATATGTGCCAGAAAAAACGGGAGCCATCAACAAGGAAGTTTTTGCCTTGAACATTATAAACACTGGTGGATGTGACTACCTTATCTGGTAATACGGCCAGAGTCAAGTTGAACTTGTCCCACATACATCAGCCCCAGTCACAAACTCTTGTCATAGCACTCAGATTGAATTTCTTCCACATTTCATAGAGATTAAATTTCTATCGCCACATTGCCTTACTAGATAGACCAATGTCATGTCATTTCTTACGTACTATATGTGACAACGTCGCCCTAAACTCACTCGATAGTAGAGTTTATATAACAGGAGCCGTCAAGTACTTTCATAAAGTTGATTAGTATATGGCCTAAATGTGTATTTGAAAAACATTAGTTGAATCGGAGCAACCTTCACTGAAAGTAAAAAAAAGGACTGACGAAGAAATATGCATGTTTTCCATATTGTTCGTAACTACTCGTCAAAAGTGACGCCATACAAGACCTTCGATGTGCACAAACTGTCTTTAAAGTGGCATGAGCTGCCGAAATTCACACTTTTTTCATAATTTCTGATCGTCACGACAGTAAGAGGCTTTGAAGGCCATCTAAAAACTAAATGATTGGCGTTGGAATGAGGAAAATCCATACAGTATGTTTCACAGTATGTGAAAGTTAGTTCATAACCATACTTTATCGTACATTTTCGAGACTAGAAGCACTAAAAAGCTTCCGAATTATACGTCTTGAGAAAAATAGCCAATAATTTCGGCATTCTATTTTAACGTCAAAATATCAACATTTTGGCAGCTCATGCCACTTTAAGAGGCACGGGCAGCACATCAGAGTTCGTGTATTACGTCACCACGCTGAGGGAACGTACACAACGGAGGTCGTGTTTGACGTAACTGAGCTACATGTAATTAACTATCACATAGAATTTTGTATACGCTGCGCCTGAAATTTAATTTTCTTTTTGGTCAGCCTTATAAAGTACATGACTGATATAAACGTCATGTTAGAACGAAAAACACTCTCCCACATGCGCAATGCAGTACCAACGAGACTTGCTCCCTATTGGTCGTGGCATTATGGTTACCACGGAGATGCTGGGGGAGTGATTGTATTCCAATGACCCTTGACCCAACTTCCACGGCCTTCAAGATTAACTGACCGCTCTTAAGTTGAATTTACGACCATCTTAACACCATAACCCCAATATACAGTTTCTAAAATCTTTTCGCAACTTCAGCCCCCGTTGAATACGTCAAATATATGGTTTTCTTAAGGAGGCAGTTGGTGTGTCCTATTTAAAATGATATGTT
Organism: Lepidochitona cinerea; assembly: GCA_963971465.1. Classification (NCBI taxonomy): domain Eukaryota; kingdom Metazoa; phylum Mollusca; class Polyplacophora; order Chitonida; family Tonicellidae; genus Lepidochitona; species Lepidochitona cinerea. Next base: position 2,760,284 of record OZ020560.1, read on the forward strand.
TGTAACATACAGTCAAGAGAGATCGACATGTTATATCCTTTATCAATGAATGTCATTTCTCTATGTACTCTGAAAGTTACTATGCCCACTGCCTTTTGGTCAGTTACACGGTGAGTTTAAATGCGATTGTTAAGAGAGATTCAGCGCTTGAAGCCCCTTAAAAACTTAAGAATTGACGTTGAGATATATAAAAAAACATCGGTAAATGGTTCAAACTGAGGATGTGTGCTAATAAAAAATCGTTTTGGGTTTTTGCTACCTATAACGGTAAAGCGACATGAGGTTCAAAATGTTCATATTTTTCCGTTTAAATTGTTTTTTTTTTTAATTATCGGCTATTTCGTTTTCAATAACAAAAAAGTAGAGTTTTTTTTATCAATATAAGTCTCTAGAATGTAGTATGCGGTGTCTTGAACTAACTAATTCCCAAAAGGAATAAATCTATGTCCCGGTTATTTAAGTTATGTTTATATTCTGAACACTATTTCAGTTCGTGTAGACTATAAAGTGTATATATATTTTCCTTATTCCAACGTCAATCGTTTAGCTTTTTTCGATGAACCTGTTTACTGCCTAGGTTATCCGAATTCATGCATATTTTAGTGGCTCGTGCCACTTGGACGAAGGGCTACAAGATTGGTATTAGCGTAAAACTCTTATTTTGTGCTGGATAAAAATGACGGACTATTTGCTAATTCTGTTTCGACGGAATTTCCACTATTTTTTGGCCGCTCATGCCTCTCTTATCTGATATGGACGCTTGTTGCTTCTGTTGACGAATTTACGTTAGAAAGGGAAAGTGTTCAAGTTTGACTGCACAGTGGCATATCTAATGTTTCATCTCTATAACAGAGGCCTATATTGATAGTGAAAACGTTCAAGGTCCACTGCGTAGTGATAAAGCCAAATAGGACAGTTAAATAACGTCACATGCTTATGTAACCCGCATTGGGAATGAAATTGAAACTGACACATATATCCATCAGTGATAGATATTTATTATTGAACTCATAGAATTATTGAACGGTAAGCGAACGAACAGAACGAAACGGTGACTGACCAGTCTATTGGAATGGTCGTCTGAAAAATACAAATAATAAGCAATCTTTAACATGTGATATCATAACATATGGCTTTGTCTGGACCAAGTACATGGTATAAACGTTAATTGAAGTTACGCTACCAAGGGATAATTATTCCTTTGACCAATTCAGTATGCCATTTAGAGAATACCATTTTACAAAGTCAAATACAATTAAGAAACAAGTGGAATTAAATTGACAGGAATATATAGAGAAAGTATTACATATTCTGCACTTATAGGTCAATGTAAGGAAATAGGTCAACTTGGAAATAGGTCAATGTAAGTAGGTCAACTGACCCAAAATATGGTTGACATATCATAAAGACTAGGTATTAATGTCCTATATGCTATAATATGGAAGGTACAAATAACATTAGATACATACAGCAATTACATAGGTAGTAATGTTAAAAGAATTCATAATGTTGTAATATTACAAGCGCAAATAAATCATATATTGCATGGTAATTATAAACATCTCATTTACCGTGAAATGAATCAGGTTTAACAGAACTCAGATGGCACTCTCCATGAGCATATCATTTGAGGTAAATCCCATGCACCATCTATCAAGAAATACAAATGTTGTAGATGAACAATCGGCAGAAAATAACAATGAGAGTTATTCAAAATACAAAGGGGACATCTAGGCAAATAACATGTGTTATTTAGAGTTAACAAACAAATTAACTTGAAAGTCTGTATTAAAGAGAAAAGCGTAGAAATATCTATGTGTAATTAAAGAATCCGATCACGAACTACATATAGCCTTAGAAAACTAATTACCAAAATGACATTAGACAGGTAAGGCCAAGTAATAATTTCCAACAAGTCAAAAAGCAGGTAGGTATAGCAAATAACCCAAATGTCAATAATCAGGTAAGTATATATGTCTAATAACCCAAATGTCAATAATCAGGTAAGTATATATGTCTAATAACCCAAAATCCAATAACGCAGGTAAGTAGGCTACAGCAAATTATCTCATGACTACATATAGTTCAGAATATTTCACTAATTATCCAAACGTTAATATACATGCTATTCTATATCCTACTTGTTACACAAGTACACTGTGTGTATTATTAATTACGTCACTAACATCATATACCCAACACGTCAACCAAAGATACTGTAGGTATTAATGTAAACCTTCACATTGTCCGAACATCAAATATAGCTACTACAGGTATTAACGTAAACCTTCATATTGTCCGAACATCAAATATAGCTACTACAGGTATTAACGTAAACCTTCATATATCATTGAAGAAGGAATGTCTAGCATTTTCTTAACATTCAATAATATTATATGGTTAATACTTAAATCTTGTTCAGCAAAATGTATAAGTAATATCATTAAGCATAAGATTTCACAAACCTGTTAACACATCAATAAACCACGACAACACCATTGGCAGTTTCCCGCTTTACAAAACTAGTTCAGTGGGTTCTACGTGACGTCATCACATCACAATATACCTGCATAATTAATGCAAACACATATTGAAAGCTATAATCTTAATTGAGAACTATATTACTCTAACCTCTAATGTTCACGTTATTCTAACAAAGAACTTTAAACATTTAAAACAGATTAAAACATCTTTGAAAATCAGCGAAATATTACAGGGTTATCAAAATGCCAGTTTCTGAGACTTGCACCACATGGTTCAACAAACTGTGTCTCTATTACTCATTGCAACCACCTGACACGTTTGAGACAAATAACTAACATGTGCTGCTATTCATATCTACCAAAATTAGTAAGTTTACAGATATAAAATAAAAGATATTTACGTTTATCTTCTGTCACAATTCGGTACGTGACCTCCCTGATTAACTTCCTAAGGGGAGATCACTCTAAAGGCATAATACGGTCATACATAAAATAAACAGTTATCACCCTTTAGAATAATACAGAAGAAAGTCTATCAGCTTACACCCTCGCCCTTCTAAATTTGTTCCGTCCTCGGACAACTTGAACCTTTTGCTCGTAACACCGTCTTTGGTTCATGGTATATGTTACTGTGCTTCCCTGCACTTGATCTCGCTGAACGCCGGATGTTCGGTGAATGTTGCACTGGAAAGGTGTCTCTTTCGTGGTTCCGACGTCCACTGCCACTGATGGGATAATATACCGTTTCTAACTCATAATATTCATCATCAGATGAGCTGTCTTCAGCTTCTGCATTTTCAGGTAAGTCATTTGCTTGTGACTCTTTCTGTTTACGTCTTCTGTTTACTTTCACAACCTCTCTGGGTTCGGGACATTGTCGGAGAGCAGATCTATGTACTGTTTTTGATTGTCCAAATCCATCCGCTTGTTCAATAACGTAAACATCGTTATCTGGCTGTTTGTCCATGATCTTGTAAACTGTGTCTCTCCAAGAGTCCTGAATCTTATTCCTTCCACGGATGCCCCAATTACGGAGGTAAACCCGCGTACCAATAGGAAGAATAGATTCTCTGGCTTTGCGATCGTAAAACTTCTTGCGATGTGTTGCCGATGCTTGGAACTTCTCAGCTGCTAACGTGTAGGCATCTCTCAATCGACTTTGGTGTACCGAAATCCAATTGTCTGGTCCAGCGTCAGACTCTGAGAAATCATCCCCACACAGTATATCCACTGGCAGCTTCGGGTCCCTACCAAACATCAAATAAAAGGGAGTAAATCCCGTACTAGCATGAGGAGTTACGTTGTAGGCGTATACCACCTCTTGAAGATGTTCGTGCCAACGTCTCTTTTGCTTTGGGGGGAGTGTCTTGAGAAGGTCATGTAGGGTCCGATTGAACCTCTCACATTGGCCATTGCTTTGTGGTCGATACGGTGTAGTGTGCGATTTTGTGATACCATACATCTGGCAGAGTTGTTTGATCAGGTCGCTTTCAAAGTTACGTCCTTGGTCACTGTGGATCCGCTTGGGGACTCCGTATTTGAGAAACCACTCATTCACAAGAACCTTTGCAACAGTGTCTGCACGTTGGTTTCGAGTTGGGACAGCGACAGTAAACTTGGAAAATATATCTGTCATTACAAGCACATTCTCGACTCCTGAGCTGGATGGTTCCAGTAAAGTAAAATCTATGGCAAGAACTTCTAGTGGTCGTGTTGCAGTGATGGTACCCATTGGAGTCCGGATTGGTCTGTGTGGCATTTTAGCCAAAGTACAACGATCACACCGTTTAATCCATTCCTTAACATCATCCAATAGTCCCGGCCAATAAAATCGCGACCTCACTAGACTTTCTGTTCTCTCGACACCCTGATGCCCGGTGCCATCATGAAGGCTCTCCAATGCTATATCTTTCAGACAACGTGGCAATACAAGTTGTCGGACTGTGCCCTCCTTGGGGTCTGTAACTATGCGAAATAAAAGTTCTTCTTTCTGATGAAGGCGATTCCACTGCTGAAGCAACCTTTTCACAGCATGATTCAAATCAGATCTTTCTTCTTTATCCGGTCGTTGGCCTCGTTTCCAGAAAGACAGGAGTTTGCTAATGTCCGGATCCTTTTGTTGAAGCTCCACAAGTTGTTGGGTTGTCAGCACAGGGAATGGACTAACTGGTTCGTGGGCCGTGACTTCACAAGTCGGAAATTCTGTGAAACATTCTTTCACTTCAGCTGGGATATAAGTAGTACAGGATTCATGAGATAGCGCAGCAGTTACTTCCTCTTCACTGACTGGTAGGCGTGACAATGAATCAGCATTAATGTTGTGCTTTCCTGGCCGATACCGAATTTCAAAATTGAAGGAAGCCAACGCGGAAACCCATCTTTGCTCCACAGCTGGTAACTTCGTCTTGGTCATAATGTAGGTGAGCGGGTTGTTGTCCGTGAATACAGTAAATTTAGCCCCTAAGAGATAATCCCGAAATTTCTCAGTGATGGCCCATTTGAGGGCCAGTAATTCAAGTTTCTTACTACTGTACTTATCCATTTTCTTTTCGGCTCCTCGTAAACCTCGGCTTGCATAAGCAATAACTTTCAGCTCCTGTCCCTGACGCTGGGATAACACAGCTCCAAGTCCATGATTGGACGCATCTGTCTCAAGGATAAATGGTTGTTTATAATCAGCGTATCCTAGGATCGGTGCAGATGTCAAATTCTCTTTCAATTGAATAAAAGCCTGCTCACATTCATCGTTCCACTTGTCTCTAATGGTGACGTTCTTGCTACGCTTGGACCCGGAAGCCTGAAGGCATTCAGATACAACCCGGTGTAGTGGGCATGCAATCTTAGCGAAACCCTTCACATAACGACGGTAATAGCTGCAAAAACCTAACCATGAACGAAGTTGCTTGAGAGTTTCAGGACGTGACCAGTCTCGCACCGCTGCTATTTTCTCGGGATCTGTGGCGACTCCGGCTTCTGAAATGACGTGACCTAAATACCTCACCTCTCTCTGGAAAAAGTGGCACTTTCGCAGTTCAAGTTTCAGGCCAAATTGTTTCAGTTTCTGGAATATCAGTTGCAGTCGATCAATATGTTCACTGATACTTGCTGAGAAACAAACTAAGTCGTCCAGATACACTAACACGGTTTCGAAAAGTTCATCGGCATAGATATGTTGCATTAGTCTTTGGTATGTAGCAGGTCCATTGCAGAGACCAAATGGTAATCGGTTGAATTCGTAGAGCCCAATCGGACTGGTAAATGCTGTTTTATATCGATCACACTCATTAACTTCAACTTGGTGATATGCTGACTGAAGATCCATAGTCGAGAACCACCGTGATCCTACAAGGGCATCCATGGATTCCTCAATTCTTGGTAACGGGTGTGAATCTTTTCTAGTACGAGAGTTTAAAAGACGATAGTCTACGCAGATACGAAGGTCACCAGATTTTTTGCGCACAAGTACAATTGGACTGGAGTATTCACTCTTGCTAGGTCGAATAATTCCTTTCCGAAGCATGTCTCTAATGTGCTGTTTCACTTCGTCCAGTTCACTTGGTGGTATTCGTCTGTATGGTAGCCGAACGGGTGTCTCGTCAGTGGTGTGAATGCTGTGCTGGATCGCGCCAGTTTTACCTAAATCATCAGGACCAGTGGCAAACACGTCTTTATATTTAATAAATAACTCCTCCGCTCGTTTCCTTTCCTCTGGGTCACCAGGGAAATCACTCAAATCCAACCCCGGGGGAAGTTCATTCTCCTCGTCTTTTGTCACAGACGAAACGTCACATCGTTGCTCCACTGTTATCCGATCAACCGAGACCTGTATTTCCACCTCACCAGATTCCATTTCTGCAGGACTAAGCACTCCTATACGCGTCCGTGGTGACAACCAAACATCTTTCTTACTAGGGTTCACGACACGAACATAAAAACATCCACTGGTTGCATCTACTACAGTCCGCATAACCAATACATTTCCAGGTAATGGGGTTGATAAAGGTTCAACTATCGAACACGGTCCTCCAAATTTACTAACTGCACGGACATCTGTTTGAGACTCTGCACCTAAGTAAAGTTTATCTGACCCTGCCACACGCACTGGACATACTTCAGCGTTGTCCTCTTTTTTCACCAAATTCATGTAGCTGGGCAAATATTTTAAAATGTTTGTTCCTATCAGACCAGGTACCAATCCCTTTCTTTCATTGTTTCTATTATCCTTAGAAATCAAAATGCCTCGTTTTGGAATAACTATTCCATCCACTTCAATATCAACTTCTACATATCCCAAGTAAGGTATATGAGTTCCATTAGTTGCAACAAGTCTTAATACACGTGCTGGATTCAAGAGTCTATCTACTTTATTCTTCAAGTGTTGGTTGAAAAAGCTCTCTGTTACCATGGATACCATTGATCCTGTATCAATCAATGAATTTACATCGACCCCTGCAATTTTTACAACTTTTGTGGGACTATCTCCAACAATCGAATCCAATGAGCGACTTTGTCCATATTGCTCCATGGGGACGCTCGTTTCCATGGAGCACTCTAGTTTGACTTCTTCTCATAACTTCTGGCAGCTTTACAGTCCCGTTGAAAATGTCCATTTTTTCCACAGTTATAACATGGTCCAATCCTCTTTGGGCGATTTCTTGGGTTCAAACCTTCAACTAACTTCTGCTGAGCTTGTAGTTGCTCTGCTAACATGCCTTGTTGTTTTACTAATGTCTCCATCATGGTTTGCTGTGACATTAGTAGCTTGGTAAGTCCATCTGATACTGGGTTTTCAACATCCTTGGGTTGGCAAGTTTCATATTGACCACACGAATGCACTTCCTTTGCCATAAGTCTTACTTTTCTAGATTTTCCATCTCTGTTCATTTCCGCAGTAAACTGACGTGCCACTTCTCTGACTTTTAAGAAAGAAACATCCTCATTATTCGTCACCATCTTCCTTAAATCCCAGCGTAAATTTGCATCACCCACCCCTTCAATGAACTGATCTCGAAGCATTTGGTCGGAATCTTTTTCTAGATCCAGCTTTTCTATTCGCCTAATAATGGTCACAAGAGCATGGGAAAAGTCAGATATACTTTCATTGTCCAATTGTATGCGATCATAAAATGTCCGATGAAGTTGCGAAGCATTCGCACTTTGTTGAAAAGCACCTCTTAATGCCTGGAAAACATCTTGACTGTTTAAACATTCATGGCAGCGTATTTCTGACTTTGCTGCCCCTTCTAAATGAAGTGAAAGGAAATCCACAGCTGCAGATCCATCCAATTCCTCAGCCCTTAATATACGCTCAGCATCTTCAATCCAATCCTCTAGAAGGCCTTGACCATTGAACTTTGTAAGTTTCCTTTCTCGAACCACCAATGTAGATTTGCTCTTGTGTGGCTCCTCAATATTAGCCTGTTGACGCAAATCATCCCTCTCCTTGGTAAGTTCCTCGACTTGTTTCCTTAAATCATCAAGATTCATCGCCATGATGCTGCAATATGAGGGTTTTAATGCACAGAGAAATTTCAGTTAACAATGCATTTATGTTAAATATATGCATAAAATTAGGAAACGCACATTAAAGATGAACCTCTGACAAAAACATTTCCGCTTATTTGTTAAAAGTAAGCAAATACTCATTACTCACGTGACCCTTCTTTCTTTTCTTTTTCAAAATTGTTCTTGAATTTTTTTTTTTTAAATTGTTTATGTCCTTGCAATACAAGAAATCCTTGTCAAACAGTTCTCTTTGACAAATTGCAAGTTCCAAGTTGGCGTGAGTCTATAAGAAAATAGGCCTTTGTTCATATTTATTAGAGTTCCAAACGTAGGTTTCACTAAAAACTAGGTCACTTCTGACAAAAACACATTTCAAAGAAAGTAGGTCATCTTCTCTAAAATAGGTCATCAATGTAAAATAGGTCATCTCTTCCAAATAGGTCATCTCGTCAAAAATAGGGCATTTACTGGGTCACACATCAGAATTAGGTCATCTCATTAGAATTAGGTCATCTCATTAGAATTAGGTCATCCCATAAGAATTAGGTCATCTCATTAGAACTAGGTCGTCTCATCTGAACTAGGTCATCCCAAAACTGGATCATCTCATCAGAACTGCGCCAGTCACCGTTCAGAGTTCTACCGTGTGTCCCATACCGTTCCGAGTTCTAAAATGTGTCATCCTACCGGCGACGCCAAAAATGTAACCCGCATTGGGAATGAAATTGAAACTGACACATATATCCATCAGTGATAGATATTTATTATTGAACTCATAGAATTATTGAACGGTAAGCGAACGAACAGAACGAAACGGTGACTGACCAGTCTATTGGAATGGTCGTCTGAAAAATACAAATAATAAGCAATCTTTAACATGTGATATCATAACATATGGCTTTGTCTGGACCAAGTACATGGTATAAACGTTAATTGAAGTTACGCTACCAAGGGATAATTATTCCTTTGACCAATTCAGTATGCCATTTAGAGAATACCATTTTACAAAGTCAAATACAATTAAGAAACAAGTGGAATTAAATTGACAGGAATATATAGAGAAAGTATTACATATTCTGCACTTATAGGTCAATGTAAGGAAATAGGTCAACTTGGAAATAGGTCAATGTAAGTAGGTCAACTGACCCAAAATATGGTTGACATATCATAAAGACTAGGTATTAATGTCCTATATGCTATAATATGGAAGGTACAAATAACATTAGATACATACAGCAATTACATAGGTAGTAATGTTAAAAGAATTCATAATGTTGTAATATTACAAGCGCAAATAAATCATATATTGCATGGTAATTATAAACATCTCATTTACCGTGAAATGAATCAGGTTTAACAGAACTCAGATGGCACTCTCCATGAGCATATCATTTGAGGTAAATCCCATGCACCATCTATCAAGAAATACAAATGTTGTAGATGAACAATCGGCAGAAAATAACAATGAGAGTTATTCAAAATACAAAGGGGACATCTAGGCAAATAACATGTGTTATTTAGAGTTAACAAACAAATTAACTTGAAAGTCTGTATTAAAGAGAAAAGCGTAGAAATATCTATGTGTAATTAAAGAATCCGATCACGAACTACATATAGCCTTAGAAAACTAATTACCAAAATGACATTAGACAGGTAAGGCCAAGTAATAATTTCCAACAAGTCAAAAAGCAGGTAGGTATAGCAAATAACCCAAATGTCAATAATCAGGTAAGTATATATGTCTAATAACCCAAATGTCAATAATCAGGTAAGTATATATGTCTAATAACCCAAAATCCAATAACGCAGGTAAGTAGGCTACAGCAAATTATCTCATGACTACATATAGTTCAGAATATTTCACTAATTATCCAAACGTTAATATACATGCTATTCTATATCCTACTTGTTACACAAGTACACTGTGTGTATTATTAATTACGTCACTAACATCATATACCCAACACGTCAACCAAAGATACTGTAGGTATTAATGTAAACCTTCACATTGTCCGAACATCAAATATAGCTACTACAGGTATTAACGTAAACCTTCATATTGTCCGAACATCAAATATAGCTACTACAGGTATTAACGTAAACCTTCATATATCATTGAAGAAGGAATGTCTAGCATTTTCTTAACATTCAATAATATTATATGGTTAATACTTAAATCTTGTTCAGCAAAATGTATAAGTAATATCATTAAGCATAAGATTTCACAAACCTGTTAACACATCAATAAACCACGACAACACCATTGGCAGTTTCCCGCTTTACAAAACTAGTTCAGTGGGTTCTACGTGACGTCATCACATCACAATATACCTGCATAATTAATGCAAACACATATTGAAAGCTATAATCTTAATTGAGAACTATATTACTCTAACCTCTAATGTTCACGTTATTCTAACAAAGAACTTTAAACATTTAAAACAGATTAAAACATCTTTGAAAATCAGCGAAATATTACAGGGTTATCAAAATGCCAGTTTCTGAGACTTGCACCACATGGTTCAACAAACTGTGTCTCTATTACTCATTGCAACCACCTGACACGTTTGAGACAAATAACTAACATGTGCTGCTATTCATATCTACCAAAATTAGTAAGTTTACAGATATAAAATAAAAGATATTTACGTTTATCTTCTGTCACAATTCGGTACGTGACCTCCCTGATTAACTTCCTAAGGGGAGATCACTCTAAAGGCATAATACGGTCATACATAAAATAAACAGTTATCACCCTTTAGAATAATACAGAAGAAAGTCTATCAGCTTACACTTAAAATTGGCACGGAATTACTTGTTTACCGAAAAGGTCACCAGGAAGCTATATGAAATAGTTATAATATCTACCAGTTGGAATTTCCAGACTGTGTTCCTATTCCCCGAGGTCACAAAGAGCTATTGTGCTATTTCATAATATCCCTTAATGCTATCCGGGGAATCATAGCTGCTTTTCCAACATCGAAATTTACATTTAGTTTCACATCTACGATCCTTTTCATTCGCAAGTATACAACAATGGTATACAACTATTAAGATAGACGTTTACGGTTTTCTAGATTCCCCTACGGATGTTAGGTCTAAATAAACGATTTGCCAGTTGTATAGGGCTATTCAAGTCCGCCATTTCACTAAATTGTCTGTTCAATTCAACTCCCCTTTTCCTCCCGATAGTAGATTCCCTTTGACTTAAACTGCAGAAGTATAATTTTTTTCCTTAGTAAAAATAGCTCAAATTATAATCCATACAGATTATTTGTCCGGTGAACAAGAGCGCACTAATCGTCAAATGATGACGTCATCTGTAAGTAAGCGGCAAATCACCTATTAGCGTTTGACGTCAACATTATTTTACTGTTATTATACACATGAATATATTTATTATTGTATACTCTAGTCAGAAGGTTTGTTGAAGTACTCTAACACCATTCGACGAACGTTCATACTCTCTCAGAGAATAAAACCATAACCGATTGTATAAAGTATAACCTTGACCTTGTACGTGTTATGCTTAGAAGCCCGTATTGGCCTTGGTACCACAGGACTTTCAAGCCAACCAGTAATGAATGCTACCCAATATAATGATATTTTTATTATACATACAATTTCAGGGTTTTTTTCTTGATTTAACACCGATCCTCTGTGACCGTTCTGACAGACACGCATTATGATAAGTTAATTAAAATAGTATTGTATAGATCTACCAACTTTGTGATTTATGCTATCGACTTTGGTATCATTCTCACCATGCAAAGGAGAGGAAACTTTCGCCAGGCCAAACGTACAATAACACTTACAGCCATTATGGCTGAGGGTATTTGGCGGTCACAAGGTAGTAATACGACGTTTTCATTGGATTAGATATTCAGACTTGTGACAAAAAATCAGTAAAGGACTTTATCAATATTATATAGCCTCGTGCATAATATACACATACCCGTTGTGGGTCTTATACGTATAGATCAATAGACAGTCTTATATTCATTTTGCTTCCATTCGAACTGGGGACATTTTGTTAATTATATATGCAGCTAATTACTTAGACTTAATGACTATTATTGGTGTTAGCGTGATTTGTGCTATATTATCTGTACTACTTTTTATATTCCTATATGTTTAAATTATGGTAAATTAATCTGACACACCCAAATAGAAAATACGCTGAACTAGTCTGGTTTAACAATATACCTGTAGGCTAAACAAGAACTATACCATACACCTATAGGTTATTATTAATCTATATATTTTTGGAAGAGAAGTTTAATTAGTGAATAAAATTGACCAAGACTTCTTATTAGTATCCGTAAAACTTATCCTCCCCAATAATTTGTTCCCAATGTAAATTTCGTCACTTCGTGTTTTCTTATGTGTAGGTGAATTGTATCGGTGCCCTCAAGGACTCTCCGGTAACATGTATGCATTCCAGGAGAAATGTTACCGATTTGTTCCCACTGAGAAAAACTGGAATCAAGCTCAAAATGATTGTCAAGTAAAGGGAGGTAACCTGGTACACATTTACAACCAACCCACTCAGAACTTCATTTACAACACGGCAAAGAATACCCTAAAGTGGGATGTAAACGGGATGTGGATTGGTTCGCACGATCAAAGGAAAACTAATCTCTGGGAATGGGTTAATGGTAAGTGCATAGTTGGAAAACGTCCTTCTGTACAACTGAATTTCACTTTTATATTTTTCAGGTCACGCAATCAGTTAAGAACCAATCTCCTTGAATCTTTCAAAAACTGTTTCTTGAAAAAGATTTTAAATAAATCACCAAACTCAGTAGGCTAAGTTAAGTACTTTTCGAAATCGATTCGATTGATTGGTTTTACTCCACACTCTGTATTATTAATTAGAGGTTTTGTCAGGTTGATTACGACATCCAGGTGCTGTAACCTGACATGGTTATTCGAATGGGGAACCTCATAGTTCAATAAATGGACGAATTCCGACTCTAGCTCGTGATTTCATCCTGGACAAAACTGACTGATTGCGTATGGTACCGAACTTTAGAGGGTCAAACAATTGAAATTGACAAATTACGTCAGGAAAGCATTCCTCTATGCTGCATTTATATATCTCTATTTGATAGCATTAATCCTTTAGCATGAACCGGACGAGAAAGATATTTTTTTTATATAGGGTACACGTTTAACTTAATATGGTTCGGCTGGATGGCTCCCATTCCATTCGTCTTATGAAAGCTGTCATTTTAATACTGATTTAGTACTCAATTCGTGTAAGATCTAAGACAAATGGTGTACAATTAATGCGGAAACGGGTTATCTCTGGCTGCTGTTTGAATTCCAATAAAAGTAAAAGAAAAATGTTAATATTTTTATTTAGGCAATCCCTCAACTGCTGGAAACGCTATCACGTGGACGAATTGGGGCTCAGGTCAGCCTAGTTGTGGTATACTGTGTATAGAACATTGTGGGCAAATGAGATTAGATGATTACGGACGGTGGCATGATGTACAATGCGATCCACGGTTTCTATTTAGTTCCGAGAGATACCGCTACTGTTGTATGTATGGTGAGTACAGTCAGATAAATTAGTCAGTTCAAAAGACAACTGATGGGGATTTAGGACAATGTGATATGTTTCCACAGTTCTTATTTTACAAAGAAGTCAATTTAACTGTGCACATGGGTACAAATTACTTATTGTTTCAGTCATCACTCAGTAAATTTAACTAACAAACCACTAATGTATCCATCCCCAGATATGGGTCCGAAAACAACTACAACTACCACTGCGGCACCAACCAGTGCAACGACAACAACGCAACTTCCTTCAACAACGACCGAAGTTACCTCAACCATATCGAACACCACTTCTATGGCACCGGAAACAAAGGCCACGTTTTCCAGCCGGAATATAGATGGCGCTGTCGAATCAGACAAATCTACATTCGAGCCTGTAGCTGTAGTCGGCTCGCAAGGTAAGATCGTTATTAATGATTGGGAATCTGTGTAAGTGTAACGATCGTTATTAATGACTGGGAATCTGTGTAAGTGTTACGATCGTTATTAATGACTGGGAATCTGTGTAAGTGTTACGATCGTTATTAATGACTGGGAATCTGTGTAAGTGTTACGATCGTTATTGATGACTGGCAATCTGTGTAAGTGTTACGATCGTTATTGATGACTGGCAATCTGTGTAAGTGTGACGATCGTTATTAATGACTGGCAATCTGTGTAAGTGTTACGATCGTTATTAATGACTGGGAATCTGCGTAAGTGTGACGATCGTTATTGATGACTGGGAATCTGTGTAAGTGTGACGATCGTTATTAATGACTGGCAATCTGTGTAAGTGTTACGATCGTTATTAATGATTGGCAATCTGTGTAAGTGTGACGATCGTTATTAATGATTGGCAATCTGTGTAAGTGTGACGATCGTTATTAATGACTGGGAATCTGTGTAATTATGACGATCGTTATTGATGATTGGTAATCTGTGTAAGTGTGACGGTCGTTATCGATGACTGGGAATCTGCGTAAGTGTGATGATCGTTATTGATGACTGGGAATCTGTGTAAGTGTGACGATCGTTATTGATGACTGGGAATCTGTGTAAGTGTGACGATCGTTATTGATGACTGGGAATCTGTGTAAGTGTGACGATCGTTATTGATGACTGGGAATCTGTGTAAGTGTGACGATCGTTATTGATGACTGGCAATTTGTGTAAGTGTGACGATCGTTATTGATGACTGGGAATCTGTGTAAGTGTGACGATCGTTATTGATGACTGGGAATCTGTGTAAGTGTGACGATCGTTATTGATGACTGGGAATCTGTGTAAGTGTGACGATCGGTATTGATGACTGGCAATCTGTGTAAGTGTGACGATCGGTATTGATGACTGGCAATCTGTGTAAGTGTGACGATCGGTATTGATGACTGGGAATCTGCGTAAGTGTGACGATCGTTATTGATAACTGGGAATCTGCGTAAGTGTGACGATCGTTATTGATGACTGGGAATCTGCGTAAGTGTGACGATCGTTATTGATGACTGGGAATCTGTGTAAGTGTGACGATCGTTATTGATAACTGGGAATCTGCGTAAGTGTGACGATCGTTATTGATGACTGGGAATCTGTGTAAGTGTGACGATCGTTATTGATGACTGGGAATCTGTGTAAGTGTGACGATCGTTATTGATGACTGGGAATCTGTGTAAGTGTGACGATCGGTATTGATGACTGGCAATCTGTGTAAGTGTGACGATCGGTATTGATGACTGGCAATCTGTGTAAGTCTGACGATCGTTATCGATGACTGGGAATTCTGTTTAAGTGTGACGGTCGTTATTGATGACTGGGAATCTGTGTAAGTGTGACGATCGTTATTAATAACTGGGAATCTGTGTAAGTGTGACGATCGTTATTAATAACTGGGAATCTGTGTAAGTGTGACGATCGTTATTGATGACTGGGAATCTGTGTAAGTCTGACGATCGTTATTGATGACTGGGAATCTGTGTAAGTGTGACGATCGTTATTGATGACTGGGAATCTGTGTAAGTGTGACGATCGTTATTAATAACTGGGAATCTGTGTAAGTGTGACGATCGTTATTGATGACTGGGAATCTGTGTAAGTCTGACGATCGTTATTGATGACTGGGAATCTGTGTAAGTGTTACGATCGTTATTAATGATTGGAAATCTGTGTAAGTGTGACGGTCGTTATCGATGACTGGAAATCTGTGTAAGTGTGACGGTCGTTATCGATGACTGGGAATCTGTGTATGTGTGACGATCGTTATTGATGACTGGAAATCTGTGTAAGTGTGACGGTCGTTATCGATGACTGGGAATCTGTGTAAGTGTGACAATCGTTATTAATGACTGGAAATCTGTGTAAGTGTGACGGTCGTTATTGATGACTGGGAATCTGTGTAAGTGTGACGATCGTTATTGATGACTGGGAATCTGTGTAAGTGTGACGATCGTTATTAATAACTGGGAATCTGTGTAAGTGTGACGGTCGTTATTGATGACTGGGAATCTGTGTAAGTGTGACGATCGTTATTGATGACTGGGAATCTGTGTAAGTGTGACGATCGTTATTAATAACTGGGAATCTGTGTAAGTGTGACGATCGTTATTGATGACTGGGAATCTGTGTAAGTGTGACGATCGTTATTAATAACTGGGAATCTGTGTAAGTGTGACGATCGTTATTGATGACTGGGAATCTGTGTAAGTCTGACGATCGTTATTGATGACTGGGAATCTGTGTAAGTGTTACGATCGTTATTAATGATTGGAAATCTGTGTAAGTGTGACGGTCGTTATCGATGACTGGAAATCTGTGTAAGTGTGACGATCGTTATTGATGACTGGGAATCTGTGTAAGTGTGACGATCGTTATTGATGACTGGGAATCTGTGTAAGTGTGACGATCGTTATTAATGACTGGCAATCTGTGTAAGTGTTACGATCGTTATTAATGATTGGCAATCTGTGTAAGTGTGACGATCGTTATTAATGATTGGCAATCTGTGTAAGTGTGACGATCGTTATTAATGACTGGGAATCTGTGTAATTATGACGATCGTTATTGATGATTGGTAATCTGTGTAAGTGTGACGATCGTTATTGATGACTGGGAATCTGTGTAAGTGTGACGATCGTTATTAATGACTGGTAATCTGCGTAAGTGTGACGATCGTTATTGATGACTGGGAATCTGTGTATGTGTGACGATCGTTATTGATGACTGGGAATCTGTGTAAGTGTGACGATCGTTATTGATGACTGGGAATCTGTGTAAGTGTGACGATCGTTATTGATGACTGGGAATCTGTGTAAGTGTGACGATCGTTATTGATGACTGGGAATCTGTGTAAGTGTGACGATCGTTATTGATGACTGGGAATCTGTGTAAGTGTGACGGTCGTTATTGATGACTGGGAATCTGTGTAAGTGTGACGATCTTTATTGATGTCTGGGAATCTGCGTAAGTGTGACGATCGTTATTGATGACTGGGAATCTGTGTAAGTGTGACGATCGTTGTTGATGACTGGGAATCTGTGTAAGTGTGACGATCGTTATTGATGATTGGTAATCTGTGTAAGTGTGACGATCGTTATCGATGACTGGGAATCTGTGTAATTATGACGATCGTTATTGATGTCTGGGAATCTGTGTAAGTGTGACGATCGTTATTGATGACTGGGAATCTGTGTAAGTGTGACGATCTTTATTGATGACTGGGAATCTGTGTAAGTGTGACGATCGTTATCGATGACTGGGAATCTGTGTAATTATGACGATCGTTATTGATGATTGGTAATCTGTGTAAGTGTGACGGTCGTTATCGATGACTGGGAATCTGTGTAAGTGTGACGGTCGTTATTAATGACTGGGAATCTGTGTAAGTGTGACGATCGTTATTGATGACTGGGAATCTGTGTAAGTGTGACGATCGTTATTGATGACTGGGAATCTGTGTAAGTGTGACGATCGTTATTGATGACTGGGAATCTGTGTAAGTGTGACGATCGTTATTGATGACTGGGAATCTGTGTAAGTGTGACGATCGTTATTAATGACTGGGAATCTGTGTAAGTGTGACGATCGTTATTGATGACTGGGAATCTGTGTAAGTGTGACGATCGTTATTGATGGCTTGGAATCTGTGTAAGTGTGACGATCGTTATTGATGACTGGGAATCTGTGTAAGTGTGACGATCGTTATTGATGACTGGGAATCTGTGTAAGTGTGACGATCGTTATTAATGACTGGGAATCTGTGTAAGTGTGACGATCGTTATTGATGACTGGGAATCTGTGTAAGTGTTACGAGCGTTATTGATGGCTTGGAATCTGTGTAAGTGTGACGATCATTATCGATGACTGGGAATCTGCCTAAGTGTGACGATCGTTATTGATGACTGGGAATATCCGTAAGTGTGACGAGCGTTATTGATGGCTTGGAATCTGTGTAAGTGTGACGATCATTATCGATGACTGGGAATCTGCCTAAGTGTGACGATCGTTATTGATGACTGGGAATATCCGTAAGTGTGACGATCGTTATTAATGACTGGGAATCTGTGTAAGTGTGACGATCGTTATTGATGACTGGGAATCTGTGTATGTGTGACGATCGTTATTGATGACTGGGATTAATCTGCGTAAGTGTGACGATCGTTATTGATGACTGGGAATCTTGGTAAGTGTGAAGATCTTTATTGATGACTGGGAATCTGCGTAAGTGTGATCATTAGTGGTTGGTATGCAATCAGTGTTCACGTCGCTTACGGACGCCAGCATTCGCCGATTTTCCATGGGAAATGGGATGTTAATTAAGACTTTGAAGTTATTGTTCAGACGTAGCCTACAGCTATTATTTCACACCTGTTCAAATATTTTATACAACTTCTATTTGCTTTAGGTCAGGGTTCAGAACAGATAGAATCAAGAGAAAATAATATGCAAGGTAAGAAACAAAACAGATTTTAGGTCATTGCAAGGTCCAAAGGTTATCCATACAATCAATGAATTAGTTGGTCGGTAAATTTATCAATCAATCAACCAATCAATCAAAAAACCGTTTATTTGAAATTGATTGATTGTACAAGCTCAATCCTCTCAAAGTTAGCTAGCTGTTTCTTGAAAGACTTTAAAATTGGGTGTTTTGTTTCAGGAGGTACTGTAGCTGGGATAGCCATCGGTTGTCTTGTGGCCTTGTGTCTACTACTATTGTTACTTTTGATATTCATGAGACGGTAAGAGCCAACATTTATTCCTGATTTTTATTTATATTCGTAGATAGGGCTGGAAGACGAAAGAAGTTTTCTGATTCTAGCCTTTCTATTAGTTGTTCAAAGGTCTTGACATCACGCCTTGAGTGGATATCGTGTTTTAAAACTTTATTGATCAGTTTTTATTAGATTATGGGCAAATGGTATATTTTCTAAATTCAATATAAATGCGTCAGCAATTGGTTTCTCTGTAATCCTTGCTCTGAAGTGTAACCCTGATGATTTGTTTGGAAATTTCAGAAGGAAACAAAAGAAGGAAGACGAGCCTCCATCGGAGACCTTCCCAAACCAGACCTATACAGGGGCAGTAACTGCTGCTGGTCCAGCTCTGGCCTATGTTAATCCCCAGTGTGGTTCTGCCACTTACCTAAACCCTACCCTCACCGTCCGAATGCCGGAAAAAGAAGACAAACTTGAAAATCCATACAGCGAATGTCTGGACAATCAGCACAACGCATGCGCAGCTGCCATTGATAGCGATGATGACGCGTTCGGTCACTCTAAAGGAATATATGAGGACATTAAACTAAACATGAAGGACGACTTATCCGATTTCGATTCAGAGGAGGAATTCGAAAATTCCCGGACCAAATCTCCCTCCGTGGAGTATTTACATGCCCGACAAGCTCCAGCCAGACAAAATCCAGGCCCACTCGTGGTTCCTCCAAGGAATCTATACGCCGAAGATCAGGAACCTGTTGCCCAGGACAACATATACGTTCCCATGGCAACCGGAAATGAAAACCCTTATAACGAGAACACTTATAATGACGTACAATGAAAGCACAACAACGTGCAATAATACTTTAAGCCTTCAAAGGATTTCATACAAGTCCCAACATTTCTGAGATCTTTTTCAGAATAACAAAATGTAGTCCTATACTAGGACTAATCCAGAATGAGATCTTTCTCTCCCTACATGTTTACTTCTTGCCTTTGGGCATATATTTTTGTATGATGCGGCCCATAAGGCCTTTTACCAGGGAATTCACGTGGGAATTTGAGATACGTTTATACAAAGAATACTTTAGTTACTTCAAAATAAGAGATATCCGAATCAGCCATTCACAATTTGAGGCGTATTTTTTAATAGCTTTATGGGTTATACAGCGTATAGCTTTATGGGTTAGAAAGCGTATAGCTTTATGCGTTAGAAAGCGTATAGCTTTATGCGTTAGACAGCGTATAGCTTTATACGTTAGACAGCGTACATCAATAATTGTACATAATGTATATAGACCTTTGGAATAGTGCTAAACGAGATACTTGTTAAAGTATTGGTGATGTCCCGGGCTAGACGGTGCTCCTGATGTGTTATGTATTTAGTGAATAGTTTATATCTGTAATATGCGGCTTTTTTATGCTTTCGTCTGCCTGGAGGGACAGAAAGGCTTTGTTATTAATGAAGGTTTGGGTAGGAAAGACTTCTGAATTTGTTTTTCTCTGTCCATTTCTCAAAAAGAGTTCGTTATTCATCTATGTTTGTTTTTAGATTTTTATTCTAAAAGACTTGGTTGCCATGTTATCCATATGGAGTCCTGTTACAACACCCAATTACAACACTGGTAAAAACTTGAAGTCTTTTATGGCATAAAGTCCTTTCTAACATATAGCTGAGAAGTGAAATAATCTTGATAGCGGCGTAAAACACCAACTAATCAATCAATCAATCTAACATAGCTGAGAGAATCTCCTATTCCCTACGAATTCTACTCCAGCTTTCGGCAAATCCCGTTTCTGAAGATACGAGAACCTCGTGTTGTCCGTGTCTTTTAGTCTCATTCGATTATTCGCAAATTTGTCTTAATGTTTAGGTTAGCTTGTCCTAATTCTCCAAGTTTTTAGACAATATCCCGAGGCAGTATTCTATATTAAAGTTCGACCGTGCATAAAGACAATGATGATTTCAGTATTGCGACTCATTGGAATGTTGTTCCCAATGAACTATATGAGTGGAATGGAGGTCACGTGGTATATGATTTGCCTCGAATGCCGCCATTACTAGGATATAATGCAACAGCGATCCAGATCTGGTTTGCACGCGCGCTTCAACTATCAATGGCGGCACAGTTTACAAAGTCAGATCCAAATCAGCCAATGAGACGTGTCCATTCCACGCATATAGTTCATTGGTTGTTCCTGTCTTGAAACTGGTACATAAGCTCACGAGGGAATGAAGAAACCAGGTACTGCTGCAGCACATTGGGTATTTTATCGTATTTTATTGTTTATAATCACCAATAAAACGAAACAAACTTCGTTACTTTATCGGCGTGATTTCGCTTCTTTCGTTGTTCTTCAAAAATATTTCAAAATGAGGTAATGTGTAGTTCATATTTTTAATTGTTTTTCCCTATGCAGTATAACGTAAACATGTTAAAACTGTATACCAGACCTACTCGTTTGTTCGTTAAATACAGTTCTAGTGTCCTCAATAAAATAAATGTTTTTAATTTCATTTCCAGAATCACAAATTAATTGATGTTCATTAAAATTAAATACAAACACTTGGATTTCAAATATAAGCTATTCCCACCATTCCACAAGGCATCCACCTCAAACACAACAAAAACAAGTAGATTTTAGTAATGGATGTATAACTGTAAATACGTTATGTAAATATGATTACTTTTGATATGTTATATAAACTTTGTATTAGTTTTTACAATTTGAAAACATTTTTTTGTAAAATTTTTACAATTATGCATGATATTTTTAAGATGTGTACAGTTTTTTACCTTAGAAGTACTTAAATATATAGCTTAGATTATGCAATATAAAGGCTTTGAAAATCTTTGTGCTCCCTGTCAATTTATCTGATTGGCGGCAGTATTTACTCTCTCTTTATACCACAAACACGTCTATTTCCCTCAATTACTTTTATTTGAGGAACTAGATCTTGTGATGTTAACGATCTAGCTTTCACAATTTCATTCACTTTATTCATTCGAACAATAAGTTTAAAATTCTTTTTTTTTCATTGAGCATTAAATGACTTCGCCTTCACATATTCTGAAATTATTATTCCAACTTTGCTCAAAAAGTTACAATTTGTTCTACAAGAATCATTATCTTCAACGATTCCTAAATCGGCAACGGATTTTAAATAACGAGTGGAAATGATCGTAAGGATATTGATGGGCGTATTGATTGATACTTTATACTTTTTACGAAAAAACAAAGAACTATTTGTATTATGATATCCTGTACAGTATTTGGTTAGAAATATTTTTGATGAATTTTGATAAATAAACAGAACAGAAAGTAACTCATTTCTTTGTCTGTTGATTAATAAGCGACCTATTCTAATCCTAATTCCAGCAAATTGCTGATTAATTGATTGATTGATTGATTGATTGATCGATTGATTAACGATTGATCGATGCTGGCTGCGTTACTTGCATTTAACATTTTGCATTTGGCATCAGCTCACGACATGAAACTACCGGTTGTTAGGTCTTGTAATATCAGCTCACGACACGAAACCTCCGGTTGTTAGATCTTGTAATATCAGCTCACGACATGAAACCTCCGGTTGTTAGATCTTGTAATATCAGCTCACGACATGAAACCACCGGTTGTTAGATCTTTTAATATCAGCTCACGACATGAAACCACCGGTTGTTAGATCTTGTAATATCAACTCACGATATGAAACCACCGGTTGTTAGGTCTTGTAACATCAGCTAACGTAAGGAAACCACCGGTTGTTAGGTCTTGTAATATCAGCTCACGATATGAAACCACCGGTTGTTAGGTCTTGTAATATAAACTCACGACATGAAACCAACGGTTGTTAGGTCTTTCAATATCAACTCACGACATGAAACCACCTGTTGTTAGGTCTTGTAATATCAACTCACGACATGATACCACCAGTTGTTAGGTCTTGTAATATCAACTCACGACATGAAACCACCTGTTGTTAGGTCTTGTAATATCAGCCTACGACATGAAACCAACGGTTGTTAGGTCTTGCAATATCAACTCACGACATGAAACCACCAGTTGTTAGGTCTTGTAATATCAACTCACGACATGAAACCACCGGTTGTTAGGTCTTGTAATATCAACTCACGACATGAAACCACCTGTTGTTAGGTTTTGTAATATCAGGGTTTGTTTTATCGCTTTGATTTAAAGTGACATGAGCTGCCAAAATTCACACATTTTTCATAATTTCTGATCGTCACGACAGTAAGACGCTTTGAAGGACATCGAAAAACTAAATGATTGGCGTTGGAATGCGGTAAATCCATACAGTATGTGGCCTGTACGAACCGAAAACGTGTTCGAAAAGTAAACAAAATTTAAATAACCGGGACGACCATTCATTCATTCTAAGCCAAAGTTAGTTCAAAACAATACTTTATCGTATATTTTCGAGACTAGAAACACTAAAAAGCTTTTGAATTATACGTCTTGAGAAAAATAGCCAATATTATCAACATTCTGTCTTAACGTCAAAATATCAACATTTTGGTAATACCACTAGTCCGAAAAACGGGATCACCAGTCCGAAGATATCCTAGTCAAAATGAGAGGGTTCACTGGTTCATAGGTTCACAAGTCCGAAGGTTCACTAGTCCGAAGGTTCACAAGTCCGAAGGTTCACTAGTCCGATGACATGACATGTTAAATTTAAATCCTTTAATTGATAGATAATTTGGAAAGTTTGGAAAAATTTATTAAAAAAGACACGTGATGTCGACTTTATAAACATTCATACATATAAATGAAGAGTACTTTTGATTGTTAATAAACGGAAGTTTTTCGTCTTGATTTTGCTATAAGTTCCTTTTATTTTTTCTCACAAATGCAACTCGCTTTCCTGAGCTACTCACCTTGATTTTGCTACCATGTGCCTCTATGTTGTGCATACCTGCAAGTCAGTAGCAAAGAATATAAGGGATGTTCGGACTAGTGAACCTTCGGACCGGTGAACCTTCGGACTAGTGCACCTTCGGACCGGTGAACCTTCGAACTAGTGAACCTTCGGACTAGTGCACCTTCGGACCGGTGAACATTTGATCTTCGGACCAGTGAACCTTCGGACTAGTGAACAGTTTCCGTATGAATCGTTATGACCCTTCAGATAATCAATCATACGCCCTGAGCAGGTGGCGTAATCGGAGATGTATGAGTCCGAGGCGTATCGGAGGTGTATGAGCCGAAGGCGTATCGGAGGGGTATGAGCTGGAGGTGTATTAGCCGGAGGTGTATGGGCCGGAGGAGCATTAGCCGGAGGTGTATGGGCCGGAGGAGCATTAGCCGGAGGTGCATGGGCCGGAGGAGCATTAGCCGGAGGTGTATGGGCCGGAGGAGCATTGGCCGGAGGTGTATGGGCCGGAGGTGTATGAGCCGGAGGTGTATGGGCCGGAGATGTATGGACCGGAGATGTATCGGAGGTGTATCGGAGGTGAATGAGGATCAGAAGGGTGAGACAAGATTCATACACCCAGGGTAAAATATCAATGGGGAATCCGAAACCCGAAACCGATAGACGGAGAATTCTCAGAGATTCATTTTGCAACGGCTATCGACCTATACTAGCTGGTATTTTATTAGTGTTAATTTAATCAGAGTTATGGATTTATTTTTGTGCAAATTTTCAGTTTGTCTTATTATTTATTTGATGGAACAGATTCTATCTGTGACAAATATATTTTAACTAAAGCTAATATCTCGAGATATTTCACACATACATCTACTGTCAAAATGTACGAATCTCTGTCGGATCGAGCAAAGACAGACGAGTTTTGTGTTTCGTTTTTCCATTTGTAGATTTGAATTACGTTCAAAACAGATTGAAATAAGAACTATCCACAATTAATGATTGATTGATTGATTGATTGCTTGGTGTTTTACTGTGGGAGGAAACCGGGCTCTATGCACGGAGGAAACCCACAACCTTCCGTTGATAACTGGCAACCATCCCACATAGGTCGTTCGAGTGCACAATTAATGAAGCTTAGATGTCTATTTGAAAGAGATCCTCATAAGATTCAATATAGGATCCGCATACCTGGTGTCCCAGCACACACGATACAGGAAATCTCGTTTTCACACACACCCGATACGGCTTCGCGCGAACTTTATAAATGTTGATACTTAATTCGAATATAGGGCAATAGAAAAGCGGGTATATGCGAGCAAACGCCAGGTAGAATTCCAAGATGTTGTTTTTTTTTTTTTTTTCGAATGCTTAAAAGTTACATGACCAGTTGATCTCCTAGGTGAACTCTCCAACCCAATTCCAATGGATTTTTCCGATAAAAATTGCAACTATGGGCCTTAGAGGTTAAATCTGGACTTTAGGACTAGCATAACTTGCACATTGCTGCTTAAATCAATCTTACACATATCAAATATAACGTTGTTAAAAGCGGTTACCTGATAGGAGGAGGCGCTACGACGTCATCAAACCATTTCAGAATAAAACAGTTAGACGGAGAATTCTCAGAGATTCATTTTTCAACGGCTATCGGCCTATACTAGCTGGTATTTTATTTGTGTTAATTTAATCAGAGTTATCGATTTATTTTTGTGCAAATTTTCAGTTTGTCTAATTATTTATTTGATGGAACAGATTCTATCTGTGACAAATATATTTTAACTAAAGCTAATATCTCGAGATATTTCACACATACATCTACTGTCAAAATGTACGAACCTCTGTCAAACGGATCGAGCAAAGACAGACGAGTTTTGTGTTTCGTTTTTCCATTTGTAGATTTGAATTACGTTCAAAACAGATTGAAATAAAAACTATGCACAATTCATGATTGATTGATTGAGTGATTGATTGCTTGGTGTTTTACGCCGCGCTCAAGATTATTTCACTTATATGGCGGCGTTGCCAGTTTTATTGTGGGAGGAAACCGGGCTCTATGCGCGGAGGAAACCCACGACCTTCCGTTGGTAACTGGCAACCATCCCACATAGGTCGTTCTAGTGCACAATTAATGAAGCTTAGATGTCTATTTGAAAGAGATCCTCATAAGATTTAATATAGGATCGGCTTACCTGGTGTCCCAGCACACACGATACAGGAAATCTCGTGTTCACACACACCCGATACGGCGTCGCGCGAACTTTATAAATGTTGATACTTAATTGGAATATACCTCTCCACAAACCTTGCGAACGATTTCATTATCTCAAGGAGATTTCATTTCACGTAAAATTAGTCAACACATTGCTCCAATCGTATTCTCGCGAAATCTCCTTTAGCCGTGTCTAAGGTACGACTTTACCGGACATAGCGCAGGGTTTTCGCAAGATGGCGACGCTCCTGTCGACCCGACCCTTGAACTGGCCGCTGTCATAAGCTCTACGGGGCGTTTCCAATAGTTTCTAGTGTTTGAAATGTTCGACGTAACTCACGATATCTCTATCCGAGTGTAAAAGGGCAATAGAGAAGCGGGTAAATGCGAGCAAACGCCAGGTAGAATTCCACGATGTTTTTTTTTTTTTTTTTCGAATGCTTAAAGGTAACTTACATGATCAGTTGATCTCCTAGGTGAACTCTCCAACCCAATTCCAATGGATTTTTCCGATAAAAATGGCAACTATGGGCCTTCGAGGTTAAATCTGGACTTTAGGACTAGGGTAACTTCTAATTTTAGATTGCACATTGCTTCTTAAACCAATCTTACACATATCAAATATAACGTTGTTAAAAGCGGTTACCTGCTACGACGTCATCAAACCACGTCAGAATAAAACAGTTAAGATTTTTGTGGGTAATTTTTAAATTTATACCAAAAAACAAACAAACAATTTCCAGCGTAAAACAAGATAGTATTTATGTATATTTGCACACGGTATAGGGATAGAATTGCAAATTACTTGAAAATGACGTAATTTAGCGACGTTACGGTTCTATGTAGTACACCGGACAAAGTATCCTACTGTTTTTAAAGGATTTATGGACAGGATTTAAAGCTGGTTTGTGTTTATGGACTAAATGTAAACATCAGTTGAAACGAAACAACCTTCGCGTTAGTTCCCTGGTAGCCAAAAAAAGAACGAGGAGGAAATATGCATATTTTCCGTATTTTTCGTAACTACTCGGAAAATGACGTCATACACGACCTTCTGTGTGTACAAACTGCCACGAAGACGTACTGAGACAGCAGAAATCGTTTATTACGTCATCGCTGTGAGGGTATGTACACAACGGAGGTCGTATTTGACGTTATACGTCTCTGAGATAATTAACTTTCGCAAGCATTGTAGATCGGCACACGTAGCTTGAATTTTGTTTGTGCTGCGACCGAAATTTAATTTTCTTTTTGGTCAGACTTTTAAAGTACATGCTCTACAACACACTTCACGCAAATTAGAAAATATTTCCAAATGTTTTTCATAAATCCTTTCATAAATCCCAATGTTTTTAGCAATTTTACAACATATTTTAGAAAAGAAACCCCACATTGTGACAGTTTATGCCTGTAATAATCCAGTACTGAGAAAAATCTTGCATGAGTGGGAGCTCGACTGAATAGAGCTGAAGTCTAATTGGAAGCTGGGCTTATCCGTTCTGAGATTGGTGCCACGACGTCATGCCATTTTTGCACGAAAAACTGGCAAATGGTCTATTACGGCCCTATGTGGCAGACTGAACAAAGCATTCGTCTGTTTTTAACTAAAAAAAATCAGCATTTTCATAATCTATTTCAGGAAAGAAACCCGATATTGTGAGAGTTTATGTCTGAAATAATCAAGAAATGCAAGAAAAAAACTTGCATGAAACGGGAGCTCAACTGAATATAGCTGAAGTCTAATTGGAAGCCGAGATTGGTGCCACGACGTCATGTCATTGTTGCGCGAAAAACTGGCAAATGGTCTATTGCAACGTCACATTAAACGTTCCTATTAGCTTCATCCGTCACCGGATATCACGGAATTCGTAGGTTACTTGCAAGCCCTATCAACGTTTCTTTTTAACGTGACGTTGTACAACTTTACGCGACGTTATGTGAATGACGTCACATTGTTTATCGGCTGGTCCGTTGGTAACAAAGATGTCGGGATAGTGCCGCCATGCCGAAAGCTGGACTAAGTATTAGATATCGTTTACCAAGGCGACGGCCTCGCTCCTTTCGATTCACTCGTCGCAAAAAACGTGAGGTAAGTTGGTTTCTGGAGATCAATTTAATTATCTAAATCATGTGTTGCTCAACAGTCGGCGCTTTTCTTTAATTGGACCATTAATTTTCTTTAATTGAAACTGCCATTTCGGACTGTAGACCTTGAAAGATTAACAAAATAATGCATTGTAGAACTGGAATAGAAAATATACATTGCTGGCCTCCTCTCCGCCATTGAAACCGCCAGTGACTAGAGCATCGATTAACACAATCGTAGCTTGATGACAAGTTTTTGTACGTCCTTATCTCCCCAATGCAGTAGGATAATAGTAATAGCAAGCTCATGTTCAACTCTTTTAAACAGAAAGAAAATCTCATAGAACGGTTTGATCAAAATACGATCATGTTATTTCATTAGGCCTATAAATTATATAATATCGTTTGTATTTTATTAAACACAAAATTTCGTTGATTCTCAGAAATCGGACCGGGCCAAGAGTTGTCGCAAAAGGGGCATAAAAAAGAGGTAAGAAAAATGAAAAAAAATAAAACTGAAAATGTACGCTGGCTGTGTTGTCTGTTGGATTAAATTTGGATTCAACGTTCCCAAAATTTCATCCAGGCGTCGCCTTAAACATGAAAGAAAATACCATAGCTTCGAATAAAATTCCGATCGTGCGATGTTGGACCTCTCACGTCCTATGTTTCCGATTGAGACGGCCATTATCGTCGCCGGGCAGTGACATCCAAATGGAAGAGTTTTATTATCTGTAGGTCTGATGATTAATGGATAAGGTTAGACCTATCTCAGTTCAATCAAACCACCTCAACTTATTTTACTCTGGTCCATTTTGTTTTTCATTATTCATATATCAAAAATATGTATATCTAACATTACAGATTGATATCTCCGGGTGAAAGATATAAATATCGACTCCCATTTAACAACAACAACAACGCTTCCCGATTTGGGCCCAGATATTTGTCCAACAAAGTGGCTAACAACAAGAGGAACTGCTTCTTGAAGACAGGTACGGCGTTTGTACGACACTACAGACCTCAAGTAAACCATTTAAAGCAAACCAATTTATAAGTTTACGCTTTGTCTGGTGTTGATCATGTTTCATTGGCGTAACCTTTCTCTGGTCAAGTTTATATATAGTGATGTCACTTTACTGTATGGTAAGATTTATTCTGTCATCAGGACCGATGTACATTGGCATTTCACCTAAATCATTATATTGCTGGGTTTTCACGAAAAGAAAGATTATAGAAAAGTATCGACCACACCACTTTATAAATGGTTTCGACGACTTCCCACAAGCATGCCTAAAACATTTTTATCTGACTGAAATCACAAAATCAACTTATTTTTATTCACCATCGGTAACAGGTGTTTGATACACAGACAATTACAATTTTTATAATTATAAAATCTAACTAATTATTATCCATTGATTGTGAATAATTAAATCACTTGTTAATAAATAAAGACAATTGCCAAGACTGTATGTCTTAAACAGCCTTGTCAACAAATTCCCAATGATCTATAAACTTCTGAAAATGATGCTTCCTTTATAGATGCTATACTTTATCGACTGCCCAACTTTGCTGGATCTTTCAAACATTCCCCTCGACCAAGTGAAACTATAACTGCTACATTCCATCAAAGAACTGGCAAGAAGGGTCTTTCCTCCGAGTTTCGAGGATTCCAGTGTACTTCAATGGCGCTAGCGGCCATTTTGATTTCCAAACTGATGCCCCTTCAGAGGTGGAAAACTGCCGACCTAGACGCCATATTGCGGTATGGTGACCTGCTGCATGAAGACCTACTGATGCGAAGACCAAAACACACAGATGACCCCAGAATTGCTCTTCATGAAATACCTACTGGCGACGAAAACAAATACAACGTACCTATTCCAGTAGATAAAACAAACTGGTACACGAAAGAGCATCCTCTGAGAAAGCGCTTCGTTCTCAGCAAATCAGAAGAACTTTACGGCCTTGTTCATCCCATTAAAGCCGGCTTTGTGAAGGACCACACGGACTTAGGTTATACTACATTAGAAGACGCCGTAGCCAAAATCATGCGGGAAGAGTTTGACGGCATAGTGATTACGGTTGGTGATGTAAGCGGTAGTGTTCTGAAAGATGACAACGGGAAATTGCGATACTTTGACTCCCACTGCAATAATAAATGGGGAAGACTTTGCTTAGATGGAACTGCGGTTCTTGTGACCTTTGACAATATCGCGGATTTCGTTCGCCTAATAAGAAAAAGAGAACCAAGAACGCACTACAGGTATGAGTTGATTGGCGTGAAAGCCCACCCAGTTGCAGAAGAGTAAAATATTGTATTTCGAATATCAATAATAACTTTTTTAAAGTGATTTACGACAAGTTTTTTATAAAGACTTTATACATCCACTAATTGAATTTACTCAATAAATAACTTACATTTGAACACAAACGTCGTCTTTTAATCAGAGAAAAATTGCGAAAATAAAACAACAGACGATTTCTTCCTTAATATCAACCATATCATGGTTTACCAAATTTTGGCTGCATTAGGTAATATTTTACAATTTGCATGAAGTGTGTTGTAGAACATCTACTTCAAAATTCTGACCAAAAAGAAAATTAAATTTGGGACGCAGTCCATACAAAATGCTTTATTTGCCGCCCGGCGATGGTTACGAAAGTTAATAAGTTCAGAGACATATAACGTCAAACACGACATCCGTTGTGTACGTACCCTCAGAATGATGACGTATACACAATTTCTCTTGTCAGTGTCCCTTCAAGGCCGTTTGCATACACACCGAAGGTCGTGCATGACGTCACTTTTGAAGAATAGTTACAGAAAATATGCATTCTAACATGACGGTTGTTTTGCTTCAACTTAAGTTTTTCAAATATACATTTAGTCCATAATCAAACACAAAACAGATTTGAGCCCTGTTCAGAAATCCTTCAAGGTGCTGAAATAACCTCTGTCATTATTGAAATCAAATGTAGATCATCCAAAGTTAGATATGAAATCAAAGGTAGATGATACAAGGTTAGATATGAAAAGAGGGAGAAATCAAAGGTAGATGATACAAGGTTAGATATGAAAATGGGAAGAAATCAAAGGTATAGATGATACAAGGTTAGATATGAAAAGAGGGAGAAATCAAAGGTAGATGATCAAAGGTAGATGATACAAGGTTAGATATGAAAAGGGGGAGAAATCAAAGGTAGAAGATACAAGGTTAGATATGAAAAGAGGGAGAAATCAAAGGTATATGATACAAGGTTTGATATGAAAAGAGGGAGAAATCAAAGGTATAGATGATACAAGGTTAGATATGAAAAGGGGGAGAAATCAAAGGTATATGATACAAGGTTAGATATGAAAAGGGGGAGAAATCAAAGGTAGATGATCAAAGGTAGATGATACAAGGTTAGATATGAAAAGGGGGAGAAATCAAAGGTAGATGATACAAGGTTAGATATGAAAAGGGGGAGAAATCAAAGGTAGATGATACAAGGTTAGATATGAAAAGGGGGAGAAATCAAAGGTAGATGATACAAGGTTAGATATGGAAAGGCGGAAATATCAAAGGTAGATGATACAAGGTTAGATATGGAAAGAGGGAGAAATCAAAGGTAGATAAAACAAGGTTAGATATGGAAAGGCGGAAATATCAAAGGTAGATGATACAAGGTTAGATATGGAAAGAGGGAGAAATCAAAGGTAGATGAAACAAGGTTAGATATGAAAAGGGAGAGAAATCAAAGGTAGATGATACAAGGTTAGATATGAAAAGGGAGACAAATCAAAGGTAGGTGATACAAGGTTAGATATGAAAAGGGGGAGAAATCAAAGGTATATGATACAAGGTTAGATATGAAAAGGGGGAGAAATCAAAGGTAGATAAAACAAGGTTAGATATGAAAAGAGGGAGAAATCAAAGGTAGATAAAACAAGGTTAGATATGGAAAGGCGGAAATATCAAAGGTAGATGATACAAGGTTAGATATGGAAAGAGGGAGAAATCAAAGGTAGATGAAACAAGGTTAGATATGAAAAGGGAGAGAAATCAAAGGTAGATGATACAAGGTTAGATATGAAAAGGTGGAGAAATCAAAGGTAGATAAAACAAGGTTAGATATGGAAAGAGGGAGAAATAAAAGGTAGGTGATACAAGGTTAGATATGAAAAGGTGGAGAAATCAAAGGTAGATGATACAAGGTTAGATATGAAAAGGTGGAGAAATCAAAGGTAGATGATACAAGGTTAGATATGAAAAGGGAGAGAAATCAAAGGTAGGTGATACAAGGTTAGATATGAAAAGGGGGAGAAATCAAAGGTATATGATACAAGGTTAGATATGAAAAGGGGGAGAAATCAAAGGTATATGATACAAGGTTAGATATGAAAAGGGGGAGAAATCAAAGGTAGATGATCAAAGGTAGATGATACAAGGTTAGATATGAAAAGGGGGAGAAATCAAAGGTAGATAAAACAAGGTTAGATATGAAAAGGGAGAGAAATCAAAGGTAGATGATACAAGGTTAGATATGAAAAGGTGGAGAAATCAAAGGTAGATGAAACAAGGTTAGATATGAAAAGGAAGAGAAATCAAAGGTAGATGATACAAGGTTAGATATGAAAAGGGGGAGAAATCAAAGGTAGATAAAACAAGGTTAGATATGGAAAGGCGGAGAAATCAAAGGTAGATGAAACAAGGTTAGATATGAAAAGGGGGAGAAATCAAAGGTAGATGATACAAAGTTAGATATGAAAAGGGGGGGGAAATCAAAGGTAGATGATACAAGGTTAGATATGAAAAGGTGGAGAAATCAAAGGTAGATAAAACAAGGTTAGATATGAAAAGGGAGAGAAATCAAAGGTAGATGATACAAGGTTAGATATGAAAAGGTGGAGAAATCAAAGGTAGATGAAACAAGGTTAGATATGAAAAGGGAGAGAAATCAAAGGTAGATGATACAAGGTTAGATATGAAAAGGGGGAGAAATCAAAGGTAGATAAAACAAGGTTAGATATGGAAAGGCGGAGAAATCAAAGGTAGATGAAACAAGGTTAGATATGAAAAGGGGGAGAAATCAAAGGTAGATGATACAAAGTTAGATATGAAAAGGGGGGGGAAATCAAAGGTAGATGATACAAGGTTAGATATGAAAAGGTGGAGAAATCAAAGGTAGATTATACAAGGTTAGATATGAAAAGGCGGAGAAATGAAAGGTAGATGAAACAAGGTTAGATATGAAAAGAGGGAGAAATCAAAGGTAGATAAAACAAGGTTAGATATGGAAAGGCGGAAATATCAAAGGTAGATGATACAAGGTTAGATATGGAAAGAGGGAGAAATCAAAGGTAGATGAAACAAGGTTAGATATGAAAAGGGAGAGAAATCAAAGGTAGATGATACAAGGTTAGATATGAAAAGGGAGAGAAATCAAAGGTAGGTGATACAAGTTTAGATATGAAAAGGGGGAGAAATCAAAGGTAGATGATACAAGGTTAGATATGAAAAGGGGGAGAAATCAAAGGTAGATGAAACAAGGTTAGATATGAAAAGGGGGAGAAATCAAAGGTAGGTGATACAAGGTTAGATATGAAAAGGGGGAGAAATCAAAAGGTAGATGATACAAGGTTAGATATGAAAAGAGGAGAAATCAAAGGTAGATGATACAAGGTTAGATATGAAAAGAGGAGAAATCAAAGGTAGATGATACAGAGTTAGATATGAAAAGAGGAGAAATCAAAGGTAGATGATACAGAGTTAGATATGAAAAGGTGGAGAAATCAAAGGTAGGTGATACAAGGTTAGATATGAAAAGGGGGAGAAATCAAAGGTAGATGATACAATGTTAGATATGAAAAGGGGGAGAAATCAAAGGTAGGTGATACAAGGTTAGATATGAAAAGGGGGAGAAATCAAAGGTAGATGATACAATGTTAGATATGAAAAGGGGGAGATATCAAAGGTAGGTGATACAAGGTTAGATATGAAAAGGGGGAGAAATCAAAGGTAGATGATACAATGTTAGATATGAAAAGGGGGAGAAATCAAAGGTAGATGATACATGGTTAGATATGAAAAGGGGGAGAAATCAAAGGTAGATGATACAATGTTAGATATGAAAAGGGGGAGAAATCAAAGGTAGATGATACAAGGTTAGAGGTGAAAAGGGGGAGAAATCAAAGGTAGATGATACAATGTTAGATATGAAAAGGGGGAGAAATCAAAAGGTAGGTGATACAAGGTTAGATATGAAAAGGGGGAGAAATCAAAGGTAGATGATACAATGTTAGATATGAAAAGGGGGAGAAATCAAAAGATAGATGATCCAAGGTTAGAAATGAAAAGAGGGAGAAATCAAAGGTAGATGATACAAGGTTAGATATGAAAAGGGGGAGAAATCAAAGGTAGATGATACATGGTTAGATATGAAAAGGGGGAGAAATCAAAGGTAGATGATACAATGTTAGATATGAAAAGGGGGAGAAATCAAAGGTAGATGATACAATGTTAGATATGAAAAGGGGGAGAAATCAAAGGTAGATGATACAATGTTAGATATGAAAAGGGGGAGAAATCAAAGGTAGATGATACAAGGTTAGATATGAAAAGGGGGAGAAATCAAAGGTAGATGATACATGGTTAGATATGAAAAGGGGGAGAAATCAAAGGTAGATGATACAATGTTAGATATGAAAAGGGGGAGAAATCAAAGGTAGATGATACAAGGTTAGATATGAAAAGGGGGAGAAATCAAAGGTAGATGATACATGGTTAGATATGAAAAGGGGGAGAAATCAAATGTAGGTGATACAAGGTTAGATATGAAAAGGGGGAGAAATCAAAGGTAGATGATACAATGTTAGATATGAAAAGGGGGAGAAATCAAAGGTAGATGATACAAGGTTAGAGGTGAAAAGGGGGAGAAATCAAAGGTAGATGATACAATGTTAGATATGAAAAGGGGGAGAAATCAAATGTAGATGATACAATGTTAGATATGAAAAGAGGGAGAAATCAAAGGTAGATGATACAATGTTAGATATGAAAAGGGGGAGAAATCAAAGGTAGATGATACAAGGTTAGAGGTGAAAAGGGGGAGAAATCAAAGGTAGATGATACAATGTTAGATATGAAAAGGGGGAGAAATCAAAAGGTAGGTGATACAAGGTTAGATATGAAAAGGGGGAGAAATCAAAGGTAGATGATACAATGTTAGATATGAAAAGGGGGAGAAATCAAAAGATAGATGATCCAAGGTTAGATATGAAAAGAGGGAGAAATCAAAGGTAGATGATACAAGGTTAGATATGAAAAGGGGGAGAAATCAAAGGTAGATGATACATGGTTAGATATGAAAAGGGGGAGAAATCAAAGGTAGATGATACAATGTTAGATATGAAAAGGGGGAGAAATCAAAGGTAGATGATACAAGGTTAGATATGAAAAGGGGGAGAAATCAAAGGTAGATGATACATGGTTAGATATGAAAAGGGGGAGAAATCAAAGGTAGATGATACAATGTTAGATATGAAAAGGGGGAGAAATCAAAGGTAGATGATACAATGTTAGATATGAAAAGAGGGAGAAATCAAAGGTAGATGATACAAGGTTAGATATGAAAAGAGGAGAAATCAAAGGTAGATGATACAAGGTTAGATATGAAAAGGGGGAGAAATCAAAGGTAGATGATACAAGGTTAGAGGTGAAAAGGGGGAGAAATCAAAGGTAGGTGATACAATGTTAGATATGAAAAGGGGGAGAAATCAAAGGTAGATGATACAATGATAGATATGAAAAGAGGGAGAAATCAAAGGTAGATGATACAAGGTTAGATATGAAAAGAGGAGAAATCAAAGGTAGATGATACAAGGTTAGATATGAAAAGAGGAGAAATCAAAGGTAGATGATACAAGGTTAGATATGAAAAGGGGGAGAAATCAAAGGTAGATGATACAAGGTTAGATATGAAAAGAGGGAGAAATCAAAGGTAGATGATACAATGTTAGATATGAAAAGAGGAGAAATCAAAGGTAGGTGATCCAAGGTTAGAGGTGAAAAGGGGGAGAAATCAAAGGTAGGTGATACAATGTTAGATATGAAAAGGGGGAGAAATCAAAGGTAGATGATACAATGTTAGATATGAAAAGGGGGAGAAATCAAAGGTAGATGATACAATGTTAGATATGAAAAGAGGGAGAAATCAAAGGTAGATGATACAAGGTTAGATATGAAAAGAGGAGAAATCAAAGGTAGATGATACAAGGTTAGATATGAAAAGGGGGAGAAATCAAAGGTAGATGATACAAGGTTAGAGGTAAAAAGGGGGAGAAATCAAAGGTAGGTGATACAATGTTAGATATGAAAAGGGGGAGAAATCAAAGGTAGATGATACAAGGTTAGATATGAAAAGGGGGAGAAATCAAAGGTAGATGATACATGGTTAGAGGTGAAAAGGGGAAGAAATCAAAAGGTAGATGATACAAGGTTAGATATGAAAAGGGGGAGAAATCAAAAGGTAGATGATACAGAGTTAGATATGAAAAGAGGGAGAAATCAAAGGTAGGTGATACAAGGTTAGATATGAAAAGGGGGAGAAATCAAAGGTAGATGATCCAAGGTTAGATGTTAAACGAGGGAGAAATCAAATGTAGGCGATAGAAAGTTAGATAGGAAAAGGGGGAGTAATTAAAGGTAGATGATACAATGTTAGATATGAAAAGAGGGAGAAATCAAAGGTAGATGATACAAGGTTAGATATGAAAAGGGGGAGAAATCAAAAGGTAGATGATACAAGGTTAGATATGAAAAGGGGGAGAAATCAAAGGTAGGTGATACAAGGTTAGATATGAAAAGGGGGAGAAATCAAAAGGTAGATGATACATGGTTAGATATGAAAAGGGGGAGAAATCAAAGGTAGATGATACAAGGTTAGAGGTGAAAAGGGGAAGAAATCAAAAGGTAGATGATACAAGGTTAGATATGAAAAGGGGGAGAAATCAAAAGGTAGATGATACAAGGTTAGATATGAAAAGGGGGAGAAATCAAAGGTAGATGATACAATGTTAGATATGAAAAGGGGGAGAAATCAAAGGTAGATGATACAAGGTTAGAGGTGAAAAGGGGAAGAAATCAAAAGGTAGATGATACAATGTTAGATATGAAAAGGGGGAGAAATCAAAGGTAGGTGATACAAGGTTAGATATGAAAAGAGGGAGAAATCAAAGGTAGATGATACAAGGTTAGAGGTGAAAAGGGGAAGAAATCAAAAGGTAGATGATACAAGGTTAGATATGAAAAGGGGGAGAAATCAAAAGGTAGATGATACAATGTTAGATATGAAAAGGGGGAGAAATCAAAGGTAGATGATACAATGTTAGATATGAAAAGGGGGAGAAATTAAAGGTAGATGATACAAGGTTAGAGGTGAAAAGGGGAAGAAATCAAAAGGTAGATGATACAATGTTAGATATGAAAAGGGGGAGAAATCAAAGGTAGGTGATACAAGGTTAGATATGAAAAGAGGGAGAAATCAAAAGGTAGATGATACAATGTTAGATATGAAAAGGGGGAGAAATCAAAAGGTAGATGATACAATGTTAGATATGAAAAGGGGGAGAAATCAAAGGTAGATGATACAAGGTTAGAGGTGAAAAGGGGAAGAAATCAAAAGGTAGATGATACAAGGTTAGATATGAAAAGAGGAGAAATCAAAAGGTAGATGATACAATGTTAGATATGAAAAGGGGGAGAAATCAAAGGTAGGTGATACAAGGTTAGATATGAAAAGAGGGAGAAATCAAAAGGTAGATGATACAATGTTAGATATGAAAAGGGGGAGAAATCAAAAGGTAGATGATACAATGTTAGATATGAAAAGGGGGAGAAATCAAAGGTAGATGATACAATGTTAGATATGAAAAGGGGGAGAAATCAAAGGTAGGTGATACAAGGTTAGATATGAAAAGAGGGAGAAATCAAAAGGTAGATGATACAATGTTAGATATGAAAAGGGGGAGAAATCAAAAGGTAGATGATACAATGTTAGATATGAAAAGGGGGAGAAATCAAAGGTAGATGATACATGGTTAGATATGAAAAGGGGGAGAAATCAAAGGTCGATGATACAAGGTTAGATATGAAAAGGGGGAGAAATCAAAGGTAGGTGATACAAGGTTAGAGGTGAAAAGGGGAAGAAATCAAAAGGTAGGTGATACAAGGTTAGATATGAAAAGGGGGAGAAATCAAAGGTAGATGATACATGGTTAGAGGTGAAAAGGGGAAGAAATCAAAAGGTAGATGATACAAGGTTAGATATGAAAAGGGGGAGAAATCAAAAGATAGATGAGACAGAGTTAGATATGAAAAGGGGGAGAAATCAAAAGGTAGATGATACAGAGTTAGATATGAAAAGAGGGAGAAATCAAAGGTAGGTGATACAAGGTTAGATATGAAAAGGGGGAGAAATCAAAGGTAGATGATCCAAGATTAGATGTTAAACGAGGGAGAAATCAAATGTAGGCGATAGAAAGTTAGATAGGAAAAGGGGGAGTAATTAAAGGTAGATGATACAATGTTAGATATGAAAAGAGGAGAAATCAAAAGGTAGATGATACAATGTTAGATATGAAAAGGGGGAGAAATCAAAGGTAGATGATACAATGTTAGATATGAAAAGGGGGAGAAATCAAAGGTAGATGATACAATGTTAGATATGAAAAGGGGGAGAAATCAAAGGTAGATGATACAAGGTTAGAGGTGAAAAGGGGAAGAAATCAAAAGGTAGATGATACAATGTTAGATATGAAAAGGGGGAGAAATCAAAGCTAGGTGATACAAGGTTAGATATGAAAAGAGGGAGAAATCAAAGGTAGATGATACAAGGTTAGAGGTGAAAAGGGGAAGAAATCAAAAGGTAGATGATACAAGGTTAGATATGAAAAGGGGGAGAAATCAAAAGGTAGATGATACAATGTTAGATATGAAAAGGGGGAGAAATCAAAGGTAGATGATACAATGTTAGATATGAAAAGGGGGAGAAATTAAAGGTAGATGATACAAGGTTAGAGGTGAAAAGGGGAAGAAATCAAAAGGTAGATGATACAATGTTAGATATGAAAAGGGGGAGAAATCAAAGGTAGGTGATACAAGGTTAGATATGAAAAGAGGGAGAAATCAAAAGGTAGATGATACAATGTTAGATATGAAAAGGGGGAGAAATCAAAAGGTAGATGATACAATGTTAGATATGAAAAGGGGGAGAAATCAAAGGTAGATGATACAAGGTTAGAGGTGAAAAGGGGAAGAAATCAAAAGGTAGATGATACAAGGTTAGATATGAAAAGAGGAGAAATCAAAAGGTAGATGATACAATGTTAGATATGAAAAGGGGGAGAAATCAAAGGTAGGTGATACAAGGTTAGATATGAAAAGAGGGAGAAATCAAAAGGTAGATGATACAATGTTAGATATGAAAAGGGGGAGAAATGAAAAGGTAGATGATACAATGTTAGATATGAAAAGGGGGAGAAATCAAAGGTAGATGATACAATGTTAGATATGAAAAGGGGGAGAAATCAAAGGTAGGTGATACAAGGTTAGATATGAAAAGAGGGAGAAATCAAAAGGTAGATGATACAATGTTAGATATGAAAAGGGGGAGAAATCAAAAGGTAGATGATACAATGTTAGATATGAAAAGGGGGAGAAATCAAAGGTAGATGATACATGGTTAGATATGAAAAGGGGGAGAAATCAAAGGTAGATGATACAAGGTTAGATATGAAAAGGGGGAGAAATCAAAGGTAGGTGATACAAGGTTAGAGGTGAAAAGGGGAAGAAATCAAAAGGTAGGTGATACAAGGTTAGATATGAAAAGGGGGAGAAATCAAAGGTAGATGATACATGGTTAGAGGTGAAAAGGGGAAGAAATCAAAAGGTAGATGATACAAGGTTAGATATGAAAAGGGGGAGAAATCAAAAGATAGATGAGACAGAGTTAGATATGAAAAGGGGGAGAAATCAAAAGGTAGATGATACAGAGTTAGATATGAAAAGAGGGAGAAATCAAAGGTAGGTGATACAAGGTTAGATATGAAAAGGGGGAGAAATCAAAGGTAGATGATCCAAGATTAGATGTTAAACGAGGGAGAAATCAAATGTAGGCGATAGAAAGTTAGATAGGAAAAGGGGGAGTAATTAAAGGTAGATGATACAATGTTAGATATGAAAAGAGGAGAAATCAAAAGGTAGATGATACAATGTTAGATATGAAAAGGGGGAGAAATCAAAGGTAGATGATACAATGTTAGATATGAAAAGGGGGAGAAATCAAAGGTAGATGATACAATGTTAGATATGAAAAGGGGGAGAAATCAAAGGTAGGCGATAGAAAGTTAGATAGGAAAAGAGGAGAAATCAAAGGTAGATGATACAAGGTTAGATATGAAAAGAGGAGAAATCAAAAAGTAGATGATACAAGGTTAGATATGAAAAAGGTGGAGAAATCAAAGGTAGATGATACAATGTTAGATATGAAAAGGGGGAGAAATCAAAGGTAGATGATACAATGTTAGATATGAAAAGAGGGAGAAATCAAAGGTAGGTGATACAAGGTTAGATATGAAAAG
Organism: Lepidochitona cinerea; assembly: GCA_963971465.1. Taxonomy (NCBI): domain Eukaryota; kingdom Metazoa; phylum Mollusca; class Polyplacophora; order Chitonida; family Tonicellidae; genus Lepidochitona; species Lepidochitona cinerea. The sequence continues at coordinate 2,800,842 of OZ020560.1, forward strand.
AGGGAGAAATAAAAAGGTAGATGATACAGAGTTAGATATGAAAAGAGGGAGAAATCAAAGGTAGGTGATACAAGGTTAGATATGAAAAGGGGGAGAAATCAAAGGTAGATGATCCAAGGTTAGATGTTAAACGAGGGAGAAATCAAATGTAGGCGATAGAAAGTTAGATAGGAAAAGGGGGAGTAATTAAAGGTAGATGATACAATGTTAGATATGAAAAGAGGGAGAAATCAAAGGTAGATGATACAAGGTTAGATATGAAAAGGGGGAGAAATCAAAAGGTAGATGATACAAGGTTAGATATGAAAAGGGGGAGAAATCAAAGGTAGATGATACAATGTTAGATATGAAAAGAGGGAGAAATCAAAGGTAGGTGATACAAGGTTAGATATGAAAAGAGGGAGAAATCAAAAGGTAGATGATACAGAGTTAGATATGAAAAGAGGGAGAAATCAAAGGTAGGTGATACAAGGTTAGATATGAAAAGGGGGAGAAATCAAAGGTAGATGATCCAAGGTTAGATGTTAAACGAGGGAGAAATCAAATGTAGGCGATAGAAAGTTAGATAGGAAAAGGGGGAGTAATTAAAGGTAGATGATACAATGTTAGATATGAAAAGAGGGAGAAATCAAAGGTAGATGATACAATGTTAGATATGAAAAGGGGGAGAAATCAAAAGGTAGATGATACAAGGTTAGATATGAAAAGGGGGAGAAATCAAAGGTAGGTGATACAAGGTTAGATATGAAAAGGGGGAGAAATCAAAGGTAGATGATCCAAGGTTAGATGTTAAACGAGGGAGAAATCAAATGTAGGCGATAGAAAGTTAGATAGGAAAAGGGGGAGTAATTAAAGGTAGATGATACAATGTTAGATATGAAAAGAGGGAGAAATCAAAGGTAGATGATACAAGGTTAGATATGAAAAGGGGGAGAAATCAAAAGGTAGATGATACAAGGTTAGATATGAAAAGGGGGAGAAATCAAAGGTAGATGATACAATGTTAGATATGAAAAGAGGGAGAAATCAAAGGTAGGTGATACAAGGTTAGATATGAAAAGAGGGAGAAATCAAAAGGTAGATGATACAGAGTTAGATATGAAAAGAGGGAGAAATCAAAGGTAGGTGATACAAGGTTAGATATGAAAAGGGGGAGAAATCAAAGGTAGATGATCCAAGGTTAGATGTTAAACGAGGGAGAAATCAAATGTAGGCGATAGAAAGTTAGATAGGAAAAGGGGGAGTAATTAAAGGTAGATGATACAATGTTAGATATGAAAAGAGGGAGAAATCAAAGGTAGATGATACAATGTTAGATATGAAAAGGGGGAGAAATCAAAAGGTAGATGATACAAGGTTAGATATGAAAAGGGGGAGAAATCAAAGGTAGATGATACAATGTTAGATATGAAAAGGGGGAGAAATCAAAGGTAGATGATACAAGGTTAGATATGAAAAGGGGAAGAAATCAAAAGGTAGGTGATACAAGGTTAGATATGAAAAGGGGGAGAAATCAAAGGTAGATGATACAATGTTAGATATGAAAAGGGGGAGAAATCAAAGGTAGATGATACAATGTTAGATATGAAAAGGGGGAGAAATCAAAGGTAGATGATACAAGGTTAGATATGAAAAGGGGGAGAAATCAAAAGGTAGATGATACAGAGTTAGATATGAAAAGGGGGAGAAATCAAAGGTAGATGATACAAGGTTAGATATGAAAAGGGGGAGAAATCAAAAGGTAGATGATACAGAGTTAGATATGAAAAGGGGGAGAAATCAAAAGGTAGATGATACAATGTTAGATATGAAAAGGGGGAGAAATCAAAGGTAGGTGATACAAGGTTAGATATGAAAAGAGGGAGATATCAAAGGTAGATGATACAAGGTTAGATATGAAAAGGGGGAGAAATCAAAAGGTAGATGATACAATGTTAGATATGAAAAGGGAGAGAAATCAAAGGTAGATGATACATGGTTAGATATGAAAAGGTTGAGAAATCAAAGGTAGGTGATACAAGGTTAGAGGTGAAAAGGGGAAGAAATCAAAAGGTAGGTGATACAAGGTTAGATATGAAAAGGGGGAGAAATCAAAGGTAGATGATACAATGTTAGATATGAAAAGAGGAGAAATCAAAAGGTAGATGATACAAGGTTAGATATGAAAAGGGGGAGAAATCAAAAGGTAGATGAGACAGAGTTAGATATGAAAAGGGGGAGAAATCAAAAGGTAGATGATACAGAGTTAGATATGAAAAGAGGGAGAAATCAAAGGTAGGTGATACAAGGTTAGAGGTGAAAAGAGGGAGAAATCAAAGGTAGGTGATACAAGGTTAGAGGTGAAAAGGGGAAGAAATCAAAAGGTAGATGATACAATGTTAGATGTTAAACGAGGGAGAAATCAAATGTAGGCGATAGAAAGTTAGATAGGAAAAGGGGGAGTAATTAAAGGTAGATGATACAATGTTAGATATGAAAAGAGGAGAAATCAAAAGGTAGATGATACAATGTTAGATATGAAAAGGGGGAGAAATCAAAGGTAGATGATACAATGTTAGATATGAAAAGGGGGAGAAATCAAAGGTAGATGATACAATGTTAGATATGAAAAGGGGGAGAAATCAAAGGTAGGCGATAGAAAGTTAGATAGGAAAAGAGGAGAAATCAAAGGTAGATGATACAAGGTTAGATATGAAAAGAGGAGAAATCAAAAGGTAGATGATACAATGTTAGATATGAAAAAGGTGGAGAAATCAAAGGTAGATGATACAAGGTTAGATATGAAAAGGGGGAGAAATCAAAGGTAGATGATACAAGGTTAGATATGAAAAGGGGGAGAAATCAAAGGTAGGTGATACAAGGTTAGATATGAAAAGAGGGAGAAATCAAAGGTAGATGATACAATGTTAGATATGAAAAGAGGGAGAAATCAAAGGTAGATGATACAAGGTTAGATATGAAAAGGGGGAGAAATCAAAGGTAGATGATACAATGTTAGATATGAAAAAGTTGGAGAAATCAAAGGTAGATGATACAAGGTTAGATATGAAAAGGGGGAGAAATCAAAGGTAGATGATACAATGTTAGATATGAAAAGAGGGAGAAATCAAAGGTAGGTGATACAAGGTTAGATATGAAAAGAGGGAGAAATCAAAGGTAGATGATACAAGGTTAGATATGAAAAGGGGGAGAAATCAAAAGGTAGATGATACAAGGTTAGATATGAAAAGAGGAGAAATCAAAAGGTAGATGATACAAGGTTAGATATGGAAAAGGTGGAGAAATCAAAGGTAGATGATACAAGGTTAGATATGAAAAGGGGGAGAAATCAAAGGTAGATGATACAAGGTTAGATATGAAAAGGGGGAGAAATCAAAGGTAGATGATACAATGTTCCGTTACACAATAACGTTTCGTGTTCTTTTTTGATCTGACTTTTTAGTTCAACCTTTTGATCGCATCATCGTCGCACCACATCTCGCTTCACTGTTCTTTTATGCCTACTATCCTTGTCCGTAAAACCCTCAGCGAACCATAATGTAAGTTTTAATTGCAATAGGTGATGTTCAATATACGCGGCAACATTTCTAAGCATAAATTCATATATTTAGCGGCGTTTTTCCCCAACGCAATGCGTACCAGGTTACAACACAACGCCATATAAACTTTTAGAGAAATTCCCATTCCTAGGGTTGTACCTAAAAACCGGACTGGTCTCAGGGAAACGGACTTCAATAATATTTTCCCACGTATGCCGTTTCGAGACTCTAGATTTATTTGTTATGCTTATCAGAGCATTACTTCTTAACGTGATTATGTTATTGTTGCTACATGAATCCTTTTTGTCATTTTTCAGCTATTTACCCTTATCATTTGGAATAAAAGAATTTAAAAACTACGTTCTGAGTGAGACGGGTTAACTAACTGTAGAACCTCCGGGCAGACACAGTACAGTAAATAGATTACGACAGCTCTTCCTCAACGGACCAGCGGATAGCCAGGAAAGAAGAAAACTTAAAGCTTGCTACAGGCACAGGACACCGTCAACCCACGACATCGGTCACCGCCTAACAGTAAGAAAGCCTATGTGCGACAATCTGAAAGAAATAACTTTGTTAACACACAACTGAGAATGCAGATAAATTCTCATCAACTGAACAGTTATATTTTCTCATGAAATTTCCTCCAACTCCTTTAAATCAAAGAAAAGAACAATTAAAAATCTACGGAAGCCCACATAAACCATAAAGAAAAATCAGCTTCAGATATAAATACCAACAAATGTCTTCTCCATCCTCTGATAAAGACATTCAGCCAACTTACACCTCTACAGGAGATGATCTACCTGATACCCAAAAAACATTACCCATAAATCCCCATGATGAGGATCCAAAGATTAGAAAGTCAAGTCGAACCAGAACAATGACAACCAAAGGAAGTGAACTACACCAAACACAACTTCAGGATTACACTTCTAAGTTGGAGAAGGCATGGGACAATGTTTCAACCCAGTTATCAAATATCGCTAATTGCCCAAATGATCTAACAAATATCAGAGAACTCGAAAGGGAGATAACCAAGGCTTACAATGTCTATCGTAGTCTTTCAGCTCATTATGTAGCTTTCTTAAATCACTCTGCTACTGAACAAAGCTATACTGAAGCCATCGAACACTCCAACCTTGCTAGTGCCAATGAAATTTTGGTAGACAAGGGCATACAAGAACTGGACACGAAGTTACAAACCGTGATAGAAACGATGTCCGGAACATCTAGACATTCAAGCCGGCTGACAAGTTCTTCTATAAAGTCCGTCCTAGCACGCAAACAGGCACAAGCAGAGGCAACACGTGCAAAAGCTGACTTTGTGGCCCAAGAAGCCGAACTCAGCGCCAGACTACAGATTTTACAACACAAAAAGGAACTGGCGGCTGCAGAAGCGGAGGTCCGCACTCTTCAACTCTACGATGAAACATCCGACACCTTGAATCCTATTCCAGTGCCTCTTGACAATCCTCAAGATAGAACTGAACATTTCGTTAAAAATCACTTTCCTCTCCTCCATAATGAAACTTCTCAAAATAACAATTTACCACTAAACCACACTAAAGGGTCAGACGATAACAGAAACGCTACAACTGGAACAACACAAATAAAACCGACGATTGGTGCCCCACAAACTATGAATCCTAACGCCCCTGTGTTTCAAACTGCACAAAATGAACTTAATCCACTAGCCACAGACTTATCTAGGTTCCTCCTTAAAAAGGATCTCATTCTTACACGTTTTTCAAATTTCAACGACAAACCAGAAACATACAACATTTGGAAAGCAAGCTTCAAAAGTGTACTTAATGAATTACAAGTAGGCCCCGCTGAAGAATTTGACCTACTAATTAAATGGTTGGGCCCAGAGTCGACAAGGCACGCCGTGAGCTTGAGAGCGGCAAACGCAAAGGATCCAATCAGAGGCTTGATCCGTGTATGGGAAAGGCTTGATCAACAATATGGATCTCCTGAAATGGTCTATGCTGCACTTCGAAACAAGCTGTCAGCCTTCCCTAAGCTGACAAACAAAGACAATCAGAGACTTTTTGACCTTTGTGATATACTCGAGGAAATCGAATCGAACAAGGCGGATCCCCAGTTTTCTACCCTACTCTCATACTTTGATTCTTCGTCAGGGGTCAATCCCATCGTCAGTAAATTGCCCTACGGCGTCCAAGAAAAGTGGTCATCCAATGCAGCTAGATACAAGAAAACGAACAACGTTCCATTCCCTCCATTCAGTGTTTTTGTAGAATTCATAAAGGACATAAGTCATTTGAAAAATGACCCTAGTTTTCAATACGATAATGTACCTACCACACATACCAGAGAAAGACCTCCAACTAGACCAAACAACACTAGAGTCTGGTCGAAGAAAACGGAAGTATCCTCCAAGGTCGAGAGCTCTCGAAAGAAGAACAACGACGACAAATGTCCAATTCACAAAGCTAACCATTCGTTGAAAGATTGCCGATACTTCAATTCCAGATCTGTTCGAGACAGAAAAAACTTGTTGAAAGAAAATAATGTCTGCCTACGATGCTGCACGACTACTAATCATCGTGCTATTGACTGTCAAATTCCTTTGAAGTGCGAACGGTGTGGTAGTACTAACCATGCAACTTTGTTACACATCAACCAATTCGTCGATGAAACAAGTCTAAAGTATGACGGCGGGGAGAAAAGTGATGAGAAGGTAACTAAACCAAATCCGGACTGTGTCACCAGGTGTACTGAAATATGTGGCCCAAACTTCCAGGGCAAATCTTGTGGTAAAACTGTGTTAGTGAATGTTTATCCTTCAAATCAACCTAGTAAATCCAAGCGAGTATACGCAATAATCGACGACCAAAGTAATGCTTCTTTGGCTCACTCTGACCTCTTTGAACTTTTTGACATTCAAGGCCCCCAGATCCCATATATACTTACCTCTTGTTCTGGAAAGGCGAACATCTCAGGCCGAAGAGCCAACAATATTGTGGTACAATCCTTAGACCGACAAACTTCGATAGAACTTTCGACCCTGTTCGAATGTAGTCAAATTCCATCTGTTCGTGAAGAAATTCCCACTCCAGCAGTTGCAATGTTTCATCGACATCTGAACGACATTAAAGACTCAATCCCTCCACTAGACAACGATGCAGAAATATTGCTCCTTATTGGAAGAGATGTGACTGACGTTCACCACGTTCTCGATCAAAGGATTGGTCCCAGAAATTCGCCGTATGCCCAAAGGTTACCTCTCGGCTGGACAATTATCGGAGACACGTGCTTGGGAAAGACTCACAAACCTGACACCGTTAACGTCAACAAAACCTCAGTACTCAAGGATGGACGGCCGTCTACTTTCTCACTGTGTACCAACAACTTCATCGCTAAGGAAACATTTGCCCACGAGAAGGAACCCTTCTCTGTAGATAATCCGTTTGACTGCATCGCACCGAAGGTTTTTGAAACAACCAAAGATGACGACAAAACTGGGTTGTCAGTGGAAGACCTCCAGTTCTTGAAGATAATGGAGACAGAACTTACAAAGGAACCAGATGGACACTGGATAGCTCCACTCCCTTTTCGTACTCCTAGACCAAAGCTACCCAATAATAGATCCCTTGCACTAAAGCGAGCCAAAATACTGCATAACAGCCTCCAAAGGAATTCAGAGAAGAAAAAACACTTCGTCGAATTCATGAAGAGAATCTTCGATCATAACCACGCCGAAATTGCCCCTCCGCTCAACCAAGACGAGGAACATTGGTACCTTCCGATTTTCGGAGTATATCAAGCTAAGAAACCAGACCAAGTACGAGGAGTCTTCGACTCCTCCGCCCAACTAGATGGCGTGTCCCTCAACGACGTGTTATTGACAGGCCCAGACTTGACCAACAGCCTCTTGGGTGTCTTGATGCGTTTTCGAAGAGAGCCTGTCGCAATTACGGCAGATATTCAACAAATGTTCTATTGCTTCATGGTGACACCTGAACACAGAAACTTCCTTCGTTTCTTCTGGTATCGTGACAATGATCCTGCCAAAGACCTCATCGAGTACCGTATGAGGGTACACGTCTTCGGTAATCGACCATCACCTGCTGTTGCAACATACGGCCTACGTAGATCAGCTCAACAAGCAGCTGCAACATTTGGCGAAGACGTCAAACATTTCGTCGACAATGACTTTTACGTTGATGACGCCCTGACTTCTTTATCCACACCACAAGAAGCTGTCGATTTGATGCAACGAACCCAAAAGGCCCTAGCTAAAGAGGGCAACCTGAGACTTCACAAGATAACTTCAAACAGTGAAACAGTAATGAAGAGCTTCAAACCAGAAGACCTTGCCAGCGACCTCAAAGATCTCGACCTTGGCTCCGACACGCCTCCACTGCAGAGAAGTCTCGGACTGTACTGGGACATCACTTCCGACTCCTTCAAGATTCTAGTCTCACCTGAAAACAAACCTTTCACACGAAGAGGTATTTTGTCCACAATAAACAGCCTTTTCGATCCCTTGGGGTTTGTCTCGCCTGTCTTGATCAAAGGGAAGATTATCCTACGAGAACTAATGACTCAAACGTCGGCCTGGGATGAAATTCTTCCACCTGATCTTCAACAAGAATGGGACCAGTGGAGGAATTCTCTCAAACATCTGGAAGATCAAGTCATTCCTAGATGCTACTCTACATCCTCCCTCAAATATATGGTTTCTACGGAAATCCATGTGTTTTCGGATGCATCCGAAACAGCGATCGCAGCCGTCTCCTACCTTCGCACCGTCGACCAATTCGGACAAGTCCACGTAGGGTTCATCTTGGGTAAAAGCAAGCTGGCGCCAACACACGGCCACACGATCCCCCGTTTGGAACTCTGTGCAGCGGTTCTTGCTGTAGAAGTTGCCGACCTAGTTTGTGAGCATTTGGGCCTCATTCCAGACTCTGTGAATTTCTACTCTGACAGTAAAATTGTGTTGGGATACATAAATAACAAGTCACGCAGATTTTATGTGTATGTGTCAAATAGAGTACAGCGCATACATCGATCATCGACTCCTCAGCAGTGGAGGTACGTCCCGACATCCCAAAACCCTGCCGATGAAGGAACAAGATCGATTCCAGCGACTGCCCTAAAGAACAGTTTATGGCTACTTGGACCTTCAAGTCTCTATGAAACCTCATCGACAACGGAAGAATTCCACCCATTAGAAAGCCCTTCACTGGATAAGGAAGTACGACCCCAGGTCACGTCTCTACAGACAACGGTCAGTTCTCAAGTCGGCCTTGGGAGCCAACGCTTCACATGTTTTTCGTCTTGGTCACGGCTCACTCGGGCCATCTCTGTGCTAAAACACATCGGCAGAACCTTTGCAGCTAAATCCCTGACATGCAGAGGCTGGCACCATTGCCCAAGCTCTCGTACTCCAGACGCCCGAGTGGACGCAGAAAAGATCATCATAAAGACCACCCAACAAGACGAGTATCCATCAGAAATCTGTGACATGAAAAAAGAACGCCCTCTCCAAAAGAACAGCCCTCTCATTCCTCTAGATCCCTACATAGACGAGTTCGGGATCATTCGAGTAGGAGGACGTATCAACAGAGGAGAGTTCAGGATAGAACAAAGTAACCCTGTGATCCTTCCTGGCCACAGCCATCTGGCGCTACTTCTTGTTCGTCACTGCCATGAAAAGGTCAAACACCAGGGACGCCACCTGACGGAAGGCGCCATCAGAGCCTCTGGATACTGGATTGTCGGAGGCAAGCGCCTCATATCCTCAACAATTCACAAGTGTTTCACATGCCGCAAGCTAAGAGGACAGCAAGCTTGTCAGAAGATGTCTGATCTCCCAGTTGACAGACTCACCCCAGCTCCGCCATTCACGTTTGTAGGAGTTGACGTCTTTGGTCCATGGCCGGTAGTCGCACGCAGGACACGTGGCGGCCAAGCTAACAGCAAGAGATGGGCAGTGCTCTTCACATGCCTGACCATGAGGGCGATCCACATAGAATTGATTGAACAAATGACTTCATCATCTTTCATCAATGCACTGAGAAGATTCACCGCGCTTCGTGGAAAAGTGAAAGAATTTAGATCCGACAGAGGCACTAACTTTGTCGGAGCGATAGCACCGCTTAACTGCCAAGCCATCAACGTCGAAGACAAAGACATCCAGCGATTCTTGTACGACTCATCCACCAAATGGACATTTAATCCCCCTCACTCATCCCACATGTGAGGTGTGTGGGAGAGGCTCATTGGAGTCTCTCGACGCATTCTAGAAGCAATTCTTTCAAAGGAAAAGCATACGGATATCACGCACGAGGTGCTTTCCACCTTTATGGCTGAAGTCACAGCTATCGTCAATGCCAGGCCTTTAGTTCCGGTTTCAACCGATCCTCAGTCGCCGTCCATATTGAGTCCTTCCACTTTGCTGAATCAGAAGTTTGATCATGTGACTCAATTCAAGGAACATTCTGATCCCAAGGACATGTACCGTAGCCAATGGAAGCAAGTTCAAGCACTCGCAGAAGCTTTCTGGAAGAAGTGGAGGACAGAATACCTGGATACTCTACAACCCAGACGAAAGTGGCAAAGTGCCAAGTCCAACATCAAGTCAGGAGATTTAATACTTCTTCGAGATAAAGCCGCAAACAGGAACGATTGGCCTATTGGCCTTGTGGAACGTGCTATTCCTAGTGAGGATGGAAGAGTTCGGAAAGCTGAAGTACGGGTAATCAAAGATGGGAAGGCCACCGTTTACACCCGGCCCGTGACAGAGATGGTTCTCCTTCTATCCGAGTGATAATGTGTGCTTTGCATTCTTACTGACCTTGAACTGTAAATACGTTACCTTACTTTATCTTATAATGCCCCCCATGGACATTAGGCGGGGAGTGTTCCGTTACACAATAACGTTTCGTGTTCTTTTTTGATCTGACTTTTTAGTTCAACCTTTTGATCGCATCATCGTCGCACCACATCTCGCTTCACTGTTCTTTTATGCCTACTATCCTTGTCCGTAAAACCCTCAGCGAACCATAATGTAAGTTTTAATTGCAATAGGTGATGTTCAATATACGCGGCAACATTTCTAAGCATAAATTCATATATTTAGCGGCGTTTTTCCCCAACGCAATGCGTACCAGGTTACAACACAACGCCATATAAACTTTTAGAGAAATTCCCATTCCTAGGGTTGTACCTAAAAACCGGACTGGTCTCAGGGAAACGGACTTCAATAATATTTTCCCACGTATGCCGTTTCGAGACTCTAGATTTATTTGTTATGCTTATCAGAGCATTACTTCTTAACGTGATTATGTTATTGTTGCTACATGAATCCTTTTTGTCATTTTTCAGCTATTTACCCATATCATTTGGAATAAAAGAATTTAAAAACTACGTTCTGAGTGAGACGGGTTAACTAACTGTAGAACCTCCGGGCAGACACAGTACATACAATGTTAGATATGAAAAGGGGGAGAAATCAAAGGTAGATGATACAATGTTAGATATGAAAAGGGGGAGAAATCAAAGGTAGGTGATACAAGGTTAGATATGAAAAGGGGGAGAAATCAAAGGTAGATGATCCAAGGTTAGATGTTAAACGAGGGAGAAATCAAATGTAGGCGATAGAAAGTTAGATAGGAAAAGAGGAGAAATCAAAGGTAGATGATACAAGGTTAGATATGAAAAGAGGAGAAATCAAAAGGTAGATGATACAAGGTTAGATATGAAAAAGGTGGAGAAATCAAAGGTAGATGATACAAGGTTAGATATGAAAAGGGGGAGAAATCAAAGGTAGATGATACAATGTTAGATATGAAAAGGGGGAGAAATCAAAGGTAGATGATACAAGGTTAGATATGAAAAGGGGAAGAAATCAAAAGGTAGGTGATACAAGGTTAGATATGAAAAGGGGGAGAAATCAAAGGTAGATGATACAATGTTAGATATGAAAAGGGGGAGAAATCAAAGGTAGATGATACAAGGTTAGAGGTGAAAAGGGGAAGAAATCAAAAGGTAGATGATACAATGTTAGATATGAAAAGGGGGAGAAATCAAAGGTAGATGATACAAGGTTAGATATGAAAAGGGGGAGAAATCAAAAGGTAGATGATACAGAGTTAGATATGAAAAGGGGGAGAAATCAAAGGTAGATGATACAAGGTTAGATATGAAAAGGGGGAGAAATCAAAAGGTAGATGATACAGAGTTAGATATGAAAAGGGGGAGAAATCAAAAGGTAGATGATACAATGTTAGATATGAAAAGGGGGAGAAATCAAAGGTAGGTGATACAAGGTTAGATATGAAAAGAGGGAGATATCAAAGGTAGATGATACAAGGTTAGATATGAAAAGGGGGAGAAATCAAAAGGTAGATGATACAATGTTAGATATGAAAAGGGAGAGAAATCAAAGGTAGATGATACATGGTTAGATATGAAAAGGGGGAGAAATCAAAGGTAGGTGATACAAGGTTAGAGGTGAAAAGGGGAAGAAATCAAAAGGTAGGTGATACAAGGTTAGATATGAAAAGGGGGAGAAATCAAAGGTAGATGATACAATGTTAGATATGAAAAGAGGAGAAATCAAAAGGTAGATGATACAAGGTTAGATATGAAAAGGGGGAGAAATCAAAAGGTAGATGAGACAGAGTTAGATATGAAAAGGGGGAGAAATCAAAAGGTAGATGATACAGAGTTAGATATGAAAAGAGGGAGAAATCAAAGGTAGGTGATACAAGGTTAGAGGTGAAAAGGGGAAGAAATCAAAAGGTAGATGATACAATGTTAGATGTTAAACGAGGGAGAAATCAAATGTAGGCGATAGAAAGTTAGATAGGAAAAGGGGGAGTAATTAAAGGTAGATGATACAATGTTAGATATGAAAAGAGGAGAAATCAAAAGGTAGATGATACAATGTTAGATATGAAAAGGGGGAGAAATCAAAGGTAGATGACACAATGTTAGATATGAAAAGGGGGAGAAATCAAAGGTAGATGATACAATGTTAGATATGAAAAGGGGGAGAAATCAAAGGTAGGCGATAGAAAGTTAGATAGGAAAAGAGGAGAAATCAAAGGTAGATGATACAAGGTTAGATATGAAAAGAGGAGAAATCAAAAGGTAGATGATACAATGTTAGATATGAAAAAGGTGGAGAAATCAAAGGTAGATGATACAAGGTTAGATATGAAAAGGGGGAGAAATCAAAGGTAGATGATACAAGGTTAGATATGAAAAGGGGGAGAAATCAAAGGTAGGTGATACAAGGTTAGATATGAAAAGAGGGAGAAATCAAAGGTAGATGATACAATGTTAGATATGAAAAGAGGGAGAAATCAAAGGTAGATGATACAAGGTTAGATATGAAAAGGGGGAGAAATCAAAGGTAGATGATACAATGTTAGATATGAAAAAGGTGGAGAAATCAAAGGTAGATGATACAAGGTTAGATATGAAAAGGGGGAGAAATCAAAGGTAGATGATACAATGTTAGATATGAAAAGAGGGAGAAATCAAAGGTAGGTGATACAAGGTTAGATATGAAAAGAGGGAGAAATCAAAGGTAGATGATACAAGGTTAGATATGAAAAGGGGGAGAAATCAAAAGGTAGATGATACAAGGTTAGATATGAAAAGAGGAGAAATCAAAAGGTAGATGATACAAGGTTAGATATGAAAAAGGTGGAGAAATCAAAGGTAGATGATACAAGGTTAGATATGAAAAGGGGGAGAAATCAAAGGTAGATGATACAAGGTTAGATATGAAAAGGGGGAGAAATCAAAGGTAGATGATACAATGTTCCGTTACACAATAACGTTTCGTGTTCTTTTTTGATCTGACTTTTTAGTTCAACCTTTTGATCGCATCATCGTCGCACCACATCTCGCTTCACTGTTCTTTTATGCCTACTATCCTTGTCCGTAAAACCCTCAGCGAACCATAATGTAAGTTTTAATTGCAATAGGTGATGTTCAATATACGCGGCAACATTTCTAAGCATAAATTCATATATTTAGCGGCGTTTTTCCCCAACGCAATGCGTACCAGGTTACAACACAACGCCATATAAACTTTTAGAGAAATTCCCATTCCTAGGGTTGTACCTAAAAACCGGACTGGTCTCAGGGAAACGGACTTCAATAATATTTTCCCACGTATGCCGTTTCGAGACTCTAGATTTATTTGTTATGCTTATCAGAGCATTACTTCTTAACGTGATTATGTTATTGTTGCTACATGAATCCTTTTTGTCATTTTTCAGCTATTTACCCTTATCATTTGGAATAAAAGAATTTAAAAACTACGTTCTGAGTGAGACGGGTTAACTAACTGTAGAACCTCCGGGCAGACACAGTACAGTAAATAGATTACGACAGCTCTTCCTCAACGGACCAGCGGATAGCCAGGAAAGAAGAAAACTTAAAGCTTGCTACAGGCACAGGACACCGTCAACCCACGACATCGGTCACCGCCTAACAGTAAGAAAGCCTATGTGCGACAATCTGAAAGAAATAACTTTGTTAACACACAACTGAGAATGCAGATAAATTCTCATCAACTGAACAGTTATATTTTCTCATGAAATTTCCTCCAACTCCTTTAAATCAAAGAAAAGAACAATTAAAAATCTACGGAAGCCCACATAAACCATAAAGAAAAATCAGCTTCAGATATAAATACCAACAAATGTCTTCTCCATCCTCTGATAAAGACATTCAGCCAACTTACACCTCTACAGGAGATGATCTACCTGATACCCAAAAAACATTACCCATAAATCCCCATGATGAGGATCCAAAGATTAGAAAGTCAAGTCGAACCAGAACAATGACAACCAAAGGAAGTGAACTACACTAAACACAACTTCAGGATTACACTTCTAAGTTGGAGAAGGCATGGGACAATGTTTCAACCCAGTTATCAAATATCGCTAATTGCCCAAATGATCTAACAAATATCAGAGAACTCGAAAGGGAGATAACCAAGGCTTACAATGTCTATCGTAGTCTTTCAGCTCATTATGTAGCTTTCTTAAATCACTCTGCTACTGAACAAAGCTATACTGAAGCCATCGAACACTCCAACCTTGCTAGTGCCAATGAAATTTTGGTAGACAAGGGCATACAAGAACTGGACACGAAGTTACAAACCGTGATAGAAACGATGTCCGGAACATCTAGACATTCAAGCCGGCTGACAAGTTCTTCTATAAAGTCCGTCCTAGCACGCAAACAGGCACAAGCAGAGGCAACACGTGCAAAAGCTGACTTTGTGGCCCAAGAAGCCGAACTCAGCGCCAGACTACAGATTTTACAACACAAAAAGGAACTGGCGGCTGCAGAAGCGGAGGTCCGCACTCTTCAACTCTACGATGAAACATCCGACACCTTGAATCCTATTCCAGTGCCTCTTGACAATCCTCAAGATAGAACTGAACATTTCGTTAAAAATCACTTTCCTCTCCTCCATAATGAAACTTCTCAAAATAACAATTTACCACTAAACCACACTAAAGGGTCAGACGATAACAGAAACGCTACAACTGGAACAACACAAATAAAACCGACGATTGGTGCCCCACAAACTATGAATCCTAACGCCCCTGTGTTTCAAACTGCACAAAATGAACTTAATCCACTAGCCACAGACTTATCTAGGTTCCTCCTTAAAAAGGATCTCATTCTTACACGTTTTTCAAATTTCAACGACAAACCAGAAACATACAACATTTGGAAAGCAAGCTTCAAAAGTGTACTTAATGAATTACAAGTAGGCCCCGCTGAAGAATTTGACCTACTAATTAAATGGTTGGGCCCAGAGTCGACAAGGCACGCCGTGAGCTTGAGAGCGGCAAACGCAAAGGATCCAATCAGAGGCTTGATCCGTGTATGGGAAAGGCTTGATCAACGATATGGATCTCCTGAAATGGTCTATGCTGCACTTCGAAACAAGCTGTCAGCCTTCCCTAAGCTGACAAACAAAGACAATCAGAGACTTTTTGACCTTTGTGATATACTCGAGGAAATCGAATCGAACAAGGCGGATCCCCAGTTTTCTACCCTACTCTCATACTTTGATTCTTCGTCAGGGGTCAATCCCATCGTCAGTAAATTGCCCTACGGCGTCCAAGAAAAGTGGTCATCCAATGCAGCTAGATACAAGAAAACGAACAACGTTCCATTCCCTCCATTCAGTGTTTTTGTAGAATTCATAAAGGACATAAGTCATTTGAAAAATGACCCTAGTTTTCAATACGATAATGTACCTACCACACATACCAGAGAAAGACCTCCAACTAGACCAAACAACACTAGAGTCTGGTCGAAGAAAACGGAAGTATCCTCCAAGGTCGAGAGCTCTCGAAAGAAGAACAACGACGACAAATGTCCAATTCACAAAGCTAACCATTCGTTGAAAGATTGCCGATACTTCAATTCCAGATCTGTTCGAGACAGAAAAAACTTGTTGAAAGAAAATAATGTCTGCCTACGATGCTGCACGACTACTAATCATCGTGCTATTGACTGTCAAATTCCTTTGAAGTGCGAACGGTGTGGTAGTACTAACCATGCAACTTTGTTACACATCAACCAATTCGTCGATGAAACAAGTCTAAAGTATGACGGCGGGGAGAAAAGTGATGAGAAGGTAACTAAACCAAATCCGGACTGTGTCACCAGGTGTACTGAAATATGTGGCCCAAACTTCCAGGGCAAATCTTGTGGTAAAACTGTGTTAGTGAATGTTTATCCTTCAAATCAACCTAGTAAATCCAAGCGAGTATACGCAATAATCGACGACCAAAGTAATGCTTCTTTGGCTCACTCTGACCTCTTTGAACTTTTTGACATTCAAGGCCCCCAGATCCCATATATACTTACCTCTTGTTCTGGAAAGGCGAACATCTCAGGCCGAAGAGCCAACAATATTGTGGTACAATCCTTAGACCGACAAACTTCGATAGAACTTTCGACCCTGTTCGAATGTAGTCAAATTCCATCTGTTCGTGAAGAAATTCCCACTCCAGCAGTTGCAATGTTTCATCGACATCTGAACGACATTAAAGACTCAATCCCTCCACTAGACAACGATGCAGAAATATTGCTCCTTATTGGAAGAGATGTGACTGACGTTCACCACGTTCTCGATCAAAGGATTGGTCCCAGAAATTCGCCGTATGCCCAAAATTACCTCTCGGCTGGACAATTATCGGAGACACGTGCTTGGGAAAGACTCACAAACCTGACACCGTTAACGTCAACAAAACCTCAGTACTCAAGGATGGACGGCCGTCTACTTTCTCACTGTGTACCAACAACTTCATCGCTAAGGAAACATTTGCCCACGAGAAGGAACCCTTCTCTGTAGATAATCCGTTTGACTGCATCGCACCGAAGGTTTTTGAAACAACCAAAGATGACGACAAAACTGGGTTGTCAGTGGAAGACCTCCAGTTCTTGAAGATAATGGAGACAGAACTTACAAAGGAACCAGATGGACACTGGATAGCTCCACTCCCTTTTCGTACTCCTAGACCAAAGCTACCCAATAATAGATCCCTTGCACTAAAGCGAGCCAAAATACTGCATAACAGCCTCCAAAGGAATTCAGAGAAGAAAAAACACTTCGTCGAATTCATGAAGAGAATCTTCGATCATAACCACGCCGAAATTGCCCCTCTGCTCAACCAAGACGAGGAACATTGGTACCTTCCGATTTTCGGAGTATATCAAGCTAAGAAACCAGACCAAGTACGAGGAGTCTTCGACTCCTCCGCCCAACTAGATGGCGTGTCCCTCAACGACGTGTTATTGACAGGCCCAGACTTGACCAACAGCCTCTTGGGTGTCTTGATGCGTTTTCGAAGAGAGCCTGTCGCAATTACGGCAGATATTCAACAAATGTTCTATTGCTTCATGGTGACACCTGAACACAGAAACTTCCTTCGTTTCTTCTGGTATCGTGACAATGATCCTGCCAAAGACCTCATCGAGTACCGTATGAGGGTACACGTCTTCGGTAATCGACCATCACCTGCTGTTGCAACATACGGCCTACGTAGATCAGCTCAACAAGCAGCTGCAACATTTGGCGAAGACGTCAAACATTTCGTCGACAATGACTTTTACGTTGATGACGCCCTGACTTCTTTATCCACACCACAAGAAGCTGTCGATTTGATGCAACGAACCCAAAAGGCCCTAGCTAAAGAGGGCAACCTGAGACTTCACAAGATAACTTCAAACAGTGAAACAGTAATGAAGAGCTTCAAACCAGAAGACCTTGCCAGCGACCTCAAAGATCTCGACCTTGGCTCCGACACGCCTCCACTGCAGAGAAGTCTCGGACTGTACTGGGACATCACTTCCGACTCCTTCAAGATTCTAGTCTCACCTGAAAACAAACCTTTCACACGAAGAGGTATTTTGTCCACAATAAACAGCCTTTTCGATCCCTTGGGGTTTGTCTCGCCTGTCTTGATCAAAGGGAAGATTATCCTACGAGAACTAATGACTCAAACGTCGGCCTGGGATGAAATTCTTCCACCTGATCTTCAACAAGAATGGGACCAGTGGAGGAATTCTCTCAAACATCTGGAAGATCAAGTCATTCCTAGATGCTACTCTACATCCTCCCTCAAATATATGGTTTCTACGGAAATCCATGTGTTTTCGGATGCATCCGAAACAGCGATCGCAGCCGTCTCCTACCTTCGCACCGTCGACCAATTCGGACAAGTCCACGTAGGGTTCATCTTGGGTAAAAGCAAGCTGGCGCCAACACACGGCCACACGATCCCCCGTTTGGAACTCTGTGCAGCGGTTCTTGCTGTAGAAGTTGCCGACCTAGTTTGTGAGCATTTGGGCCTCATTCCAGACTCTGTGAATTTCTACTCTGACAGTAAAATTGTGTTGGGATACATAAATAACAAGTCACGCAGATTTTATGTGTATGTGTCAAATAGAGTACAGCGCATACATCGATCATCGACTCCTCAGCAGTGGAGGTACGTCCCGACATCCCAAAACCCTGCCGATGAAGGAACAAGATCGATTCCAGCGACTGCCCTAAAGAACAGTTTATGGCTACTTGGACCTTCAAGTCTCTATGAAACCTCATCGACAACGGAAGAATTCCACCCATTAGAAAGCCCTTCACTGGATAAGGAAGTACGACCCCAGGTCACGTCTCTACAGACAACGGTCAGTTCTCAAGTCGGCTTGGGAGCCAACGCTTCACATGTTTTTCGTCTTGGTCACGGCTCACTCGGGCCATCTCTGTGCTAAAACACATCGGCAGAACCTTTGCAGCTAAATCCCTGACATGCAGAGGCTGGCACCATTGCCCAAGCTCTCGTACTCCAGACGCCCGAGTGGACGCAGAAAAGATCATCATAAAGACCACCCAACAAGACGAGTATCCATCAGAAATCTGTGACATGAAAAAAGAACGCCCTCTCCAAAAGAACAGCCCTCTCATTCCTCTAGATCCCTACATAGACGAGTTCGGGATCATTCGAGTAGGAGGACGTATCAACAGAGGAGAGTTCAGGATAGAACAAAGTAACCCTGTGATCCTTCCTGGCCACAGCCATCTGGCGCTACTTCTTGTTCGTCACTGCCATGAAAAGGTCAAACACCAGGGACGCCACCTGACGGAAGGCGCCATCAGAGCCTCTGGATACTGGATTGTCGGAGGCAAGCGCCTCATATCCTCAACAATTCACAAGTGTTTCACATGCCGCAAGCTAAGAGGACAGCAAGCTTGTCAGAAGATGTCTGATCTCCCAGTTGACAGACTCACCCCAGCTCCGCCATTCACGTTTGTAGGAGTTGACGTCTTTGGTCCATGGCCGGTAGTCGCACGCAGGACACGTGGCGGCCAAGCTAACAGCAAGAGATGGGCAGTGCTCTTCACATGCCTGACCATGAGGGCGATCCACATAGAATTGATTGAACAAATGACTTCATCATCTTTCATCAATGCACTGAGAAGATTCACCGCGCTTCGTGGAAAAGTGAAAGAATTTAGATCCGACAGAGGCACTAACTTTGTCGGAGCGATAGCACCGCTTAACTGCCAAGCCATCAACGTCGAAGACAAAGACATCCAGCGATTCTTGTACGACTCATCCACCAAATGGACATTTAATCCCCCTCACTCATCCCACATGTGAGGTGTGTGGGAGAGGCTCATTGGAGTCTCTCGACGCATTCTAGAAGCAATTCTTTCAAAGGAAAAGCATACGGATATCACGCACGAGGTGCTTTCCACCTTTATGGCTGAAGTCACAGCTATCGTCAATGCCAGGCCTTTAGTTCCGGTTTCAACCGATCCTCAGTCGCCGTCCATATTGAGTCCTTCCACTTTGCTGAATCAGAAGTTTGATCATGTGACTCAATTCAAGGAACATTCTGATCCCAAGGACATGTACCGTAGCCAATGGAAGCAAGTTCAAGCACTCGCAGAAGCTTTCTGGAAGAAGTGGAGGACAGAATACCTGGATACTCTACAACCCAGACGAAAGTGGCAAAGTGCCAAGTCCAACATCAAGTCAGGAGATTTAATACTTCTTCGAGATAAAGCCGCAAACAGGAACGATTGGCCTATTGGCCTTGTGGAACGTGCTATTCCTAGTGAGGATGGAAGAGTTCGGAAAGCTGAAGTACGGGTAATCAAAGATGGGAAGGCCACCGTTTACACCCGGCCCGTGACAGAGATGGTTCTCCTTCTATCCGAGTGATAATGTGTGCTTTGCATTCTTACTGACCTTGAACTGTAAATACGTTACCTTACTTTATCTTATAATGCCCCCCATGGACATTAGGCGGGGAGTGTTCCGTTACACAATAACGTTTCGTGTTCTTTTTTGATCTGACTTTTTAGTTCAACCTTTTGATCGCATCATCGTCGCACCACATCTCGCTTCACTGTTCTTTTATGCCTACTATCCTTGTCCGTAAAACCCTCAGCGAACCATAATGTAAGTTTTAATTGCAATAGGTGATGTTCAATATACGCGGCAACATTTCTAAGCATAAATTCATATATTTAGCGGCGTTTTTCCCCAACGCAATGCGTACCAGGTTACAACACAACGCCATATAAACTTTTAGAGAAATTCCCATTCCTAGGGTTGTACCTAAAAACCGGACTGGTCTCAGGGAAACGGACTTCAATAATATTTTCCCACGTATGCCGTTTCGAGACTCTAGATTTATTTGTTATGCTTATCAGAGCATTACTTCTTAACGTGATTATGTTATTGTTGCTACATGAATCCTTTTTGTCATTTTTCAGCTATTTACCCATATCATTTGGAATAAAAGAATTTAAAAACTACGTTCTGAGTGAGACGGGTTAACTAACTGTAGAACCTCCGGGCAGACACAGTACATACAATGTTAGATATGAAAAGGGGGAGAAATCAAAGGTAGATGATACAATGTTAGATATGAAAAGGGGGAGAAATCAAAGGTAGGTGATACAAGGTTAGATATGAAAAGGGGGAGAAATCAAAGGTAGATGATCCAAGGTTAGATGTTAAACGAGGGAGAAATCAAATGTAGGCGATAGAAAGTTAGATAGGAAAAGAGGAGAAATCAAAGGTAGATGATACAAGGTTAGATATGAAAAGAGGAGAAATCAAAAGGTAGATGATACAAGGTTAGATATGAAAAAGGTGGAGAAATCAAAGGTAGATGATACAAGGTTAGATATGAAAAGGGGGAGAAATCAAAGGTAGATGATACAATGTTAGATATGAAAAGGGGGAGAAATCAAAGGTAGATGATACAAGGTTAGATATGAAAAGGGGAAGAAATCAAAAGGTAGGTGATACAAGGTTAGATATGAAAAGGGGGAGAAATCAAAGGTAGATGATACAATGTTAGATATGAAAAGGGGGAGAAATCAAAGGTAGATGATACAAGGTTAGAGGTGAAAAGGGGAAGAAATCAAAAGGTAGATGATACAATGTTAGATATGAAAAGGGGGAGAAATCAAAGGTAGATGATACAAGGTTAGATATGAAAAGGGGGAGAAATCAAAAGGTAGATGATACAGAGTTAGATATGAAAAGGGGGAGAAATCAAAGGTAGATGATACAAGGTTAGATATGAAAAGGGGGAGAAATCAAAAGGTAGATGATACAGAGTTAGATATGAAAAGGGGGAGAAATCAAAAGGTAGATGATACAATGTTAGATATGAAAAGGGGGAGAAATCAAAGGTAGGTGATACAAGGTTAGATATGAAAAGAGGGAGATATCAAAGGTAGATGATACAAGGTTAGATATGAAAAGGGGGAGAAATCAAAAGGTAGATGATACAATGTTAGATATGAAAAGGGAGAGAAATCAAAGGTAGATGATACATGGTTAGATATGAAAAGGGGGAGAAATCAAAGGTAGGTGATACAAGGTTAGAGGTGAAAAGGGGAAGAAATCAAAAGGTAGGTGATACAAGGTTAGATATGAAAAGGGGGAGAAATCAAAGGTAGATGATACAATGTTAGATATGAAAAGAGGAGAAATCAAAAGGTAGATGATACAAGGTTAGATATGAAAAGGGGGAGAAATCAAAAGGTAGATGAGACAGAGTTAGATATGAAAAGGGGGAGAAATCAAAAGGTAGATGATACAGAGTTAGATATGAAAAGAGGGAGAAATCAAAGGTAGGTGATACAAGGTTAGAGGTGAAAAGGGGAAGAAATCAAAAGGTAGATGATACAATGTTAGATGTTAAACGAGGGAGAAATCAAATGTAGGCGATAGAAAGTTAGATAGGAAAAGGGGGAGTAATTAAAGGTAGATGATACAATGTTAGATATGAAAAGAGGAGAAATCAAAAGGTAGATGATACAATGTTAGATATGAAAAGGGGGAGAAATCAAAGGTAGATGACACAATGTTAGATATGAAAAGGGGGAGAAATCAAAGGTAGATGATACAATGTTAGATATGAAAAGGGGGAGAAATCAAAGGTAGGCGATAGAAAGTTAGATAGGAAAAGAGGAGAAATCAAAGGTAGATGATACAAGGTTAGATATGAAAAGAGGAGAAATCAAAAGGTAGATGATACAATGTTAGATATGAAAAAGGTGGAGAAATCAAAGGTACATGATACAAGGTTAGATATGAAAAGGGGGAGAAATCAAAGGTAGATGATACAAGGTTAGATATGAAAAGGGGGAGAAATCAAAGGTAGGTGATACAAGGTTAGATATGAAAAGAGGGAGAAATCAAAGGTAGATGATACAATGTTAGATATGAAAAGAGGGAGAAATCAAAGGTAGATGATACAAGGTTAGATATGAAAAGGGGGAGAAATCAAAGGTAGATGATACAATGTTAGATATGAAAAAGGTGGAGAAATCAAAGGTAGATGATACAAGGTTAGATATGAAAAGGGGGAGAAATCAAAGGTAGATGATACAATGTTAGATATGAAAAGGGGGAGAAATCAAAGGTAGGCGATAGAAAGTTAGATAGGAAAAGAGGAGAAATCAAAGGTAGATGATACAAGGTTAGATATGAAAAGAGGAGAAATCAAAAGGTAGATGATACAATGTTAGATATGAAAAAGGTGGAGAAATCAAAGGTAGATGATACAAGGTTAGATATGAAAAGGGGGAGAAATCAAAGGTAGATGATACAAGGTTAGATATGAAAAGGGGGAGAAATCAAAGGTAGGTGATACAAGGTTAGATATGAAAAGAGGGAGAAATCAAAGGTAGATGATACAATGTTAGATATGAAAAGAGGGAGAAATCAAAGGTAGATGATACAAGGTTAGATATGAAAAGGGGGAGAAATCAAAGGTAGATGATACAATGTTAGATATGAAAAAGGTGGAGAAATCAAAGGTAGATGATACAAGGTTAGATATGAAAAGGGGGAGAAATCAAAGGTAGATGATACAATGTTAGATATGAAAAGAGGGAGAAATCAAAGGTAGGTGATACAAGGTTAGATATGAAAAGAGGGAGAAATCAAAGGTAGATGATACAAGGTTAGATATGAAAAGGGGGAGAAATCAAAAGGTAGATGATACAAGGTTAGATATGAAAAGAGGAGAAATCAAAAGGTAGATGATACAAGGTTAGATATGAAAAAGGTGGAGAAATCAAAGGTAGATGATACAAGGTTAGATATGAAAAGGGGGAGAAATCAAAGGTAGATGATACAAGGTTAGATATGAAAAGGGGGAGAAATCAAAGGTAGATGATACAATGTTCCGTTACACAATAACGTTTCGTGTTCTTTTTTGATCTGACTTTTTAGTTCAACCTTTTGATCGCATCATCGTCGCACCACATCTCGCTTCACTGTTCTTTTATGCCTACTATCCTTGTCCGTAAAACCCTCAGCGAACCATAATGTAAGTTTTAATTGCAATAGGTGATGTTCAATATACGCGGCAACATTTCTAAGCATAAATTCATATATTTAGCGGCGTTTTTCCCCAACGCAATGCGTACCAGGTTACAACACAACGCCATATAAACTTTTAGAGAAATTCCCATTCCTAGGGTTGTACCTAAAAACCGGACTGGTCTCAGGGAAACGGACTTCAATAATATTTTCCCACGTATGCCGTTTCGAGACTCTAGATTTATTTGTTATGCTTATCAGAGCATTACTTCTTAACGTGATTATGTTATTGTTGCTACATGAATCCTTTTTGTCATTTTTCAGCTATTTACCCTTATCATTTGGAATAAAAGAATTTAAAAACTACGTTCTGAGTGAGACGGGTTAACTAACTGTAGAACCTCCGGGCAGACACAGTACAGTAAATAGATTACGACAGCTCTTCCTCAACGGACCAGCGGATAGCCAGGAAAGAAGAAAACTTAAAGCTTGCTACAGGCACAGGACACCGTCAACCCACGACATCGGTCACCGCCTAACAGTAAGAAAGCCTATGTGCGACAATCTGAAAGAAATAACTTTGTTAACACACAACTGAGAATGCAGATAAATTCTCATCAACTGAACAGTTATATTTTCTCATGAAATTTCCTCCAACTCCTTTAAATCAAAGAAAAGAACAATTAAAAATCTACGGAAGCCCACATAAACCATAAAAAAAAATCAGCTTCAGATATAAATACCAACAAATGTCTTCTCCATCCTCTGATAAAGACATTCAGCCAACTTACACCTCTACAGGAGATGATCTACCTGATACCCAAAAAACATTACCCATAAATCCCCATGATGAGGATCCAAAGATTAGAAAGTCAAGTCGAACCAGAACAATGACAACCAAAGGAAGTGAACTACACTAAACACAACTTCAGGATTACACTTCTAAGTTGGAGAAGGCATGGGACAATGTTTCAACCCAGTTATCAAATATCGCTAATTGCCCAAATGATCTAACAAATATCAGAGAACTCGAAAGGGAGATAACCAAGGCTTACAATGTCTATCGTAGTCTTTCAGCTCATTATGTAGCTTTCTTAAATCACTCTGCTACTGAACAAAGCTATACTGAAGCCATCGAACACTCCAACCTTGCTAGTGCCAATGAAATTTTGGTAGACAAGGGCATACAAGAACTGGACACGAAGTTACAAACCGTGATAGAAACGATGTCCGGAACATCTAGACATTCAAGCCGGCTGACAAGTTCTTCTATAAAGTCCGTCCTAGCACGCAAACAGGCACAAGCAGAGGCAACACGTGCAAAAGCTGACTTTGTGGCCCAAGAAGCCGAACTCAGCGCCAGACTACAGATTTTACAACACAAAAAGGAACTGGCGGCTGCAGAAGCGGAGGTCCGCACTCTTCAACTCTACGATGAAACATCCGACACCTTGAATCCTATTCCAGTGCCTCTTGACAATCCTCAAGATAGAACTGAACATTTCGTTAAAAATCACTTTCCTCTCCTCCATAATGAAACTTCTCAAAATAACAATTTACCACTAAACCACACTAAAGGGTCAGACGATAACAGAAACGCTACAACTGGAACAACACAAATAAAACCGACGATTGGTGCCCCACAAACTATGAATCCTAACGCCCCTGTGTTTCAAACTGCACAAAATGAACTTAATCCACTAGCCACAGACTTATCTAGGTTCCTCCTTAAAAAGGATCTCATTCTTACACGTTTTTCAAATTTCAACGACAAACCAGAAACATACAACATTTGGAAAGCAAGCTTCAAAAGTGTACTTAATGAATTACAAGTAGGCCCCGCTGAAGAATTTGACCTACTAATTAAATGGTTGGGCCCAGAGTCGACAAGGCACGCCGTGAGCTTGAGAGCGGCAAACGCAAAGGATCCAATCAGAGGCTTGATCCGTGTATGGGAAAGGCTTGATCAACGATATGGATCTCCTGAAATGGTCTATGCTGCACTTCGAAACAAGCTGTCAGCCTTCCCTAAGCTGACAAACAAAGACAATCAGAGACTTTTTGACCTTTGTGATATACTCGAGGAAATCGAATCGAACAAGGCGGATCCCCAGTTTTCTACCCTACTCTCATACTTTGATTCTTCGTCAGGGGTCAATCCCATCGTCAGTAAATTGCCCTACGGCGTCCAAGAAAAGTGGTCATCCAATGCAGCTAGATACAAGAAAACGAACAACGTTCCATTCCCTCCATTCAGTGTTTTTGTAGAATTCATAAAGGACATAAGTCATTTGAAAAATGACCCTAGTTTTCAATACGATAATGTACCTACCACACATACCAGAGAAAGACCTCCAACTAGACCAAACAACACTAGAGTCTGGTCGAAGAAAACGGAAGTATCCTCCAAGGTCGAGAGCTCTCGAAAGAAGAACAACGACGACAAATGTCCAATTCACAAAGCTAACCATTCGTTGAAAGATTGCCGATACTTCAATTCCAGATCTGTTCGAGACAGAAAAAACTTGTTGAAAGAAAATAATGTCTGCCTACGATGCTGCACGACTACTAATCATCGTGCTATTGACTGTCAAATTCCTTTGAAGTGCGAACGGTGTGGTAGTACTAACCATGCAACTTTGTTACACATCAACCAATTCGTCGATGAAACAAGTCTAAAGTATGACGGCGGGGAGAAAAGTGATGAGAAGGTAACTAAACCAAATCCGGACTGTGTCACCAGGTGTACTGAAATATGTGGCCCAAACTTCCAGGGCAAATCTTGTGGTAAAACTGTGTTAGTGAATGTTTATCCTTCAAATCAACCTAGTAAATCCAAGCGAGTATACGCAATAATCGACGACCAAAGTAATGCTTCTTTGGCTCACTCTGACCTCTTTGAACTTTTTGACATTCAAGGCCCCCAGATCCCATATATACTTACCTCTTGTTCTGGAAAGGCGAACATCTCAGGCCGAAGAGCCAACAAACTTCGATAGAACTTTCGACCCTGTTCGAATGTAGTCAAATTCCATCTGTTCGTGAAGAAATTCCCACTCCAGCAGTTGCAATGTTTCATCGACATCTGAACGACATTAAAGACTCAATCCCTCCACTAGACAACGATGCAGAAATATTGCTCCTTATTGGAAGAGATGTGACTGACGTTCACCACGTTCTCGATCAAAGGATTGGTCCCAGAAATTCGCCGTATGCCCAAAGGTTACCTCTCGGCTGGACAATTATCGGAGACACGTGCTTGGGAAAGACTCACAAACCTGACACCGTTAACGTCAACAAAACCTCAGTACTCAAGGATGGACGGCCGTCTACTTTCTCACTGTGTACCAACAACTTCATCGCTAAGGAAACATTTGCCCACGAGAAGGAACCCTTCTCTGTAGATAATCCGTTTGACTGCATCGCACCGAAGGTTTTTGAAACAACCAAAGATGACGACAAAACTGGGTTGTCAGTGGAAGACCTCCAGTTCTTGAAGATAATGGAGACAGAACTTACAAAGGAACCAGATGGACACTGGATAGCTCCACTCCCTTTTCGTACTCCTAGACCAAAGCTACCCAATAATAGATCCCTTGCACTAAAGCGAGCCAAAATACTGCATAACAGCCTCCAAAGGAATTCAGAGAAGAAAAAACACTTCGTCGAATTCATGAAGAGAATCTTCGATCATAACCACGCCGAAATTGCCCCTCCGCTCAACCAAGACGAGGAACATTGGTACCTTCCGATTTTCGGAGTATATCAAGCTAAGAAACCAGACCAAGTACGAGGAGTCTTCGACTCCTCCGCCCAACTAGATGGCGTGTCCCTCAACGACGTGTTATTGACAGGCCCAGACTTGACCAACAGCCTCTTGGGTGTCTTGATGCGTTTTCGAAGAGAGCCTGTCGCAATTACGGCAGATATTCAACAAATGTTCTATTGCTTCATGGTGACACCTGAACACAGAAACTTCCTTCGTTTCTTCTGGTATCGTGACAATGATCCTGCCAAAGACCTCATCGAGTACCGTATGAGGGTACACGTCTTCGGTAATCGACCATCACCTGCTGTTGCAACATACGGCCTACGTAGATCAGCTCAACAAGCAGCTGCAACATTTGGCGAAGACGTCAAACATTTCGTCGACAATGACTTTTACGTTGATGACGCCCTGACTTCTTTATCCACACCACAAGAAGCTGTCGATTTGATGCAACGAACCCAAAAGGCCCTAGCTAAAGAGGGCAACCTGAGACTTCACAAGATAACTTCAAACAGTGAAACAGTAATGAAGAGCTTCAAACCAGAAGACCTTGCCAGCGACCTCAAAGATCTCGACCTTGGCTCCGACACGCCTCCACTGCAGAGAAGTCTCGGACTGTACTGGGACATCACTTCCGACTCCTTCAAGATTCTAGTCTCACCTGAAAACAAACCTTTCACACGAAGAGGTATTTTGTCCACAATAAACAGCCTTTTCGATCCCTTGGGGTTTGTCTCGCCTGTCTTGATCAAAGGGAAGATTATCCTACGAGAACTAATGACTCAAACGTCGGCCTGGGATGAAATTCTTCCACCTGATCTTCAACAAGAATGGGACCAGTGGAGGAATTCTCTCAAACATCTGGAAGATCAAGTCATTCCTAGATGCTACTCTACATCCTCCCTCAAATATATGGTTTCTACGGAAATCCATGTGTTTTCGGATGCATCCGAAACAGCGATCGCAGCCGTCTCCTACCTTCGCACCGTCGACCAATTCGGACAAGTCCACGTAGTGTTCATCTTGGGTAAAAGCAAGCTGGCGCCAACACACGGCCACACGATCCCCCGTTTGGAACTCTGTGCAGCGGTTCTTGCTGTAGAAGTTGCCGACCTAGTTTGTGAGCATTTGGGCCTCATTCCAGACTCTGTGAATTTCTACTCTGACAGTAAAATTGTGTTGGGATACATAAATAACAAGTCACGCAGATTTTATGTGTATGTGTCAAATAGAGTACAGCGCATACATCGATCATCGACTCCTCAGCAGTGGAGGTACGTCCCGACATCCCAAAACCCTGCCGATGAAGGAACAAGATCGATTCCAGCGACTGCCCTAAAGAACAGTTTATGGCTACTTGGACCTTCAAGTCTCTATGAAACCTCATCGACAACGGAAGAATTCCACCCATTAGAAAGCCCTTCACTGGATAAGGAAGTACGACCCCAGGTCACGTCTCTACAGACAACGGTCAGTTCTCAAGTCGGCCTTGGGAGCCAACGCTTCACATGTTTTTCGTCTTGGTCACGGCTCACTCGGGCCATCTCTGTGCTAAAACACATCGGCAGAACCTTTGCAGCTAAATCCCTGACATGCAGAGGCTGGCACCATTGCCCAAGCTCTCGTACTCCAGACGCCCGAGTGGACGCAGAAAAGATCATCATAAAGACCACCCAACAAGACGAGTATCCATCAGAAATCTGTGACATGAAAAAAGAACGCCCTCTCCAAAAGAACAGCCCTCTCATTCCTCTAGATCCCTACATAGACGAGTTCGGGATCATTCGAGTAGGAGGACGTATCAACAGAGGAGAGTTCAGGATAGAACAAAGTAACCCTGTGATCCTTCCTGGCCACAGCCATCTGGCGCTACTTCTTGTTCGTCACTGCCATGAAAAGGTCAAACACCAGGGACGCCACCTGACGGAAGGCGCCATCAGAGCCTCTGGATACTGGATTGTCGGAGGCAAGCGCCTCATATCCTCAACAATTCACATGTGTTTCACATGCCGCAAGCTAAGAGGACAGCAAGCTTGTCAGAAGATGTCTGATCTCCCAGTTGACAGACTCACCCCAGCTCCGCCATTCACGTTTGTAGGAGTTGACGTCTTTGGTCCATGGCCGGTAGTCGCACGCAGGACACGTGGCGGCCAAGCTAACAGCAAGAGATGGGCAGTGCTCTTCACATGCCTGACCATGAGGGCGATCCACATAGAATTGATTGAACAAATGACTTCATCATCTTTCATCAATGCACTGAGAAGATTCACCGCGCTTCGTGGAAAAGTGAAAGAATTTAGATCCGACAGAGGCACTAACTTTGTCGGAGCGATAGCACCGCTTAACTGCCAAGCCATCAACGTCGAAGACAAAGACATCCAGCGATTCTTGTACGACTCATCCACCAAATGGACATTTAATCCCCCTCACTCATCCCACATGTGAGGTGTGTGGGAGAGGCTCATTGGAGTCTCTCGACGCATTCTAGAAGCAATTCTTTCAAAGGAAAAGCATACGGATATCACGCACGAGGTGCTTTCCACCTTTATGGCTGAAGTCACAGCTATCGTCAATGCCAGGCCTTTAGTTCCGGTTTCAACCGATCCTCAGTCGCCGTCCATATTGAGTCCTTCCACTTTGCTGAATCAGAAGTTTGATCATGTGACTCAATTCAAGGAACATTCTGATCCCAAGGACATGTACCGTAGCCAATGGAAGCAAGTTCAAGCACTCGCAGAAGCTTTCTGGAAGAAGTGGAGGACAGAATACCTGGATACTCTACAACCCAGACGAAAGTGGCAAAGTGCCAAGTCCAACATCAAGTCAGGAGATTTAATACTTCTTCGAGATAAAGCCGCAAACAGGAACGATTGGCCTATTGGCCTTGTGGAACGTGCTATTCCTAGTGAGGATGGAAGAGTTCGGAAAGCTGAAGTACGGGTAATCAAAGATGGGAAGGCCACCGTTTACACCCGGCCCGTGACAGAGATGGTTCTCCTTCTATCCGAGTGATAATGTGTGCTTTGCATTCTTACTGACCTTGAACTGTAAATACGTTACCTTTCTTTATCTTATAATGCCCCCCATGGACATTAGGCGGGGAGTGTTCCGTTACACAATAACGTTTCGTGTTCTTTTTTGATCTGACTTTTTAGTTCAACCTTTTGATCGCATCATCGTCGCACCACATCTCGCTTCACTGTTCTTTTATGCCTACTATCCTTGTCCGTAAAACCCTCAGCGAACCATAATGTAAGTTTTAATTGCAATAGGTGATGTTCAATATACGCGGCAACATTTCTAAGCATAAATTCATATATTTAGCGGCGTTTTTCCCCAACGCAATGCGTACCAGGTTACAACACAACGCCATATAAACTTTTAGAGAAATTCCCATTCCTAGGGTTGTACCTAAAAACCGGACTGGTCTCAGGGAAACGGACTTCAATAATATTTTCCCACGTATGCCGTTTCGAGACTCTAGATTTATTTGTTATGCTTATCAGAGCATTACTTCTTAACGTGATTATGTTATTGTTGCTACATGAATCCTTTTTGTCATTTTTCAGCTATTTACCCTTATCATTTGGAATAAAAGAATTTAAAAACTACGTTCTGAGTGAGACGGGTTAACTAACTGTAGAACCTCCGGGCAGACACAGTACATACAATGTTAGATATGAAAAGGGGGAGAAATCAAAGGTAGATGATACAATGTTAGATATGAAAAGGGGGAGAAATCAAAGGTAGGTGATACAAGGTTAGATATGAAAAGGGGGAGAAATCAAAGGTAGATGATCCAAGGTTAGATGTTAAACGAGGGAGAAATCAAATGTAGGCGATAGAAAGTTAGATAGGAAAAGAGGAGAAATCAAAGGTAGATGATACAAGGTTAGATATGAAAAGAGGAGAAATCAAAAGGTAGATGATACAAGGTTAGATATGAAAAAGGTGGAGAAATCAAAGGTAGATGATACAAGGTTAGATATGAAAAGGGGGAGAAATCAAAGGTAGATGATACAATGTTAGATATGAAAAGGGGGAGAAATCAAAAGGTAGATGATACAATGTTAGATATGAAAAGGGGGAGTAATTAAAGGTAGGTGATACAATGTTAGATATGAAAACATGGAGCAATCAAAGGTAGATGATACAAGGTTAGATATGAAAAGGGGGATATCTTCACCTAAAATGACGGTTGACGCACCCAAGAACATTGTATAACTTACAGTATTGATTGATATTCAGTGAGCGAAATACGGAGAAATGGCCATACACACATGGAGCTTACCTGGACCAATGCGAGATCCAACGAGGCGACAATTCCATTGCATTCTTCACATCAAAAACTGACACCTGCGCCTGCCAAAGGGGGTGGGCCGAGGGCTCCGGGAGGCTGACACCTGCGCCTGCCAAAGGGGGTGGGCCGAGGGCTCCGGGAGGCCGACGCCCACACATCCTTAGTAGCCGCCACAAATCCTTAGTAGCCAGGTGACAATAACGTGAAGAATTACTTATGGATAACGACTTCTTGGTTTATTGGGTGACGACTCGATGTAGTTCTTACGGCTTTTCTAATAACTTTGATAACGGTGAGTCTTTAATGTATGATTCAGCATTTTTACCCCATGGTGAGAATATCTTGGACAAGAAACGGGCGGTGTTGTAGAATACACTATCAATGGAACAAATGAGTAATCTTACTTTGACTGGATTTTTGTGGATTTTAATAGTTGCCCGTGCATAAGGAGGTCTGGGGTTCTGAACAATGAGTTTCCTGAATTCTTCTTGGTTCAATTCTCCACTGGTTTTAAGATCGTTTAGGATGACTCTGAGTTGTCTGTCTAGGCGGCTAGTTGGATCTTTGCTTAGTATCTTGTAGGTTGATTCATCTGAAAGCAGGTTGTTAACAAGTCTATGGAATTCAACTGAATCTAAAATGGCTACTGCTTTTCCTTTATCAGCGGGAACAATTACAATAGATTTGTCTTGTTTTAGTTCACGGATGGCTTCTTTTTCGGCTCTGTGTACAAAATTAACTGTAATTGTGGGAACCTATACATAGGAGAAACATCCAGGCCCATCACCATACGAGTAAAAGAACATCAAACATCTGTGTTAAAATTAGATGGCAAATCAGCCATCTCAGACCATATCCAAGCAAACCCCACACACAATATTCAATGGGACAAAACACAAATCTTAGAAACTAACCAAAGCTGCTGGAAGAAAAGAAAGCTACTTGAAGCCATTCACATACAGAGGATTAAGCCAATAATGAACAGAGACCAAGGACTATTTATCCCTCACATTTATGATCTATTAATCTTAAGAGAACCCCACAGAGTTTAAACCCTTTTCTCCATTTATGTGCTTTATTGTTTTAAGAGCTTGTTGTTATATCCTTTATCCTTTGTTATAGTTTAGTATAAATAATCATCTTACATATTTGTTTTTCGGAGAACAAACTCGCAACAAATATCAAATGGCAGAGAATCTTAATTGTGACTCCTCTAATATCGTGTATGTAATCACGTGCAAAAAATGTCGCAAACAGTACGTCGGAGAAACTCAGAATTCTCTACGACAAAGAGCAGCCAACCATTTATCTAGCATAAGACTTAAACATGATGTACCCGTGACACAACATTTCAATACTCAAGGTCATTCGGTCAAGGACCATTTTGAAATCATGCCTATTGAGAAAATCCCATTTCTCACTTCCGCTGCAGATACGAAGCACAAACGTTTGGAAAGGGAAAGTTTTTGGATTCAAACATTACAAACTATTTATCCTTTGGGTTTGAACTTGGACCCCGGAAGATGTCGTGAAAAAACTATAATACCATTTGTGTTTCAGTATAACAAAGCTAGCATCGCTATGGCCAAGATTATAGTAGAAGAATACAAACTACTTCAAAGTAAACTTGCTCGACCTCTGACCCAAAGGCCAGTCATTGCTTATAAAAAGAACAAGAGTTTGAAAGACATACTGGTCAGGGCTAATCTCCCCTGTCTGCCTTCTACCTAGGTTTTCTGGGAAAGGGTATGGGGGGGGGGGCTTAATATATAGTCTGACGATATTCTTTCTATAGCTTAAGATGCGTAAGCATTGTCAATGTAATACAAAGTGTTCCAGAAAATTCTACTGACTAAGGCCAAGCTCCTGTCAGTCGTCAACCTAATGAAATATCATAGGTTTACTTTATTACAACAATTTATGATGGGGTATAAAGGTCTAAATGATATACCTCTTTTTAACACAATTAGAAACTTGTCTCCGTGGTTATTTTAGACAAGAAGATTTTCCCTGTGCCCGTGTGTTTTAGTGTCCATAAATTTACATATTTGTTACTCATCACTTGATAACGGTGTTAGGAGCTACACCGAAACGTCGTGTTCCCAATAAACCAAGAAGTTGTAAGTCCATACGCAAGAGTTTTCCTTCCCTCAGTATTAAATAAAGTCACCATATAGTACAACAAGTCTGCGTTTTATGGGCATTTTCATGACAGTCATTAGAACGTTGCAACAGTTTATCACATTATAAATGTTCATCCCTCAGTTTTACTGCAGAATAAAAAGTTCGTCCTTCGATCTTTGTTGCATCCAATGGCTTCGTCATCTTGGAGGTCCATATTAGAAATTCCGATAGAGGGCATTTAATACCATTGATATTAAGTTAGCGATTTCTGTACATATCTTTCCTCAGCAGGAAAAATAACCCGCTGTAATAATTCTGCAATAAAGCAGATAAAAAAGGTTGACATACATATGAAGCACAAAATATATATATATATTTTCATTAAAGCAGGCCCAAAAGTAATACCTAGTAATTACAGAAAACCGTCAACTGTTTTAATGTAAACAGTATTCTGGATTTTTGCAGAGAGTGTACCTTTAAAAAGGAGACACCGCGTAAGTTGGGATTTTCCGGTGTGATTAGTAGAAAAATAAGACCTGATCAATCTGATGAAAAAATGTTAGTAGACTTTCCGCCAAAAATATGCATTTAAAGAATTATTTAGGGAATTCCCCGTGGATTTGTTATCTGTCCAACAGCGGAAAATGCACCACACGCGCACACATACGCTTGTACTGTGCACCTAACTAAAAAGGTCCATTCTGAGTCCGTAAACAAAGCAGACAAAGGATTTCCCAATTAAAACTCACTATTCAGCGGTAAGTGGAAGCTTGGAAAGTCATCAATGGCAATCTAGAAACATCTATATAATTTATTGATCGGGGATTAACGCCGCACTCAACAGCTTAGGCTATATGGCGACAAAAGTACCAAAAGACCCATCACCACCCCCCTCCCCCACCCAGATCTAAATTTTGACATTAGGCTCCACAGACTATAGAACGTCATGAAGTCTTATGTGTGTGGCATACTTAATGTTCCTCCTTGCTGTGTCAGTATACATGGCTAAAGCAGAGCAATGCTCCAGCAATGCTTCAGCCCGAGAGCAAAACATCTACATAAAAAAGTTGAATAGCACACATGTAAAGATCCTTGTTCCACGCTGGTCCCTTAAATGTTTTCCCTTACTGCTATTTCTACTGCTAATCGCTGAGATCGTTGAGAAATTTTAAAACGATCACATATTGGAGATCTACTTAATGTGAGAACTTATTTCAGAGGTCTGTAAGCCTACAGTAGACACATTTTTAGCTAAATATCATTTCATACCACAAGCGAAGCTGTCCAAAATGTACTAGGAGTATAGATACTAAAGTGGCATTATTTGTAAAAAATTTCGAACAAAATTTGTCTCAACAAAAATTCCCTTGGCAGATCATGCCATTTTAAATTGTTTCATAAACTGTTTTTGACATCATTATTTCAATCAATAACTTCATATTGGACGTTGGTAAAACTGAAGGCAATCAAACCAGACCTCAAATAGGAAAACATTTTTCATGACGATTTAAATAAAACGACCAATATGACAAACAAAATAATGGATTGTACTTACACGATGAGAATTACTCCACTCCTAGGTAAGAAATCTGTGCACAATGGAACTCCTATATGGACTGGGCTCTAGATCTTGCAAATTAGGCATACAGGCATAAATCATCAGGGTTTAATGCCATTCGTGAAAGACGTCCCAAGGACGGTTTATTTCAGGAAGACCTTACATTTCTATATATACCTGATCAGTACGCTTTATTTACAAAATGTACCATGGGGAAAATTTGTGTAGTCTTGCAGGGAGTAGGGGTGGGCGACTATCCATACCCAGAAAATCATGTGTTT
Organism: Lepidochitona cinerea; assembly: GCA_963971465.1. NCBI lineage: Eukaryota > Metazoa > Mollusca > Polyplacophora > Chitonida > Tonicellidae > Lepidochitona > Lepidochitona cinerea. The sequence continues at coordinate 2,836,797 of OZ020560.1, forward strand.
GAGCACAGCAAGCTATGCCGTGCTAGCTCTCACTGTTCTCTCGGCGGTACCTCAGTATAAACACAATGTGTGGCAGTCAGTACGGACTATTATAAGGCCAATTTTGCTGTATGTGATCGACTAACAATTAAATAAACGAAAACATTTCCGTTGTATGTACATGTACATGATACATCCCGCTATGTAAATTGTAGTTTGATGAATGTCATCGACTATCACAATTATATAAACGAACAAATTCCCGTTGTATGTGGAGCCCGATATGTATAGTGTATTTTGATGTATGTGTTCGATTATCACAAATAAATAAACGGAAACATTTCCATTGTCTGTACATCCCGCTATGTATATAGTGTATTTTGATGAATGTGATCGACTCTCACAATTAAATAAACGAAAACATTTCAGTTGTATGTTCATTCCGACGTGTAGTGTATTTTGATGTACATGATCGAATATCTCAATTAAATAAACGAAAACATTACCGTTGTATGTGGAGCCCGGTATGTATATTTAGGAACATTGAAACACACAGGCACAGGTAGCCGAGAAATCTTGGCTCTGCTTTTTTTTTTTCCGTGTTCGTCATAGCCAAGATCACTTCCATAGTAAAAAAGGGATATAAGTTAAGAAGACCCGCCGAAAATATCGGCGGCGCAAATTTCACAACAAATAAGCAAAGAATAAAATATTTACCACTGCATTCCGATAGTATAGACCACGAAGAAGGAGTTTGTCAAACTTACGCCGCTGTAAAGTGGTAAACTTTCCCTTATGCAGTCAATATTTGTTTCGAAGTCCACTGGCTTTCAACCTGACGTAACCGCCATAGTAAAACATTTAAACGACCAGTTAAACTGTGCGGGGCGTCGTAGAAATACTTCAATCATATATCCTTAGTCACTTTACAGCGGCCTAAGTTTGACAAACTCCTTCTTCGTGGTCTATGCTATCGGAATGCAGTGGTAAATATTTTATTCTTTGCTTATTTGTTGTGAAATTTGCGCCGCCGATATTTTCGGCGGGTCTCCTTAACTTATATCCCTTTTTTACTATGGAAGTGATCTTGGCTATGACGAACACGGAAAAAAAATTCGGCAGAGCCAAGATTTCTCGGCTAAGGCACAGGGAAAATCTTCTTGTCTAAAATAACCACGGAGACAAGTTTCTAATTGTGTTAAAAATAGGTATATCATTTAGACCTTTATACCCCATCATAAATTGTTGTAATAAAGTAAACCTATGATATTTCATTAGGTTGACGACTGACAGGAGCTTGGCCTTAGTCAGTAGAATTTTCTGGAACACTTGACAATGCCTACGCATCTTAAGCTATGGTAAGAATATCGCCAGACTATATACTATACGGTCATGGGAAAAGACAGTGAAAATCCCCCCCCCCCCCCTTTCCCAGAAAAAGCTAGGTAGAAGGCAGACAGGGGAGTTTAGCCCTGACCAGTATGTCTTTCAAACTCTTGTCCTTTTTATAAGCAATGACTGGCCTTTGGGTCACAGGTCGAACAAGTTTACTTTGAAGTAGTTTGTATTCTTCTGCTATAATCTTGGTCATAGCGATGCTAGCTTTGTTATACTGAAACACAAATGCTTTAATAGTTTTTTCACGACGTCTTCCTGGGTCCAAGTTCAAACCCAATGGATAAATAGTTTGTAATGTTTGAACCCAAAAACTTTCCCTTTCCAAACGTTTGTGCTTGGTATTTGCAGCGGAAGTGAGAAAAGGGATTTTCTCAATAGGCATGATTTAAAAATGGTCCTTGACCGAATGACTTAGAGTATTGAAATGTTTTGCCACGGGTACATCATGTTTAAGTCTAATACTAGATAAATGGTTGGCTGCTCTTTGTCGTAGAGAATTCTGAGTTTCTCCGACGTACTGTTTGCGACATTTTTTGCACGTGATAACACACACGATATTAGAGGAGTCGCAATTAAGATTCTCTGCCACTTTATCAGCAGGTTTAATAACTATGTTTGGATTTCTCCTTAACTTACTTAAGGCAAGACATTCAGAGTCACCCGATATGTATAATGTATTTGATTGTGATCGACTATCACAATTAAATAAACTAATTTAGATTAATACAATACATATACAGTTTCTGAGGGTTAAAAGAACAAACCTTGCCCTATTATTCAATCTGTCTTGATGTTGGGTTGTTTTTGGATAGTTACTCTCCGTTTCAGTAAAATTTCTGAGAAAAATCTATATCTTTATAGGCCAGAAATGGCTTAGACAGATGTCGGCGATTTAGTACCCGCGAGCTCTCCGGGCATAGGCAGCCCTTGGTCCTTAGCATGATTGTGCTGTGATTTTGCCTCCCACACAATCAAACTTTTTCCCAACTACGCCCAACAACTCAAACTGTCTTGCTGTAAGTTTTTTTTTAGGCGATCGCCTTATCACAATATTTGCTACTGTAAATTTGCCTATTTCTTTTTGAAATGTCAACTTTTCAATACCAGAAATGGCATGAAACGCATCGCCGGCAGTCTCGAGCCTTGGAGTTGCCAGGGCCTACAGACCCCAGGTGGACCCTCGCGTGATTGTGCTGTCTTATCGGCAGACTCCTGGCTACGATACTGAGGGAGAGTATACCTATTATCTGAATGCCTTGGAAGTTTTTTGGGTGCGTACTTTATCTACTTCGTCAGTTGTTACAGATCCCTAAAATATTCAGCGCAATGGCCTTCAGATTTTTTTCTTCCAAAGTGAGTAGATTTTTTTACAAGTCAAAAATCTTTACTTCAAATTTCACCTGTTGGGCCTTGAAAATGGCCCAGAGCACATGTATGGCATTCTCCTGTTTCAGAGCTTCCGGGCCTGGGCGGCCCCTGGGCCGTCGCCCCCCCCCCCCCCCCCCCCCCCAATATGAGAAAAAGTTCCGCCGCCCCTGCGTTATAGTGGCATAAGCGGCCAAATGTAAGAAACATTTAATTGAAACAGAATTAACTAATTGGTCGTCATTGTAATAAAACAGTAAATGACATGAACGCCTAACGACAGTTGCAAAAAATGTTCCAAAGTTATAGATGAACCCTTGTAATACTGTTGAGGTCTACATGAAACGACTATCCTTACACAATAGTCGAGGGTTTAGGGGCCGCCTAGGCCCGGGAAGCTCAGGCTCTCTGAATTGCCAGGGAAGCTTTCTGAGGGCTGTTCTAGAAATACAATTGCCCATGATTTCTGGATTTTGTTTTTCCTAATTCTTAAATAAATTACAACAAAAATCGTTATGTTTCAAAGTTATATATAAATGGAGCCTTGTAACATTTTTGAAGCGTGGATGAGGGGATGACTATCCGAACGTATTAGACTCAGACTCGAGAGCCATAGATTGTCTCAGAACCGTTCTGAGGGGTGTTTCAGAAATAGCCCGTTCATGCATTTTTCTTTTTTAATCCTAAACAAGTACAACCAATAAACGTGCAACAAATGCATGAGTATATGCATAAATTGAAACACGAAAGCTATTCAGTGGGCAACAAATTTGATTGCAAAAGACAAACAGGAGAAGCGCTGTTTTTGGACTACTATACACAAAGAAAAAAGTTAACACCCCACTGGAAAGTCTGCACCGATCGATAAAATCATTGGTGCAGGGAGATTGTTGGCAAACTGATGTTACAGAAACAATTGTGATCATAAAGGGCAACATTCTGGCGATAAGAAATCCCCATTAATGGCAATAAGCTATACAACTTATTCAGGATATCTTTAGCCAAATCAAAAGTGTATTTTAACAAAAAACAAAAAAGATGCTTGTAAGTATGAAACTGGCTTCACAGGGCGGACATATTGAAGCAAAATGTCACTTTGAGTGTGTAGAACACATCTCTAGAGAAGAAGGCTAATAGCGCGTATAGCCTCTATTAGCTTCCAACCTGCGTCCCATGCCTCCAGTGAGACGTTGGATAATAACAAGCTGGCATACACACCCTTATATATTCAATAAATGTTATATAAATTCGCGTATGTATGTTGAGAAAAATTCTGAAGATGTTCAACAACATGACAGACTTCCTGTTCAGCGAGTCTTTTAGAGTCAGAATTTCTACAAGGAATGTGGGGCCTCGGTGGCTCAGACGGTTAGATTGATCGTCCCTCAGCCCGACACAGGCCTTCCATCGATGCGGCACGGGTTCGAATCCAACTGGGTTGACTTTTCACTCGATGGCCGTATGTGAAAGAGTTGCCAGGTGCGCGCCGCAGGTCGGGGGTTACCTCCGGGCAAATAGCCCCCCCCCCCCTCCCCAACTAAACGTGGCAAAGCCGCGATATAAGTAAAATAATCTCGGGTGCGGCGTAAAAGACCAATCAAGTAATCAACAATCAATTGTGTATATAGTTTTGTGCTCTATTTTGAAGAGCTCTATTTGTGCCAGGTAAATATTCTAGCGGTGGAATTCAGAACTAACGGTGTATAGGGCATGTCCGGGAGTGCACACGTATGGTTGCTCTCCATTGAATATTAAAGGCTGTATAGACCCAGCTCCTTATTCGGAGGCGGGTTCCCTATTCACCCCCTAGCGGAGAAATTCAGAACTAACGTTGTCATTACACAGGGAATATCTGGGAGTGCACATGTAGGCCTACTGAGTTTGGTTGCTCTCCATTGAATATTAAAGGCTGTATCGGCGCGCTCCCAATTCGCCCCCTAGCGCTAACGATGTCATTATATAATGGTAGGCCTAATTCTTTATTTGTTTTATGAGGATAGCCCACAGCCAAATGGCCACTAGGGGATCTCCTCAACGAGTAAAATAATATTTCATAAACTACATTTATCTTTGTTCATTTACATATCGGAATAATATATAAAATGAAAAGAGATTACCGGTACATTATTTCATTAAAACTATATGTGGTGCAAGGGTGGTTCCCTATTCGCCCCTTAGCGGTGGAATTCAGAACTAACGGCGGGGGCGGTGCTGAGAATGCAATCGAAAATATAGTCACGGGTAAATCAAATCAATTTGCACGAATTTCACTATATGAGACCCTACCCGAATTCTTAATGTACATGCAATTGTCAGTCCACATCGCCTAACTTCGTGCGGCTTTGTGACCCCCCCCCCCCCCCCTCCCCCACATCACTCTCCTAATTATCACTTCTCCAAATATATAAATATACACCACACAAATAGTCATGCAGTACGGACTAGAATAAGGCCAATTTTGATACGTATGTGATCGGCTATCACAATTAAATGAACGAAAATAGGCTAAATTGTAGTTCGATGAATGTGATCGGCTATCACTGTCCGTACCAATGAGGCAATTATACGAAAATTTGAAATGTGATCGTAGCTCCATATAAAGCTTCTTTCTTCATAGTATTGTAATGTAAGATGTTTTCGTTTTCCTACACTCTTCCCTTTTTCTGTGTTTTTTTTGGGGTGGAGGGGGGGGGGGTGATAGGGGAGGGGCGTACCCCCGCGCCCCCTTAAATCCGCCACTAATTTATGTATTATAATGATAGAAATTACGTTTTTTTTTTCAATTAGGAACGAATAAGGAGCCAATGGGGAGACAATATAGAGTTTGAATAAGGAACGAATCGGTAACCGGGAGCTAACATAACACATCGTTAGATTTACGTCCGACGTAACCTACGCCAGTTAGGCCTACGCCCCAACAGAGGTGTACGGAGCCCAGAAAATTTAGATTTATAAAGATTCCAAAGCTTCCACACTCAATCTGTATTGATTGAGTAATGTTTAAATGATTTGTAAAAGTGCCCCGGCCCCTGTTAGCGAATTCCTGCCTAACTACCCCAATCTAAAATAGGGATTGATCCTAGATGTAACAATGCTAGCAATCTCATGTTAAATAAGATAAGGCTGTCATTCTTTAATTTTTTTGACCTTTTGTCATGCCAGAGTTATGTCCCTTACCCCCATTTTGTAGTCCCGGAAACGCTGTACTGTCGTAGTTTCCAGAAAACTATTTTCGTTTTTGCCATGTTATTAAGGAGATGTTGTATATCAGGTTCGTACATATATATTCATAAACCTCTGTACTTTCAATCTAGACATATGTCAAGTTGTGGTTAAGGTTAATTCTTTCTTTTAAATGTGTATTTGATTAGCCGTCACGGTAATTGAACTTCTCGTAATGTAAACAGTAATCTAACGGACCGTTGTTGCTTTACATTCATGTAAATTTGACTTGTAAGTTCTTGTGGTGCTCTAACTTCTAAGATTACGAGTATTTTTGGTAATTAACAGCTATTGTGTAGCAGTAAAAGGTTACTAGAAATATATATTTTGTTAAACGACTTATTTCAGTCGAGTTGTGTAATACTGAGTGGTATACCAGTTAACCCTTTGTGCTGCTAGCCTGAGTGTCAGTCTGACGTTCCAGACTTAGGAGGTTGGTACATTTTATTTGCCACAACATGTAAATATTTGTTTTTGGTACGTTTGTGGTAAATCTATGCTAGTTTTTGACAACATACCTATATACATATATCACGTGAAATTGGTCTGTTTTTACTCGGTAATGTACAAGTAGCCATGGTTCGAACCAGCCTTATGTTGGGCATATATTCCAAGGCATTTGCAGTAGGCATATTTGTGTTAGTCGTTACACCGTGGTAGTTATGTTACTGTACATTTTAAGGCTCGGGATGATGTTTAGCTGTCAGGAATATTTTACATATAAGTTTTATGTGAAGGTTCAGTATTAACTAGATATTGTATGTAGCTAACATGTATGTGTTGCCTTGATGATGACTAATTTGCATTTTTCACATTTACTAGTCAATTCGATAACAACGTAGGATCATTTGCATTTAGTATTAACCTTGCCACTATTAATTAATTCATTTTCTCGTCAGTAGATAGCATTTTCAAAGTTCGATGATCGAGTAGCACCTTTATAGTATTTCATGATTATTGGCTTGTTTCTTACTTTTTTACTTGCCTATTTCTCTTAGATGTTTAGATACTGTTTGTTGATAGTTAATTGACCTATATTCATTTTAGCTGATTAGGCTAGTTATTACAAGTAGGTTGGTTGTTCATAACCAGGTTAGTTCATAGTTCTTTGAGTATTGTTTAATCTTACGGTTCCCATATATAGTTCCTGGTTCTGATTAACAGATGTTAATGCTCACAATCTAGGCCTAATTAAGTATTAATGCAGGGATTCTAGATCCCATCACATTTCTGAATATTGTTTACCATTCTGATATTCAGGTGTGACCTGTGCGATGACGTGTCAATCTGTATTAGCCAACCATGTTCCAGTATTTCAGTCTTCTGTGTAATGCAGGTGCGAGTCTTTACGACATTACTATTTAAGTATTTGCTAGTCAGACTTATATGGTAACGATATGTAAAATTAGTCTAAGCCAATTAAATATGGTTAATTGTTCTGATGTATTGTTCGTAAACCTGATAATGTCATACAAGTTATGCTTTCAAAATTTATGATAATAACAACAGAACAAAACAGTAAAAGTTTAAGAATATTATTTCTAATGAGATAACAAGATTGTCTAAGGAAATACTATAATATGTTTATTTTCTATTTTCTTCAGATGTGTTAGCTATACATCTAGTTGGCCACCTTAGTTACCACTAGAGTAACTACCATTTTAAAATCATTGCATTCATCATAGCCTTTTCCGTAGACAAAAACTCTGTATTATTAAGAAGTTCAAGGACGAAGTAAACATATTGAACCAAATTATGTTTGTTGGAGTTAGTCTTGTCTACATTTTTGGTGTCAGAAGTGGGATGATGAATAGCAATATGGTGGTCAACTATGTATAGTCTAACTGTGTGTTCCGGGGCCTACTGATACTCAGACGCAATCCTTCCAGAGACGACCTGTAAGTTTACAGCCATTTAAACAATTTGGTACAGAAGGACGTTTAATCGGAAAAATATATTTAAAATGGCAGATGCCGAGGTGTTAGCCTTAAAGGCAAAGCTAGCAGAAATGGAACTAGCACAGTCAAATGACCAAGAGACAATAAAACAGTTACGTAACAAATCACAACAAACTGTGGTCGTAATACCTAAAGAAAGGAAACTGCGTCGTTTCTCAGGGGATACCCCCGTTGATGAGTGGATTGAGGATGCTAGGGCGTCCATTCGAAGTCAATCCTTAAGCGGCACTGAAGCCGTAGATTTTCTTAAATCTAAATTAGATGGTCGAGCTCGTACTGAAATGAAATGTAGGCTCAGTTGTACTGAGGAAGATATTTATACTTCTTTGCGCCAATTTTTTGGTGAACGGTTTAGTGGCTCTCAGTTGCTTACTGCGTTTTGCAACCGCCAACAGCATGAGCATGAGTCTTTGTATGATTTTTCACATGCACTTGTTCAATTTTTGGATAGATTAAACCGCGTTGACCCTGAGCGAATTCAAAATAGGGATATAATGCTCCGTGAACAATTTAGAGAACATGTTAGAGATGGGCGACTCAGGTGGGAATTAAAGAAAGAAGTAAAACACAATCGGGATATCTCTTTCCTAGAGATTAGGGAAATAGCTATGCAGTATTGTATCGAAATTGAAGTTGGGATCCCTGAGCAACAGCAACGAAAAGCAAGAAGCTCAGAAATGAGTACATATGTTGAGGACATTCCTGTACATTTTGACCTGGAACCTATGCAAATGCAAATCAATACAGATGTTGCCCACAACCATGAAAATTTGCTCACCGAGCTCCAACAACAACAGCAGCATATTGTGGCACAGCTTAAGCGACAAGGTGAAATCCTTGCTCAGTTGTCTTCGACCAATACACAGACGGAGACGAAATGTTTCTTTTGTCAAAAAGCTGGACATTTCAAGGCTGATTGCCGATCATACAAGCGGTGGCTGGAAAGGAAGCAACGCCAAGATGCCAGCCAAGCCCATTTAAACAACTAGGTCCTTCTGTCAGGAGCGAGACAGTGGGACAATCAGCCAGCTCCAAAAGTGAATGGTACAACAGGACAGTCGGCAAAGCACCCTTTGTCACTGCTAGCTTTGGTGGGATAAGAGTTGAATGTTTAGTTGATACTGGATCCATGGTAACGACGGTTACTGAAAGCTTTTTCAACAATCATCTTAAAGACAGAGTCGGAGAACTTTGTAAAACAAAGAACTGGTTAACAGTTCGAGCCGCCAATAATACAGAAGTGCCATATATTGGATATCTGGAAGTAGACATAGAAGTTGATGGGCAGTTGATACCTAATCGGGGCGTTTTAGTCATGAAAGACAACATGGAACACAGGAAGAAGATCCTACCTGGATTACTTGGCACTAATGTACTTCAATTTCTCCCGAAATACTCAGGAATGTTTCCTGCTAATGAAACCATATATTCTTCAGGATTTGTTCGGATAGCTGAAGAAACAGTAATACCACCAGAATGTGAAATAGATGTGAGGGCAAGCGGAAAAGTTTGCGGACATTGTGCCATTATAGAACCTCTATCAACTCCTCTTCCTGGGAATTTGCAAGTTAGCAGAACATTGGTAGACTCCACACTACCTAGTTTCTATGTTAGGGTCGTCAATTTCAGCAAAAACACTGTCACATTAAAGGCTAAAACTCGCTTAGGAACCATCAAGCAGACAGAAATCGAGAGTGACGGTGTTGATATCAATATATCAAGTACAGAAATTTTTATTTCAAGACAGACAGTAAATTTAAAAGACACCAACACACAACAACTTTCCAATGTTCATCAAAGCAGCAATGAAGGAAACAGTCTTCCTCAAGGGCTAGATTTGTCAAATTTAAAAGGGACACCTACAGAACTGGAACGAGCAAAGTCACTTTTTGTCAGATATTCTTCGGTTTTTGCCAACGGTGAGGATGACTTAGGACATTGTGATGTCATCAAGCACACCATACCAACCACTGATCATCAACCAGTCAAGCAGCCGTATAGACGCATAGCCCCTAATCAAATCGGAGAAGTGAAAGAACATCTTCAACAGCTTTTGAAGAAAGGTATCATACGACCAAGTACCAGCGACTATTCAAGTCCAATAGTTCTCGTCCGAAAGAAATCCGGTGACCTTAGAGTATGTGTGGACTACAGATTATTAAATGCCCAGACCAGAAGGGACGCATATCCTCTCCCCAGGATCGAAGAAACGATGGATGCTCTAACTGGATCACAGTTATTTTCCACTATGGATATGAAATCAGCATATTATCAAGTAGAAGTCGAAGAGGATGACAAACGGAAGACGGCATTCACGACTCCCCTAGGGTTATATGAATTTAACAGGATGCCTTTCGGTCTTTCTAACGCGCCCGCTACTTATCAAAGGCTTATGCACCATGTCATGAGAGATGAATTATTTAACTCTGTTGTTGTTTACCTTGATGATCTCTTGTGTTATTCTAGGACATTAGACGAACACTTACAACGTTTGGAAGTAGTTTTCCAGAAACTACAAGATTTTGGCCTTAAGCTAGAACCTGAAAAATGTCATTTTTTCCAGTGTGAAGTAGTATATTTAGGTCATCGAATCTCAGGAGCGGGTATTCAAACTGACCCTGGAAAAACTTCGGCTGTTACCAATTGGCCCACACCAACAACAGTTAAAGAACTCCGGTCATTCCTGGGTTTCGCGAGTTACTACCGCCGATTTGTCGAAGGTTTTGCGAAGATCGCTACACCTCTACACCAGCTTGCATCAGAATGCATTAAGACCAATGGAAACAAGAACGTCAAGTCAAGGAGCATTGGATTAGGGTCAAAGTGGAACCAACAATGTCAAGATGCTTTCGGCAAACTGAAGTTGAAACTTGTAAACGCACCTATCCTGGGCTATGCCGATTTTACTCTGCCTTTCATCCTTGAGACTGACGCTTCCAACCAGGGACTCGGGGCTGTATTGTCACAGCGTCAAGGAAACAAATTGCGAGTTATATCCTACGCCAGCCGTGGACTAAGGGGTAGCGAAAAGAATATGGAAAACTATAGCAGCAAGAAGCTTGAACTACTAGCATTAAAATGGGCCGTAACGGAAAAGTTCCGGGATTATCTGCTAGGTTCCAAATTCACCATATTCACCGATAATAATCCCTTGACTTACCTTCAAACCAAATCCAAATTGCCTGCCATTGAACAGCGTTGGGCGTCTGCCTTAGCGTCTTTTGATTTTGATATTAAATACAGACCCGGGCGCCATAACCTCAATGCCGATGCTCTCTCAAGGATAGACCACAACAGGGATGAAGTCACTGATCAGTTATCGACAATCATACAGTCCAGTCCAGTTCCTCAGGAAGTTGCCGAAAAAGTAACAGAAGAATGTCCCAAACAAGTTCTGATAAATGTTATATCTACATTCCCAGTATTTGGTGAAGGTAAACTCGCCGAGTTGCAACATAAAGATTCTGGGACAGGAACTATTTTGAAATATATGAAGCTTGGTCGGAAACCATCCAAGGAAGAACGTTCGACGATGTCCAGAGAAACCTTAATCCTTTTGAAACAATGGAACAAACTAGCAATTAAAGGCAACGTGCTGCTTCGAGAAATCATTGATCAAGTAAAGGGTGAAGTTCAACAGGTTGTAGTCCCTGAATGCCTCCGGGATGAGATTCTTCGTCGCCTCCATGACAACATGGGTCACCAAGGACTGGAAAGGACAGAACTTTTGGTCAGATCACGCTTTTATTGGCCGGGCCTGCATTCATCGATACTTACCTGGATAGATCAATGCTCCCGATGTACACTATCAAAGATGCCATACGTACCCATCCATACTCCGCTGGGGAAAATTTCAGCATCCAGACCTCTTGAAATCTTGGCCATAGATTTCACCCTCCTTGAACCGTCATCCAATGGCTTGGAAGATGTGTTGGTGATCACTGACGTCTTCACCAAGTTCAGTGTTGCTTGTGCTACCCGTAACCAGACGGCAGAAACTGTGGCACGAGTATTAGTAAACGAGTGGTTTCTGCGGTATGGACCACCTCAGAGAATTCACAGTGACCGTGGACGCAATTTTGAGTCAGAGGTGATCTCAGCCTTATGTAAGTTTTATGGGATCACCAAATCACGGACCACGGCTTATCATCCTCAAGGCAACGGTCAAGTGGAACGCTTCAACCGAACTCTTCATGACTTACTACGTTCCTTGCCCCCGGAGAAGAAGAGGCGCTGGCACGAGCATTTGTGTGAAGTTGTGCATGCATATAACGTTACCCCTCACTCAGTCACTGGGTTTTCTCCGTTCTACCTCATGTTTGGCAGGGATGCAAAATTGCCAATCGATTTGATCATGGACTTATCCGGTGAATCACCTTCTACCGAAAACAACTTTCGTCCGGACGATTGGGTTGCAAAACACCAAGAGCGGCTACAAGACGCTTTCTCACTTGCTAACAAACGTTTTGAACAGTCAGCTGAGACCAGAAAGAAGTATTTTGATAAGAGGACAAAGGAGTACCCTTTGGCCGTAGGCACTAGAGTTTTCCTTAGGAATCGAGTTCGTGGCAGGAACAAGATTCAGGATGCATGGAGCAACAGGGTGTATAAGGTTGTCAGGAAACTTGGTGACAATGATGTATACGAGGTCGAGCCAGCAGATGGTTTCGGTGAGCCAAGAACCGTTAACCGAAGTGAGCTCCGGATAAACGCTCAACCTGATACTGTTACAGCACCACCTGTACGTCGGGTAATAAGAAGAAAACCACCTTCTCCAGAGAGACCAGAACGATCCTCGGATAGTGACACAGACACTTCTGGAAGTGATGATTTTCAGATGGTGTCTATACCCACACTTAGACCGCAGATCACTACAACAGATGTTCAAGAGACTCCGTATATAACCCGACGATCAACAAGATCTACGGCCGGGTCACATAGGAACCCGTACCGTCTTCCGACAGCTGTAGCGTCTAGCTTTAATTAGCATAACAGTAGATAACTTTTTTGTATATACTAGTACTATTTTTTGTACGAGGACGTCCAATCGAATGTGGGCGTGGATGTAACAATGCTAGCAATCTCATGTTAAATAAGATAAGGCTGTCATTCTTTAATTTTTTTGACCTTTTGTCATGCCAGAGTTATGTCCCTTACCCCCATTTTGTAGTCCCGGAAACGCTGTACTGTCGTAGTTTCCAGAAAACTATTTTCGTTTTTGCCATGTTATTAAGGAGATGTTGTATATCAGGTTCGTACATATATATTCATAAACCTCTGTACTTTCAATCTAGACATATGTCAAGTTGTGGTTAAGGTTAATTCTTTCTTTTAAATGTGTATTTGATTAGCCGTCACGGTAATTGAACTTCTCGTAATGTAAACAGTAATCTAACGGACCGTTGTTGCTTTACATTCATGTAAATTTGACTTGTAAGTTCTTGTGGTGCTCTAACTTCTAAGATTACGAGTATTTTTGGTAATTAACAGCTATTGTGTAGCAGTAAAAGGTTACTAAAAATATATATTTTGTTAAACGACTTATTTCAGTCGAGTTGTGTAATACTGAGTGGTATACCAGTTAACCCTTTGTGCTGCTAGCCTGAGTGTCAGTCTGACGTTCCAGACTTAGGAGGTTGGTACATTTTATTTGCCACAACATGTAAATATTTGTTTTTGGTACGTTTGTGGTAAATCTATGCTAGTTTTTGACAACATACCTATATACATATATCACGTGAAATTGGTCTGTTTTTACTCGGTAATGTACAAGTAGCCATGGTTCGAACCAGCCTTATGTTGGGCATATATTCCAAGGCATTTGCAGTAGGCATATTTGTGTTAGTCGTTACACCGTGGTAGTTATGTTACTGTACATTTTAAGGCTCGGGATGATGTTTAGCTGTCAGGAATATTTTACATATAAGTTTTATGTGAAGGTTCAGTATTAACTAGATATTGTATGTAGCTAACATGTATGTGTTGCCTTGATGATGACTAATTTGCATTTTTCACATTTACTAGTCAATTCGATAACAACGTAGGATCATTTGCATTTAGTATTAACCTTGCCACTATTAATTAATTCATTTTCTCGTCAGTAGATAGCATTTTCAAAGTTCGATGATCGAGTAGCACCTTTATAGTATTTCATGATTATTGGCTTGTTTCTTACTTTTTTACTTGCCTATTTCTCTTAGATGTTTAGATACTGTTTGTTGATAGTTAATTGACCTATATTCATTTTAGCTGATTAGGCTAGTTATTACAAGTAGGTTGGTTGTTCATAACCAGGTTAGTTCATAGTTCTTTGAGTATTGTTTAATCTTACGGTTCCCATATATAGTTCCTGGTTCTGATTAACAGATGTTAATGCTCACAATCTAGGCCTAATTAAGTATAAATGCAGGGATTCTAGATCCCATCACATTTCTGAATATTGTTTACCATTCTGATATTCAGGTGTGACCTGTGCGATGACGTGTCAATCTGTATTAGCCAACCATGTTCCAGTATTTCAGTCTTCTGTGTAATGCAGGTGCGAGTCTTTACGACATTACTATTTAAGTATTTGCTAGTCAGACTTATATGGTAACGATATGTAAAATTAGTCTAAGCCAATTAAATATGGTTAATTGTTCTGATGTATTGTTCGTAAACCTGATAATGTCATACAAGTTATGCTTTCAAAATTTATGATAATAACAACAGAACAAAACAGTAAAAGTTTAAGAATATTATTTCTAATGAGATAACAAGATTGTCTAAGGAAATACTATGATATGTTTATTTTCTATTTTCTTCAGATGTGTTAGCTATACATCTAGTTGGCCACCTTAGTTACCACTAGAGTAACTACCATTTTAAAATCATTGCATTCATCATAGCCTTTTCCGTAGACAAAAACTCTGTATTATTAAGAAGTTCAAGGACGAAGTAAACATATTGAACCAAATTATGTTTGTTGGAGTTAGTCTTGTCTACATATACTGCCATTTGTTGAGATATCTCGTGTTGAAGATCTCGTAGAATGGCACGAGACCTCGATTGTAACTACCAATGAACTATATTCCACGCATATAGTTCATTGGTAACAACCCCCGCCTTTCTGCCAAAGCTAGCCCCAGGTGACTATCCTGCCATTCTGTTGTATACAAGAGAATGGCAGGATAGTCACCTGGGGTAGCCGAGAAATCTTGGCTCTGCCGAATTTTTTTTTTCCGTGTTCGTCATAGCCAAGATCACTTCCATAGTAAAAAAGGGATATAAGTTAAGGAGACCCGCCGAAAAAATCGGCGGCGCAAATTTCACAACAAATAAGCAAAGAATGAAATATTTACCACTGCATTCCGATAGCATAGACCACGAAGAAGGAGTTTGTCAAACTTACGCCGCTGTAAAGTGGTAAACTTTCCCTTATGCAGTCAATATTTGTTTCGAAGTCCACTGGCTTTCAACCTGACGTAACCGCCATAGTAAAACATTTAAACGACCAGTTAAACTGTGCGGGGCGTCGTAGAACTACTTCAATCATATATCTTTAGTTTAGTCACTTTACAGCGGCCTAAGTTTGACAAACTCCTTCTTCGTGGTCTATGCTATCGGAATGCAGTGGTAAATGTTTTATTCTTTGCTTATTTGTTGTGAAATTTGCGCCGCCGATATTTTCGGCGGGTCTCAACTTATATCCCTTTTTTACTATGGAAGTGATCTTGGCTATGACGAACACGGAAAAAAAAAAAATTCGGCAGAGCCAAGATTTCTCGGCTATCACTGGGGCTATGCCAAAGGTAACCTTTTGATTTGCAACGGGAGTTACCTCCCTTGAGGTCCAATTCTTCTACGTTGTTTTTTGTCACTTCCAGAAACAGAAAGTCTGAAACATATTTCCTTGTTGCCTCGGACAAGTAAAGCGTACAGAAGAAATGGTAAAATATTATCCTTGAAAGCTATCAATCTGGTCACATAAATACAGTAACTTATGGTCCCGGTTTGCAAAGGTTTGTTGATGTTCAGCCGTTGTTGTTGTAACTTGCATAGCCATGTCACCTGGCTTTTCGTATTTTCACTATTTGCCGTAATGTTAACGTTTGCCTCTGTCGCTCGGTTAGAAACATTCGCCCAGCTAAAAGTCTGCCTTGTAAAATCTGCAGTTTAAATGTTGACTGACCAATAAGGGAGAAATCTCAAGATTTTCACATCCGACCTAACTCACTGGATGGATACCCGGATAGAGATGCAGACGATATGCAACATTTTGGAGTCGGAGTTAATTACAACCAAAGAGCCAGAGTAGACTGGTCCGATTTAGACAGGGAAATAACCATATAACCTGGTACTATCGTGTCAAAAATTTAACGCAGCAAAGTGTATGTTATCAGTAATATTGAGCAACATACAGCTATATCAATTATCAGTATTCTCGTTATTTTGGGATTACACTTTCTTGAAAATATGGTAGAAATTCCTCTACCGATTTTTGGGTGACGCCCGAGTGAGGCCGGTTGGCTGAATGGATAAGGCAGCCGGCATTTAGTGCTGGCGATAGGTGCCATGCTCTGGGACCTGGGTTTGATTCCCGTTTCGGGCGTCACCCAAAAATCGATAGGGGAATTTGTACCATATTTTCAAGAAACTGTAATCCCAAAATAACAAGAATACTGTTATACCCACTTTCTAAAAAGACACTAATTAATTAAACTCATACAGCTATATCGTTTACCCTTTAATTCATGGCAACATTTGGAAGTTAATAAAACAAATCCGAACACCTGGGGCCTGTTTCACAAAGCAGCGTAGATGTATTTTTTGTGTAACTTTCATACTAACGTATCTCTACAGTATGGGTTGCAAAGGCATTTACGTAAAAACTTATGCTACGCGGCTTTGTGAAACAGGACCCTGGTCCTTATACAGTTACATAAATAAATATGCGTCACCTCCTACATTGTAGGTCATCAGGCAAAAAATGGAGGCCGGAGCTCTCCAGCACTGTAATGGTTAACTTCACAAAGAAACTAAAAGACAGTTTTAATTACTCAGAGACCGTTACATTTATTTAGTGTGTTCAGATTAAAGTCACTGAACAAATTTGAAATATTTAAATAAGGTATATTTACCCTTTTACTATACCTGCAGGTATAGTGAAGTAAGGAATTTCGATAGATTAACTTCAAAGGATGGGAAGTTTTATTTGTGTGTAGTTGGCATTCTAGTTGAATTCTAGAGAAGGATGTCATAGTAGGTTTCTACACTTGGCCATCATCCTGTCTTGCAGCAGATTAAGTGCACTCAGCAACTGAAGCAATATTCGTGTAGCATTAAGTTTAATCACAAAATGGATGAATTAGGCAATGTTAGATTTTTGATTGAGAAGAAAATTATGACATGTGGACTTGTGAAAAAAATTATTTTTTCTATTCTTTATGTAGTAATAATAGAAATTTTCTTCATCTTTTCTACAGTTGGTGTGATGATTGGTCTATGTTACTGAAAGTCCAACAGTCTTGGATTTTGTTTCTATCTATGGGAGGGCTGTGACACAAGGATTATCAAGATGTCTACAGCCACTATCATGAGCCAGTTTATTACTGGTCTCAAACACCGCAATGAAGAAGTACGATTTAAGACAGCTAACGATCTTCATCACTTTGTGAGCACAGAGTTACGAGAAATGCCTTCAGATGAACATACTTCATTTATGGATGAGTTTAATCACCATATATTTGAAATGGTTTCCAGCTCAGATATAAATGAACGCAAGGGAGGAATTCTAGCTATTGGTTTGTTTATTTATCATATCCTACTGAGTCTAAGAAACTTTATCCTGAAATAACGACCACTACTATATTGATCTTTTGATTGGCTGGTACTTTTGTCCTTATTTAACCTTAGCTGTTGAGTGCAATATAAGCCCCAATCAATCAATTAATAAGTTTCTTGATCTGAATTTTCCAAATTTAAACAAAATATGTTCTCATTGTTGAATTTTTTGTTTTTGTTTATACCTGGGTTTTTTTTTGGCTTGGGTTTTTTTGGCCAGGGGTTTTCTAGCTGTTGAGTGCAATATCAATCAATTAATCACTTTCTTAATCTGAATATTCCAAGTTTAAACAAAATATGTTCTCATTGTAAATATATTTTTTTGTTTATAGCTGGAGTTTTTTTTTTAACTGGGATTTTTTTTGGCCTTTGGTTTTCTTGATTAGCTCATTGAAACCTGAAGTTCAGAGACATGCCTCAGGTATAATTTGTGTTTATCTTGTCTTTGATTAGTAAGCCTGATAGGAGTGGATGTCGGTAACACAGCCACAAGAATCAGCCGATTTGCCAACTATCTACGTAACTTGTTGCCGTCAAACGATGTTGGTGTGATGGAAATGGCTGCCAAGGCTGTTGGATCCTTGGCCCTTACTTCTGGAACCTCTGCAGCTGAATATGTGGAGTTTGAGGTTAAACGAGCACTGGAATGGTTGACGGCTGATAGACATGAAGGTCGAAGACATGCAGCAGTATGTTACTTTAAAAGCACCTATTTTTTATTTTAGAGGGGGGATGATTCTTAAACGGACCCTCGCCTATAACCATGTGACCTAGAGACAAAATGGAAATGGCATGCATAAAAGGAGAGCATGTAGTAGTAGTAGTAGGGAAGAGGCGGGGGCGGGGACAAAAGCTAGTATCTTTTTAGACCACCATGATCTCATGGTGGTCTTATCAAATCGCTTTTTGTCCGTGGTCCGTCGTCCGTCGTCCGTCGTCTGTCGTCCGTCGTCTGTCGTCCGGTGTCTGTAAACTTTTCTTGTGATCGCGATTCCAAGAGAACTACTGGTCGGATTTTCATCAAATTTTACAGACATGTTCCCCTTATGGTCTAGTTGTGCAACATCTATTTTGTTTGCTCATTTGCATATTTATATGGCCGCTGGCGGCCATTTTGTGATTTTTACCTACATAGTTTGTGATCGCGGAATCTAGAAATCCACCAGGCCGATCTTGATGAAATGTTTTTATATTGGTTACCCATATGGTCTAGTTGTGCAACATCTATTTTTCTAAGCTCATTTGCATATTAAAATGGCCGCTAGGCGACCATTTTGTTTTTCTATTTTTTATCGCTTTTCTCTCTTGTGACCGCGATTCCAAGAGAAGTCCTAGTCGGATCTTCTTTAAATTTCACACGCACGTTCCTCCTATGGTCTAGTTGTGCAACATCTAGTTTGTTTGCTCATTTGCTTATTAAAATGGCCGCTGGCAGCCATTTTGTGATTTTTACCTACATAGTTTGTGATCGCGGAATCTAGAAATCCACCAGGCCGATCTTGATGAAATGTTTTTGTATTGGTTCCCCATATCGTCTAGTTGTGCTACATCTATTTTTCTGAGCTCATTTGCATATTAAAATGGCCGCTAGGCGACCATTTTGTTTTTCTATTTTTTATCGCTTTACTCTCTTGTGACCGCGATTCCAAGAGAAGTCCTATTTGGATCTTCTTTAAATTTCACACGCACGTTCCTCCTATGGTCTAGTTGTGCAACATTTATTTTTTTTGCTCATTTGCATATCAAAATGGCCGCTAGGCGACCATTTTGTTTTTCTACTTTTTATCACTTTTCTCCTAAAGTAATGAGAGGATTTTCGTAAGACTTTGTACGCAGGTTAACCCTATGGCCTCGTTGCGTACTATTTTCTTTTTTGCTCATTTGCATATTAAAATGGCCGCTGGGCGACCATTTTGTTTTTCTTCTTTTTGTCACTTTTCTCCTAAAGTAAAGAAAGGCTACGATTTTCGTAAACTAATTTACGCATGTTAGCCCTATGGTCTCGTTGTGCACTATGTACTTTTTTGCTCATTTGCATATTCAAAATGGCGGCCACTGGCCATTATGTTTTTATCACTGTTATAAAGTAATGAAAGGATGTTCGTAAAATGTTATACGCAGGTTAACTCTATGGCCTTGTTATGCACTCGCTGCTCATTTAAAACATTCGGTACCGCTGTCGCCATTTGGCGTTGGAACTTAGAGTGTTAGCCTGCTTCATTACCGAAGACATCGTATGGCGACAGCAGATAAGTCGGCTAACCCCACTGACGCCGTATGGTTATTTTTTCTTACAACTTCAACTAATTTTGAAAATGAGCAAATAAAATCTCATGTTGCATCTGTTGGTTGCTTTGTGTTTTGTTTTTTCAATCTTCGAATACGGTTAAGAGGTTTAATTTACTTTAACGGACGCGTAATTCACTGATAACTTCCAACTTTGTCTAGGTTCGAACGGACACCTCAAGCATACGTATATAACAAGAAAAGGAATTCCTCATATTTACAGCTTCAGATCTTAATATATATTTCCTTGTCTCCAATATACTGACTATGGGTGAGATATTTAAATATATATGATTAAAAAGTGCTAAAATCGGGTGGTGAAATCAGTTTGCTAGTGCGATTTCCCGCTGTCAATCACAGGGCCCCTACCAGGCATTTTAAAGGCACGACCCAGTTAAAGACAGATAAGCTATTTTTGGCACTGATGACGATATTTAGGAATTTCCGTGTCCAGAGTAGTGAAAAACAGACATTTATCGGAGCTTTTATAAACCCCAGAGTGAAATTGCAATCCTCGGGTCATTTTAAAACGTATAAAAATCGACTCCTTTCAGATTTCTAAGGGCGACTATAACTATAAGTACAAGAAATGGTTTATCAATATGCCTGTTCCCAACTTGTTCGAAGCTGGTAAAATGGCCTATTCGAATTTGGGTTTTAAACGCCTAAATTCTTTCCAAAAATGTAACAATAATAAATATTTTTAAAGGAGAGTGTTCCCTAAGACACTTAAGAAGATCCATATTGTATTTTTCGGAGTATGAAAGGAAGGAATATTTCAAAATGAAATGAAATACACGGCAACGTACAATCACTATTTTGCCGATCGAATTTGCATTCAGGCAGCTATGTACAGCAACTGACTTCGCAATTGTAAATGCTTTTTACCAATAAAGTAACTGAAATGTGTTTATTCAATCGTATATTTACATCAAATCGTGCATGAAGATTTTTTTATAAGAGTTTACTAATTTCTGAACGAATCGGGACATTTTTGGCCATTAATTTTTAAACTGACTTTCGTCATGTGTAAATATTTACTCATCAGACGAATGATACGTCGCCCATTCTTCACTTTTCACGGGCTGTTTTTGACAGATATATACATTATCTTTTGATTTGTAAACAAACACTAAATGCATCTTAGTAACATGTGTACAATCGTAGTGGATTTTGTAAATTTTAATTGTGTACAGGACTCAAACAAGCGATATCACTGACTGGCCTGTGTGCATACAATGTACCACTTGGAACATCCTTCGGCTATCTTCGCTCGCTACCGGTCGGCTGGTATTTCATGCACGTAAATCCCCGAAGTTTCAGAGTGACAATGTACATGTATTATGTAGCTCCGGTAAGTAGCGTAAATGTGCGGCCTCCTTGAAGAAAGATGGTTTTGAGTTTTCATATAACAGCCACTATATCTACCGAAGAAACTTTGTTCTTGTCCAGCCAACCACCAACCGAAGAAATAAATTTCACATATCAACTTTGCGATCCGTTTACAAGCAGCCTCACTTCTCATAGTGTTCTATGGTGGTCGCCTGGATCAGTTTTACTGATCTCTTGTTTACATTGTAATTTGATTGTGGAGAGATTGGGGTGGGGGGGGGGGGGGGGGGTATGGCATTGGTTCATAAGTCTGATATACTGACAAAGCTCATCCAAATGTAGAAGATATATAGTGCCCATGTTTCCTTATTTAGACAATTTACTTTGTAAAGGGTGTTCACATTTTAAGTTCTGCTATTTCTCCATGATTAAACATGTTACAGACAGCCTGTTCAAATTGTTTTTGTTTCAAATTGGACAGCAGCTGGGTTACCATGTCAATAGATGTTATGTGGAATTTCGTTTATTTGGAGTTTTTTGTTTATTCTTTTTTCAGGTGCTTGTCTTGAAAGAACTGGCCGTATGCACTCCTACTTTTTTCTTTCAACAAGTTCAACAGTTTTTTGACTGTATTTTTAATGCTGTCAGGGACCCAAAGGTATTGCTGTTATTAAAGATTGAAGAAAATAGATAAGATATGTTATATGTAAATTATTCAATTTATTAATTTTATAGTAAATCCTCCAGACAAAAATTAAAGAACAGGGTTATTCACCAGACTGGAGCATGTTACAGATTTTAATTATTGGATGAAATCAGTTTGAAAGAAGAAAAAAATGTTCATTATTTGCTTTTTCTTTGAACTATTCAGTCTTTTTATTTCAGCCAATTGTTCGGGAGGGTGCAGTGGCAGCACTAAGAGCTGCTGTAGCAGTCACAGCACAGCGTGAATCCAAAGTGCAAAGGTCACAGTGGTACAAGGTATGTTACATTTTAGGTTGTGTGAGCTGTCGGAACCCAGAATAGCTATTCAGCATGTGACCTGTCAGAATTCAATTTGAATAGTTACTTGGATCATAGTTTAGATAAGATAAAGAGAAACTAATCCATTTCTATGTATGATATAGTTTCGAAGTGTTTGCTCTAATAAAGGGCACCTGTCAGTCCAAAAAAAAAAAAAATTATTTTAGGAGGAGAAAATAAAATAAGTTATTTTTTTCTTTTCTCAGCAATGTTATGAAGAAGCTCAAAAACCATTTGACGAAACACAAGGCCGAGAGAAAAAACTGAGCCGAGACGATTGGGCACATGGATCATTACTCATCATCAACGAATGTCTGAGATGTAGTAATGTTGAAGGAGAGGTGAGTGGCTTTAACCTATCTCCAGTGTGGGACCTCCGTGGCTTTGTTATATAGTTAGTGCTACTATAATGTATTCACCCTCATGCCAACACAAGCTTCCTTAGGTCATAAGCTCTCTCTAATATGGGACATAGACCTCTGAGGCTTTGTTAGTTAGTGCAACTTTAATGTAAGAAATGTTTGAAACTCTCTTTAAACGTGGGTTCCATACTAATGATAAAAAATTAAAGATTGATGTCTTTAATTTTTTATCATTAACTATAATGTATTCACCCTCATGCTAAAACATGCTTCCCTTGGGCTGTATGCTTTCTTAAATGTGGGACACAGACCTCTGTGGCTTTGTTAGTCGAAGTTGTTCACCCTCATGCCAAAACAAGCTACCCATGGGTTGTACACTTTCTTAAATGTGGGACACAGACCTCTGTGGCTTTGTTAGTTAAAGTTGTTCACCCTTATGCCAAAACAAGCTTCCCATGGGTTGTACGCTTTCTTAAATGTGGGACACAGACCTCTGTGGCTTTGTTAGTTAAAGTTGTTCACCCTCATGCCAAAACAAGCTACCCATGGGCTGTACACTTTCTTAAATGTGGGACACAGACCTCTGTGGCTTTGTTAGTTGAAGTTGTTCACCCTTATGCCAAAACAAGCTTCCCATGGGTTGTACGCTTTCTTAAATGTGGGACACAGACCTCTGTGGCTTTGTTAGTTAAAGTTGTTCACCCTCATGCCAAAACAAGCTACCCATGGGTTGTACACTTTCTTAAATGTGGGACACAGACCTCTGTGGCTTTGTTAGTAAAAGTTGTTCACCCTCATGCCAAAACAAGCTACCCATGGGTTGTACACTTTCTTAAATGTGGGACACAGACCTCTTTGGATTTGTTATTGGAAGTTGTTCACCCTTATGCCAAAACAAGCCTCCCATGGGTTGAACGCTTTCTTAAATGTGGGACACAGACCTCTGTGGCTTTGTTAGTTAAAGCTGTTCACCCTCATGCCAAAACAAGCTTCCCATGGGCTGTACACTTTCTTAAATGTGGGACACAGACCTCTGTGGCTTTGTTAGTCGAAATTGTTCACCCTCATCCCAACACAAGCTTCCCATGGGCTGTATGCTTTCTTAAATGTGGAACACAGACCTCTGTGGCTTCGTTAGTTAAAGCTATTCACCCGTATGCCAAAACAAGCCTCCCATGGGCTGTATGCTTTCTTAAATGTAGGACACAGACCTCTGTGGCTTTGTTAGTTAAAGCTGTTCACCCTCATGCCAAAACAAGCTTACCATGGGCTGTATGCTTTCTTAAATGTGGGACACAGACCTCTGTGGCTTTGTTAGTCGAAGCTGTTTACCCTTATGCCAAAACAAGCTTACCATGGGCTGTATGCTTTCTTAAATGTGGGACACAGACCTCTGTGGCTTTGTTAGTTAAAGTTGTTCACCCTCATGCCAAAACAAGCTTACCATGGGCTGTATGCTTTCTTAAATGTGGGACACAGACCTCTGTGGCTTTGTTAGTTAAAGCTATTCACCCGTATGCCAAAACAAGCTTCCCATGGGTTGTACGCTTTCTTAAATGTAGGACACAGACCTCTGTGGCTTTGTTAGTCGAAGCTGTTTACCCTTATGCCAAAACAAGCTTACCATGGGCTGTATGCTTTCTTAAATGTGGGACACAGACCTCTGTGGCTTTGTTAGTTAAAGCTATTCACCCTCATGCCAAAACAAGCTTACCATGGGCTGTATGCTTTCTTAAATGTGGGACACAGACCTCTGTGGCTTTGTTAGTTAAAGCTATTCACCCGTATGCCAAAACAAGCTTCCCATGGGTTGTACGCTTTCTTAAATGTAGGACACAGACCTCTGTGGCTTTGTTAGTCGAAGTTGTTCACCCTTATGCCAACACAAGCTTACCATGGGCTGTATGCTTTCTTAAATGTGGGACACAGACCTCTGTGGCTTTGTTAGTCGAAGCTGTTTACCCTTATGCCAAAACAAGCTTACCATGGGCTGTATGCTTTCTTAAATGTGGGACACAGACCTCTGTGGCTTTGTTAGTCGAAGTTGTTCACCCTCATGCCAACACAAGCTTCCCATGGGTTGTACACTTTCTCTAGTATGGGACACGGATCTGTTAGTTTAAGCTACATGTCAGCTTCATGCCAACACAAACTTCTGATGGGCCGTTAGTTAAAGCTATTCACCCTCATCCCAACACAAGCTTACAGGGCTGTCATTAAAGGGAGAGTGATTGTTCTCCTTCCCCTCCACACACCCGCAGAGGGGTCTGAGGAGACCTGTTTATCACTCCCCCCTAACTCTCTCTACCAGTTTCAGGCCAGTGTTCATGTTTTCACTTCCCCAAGATAAAACTATTCTCCAACCCTTTCATGTCCATTAAAATAGAATTAACTGTATGACTGTTTTCTCCAGAATTTGCACAACAATTTTGACATAGATAAGTATACCAAAATAAAAATATCTTCTCTTTAACTCCAGATGATTTTATTGCATCATGTTCTCTCTCTGAAAAACATGGGAGAGGAAGTGCACTCCCGTTGAATTTTGGAAGACCATTTTGGGGAGAGTGAAACAGGTCACCCTGACAGTTTAGATAAAGCATGTTCTAACTCTCCGGACCAGCCCCGATAGCTCAGTCGGTAGAGCGTCCGCTTCAGGCCTGGGAGATCCGGGTTCAAGCCCGGGTCGAGTCAGACCAAAGACTTTAACAGTGGTAGCTGTTACTGCTTCGCTTGGCACTCAGCAATAGGAGTTAGAGCAGCGACTGGTTGGCCCGGTGTCAGTATACTGTGACTGGGTGAGGGGGCTTGCTGGTTGTCTTCAGCAAGTCGTCTCGGTGAGACAGCACCTAAAAGAGCGGTGGAAATCCGCCCTGTCACAAGGAGACAACGTCTTCATATAACCGAAATACTGTTGAGCAGGACGTAAAACCCCAATCACTCACTCACTCTAACTCTCCGAGTCTATTCTTAATGACAGGCCTGAGCTTTCCTTGTCTGGAGGAAAAGGTACTTAAAAAGAAGGAGTTACAGTTAGGGAAATAGCCCTCTATGAAAGTATGCACAGGTTAATTAATGATGTATAAATGTTTGTTTTGTCAGAGATTACGGATTGAGATGGAGGAAATAACAGCCCAACAATACCAGCATCAGAAAACATTCAAGGTAACGGAATATCAATGTATGAGCTGCCAACATTTCAACATTATCACCTTTCAAAAAGACCCAGATATGATGGTTTATTTGAGAAACCTTTCACTGATAACAGAACTGAGATTGTACTTAACTGTAATGTTTCAATGTCACTTAAAATGGATGAATGAGGATTCCTTTTATTTAAATTTTGTTAACATTTTGAAAAAAAAAGTTTCTTCAAACACTCAATTTATTGTGAAATTTGGAAATTAGCAAATACTGTACAAGGTGTGAGATAGGATTTAAATACTGTCTAATTATTCCAGCTACTAAGTAGCGATAAGGATTCCAAATTACACTGAGTTGTAGAAAAACAAAGTTTACAAAAATGGCAAACCTATTGACCTTAATGGTTTCCTGTATATATTCTGTTATTTTTATAGGAACTTCATGGAAAGAAGACGCAAGGAAGTATATCAGCCTTACAGCAGCTCCAACAAAAGTTATCTCCCCTTTCAAACTTTGGAATGTCCCCACGCACACATCAACCTAAAGCCACTTTCTTTGAGAGTAGAACCTGTAAAGATTTAATGAAAAAGGACTTTGAAAAGGTAATGCATGAACTTCCAAGTCCTTCAACAGATTTCCTATGTGGGATGGTTACCAGTTACCAGCGGAAGGTCGTGGGTTTCCTCCGGGCACAGAGCCCGGTTTTCTCCCACAATAAAACTGGCAACACCGCTATATAAGTGAAATAATCTTGAGTGCGGCGTAAAACACCAAACAATCAATCAACAGATTTCAAAATATATTTATCCATTAGTATCGACCATAACATTTTTTTAATGACTATTTTGAATAAGGGAATATCAAGGTAGTTAAGAGTATGGGGCTTGTCTCCGTGTAGAAACAAGTTTAGGACGAGAAAGACAAGGAAATCTTTCAAACACTTTATGTTGTAATTCTTTCCGAGGAATATTGGACAACATCTGAATGTCATTTAAGGACAATTGGTTTTGATCTTAACATTTTTCACTTAAGGATACACAGGATTTTTGTAATTGGTATTTTTTTTAGCCTTTAGTGTGGTAATTACTAGGGTTGTCAGATGTTGTTAAAATGACAGTTTCTCCATTTCTGTAGGTATGTGGAATGGTGTTGAGGCATCGTGGAAGTCGAAGTCTTCTCGTTCAACAAACTTTACTTATTGTCATCCCCAGACTAGCTGCTTTTAATGATGATAAATATAAGGAGATTTTCTCCAAAAAGTGAGTGTTTTTATTCTTCACATTCATTATACTACATATTTTGTTTTGTGTGGACTAAAATAATTGACATTCAAAACATTTCGTCATCCTAAATAGACCAGCACAAATTCCAATAATAATAATAATAATAATAATAATAATAATAATGGCCAATAATACCACAAATCAACATACCTAGATTTTTCTTATCAATCGTATAATTAACCTCTGCGGCAAGCAGGAAATGTGTAAGGTTTGACACCAGGGGGAATTACCGTTAAGCTTTTTCCCTATGTGCATCAATGGCGAGATGTCTTTATGATGGTCATCAATACCAGCAGTCATTGTGATGATATTATTATTATTATTATGATAAATGAGGTTTTAAAAACACTTGATCAATCAGCAGTTCACCTCAAATTTTCTTAATACACCTCATTTATACTTACTTAAACATATTTCTGGTTAAAACTTTACATATTTCTGGTTAAAAAGTATTCTAAATTAGATATCTTTCTGCACTTACACTTTGATCTATGAAATATACCATTAATGTTTTCTCTATGATTTGTATCCAACACTGTTCTCTTTGTTATTTTGTTTATTCCAATTTTTCAAAATAAAACACTTGAGTGCGGCGTTAAACTCTAATCAATCAAAATAAAACAAAGTTGAATCTAATACCCAGTTTCCATTGTTTATCTCCCTTGAGTTACTAACATTATAGATATTGAATCTTCTCTTACTCTAACATTTTCCTGAAGATGACAAATATACCTTTGTTGAAATATTGAGATTGTCAATATGCGTTTGTTACTGTGCTATTGCATTATGCTAACATTAGTGCTACCCGGGAATAGTAGGCCTAAAGCTGAATTGTGTCTCATGTTTCAGGTACTTAATTGACACGATGAACTTTTTGCTGATGATTTTGAAAAGCAGTAAGGAGAAGACTCAGGCTTTCCAAGCGGTCGGGCTGATAGCAGTCTCAGTGGATAAACACATCTTCACCTTCCTCCCAAGGATTATGGAAGTCATCAAATCATCACTACCCTCGAAGGACCTTCCTCAAAAGTGAGTTATTTTAACATAAAGCTGACATAAAGCAAAATGACACAATAATTGTTTAGTCACCAGGGTATCTCAGTCTGACCCAAGCCTCCCATCGATGTGCTGCAAGTTCGAATCCAACTTATTCTATGTGTGGTTAGTGGTTGTTTACATGGTTGCCCTATGTGGGAGTGTTGGCAGGTACTTGGCAAAGCTGCCATGTAATTGAAATTATCTTGAGTGCAGTGAAAAACATCAATCTGTTCAGCTACTTGTATGTAGTAAATATAAGTTTATTCCACAGGAGCTGTTTCTGAACACTTTTATGTTAGACATTGATTTGATAGAAGCCATGTCATTGTAACATGTACCTACTCTATCCTCTAACTACCAATCAAGTCAGGTGTAAATATTTATAAAACGCCCCCCTTCCCAAGGTTAAAGATTGGTATATGCCTTCTGTAGAAACCAATTCCGGGGTCAAGCTACCTACTAAAAACTACATTACACTAACCCAAAAGTATACATTTGTCAAACGCTTTCATCCTTTAACCAGGTGCTTAAGAAAAATGTTTGTTGTGTAACTAATTAGCTTCTACCTGATTTATTACAATTTATTATTATCGTTATAAATTTATTTTCCCCAGAAAACAGAATTCAGAAAAATGTTTCTTTTTTAGGTGACCACCTTTTATCTGATGTATTACAATTTATTATAAATTTATTTTCCGCAGAAAACAGAAGAACTTTGTGGTGGACCCAGCAGTGTTTACGTGTATCAGTATGTTAGCGCGGGCTGTGGGCATCAGTATGACGCGAGACATTAAGGAGCTCCTGGAGCCTATGATGGCTGTGGGTCTCAGGTGGGTTTTACAGACAATGAACTATATGCGTGGAATGGACACGTCTCATTGGCTGGTTTGGATCTGACTTTGTAAAATGTGCCGCCATTGATAGTTGAAGCGCGCGTGCATAACAGACCTCAATCAAAATCGCATCGTCTCCTAGTAATGGCGGCATTTGATGCATATCAAATACAAAGGGACCTCCATTTCACGCATACAGTTCATTGGTTCCAGACATCAAAGCAACTACTCAAAAATAAAAAATACATGCTACTACAAGAAAGAAAAACCAATATGTGTTTTTATCTTTACTCAGCATTTAGTGGAAACAAATCTCTTGGTTTTTTTTTTTTGTCAAAATTTAACAGAAACTGTTGAGAGGTATTTCATGGTTTATAAAGTTTGGTTATAAGGTTTCTCTGTGACAAGGGGTGTCGGTAGAAGCAAAGCTGCTGTCTCTCAGTCTGACACAGGCTTTTCATCAATAAGCTGTGGGTTTGAATCCCATTATTACAAATTTTTGTGTGAATTTTTTGCTTAATTGCCTGTTGCCAGCTGTTTGCCAAAGGTCAACGGTTTCCTGTGTGCAAAGAGCCCAGTTTGCTCCCCTACTAAATGTTGCCACTGCCATATAAGTGAAATAATCTTGAGTGTGGCTTATAACAACAGTTAATCCTCTTTGTCAAATTGACTTTATCCACCATGTTATCGTTTTTACTTGTATTTTACAGCCCTGCTTTAACGGCCGCTCTCAAAGACTTGGCCTCTAAAATACCACAGATTAAGAGAGACATTCAGGATGGCCTGTTGAGAATGTTGTCAATGGTGCTGATGGGAAGGCCGTTACGTCATCCCGGTGCCCCAAAGAGTCCCACGTCACCCCTCCCTATGTCTGGCTCCATGACGGGTATTTCAGAGAGTCAGGATGGGGCCAGCATTACCCTTGCACTGAGGACTCTAGGAAGTTTTGACTTCGAGGGTTAGTTTCACTTTTCTTCTTTAAATACTTTTCCCTCATTTTGGTTTTAAACTTGACCTTGAATTTAGAACTGATGGTTATTATTTGAAGCTACAGTATCTCTCTTTCTGCCATTCTTTCTGGTAAGGGGGCCTCCGTGGCTCAGTAAGTAGAGCCTTCCTTCAATGGGTTGCGGGTTCGAATCCCACTCAGTCCAAAAAAATCAGAAAATTTTCTGACTGGGTTTTGACTCGAACGACCTATGTGGGATGGTTGCCAGTTACCAATGAAAAGGCTGTGGGTTTCCTCCGTGCATAGAGCCCGGTTTCCTCCCACAATAAAACTGGCAATGCTGTCATATAAGTGAAATAATCTTTAGCGCTCTAAAAGACCAAACAATCAATCAATCTTTCTGGTGGACTTTATATTAATACTGCATACATTTACACCAGTATCAAAGACATTACATCCCTTCACAATTCATGGAGTGCAAATTCTGTGATTTATGTTACTTGACTGGGGTTTTGTAAAAAAGGTCTCCTGGAATAAGAAAATGTCGAAACCTATCGAGTTCTCTGTGTGAAAGATGAACCTCACTATCTGATGTTATTTTACATGTGTTATTATTTAACTTGTTCAATCTGTTAATCAGGTCACTCATTGACCCAGTTTGTGCGTTATTGTGCTGAGACTTACCTGTCCAGTGAGAACAAGGCCATACGTACTGAGGCTGTGAAAACATGTGCTCAGTTGTTGACACCATTGCTCAATGTAAGTTTTCACTTTTCTCTTGTATACAATTGCCAGAATATTTCAAAGCAATTTTACCTGTTTTCATTAATTCTAATGTCGGTACAATTTTCAAAACCATTGCGCGGTGACTCTGTGGCTCAGTAGGTAGAGCGTTGGACGCTCAATCCGAACAGCCTTCCACCAATGGGTCGCGGGTTCGAATCCCACTCAATCCAATAAAATTTTCTGACTGGGTTTTCACTCAAACGACCTATGTGGGATGGTTGCCAGTTACCAACGAAAGGTCATGGGTTTCCTCCCACAATAAAACTGGCAACGCCGCCATATAAATGAAATAATCCTGAGCGCGGCGTAAAACACCAAACAATCAATCAATCAATCAATCAAAACCATTGCTAAACTAAATGATTGACTTTCAAATAAAAAATATTCGATCCTCTAGCATGTATGAAGAGGAAACTAGTGCAATCAACCCACCATCTATCAAGTTAACCTATCAATTGTTTCCTTCCCCACTAAGCCTGGTAACACCATCGTATGTCAAATAATCTGCATAAAATATCAATCCATCTATCCAGTTAACCAATCAATTATTGTTTATTTCAGTTATTGTCCTCCCAGCCTGGTCAGAGTATTGCAGCTATGAACACAGTAGCTGAGGTACTTGACAAACTCCTTGTGGTCGGAATCACGGACAGTGGTAAGTTTGGGATAATCACCATCTTTATCAAACATTGTTCATTTAAAGTGATCAGCCCCGATAGCTCAGTTGGTAGAGCGTCCGCTTCAGGGCTGGGAGATCCGGGTTCAAGCCCGGGTCGAGTCAGACCAAAGACTTTAACAGTGGTAGCTGCTGCTGCTTCACTTGGCGCTCAGCAATAGGAGTTAGAGCAGCGACTGGTTGGCCCGGTGTCAGTATACTGTGACTGGGTGAGGGGGCTTGCTGGTTGTCTGTGGCAAGTCGTCTCGGTGAGGCAGCACCTAAAAGAGCAGTGGGAATCCGCCTTGCAACAAGGCGACAACATCTTCATATAACTGAAATACGTAAAACCCAAATCACTCACTCACTCATTTAAAGTGGAATGAGCCGCTAAACATAAGGATAACTCTGTTGAACCAGAATTAGCTAGATATTTGTCATTTTTGTCAAGAAGTACGAAATAAAAGCTTTCTTTATATATCAATCTTGGATATGTATTCATGAACACTAAAACACACGGGCACAGGTGGCACAGGCAAATATATATATATCTTGGATATTTATGTTAAGGCACTATATACTAGAAAATGTACTCATACATACTGGCTATTAGAATTTTGTTTGTTATTAACACTCAATTTCATTTGGTATGGTTAAATGGCTAAACTTCTCACGACGATCAACAAATATGGAAAAACCTGAATTTTGGCAGCTCATGCCACTTTTAGATTGTGGTTTCTTGTCACACTCTTGAAGCTTGAACATATTGAATCCAGCATCTGGCTTAAAAAGTTGAAAATAAAGCGTTAAGAAAAAACGAAAAAGAATTCACCATATTTGATTTTGGATGATATGCAGAGGATTGATTGTTTGGTGTTTTACACGGCGCTCAAGATTATTTAACTTGTATGGTGGTTTTGCCAGTTTCGATATGCAGAGGATAAAATCCTTCTAAAAACATTGCACATGTTACTGAGTTGTTTAATATTATCTATCTGGAATTGGCTGTAAATGTATGTATTACCACTCTATTGTCTGTGAAAGAATTACCTGGAGTATTTGAACTGGATATTGAACATTTTACAATCAGTATTTTATTGTTACTGTGATTTGGTTTGACAAACTTGATACATGTACGTGTTGTTCTAGACTGATATCCGCTACTGTGTTTTGGTATTACAAACCTGATATATATATATATATATATATATGCATGTTTTTCCAGACTCTGATATCCGTTACTGTGTGTTGGCTTCACTGGATGAGCGTTTTGACCCCCACCTTGCCCAAGCGGAAAAGCTGAGTGCCCTTTTTGTTGCTCTGAATGATGAGGTGTTTGAGATTCGGGAATTAGCTATCTGTATCATAGGCAGACTAAGTTGTATTAACCCAGCCTATGTGATGCCATCGTTAAGGAAAACACTTATACAGGTCAGTCATTACTCAATCTAATCCAGCAATTAACAATTCAGTTACAACTATAACACTTTTTTTTAAATATTATAGATTCTGACTCAAATTTACTGTTTTTCTTTTCCATTCAGTATTTTTTTTAGAGGAACCACAACAAATACTTCAATATTTGAGCTCTCAGACCAAATAAAAACAATTGAAAAGTTTCTGAGTGGATTTTTCATGTGGAAGAGTTGCCAGGTACTTGCCGAAGGCAATGAGTCCGGTTTCCTCACCCACCAAACCTGGCAGCGCCGCCATATAAGTGAAATAATCTTGAGTGCAGCGTAAAACGTTGATCAATCAACATTTGATAATACTAGAAAGACTTTTGAAGAAATTTTATTAATGTTACAATCTTTGATTCCATAGATTCTGACGGAGCTGGAACACAGTGGTGTGGGGCGTAACAAAGAACAGGCTGCCCGTCTATTGGGCCATTTGGTGTCAAATGCTGCACGCCTTATACGCCCATATATGGAGCCTATTCTAAAGGTATTTGCATCGCAAGTTATGTTACTTTTGCCCTGAAAAAATCATCATTTAAAATAAAAAAATCTTTATAGATGGTATTGCTTAGTTTAAAGTAACAAAAGCTACAAAACATTTTTAAAATCTGTATGTGTGAGTTGGAGGTCCAAAAGATATTTCTCGACTTAAGTTTTTTTTAATTTGCAAGTTTTGGATGGACCTTTTCTCAATCTGATTTTTTTAAACATACGTTTTAGAGCTTGTGTGACATTATTGGACATTTTTCTTCTTCTTGTATTTAAAACATATTGTATTTTTTCTATTTCGTACATTAGGTGTTAATTCCTAAACTAAAGGAGCCTGACCCTAACCCTGCAGTAACAATCTGTGTGCTGACTGCTATAGGGGAACTCGCTCAGGTATAGCACCGTATTAAGTGACATCAACAAACTAACCTCTCTCTTTAGACACCTATTGGTTTAGTCAATGTTATTTAATATGCCATTGGACAACATTGAGCTATAGTTACTATGTACCAAATCGTATATGTTATACAACAGTTTGTGGAACTGAAGTCTGGTGCAATACAAATTAAATGCCGCTTTGAGTTGTACGTTTTGAAAATGAAAAACATACTGACTATATGTAGTATATTAATTGAAAGGGAGAAAACCGTATTCTGAAATCCCTCTGCTATCCTACAGTCTTCGCACTGCTAACGGAAATATCTTCAAAGTATTTAGTAATTATTTTCTTACTGCAAAAAGCAAACAAACTTCGCTAAAAGAAGTTTAGGATTATTTTAAAAACATAAATTAGCAGTTTAAGAAACCATGTCATCACGCTAGCTCTCTGCGGTGCTCCATAGCACCCTTTTTGGGGGCGTAGGCTGTCAATCATCAAGTCCAATGAAATTTCGATGATATTTACGTCTTTCTTGATAAAGTTCGGTTTTTGCAATTGTTAATTTGGGCCAGGATGAAAAAAATTGTCATTATTTAAGAGCGAGGAAGTTGATAAATTCAACAGCAAATGTCTGTTCACCAAAATATCAATATTTTTTGTGTATTTTAAGCAATTTATGCAAAATTTTCATGAATATGGTGCAGTGTTTAAGCCAACTTCTGAAAACAAGGTCGTAAATTGGGTATAGTGTCTGTTCGGACAGGGTCTCGGGTTATCAAAATGTCTGGTTCACTGTATAAAAGACTAACTACCTGTACTTGAAGTGATTGTTGTTGTTGACACAATGTTTTCGTCTGTATCTGCAGGTTAGTTGGGTGGACATGAAGAATTGGGTGGATCAACTACTGCCGATAATCTTAGAGATGTTACAGGACTCCTCCTCCCTTCAGAAAAGAGAGGTAACTCCCTCCTTACATATCTTTATCTATGAAAACCTTCCAATCCTAGCTCTAACAATTGAATCATTAGACAGACTTAGAATTCTATTCAACTGTTTTAATGACTTTATTCCCAGCTACATATTTTCTTTTAAACAAATGATGGATAAATAAATATATATACATGTATATGTGTGTGGTGAAATAAATTTTAATTGAATTTAGTGATGTTACAAGGTTAAGTGTAGTCATTGCCTTCCACCTTATGTAAAACTTGACCATCTCATGGTATAAGTAAATAACAATATTGTAAGCTATATTTATTAAGCCTGATGTGTTTTTATAGTATATTTTCTGTTGATCAGGTGGCTTTATGGAGCCTTGGTCAGATGGTGGAGAGTACAGGTTATGTTGTAGAACCGTATAAGAAATACCCCTCACTGCTGGAGGTACTACTGAACTTCCTGAAGACGGAACAATCTCCAGGGATAAGACGAGAGGTAGGCTACACATTGGGGCCTGGTTGAGTGAAATGAACTGGAATGCTCTGTAAAATACCAATCAATCAATCCTTACGCATAGTAGAGGATTACATCGGTTGATCTTGATGTTAATATTGCCATCTCTATCCGCAAATCATAAAATTCTCCCCATACCTTTTGTCAGAGTCGTAGCCCTGGTAATATTGTGAGGATTTCTTTGAAACTTGGATGCTACCAATTATTTGTACCTTGCCACTTTTTAATTTGATGATTTAGAGCTATTGCTCGTCTTGTTTCTAGCTGGTTATATCTGGGATTGATAAGCAGCCATCACAGATACTGATACTTTTCTGATTTAATTCTGGCAGGATGTGTTGATATCTTTCCTTAACATTATTCCCTTTAAAACCTCACAATTTCCTTAAAGCTTCCTATAAAATGTTTCACTATTCATCAACCACCAGTCTTCAGTAATCCTGATTTTATTACCTCACAGGTTATTCGTGTGTTAGGACTTTTGGGAGCTCTAGATCCTCACAAACATAAGATGAACATCGGAGTGATAACAACGACTGGGGACTCGGCTGCGTCGGTCAGCATGACTGAAAAAAAGACCAATCAGGACTCCAACCAGCCGGGTGAGATTCAACCACAAACTGCTTGAGGAAAACCATATAAAACTATATTTTGTTTCATGCTCTGTTTTGTGTGAGACTAGTTTAAATTTTTGGCTTTCAAAGTGCATGGTTGGTGAAGGTTTCTCTCCCAAAGAAGTTTTGTTATGTAGTTAAGTTATTGTGAAAGGAAAATTGAACAAAACTGTAAAACACTGTAATAAAGTATATCATCATATAGCTGCAACAGTTTAATCATTGGGTGGTTTATGAAGAAGCACAAACTTTTCATGGCATCTCATTTGATTATTTGTATTTTGTATTTCAGCTGAGTATAACACCAGTGAAATGCTGGTCAGTATGAGCAGTTCAACAACCCTGGAGGAATTCTACCCTGCTGTTGCCATAGCAACACTGATGCGTATCATACGGGACCCGTCTTTATCCCAGCACCATACTATGGTTGTTCAGGCCATCACTTTCATTTTCAAAAGTTTGGGAATAAAGTGTGTTCCTTATATTCAACAAGTGATTCCTGCATATTTAACTGTTATCAGAACTGCAGATCCTGGCTTTAAGGAAGTAAGTCTCTAATTTACACATCACTCGTCTTGGCTGAAAAGTTTTAACTTTTAATGGTCTTAGCAAAAAGCTTTCTACCCAGGGGAAGAGGCTCATTTAAAAAAATGGCAAAATGTCTTATTATGTTTTACATGATTGGCCTCTGTAGTCTATACATTCTAAATATGGCAAATTGGCTTTTTAAAGTAATAATTTTGAAGAGAAATGTGTCCCCTTTTCTATAGTGTAATGCATAGGGCTGTACATTAACGCTTATTATTCATTGTATATGTTTAGGCTCTACATACATGTACTACCCCAAAACTATTATTTAATTTTTTTAATTGAAACTTAAAATCCCACCCATATTATTCAATCAAATAATCTGAATTGTTTGTCTTTTATTTCAGTTTTTATTCCAGCAATTGGGTGTTATAATAGCCATTGTCAAACAGCACATACGTAACTATCTGGATGATATCTTTGCCCTCATTAAGGTAATCTTATACTTACTGTTGAAAAGGTTTTTTTAAACAATTCTTCTACATTTTTGTTTCCACGTGTGTATCTGTTTTCAACAAAGAGCTGTGAGTTTCCTACAAGGATAACTTCTCTATTTCAATGTAAAACATCAATCAATCAATTCTGTACAATTGACTTGTGGGTCACTTATGAAGGTCAGGGTCTCCTGCAGTCATTATAAGGGTGATTGATTGATTGATTGTTTGGTGTTTTTCGCTGCGCTCAAGATTATTTCACTTATATGGCGGCGTTGCCAGTTTTATTGTGGGTAACTGGCAACCAACCCACATATGTCGTTCGAGTGAAAACCCAGTCCAAAATTTCCAATTTCTTGTGGGACTGAGTGGGATTCGAACCCACGTTTTTGGTGGAAGGCGATTCGGATTGAGCATCCAACGCTCTACCTACTGAGCCAAGGAGGCCCCCGTTATAAGGGTGGACGAACAGGCTCTTTGCCCTAAGGAATTCCCTGACCTTCAGTGAGTACTGGGCAACTCTTCTGCATAACAATTATATTGAAATAACATCATGTAAGTAAAATAAACATACATTCTCTTTAAACATACAAGCCCATACATATGGTTTGTGTTTTTATTTGTTACAGGATTTTTGGACTCTGAACAGCCCTATGCAGAATACTATAATCCTATTGGTTGAACAGATCGTGAGTGCGTTGGGAACAGAATTCAAGATCTACCTACCTCAGATTATACCCCAGGTTCTGCGTGTGTTCATGCATGACACAAGTGCAGTTAGGAATGTCACTGCAAAGGTATCCCCCTGCTGCAATTAATTGACATCAAAGCACTCAACATTTTGGGGGCCTCCGTGGCTCAGTAGGCAGAGAGTCTGACGTTCAATCCGAACAACCTTCCACCAATGGGTCGCGGGTTCAAATCCCACTATTCAAAATTGGAAAATTTTCTGACTGGGTTGTCACGGGAACGACCTATGTGGGATGGTTGCCAGTTACCAACGGAAGGTCATGGGTTTCCTCTGGGCATAGAGCCCGGTTTCCTCCCACAATAAAACTGACAACGTCGCCATATAAGTGCGTGACGTAAAACACCAAAGAATCAATCAATCAATATAAGCCATTTTATCACATTGCTATAAAAGAAAAGGCTTTTAATGATATTTAGTGTTCAATCTTCAATAAATCTTGGATGTAGTGTAAAACATCAATCAATCAACTCTCATAGATACAGGATAATGTTTTCACTAATATTTCCCTATTTTATTCTAGTCCTCTGCCTAGAAAAAAAACAACAAAAAACAATAATGTATTCTAATTTAAAACCATTGATTTTATTGCTTCTTTACCTAGCTGCTGAATGCCCTTCAACTATTTGGTGCCAACCTGGACGACTACCTCCATCTCTTGCTACCACCTGTTGTTAAACTCTTTGATTCTGTAGATGTCCCACTTAATGTTAGAAAGTAAGTCACAATATGACGATTATTGATGTTAAAATCATAGGAGACAGCAGGACTCTTATTTAGCAAAGATTTGGAAATATATTTTATGTACAAGTGTCCCAGGGGCTCGTTTCACAAAGCAGTCACATTGCAAACGAGGCGTAGTTGCCAATGGATACCATAGTGAAGAGATATGACGTCATGGCCACTGCGATTGATCGCTTTGTGAAACGGTCCCCAGCATTGTATGTTTGTATCAGAGCATGCAATCAATGAATCACTAGTTCCATATGAATGAGCTGCTTTTAAAGCACCAACACAACATTCATGGCTGCTCTGAGAAAACCAGTTTCAAAATATATTTGTTCAAGGTCTTTGGGAAGTTAAGCTGATTATCTTCATAGGGCGACTT
Organism: Lepidochitona cinerea; assembly: GCA_963971465.1. Taxonomy (NCBI): domain Eukaryota; kingdom Metazoa; phylum Mollusca; class Polyplacophora; order Chitonida; family Tonicellidae; genus Lepidochitona; species Lepidochitona cinerea. The sequence goes on from OZ020560.1 coordinate 2,875,508, forward strand.
AGTAAAAACGCACATACACGTTTGAAAAATTAATTTGAATTTTGGTCAATGAGATTTTAACTTGTGGCCCTTCGATTGAAAGCGAGGGCCTCCGTGGCTCAGTAGGTAGAGCGTTTGACACTCAATCCGAACAGCCTTCCACCAATGGGTTGCGGGTTCGAATCCCACTGGGTTTTCACTCGAACGACCTATGTGGGATGGTTGCCAGTTACCACCGGAAGGTCGTGGGTTTGCTCCAGGCATAGAGCCCGGTTTCCACCCACAATAAAACTGGCAACACCGCCATATAAGTGAAATAATCTTGAGTGCTGCACCACACAATCAATCAATCGATCGATTAAAAGCCTGCGTTATATTTGGAGACTATCAAGGTTTTGCATGTATAAAGATTTTTGATTTATTTGAAGGATTGCTTTGGAAACTGTGGACAAACTAACAGATACTCTGGACCTGACAGATTTTGCCTCCAGGATTATTCACCCATTGGTTCGCGTTTTGGACACCATGCCAGAGTTACGTACCCCTGCTATGGATACGCTGTGCGCTTTAGTCCTGCAATTAGGTCAGAAGTTCCTCATCTTTGTACCGATGGTCAATCGGGTGATTTACAAACAACGTATATCACATGCAAGATACGACATGCTGTTGGGTAAAATTTTAAAGGTATATTTAAACTGACATTGAACTTTGGTTAGATATTATGTTTTCTATTGTGCTTTTGGTTAAAAGTTTTAATTTATCTTTATACATGTATCATTCTTAATGACTTTTTTAATGATTAATACCAAACGTCTATGAACAGGGAAGTGTGAAAGGTCGCATTCATTACCCCATATTCAGGGCACTGGCGCTTTCAGCCTGCTTATATTACATTATGTAACGTTTATGTGGTAGATTTTGAAATTGTCAACGGTGTCTTACTTACATATAACATTACTATTATTTTTAATGTTCTAATTTCTGCGTTACAAGGGGCCGACATTTGCAGATGATGAAGATGACCCGCTGTTAGCCAAACATCGTCTTAATAGAAGTCGTAAAACTGACGCTGTTGCTGATAATACTGATACAGTTACGATAAAGAAACTTCACGTCAGCTCTGCCAATCTACAGAAGGTATTAATCTAATGTTACAATCCAATGTTAATCTAATCTTACAAATTATTAGTGTTTTGTCCGCAATAAAGAAACTTCACGTCAGCTCTGCCAATCTACACAAGGTAATCCTAACCTCTCACAGATTATTAGTGTTTTCTCTCTGTATTTTGCTACTTAAATGATTTTAGAGCAGAGCTTGAGGCTGGTTTGTGTCTTTGTTTGGAAAAATGTATATTTGAAAAACATTGGTTGAAACGTACCAAACAACTTTCATCTTAGTTCCCTGGAAGTTAAAAGAGAACAGTGGAAAAAAATGTGCATATGTTCTGTATTGTTTGTAACTCCTTGACAAAACTTGTCAAATGTGATCTCATACACGACCTTCACTGTGTACAAACTGACGTCACACACGACCTTAACTGTGTACAAACTGACGTCATACACGACCTTCACTGTGTACAAACTGACGTCATACACGACCTTCACTGTGTACAAACTGCCATGAAGAGACACAGACAAAGCAGAGATTGTGTATTACAGTACATGTACATCACCACTCTGAGGGTACCTACACAACAAAGGTCGTGTTTGATGGCGTATGTCCCTGAGCTTATCCACTTTCGTAACCATCGTAAAGTTGTAAATTTAACATTGAATTCTGTAGGTGCTGTGTCCAAAATTTAATTTTCTGTTTCATCAGACTATTTTTGGTAAAATACATTTAATGCAAATTGAACAGAATTACTCAAGGTTGTTTATTAAACCTTTATCTAATTTAAAGCTTACTTTTAACATTAAACAAACTCTTTCTGGATTTACTTATGTTATATTTAAATATAACAAAAGTTGTAATTCCAGAAAGAGTTTGTTTAATGTTATACTTTCAACTTTTATATGCCCCTCAAACAAGCGTACTTTAAGTTTCAAAACAAACAGCGATTTGATATTTTAAATTTCTTTGAATGCAAACCACCAGTCATATCATTGATTTCCTCTAATCAATCAATCAATCAAATTTTAAATGACAAAGCATTAGGTGAAGTTAATTTTCTTCAATGGAGTTTCATTACTTTCTCTGTAGGCATTGACTGCTGGTCGTAGGGTGTCTAATCAATCAATTAATCAATCAAATTTTAAATGACAAAGCATTAGGTGAAGTTAGTTCTCATCAATGAAGTTTCATCACTTTCTCTGTAGGCGTTGACTGCTGGTCGTAGGGTGTCTAAGGAGGACTGGATGGAATGGCTGAGACGACTCAGTATAGAACTGTTGAAGGAATCCCCTTCCCCTGCCCTCAGGTCATGTTGGGCCTTGGCTCAAACATATAACCCACTGGCAAGGTAAGCTGTCACAGGCTCACACTATAAGAATCAGGTCATGTTGGGCCTTGACTCAAACCTACAACCCACTGGCAAGGTAAGCTGTCACAGGCTCACACTATAACAATCAGGTCATGTTGGGCCTTGACTCAAACATATAACCCACTGGCAAGGTAAGCTGTCACAGGCTCACACTATAAGAATCAGGTCATGTTGGGCCTTGACTCAAACCTACAACCCACTGGCAAGGTAAGCTGTCACAGGCTCACACTATAAGAATCAGGTCATGTTGGGCCTTGACTCAAACATATAACCCACTGGCAAGGTAAGCTGTCACAGGCTCACACTATAAGAATCAGGTCATGTTGGGCCTTGGGTCAAACATATAACCCACTGGCAAGGTAAGCTGTCACAGGCTCACACTATAAGAATCAGGTCATGTTGGGCCTTGACTCAAACATATAACCCACTGGCAAGGTAAGCTGTCACAGGCTCACACTATAACAATCAGGTCATGTTGGGCCTTGACTCAAACATATAACCCACTGGCAAGGTAAGCTGTCACAGGCTCACACTATAAGAATCAGGTCATGTTGGGCCTTGACTCAAACCTACAACCCACTGGCAAGGTAAGCTGTCACAGGCTCACACTATAACAATCAGGTCATGTTGGGCCTTGACTCAAACATATAACCCACTGGTAAGGTAAGCTGTCACAGGCTCACACTATAAGAATCAGGTCATGTTGGGCCTTGGGTCAAACATATAACCCACTGGCAAGGTAAGCTGTCACAGGCTCACACTATAAGAATCAGGTCATGTTGGGCCTTGACTCAAACCTACAACCCACTGGCAAGGTAAGCTGTCACAGGCTCACACTATAACAATCAGGTCATGTTGGGCCTTGACTCAAACATATAACCCACTGGCAAGGTAAGCTGTCACAGGCTCACACTATAAGAATCAGGTCATGTTGGGCCTTGACTCAAACCTACAACCCACTGGCAAGGTAAGCTGTCACAGGCTCACACTATAACAATCAGGTCATGTTGGGCCTTGACTCAAACATATAACCCACTGGCAAGGTAAGCTGTCACAGGCTCACACTATAACAATCAGGTCATGTTGGGCCTTGACTCAAACATATAACCCACTGGCAAGGTAAGCTGTCACAGGCTCACACTATAAGAATCAGGTCATGTTGGGCCTTGACTCAAACCTACAACCCACTGGCAAGGTAAGCTGTCACAGGCTCACACTATAACAATCAGGTCATGTTGGGCCTTGACTCAAACATATAACCCACTGGCAAGGTAAGCTGTCACAGGCTCACACTATAAGAATCAGGTCATGTTGGGCCTTGGGTCAAACATATAACCCACTGGCAAGGTAAGCTGTCACAGGCTCACACTATAAGAATCAGGTCATGTTGGGCCTTGACTCAAACATATAACCCACTGGCAAGGTAAGCTGTCACAGGCTCACACTATAAGAATCAGGTCATGTTGGGCCTTGACTCAAACCTACAACCCACTGGCAAGGTAAGCTGTCACAGGCTCACACTATAACAATCAGGTCATGTTGGGCCTTGACTCAAACATATAACCCACTGGCAAGGTAAGCTGTCACAGGCTCACACTATAAGAATCAGGTCATGTTGGGCCTTGACTCAAACCTACAACCCACTGGCAAGGTAAGCTGTCACAGGCTCACACTATAACAATCAGGTCATGTTGGGCCTTGACTCAAACATATAACCCACTGGCAAGGTAAGCTGTCACAGGCTCACACTATAAGAATCAGGTCATGTTGGGCCTTGACTCAAACATATAACCCACTGGCAAGGTAAGCTGTCACAGGCTCACACTATAACAATCAGGTCATGTTGGGCCTTGACTCAAACATATAACCCACTGGCAAGGTAAGCTGTCACAGGCTCACACTATAAGAATCAGGTCATGTTGGGCCTTGGGTCAAACATATAACCCACTGGCAAGGTAAGCTGTCACAGGCTCACACTATAAGAATCAGGTCATGTTGGGCCTTGACTCAAACATATAACCCACTGGCAAGGTAAGCTGTCACAGGCTCACACTATAAGAATCAGGTCATGTTGGGCCTTGGCTCAAACATATAACCCACTGGCAAGGTAAGCTGTCACAGGCTCACACTATAAGAATCAGGTCATTTGGGCCTTGGCTCAAACATATAACCCACTGGCAAGGTAAGCTGTCACAGGCTCACACTATAAGAATCAGGTCATGTTGGGCCTTGGCTCAAACCTACAACCCACTGGCAAGGTAAGCTCTCACAGGATCATACTATAAGAATCAGGTCATGTTGGGCCTTGGCTCAAACCTACAACCCACTGGCAAGGTAAGCTGTCACGGGCTCACATTATAAGAATCAGGTCATGTTGGGCCTTGGCTCAAACCTACAACCCACTGGCAAGGTAAGCTGTCAGAGGCTCACACTATAAGAATCAGGTCATGTTAGGCCTTGGCTCAAACCTACAACCCACTGGCAAGGTAAGCTGTCACAGGCTCACACTATAAGAATCAGGTCATGTTGGGCCTTGGCTCAAACCTACAACCCACTGGCAAGGTAAGCTGTCACAGGCTCACACTATAAGAATCAGATCATGTTGGGCCTTGGCTCAAACATATAACCCACTGGCAAGGTAAGCTGTCACAGGCTCACACTATAAGAATCAGGTCATGTTGGGCCTTGACTCAAACCTACAACCCACTGGCAAGGTAAGCTGTCACAGGCTCACACTATAACAATTGGATATATGCTTATTTTGATGTTTTTGACTTACAAAAGCTTAGCCTATTTTCTCTGACATATCAAACCACCTACCGTACATTAAGTAATCATATTCGACAAATTCTCTGTATGTTTTGTATATTTAAGAACACTAAAACACACTGGCACAGGGAAAATCTTCTTGTCTAAAATAACCATGGAGACTAGTTTCTAATTGTGTTAAAAAGACATTTAGATTTTGGCACAATGATTTTGAGGTTCATGGGAAAAGACAGTGACATTTTTGGTCCCCCCCCCCCTCCCCCCAGAAAAAGAGAACAGATAGGGGAGTTTAGCCCTGACTAGTATATCTTTCAAACACTTGTTCTTTTTATAAGCAATGACTGGCTTTTGGGTCAGAGGTCGAGCAATTTGACTTTGAAGTAGTTTGTATTCTTCTACTATAATTTTGTACATGTATGTATGATTTATATAAGTTTTCATTCTACTTACATAACATCCTCTCTCTTTTGGCAGGGATTTATTTAATGCTGCCTTTGTATCGTGTTGGACCGAGTTGAGTGAGTCTCAACAGGATGAGTTAATCTCGAGTCTTGAGCAGGCCTTGACCTCCCAGGAATTACCAGAAATCACTCAGACTCTGTTAAATCTGGCAGAGTTCATGGAACACTGTGACAAGGTGAACATTATTCTCATCATCTAAACAAAACTGGTCCTTATTTGAAAATGTACATTAGTTCAAACTTCCATGTTATGTTGATGTACATGACTATTTAATGAAATATGATGGCTTATGAACTTATGGTTTATTATAACAACTTATGATTGGGTATAAACGTCTAAATGATATACCTCTTTTTAACACAAGAAACTTGTCTCCATGGTTATTTTAGACAAGAAGATTTTCACTGTTCCCGTGTGTTTTAATGTTCAAAAATATTGTTAAAGGATAAATGACAAGTTTAAAACCATACCTCCTTTTTTTTAATCAATTTGTTTAAGAATGAATATTTTACAAACTCCACCAAGATGAAAATTAGATTTCTGGCTCAAAGCCTAGAAGATTCAAGGCAATCTTTTTCCCTCTAGGACTGCTATGGAAATTAATGAGCTTAGCAGCCTGACGTCATAGTTGAAATCTGATATGTCATTGTCAGTGCTGTGAGGTCATACACAATCGATGTTGAGTCAGCGCTTCTTCATAATTGCTTGATATGACAACAAAGGCGTTTAAATGTCAAGTTTAACACAACCTATTTATATGTTTCTGTTTAATGACTGAAGATGTGCATATTTTCAATCACTTTTCTTTGTCGTTCACGGATTTTGCAGGAAGCTTGTTTTGTTTCAACCTAATGTTTTTATACATAATTTGTATCATACATAATACATATTTACATGTAGTCAATTTACAGCTACAAATCACTGTTTAATTAGCAGAAAGAAAAGTTATCATTCAAGGTTCTTGAAAATTGTTGGTGTTTATTTGTTTGTCTTGAATCTTGAGTCTCAAATTCACTAAATTCTGTGATTATAATTACATAAATCCACGGTCCCTTGTCAATTACAGGGCCCTCTTCCGTTGGATAATAAACTACTGGGGGAACGAGCTATGACTTGCCGTGCTTACGCTAAAGCCCTCCATTATAAAGAGATAGAATTCCATCGCGGGGATCTGAAAACAGAAACTCTGGAGGCTCTGATAAGGTAAGCTACTGGAGTTTGATTACCGTTTCGTAGATTTTTCAGACCCTTAAAGCCTGGTATACACTGAGAGTTTTGCTGCGACCCGACCCGAAGTGACTGTACCTGACTCGAGTTGAGTTCAGGCAGCTTGAGTTGCGTCGCGTCGTAGACCGGTATACACTGCACACAACTGAAGTCATTGGGAAACATGACGCTCGGAACTCTCTAGCAGAAAAAGGTACAAAAAAGACGCTTGTTTGACGTCAAGTGACTGTAGTAAAGTTTCTGATTGGCCTACGGATTCAGACTCTCTACGACGATCGTCGCAAGAGTGGATACACTGTCTGACCAGAACCGACTCAACCGGATTCTTGATCAAATATCTAGTACGTCCAGATCACTCCCGACCCGAAGCAACTGAAGCCGACCGATACCGATTTGCGTCGTGGACTGGTAGACACTACACTTTTTCTCTGCGACACGACATGATTTTCCAGTCGGGTCGGGTCGCAGCAAAACTTTCAGTGTATGCCGGGCTTAAGGCTATCAGTCTTAACATAATGCTTTCTCCCTATAACTATCCTTCACAGCTGTGGCCTTTTATATCATTGAACAATGAAATGATTTTTATACATACATTTTTTATCAAATAATGTTCAGATGTAGATAGATCTTTCAAAGTTGAGTTATTTTTAAGAATGATCAAATCATGATTTACCCTGGACACAAAGTGTCTCTGTATCAGTTATCATGGCCCCATGTTTTACAGTGTGTGTTGTTGTTGTATTCCTAACAGTAGAGATATGTGTATTATTGACATGTATTGATCTAATTTTCAGTATAAACAACAAACTTCAACAGCCAGAAGCTGCAGCGGGGGTTTTGGAATACTCTTTTAAAAGTCAACGCTCAGATTTGGTAAGATTTTAAGACAAATTTTGTCATTTCAACGTTTGAAAGCAAGGCTTGTATATTATTCATTGTTTCAGCAAATAGAAAGTTTTAATTTTTTTTCTATGATTGGATGAGAAAAATGAGTTCTAAGAGCAAATCTATTTATTTCTATTTCATTGAGTATTAAGGAGTTTACTGAATATCTTTAATCAGTCACAGAGGGCCTCGGTGGTCCAGTGGGTTAGAGTGATCGCTCCTGAGTCCCACACAGACCTTCCATCTATGCGACACGGGTTCGAATCACACTCAGACCAAATAAAAGTTAAAAAATTTAGTGGATTTTTCACTCGGTCGCCATATGTGGAAGAGTTGCCAGGTACTCGTCAATAAGCTCGGTTTCCTCCCCCACTAAGCCTGGCAACGTTACCATATAAGGGAAATAATCTTGAGTGCTGTGTAAAACATGAATCAATCAATCTATGTTGTAGAAAATTCAAGAGACGTGGTATGAGAAGTTACATGAGTGGAATAAAGCATTGACTGCCTATGAGAAGAAACAGGAACAGAACCCGGATGACCCAAAGATTATCCTTGGGCGTATGAGATGTTTGGAAGCTCTCACAGAATGGTACAGTTACTCAAACCAATCTTAATACAACTAGTTCTGGGGGCCTCGCTGTCTCAGATACCAGTCCAATAGCACTGGTTCGAGTCAGAAAATATAATAAAATTTCTGATTGGGGTTTTCACTCAATCGCCCCATTTCTGAGAGTCGCCAGGTACTCGCCGCAGGTTAAAGTTTTCTCTAGGCAAAATATCCGTCCCCTCCCCGCACTAAAACTACATGGCAGTGCTGCAAAATAGGTTAAATATTCTTGAATAGGGGAAAAACATCATTGACATAGCTCTGCTCATATCCCAGAGCAAAATTAACACTTTGATACATTTTTATGTAATATGGCTTCCAGCAGAAGATCAATGTTTTTATTACTTCCCATGGAAATTTTGAAGACAATTTTAAGACATAAAATTATTAGTATTTTGTCAAGAATTTTTTTCAAACAATGTTACTCATGAATGATGATTTTAAGAAAGAATCGATTTTTCTCTCTTTGTTTTTAATTTCTACTTTGGGATTCTATTTGCATGTTGTCTAATCTGTCTTAGGGGTCAGCTACATCAGTTAGCATGTGATAAATGGGCCACAGCAAACAACACCATGAGGAGTAAGATGGCTTGTATGGCTGCGGCAGGCGCATGGGGGCTTGGTAAGTTGTTTTAAAATTTGATAACATTTTCTGTACCGTGGCAAAGTAGAACATTAGATATTCTAAAAAAACAGGACTTCTCGATTGCCAACTCGTGATTTTATGTCTAAATTGAGCCATAGATATTTTTGATTGACTTGAATTTTTTTATGAACAAGCCCCAAGCTCGACCAACAAATAATTAAAATCAATTTCTAAAATTCAAACAGTTTTGTAAAACATCAATCGCTCTCTAAATCAATCACCAATAGTTTGAGTATCTGATGTTAAGGAACGCTCGGCGTACTGGACTCCTTTTAAACAACAAATCTATTGAAATCAATATTTTTGACTTACAAGTGATCAGTTTGTTATGCTGTCATCAGGGATTGTTAGGTATCTTGTCAACATTGCAGGTCAGTGGGAGAATATGGAAGAATACAGCTGTTTTATTTCACGCACCACTTACGATGGAGCTTTTTACCGGGCGGTCTTCGCTCTCCATGAAGAAAACTACGTCCTAGCTCAACAGGTATTCATGGTCAAATATAATCCAGATTACGGTAAATGACGTCCGAATCCGACCGATTTTATACTCAAAGTGAGTAGTAGTCTGGTTCAACTCCATGTCGAGTCGCATGGATAGAGCGATCAGCGGATGTGTGAAACGATTAGTCTGGTTGGCCTTTGATCTGTCCAAGGCTGGGGATCGATTCAATGAGACTATTTAGGCTAATAAAACATCCTTTTAACGGAAGCGTTTTCCCCTTACAGTTTAGTTTAAATACAGGTCTTTATTGTCACTTTGGTACAACAACAACAACATCAATTAGTAGACCTACGAAAACTCGCAGTTAGCTGAGAAATCTGCCTATGCCGGATTTTATAATTTTTTCGTCACAAACGGCCCAGGGAGCGGTACTGTTCAATGTAGTCCGGGTTTCTGACTCCAAAATTACTTTTTTTTGTACTGACGGTCGTATTCCAAACTACGGCCGTCAGAATAAAAAAATAGTAATTTTGGAGTTAGAAACCCGGACTATGTTCAATTTTCACTGTGGCGGAGATTCCAACACAACTTGCAAACTTACAACATGTGCGTATGGCCCTAAACATATCACTATGAGTAATATATAAACTACACGTAGTCTGCTATCCAACTTCATTTGTTAGTTGATTATATACTAGTATTTATATAAAAGGCCACAGATATTCTATCTGAAACCAAAGTGACTACACACGTGGCGACACAGAAGCGGCCATCCTTCAGTCGTGCCGTGATGCTCACCAGTTTACTCAAATCTGGGCTTCGGTATTTGTAGAACGATTGGATCACCAGAAAAAAAACGTTTGATAAAAAAACAATTCCTTACTTTTAGGATAATCGATCATTAACATACTAATCATGGGTTAACTACATGTACACGTATCTGTTGTTTCCTGTCGCCATTTGAGCAGTCAAGCTACCAACTTCACGGGAATGTTGACGACGCCAGCAAGATAGGAAAACAATCGGTAATCATAAGCCGTATTTGACTGGTCGTTTTCGAGCAGCTCATTCTTCTCAAACTACACAATTTCTATTTGACTGGTCGCTTGATTTGCACAAACACCCCACGCGTGCACGCTCGAAGTGCTCGCTGATTTTGTAAGAGCAGAGAGAGGGGAGCTGGTCACGTGGTAAAGTAATAGTACTTTCTTGACTCCAATTATATAATTCTTGGTCTGTTTTGACTAATTTTAGGCATTCCTAAATTACAAAACTAAAATTACATAAAATTAAACCCTGAAACCCTAAATCTGAACGAATTAATGTTATTTATGTTTAAATGCAAATGGAACAATCATGCTTCGGAAGCCGAATTTAACCAAATCAATGTGCTATCAGTCTGAAAAAATATTTGCAGTTTTCCTAGATAATTGACAGAAATATTTAATTTTGAAATGCAAATATTTATTTTCTCAAGTCCGTATTCGCCCTCCACGCCTCCACAGCCTACCAGTTGATCGTCACAAGTTTGATGAATATACTATGTTGCTAGGTGGGCGATTTATGTTGTCAAGCAAATGACCCAAACGTTCCTCAATTTACTCAAATTGGTTCGACTGGTACTCCCCCAAGCAGTTAGTTTGAGCTGCTGCGCAGGTGGGCGGAGCTTAAATTTACTTCTCTGAAAACGACCAGTCGAATACGCCTATAGACTCAATGAGTTGTTGCTAAATTATACTCGCCGCCTAAAACCATAGAGAATTGCTTTTAAATATTAGAACGACCAAAAGACATTTTGTAATGTTTAATTGTTATAAGCGGGCGTTTAAACATGTAGGCCTAAAATATCTTATATATCTGACAGTCCAGAGTGAGCTGTTCAGCTTTCTTTTGGGTCTTATGGTTGCTGATTGGACTATACATACATGTACCTGTCAATCAAAATAAGAGCCAATCAAATGGCTACCTGTTTTAGCGATCGATAAAACTGCCGGAGACCACGTGGGTTTTCACTTCAAGTAATATTAAACTATAATATTGCTACGTGATTTTCAAGAATTCGAAGTTTTAAAACTAGCACATGTATAGACTGCAGCGAACAGGAGTTTGTGAGTTAAAATCTCTCGATCTGAGTGCATGTTATTCGTGAATTTTGATCTTAACACCTCGTGGTTATTTTGTAATACCGATGTTTGATATCTTGCCCGCCGAAGGCTTCAAAAGCCGCGATATATTCAGAAAGTAAACTGAAACCACGGCAATTTAGCGATTCGCGGCTTAGCCCGGGGTTCTGACTACAAAATGATTTCCTTTCTATATACTGACGACCGTCTTTCCAAAATACGGCTGGCAGTATTCAACAAAGTCATTTTGGAGACAGAAACGCTACTTACGGCTTAGTAATTAATTTCATAGACGTTGTGACAAAGAATGATTTGACGCTTGGTCATAAGCTGACGGTATGAAAAACAAACAGGTTGATTTATTAACACGTATTTATTTTTTCGCGAATCTAATAAAAAGGGTAATGCACAACATCTTGGGACTATACGTTTCTACTTTAAGTCTGAAATCTCCATTACCGGTCGACAGCCGGTAAGTTAGGCGTTTGACTAACTTCAGCTCAGGCGTCGGCAGCACACTAGGTGGCTAATCACCATGGTCTGTGATCTCCGCCGCCGGTCGGATCGGGCATCGGTCGGATTCGGACGTCATTTACCGTAAGTTACCTATTTTATAAAAAACAAATATCCAGTACAATAGGATTTGATATGAGGCTTAATGTTGAGGTACCAGAGCGTCACAGTCTTTTCTAAACACAGCCTGATAGCTCAGTTGGCAGGGCGTCTGCTTAAGGGCTGGGAGATCCAGGTTCAAGCCTGGGTCGAGTCAGACCAAAGACTTTAACATTGCGAGCTGCTGCTGCTTCGCTTGGCGCTCAGCAATAGGAGTTAGAGCAGCGACTGGTTGGCCCGGTGTCAGTATAATGTGACTGGGCGAGGGAGCTGGCTGGGTGTCTTCGGCATGTCGTCTCGGTAAGGGAGCACCAAATAAAAAGGAGCAGTGGAAATCTGCCCTGTCACAAGGAGACAACGTCTTCATATGACTGAAATACTGTTAAGCAGGACATAAAACCCAAATCACTCACTTTAAACACAGAGCCTGTTTTCCTCACCACTAATTCTGGTAACATCATATATAACTAAAATGAGCTTGCTGTGTAAAACACCAGTCAATGTAATCTTATGAAAATACAAACTTGATCCTATTTATTTGTTACATTTCAGTGCATTGACAAGGCTCGTGACATTTTAGACACAGACCTTACTGCCATGGCTGGGGAAAGTTATAACAGAGCCTATAATGTAAGAAACCTGGTTATCCATATTCATATCACTTAAACAGTTGGTGTTTCATTCTTTATACCAATACTTTTCATATTTTCTAACTTTAAACAAACTGGAGTTTTATATATTTCAGCTATAGTATAATGAATGGTTGACTAGTTCTGAGAACGTCTTCACGCCTTATAGTCTTATTTAAAGCGCATTAATAACTGTGTGCATGGAAACATATCTTTAACATTGTATGACCAGTGACCAGTTACGCTAGGTGTAAATGTTTTAAGAAACAGAACGGGGCCTCCGTGGCTCAGTAGGTAGAGCGTTGGACGCTCAATTCAAACAGCCTTCCACCAATGGGTCGCATGTTCGAATCCCACTCAGTCCCAAAAAATTGAAAAATTTTCTGCCTGGGTTTTTGCTCGAACGACCTATGTGGGCTGGTTGCTAGTTACCAACGGAAGGCCGTGTGTTTCCTCCCACAATAAAACTGGCAACGTCGCCATATAAGTGAAATAATCTGGAGCGCGGTGTAGAATACCAAACAATCAATCAATTTAAGAAACAAAACCCTGTGTCAATCAATATGTGATAAGTGATTGAATAGTTTTGATGACTGTTTCTGTTTACTCCTGACAGTCTAATTTAAGGCGTAACTGTGTGGAAACATACTTTTAACATAATATTATGACCAGTGTCAAAGTTATGTTGGGCGTAAACTTTTTAGGAACAATCAATCAATCTGTGATAAGTGTATTGTTTATTGACAGGCAATGGTAAATGTACAGATGTTATCTGAGCTGGAGGAGATCATCCAGTTTAAACTGGTTCCAGAACGACAGCCAATCATCAAACAGATGTGGTGGGATAGATTACAGGTACGCACTCATTTAAAGGGGCATGAGCTGCCAAAATGTTGATATTTTGAGGTTAACACGGAATGTTGAAATTATTGGCTATTTTTCTCAAGACGTATAATTCAGAAGCTTTTTAGTGCCTTTAGTCTCTAAATGTACGATAAAGTATTGTTTTGAACTAACTTTGGCTTAGAATGAATGAATGGTCGTCCCGGTTATTTTGTTTACTTTTCGAACACGTTTTCGGTTCGTACAGGCCACATACTGTATGGATTTTCCTCATTCTAACGCCAATCATTTAGTTTTTCGATGACCTTCAAAGCCTCATACTGTCGTGACGATCAGAAATTATGAAAAAAGTGTGAATTTTGACAGCTCATGCCACTTTAAACACACTATGTGTATGAACTACCAGGTACACATATTGATATACTCGCTGAACGTCGGGGGTTTCCTTTGGGCTAAGAGCCCAGTTTTCTATACTTCAAAACCTGGTAACGTGGCCGTATAAGTTATATAGTTTTACGTCCAGTGTATAACATCAATCAATCGATGATCCAACTGATCTAGGCATGTATGTGCAATAGTCACCAACAACCAAATAAGGCTTTATCCGAAAGAAGATTCTTTCAGAAAAAAACATATAAAACCAAAGTCTTTCACTTTGAATTGAGCTATTACTTCTGATTAACTTACCGAAAACAGAAATTAAGTTTGCACAATATTCTGACATTCCTAATGGTTTAATCTCTTTGCAGCCTAATGCCAAAATTTGTCACTTTAACCCGGGCCTTGGTGGGTGGTGAGGTTTTTTATCTCTTTATTCTTTTTTTTGTCATTGAATTTGTTAATAACCATAGCTATTTATGATTGTGATGTTTCGTTCCACAGGGATGTCAACGAGTTGTAGAGGACTGGCAGAGAATTCTCATGGTTCGATCCCTGGTTATCTCCCCTCAAGATGACATGAGGGCGTGGCTCAAGTTTGCTAGTTTGTGTCGTAAAAGTGGAAGACTGGTATGTGAACTGTGTCAGGAAATATTCTCTTTTCATCTATCCTTAAAGGCTGTTTCAGTAGTTTAGGTTTTCATTAATATTGACCTGTTGCTAGATTTTCATCTCCAACAACATCCATGTTTAATAAGTAACTTGATTTCCACTGGCCCAGTTACCAAAATGGTTTAGAAGTGTGGCGACTCATTCCCTGTCACCAGTGCTGTCATTGGGCATATGGCTAAATCAGCCTTAGTTTTGTGGATCAAAATACATGTATATCGAATGGAGTTAAACTTCATCAAAACCGTCTTAATAGACTTAAAGGATTTATGAACAGGATTTAAAGCTGGTTTGTGTTTGTTTACAGACTAAATGTATATTTGAAAAACATAAGTTGAAACGAAACAACCTTCGCGTTAGTTCCCTGGTAGTCAAAAAAAGAACGGGGAGGAAATATGCATATTTTCCGTATTTTTCGTAACTACTCGGAGAAATGACGTCATACACGACCTTCGATGTGTACAAACTGCCACGAAGACGTACCGAGACAGCAGAAATCGTTTATTACGTCATCGCTGTGAGGGTACGTACACAACGGAGGTCGTGTTTGACGTCATAAGTCTCTGAGATAATTAACTTTCGTAAGCATTGTAGATCGACAATCGTAGCTTGAATTTTGTATGTGCTGCGATCGAAATTTAATTTTGTTTTTGGTTAGACTTTTAAAGTACATGTTCTACAACACACTTGGTTGAAAACGGTATTAGTATCTACACCGAAACGTACCAACATCAATAAATAAGAAGTTGTTATCCAGAAATCTCTTTCTTTGTGTTATTTCCAAAGGTTGTTCATATATCCTTTAACTGTCACAGGATATCAGGAAATCACAAGGTTTCTTGGAGACCTTATTAAATGCTTACAAAAGAGCAAATAGTAACAATATACCTATATGCTTTTCACCAATATGCTGGCTTAAAGCCCTGTGGTAATGGTTTTATGAGTATAACATATGTGTTTTTGCCCTTATTGTTTTAGGCTTTGTCACACAAGATCTTGATCATGCTGTTAGATAAAGACCCATCTCGATCCTCTGTATTACCCACTGAACATCCACAAGTCACCTTCTCCTATATCAAACATATGTGGAGAAACAGTCAGAGGGTGAGGCATTCTCAATACCTGTCTTACATTATATTCCTCGAACGAAATATGTGGGATGGTTGCCAGTTACCAATGGAAGGTCGTGGGTTTCCTCCAGACATAGAGCCCGGTTTCCTCCCACAATAAAACTGGCAACACCGCCATATAAGTGAAATAATCTTGAGCGCGGCGTAAAACATCAAACAATCAATCATACATTATATTCAGTTTTCTCTCCTTATATATTTATGAAGACTAAAGCACATGGACACAGGTAAAATCTTCCCGATCTCTCCTTATAAATATGCCCATTTATTTGAAATAATTATAAATTAGATGTATATAAATACAATCGGTCAATACCCTTTTTGTAACCTCCATGATTGCCAACAACTTATTGATTTAAGAAATGTTTGAAACTCTCTTTAAACGTTGCTACCAGTCTAATGAGAAATAATTATTACAATATTTTTTGAAATATTAAATTCAATTGCACTTGATAAAGATTGATTGATTGATGTTTTACGCTGCAATAAAGATTATTTCACTTATATGGCGGCGTTGCCAGGTTTAGTTGGGGAAAAAATCGGACTCATTGCACGGAGGAAACCCTTGACCTTTGGCAATTACTTGGCAACTCTTCCACATACGGCGAGTGAATAAAAATCCTTGATAAATAAATTACTTCATGATGACTTATGAATTATTTACCCACAATCAGGTTTGATAAGCCTTTGAAAAATGTCAGATCAACTGAGTGGTTATTTTAGATTCTCATGAGTTTTCTCCTTCATTTTCAGAAAGAGGCTTTTGGAAAACTGCAGTATTTTGTTCAGCAGTTTTTACAGACTTTAGATTTACAACTCATTTCCCCAGAGGATGCAGACCAGAAAGCAGAACTGCATAAATTGCTGGCCAAGTAAGTGACGAGATCTGAGTTATGGTTGCATACTATGAAACATGTATCTCAGTAAAGGGTAAAAAACGTGAATATGTATTAATATATAATGTTTTATCATGTAATCCATTTAACCTATGTGGAACGAAAAGCTTGCGGGTCACCAGAATCATACTACCGGATTTCATCTTATGAAACCAACACATTAGGGAGCGTTCCCAGTTATCGTGTGCTACCTAAGCTAGGTGGGGAAGGTGTGGGCAAAACGTTTAGTGTGTTGAGACCTAAATACATCAGAATACTTTCGACAAATTTGATTTGACAAAGGAACTTTAAAAGTTTATCCGAGATAACTAATTTCAATTGTTTGATGACATGCGTTTTTAAAAAGAACACTTTAAACATTTGTACACATAGGTCACTAGAACAATAGTTGGTCAACTGAAAAGTCAGCCGAAAGTTGATTAGCGCTTGGCTTTGTTGTTGTCAAACTGGGCCTTTAATCCAGACCAGGGTCCTGTTTCACAAAACGGCGTAGATGTATTTTTTGCGTAACTTTCATACTAACGTATCTCTACAGTATGGGTTTTTATGGCAGTTACGTGAAAACGTGCGCTACGCAGCTTTGGGAAACAGTGTCCTGCTGCATAGGTTATGTTATTGAGATCCACTCACAGTGCATTGAGCGTTTTCACCACATGGGGCAGCTATCGATCGACTGAGCATAACACAACCGATGGCAACACCTACCGTTTTTTCTAGCGTGCTTTTTTTAAAAAATCAAACGGTAAACAAATGAAAGATAACTGGGGACGCTCCCAGTTTTTAAATGATTTGAAGACCTATCTTAGAATTATTACATGATTTAAATTGATTGTCATTGACTTTGATAATGATGTAAGAACTACATCGAAACGTCGTCGCCCAATAAACCAAGAAGTTGTTATCCATAAGTCATTCTTCACCTTATCGATTGTATGATTATTGATCTGTTTGAAGGTGTCATTTGAAGCTGGGTGATTGGATGCAGGATTTGGAAGGAATTAACGACACGTCTGTCCCACAGGTGTTAAAATACCTGTCCAGAGCTACAGAGCTGGATAAGAGTTGGTATAAGGTAGGTCTGAACAATGGGAACATTTTATTATTACACAAGAGGAATTACTTTTCACTTGGTCGCAGTATATGGAAGAGTTGCCAGGTACTCGCCGAAGTTCGGGGGTTTCCTCTGGGCAATGAGCCCGCTTTCCTCCCCCACTAAACCTGGAGTTAAATAATCTTGAGTGCGACATAAAACATCAATCAACCAACCAACCAAAGGAGGAATTGAATTCTGCAAAGTTGAAGCTTTTTAAGACTGGCACACACGGCAAGCTACCTGCTCAGCTACCAGTCTGGAAAAAGCAAAATGTGCACCATACTTATATTATGTAATCTCTTGATTAAAACAGCTTCTGAGACGTTTTTCTCAACCTCATTATATTTTCTAGGCTTGGCATGCATGGGCTTTGATGAATTATGAGGCTGTCCTGTTTTACAAACAAAAAGGTCAGGAAGGCGTGGCAGCTACTGAGGGCGGGGCAATAGGCGGGGCAGGGGCAGCTCCCTCCCACCCAGGAGATATTGGCAAATACAATGACAGTGGAGAAGGAGCGCGTCCACGCACAGAATCTGTAAGTTGTGGTTCAGTCTAAAATATACAGTTAATTTTCATTTTAAATCGCTCATTCTATTTTATACCTAAGTTTTCTCATAATTATGATATCTTAAATGCTCTTTTTGACATTGAAATTGGCTATGAGAACTTTGTATAAACATTATCTGTTTGTGATGAGGAAAATAATTTACTTTTGATACATTTCAGAACACCGCTCAGATTCATAAATATTGTGTCCCCGCCGTGCAGGGTTTCTTCCGCTCTATATCATTGTCCTCACAAAACAGTTTACAAGATACATTAAGGTTTGTGCATACACACTGTTCTTCATATATTGCATTGAAAGATTTACCTGTATGTGTTTCCCCGTAGAACCTGGATAAACCATATACATATATATTAACAAAATAAAATGAAGTGTTGAAGTAATGGAATTGTAATCATATTATGTAACAGACGATGACAAAAATACCTTGTCACCTGTATTTAATCACGTTGACCTTTTTCAAGTAAACACTTCAGGAATTATCTATCAAATGATACCTTCTCCAGTGTAAATATGTAAACACAACTATGTGTCTCAAACACATGTGAACTGTGTGTGTTGAAAACCTGAATGAACCCATTATATATTAGTTACATGATGTCTTTATCTGTCAGGCTGCTCACTCTGTGGTTTGACTATGGACAATGGCCAGAGGTATATGAGGCTCTAACGGAGGGTGTTCGGACCATACAGATTGACAACTGGTTACAGGTACGCTGTCTGGATATTGATTGACATTGATATATCAATTTAAATACTTAAGAGCCTCTTTTTTTATTTCTCCACGGAATTCTGTACCAAGCCTTTTATAAACAGCATTTAGTACCACATGTACATGGTACTTGCCTAAGGTTGGGGGTTTCCTCTCCACTTAACCTGGCAACTCCGCCATATATAGGTTAAATAATCTTGAGTTGGGCATAAAACATCAATCAATTGTAAGTATCAAACTAAGTGAGATGTATGGCAGGTAGCAATTGAAGATGAGTATTTACCCCGGGAACACATTCTCAACGTATTATCCTACCTATGTTCTATTTAAGTGAAAAACTTGTGCAATGTAAAAAAAAAACCCGATCTTAAAGCATTTGGTGTTCTGCTGTGTGGGTGCTGGTGGCTCAGTGTTAGTCTGACATAGACCTTCCATTGATGGGTTGTCGTCTCAAATCCCACTTGATTACCCTCAATTGTTTCCTGTGGGCAAAGGACCTGGATTTCTCCACCCACTAAACCAGTCAATGCCGTCATATGAAAGAAATAATATTGAATGTGACATCAGTCAATCTATCTATTTTCCATCAGCCCTAAATAAATGACTTACATTTAGTTTGTGTATTTATCTGAAAAAGGAGAGGTATCTTCATCAATAGAGTAACTATCGACACCGTGGTAACTTTGCGCCTGGTCGTAATAGATTGTTGAAGGTATATGTTGCCATAACGTTACGACCAGGCGCAAAGTCACGATGGTGTCGAGAACCAGCCCCCTGTTTCTTACTTGTCCTTGTTTCAGGTGATTCCTCAACTGATTGCCCGTATTGACACACCACGCCACCTGGTGGGGAAACTAATTCAACAACTCTTACAGGACATTGGCAAGGCACATCCACAGGTAGGGACCAAATAATGTACCACACGATAGGCGCTTATACCTTCCATTCATTCATTCTCTAGTTAACATTGCACTCAATCTACCTGGAAGAATATCGGAATATAGTTTGATGTAACTCCAGTCAACTTTTACATCAAATATCTGGGCCATGTCTATTGCTCTCTTATAAATAAACAATATTTTATTGTTGGCAATAATTATTTTAAAGTCTGTTAAAAACAATTACATCAAGTCCTATGGTGTAAGACTGTAAGTTGTGGAATTTTTAAGGGAAGAAGGGATTCTGTCAGCCCAAACATTTTCTTTGATGCATATACTATGATATCTCTGGAAGAGTTGCCAGTTACCCTAAGCAGGTGCCCCCCCCCCCCACACTAAACCTGGCAACGTTGCCATATAAGTGAACAAATATTGACTGTGGTGTAAAACATCAATTATAAGATCAACCAAGTTATCACCTCCCCCCCCCCCCCCACACCAAAAAAAAATAAACCAATGCTGTAATGTAAGAGAAACACCAATAATTGAATCAGTCTGTCCAGCGGGTGTTGTTATACCCCCCGCAACGAAGTTAGGGGGGGGGGGGGGGGTATACTGGAATCGGCTTGTCCGTGCGTCTGTAGACACAATTTTGCCATTTTTGGGGTCTCATTCCATATGAAGACAGGGTTATCGTGTTATCGCCCCTCCCTCCTCCCTACCCCCCCCCCCCCCCCCCCCTTCTACTGCCATGAAGTGTGTATGTACGCTCATACATCCGTCCAATCGTTGTTCCGTCTGTCCGTCCGTCTGTCTGTAGACACAATTTTGTCTGGACTACTCCTCCTAAGATTTTGCTTTGATTTCAATGAAATTTCACAAATATGTTACCAATGGTATGTAGATGTGCATGCCCAACTTACAGGATGATATCTTCTTTTTTCACATTTTTATGACGTTTTTGACTTATAGGACTTTGCCATTTTTGGGGTCTCATTCCATATGAAGACAGGGTTATCGTGTTATCGCCCCTCCCTCCTCCCTACCTTCCCCCCTCCCCCCCTTCTACTGCCATGAAGTGTGTATGTACGCTCATACATCCGTCCAATCGTTGTTCCCTCTGTCCGTCCGTCCATCCATAGACACAGTTTTGTCCAAAATACTCCTCCAATGGGTCTCATTCCATATGAAGACAGGGTTATCATGTTATCGCCCCTCCCTCCCTCCTCCCTCCCTCCTCCCTACCTCCCCCCCCCTCCCCCCCCCCCTTCTGCTGGCATAAAGTTTGTATGTACACACATACATCTGTCTGATCGTTGTGCCCTCCGTCCGTCCGTAGACGCAATTTTGTCCAAAATACTCCTCCCAGATGTTGGTTCTTTTTGAATGAAACTTGACAAATGTTACCAATGATATGAAGTTGTCCATGTCCTACTTGCAAGGAGATATTTTTACATATTTATGACATTTTGGACTCCTTTTGACATTTCTCTGTTCTGCCATTTGTCTGTTCATACATTTGTTTGTAGACACAATTTTGTCCCATTGTACAGTTGTACGTTAGTTGCTGTGCTTGTCATATAAGCCTGCATGTTTCATTATTGTGCTTGTGGCACTCTTGATAGCCTACTTCCTCGTAGTGAGTGCTGGTAACATGATCAGCAAGCAGCCTCATAGTCTACTTTCTTGTTGTCGATGCTAACTAAACATGACCAGCAAGGAGTATTTTGCATGATATTTTGCCTTACTCCATCATTTGTCACAGACGTAGCATTAAATCATGCCCAATTCATGTGTCTCCTCCTCTTGGTGCTGTTCCACCCATCCAACTCACTGTCTTAACACTAATACCCCCTTACACTTTCCTGAATGTTATTAATTTTTTCATGTTGTTGATAGATGTTGGCCTTGGCTGGTGCCAGTTCCTGCAATTTTGATGCAGTCTGCTGCTGTCATCATCTGCTCATGTAAAGTCATATCTGCATCTCATAGCTTGTTCTCCTTGCTTACTTGCCAGCAGAATTATCATCATATTCTGTGTTTTTGCATTTTCAATTTCATTGTTGGTTTTCTCATCACTTATCACTGACCATTATATTATTGTTTTGATGCTACAATTCTCAGATAGGCCGACTTTTCTTGCAGAGCGGGGGGTATCTCAGTTATGTCTAGTTAAATTTTGAAGATAGATATAATAATGCAATGTTTTTTTTAGCAATGTTTTGTCTATATTTAGGCTTTGATCTACCCATTGACGGTGGCGTCCAAGTCTAACGTCCCCGCCCGACACGCCGCTGCAAACAAAGTGTTGAAGAACATGTGTGAACACAGTAATAACCTTGTACAACAAGCTATGCTGGTAAGTCATACCCAGGGAAAATAAACCTGTTTTTTGGGCAGTGCTTAAAATTCTATTTTCGTTATTATGTTTAGTTATTCAACAAAAACAAGTTAACATTTTAGACTAAAGCTAGAAAAGAATTATCAGTTTTTGTTACATGTATATCCATTTATTTAAAAGATAATATAAAAGAATGTCTTATGTCACTTTATATGAAGAATTTGTCAGTTTTGCTATTGAGTACCTGAAATAAATAACCCTGTTGACCCTCTCAGGTGAGTGAGGAGCTAATCAGAGTGGCTATACTGTGGCATGAACTTTGGCATGAGGGTCTAGAGGAGGCGTCACGACTCTACTTTGGAGAGCGTAATGTGAAAGGAATGTTTGCTACATTAGAGCCTTTACATGGGATGATAGAACGAGGGCCTCAGACATTAAAGGAAACTTCATTTAATCAGGTAGGTTCAGACTGTCGAACAGAATTTTGAGTTCGAGAGGTATACAAAGAGCAGGGTTCCCACGCGGTCGGGAAGGTCGGGAGAAACTAAAAACACAAACGGAATTTTGAGTTCCAGAGGTACATGTATGAGAAGGAAAATACAAAGAATTCTTTTGAAACTAAATCCTCATATTGTGTTTTTTCAAATCCATGTAGCTAGTATTAGGGTATTTGAACTATAAACTTTAATTTTTTAACAGATTCTAGGAAATGACGTCTTATAGTATAATACTTACTTATTACTTTTGAAAGATGGTTTATGAAATATACATAGTTTTTATGATGGTATCTTCTTTTTAATCACTTCTGTATACATCTGTCAGTTTTTTAAGAACATAATTTGAAATCAATTTGCCATTACTTACCAATACATGTGTATCTAAATAGTTGCTATATAACCTTCATTGTTTAGCAGTTCAGCCCCAATCAATCAAATCAAAGAAATATTTATTTTATTATTTATACATAAGTGAAAACTAGGGATTTCCTTCACTCAGAAATGTTATAATTAACTGCAGTGAAATAACACTTTTGTTATTTAATGCACGCGACGAAGCCTATGACGTCGTCGGACCTACTTCTTTCTTGCGTACCGACGTCTGCTGTACAACAACAACAGTACATAGGATTTCGATAGGCTAAATGAAGCCTTTTCAGTCATAATTAGCATTAAGATAAATAAATAACAGCTGAAAACACATAATTGATTTAATAGAGGATCGGCTTACCACTCTAAGTCAAAGCGATAAAACAAAACTTCAAAATCGATCGTATGTTGGCAGAGTTGTGTGACCTGCAGCAAGGCTTCGGAGAATCGGACCACTGCGTGTAACGAATAACTGTACTTGCCATTCATTGACGCGTTTAAACAATTTTATAGTAATTTCAAATATCATTTTTTATCCTGGTGACTGATGCTCTGCAGAGTTAAAATCCATGGAGTTCGATTTAATTTCTCTTTACATCAAATATCGCGAAAAACTCAGGGAGAAAATGGCCATTCAAATGACCACAAATCTGACAGTCGATAGTCACGTGAGAAGAACAGACATGCTGTTGTTTCATTGGTCAGCGATATATATTCCTACGTTTGCTGAAAACCTAATCCGTCATAAATTTGTCAATACTTTCTTTTTTATAATTGATAAATTTATACTTCATAAGCAATCTCCAGCCTAAAACATGATAGTATAAATAATAAACAGAATATTGTACAGTTGTGTTTGAATAGCTTTTATATTTTTTCTCTTGAAAGGCGGAGGGATAACCCACTTGACGCTTCGCGTCTCGTGGGTTATTCTCCGGCTTTCACTCGAAAAAATATAAGTGCTATTCAAACTCAACTGTTCAATATCCTCTATTTATTACTACAATGCATCTGTATAAATATTAATCACTCACCACTTGTTTACATTTGTTTCATCCATACAACCTGAATGTTATTATTTGTAGGCTTATGGTCGTGACTTGTTGGAGGCCCAGGAATGGTGTCGTATATATGATAGGACTGGCAATGTAAAGGATTTAACACAAGCCTGGGATCTCTATTATCATGTCTTTAGACGTATCTCCAAACAACTACCACAGGTTCGTGGAATAGGCCTGTTGGCTCAGTCAACAAAAGGGTAGTTTCTCATAGCGACAAGTGCCAGCGATGGGTTGTTGGTTTGAAGGCCAAGATTTTCCAACTTGATTTTGTGTTTAAAGGGTATACCAGAAGGAACACTGTCAGCTAAGAAATGCTTCATCCCATATACACAACCTGCATTTCTAGCTCAGATATGCAGAGTGATTATATGGAATAAAAATGCATATAACATCATGTTTATTGCATAAATGAAGCTGCAATATCACATACAGGTATTTGGTGAAAAACTAAGAATTTTTTTATTAAAAATTTAAATATATATCTTCGTACGTTTGAATCACAATAGATGATCATGACTTGGACGATCAAATTAGTGAACTGGTTGAAATTGGTTGAAATCAACGTCCGGTAAACATTTATCAAATGTGATGTTTTAAGCTATTGACAAGTTAGCTCTTCCATTCCCAGTAATTGTGTATCATTTTGTCGTTTACTATGCTGAACTTAGATAGTTTGGCTGTGACATCGGCTATGGCGTACTGCCCTTGCGAGGCCACTGCCATTGAGTGAGTCTCACCAGGCAGGTTTTGGCAAGGCAGACACCGCTGCAAACCCATACAGAACATTTTTGTTGTATTTGCGACTTATCTTTGGCTTTGATTCCTTAAATCACTTGAACAGCGTTAGGAGTCACACAGGTGAACATACCAGAACAAAATATTTACTAATTATGTTGATAACATGTCCAGAAACGGTTAAATAATCTATTGAGAATAACGTTACTGCTGTCCTCTGTCTCCCCCCAATGACGTGAAGCCTGAAGAAATTTTTTGAAGTGGAGTTGACTTCAGGCTGCAATATCTACCCAACTATGTAATTAAAGACCAGGAAGAGTTCGTTTTAATAAATTATTGCAGCATTTGGGATAACTTTAACTTGATCATCTTCTATCAACTTCATCATTTATCATAGTGTCATATTCAGCAGAATTTGTGAATTTTTGTCATACAATTGCCACTAGACCTGTTGAAATATCATCCAAATTCTAATCTTTTTCTTGTCATATCTTTATAGCTTACATCCCTGGAGTTACAATATGTATCCCCCAAATTGTTACGCTGTCAGGACCTGGAGCTGGCCGTGCCTGGATCCTATGAACCAAACCAGGCAATCATTAAAATACAACATGTACAGAGTTCACTACAAGTTATCACATCCAAACAGAGACCAAGGAAACTCAGTATATTTGGTCAGTTTTACATTATATTGTATATTCTCCATCAGCTTTTTCTTTTTATCTTTTCCTTAACATTTGCTTTTTTTCAATTTTTAACTTTAATTTTTTTTGTGTTTACCTTGTGTTATGTTGAGTTGGTGTTTTACTTTTTTGTTTCATGAAGTTAATGTTTTTCTCCTTTGATATGCTGAATTTTGTGTTTTATTATACGCCTGACTTAAAAAAAGACCGTCATATTATGGTATCACCAGTGTTGTCCATCAATGCAGAATTCCCTTCTGCTCCAAAACTGGAAGAGTTTTGAAATTTCAACAAATTTAAACACATTTTCTATAATGTAGAGTAATCACTCATAGTTCATTTTGTTTTGTATTTTTTTTTGCTTATGTGGTATTTCGTTGATTGTATTTTTTGTTTACATTTATCATTTATCAAACTTGTTGATGTTGTGTTCTACTTTGCAATTTACGTATCTTGGTACGGTTTTTGTTTTTATGCTACATGTATATCAGCATCTTGGTATAGTTTGTTTATGCTTTATCATATATCAACATTGATTTTCTTTGCCGTTTGTAAGATTGAAAGATTATTTTTTTGGTCCGTTTTCGCATTTTTTGACAATTATTTTTAGTTCCTTTCCTAGTTCAGTTTTTGGTAGTTACTCAGGCTAGATTACATTGTCAGTGATTAGAAAGGCCAGTTTAGAACAGTTTATGGGCCTATAAAATCCTCCCAGTAAGAGGTGGCTATCAGTAAAGTTAGCCTATAGTAAGAGTGTTACACTAGACAAAGACTGCCAGGAAAATTTGTAAGTTCTGCCTTTATTTTTACCTTTTTACTATAACTAAAGTACTTTGTTGTGATGTTGTTGTTATGCCTGTGTCGTTGGGACCTTACATCATTACAAACAGAGGCCTATTTGTTACTAGAATATTAGACTAAAGTTAGATTTAATAACTTCTATCTACACAGGTATAAACTAAAATTGGATTCATATGATATTAAATTGTAATTTGAATATTTGCCATATTAATATATCATGTAATTGTTGCTCTTGTGTGTCTGCAATGTAAGGCGTTAAATATTGGAGAATTATCTTTTCTCAACTCCAGTCTTTGATGCTTTCCATTATGGTCATGTTCACTATAATATTATGCCCTGGTAGACATACATAAGTAATATGTCAATGACTGAATCAGTACAATTTAGTTACAATTTTCTGACACCTAGTTTTGGTTCTTTCAGCTTGAACCATGCTTGCATGATACAGAATGTTAACAGAAATAAAGCGTGTGTATAAAGAAAAGAGGCAGTCTGTGTAGTTAATTGGATTTGAGAATTACATCAGTTCAAGAAATTTTCAGTTGACAGTAAACAACGGATTACAGATAATTGACATTGAACATTCAAATTACAAGTATGGCACATTCAGAAGACAGATATAGCTTAAGGGAATCAAGCAATACCATTCCAAATGTTTATCAAAACCTCACAGAAACACTCAGACACCTTCGACAGGAAAGAGGGGGACATAAGTCATCAATAACAATAAAACACAGAGAAATTGAAGAATTGATGCTTACATCTACAGATATAGAAGAGGTTAAATTAAAACTAGACCAGATTATTGCTTCTTATAAACAGTTCAACAGAGTTCATACACAGTACATGGAATTGATACAAGACAATGCCAATGAAATTTCAACAGCTTTGTCATATTATGCAAATGTGACTGCACAGTTTGAACAAATTCAGAGCATAACACGTAAATGGTTAGAGGCCAAAGCAAATCACACTAACATTGAGGATAACATAAACCCTGAGGACTCTGTCAGTCAAGCTGGCAAAAGCTCAAGTTCAACATCATCTTTGAGATTAAAGGCTAAGGCTCAGAAAGCTGCTCTCCTAGCACAAGCAGAAAATTTAAAGAAAAGACAGGACCTTAAATTAAAACAATTGGAATTAGAACAAGAAACAGAACGACTTACATTAGAAGGACAAATAAAAGTTGCAGAAGCGGAGGAACAAGTATATGCAAACCATAGCAGTACTAGTGGGGTCAAACGGTCAAGGTCATCCACCAAGAAAGGTCAATTAAATCCTCTAGCAAAAACATGGCAAAATCCACCACTTAATTCAGAAATACAAAAGGATAGTCAGATTGAAACAACACTATCAAAGGAACGTGCATCATTAATGAGATCAGCAGAGCAACTCAATCACATGTTATCCAATGTGAAATCTAAAATGGACGACATGAACATTTACAATCAAACAATGCAACCTAACAATACTTACCGTTCTGGCACAGCGAATTATCCTGTTTACAATTCATCAGCAAACTTACCTGTATCTCCAGCTCAAATAAATCCAGGATATGTTCAGCCATCACCATCAAATCAATTTCAACAAAACAATACTGGAGCTTTACACCAACCACCATTACCAGTATACTTACCAGAACATAACAAATCTCCTCAGATACCTGCTTATGTACATAATAACAACACTTCTGATAATTTTCTCCATTTTCAAAAAGCAATGTTAGACTCCATGCACATGCCAAGGGCGGAGTTACTGACTTTTGACGGTGATCCATTATTATATTGGACATTCATGAGGTCCTTTGAAAGTACCGTTGATAACACAGAATTGCATGCAACAGGAAAGCTCACACGTCTACTTCAATATTGCACAGGAAAGGCAAGGGAGGTAATCAAGTGGTGTTCTGTCATGGAACCGATTGATGGATATATTGAAGCAAAAAGACTGTTGTTTGAAAGGTTTGGGAATCCATACACTATAGCTAAGGCCTGGATTTCAAAGGTCACAGAAGGTGAAAGCCTCAAACCAAATAATGGACAATTACTCCGGCAATTTGCTGATGATCTCAGAGGCTGTATGTTAACTCTTAATGCAATGGGACGATTATCCGAAGTAGACAATCAAATACGTATGGTGCAAATTACCGAAAAGTTA
This sequence comes from Lepidochitona cinerea, assembly GCA_963971465.1. Taxonomy (NCBI): domain Eukaryota; kingdom Metazoa; phylum Mollusca; class Polyplacophora; order Chitonida; family Tonicellidae; genus Lepidochitona; species Lepidochitona cinerea. The sequence continues at coordinate 2,904,183 of OZ020560.1, forward strand.
CCATACTTTTTGCAAGGCCAGTGGCGTAAGTTAGCTGTGAGATGTTTACGACAAAATGGCATGTACCCAACTATTTCTCAACTGGTTGACTTTGTAGAGATAGCTGCCCAAGAAGCTACAGATCCTGTCTTTGGGTCCCTTACTGCTCCCACAATGGACTTTAAACAACACCGTAGCTTTACAAAGAAGAAAGATACCATTTTTACGACCCAGTCCACTAGTACAAAACTTAAAAAAAACTCTGACATTTCACTCCAACCATTTACCTGTCACTTCTGCCAACAAGAGCACCCACTATTAAGATGTGAAGCCTTTCAACAGCTGCCTGCAGAGAATAGGTTTGACTTTGTTAGAAACAAACAGCTCTGTTTTAACTGCTTTTCATCAAAACACTGGTCCAACAACTGCACCAAGAACAGTCGCTGCTCTGTAAATGGCTGTAACAAAAACCACTCTCGCTTTCTTCATGATTACCTTCAAAACAATGACATTATAAAGCAGCAACACAAATTTGACACTGCACATAATACTCACATTCAGACTGCAGGATTGTCGTCGCACTCCACAGGGGCCGGGGAATTTCAGGTGGCTCTTCCTATTGTGTTGGTGAAGATTAAAGATGCGCGAGATTGTTATATACATACATATGCACTTCTGGACAGTGGAAGTACCAGTACATTTTGCTCAGAAGAACTTTTCCAATGCCTAGGTCTGAGTGGCCATCAAACAAGTTTATCCCTAACCACCTTAGTTAAAGACAACACCCCTTTACAGCTCACTACAACCTCGTTACAACTGACTGATCTCAGTGGTCGACAGTCGTTGATTCTTCCAAGAGTGTTTGCAACTCCTCATTTCCCAACCTTGAGGGATAATGTTGCTAATTTGACAGATATACGAAAATGGCCTCATTTGAGTGATATTCCATTCGCTTCCAGCAGAGGAGCAAAGGTGGCTCTTATTATTGGACAGGATGTCCCACAAGCCCTATTACCTATCGAAGTACGATATGGAAAACCTGGTGAACCTTACGCAACTAGGACAATGCTGGGATGGTCTATAAACGGTCCAGTTGGCGAATATCACAACGGTGCAATCGTGAGCAATTGTGTGCAGGCTAAGGATGACCTGTCCCTTCAAGTTGAAAACTTTTGGAAATTAGATACGTGTCCTAATACATCCAAGGAAAACAAAACTCTTTCGAGGAATGATTTAAAAGTAGTAAGTCTGTGGAAGGAAACCACTACGATGGAAGATGGGCATTTCCAAATGAGAATACCTTTTCGAAATGACAATCCTAACTTACCTGATAACTACAGTGTCGCAAAAAGTCGCCTGGAATCACTTGGAAGAAAGCTGTCACATGACAATGAAAAATTAGATAAGTATAAACAGGAAATTGACGGACTCATACCTAATGGATACGCCGAAAGAGTGCCAGACAATAGCATGCATTTAAATATCAACCGAGGAAAAATTTGGTACTTACCCCATCATAGCTGTGCTGCTACCTTTGGTGGAGTCTCTTTGAACAGTGAGGCCCTACAGGGCTTAGCTAACAACTTATTTGGTGTTCCGTTGCGATTCCGGAAAGGCAGCGGAACAGTAATGGGTGACATTCAAGCTATGTTCCACCAAGTGAAGGTTCATCCAGATGATCGTGGTGCGTTACGTTTTCTTTGGTGGCAGGATGGAAAACCAAGCGGAAACGCAGAGATATGCAGAATGACTGTGCATATCTTTGGTGGGGTGTGGAGCCCCAGCTGTGTTAACTACGCTCTACAATTGACAGCAGAAACCAATAAAGATACTTACCACCCCAATGTCTCCTATATAGTCCAGCAGAACTTTTATGTAGATGACTGTGTCCAATGGAATATTGAGCAAGACAGCTTTGGATACAGTATCCGTCATAAAGATAAGCCCCTAACCCGAACAGGTTTGTTAAGTGTAATGACATCGGTGTACGATCCATTGGGGTTTGTGAGCCCGTACATTCTGCTAGCCAAGCAAATCTTCCAAAGAGAAACAAAAGCTGGAAAATCATGGGACTTACCTTTGGAGCCTGAAAACATATCTAGCTGGCAAAACTGGCAGAAGAATCTCTCTAAGCTAGACAATTTCTGGATTGATCGCTGTCTGTTTCCAAAAGTCTTTGGAGAAATTCTCTCGACCGAATTGCACCATTTCTCTGATGCCAGTGGTGTGGGCTATGGAGTGACCAGTTATATTCGTCCGATTGACATTAACAGTACAGTTCATTGTTCCCTAGTGACAGCCAAGTCCAGGCTTGCTCCCATCAAAACTCTCACCATCCCACGTCTAGAACTCACTGCTGCTATTCTCGCTACACGTATGGACTCGACATTACGTGCTGAGTCCGAAGTCCCAATTGACAAATCACTGTTTTGGACCGACAGTGAGATAGTCCTTCGGTACATGATCAACCAAGATAGACGCTTCCAAACTTTCGTTGCAATCTGTGCGTGGGTGATCTCGTCCTTGTTTTGGAAGAAAACAGCACAAGGGGTAACTGGCCCCTTGGTAGGATTATTCGTGTTTATCCAGGGAGAGAGGGACTTGTTCGTTCAGTTGACGTTAAGACAAAAGGAACTTGTTTAAAACGCCCAGTCAGTAAACTGTGTCATCTGGAACTACCCCCACAGTGAAGAACACTAACTTTGTTTGGTCACTTGCATTTTCTAATGACTTTAACGTAATTCAATATGTGACCATTATTGCTTAAATGATTAAACTTTCCTTCAAGTTCCAAAAATCATATTTCAATTGCTATTTTTTCTTTTGTTCGAAACTAAATGTGTTGCCATGCCTATTTAGAGTTAATGTCATATATGTGTGAAATGTTTGTTAAATGTTTCAGAAAGATTTTTCCTACACATTTAAAGGGGCCGGTGTAAGATTGAAAGATTATTTTTTTGGTCCGTTTTCGCATTTTTTGACAATTATTTTTAGTTCCTTTCCTAGTTCAGTTTTTGGTAGTTACTCAGGCTAGATTACATTGTCAGTGATTAGAAAGGCCAGTTTAGAACAGTTTATGGGCCTATAAAATCCTCCCAGTAAGAGGTGGCTATCAGTAAAGTTAGCCTATAGTAAGAGTGTTACACTAGACAAAGACTGCCAGGAAAATTTGTAAGTTCTGCCTTTATTTTTACCTTTTTACTATAACTAAAGTACTTTGTTGTGATGTTGTTGTTATGCCTGTGTCGTTGGGACCTTACATCATTACAAACAGAGGCCTATTTGTTACTAGAATATTAGACTAAAGTTAGATTTAATAACTTCTATCTACACAGGTATAAACTAAAATTGGATTCATATGATATTAAATTGTAATTTGAATATTTGCCATATTAATATATCATGTAATTGTTGCTCTTGTGTGTCTGCAATGTAAGGCGTTAAATATTGGAGAATTATCTTTTCTCAACTCCAGTCTTTGATGCTTTCCATTATGGTCATGTTCACTATAATATTATGCCCTGGTAGACATACATAAGTAATATGTCAATGACTGAATCAGTACAATTTAGTTACAATTTTCTGACACCTAGTTTTGGTTCTTTCAGCTTGAACCATGCTTGCATGATACAGAATGTTAACAGAAATAAAGCGTGTGTATAAAGAAAAGAGGCAGTCTGTGTAGTTAATTGGATTTGAGAATTACACCGTTATTAATTGCATATGTCCTCATAATTTAACCATGTTTATTTCTCTGCAGGGAGTAACGGTCAAGAGTACATGTTTTTACTGAAGGGTCATGAGGATTTGAGACAAGATGAGAGAGTAATGCAGTTATTTGGACTTGTTAATTCCCTTCTCTTAAACAACCCTGTCACCTTCAGAAAGAATTTATCGTAAGTTGGTGTTTTTCTCGTTGCATAAGTGAATGATTACATAACCACTGATCTTAAATTCCACCTATTTCTGGAGACTTCAATTTGATTGTACCAAATGTAGATTTGTGGACTTATTGGATGGTTATGTATTTTGTTTCAGTATTCAGAGATATGCTGTAATCCCTCTGTCCACTAACTCGGGACTTATTGGATGGTTGTTATGTATTTTGTTTCAGTATTCAGAGATATGCTGTAATCCCTCTGTCCACTAACTCAGGACTTATTGGATGGTTGTTATGTATTTTGTTTCAGTATTCAGAGATATGCTGTAATCCCTCTGTCCACTAACTCAGGACTTATTGGATGGTTGTTATGTATTTTGTTTCAGTATTCAGAGATATGCTGTAATCCCTCTGTCCACTAACTCAGGACTTATTGGATGGTTGTTGTGTATTTTGTTTCAGTATTCAGAGATATGCTGTAATCCCTCTGTCCACTAACTCAGGACTTATTGGATGGTTGTTATGTATTTTGTTTCAGTATTCAGAGATATGCTGTAATCCCTCTGTCTACTAACGCAGGACTTATTGGATGGTTGTTATGTATTTTGTTTCAGTATTCAGAGATATGCTGTAATCCCTCTGTCCACTAACTCAGGACTTATTGGATGGTTGTTATGTATTTTGTTTCAGTATTCAGAGATATGCTGTAATCCCTCTGTCTACTAACTCAGGACTTATTGGATGGTTGTTATGTATTTTGTTTCAGTATTCAGAGATATGCTGTAATCCCTCTGTCCACTAACTCAGGACTTATTGGATGGTTGTTATGTATTTTGTTTCAGTATTCAGAGATATGCTGTAATCCCTCTGTCCACTAACTCAGGACTTATTGTATGGTTGTTATGTATTTTGTTTCAGTATTCAGAGATATGCTGTAATCCCTCTGTCCACTAACTCAGGACTTATTGGATGGTTGTTATGTATTTTGTTTCAGTATTCAGAGATATGCTGTAATCCCTCTGTCCACTAACTCAGGACTTATTGGATGGTTGTTATGTATTTTGTTTCAGTATTCAGAGATATGCTGTAATCCCTCTGTCCACTAACTCAGGACTTATTGTATGGTTGTTATGTATTTTGTTTCAGTATTCAGAGATATGCTGTAATCCCTCTGTCCACTAACTCAGGACTTATTGGATGGTTGTTATGTATTTTGTTTCAGTATTCAGAGATATGCTGTAATCCCTCTGTCCACTAACTCAGGACTTATTGGATGGTTGTTATGTATTTTGTTTCAGTATTCAGAGATATGCTGTAATCCCTCTGTCCACTAACGCAGGACTTATTGGATGGTTGTTATGTATTTTGTTTCAGTATTCAGAGATATGCTGTAATCCCTCTGTCCACTAACTCAGGACTTATTGGATGGTTGTTATGTATTTTGTTTCAGTATTCAGAGATATGCTGTAATCCCTCTGTCCACTAACTCAGGACTTATTGGATGGTTGTTATGTATTTTGTTTCAGTATTCAGAGATATGCTGTAATCCCTCTGTCCACTAACTCAGGACTTATTGTATGGTTGTTATGTATTTTGTTTCAGTATTCAGAGATATGCTGTAATCCCTCTGTCCACTAACTCAGGACTTATTGGATGGTTGTTATGTATTTTGTTTCAGTATTCAGAGATATGCTGTAATCCCTCTGTCCACTAACTCAGGACTTATTGGATGGTTGTTATGTATTTTGTTTCAGTATTCAGAGATATGCTGTAATCCCTCTGTCCACTAACTCAGGACTTATTGGATGGTTGTTATGTATTTTGTTTCAGTATTCAGAGATATGCTGTAATCCCTCTGTCCACTAACTCAGGACTTATTGGATGGTTGTTATGTATTTTGTTTCAGTATTCAGAGATATGCTGTAATCCCTCTGTCCACTAACTCAGGACTTATTGGATGGTTGTTATGTATTTTGTTTCAGTATTCAGAGATATGCTGTAATCCCTCTGTCCACTAACTCAGGACTTATTGGATGGTTGTTATGTATTTTGTTTCAGTATTCAGAGATAGGCTGTAATCCCTCTGTCCACTAACTCAGGACTAATTGGATGGTTGTTATGTATTTTGTTTCAGTATTCAGAGATAGGCTGTAATCCCTCTGTCCACTAACTCAGGACTTATTGGATGGTTGTTATGTATTTTGTTTCAGTATTCAGCGATATGCTGTAATCCCTCTGTCCACTAACTCAGGACTTATTGGATGGTTGTTATGTATTTTGTTTCAGTATTCAGAGATATGCAGTAATCCCTCTGTCCACTAACTCAGGACTTATTGGATGGTTGTTATGTATTTTGTTTCAGTATTCAGAGATATGCTGTAATCCCTCTGTCCACTAACTCAGGACTTATTGGATGGTTGTTATGTATTTTGTTTCAGTATTCAGAGATATGCTGTAATCCCTCTGTCCACTAACTCAGGACTTATTGGATGGTTGTTATGTATTTTGTTTCAGTATTCAGAGATATGCTGTAATCCCTCTGTCCACTAACTCAGGACTTATTGGATGGTTGTTATGTATTTTGTTTCAGTATTCAGAGATATGCTGTAATCCCTCTGTCCACTAACTCAGGACTTATTGGATGGTTGTTATGTATTTTGTTTCAGTATTCAGAGATATGCTGTAATCTCTCTGTCCACTAACTCGGGACTTATTGGATGGTTGTTATGTATTTTGTTTCAGTATTCAGAGATATGCTGTAATCCCTCTGTCCACTAACTCGGGACTTATTGGATGGTTGTTATGTATTTTGTTTCAGTATTCAGAGATATGCTGTAATCCCTCTGTCCACTAACTCAGGACTTATTGGATGGTTGTTATGTATTTTGTTTCAGTATTCAGAGATATGCTGTAATCCCTCTGTCCACTAACTCAGGACTTATTGGATGGTTGTTATGTATTTTGTTTCAGTATTCAGAGATATGCAGTAATCCCTCTGTCCACTAACTCAGGACTTATTGGATGGTTGTTATGTATTTTGTTTCAGTATTCAGAGATATGCTGTAATCCCTCTGTCCACTAACTCAGGACTTATTGGATGGTTGTTATGTATTTTGTTTCAGTATTCAGAGATATGCTGTAATCCCTCTGTCCACTAACTCAGGACTTATTGGATGGTTGTTATGTATTTTGTTTCAGTATTCAGAGATATGCTGTAATCCCTCTGTCCACTAACTCAGGACTTATTGGATGGTTGTTATGTATTTTGTTTCAGTATTCAGAGATATGCTGTAATCCCTCTGTCCACTAACTCAGGACTTATTGGATGGTTGTTATGTATTTTGTTTCAGTATTCAGAGATATGCAGTAATCCCTCTGTCCACTAACTCAGGACTTATTGGATGGTTGTTATGTATTTTGTTTCAGTATTCAGAGATATGCTGTAATCCCTCTGTCCACTAACTCGGGACTTATTGGATGGTTGTTATGTATTTTGTTTCAGTATTCAGAGATATGCTGTAATCCCTCTGTCCACTAACTCAGGACTTATTGGATGGTTGTTATGTATTTTGTTTCAGTATTCAGAGATATGCTGTAATCCCTCTGTCCACTAACTCAGGACTTATTGGATGGTTGTTATGTATTTTGTTTCAGTATTCAGAGATATGCTGTAATCCCTCTGTCCACTAACTCAGGACTTATTGGATGGTTGTTATGTATTTTGTTTCAGTATTCAGAGATATGCTGTAATCCCTCTGTCCACTAACTCAGGACTTATTGGATGGTTGTTATGTATTTTGTTTCAGTATTCAGAGATATGCTGTAATCCCTCTGTCCACTAACTCGGGACTTATTGGATGGTTGTTATGTATTTTGTTTCAGTATTCAGAGATATGCTGTAATCCCTCTGTCCACTAACTCGGGACTTATTGGATAGTTGTTATGTATTTTGTTTCAGTATTCAGAGATATGCTGTAATCCCTCTGTCCACTAACTCAGGACTTATTGGATGGTTGTTATGTATTTTGTTTCAGTATTCAGAGATATGCTGTAATCCCTCTGTCCACTAACTCAGGACTTATTGGATGGTTGTTATGTATTTTGTTTCAGTATTCAGCGATATGCTGTAATCCCTCTGTCCACTAACTCAGGACTTATTGGATGGTTGTTATGTATTTTGTTTCAGTATTCAGAGATATGCTGTAATCCCTCTGTCCACTAACTCAGGACTTATTGGATGGTTGTTATGTATTTTGTTTCAGTATTCAGAGATATGCCGTAATCCCTCTGTCTACTAACTCAGGACTTATTGGATGGTTGTTATGTATTTTGTTTCAGTATTCAGAGATATGCTGTAATCCCTCTGTCCACTAACTCAGGACTTATTGGATGGGTACCTCACTGTGACACACTGCATTCATTGATCAGAGACTACAGGGAAAAGAAGAAGATCCTTCTGAACATTGAACACAGACTCATGCTTAGGGTAAGATTATATATTTATGAACACTAAAACACATGGACACAGGGAAAATCTTCTTGTCTAAAATAACCATGGAGACAAGTTTCTAATTGTGTTAAAAAGAGGTATATCATTTAGACCTTTATACCCCATAGATTGTTGTAATAAACTGAACCTATGATATTTCATTAGGGTGACTTCGGGTAAGATTATAGATATTTATAGCAACACTTCGCTTCTTATGACTAGCCCTTTTCCCAAGACACAAGACGGTTTGCTCAAAGGTGTATTAACCTTAAGTCTGACTTATCTAGGCAATGTAACAATCAAATTCCTTTGTGATTCAACATATTTAAGCCTGACTTAAGCTTAATACTCCTTTGTGCAACTGGCCCCAGTATAAGAGTTTTGGCTACTATACAGGGTAACTGTCGTATTAATGTGAAATAATAGATAACAACATATAAGACCAAAGAATTCATAACTCTTAAGGTGATCTTAGTTACCAATGGCAACATATACCTTTAGCATTGGTTACCATGGTAGTTAAGATCACGCTTAGCTAAGATCGCTTTGTGAAACTAGGCCCTGGTGTCTAAGTTCCAATGATGCATACAAAATTTCTCCTAACCCTTTCTCCCAAATCATTTTCATTGACATGTACATGTAATTTGTTACGTTCGATATTAACGTTCAACAAAAAAATATCAGTTTCTGATAAAGAAACTTACAAATAATAAAAAATATTCTTTTCAACGTTTCTTGTTTTCCCGCCATTAGATGGCCCCAGATTATGACCACCTGACTCTGATGCAGAAAGTGGAGGTGTTTGAGAATGCTCTGGAGCACACACAGGGGGATGATCTGGCTAAAATACTCTGGTACAAGAGCCCCAGTTCAGAGGTAAGATTTAACAATAGATATACCACAAGTTTACTTTAACTATCCAATTTCCAATTCTCCATTTTAGACATACTGATACAGGAACTGCAAATCTGAAGCCCTAACAACCACAAAGTGGGTGAAAAGAGCTCAATGGACGCCATTTTGTTTGAGCCATGTAAACTCCACTTAAAAGATTCAAGACTGGTTTGGAAACTCCTGTTTTTCCATAAAACTGTTTGTGATTGTTTAGGTTTGGTTTGATAGACGGACTAACTACACTCGTTCTCTGGCTGTGATGTCCATGGTGGGATATGTCCTTGGTTTAGGAGATAGGTAAGTCATTGTGTTCACATATCAAACTGTGTTTAACCAGAATAATCTTCATATTGTTATTTCCTATGTAACTGCCTCTTTCTCTCTTGAACTCTTTAAGAATCTTTCGTGTTTTTGCATTAGAATATACAGTCGTATACATGTACTGTTGTTGATTGTTTGGTGTTTTACACTGCACTCAAGATTATAGTTGGTAGAACATTGGGACAGTATTACTCAGGCCTTGATTTTCTCCAGCAGTGTCTGTAGTTGACCATTTGTCATTGTCTGCTGATGATTGAAATTTGCACTTTCTCTATTATTAGATACATGTACATGTATGAGTGTTGTGTAAATCATCAATCAATCTATTTATTACTTCAGACATCCTTCCAACCTGATGTTAGACAGAATGAGTGGTAAAATCACACACATTGATTTTGGGGACTGCTTTGAAGTGGCCATGACCAGGGAAAAATTCCCAGAGAAAATCCCGTTTAGACTAACAAGGATGTTGATTAATGCTATGGAGGTCAGGAAAGCTCATTTACAATTTTCATGAGTTTAATTAATTAGTGTCTTTTAGAAAGTGGGTATAACAGTATTCTCGTTATTTTTGAAGAGTGTAATCCCAAAAATAACGAGAATACTATAATTTTCAGGTAACAAATTAATGTAAAGAATATACTGATGTTTTTAAACTCATTTTAAAAGTACAATGTAAAGCCTACTTTAGTTGTGATATTTAATATTCCGATATCAGAATGGAAACTTTAATTTATTGTTAACAAAGTAAAATCAGCAATATATATTTTTTCTTTAGAAGAAAACATCATGTAGCATACAGAATGGACAAAGCTAGTCATGTATGAGAAATAAATGTGACAAGCGTTTAAATTTCAATGTATTAATGATTTAGAAATCCAACTTGTAATTTTTAGGAAAAAATTCTTACGAAAAAAAATACTGCCCAGCATGCCCACCTTTGTAGTTCACACTTTGAACCACCAATGGGCGCGGGTTCGAATCCCACTCAGTCCAAAAATTGGAAAATTTTCTGACTGGGTTTTCACTCGAACGACCTATGTGGGATGGTTGCCAGTTACCAGCGGAAGGTCGTGGGTTTCCTCCAACAATAAAACTGGCAACGCCGCAGATAGTCCAACAGATAGTAACTATCACTCTCTTCAACTCTGCTCTATTGGGTACCATGTATTATTATTATTAGTCCTATACATATAGGTTTGTGCTCAACCCATCAGTCAGACGGGCAAATCAGTTTTCCGGCCTCTTTTACTCAATGCTTAGAGATATTGTGCTAAAATTGTATATTTGAGTGTACCGTAATGAGTTACATATCAAGTTTACATTTAGTTCTGCTCCGATTATTTTAACGGAAAATCCAGGCCTTGGATTCTTATTCTTATGTGCTTAAATTGTATATTTAAGTCTACTGGATTTGTGGAATTGTCACGTTACTCCTGTTCCCTATTGTAAGAATCTTCATTTATATAAGAGGCGTATCTTGTTACATTTAGAGTGTGTATTATTTCAGGTGACCGGTATTGGTAACTATACAGTAACATGTGCGAGTGTGTATTTTGTTACATTTAGAGTGTGTATTGTTTCAGGTGACCGGTATTGATGGTAACTATACAGTAACATGTGCGAGTGTGTATTTTGTTACATTTAGAGTGTGTATTATTTCAGGTGACCGGTATTGATGGTAACTATACAGTAACATGTGAGAGTGTGTATTTTGTTACATTTAGAGTGTGTATTGTTTCAGGTGACCGGTATTGATGGTAACTATACAGTAACATGTGAGAGTGTGTATTTTGTTACATTTAGAGTGTGTATTGTTTCAGGTGACGGGTATTGATGGTAACTACACAGTAACATGTGAGAGCGTCATGGATGTGTTACGTGAACACAAAGACAGTCTAATGGCCGTTCTAGAGGCGTTTGTTTACGATCCTCTCCTCAATTGGAGATTAATGGACAGTAAGTTATCACTTCAGTCAATCCTTACAGGGGGGGAGGGGCTTAGTATGCAGAGCGACAGATTACACTGGTTCCAAATCCAGTCAGTTACAAAGCTTACCATTTTTAGGGTTGATGAAAAATGATGATTTACCCCAGCCATACTGAGTATCTAACCCATTAAAGGGACATCCCCGAAACGAATATCTTTAAAATGTGTGCTATTCTACCATTGTTTATATAAAGATGTGGTTTCCAGATGGCCATTGGTAACTTTCCCAGCTCCCACGGACCACTGGATAGGGAGTATTATTTGGGGATTCCAATGTCTGCTTTGTTGTGGTAAAAAGAATCGAGTGCGCAGTAGAGCCCTTTCTGTCCCCTACTTTCGTCTGTTTGTTTACTGACTGTCAGGCACAAAACAATAGCAACATGAGATTCCCTCAATAACTTTTTCTGGCGGAAAGTTGACTTGCAGCCTTTAATCCTAGATTGATCACTCTGTATTTTTCTAATAATCTGAAGGTCATCGGAGAAACACAACAAACTTAGGCGGTCTCCTTTTAAAATCTGGTTTTTTTTACTGAAAAAGTCCATCTGCTTCTCTGGTATTAAAAATAAATAGACTTAGTGTTTATATCATGTTTGTTTTTGTAGCCACAGTGAAAACAAAGCCAAAGGGGAGATCAGATTCCTATTCTGGTAGTCAGGAACAAGGTATGTGTTTTTTATAAAACAAAAGAAATATATTCTTGAAGAGAGGGATCAAGATTCTGTAAGGCGATGGTTTCTATTCAATTTGATTGCATAACATTTATGAGTCGGAACAGAACAAAAGAAAATTATTGATTGATTGTTTGGTGTTTCACTCATATGGCGGCGTTGCCAGTTTTATTGAGGGAGAAAAAAACCGGGCTCTATGCCTGGAGGAAACCCACAACCTTCCGTTGGTAACTGGCAATAGATCAGAAAATTTTCCAATTTTTGGACTGAGTGGGATTCGAACCTGCAACCCATTGTTGAAAGGCTGTTTGGATTGAGTGTCCAATTCTCTACCTACTGAGCCTCGGAGGCCCCCAGAAGAAAATGAAAATAATATTATAACTGTTCATTACTTGACATTGTTTCAGCGGAATCTCTGTGTTCTCTGATTATACTTTCTATATCTTTGTTTAAAGATATCCTTGAGTCAGTGGACATGGCAACACAATCTAGTCATAAGAAAACAAACGCCCACGGTGAAGGACCTCTCTCGCCTGGTGAGTTATATAACATACATATGAGTTATAACATACACATGAGGTATAACATGTGAATTGACCGATTGCTTGATGGCGTCACTTGGAAATTACACGCAAAGCATTTCGGGAGATTGAGGGAGCCAGATCTTTCGCCGGCTCTTATCTGTTGTGCTTCTGACTTGAAGACACAGCATGTAGTTTTCATAACTCTATCAGCATCAACTTTTAAATACGTTATGTCATCACTGTGTTCCATCAATGGAAGTAACGTCTTGCTATAACTTTTTAAGTACCGGTTAACAAAATGGCGAACTGAGGTACATTTTACCCAGAAAGCATTGCGTAAATCTGTGTGACGTCATCAGGCTCGGCGGTAATTATCACATACACATGAGTTATTACATACACGTCGAGTTATAACCTACACGTGAGTTATAACGTACACATCAGTTATAACATACACTTTGAGTTATAACATACATGTGAGTTATAACATTCACATGAGTTATTACATACACATGAGTTATAACATACACTTTGTATTATATTCTACCCCTCCTGCATGTGCGTGCCGTGTGCAAATATACATGTTAAGTAGAGATGACTTTTCAAACAACATCGAGTCTGTAGTGCAACGTCGGCTGGTAGGTTTACCTCCCCCGGAAGAAGTGATATTTTGCTTGCTATCATACAAAATGAAGGATTTAACCTGATAATGTTGTGAGTGTGGTTATATTCTGTCCTTTAATATTGAAAACTGGGCTGTCATGAACGTATACAGTCACCAAAGGGTTGATTTCACAACATTTCCCCCGATAGCGTCGTCAGCAACCCAGCCTGTCAAAGCGGTAGCCATAGTGACATTATGTCATTCTGCTTCAAAATATCTGGGTCAACCGTTGCACGTGACCAAAGCTTATCGTTGATTGGTTAAAAGTTCCCACTCTCTCCAGAGGGAGGGAAAAGGAACGGCAATCAACAACAGGTCACTTTTTCCTCATTTTTCTCAATTATCGGGGTAGAATCGACTTTAAAACCTTCGTCTTGGTGTTTATTGCATAACCCGATACCGCTGAACGTTGGTTCGCACCTCGTCATACCCCTCGAATGCTGCGCATTCTCGTGGTTTGACTCGGTACGAACCAACGTTCAGCGGTATCGGGTTACGCAACAAACACCGCTACGGCGGTATTAAACCCTTAAACATACACTTTGTGTTATAACATACACATGAGTTATAACATACACTTTGTGTTATAATATACACTTTGAGTTATAACACACACATGAGTTATAACACACACATGAGTTATAACACACACATGAGTTATAACACACACATGAGTTATAACATACATGTCAGTTATAACATACACATGAGTTATAACATACATGTCAGTTATAACATACACATGAGTTATAACATACATTTCAGTTATAACACACACATGAGTTATAACACACACATGAGTTATAACACACACATGAGTTATAACATACACATGAGTTATAACACACACATGAGTTATAACCTACACATGAGTTATAACACACACATGAGTTATAACACACACATGGGTTATAACATACATGTCAGTTATAACACACACATGAGTTATAACACACACATGAGTTATAACACACACATGAGTTATAGCATACATGTCAATTATAACACACACATGAGTTATAACACACACACGAGTTATAACACACACACAAGTTATAACACACACATGAGTTATAACACACACATGAGTTATAACATACACATGAGTTATAACATACATGTCAGTTATAACACACACATGAGTTATAACACACACATGAGTTATAACACACACATGGGTTATAACATAGTAACATACATGTCAGTTATAACACACACATGAGTTATAACACACACATGAGTTATAGCATACATGTCAGTTATAACACACACATGAGTTATAACACACATGAGTTATAATATACACATGAGTTATAACATACACATGAGGTATAACATACATGTCAGTTATAACACACACATCAGTTATAACACACACATGAATTATAACACACTCATGAATTATCACACACACATGAATTATCACACACACATAAGTTATCACACACACATGTGAGTTAAAACACACACGTTGGGTTATAACATACATGTCAGTTATAACAGACATATAAATCCTCTTTTTAACTTGCATTTCCAGATGGTGACAGTGTTCCTACAGAAGCCCTGAATAAGAAGGCCATCTCCATTGTACACAGAGTCAGAGACAAACTTACAGGTATCGTATTAAACAATTGCAAATTTGGACAACTCGTGCAATTTTAAGGTGTCAGAAAAGTGAAGAACCTTCTTCAATGGCTGGCAACTTTAGGTCCTTATCCACTACTGAACAGGAAATTTATCTGACTGTCCAAGTCTAGAGGAAATTATGTGACTGGTTCCAGTGAACTTCACTAGGGGTTGCTTCCCCTGATAGACCAGATATGACATGGATTGAAATAGTCTGGATATTCCGGACACCAGTCAATAAAAATAAAGCATTATACTATTTGGTAAAGAATTTCTTATTTCTTCTTGGTTTAATGAGTGACGATGTTTCAATGTAGTTCTTACATCAATATCAAAGTCTCTGTTAGAACTGCATAAAAGCATCATCACCCAATGTACCAAACAGTTATCCATAAGTAATTCTTCAATAGGAGACTTTTGAAGATGTATGTTAGCATGTTAATGTGTCTGTGTCTGTTCTGCAGGACGTGATTTCCCGACTGACGACTCCATGGTTCCCATTGTGGTAAAAGCTCAGGTTGAGAAACTGATTGTGCAGGCCACATCTCATGAAAACCTCTGTCAGTGTTATATTGGATGGTAAGTGGATTCATCTCAGTCACGTTTATTAATTTAACGATTGATAATAGGACCTTGATGTTAAAGTGCTAATAGAAAGAAAAAACATGATCTCTTATTTTCCCACTTACTATTCCTCTAGACAGCTGTAATACATTATGCCTATGTGTATCCTTTCTTATTTTTTTCATTACAGGTGTCCATTTTGGTAGTGTCTTCCAATGGAGTTATTTCCCTTTATCCTAATAGGAAAGGCTCTAATGTATTCCAGTGCTATTATTTTCCTATGTAAATATGTGTATTGATTAATATGTGATGTAAATAATGGGAAGGCGTAATCTTAAGCCCGGTATACACAGAGAGTTTTGCTGCGACTTGACTGGAAAATCAGGTCATATCGAGTAAAAGTGTAGCGTATACCAGTCTACAACGCAAATCAGTGTCAGTCCCCTTCAGTTGCATCGGGTCGGGAGTGATCTGGACGCGCTAGATATTTTGTTCAAGAATCGGGTTGAGTCGGGTCTGATCAGACAGTGTATCCACTCTTGCGACGATCGTCATAGTGACTCTGAATCTGTAGACCAATCAGAAACTTCACTGTAGTCAGGTGACATCAAACAAATGTCTTTTTTTTTAACTTGTTCCACTAAAGAATTCTGAATGTCTCCCGATGACTGTTGCGACACAACTCAAGCCAACTGAACCCGACTCGAGTCGAGTCACAGCAAAACTCTGTGTATACCAGGCTTTAGCCTTGGATAATCATGAAATAGAAACCTTTCTGATGATAATAATGTCTAAGCCTTGGTTAAGACAGAATTACTAAAACTTGTGAAAGCCATCAGTATATCCAAACTGTTTCTTCTGTATTTATGTCTAATATTGAGACATCATTTAGTATTGCGATTAAGTAAGAAATCTTTCATTTTGCAATAACTGTATAGAAAATGGTCAAGCCAATGTTCAACAAATCATTGAAGAGAAACCACATAGAAAATATATACTGTTTTATAAGTTACTTAAATCCAAGCTTAATTACCAATGTATCTTATATGCAAGAAATTTGCATTGTACAATTGCTTGTAAATATTCTAAAAATTATCATAAATAAGTAAAGTAGAATTTATCTGGTCAATATAGTTTTGTCTTTCTCACTTACATGCAGAATTCATTATTGCTATACGAATAATCACATAGGACAAAGGCGATCTTACTCGACGAACAGGGTGTACTTGTAATAGTTTTAGCATGGATTCACAACTAATATAGGTTTTATGTTGCGAAGTGGCAGAGCCAGGATGAACCTACAAGTGTCTCTATATTATTAGACGTTCATCGCTTGAAGATGGTATAAAAAATGCCGAGTCATCATGAAACTGTTGTTTCTCGGGTTATCACTAGTGTATTACATGGATTTGTATATCCAAAAATTTGTAAATGGTGTGTATTATTGGCTTATTTCCAATTCTGTACCAATCAGACCTGCGATTATAAAACCTGGAGATCTCCCTATTTGATTGACCTGAAGTATGTGATACATGGATATACAAGGTCAGGGATTGGAGGACAGAAAGCCTTCTTTCCATCCCCATCAAACCTTGTATATAAGGGAAATAATCTCAAGTGTGATACAATCCTTTATGTTAAATGGAGAGGTGGCTCACGGAAAGAAAATAAGCTTTCGGCATATTGGCTTAAAATGTCACCAGGCAAATTTTTTTGAGTTTGGCCAAAAACATCAATCAATCCTCCTATTTCAATCAAAATTTTAGTCATGAAAACACTCACATTTTGACAAAAGCCTGAAGTACATTCAGTAGTCAAATGGCTGATAAAGTACAGCTCGAACAGGTGGTCTTTGCATGAACTTACATGATCTGATACTTTTGAAACAGTGGGGAAGAACGAATAACTCCAACAAGCAGTGTGTGTTTTTTTGTTTCATTTACAGCTCACTAATCCTTTAGAAATTTATGTATTCAAAGATTCTTTACAAATATATACAATAAAGATTCTAGTCGATAAATAATGCTATCATAGGAAGTGTCCATTTACCAGAAAATATAAGTCACATATGCAGTAATCTCTAACATATTGAGATCAATGGAGGGTGAATCACTGCTGGTCTCCTATGATCGGGTTACAAAATCTTGACTCTCAATTAATCAGATAGGGGCTTTTCAAACATATTTTATATAGCTGTGTTTTCTATAACAATATCAAATAACATCTTTATCATGTAAAAATATATCATGATTTAAACAAAAAAAGAGTACAACTTGTTTGGGAAATTAAATAGCCACAGTAATGTCAGTTACCTTGAGCCAAACAATTTCAACCAATCAAAGAAGAGTATCCAGCATGATAAAAGAGGATCCAAAAAGCATCATTATGACAATAAATAGCACAAAACTTTTTTCTCCTTAACCAGTAAACATATTCCGTTATTGACTCAAATATTTTTTTTCTTTTATTTCAATGCTATTCAGAATCCATAAGAAATTGAAGAATCTCAGCAGCTAATGCCACTTTCAAGTTAAAATAAATAAATTGCAATTTTAAAGGGCGTCCTTAACAATGCATACTGAACTGCACGATTCCATAAATCACAAGCTTGGTTTAAATTAGCTAGCTAGAAAAAATAAATTAATTAACATACAAAACAAGACATAACAAAACATATACTACATACTAAACAGTTGAATAATCACTATGATGTACTAATATCAGTTAATTATATTGGAAATATCCGTCCTGAACAAGAACTGAAGAACAATATTTTAATAGCAATAATGATAAGCCTATTCAGTTCAGTTAGACACAATCTGTCCTGAACAAAAACTTGTTAAATATACAATCAGCTGGTAAATAAAAATACGTTATTTGAAAAAGAAGGTAATCAGCTGAAGATGAAACTGTCCATTTTATAGAATCAGGATCACAGATCAGCTACAGGGCCAGGGGACTGTTTCTCGACACATTTACGCCCGTTGTAACGCAATGTTGAAGGTATATGTTGCCATGACGTTACGACCAGGCGCAAAGTTACGCCGGTGTCTAGAAACGGCCCCCTGATCAGAGGGTTGTGGAGGTGACAGGATGTAAACCATGGACAAACACTGTGGGAGGAAGTCCTTCAGATAACATGGTCAGGTGATCCTGATAAGCTGGGAAGTCACTATGGTTACTAGGTGGGCGGGGCAGATAAAGAAAGGTAACTGCTGTTCTGGCAGAGTTTTCCATGATCAGTTGATTCATACTCTGTGTATAATCATCTGGGACCTGTTCAAAATCCTGCATGCTGGTAGACGGAGCTTTATTTGCCCCCTCTTCCTGGTCCGCTTCCGTATCTGACCCAGTTAACTTCCTAACAACGCCGTCCCATGTGACCAACTGAATCTGTGCTAGTATTCGAAGCTCTCTTAAAAACTGGTCCAGCCGTTTTTCTTTCTTCAAGGTGTCGTCGTTGGAGGCATCTACACAGAGATAAACCCTTAGTATTGTTCTCTCCTTCCACCAAGGCACCATGTTTAATATACAAGCCAATTGTAACATGAACAAACAGGTGTTGTCAAAGTAACTGGCCGTCTCAGGACGGAAAGCATTCACTGGCCAGACATCTATGTACCATTTCCCATCCACAGTCTTTAATGCGGACTTATCCAATTTATTGAAATGGCGACAAAGTACGACGTTCTTTTGCAACTTGATGCCATCCAAAATCATCTGCACAAATTCTGACTTTTCGATCATCTTTTGGTCTGTGAGTTTTCGAATTCCAGGAAAAACATCATCCAGTTCTTTTCTAACCCCTTCCTCAACAGAACGGAAAAACAGTTTTCTTTTCTTGTGAGTTTTAGCGAATGAATCTTGAGGCGATTCACTGTCGTAGAAACCCAGGCATATTGTATTAGGCTTCATCCCACCTAATCCAGAAATCCGTACCAGATGATGCATACCTTCAACAACACTCTTAGCCAATGTCACTTCAACAAATGCCTTAATTTTAAGTTGATCCACCAGGCTTAACCAGTAAGGATACTCTTCTAAAACTGGGTCTCGATTACTCTCCTTAATATTTCCAACTTTGACGTGCCCGATGACGTAGAGACCACCTTTCTTAATATCATTGATGAAACTGATGACTTCACAGCATTGTCGTGGGTTGGAGACCATGAGTAGTACTTGAGGTCGCCAGTATTTCACATGCTCTTTTCTACTGTCAAGCATCAAGAGGTATTTCCTGACTTGATGGAATATAAGAGCTTGGCTGATTGATCCCCAGGAGGTTGGTAATGACTGGAAGTGGAGTAAAATGATGAGCACTAACATAAAGATGATAGCAATGGAGGTATAGATGGGACTGATCAGGAAACACATAACCATACAGCCAATCATACCACCCATACATGTGTACCACGTGAAATATTTGAAGGTTGGTCTGAAACAGAAATAAATAACTTTACAATAGACATGTGTACCATGTAAAATATTTGAAGGTTGGTCTGAAACAGAAATAAATAACTTTACAATGTAACCAAACAATTATGTAATTGTCATGAAAAACGGTTATGATGGATTACTTTGTGTTTTACATAGCCACCCAGGACTATTTTACTTCTATGTAAATGATAGTTGTGACATCACATTATTGTTCCAACAAGACATTATTTCTTAAGAAAGTCGCCCATTTAAGTGAAGCTTTATTTAAGACGACTTCGCACATTATTTCTCTGGAATACCCACTGCCTCGGTATTTCTCTATTACATCACCATTGACAGAATGGTTTCTGCTATGTAGGACTTCAGACTTCCACAGTAAATCTTACATTGAAACACATAAAATGAATATTGTCCAATATTGAAATTAGTTTCTGATTGATCTGACAATGTCCAAACAATTTAAACATAACCAGAAGTATTTAAGGTGCCTGATATTTATTTTTCTCTATCATATTCTAGTTAATTGGCTTTTCCAATGGCTCTTCCCATTTCTTCCCGCCGCTAGACTGTGTGACCTTGAACTTTCGCACGAATCTGTTTATACATGTATCTTGCACGTCTGCCATTATTACGTTGATGTCTATCAGTTTCAGAAACATTCAGCCACACGTTTCACCTGACCGGCCATAAGACCAGAAACTATTCACTGGCTGACAACTTTTCTTTGCAAATGCTGGCATTATGCATCAGTTCCTCGCCTATGCTAAATTCAGCAGCGATGGGTTCGTTTCAACCCTCCATCATAGGCATACGCTGATACGGCATAGGACATCCAGTCGAGACCCGATCAAGAAGAACAAGTGATAAAAGAATCTCTTCTATACATGTATATCTTTATTTTTGACAACATAACAGTTTAAGCGAGTGGAACTATGGAGTATTAAGTGAATAACGTCTTTTGCTTTGTACTAAAAATAGAAAATACGGCCATTTGTTTTCACGCAGGGAGGATATGGGAAGAGCGGTGTGTGGTTTAAGGGTTTAATACCGCCGTAGCGGTGTTTGTTGCGTAACCCGATACCGCTGAACGTTGGTTCGTACCGAGTCAAACCACGAGAATGCGCAGCATTCGAGGGGTTTGACGAGGTGCGAACCAACGTCCAGCGGTATCGGGTTACGCAATAAACACCAAGACGAAGGTATTAAAGTCGATTCTACCCCGATAATTGAGAAAAATGAGGAAAAAGTGACGGACAGATTGGGAACTTTTAACCAATCAACGATAAGCTTTGGTCACGTGCAACGGTGATGCACTACAGACTCGATGTCGTTTGAAAAGTCATCTCTACTTAACATGTATATTTGCACACGGCACGCACATACAGGAGGGGTAGAATGTGAAACCACAACCGTTGAGTGTCCAACGTATTTATGTATATTTGCACACGGCATAGGGGTAGAATAAAGGGTAAACTACCTGAAGTTTGGAGCAGAGGCCACCTCTAAAGCAAAACAAGCCAGATTGGTTGCAGCATAGGAGAGTAAGAAGAAGACAGACACCAGCGGTGCGATGGCATTCAGCTGCCCGATCAACAACACCAACTGAAACAGAAACAGGGGGAATTTAGTATTGCATTTGTCACATTCAAAATAATGTCACCCATACAGAGGAGTTCAAGAATGATCGTTGATTACTGGTGACAACATAAATAACTTGATAGGGGATCTAACCAAGGTAAAGACATTGATGTTTGACCCCACTATCAAGATGATGTCTCTTATATGGCGTTGACCAGCCCCGATAGCTCAGTTGGTAGAGCGTCCGCTTCAGGGCTGGGAGATCCAGGTTCAAGCCTGGGTCGAGTCAGGCCAAAGACTTAAACAGTGGGAGCTGCTGCTGCTTCAGCAATAGGAGTTAGAGCACTATCAACTACATGAAAGCCCACCTCCAGTGCAGATTTTAAAGCCATAAATTGACCAGGGATTATGTAAATTATTTACAAGAAGTATACAATATCCGATGTGATTCCACAAAGCAAAACTATATATATATTACTAACTAACCTGTACAAGAACCCATGTGATCAAGACGGCTACATAAGGGTTACCTCCCTTTGTGGTTATCGTAGCTGGACGGAGAATGACCCCTGGTGGAATAAAAACGCTCATTCAGACTCAATATGCACGGAATTCAAAAAGATTTTTTGAAAAAGTCACCATGGGATTGATTTTGGAATTGTCGTGAAATAAAAACGCTCATTAAGACACAATATGCACTGAATTCAAAAGATTTCTTGAAAAAGTTGACATGGGATTGTTTTTGGATTTGTCTTAAAATATCAGATGGACTTTACACAGTCAATCAAGTCCAGAATTGACAACATTCTCCTATATCAGATATTTCTACAGTACATTTATCAGGTTTATTCCAGTGATTATTTGTACTTAACACTGCACTCACCATTAATTTTACAGAAATAAGGTTACAATTGTATGGAGAATGATACTATATGGCTCTCGAGGAGAAGGTAAAAGTCCAGCCTGTTAGCACCTAAAAAGGTCCGGAAGATTTAGCGCTGGCCCTGACAGACACTGGCTTAAATCTTCACTCTGATAATGCTATTCAAATCACTTTAACTTCGGCCGTTTGTTCAAAACTGCATTAGCTTTAATAACAATTGACAGTAGGTTGAAAGACGTCCTATAACAAAGAAATGTTTTGTTAGGTGAAATCACTTTACCTGCTATTATTAACGCTAACACAGCTTAGAACAACCAGCCCCAGGTCTTGTTTCATTTAGATCATTATCATACTAAAAATCCACTTACAGAAAAGATGGTCGTTTCCCAAAGCCTCAAGGATTCTCGATGCACCAATCAGATTGCCTAAAGCTGCTGAGAGTGTGGCAGCAAAAATACCAATAATAACAAATGGTCCCCAAAGGTTGATCTGCTGGAGGAACAGATAGTTGTTGAAGAGCAGAAATCTGAAAAGAAGAGGAGGGAAAATCTGGTTAATCATTCATATAGGATATAGATAAACTGTAAAATGTTAGGCAGCTCTGACTGGTTGCACAAAGGTGTATTAAGATTGTCTGACTTAACTAAGGAATGTCACAAATGAATTCTTTTGTGACGCGACATACTTAAGCCTGATTTAAGCTTAATACAGACGTACATGCCTGGTTGGTGGGGGAGAGGGGCTCCAAGGGTCAGTATAATTAAGTTATAGGCATCCACCCACACAAGCCATTCCACATATACTGTTGGTGGTACACCTTTAAATTCTACTTGGTTTAAGTAAAATGAAAATTTTTTAGAGGGTTTTCACTCAATCACCCATTTTGGCATTGTTGCCTTATTATAACTTAATTAAGCTTAATTACTGTGAAAACATCATAAACCAATCCATTGTTCAAGGCTTCCCTAAGGCTATTTGTTTGATGTTCCCATATAAGCTAGTTTGTGAAAAAGTCAAATCAAATTAAATATTTAATTAGGATGTCATTTTCAAGTTTACCGTTTCAATAAGGTGAAGAATTGCTTATGGATAACAACTTCTTGGTTTATTGGGCGACTTTGATAACGATGTAAGTACTACATCGAAACATTGTCACCCAATAAACCAAGAAGTTGTTATCCATAAGTAATTCTTCACCTTATTGAAACCTAATTCTTCTAAATGCCATTGTAAGATAAGATTACGGTTTGTTTGGAGACAATATGTAGATTTGATATCTGAAGGATATCGGCACAAATCAAAACTAACCTTTCACAACTGGCTCCAATCAAAAAGGATAAGAACATATATGTGACAAATGTGAAGGCTGAAGCAGAAAGGGTTCCTCGTGGGATGGAACGGCCGGGCTCTTTTAACTCCCCTACAATAAATACAACATTTTGAGACGATTCAACAAATGACAAATCTACACAAATGTGCACATCTACAAGGATTCCAGTCAAAAGCTTTTGAACGGCTTCAATGAGAAGAAAAAATATTGTATCAGGCATGAAAATACAATGACTCAATTTATTAGACCCCTGGGGGCTGTTTTTCAACACACTTATGTCCGACGTAAGTCCAATGTAAGGCCTAACTGTTATGGTAACATATACCTTTAATATCACATTACGACCAGGCGCAGAGTTAAATCAGTGTTGAGAAACAGCCCCCTGTTCTTTTAAATGTGCAAGATTTACATTTATTCTGATGTGTTATTATAACCAAACATGATTTTCACTGTCCCACTGTGATTCACTTACCTGACATATTTGCACCGTTCATGATTCCCGTGACACTGCTAAACAAGATGGCAAATACCGAGGCGAAGTTCATCATGTCCCCTGTCTTATAATCCACATTATACTCAGCTGTTAGAGGAGGGCAGAAAATGAAACTTATTGGATTGATTGATATTTTATGCTGCGAGATTATTTCCCTTCAATATGGTGGAGTTGCCAAGTTGAGTGAGAAGAAAACCGGCTTCTGTGTCCAGAGGAAACCATAGAATTTCCGCTGCACAAAAACTTTGTTCCTTGTAATAATATATGGACACCTGCTGGGTTGCAAACTGAAATTTGATACACAAGAACACTTACACCCTTCTTAAGCTAGTGGTCTAAGAACCCAGACCGAAACGTCGCTACGAAATAAAATCTGCAGCGGTTATCCATAAATAAGTTTTCTTGTGTATCATGCTTCCAGCTTATAAATATCACTCAAAGATGACTGAAATTTGAAGTTGGTATATAGCAAAATACAATGTTATCTTCTATTTGAGAATGAGTATGATATGAACGATGTATAATAACATCCATTTGGTTAATATGGAGTACAATACTGGCCACCATGAAAGGGCCTCAAACACTTACGGAATAAATTGTTGATGAAAGTAGTTCCATTCAGGCCTGTATAATATCCATACACAGGTGGCGTAGAGTTTGTGGAGTTGGAATGGGAATCCGGATAAACAACTGTATTAGAATGTGGTATTTCAACGCTTATTTCATGATTTTGTGCAAAAAAACTAATGATGACAGCCAGTACACATATCACAACAATCTGTAAGAGAGAATTACACACTTTGATATCAATCATAGAGTTGGAAATACCGGTTTTAATTTCTTGTCTGTTATCTTTTAATTTATGCCGCACTCAAAAATTAAAATGTTAAACACATGCTGGCTTAAAAAAATTCAAAACTTAAACGTAAATCATTGACTGTAAAGATACCATAATGTTTGGCATCACATGGTGTCCGCAACCATTCCCCTTAATAGCGATCAAAGTGATAACCCATGCAGAATCTCTTTTATTCGCTGAGTGAGATTCATTGATATATGAGGTTTATGTCTGCATGAGTGCTTAACACTCTTCTCCCTTAACTAGAGGTCCCCCCTACCTGAAGAATTAGAGAATAAGATCTATAAAAATATTCAGTTGCATAAGATTCCAGATTTCACTGTTCATTGTGAGGTAAACTACAGGGGTTTGTAGTTCATTAATAAATTAGCGTAATAGCCAATTAAACGATGTGTTGTAACAATGTAATGCCTTTGTGATGTGACATAAGCCCTTTAACTAATTTTCTTTTGAACAACTAACTCCAGGGGCTTGTTTCACAAAGCAGTCGCATTGCAAACTAAGCGTAGTTGCCAATGGATACCATAGTAAAGAGATGTGACATCATGGCAACTGCGATTGATCGCACTTTGCAACGGCTTTGTGAAACAGCCCCCAGGTCCACAACTCTGAAATCAGTGTACAGTAGTGAGGGTATTACTTTCCTGTTGTTCTGTAAATAAATAAAGGGGGATAACTCACAAGTAGGATGAATACTAATGTTTTAGCAAACATGGATCCTCCAATAATACAGACTATCAAACAGATGAGACAGACGACACTGGCATATAGATAGTCCCACCATCTTGTTCCTCCTGGTAGTGACGCACCATCACCTACATTTAGACCTGCCGAGAAAATGAGGATCCAATATTCACTGATACAATGTACAAGTAACGTCTTATGAGAACCGATCAATAAGAGTTTATAGATTCTTTGATGACAATAAAATAGGGCACAGGAGAGAAGAAACAAACGTATGCTTTTTTGGGGTTATACATGTATGATTATAAGACATGATAAAGTGCAGTAGAAATGAATTGGTACTGAAGCGAATATGGCATGCCATGATAGACTGTCTTTAAATGATGGGATTGGCAGCATGAGGTTGCCTTAGTGAAAGCGTTACATGCAAGGAAACCTACATATTATATTAATCCTACAATGTCCTTTTTTTTTCTAACTCCTAGAGCCACTCAAACATCCACTAAAACTTTACCCCCTTTTCTGCAGTCTTAATTGCAGAACCAACACCCAAAAATCACCTTGATAAAAAGAGTATCGTTTTGCCTGGAGTAAAACCATTGCGTTCATGAAATATTGGAACGTTGCAAAATTTGAATAACTGGCAAACAGAGTATTTGGAAACAAAGCCAAGATCAACATCATGTGACTTACCATCGGGGCCAAAGTTCTCCAGAATACCTTCTACAAAACCACTGATATACAGGGCACACGAGAAGACATTTGCAATAAAAAACAAAAAACCTATACTACCGCCAAACTCTGGTCCGAGGGCACGGCTTATCATGTCTAGGTCAGGGGTCAAGGTTAAACAAGCATAGAATAAAATGATTGGCATGTCTGCAGAGCAGGGAGGGGGGGGGGGGTACATGTAGTTGGTTATGACTGTATGACAATCATCCAAAAAGGTTAGGGCTGATTAATGCTAAGAAGTGCAATGATAAAAGACAGGGAAGGTCATAAAGAAGAGTGATATAAGCTATATAGCAGGAAAACCTGGGTGATTACTGGGTGTGTTAAATACAACAGTGTTTTACAACAAAGGAACAAAACATTTATCCTGGTATACCAAATCATTAACATGGTTTTTACTATACTACAATTTATAGCTTGATTGATTGGGGCATACATGTAACGTTGCAACTAAGGTCATACATGTATGTCAACAAAAGTACTAACCAACCAAAATATCCCCCCCCCCCCCCTTGTCACCTCTCTAGATTTAGACATTAGTCTCTAACGCCACAGAAGCTGATATATTTGCCATACATGTACTTAATATTCCTCCTTCCTGCATAGGTCAGCAAACATGGCTTAAACTTGTCTGCAGTATATTGAGAGGATTGAAGTTATTCCGATACGTACACAATATGGGCTTATTAAAAAATCTAAGTCGCCAAGAAGCACATGTAGAGACGTCATAGCAAGTTCAATCCACTGAACTTAAGGGTTGATTGATTGATTGATGTTTTACGCCAAACTCAAGATTATTTCACTTGTATGGCAGGGTTGCCAGGATTTGTGGGGGAGGTAACCAGGCTCATTGCCCGGAGGAAAACCACGACCTATGGCGAGCACACGTATCTGGCAACTCTTTCACATACGACAATAGAGTGAGAACAAAAAATCCAATCCTTTTGTATATTACATGTACATGTAACTTGCAGAATGATACAATGTATTGTTTGGGGAATATTTTAAGTGCACTAATTAACGCCCAGCCTGATGACGCCACATAGATTTACGCAAAGCTTTCTGGGTAAACTATGTACCTCAGTTTGCTATTTTGGCAAGAAGTCATTTTTGGAAAACATTGTTGACATAACATGTTTTTTTATCAATGCATTTTTGTGATGACTTTACGCCTTTTACGTCTTCCTCTCAATACAGTATTATTCCTTCCTCCATTTTGTAAAATTATTTAATCCCCCGAAATGCTTTGTGAGTAAATTCCATGGGACGTCATCAAGCAATCGGTGAATTGGTTGATAATAAGAACTTACCACCCGGTCCAAAGTTCTCCATAACTCCCTCCACCAATCCACTGATATAAAGTGCACAGGCAAACACATTAGCAATAAAAAACATAAAACCAATACTTCCACCAAACTCCGGGCCCAGGGCTCGGCTTATCATGTCTGACTCAACGTCAAGGGTTAGAATGATTGATCAATTGTTTCACGTTTTATGCCGCACTCAAGATTATTTCACCTACAGTAAGAATTTCGCTAATTCAAGGACCAGCAATGTGAAAATAATGAATTATTACATTACTATTTGCCACATTTGGTCTATAAAACAACAACAGCGATCGTTCAATAGGATTATCTGATCGCTCACTCCAGAAGGTAAGAGTCTCAACGAAAAGACTTGAATTTATGTGTACTTTTCTTAATGTTTTTCTGGCCCATGAATTTTTTAGAGTACTTGAATTAGCGGAATTCTTACCGTATATGGCAGCGTTTAGTAGGGGTAGGGGGCCAGGAAGAAACCCATAGACCCATAGAATTAAATGTATAAGACGGAAGTATAATAAGTATTCAAGTTATTTGACATTATAAGCATTAGTTATATACAAACAGATTATTCACCTTTTGGAGTCAATACAGGTACATCTGTACAGAGTGTGAATAAATCCATTAACTTGACTAACACTTTAATTGTGCAATATTAATTGAACAGACATTTTGCTTGATTGATTGTTTATGCCGCGCTCAAGATTATTTCACTTATATGGCAGCTTTGCCAGTTTTATTGTGGGAGGAAACCGGGCTCTATGCCCTGAGGAAACCCACGACTTTCCGTTGGTATTAAACTGGTAACCATCTCACATAGGTCAGACATTTTGAGCTCTCCGTGATATTTACAGTATGTTAGAAACACATTGGTTTACCATTGTCTTTTTTTAACGTTCATAATCATTCATATTTGTACAAATGTGTCCTATATTTTTGTTCATGAAAATGCAAATGTTGATTTCTTGATACTTTTTATTTGATTCGTATTGAAATTACTTCATTTTCAGAGAAATGCAAAGCTATTTATTCGATTCATTGAAAATATAATTTTAGAAAGTTGTGCAGTGAACCAAGAAATAATGTGCACCAGAATGTTAAAACTAGTACAGCTCACCTAAATAAACACCACACAAGGTAAAGTTAGTGTAAATAACACACAGTTTTAAAATCAACCACCACCATGATACAAAATTCAAAAACAATGTATACAGTCACATATCAGAAGGTTGGCTTTGTTTTTTTGCCACTCTAATACATGTAATCAATTAGTTATAAGGTCAAAATAAACTGCAACTAAAATGAAAGATATCTCTTCCAAAAGGTCTGGTTTAACGATCATATATTTGTAGAAATTGTCATACCCTGTAATAGTTATTTTAGACAAGTAGAGTTTCCCTGTCCCTGTGTCAGGCTGTGTGTTTTAGTGTTCCTAAATATAATATAGTTTCGAAGGTCAAATTGCAGGGCTCTATTTTCAAGTTGCACAATAAAGACTATCTGTTTCAGAATACTTCAAGTATCTCCATACAGCTGTCCAAATAAGGGGCGGTAGTTTTTAGGTTGGTTGATTGATTGATTGATATCCTATGCCACAATCAAGATTATTTCACTTTGACTAGGTGACTTTGCCAGTGTAAGACACAGAGGAAAGCAGGCTTTTTACCCAGAGGAAACTCGCGACTTCAGTGATTAACTGGCAATCCTGTCACACAGGGTGTCGAGATCAAGTACAGGTAGTTGTACGGTGTAAAGAAACAATTTGAACTTCTTGCAAAAAAACAAAATCAACCCCAAAATATCCAACTTTTGGATCGATTGGTGTTTTACGCCGCGCTCAAGATTATTTCACTTATATGGCGGTGTTGCCAGTTTTATTGTGGGAGGAAACCGGGCTCTATGCCCGGAGGAAACCCACGACCTTCCGTTGGTAACTGGCAACCATCCCACATAGGTCGTTCGAGTGAAAACCCAGTCAGAAAATTTTCCAATTTTTTGGACTGAGTGGGATTTGAACCCGCGACCCATTGGTGGAAAGCTGTTCGGATTGAGCGTCCAACGCTCTACCTACTGAGCTACGGAGGCCCCGTCCAACTTTTGGAAGCTAACCTGTCAGGTGGCACCTGGTGATAACAGATCAATATTGCTTGAGATCAAATACTACTTCCTTGATTTACATATATTTCTATAACTTAAGCTATAACAGGAAATATAAGGATGGTTCAGAACAGATTTGACTTCCTGCAGTTGTTAAAACATATAGGCTGTCAAACAGGAATATAGGCCTACACTACAGGTATACAATCAGATATCTATGTCTATTATCCATTCCAGTTAAAAATTACAATAAAATTCCTGACTGTCTTTATCCTTAGTTGTTCTGGTGAGGTAAAAAAAAAACTATCAATTTGGGCGAAAAGTTCAAGATTTTAAGGCCATTAATCCAACTACAGTGCTACTGGTTACACGATGAATCTCCTGGATGTTTGATTGATTGATTGTTTGGTGATTATTTCACTCATATGGCGGTGTTGCCAGTTTTTTGATGATTTGAACTTGAGCATGAATACAGGTATTTAGTATTTGAGTAAAGGATACAATATGCCCCGCCCCCTTCCACAGCTCCGTTGGTAGAAATAGCACATATGGACAGGACAGTAAGCACTAATATGATGTAAGCCAATATATAGAGGGCTGCCGTCTCCAGAATACCCGCTTGACCAACCACAAAACCTGAAAACAGAAAGAAAACAACCAAATAAAAATATATGATGGGTTCATTTTATAACCAATCTGGCTATAACCAGAATCTTAGCAGAGTGATTGATTGATTGGTTTATATTTTTGGCCAAACATCTTTAGATTGTGTTATTTATGTTAACGACATGGCCAGTTTAATAGTAGCGGAACCTTGCTCTGTGCTGACAACCCTTCCCCAGGAGATATTTTGCTGGTCTAACTTGGCTTTTCCTTTCAGAATCACAAGATCAGAACACAACTGGACCAACGAGGCCTTAGTAACTGTTGAGTCTGGTATATCAATACAATACAACCAACTTTTAATTAAAAAAAATAACTCAAAATTTCTACTTTTTGCTCTGATGGAAAATTCTCAAAATTTGACCTGCTCAGTGTATATAACCTATTATCTAGGATATAGCATAAGAAGAGCTATTTTACTACAGCTACACTGTAGTGTGCTGAAAAATGCTCGTCTTGCTTGCTTATTTGTAAGTTACAATATCTGCCATATCCATAAGGCAGGCCATAGATTTTAAAAAGTAACAATCAGTTCCGGTAGCTAGTTGTTGCTGCTATTAAAAAAATATGGGGTGGAATTGGTTGATTGAATGTTGATTATTTCACTTACATGGCAGCGTTGCCAGTTTTACAAGAAATGCTTTTATCCTTATATTCTAGATCCCAGTTAACTGTTATACATACAAAATTTGAACAAAAAAAACTGAGATGGTTAAATAATTTTAATCACTTCTTCACAACTATTAAGTTTATGCATGCATTACTTTCCTTTCTCATCACGACTGCAGCCATTATTTCACACAACTAAGAACATGTATATATTTTATAAATACTTTTCTCTGTTAGTTCAATCACAATGTAATAAGAAGCAGTATTCAGCATTTCCAAGATTTAGTGAAACCTGTACAAACTGGAATGAAGCCAGTATTCAACCTGAACAAACTGGTATGAAACCAGTATTCAACCAGAACAAACTGGTATGAGACCAGTATTCAACCTGTACAAACTGGTATGAGACCAGTATTCAACCTGTACAAACTGGTATGAGACCAGTATTCAATCTGTACACACTGGTATGAGACCAGTATTCAACCTGTACAAACTGGTATGAGACCAGTATACAACCTGTACAAACTGGTATGAGACCAGTATTCAACCTGTACAAACTGGTATGAGACCAGTATTCGACCTGAACAAACTGGTATGAGACCAGTATTCAACCTGTACAAACTGGTATGAAACCAGTATTCAACCTGTACAAACTGGTATGAGACCAGTATTCAACCTGTACAAACTGGTATGAGACCAGTATTCAATCTGTACAAACTGGTATGAGACCAGTATTCAACCTGTACAAACTGGTATGAGACCAGTATTCAACCTGTACACACTGGTATGAGACCAGTATTCAACCTGAACAAACTGGTATAAGACCAGTATTCAACCTGTACACACTGGTATGAGACCAGTATTCAACCTGTACACACTGGTATGAGACCAGTATTCAACCTGTACACATTGGTATGAAACCAGTATTCAACCTGTACACACTGGTATGAGACCAGTATTCAACCTGTACACACTGGTATGAGACCAGTATTCAACCTGTACACATTGGTATGAGACCAGTATTCAACCTGAACAAACTGGTATGAGACCAGTATTCAATCTGGGTTAAAATCACCTTTCTTAGGTCAGAAATGTGTTCTAAGTTGTCTACAATATTTGGGTTTGACATCACACTATGAGAAGACATTTAGCAATAAAAGGATGTAGACCTAATATGATAAACGATGATAAAATGAGATGTTATTATTTATAGAACAATTTAGAGTCATAAAGAGACATATAAGGATATGTGGTTGTTAACTAACTGCTCATTGATAAGATTATAATATTGTGTTAGATACACGTAGATAACACCAGGTATATGTAAGACAGAATATGTATATCTGTTTATAAGGGTGGAAAAGGTCAAATTCATCATCAACCACGCCCCCCCCCCCCCCCCCCCCCCCCACCTCTCCCCCACGATGTAAGAAAGATGACTTAGATGAAGAAACATATAAAGATATATCAAGATATATGCTAATAACAGACAAAAATTCAAATACCCCAGATGTGCGAGTTCATTTTGGTGTTTTTGTTGCTTATGAATCTACCTAGTACCTACATAATCATATATAAACGTACATCAACAAGACTGATATCAACGGAAAGATATTTTTTTCTTTTTGATAAAAATGACAAAAAATTAGCTAATTTTTCCCTATATTTGGCAGCTCATGCCACTTTAATAGTATTTCTGACATAATCATTGGCAGGTTAGAAGCGGTAAAGTTATGAATGCCAGAACAGGGTACACACGTGAAACACTTTGGATTAGCATGTACAAAATGTGACAAGCACATGTTACAGACTTCTAAAACTCTCTCAAATTAGATTCTCTACAGTCACATCACATCCAATGTCAGGAATAGTCTTGCACTGAAATCATGTGACAAATAATATAGACATTCTGAACCTGGGTGATATAGGATGATATACATATGACAGGTCATGCTCACAATGGAAAATACATCAATATGTAAATAGGGCAGATTTAAAATCCAAAACAGATCACAATAAGAAGACAGCAAACAGCAAGGTCAGGAAAAAAAAGGTGCTGAGTTGCCCAATATGTCTCTCTTTTACCCACGTTGGAAGATTTAGTTCCAATATTTGTTAATTGAAATGACCATTTTCCCTTATGCCCTATTGTCTTACATATCTATTTACTACATGTACATGCATTGACTTTTACACTAAATTACAGGCAGGTTGCAGTCAAGAACATTTCCTGTTATGACATGGTTACCAGATTTACTGGTTCAGACAAGTGTATCTTGGACAAAACTCCTGACCTACACCTTCCAGTGGTACCAGGCTGGGAGTTTGTCACCTAAAGAAGAATCAGCCTTCAATAGAAATTCAAAGGTCTAGCTCTGACCTCCATATTGGTTACAGGTTACCCTCCCACTGAACAGATGAAAAGGTTAAATCAGTTTTACCTTTGCTCATAAAAAAAATCTTGAAGCTTTTGGTTTGCTTCTTGAATAAAACGTTTTTGATAAAGATGGAAAAGTACTGTATAATTTTGTACTTTTTGTTTGCATCCCTTAGGACCAGACAACCTATCTTTTTGCAATTCTTTGTGTCAAAGTGATAAAATGAGGGTCCGGCCAAACCTTGGAATAAAGCCAAGTAACATTCACAGGTAGACTAGACATCTCCATAAAATAAGACTTTGCACAAGATATCTTTAAGGTATTCACAGCATCAAACACTCAATTACTTACTATGTATGTATATTCACGCTTCAATTTGTGTAACACATCTGAGAACATATGAACTAAGAAGAATCCTCAGTCAAATTGACCTTGTTCTTGTGGGCAGCTTGATTATTGTTTTACACCACATTCAAGATTACTTCACTTAATTGTCAGTTTAATGGGGAAGGGACCCTGAATCTAGCCAAAGAGCTTGAAATTGGCATTGAGATGAGTTAAGAGTAGGATCTTCATAATTAGCCAGTGCTTGAAAGGAGACCCTCAACCCTTGACCCAATCGCCACATGTAGTTGAAAATATACAAACTCTATGGCCAAAGTATATTTGTGTTCTAAAGACCAGCACAACATCTATATACTTTGGCCATAGAGTTTGAATATTATAAATTCCAACAATGACATATGTCCAGGCCAAACATTTGTGTGTGACGTGACACTGGCTGGTCAATGGATAGTTCAATTTACCGAACTTATGGTGATATTACATATACCAACGTTCGGTATACGAATTAGAAATACAAGGTGGAAATGATGCTTAAATTGCAAGCCATGAAAATATTATTGTAACTCCTCGGTATGGACGACTCCTACCTCAGACTTCTTTAAAACTCATAAAAGATTATTCTTGTCGGCTTTTATTACATGTAGCTATTCCAAAGGGCGTACACCTGGTCTTAAACAACAACAAACTGTCATTTCTTGGAGACTTTGCCGCCATTTTGCGCGACGTTCGAACTGGGTCAAACGGTGCATGTCAAATAAATAAAATAAATAAAAGAGGAAAGAATAATCTTTTATGAGTTCTAAAGAAGTCTGGGGTAGGAATTGTCCATACAGAGCAGTTACAATATTATTTTCATGGCTTGTAATTTCCGACAAAAGTTTGTCGGAGTTTTCCGAGCAGCATTTCAGAATTCACAGACTGAACGTTGGTATATGTAATATCACCATAAGTTCGGTAAATTGAACTAGTCAATGGACAGCTAAAATTCAATTTTCTGCGATTTAACATCTACTGATGATGAGAAGGTTGTCATAGGTGCCCCGATAAATAGGACTTAGACTGGTATTATCCAGGGTTGGGTGAATTGACCACAGAAAGCACATAGGCTTGACAGAAAATTAATAATTTAATAGCCCCAGGTGACTATCCTGCCATTCTGCAGAAGTCACCTGGGGCTACATATTAACAACGAAATATTCAGTATTAATTTTACCTGGACGTAAAAACAGCATGGTGCTAAACATTGAAAGGGCAACAGGGGTGAAAACCCCAGTAAAGATGCCCAATGTTCGTCTTCCACCCCCGGCATTAGCGGGCGAGGGTTCGAATGCTGTATAGCCATGATATCCACTCAGACTCCGGGGTAATCGCCAAGAAAGTGGAGAATGG
Source organism: Lepidochitona cinerea (assembly GCA_963971465.1). Classification (NCBI taxonomy): domain Eukaryota; kingdom Metazoa; phylum Mollusca; class Polyplacophora; order Chitonida; family Tonicellidae; genus Lepidochitona; species Lepidochitona cinerea. The sequence goes on from OZ020560.1 coordinate 2,939,584, forward strand.
ATGAGAGGGGTCCGTTCAGACAAAGTATCCCCGGCTTCGTCTGTGGTGATATAACTCTTATCGTCGTCAGAAAGATAGCCCAGGTGATCAGCGGTTGAATTATTTGTGGAGTTTTCCCTGTCAGGTTGAACGAAGTCAACAACAACAGCATCACACCCATCGTTAGTCGCCATGGCAAGTGCTTGTCGCCTTCGATAACAAAAACTACAGCTAGTAAACGGGAGTCCAATCAATTCACTATCTACAGCATTGTTAATCTATATGTCACCCCGCCTGCAAACCCCACGAACTAAACAAAACTGATCTTCCCGGCTGGAATTTTACTCAGCTGATGGGAAGATTGTCACGAGTTGAGAGGTCAACTGACGTCATACAGCACAGGCGCACTGACCGAGTTTAAATGCACGTGGCTTTGTTTACAAACAATAGTATGTCAAACTTCACTCATATTTTTAGCACAATCCGACAGAATTAAATTTCTATTGTATGCACAAAAATAAATAGCATAAATGCCTACTCACGTGCGTAGCTTTACAAAAGCCCACAGAGAAGAATGGCTTTTATATTATACAAAATTTATTTTCTTCTTTACCAATGTTGTTGCTATTGTACCTCACTCCTGATGACTGAATAAAAGTCGAAATATTGAGTCAATATGAAGTTTTCGTTTTTCGGAATAACACTACTTGTGTAGACCGAACAAGCAAACAGAAATATCGATTCCCCCGGTGGTCAATCGGTAACTTAAAAATACCTATCAGACTTTTTGTTACAGCAATGAAGAGCAATTCAAATACATCGAGTTGAGAAATATTTCCACTGAGAGAATCAACCGTTAAATGGACCAGGGAACAGCTGCCGTAATGTGTGGTATATATTGATTCACAAAGGCGATCGATACACTGAAAATACATCCCACATCATGTACGGTATCTTATATTTATGAACACACAAACACACGGGCACAGGGAAAATCTTCTTGTCTAAAATAACCATGGTTTCTAATTGTGTTAAAAAGGGGTATATCATTTAGACATTTATACCCCATAAATTGTTGTAATAAAGTAAACCTATGATATTTCATTAGGTTGCCGACTGATATACGGTATCTTATATATAGACTTAGTTTACATTGTAGTTAAATTGTAACCTTAAGCCGTGAAATCTTATCAATGACCTTTTCATTTTTTTTTTAAATTGCCAGTCATATTCAGGGAATCTTTTTTCGATTCCCAGTAGTCTTCTTCACAAGAAGCCCGTGCGGGCGTATCAGAATGTATCCTTCAATCCACTCAACATATTGCAGACTAGATTCCCAGTATCATACAGTATATTGTTTCAGATACTGAAACGAGACAAAGGGTCATTTCTACAATCAGTATGACTTCGATGTCCGATCGAGCACCATTCGTACTTGGCACTGTGTTAAAAAATCTTTCACAATCACTAATACATGAAGCGGCGTTGCCAGATTAAGTGAGTGGAGGAAACCGGGCCATGTGCGCAGAGGAAACCGCTGACCTTCCGTTGGTACCTATCAATCAAGTATCCACATATATGGGATTCGAGTGGAGACCCTATCCGATTTTATGTTTCTTTTTTTTTTTTAAACTAGATTCGAAGACGGAAAGAGAAAGTTTTTTCAAAATGCGCTGACACATTCTTTGTCACACCGAGCAACACTCTACATAGGCAGGATCATTATTATCCGAAAAGTCTTTTTTTCTCATTATGGCAAGACGTCGTGTCATATAATATATAACTGCAGCATGAACTGTTTTAACTATGTAGATTTGTCAAGATCATAATATTTATTACTAAAACCCACGGGCACAGAGAAAATCTTCCTGTCTAAACATAATTATATATTGCGTCTCGTATTAAGCTCAGTTCCTTTCCGCGAATAATTACAAATGATGTAATCTGTCTGATTTATAACTTGCATGTTTCTATGGTAACTTGGTAACAAACGAAAACAGAAAATGGCGAAGGCCTAATAAAACAAACAGGTTCCTACAGTTCTGATCGAGCGCATGTCTAAAACTAGTCTGCCAGCCAGATAAGGCAAAGTGAAATTTACACCAAATCGATATCGACCCAAGTCTGAGCTGTTGTTTTACCGCTTGTTCTGTACGTGTTAGACATTGAAGCTATAGACAAACTCCACGCGGGGTCGACCTAGGTCCTGAGGGCCGTTTCACGTAGCCGTCGCAAAGTGCGATCAATCGCAAATGCCATGACTCCGTATCTCTTCACTATGGTATCCATTGGCAACCACGCTACGTTTGCGATGCGACTGCTTCGTGAAACGAGCCCCTGGAGTCCGATGAGTGGGAAGAGGGGTCCGTATATTATTCCACCGGGATACACATTGTGCTGCTATTCTCCGTAAGGTGTGTTTATGGAGTGTTTTGAACAAACTTAAGCCCAGAATGAAGGAACATTCCTCCCGGTTATTTAGATTTTGTTTACTTTTGGGACACTTTTTCGGCCTGAGTGGATTTTCCTCATTCCAATGTCAATCATTTAGTTTTCCGATGAACTTAAATCTATCTTATTGTCCGGACACTCAAAATGTTTGAAAATGTGTGAATTTTGGCAGCTCATGCCACTTTAACACATAGTCGAGGACACCGACCAGTGTGTTAGTTTCGAATTAGAATTAGTCTTCATCTGGCCAATCGTCCTTTGTCGGTGGTTTTAGGCTGTACAATTTTAGTCGGGCCTATCTTTGAGTAGAAGTAGATAACGTCGATTTGACAAATGATTCCACCGACAGAATGGCCTATTAAAAAGGAGCAGGAAAGCGTTTAAGTGTGCTATTTGTAAAGAACATAGTTATAGATTGCATCACGTATATTGATTGATTGCATTTCGCTAATAACGTGTATGTTTCTATGGTAACTTTGAACAAAACAAAAACTGCGTATTACAGCAACACGTGGCGCAAGGAGTAGATTGATCGATTGTTGTTTTACGCCGCGCTCAAGATGCTATGAATAGAAGCGCATGTATGCAATAGGAACCATCGATGTTGGGAACCATCTTGCAACCATGCGTATGTGCCTGTAACCATGCATATGTGCCCGCAATCATGCATATGTATCCGTAACCATGCATATGTATCCGTTACCATGCATATTTGCCGGAAACCATATATACTGGAATCACTATATGTAGGCCTACCGGGAACCAAGAGTACCAGAAACCTAGAGTACCCGGACAAACATGCAGATGTATCGGACGCCATGTTGTCCGGCAAATATAGGTAGGGGCCTACCGTGAAAGTCCATTTAATAAATTTAGCCAGATCGGTTATATTGTCATCGCCCGAACTAGTATTCTATAATGTGTAATAAATGCCCCAGTCTAAAACTCCCTGGTTTCAGACAACGTTAGGTCATTAGTTTAACGGCTAAAGATACAGGCTACAGCACTTTAATATAATTTTATGAACCCTAAAACACGCGGGCACAGGGGAAATCTTCTCAACTAAAATAACCATGGAGACAAGCTTTTAACTGTTGTTAAAAAAAGGGGGGCGGGGGAAATTGAAAATATATAATTGGGTTCATAGGTAGAAGACAGACAATGGAGTTTAGCCCTGGCTGGTAGATCGTTCAAAGTCTTGTTCTTTTTAAGAGGTCGGGCCATTTTACTCTGAAGTAGTTTATATTATTCTGTTATAATCTGGGCCATATTTATGCCAGCGTTATATTATACTGAAACAGAAATGGTATAATATTTTTTTCAAGACATGTTCCCTGGTCTTAGTTCAAACCCAAAGGGTAAACAGTTTATAACGTTTGAATAAAAAACTTTCCCTTTCCAAACATATGTGCTTGTTGTCTGAAGCGAAAGTGAGAAAATGGATCTTTTCAATGTTCAGGATTTCAAAATGGTTCTTCACTTTAATATAATGATAGAGATCGATTTGGTAAAGTAAAGTAAGCTTTATTTCTAGACGATTGATTATAAATAAATAAACATCAGCTCTGAAGAGCTTTTGATCGTCTTCTGAATAATAATATTAAACATTGAAACATATAATGAAACATAAAGTATCTGTACAAGGTATATACATGTATGTAAAAGGGCTAGGGCTTTGGCTTACGGTTACCTTGTGAAAATATCAACACTTTTATCAATGATCACTCTGTCAATTCGTTTTTGGGTAGACCCAACAACTTATGAAGATTCAAATTTCATTTTCAATATCTGACTGGGAATTCGACACGCGCCGGACAAATGCCGTTTGCTATTTGACCGGTGTCGGTACCGTATACTGACGTAGTTAACTGCACCTCAACCTCCTGTTCCATAAATTCCCAGTTTTGACTAGGCTACACGCCATGCAAATAACGTTCTCGACTTTTCCATTGTCGTTTGTTTCGTGGGAAAACTAACCCCAGAACGGCCAACTCTTTAACGTTTTATTTCGTTACAGTTTCTGTCGGTTGGAGTCGGGCGCCGTGTTCAGTCCGTCGAGATCTAAAAGTTATTTTTATATCTCTATGGTTCAGTCTACGACGCACCACGTGGGAAAGCGAGACAATGTCCGTAAGCCTATTTCGAATCGGAACTATCAAGAAAGTTTACAGTTGTCAGTGATATTAATTAAAAGGATTAATTCTTCTTCGCTGTAGGTTAAATTTTGATTTTAAAAAACTCAAATGGCCGGAAGTTGAATGCCGTGATAACGAAACGAAGTCATCCATTGGGCTACAGTCCAGCCACACTCGGGCAACTGAGCCAAGGCTGGAGGTATAGCAAGATTAAAGTTAACTTTTATTTTGATTCGCTTTTTTGATGCATTTTCGATTACTTTATTTATTTTCTTTTACTTTTTTGAGCTGATCATAAAAAATTCGGAAGGTAAAATTTTTAGACGAGCGGTCGCAGGATTTTGGATAACCGATAAACCGGTCGTCTTAAATTGTGTTCAGACGAGCGCGAGACGAACGCGTTCGGTCCGTTCGTCCCAACAGCACAGGCCTGGCCCTGAGGTTACCTGACTATCAGCATGCAGTTTTAACCCTAAGCTATATACACCAATTCCTTGTTAGAGAGAGAGAACTTAATTAACAAATGGAGATAAAAGGCAACCTTTCTACCCAGACAGACATCAAAGGTTTTCTCACGTGCACAATCTGTTGGTGTCTTTGGAAAGCAAAACTTATCCCTCCCAACAAATGCGACGAACAAGGCCAACGTATGGCTGGTGACTGGTGTCAATAAGATGAAACACAAATTGTGAGTGGAATCCAAGGTTAGTGTTTACAGAACATCCATTGTTCTGTCGGTGGCTGGTTCACTGTTCGAAACTTAAGGCGAATTTCAGTAAAGTCGGTCTTTGTCAAAGCTAAACGACCAAAATTGCATCACATGTACGACTATAGCAGTTTTATAACAGAACGGTTTGTATGATATATGACTCATGAAAGGGTGGTTGTAGATGTATTTGGCCCCTATGAAAACCGAAATTATCCAGGAATGCAAAAATCACGTGCTGGCTTTAGAATTGTTCCTAATTGGAACAATTATATCTCGGTGCCACAAGTGACCGAGATTCATTCCAAGCTTATAACATACAGTTTTGATTAAAAGCACAAATTTCCACAAGCTGATCATTTTCATTCAAAACATACATATAAAGGCCTTAGTAAGTCCCAAATTTTTAGATTTCACAGAAATTCTAGCACCAATGATCACATTTTTCGGGTAAACAGCCTAAATTTCAATTTCGAACGGCAGGAGTTGAGACTGCGATTTCTCTATCATTTACCTCCTCGCCAGCACGAAATGCCAAAAACAATGTGGTAGAAACTCGGAATTCTTTCCGACAAAGAGCTGCTGATAATTTCTCAGAGATTCAATTAAAACGTACAGCTCCATGCAGTCGCTGAACATTATCCTTTTACAGATCATTTTGAAGCCATGCAAATTCAGAAAATCCCACATTGGAGATCCGCTTTAGAAACTCATCACAGACGTTGGGATAAAGTCCTATTGGATTGACACTCTACAGATTAAGTACCCAATAGAATTATTTTTACACCTTGGTAGATATAAGGAGAAGAGCATAATACCGCATGTTTTTCATTTTAATAAACCCAGTTCAAACATGGCTATAATAGTTCACGGATACAAAACACTTCAACCAACTATGGCTCGTCCCCTTTGTCAATGGCCGGTCGTAGCTTTTAAGACAAACAATAGTCTCAAAGACATGTTAATGAAATCGCGTTTACCGTCATTATCTACCCGATAACATTTCTCTGTCTATAGTCTGGATTACATATGGTATCATCTTCATTTTTCCCATAATGTGAAAACAATTTGTTCTTGACACTAATTTGAACTATGATTTTGACAGTGATCACGGCTTTGGACCGAACCATTGGATGTACAGGGGTTACCAAGGTGCCATTTCTTTCCTTTCCACAAAACACTCTAAGATCTATAGGTCAATGGTGACCAACTCAAGACAATTATAGAAACTTGTCCATATAGCCTTTTGTATCAAAAGGAGCTTATTTGTTAACGTCCCTGCATGTACAAGTGTGACTTTTTTTTATCAAAAATATAAATATAAATTTTTAAAACAATTTTATCATGAACATATATAAACGTTCCCGTGTGTTTTCGTGATCATAAATATAAACGTTCCCGTGTGTTTTCGTGATCATAAATATAAACGTTCCAAAATGTTGACATGCCCTTCTTTTACAAAACATTGCTAAAAGATGTATTCGACACTCACGAAACACACAAATTGTAATCAAAACTAAAACATATTCTCAGGAGAGAGAAGTATGATTTGTCTGAGGTTTTCTGCTGGACGAGATATCCACATCCGACCAGAGAATATATTATTCAACCATTCGGGTCCCATCCAGGTGCCTTGGTGGCTCAGTTGGACAGAGCAATAATGCCTTAGTCTGACACAGGCCTTCCATCGATGCGTCGCGAATCCCATTAAGTTAAAAAAAATGACAAATGTCTGAATGCTTTTTTCACAGGATCGCAATTCGCAAAACATCAATTAAAGCTTTGAAGGCCATCGAAAAACTAAATGATTGGCGTTGTAATGAGGGAAATCCATGCAGTATGTGGCCTTAACGAACAGGAATAGTGTTCGAAAAGCAAAAAAAATTTAAATAACCGGGACGACCATTCATTCATTCTAAGCCAAAGTTTTTTAAAAAACTGCAGTCGTGCGTATCACTACAAGGGCTTGTAACGAGAAGATCATTTCATACAAGATACCTTAAATGTCCCATACTTTTTCGAGTGACGTCATTAAGCTTCATGTCTTTTTGTCAATATCGTTATCAAAACATTGCAATGTGCATCTTTCTTCTGCAATCTCTGTGTGAGATGGTTAATCTAAAGGTATTCAGGAAAGTTTCCTTGAGGAAAAAAACCCTTTCGTCTCCTAATAACCAAGGTTTTCAGTAGAGTATTAAATGGTAGATTCATTTATTTACGTTTGGCGCTCAGGATTGCTTGCTATCTAAATCCAAGGCATATATATAGGACAACTTGTACAACTCTGTACATGGTGATATTTAATATAAGCTTTCAAGAGTAGCTACTCTCATCAGAAATTACAGCACAATTGTTTAACGAGACCTTGGTAGCTTTTTGGTAGCAACCAATCTTTGGATACTATAAGTATTGTATGACAGTTAAGTACTGTATTGGACTTACATCGGACGTAGGGGCTAATCAGAACATGTTGGGTTTTTTTTTCACTTTATTTTCTGAATACTTTCAGGTGAACAGCTGATGTTAGAAAGTCTCTAATGTTATATATGACATTTACCGCCCCATCAATTGTATACCATCGGTAACAGCTGCCAGTCAATCTGACAAGCGTTTTACAACAGGTTCACTCCGCTTCATGTAGGGCTGGATCGATATCGGTCTATTTGTCGACTTAGATTTTATCCAAAATAACCGTGAATATCCCTAAAAGTCCGGATTCCTAGATAAACATGACAGGGATTGATTATTGGTCCGAAAGAAATGACTAAATTTCACAATTACAGTAATGGTTGACCGTTCGTGGTGATATCTAAAGAAATTGGAGAGTCTATCGGCTCAATGGGGGCCTGTTATATCGCTATTTTGCGATCAATGAAACTAAAACAGGCCCCAATATATACTTCGGGTACTCCCAGACTAGACATTTCAATCTTTACAGTTAAGATGGCCTGAACAAGTCTAAAATTTTGTTTCTATTAATTTTGATGCACCATAAAGATAATATTAGATAAGTGAAATTCCTGACACGTGTTGATTAAGCCAAGCCTTGAATTGGGCGGGTCAGGGGACTTTGGGTGGGAGGGGGGTGGGTGGTGGTACTGGGGTGTTGCTGGTATCGTGTGTCGATTCTGATTGAGCATACCAGTGCTAACGATATAACTACTTACATTTGACTAAGAAATTAAACTGACTTACCAGTACGAAGGAATAGCGTTGTACTAAACTGTGCCAGGGCCACCGGTCCAAACACACCTCCCAACGTTTCCAACGTTCTACGGATATTTTTAGGTTCATCTGTGTGTGGTGGAGTGAAATCCCCGCTTAAACTTCGAATCTGATTGTAAACAACCTTACTGGAGGGCATCAAGGGAGTGTCTTCGAAGACACGTACACGGCGCCTGGGCTTGCCGTTAGTCCGGGCAGAGATGCCACCATTGCCGGGGAAACCATTCTCAGACAACTCGTCGTTATCTGTCAACGTAATATTTTCACTCATTTCTAGGTAATTTAAATACACTGCTAGCTAACACATCGGCTGGTAACATCAGCAGGTACGCTCTGATTCACGTACAGTGCTATAACATTGCATGTTGAAAGGCTTTGACAGGACTGACTGAGCCATCATTGACTAACTAACACAGCAACATGGTGCTAAAAATAACACGGCCTCTGCTTATACTGCCAGGGAGCATGCGTTGTTCAAACATACACCGTCTGTTATTTTTCCACAGATGGGCTGATACGGGTTTCTATGATACATACCAATTTTAATAGAAATATAAACAATTTCAGTGTGTATTTATGTTATTATCTTTATTGAAACATGGCGGAATATTCCCAGCAGTATATTTCCATAAAGCAATGAGTCCTCCGACTCGGGTAAAACAAATAATCGATATTAAACATTAATTTTATGTGACAGACGTAAAAAGAATAGATGACGAACCATATGTTTCAGCAAATGATGCGTAATTTCTGAACCGAAGCTATAATTGACTTCTTGTTATTGTCATATATGAATGGTTACGCGGACAAAAAACTGACTCTAGTCTTCTATGTAGCCGAGAAATATGGGCTCTGCCGAATGTTTTTCCCCCGTAGAGGGAGATTCACATTACCAGCCAAATATAAAATAAGTCGCCCTTTAGACCGAACATCCGGGCTAGCCCTATTTGGCTCCCAAAACTCCTTATATTGGTAACTAATGTATTGTGAGAATTACAGGAAGGTTTATTGCTGGCGATTAGAAATCTGGGTTCAACCATCTGTTGAACGAAAATTTCATATTTTTATTTTCAGGTATAATTTTTTTCTGGAATGTTTGAGGAGGGAATACGGAAGCCGGTTAGTGCAACGACCAAATCAAGAAACTATCTCGTAATTACGAAATAGATATCTCGTAATTACGAGTTAGCTATTTCGTAATTACGAGATAGTTTTTTTTAAATTTGATTTGGCCGTGGCACTAACCGGCTTGCGTAGGGGAATGGTTGGTGGTGACACTTTTCTTTTGTCGAAAACTTCAATAAAATATTAAACAAACTCTTTCTGGATTTACAACTTCTGTTATATTTAGGCGCAACGTTTCAATGTCTATTCGGACATCGTTTTCAAGCATATGATCAACATAGAAGGAACAGAGAATATATATACAGGTTAAGGGGTATGTAAATAAACATTAAGTTAAGCAGTGTACTGACTATGAAAACTTGTAAGGTTTATGAAAACTTCATTAAGTTATGAAAACATCACTGTGTAAAGTGATAACAGCTTAATAAACAGATGACTAATGATGGACAGAAAATTACATAACGTTTGACAACAGAACCTGACTGAATAATTACAGGAAAACATAAAGTTTTAAGTAGGATTACAAATATAGTGAGAAAAACAAAAGACGCAGGCAACGTGATAAAGTATTGGATATGATTAACTAATAAACAAATGCACAGTTGGATGAAACAGTTTGCGTCTAAAGAATTAAATCATTGTAGGCATAAGGAATAAAGAAACCTTGATCTCTGTTCATTTGTGGATTGTGTCTTCTAATTTGAACAGCTTCAGTCAATTTACGAGAGGTTAAGTGAGAAATGTTTACATTAAGAGTTTTTACATTTTCCCATTGAATTGAATGGTTGGGGTTAGCTTGAATGTGGTCGGAAATAGCAGATTTAGATTTAGTAATGTTATACTTCCAACTTCTATATGCCCCTCAAACAAGTTCAATAAAATAACAAAGCTTTTTGGTAGTTTGAAATTCAATGGCATCCACATAATCTTAGCCCACATTCCACACGGCTACAGATTCCACAATAACGACTATGGCGTACATATAATCCGATAAGGCGATAACTTGGTGAAGCGTAACTTGGTATAAAAATGAACCCACCCGTCACGGTACTGGTTACATACCTTGGCACAATCAAATACATTGTGGACTGAAATAACTATGGAGTAAGTTATAAAAAACACAAAGGGTCTACATGCCCCCCCCCCCCCCCCCCCACCCCCGCCACCAGCCCCCTACCTCTCATCCAAAATCAAAATATATAAAGGAAAACAACAAGAGGGGACAGCATTAATACCCTCTTCGGTCACTACACTGTTAAAATCTCGATAGGTTCGTTTAAAGTGACATGATGTGCGGAAATGTTGATATTTCTATATCAGGTAGGCCTGTATAATCAGGAAGCGATTGTGCTACTGGTTTTATGGATTGGCCTTACTTCGATGTCAATCGCTTTATTGTCTTGACCATCAAACTTTGTTAAAAAATGCGGATTTTGGCAGCACCTGCCACTTAACTGAACGTCCAAGGTACTGATTGGTCCATTCAAAGTGACATTTACTGTAGGCCCTAAACCTAAACCCGTACACTATACAATATTAGGGGGGGGGGGGGGGGGGGGGGCTGAATGAAAAAAAAAAATCCAAGTCCAATGCACTTACATCTCGTTTAACATTGTTGAGAGAACAGAGAGTCCTTAGCTGAGACATCAAGATTATTTCATTTCTACCACGGTGTTGCCAGGTTTAGTGTAGCATTGCACGCATTATCATATACCGCAGGCGTATATATGCCTACTGTACACTAACTTGCTCTACACCTGCGGTATATGGTAATGCTTGCAATGCTAGGTTTAGTGGAGGAGAAACCGGGCTCTTTGCCCTGAGGAAACCCCCGACCTTCGGCGAGTACCTGGCAACTCTTCCACATAATGCGATCGAGTGAAAAATCAACTCAGAGTTTTTTCAATTTTTATTTGGTCTGAGCGGTATTTGAACCCACACTGCCGAGTACCCCATGATGGTTTATGACCCCTCGTCCTCAAATAATGTTTTTCCTATCATTCAGAAACACACAGCTTATACCAGAGCGTCATTTATTTTGCCGAAAATAAAATAGTTTTGCTTCAAAATGGGCTCATGTAATTGAATGAACCTTTATTATTGTCCGAAGTCTATAGACTTCTGGTATTGTTATATCACGTAACCAGGTCGGTGGTAATGCTGTTCCCCGACTCACCTTCAGTCCATTATATCTTTTCATTGAATAATCTAGCGATTGTTTTTGTATATAATACAGGCAAATTTCGCCGAAATTACATGAAATCCCTAACATAGGTTTTTACGTTCGAATAAATTTAATTCTTACGCTCACTCGAATTATACCATAACTGTAGCACCGTATTGAGCTCCCCGTGTAGCGAACATATCCACACATGCGCATTACCATGTAAACAAAGCGAGTTGGTAGCATTACAACAACCTCAAAGTATGACCCACCTTAAAGGTATATCCCACCCTTGAGGTATGACCCACCTTAAAGGTATAATCCACTCTTGAGGTATGACCCACCCTAAAGGTATAATCCACCCTTGAGGTATGACCCACCCTAAAGGTATAATCCACCCTTGAGGTATGACCCACCTTAAAGGTATAATCCACTCTTGAGGTATGACCCACCCTAAAGGTATAATCCACCCTTGAGGTATGACCCACCCTAAAGGTATAATCCACCCTTGTGGTATGACCCACCCCAAAGGTATAATCCACTCTTGAGGTATGACCCACCTTAAAGGTATAATCCACCTTGAGGTATGACCCACCCAAAAGGTATAATCCACCTTGAGGTATGACCAAATTAAAATATATAATCAACCTTGAGGTACGACCCACCTTAAAGGTATAATCCACCTTGAGGTATGATCCACCTTAAAGGTATAATCCACCTTGAGGTATGACCCACCCAAAAGGTATAATCCACCTTGAGGTATGATCCACCTTAAAGGTATAATCCACTCTTGAGGTATAATCCACTCTTGAGGTATGACCCACCTTAAACGTATAATCCACTCTTGAGGTATGATCCACCCTAAAGGTATAATCCACCCTTGAGGTATGATCCACCCTAAAGGTATAATCCACCCTTGAGGTATGACCCACCCTAAAGGTATAATCCACCTTGAGGTATGACCCACCCAAAAGGTATAATCCACCTTGAGGTATGATCCACCTTAAAGGTATAATCCACTCTTGAGGTATAATCCACTCTTGAGGTATGACCCACCTTAAACGTATAATCCACTCTTGAGGTATGATCCACCCTAAAGGTATAATCCACCCTTGAGGTATGATCCACCCTAAAGGTATAATCCACCCTTGATGTATGACCCACCCAAAAGGTATAATCCACCTTGAGGTATGATCCACCTTAAAGGTATAACCCACCCTTGAGGTATAATCCACCCTTGAGGTATGACCCACCCTAAAGGTATAATCCACTCTTGAGGTATGACCCACCTTAAAGGTATAATCCACCTTGAGGTATGACCCATCCTAAAGGTATAATCCACCTTGAGGTATGACCCATCCTAAAGGTATAATCCACTCTTGAGGTATGACCCACCCAAAAGGTATAATCCACCTTGAGGTATGACCAAATTAAAATATATAATCCACCTTGAGGTATGACCCACCCAAAAGGTATAATCCACCTTGAGGTATGATCCACCTTAAAGGTATAATCCACTCTTGAGGTATAATCCACTCTTGAGGTATGACCCACCTTAAACGTATAATCCACTCTTGAGGTATGATCCACCCTAAAGGTATAATCCACCCTTGAGGTATGATCCACCCTAAAGGTATAATCCACCCTTGAGGTATGACCCACCCAAAAGGTAAAATCCACCTTGAGGTATGATCCACCTTAAAGGTATAACCCACCCTTGAGGTATAATCCACCCTTGAGGTATGACCCACCCTTGAGGTATGACCCACCTTAAAGGTATATCCCACCCTTGAGGTATGACCCACCTTAAAGGTATAATCCACCTTGAGGTATGACCCATCCTAAAGGTATAATCCACTCTTGAGGTATGACCCACCCAAAAGGTATAATCCACCTTGAGGTATAATCCACTCTGGAGGTATGACCCACCCTAAAGGTATGACCCATCCATGAGGTATGGCCCACCCTAAAGGTATAATCCAATCTTGAGGTATAATCAAGGCACCCTAAAGATATAACCCACCCTCGTGAAATCTACCCACCCTCGAGGCATAACCCCACATTCGAGATATAACCCCCACCCTAGAGGTATAGCCCCAACGTTTGGGGACAACCAGAAGATAAAAAACAGAAGATATAACACCGCCCACGAGGTATAACCCAATCTCTGGGTAAACCCAAATCTTTGAGGTATAACTCCCACCTTAGCGGTATTCACAATATATAGCCCAACCCACTTTGGAGGTATAGGCCCAACCGCAAAGTATAATCCCATGCACTCATGAGGTAAAACTCAACATCGAGGTAAAACCTGATCCTCCAGGTAAGTCCTAAGCGATATTGGGGGCCTCCGTGGCTCAGTAGGTAGAGCGTTGAACGTTCAATCCGAACAGCCTTTCACCAATGGGGCGCGGGTTCGAATCCCACTCAGTCTAAAAATTGGAAAATTTTCTGACTGGGTTTTCACTCGAACGACCTATGTGGGATGGTTGCCAGTTACCAACGGAAGGTCGTGGGTTTCCTCCGGGTATAGAGCCGTGAAATAATCTTGAGCACGGCGTAAAACACCAAACAATCAATCAATCAATCAACCTAAGCGGTATTCACAAGATATAGCCTAACGCCCACTATACATAACCCCACCCAAGAAGTATAGCTCCACCCACGAGAAATAGCTGCTTCAACAAAATATAACCCCGCCCAAAAGATATAACCCACAATTGATGTTTAGCCCCAAACTTGCAGATACAGCCCCACCCAAAAGACCCAACCACAAACTAAAACACAACCCACGAGATATAACTCCACTCTCGAGGTATAATCCAACGTCGTAAAACCCGGTTGTAGCCCCATCCACGAGATACAACCCTATGCGCGAGGTATAACCCCCCCCCCCCCCCCTTCAAGGTAAATCCCTCCCTCCCTCAAGGTAAATTCCCCCACCCACAAGTTATAGCCCCAACCCCAAAGTATTACCCCAACCCAGAGATAGCCCGTCAATCTTTAAGTATAACCCCCATGAGGTATAGCCTCATCCATTAGGTATAGCTCCACTGAAGAGGTATAGCCTCGCACATGATGTATACATGTAGTCTCACCCATGAGACGTATCCCAGCCTCGAAGTATAACATTACAATCGAGGTTAATCACCGGTATAACCCACCCACGTTGCATAGCTCGACCCACAAGATATAATCCTTCCTTTGGGGTATAACTCACCCTCAAGGCAAAACCCTCACTTTAAGGGTGTAGCCCCAGCCACAATGTATAGCTACACCCACGAGATATAACCCCATCCACGAGGTATAACCCACCTTCAAGGTAAAATCCCCACCCACATTGTTCAGCCCCAGCCACAAAATATAACCCCAGCCACAAGATATAACCTAAACTTAATGTTTAGCCTCACCCTTGTGATATAGCCCCAACTTTTGGGCAAAGCCCCACCCACAAGATATAATCCGGCCCATGAGGGTTAACCCACCTTCAAGGTAAAATATTCACCCATGAGGTAGAGCCCCACACATGAAGTTTACCTCCACTTAAGAAGTATAGCCACAACCATGAGCTATAGCCCCGTCCATGGGGTATATACATGTACTTATAAGTACATGTATAACACTACAACCGAGGTATAAGCCCACAACGGAGTTGTAACGTCATGCTCCAGGTATAACACCACAATCCAGGCATAACAGTTTTATGGTTTGGGAGTTTCCTTAAAGGCACACTTGCCGCGAAAATCAGGAATATTGTTTACATTAAAAAAGAAAGACCGTATTCTGTATTTTTCCCAGACAATATAAGTTAGGAACTTTCTATTTTTACCAAAATTTAAAAGTTTGGACGTCACTTTGTATTTTTAATTTGAATTTGAAAATTTGAATTGTTACGTACCCGGAACGTAAACAAACCAATCTGCCCCCTATTGGCGATTTTATGTTTCAGTCGAGTGAGTGAACTAACGGCACAGTGTAATTTTACGTAGGCCTATTTATCTGAGAAATACAGACTGACGATCGGTTAACAGCGACTGGAAAAGCCTGCTGATAATTGTTTGAATGTAAACCACAGATACAAAGGCCTGAAAGGACGGTAATCCAACACGAAAGTTGACCGACACTGATCGTTGTTGTTGTAATCAGGCTTCGATTCTTCGTTTGTTTTTCACCCCATTTTTACAGTCTAAAGCTAACTAGACATGTTTTATGTGTCCTATGTTTAAGTTTAATGGTATTAGTCCTAGTAAGCTCATGTAAATTGGTTTTCTTAGCAAATTTAAACAGGCTACGGCGGCAAGTGTGCCTTTAAAGAATTCACAATATCCAGTTAGAGCTAAAGTTTTTTTATGTCACTTTGGATTAACATGTTTTTTTTCTAAAACGTCGCAACTGAGATTGATGTTTGAACGATAAAGGTCTACCACATGCTCAATGACAGCACTAGTTAAAGTGAAATTCCTGCTATACTCTTGTTCCAAAAAGCTCCATTCAGGAGGTATAGCCGACCCACAAGGTATAGCCTGACCCACGAACCCACCCACTATGTATAGGCCCACTGACAAGGCATAGCCCCACCGGCACCCACAATGTATAGGCCCACCTTCAATGTATAGGCACACCCACAATGTATAGCCCCACCCACGATGTATAGTCGCACCCACGATGCATAGGCCCACCCACAATGTATAGCCCCATCAGCAATGTATAGCCCCATCAGCAATGTATAGTCTCACACACAAGGTATGGCCCCAACACAAATAAAATGCATTGAACACACACGCAGTGATAAATCCCGTCTAAAATAACATATACACACAAAAAAGGAAACATACTTTCGTAAATTTTAATTTATTGCTCTAAGAAAATGCACAGAGAGTTTTGATGGTTTAAATGAACTATTCACAAGTATGTGATATGAATTTCAACGTTTGGAAATAAAAACATATTTACACTATCAACACTGTACAGTGTATATAAGTAACATATTTACAATAAAACGGAATAAAAATGCGTACATGACATTGTGGTGCTATAAAATATTTTGTGACGTAACTTTGCGTCTGTTATCTCTTTATACTTTGTTTTGTTCATGGTTTATGAAGGGAGGCTCAAATAAAAATAACAACAAAAACTCAATGGTTAATTACTCTGTGAAAAATGTTTAGAAATAAAAAAAGTTGCCAACTTGAAACACAATATTTGATCACTGAAATTCATCCAGTTAGAGAAAAATCAAAGCCACTGAACCTGACTGGGGCAATGCACACAATATGGAAAAGAAATTAAATTTGTTCAAATCATCTTTTTTCAATTGTTGTAAAAAATAATACAATTGTAATGAAATATGTTTTCTCCACATTTAACACAGCATTCGACCAAAGTCGACAATCTTACAATAGCCAACTGATGGGAAACAATTATTCAGTTAACACAGAAATGAATTGTTCAGTTTGTGTATTTTTTTTCCAACAAATGTTTGTATATATTGAATTGCATAGCTTGTCAAAAACTCAAAAAGTAATCATATTCAAAAAAAGAAGAGGCAAAATGACATCTTTTTTTTTTTCCAAAAATTTCACTGACTGCATAATAAACATGTTTTCATTGCAATGCATGACAGACACATTTGAATTTTCTCAATATTAATTTACCAAGGGAGACAATCTACTGTAAAACATTTTCAAGGGAGATAAGTCAGAATATTTGAAGAGTAAAACACAGACAGTTTTAAAGTAGAGATTTACAACTAAACAGCTTTGAGAAATACAGACTACTTTCTAACATTATGAGTATGCAAAGTTTCAGCTATCTAAATTCTAAAACATTTATTATTTGTAAAATGACAGAAGATAAAACTTTGTTTGAATGATAGATAGATGAGCTGATTTATGTAGAAAATGTTTTTAAAATTTGCTTTGTGACAATCAAAGTATTTCAAATGACATAATGGAGAAATGTTTTAAAAAGAAGAAGTTATCATAGATTTTTAAAGAAAAGATGGGGAGAGAAAGGAGAATCCTATGTATGTAATGATGATTGTCTTTATTAAAATGACCTATCAAACTGCAGGTAACAACTGGATACCACACAGGTGTATGATATACTCTCTATAAAGTTTGATCCTCTGGCTTCTCACCATACCTGAATGATGAAACGCTCTCCAGGTAGATTTGTCTACAATAACTTGTTGAGAACAGTGATCAATGCTACAGAATAAATACATTTTATATACATTTACAGATCACGCCAGGGGCTCGGTCAGACGTCTCAACTCGACGGGGGAAATCACACACACACATTTCAAAGTTAGTTTGACGTCAATTTTCTGCTAGCAATATTATTTACAAGTCCATCCAGTTCCTAAATTTGCTTGCTAATTGGGAACGTGAACGTAGATAGATCATCAGCGTAGATTCATCAACAGCACAATTTATTTACCGACAACTAAAATCTCATGGAATTAGTCAGTAAAGTTGTTCATATTTTATATCACAATTTGGTTTGGTTTGTATTCCAGTCAAACGTACCATAACAAACTCCTTATCTTCCATTGGCACATACCCTCTTACTCTCAATATTACATGCCACTTTGTGCTTCTCGTTCGCCCACTGCAAAACTGCGGCTTTTTGGTTAGTGTCTTACTCACACGGGCACTTCTGATTGGTTGAACCAATCACCTGTCTGCAAACAACATCAGCAGTGAGGACAATTTGATTTGAATGCAATACTTGACCAATCAAAACTCTCGCTCACATTCCATTGTTTTGATTGGTCAATGTGTATATCCTCTTCTCAACATAACCACCATTTTGATTGGTCGTTCATTATTCATAACTCTTTCCACATCTCAATCCTCAACAGTTATTCTGTCAGCATATATATTGGCGTAAATTGTTATCACCATTTTGTAAATGTCTAGTGTTTTGTGGACACAACTTTTGCCTGCCTTTGAGGGTGCTACACTAAGAAACCTTCTGACATTTGAGCGCCACATAGTTGCGCTCGTAGTGTTTGTACGCTGTTCATGATCTTTTTCTGATGTCCAACAAGTGTAATACCTAAGTTGATTAGTTCTTTCACGGTCATTCTAGCGACCTGGTCCATATTCAAATATCCTGCGTGTAAGAAATTATTAATATAACGCTCCATCTTAATTGAGATCAGCCAATCTTCGATGCTGGTGAACTGGGTCATATCTGGGATGTTAGGGTCGATGAAGTTGTGGGGTCTGCAAAAAGTAAACAAAATATATACAATAACATAATTCACAGTTAAAAATGATTAGTGCAAAAAACTTATAAAGAAATACATTGACGATTAATTTCTTGTCTGATTATTCATTTTTGCGGGTAAATAGAAGTGAACTTAACGGTCCATTGAAACAATGAAAAAAAAAATCAAAGCAAAATTAGTAAACATTAACCATAAAAATCTGGATTTTTACCTTTGTTTGGCAATTTTCCTCAATAATTCAGGAGCACGAATAAGTTTGTCTAAAGTTTTGACTATGGCCAGGAATTTCGGCCGATGAGATCGTTCTTTTTGCCAGCAATCTAACATTAACTGATGACACGCCTCAGGACAATCCTGAAATGAAAGGGAGACAATCCTTAGGTAAGAATTACTGTGATAATAGTATTTTACTTTCTGTTAACTTTCAAGATACATGACTCGAAGATTAACCTCTCCTTCAGTAACACATGGCAGGATAGATATTTAAAAAAAGACACATTCAGTCAAACTGTAAGGGGAGGTCACAACATTTTTAGCGTCACTAGTCTGACCACATGGCCTGGTGACGCAGTCATTTCCAGGAACGTACACCGTTATGTTGAATGGTTGAAATTAAGGACAAAGTACTTTGGAGACAAATCAATTTGGTTGATTGATTGATCGATTGGTGTTTTACGCCGCGCTCAAGATTATTTCACTTATATGGCGGCGTTGCCAGTTTTAGTGTGGGAGGAAACCGGCAAATGAATTTGAACAGAGTAGTATAGAGCTGTGTGTCAGGTATTTAATTGGATCATACCATATACATGCCTGTAACACAGATTTCCTAACATACCATTGGTGGAGGGAGTCTGTAGTTTCTCTCTACAGCTTTTATCACATCTTGATTGGACCAGTTCCAATATGGCCGTTCTCCGTAGGACATCACTTCCCACATGACAACTCCGTAACTCCAAACATCAGACGCTGACGTGAATTTACGGAAGGCAATAGCTTCAGGGGCAGTCCACCTCACGGGAATTTTACCTCCCTGAAAAACAGTGAAAGTATTGCGAAATTTAAAATTTAATTTTTTTTATTTAATTTATTTTTTTTGTTTTGCTTCCAAAGGGATTGAAATAGTCTGAAATAGCTAAATAAACCTATCCCACTAGACCACAAATGAAAGCCTTAATTTGTCTTGTTACCTTTGTTGTATACGCTCCATCAGTAGTGTCACTCTCTATCTCTCGAGACAAACCAAAATCAGCCACTTTACAGATCAGTGTGTCATTCACCAAGATATTCCTAGCTGCCAAATCCTGCAGAAAACAAAAATAACAATCAAAATTTTTTCATCTCAGTTTTAATTTTGCGGAGTCAATGAACCACCAGATGAGGATATATTTTAGCAAATAGGGGTTTAAACTGATGTTTTTTGCAACAGACATGACTTAAGAACAGCCAGGTTGCCGGTCGGTGGTAATTTAATGATCTTTGGATTTTTTTTGTCAAACGATCCGAGATACACCTCTTGATAATGTGAACTGGATTGTTTATGAAAACAAATGATCTGGTCGTTAAAGAACAACAATTCTGGCAAGTTAAATCTCTGTCATGATATTAATGGTGTCAATTGGGTTGAAAATATTCAGAACTTGTCCTGAACAGAAGTTAAGCGTTTACTAACTACACACTATTACACTGAGCCTTCAATGAAGACCGAGCTTTATCAATTTACACCTCTCTCTCATCTAGGCTGATTACTTACCCTGTGTACATAACCCATTTCAGACAGGTATTTCATTCCTGAGGCAATACCTCTCATTATTCCAACAAGCTGTATCACTGTGAATTTCCCATCATTTGTCTGAAAGATAAAATACTTTTGAATAAAAAAATTTTGAAGGGGGGCGGGGGGGAGGGGGGGGGGGGGTTGCAATTAACTGGATTGTATTTGTACTATATATTTCTTTCAATGCAATTAGATTATAAATTACAAATTGGCAAAAGTATTTTAAAATGCTTAAAGTCTGAATTAAGTATAATCATTGCAATTGTACACAACAAATGTAGTTCTGGCATAACAGATTGGTTAGAATTTTTACAGTGACTTTGTAAGGTGACCTACCCTGAGGAAAGTATCTAGGGAACCGTTAGACATGTACTCTGTCACAATCATAATGGGGTTACCTGTAGATGGAGAGAGAAATCAAAGTAAGAACAGAGGGGATAACTCCAGTTTAGATAAGGGAGATAACTCCAGTTTAATTAAGGGTGATACTTCCAGTTAAAGTAATGGGAATAAGTACAGTTTAAGTCCGGTGGATATCTCTAGTTTACGTAATGGGAATAACTATAGTTTAAGTAAGGGGGATATCGCCAGTTCAGGTAAAGGGGATAACTTTAGTTTACGTAAGGGGGATAACTCCAGTTTAAGTAAGGGCAATAACTCCAATTTAATTAAGGGGAATAACTCCAGTTTACATAAGGGGGATAACTCTAGTATATAAATGGGAGATAAGCATGAATAAAGGAGACTTTGATGTAAACTTTCATTAAAGTAAATGAGCAAGATCTCAAGAAATGACATATGCATTGTTTTAAAACTTACTGAATGTTATTTGTTTTATTTAGACTTACTTTTAGTAACAACTCCTTCCAAAAAGACTTTGAAATAGACTTTCATTAAAGTAAATGAGCAAGATACAGGGAAATGACATATGCATTGTTTTAAAACTTACTGAATGTTATTTGTTTTATTTAGACTTACTTTTAGTGACAACTCCTTCCAAGAAGATAACATTAGGGTCATCAAACTGTCCCATAATGCTGGCTTCTGTAAGGAAATCAAGTCGATTTTTATCAGTTGCACCCGGTTTCAGTGTTTTGATGGCCACAGACATCTCTGGTCGATTTGGAACTCGTAACTTGCCTTTACAAACATCTCCAAATTCGCCTATAAAATAATACGTAAAAAAATACAATGAAACAACAGGTAGATTCTATCTTTAAGAAAAACTTGCTTCTGTTTGTGGTGAATCACAGAAAAGTTATTAAATGTACTTATTGGTAAATTATCAGCATGAGCCTAAAAAATTACAAGTAAAATGGTAAAAAATGCATTTATTTTCAAATAGACAGGAAAATATGATTGCTAGAAAAAGTCACAAATGCATATTGTCCTTTCCACATGATCATAAATCAAATACATGGCCTCACCTCCTCCTATAACAGACTCTATAGTAATGTGACTGGCATCAATTTCCCGTGTAAATTCCCTGACAGCTTGATTTGGGTCTTCATATGTATGAGGATCAATATACGTCTTCACAACACCAGGGGCTTGAAACAATGGCACAGTCACTGTAACAAAAATAACTGAATTCAAATTGGTTGCAATATTTTTTACCTTTTTTTATTTTCATAACAAAAATTCTCTTGATTAGAGGACAGTTTTAAAATTGATTGATTGATTAGTTATTGGTTTATTAGACCAGAAATACCTTTCCAAACATTGAAAAATTCGTCCCCCCCCCCTAAAAAAAATATGTATGAGAAAATTGAATTTTAGAGTTTTGTCCTCTGATCAGAGAAATAAATGTTATAGTGGGATATGATTAGTTGAGCAACTTTTTAAAACAAACTAAATCAAGCAGGGACAAAAAAGGTGTATTGACTTTTATGAAGCATGCAGAGCTATTGAATTTGCAAAGAAATCACTATAACTACTCATAAGGTGTACGGTGTTAAAAAGAAACCAATGAAGAAGCCCGTCGAGATTTGTGTTAATTGATCGCAAGCATGTAGGATAGAACACAAGCAGGTAGGATAGAACACAAGCAGGTAGGATAGATCACAAGCAGGTAGGATAGAACACAAGCAGGTAGGATAGAACACAAGCAGGTAGGATAGATCAAAAGCAGATAGGATAGAACACAAGCAGGTAGGATAGAACACAAGCAGGTAGGATAGATCACCAGCAGGTAGGATAGATCACAAGCAGTTAGGATAGATCACAAGCAGGTAGGATAGAACACAAGCAGGTAGGATAGATCACAAGCATGCAGGATAGAACACAAGCAGGTAGGATAGTACACAAGCAGGTAGGATAGATCTCAAGCAGGTAGGATAAATCAAAAGTAGGTAGGATAAATCACCAGAAACCAATAGTTCAATTTCTTCACAAATTAAGATTTTTATATTGAAAATGGCTCCAGCATGGAGATAAAAGCTTTAATATTGTACATGTAGTACAGGTGCTATTAATGTTTCAAGAAATTGAACTATTCAGCATGCAAAGCAAACAAAGTAACATTTCTACTTACGGCCGCCATTAATTTGATGTCCCATCGGCGGACAATGCACTACTGATGGAAAAAATAAATTCAAAGTCTATAAGCAAGCAAGTTTAAAACCAGTGATCAGTGACAAATAAAAACAAACAAGCAAGGTGAGGAAAGAAATGTCATTAGAACGGTTGGAAAAGGCAAATTGTTTGTCATAACAAGTGTAGGCAAAAAAAGAAATCAATTATAGATGGAAAGTGAAGATTTGAATGCAAACAATACCAAAAGCATAAAAAAATATTTAAAATGTTAAAATCTGAGACATTTAAATACAAGGTTACTGATTATTAAAGCAGGCAGTGGATCAAGATTTCCTAAGCCATGAATACATGTACGTTTTACATAATTAAGACAATCGCTACATCATTAAAACAAAAGGACAATTGTTACATTATTATCAAGAGCTTTTGTATTAAATATAAACATCTAATGAAAAATGCCTAAGAATTTAATGAAGTTGAAGCAGAATAAATCATGAAGCTTGGTGAGAATAAGCAGGTGAAAACGGATGATAAAAAGCCAGTTTTAATGATGGATAAAGATGATACTACAAAACACTGTGTCAGTTGAAGCAATTCTCTAAACAGGTATCCATAAAAGCCACTTTATTGACAGTGTGAAATAACTTCTAAGACTTCTTGTTAGGACAATGTAGCTTTACCAGGCTATGTATTTTAAAAGAATCCAAAAAATAAAAGTAAAATACACCTGCAAATTCTTATCTTGAAATGTAACTGTTTTTCTTCAATTAAATCTCGTTTTAGCTTCCAAAAAGTAATATTCAATTTCTATCAATTTAGCAAGTTTAGCAAGTTTTTCTTGGCGTATTTTTATCGAAAGTAGCTTCACAATTTTATCTGAACAACAACAACAGTAAATTCTGCCTACCCTCACCGTTGGTGTACTGAAGTTGATCGCATTCACTCACAGTCTTCTCACTGCAGCCGTTACGATTTCTGGAGAAAAAAATATTAGAAGAGTTAATATAATATTCCACATAAAATAAAAAATTTTTCCAACTCAACCAAGATCATATAAATATACCATGCTTTACCATAGATTCTTCTATGCTTTTCCAAGGTTATACAGCCCTCTCAAAGGGGGGTAACTACCGTGTCAAATCACCCTCCGTCAGGTCATTTGATATGAATTACAAGGGAATTTCATATCATTTGATACCGGCCATGATATCACGCCCTTTTGGTTCAACGTAAATAACGGTTTACCTTGAATTGTTAGATAAAATATTACTTTGCATTTTAGTTAAAAATTATGAAAGCAGATAATGGGTATTAGATATTAAGTTAATGTGTAAGTAGGCGGAAATAATATACATTCTCAGTTTGTCCTACGCGATGTTGTTCTAAATCGTGCAAACCAACGCATGGCTTCGCGAACTTATTAGACAGAGATTATTAATTACAGGGTTTGTTTGAGAAGAAATATGAAAATATATGGGGTCAGTGAACGGAATATATTGTTTACTGATTCTACATATTTCCGTATCCCCTATTTGAACAAACCATGTAATGAATTTATCCCACCGAAGACCTGAATTGTTTGATATTCAAGCCTTATTTCCCAAAGACGACTGTTTCATAAAAGCTTGAAAGCGAACTCGGAAAGTTATCATCTAATATGTATGGAGAGAGCTTAGTTCACTGACAAGTGTCTAGAAATGATGATGCCCTGTATGGATCACTCTGTGATTGGTGGAAAATGGACCAATGGTCTACCTTCAAAACCAGCTCTTGACAGCAGTGAGATGACAGAAAGTATATGTAAGCCCTTTTTTCTGGTTCCAACTAAACTGATATATCTAATATTTTGTGCACTCTTAAAACAGTAGTTGGTAAAGATTTCTTTATTAAAATATCTTGCTGTTTACATGCATTATGATATAGTAATGTTTTTTTTAAAAATCATCAGGCACAGTGCAGTCCATTTTCCCAGATGATGGAATACGCCTCACAATGCCACAAAGACATCAACTATAAGAAAAAGAAATACAGATTCTCAAATACGTCTATATAATAAGATATGACGTGATAATATTGTCTTTAAAACTATATTTTGTATATTATATAAATGTTTCATTACATTTCTGTTTGAGTTGAATATATTTTGCTTGGTTCAATTCTCTAATCTGTGGTAAATTCAACCAGAAAATCGAGATGCATTTATTATAAAAAAATTAGTACAGTAATGTAACATGCAATAGCATGGTTTTCAAAGTCAGGTATTTAGAAGTGTGATTAATTTAATACTTTAAGTTTAATGCTACAAATTGTACACTTACAGTGGAATAGTGTTTAAATAAATACTTATTCACTATATTTTTAAGATGTCAGACATACTGTGGTTACCATGGTTAATTAACTAATGGAAAATTATGGTAAATTTACCTGTGCAAAAGCATGGAATTTACTGATAGAAAAGCAAGATAAATTTGCTTGTGGAAAAGTATAGTTAATTTACCTATGGAAAAGCATGGTTAATTTAGTTCTGGAAAAGCATAGTAAATTTACCAATGGAAAAGCATGGTAAATTTAGTTCTGTAAAAGGCATAGTAGTTTACCTATGGAAAAGCATGGTAAATTTAGTTCTGGAAAAGGCATAGTAGTTTACCTATGGAAAAGCATGGTAAATTTAGTTCTGGAAAAGCATAGTAGTTTACCTATGGAAAAGCATGGTAAATATAGTTCTGGAAAAGCATAGTAGTTTACCTAAAGCATGGTAAATTTAGTTCTGGAAAAGTATAGTAAATTTACCAATGGAAAAGCATTGTAAATTTACATGTCGAAAATTATAGTAAATTTAACCTATGAAAAGCATGGTAAATTTAGTTCTGGAAAAGCATAGTAGTTTATCTATGGAAAAGCATGGTAAATATAGTTCTGGAAAAGCATAGTAGTTTACCTATGGAAAAGCATGGTAAATTTAGTTCTGGAAAAGTATAGTAAATTTACCAATGGAAAAGCATGGTAAATTTACATGTCGAAAATTATAGTAAATTTAACCTATGAAAAGCATGGTAAATTTAGTTCTGGAAAAGCATAGTAGTTTACCTATGGAAAAGCATGGTAATTTACATGTCGAAAATTATAGTAAATTTAACCTATGAAAAGCATGGTAAATATAGTTCTGGAAAAGCATAGTAGATTTACCAATGGAAAGCATGGTAATTTACCTATGGAAAAGCATGGTAAATTTAACCTATGGAAAAGCATGGTAAATTTAACCTATGGAAAAGTATAGAAATCTTTCTATGTACAAGCATGGAAAATCTACCATGGTTCGTTTACAAATAGAAAAGTACAGTATTTTTTTTTCCACCAGGATAAAGAGGGGTAAAAAAATCAAAGAAGTTTCATATTCTATCAGGAGTCAGAATATCTCAGCCAGACAGAATAACTACAGAGGATTTATATTATCTTCTTTTAGATTAAATAAAAACTTACCTTCTGAGCAATATGAGAACCATAATAATAGCTATAGCCATACAGAGTATAACAGCTACAATAGCACCGGCTATGATGCCCACTGGCATCTCTTGATCTATGGTACTCCTGGTGACTGGGGGAGAAAAAAGGGAGACAATCCTTATTATGGGTTATCCTATATTGAGTTACCTCCCTTGGGTAAGAAATCTCACAGCAAACAGACACTCGGTATGGAGATCAAATTATTGATTGATTAAGTCAGAGAGGATTAAAGGACTTCCTTCAACAACATTTCAGTTCTACGACAACAATATTAACTTGAACAATCAGATGCCTCCAGAATCTAGCTAAATAGTGTATGAGTAAATGCTTTATGTTATCAGTAAAAAAATAAGTTAAAGTTGCATGCGCAGTAATTTACGTGTGCAAAAGCATGGAATTTATTGATAGAAAAGCAAGATAAATTTGCTTGTGGAAAAGCATAGTAAATTCAGGCAGATCATGTCACCTTAAGGTTTTAACGGCTTAAAGTGGCATGAGCTGCCAAAATGTTTTTTTCTTCTGCCATTAAAACAGAATACTGAAATTATTGCCTATTTTTCTCAAGACGTATAATTCAGAAGCTTTTAAATGGTTCTAAGCTCGAGAATGTACGTTAAAGCAGTGTTTTAAACTAACTTTATGCTTAGAATGAATGAATGGTTGTCCCGGTTATTTCAATTTTGTTTACTTTTCGAACACTGTTTCACTTCGTTTAGGCCACATACTGTATAGATTTTCCTCATTCTAACGCCAATCATTTAGTTTTTCGATGGCCTTAAAATTCTTTTATTATCATAAAGATCAGAAATTATGATAAAAGTGTGAATTTTGGCAGCTCATGCCACTTTAAATTTCCAAGTTGATTTTAAAAGCAATGCAAAGTAAATTGTCATTGAACTTCCCAGTTTATCACGCAGGTAAATTTCCCAATTAAGGAGCAGCAAGAGTTACCTGTTTTAGCATATATTGTATCACTGTACTGTCCCCAACCTTTAGATGTCTTCCCTCGAACCTGAACAAAAATAAACATATGAAGAATTCAATAAAAGAAAATCATTCATTTCAAAATATTAGTTTTCTTACGTATCGGTTTAAATGACTAATAGTCAAAAATTCTTTGCTTCAAGAAAGAAAATGCCTGGTATCAGAAACAAAGTATCTCGTCATGCAAAATGAGAGTGTGCATCAAATACAGTCAGTGGAAAAGCCTTGAACAAAAACAACCATAATTTGTTGCAAGAGCTAAAAAAAAAGTAAAAAAATGAAAGATTGCTGAGTCAATTCATTATGACTGCCTTAAAACAATAATTTAGTAGTATAATCAATACCTTCCAGGAATTGCCTAATCTTCAAAATAAATCTGCAATGTTGCTTTTATCCAGCACAGAGAAAGAACTAAATTGATTTGCAGAATTTCTATTGAAATCAAATTTATTTTGACAAGAAAAAATGTTCTATTTATCGTTGGAAATTTCCTCAGCACCAAAGAAATGTAGATTCCTTTTTGAAAGCCACTCTTCTGGAAAGGTTGTGAGGAGAAAAAAAGTCAGGAAGAAATTAGCTCATTTCTCGGGAATAATTTCATTTCTTACGAGAGCTGGGTCAATAAAATGAGGTATGATTTGGGAAGAAATAACGACCAAAGATGAGAACAGATTATAGGCAGCAGATTAGAAACGTACAACGGAGACCAGAAAAAAGTGAAAACACTCGTTGCTGGCTAGAACGGCTCAATGATTTGTTCTCTGGTGTGTGTAGAAAGTCCCTCTCAGATTGCCATGTGTCAGACAACTTATTACGAGGAAATGATAAATGTCAGAGTAGCCAATTCCAGCATTTTAGAAACTAAAAGCCAAAATATATTAGTCAAAGAAACCATTTTGTCTTCAGATTTTTACATCAATTCTGAACAGGCAAGGTGTAAATATATGACAGTCATACAACAAAAACTTAAAATCAAGTTTTTTAGTTAAATCCAGAAAATGACTGTTAAACAAAGAAAATGTGAGATTAATGTTGTTACCTGAAATCCATACTCTGTCTGTAATTCCAGACTTCGGAATGTGTAATTCTTGGCTTTTGTGGATGCCACAGAGGAATTCACTTTATTCTCCTTTTTAAAATAACGAATTTGGTACAGTTCTATATCTTCAATGGATCCGATTGGTCGATCCCAAGAGACGGTGATAAACGTTGACCCTACGCTGATAACGCGGGTGTCAGCAATCTTAGCTGGAACTGGTCAAAATAAAAACAGTTTTTAAAATTTCTACCTGACATTTTAATAATTCATCCAAGACTTAACAAGAATATATTTTTTTGAAAAGGTTTTAGTCAAAATAATATGTTTTTTAAATAATCATAATAATCAGAAAAGCTAAGAACTTAAAGTGGCATGAGCTGCCAAAATGTTGATATTTTGACGTTGAAACAGAATGTTGAAATTATCGGCTATTTTTCCCAAGACGTATAATTCAGAAGCTTTTTAGTGCTTCTGGTCTCGAGAATGTACAATAAAGTATTGTTTTGAACTAACTTTGGCTTAGAATGAATGAATGGTCGTCCCGGTTATTTAAATTTTGTTTACATTTTGAAGACATTTTCGGTTCGTAAAGGCCACATACTGTATGGATTTTTCTCATTCCAACGCTAATCATTTAGTTTTTCGATCGTCTTGACGATCAGAAATTAGGAAAAAAATGTGAATTTCGGCAGCTCATGCCACTTTAACAAGAATATATATTTTTCTGAAAATGTTTTAGTCAAAATAATATGTTTTTTAAATAATCATAATAGCTAAGATTTTTTACAACAATCCCTTAGAGCAAAATGTTATCTATTTAATTGTGAAATAAACAAGATTCTACATCGAAACGTCGTCACCCAATAAACCAAGAAGTTGTTATCCATAAGTAATTCTTCACCTTATTGTTAAACAAGATTTTGTTTGACTTACTTGCAGCATCAGTTGAGAATTCTGTCTGTGCCATGGACACCTGTTCACTCTTCTTACTGACACCATTTTCAGCAAACAGTCTGATGTTGTAGTTAGTGCTAGGCATAAACCCACGGACTGTCACCCTATATCAAAGAGAAGAATATCCATGAGAGAATTAAACAATTTTTTTTTTAAATTCTGCAAATATTTAGAATAATCTTCAAAAGTATAAACGTTGGTCTGAGGATGACAGACAGCATGTACATGTGAAGAAATATGGCTTTGTCCGTCACCAGGAGAAATGGATTAAGGATTAGGAGGAAGGGTACCTCGACGAGGAGAAAACTTTCTATTGGTTCCTAGGAGGTATGTAGAAGTCATACTTACGATGTTGTATTGAAGCCTTGTTTTGCTGGGTAGAAGATTACGCCAATACCACACTGACGACATGTGGATGTACTGTCACATTCGAGACATTCAACCCTGTAGCTAAGGTCCCTACGCCCTCCTAGGAACTGAGGAGGGTTCCAGGACAGGGTGGCAGACATGTGGTCTTTGGAGCGCACTTTTAGAGCTAACGGTGCAGATGGCGGTTCTGAAATAAAACCACAAAAAAACTTTTACTTCAGGTGTCAGGTAAATATATAATTCCAGGGAAAATTATCACTTAACGCCAAAACACAAATAGTCATCTCGTACTTTATTGTGCATGATGGTTAATATGTGCTTTAGGACATCTTGTACTATATTGTACATGATTTGGACAGAACACGGCTCAAAACCTTGGACAGAACACGGCTCAAAACCTTGGACAGAACATGGCTCAAAGCCTTGGACAGAAAACGGCTCAAAGCCTTGGACAGAACACGGCTCAAAGCCTTGGACAGATCATGGCTCAAAGCCTTGGACAGAACACCGCTAAAAGCCTTGGACAGAACACGGCTTAAAACCTTGGACAGAACACGGCTCAAAACCTTAGACAGAACACGGCTCAAAACCTTGGACAGCACACGTCTCAAAACCTTGGACAGAACACGGCTCAAAGCCTTGGACAGAACACAGCTCAAAGCCTTGGACAGAACCCGGCTCAAAACCTTGGACAGACTTACACATCAGATGATAAACATATAATGCTCTTCGCTTCACTTCAAAATCTGACATATTAATACATTATTCTGGAGTAAATCAAACTCCTAGATTTATTATCAATGTGATAGATGAAATAAACTGAACCAAACACGACCTACACATGTCTACTTCTACATGGCTCAGGTATTGAGGGAAACTTTAGGACACATGTATTGATAACCAAAAAAACAATTAAGGTGAAGCTTTAAAGCGCCACCTGGTGAATAATCTGTGAGGCAACAGAGGAAATCGTCAATCCAATACGTTATCACCTTTGTCTTGGAAAGAGGTCAGCAAGTTGACGTTAATCCACTCTGCCATCAACCTTGTCCGTGCTTCCCCAGTAGCTAAAAACACGCGTTTGTTTAAGCAGTAAAGATGAGTGTTTGTTTGATTTGGGTTTTTGTTTACACACAGGAAGATTCCTCTATCTGGTTGACTCAAATCTTCATTGAGTTTCCTTCTTAACTCATTAATTGCAGAGTGAAATTTTTCTCGTGAATCACAAAAGTTCAAGATATAAATCTGAGCCAGAATATTTCAATCTGAATTATACTGGAACTGGTAAAATGTTGAAGTAAAGAACGGTAGATGTTTGTCTTTGTTCTCTAATTAATGTCTTCTACCGAAAACAACAGAATTATTTAGAAAATATGTTTGTTTCATTCTTATTTGCTACCTTTGTAACTTTTTTCTAATATATATAAAGTAGAATCTACTTTATTGAAGAAACAGAAGGTTCAGACGTATCCCCCCCTACCCACCTCTTTAAATGTGAGACTTGTTAAGGGTAATGTTAATTGTGTCATCATTATCTATCATCCACCCAAACCTTGGTCTTTGCAATAACTAAATATCTATTTTACGTCCCTGTGAGAGATTAACGTTGTGTTTGTCTAACCTTGGTGCGAGCATGACACACAAGTTTTGTCAATCCCTAACTCTCGTTTTTACCTCCTCATTCTATTTTTTTGTCTTTGCTATTAACTCACATGAGGCATCCTCTCATTCAACTGTCATTTGTCAAACTAGGTCAGCACAGACAAATAAATCCAACAAGATGCATCGCTGTTCATTTGAACGGTATGAACTTCAACAATCAGCTGCACCCCCCCCCCCCCCCCCTAAACGGTTGCCCTAACTCACTCAGAAAGCACTGTATAGTAAGGTCATATCCTTTGCCCCTCCCCCAACAACTCAACTAAATCAAACGTTTTAATTCTAATTCTGTAAATCTTCTTTGAGTTTAACACAGGTCTCTAAAATGGGTAAATCCTACGTTAGACATTTATACTGATATAATATTACCGGATATATTTTCCCTGGCTTTAATGAGAAAATGTAGTCCGGTAATGCATGTACATGTAAGTGTATTCCTTGACCAAAAAGTTGAAATTCCACGTTCATATTTTTCCCACAAAAGTTGAGAGAATTACAAACTTCATATGTGGAAACAGACTTACGATGATTTGAGTAATTAAGTGGATACATCAGACGAGAAAAAAAATATGTCCGAAACAACTTTATATGAAATTTTTATCACTGATTTCCACAAATCTTATCAGAAGGAATATTATGAGGGAGAGAAAGACTCTTTGAGGATACGCCCATCAAAATATCAAAAATAACACCTAAGGCCCCGCAAAACTTCCGATCAACTCAAACAACAAGAGAAAAAGATGAAAAACGACGGAAAAACTATGTAAGTCCTGTGTATATGGGCGTGTATTGGAAGATTTGAATCCTCTGTAGCAATCTTTAAGGGAGTTTGTCAAGTAAAACAAATCCACCATGTTGATCTGAGAATTAAGTTATTGGCATCTTCTCACTTGACGGCCAAAGCCAGGGATTGCTGGCAAAAAGGAAATCTTAAAGAAAAACAATCCTCGCCCTGAGAACATATGCGAGGGTCGCTAAGTCGTAATAAATCCAGGCAAAACAAAAGGGCTCAATTAAATATTAATTCTCACTACAGGGAACAGGGGTGACATTTTTCCCCTTTGTGTTTTATATAAACAGTTTCGGGTGCTCAGGACTGGGTGTTGACACAAATACCCATAATCCCTTGTGTGGCCTTGGGGTCTCAAATATAGCCCCGGTAACAATTAAAAGAATCGAGATTAACTCTCCTATTATTCAACAAATTTCTGTCCATCCTTTATCTTTAGCAAGATGATAGCGAACACATTCACCGTCAGAAAGACAACCAACTCCAAATAAAATACATTAGATTTTCTACAAATTTAACGGGGCCTCTGCATGAGGTCTGATGTCGAGGAGAGATAGTTAAACACAACAACTCTAAGGCCTTGTCAACACTGCCTGAAATTTAGCAAACAATCTTAAAAGGCACAAGAGACAAGGCTGTGCCCTCTTGATCCGCCCGTCCTAGGAAGTCGAAGATTAACTGGGGAGGATTATCTTCTCTTATCAAAAGCTCTGTACGCTTAATTTTTTATTAAAAATCTGTGATGCTTTACTTTAAGGCAGTTGAGGAAATAGCGATGTCCTTATAACCTTGTTCTGTGGATTTAACCTTCATTTACAGGGATTCTGGATTTAACATTACATTCTCATTAAGCCCTCAATACCTCTTATTAAAGTTTGATTAGAGGCAGAGGGTCATTTTAAGACCCTCTATTATACCAATTAGATACATGTATACCTAGAACAGGAAGACCAAAGACTAAGTTTGTTTTTTTTTTCAGGAGGAGTCGGGGGGAGAGGTATTTTGTTAACCATTATTTATATGGTGATTGATTGATTGTTTGGTGTTCTATGCCGCGCTTAAGACTATTTCACTTATATGGCGGCGTTGCCAGTTTTATTGTGGGAGGAAACCAGGCTCTATGCCCGGGGGAAACCCACGACCTTCCGTTGGTAACTGGCAAACATCCCACATAGGTCGTTCGAGTGAAAACCCAGTAAGAAAATTTTCCATTTTTTTTGTGTGACTGAGTTGGATTCGAGCCCGCAACCCATTGGTGTTAATTGGTGATATGCAGGGACTGTAAATCTCATACTTACTGGTACATGGGGCGGATTTGAGGTCACTCGCACTTCTGTAAAAACCAGACTCGCATTCACACATGACTGAATGACGATTACTCGAGAAACTGTGAGCAGGACAATTTCTGCAGGGTTCATTACTTGTATGCCATTTGTATGTGCCAGCTGGACAGCCTGTAATTAAATAAACAAACAATTAAAACCAACTCAGGAATTATAAACTAGACAATATTAAGTTCATACTTACCCTTTGAACGCAATAAAACTGTATTAGACACAAAATTAACAAATAATATCATACAAAGCATTTCCTAGTAACATATTATGGTTACCATTACCATAAGGTTAGAAAATTCATTTTGATATAACAATGCCTCCCTGAAGTTTTGAAATATAAATTTCAATAAAACATAACTAAATTTTTTTACTCCACATGATAAAAGCAGTTTAGTTTCAGGAAAGTGATCCTACATTGCATGATTTCTCTTGTGTAGTTTCTGAACACATATTTTTGAAAATCAGACTGATTTCATTTTGGACTTATCATTGTTATAATATGAACAGTCTATTTCTCATACATATATGTTGTTAAAGAGTTTGCCGTAATAATCAATACTTGTTGTTATTTCTGATGGCGTTCCGTCTTCGGATGAGTGAATTGCCCGAGGCTGGGCTAAAACAACATGATTGCCTCGCTCAATAACACCGAGCTGACTGAGCGTAATAATCATATCACCGTGGTAATGGAGGCAGAAAGACAGGGCAATAACCAATATTCAGCCCCCTTATTTACACAGACTTATCATAGCATAATATGTACATCCTTTGTGGATGTATATCAATATTATTAGTGGTTTCTCGAGGCAGACAGAACTAATCTAAGAGATGGTCCGAGATAAATAAAGATTTCTACATTATCACTTCTCTTTTTTTGTCTACGTTGGTGAACGGCTCAGTTGGTGAACGACTAGTCAATGATCGTGAAGCCAAACTA
The DNA here is from genome assembly GCA_963971465.1 of Lepidochitona cinerea. NCBI lineage: Eukaryota > Metazoa > Mollusca > Polyplacophora > Chitonida > Tonicellidae > Lepidochitona > Lepidochitona cinerea. The sequence goes on from OZ020560.1 coordinate 2,974,488, forward strand.
TTTTATAAACAGCCCACTCAATGCAGGTTTTTGACAATCTCATTAACAAAAAAAACCCAGAAAAAAATATCAACTTTAGTTTAATGGGTTTCCAAATGTATTCATCCAAAATGTTTGGAAAATACTGAATCTTTTATACCTGTAGGTATTTATCTTCAAACTACATAAAAAACTTCATAAATATATATATTAATATACCGGTAACAATCTAGTTTTATAATGTCCCATTTGTTGCTGTATACTGAAGTATCTTCCCAAAACAAGTAAATAAAAAACTGTCAGACAAATATAGAATTTGTTTGCACTCAATAAGACCTTTTTGAATGAAAAATAAAAAAATATCAACTTGGGAGGGCCATAGAAATACAGAATGGTTAAAACAATAGACAGGAAATGGACCTAGGGCTTAAAAACATGTCTCCCAAGTCATGATGATCCCATATGGTAAAACTGGTCACATGTAACTACATTGATAGTTTTCTTTCCTACAGAAGCTAATGGACTCTACTTTTATACTTGGCTTTACTTTTGTTCAATCAATTTAGGTTTTTTTAATATACGGTAAATGATCATTTTAACTGAATTACTTTTAGGTAAATGATCATTTTAACTGAATTACTTTTAGGTAAATGATCATTTTAACTAAATGATGTTTAGGTAAATGATCATTTTAACTAAATGATGTTTAGGTAAATTTTAACTAAATTACGTTTAGTTAAAAGAAATGATCATTTTAACGAAATTACTTTTAGGTAAATGATCATTTTAACTAAATTAATTTTAGGTAAATGATCATTTTAACTAAATTAATTTTAGGTAAATGATCATTTTAACTAAATTAATTTTAGGTAAATGATCATTTAAACTAAATTATTTTTAGGTAAATGATCATTTTGACTAAATTACTTTTAGGTAATGATCATTTTAACTAAATTACTTTTAGGTAATGATCATTTTAACTAAATTACTTTTAGGTAATGATCATTTGAACTAAATTATTTTTAGGTAAATGATCATTTTGACTAAATTACTTTTAGGTAATGATCATTTTAACTAAATTACTTTTAGGTAATGATCATTTTAACTAAATTACTTTTAGGTAATGATCATTTTAACTAAATTACTTTTAGGTAATGATCATTTTAACTAAATTACTTTTAGGTAATGATCATTTTAACTAAATTACTTTTAGGTAATAATCATTTTAACTAAATAACTTTTAGGTAATGATCATTTTAACTAAATTACTTTTAGGTAATGATCATTTTAACTAAATTACTTTTAGGTAATGATCATTTTAACTAAATTATTTTTAGGTAAATGATCATTTTAACTAAATTACGTTTAGTTAAAAGAAATGATCATTTTAACGAAATTACTTTTAGGTAAATGATCATTTTAACTAAATTAATTTTAGGTAAATGATAATTTTAACTAAATTAATTTTAGGTAAATGATCATTTGAACTAAATTATTTTTAGGTAAATGATCATTTTGACTAAATTACTTTTAGGTAATGATCATTTTAACTAAATTACTTTTAGGTAATGATCATTTTAACTAAATTACTTTTAGGTAATGATCATTTTAACTAAATTACTTTTAGGTAATGATCATTTTAACTAAATTTTTATTTTTTTAATGATCATTTTAACTAAATTACTTTTAGGTAATGATCATTTTAACTAAATTACTTTAAGGTAAATGATCCTTTTAACTAAACTATCTATAGGTAAATGATTTAACAAAGCAATTAATTGATACTATAACAACTTTTTAAAAAATGCTTTTCCACAAACCAATTTGTAAGTTGCTTTCAGAAATATTACAAAAAAAGATTGGTAAAATACTATTCAAGGTAAAGTATCCTAAATAGTTTGTTGTAATTAAGGGTAGTAAAATCTTGCTGGGAAGCAGATTGTAAAGTTAAAGTTTGAGAATTGCATGAACGCTTCATTAATAATTCAAAGGTTTGTATCCAGCGTAATTGATACAGTGCTGTGCCGTGAGAAATAATTGATAATGATGAAAAACCTTCCAGCTTCAAAGTGAAAGATGTCTTTTTTCTTTGTTAGATTAAAATCAATATTTTTAAACAAGAAAATTATTAAAGTTTTCTTTCAACAGGGTGGAGTTAATGTATAATACGTCACCAAAGCTTGCTGTTTTCCAACGTCAAATGTTTAATGTCTTGTTTGCTAATATTTAATAACCTTCAAACATTTGAGAGACTTTGAATTCAGAAGTAGAATGTCAATTTTCGCCGTGGGTCAGCTGATGAAAGTCAGTGATTTTCAAACAGAAATCCATAAACTGTTGTTATGTCAGCGTGTGAGTTGATTTAAAGGGCATAAAAGTAAGCCTTGTCAAACTGGAATAAGGGTTTGTTCCCTTTGAGGAGATCTTCAGACGTAACCAAGGAAAAGGGTAAATAAATCAGTTTTCAAACAAATTTGCATAGATCATCATGAAGAAATCCCTTGGATTCACACTATTTGATGGCCTTGAAAGATCTAATAGATATTGAGGTTGTCTCAAGTGAAATCTAAACCAGCTCAATGAAGCTACATGTAACGCTTTTATTTCAAACACTATTCAGAAAATTAAAATATTACTTTGACAAAGGCACATTTCCTTTTCATCAGAAAAAGGGGGAAAATGTAACCCATGAAAAGAGGTTTACAAAAATCTTTTATAAAGATGGCTATTAGTATTCGTCCTTTTCCCATATCAAATATCTGATAATCATTTTTTTTAATTTAGCTCAAAATACAAAAAAACATTTCAAACTTTTCTAATTTAGAAACTTTATATAAATTTGATGTTTTTAAGGTATAAAGCTTATATAAATATATTTTCTAAAATATCTATTTCTGCCGTGGATTAAAACGTTGATTAAAGATTATTTCTGTAAAGTAAATATTCGGTGTCTCAAACAATGTGGGAAGTAACAGAAGCAAATCTAGATTTATCAAGAGTTTTAATCTGTTAGTCTGACCTATGTTCTCAAGAGGATATAGGTTTATCTCTTCATCCCGAAATAAAGTGTCTTTCCAACCTGGTGCACATATCATCAACACTTGGAAATAATACCCTTATCTTAACTGCATATCATCTTCATGGTATAGACACAGGTATGGTTAATCTAAGTGCAAGGTACGCTGATCAGGTACACCTGTCAATCAAACACACACCTGACATATTTCACCTTTGACATGGCCTGTATTATCTCTCTCAATATCATTTATCAGTATTAACATCGATCAAGATATTTTCTGCCTTTTTTCAAAACATCTTTTAATGCTTTTGAAGAGGATAAATCTCCACCGAAACTGTCAGAAATGTTTCCCTCTAAGTGGGATTCAAACAAACAAGAAATGAAATTATAAGAGACAAGTATGAAGTGTAATATTGTCCGTTCAATTTAGTTGGTTGGTTGTTTGGTGTTTTACGCAGTGGTCAAGATTATTTCACTTATACCGTTCAATTTAGAAACAAAGGATTACACAGAACTGTTAGATTATGTTTTCCTGAGTAAATGTAAGATGTATCGTGTAACATGGTCAGAAAATGGCCTCCTTCTAATCCATACATTAGGAGGATCTTCTCTTACAAATTAAGCGGCCCAAATCTTGACGGAATCCATTTCCTTTAGAAGGTCAGAGTTATTGGCGAACACTCGAGAGAAACGTCAGCTTCTAAAAGAGATCGGAGCCCTTGACGGAAGCAATCAATACTTTGCAATAGACGCTGATCGATTCACAGGTCTTGGAAGTAAGTTTGACTTGGCTGCAAGTTCAGCCGTGTTTTTACAACAAGGCTCGTCAGTATTCAAGGCGTGTCGTCGACGTTTTAGGAAAGTCTGCGGAAGTCAAGACTGTTATGTAGCGGTAATAATCTCCAAAGCTCGCCCGCTCTCTCCAAACGTACAACTCAATACGCATCAAGTAGACTGGTCACTTAATTAGGTAGTGTTTACAGCGCTCTGGCAGCCACCTACACCAGAAATCTACATTCTGGGTCCAGGGTTAGTCGTCTTCGGCAATAAATCTACAATGCATTTGTGTCATTACAAACAATTCCCAGTTACTTGGCAGCCAAACTGTGGACTAGTTCCAAGACTTCAGACCACGTCAAATTAAATCAAGCCCCTAAAATGATAACCAATGCTCTTCAATAGGCTCTTCTATAGTCTCAAATTGCAACTTGTTCACTTGTCAGATAAACCAATGGCAAAATAACCATTTTCAGTGAATTTTTTCCCCCAGTTGATGGGCTTGAATTACACTTTATTTGTTGTGCCCACAGATACGAGTGAGGGTGCTTTTATCTGACAAATAGACCATTGAGAAAATAACAATTTCTGCCTAACAGTGAGGATTTGAATTGCACCTTGTTCCCATTGCAGATAAGCCCAAAAGGAAAAAGGAACCATTTTTTTCCTTCTCTCTTTCTATGTGATATTCGCCCAGTGTGAGGACTTGTCAAAAGTGTTCTTTTTTTCTACTTGCCTTGAACATAGATTGAAATTATTTCTTTGATCGCATTGAGTTATCACACGATTTTTCAATCCCGAATGAAGATTTCTTTACTATTAATCAAAAAGCTGGGAACTGGTGCAGTGTACTTCCTATCAAATCTATATACACCTCTGAAATTGATACTCTACTCCATTCAGTATGCAAGAAACTTCACCTATCAATATAAATTATGTCTTTAAAACACAAATTCCTATTAACCAAACTTGACAAAAGTAAGGAAAATTTGGTGATGGAAACGACGTTAATTTAGCTGTAAAATGTTGTAGAAAATGAGGCCTGATTGAGATTTGTAACCCTTTTCAACTATACTGTATTGGAATTAAATTTAAGGTTTATAAATTGCTTTTCTTGTCAACAAAAGTGTGAAATTTTGAAAAAGGCCACATTTCCCTGTTGTATCCTTAAAGTGGCATGAGCTGCCAAAATGTTGATATTTTGACATTAAAACAGATTGTTGAAATTATTGGCTATTTTTCTCAAGACGCATACTTCAGAAGTTTTTTAGTGCTTCTAGTCTCAAAAATGTACTGTTTTGAACTAAAACATGGCCTAATAGGTCCCTCTGGACAGATGCTTTCATAGAGGGCAGAACATGGGACGGAATTCGGATAACAATTGGAATAATAGTGAGTTCACACTTCAGTCAGTCAATCTCCTCATAGAATGGTCAAGCAGTGATCCAAAATCTCCAATATGGATTAAGTTGTTTGGTGAGAGTTTCTAACATTGCTTCTGGAGCAATTGGTTCGCTGACCCTCAATAAATTGGAAGTTTTAATTACGCTGGTGAATAACGTCAATAATAACCGGTTCCTTCTCGAAGAATAAACAGCAGACGCCTTAATCCATCAGAGAGTTAGTGAAGCAAAGTCTATTGATCTCCGCGATTCATTGGATTAATCAGACAGAGAGAAATACAACTTTATATCAAAGCTTCAGCAACATTGATTCAACGCTGATTGATTCCTTATATTTTATTGATTTATTGATTGCTGCCTTACACTTTTTTTTAACTTAAAACATTCTGGCTAAAGCAATTCAATACTTTCTCCACCCCGCTTCAATAACTATGGAAAACAGGTGCAAAAATTACATGTAATTTTACGATAAAACAGTGATAAGTGAAAATGGATGGTGGTCGTAAGAGATACCGACTGACGTGTATCAGATTATCGACTGGCTGGATGATCCCTTTGATTGATTGATTTATTATCACACTTGGAAATTGTTATGTTAGATCTTAATTTAAACTATTTTATTTCAATGAAATGAAATTGGATTGGTGAACATGCCTTAGGCCTATATTAACACCTCTCCATGTTAGGTCTTTTGTTCACTCAGGTGATGGGATTGAAAGCTGAACCATATTATTATTATTATCATATTTTTATTATTTTATTCCATATTATTTTATCATCAATTGACATTCATGAGAAAGTCTAGACAGTTTCTGCCACCTAACTTCTGATCACATTTCTCTATCAACACACAGGATTTAATTTCATCCAATTTTCATAGTTTAACACGAAATAAACCGTAATCAAACATTTCTTTATGACCACCAAGTCACCAGTAACTTAGTTTCTCGTAATTTCTTCTTTAAATCTTGAAAAATAGTTTTCAGAGAATTTGCTTCCCTATGAGAAAACAAATTTCATAATGATAAAGTGTAAACAAAATGTTTCTTTTCACTGAGAGTCTGACCTCTATTGACCTCTGCATAGTAACAGCCAAGATGTCTATCTCAGATAATGACATAATAATTCACACAGCCTGATCTGGTGAGGAGATAAACATTGTACTCAATGACAGCTTTCATTCTTTGTAACAAGGTTATTCCCCTTTGTCATTGATTTTCCGTTAAATTAACCAATAAGAAAGGTAAAATACAAATCCAGTTCTTGTTACATCCCCGTCCCTCCCCCCCCCCCCCCCCCCCCCCCCCATCCAAACAAATAAAAACATTTGAGAATAAAGCCAATTACTACTGGCATTAGACTTACCAACACATGTCTGACTTTGGGTTGCTTGGTAACCGGGCATACATTTGCATCCTCCATCAAGTAGCGCCCAAGTTCCGCCTCCTTTACACAAATATGTTGGCCGTTTTTCTTCAGCTGCATTTGCAACACATTGACCTTGTTTTTGGACCACCGATGTAACATCTGGCCCAGTTGGGGTCTCCAAAAATTGGGCGTAATTCGCCGTGACATTTGGACATGTGATGTAGTAAACTTTGACAGAAATCAAGGAAATGCACGCTCCCGTATCCTGGATGGCGAAATAGACGCCTTGGCGAGTGATGGGGATACTTTTTGTTTCGAGATTAATCCGAATATCATTAACATCCTGGTAGAGATAATCCGCAGCCGTCACGTCAATTTTGTGGTACGTTTCCGGGTCCCATGTTGGCATCATAGAGTTAGCAAAATCAGATTCAGCCTCATAATAATACAAGACAAATGTTTCTTTGCAGTGTTGTAGTTGTTGAGGGTCTCTGTGTTTTACACATTTTCGCATTGAAAATCTGATATCGATGTAAAGCCTGTTAGCGTCTTTTCTATGGATGAACGGTGTACGGAGCCAGTTATTCACATTAGGTTGCGTAACGTAACATGAGGTATATATTCTCCATGGGTTTCCGTTGTTGTTGTAACTTGCCTCTACCCACTGTAACAGAAAAAGAAACAAAGGATTTGATTTACGATCAGAAACAGCTTTTAATTAAACAGATTATTTTATTTAATCACCAAATAAACCCTGATAAAACCAAGCATTATCTTTATCAGTAACAGTAACAGGGTTGACAGCTGGACACAGAATCTAAATAAAAATGGCGGCATTTCCTGTTTCAGTAATCAGCAAAAATAAGTTGGTCATTTGTGACTCTATTAAAACTCCATCTGAATCAAATGCGAGAAATAATTGTTTAGTGAACGGCATTTTGCTGAATAATTTTTACATTTATCAAACCAATTGTCAGTATTACTGAAGTCTTTAGTATATAAAAAACTCAATAACATTGGGGATACCAGTTGTGTATTAATAAGTTGGATCAGAACATGGTCTTTGTTGTCATGGTTACAAATTTTCTACTTACTAATTAGGCACATTTTTTTTTCAATTTAGCAGATGGGAATTCAACTCATTTACATATTGTTTGTTTTTTTTGATTGATCTTTATTCACCATAGCAGATTTAATAAAGGGTTCCTATACGAAGGCGTGAATAAAGCATCCAAAGGTTTGTCTTATTCCAAATGTTGGTATCCTTGAGAAACACATGTAACAACTGTATTGCCAACATGAATTGACTTTCAGGATTTTAGTGTGATTGGATATGAGATTGTCTGAAGCTATCCTTTGATATAGTTTTTATCAGAAACTGTATATTCCGTTTCAGGTGGGAAAGATTAAGACAGCAAATAATTTTTCTTGAATTCATGATGACCTTTTTTCCCATGAGAAAAGTAATATGTTAATGCAAGATTTCAACCCTGGACCAGAGAGGCTTCCTTAGTTATTATGTTCAGCCACTTATGTAAATATTAAATAATATAATTTCCAATTCTTAGGAGTTCTATACAACTGTTTAAGAGGTTGACAGTAAAATAAACTTGAGTAAGTTTGTTTTTTTAAAACTATTTGATATTAACAAGTGCACAGATTATATTTGAGGCAAGTACAGTTACTCAATCTATTTTCTGTCAAAGAGTTGACAGTTATCTGGATGTATTTGACCTATCACCATTATCGAAGAAAAAAAAAATAACAAAGATGAAAGGAAAACAATTATTAAATTAATTTGCTCTGATCTTGAAAACCAGTCACGAATTATGACACAACCCATGCACCAAAAAAAGCGTTAAAAAAAAGGTAAATTAATTATCCCGATTTGCTGATAGCATCAATTGGATACAGGTGCACCAGTTCACCTGGCAAGTTATGCATCTACCTTAATGAATTAATGAATCTATCTTTTGTAATGACTCCCTAATCCTATCTCGTTATCATTTTGAAAAGCTATAAAATGAAATGAAAGTCCCAGTCAGAATTAATTACTTTTCTTCATTATGCAGAATAGAATACAGGCCGACTGTCTTCAGGTTGGTGTGAAGGTGTTACATGTGAGAATTATTGATTGTGGGTTAATGCAGTACTCAACAGTTAAGGTCATACGGAGACAAAAGTATGAACCAAAAGACGCATAAGCTTGTATCATGTCCCATTCCTATGTTCTTTAATTTCTTTTAATTTGGAGGATGACATGAAAGCAACATCTATTTTCAAATGCCAAGAAAACTAAATAAAAAATATTTAAACTAACATCTATTCTATTATCATTTTAAGTTTCCATTCATTAATTTGAAAGATCTTAACCTATAGCTTTTTTTCAAAACATTCTAATTTGACGTGTTTAATGGATTGTTGATAAACAGGCTTTGCTCATAGAATGATCTTATTAAGGTGACTTCACAAAGATACTAGTCTTTTCTTTCATAAAAGAATTTCTCGGCTGTATTTTATTCTACACTTTAACAAAAATCTATTCCACAAAATAAGGCGTTGATAGAAAATAAAATATGAATTGGACTCAAGCGACATTTAGGGCAAGGTTCTTTTTACTTGAAGGTAGTTGAAAGGTCAGAAGTTTATTTGAAAAAAAAGTGAATTATTGATGAAATATTGATTGATGTTTTGCACCACACTGAAAATTATTCCTTAATATAGTGACATTTCCATGTTTAGTGAGGGGAGAGGAGGGGAGTTCTTCTGACATTATCATGGTATCTTTCCAGGATTAGTGAGGGGGGGGGGGGCATCTAATCTTCTCATGGTACCTAGCCAGGTTAAGTGGGGAATGAAACTAAGAAATGGTTGCATATGATGAAAGTACTTCAGTGCTGAAGAATTGTGCTTAAATATAAAAAATTTGAATCGAAACTTATTATGGACAAAAACTTTGACATGTCTTTCCCAGTTTACTTAAGAATTTATGCCCAAAACCACAAATAAAAAAACAAAGGGAAATAAAACCCCAGGTGAAAAGGCTTCAAAGACACATACAAATTTAATTAATAAAAGATCCTAATCAGTTTTATGAAACCGGAATTTAAATGACCAGAGAGACAATTTGTTTGGGCCTTAAGGGAAGCAATCAATTAAGTTAGACAGCTATAGAAAATAAAATCCCTGGGGTTAATTCAAGGTACTCAACTCCTAAAAATCCTTTTGTTAAAAATAACATATGAATAATCTTTGGTGGGGGAACTTTTCTTTCTTGTTTTTTTAATTTTTTTGCCTTAAGGAAATTTCAAGAAAGAATTAAATTTGAGTTATTTATATTTTTCCGTAAGTTGGGATAAACATAAAATAATAATTGAAATAAAAATAACAATGATAAAATAAAGTAAATGTTCATTAAATAAAGCAGAAAACTTTAACATTCAAGTATTGGATTGAAAAGATTAAAAAAAAGCACGATTTTAAAAAAGCCCCAAAACAATTTCCTATCAAAATTTTATTTGAAATTCGGATTGCTCATTGCTCTATACCAGAAATTTATAGGAAAACCTACATTTATAATGTTCCCTTCAAGATGGGGAATTAGTGTTATAATATATGATGTCAGATAAGATTGATTGATTGATTGTGATTTAACGCTAAACTCAAGATTGCTCTACTAATATGGCGGTGATGTCAGGAAAGAGAAATAACTTGATTTATGGTTTGAACTTACTAACTTTTGACGACTTATTCCTCGCTCTAACGAGACAACTTAGGTGGTCTGTCGTTCACTGTACACATGAGTGCTTCCTACTAAAACTTGTTTAATGATATTTTCACCTTTGACACGGTCCATCGACTTACAACACCTTCATTATTTTGCTTATGTACAGATTTACATAAAGAAACTAAAGCTGAGAAAAATCCAGACAGGATATTTAGCTGAATATCTAGAAAAAGCTTCCTTGAAAGTCAATCCCTTTTATAGAGAAAAAGCTCTATAGAGGTATAAAATCAGATTTATAGAGACGATATTAACATTTGGGACAAATTTTTTTTTAAAACCTATTTTGAAAATGTGTTAAAATTCTATGGAGAGATTTTTGTGCAAATCTTACTTGATACATAGGTTCTTAAGTTTCAAGATATTTTTCATCCTGATATATGATTGTATGTGAACTTATTGCAGGGAATTGTGGGTAGTTATGATCTGTAAAGTGGGCTCATTACGACAATCAAACAAGTGTCAAATAAACAACTAGGGACAACATGGAAAACTAAAAACCAAACACTGCCTGACGTTTTCCTTCCAATGGATGGCACCTCTGATGTTTAGAGCATGCCAAAACATAAAAGGCAAATACACCATCTTACAGTACAGGCTGCTTCTCTCGGCATTTGATGGCAGCCGAGTCAGGCAGAGATAGCACGGGGTAAACGTGCTGCATACATGCCCACGATGGCACCCCAACAAACTCTGTCCAATAATTCTTGACCTTTACGTCTTTGAAACCCCAAAGTGCGAAAACAACAGGGAAGGGCAACGGGGTGAAATGAGTTGAAAAACAGGCTGAGATGTTCACATAGAATAACAAATACAAAAACCCAATGCTAATTCGATTCCATTAAAATAAGATAGAAACTAGTGAAAAGTTTTTATTCTGATAAACATCAAATTAAGAATGGATACAGGACAATGTTCATTGGCTATTAGTCTATTCATTGAAAAAGTAAAAGTGAAAGTATAATTTTGGTTTGGATGTTTGGAAAAAGATTCATTAAAATTTTCTTTTTAAAGCTAAGAACAGAAAAAAAACTGTCTAATTTTGCATAATTATAATCTAATTCATTTACTGGTACTTGAACTTTTCTATTTGTGTCCAACCCTGACACGAAGGAGTTGGGTAGCTTTTTAACACTCTAGCCATGAACCCTGGAGGACAGATCTTGCACGGGTTGTTTAACCATTGTCAATATGTTGAACTGACCTGAAGAATCTAAGCGAAATGTGTGAAAAAAAGGAGGGGGAGACAGCGCTGTGTCACGAAGACAAAACTCGACAAGCAAATTTACATATGACAAAGGATCATGGGAAAGATATGGCAAAAATTAGAAAACCGTAAGCAACATAGACAGCCTTCTCCTATCGAGATGTTTTTCTCTCTTGCTTGAATTTTGTGAAAAACCGCAGAAAAAGGCTGTCATTATCACCATGTGTTGATGTCAGGTTCTGCATTTAATCGTAAGCCAAATTCATAAATTTCAATTTCCACATTTGATTGATTGATTGATCTTTTAAGCCACACTTAAGATTTTTTCGCTTCTATCATATATGGAGGAGTTTAGTGGGGACAGAAACAGGGCTCTTTGTCCAGACAATTTCTCAGTGATCAGAGTCATGTGCTGCACTCAAGATACATGTAGTTACACTAAATGGCAACATTGCCAAGTTTAATAGGGCATCAGTAAGTAACTCTTCGAAGTCAAATCTAATGTACATAATGTACATTGTATGTATTTATGGTAGAAATAATAACATGACACAAATCTAAAACGTACAGCTTTTCTTCAAATGGTTTTCACAATCTCGCAATCTGTCTATTTGTTTTAGCTTTTCTTTCAGGTGGAAGAAGTTTTGAAAGTTAGATCGCTAAAGGGGGTCTTAAGGAACGTATTTACTTAGGTCTCCATATCTGATGAGCTGTCAGCTGTTACATAAACCAGACCACCTCCCTCAGCTTAGTACAAGAAATATCTTTTAAAAAAACCAAGTTTACATAAAACAAGTAGATAAAGTCAAGCCAATTTATGTCCCCAGGGAACATAAAACCAAAACAACAATTTTATGCGGCGCCTTTTAAGAAATGTAACTTAAAACCAGTTTCTATTATATTACTTCTTTAACCAAATTACAGACATTGTTGTTGTTCTTACTATCGGTTTATTAGGTTTTATTTTATTTATTCTAATAATTCAGGTCAAGCTACTATGTCATTGTTATTACTGAACAGGATCTTTAGTAATCAAAATTTGATATGAAATATTTTATCAAAATTTAGAGCGATATATATATTTTCAGAAAATTCCCTTTTTCTCAGGAGGGGAAGTTACAGCCTTGGGTTATAGGTGTACAACTGCTCCTTGAAGGAAACAGAAAAAAATAACCAAGCTATCAGCAACGTTTCTGCCAAATATTACCATCCGTTATAGCCTAGATTGTGTTACTCTGCTGGCATACTGCAGGGATATTTCTTTAGCCATCCACTCTATACTAGATAAATACAGCCCATGTGTCCGGGAGTCAAGTATGTTTTTTGAAGGGAAAGTATGAGTGGCAGGCCTATTTACTCACTACAGTCTCCAATGACAGGCAGTGAGCAGGGAGGCGGTAAAAAACAATTCCAGAAAAAAATATTCTAGATTTGCCTCTCACTGTAGAATAAAATATATACACCAGTACCATGTGGCCATAGAATTACTCCAAAATGCTACAAGACTTGGTACAGGTTTTACCATAAAACAAACGGGATGTTGATGTTTTGGGCATGTTTGTTTTGATAGTTATGTTCAAAACAGGAATCTGATTGACGGTTACAAAATAAAATTCAAAACTTAGGGCAGTATTTTACAATTGTTTCGTTCCATCATTTTGCTATATGAGAAAGTCTTACTTGGATACCAAACATATTAAATAATGCAATTATGAAGGAAGGAAATAATTTTTAATGTTAACAAATGATCAAAAATGGGTTCAAATTCATAAAATACTACATTTCTTTTCTAGTCAGCCAGTTTTGTTCTTATAAGGTGAAGAATTACTTATGGATAACAACTTCTTGGTTTATTGATTGTTATCCATAAGTAATTCTTCACCTTATTGTAACCTTTTAACTTCTAAATGCCATTGTAAGGTTTGAGTTTTGTTCTTGATATACAAGAAAAAAGTAGGAATAAACGACTTTTAAAGAATGTTTTATTTGGCCACAAAGGCCAGCGAGAGGCAGTTTTTCAGCTTGTTGATTTGGTACTTGGGTAGCCTGAACGGATGGATTCCTTGCTATACTTTAGGTGGTAAAGTTGAAATCTGTATCAACAAGTACCTAAGAGGCTCTGGAATCAGCATACATTCACCAGCTGCGGGTCTATATACAATAGGAACGGTCACCAGTTGATTAAATCCATGCACACAATAGCTGGGAGAGAGTTTGGCAGTAGAGCGTATCCCTGTACAACGGCCTACGTTTACATATGGTAATTTTTGTGAGTTTAGTTGGATAGAAGAGCTACCATTTTCCGCTCGCTCAGAATTACCCATCACGTTTACTTGGACTGAAAACTCTTATCTACAGCATACATGAAGATCTGGAGATTCACATTACCAAACCTGTCCTTCAACGAACAAATGCCTAAACTGAAACAAGATCCCTAGAGTAATTGTGAAATAATCATGGATTTAAAACTGTTTACATAGCTGATAGATTAGGTTTGGAGATTCAAGGGAAAAAAAGAACAATTAATAATACGCATCCCTATGGACTAACTTACATGTAGAAAGAAGTGGAAAGCAAGCAAATGACCTCAAAAAAAATAAAATTCGTTCAGTGGATTCTTAGAGGAGTTTTGATTTAGGTACATACAATGTATATAGTTTTTATTTAGGGAAGTCGATAAAAAAAGACAAATTTCTATATAAATTGAACTAAAAAAAGAAAAAGAAAATTGATAAAGTGGATTCCTAGAAGAGTTTTGTTTTAGGTATACAATGTATATAGTTTTTATTTAAGGAAGTCGACAAAAAGAAGAAAAATTTTGATATATAACATTTCTATGTAATTCCTATAAGGTGAGGGTATAAATGATTGCAATGATAGGGTATCCAGGATACAATGTATAAAACCTGTTGTATGATTGGGGGGGGGGGGGGATCTATCATAACAAACAGATGCAGAAAGGCTTGTTTTCCTCCACTAAAACCCAGGGTTATATGGTACTGGAGTGCCTGTGCAGACTTTCTCTCACACAACCAGACATAATAGGTCATAAAGTTTCTGGCACATGAATTGCTGATCTACCAGTCTCCCAGGCTTGAAGGACCAGCACTTTATCAAAGATCTCTGCCAAATTTCTGTTAGTCTTGACAGTCATGGCCAAAGTATTTTTTTTTGCAAAATTTCATTAACCTTTTTTTTGATGAATTTTTCAGAAATTGTATATCATTGTAAATAGCTTAGAGATTGTTACACTGTAAACTCTGAGAATTCATAAAAAACACAGCGTCATCTTAATACATTTTATTATAACAACTTATGATTGGGTATAAACGTCTAAATGATATACCTCTTTTTAACATAATAAGAAACTTGTCTCCATGGTTATTTAAGATTTTCCCTGTGCCTGTGTGTTATAGTGTTAAAAATAATAATATATTAGAACAAATGAATTCAAGTAAGAAAACTCATGGTTAAAGAAAATGAAATCAATCTGGCATCATATCAAATGTAATATTTAAGGGGCCATTTTGAAAAGCTTGACACATTAGGCCGTTTTATTACTCAGTTCACGCCATCATGAAAGGAAAGTTGACAACGAGGAAAATGTTGTTGGCGTCATCTCAGACGGTTTGGGAATCTTAGAAATTGGTGAGACGGGTTGTCAGTGTACGCCCTGCAGGTTAGGGTCTCCACCTAGCCACATGAGGCTCCATCAGAATGTTTTGCCGTTCTACCCATAAGCCTCAGGGATCCTCCTCGTAAAAACAGGGAAACAATACCCAAGGGTTATTCCCATCACTAAGTCAGACAAAATGGCTTCCATATGTTATAAGAAAATGAAGGTTAAATATGCCGTGGCTATCTACCCACCGCTTCTAATAACAAGGTTTTACCAGTTTCTCCCAAGTCTTGCAAAACGTTCTGGGAGCCAAGAATTCAGTAATGACGAGAGAAAATGGCTTATAAATGTCAACTGCCCGAGGCCAGAAACCAAAACGTTTGTGGAAAATACGAAGAATGTTTGTCTTTATTTCAAAGAATACTCTACACAATTTACCGCCAATACAACACTTTAGGAAGTATTAGCAAGTGAAACCTATGCATTACCATAAAATACATCATCTAGAAAGTAAAAATAATCTATCACAATAAAAATGTTAGGAAAAAGCATTTCAAATTGCTTTTTAAACGATGACAAACTATTTTCTGACTGTGCGATGACACTCCTTTCAAATATCAGATTGTTAAATTTCAACAGGGTTTCTGTTTTCACTGTTTAGGTGGGGATTTTAATGATTAAAGCAGTGACGTTATCAAGTCAGTAAAACTCAGCATAATCACACAAAGATGCTCATAAAACTTTTTAATGGGTGGTGAATGTATATGTGGTCCAAGCTGCTATCTTGGCATGGAGCATTAGCCTTATCTCCCCTTATCACCCACCAGGGGGCACCTACCATGATGAAAATCTTTACAAAATTAGCCTGATGTCTATGAAGCTTATTTACAGGAAATTTACACATGGTGGATCCATTTTTAAATATTATCAAATTTATTTTAAAAATACCTTAAAGTGTTGAATATTTTATTCAGAAGAAAACATAATTCAGTCATTTTCTAACTTGTATGTATAACATTTTTTCTATGCATGTATAAATACGTAAAAGAAAAAGTTTTGATTTAAAAAGGATGAGAAAAGAGGAACTTAGATAACATTTAAGGGTCTTATTTAAACTAGTGATATGTCATGATAATATACTGACACTAAACTCCGCCTTACAATCACCAGTCAACCAATAAAAACGCAGCTTTTAATTAATGTGTATGTTATGCATACTATGTGTTGATAGGTCTGTTTAGAATTGATGGTATCATATTTTTGACACCATAAGCTTTTCCATAAATTGAAACCAAAATGCAATCAGAGGTGATGACACAAAATTTAACTATGATAGGGTGTTATTTTACATCTTTCAGCTGCAGTCCAGACTTGAATAAAACAATTGTTTATCTATAACACACAAGTAGTTAGGCACGTAGACAAAATAAACCATGAGACTGTTTACAGTGAACTGAAGTTTCCTGTTGGTCGACTTCCTTCACACAATTATTTCCTTCAGATATGCATTTTGTTTTCGAGAAATTAGGGTTAGAGGTTTCCCATCTTATTGTCAGAGAGAGAAAAAAACATGCCGAATTGGTCCGATTTTGAGATTTGGTGAAATCATTTTGAAGAGAAATTAATATCTTAAAGAAGCATTAGTTATGACACATGTGACAGTGTTATTAATCCCCAGGTAGCCTTATTTCTACATCAACTCTATTATATATCCTAATCTCGATGTTAACTGTGTCATTACTATATTGACTTAAGTCAATAGATACATAGTAAGGGATAAATGTCAACTGTAGTTAAGACATATCAGCTGTCATTAATGGATATAATCTAGTAATAACTACCCTAATATCATGCCAGTAGTCCTGTATGAAGGACTTGACAGGGCAATATGGCTGATACAGTCACCTAAGTAAGACAGGATATTTGGGAGAAACAGCATTATGAATTTATGTAAATTTTTCAGGGCAATATGGCTGATATAGTCACCTTTCTAAGACAGGATATTTGGGAGAAACTCACTAAACTCATACGACAAGGCAAAGTCACTCAATAAGATAAAAACATATTTGGAATAAGTATTTTAGTATTTTGAAATAAGCGAAATAAGTAAATGAACATCCAGAAAGTTTATTTCAGATAAATAATCCTACACAAGCTTGGGAGCAGGACAATATGACTCCAATATAGACCATTTTAGTCAATAAATGAGGTCTTAGGCTTGGACAGTGGTCAAATAACCTTGACCTCTCTGTCAATAAGTATGTTGACCGGATTGATAAAGCTGTGTACACTGCCCATACAAGATGGCCGGATAAACACCCAAGCCAATTTAGGTCAATAAATAATGACTTATGTTATCAATGAATACTCGGAGAGGAAGGTAAGTCTATGATTAAATGTCATTAGACTCCCCTGGCCTGCATTCAGACTGGGAGAGCTGTTGGTATTTATTTCAATATTGGCTAAACACTGCATTCAATCATGAAGACCTATTTTACAGGTGACTCAAACTAAATACATCATCAAGCCATCATGTGAGATCATGGTGGATGATTATATATATTTATGAACACTAAAACACACGGGCACAGGGAAAATCTTCTTGTCTAAAATAACCATGGAGACAAGTTTCTTATTTTGTTAAAAAGAGGTATCACATATCATGTAATTATTTGCACAAATTTCTCTGGTACAGGTATTAAAATATACTGTTGTTTGGAATCCATCAAAGTTTCTTCAAAAACTTAATATTCTATAATAATAATGAATTCTTGATTTACAGAGGGTTACACAACCAATTTAAGGTAAACTGCTTTGAGGCCCGTTCTAGAAAAAAAAAAACAGTAACTGGAGTTTTAAACATTTTCCAACATGCCCACTTAAAACAGGTTTCTAGGTAGTCTTAAAGGTTAAATTCGAACCATTTTCCAACATGCCCACTTAAAACAGGTTTCTAGGTAGTCTTAAAGGTTAAATTCTAACCATTTTCCAACATGCCCACTTAAAACAGGTTTCCAGGTAGATATATGTTTCAAGTTGTTTAATAGCAAAATGGGAAACCTCCTCAGCCGTTTGTAAAACAGTTAAGCCATATTACAGAACACTACATCATAGTCCTTGTAGTTGTTCTTCTATACCATATCATGTTCTCCAAACTGTTTGGTATGTCAGTGGAGCTGCGATGATGAATTATTCTTGACACAACTGCTTCCTACTCAGTCACAAACCTATCAAAAGTAATCACAGTTTTCTCGTTCCTCGCCCAGAAAACATGGGAGTGAGGAAGGAGGTTAATACAGAAGGTTATGATGTCAGACATATTACCCAATCAATGGCATACCTCTTACCATTTTGATGAATCGACAAACTTAATGCGGTGAACAGCCAGAACTAAAACAGCTAAAATTGTAAACAAGAAATAGTTTGGCTGATGAGTAAAAAAATGCCACACTTTAATACCTTGCAAAAGAAAAACTTAAGTAAAAGATTACAAAATATTTCACAACTTTCACGTCAGAATAGTGTAAAATCACAGAAAGAAAAAATAAATGGCAGTGTATGGAAAGAAAAAAGAAATCCAAAAGAAATATGCTAATGAAGAAATCTTTGTTGTAAAGACACATACGTTTTGAATTAATACTCGTGTTTTAAGATGCCTTATGAAATATGTAGTAAATAACCTTTCAACACAAAAAGTTTAATTAACCGAAAAAGCTGTCAAGTGGAATTCAGATTGATAAACTCTTCACTTAAATCTCTGGTAAATTGGACAGAAAAGCTGGGTAATTCAATTAACTGGGGATAGAAATCTTCCCTTTCGCTCACCGAGTAAGCCTCAGTAACGACAGACGTATAAATAACCTGATTACTTATGTATCAATTGATTAAGGTTGCTGACGTTAATAGTCCCATGAAGTTATCGTTTAGAAATAGTCCCATGTAGTTATCGTTTAGAAATAGTCCCATGTAGTTGTCGTTTAGAAATAGTCCCATGTAGTTATCGTTCAGAAATAGTCCCACACAGTTATCGTTCAGAAATGGTCCCATGTAGTTATCGTTCAGAAATAGTCCCATACAGTTGTCGTTCAGAAATAGTCCCATGCAGTTATCGTTCAGAAATAGTCCCACAGTTATTTTTCAGAAATATATACTGATTCTATCAATATGCTGTATCAATAATTGTATTATATGCTCTTGATTGATCTATTCCAAATTATTTTATAAAACAATACATCAATCTATAACCCTGAAAATATTCTATCTTTTCCCAAGGATTGATTGATTGATTGTTTGGTGTTTTACGCCGCGCTCAAGATTATTTCACTTATATGGCGGCGTTGCCAGTTTTATTGTGGGAGGAAACCGGGCTCTGTGCCCGGAGGAAACCCACGACCTTCCGCTGGTAACTGGCAGCCATCCCACATTTTCCCAAGGAAGAGCTGATGTAAAGAAATAATTCTCCAAACTGTGAAATGGTCTTCTGTGATAAGCCACATGATTACATTATTAAACCCAGTAATCAAGTATATATCTTTCTTTTAATTGCTGGTACATTTAACAGGGTAGTTTATTAATAGAAGATTTCCATTATTTATTGGATATGTCAGAGCGGAAACCTAATTACAGCAAGTAACTCTGAGACAATCAAGAAAGGCATTAGACAGGAAGGAACAAGGCTTATCGTTAAACCTCAATAATCTATCTATCTCGGTCACTGAGCCAGCTAAATTTAATTTGCCTCGGCCATATTGCCCAAGCTAGTGCTGAATGAATTGGCTAATTTTTGTGAATCCCGCTGTTAGGGGCCGCAGGAAGACATTCATCCGTAGGCAATATTAGTCAAGAGACTTTAGTCTTTTTATCGTCCTGGAGTTGAAATTTCTAGCATGATCTTGTGTGGAATATTCTCAGAGTCTGGAATTCCCAGATCTTAAAAGGCAATCTATTTTCCTGTTTGGGAACAGATCCATGGCACATATATACAGCTACTTATCACCGACACACAATATCAATAATTCCCTTAGGACAACGTTAAAGCCTAAGACATAAACACAATTGCCGTCCCTGTTCGCACGGCTCAAGTACCATCATGCATTCTGATCAGTCGGATGTTTCGTCTTCATTATAACAAACTCTTGTTAGATGTTCTCGTGGGACTCGGTACAGGATATTACTCCTCTACAAACAGACACTCAGTAAAACATAGTCTTCAACATCATCTCTCAAAAATATATAACAAAATCTTAGCCAAAGGAAAATTCTATATGCCTTTTTTTGTCTTGTATTTGTGTGTGTGGGTAGGGGTGGCGTTTTATAGTTTTAAGAGAAATGGTGTTGTATTTTAATTAGGAGAGCAATGTCTGATTACTTAACCTTGCTGGTTTGAAGATAGACTGAAACCCTGAACTCCTTAGTCAGACTCAGATTAAGTCAGAAAATGGTTGTATTAACCTCAATATAATCCATTCATTAAGTATTTTCGTAACAAAATATTTCTATAAATATCGTGTGCCTTTTTTCGTTGTTACTTACTTCTTACATACATTTTTGTGGATGGTTGATTAAATATAGGCTTAATCCATGCAACAGAAACATTTTTGGATGACAGGTCCGTTTTTCGCCTTGGGCCAAACTCATCACATAGTGGTCCTGTCAAACAAGTGCTTTTAGAATGATGTAGTCGGAGATGAAGGAAACGACAACAACACAAGCAACAATCTCCTCAATGGTAGATCTTTTGCACAAAAAAACTTTGCCAGAAAACAAAGAGAGCTTTCATGGTTCCAAGTTTTTCATCATACTGACCATTCAGTAAGTCCACAAGAATCAGATGTCAGCGAAAAACAAGTCACATTTTTACTTCATTCTTTGTTTTTATTTATTTACAAAAAAAAAAAACAACCCTAAAACAAATAACAATCGTTATTCCAGTTTTGGGATCAGTCTGTTTTTCACAAAGATTGTTTTCTAATGTGACTTCAATATGTTTTGATTGATTGCTGTTTTTTCCAAATGTCACTCCGTTATATTTGAACAGTGAGCAGTGTTTGTTGGTAATCAAACAATCCTTCACAATCAAATCAATATATAATAATAATCAATCGAAGAAAAAAAAGCTGATTACTTACATATAATATTCAGTGTCGCTTAATATCAAAACAGACTTTTTCGTAACTTTAAAAAACTATAGAATATTACGTAACCTTATCATTTGTTGACATGGCAACCTACACGGTTTGCACAAAGAAAGCGAGCAAAATGATTGTGACTTTGAGGTAAAATAAAACTCTCTGGCTTTGCAATTGAGATCAAACAAACATAGTGGATAAATTTAATGGCTGTGGAACAATTCCCATAGATGCCTTGTTAAATCAGCCGGGCAATCCGAGACACAATTGCATCATTAACCACAAAGCTTCAAGTAGAGCGGGGAACAATTTTTTTAAACAATTGAGCTCACATAACCCATTGAATTGAAAGACAAGCAAACACTATCACCAGGTAACACAACGATCCAGACAAACATGTTGTGATACAGTCGTCCATGGTGTTACAATTATGACCAACCAACAGATGAAGAGCCAATAAAGATGGTGACTCATTCTAATTCTCAAAAGGAAAGTATACAGTCAGTGATATTGTCAAATATTTATAATAATCCACATTTATGGACATCTTTTTAGTAATTTTTTGAACTGATTGATCAGAGTTTCAAGCCAAACTCAGGATTATTTCACATACATGGCAGGGATCTTGGATTGAAATCAATACTCTAATGTATCAAGTTATATCTGATAGTTAAATTTCCCAGCCTTTCTTAAACTGTTTCTCCTCCCAGAAACACTTAATTTCTCATTAATCTCTGCTGTCAGAAACAACTGACCCCTACAACGACCTTGGTAATTTGACCCCTGACCTCCCCTTTGTTTGTCAGCCATTTTCCCACCCAAGGAATCAAACACTATAATGTGTATAACTTGCCACATTAATCAATACAATTTGCTTAATATCCTCAAATGTTTGGTAGAAAGCGTTTCTCTTAACTAAAAAACAGTTGAAGAATGCTTTATAAATGTTAGATTTAATTTGAAAAAGTCTGATATTTAAATACAAATTTCCAATAAATAGTAAAGCATATAAAACGGCAAAATATCACACACGATTTTGAAAAAAAAAAAAATTAGTTCACTTTTATAAAACTATCAAAATGAAGAGTGCTTAACAAAACAACTGGCAATTAGCTGTTTTCAAGTCAATAATTTTTTTCTGTTAGCAGCTCATAAAAAAGTATAAATTAGAGTGAAAGTCAGATATTGCTGAAACACAATGCATGTAATTCTGTTGTTTAAGTGTTGAGAGCATTGTAAACAGGGATGAGTACAAGTTCTGCCAAATAAGAGCATAGGATATATAAGTGTAGATATTCCCAGGAGTATATTCAATTTCCTACCCTCCTCAATACTCTCCACCAGGCCTTGTGCTGGAATTGGTGTGATTAGAAGGCTTTCTGGAATGGTCAGCTTGGAGAGGTGATGGGAACTTTCCACAAATTTTCACTGTCAATTTGAGTTATGAAACACAGTTTTAACACGACCCAGAGACGTCTCAATCCAAACACACAATCCTACACTTCACTTGAACAAAGACTATTTTCATCACAGTTTTATTCAAAGAGAAAAGAATTCATGTGTAGTATGTAAGGACAATATAAGGAGAATCTTCTTGTCTAAAATAACCATGGGACAAAATATGTGGACTTTTCTTGTTCAAAAACACTATATTTCTTATAAAATCTTACTGTTTAAAGCACATTTTTTGTTACTTCCCAATAAGGAATTCTAGATTTTGTAATGCTTTTAACAATCAGTAGTTCTTTCTTAAGAACCTAATTTCACTAAGAATTTAAAGTGGCATGAGCTGCCGAAATTCACACTTTTTTCATAATTTCTGATCGTCACGACAGTAAGAGGCTTTGAAGGCCATCGAAAAACTAAATGATTGGCGTTGGAATGAGGGAAATCCATACAGTATGTGGCCTGTACGAACCGAAAACGTGTTCGAAAAGTAAACAAAATTTAAATAACCGGGACGACCATTCATTCATTCTAAGCCAAAGTTAGTTCAAAACAATACTTTATCGTACATTTTAGAGACTAGAAGCACTAAAAAGCTTCTGAATTATACGTCTTGAGAAAAATAGCCAATAATTTCAACAATCTGTTATAACGTCGAAATATCAACATTTTGGCAGCTCATACCCCTTTAAAAGAGAAACATTTTTCTAAAGTGAATATAAACAAATATAAGTTTAAAGACACACTCCTTGTCGGTATTTCAAGAGAGCTCTTGAGAATGAGATGTGCATCTTAACATAGTTTCACTTTGGCTGGTCCTTAGTGAGCAGTTTTCTTTTAGCTTTATCAAGTGCCCCTCTCAACATGTACTTCATGCAAGTAGTATTGTAGCCAGTTTTGACAACCATCCACAACAAAATCACCACGGATACTTCAAACCTACATCCTTATCAGCCATGATATCCCGGAAATGGAATCAAACTTGGCACACAAACACAAAGTCAGAATGACCAGAACAAGACTAAAGGTCAACCAATTCAATAGTTTTGAAGTCAAATACAAAGTGTCAGACATAAGGAAATGGAAATATGATAGCGGGAATTTGGAAAATCCATGGTTTTAAGCTTATAAACTATGTAGTAAGATGATTTAATTAAATATAAATGAGTAAAAACTGGATTTGACCTGTATTGAGATGTACAAAATTGAAACCAGTAAGGATAATTATCAGTTTATCTAATACATTGGGTAAACCAATTTGGCTTCAATAAAAAAGCAGAACCTCTTGTCAGCATTCCAATGTTTCCAAACAACATCTCAATTAATGTCTTTAATTCACATTCCTTGTTGCAGCATGCAATATTTCACTGATAACGGCCCTTGGATGATATTTATTAGAGGGCTAATACGAGAATGAAGGGAGGGTTAGGTTAATCATTACGGCTGACGGACAGGAGTTAATGTAATAGCAGTATCACTTTACTTTTAACATAAGATCAAATGTCGGAGGGAAAGGTTACCTGACAACTTGAAAAGTAGATTAACCCATTAAGAACTCTCACAAAATTCTTTCTTTAAAAACTTTCACAGCTAAGCTTTATGGAAGCATTTCATCTCAAAATGAAGTTTATTATTAAAATAGATGTCTTGTTGAATTATTTCACAAAAAATCGATTGGTAAAAGTGTTTTACATAATGAAGTTTCAGGATTTTTTTCTGGTTTAGAATGGGTTAAAATCACTATTAATTCCTACATCTTACCTGTACAAGCAGGTAAAGACACATCACTAAGTGATTAAAACCCCACCTGTCAGGTAAGAGATTTATTAGAGAAGAGAATTCCTCCCAAACAAACCAGAAACCCTAATCATTAACTAATGTCCACGGAACAAATCTATTTATTTTCTAACTTTTAATAATAGTTTTACTCCAAGAGTGAAAACAAAGACAACTGTCATGATGGGCATTAACATAGATTATAAATCAACATACAAGTGATATCTTAACCCCTTTTAACACCAAACTCATTCATTTTATATCAGTCACTAGATTTTTGAGAAAAAAATATGGCTTGTCCTTCAAGAGCAAATTGAAGCAAAGTGAAGTGAGGTTAAAACATTGACAAACGGAAATGTTGAGAATTTGTTAAAGGGAAAGAAAATCTAAGCTTTAGACTAGTTTAGATGGAAAGAGTAGAGTCCATTTAGTCCAAAACAACTGTCCAATGTATGTTTTATCCCCTCGTTAGTGAATAATTGAAATTTGAAGGTGGCGTTACAATAGAGAATAAGCTCCATAGGCCATTCACAAGGCCGCCACCATTTTTTCATGAGTTTTATCCAATTATTGTTGAATAAAAATTTAAGTGCGTTGTAGAGTAGTCATGTGATGCAATTTAGCCAATGGCTCGCTAAGCAATGGCGCGCGGTTGCATACTGACCTATATATTCGGAGACAATCTTCCCACTTCAAGTTTGTCGCCATGTTTTTTTGGACCTAATTCTACCCTTATACATTAGAGAGCGGTAAAACTACGTCATTATTGATCTAAAAATAGCTATACCAACATCACGTCATCCTAAATCGGAAAAATGGCTACACAGATAAGCCACTGAAAGGACATACTTCTGTCTGTTTTTATTAGCTTGAGGGTCACGGGAGGTAATTGACGTGAAATGTTTTAAGTACTTTGAAGGTTGTTATCGACGATAATCCCTATGTATTTCTAGAGATTTCCCCTCCTTTAAAATGTTCCTGTAAACTGCAGGTCACAAAAAAAGTTAAGAAGAATTCCAACTGCCATTAGTGCTGATTCACAATGTTATTACTAATAGCATCCCTGATACATTTGTTCACACCTTGTCAAGAATTAACATACATATACATACAATGCTCAACATTACTCGCAATAAACCGTCAGAATGTCATTTTTAAAATCTCCAATGGTTGAAATTTGTGGATGCATTACATCACTTTGGAGGTTCATCGCCTTTCCGCACATGGCACCTGTAATTCATTTTCTAATCTGAATCAAGCCATCATTCAATGTCATATACCCCATACCCATGTGCTCCCAGTCACATTCTACTGGAGCCTGCTGGTCCCATGGGAGTTCGTTGTAATGGGGTTGATGTTACACATACTGTTAGTTTGAGTCTTGCTGAATCATTGATTAGGACTCAGAAGGGAGTGATCATTATTTCAAACTTTCGAATACTCATGACATTTGGTAATTCCGCACCAAACGTTAACGGTTTTCGTTGTCATCGCTTACTATCTCCGGTGGCCACCATTTATCAGATGCAAGTTACTCATTCAATGTTGAGGCAAAATGGCTTCCTCTTTCTGCTGGCTGTTTGCTTACATGCTTAGTTAATATAACCAGGCATGGCACATGTAGTAATCTACCAGTGTATTACAAAAGATATTAACTTCTACTGACATGCGTAATAACTTGATTTTATTTAACATCACTTTTAAGAATATTTCATATTCACAGCTTCTTATTCTTAATCAGGCAATACCACAGCAATAGAAGCTATAAGCATTCATAGTGTGCCACAAATGTCTTAAAAACACTTAGTTATATTGCTACAAATATAAGCCTTTTCGTTCATTAGGATTATATTCCATCAAACCGGATTCTTATCAAATTGTGATCAAGCAAATGCATTTTTTCGGAGTCGTTGTATTAATGGAGAAATTAGGAGTAAAACCCTCACAAATTAACACACAGAAATTTGGGAGAATTCTTGTCCAATGCGCCCCAGCAAAATTACGTTGTATTTGTAAGGTTAAAGCCCCTGACGGCATAGTTTCCGAGGTAACGTTATTGGTTGCGAGAGTATGCCCCATTCATCGTGAGATTTTGCTAACAAGATTCCTCACCATGGCCTGATTAGATTATGAACAAGTGTCAGAGAAGACCCCATTCCAACGCACAGCAACGGGAGTTACCAAATAGCTTGTGTAGGGGACTGTGTAGAGATGCTACCAGATTAAGTCAGAAGTCTTCAACATTACCACACAGAAAAATGCTCAACTGTCCAACAGTATTAACAATACATGTACCTCAGTAGTTCATTATTATAACATAGTATTATTATATGACAAGAGAATAACACAATATTATTAAAAAAAACTGTTGAAGATTGATCACTAAATTGCCCTATACATGTAGGTTCTTGCAACAAAATTGTAAACGTTAAATTTTTTCTGTTATTTTTCGTACAGGAATTAGCCAAAAAATCAGAGTGTCAGCATTGAGAAAGTAAAGATCAGGAAGGATTTAGAGATTAGAATTAGTAATGACTTGACACATCAAAAATCATTACTTCACAAATTTGGTAAAACCATTCAAAGCTGTCCAAAATTGCTCTGAATGGCCGATAATGTAATTATTTTATGGGTGCCCAAACCCTTATCACCCTCGAGATAAGTTGCTGTTGTCGTTAGTACTGTCAGTTAAACAAGGAATAATGTTTGGACAGGAGCCACAAGGTCTACTGGGGAATGCTGCAATGGCCATTCACTAAACCCTACAAAACACTCATTTGTACACATTCATTTTATACATTTCTAATCTTTACAGAAAGTTACTGTTTTTTTATTTTGGCTGACAACAACAGATTGATATAAATTGATAACAACCTACAGATACATAGATAAACACGTTAATACAGATTTATATACAGTAACATGTGCACATGCAGAAATAACAATATTTGCAGCAATGTCATTATTATTATTTTTTGTACAATTTAAAGAGGTCATTTTAATGGGGAAACTTGGCAAATTAAATTGCACCATTTAGACAATGGGAATGAAATAAGTTTGACTTTGTGAAGAGGTTTTTGTAAAATTGATGACTTTCATCATATTGGTAAATACTAGTGATTTTTAACGATCTCTCTACCAGATTGTTCTGTTACTATCGTAGCAGCATCCTGATTGAAATGGACGAACCCTGAGGGCAAAAAGCATTGGCCGAGCTTTTCCAGATTGCCTTATGATTGGGTCTTTAGTCCAGACAAAGTAGGACTAAATGCAGTACGAGAGCTTCTGAATGGAGAGCTAACTCTGTCGATTTCACTGCCGAAATTGTCACCCATCTAATGACCAGAACTGCCATCAAATTTATAGTCAGGGAAGATCAGAAAAGAGAAAATTAACTTGAGTACCAGCAGATGGAGCCTATTGGAAAAGAAATACAATTATTCCATATTGATGAGGGTGCAATGACCTGCCATCGGAGAAATTATCAAAGTTTTTGAACCCTGAATCTTAATCAAAATGGATGATTTTGCAGGTGAAGAATCACAAGAATTTGTAAAAGATAATAAAATTCAACAAATTTTGCTAAAAAATATGTATTTTCTAATTTCAAACACAATAGCACGGGCAATATTATATAAACTAAAGTAACTATAGAGATGAGTTTGAAAACATGCTTTTTGTGATAAAATAGGAACAGAAAATCACAGACATAGATTTACAACAGCAATGTAATATTGGAAGGGTTTCATGAAAATTGGCTATACTACCGAGTATTTGATTAATATAAAATTTACACAAATTGCTTGCTGCAATTTACATTTGAGAAATGGAAAGCCTATTAGATATCCGATATCTAAAGCACTTACAAACAGTATATAATAGGCATAATGAGGATATATAATAAAGAAGATGATTAACTAAAACCGATCAATACATCACAACCACATAACAAACCATTTTCTTATCTGCCTAGGTTAAATCAATGTGTCTATTCAGAGTCATCCATTACCCATAGATATGATCAGTAGTTTCAGGTCTTATGATTGGCTGAAGTTGTTAGGGCCAGGCTGATATGAAGCCATATCGGCCCTAAGTCTCAAATGATAAGGCTATTAGAGATGAAATAGAGACCTACTT
The DNA here is from genome assembly GCA_963971465.1 of Lepidochitona cinerea. Lineage (NCBI taxonomy): Eukaryota > Metazoa > Mollusca > Polyplacophora > Chitonida > Tonicellidae > Lepidochitona > Lepidochitona cinerea. The sequence continues at coordinate 3,003,131 of OZ020560.1, forward strand.
ATTCTCCATTACAGCACCTGACCTGGAGTGTGATCAGTAGGAGAAAAGGTAAACATTCCTTGAAAACGATCACAAAATCCATATTTCTTGATAACTGCTTGGGTCAAATTTCACATTTAAAAGGGGGATCTTTAATTTCCTTTCAACAGATCCGTGTGTATGTTTACATTTTGAACTGGACGATCAGACTAATCACATAATTATTGTAACAAACAGAAAAAAAACATTGTCATTTGGCCTATAAATAATCTACTACCAAATCTGTAACACATTTGTCACTTAGTTCTCATGTAAAATGGCTTCTTCTTTTAATAGCACCTGTATTGAAAAGCGCCCCCAAGTGGTGGTTCTAAACCCGGAGATAAACAGGGCGATAAAATTGGATATCAGACTGCTAAGCTGAGGCAATAACGACTTGTATTGAAACTGGCAGATGTATTGCATGTAAACCTCGTATCCCGTGATCAACGAACACGGCAGAATTTTGGTAAGCTGTCAACAACGGAAACACACGCTCAATTGAATTTGGGACCTGTGGGAATGGTTTGCATGGGAACTTCAGTAGGCTAATACTATCTTAGGACTCGGGGGAAACGCAAATGCCATATCGGTTAAAAGTCCATTGTGCAACAGAGTGTAGAGGACAGGAATTGTTGAACATAGCCAATGCTACAGCTAGGAAAGTCCAGATACAAGATCAGATCTCACGGGAATTACATTGCTTGTAGAGCGAGCAAAAACAATTCTTTACATATTTCATGCCAAGAATAGTGCTTGTAATTAACTTGAACTACATGTGCATAGTAACTAAATTCCGATATGTTTGAGTTTAATAATTATTTAGATATACTAATACCTGCTGAGAGAGATAATATAGAAATTTGTGAAGAATTTATAGAAAATATAAGTGTATGTACCACATTTAGAATACTCCATCTGTCTTTCCTTTTTTAAATACCAACAGCAAATGCTCCAATATAGCTCAGCAATTAGAGAAAAATAAATAGCTGCAACTTACAGATTTTTCACAGTTATTTCAATTAAGTTCAAAGTTTGTGTAGCTGATTTAGTTGTCTATATGAGATCATTTTTAACCTGAGCATTGCAAAGAACATTTAGGTGAGGACCAAAGTTATTTCCATGGTTTCGGAGTTTATCGAGATGAACGGTTTCCTTGTCGAACATCTGTCTTAAAATTACAATATACACACAATTCACCCCATTAAAAAAATGAAATGTAGTTAAGTTTTGAATTTCTAGCAACTCAATTGGATATGGAAATAACTCAATGCTCAAAATTTTGACTATTTCTATGAAACCCTGGAGATGGGAAAGTTAGGAAACATTCAATTTCTAGCAACTAAAATACTCAATGTAACTTGGAAATAACTCAATTCTTTGAAACCCTGGTTTCTGTGCAGCTAACAGTTACTGTTCTGCTTTGAGAGTTTAATATGAGATAACGGTTAACGTTTGACCATTGAAGAAAGTAATTAAAACTGACGGCCAGTCCTGTATGATCAAACCATCAAGAAGCCAGTGGTAGACGTTTGTTAGCTAAACCTTCACAACCGTTTGTATCCTGGGACTATCTGTGGAGATACAAGGCTGATAACGCTCCAGTTAAACCCTAAGGGATACCATCAACAGGAGAAAGTATTGAGACTGTTCCCACTACCTTTTAGAAGAAATCGGAAACTTAAGCAAACACTGTCCGAATTACTGACCGCAGGTTATCAAGGAAATGTACATCGATTCCATTCTCCCAGGAAACCTTTCTCAGGAAGTCCATGTTTCAACTCAGTATTCCATTCCAATCTGGTTGTGTTTATTTTGCACGGTCTATCTAACTAAGAATAGGATATTATCTAACATAGGAACTAAAACAGTTTCCAAGAAACGATTCCTTAAAGTGGCATGAGCTGCGACGTTAACACAGAATGTGGAAATTATTGGCTATTTTTCTCAAGACGTATAATTTAGAAGCTTTTCAGTGCTTCTAGTCTTGAAAATGAACGTGTGTTTTAGTGATCATAAATATATACTTCTTACAGCGACCATACAAGACTTCATTGGTATTTGTGCATCTCACAAGATTGTTCCTATTTATGAAAAGCTGAAGGCAGAAAAATGAGTTTCAGAAAATTAAACACTGAGACTACTCTTACCAAATGAATGTTCCATAATACTTGAATGATGTCCTATACAGAATTCTGCTGGTAAACTTTAATATTTTAATCAACCTAGTCTGACGAAGGGCTAAGAATCTTATATAAAACACTAAAACATACGGGCAGAGGGAAAATTTTCTTGTCTAAAATAACCATGGAGACAAGTTTCTAATTGTGTTAAAAAGAGGTATATTATTTAGACCTTTATACCCCATAAATTGTTGTTATAAACTAAACCTATGATATTTCATTAGGTTGATATATATATATATATATATATATAAAAGTCAGGAAAAGGTTGATTCTAACAACAGATGTACTAGTGGTCCAGGATGGAGACTGAAACAGGATCTATATATATTGATAGATTGATTGATTAGTATTTTAAACCACCTCTGTGTGATTTCAGTTATATGATGGGGACTAAGTACACTGTAAAGTGTAAGTCAAGTGCGAGCTATGTTCGTAAGAGGAAAGGCACTCAGAATTCTGTCATATTTTCAACAGATTGTTCATCAAATTTTACATCAGCCCTTCACAACATTGACAGGCAATACTTTTAGAGTGAGTGACTCGGCGGCCATGTTTACTCAAGCCCGGTTTGAGAGAAGAATTTGTGGGAGAAAGGGGAGATCAATACGAACATAATGGCTGCCAGCGAGACCTCGGGCAACGGGGAAAGGAGTCCGATGTCAGAGTACTTATAAAGTTATGACATGGTACTTGGAGTTTCACCCATTTCCAATAACCTGTTAGCTCCGGGGCAGAAAGTTAAATATCGCCCTGCTGAATGTATTTATATGATCCGTTTTAAGTGACATGTTCATCAAACTAGGTTTTTACACAGTTGAAGTTTTAGTGAACATTTATTTTCCAAAGTACTATGATAGATTTTATGAGAGCGATAATTTTTTTTTTTTGGCCAAACGTTTAACCTCAGAAGAAATCAAGATGAACCAAGTCAATTGAACAGTTTAAGTAGAGATTCTGTATGGAAAAATAAACCTGTGCAAAATAAGGATGAAATTGATCCGGAAATTCTTAATACTATGTATGGAACGTGCCAGTCACATTTTTTGACAACAAAGAATATTTTTATTGAAGGGGTCATTTATTTACTGGTATAGTTTAGGTACATTAACCTTAGAGTGAGGAGGGTGATATTTGATATGCACTAATGGAGGGAGTCCTGCACGGGAAAAGTCACGGAAATACGAAAACTGATATCTCTAACTGGCCTATCGCTGTATTGTACTGTTGTAATTTACCATGGGGCAGAACCTAAGCACTCTAATTTGACTCCTGAAGATTTGAGAGTCCTATGAAACGTTGATGTTCGGAACACTTAGCCTCTCACCATTACTAAATGTAAGGAGTTATTAGGTTAGCGTCACAGCTTAATCTGATTTTCCAACCATATCTTTTTTATCACCTCAAGTCAGACAATGTATCTTGTTGAGCTTCGCTGAAGTTACGTGTGAGACAATGTCAAAAAACAAAACAAGAACCTCAAAAGTTTCTGTAAGTGTAGATTGGCTCTACTTTAAAAAGTAATTTTTTAAGAAGCTAATTTCCTGAAAACTAATTAGCTGAAAATGTCTGGATCACAACTTTCCATCCGAAGAAAAAATAAAACCAAGCTTACAATCTACATGTATATCGTTTTTAACCCTATGGGAAACCTTCAAGAGGTAGGACATTTATGATCTTGAAATATTCAGCAAATTCTCAATTTTATTATCAGTAAGAAATCTAGTGTGAAATCTGATGCTAAATATTGAAGTGTATGCTAATCCCTGCAGCCTTCCCTGTCTTTAACTTAATGAATATTCATGAGCTAATGCAACAGCAGGCAGGAAAGCATCTCGAGATGGGAATATAAGTGACAGCCTCATTTTCAAGTGTTTATCTTGGAAACAGTTGCTATGGTGATTAAAATGGCTGCTGTATAGGAAGTGACAAATTTATATTTTTTATGACATGGTTGATGACAACTAACATTACAATTTATATTTCAGAACAAAATTCAAGGCAGAAAAAAACGTAAAAATTCTGCATGTAAATTGAAAATAAAATAAGAAAATAGTTTTCAGAATGAATTTATATCAATCAAAAAAAAAAAAGCTAATTAGCTTGTTGAAAAAACTTATCAATTTTCCAATTATACAAAGTCATAAAGAATATCTTGTGATCTGCTTCAGGATAAAAACCAAAACATCAAAGAAAACTATGTGTTAAAAGGGTGAATTACTTTGTCGTTTGATTTCCTGATATCATCTTAAAGTGATAAAGATGGAGTAAGGTTATCAAAAAATCCTTAAGTGGTTTTCAAGTAATGGGATTATACTGGTGAGATTGTCATCTACTGTCTTATACCTCCATTTCTAACACCACAGTAGTTTGAGGTGAGATAGGTAAGAAAGTACCCTAATTGTCTACACCGTGAAAAACAAACTAAAAATCAAATAAAAATGTAGAAAAGAATGTAAGAACAGTGATTTTTAGACTTACGTGTAGATTTGGAAAATTTTGCTAAACAACAAGTTTTCCTTAAATTTATGTGTTAAAGTAGTTGATAATTGTAAGCAAAGGAAAAATCGCTCTAAATGGTCCAATTTAATGATCAAATGTAAACTTACAGATTCTCAAATTAGATGATCAACTTCTAAACCATGCAAATTTGCCGCGTGATTTTTTTAATATGTTTTATGCGTTGTGAATTTGGAGGCAAGTCTGTGGCTTTTCTTCCTTGTACATAATATTTCTACGCCTCTAGCGAATGAATAATTAAGGGAATGATATATATATTTGATCTGAATGATAACACGAGGGAAGTCACTGGTGCGTAAACCTATAAAAATAACAATATTGGAATTCTTAACGCTAGGAGCCGAAAAATACAAAAAAGTCTTGTCTTGGACTATTTGAAATATTCAGAAAAGGCGTGAAAGTATAAATCTGAAAATGAGGATATGTAACAGTGTTACATACTGAACCGTTTATAACATCCAGTGAGTGCTTTTTGTACTGGTTTTTTTTCTTTTGAATTTGATTTTCAAAATTGTAGAAGTAAAATGTGAAAAAATGGCCGACTTACCCCCATATGGTTTTGGTTTTTGGCATAGGTTGTCCATCGTAACTTTCCGGTAGCAGTGGTAGTGTCCAGTAAAACAACTACAAAACAAAAAAGAGAACGATAAAGATAAGTTTTTTTCAAACGTTTAAAATTTGAAATAACAAGATGTCACATATCATAAGTTTCATGTTAATTACGATATTATTTAAGTTACGTACATTCAAATGAAAAAAAGAAGGTAACAGCAAAATGGTCATCATGAGATTAAATGGGAAGTGATGGGGCCTGGGAAATGACAGCATCCATTGTGTGAAGCGTTAACGTAACAAACAGTTGATGGGATGGAGAAGCTGACGAGGGATGATAGTTTCCTTGTTTAACCTTCACACTGAAGTCAGCAACAGGAATTAAGATGGAATTTGAAGTCACACATTAATTGTGCTGTGGTGAATTCCAAGTAGCCTGCACATCCGCCAAGACAGTCTTGGTATGCCGTTTAATCATGCATCCATGAGAGAATTACAGCGTTAGATTCAGATTGAAATTTAGAAAGGCTTTGAGATATTTAGAACCTGATGTCTAAATTAAACAATTTCGGGAAACAGTATTCAAAATTTTATTTTACACAGAACTTTCAGTTGCTACAGTCGTGTCAGGTGGAATCAGACTTTGAGGCACAGAGCTTTCAGAGAATTCCCAATAATGCCGTTGATGGTTAAGCGTTTAATTAATTAATTAACGGAACAATTAGTGGATCTATAATTTCATTGCCTTATTCAGTTAATGGTAGATTATTTTGTAAATTATTTGTGTTATTGATAGTTTGTTCAGTTGATGAGTTCAATAATTGATTTGTTGATGGATAATCTCTTACATATAACCAGAAATCTGTGAGCACGTTCATAGACTTCTGATACAACTCATGTGTCCAATAAATGATAATACATATATGATAGAAAGAAGAGACAATTGCATTAACCAGCATGCAAATCTTCAGGAGACTTGGCCGGGAGAGACAAGCCCGTTTTTTTTTTTAGAGATATTGGATGAAACAAAGCTGGCACAAAACTCTAGCTGGCATTCTCTTTTGTGTCTGTTCAACAAGTCCCGCCTTTGTTTTCTGGGATCAACGGATTAAGCCTGAGACAGTGGAAGATGGGTGACATTCTTTCATTGGGTCACATCTCTTCAGCGAATCTGTGTGCATGAACATGGAGAACAACACCGCGTCTCCGCAGCCAATCCAACAAAACGTGGCCTAGGCTTTCCGAGCACTGACTGCTTTAGTGAAAAGGGACAGTTGTTTAATCCCACATCTACAAGACGTATGCTTAAATCTTTCTGTTCGCTTTTTCTCCAACTCGCAGCTTTACCGAGACCTTCGCCAGCAGAGCAAAACTTTACATCCCAGTTTTTCAAAGAAAATTTTCAACGAAACAAAATTAACTCATGTTTGAACTCCTGCAAGTGATTCCCAACAACAAAGGGAAAGCTGTAGACATCGAGCCCCGCACTTTGGCCTCGATAATGAAAACGTGAGGATTACAATAGATGAAAAAGTTTTACAAAATTAAACTCTCGTCCAAATTCACATCGTATCTGAGTCACCGGTTAAAAAAGGCGAAGTTCTCCTTCCAAAAAGAAAAGCTCTAATTTTTATTGAAACCACAAAATGTATGTCACTTGTTTTTAATATCACTTGGGGAGAACTTTGTATTTATTATTCATAACCTTTGCTTGCAAGAGATTCCAACACAATTGACAAAATTTCAACTCTAATACAGTTTCCCTTCAAATAACTGAAATAAATTTCTTAATTCAATAATATCTATTATGTCAGAGTTTAAAATTTTTTTTGGTACCTATTAAATTAATCAGTTTTATATCATTTTCAGGGCGTTTTATAATTGTTTTATAAGAACTTTTTCTTTTGGCAAACTTTCACGCCAAAACCTTAGGTAAACAAAGTGTATTGAGGCCTAGGTGCAGAATATAGACGAGAAAATAACTGACATTCTGTTATTTCTGTTAAAATGCCATCTGCTGCTAAAACTAAACCATGAACGAACAAACAGTCTCAAATCTTGGCAAAATTTTATCACATTTTATAATCAAAACCTTTGAACAAACAACAAATATCTTTTAAGATGGAAAAGAATCTAACAGGGTAGGATAAAAAATGTCTTACAAGTTTTCTATCACAACAATGTTCTTTAAAGATTTATTTTCAGGTTTGGCTGACAACATCTGAACACTTTTGTGTTATTTTCGAGCACTCCACTAAATTCATTTTTAACAATCCCTAAATAAATATGAAAATAGTTTAGGCGTTCATTTTTTTAACCAAGACACAGTGCAAGGGTCAAAGTTCAGAGCCTTTATAGTGCTAAAGTCTTTGTCAATAAAAGATGGCCGACTTTTGTGGAAGCTAAGTAAACAGTGGATAAGAGTCCTTAATTACTTCAATATTCTAATGATCAAGGGCAGGTGGAACTCGAATACAGGTAAATAGTCACTGGCCGCTTCAGTTAACTCACACATCTTCTCCTGAATAATTTCTAATTTTATTCTTAAAATTTAAGTTTCTGAGAAGGGGACATACCGTATATCATTGTTATATTAAAACAACTTTAACTGAATTAAATATTGAGAAATTGATTTTGAAATATTTCTGACGATTTTAGCAGGTAGAAGAGATTCTGGTGGAGAAAGGTTAAACTAAGGCTGTAAAACACACATCCAAGAAGAAATATTCATGGTCATTATAAAGGGAGGTGCCACCAGGTTAAAATATAACATATAGGATTATAGGGAAATGACAAATCATCGAACAAAAACCAACATTACATTAAGTATTAAATTGCTAATAAGACTAAAACTATCACAGCTCTCATTGCAATGAAAATATCTATAATTAGCTTTGAGCATACATTGTATTGTATAGCATGCATATTGATTTAATACTTATTTTTTTATTATTTAGAAGCAGATTTGACTGACAGTATATAAATCTGAGCACAACATTATGATTACACAATGTTTATTTAAATTGACGCTCACTTGCTTCAAGAGTTAACATTCAGTTGATTTATTCCAGAGGTTTTGGTCAACAACGTAATTTCATTTAGGGGTTATGGGTTCAAAATAAGACTTCCTGTTTAAAGAGATGAATAAAACTGAGAGTCAAACTTGGTAAAGATATTAAATATGTCTGGCTGTGCGAGCACAATAAAGAGTGAAGCCCAGGATATTATATACTTAAAGAGCTGAGGAGATTGTTGGTGAGAAAGTCATTGATGAAGGGAAATGTTCCATCTTATGGATTATCATGCCCTACGACAGCGGGATACGGAAAGTGAGCAACACTAATATACAACCATTCTTCAGCTTAATTTAGCTCAGGCAGAAATCAAGGTTTTATTAAATTTCCGGCAATATTGTGCTAGCGCTGCCTGTGGCGCATGCTCTACCAGTCTTAGATCAATCACTGTGTCGTTCTGTTGCCGATTGCATCCAGCCCTCAAAGCCATGATGGCAAGCTGTCAAGGACTCGAGTACTCGAGCAAATAGGATCAGCTTAGTGGAAAGTATGGAACTGGCAACTAAAATTGAACAGAATCAGAACCACATCATTTAACTCAATATCCTTACAACAGAACAAAGTGTAGTTTAAGTTGATGGAAAAGCCACCCATTTTAATTTGAATTGTTTGCAATGTTAGCAGACGATAGATTATGATTTCTGAAATTAACCAAAATCAAATGTTGATCTATGTATTAAATTTTAACAAAATTGTCCTAATGACTTTAATATTTCAACATTTACAGTCAGCTTTTATTATCTTGACATTTAGAAACCAATATATCATAAATGTAATTATGATAGCTTCATTACAATGTGTATATGTATGAAATGAAAACAAAAAAAACACCATCTAGTTAATATGCCTCATACATACTTGGTTAATGACATAGGGGATATGGGTGATAGAGTTTGAACTACTTGTGGGCAGATACATGTAATTAACTATTTTATTTGCTTGAGGCAAAATGAATTAAAATTGACCGAAAAAAATCCTAGATAAAAAAATCAAGGAGAAATATATGCATACGTTCACCATGACTAATTTCAATCCAGTTAAAAACAACAAATATAAAAATAGCACAATTTTATAAAACATTTGTAGAATCTTTATTTAATGCTATATTTACATGGAAACCATCTTTAATAGTACCGATAGTTTGACTTTTAAACATTAAAGAAGCTAAAATATGTAAAAATCTGACAGAAAAAATAACCTGATTAAAGAAAACCATCTGGTCATTTATTAGACTGAAACAACTTTGGTTATATCGGAAAAAAACTTTGAAGTTGATAAGAAAGGTAAATTTCTAATGTTGGTGAAATAAACTGGTGATATGACAGATCTATATTACTGTTATTTATGCATGGATGAATATCTGACAGAATATAGTAGCTAGGGCTATATGGGAGTCAATCTAGTTGGGCTATATGAGAGTCAATATCGCCCTGCTGTACTCTACAAGAGACAATATCGCCCCGCTACATTAACGGTAACACCAAGAAGGCAGAAATCCTTGAACTTGGTCTGGAGATAACAATGTATATGGAGATGAGATGCCATTGTGTGAGTTTATATAACTCATTTTCCAGTCTAGAAAATATGTCTTCAGTTCGTAACATAACAGAGTATTGTGATTTAGTACTGATGGTACATGTACGGATTGCTTAGATTTTTGAGTTATTATCAAATGGATTCTATATAAAAAAATTCTGTTTGGTTTCCTTAATGTCATCTTTGCAGTTTAGTTTTAAAATCTTCAAGGTAATTTCAATAAAAATATTTTCAAAATATTTTTTACAAAAAAAAAAACCTAAGAAAAAATGGCTGACATTTATGGTTCGATAGATGAAATGCAAGATCTTTTTCTAGGATGATTTAAATTTAAATGGAGAAAGAGGAGCAGAAAAAAAGGGGGGGGGGGGAGGGTTGATTGTAAAAGTACTTGCAAGAGCTATAATAAGAAGAGGGGGTGAGATTGGTGATTGGAAGAGCTACAGTTTGTACCATCTTTCAAAGAGGACTATTTGCAGTCATTCATCATTTCCAAAGAGCAAATTGTTACAGGCAATTTAGTTAGCCTCTCTCGCTGAAAGTACCCGTGTATAAAAGATGGCTATCCATCAATATCTGAGAGCGAGAGACTATTAGGGGTTTATAAATCTACCCGTTGTGAGATGGCCTTCGTAAAAGCTTGCCAGTTTAGTGGGGGTTATTCGGGCGCCTGGAGCACAGTTCTGAACTCATGAATCAAATTTGATCGGCAATATTGGGAAGCGTAAGATCTCGACTCTGTTGAATTTACTCGACGAAATCACCCAGCATTCCATCATCCTCAGTTTTTATCCCTGAGATTGAGACGATTCACAGGGCTATAACTGAAGAAATATGGCCTGTTTTCACGTCTAGAACAAGAGATTTGTCCATTTCCAAAAGCTGGCCCAGTACCACTCTCTCAATTAGTCTACTCTCATGTTCTATAGAGGACAAATGTAATTGAATTAAGGATACAGAAGTTGAATGTGTGACAATAAAAATAAACCTGCTTCCTGATCCTACTTACTTTCTTAAGTATTATAAACTAAATAACTTATCCTGACAAGAGTTATGAATTCATTATTTTAAAATGTTTTATGGTATTCTCTCCAGTCTACCCCATTAATAGGTTTGTAACAGTGGAGGGGATTTAAGTGGCCAGAGAAGTTGCCAAGTTTGACTTTAATCTCACAAATATCCACTTTAAGTAGTCATTTATCAACTGTGCATGGGAGATTGAAGGGCCAGGCACAAAGGTATCTCCTAACAACAGCTTATAGAGGTAGTGATATCACCTATACAGTTCAGATTGTTGCCAGGAGCTGACACAGTGAATTAAGAATCTTCAGGTGAGTTTACAGGTGTGTCTGTAGTCTTAACCAATACTGCCTTAGTAGTTCTTTACTAGTGATTTAACCGTTTTTTTTCAAAGTTGATATAAGAGATGTATTGGTATAACCCCACCTAAACTTGCTCAATATCTGAGTGCTAATAACTACCATACTATTGGTAACATAAACATTGTTCCTCAATTAGCGATTTCCCAATTACTTTCAAAAGACGGAATTTAGAGACGACGCCTTGGCGGCCCTACGTGGTAGATCTCACAAAGTATCCGCTTGTTTTTATCTAAAATTTTTCACCATTTTTACAATTTCGAAAAGAAACCAGATATAGTGACAGTTTATAAATAATGTGAAAAAATCTTCCATGAATATATCTGAAGTCTAATTGGAAGCTGGTCTTGGCTAATGGTCTATTTAAGCCATCCATTGATTAGGGTCTAGCGCAGACTTCTGCATGGTCTTATGTTCATATCACTGAAGGGGAGACCATAGCAGTGATCCTGAGCAAGTAAGCTGCTATATGTTCAAACACCCCACTTCAATCCACTTGAAGAGTGGGCTGTTTGCCTGGTCTTATCACATGGGGTATGTTATAATACCGGTACTAAATACCAATGTTAACCAACCCTAAAACCCAGGTGTTACCACCACTGAGAATACAGCAGCTATACACGAGTCTCCACATATAAATGATCACTTCTTACTGATAAATTCTGCTATAACAATAATACATACTCATTAAAATGATGTCAAGATTGTAATAGCAATATTGTTTTGTTCTTGATGGAAACGCCAAAGGCTAGCTTTTTAATGTTTTGTCCCAAATCCTACATGTATTAGCATTGTTGAAATATACTGGTTAGAAGGCAGATATCTATTATATAAGACTGTCTACCATCAAAGAAAACATGATATACTGATGTTCATTAAAGTGGCATTTGAAGTTAAAACAGACTGTTGAAATTATTGGCTATTTTTCTCAAGACTTATAATTCAGAAGCTTTTTAGTGCTTCTAGTCTTGATAATGTACGATAAAGTATTGTTTTGAACTAACTTTGGCTCAGAATGAATGAATGATCGTCCCGGTTATTTAAATTTTGTTTACTTTTCGAACACATTTCCGGTTCGTACAGGCCACATACTGTATGGATTTTCCTCATTTCAACGCCAATCATTTAGTTTTTTGATAGCCTTTCAAGCCTCTTAATGTCGTGACGATCAGCAACTACGAATTTTGGCAGCTCATGCCACTTTAAATTTGTAGTCCTGTTCCTGAAGCAACAGTTTCAATGTAGAAGATAAGATTGCGAGACCCTTTTTTCAGGGAATCACTCTATCTGGTTTACTCTGGCACTTAGATCTAAACATTACACAGAACTTGGATTGGGTAGAACAAGGGCCACTACTTAAAGCCAAGGGTACCTTCTAAAGTTTCCAAGTTCGTCTTTCACAAGGGTATGGATTAAACTTGGTTTTTTAAGACTAGTGGAAGGGGCGAAAAAAAGGATGGGGAAGTTACAGGCCAGTAAACTTCTGTCATGTTTTAGTAGGCTAAGGTTTCCTGATTACTACAGCAGATGTGCCCGGTTTAAGGAGGGCCAGAGACCTAATGGGTAAGATGATGTTACATGTTCTCTATCCCCTGGTACCCATGTTTTGTTACCACACATCGTCTATCCGGGAAACAGTCAGAATATAAGGAGTATGGGACATCAGACCGGTCTGCACACAGAAGTATGGAAGCATAGACATTTTTATCCGCCTCATTGTAAGGTTTTATTTTTTTGATCAGTAGGCCCTGAATGTTTGATCGACAAATTTTGAATGCACATCTGAACTTATCTTTTTGAAATTTCGTCCTAAAACAGACATTAATACGATTTTGTTTTACATTTCACTGTTACTGTTCAAATTGATCCAAAAACAAAGCCAGAAATGTACAGAATCTGTAGAAGATTTTTTCTCGAAGGTAAAGCATACATTATATATCTTACAAAGAGGAAACAATATACTTTAGGAACCTTGAGGAAAACTTCACCAAACTACCATTTATAAATCTACAGGGCTGCATTTAAAACTTTCCCCTTTGACCTGAGCTGGTGAGAGCACATGCCATGCTGTCTCTGTGTAATTAAACAGCCGTCCCCTCTGACTTCTATCTGTCAGCGGAGAAATTTCTCTCTGTCCTGACATTGTTTTTGGAATGTTTTACCCAGAAACCATCACACAAGCTTCAGGGTGAAATAAAGTGGAGACATTTCTTTATGTTATAAGAATGTTTTTCACAAATCTAGTACTACAGAAGTCTCAGAGCATTGAGTTGAGTCAAACAGACAGGAACAACTGCTCCAAAGCTATTAAGCAGCTAAATTGCCTCGACTACCACAAACACACCCTTTGGCACGGTGAACCAATTTAGAGAGTATGTAAGTTATGGGGTAACACAAGTTACTCTGCCCCAACCATCATCTTTCTTAAGGCTGATGAAAAATGTACTCGCAGAAAGGAAAGGAAAAAAATACCCTTGGATTTAAGAAAGCCCACATGGCCTTGGAGATTCTTCATGTGCTTTACCACCAGTGAAAAGCTCTGTTTTTTTCTTAAACAGTCTTCGTCTTAATAGCTCAAACATAGGGTAATACTTGTCATGGAATGGTAACTGTTTGTAACTCTAACCTCACAAATCTATTCAAAACAGACCATCATTTAAACCCACTAAAACTACATCACTCCTACAAACGCCTACTAAATTACACTTTATTCAACACAATGTTTACATTAGCTTGTATACTTTATTCCAGACTTATAGCTGGATATGTTGTATTTAAATTGACTGATGTTTTACACCCCACTGAAGATTATTTCAATTATATGGGGGCGTTGCCAGATTTAGTAGGGACGAATTCCAGGCAAAGAGGAAAATGTGGAACATTTTATTTAAAAGCTTCTATATTTAGAGAGAGGTTCTGACTTAGACTGACGGCTAATTGTTTCTTCACAATCAGAATGATGTTCTTCTTACATTTGAAAACATGTTGAAACACCAGGTTTTCTTGTCAAAATTAAAACAAAGCTGTTAAAACATCTAGAAGTGGTAATCCTGGAATTCAAACAGACAGCAAAAAGCAATATCTTCAAAGAAAGAGTTTTATTGTCCTAAACTACAGCCTTCAATAGTCATCTCTTTTTATAAAAATGTTACTTGAGGAAAGTTTGTTTATTTTTACCCACAAGCTGTATCATGTCTGAGGTAAATGTTCAACAATGATCTTATCTACCTCCCACCACAGGAGAGCTCCAAATACAACCAACATGGCCGCCGTTCATTCAGTGGAGAGAGTTCGGGAGCTCTCCTTGCAGGCGATATCATGCACCTGTTAACTGTAACACATCTGAGCAGGAGACTAAAACGTTTTAGATTTGGCAAGGAAAAAACTTAGATTTCAAAGGCATTACTAATTAACTCCAGAGGGATTATGAAACGAGCTGAGATATTTTGAGAATTCTGTAAGCCAATATTGTTTACACTTGCACAAATTAGTAAAGATGCAGAAAGTTATAAGGATCACATCTGACAACACACTTAAAACAATTTGGGATATGCTTGAGTACCTGTACTTTGATTGATTGTTTGGCATTTTACGCCCCGCTCAAGATTATTTCACTTATATGCTGGCGTTGCCAATTTTATTGTGGGAGGAAACAGGGCTCTTTGCCCGGAGGAAACCCACGGCCTTTCGTTGGTAACTGGCAACCATCCCACATAGCCTGCACTTTGAAAATGCTATTAGAAATGATATATTCAAAAGATGGGTCGAGGCAATTTTAGATTTTATATTTGTATGTAAGTTATTAGTGGGTTTTAAAATATTCCTTATTAAAATTTTGTCATTGTATAATGCTCACTTTACTTTGTTTAATCAACACCCATAAAGATTGTCTTTATTCAATATATTATAATATGAATCAGTAATAACTATCAGTACTTTTTTGCCTCCTGCCAGCAAAAAGTTTACCAAGGAATATAATAGCAGTACTTTTATAAGAAATCACAATTTTTTTTATTTCCTTTAGAAAGAGTTAAAAAATTTAAGCTTGTACTTTGAATTTCTCTTTTCTATTGTTTAACTTTCAAAGGTTATCTGACTGTTCTGGTTGTGTTTGAGTGAGTTGGTTTAATGTGAGTAGCTCTTGACAGGAGGGGGTGACTTTTCAGCTGAATATCAAATAGCAGCTTGTCAAATCAAAAATCCCTCTCACTAAAGGTTTAAAGTTTCACACATTTTGTTTGACAAAAACACTACAGTAAAATGAGACTATTGTTAATGCAGGTTGACCTCACTACTGTCTGCAGGTCCATACAGGTGGTCGGAACTCTTCAGCTTTGAAAAACACAAAAGGAGTGAAATTTGGCCTGGGGGTTCTTTTATCGCGCACCTTTTGCTCTGGCAGCTCGATGTCCATTTTAATTTTCACACCTGCCTGGGTAGTCGTTAAGTTTGCTCTAATGACCCCTGATAAAGCAATCAAACACTTGAATGTAGTTTAAGAAAGAAGTGAATTCCTGGAGATCATTACTGGTCAGTTTGGTTACCGTGGTGATGGTGGCGGCCATTGTTACATGTACTGAATGAAGTGATACCTCAATAACCCTGACTTTCCTGTCAATCAGACCGACCAACCGTAGCAAATCAACACAACTGACCACCAGTTCACATACCAACTGACCTTTCTAAAATACTTTCATATTTGTAAAGTAATATGAAGCTTGTCTGTATTTTCCAATCAGAGATCCCTAGTAAAGTATAATACGGAAATTGCAAATCCTCTTTACTAAGAGTTTACACATAGATACATATATAGTTTGACTTTCTTTGTTACATGTATATTTGCAAAAAGCTATATTCAACTAACAAAGCTATTTAAAAAAACTTATTCTTCTTTAAAGTTTTTCATTTTCCCTTAGATTGATCATGTGGGAGAACATCTGTGACAGACTGAAGCAATGAAGACATTCCTCATGACATAATACTAATAGATTTAGATAGTCCTTAAGAATAACACAGGTAAGAAATCAATACAGATCAATACAACAGGTGTGACTAATCAGGTACTAATTGCATAAGTAATGGGTCACAGATCAGGTAGAGAGATTCTATCTTACTCCATTATATTTAACAATGCTCAAAGGGAATGTAATCTTTGACTACTTCTATTTAGTTTTTAACACTATAAAACATGGGAACAGGGAAAATCTTCTTGTCTAAAATAACTATGTACATGTATTGCTGTAGGATACTAGAACCAGACAATTTTATAAGAAATAAAGATACATGAATGGTAAATATTTACAGACACAAACACGATGTCTGAGAATTCAATACAAGGTTTTAAATTGAAAACGTTTTATATCAGTAATGAAGGATATCAAGCTATTTAGATTGGGCCAATGCTCAAACTCATCATTTATGAATGTTTGTCCCATAAGATTGCTAAACTTGTACTAAACCATTTAGTACAATCATTAATTTACTTGCACCATTTCAAGAATACTTTTAAGTGACTATCATGTCACAAGTTTCATTTCCTTCTGTAATGTCCCGGTTATTTATCCATGTACGTAATTCTTTTTAAACCAAAAAGCTTTTTTTTAATTTTTTGAATTGAGAGGGTAGACTTTTGAATTCTACACTGTGTATAAAGGGGGCATGAATGTTCTATTGAGTGTTGATCTGTTGTCGGGCAGAAACCCCCTGAAGGGCCAGGAACCCAGTCCAAATAATCACTCACTGATGAATCAGGGTTTATTTTAGCCACTGGACATCCTTCTGATGAAGACAAAATGACCAGTCAGAGTAATATGTACCAGAGAGACTGGAGAGGGGGACAATAGAAGTTAAATTCAAAGGAATGGCTAAAAGTGGCTAGACTTTGACCTAGGTACCAGGGGGAGTCTAGAGCCAAAGCTATGCATTTAATTTAAGACATGGGCAACAAAGTCTGAGATAGGCTGAGGAACAGAACGATGGAATTAAAGATAATAACCTAGAGTTTTAGGAAAAGCTAACTAAACAAAGATGTCATTTTTAAAGACTAAAATTTCAATTTTTAAAAGAATAGAATGAAGCCAAGTTAAAATTGAATTTTCAAAAAGGGCTGCATGAGGGTTTTGTCTTGATTCATCAGAGTGCATTCTGTCAGGATTTTATCAGACTATGGTGATAAGCTGACCAATCTGCCCAAAAGGGAATCTCCAAATGGGCAGCAGAGGGGCTGACTGACCATGCCCTTGCCCATATTGTGTACAATTAAGCTGAAGGGTGAAAATGACCAGACATTGGCCAGTGCCAGACCTCCTGTAGTCTGTCAGCAATAGGGCCAATAAGGAGCAATAATGACCAGCACCCAGACCAAAATCTCAGTACCACCCACACACCCCTAAATCACCATTCACACCCCATGGGCATCAAAGGGCCTTCAAAGGACAATAATTAAAACCATTTTCCTCGTTGCTGTTGAAATTCCAATATCCAGAATGGTTTCTATCTGTGGCCTCCAGGACACACATCACAACGACACACATCATAACAGCGGGCCAATTTATAGCCCTTCTACAAAATACTGGCCATTATTTTCAGATATTTCATATAGTACATTACTACATTACAAAATATTTTGGTGGTATACTGGTAAACAATATTTGGCTTATAAGAAAATGATTGTAGGAATTTCAATTTTGAAGCAATATATTGTTAGGACAAAACGATAATCGCAAAGTCAGAATTATTTTGTCGAAGTAGGAAGAAGAAAATTGGAAATTATCCATTAATTCCCCGATCAGATATTTCCACATAAAGAAAAATTTGTAATCTCCATGTATTTCATATCGCAACCAAAAGGAGTTCTTTTGTTAAGGAAAAATGAGTTATATTAAATCGCTGCTTTCAAATCTTTTGGGAAATTATCATTTCCGATTGGCTGTCATTTGGATAGAGAGAGGAAAACCCATGAGCGTTCTTTCATCGAGAAAAATACGCTTTACCACTTTCCGAATAATCCCTGTCCCATTTCCGTATTATAACACTCCTTTGTATGCAAATAAGCGAAACTAATGACAGGCGGATTTTGACACAGGCAAACATGAGGGATGAAACCTGTAATTTACTCAATGTCTTTTATTTCTGGCAAGGAAAAGTGAAAAATTATTCAAACGATATTGGATTTTTGTGGAGTGTAACAAAGCCTAATTTACATTGCACATCCTGGGGAATCATTAGAATGATTCTGCATATCAAACCAGGGTATTCAACACAAATTGTGGATTTAAAAATCCCCGTCAAACAATAGTTGATCGACATGTTCGCCCTGCCTGCAGCAGGCTTGGGGCTGGCGATTCTTGCTCTGTGACAATAGCCAGTTAAACCATCCCTAAAAACAGTAGTGCATTGTTCCTAATGTGTAATGTCGGATAAAAACCAGATTGGAAGAGAATCGATCTAGCTAATAAAGCAATTACACCATTTATTTAACGGCAATCAAGTCACGGAAATGGGACCAGGACATTATGGGAAATATGGGGATTACGAGGACCGCTAGTGCAGCAGATGGTCACTATGACATGTGGCAACTCATTTTTTGTTAACTCTTCATTAGTTTGACGAGGAAAGGGCACCCCTAATTGACACGCCAAGACAATCCAAAGTCTAATTGGAAAATCACAATAATGTCACCTTCGTCCATGTAGCTAGCATGCTTCATTACACCTTATAGAAAGGCAAACATTTCTTTCCTTATCCAGTGTTTTTATAACATTTCTTCAACGACTTTCTTCACAAATTTAACAACAGTATTTCCATTATTTTTTTCTTCCTTATTTATGGTTAAGGATTTTGTGGTTGTTTTATTGGAAATTTAAAAAAAAAAACATTGGCAGACAAATAAACCAAGAAAACAAATATCATGATTTTAAAGCAAATGTCAATTTTAAAACCATGAATCAATAGGACTGTCATTTTAACATTCTATAGATACTCAGTTTTAACTGTTTTCAAAAATTTTACTGAGAGTACAGTTTAAACTGGATTAAGATTAATTCCATTGACTGCTTTAGCCAATCTTATTAGGGGAAGTGGGGGATTTTCAACGGGACTTAGCACAGGAGACAGTTGACAATAACTTCTTCCTGACACCAATACGTTTCTATGGTAGGGATAATGTCACAGATGTGAGCAGACAAACTAAATCCCATCACTTCTTCTCATTTTATGACATGAGAAATATTCAGAATTGATCAAATCTATCGGCTGTTTCTATTGCAGATTTCACCCGCCAGCCGACTCGACTGGCCGTGTTTTCAAGTGTTATGCACATTGGTTTTCTATTCAGTCCGTCTACAGTGACTTGTAGTCAATACAGAACCAGCATTGACAGGTTCACCTATGTGCGGTACCAAAGAGACCTCCACACACAAAAGGGCATATATGTGAACACTGGCTCGGTTTTGAAGACCCTGTATGTAAAAATATCTATGAATGCAGCTGTAGAAAGGTATATTGTGATTCAGCGTGTATTGACAGACCTCCAGCCCAAACACAAAAGATTTCCCGCTGATGTCTCTATTAAGGGTGAGAGAGAAATTGACAGGATAAAGCTTCAAACGCTAGGAATGGATTACTTCTCCTATTAATAAACCCTATAAATGGGCGACGGGAGAAGTTAAAATTTTCCGCTTAACTTGTCACCTTTAGAACTGTAGTTATTGGGATGTCGGTCTGTGACGGGCTTTTAACATATACACCTCTGGAGGCGAAGGCTCGGAATAATATTAGGGCTAACGATTGTTGATAAATTCACCCTTCCACTACAGTGAACATAAAGAGTTTCTATATTGAGATATGAAAACATCAGCCACACAGAATAAAAATGCTACAATTCAATAAAAGAATTTGAAATAACTCAAAAGAAATTCCAACAATTTTAAACCTGAAAAAAGTGCTTTTTGCAAAAGGAATATATTTTATAAAAATACATAAAATCATTTTAAAGCTTTCATTTTTTAAGGGTGTTGGCACTATCAGAATGCTTTTAAGCTATGGTTTAAGAGAGTTGAAGTTAAATCTAGAGAAAACATAATTTTTTCAACACTATCAGACGGCTGCCAACATTGACAAGATGGAATGTTGCATAGGAATTAATCCATAAATCAGTTATGTAATGTTGCTGTGGAGACAATGGCTTCGTTTATATTTATCAGGTTATAGCAGTCCTTGTCAACTGCTTAAAACACAAGAAGTTTTCCTAACTTCATTCAATCATATTGACTCAAACTTGGTATCCTTTGATAAAATTGATCAGACTGGTACATTGTCTGCAGTACACTGGTACATTTCCGTTATTGAATCATCAACTGAGAATAGGGCATCCTGTTGAACATCTTTCCTTGCCAACCATGTCAACAGAATCGTTTGCCAAATACGCCTCGGCTGGAGTCGGAAGTGCAAATACGGCCTACATCAAGCTAAAAATGCATGTCATATTTCAGCACAGATTCTCTGCAGCTCATGTTATCACAAAACACCTTTCTTCACTGCTTCAAAGTTTCTGTTGAAATATTTAATGCATGTCATTTGACGACACCGCCTGTTGCTATGACAACATTATAGGCAACCTCTAAGACTGGGAAGTTTGCAGAAGAATGAAGAGATCAAATGAAAACTGCAGCAGCATAGCCTAACATGGAGGGAGGAAAAGATATTTATCATTTCATAAAGATTAACATCTTCCAAACCCTACTCTTTTCTCCCATCTTCAAAGTGACAGAAAAACGGAATTCATATTTCTAAATCTTTGCATTACCGGAAATAGGAAATGACTAGAATTTTAACAAAACTGATCACACCCAAAATTACAGACACCTCATTCGGATAAACTACAGGAAAAATATTTGAAACAAGTAATTGATTCCCCAATGTGTTCAGTCTTATTCCTTTTTAACAGAAAAATAGACCCCTGTTTAAAAATAGTACTTTAATACTGATCATGGTATCCCGCTATAAACAGCTTATTTACTCATTTCAACATGACAATAAAACAAGAAAGAAAGAAAAAAACTATGTGACCAACAATGGACATTAATCATTGGGAGAGAGTAAAAACAGACTGATTGAGTGGACATAGCCACCATTACTCATTTCCTGCTGCCCAATATCACTCACGAACGTTAAACTTCTAGCAGCTGGCTTTAGTCGACTTAAGGGACGTGTTTTTTTTTTACTGCGGTACAGCGAAGACTTCTCGCGAAGCGCGGATGGACGGAGGAAAAGAAAACAACGGACTGCTTACCCATCGATCCATACAAACACACTTCCACAGCCAAATCACTTAAAGTTTGGGGAACATCTCCAGTTCTCTGAACAGAGAACAAAGTGTGAAAATTAAACACGATTACTTCACAACTTTCCGGTACACTTAGAAAGATGACAGACGAAGAACAAAGGCTACGTGTACTAGGCCGTCGGTGCGTTGTTGTGTGTGCTATACAAGAGAGTAGTACCCTCTATTCAAAACCTATCTAAATCGTTATTATTAAAAACCTAGTTATGTATCCACATTTTTTTTTTGGGGGGGGGGGGGGGGAGTTCTAATTTACTTTTATACTCTTGTTTTCATATTCAGGCACAAAGCAGTTCGAAGATCGAACAAAAATGTCCGCGGTAAATGGGCGTTTACCCATATAGGAATTCTTAATGCATTCTTTGTTTGATTGCAGTTGACTCATTTGGCAGTTCGGACAAATAAAATTCAATTTAATTTAAAAAGTTTCCGAGATCAGTGCTATTTCTGTTCTAAATCTGTGTTGATCAAACGGTCTTTAGAAGTTTGTACATCAATTAAAACGTGCGTAAGCTGTAAAGTGAAACGTTTGTCTACCGCCCCTAAAAACAAAACAAATCCAAGTAAAATCAGACCATAGCTGTCGACGCTTGAATGGACATACAATGGCTTGAAAGAGTGTACCAGTGATATTTTGTCAGCAGTAAAAATAGTGAGGTTGATAGTTATTGTAAACCGGTGGCATCGTCAAAACAATCCCGTCCACATAAATACGTGTCCCTTCAAATTTTGACAGACGTTCAAGCCGACAGAGGTTTCAAATAGCAACCATTGAACATAACAGTCCGTAAGCTTACCCCGAAAAAAATTATCAGTGAGTATAAAACAACGAGTAACGACTTTGTGAATTGTTTAAAAACGCGTCAATCATATTTCAGAATTTATCCGAACGCGGGAATTCTGTCTGCAATTCATCTATCCAGCTAACTGACGTGTCAATTCTCCGACTCGTAACCTACGCTGGAAAATGTATCAGAATCTTATCGGTTTGAAAACAAATCCAAGGTTTTTATGTTTGAGTGTCATTTGTTTTGATTTGAGGGCAGGAGGTCGATACGAATTTATTATACCATTAGCTGTTATATAAAATGAATCCTGCTAACAAACCGGCGTGTAAGCCTATACGATATCACTATGATGTATATATATACACTGTATACACACTTGCTCGTGGTGACCGTTTACAAACGAATTCTGTCCAATATGGGTAAAATCGGTGCGAGTTTCTCACAAAACAAAAATCTTCAGAATCTTGGATGAACTCTGGATCAGATTTAACCTCTTGTTTTCTGGCTGGCAACTGATAGACCACAAAGACAAAGGAGATCTTTAGAGCTTATCGTAGTATAGCTTGCCGAGTTTAGTGGCTGGATAGAAGCTGTGATGGCCATGAAGTGACGATGTAAGGTGAGGTGAAGGTACGAAACAAAACGAGTTCTGTCTGCCTAACATTCCGATGTAGATAAAAATAAAACCAAACTGAAGTTGACGATATAACGTGTTTTAAGTACATCTTAGCTTCAGGGTCTGTTTACGGTCTGTATTGCAATGCCACGTGTAATTTATCTCACCAGTTCAATAACATCTACTACGATATCGAAACCAGAAGAAGAATCTCCCATCGTTTATCTGCACATAAGGAAATCTGATACCTAGGGCCTAACCTTTAATAGAATGCTGGGTCTCAAAGAAATTTCCAAAAATCAAAAAGACATAATGATGGTAGCCAAATCTTTATATTTAAGTACACTAAAACACACGGAAATATCATATAGATCCCTTCTTTTTGGGTATCCTCGCGTTTAGTAACCATTTTTGAAAAAAAAGTAGACCTTTTTATGTCCGAAAACCATTTTTTCTTTCCCACAAATATATCTTTGAAATCTGTCAGTTCCTTGATTGTGTCATGAAAATGGGATGTCGTTTTACTGTAAATCAAGTAGGGTATAGGATATGACAAGGCCTGAAGCCCAAATATACTCGGTGACGAACTAAATTAACTACTGACATCAACAATGTGTGTTGTTTTTTTTTTGGCTTGCTCGTTAGTGTCTTTATTCAATGTATGTTTGCATTAATACATAAACTTGATCTGAGCTGGTATATATATTGGGTGTCTACAAAGTGAACTTCACAGGCAGTTCACGTCTCGTTTCGCATGAATAACTCGATCGCATTAGAGATAGGGAAATGACTTTACTTCGGTGTTCCGAAGGTTTGACGACGTTGATGGCTCATCATGGACCGTAGGCACTCAGGTGTAACGCCTTTCTTCACGCCACTGAACACAGGTAGACAGCATTATGCCCAAGACGCTACTGGGTGAAACTTATTTCAAAGTAAACTAACAACTGTTTATGCTCTAGAGAATCTAGCCCATCCATAAAACACATAAGTACATTCAAATAAACCAGCTTAATTAAACTTCTAGTCGATTTTAATATATATATGTGTGTATCGATATGGACTTGATACGTAGTACGTTCACGTATTTGGTATAGGTGCCACATTTGTATTCAATACACAATAGTATATTCTAGGCATGCACACTTACAACTCAACCACTTCAAAATATGCTTCAATACATCAAAAAATATTCCCACAGGAAAACGTCTGGAGTTTATGAAGGATTACAGTGCAACTTTTGTGAATTCATACGGTTGGGGTCGCGTTATCACCGAATGATTCACGCTACAAACGAGGAACAAAATGTAACAGCCATATATAAATGGGATTTTTTGTCAATGATTTATCTTTTAGTTGAAGCTTGGAGGACTGAAATAGTCTTGGTCATCGTTAGAGCTTTGGCAGAAAAACTTAGTACACTCGGCATAATTTTACTGAAATTGCGGGCGTTGTCAAATTTAGTTGAGGCGGGGGGGGGGGGGGGGGGCTCTTTGTCTTGAGGACCCCCGAGCATTAGCTCCTCCAAATCGACCCAGGCCAAAGTGAAACTTTTGTCAAGTTAAGCTGTGAAACAGAGGGCCATTACGTAACTGCTTCTTAAACAAAAACCTTAATCCACTCTCCTTTGTGTTGTTAAAAGACCACTGCTCTTAATGAGGCGTTATTGTGAGGTATATAGACACATTCTATAGACATGTAATTGCACTTCTGATTTAATATCACCCAGATGAAAGAAAAGTAAAACTAAAGCTTTGAGAACCCCATAAAAGACTTTCGATTTCAAATTGCGAAATTCAAATCGTGTGGTAATTGGAAAACAAAATGACATAAGTATAACATTATAAGCACAATGAAGTGAACTAATGGACTGATGGCTAAATGATATTTTACTTGCGGTTCCCATGCTCTTTATGACGGCGGAACATACCACTTTAATACGGTATCGGCTTTTTTAAATGTATTATCAATTCAAGATTTGTTACTTTAAGACTATAGTTGTCTATGGTCAAAGCAGACTATTTCCTGGCAGCCATATTATCATAACTTCACCAAATCCACTACCAAGTTACACACATTATACGGTACCAGAAAGTCATTGAGTGAAATCCAATATTTGCAAATTTATACAGATATCAACTGCATGTTACACAATCAGAATTTAACCCAAACTGTGTGAGAATTTGGGTAAAATGAACCTTTACCGAAGCATGCAGCCATTGATGGATTGAACCGTTATTTACGTGATATAGGCCTATTTAAGTTCGAAGCCACCTGAAACTGTTTTAGCTAATGTATGGGCTTGCCTCCATACAGTCCAGAAGGCATTTCTCTGGGTTTTATATAAAAATAACTGTTTGTTTTACTTATTTGATATTGTTCAACTGAAGTGTTAAAACCAAACATTGAAACTACCAGTATAAGTTAGTAGAAGTCTCAGATATAAAGCATTCACATTTGTTGTATTTTTTCCCTCTTAAGTCACCTCCGTATTCCCGTTGAGTATTCCTAGGCACGTTGATTATTTCCCGTTTAAAGGATTTCAACAAGCATTACTGTTCCTCATCAAAACTAACTGTTGAGTTAATGCGATTTATTCCTTAAGTCTCGTGACAACGTTCTAGAGCAAGGTGTTGGAATGGAATGGAATAATTCCAATATCTAATGATTCCACACGAAGCTATCTAACTATCAAGGAACGCAGCAATTCCCAACAACAATGTTTTCAATCAACAGCGACCAGTTGACAATAAAGTCGCTCAAATTGATCAATTCCAAAGCGAACACTTCGGTCGTGCAGATCTCATGTACTACATATTTTGGGGGGGGGGGGGGGGGGGGGGGGCATGGATTCATTCATGATTGATATATTTCTTAAAATCCTCATATTTTTTGTTTGGGTTCCAATCGTTGAACTTGCACATTTATCATTAATGGTTCTGAAATGAAAGGTGATGTCACAATTAGATCAGATATGGATAACGGGAAAAAATGTTTTAATCGGGAATAAAAATGTCAATTTCTCAATTTTGTCAAAAGTGAAATCTCTTTCCTCGTTGATTATTATCACACGTCTACATTGGATATGACCACTATATAGGGGCAGGCGTTCGGTTATTGTTAGGAACACTTTATATATGGACAACAATCAGGGGTATGTTTGTTCGAAAGGCGATTTTGTTTGCCGCTTGTCACTAGTGGTAAATCTGTTGGTATATTTGCTTATCCCCGGGGAGAAATCACAGAACCATTTGTCCGTGAGCCTTGGTTTAAAAATCTCACTGGGCACACAAACGCAGAAGAACATAAACATTTTGTCAATAAAACGGGAGTGCTTAGGTGTTAAGCTCCCAACAGGCACGACGTCTTCTGCTTGGATGTCAGAATGGTTCAAGTCTGACCCGGTAAACATTTCCTGGTTTTCTCAAAATTTATTATCGAAACAACGCCTCCTTTAAACACTTCAAGAAAACAAATCTATTAAAATGGAATAGGGACCAACTAGGCCTATATCAGAACTGAACTACCAGTCTCGTTGGTAAGGTGGGGATCATAACTTCCACAAGTGTAATTACTCCCCAGTGTCGCTGTTGATAGCTTATCATCGCCAACACATAAAATATACACCAACAAAAATTAAGGGATATTGCAGACATGCTCATAATGTGGATTCGTTTGAAGTCCTCGGCCACTTTAGTTTAGAAACATCAAGACTTTGTTGAACGCTTACCAAAACCCCTTGGTATAGTCTTCTTATACAATCAATTGAGCGAACACGGGTCGCTGAAGTAAAAAACGGTTACCAACGGGGCCACTTTTAAGTGCCTATACGTCCTTTCGGTAAACAGGTCAATATTGAATACTTATTCCACGAAGAAAACATAGGCAAGTTTACAATAAGCGCAAAGCTTAAAAGTCCTGCTATATTTACAGCCAATGTTTAACTTGCCTTCATTTACTCTTCCTTCCGAAATTACTGCGCTTCCAAAATCCTGCATGTATGATGAGAAGATATGCACTATGCTGGACTATCTGAATAAGCTCCAAAGCTTGATCCAGACATCTCCTTTGTTATTTTTTTATTTTTTATCTTCTTATTTATAAGAAACTTTCAATTACAGGTGATTATATCATATAATGAGTATTAGATGAAGACAGAATACATAAGGAGTGGTTAACTAAATTGTCTCTGAATTCAACATAAGGAAAAATGGGATAAAGTGGGAAAACTGGATATAATTTATAACGATTCTATTTATAAAGTGTCAAACAGTTGAGGACGACCGAGAAAAAAATAAGTTTATTGACAGTCAGAATTAGGCTATTAAACTTGAGAGAATTCTAATTTTTGAGAGAAACTTTGTCCCCAGAGCTCCATACGATACCCATATTACAAAGTTTAATCAGATACAGATGTGAAAGTTTGATAGCAGGTTACGTGATGAGTTTAAAAGTTACATCAATATCCAAACCACCACGTATACAAGGCCAAGTTATGATGTGCGGTTGATAAAAACTTAAGTTTCGGTAACATTTTGCCGTCTAAAACGGGATGACTGTAGGTTGGTTGGGAGCTACCTTGGGAATTAATCACCACAAAACAGGGGATCATGGTGGGTTACTTTGTCCGAGTACACGACCAAGCAACCGATTGAAAGTACAGTCGTGACTTCGGCAAGGTCAGTTTCCGACCGGCTATCGGCTAAAAAGCCCAATAAGCTACAGAAACTGTCCCACAAAACGTGTATCAAATCTAGCTAAGACAGTCCTGCCAAACATATAAGCTGTATTCGCCTTGCAATGATAAAACTAAGTCTGCATTAATACAGTACTGTGAGACTGTCACCGCTGGGAACAAGTTTAAACTTCATTAGGCAAATATACAAAGTGACGAGTTAAGAAGATTATAAGTTTATATTGGGATCAAAACGCCGAGCTTATACGCCAGTCTTCATACGTTTGAATTAAATGCAATGTCGGCAAAATTGGATCGCTTCTTATAGTTCACTTTTAAATTTAATAATATATCACTGTCTTACTGGAATGGATGTTTATATTTTTAAAGTTAAAAGTTGAAAAATAGTAATTTTTGAGTCTGAACCCCGGACTACCCTACAGTAATGTATTTCCTTGTGTTCATAGACTGGACATTGGTTAATAAAGTCAAATAACAAGATTATTAGGTCTTCTTGCCTGTCACTGACAACAATTAAATTAAATACTTGAAAAATAAAATAAGACATATCAGTGTAGTCATGTATTATGAGAAGTTTAGAGGAGGGGGGGGGGGGGATATCCTAACACTGAACTTCTTGATCCCTAATATATACCAGTTGCCGGACTCGAAACTTGGGGAGGACGTTATTGGGGGTTACATCGATCCACTACAGCGTCTGGTCCAGAAATATGTCCACAGTGTACACCGAACACTAAATCTTTATACTTTTATATCACCAGAAGAAAACAGCCTGTAGGCGCACTTGTTCAAAAGTCACACAACTTCATTAGGAAAATCCAAACTGTATCGGTAGTTTGAAATCCAGGAGTGGATGAAAAGTTTGCAGTATTCCATTTTCCTCAACACAAGAAGAAATCCGATCGATGCATATATCCTTTACAAGTACGGTCCGTCGCTTAAGCACTCCGCCTGGGACGATCGCTTCAGCCGGGGGAAGATGTAAGGGCTAAGGAGTGAAGCCGTACCTACTCCGTCCGAACAAACACTATCCAGAGCGATTAAAAGTTACATAGGCTGAAAAGTCATGAACATATCAATGAAAATGGTGAGGTGTGCTTCGAATGCATTCACTTACCTTCCTTGCTAAGTACAATCCTGATATTTATAAGGATAATCCCACTGAGTAACGGAGCGAACAGTCGCACACCGCTCCGTACCGCCATGATTTACTAAACTGCCACTCTCTTCGTTTACTGCACTACTCGCACATGCTCAATGATCGTCTGGCTCATGAATATTCATGAGGCAATTTTTCGCTCCGGTGCATCCAATGAGAAGCCACCTTTCCTCCCCTGCCGCTTTTGTCTATTTGCAATGGAGACTGCTATTGAAAGTTTGGCTTTGTCAACTATCCCGTTTTCAACACAGTCATCTATCAAATAACGGCCTGCGAGAAAACTCGGGGACGAACTTCGGCCTGGAATATATCAAAAAGACAGAAAGAATGATCGTTATTGACTGTTAAAAAAATCGCATTGACTAGTTCTCCCAAAGTCTGAATCGATTGTTTATAGTTTATGCACTTTTTACGATACCGTATAGTAATTTGTCAGATATAATTTACTATTCTTTTACTCCGCAATTCCCCGTTCAAATTATTGACCAATTGCTCTGTTTGTGTTGCACTTTTATTATACAAGAAAAAAAAAACACACACATACACAGACGATTTGAGATCAAAAAGTATAGTTTTTATTTCAGCATTTCAGATTAATACTCATAACACAGTTGAAAATGGTATTCAAAATGATATTAAGCCTTTGAGTAAATTAAATACAGGGTTAACATGGTTTATATTTCACATCTAAGTCTAAAACGCTACATTTACAATATAGATCATTTTAGTCTGGTATATATTTTACAGAATATTGTCATATTTATAAATAAAAGTTAATTTAAGTCGTTATAAAGCAAACACTTTAAAACAAAGTAAAACTTCAATGAGTACATATGCTCAACCCACACATATGCCCTTAATGATTTTTCTATGCTAATTTTTCTAATTTACACTGATGCAAATGAACAAATCAACAAGCCGTGAAATTAACATCAGACAGGATCACAAACTTATGATTTATTGCTTACAATATAAACTGTTGTTTTTGTTCTGTCCAAAGACGGACAATCCAGACCTGTATATACACATCAGAATTTAAAAATATGGATTATGTGATTTAAAAGATTAGGAAATTTTGTAAACATCTTTCCCTGGTAAAATATCTTAACCCGAGAATTTTTAGCGTTCACGCACCACTGCTGAACTTCTAATACATACTGGGTTGATTACTTGATTAAAAAAATTATGTATTATAATCCGTCCATGTTTTCAGCTGACTTCACGTCTGTCATTTAAAGTTTAATCAAAAGATAGACTCGTAATTTGAAAATATTTCTTTTTAGTCTTTAGAACGCCTCGTCTATCAAATTAATAGAAACTATATATACACATATTTAAAGAATGACGTCAATTAATTTTTAGCTTTTGTGGAAATTAAAATAAACAACTGATTAATCATGTTTATGTAAAAATAATGTAATCACTTGGACATTTTTACCACCATGTAGAATTTTAGAATTGAAAAAAATAATTAAAAATGTGAGATGACGGATACGGGGCACGGAGGTATCGGTTAATGTTTCCTGGAATTGAAGGGCACTTTATATATAATAGAGGATTGGTATATATATTTTTTGCGCACACTCGGTCTATAGAATGATTGCATGTATTCATATATACATATAAAGGGGCTAGCTAGAGGGCTGTATGTTGGGCGTTGCCCATTAAGGGGCTCAGTGGTAAAGATTATAAGATGACAGGGCGAGACATTGGGTAAACTCGGCAAAAACGACGTTTCAATGTCAATGGCGTGGACCTGAACGGGAAATTAAAATCCGTTTTAATCCGTGTCTTGATAAATCGGTGCGCGGACTGACCTTGCCCGCGTGATTGTTGATTTCTCTACCCGGCCGATGTAGGCAGATTATATCCTCTCAAGATTCTTCTATCTTAACCCCCAAGCTTGTGATCTTGTCCTCAGTCGAACTGAATTGCTCATGTTAGCACATGACAGGAACAAAAATCTACGTATTGTTTTTAAAAGGCCATCGGTGGAAATGAACATTTAAATCATTGAGACTACATGCGATATTTCAATCAATTTGAGCTTAAAATGATGGCATGAGCTGCCAAATATATTTCAAATAGAATTAGGTAATTGTTCATCTTTTTTTCGCAGTACAACATGTTATTTATAAGCAACAAACACCCTAAAATGTACTCATACATCCCGGCTATTTGAATTTTGTCCGTTATCATTACATAAATTCGGTTCGGGAGACTTACTGCCTTCACTGATATTTTTTTAATTATTTTTCCGGGTACCTTAAAGTGGCACCAGGTTCCAAAATTCACACTTTTTTTCATAATTTCTGATCGTCACGACAGTATGAGACTTTGAAGGTCATCGAAAAACTAAATAATTGACGTTGGAATGAGGAAGATTCATACAGTATGTGGCCCGTACGTACCGAAAACGTGCTCGAAAAGTAAACTAAATTTAAATAACCGGTACGACTATTCATTAATTTTAAGCCAAAGTTAGTTCAAAACAATACTTTATCGTACATTTTCAAGACTAGAAGCACTAAAAAGCTTTTGAATAATACGGCTTGAGAAAAATAGCCAATGATTTCAACATTCTGTTTTAACGTCAAAATATCAACATTTTGGCAGCTCATGAACATTTGAACAAAAAAATAAATTCAAAGATAACAAAAATGAAAGTAACGAGACTGTCCATTTAATTCTTTAACAAATTGTTCTACTTCTCTCCAAACAACTTATTATTTCCGCCGAATAAACAAGACAGAGTGTTTCGGAAACTATATCTGTCAAATCATCTCCAAGAGGTCTCCAACGTTAAATGCTGGTGTCTCATTTCATTACCGTTTCCCGGCCAAAACCTTCCTGGCTAATTTCGCTGAGGGGATTTTATTTTGTATGCCACAAGACCCCCATGTGAGAATCTACATAGCCAGTAAATAATAGGGACGTATTGGGGACCACACGGGACTTCAGTACCATTGTTTTTTTATATTAGCACACATGAGCTGAAAAATATAAGGACAATTTCGTTAAAAAAAATGTCCGCCATTTTTCCCGAGAAGTAAACAAAAGAGATTTCCAAAGATAGCAATCTTGGACATGCATATATGTTTACGTTTATAAGCAACAGGAACCTGTTTCACAAGGCGGCGTAGCGTAAGTTTTTACGTAACTGGCATGGCAACCCATACTGTAAAGATACGTTGCTATGAAAGTTACACAAAAAATACATCTACGCCGTTTTATGAAACAGGCTCCAAAATGTACTCTAACATCTTGACCTTCTCCGTTTTGTCCGTTATTAGCACATATCTTTGACTCGAGATGGTAACGTATAAAGTAGCATCAGCTGCCAAAATTGGATTTCTTTTCAAGGGAAGTTCAGCGTTTGAAGTATCTTAAAAAAATAAAAGATTTACGTTGAAATAAAAAATGTTGGTAAACTCAGTAACCCGTACGAACCGAAGATATGTAGGCCTACTAATCACGGACAAAATTCAAATAGCCGGCATGTATATGAGTTTATTTGTGAGGGCTTCTTGTTAATAAAGGTACCTAAACGTACATCTGTGCATAGACGTACATCTGTACTTAACGTACATCTGTACTTAAACGTACATCTGCAAGATCATGAAGCTCTTAGCTTGTACTTTTGGATACAAATGATAATTGTGTTTCTACCTTTTGTAACAAAGTGAAATAATTTATATATTTATGAACACTTAAACACACAGGAGCAGGGAAAATCATCTTGTCTAAACTAACCATGGAGGTTATTTTGACCCCTTTGAACTGTAATATAATGTATATAGTTATGAACACTAAAACACACGTGCACAGGGAAACTCTTCTTGTCTAAAATAACCATTGAGACAAGTTTCTAATTGTGTTAAAAAGAGGCATATCATTTATACCTTTATACCTCATCATAAGTTGTCGTAATAAACTAAACCCATGCTATTTCATTAGGTTGACGACTGACAGGAGCTTGGCCATCGACGGAACCCACGATTAAAACTTACGCTCACGCTTAAAAGGTGAGCTTGTTGAGAATTTAACCCTGGGCATCCGGGGATGGAGCTTGGCCTTAGTAGAATTGTCTGGAACACTTTGTAATAAATATATATATTTATGATCACTAAAACACACGGGCACAGGGAAAATCTTCTTGTCTAAAATAACCATGGAGACAAGTTTCTAATTGTGTTATAAAGAGGTATATCATGTGGGTCCGTTTCGGCCACTCTACACTGATCCACGAACACAACCCCTTATACCAGATATACAATTGGACTGTTGTATGAGGGTTTTTTTTTTTGGTTTTGCCCTTCAGTCTTTTTATTTTTTATCTGCCGAGTATTTTGTGCTTTTGTCTTGTGAACTGGTCAACACACATATATGACATTAATTTCGGACAGTCATTAGCATATATTTGATATAGTAATTATAAGGAATGAACTAAATCACCCTGATATATTAAACCCACGATCTGTTCAAGATCATTTATTGTGGCGTCCCAAAAACTACACCACCCCTCGTTAATCCCCCTTAATCCGATACGGTCTACCTACTGATTACAGGTAATACAGGTAACTAATGAGGATTAACACCTGCCACTGTTTACGGACCGTTGGGTAAAAATAATACTTAAAACAAAACGGTGTTCTAATCCGGAGGTGCTCTAGCTGTTAACACCCTACCCTGTTGTCACAAATGGACATCCATAGAATTTGGAGCATTTTTGTCCCTCAGTCACCACCCACTTTCAAGTTGTCACGATTTTATGACAAAAACAAGGAAGTGGCTCAGTTTAAAATAACACAGATCTGTTTCATTTAAATTAAATGAAAAACAGCTGATATTGACACCAAATATTCCCAAAACATTCTTTGTTTTATAACTACATGCAGTTAAAGTGGTATAAACTGTCAAAATTATGCATATCTCATGAATTCTGGCCGTTAAGAGAATGCAAACTCGAATAACCAACTGATTGGCGTTAAAATAAAAAAATAAAAAAATGGCGAGTGAGTATGTGACATGTACACACAGGATATACTCGAAAATCAAACAAAATTTAAATAACCTGAACGAACGTTTATTCATTTAAGGTACAATCACTGTGGTAGAGTTTCTGATATATGCGAAGAAAGCGATTTTATATGAACTTAGACTAGAAGTAAAATCAGAAATATTAGACATGGGACAAATAAAATACGTGCAGTTATGTTTAAAGTCTAAATGGTGGTGGAAACTGAAAGGCACAGAAAGCCTGTTTCACAAAGCGGCGTAGATGTATTTTTGCGTAACTTTCATACTAACGTATCTCTACAATGTGGGTTGCTATGGCAGTTACGTGAAAACTTACGCTACGCCGCTTTGTGAAACAGGGTCCTAAACGTCAACTGAGCGATCAGAAACCAGGTCACTACAGCGTTGAAGTCCACTAAGTTCAGGTCTTTTGGTTTTTACATGTAATTTACTATCGCAAACTTATCGGAAGGCTTTTCTGTGTCTTAACACGATAACCGTCGTCTGTGTTTATCAAGCTTGGCTGTAAACTTGGTCAACTACCAGCTGGTATGAAAGATATTATTATGATTCTTGTCTTATATCGCCATGCACATCTCCGGGCTCGTTGTTTGTTTACACTGCAGTATACTTGACAAACAATTTTTGTATTTTCAAACTAAAAATACAAAATGGTGTTTTAGCGGAAAATGAAAGTTCTTCTGAGACAAATACAGGAATAAGTCTTCCTTTTTTAAGGTGAACAGTTTTGTGCATTTTCACGCCGTGTGTGCCTTAAAGTCATAATTGACATATCAATACTACTTGGCACTCAATACAAATTTGCATTTTTGAGATAAATAGCTGAGAATATCAACATTTTGTTTAATGGGTCAAATATCAGCGTTTTGGCAGCTCATGTGACTTTTACTCTCGAATTAATTAAATGGGGTTGTATAATCCATAGAAAACAATTGGCTGACTACAGACTGGGTTCTCGTTGAATCTTTCCCGTTGATGTCTGTTTTTTATTTATTTTAACTTTCACATTAAGTCTAAGCTACGAATGTCTGAATTTGTCGGATTGTTAGACACATTCTGGGCTGCTCAAACAGTGTTAATGAGAAATACAGTCTGGGGGCAAACAGAGGAAATATCGGGTGGGGTGGAAAGCTCACGTTCAGATAAACCATGCACAAAAACCGAGTAAAATGGCAGTCCAGGTCCAAGTGTGACCCGTATTCTCCTCAAATGACCCTGATTCTTTGCTTCTTAACTCCTTTTCTTTCTCACACCTTTTTTCTCACCTGGGGTCAACAGAAAACAATCACTCTAATGACCAAAGGAAACCGGATCAGTTTGGGGTGTGTACTACTGTTTCCCACCTGACTCATCTACACAATGTAGGTCAATCGCTAGACAATTCTCTGCATAATTATACAATTAAGACTACCTGTTCCACATGTATGTTGTTTGTAATGAGTATGAGATATCAGAAGTAACATTCATTTACTTCTGGTGATACTTATACACGTACACTCTGGCCGTAAATGTAGCTTCACATGGTCAGGTGGTGGTGGGTGGGGTGACTTGTTCATCTAGAATATATTTCATCTTTCACATTGTTTTAACTCTATTGTTTATTTATCTATAGTTTCTAATGACGTGTACAATTTGGATTTTCCCCGAGGGATGAATTGATGTGGAAACCTATATATTCGCCTCAGTATAGGTCCATGATTCGACGATACGTCATATATCGGGCGGACACCATGAATAACAAAAAATCTAAGCATGCCCCCGAAATCAAATTTGGTGAACATCGTATATATTTACAACTTATGATTAGGTATAAACGTCTAAATGATATGCCCCTTTTTAACACAATTAGAAACTTGTCTCCATGGTTATTTTAGACTAGAAGATTTTCCCAGTGCCCTTGTTTTATAGTTTTCAAAAATATATATTTACAGGCAGACAGTTTCGGTCAACTTCATTTCAATAAAAATATTTTGATAAACTTTGAAACAATAGAAAAATAAAGAAAATTCATGTGTAAAAATGAAATGCCAGACTTTGACTTATTTGCCTACTAACATATATTCATTAAATACAATTTTGGTTATGAGTCTGGCATCATAATTAACCCGTTTTTCATAAACTTTTTGATGTTGATACAAAACCTGTAAGAAAGTGTGTTTCTTTTCTTTCTAAGCTACAGCATGTACACAAAAAAGACATCGATAAACATCTTACTAGAATTTAGTTTTTTTTTTTAGCTGTGGATATTTAGAACATTGAGGCCAATTAAAACTCGAAGCGGTAGACCTACAAAGAAAGCGACGACTGGCATTACCTTTTCTAATATTTTTTAACGCGTGTTTATTCGGCGGAAGATATCCGACTGAAAATGTGGACGATTGAGTAAAACTGGTTGTTCATAATGTGTGGCCAATTTGATAAAACTGTGAGGAAAATTTCTGGGAATTTTTATGAGAGAGACACGTTTTTTGTTAACTGAGTTATCAATAAATGTAGATTTAGGTTAAAGCATATATTAGGAAAGTATGTATTTTTTCTTCAAACAAAATGACTTAGTTTTTGAAGTTGCATCAGCTTCCAAATATAGGAATTATTTTGGTGAAACAGAATTAGCTTTAGTTGTGATTCATTTTTATAAGAAAGTACAAAATAAGAGATTTCCGTTGCTATCAAACTCCCAGTTGTTCGTCTGGGTAATTTATGAGCCACAAAAAACTATTGTGACAACATATATATTAGCCTATATAGAGTTTGAAAATAAAAGAAGAAACACAAGTTAAGAACCGATGCACAAAAATCGGATCATTAGCTACGAGTTTAATTAATCTATTTCCAGACGTCATGGTTAATTTGCTGACAACCTGGGATCATTCAACATCAAGCCCTCTCAATAGTATCATTTCTAAATTAATAACGAAGGAAGCCATCTTTGGGGAGAGATTTGCAAGGGACTACCCTCTAATGACAGATCGAGACGGTCAGCCATCTGTCTGTACACGTTAATTGCAAAACGATGCCTTTTTGGCGTCAACATTTAATCCAGCGAGTCAAGGCAATTCTTTGAAATCAAACTCAAATAAGTCAGAGTCCAATCATGCACGCCTTTGTCCAGAATGACAGATTATTTATTTGCAGCTCAGAAGCATGAAATGTTGACGACGCGTGCATGACAGAGCGCTATAAGACTACCCCTGCTTGATGAATCGAAACGTCTAAGTCGAAAAAAATCCTTTCAGGGAATTCAAAATGGCGACCGAGCATTTTTTGTAGCACGTGCGCACCATGGCGACAACATATCAATGTTCAATCACGCGGAAGCATATTTTTCGCCACCTTTTCGTTTTTTTATGTCCTTTTATCCCTTTAAGAAGGTAAACTATGACACCTATTTAAGTGATATACATGCAGATACGGTCGTTATTTTTTTATGAATATTAATTATCCTTCTATTCCCCGGCAGAAAAATGCAATACAGGTGAAAAAGAATGCTTTGATGTTTTGTATCCACTTTTGCATTTTGCATAATAGAGTTTAAAATGATAAAATTTGAATCGCTTATGAATCACTTTTTATAGGTTAATAAGTAAATGGCGATCTTTAACAATTTTAGAAACTTCTCTCTATTAGTCAAAACCATCAGCTGTAATTTATACCTTCAGAAAA
Organism: Lepidochitona cinerea; assembly: GCA_963971465.1. Taxonomy (NCBI): domain Eukaryota; kingdom Metazoa; phylum Mollusca; class Polyplacophora; order Chitonida; family Tonicellidae; genus Lepidochitona; species Lepidochitona cinerea. The sequence continues at coordinate 3,040,697 of OZ020560.1, forward strand.
CCTGACTAGAAGAAGGCCAGTAAGCACACAGTATAATATTGCCAATCCGATTGATGCCGTTGTGTCGTTTAATTTTTTACAGGTGTGTATATACATGAACCGGGGATGCGGAAACTTTTCAATTTCAAGTGGCACTTTCAACTCGAGGTGTGTTTTATGCAACTATAATGGTTTGAGAGTGTTTAAAATAACCCCGAAGAGGTCCTCTACAGTGTTCTACAGATACAAAATAGCCTCAACAAAAGTTTCACTTGCAAGAAAGTAAATTTTATCTGCTAAGTTCGTGACTTAATAGGCCTGCTGTTATCGTAGCTGTTTATCTAATACCTTTATATATATTATCACATATAAACAGTTAGCTTGATAGCCCACATTGTGTTGATGACGACGATTCAGTAGATATACATTTCCAAGACTGCGATACCTAAAGGTGTAACCGATGTAAAATAACCCCAAATATACAGGTGTGGCGTTAACCATTAATGAAAAAACCCACCTATTTTCGGATAGGGGTCTAAATCGACGCAACAGTTTGTCTTTTATCTGCGGTATAGGTTTGTATTATTACAAGGTTTAAGCATTCTTATCGCCACGGCGGTTCAGTGGGTTAGAGTGATTGTCCCACACGGACCTTCCATCGCTGCGGCGCGGGTTCGAATCAAACTCACACCAAAAAAAAATTCTTCCAAGCAATGGGCTCGGTTTCCTCCCCCACTTAACCTGGCAACGCCGCCATATAAGTGAAATAATCTTGAGTGCGTCGTAAAACATCAATCAATCAATCTTATCGCCACATACAGAGGTTGGGCTAACTTTGTTTTTATTCTCAAGGTACGTTGTTTTAGCTTTCCCAACTTGTAAGATAAACACCCGTTTACACTACAGCTACTAAACAGGTCATACGAAAAGAGATAAGAAATATATCATAAGCCTATCTTTTACAGATGGTCACATTCCCAAAATTATCTTATCGCATTGACCACAGTTTGTGTATAGGGGGGAGTTTATCACACTTCAATATCTACCGGGTCAATCGTTATCTTAACTATTTCCGACGAATTCAATATTCATATTGTAAAAAAAATTGGAAATTGTTTTCAAGAGGATACACTCGGATTTACCGAACCCAATTTCCGCTTAGAAATGTTGGAAAGAATAAAAAAAAAACAGTTAAGGATATATTGCAAATAGTGACGAGTAAAGGACATAAATATACTTAATAATATAAGTTACTGATGTACTGCTAGTTGGATTTCGGTCAAAAAGACTAAGCCTTTTAACTGTAAGTTTGACTAAGTAAAGAAGCACAGGAACAACGTCGGTATACGTCATTCATCATTGGTTCCGGGAAAAACTTAATTTGTTGTGTATTCTTTTTTAGCCTATAGGTAAGCTCTCGCGCTCCAGTCAACGATATTGTGTGCCCAAGAGAAAAGTGGTTACGAACGGCCACGTGTCGTTACTATGACGACCATCCAAATAAGCTACTCTTAAATGATTTGAAATAATCAACGTTTGTAGCTGTGTGTTTGTGTGCGCGAACCTATGTAATCACACGTCGCAAAACCCTTTCAGCGCGAAAATGCACGGATCGCGGAATCGATTTAAAAAGAGAGACCATGTATGGTCTTGCATTGTTTGTCTCTACTCCATTGGGTGTAGTAGATACATACTTAATAGGGTGGGCGTGTATAACATATTGTCCACCCAACAGAAACAAGAATTCATAACGAAAACCGAAATATTACAAACGAGTGATAGTCCCTCATTCCGACCCAGGCATTCCATCGATGCGCCGTGAGTTCGAATTCCACTCAGACCAAATGAAATTAGAAAAAATTCTGAGTGGGTTTCTTACTCGATCGCAGTGACAGGTACTGGCTGAAGGTCGGGGGTTTCCTCCGGGCGAAGAGCCTGGTTTGCTCTCCCACTAAACCTTGCATCGCGGTGATTAAATATGGTCTGGCGCAAAACACCAATCAATCAACCATTTCTTAGAAAACTTGTCACAAGCTGCTAAAATCATCTTTTTTGTCGTCATGAGAAGTTGAGCGTTTGAAGTATATTGAGGAACTAAAAGATTGACTATGAGATAAAATACATCTGTTAAGCCACTTACCTGTACGACCAAAAATGTGTGCTTATAACGAACAATATTTGTTTAGATTTTAAAAACTATCTTAGAATACATATATGCCCATTTTTAACACAATAAGAAACTTGTCTCCGTGGTTATTTTAGACAAGAAGATTTTCCCTGTGCCAGTGTGTTATAGTGTTAAAAAATATCCAAGATTGGTATATGTTGAAAGCTCATATTTCATACTTCTTTACAAAATGACAACAATTAGCTAATTCTGTGTCAACGAAATATTTGTCAGCTCATAACATTTGAGAAATATCCCGCAAAGTTCTGTAAAAGTTGAAAGTAACGACGTTTCTTCTTCATATGAGATTAAAGTGACATGAGCTGCCAAAATGTTGATATTTTGACGTTAAAACAGAATATTGAAATTATTGGCTATTTTTCTCAAGACGTTTAATTCAGAAGCTTTTTAGTGCTTTTAGTCTCAAAAATGTACCATAAAGTATTGATTTGAACTAACTTTGGCTTAGAATGAATGAATGGTCGTCCCGGTTATTTAAATTTTGTTTACTTTTCGAACACGTTTTCGGTTCGTATAGGCCACATACTATATGAATTTTCCTCATTCCAACGCCATTCATTTAGTTTTTCGATGGCCCTTAAAGCCACTTACTGTCGTGACGATCAGAAATTATATAAAAGTGTTAATTTCGGCAGCTCATGTCACTTTAAGCTTCGAAACTTTGTGTTGATTTTGATTGGAATTAGTTTTTTTTTTAAAAAAGGGCATAGGTAGCTTGAGACGGCTTTTATATATAAAGCCCTGCAAGATGGTCGGGCATGGGTTTATTACGAGAATCGTTCTACATACACCTGTATCCTTCCCTAATTGTATCCCTAACGTTTTGTTCGTGAAACTACAACTCTCCAACTGGCAACCGGCCCTTCCAGACCCACCTGGCCGATCATTGCGTATAAATTTCACAACTTGTTCGGTACAAAATATGTACCGAATAACGCAGTTAATTGCTCGTCCTTTTTATTATTCTTGCATTAGTTGACCACCAGACTGTCTGTTATATCGACGGCGAACAATTCATGGTCAATGCTAGGCGACAAATGGTCGGTGCATTCTGCAACATATGCACGAGATGTGTCTGGTTACCTTGGAAACAAATTCACCATATAGGTCAGATTTTGTACTAAACAGATACTATATAGTAAAAGGTCATACAGTGCGAAAACTAGTTTTCTGACCTTATACTAGACCTGAATTGTGTCATGATGAAATGTCCAGTTCGTACAAACCGTTTTGCTATACAAATTATTAATTAATTCATAGACCGAGTCTATTGTCAGGGGCGGATACAGGATTTTGTGAAAGGGGGGGGGGGGGGGGGGGGGGGGGCGCAAGTTCTAACAGATCGAGTCAGTATTTTCAAATGTGTCTGGAGGTGGTTTGAGGATTGGGAAGGGGGGGGGGGGGTGCTGAGAGTGCAATCGAAAACATAGTCATTGCACGAATTTCACTTTGTTAGACCCTACCCGAATTCTTAATGGTCAATGGTTCCAGGCCCTCTGATTACAGAAACAACAGATTCGAAAGAGGCCTGTAACCCCCCTCCCCCCGTTCTACCTACACATACCCTGGTGACTATCCCGAGCCAATAGACGAGGGTGCAGGGGCCGCTTAGGCCCCGGAAGCTCAAGGGTTCTAGATTGCCTGAGAAGCGTTCTGAAGCTGTTCTGCAAGTAAAATGGCTTGATAATTTTCGGATTTTGCTTTTCCTAATTCTTAAAAAATACCAGTAAAATCGGTATTTTCCAAAGTTATAGATGAAGCCTTATAACGTTTTTGAAGCATGAGGAGAGGATGACTATCCCAAGCCAATAGGCGAGGGTCCAGGGGCCGCCGAGGCCCCAGAAGCTCAAGGTTTCTAGATTGCCTGAGAAGCGTTCTGAGGCTTTTCTGCAAGCAAAATAATTTTCGGATTTTGCTTTCCCTTATTCTAAAAAAATACCAGTTAAATCGGTATGTTCTAAAGTTATAGATCAAGCCTTGTAACGTTTTTGAAGCATGAGGAGGAGATGGCTATCCCAAAGCATTAGGCGAGGGTCCAGGGGCCGCCCAGGCCCCGGAAGCTGGGGGGTTCTAGATTGCCTGAGAAGTGTTCTGAGTCTGTTCTGCGAGTAAAAATGCTAATAACTTTCGGATTTCGCTTTCCCTAATTCTTAAAAATAACAAAATAAGACAAGCAGGAGAATCGCCCACGGTTTGTTTTGGACTGAATTGGGCCATTATATAGAAAAACTACATACTTGTGCTACACACAAGGGCCTCTGGATATAGTTTTTTTTATTGAAAGTGGGAAGGGGGCAGAGTACCCAAACCCAGTAAGCCTATATATACAGGCGTGGGTCCACGGGCCGCCTAGGCTCCCGAAAACGCTACTGCTACCAGTCCACATCGCTTAACTTCATGTGGCTTTGCGCCCCCTCCCCCCCCCCCCTGACCACTCTCCTTACCACTTCTCCAAGAACCTGGTGTTTTTAAATATACAACACACATAGGTACGGCCCGTACCAATGAGGCAATTATACGAAAAATTTAAATGTGATCGTAGCTCCATATAAAGCCGTTTTCTTCATAGTATTGTAATGCAAGATGTTTTCGTTTTCCTACTCTCTTTTCTCTCTTTTCCTTTTCTCTCTCTTTTTTTCTCTCTTCTCTTTTTTTTTTGGTCGGCTGATAGGGGGGGGGGGGGGGGCGCCCCCTGCCCCCCCCCCCCCCCCCCCCCCCCCTAAATCCGCCACTGATTGTCATTCCGAAGAAAGTTAAACGTTCTGGGCCCTGTCTAACAAAGCTGGCGTAAGTTACGTCGGACGTAAATCAGTGTTAAAACAATAGGAACTTACGTCTTGGACGCAACTGGTCTATGTTGTAAGCCTATGCGCAAATTTACGCCAGCTTTGTAAGACAGGCCCCAGGGGTCATTTCTGTATAAGATTTTAGTATATTCTGTTTTCCTATACGCAGCCAGACACATATTTTTATCATAGGTCTAATTAATTTTCAGGTACTTTTCCCCCAAGCGTACACGTTTCAACCATTCCTCAATCGTGACGTTTACAGAGCTACCTTAATTCAGGTTATCATTTACCGTATAATCTGTAATGGATCGTTGTTTTTCTACCTTAGAGAATAAACAATGACGAATCCCTGTATTAATTTGGCTCCATTAGACATTTTAATGAGAAAGATACAATCTGTTTCCATCAGCGCTGTATGATATATAATCAATGACATCGTAAAGGTAGGCCCTTAAAGGAATTCTAGAGCAATATAAAAGTATCAGGTCAAACTCGATAGCATCAGCTTTCAGTTATTTCGGACTCATATACTATTTGTTTAACAGTACACATTCCCCGTGCATAAACGAGAGGTAAAAGTACGTAAATTGAATTGTTATCCGTTTACCATTTCTGCCCGAGGTGCACGTTAACAAAATTTTATTTATTCATTTCATCTTTTTTCTAGTCATAATTTTAACGTACATTTTAGACACTGTTCTTATCAAAGGCTTTTTTTGAAAAGTTAACAGACAAATTTGTAATTTTAATTAAAAAATTTTTTAGTCAGCATTTGCCATTCCGATGTTTCAGCGCACTCGAAGTTCAAAATTGCACCATTGCTATATGGTCTGATTAAGAATAAATCCACCACTATAAACACAGTGCTCTCGTATAAAGACGGTCGCTATTTTAAAACTTACAGTACTCCTGATAAGGGCGAATTTACCCGAAGAAGGATTTTAATCGGGAATAAAGATTATAAATAGGTGTAAGTCAAACTTACGTTTTTAAAAAAAAAAAAAAAAATCGAAAAACGTCTGCGTTAGGTCAAAATACTCAAAACAAAGGATTAGTGTGTATTTAGAACTGTGAATGTGTCCACCAGATGTACTTTACTTAGTCCTTTCTATATAGCTTATCTCATCCGAACATTCAACTGGGTTATATAGACAACATAAAACGTCAAAAATAACGCCCTCGTCCAAATCACTCAGAGGACCAATTTTTAATTACAAATATTTGTTAACAAAATGCTTAAATGTATTTTCTCTATTGAGAACCATTTTGAGAATGATAGACAAGCGGTTACTTTAATTTTATTTTTCGTCTTCAAGAACATAACGTATACACTCTTGAGGTTTTTTTAATTTCTAAAATTTGTTTTAACATTTTGACAGCTCATGCCATGCACTTTAAGAAAAGGATTAAATAACTTGATTTCTAAGAAGTTAATTTAGTCCAAATCATAATTGTATCTCTGGCAAACGATACTCCTTGGCACTTGTTCGTGATGATCACTCCTATAGGGTCTAGTATTATACAAGCACAGTTCTACAGTTACAGGCGGACTGGTACACTGACAAAGAGGTATACGACAGTCATGGATGACTAAAGAGCTTTACACATTGTTAAGTAATTTGTAGTTAGCCTGTTTTGGTAGGATAAAGTTACAAATGGCAGAGACTTATGCCAGCTATTTCTTACGTTGATATTCTACAACGGTATTGTACCGTGTAGTGTACATATATACGGTTGTTATATAGAATGACGACGTAAGACAAAAGAGGTAGCCGTTTATCCGAAACTACTTGACGGGACAATTCTTATCCTGAGGGCGGATCAAGCGTTAAGGGCTGTTACTCAAAAGGTTCACAGCCGATAAAAGTCTAATACATGTCATGGAAGGCATAATTGTCATGGAATATATACCTTCACAATATACCTAACAACAATGTTTTTTAGAAACAGCCTTGGGAAGAAAAATATTTCGCTTATAGGTACCACTTCCTCTAGACGAGAAATCTGGGCTCGATTTTTTTTTGGTACGAATTCTAGGGTACAAAGGCCAGGGAGTGTTTGATGGATACTCAGAATCATAGAGACTTTTCAAGTTACATCTCTTCTAATAAACCCTATTTTCATGGCATGAAGTTTTGTACTTAAGATATCCATTCGAAACAGTTTAAAGGGGGTAATTTTATCGTTGTTATATATAGCATATTCAAATGTCTGCATTGCCACTTGAAGATAATTTTTCAACAACACAATTGGTATTGTCTTTACGGACTACATTATTGCCCCAAACTGATTTTTCTTTGTTTGTTTCATAAAAGTTAGAAAGAAAGTTAAAAAATACGACATAAATTTAATTTGTTTACCCTTTTCATCGATGTTGTATTTTCAGAAAGCAAAAAGACCAAGCAAAAAAAAATTATAATTCTATTTTGGAGAAAATAAAACTAAAACGTCCTTATGATTCCAGTATTGTCCCACTCTTCTGTTGTGGAAATTACCATCAAGAGGAAAATATTTGATCTTCTTTGTTTCTCTCCGGAATATTTTGATAAGCTTCGGCTAATTTCCTGAAACCAGACGCCATTTTAATATTTGTTGGTTTTGTTTCGACGTTATTCCGGCCCAATCAACTGGAAATACTACTGTGACCGTTGTCTGAAAGACGCACGAGGCTTGTAATGTTTGTTCTAGACATAGATTAATATTCTCTGCATGTAAGGTTGTAGAAATGTTTTACAAGTACTGTTGTAAAAATCTAAATATCTGATTATGTGTTTTGGTAGAATTTACTGTCTTTATATACGAACTGTCCCCACAACAAACTGGCTTGGACACGAAACAAGTGGGCCTATTATTATTCCCGTACCTCTGAAACCTTGTTTGAAGCTGCCGAAATATTTTTATCCAATATAAAGGATCAGGATAAACTCAACCATCTGTTTTCTTTGAATGATTGTTGTTTGACGTTATACTCACAATTATTGTCAAAGTCATTGGCCCTCGGGGATGTTTCTCAAGACATTTACGCCCAACGAAACTGTGGGCCTGGTCGTAAGGCAATGTTGAAGGTGTAAGTTGTCATGACAGTAAGACTTTGAATTGGACCCACGTCGGGCGTAAATGTTTTGAGAAGAAGCCACCTGGTCAGTCGATACCGTTGTCATCGCAGTAAACTTACAGGGGGCCGTTTCACAAAGCCGTCGGGAAGTGCAATCAATCGCAGTTGCCATGGCGTCGTATCTCTTCACTATGGTATCCATTGGCAACTACACCTCGTTTGCGATGCGACTGCTTTGTGAAACGGGCCACACGATCGGATGGGTCAAGTGAAATTGATATATTTCTAGCCGTTTTTCCAAACTGTTATTGTAGGTCTACTATATACTGTTATAAGAATTAAACATACTTAATTACCTTTTTGCTTCTGCTGCTATAAAATTGTCTTTACATGGGACCTTCCCATCATATATTTGAGAGTCTAAGGTGAAATGACAAGCGAGACGAATGAAGGTAACTTCTACATAAACGACACTGTATAACTCATTTTTCGGGATACAATAAAAGCAATATTGGACGAACTTCAGTCTTAAAAAAGTTGAATGTCTATAGAATTGAGCAGGATCAGGCCAAACAATTTCCCTCTTGGAGTAAAGAGACTGTAATTGTTAGGGGAGTTTATGACCAGGATAAAACGACATATTAACTGATAGCATGTAAACATGTGGGAATCAAGTCAAACCTATGCAAAGTCACGCGCCAGCCATGTTGATTCCGCGTTCATTTTCCACCCTATTGGATGAAAACTACACAATTGACGCGTTTGATTTCTACAGATTCAAAAGGGAACATATATGGTCATTTTACCCAACCATGTTGGCCGTCTCCTGTTTAACAAAACACGGTAAACATTCAGCCTACAATCCCAGACATTGAAGGAACAATGTTAATAGTGGTATTTTGCAGAAAGTCGTGCTACGAACAGTGATAATGTTTTCAGAAAATAAAACCCCAAGCGAAACATCTGCCTTGTATGTTTTGATAGCAAAAATATTCCTTTCGATGTCGGACTCTTAACTCTGAACTTTGACCTCTAATTCAGTCTGATCATATCAAGTAAATATCAAAGATTGAACCATTTTTGCTACTTCAAAAACGTCAAATCTTCTTGTGACGCTTTGTTCTAATAAAATGGAGAAATGGGATTTAGGAACTTGTTGGGATGTGTGTGTGTGCGGGTGTGTGTGTGTGTGGGGGGGGGGGGGGGGGCACTCTGTATCACACATAGTCTTAACATTACTTCATAATGGAAAGGTTACCTGTTTCTAGAAGGTACTTCATCACGACAATAAGATACAGGGTAAGTTTTATTCTCCTATAATACTACTACGTCAATATACATGTAACTTCAAAACACAATAATATTGCATGGGGCAAAACTGATTAGATATGAATTTAATGTTGACCTTTTTGTCTCAACATTGGCACCGTCGGAGATCTAATTTCACCATTACTGACTCCTCGGCTGTTGTTGAAAACATAGATTTCTTTTATTTTTCTTTTATTATGTTGCGAACAATTGCAATCCGGTGGAGTCATTCTTTTTATTTAGACGATATTTTGAATAGGATGGAATTATTCTCGTTTGAACCTTCGTTTCGACATTTCTCATAATTGCATATTATCCAATTGTCGTCCTGAGACATTCTAAGACTATAAGTCACCCGATTATCTCTGAAAGCTGAACAGATATGTGTGATGTAGTGTAATAAATAATGGAGCTAAATGCCAGCGAGTCACAACTGTACCATATTGTCTCTGGAAATGGATTGCGACGCTTCAACTTAAAGTAGCATGAGCTGCCAAAATTCGGATTTGTTTTCAAAAGTTCTGATTGTCACGAGTTCAGCTTTTGAAATACCTTGAAAAACAAAAGGGTTGGCGTTGAAATAAAACAAGTATTGTAGCTTATCATCATTCAACTAGCTTGAAGTCACTACAATTTGCTCAACTTGCTAAAAAAAAACCTGACTTTGTCGAAATATGTGCAGCTCATGCGACCTTGATGACATCCGCATCAATAAACTGAAGAACTAACGCTCAATAAAGGATGCGTGTACATATCCACTGTATGGAATTGGGATAAATCAAACGCTTTTATATAAAGGCAACTACATGTAATTTATGGGGTATAAAGGTCTAAATGATATACCTCTTTTTAACACAATTAGAAACTCCATGGTTATTTTAGACAAGAAGATTTTCCCTGTGCCCGTGTGTTTTAGTGATCATAAATATATCATATAGTGAAAATCTTCATTCAGAATACGGCGATTGAAAGCTTGTGAAGAAACAGATATATACGTCATACTGATATAGGCCCCTATGTGATTGTTTTAGGAGAAGAGAATATGATATTCTCGGCAAAACACCCAAGTTGTTTGTAACTCATGATGGCGCATTTATCTCTGTGATTATTTAACGCTTCTGGCAATTTTATAGTGTGATATCGCTGATGAACGAAGAACAAAGAAATGTGGTAAATTAATGCTATTTATGCTTGGACAGGCCTCAGGTTTGCTCTGCGGAAGTTGATATGAACATATTTTATATTTCGGTAATTGGATCAAATATTTGTCCAGTAGAAATCGGAATATTCAGGTCGGTAACGGAGGTATCACTTGCCGTATGTCCAATGAAACGACCGGCCATTGGAATCAGTGTCATTATCGAGGATCCTTCAATGACCATTAAGCATCGCGATAAATTGAAATTAATACATAGCATATCGGTCCTGTCTCAAACAGAGAGTTTCAGCTAAATCTATTATTTATACAGAAATGGTGAAAAGAAAAAAACCATTAATAAAATATCAGACATACATATTTACTTTACTCATCATTAGTCAATCCTCGCTATACATTTTACTATAAAATGATGTGAACATAATGAGTTTTACACGTTTAATGCTATCTCACTTCATTTTCAGATTTAGCTTTCGATAACTTTATCATATAAACCTTTTCTGAAATTTAAAATGAATATCAATTACTGCACAATAAATAAATTTCTCTGAGAAAATGCCCTAAAACGTGAATTCTGGACTATATGGCTGTAAAAATGTCGATGGATTAAGAACGACATCGAAACGTCGTGGCCCACACAACCAAGAAGTTGTTATCCATAAGTAATTCTTAATCTTATTGTAACCGTTCAACGTCTAAATGACATTGGCAGATTTGTTATATCATCCTGACCAGCAATATGAGTGAAAGTCAGGGCAGTTAATATTTTCAGCAATGGCTAGGCGTGACTTTGTCTTCAAGGAATTTGACACAAACAGACCTTCATTGACGTTTGTTAGATTTTCAATGTAACGCTTAGCTTTTTAAAGGCACACTTGCCGCGAAAATCAGGAATATTGTTTGTAAACATTAAAAAAGAATGACCGTTTTCTGTATTTTTCCCAGACAATATAAGTTAGGAACTTTCTATTTTTACCAAAATTTAAAAGTTTGGACGTCATTTTGTATTTTTAATTTGAATTTGAAAATTTGAATTGTTAGGGGTACGTAACGTAAACAAACCAACCTGCCCCCTATTGGCGATTTTATGTTTCAGTCGAGTGAGTGAACTAACCGCACAGTGTAATTTTACGTAGGCCTATTTATCTGAGAAATACAGACTGGCGATCGGTTAACAGCGACTGGAAAAGCCTGCTGACAATTATTTGATTGTAAACTACAGATAAAAAGGCCTGAAATGAGGGTAATCCAACACGAAAGTTGACCGACACTGATCGTTGGTGTTGTAATCAGGCTTCGATTCTTCGTTTGTTTTTCACCCCATTTCTACATTCTAAAGCTAACTAGACATGTTTTATGAGTCCTATGTTTAAGTTTAGTTGTATTAGTCGTAGTAAGCTCATGTAAATTGGTTTTCTTAGCAAATTTAAACAGGCTACAGCGGCAAGTGGGCCTTTAACTTATTCTCTATCACTCTGGGAGACTGTGTTATTCAGGCGATCAATTTCTGCAGTCGAATCAATCTTTATGGGGAGTTTTTCCAGTTGATCCGTTGGTTGTATTTTTGCGTTTTCACCAGATGTGATTATTTCCCGTTTGCGACAACTTAAATGCATATTGGATGATTTATCAAATGTTACCCCGTGTATAGACGTTGTGGCACTACTCTGGAGACTTCTCTCTAAACTTCACTGAAATACCTTCATCTAGATAAAACCATTATCATGTACCACTGTGCGGAGGGATCTTCAGAAAATCTCCCAGGCAATCTGAGCCACTCTCCTACACAGAGGTACTTCTAATGTGGTTGTTCCTAATAAACAAATGTATATTGGCTTGTGTTTTATTGTTTTTGTATGTCGCTATTTTTCGAGCAACGCGATTATGAGATTAGCTGTTTTGCCTCTGGCAAAACTGGGGAAATTAGTTTAGCTTCCATTGGAGGAAGTTGACAGGAGAATAGACTGCGAATGATGTCAAGATTAATTTTCAATCAGTCTGTCTGGATTCCCAAGCGTCAGAAAATTCCGCAGTCAATTCCATTTTGTCTCCGTCTCTGATTATTTATTTACAAAATGTCGCTGATATTTCTGTTGACATTTATCTTCTGCACAATTGACAATTACTAATGGTACCAGGGCGTTTCTCGTCGTCGTTGTTGTTGTTTCTTTCCTCGTGCACAATTGAGAAAGTCATCCGAAAATTTATTCTTGTTATAGATAAAGTCAATAAGTAATGAAGGCACAAACACAACCAGAGCAGAAAATCTTTGAGAGTCCTGTAGAAATATTTGTAAGTATTTTGCAATAGTCATTAAGTAAATCACTAATATACATTACTAAACTACTGACTCGGAAAGTCCTTAGGGAAATACTGGGACAAACCCCCGATACAACTCATGTCATTCCCTTCAAGAAGAACCAGGTCATTACAGATCATACATTTCAAGCAATGACCTGGTATATCACCATCCCATATAGGATCAGATCATACGCTTCAAGATGGTTTAACATGGAGAATTACCGGAACAGGAAGATTGTATCGAATTACAATCTAAGCAACTAATGATATTTTAAAATAAGACATTTCAAGAGGTTAATTCGATGAAATCTGCTTGGTATTACAAATAAGTTGTTCAAAAATGCAAATAACTCCTAACTGCCGAGATTAGCCTATTTCCTTTGTGGCTTGAAGCGTAGGCCGATACAATATGGGATGGTAGTTTACCTCCTTCAAATACCACCAGTCAAGGAGTAAGCTTTCTACATCTCTGATTTTGAAAATACCTTTTTTTAAACATTCAATCACCTTATAAACCTTTTTTTAATTCCAAGCTATTGAACATTTTTAACCAAGTTCTTTGGAGAATACATCCGATACAATACTTGTTAGGGGGATTCTCTATACAGGAGGTAACCATGTAGCAGGGGGCGTTTCAACGACCACGTGTTAATCCGATAGTCTTACGTAACAACAACAACGCTTCATTGAACGCTTCCTCCGTACAAACACCTTCCCATGCTTGATTAGCGGAATTCAGCTAACATATAAGGCAGCGGTATTTTTGATGTAAAGAATTCCCGTTTACCTCCCAAATACTCTCATTATAGGGCCTACTCATTCCAGGCTGAACCAGCCAAACGACAGTCAGCTCGGTGAAAACTTAATATCCGTCTTAAGGGGTAAGAAGCAAACTGAAGTGGGGAAATTTGATACTGGCAAATGTTATTTCACATGTGAGATATCTTGTCTGTATGAATAAACCCAAAATGTCACGCAGTCTTCACAAACTGCCGGCTTACTTTCCCTTCCAAACTCAAAAGCTCTGTCTTCTATACATGAATAGGGTCTAGTTGAGTGTTTTCTCTCTATACGGGTATTTTGTTTATAGTGACAGTTTAAACTGGTGTAATCAAACTCCACAGACCATCACGTGTGTTAATATCCCCCCACCATTAGAAAGTCCCCGCTAATGATGTTTAACACTGGGATAAATATTTCTGTCAATGTTAAACCATTGAGAACTCGTAAAGCATAATTGGTCAATTAATCCGACACATATGTGAATTATTGTGATTTTAAGACTTCAGTTTCGTGTTAAGTGGACACTCGAGAAAGCCTCTATTCGAAATCTTTGGACAATGTCCTTTGGATTTACAACATATGTCGATTTATGTGCTTTTAATCTGTTGTGTTTCAAAGTCTCAAGTAGGAGGTCTACATGTATATCAAACAAAAACTATATATGTTATATTTTCGAAGCGATTCGGGATTTTGATGTTGTGATTTTGTCTTAATAAGTTATTCAAAAGAAGAGAGTCCCCCCCCCCACCCCATACCTGTCTTTCCACACACACCATCCGTTTCAAGTCTACAACCTTACCAAGGTCAGTTCGAACAAAAAACGCCGTTTTCGTCCTTTCTCAGATTCGATTTCTGATATTTAGGCGCAATATTTGATCTGCGGGACACCTGTACTATCTTTTTATCCTTGTCCATTTTCAAATGACCTCAACGTCCAAACTTTCCTCCGTTGACCACGCTGCATAACGTTTTGTTGATATTCCTTTCCGTTTTCCGTGAAGTTTTAAAAAGATAGTTTAAAACGTCATATCTATGCACTTTTGCAATTGTTTAGCCTATTGGTTTATATCATCTTTATGATTAATTTTGTTCCAATCTTGGGCGAATTTTTGACAAAGAATACAGAAGTCACTACACGATGGTATGATTACATATACTTGGTTTCGATAATTTTGCGTTACACTGTGCACTAAAAATAACAGAAACTTTACTTCCTATGTCCTTAAAATGATATATAATGCATTAATACAGCCGTGACTGAATATACTGGGAGTTATTTCCTCAAGTTTGATCCGATACAACAATAATAACTAAAAACAAATCATTTGTGTTTTATCCAGATTATTCTACTGCTGTCGCCAAATACAAATACGTCAGTTGAGTATATTTCGGCAATACAGGTGCTACCAAAGGTGTCAACAGCCTTCAGAATAGCACAAATATTTACCTATTGTCAGGAATTTAAACACGAGTGGCTCTAATCTATTCACTTCATACGTTGACACTTCACTCCACCTGCTGGGTGTCTTAAATACCCCGGAACTGACCACTGGAACTCCGCAGCTTTTCACGTGTGAGAGAAAGGGGATTGATCTATCTGATTACGTCACAGTTATCAGGATGTTTGTTGTTAGACCGATACACAGGTAAAATACGTCTAAAGACTTTATTTCTGTACATCTTTCAATTTCAACCGTTTTTTCTTATGCGATTGCCAAATTTCTTTCAAAACTTTTCAACTAAAAATACAACTTTACAACACCGCCTTCAATCTCGCACCTTTGTCCCTCAGTGTGCCATTGTTCCATCGGGAGACAATTGCTTCATTTGCACAAATACCATTAGTCTGGCTCTTGTGAAGCGCCCACCTGTGGTATTCAATGACCTTACCTGACAGGTAAGTCTTGAAAGGTAATACTACCATTCACGTATAAAACAACAATGATCCAACTTTGTGAGGAAATCGCCCACGGCTATATCTCAACGGGCACATAGGGATAACTAAGAAGTCATTTGTTGGCAGAATTAGCCAATGTTACGTTTAAGGGTGTCCCAAACTTCTTCACCTATTGGAATTTTAATGAAAACTGCATTCAGGTGTAATTTGACAAGTAGAGCACTAGATCCTGATTCCTTTGACCGTTTCTCTTGAAAAAGAATTCTGAAAGCAACAAATCTAAGCTAAGACGATCCCGATATTTTTAAATGGGGGAATAAAGGAAGTATAACAAGCAAATTTTCCACGTGGATTTCAATTCATGGCTGTAAACAGAGAACATTTAATGAGAATAATTTTATGTAACTTTCAAGCAGTTGGATCATTAAAGTGGCATGAGCTGCCAAAATGTTGACATTTTGGCGTTAAAACAGAATGTTGAAATTATTGGCTGTTTTTCTCAAGACGTATAATTTAGACGCTTTTTAGTGCGTTTAGTCTCGAGAATGAACGATAAAGTATTGTTTTGAACCTACTTTGGCTTAGAATGAATGAATAGTCGTCCCGGTTATTAATTTTTTTTTACATTTCAAACACTATTTTGGTTCGTATAGGCCACATACTGTATGGATTTTTCTCATTCCAACGTCAATCATTTAGTTTTTCGATGGCCGTCAACGCCTCTTACTGTCGTGACGATCAGAAATTATGAAAAAAGTTTGAATTTTGGCAGCTCATGCCACTTTATGGTAATTTGTCTGTCGCGTTTCCTGTCGAGTACACGTCTAAATGTTTGAAGTTCCTATTCAAACCAACTACCCTGATCTGAACCGATGTGAAACAAAACTTACACAATTGTATGCAGGCATTCATCCTGTGTTGTGTTATAGCAAAAATATATCCATGGTGCTTTCTAGACTTTGTGACAAGACTACGTTTTTATCAGCACATACCGTCTGTTTAATTGTCCGTTTGAGAATTATTCACTTCAGTGTTGGTACTGTCAAACACACTTCTCCCCATGTATTTACAAACCCAACGAGATAGCTATTATGTACTCAAAGCATATACGACAAGAGATAAATTGACTGAATTTTTTAAACGTAAAAAAAATGTCAATTATGTTCTTCAAAAGTCTTATATTCCGGAACATTAAGCATACAGTATTGCCCTTTTCGACCGTCGACACATGAGAAAACTTCATGGATCAAATAGATCTTGTGTTCTATTATGCCTGAGTTACATAATCACTAAACACTCAAATAAATCAGTACAACAAACAGTAAGGTATGCAATAATAGTATATTAACATGCAATCTATTTGAGTCTGAGTTTTTTAAACTGCCGTCCGCTGCCATGCAAGATAAAAATTTTTCGTTAAAAAAAATTCTCAGCTATTTTTCTCAATAAAAGCAAATAAGAGGCTTTTGTAATTTAAAGAATGAGGGAAGTGTTTCGTTGTAGGTTAGAATTAGAATAAATTTACTGTCTAAAGCCAAATTTCTGTCTATCTTCAAACTAATGAAATATCACGGGTTTTGGTTTATTACAATATAAAGCTCTAAATATCCCCGAAAGCTGCATAGCGAATTCGTGAAAAGTCCGTTAGCTGAGTGGCTAAGATTCCTTTAGAAATTAAATTCACCATCTTCTTATATTATAAAGTGATCGCAACAACTTATTTGTCCCTTTAAAGAGGCGTGCCGCTAGATGTCTCTTTGCTTTTTTCGTCATACTCCCGCGAACAAGAAAAATAAGAGCCATCAACTTTATATGAAAGTTGGTAGGTGGATTTCCCTGCTAAAAATCACAATAACAGAGTAATTAGACAAAATGATTGATATTTTTGTTTCCCGTCTGTCAGACACATGTAAAAACCACCCAGAGAGGGTTGCAATCGGTAGTTTTAAGTATTCTTTTTTTAATTTTTCTGTCAGACACATGTAAAGAGTCTCCACACAGAGAGGGTTTGATTACATCTGGCAAATTAAGTATTCTTTTTTTAATTTTTGCTTAAAGTGGCATGAGCTGCCAAAATGTTGATATTTTGACGTAAAAACAGAACGTTAAAATTATCGGCTATTTTTCTCAAGAAGTACAATTCAGAAGCTTTTTAGTGCTTCTAGTCTCGAGAATGTACGATAAAGTATTGATTTGAACTGACTTAGGCTTAGAATGAATGAATGGTTATTTCAATTTTGTTTACTTTTCGAACACGTTTTCGGTTCGTACAGGCCACATACTGTATGAATTTTCCTTATCCAACGCCGATCACTTAGTTTTTCGATAGCCTTCAAATCTTTAAAATTATGAAAAAAGTGTGAGTTTTGGCAGCTCATGCCACTTTAAGCGATTTAAAACACCTTGCCATTGGAAAAGTACAATCAGGATAAAAACACTTTGTGAATATTATTTAAATACAGGTACACGACCTCGGTGGGGATAACCGTCTAAAAGACATCATAATGTATATTACATCAAAATGGGATGAGAAGACGCCAACCGTATTGAGCTAAGTTGAGCCTGGTTCCAAACTCATACATATTCCCAGTGTATAATAGGTGTAATATAGCAATGATTATACACGACTAGAAACTTGTCTCCATGGTTATTTTAGACAAGAAGATTTCCCTGTGCCCGTGTGTTTTGGTGATCATAATTATACACGACTAACATGACTCTACGTTTTACTGCAGCTCATTTGACTTTGACCTGGAGAGGTGGATCTCGGGTAATCCACGGACGCCCTAAATAGTGTCTGTTCCAGGGATATAATTATAGACAATGGTCTTTTTATTCGGACAACATAACGTCAATATTATGCACATATAGACCTTGAATGCAGCGATGTAAGTCGGCAGCTAGTTTATATAAGACTCCGGATTCCAACGGCGTCAGAGAAAGGCTAAATATAATATTGAATAGGCCAATAGTTTTGAGACCATTTATTTTCGGTAAAATCGTTTTTCCTCTATAAAATTGCTGTCTATAAATTGCAATACAAGTAATAGATTACGTCCAAGCTGTTCCTTTGACTATTTGCCTTCCAGATCACGATATCTAGGAAAGATTCTCTCAACATATTTCTGAACGTGATCTCTCCTTACACTCGGATGTAGGCAATCTTAAGGTGCGTGGCTTTTGTAACATCGAAGCTGATTGGTTGTGTTTCGTACGTGTGTCAGTGAAGAAGTACCCGGATGTAAGTAAGACATTGCACCAGAAATCTCGAATCATTCCAATCCAAGAATTAGAAAATACTTTGAAGAGTTTAGCTTGCATAGGTTTTTTATTTCTCAAATAAACAGTAAACAGCCGCGTTTTTGCATGAACAACCATGTAGTGAACAACTTCAACCACTTCAATTACTGTTTACATTTTTATCTGGAAAGTGGTTTATCGTTTCATTGGAAATATCATAAGCTAACAACTATTAGATTTTTTATTTCCATTTTAAAACACACTGACAAAGGAAATACTTTGTGGACTTGTATTATAACATTAATGGGCGTTAACTGAGATATATTTTTTCCTTTGATGTTAAAATGGACACCTTTAGTTAGACTTTTCACTAAGTGCTTATGTCAATTGTTCGTTTCGCTGTGTAACTCTGTTTTTAAACCTTGACAGATATTGCAGAACTGAGGGACGGTTGTTCATAATCTATACGAGACTATATAACGACACAAACATTCGTGGTGAATTAAGTCTAATGTAATCGTTAACATCACATTTCCCAAACCCTTCAAACGCCACGTCCGATCACGTTTAATCTCGTCAAGCACGCGATCTTGACTAACGGGGCGTGCAATAATGGTTGATATCCTGCTCTAAGCTGGTAAATAAGTGGTTAGTCGTGGATTATTACACATAACTCACCTATCACGCTTCAACACATCCTTATTACATAATCACTATGTGTTATAAGTCTTCTATACTCCAGGATAAAATAATTTATATAGAAATAAACTCAAATCTCAAGTCGTTTAATCACATATTATGTATCATACCCAGAGTGACCAAAATGAAGATGGTTAGAATGTGTGCTATTTGACTGTTGTTTGTATCAATATGAAGTTCCCAGATGAACATCGGTAGCTATCCATCTCCAATAGACCTCTGGATATTGAGTTTTATTTGTTAGTTCACCGTTCTTCTTTGTTAAGGTTATGGTAACCTATATGGTTTAACTGCACGCTAAATACGTTCTCTGGCTGCACGAGTGGTGCATTCTCGTCTGTTTTTTTATGACTGCCAGACAATAATTAAAGCAGTAGGGGTTGGAAATTGACTTGCGGTCTTTCATCCGGGTTTGATTACTTCTCATTTTTTGCTAGAATTTAAACGTTTTGGGGTTGTTTTGTACCTTTAATTTAAAATTTGATTTTTAATGTCTGGGCTTCTGCATACGTATCACAATGATTTGAACCAAGATTGTCTAATCTATAAACTAGCTAACGTTAGAAGTATTTTAGGGGGTTAATCTGAAGAAATCTAAACAAATTTCACTGAAATGAAGGCCTTTGTATGAAAAGTACAATACAAGAGCTTTCCGTTGATACCCATCTAGCAAATATAAGTCTACGGGTAGTTTTATAAACAAACCTCCCCCCCCCCAACACACCCACACCCGTACCCCCCAAAAATGAGTTCATACGGCTTAGCTATTTAAATTTTATTCGCTTTATGTGTACACATCTTTGGTTCGTATGGGTTACTTTTGAATATTCAACGGACGATTTTATTGATTTCGATTTATCATAATATGAAGCAGTTTTCCCCTCTGTGTTTTACACGCATATAGGTTACTGGTTCTTATTAAATGCATTTTTAAAACTATTAATCGTTCTGTACTAAATGGCCTTATTGATGGTCTGTGGTAGAATCACAAACAGTTAAATGGTTCCCCGAGGAGGGTTAGAATTACCGTCTCTAACTAAACTGAAGATAGAAATCTCAGGCAGTGGCAGACGCTATTCTTGATCGTCGATAAAGAGAAATACTTTAAAAGCCTCTTACTTTTCTGATCATATTGTTTGCCATGGCTATTAAATGCTCACACGAAACCATTAAATAGGCTGTTTATAGCTTTTTAAGCCCTACAATCCTTCGGGGCAAGCGGAAGACCCTTGGGCCGGAGTAAATAAATGTCAGACGTCCGATCTTATGGCCGTTGTTAAACGTGAGGGTATTGGAGGTCATTGTAATGATTATGTAATTGTTTTTAAACATTCAACGCCGGCAAACGGCTTAAAAAAGACTAATGAGGCCGGCTTCAGCATAACGCCCTGCGGTATGCCTGATGCAAAACAGCAAACTGAATACTGAATACTTTCTACTTTACTAAGTAGACGGGTTTCCTTGATCTCGGTTGTCTTCTGAATAGACTTGTTAATGTGACAAAACTGCTCAGAGGCAAATGTATGGAAAGGGAAAGTAACCAATCGACCGCCCAGTCATATTGACCCCCTACAATATGTTATAATAGTCCTATATAGGTCCATACGTATATCGGATGACATAAGAGCTACCCTAAGACATGAAGCCTAACTCCATAACCCACGATTGTCCCGAATTATTAAACTGTTACACCTTTCTATCCAGGAATGCTTTAAAGTGGCATGAGCTGCCAAAATTTGAACCATTTTCATAGATTCTGATTGTCACGACAGTAAGAGGCTTTGGACGTCATCGAAAAACTTAATGACTGGCGTTAGAATGAGAAAAATCTATACAGTATGTGGCTATACGAACCGAAATAGTGTTCGAAAAGTAAACATATTTCAAATAATCGGGACGACCTTTCACTCTAAGCCTAAGTTAGTTGAAAACAATGTTTTTTCGTACATTCTCGAGACTATAAGTACTAAGAAGCTTCTGAATTGTACGTCTTGAGAAAAATAGCCGATAATTTTAACATTCTGTTATAATGGCCAAATATCTCAATTTTGGCAGCTAATGCCACTTTAAGAAAATAATCAACGTTTCTTTTTGCTCGAGAAAATTAAACAACTGTGAATTTCACAAAACGTTTCACAAAAAGATGCACCACTTTACCAAAAAAACATATAATTTAACATTTACCTTATTAAGAGGTTCATGACTAACATTATTAACATTGAACAAGGAAAGTATACAAGTTTTCTCCGAATTTTGTGATTTTCCTGAATATATTCTCATGGTTTGAAAAGCGGTATATAGTCGTCACTGAATTAACTCAAATGTTATAGCTTCACAAAGTGGTGAAGAATTATTGCGTGTCACTTCAAGGTCCGACCCATAAATGGCCATTTTTCACCCTTAACGGTCAACGGTTTATTGTCCATTTCACGGTTGAAATGTCCTTTGTTCCGCTTGGCGATCAATCGAAACTGAGAGCCATATTTCAGAAACTCCCTCGGGACGAAAACTCTTCACTTTTCATTTCAAACTTCCCCCAAATCCTGACTGGTGAGATAATCCACAGGTCTTCTGACTGCTATAGCGGTGCCAAGCGGAAATGACTGATGGTCCCCGCCTTATCGCCGGTTTCCGGCTGATTGACCGGTTTACACCGCCTCAATACCCCCTAATATCCCACTTGAGGAACAGATGGTTGATTGATTCAAAAACAATACCCACGATAGTGGCCTCGGCAGAGGGAATCAAATTGGCAAACTTTGACCAAACAAAAACTTCTAAATGACCTTTTTATTCAGTTCTGTTAAAGCCATAGGGGCCTACTTATCTTATGGTAATTATATACTCATGTTTCCCTCTTGGAAATATGTTCTCAACTTTATATATAGAACTGGCCAATATGCGATATTCTTCGTGAAAGATACGTCCATGGTATGTTATCGAGACCAACTTTCCCCATACAATTATATAGCTTTATTATTCTAATCTCGCTTTATTTGTTTCTCACGATGCATATTATTGAATTTTTTCTGGCATCAGATGTATTATACGAACAAAGTCGCTCAATAAATCTCCGGCAGATTCCCAATGAGAACGATAACATTGTTAAGAATTCCATTTTAAGAAGACTGCACACTCTTACGTCAAAGAAAAAACAAGTTGCTATGTTTCGAATGTATATTATCGGACTAAGGTACCCTATCTTTTAATCGCAACAAAACATAGACACGGGCCTGGAATATAGAACCCCCTCATCTCGCTTCATTTGTGCCAATTACCGTTCTTGTTCATTGCTATACAATATTAAGAGGGACTGTTTGTGTAGAATTGTTTACATTTTTGCTAAAAGTTCTGCTAAATAGATAAATACGATATAATTAACTTTGAGTGAAAGGTGGTAATTCGATTTTCAGCCAAATATGTACACTAAACGAGCAACTAATTCTGTGTTACATTGATATGACCAAGAACATACTACATGAATACAATAGTAAAATGACGAGACCTCTGACGCAGAGGCCATACCGTGCTTATAAAAAGAACAAGTGTTTGAAAGATCTGCAGGTCCCTTGTCTGTCTTCTACCTAGGTATTTCTGGGAGAACCAAAATTTTCGATTTCTTTTCCCATTATCATATTGGGTTTAATCTCAGTTTACCGATATCCTTGTCATAGCTGAGGATTCGTAAGCATTGTCAATATATTGCAAAGTGTTCGAGAATTTGTTTTTGACTAAAGCCAAACTCCTGACTGTCGACAACCTAATGAAATATTATGGGTAATATGTCCTTTGGCATATTCTGATAATGTTAATATGTTCCATTGGAGTATATATTACCTGCGCGTTACACGTGTTATAACACCTATTGTTGTGCTTACAATCTAGTCACAGCAGATTTTCACATAAAAATAATGGAATTCTCTGAGTGAAGAAAAACATTCTCGATCATCTGAGTCATTCAAAACTCATTTCATATTCTCTTGGAAAAAATCCAAAACAATATTTTTATTCTATTTTTGGATGACACATTACGTTGAGTTTTGTTGTTATGGCTTCGGAAGATCAAAACATTTTCTTTTCACAATACCAATCGAGTTTTTTCCTCCAGAGTTGTAAACTAGACCTCCATGCGAACTGGGACTCAGGGTCAAAGCGATATTATTGAACAATTTTGTGTCTTCTTTCTTCGTCCGATTTCTGTTTAAGTGCCAGTGTCGTTTTTAACATCGACCATGAAAATTCCTTGGCGTCTATCGAGTAAATAGAAGGCGCTTATGTTGACATCTACACTGCCCAAACACATCTATAACCCTCGCCAAACCAGACAGCTCTCAAACAAAAAATAATCGTGAACTTTTCAGAACCTCTTTAAAACAGTTCGTTAAGCAAACAGTTTTCTTGAGCAACAACACTCTTTGTTTGTCTGTTAGAATTATTATTTCATTTCGCCATTCATTTTTGTAATCCTTGGCAAAGATAACTATCCATGTACTTTGAACTCAATAATACATGATGTCATCTGTATGTGTGCGAGTTCTTCACGTCGCAGGTTACTCACAAATGACTTTCTGATCTTCAACCTCTCTTCTTATACTTGTTAGAGTTTTAGAAGAAGACGGATTTACATTGTCACCGTGCAACTTGTCGGAATTTATGCACCAATGAGTTCACAGAGATATAGAGAACAAATGTCCACATAGATATACAGAACAAATGTCCACATAGATATACAGAACAAATGTCCACATAGATATAGAGAACAAATGTCCACATAGATATAGAGAACAAATGTCCACATAGATATACAGAACAAATGTCCACATAGATAGAGAGAACAAATGTCCACATAGATATAGAGAAGAAATGTCCACATATATATACAGAACAAATGTCCACATAGATATACAGAACAAATGTCCACATAGATATAGAGAAGAAATGTCCACATAGATATAGAGAACAAATGTCCACATAGATATAGAGTACAAATGTCCACATAGATATAGAGAAGAAATGTCCACATAGATATAGAGAACAAATGTCCACATAGATATAGAGTACAAATGTCCACATAGATATAGAGAAGAAATGTCCACATAGATATAGAGAACAAATGTCCACATAGATATAGAGAAGAAATGTCCACATAGATATAGAGTACAAATGTCCACATAGATATAGAGAAGAAATGTCCACATAGATATAGAGAACAAATGTCCACATAGATATTCAGAACAAATGTCCACACAGATATAGAGAACAAATGTCCACATAGATATAGAGAACAAATGTCTACATAGATAAAGAGAACAAATGTCCACACAGATATAGAGAACAAATGTCCACATAGATATTCAGAACAAATGTCCACACAGATATAGAGAACAAATGTCCACATAGATATAGAGAACAAATGTCTACATAGATAAAGAGAACAAATGTCCACACAGATATAGAGAACAAATGTCCACATAGATATTCAGAACAAATGTCCACACAGATATAGAGAACAAATGTCCACATAGATATAGAGAACAAATGCCCACATAGATATAGAGAACAAATGCCCACATAGATATAGAGAACAAATGTCCACATAGATATAGAGAACAAACGTTCACATAGATATAGAGAACAAATGTCCACATAGACACTTACCTACATCTTTAATATATATTAAGCATTATCTGTATAAGCCATGGGTTGCCAACATTTGGACATTTGCTCGTCCAAAGAGGTGGGTATATTTTTCTAACGAAGGGAAAAATTAGAAGGTCTCAAAAATATGTGTTAAGGATGTCTTAAGAACTTAGAAACTACACACACTAAGATTTCGTCCATTATCACATTTTGGTTTTACGTCAGCTATTTATATTCATTTTTCTGCATATTTTATTTTTCATAATTGTACACATCGAGCCAAATTCTTACACCTTATACAGACGATTTTAGATTGCAGAACAAAGAGCAACGAATCAAATATGATCCGAACTGTACAGCTTAATAGCGTGATAGTGAATTCTGGAGATTTCAGGATGTAAAGCTCAGTAGTCTCTGTGGTAAATCCACAACGCGTTTGTGTTAGTCGGAATGAACAAGAAACCATGTAAGAAACTACAACCATTTCTCATTCGACAAAGGATACTATTTTTTAATAATATGAAACTGTTAGGGTCCAATAAAGAATAACCACAATACCAACAATATGCAGTGGGAACGTTGCTATGGAGATCAGAACGTTTCGAAGATTTAGCCATTTTATTTTATAAAATACTTTTACAATTCATCGTTTTTTTTAGAAACAAAATTATTTACAACATGTCCATGACTTAAAATGACAAAGACCCAATTTCTCGTATTTACTCGAATTTCTCGTACAACTTTCAATCATCTTGGGTCTGATTAGAGTAGTACGCATGCGTAAATATGACGCGCGTGATAAATCAGCATGGGTAGTCACGAGTATGCCCCCTGGTGGAGCGACCAGGGAACTAAACGAAATGGCTTCGAGAGTGTGGGCAAATCCAGCACAAACAGTGCCAGAACGAACACAGTTTGTCCTTCACGCAAAAGGATCTCTTTCCTACTCAGATGGCTTGCTTTTAACAATGGCAAAACGTGACCGCATGAAAACCTATGCCATTTTCTCCTGGTCTCGGAGGACGGTTGACAAACACGGCACCTATCCTCCTACCCACGACAATAATATTTCTCAGTTTGTCTTTCACTTCCGCTAGCATCTATGAAATTCAATTCGTTTCCGATTTGCTGATACATTATTGACCAAAGTCTTCGAGAGGGTTTTTTTTAAATCCCTTCGGTGTTTATCGGTCTTAGGGCACTTCGTTTCCGAATCCGCTACCGATAACTTTCCTACCAGTTTCCAATTCTTCTTTCTCCCAAAGGATGCATAGAAAAGTGTGATTTACATCCGATACAACTTTAACATTGCAGAACTTTTAGTCAGCACACTAACGTTATACCCCTTTTTTACACAATAAGAAACTTATCTCCATGATTTTCCCTGTGCCTGTAACTTTTGCTGTTCATAAATATATTATTTGTCTGTTTAAATGGAATATAATGTTAAGTGCATGCATATTTGTTCATTGTCTGAAGGAACGTTTTTTCCATACAATAATAGCATATACATTGCAAAAATTGCATATCAGCTGGAATAAAGCCCCACTGGACTTTTTCAATCCATAAATAATTTGAACTGTTTAACAGAGACGATCTGTGTATAAAGAGTTACTTACCAATCAAAAAAGATAGTTAAAATGTACATGACGAAAAGACTAAATGTGCAGCGTTACAAAGGTTGTATATTTTGCAAAATATATGCTTTTCGTTCACATTTAAATAAGAAAATTGATGTGAATTGATGTAGTTACGATGGAAGTTTATTCCATTCCCTCGACCAAACAGCCTTTGCTGAACGTTGTACAGCGGTCTGTACATGTCTAATTGACTAGCTCAAGTGCCATATTGATGTGAGTCACTATGTCTTATATGAAATTATCTCTAAAATCAGTCGAAATTTATATACTTATTCAAGAAATATTTCCGGTTTGAAACTCTCATCTGCTAAGTTTCTAATTGCTATAAGAAAATCATACGAGCAACAATTGACCTCTCAGGTTTCCAGAAAAAAATCCCCCAGTATATATAAATAATGTCATGGGATTCGTATAAGAAGTAAATTACAAGCTCGCGATCAATCGGCTCTGAAGCTGTGTGCGTGAAGTAAAGGTGTCAAAAACATTGCTTGTAGTGATGTTGACAGAAACACAAGTTGTGAAAAGTGTCTTGATTATTGACTTTTTGTCCGTTAAGTACCGACTGGTCTCTTTCAATATGCCGCTCTCTGGAAAGCCTTAGGTTGTCCACCAAAGCCACGCACTGGTTCCTTCAGAAAAGAGGTATCGGTTTCCAATAGTTTGTAATCGTGTCGCCGTCTGACAGGCGCCGAGGCTTTCGGAGAGTGGAAAGCAACTTGAGGCTGATGGTCTCAAATCATCCACGACCGAGCGAAGCAAACCTACTTGACAACATTGGGTACAGAGAAGAGAGGACAATAGTGTGTATCGATTTAGTCGTGGAAACATTGGTTAAATACTTCCACTCGATCCTCCTCAGCTAATTCTATAATTATGTTCCGCACGGACGCTCGGTTTGCCATACGAAACATGCGCTAGATTTACATCCGGTTTGAACCGGAAGTGCTATAATAGAAGGTTTCCATGACCGACTATAAAAGGTCAACCATCGGAGTTTGGCGGCCATAAATCAAAATTGATTCACGCTTTAACGAACATATACCAACTGATCACTATTGTCTGTTATTTGATATATTAATGTCTGATTTTCGATTTCCCGAGCAAAATAAATCAAAAGGCGGAAGAGAACAAGATGCCAAAAATTTGTTATTCACAAAGCGAAACGTAAATTAACCAAATTTACATTTTCCCATGTTATTTAACAAACGATTGCTTAGTAATTTTACTCATAGTGCGTTCAGAAACAGTTATCTATAAAACAAACCATCCATATTCTAGATTTTGTTTTCGCTTCACTCTCCACCAGGGTTTTGTTAACAGTTATGGAGAAAGCGAATTTACACGAGCTAAAGCAAAATAGAATCACTAAAATTAAACATGGGACACATTGTATACTCACAGTGATGTTAAAAAATTATAAATGGTGGTGTAAAACATACGTAAACATAAGGTTTGAACATTTATGATGGATAACACTTTCTTCCCGTTTTATTGTTTTAGCTTACAATCACAAATTTGTTGTTGGCTATTTGTTTGATCAAAAATCACATAAAAAAAGTCATTTCTGTGCCTTGATGGGTTATACTAATTGTTATGTTCTACCTTTGTAGAAAGCTTCAGTGTTGAATGATTGACAAAGTCATCTGATTTAAGTTTCGGAGATTTACTGAAAGCACATGTTGCATAAATGGCGGGTACAGACGGCTACTGCCGTAAAATATACGTAAATATTGTCGTAATGCTTAGTGTCGTAATGCTTAGTGTCGTAATGCTTAGACATTACACTAATTAAGCAATTTACTTCGGTTTCTTTAATTGTGTTAGTGTAGTTAATGTTGAAGTTGCTGCCTTTTTACAAAAGAAAAAAAAACAGCATATAAAACAAAAAACATCCGGTCAAAAATATATTCCCGTGACCCTAAGCCTATTCTACTTGACTCGGAATCGGCTGGAGAATTTGGTTAAGAGTGTACATATGGTAGTAATAAGAGGAAATAGATACAATATGTGACTGAGAGAAGAATGCCACAAATTGAGAAAAATCACCATTAGTAAAGTTCAGCATTTTGTGTTCAACTGCAAACCGTTAATAAGAACCAATCGGAGAAGCCTTGTTCCTGAATGTGAGGTCTCTAGAGCCCTGACGCCCTTTATTCCTCATCCGATCAGCGGAATCTCGACATACACGGGTCATACCAGACGCAGTATGAACGATTGTAGACAACGTCCCCGTCCACTTCAAGAATGTTTATCAGAGAAGGGTTAATCGGTCAGGGGTTGTTGTTTCTTTGACAGTTTGTACAATCTGATAAATAAGTCGAAGAGAAAAATACTCTCTGCATGATTTCTATTTTAAAGGCACACTTGCCGCGAAAATCAGGAATATTGTTTACATTAAAAAAGAAAGACCGTTTTCTGTATTTTTCCCAGACAATACAATTGAGGAACTTTCTATTTTTACCAAAATTTAAAAGTTTGGACGTCACTTTGTATTTTTATTTGAATTTGAAAATTTGAATTGTTACGTACCCGGAACGTAAACAAACCAAGCTGCCCCCTATTGGCGATTTTATGTTTCAGTCGAGTGAGTGGACTAACGGCACAGTGTAATTTTAGGTATGCCTATTTATCTGAGAAATACAGACTGACGATCGGTTAACAGCGACTGGAAAAGCCTGCTGATAATTGTTTGAGTGTAAAACACAGATACAAAGGCCTAAAAGGAGGGTAATCCAACACGAAAGTTGACGGACAATGATCGTTGTTGTTGTATCAAGCTTCGATTCTTCGTTTGTTTTTCACCCCATTTTTACATTCTAAAGCTAACTAGACATGTTTTATGTGTCCTATGTTAAAGTTTAGTGGTATTAGTCGTAGTAAGCTCGTGTAAATTGGTTTTCTTAGCAAATTTAAACAGGCTACGGCGGCAAGTGTGCCTTTAATTTATCATCCATGTTTTCAAGACAAGTATCTCCAATTACCAATTTGAAATAATTTTGAATGCGGCGAAAAACTCTAATCAATAAATCAACTTAGTACACCATAAAAAATAGTGATTGATCCTAATGCCATTCATCCATGTCTCGTGTAGCAGATTTCGTGGAATGATACGAGATCTCGATTGCCTAATATAATGAGGTGGCTCAATCGGTAAAGTCCCGATGCAAGACTTCCATCGATGTGACGCGGGTTAGAATTCTACTTAGACCAGATAAAATTGAAAAACTTCTGAGTGAGCGGAAGAGTCCGGTCTCCTCTCCGACGATACCACGAAACGACGCCATACATGTGAAATAATCTTGAGTGCGACGTAAACATCAAACAATCAACCTATTAACTTGAATTCTGTTTGAAAATATCGCATCCTTGATAAAACTATTTAGAATGTTCTGGTTTCGCAAATTTTGACGGATAGCAGACAAGTTGTTCGTCCAACTTGCAGCTTGGCAAGGAAAACACCAACGCCTTTCATCTGCGATTTCAATATGGTACACTTCGAAGACACTTAGGCCTTTGAAGCCAAAAATGACCGTTAATGGGAGAACGTTTTCGGAAAACGATATGGCTATGGCTAAAGGAATTAGTTTCTTTTTATCTGAGCGGGATATCGAGCAACAAGCGGGATATCGAGCAACAAGCAAATCGAACAACAAGCAAATCAGTATATCAGCTTGAGAAGTTCACATCTGAAATATACAATTATATGAATCTGTTACGTGGCCTTTTGAAAACAAATCGTATAAGCGCGCAAAATACGTAGATGCAGGAGTACAACCTAGATTTTTTTTATCTCGTATTGTCAATTTAACTCTACTTTTTGTAAACATCAATTGAAGGTATGAGTTACTTTAGGTTTTAACATTTTCAAGTGAGCAGTTCTACTCGGAGATTTTGGTCATTGATGACTTTCAATTGGGGGATGAGTAAGTTTGGTGCCAACTTAAACCAGATGTGTTCTTCTGGTTCTCTGGAAATCAAGCGAGACTTGGAAAGGAAAACCACCTTGTCCACACGCTGTGACAAGACCTTTCGTCCAAACCAAACAAACACTCTTCAGTTTAGCTGGAGCGAGTTGATATCTTCTTGAAATGGCGGTGTTAAGTCAAGTGTCCATGGCCAGGCATGGCACCCCTACTTCTCGCCCTCTCACTGGGACGTACTGTATGAACCGAGAGCCGGGAAAAGAACTCACCAAGCACCATTGACTGCTAATTTGACACGAATTAAACTCGTTTCACCAGCTTGGAAAAAATGGATGGAGGTGACAAAATTAACTCATCCCGTATATTTGTTGTTTTCTTCCCGATCTAAGATCTCTCATCGTCCATGTTTTATTTATATTTCTCGAATTGAGTCGACATCTTGATAACCGCTCCACTAACACTTTTATACTGATCACAGATCGAGGCGAAAATCGAAACGCCTTTGTAGTAATTGAAACACGAATACGACCTGTTTGACAAAGTGGTGTAACATCAGTTTTTTTTTACGTCACTGCCATGGCAACCTATACTGTATAGATGGTTTGCTTTGGCAGTTATGCAAAAGTTACGCTGCACCGCTTTATGAAAGAGGCCGTATAAGGCGTGAACATAGTCATTCAATTAAACTATCATAAACATTAGTATCCTTGAAATCAGAAAAGATACCATTGTTTTTAATATTTCTGTGCACGGGACTTTCACATATTAACATGGTGCAGTTTTAATTAGTTTAACATTTTTCTGATTGTGTAAACACATTTCAACCTCAAACTACTTCCTGAACCAATGTCAGTAGGAACTGTATTAATATTATGACCAGCAGAGTCATCAATGTCCATAGCAGTGCCAATAGTCTGTTGGCTTCCAGTTTTACTAAACAAGGCTGGGTCGATTGACCGAGTAGATAACACATCAATTTTCTTTTTATGAAAGACTGTCCTTAAGCATAGTCTTTCTGGCTTTTGAGAATTTAAGTGAGAGAATTTACACTAACTTATATTAAAATTTGGGCACATTATAGACGTACAGTTATGTTTGAAATGTCTAACTTGTGGCTAAAATAATTTTGGGCGTTGCGCATAGGAGATACACAGACTCGTCGTTTGATTCCATTGTAGGCATCCAAAAATACAATTTTTATTTTCAAATACAAAATGATGAAAAAAAACTTTGAATTTTGACTTATGGCCAATGTATGGAAAATATACAGAATACCGTCTGTTAAATTTAACGTTAGCACTATTCTAGATTTTGAGGTGAGTTTAACAGCATTAAGTTAATAAAAAACGTAAAAAAGTTATGTAACCTTGTGTTTAAAAATCAAATCCGATCGCAAGAGAGACGATTTTCTCAAAGAGAATTTACACGCATCTCCTACAATTTTCTTTAAAGATGTCATGGAGTCCACAATTAATCAGCCGGTCCATCACTTCGAAAATATCATATACGCTCTTTTTTATGCGAACCCCTCCCTGACCTCTGCAGGTCAAATCCTGGCGGTGATATCACAGCTGCATATAACAAAGAGGAGATAAATCTTGTCATTGTCAAGAGCAAGTCGTTTGGCTGATGACAGTTACACAAACTGAAGCTAAGTGACTTTTAGCAAGTCCAATGAACCGGATAATTTAATCTTCGGGTTTAAACTGGTGCAGATGGATAAGACAATATGTCGACATATGGGGGATTACATTTCTTTGGAAGAAACTTTTCTTAATAATTCTTTATTTCGAAAGACTAGAACTTTTATTTTTATTTTTATTGGATTCACGCTGAAATAAAAAAAGTATCGGTAAAGCCAGCTTGCCGTGCAAAGTGAAAATGTATGCTAATAACGGACAACATTCACACAACCGGGACGTACAGGCGTATGAGTTCATTTTTTGTTGTTGGTTCTAAAACTAGCTAAGCGTACAAATCCCAAGATTGTTATCAGGGAAAGCTCTTATTTGTTATGAACAATTAACGAAATTTTCCCAATACTTGGCAGCTCGTGCCACTTAAACAAAACCTTTCCTTTAAAATGATACGCCACATGTTTAAAATGGAATAAATTAGCATTTGACACAAAAGACATGCCGGCTTTCCTTTTTTTCAAGTGACGGGTTCCGTTTGGTCACTTCTTTGTACTAAAATCCCACGTAAAGCCGACAAAACTCCCCTATAAATTACAATGAACAGTAGGAAAGAAGACAACAATACGAAGATTTGGGTATTATTTAAACAGGAAATGTATCGCAATCTTACGGTTGTTGAACACCATGAAAAGATTAATGTCAAGAGTAAGGAATTTCGGATAGACGGGAACAATAGAGTGGTCAGAGCGATTTGTCAAATGGACTGGTCAGATTTGAGGATTTCAATGGAGGATTAAGCTTCGCTGAGCGGATAATTACTGACCATTCCTTTCACACAGAAGCTTAAGATGTTTACTAAATCACGTCCGATAAACGTCAACTTTTGTCAGGAAAAAAACAACACTCCTGTGAATTTCTAAATAAGTGACGTCACAAAAACCCGCCGGTCTCCTTTTTGGTGCATGGTCAATGGACCGTATCTGATTAAGTCTCGTGCAGGTGTTCATTACACCCACGTGAAATGAACAGTAGCTAGCAACATTCTGTCCACACCTGTAGACATTATGCATTTCCCTCTCAGTTGAATTTATGACAATGTGTACAAACAGCCTTCCTGGATTCCAAAACTCCATTCCTTTGTTTTTGACTGCTGCATTCTCCCCATGTAGTTCCGGTATGTCTTACCCAGAATTGCAAACTCACAGAGCAGAACCTTTAAGGAAAAAAGGATAAAAGAAAACGAAAAACATTCCATGAATGTTATCAAAATTATAACAAAATGCCATATTTTATTAAAACCACCGGCTCTCACATATCTAAAACGGATATACATGTTTTCTTTTATAGATGTAAGCTAACGGCCAGATATTGCAAATTAAAAGAACACAAGTCGGGGCTAAACTCCCTTGTCTGTGTTCTACCTATAGGAACCCAAATTACACATATTCACTTATTTTCCGCTCATCATTTTTTGCTTATTTTTAGTTTACCCAACTTCTTGCCATAGCCGATGATCAGTAGAACTTTGTCAATATATTACAAACTATTCCAGAAAATTCTACTGACAAAAGCCAAACTCTTGTCTGTCTTTAACTTAATGAAATACCATGGGTTTTGGTTTATTGCTACAACTTATAATTGGGTATAAAGGTCCAAATGATATACCCCCATTTTAAAACAATTGTTTATTTTAGACAAGACGGTTTTCCCTGTGGCCGCGTGTTTTAGTGCTCGTAAGTAATCTCTTACACCCGTTTATGAATTGTGAATATTTCTGTTATAAGGTAAAATAATAATGTAGTAAGGTAGAGTTGATTGATTGGGTAAGGGATAAAACTATATATCAGAGCATTGTATGTGTCGCGGGTTCGGATCACACCGCAAGTGACCGATTCAATTTATAGGTTTTCACTCGGTCGTGTTATATGTGGAATTGTTGCCAGTTACCTGCCGAAGGTGGGCCTTTCTTTTGCTCTCAGTTTCGCAACTCGCAAAACCTGGTAATGTGGCAATAAACAAAGGGAAATAACACTGAGTGTGGCGTAGAAACACCAATCATATACATACAAAATACAGTGTATGTAAAACGCTACTAAATTATATTTGGACAAGAAATCTAAAGTATTGGAATTAAAGAATTTAAGATGATTTAGCTTTATTGAAAAATTAAAAACAGTTTGCGTTGCTTAAAGTGGCATGAGCTGCCAAAATGTTGATATTTTGTCATAAAAACAGAATGTTGAAGTTATGGGCTATTTTTCTCAAGACGTATTATTGTGAACCTTTTTAGTGCTTCTAGTCTCTAAAAGAATGCACGATAAAGTACTGTTTTGAAGTAACTTTTACTTAGAATGAATGAATGGTCGTCCCGGTTATTTCAATTTTATTTACTTTTCGAACATTATTTCGGTTTAGTATAGGTGTGGCCTATATGTATGGAATTCCCTCATTCCAACGCCAATCATTTAGTTTTTCGACGTGCCGATCAGAAATTATGAAAAAGTGCGAATTTTGGCAGCTCATGCCACTTTAATTCAATCAAATTAACCGTTATGGTTTCTTGAATTACTTTTCGATATATCAAAAAAGGAAAACGTTAGAGCATACATTGCGAACTAAATGTATGCTAAAACTTAAGACTTTCTATTGGATTTTACTTTTCAAAACCACAAAAAGAACAAGGGTATACAAACAATGTTTCTTTTATGAAAAAAACTTTTATGAGCTGACCTTAGTAGAATGTAGGACGGAGCGTCGACTTTTCACTCCCTGACAACTGACGGGAGAGAATACATTGGATGCGGGTATTTCGGTTTGGTGCGAAACCTTTCTCGGCCTTGCCATGGATTAGCCGTTACCTAACATTGTCTCGTTTTTATAAGGTAAATTTGTTCTGGGTTATGCATGGCCGGAAAGTCGTTGTGGAAAACTCTTTAATTGAGAACAATTGTTTATTTGTTGTTTTCTGTTGTTGTGAAAACTGAGAAGTCACATTTATGCAAATTCAAATACATGTTAACCAAATGAAATATCATGGGTTGTGGTTTATTATAACAACTAATAATTTGGATAAACGTCTAAATGATATGCCCCTTTTTAACACAATAAGAAACTTGTCTCCGTGGTTATTTTAGACAAGAAGATTTCCCCTGTGCCCGTGTGTTTTAGTGTTCATAAATATTTATTTTGAACAAAAAAAACCTAGCAAAGCAAAGGAGTAGTTCAAGACTGAACAGATTCCTGTATTTGACCAGAAGTACATAAAACGAGACGAAAGAAACCTTAAATTAGTCTTTATTTATGCCTTGGTGTAAAACGTTAAAGTGGATTGAGCTTCCAAATATAGGGAGAATTTGTTGAAACAAAATTAGCTAATTGTTGGTAGTTTTTTTTAATCAAAAGTACAAAATAAGAACTTTCGCTGATACCATGCAATCCTGTACGCTGAAGTGACATGAGCTGCCAAAAAACGTATTTTTTTTGTAACATAAATTCTAATTATCAATAGAAGTTTAGCCTTTGAAGTACCCTGAAAAAGATTGACGTTGAAATAAAAAAAATATCTGTTAAGTCAGCAGTCTGTATACCGGCCGAATGCTCATAACGGACAAAATTCAAATAGCCGGGATGTATGAGGTTATTATATGTTCAATGAGAGTTTCCTTATACAATTGGCAGCTTATGCCACTTTAAGGTAGTTTTATAAGCAGCAAAGAATTTCAAACTGAGCATCCCGGCTATTTGAATTTTGTCCGTTATTAGCACACGTCTTCAGTTCGCACGGGTGGTGACTTTGCGCCAAACGTTAAATTACCCTGTATTGATGACTTGGTGTTAAATTGCGTAAAAACATTAAATTACCTCGTATCTGCTTGACTTTGTGAAAACAATAAATTACCCCGTATTTGTGATTGTGCCAAACGTTAAATTATCACGTATATATTTATGAACACTAAAACACACGAGCACAGGGAAAATCTCTTGTCAAAAATAATCATGGAGACAAGTTTCTAATTGCCGTTTCATTAGTTTAACGACTGACATATTTGTGGCTTTGTGCCAAACGTTAAATTACCCTGTATTTGTGACTTTGTGTCAAACATTAAATTACCCCGTATTTGTGACTTTGAGCCAAACGTTAAATTACCCCGTAATTGTGTGCCAAACTTTGAATTGCCCCGTATTGATGCCTTTGTGTGAAAAGTTAAATTACCCCGTATTGATGCCTTTGTGTGAAAAGTTAAATTACTCCGTATTTGTGACATTGTTAAAAATTAAATTGCCTCGTATTTGTGACTTAGTTGGAAAAGTTAAATTACCCCGTATTGCTGACCTTGTGCCAAACTTTGAATTACCCCGTATTGATGACTTTGTGTAAAAAGTTAAATTATCCCGTGTTTGTGACATTGTTAAAACATTAAATTATCCCGTGTTTGTGACTTTGTTAAAACATTAAATTATCCCGTGTTTGTGACTTTGTTGGGAAAATTAAATTACCCTGTATTGATGAGTTTTTATACCTGGTATTTTGACAAACTACTGGAGTCAACTGCGTGTTATGTGTAACGTTTAGATGTCAAGAATATAGTGGGGTTTCAAAAGGCTCCATGCTATCTGGGCCTACTTCGGTAATATCCTTATTCAAGTTCAAATGGTCTCCACTGTAAACGACGATGATTCACAAATATGATCATGTCTTGTAGATAAGAATTACTATATACATACAAGATTTTAAATATTTTATCAAGATATATAATTCTTTTATACGATCCTAGTAAGCGATGGTTCAATACATCTTCAAATATTGAGTGGTTATTTAATGTCCCTGTTATGTAAGATATCGCCCAGTTTGCCTGACACTGGTATAGGCGTAAACCTCCTTCACAACCCCTCATACAATCATACCGTTCAGACATCGTATACAGTCTGTGAAAATATTATATTATAAGTAAATAACAAAGGCCCAACCGTCTGTTGCTGTTGTTTTAACAAGTGACGGTGACAGAAGGTCAACTGGCCGCATAGACGGGTATGCCAAGAATGCGACCGCCATTGAAAAATATAAACTTACAACCTTTTTGTATTTGAATGGGAGCCTTAATTTTTACCAGAAACAGCAACTTGAAAACCCAATGCCGATTGGGCAAAATGGAAATATGCGAACATTTATTGCTTAGTATCTATTATATAAATTTATTGCAGCAAGGCTTTACAAACCATTAAGAGGAAATAAGATCTTTACTGTAAATGATGAAAACCTGAATAGACTGGATGCTTAATGACGTCATTTGGGATATTAATTGGGGAAAACATGACGACAGACAGTCTTTTAATTGACGCGTTTTGAAATCTTCTTGTATATTGATTTGTTAGGTGACACAAATGTAAACGAGTTCCTAACCTGGCCATGCGCACAAGCACTCTATAATGATCGTCTGAACGAGCTAACTGAAGATTTATGTTAGGGACCTATTCGGAAAGAGACCTATTCGGATAGGGACCTATTCGGATAGGGACCTATTCGGAAACATACAGACAAAAGATTTCATTTGATTAACACAAGAAGCCTGTTAAAAAACTTGAGATTATTAACTACAGACAGAAGGACCTCAAAGTGAATGTAATCCAACATCTAAGTTAAGCGGTTTCGAATCCAATGGTTTGTGAGCGGGTTTCAGTTTTAGGTATGCTTTTACACCCACCGTCAGATATTTTAAACAAAACAGGATAAATGCCAGAGAGGCGGCGAGTTTGCCTTTAATGATGTATCCGTACCGTCCATGAGACATCAGTATTAGGCCTCTTGCATTCGGACAATGGTCATTATTGTCACACTTAGCATAAGATGGCGTCACACGGAGGTGATACCAATCAGTTTTACAGATTTATAACCAATAAACGTCAGAAACCACTTCGGGTATTTTCGTAAACAACATAAATACGTATAAAGTTGTCGAGTATGATATATTTACATGGCGGCAAATATATCATCCAATCGCCTCAAGGCATTGTCGTTGTTTCAGGCGAGCAGCTGTCATGGCGGGTAAAACAACATTCTGCAAAAACATTACCGTACTTAACAGGTATTTTGACGCCCAGTTTTAGCCCCAAGGATAATCGTCGTTTATTAGAATATAAAGGGTTTGGTTTTAATTATGCAGGAAGAAAAAAAAAGCTTCTGAATAGGTAGTTAAATACGAATGAATAAGCAGGTATTGAGATTAGGCTAAAGTGACACATTGATAAATCGTCAAGTTTATAGACACACCGGAATAATTAAAGACTCTTAGTGTATAGAGTTGGTACTAAGTACAGAGTGCGGTTAACAAATTTACGGAGGTAGTTGTTATATAGTAGGTATTTAGCGATAGATATACGGGTATAATTGTCTACTTGTTTTACCGCAGGTATGTTAGCCATGGCTGAACCGGAAGGTATTCTCCACGCTTCGTTGATTTCCAAGACGGTCATACAGTGCACCTATGGTTGTTTATTTTCTTCACGTAAATTCACGGAGAGTGGCAAAGTTCTGACGTGAATACAAATTTGAGTTTAATTGGTTTAATACAAAACAAACCTCCTTAATCTTCTTATCGAGTTATCTATACTGACTCCTGTAAACAAATAAAATGAGATCTCAGCTATCAATCATCATTCGCTTGAATTCAATGTTTACTGTAAACTGATTGTACTATCCCATCATCTACAGCTTTAAGGATTTTCAATACTTTCTCCAGATGCTTTCAAAAAGATAAAAAAAAAAACGAAATCCAATCAAGTTTTTGGATATGGTAGAATATTAAAATCAATAAAATTTTAGGCTTTTCAAAATTACGCCATTGTTTAAAGACCAAGAATTGTCGACATATCGATTTGTTGACATAGGAACCGATAATGAAGGGACATTTTCCCGCACTCTTTTTAGTTCAATGAAAATATAAATAGGCCATGTTGAAACAAATCTAAAAATCTGTATATTAAATTCTTAAATCTTTTAAATATTTTAGGTCCACAAAGACACGGCATGAGTAACGATGTATCTAGACGAGTTGTACAACTCAACCAAATACTATAGGAGGTTTTTTGTCCTCTGTTTCTCCTCTACATAATGCTGTAAATCAATGTTACACTTATTAAATCTATTATATATAGTCGATTTTGGCAAAAGTGTAGTCTTTCAAAATTATTATTTAATATGCGACATCATACGCAGACGAGAAAACAAACATTCGCATCAGCAGTGAACACGGAGGCCTAACATCAGGGCCCAGTTTTATTATTTCTTTTGACCAATCGGACAATGACTGGTCACGTGAAGGGTCAATCTGGCGGCCAATATTCCAACATCTGCAGCCCAATCCTGGAAACATCGATGGACACAAAGGTCAGAGGTCAACCAAATGTGGCGGACAAATAATCAGAAAAATCATGCGAGAATTGAAACCAGACGAGAAGGTAAACGTAATAAACAGTTCAGTCTGGTTCAAATTGGCTCATATATACACGGGCAGAAAAGATGGGAGATTGCATTTAACTGTATTGGGGATACCCCAAATCTCTGGAGCCCATTCAGAATTAGGTTTGAAAAAATCTATCATATGCAACAGCGTATTGTTTTCTCTCCCATTTATTTTAAAGTGGCATGAGCTGCCGAAATTCGGATGTTTTCATAAATTCTGATTATCAACGAAAGTTGAGCGTTTGAAGTACATTGGAAAAACTAACGAATTCTTGTTGAGGTGAAAATTATCGGCAAAGCCGCTTACCCATACGAAATGAAAATGTGTGCTAATAAAGGACAAAACTGAAATAGCCATGATGTATGAATGTATTTGAGGGTCTTTGTCGCTTATAAAGACCGCTTTAACATATATCATCAAGATAAGTATCAACAGAAAGCTTTTAGTTAGCACTAGCTTAATAAAATGGCGAACAATTAGCTAATTCCGTTTTAACACAATTTTCCCTATATATTTGACAGCTCGTGCAACTTTAAGACACACTGTACATTTTATAACGGGTAAGTATTTGTCATCTGATCCCGGCTATAGCGGTTTTATCGGATTGTTATCCACCTGGGGGATGAGTCTAGAATAAATCGTGACAATATAAAACTAAAAACGGATACGAACAGCTAAAAAGTCATTTAAGACATATGCCCGCGGATAATACATACACAAATACTCGTTAAACAATGACGCTGACGCTGATACAGAAAAAATAACAACAAGGAAGTCCGGAATGGGAGGGATGATGGGGAGGGGGGGGGGGATAAGTTATGTCCATTTGTACCTGGTAGGTACATATCAACTTTCATTAGTATTTGTAATTAAAGGTACGCTTATTTCATATCAATTGTTAACTCTCCGCCTAATCTGACAAAGCCTGCATGTATAATTGAAATAATCTCGAGTGTGGCGTAAAACACCAGTCCATCAGCAAATTAAGAGTTTATACTGAAAAGGTTACTTGGGTAGTGTCTTTTATAATATCAAAAAAAGAAAGGATTTATAGGTTGTTCATTTTGAAGGTGGGGGTTGTTGAAATAACAGGGTAGAATGGACAGTATAGTGATACACCTTTACCCCCCAAATGCTTTGCGTGTCAATTCCAAGTGACGTCTTCAAGCAATCGGTCAATATTATAGGCCTGTCGATTAATTGATTGATTGTTTGGCACAAGATTATTTCACTTATATGGCGGCGTTGCCAGTTTTATTGTGGGAGGAAACCGGACTGAGAGGAAACCCACGACCTTCCGCTGGTAACTGGCAATCCATACCGGTCGAAGAGACTCCAATACTCGAGTTAAATCAACTTTTAAATAAAATTAATATAGAACTTTAAATTTGGCTGCGCTTCTATACAGTGTTATTATAAAGGAATGTCGGACATAGAACCCGCGTTACATTGATGGATCCACTCTTTTAATCGGCATAAAATACTTCCTGACAATGAATTACACATTACTCACAGACACATTGAATGTTTTTATAATTGACAGAGCATCTTGTGTATATGGATGGTTTACAATCTGTGATATAACTGATACAATTGTCGGAATTCGTCGGGGAAAATGGCACTTTCTATAGAGGAAAGGGTATATCATTCTCGTTATTTTTTGGGATTACACTTTCTTGAAAAGTGACAGATATTCTTCTACCGATTTTGGGCGAAACCCGAAACGGGAATCGAACCCGGGTCCCAGAGTTCCCGGGTTCTGCCACTTTTCAAGAAAGTGTAATCCCAACAAATAACGAGAATACTGTATACTCACTTTCTAATAAACACTAACTAATTAAACTCAAGGGTATATTACTCTATGTAGGTTTACATAGAGAGATTTCCGCATAAATCGGAAGGCAAAGGAACTGTATACAAGTTCAATGTCTAGATTGACCACAAAAAATCCTAAAACACACTTGTTTTTTATTCCAATTCCAAGGCACAAGGTTAATAAATACAAATAATATATTCTGATTATCACATTAAAAAAGAGAAAATCTACAGATTGAGTTTGTAAAGTTGTTTATATATTTGCCATTTTGCCCGTAATTTGTGTGACAAACAAATAGACCAATTATCAAGAGGGAAATTTATATTTTTGCCTTAACAAAGAAGTTATATGTCATCGAGTGCGTTTAAAACGTTTTAAAATAAAGGAAATGTAAATTGATTAAGAAATCGCCACAGGAAATGTGCATGCCATGTACAGGTGGGGGAGTTGACGACGTGATCTTGAATTCGCTTTCTTATACAGGTGTGAAAAGTCAATTAATATCGATCGGAATCTTAACTGCTCAATTAATTGAATTCCAACACAGTCCTATACACTTAACTTAATATGGGACTTACGCTATATGACCAATTCCGATTTAATGATGATAAACAAATTGATAAGAATATCTAAGTGTCATTAATGACGTGTTAATTAATGTTAATTGATAACACCTTCGGCTTCAATGTCCTGCCTTCATTTTCTTTTTCTTATTCAACGTGTCCTTCATGCAATTTGTAAAAATAAAAAAAACTTAATGATAATTCTATTTGACAAATAGAATTCAAAATTAAATAAAACAGTTTGTGTAGCTTATTGTTATTTAAAGAATAACTTGTCTTGTTTAATTCAATGTTTAATTCTACTCATATCGGAAATTTGCTTGTATAAGATCGTTGATCTTAAAAAGCAAAAAAGACCAAAAGCAAAATAAACGACAAGGACAAATAAACTCAGGACTATACGGGGACAAAAGGGTGACATGTAACACCCCTAGGTTAGTTGTATAACGTTAACGCGGGTTTCTTTGGCTTTCTTAAACTCATTTTACAGCAACTATTTATTTCTCAATTAAAGATGAAAGGCCTGCGAATCATTACCTGATCATAGACTGTTACTTTAAATGCGCCTGCTTGTGACCCCTCCCTTTTATTGCTTATCCAGGTGAACTTCAAAGGGCCATATACCTGTGCCGCCAGGTGCAAAAGTGGTGATATATTCGACCGCGCGTGATGTACATCTCGCATGGATGGACTTTAAAACTTAATTTTTATTACAACTAAAACATAACACCTTTGAAGCTCTATATAGTCTGAACGACAGGCGTGTGAACAATGTTGTTATAAAGGATGTAAGTTTAACTTCTCCGACCTTCTTTTCACGGACTAAATCCCTCACAGACGACAGTATCTGCAGAAATGGAAGCCTTTGTATGACTGTAAACGGAATCCACCACTGTTAATATCATAACCAACCTTAAGAGGTGGATTATCAGATTAAACGATTAAAATAAATTGAAAAAAAGAAATGCACAAAAATGCGTACTAATCTAGTTGTTAGTCGAGGTGTGGGATATAGTGAATATATAGTCTACAAACAGGCGGGAACAGCTGTTGAAAAATCACAGATC
This sequence comes from Lepidochitona cinerea, assembly GCA_963971465.1. Lineage (NCBI taxonomy): Eukaryota > Metazoa > Mollusca > Polyplacophora > Chitonida > Tonicellidae > Lepidochitona > Lepidochitona cinerea. The sequence goes on from OZ020560.1 coordinate 3,083,838, forward strand.
TACAGAGTGTCGTGGGTGGGCTCAGCACCTTCTCACTGACTGATATTACTGCCTATACTGCTCAGTCGGTTACAATCACGTGAGCTGTCAAATTCGAACTTTTTAGAGGAATTCCGATTGTCAAAAGAAGTCGAGCGTTTGGCATATCTTGAAAAACTAAAAGATTCAGGTTGGAATAAAAAAATATCAAGAAAGCTAGTAACCCGTATGGGGAACCGAAAATTTACATAATTCAAACAGTCAGTTATGGGGAAGCATACTTTAGAGAACGAACTCAACGTTCATCTGTTAGATTGGTATTTTGTACCTCTTGGTAAAAATGACGCACAATTTAATAATTGTGTTTCACTAAAATTGTCCCTATAATTTGCAGGATGTTATAGAAAAGCGGATGACCACTGTGGACCATGGACGATAGGGCAAGGTAATACCGCCATTTAAAATGTACAAAGCCTCTTAGGGTCGTGACAATAAGAATTTATGAAAAAAAAAAAAAACTCGAAGTTTGGCAGCGCATGGCACTTTATGAGAAATAATCTAAGAGTGGTGTTATACATCAGAAACACGTTTAAGGAAGAGATCGCGCTTCACTATGGTAACGACAAATGACATTCCATTTAGAACGTTGGTTTGTTCCACCACCACTCATCTTGAACCGGGGTGTTTATTTCCAGCGATCATCCCGATTTTAGTTGGATTGACCGTTCGTAAAAGAACAGGACTCAGCCTGGATATACATGTAGGGATCGCTGAAACAAAGACAGAAACTCCCAACATTTGAGTTGTAGGAATGTCAATTTGCAAAACAAAATTGTAAAATGGTAAACAAAATAAGCGTCTGCCTTAACTTTAGTAAAATGTCCAAAGAAAGGTTCCCGAATCCCGTATATAACACCTGTACGAGATTGTCCGTGTCACTAATAGCTGTATATATCCACACCTGATAGCAATCTAACATGTTTCACTAACCTCCAGTCCAATTATCACAGCTGTCTTCTGGCCAATAATCGGAAACATACCCCTTTGTTTAATCCTTACTATGTTTCTACGGTTTCCGATAACGATAGAAAAAATAAATAGAAATCTTTCAATCAACAATAAGGACATCACTGTCACATCAGTTATCAATGTAAGATATATTATTGAAATATAATATAGACATATGTTGAGAAAAAACGAGATGAAACAATTTGTAGACATATTTGACATATATTGTTCGGAGTAAAAAGAAATTTAATTTTTTTAATCTAAGAATTTCTTTTTAGATTAAGACATCTGGTGCAAGCATTGTATTCATGCCATATGGACTTCTGTCTGAAATAAAATTATGATTATTGTTATTTTTTTATATACATTTTAAACATTTTACGAATTTATCCAGATGAATAACATATAAGCTGTGCTTAAGATTGCGTCATAGAAATGAAGAGTAAGAAAATTGCAGATAGTTCCAGTGTCCGTAACGTTTTTTCAGTAACATTCAGATGAAGGTGTTATGAAACAGTTGAAGAGGGAATTTAAAATTGAATTTGAATTTGGGCGAAAGTTTCCTACATGGTTGTGGCTTTCTCCACTGATATAGTTTGAATTCGTTGTAATATCAGCTTTCGGGCATTCTGTTATTACGTATCATTTCGTTTTTATTTTCTCTTCCCAGATGCCATTAAGCTAAATTAATTAAACGAAGCTGTCAATGAATGGAGAAGATAGTAGCCATGCATGGTAAAATTTCCATTGTTTTAGTTCTATTTACATTGTTCTAGTTTAGCTGAGATATCTGCAAACTCTTATTTCCAATGTTCTGTCGAAAGTTTGGACGTTGTTGTCATTGTGGGAACGCGGAGAGCGTGAGATGTAATATTTGTACTTCCGAGTATATAGGGTAGACCTCTATGTGGGAAAGTGTCCAATGTAAGCGGGGGCCTCCGTGGCTCAGTAGGTAGAGAGTTGGACGCTCAATCCGAATAGCCTTCCACCAATGGGTCGAGGGTTCGAATCCCGCGACAGTCCAAAAGAATGGGTTTTCACTCCAACGACCTATGTGGAGCGGTTGCCAGTTACCAACGGAAGGTCGTGTGTTTCCTCCGGGCATAGAGCCCGGTTTCCTCCCACAATAAAACTGGCAACGCCGCCATATAAGTGAAATAATTTTGAGCGCGGCGTAAAACACCAAACAATCAATCAATCAATCCAATGTAAGCTTGTATCGGGTGCAATCCAGGGCCCTGTCTTACGAAGTTGGCGTAAGTTACGTCGGACGTAAACCAGTGTTGAAACTATAGTAACTTGCGCACTGGACGCAGCCGGTCCATGTTATAGGCCTATGTGCAAATTTACGCCAGCTTTGTAAGACAGGCCCCAGATACGAAGAAGTTAGGCCTACTAATTGTCACCAGGTATGTGGACCATTTTATCTGAAATACTTATGTTGCCATGTGGACATCTTTTGGTGGAATTCCTGAGGATGATATAACTGAAGGTTGAGAACATCCCACGCAGTAATTCCTGACTGATTGTTTATAGTTACAAGAAAGTATACACATACAGTATGGGAGAAGGAACAGTTGTTGGCTGTCACTCAGTCACATAGTTCAAGCTAATTTTCTCATTTGTTTGTCAGAAGAAACTAGCTTAGCCTATCAACTCTGTTTACATCTAAAGGATGTCAGAAAGCAGACGTCTAGTTGGACATTTCAATGTTATATATACACTCTTGTACAAAAGCTCTGTGGAGAGGAGCTCGCCTGAACGTAACCATTTAACATCAAACTCGGAATTTGTACATAATGTCTGTTTTGACTCGGCTCTGTCATTACATAGAGTACTTTGGATTCCCGAAATTTCAGAATTGATAGAAACTTTGAAAACAAAACAGTCGGACTGTGTTTCTGTTTAAACCTTTTCTTGTCTTGACGCAATGTCCCTCCCGGTAAAAATTTCAATTCATCAAAAATGTTAGTTGACTTTGCTGATAAGCCTTAAACCCTTGGCATGTAAACCTACTACTATATACATAAAAAAACCAGAAAGCAATTGCTATTGACCTGTATCTGGGCTGTATACCTGCATTTCAATATAAAAACCTACATTTAAGAAAAGGATACTCGAATATGATTGAGTTTTTTTTTGCAACCAAAGCTGATTTGAAGCTTTAATGCCCAATTCAGGGTAAAAACTTTAAAAGAAGTAGGGGTCTATATGTTTATTGTCTAATATCAGTTAATGCACAATGAGATTGCAAATAAATAACATATCAAGATAGAAATGATATTCTTATAATCAGTTGTTTTACACCAACAGAGCATCGTGAGATTTACTTATATCCGGGGAGAGAGTGTATTGGTGACGTTGTAATTGAATTTGACGGATCTTGTTCCACAAGGTCAGATGAAGGTGTCATATTCGAACGAAAAACGCCCAGACAGGCCCAATGACACTACCGATGACGAGAAATTAGTGTAATTCTCCCTGTATTCCGAAATCTTAAGGTCACAACACCCAGTTTGTGTTTTCTCAGCCAATGAAAATTGATTTAGGGTATTCTAGAGCCAGGAGGTGGCTTACATAGTGATAGGTTGGTATCTGGGTTATTTGAATATTGGATTGAAACTAACGCAGGTCTACTGTACATACTTTAAGCTTTCAATCAATGCCTGATAACAGATTTTTTTGTGTTTTTTTAATGTTCACCCAATTTTGAAAATACCAAAGTTTGGCTTAGAATAGAGGACGAAATTTCATTGATATCTTATAATAACTAGATTGGCTAATGACAAGCGACTTCCGGAAAGTAAGTCTGCCATCTTGAAAGTTGATTTTTGACTTGCGATAACAATTAAGCTGTTTTCAAGCCTTATGAGAACTTTTCTGCTATGTTGTCGCGAATTGAGTAAGTTTCAAGCGGTAGGTGCTGTACGAAATAAATAAGCCAAATAAACTGTTGAGGTTTGACCTATGTACTTGTGCATGTGATCAGATGGAAATGTTTTTCATTTACTTCGGGTATGTATTTTACTTCACATATGTATATAAAAACAACAGAAGAAACCTCTGGCTTGCAGTCAACAACAACTGGCTTTAAAATATCAATCAAGGGAAAACATGGCGCCTAGAAACTAGAGGAATCGTTGGCAATGTAAAACACGTTAGAGGCTGATTTACAGCAGACTGCCAATTACAAAAAGGCGAGGGACTCTTCTGAAAAAGTAGGAAGAAAAACGACAACTGTCTAATAACGTCTAGAGTTGATTGATAACGCACACAGGGAGAGTCTGGTAACTTACGTCTTCGGCGTTTGGAGGGAAAAAACTCAAGCGACAAAAAACGAAACCAATCTTGGAGAAAACATTAAATCCAAAGATGGGAGGTGGGGATTAATTTATTCATTATTGCTCTCGGAAAATAAACATTTAATTATATTAGTGTAGCTTGTCCTGTGTCCAAGAGATACACTTTGGAAATATGTAGTGGTGGTATTGCTTTCTATTCACAAACAAAATATGATTATTTCGGCGAGATTCTTTGAGACTCGAACAATGCAATGACACCAATGATTTCCTGAATATATCTACACGTTCTGCGAACGTAAGGAGATTAGAGAATGAAAAAGAAAACTATAAACCGAAATTTAAACCGATAAAATAGACCAATAGGTTTACTTAATTTCGACGCTATTCTGTCTCCTTACGAATTTTACACACAGATTTCAATATAGAAGTTGCAAACTCTCCGGGAATAAATACGTCTTCGGAAAAGAAAAATGGCATTTAGAACGACACCCGACCAAAATTCATGTTTAAGTTTAACTTCACACTTACAATTTTGTTTAGATAAACAACTAGGAGATGTTTCAGTTTTTTTGTTCAAGTTTCCGGCAAAGATTTCAGATCTATAATTGAATATAATTCAAGATTGGATCATAGCAAAAACACAGCCCAAGCGGTATACCTAACTGTGTTTTCATTTTATTTGATAGCCGTTTCTTCTCATGCAGTTTGCATAAGTAATTATTTACGTTTATTAATATTTTATATCTCACGCTAAGCTTTCTTTTTTTATTGCAGTTTAATACTGTTGGGTTTGGATATCAAAAACTCGGGGGAGACGTGGACAGTCCTTCGGGAGTATTTAAAAGACAATTTAATCAAATGTCAAACCCAGCTGATAAAGGGTCAACATGAACATAGTCCGCCGGATGTCAACAGACCAAATCACCCCGGATTTTTAGATCTCCATCCACCCAAACTGATCTCATTTCACTTCCAAAATCGTTTTAAGGCAGAAACTCAACCACTTTCATTTTTATAAAAACTACCAAAATGCCCAGAAATGCCTAAAAATATCTGGAACTCTTCTTGTAGCTAATTGTGGCCTGGATACTTTTTATTCGCTGTGTTTCGCCCATTCTTTTTCATATTTGTTTGCAGCCCTCTGGGTTATTTAGTCACTAAATATGACCGTTATAATAATAATGGAGTTTTATTTCAGACATAAAAAGGGGCATTAAAGTGGCATGAGCTGCCAAAATGTTGATATTTTGACATTAAAACAGAATGTTGAAAGTATTGGCTATTTTTCTCAAGACGTATTATTCAGTAGCTTTTTAGTGCTTCTAGTCTCAAAAATATACGATAAAGTATTGTTTTAACTAACTTTGGCTTAGAATGAATGAATGGTCGTCCCGGTTATTTAAATTTTGTTTACTTTTCGAACACGTTTTCGGTTCGTACAGGCCACACACTAAATGTATTTTCCTCATTCCAACGCCAATCATTTGGGTTTTCGATGGCCTCCAAGGCCTCTTACTATCGTGACGATCAGAAATCATGAAAAAAAGTGTGAATTTGGGCAGCTCATGCCACTGTAAGAAGGTTCAGAGATAAATTGAGCATTATATGTTAATCATGGTTAAAAAGTTAGGTCTTACATCTTCAAAATTATATCTAAAGTATTATGTCACATGTTTTCTTCTATTGCCGCTTCTCTATTGAGATTTCGTTTGTCATCATAATACGGCAAATATGATTTGGCAAGGGTAGAATAGATATTGAAAAATAAAAGATGTCTGCAGCGAAACGAGCATGTCCCTAACATTTCATATTGACTCAACAGACGGACATTATCGACATCGGTGATAAGTCTGCACTCTATAGATAAATAATGTATAAATAGTGAATTGGTCCGCCATTAATTCTATATGGCCACGTGACGCCTTGACTCCCATCTACGTGACGTTTGTTCCAATTGGAGCATTGTGCTGATCAAAACCTCACGGCATCAGCGAAACTCTGCTTAATCATTTCAATTTTACAAATATGACTTTTTAAAAAATGATTAAATATTTATCAGATGGCATGTGATCTGGTCTTCCCGTGTGCTAAACCGTACCACTGGCGGAAGTGCTTTCATAATTCCTGCTCTGTTTTAAACCTGGCATCGCTTTCAGAAATCAAGTATAACAGGAATTCTCTCCGATTGTACACCTTGCCGTTAAATAGTGTGGAATGTAGAGTATGCGAGTACAATCATTTTGAGTAAACACGGAGACGATTGGCGGGACAAGTAAAACATTTAACGACAACGTTCAAAGGGAGATTACACAAGCTGGCTCTAACCTTGGGAAAATATACATAACGTTGTGTGATGGATAACTAATGAATGGACGGCCGCTCCGTATGTTATAGAGACAACAGTTAAATACCGATACCAATCAGAATGCAAAAAAGCAGAATTGGAGTTAGGTACAGTTATTACCATCTATTTAAGTAGATTTTTTAAAATAATTCTCACGAGAAGTGGAAAAAGTCATAATGTTAGACGTTCTCGGAAAACCTGCAGGACGCAGAAGTTAGTTATACTGTTTTCGTAAGTAAATATATTATAGCTGACAGACGATATTATTACGTCACGACTTCAGAACGAACGTGTCTCGTAACTTTGTTCTAACATCGTTGAAGAACGATTGGCAAAAACTCATCAGTGGTAGAAGTAAACTAATTTGCCGGATTTGATGAAAGATTTCCCAGATCCACCTCAGCAATATAAGGCCGACATTGTGTGTTTATTCTATCAGCCAAAAATGCGTGAAGATGAAAAATGAGTTTTTTGGCAGCTGCATGCTGAAAGCTATGGACGAAACCCAATCGAGCAGTATGAAGACGCGACTAAACAGAAGACGTTTTTGATTCGACTCTCAGGATATAACAGCTGGCAGCATCTTAAAAACCTTTCATCCAAACTCATAAATAATATTTTACACTTAAAACAGAAAACAAATTTTGGCGTGAAAGAATTTTATGGGAATAATGTCAGAATGGCATAGACTATACAAGCTGGTAGTTGACAGTGAAAACTGCCACAGAACCAGGTATGGATGCAGGCACATCCTTCCTAACGACCAGTCGAGTAACTGCAGCACATAGAGTAACTGGCACATCGAGATTTTTAAATTCATTTAAAACAAAAAGATTGATGTTAGCATATGTATTGGTTTAACTGAGCTAGTCAAAATTTTAAAATTTTGGATTAACATGATGCACATTTTTAAATTAACGACTTTGTGAACGACTTTCTAAGTCTAATCTAAAGCAAAAAGTATGAAAATTTAGACATCCCATGCCACTTATCAGATATCCCATGAATGAAAGTGGCATGAGCTGCTAACTGTATAGAACATTTCGTTGAATCCGATTCAGCTAATTCTTCCTTACTTTTTATCGAAAAGTACAAAATAAGAGCTTTCTGTTGATGCCCCCCCCCCACCCACCCACCCAATGTACTCATACATCCAGGCTATTTGAATTTTTACACACTTTTTCGGTTTGCACGGCTTTTTCTTTAAATACTGACGTTCATGCTCAATATAAACTGACCAGCTTTAATATCACAGTTTTCTAAAAAGATTCATGGCACATACACAAATAACATCCACAACGACTTTCTTTCTTTAACAATGACATCCAGAGCTGTGTTTTTTGCACCCGTTATAAAGCCAAGGAATTTCGATCGAAGTCCCCTTGATATAAACTTGAGTTCTTATTTCCCTAAACTGGATCATTTTTAAAGTATAAGATGTAGTGTGGGTAGTTCTGGATTTTTCACAATCAAGTAATTCCAACCTGTTAGTGGTTCATTTATATCACACAAAAATAAAACACCCGTCATTATACAGTATTATAACGCCATTTATAAAAAAAAACATCTGATCAATTTCAATGTAAACGGGCTTTTTTTGATTGGCATTGGGATAACTTCCACACGTGACCGAGATCAGGGCAGGTGAAATTGATGCCGGTGTTAAAACGCCACTTTAACCACGTCTAGACTGACCGCTGGGGTCAATAAATATGATTGATTGGTCTTAAAATAACTCAGGCTCTTGCAAATAAAACTGCCCTTACTTCATCATTTAATATAAAATAGATAAATCATAAGAAGCAGACACTCAGCTCACAGTCGACAATGTAGAAGTCAGCGTTAAGCACCAAACTGACAGAACATGCATGAAATAAGCAAGTATTGACGACCAGCCTACTCCTCCTGGGAGCCGATGTACCTTTGTTTTTTGTGTGAGGTAATTCACCAACAATGAATTCCTTACCTGTCTCGTTTTATAATCTGATATTCATTATGTCCAGTAAATATGATTGATTGGTTGTTTGGTGTTTTACGCCGCGCTCAAGATTATTTCACTTATATGGCGGCGTTGCCAGTTTTATTGTGGCAGGAAACCGGGCTCTATGCCCGTAGGAAATCCACAACCTTCCGGTGGTAACTGGCAACCATCCCACATAGGTCGTTCGAGTAAAAACCCAATCAGAAAATTTTCCAATTTGAAAAGTGGGATTCGAACCCGCGACCCATTGGTGGAACCAGAAAGTATGATAACCAAGACAAAGGAGTCGTATTTAACTTGTTGAATTATCGTGTGTTATTTATATCATCATGCACCATGTTTGATTTCCTCATTCGGTCATTACATGTGGACATGTCTGTGTTTTTGTACAGTTACATAGTGCCCGTTCTCGTAGCAAATGATCCCAGTGATTGCACGTGCACATCTCTTTAGGGAAGTAACGTTTAAAGGAGCACAAAAATACAAGTTATCTTTCATCTGTTGTTTAATACATATCCATTTATTGTCCAAGACGGATGATAAGTTCTGTAACCCATAGCCGACCCCTTGTGCTATTACCTAACCCATACAGCCGATACCTTGTACCATTACCTAACCCATACAGCCGACACCTTGTACCATTACCTAACCCATACAGCCGACCCCTTGTACCATTACTAACTCACTGAAGCAAGCTAGGTATTTTCCACAGGCTGAAAATTCGGCGTGAAATGATGGCAGCAAGTTTCAGCATGGATTGCTTTTTACTAAAGGCACACTACTGAACTAACGTTTGTAGCCAAACTGCACCATACTGGATGGGGTCAAATTCACAATTAACGACACACGATATCGTAATCAGCACTTTCAAATAAAATGGCACGGGGGTTTCAAATAACAAGGATAAACATGACTTGCACGAAGGGGCTTTATTTGCTTTTGCTGTAGGACGATTGTAGGGTGGAGAAACATAACTTAGATGAAATCTTAATTACCTGAGTGAACATTTGCGCTAAACCCGTCACCTGCGTTATCCTGGTCCATTACACATAATAAAACCAAAAGCAAATTCTAACAGAAAACTCAATTTTGGATAACTATCCATTTTTATGAAATACAATCACAACATTGAAAATAAATTAATGATCAAAACCTAACGGGATCAGCGAAACGCCGCTTAATCATTTCAATTTTACAAATATGACTTTTTAAAAAAGTCCAACACTATCAATTTTTATGAAATACAATCACAAACATTGAAAACGTCCTTTTGAATGTGACAGGTATATTATGTCATTTTGGACGAGACAGGGATGTTATGTCATATTTAATGTGACAGGTATGTTATGTCCTGTTGAATGTGACAGGTATGTTATGTTCTTTTGAATGTGACTGGTACAATGTATGTTACGCCCTTTTGAATGTGACAGGTATGTTATGTTCTTTTGAATGTGACTGGTATGCTATGTCCTTTTGGATGTGACTGGTATGTTACGCCCTTTTGAATGTGACAGGTATGTTATATCATATTGAATGTGACAGGTATGTTATGTCCTTTTGAATGTGACAGGTATGTTACGCCCTTTTGGATGTGACAGGTATGTTATGTTCTTTTGAATGTGACAGGTATGTTATGCCCTTTTGAATGTGACAGGTATGTTATGACCTTTTGAATGTGACAGGTATGTTATGCCCTTTTGAATGTGAGAGGTATGTGATGTCCTTTTGAATGTGACAGGTATGTTATGTCCTTTTGAATGTGACAGGTATGTTATGTCCTTTTGAATGTGACAGGTATGTTATGTCCTTTTGAATGTGACAGGTATGTTACCTCCTTTTGAATGTGACAGGTATGTTATGTTCTTTTGAATGTGACAGGTATGTTATGTCCTTTTGAATGTGACAGGTATGTTATGTCCTTTTGAATGTGACAGGTATGTTATGTCCTTTTGAATGTGACAGGTATGTTATGTCCTTTTGAATGTGACAGGTATGTTACCTCCTTTTGAATGTGACGTATGTTATGTCCTTTTGAATGTGACAGGTATGTTATGTCCTTTTGAATGTGACAGGTATGTTATGTCCTTTTGAATGTGACAGGTATGTTATGTCCTTTTGAATGTGACAGGTATGTTATGTCCTTTTGAATGTGACAGGTATGTTACCTCCTTTTGAATGTGACGTATGTTATGTCCTTTTGAATGTGACAGGTATGTTATGTCCTTTTGAATTTGACAGGTATGGTATGCCATATTGAATTTGACAGGTATGTTATGCCATATTGAATGTGACAGGTATGTTATGCCATATTGAATTTGACAGGTATGTTATGCCATATTGAATGTGACAGGTATGTTATGCCATATTGAATTTGACAGGTATGTTATGCCATATTGAATGTGACAGGTATGTTATGCCATATTGAATTTGACAGGTATGTTATGCCATATTGAATGTGACAGGTATGTTATGCCATATTGAATGTGACAGGTATGTTATGCCATATTGAATGTGACAGGTATGTTATGACCTATTGAATGTGACAGGTATGTTATGACCTATTGAATGTGACAGGTATGTTATATCCTTTGGAATATGGCTTAATGGTTGAAATGACAGCTCTGTAATCCAAAGACGATTCTCCGGTTGTCACTAAATTAAACAATTAAACTCATATCCAATTACGTGAGAACTAGATGTACCGATAACATATTGCGAATAACAATTCTATTCTTCTTTTATTCTACAATGTAGAAGTCAGCGTTAAGCACCAATTTGACAGAACATGCATGAAATAAGCAAGTATTGATGAACTTTACATATATATATATACATTTTCGTTGTCAGTGTCATTTCTTTTCGTTTTTCATATTTAATCCTGGGCAGATATCTATCTTTTATTTATATATATATATATATATATATATATATACACACTTCATGCTGTTTATGGGGTATTATCATGAGACAGGTTTGTGTGACATCTTTCTAAGACATGTATATGGGGTATATATGCTATATATACGGTATGTGGGGCATATATATGTCATATCATGGAATTTGTCCATATTTAATGCCTTTGTAACATACATAGAGATATCATACCGGAATAATAGGTCTAAGTATAAAAATCACAGTTCAGATTACCACAGACCTTGTTTATGGGGTATATATAGGTTTGTGGGGTATATATCCGTTTGAGGGGTAGGCGCTATATATCTGTTTGTGGGGCATATATCCGTTTGCGGGGTATATATCGGTTTGAGGGGTATATATCGGTTTGAGGGGCATATTTCCGTTTGAGGGGCATATATTCGTCTGTGGGGTATATATCGGGTTGAGGGGTATGTATCTGTTTGTCGGGTAAATACAAGACACATAAATCAAGGGCTACAAATATTTCCAATAAATACACGACAAAAACAGAAAAATATGTTACAAAATAAAACCTTGTTTGTGATTGACAAATGTTTTATTCCTTTTGTCCCTGATTTCCTTGAAATTTAGTATTTTTTTTTAAATGACATGGCATTTTATTTGTACCGATATTTAAAGGGGCATGAGCTGCCAAAATGTTGATATTTTGACGTAAACACAGAATGTTGAAATTATCGGCTATTTTTCTCAAGACGTATAATTCAGAAGCTTTTAAATGCTTCTAGTCCTGAAAATGTACGATAAAGTATTGTTTTGAACTAACATTGGCTTAGAATGAATGAATGGTCGTCCCGGTTATTTAAATTTTGCTACTTTTCGAACACGTTTTCGGTTAGTACAGGGCACATACTGTATGGATTTTCCTCATTCCAACGCCAATCATTTAGTTTTTCGATGGCCTCCAAAGCCTCTTACTGTCGTGACGATCAGAAATTATGAAAAAAGTGTGAATTTCGGCAGCTCATGCCCCTTTAAACACAGTAAAAATATAGGTTTTGAAGAAATATAACAATGTTCAAACTAAAATAGGGTGTGCCACAGACCTAAATTTGAAACCTACAGTCTAATCTTTATATATTAAGCATGAGTTCAGGAAGTGCGTAGGGCGGATCGGTGATGTTTTTTTCACAACGTCTGCATTAATTCCAACATTTATTTTCTGGTTCCCGAGGAGGTTTCCTTTTCTTGTTTCCCCTGCCCTTCCTTCGAAGGAGTTGAACAGTGCCAGTTGGGGACGCTGTCGGTGCTTGGAAGTACCTGTTTGTAACTGTGGCAGGTCTTGCAATGACGGAGACAGCCAAACCATCTGATATGTCTTTCCTCCGGCGACAATACAATGTAGCGAAAAAACTTTACTTTGGAACCAGCAATAACTGTCGACATCACACGATCTCCTTTTTTAAATTAAGAAAATATATTCCATTGCGAAGAAAACGAAATCCATTGTACTGGAATCAACCAAACCCGAGAACCTAGATTGAGATTTCGCGCCTATATATTTTATTAAGTCAAAAAGTTTGAAATCAAAAGAAAAGGGTCTCTAAAATGAAATATGGCGTATTATATATGATCACTAAAACACACGGGCACAGGGAAAATCTTCTTGTCTAAAATAACCATAGAAACAAGTTTCTAATTGTGTTAAAAAGAGGTATTTCATTTAGACCTTTATACCCCATAAATTGTTGTAACAAACCAAAACTATGACATTTCATTAGGTTGACGGCGACAGGAGCTTAGCCTTGGTCAGTAGAATTTTCTGAAACCCTTTTGTGACACATTGACAATGGTTACGCATCTTAACTATGGCAAGAGCATCGGTGGACTGAGATTGGCGTATTATATATGTAATGGTTACTTTCAGAATGAACAATCTGTGTTTCTTAGACAACGTTCATCTTTTTTTTTGGTCGTTTATTAACTACAAGCAGTTTTTTCATGTTTTAACGTTGGTTCTTAGAATGCATGCGTAGAATCGTGGGTGACGTGGATTTGATGCTGCATTATATTTATAAGGGATCAGTAAAAATATTAGATAACACCAGAAGGCCTACACAATAGCAAAACTCATAGTCAACTTTTAGCTTTGAAATGAAACATCACGCTCATCACAGTTTAGCTCATCCATCCACTGGACTTTCGTACTTCGGGTTTTCATGAAAAGCAGATATCTAAAATCATTTTCCACTTTGTTTCTCAAATTTTCTCAATAAATGAGGTCACTGGAAGATAATGAAGGCGATACTATTTTAATCAAATTAATATTCTTTTCTTGTATCAATAGGATAAACACGAATACAAAACTCAAACAGATATTTGTCTTTGTCTCTAGAAATATATATGTATTATACTTTTAAGTCCAGAAGAAGTGTACTAATGTTTCCTTTCGAACGGTACCAGACAATTTTTTCATAAATTCCCATTGTCAAGTACTTAGGAAAGCTAACGGACTGACATTGAAAGGATTTCGATAAAGTCAGTTACCCATACGAACCAAAGAAACGGGTGACAGAAGAAATCAAATAGCCGGCAGTAGGAGTATACCTTCTGGCTGCTCATAAAAACTATCTAAGTTCCATTTCCAAGATTAGTATCAGCGCAAAGTTGCCAATTGCTCTTCCTAATACGAATGGCAAACAATAAGCTAATTCTGTTTCAACAAAGTCCTTTCGTTTGGCAGCTCGTGTAACTTAAAAAAAAACATCTCAAAGGATCAAAAACATTTTCCATTTGCACTTATAAGTAGAAGCGTTGTTGCAACCGATAATGTAACAATCCCCGATAATGTAGTACCCAACCGATATTGTATCACATTTTGACCGATAGTGTATCACCAACTGATAATGTAGTAAAAACGCCCGATAATGTAATAACTTTTTCAACCGATAATGTAGTAACTTTAAACCGATAATGTAGTAAACACTTTTCTAACCGATACTGTCTCAATTCTTTACCGATAATGTGGTATTTTTTTTAACCGATAATGTATAGTCACACTCGCCCGATAATGTAACAACAAATGTCTTCGTACACACTTCTTCAAAATAATTAAAGTGTTTTATCCGAATTAATTTGAGTCGTGGATACGGTAGCCGAATTAAAAATTTTGGCCAGACATATTCACCTCCAGATTATTTAGAAATAAAAGCCATTGGACACGCAGTGTTCCTTTATCCCCCCCCCCTCCTTGTAATGCAAAAAGGTCTCAAAAAGTACCACGCAATAAATCTCCCCCTCCCTCCCCCCCCCCCTCCAACCACCTCCCCCGGGCCCTCTTCCAATGCAAAAAAGCGTTCCTACAAGGAAGATGTAGTCGCGGACCTGTGCAAAAGCATCCGGAAATAACAATGATGTTAGGTAAAACGAGCTGACACCTTAGATTGTACAAGCTAGCTAGCATACTAACCGTGCATAATTTAAAATCACTAAACAATCATAACAGCTTTTAAAAATACATTAGATACAACATAAGCTACAACAATAAATTACAGATTTGTGATCTGGAAAGATGTATCCTGGTTTTCGAACATTTTCTGATAGATGGATCGCTCATGTTTCTGATGATAGATGGGGGGGGGGGGGGGGCAATTTATCTATCGGAGAATATTTTACGAGTCAGCGAAGCGACATTTTGGGGTTGTTTCGGTCACGAAGCTAGGATGTGCAATTGGCCAAACACAAACTTTATGATCAGATATGCTTAAAATGCCAGGAATAGAATCTTATTTTTAGATGCGTCTAAGCATCTCTGTGAGATTCCAAACGTCCATTCGTGACGCTTTATTTTTATACGCCGATAACTCAAGAACTACATGTATGTAACGGATTTTGACGAAACTTGAGTCGCATGACGCTTTTATAAAGGTTTTACAAAGGTCGCATATCAAGTCATGTGACCTTGACGCTATTTTGAATTCCTTATTTTCAAACGTAGATAACTGAAGAACTGTTATAACGATTTTGAGGAAACTTACTAAGCATAATGTTCTTCCACGGATCTTTAAAGGTAGAATGCAAAAATACTGTACCTCAAGTCGCATGACCTTAATGCGTTTTTGAAGTCCTTAATTTTAAACAAAAATCTCAAGAAGCATTTCAGCGATTTTGACAAAACTTATAAACAATACAAAAGACGTTGCAGTACCATATACCAAGTGACCATGGGTTCGTCGGGTACATGTGAACGCATGAGTACTTGTTTTCGAGACACCTATTCAGAGGCCACTGTGGTGCAGTCGACAGAGCACTCCTCCGAACAAGGTTACCATTGACCGACCGCGGGTTCGAATCCCACTCAGTTCAAATAATCGGATTTATTTTCTGATTAACGAATGGTTGTCAGCGGAAGGTTGGGATTTCCTCTGGAGAGTTGGATACTCTGACCATCCAGCCGTTCATCCATACGGATCCAAATTGAAAATATTCTGTCTCTTTACTCCATCCATCGACATATGTGGAGAGGCATACCGCTCGGGTAAAAGCTGTGCGCCTTTGTTCCTCCATTTAATATATAATGCTGCATTTAATAACAAGCAAGCTACCTAAAAATCACATTAAGAAGAAATACTTTTGACAGATTGATTATATAAATATATTTTAAGGGCGACGAACACCAATCATTCAGTGGGTTCCAATCCTATTGACATCTTGAAATCCTGCGACTATGTTCTTATTTCGCAACATTGAATGGTTTTCCACTTTACATGTACTAGCGGAAAGTCAGTAATCGCCTCGAGGAAAATAACTCACAAAAATCTCCATAGAAACTCAAATCCGTGAAATGTTCATGAAATAAGTTTGCATCAATCGCCACCTTTAATCAAATTAATTTAGTACGACAAAAAGCTCCATAGAAACTGAAATCCGTGACATGTTCATGAAATAAACTTGAATCAATCGATTTGAAACATTAACCCCCGCTCTCATTGTGCGATTTGTCGTACCGACTTGTAGGAGTCGATTAAAATGGATGTTTTAATCCGTTGATAAGATTTGTCAATTACGTATTGACCGCGTTTAAATTCTGCAGATACAATATTTTATGAACAGCTCTAACAAAGTAAATTGAATGTAACTCAATTGCAAACACAACCCAGTATTCCACTGAAAAAATACGTGTTGAGCTTAAAATATATTAAAAGCACTATATTTCTGAACATTCGCCAGGACTGCTGCAAAAAATAAAGATCAGAGAACTGATCAAATTAACCATCACAAACTTTGATTATCAAAAATAAAAACCAGAAATTTCGCCAGTCGCCGAATCTTTAGGTGTATGTACTCAGAAAAAAGAGGGATGTGCAACTAGATTTAAGGGGGGGGGGGGGGGGGGGGGGGAATACGCATATAAAATTGAACCAAAATTTATCAAGCGGCTTTCTCAACAAATAGAAAGGGTCCCAGTTTGTCAAACCTTTCTGCAAAGGAGCTGAAAATGCAAGGCTCACAGCTAGACCACCAGGACAACACGTGTGTAAAATTGTATTAAAATGTCAAATTGGCTGAAAATGCGATGCGCATAACTAGCTTCAAATAAACTAAAATTAATAAGCTATATTTATTTCTGGATAACAACTTCTTGGTTTATTGGGTGACGCTCCTTCAGAGGCCCATGCGACCCGTTACCGGCTTACCTACAAAAAGATGTTTTGAAATTCTACCAAACGCTGTGCACAAAAATGCACATTCTCCACCTATGACACCGTGGCGTTTCATGGCGACGATAGGACACTGCTCTTTTGTACAGGAAAACGGTTTAACTCTCAGAGGCCTTTTTTCTGCTATTTTCCGTGTTCCGTATTTCGGAGGCAGGTTGAAAAATTAGTCGGTAGAATAAAGCCTCAATTAAATCATATATGACCGAGATATATTTTTATTTGAGACTCAAACCAGGGACTTATTAGTGAAAAGCAAAAATTCAAAATGGCTTGACATACGGTCTTGTTACGTCATACTTTGATAGACACTTGTAAGAACATTGTACATGTGGTGTTTCGTCAAAATCCCTTAAACAGTTCTTGAGTTATTCTCGAAACGCTGAAGATGGCTTTAAGTTCTTGAGTTAGCCGCGTTTCAAAATAAAATGTTACGGATGAACGGGCCTACACACCCTCTAATAGAAATACTAGGAAGCATCTAAAATTAAAATGGTATATACAAATCATTAGGTTTCAGCCCAAAAGCAATAGTTCAGACCATGTTTTACCATACAATATCCTTTACAATGGACCCTTGAGATACCATGATTTGTCACTGCACCGTGTATGGTAAACCAGAATATATCCTTCTATAGCAATGAACAGGATATTTGGGTTTTTTTCAGAGCAGACACCAAAAACAACAATGTTGAAAAAAGGTATTACATTATCGGTCGTGTTTTACTACATTATCGGTTGGTGATATATTATCGGTCAAAATGTGATACAATATCGGTTGGGTATTGCATTATCGGGGATTGTTACATTATCGGTTGCAGCAAGAGTGATGTACCAACACAAAACATTTATGAATTTATGTCTGTACTGGTACACACATTATCCAGATTTGTTCTTTTAAAACTTGTATAACGTGACAGGGGCTGCAAATAATGAATAGTTAAAACATTTTGAAGGCGATGGATATGTTTCGAAAGAAGTTACATTGGAAGATATCCAGTCTCGGAAATGAATGTTAAGTAAGTTTTAAAGGCTTGTAAGCAATGCAAAAGTTGATATGCTTTACGTGTATGGATTTCATGTAGAATCACAACTTCTGATTCGTAGCCGCCACACACATTTACCCAATAGTTGTTATTTTAGCGTTAGATATTTAGTTTCCAATGAAATTCATTCCCTTAAAGTGGCATGAACTGCCAAAATTCACGCTTTTTTCATAATTTCTAATCGTCACGACAGTAAGAGGCTTTTAAGGCCATCGAAAAACTAAATGATTGGCGTTGGAATGAGGAAAATCCATACAGTATGCGGCCTATACGAACCGAAAATGTGTTCGAAAAGTAACAAAATTTAAATAACCGGGACGACCATTCATTCATTCTAAGTCAAAAGTTGTTCAAAACAATAATTTATCGTACATTTTCGAGACTAGAAGCAGTAAAAAGCTTATGAATTATGCGTCTTGAGAAAAACAGCCAATAATTTCAACATTCTGTTTTCACGTCAAAATCTCAACATTTTGGCAGCTCGTGCCACTTTAAGCTTTAGAAATTGTATAAATTGATTAGGGGTAGCCATATAAAAGCAGCCTACTGGAATGGCGAAAGCCTACATTACTGTTTTGTTTTTAACCTTTTTTGTGAAAAGAACTGCTTAAGATAAGACTTGTCTATATAAACCGACAACGCCGTCATATATAGTTGATATAATATCTAGTTAAGCAGTAAACATCAATTAATAACAAGCAAGCTACCTAAAAAATCACATTAAGAAAGAATACTTTTGACAGATTGATTGACGATGACTTACAGTCGCAATTTTTCTTCTTTTATTTAAGTTACATACCATTTTTGTTTTTGTGCCCGAAGAATTTTGTAATTGTTAAATATTGGCGTAAGTGGTAGATGCTATGACATACGCAAATTACATTTTATATGTATCTAAAATAGCAAAGAACTAAAATCAAAACAGATAAATAATAAATGGATGAACAGAAGTTTCAAGTCCCCCCCCCCCCCCCCCCCCCCACCGGCGCAATTCGACATGCGCTGAATGTATATGATAGTCTAATAATCAAAGCCAATTGTATTTTAAGTACAAGTACAGTTCAGTGTTTTCTATCCCTTACTTAAGTCTCACTATAATGGTATGGACTATTTCCTCGTTGAGATATCTTACATGTTAAAATTTAATCCGCTACATCTTATACAGGTGAATAGTAGAGTATAGCATCCATTAGGAGTTAGGCCAACTTATTAATCTCTTAAACTGGGTCACATATGTTACAGTACTGGTAATAGAATGGCCCTAATGTTTGTACACCTAGCGTCTTATCTGTTGACTTTCAACCTGGTCAACACCTCAGCAGCCTCCACAGCAATGTCAACTCTAAAATGCTTCATAGTGGATGACTTGAGGTAAGGGGGGTAAGCAGGGGGATGTCATATATAGATATCGATATGAGACATGATAACGCGTCATGATAAGAAAATTCATCGTTGTGACATTTGCAAGGGATTTGTAGGCAAATGCTTGTGGGGTATTATATATGCCCCGTAAAATTTTATATGCCCCACAAGAAAGGTCTTAAATCGAAATATGCCCCATAAACGACTGAAATGGAAGTATATATACATATATATATATATATTTGAACGCCATAACACACGGGCACAGGGCCAGCCTACTCATTCTGGGAGCCGATGTACCTTTGTTTTTTTCTGTGGGGTAATAAAGGATCCCTTACCTGTCTCGTTATTTTATAATCTGATATTCATTAGGTCCAGTAAATATGATTGATTGATTGTTTGGTGTTTTACGCCGCGCTCAAGATTATTTCACTTATATGCCGGCGTTGCCAGTTTTATTGTGGCAGGAAACAGGGCTCTATGCCCGTAGCAAACCCACAACCTTCAGGTGGTAACTGGCAACCATCCCACATAGGTTGTTCGAGTAAAAACCCAGTCAGAAAATTTTCCAATTTTTTGGGGACTGAGTGGGATTCGAACCAGAAAATATGATTACTAAGACTAAGGAGTCGGATTTAACTTGTTGGATTATTGTGTGTTATTTATATGATCATGCACCAGGTTTGATTTTCTCATTAGATCATTACATGTGGACATGTCTGTGTTTTTGTACAGTTACATAGTGCCCGTTCTCGTAGCAAATGATTCAGCTGATTACATGCGCACATCTCTTTAGGGAAGTAACGTTTAAAGGAGCACAACACTACAAGTTATCTTTTATCTGTTGTTTAATACATATCCATTTATTGTCCAAGACTGATGATAAGTTCTGTAACCCATAGCCGACCCCTTGTGCTATTACCTAACCCATACAGCCGACCCCTTGTACCATTACCTAACCCATACAGCCGACACCTTGTACCATTACCTAACCCATACAGCCGACACCTTGTACCATTACCTAACCCATACAGCCGACCCCTTGTACCATCACCTAACCCATACAGCCGACCCCTTGTACCATCACCTAACCCATACAGCCGACACCTCGTACCATTACCTAACCCATACAGCCGACCCCTTGTACCATTACTAACTCACTGAAGCATGCTAGGTATTTTCCACAGGCTGAAAATTCGGCGTGAAATGATTGCACCAAGTTTCAGCATGGATTGCTTTTTACTAAAGGCACACTACTGAACTAACGTTTGTAGCCAAACTGCACCATACTGGATGGGGTCAAATTCACAATTAACGACACACGATATCGTAATCAGCACTTTCAAATAAAATGGCACTGGGGTTTCAAATAACAAGGATAAACATGACTTGCACGAAGGGGCTTTATTTGCTTTTGCTGTAGGACGATTGTAGGGTGGAGAAACATAACTTAGATGAAATCTTAATTACCTGAGTGAACATTTGCGCTAAACCCTGTCACATTGACAAATTTAAAAAAGAAAGAAAAATGATAAAGTCAAAAGGGCACCCGCCGACGTAGCCTTTCTGAAATTTGTGAAGAAAGCGAATTTACACAAGCTTACTATATACTATCATACGAATGGGACACGGTTTCCATCTCCTCGTGTCGACGCCTTGAATTGGACACGGTTTCCATCTCCTCGTGTCGACGCGCTGGAATGGAACACGGTTTCCATCTCCTCGTGTCGAAGCCCTTGAATGGGACACGGTTTCCATCTCCTCGTGTCGAAGGGCTGGAATGGAACACGGTTTCCATCTCCTCGTGTCGAAGCCCTTGAATGGGACACGGTTTCCATCTCCTCGTGTCGACGCGCTGGAATGGAACACGGTTTCCATCTTCTCGTGTCGACGCGCTGGAATGGAACACGGTTTCCATCTCCTCGTGTCGAAGCCCTTGAATCGAATCGCCATGGGGTGTGTCAGAAGACAGAAACATTCATCAATTTAACGAACGTTGACAAATTTAAAAAAGAAAGAAAAATGATAAAGTCAAAAGGGCACCCGCCGACGTAGCCTTTCTGAAATTTGTGAAGAAAGCGAATTTACACAAGCTTACTATATACTATCATACGAATGGGACACGGTTTCCATCTCCTCGTGTCGACGCCTTGAATTGGACAGAGTTTCCATCTCCTCGTGTCGACGCGCTGGAATGGCACACGGTTTCCATCTCCTCGTATCGACGCGCTGGAATGGAACACGGTTTCCATCTTCTCGTGTCGACGCGCTGGAATGGAACACGGTTTCCATCTCCTCGTGTCGACGCGCTGGAATGGGACACGGTTTCCATCTCCTCGTGTCGACGCGCTGGAATGGAACACGGTTTCCATCTCCTCGTGTCGACGCCCTGGAATGGGACACGGTTTTCACCTCGTATCGACTCCCGGGAATGGGACACGGTTTCCATCTCCTCGTGTCGACGTCCTGGAACTGAAAACGGGTTTCATCTCCTCGTGTGGATGCCGTGAAATGGAACACGATTTCCACCTCCCCGTGTAGACGCCCTAGAATGAAACACGGTTTCCATCTCGTCGTGTAGACGTTCTAAAATGGAACACGGTTTCCACCTCCTCGTATAGACGTTCTAAAATGGAACACGGTTTCCACCTCCTGGTGTCGATGCCCGTAAATGGCACACTGTTTTCGTCTGATGAGAGAGGAGCATAGATATCCTTGAAAACTCTTTCTGTTTTTCCATGTAAAATTAAAAGGGGATTTGAGAACGCCAACAAACCGCATTTAATCACATTGAGAGAAATGCAAATGTTTTTATTGAATTAAGTTTTATTACGCGGTCTTTGTATCGGAATTTCTGATTTCTGATTAAAAATTATCCTGCTGAATTAAACGGAGCGAGAACGCCGATAAGCTGTTTTGTTTCTTTTCGGAATGATACATGATTGATTTGAGGTTTGTCAAACAGATGCCAGTAGAAGCAACTGTCAAATTGTATAGTAATGGACAACTGTTGGAAAGATTTGCAAATTTCATCTGACCTTCCGCGCCCAAAACCAATCTGTTATGTTGTGAGGAGAAATCAATGATATAGAATGGTGGTCTCCCCATATTACATGCACTGATATTAGACGATGGTGGAATTGCAGATAAACCTTCTATCAGCTCGTAATTTGTCAGTTTAGTCGGAATTAATGCGATTCATATCCCCACACTGCCATGTTTGTACCAGCATGATATTCACTGCAAGCCGTCCTGTCCGTGCAACAATTATCTGTTGATTGTAACGTCACAAATGCTCGTGAAATGAGACGGCTTTTAGAGCAGTGACTGTGGTTAGAATTGCGCCCTGACTGACAACATGCCACAGCCCAGTTGCATTACCCATATACGTCATTATTAATGTTTAATATTTTTTATCAACACTAAAACACACGGAATATCTCATTGACAAAAATAACCATGGTTAAAAAGCTTAATATGGTCAAGACTTTTCATTTATATGAATTACCAAATACGTTGTCACAATAAACATCCCTGACAACCAAAAACAGCTGACACAATGTTCCACAAACCTTACTGCCCTTGTTATGACTGTCCAAAGTCCATTTAGCCCGATCATTAATATCGCATGAGCTTGATGACATTTTCAAAATTAGGATTCAAATTTTTTTTTATAAAAAGTACCAAGCTTATATAGTTTGTACGTTACTGCCCTTCAGTCAATCGAACGTCTTGAAGTGGTATGAGCTACTAAAATTTCTGCTTGCATCTTATTAAATTCTCTGAAAAGCTTTGTCAACCATGAAATGAAACCTAATAAAACGTTTGTGTGGAACGTTCAAAGTTTGATTTGAATGTTAAGGATATCTCTTTGATTTGTGTGGCAATACACTTATTGCTTTCTGGACTAAAGAATTATTCTGAAGGAAGCGAACGGATTCAAGAAAAAGCACAAATAAATGTGTATGTTCTGAATCGTTAAAAATATCTGTAAAGTTTTGAATCAAATTTGTATCCTATCAACTTGGCACCATATCAACTTGATAGGGTAACCGTATCAACTTGGTATCGTATCAACTTGATATCGTATCAACTTGATATCGTATCAACTTGGTATCATATCAACTTGGTATCGTATCAACTTTGTATCGTATCAACTTGGTACCGTATCAAATTGGTATCGTATCAAATTGGTACCGTATCAAATTGGTACCGTATCAAATTGGTACCGTATCAAATTGGTACCGTATCAACTTGGTACCGTATCAAATTGGTACCGTATCAACTTGGTACCGTATCAAATTGGTACCGTATCAACTTGGTACCGTATCAAATTGGTACCGTATCAAATTGGTACCATATCAACTTGGTACCGTATCAAATTGGTACCGTATCAAATTGGTACCGTATCAAATTGGTACCGTATCAACTTGGTATTGTATTAACTCGGTATCGTATTAACTTGATATCGTATCAACTCGATATCGTATCAACTCGGTATCGTATCAACTCGGTATCGTATCAACTCGGTACCGTATCAACTCGGTATCGTATCAACTCGGTATCGTATCAACTCGGTATCGTATCAACTCGGTATCGTATAAACTTGGTACCGTATCAACTCGGTATCGTATCAACTCGGTATCGTATCAACTCGGTATCGTATCAACTTGGTATCGTATCAACTCGGTATCGTATCAACTCGGTATCGTATCAACTCGGTACCGTATCAACTCGGTATCGTATCAACTCGGTATCGTATGAGCTTGATATCGGATCAACTTGGTATCGTATCCACTTGGTATCATATCAACTTTATAACATCCTACGACAGTAAAAAAGCCAACTGGTCGTTTTTGGACGGTGACGTAATCATTTCCACTCTATACCAATATCTCATGTGCCGAAAGTTGATAACACACCCAGTTACTATATCTTTTCAAAGATTCAAAGAAAGTTATTTGTCGAAAATATAATGGAAGATATTCAAAATGATACCGGTGGATGGACGAAAATCCATCATCAGACTTCAGTTGTTTGATTCCTGCCCCCTGGGTGAGGGATCTATTCCACTAGCCCCGACACACACACAATGTTCTTTTATATGCGACAAATTTTCTTTAGCATCCTGCCGGTAAATATGCCAAGAGGAATTGGTCGACTTGTCTCACAGGGGTTTCTGAAACCATGTAAGGCTTACCTTCTCTGTGAATTAACAATTTTTAAAAAGAGAAAAGTCTATAAATCATCTCTGGGAAAAAAACTCTCTTTATTTTTTAGATAACATTTTCTAGATGACAGAAATGACACTTTATTAAAGACACAAACCAATTCAAGCAGAACTGTAAAGGTATGGATAGTAAAAAATGGTAGTAGGCTGTTTTCTAAATGTGATTTATGTATTTATATTTGCTCTGAAATCAAGTTATTATATCCCAAGCTCAATCGCCAATCAATAACTCTGCAATGAAATTTGAGAAGATCCACTTGAGTGTCTATTTCGACTGATTTCTTAACACAATACTGACCTCTCAGAGCATAACATAAGAATACAAGTGCTTAATCAGATTTCGTGTCCACTAAATTCAATTTGTCTACTGCTATAGTGTCGATGGGAATGTAACAATATATCCATCGAATTGTGTTGAAGCCCAGTCATGTCGGTCAAAGGTTGAATTCATTCTGTAGCTTGTTATTGATTCACCATGAAGGTATCCCACATTAAATGGGTAGACGTACACAGCGCGCAACGTAAACTTGATGTATACGTACCAGATCATAGACACTTTTTCGGAGAACAACCCCGCAACAACTATCACATAAAGCCCGTAAAATATACCCTTTCGGCTTAAGAAGTGACGCTTGAGCAGAAGCCTCTTTTATGGCAAAATGACTTGATCATTCGACTTGGCATTAGAGTTGGACAGTTCAATACCCCACGTCATTCGCTTAGGGACCATTTCGAAATAATGCCCATTGAAAAATCCTTTTCCTCACTTTCGCTGCAGATACCAAGTACATGTACATAGGTTGGTAAAGGGAAAGTTTTTTTATTCAAACGTTACAAACTGTTTATTCTTGGTTGGAACTTGGACTCTTGAAAGTGTCGTGAAAAAAGTATCATACCATTTGTCTTTCAGCAAAGGCAGCATGGATATGACCCAGTTCATAATAGAAGAATACAAACTGCTTCAGAGTAAAATGGCTCGAATTATGAACCAACGGCCAGTCATTGCTTACAAAGAGAAGAATTTGAAAGATCTACTAGTCAGGACTAAACTCCCTGGTCTGTCTTCTACCTAGGAACCAAATAACATATTTTCACTGTCTTTTCCCATAATCATAGTTTGTTTATTTTCAGTTTACCCGTCTTTTTGCCATAGCTGACGATCCGTACATCTTTGCAAATAAATGACAAAGGATTTCAGAAATTTCTGCTGACGAAAGCCAAGCTTCTGTCTGTCTTCATAATGGGGTATAAACGTCTAAATGACATACCTCCTTTTTTTGCACATTTAGAAACTTGTCTCCATGGTTATTTTAGTCAAGAAGATTTTCCCTGTGGCCGTGTGTTTTAGTGTTAATAAATATACATACATTTATATCTGAGTTATGGCCAGACAATATGATTTCTCCCATAAGAAGGTTGGATAAAATGAGTGTTGGTAGCTGGGTCGATTGTTTGGTGTTTACGCTTTGTGTCGTATTATAACCGAGATAGTATTTTTGGTAGAAAAAACATTGTGATTAACAAGTCCTCAGTTGTTTGTTTTCTAACAAGTGACACAACTTATACAGTTAGTTTAAAACAGTTCTGTTGTGGCAGAAGTTACTTTTGTAAGCTTGGATAGAGAACCCAAACTGCTTATCGAGGTTTTCGCTTCATTAGCCACAAAACTAATAACATGGCCGGAAATAAAGGAATCAAACCCAGCGTAATGTGAAATTGATTCAGCGATATCACTGACTAATTCTGCATCTGTTACAAAAACACAACTTTGTGCTTTATTTTTTAAGATGGTAAAATATTGTAACCACCAGAAATGGATTGTTCATCTTCCAGTGATCCGTCAGACCGTAAATGGAGGAGTTGTGAAACTAAATTTAAAGTTATTGTATTATATATCGTACAGAGGGATTTGAAGATTAAAACTATGGGAGAGGAATATAGCCATCTTTCTTAGAAGGTGTTTTAATCTAGCTACTATAAGTCTTCGACCGATGGATCGAGGGCTCGAATCTCACCCAGTCCAAAAGGAAAGAATTCCGAGTTGATTTCAATCGATTGCCCAAAGTGTAAAATTAGTTGCTGAATGTTGGGGATTTTCTCTGGGAAAAAAGAGTCTGGTTTTCCTCCCGACTAAAGAGGACAACGCCTCCATAAAAGTAAATCAATCTTAAATGTGACGCAAAACATCAATCACTCCATCGATCATTATTCTTGCTGAAAGTAAATCTTCTATGTATTGGCGGAAATAAACTCGCCATGCAGTTGAACCAAGGACACCCAAACGAAAGTATTTTATCAACATATAATTGTTGCATGGTACCAATCATATAGATACAAAGCAAATGTATCGAGATGTGAAGAGCATTCATCATTGATAAACTGACAAATAGTCAACTGATAAAATATGACGGTCTTAACATTACATGCAATACTGTTATTAAACCACATCGATTCTATACGATGAGTGTCTGATGAGAATAAAATATATTGCTTTACCAACCAAAAGGTCAGATAAAATTTACAAATTTTCCTCAAGTTGTCCGTTTGTTAATAACCGGATACAGTATCAGTCCGGGGAATCAAGATACATCTCATTGACAAAACGGGGATTCTATATGCGAGATAAAAACAAAATGGTTTATACCTTCTCCATTTGTACCAATATTGACATTGACATTCCCATGCGAACTTTGAAATCTGGATCATTTAATCTGAAAATCCAACAAAAAAAGACGATTTGATACAATCAATGAAACCATGTTGGCTGAAATCTTGCAATTTAGACATAGGCCTATATTAAAAATATAAACTCTGCAACATTGGACCGCTTGATGGGCGATACTGCTGAACACAGCTACTGAACTGTAATCAAAAGTGGTAGTGAAAATCCTATTCAAGAAAAAAGTAGCTGTTGTCAAAATCCTTCAGAAGTTAGGAAAATTTTTCTCCATCTCTTCACGAAATCACGGTATATAGTTTTGT
Organism: Lepidochitona cinerea; assembly: GCA_963971465.1. Taxonomy (NCBI): domain Eukaryota; kingdom Metazoa; phylum Mollusca; class Polyplacophora; order Chitonida; family Tonicellidae; genus Lepidochitona; species Lepidochitona cinerea. The sequence continues at coordinate 3,111,663 of OZ020560.1, forward strand.
CCTCAGATCTCTATGTAGGTCACTAACTTTCTGATTGCAATGTTTTTACAGGTCGATCCCGATTGGTCAGAAAAATAAAACCGTGGACTGTTTTGATCCCGGGAAGAAAAAATGGCTTTGGCAACCACTTAATTCGTGCTATCCGAATTTGGCGCCCGGACCGAAATCAGAGCAAGCTAATGTTAACGAATGTACTGATTAATATCAGAGCCGTTCTTCCAAGGAAATCGGTTCGGAACCAGGAACTAATCCGGGGTTTTGTGTGAGCCCATCCTAAGATAGGAAACACCTTTTATCAAACTTATGATAATGCTTTTTACATCGAAAACCAATTAATTTCTGGTAAGATTTATATCATGTTGTGTCCACCCACGGACTACTGGATGTGTTTCTTCCGTAACCTATATTATCCATTTACATGAGATGGTGGCAAACGTATAGATATATAAGAAATGCAACGATGTAGCGACAGCTCACGTTGCTGACTACAAACCATCCCGGAAAATAAGCCGTATAGCCTAGAGACAATACAATAACGAAGCATTCTCCTTTGTTTAGTTTGTCATTTCTGTATGGGTTTCCGGATAAGGGCAGCTGATGACGGTACTTAAACCACGACAAACATCTCTACCGATTCGGTTGACACTAGACACCCTTGAAAACTCCAAGTCGGCAAAAAGAGCGAAAGAGACAAAAGCTTCACTCTGCATTTTTCTTAAATGAAATCTTCTTATTCAAGGCGCGAACCACTAGAGATGACGGAAAGCGCAACGGAAGAGCCTCTTCAGCGGATTAATACCGACACGTGACCTAAAATGCTTTACGCTTAGTTATTTTGCCATAATTAAGCCTTTGCGCGCGAACAGCTGCCGCGCGCGTGAAATCTTTCCGATTCGTATGCTGCCTCGAGACAAAGACGAGCGGAATAATTTGATAAACATTCTATCAAATCCGATTACGGTTTTATCGGTTGATTGGTGTATTAACAGTAGGGAAATTCCCAACAATCTCGCTCGGGTTCAAGGTCACACGAATGTCAAACGACACAGCGTTTACAGCCTGTCCTGTAGGTAAATAGAAATAAGTGATTATAAACGATAATATGCCAGAGGGCATGTCTTAAATACAAAAGCCCTCTTCGGTTTTTTTTTTGTTCAAAATATTTCAAAATAACAGAAACAAAGCCCAGAGCTCAATGTATACAATTTGGCATCCAACACAAATGTCATGCTCTCCGCCAAACTGAGCGTTAGTAGACATCATCGTGTTTGGTATTTCATTTCTACATATCAATCTAAGATAGCCCTCGATACCAATGGTGAGGTAGCGAGAGTCCTGTTACCTATTTTTTTGGCTCTGTTGCCTCTTTTTTGGCTCTGCTGCCTCTTTTTTGGCTCTGTTGCCTCTTTTTGGCTCTGTTTTTGGCTTTGTTGCATCTTTTTGGCTCTGTTGCCTCTTTTTGGCTCTGTTGCCTCTTTTTGGCTCTGTTTTTGGCTCTGTTGCCTCTTTTTGGCTCTGTTTTTGGCTCTGTTGCATCTTTTTGGCTCTGTTTTTGGCTCTGTTGCATCTGTTTGGGCTCTGTTGTTTTTGGTTTGTGGGCTAGGATGGAGATGCATTCTACTCTGGCGTACATCATTCACACGAATGGACGCGCCAATAAGCTAAAGTAACCAACCGCATTCTACTAGTACCTTTATAATAGCCCGGCCCTTAAGGTTGGAGAATCACGTATGGTCTGTATCGCAGTTTCATAAGGATATTCCACGTATAGTTACCGGGGCTCAATCAGACTTCAGTATTTTGAGCATATAGACAAACAATGCTGGACCATTCGATATGCAGAGCCTCTATTAGCAACAGTACGTCAAAAGAACGAGTTCAGGAAGTATCTGTTTGAAACAGTCAATTGGGTATTCCTTAACGAGTGTGTTTTGGAACCGGGCCGATAAGGCTGTTATTGGCCAGGATTGATGTGCGATCGGTCAATGGGTCGTCTTTGCCTTCTTGCCACTTTATTTCCCCGGACAATAACACCATTTAGTGACCGTGCGATAAATCCCGTCTAATCTGCAGAGGTAATATCGGCTGTAGAAATTTATACCGACTGGATATTGTGACAAAACCATATGTCTTCTGAAACAATTCGATATCCCTTAGAACAGGTCGAAAATAGTCTATCCCAGTGAATTTCAGCCTGACTTGAATACGTCAGATCCTCGCTCAATGTCAACCCCAATCAATCTATATCCAGATTCCGGGGTAATTAACGTCGTCTTGGGAAACCAGATAATGTACGCGCTATTTTCAACTCCCAAAGGTTACCAATTCAGGAATTCAATCAAATTGTCTGTGCCACCTTACTTATTGTGCAAGCATAAATTATAAAACACGTATTGATTGTTTGAAAAGAAGGGACATAAAGTTTAGAGAAAGAACTGATTCTTCTTCAAATACTTTCTAAAAGTTTTAAAATAAATGGATAACTGTTTTTTTTTGTTTTCTTTTATTTTTTCTCTCTCTTACGAATACGCAGTAATTGCTTTCTAGGAAAACCAGATGGCCTCGTGAGAATAGGGAAAAATGATCCAGCATTTTTTTTTAAATTGAGAGAATGTCACATATGTAGATAAGCCTACTTATTAAATTGACTGTTTGTAAGTAAAAGTATGACGTGCGTGTGCGTTGGAATAACTACGTCCAGTCCATAGAGTAAATTCCGGATAGAATATCAAAGACAACAATCAATCATTCAAGATGATTTTACTTGAATGGCGACGTTGCCATGTTAAGCCATGTTAAGTGGGGGAAGGAAATCGGGTTCATTGTCCGGAGGAAAGGCCCAATTTTTTTTATTTGGTCTGAGTGTGATTCGAACACGTGCTGCACCGATGCACATAACTTTAGGAGCCAGTGCAGGTAAAGTGTCTTTATAGATCAAAGTTGTGTTGCAAATATAAGTTCATCTGTCTGTGTGCATAATAGGAAAATAGTCATTCATAACGAAGGGTTTTCAATAATAACTAACTGAAAATGTGCGCTGGAAAAAGAGCAGTAGCAACGATGTCCTTTTATCAATTGTATGCATGTGTAATTGTCTCCGTGGTTATTTTAGACAAAAACGTTATCTGTGCCTGTGTGTTTTAATGTTCATACAAATATATATAATTAAACTGTTATTGGATTTCTTCTTATTTTTTACAGACAGAATTTATAAAGATGTGTTACCTGTGCAAATTATTTTACCTAACCACGTTTTGTTTTCAAATACCATGTTCTATGTGATAATACACACTTTATTATTGTTGAAACCCTAGAATTCAAATTTTAAGTCAAGCAGTGCAATTTGGAAAGAGAACAAAGAAACTTTCGCCAAGAGTGGATCTCGTATTGGTCTTGTCTGTTCGTTTTGGTGTAGTCTGTTCCCATTGGTCTTGTGTTTTCGTATTGGTCTTGTGGGTTCGTATCGGCGCAAATTTGTTCGTATTGGTCTTGTGTGTTCGTATTGGTCTTGTGGGTTCGTATCGGCGCAAATTTGTTCGTATTGGTCCTGTGTGTTCGTATTGGTCTTGTGTGTTGGTATTGGTCTTGTGTGTTGGTATTGGTCTTGTATGTTCGTATTAATTGGTCTTGTCTGTTCGTATCGACGCAGTTTGTTCGTATTGGTCTATTTTTTTGTATTTGGCTAAGTAATCTAAGTAATAATGCACTTGCACACAAGGAGCTAAATATATTCATTTCAGTTAGGATACTATCCAACATCTCATTAAGTTTCTCTATCCTTTATAAAGTCAATTTAAAATGGTCAATTTAAAAACATACCTTTGGCTGGTGGACTAACAATTATACAGGAGCCCAACGTATATAGCATGAAGATTCAGCAATTCTTTTTAAATAAACGGTTAGGCCTACTATCTGTGTCCAAGCATTATTGTAAATATAGAGAAAGAGAATAACTATGGAGGACCTGTAACAATGTCAAAAGAGAGTATTCTGATCAATGAAAGTTTTAGAAATCATTATCAATGCAATAGATTAACTGTGCATATAGCTTAACTGGCCGTTAACGGGCCGTCCACACATTACTTATCAGCCGCAGTTGGCGTACGTTAACGGTCAGTTAAACCACATAACGGCGCTTTGACCAACCAGTTACTGGATCTTTAAACAGCACTGAATTTAAACTGTCCTGTCACAAAACAGCGTCACGTTATATTCAATGAGTCACTGATGGCGAGATTTATTTATCGTCGTGGGTCATCTAAAAGGCTCCCACTATTAAGGAGATAGCTGCTATGGCGTTACTTTTAATTTCAAGAACGTTCAGGAAACTCGAACGCTTGCCAAAGATAAGAGGAAAGGGAATGTAAATCTTCTGAGCTGAAGGTCAGAAAGCACGGGTTTATCAGGTCGTCTCTTTTCCCTTATTTAAACGAAACTTTCCGAGATTATACAACATGCCGAATCTTGGCGTGTTAGAACCCAAAGTCACAATTAATCAAATGTCTCACTCAAATATGCACATTGTTTTTGCCGACTTGGATTATGTTCGAGTTTTAGTAAGTGTTTGTAACGCAGGACATATTTTAATACGTCGTGCACATTATGATTTAACGGGGACATCGTAAGAGCAAGCAAGGGGAAACAAATTCCTTCTGACAATGTGCTTAGATCTTATGAAGCTAAGCAATTAAGTGGCATGAGTTGTCCAAACTCTGACGTTTCTCATTAATTACGATTGTCAAGAAAAGTACATTGAAAAACTGAACGTTTGAGGGTGAAATAAACAATATCTGTAAAGCCCGTAAAAAAACAGAAGAAACCTGGGATGTGTGAGTACCCTGTAGCAGTTGTTGGAACAGGTTAAAACTGAAAAATGTGCTTTGTCCACAAACGTTGCAAATGCAGATAGTTTAACATCTATTTGAGCGGGCTGTGACAAAGCGAGTATAATTCTCTTACAATCGTCAAACAAAATTATATCTCAAGTCACGTGACCTAACGCCATTTTGGATTTTTTAAAGTGTAATGAGTCATATTTCACCTGTTGATATCTGTTACACGAGTGTATTGACTTAGACAGCACCGTTCCGTATCCTGAAATGTTGAGATTATGATAAGCTGTTTTATATTCAATGTTGAAAAGTATTGTTTTCAAAACCTTGAACAATCAAGCCAGTTGTAAACGTTTATCTAACAACGCAAGAAATTATGGATTGCTATATAAAGGGGATAACTATATTGAGTACGTCTTCGGAGTATGTGTTTTGTTGTCCTGATCACATTATGTAGAAATAAACTGAAAAACGCGTCTCTTTACAGTTTATCAGATAGCTGAATATTACCAACGCTTTCGTGCAGTACGGTTGACCTAAGTAGGTCCTCTGTTTACATTAACCTGAAAGCTTCTTTCAGACAGTAAACAAAGTACCACAAAAGTCGCACTAATTGCTCGTTATAATTGTACATTTTTTGCTGAAAATCGACATACCACCAAAGTCAATCAAATCGTATTTATATATTTAGCAGAAGTTTTAGCAAAAATGTAAACAATTCTCAACAAACAGTCCCTTTAACTTGTCAATCGATACAAAATAATCCTCGACTTCCTTAAGTTTTATAAAAAGGGCTCCTTTTAAAGAGGGGTCCAGTAATTAAAGTGTCATTAAGTGAATCGCTTTGCTCAATAAATATGTATTCAGATGACACATTCTATAAGATGTAGTCAATTGGGCTCTCTTGAAAACGTAATCGCTATTCAGGGATGAATCACCGAGCGTGGAGAGTGTTTGCCTTCACTGTTATTCCATTATTACTCAAGAAGACCTTTCACTTCATCAGGCCTCTCCACGAATTGGTTTTGTACAATTTGAATATTTGTCAACAAACACGAGTTGCCTTTTTGATTACGAAATCAGAATGGTAAAATTCCTTAATATTGTTCCGCTTTGTGTATGGAGGAAAAAAATCTCCCAGTTTCTCAATATAGAGCTCATTTCCCATCCGTTCCGTCCAGGGTATTGTCTTTTGAAAAAATGCAATACGGCTTGAGGTAATTTGGCGGAGAAAACATTTCACGTTCGCACGCGATCCGGGGATCAAATCATAGCGGCGTTAATAAACCGCGACTATAAGCTGGTCAGAATTTTTACCATGTGTAGGAATTTATTGATTTTGGTCAAGCACATTGTTTTAATGGCATTTTACCAGAGTTACACAGCCAACTACCAAATTCCGTTACTGGGTATTGTGCAGTGAAGTCGATTGAACTCAGCCGAATTGATCAGCTTGCAATAGGCAATTGAAGTTGGTCACGCAACGAAACTAAAGCGCTAAATGATGCAGCGAAAAGCGACATGTAACAATTAAATCATGCTAGACATGTATCCTGAATTCTTGTTAAAGCACCGTTCAAACTCACGGTACAATAGCGGAACTCGATCTGAGCGTTGTGCATTTGCCAGAAAATGTTTTCCTCATTTCCCCAACAACCATATCCTTCGAGACTATTCCATATATACCCTTTCATCGGCAACAATGATGTTAATCACGAGAGAAATGCCGCTTTCCCGGACGTCAACCGAAATGTCATAGACACAGACCTATATTTATAGGAGTTATTTTATTTTCACAATATTAATGATTGATTGATTGATCGATGTTTTACGCCACACTCAAGATTATTTCACTTATATGGCGGCGTTGCCAGGTTTAGTTGGAGAGGAAACCGGGTTAATTGCCCGGAGGAAACTCCCGACCTTCAGCGAGTACCTGGCAACTGCCACATACCGTTACGGCGACCGAGTAAAAAATCCATTCAGAAATTTTTCAATTTTTATTTGGTCTGTGATTCGAACCCGCGCCGCATCGATGGAAAGTCTGTGTGGACCTCACCATATTAAAGTTTGCTTTCGGATATTGTCTACAGACTAAGAAGAAACTCTTCAGATTGAATCAAGGATTCTTCACAGTACAGTTGACAAGAACACCCGAGTCAAGTACTTGAATGATACATACGTAGCCTATTGTTTTATTCGAAAAAACATGTGAATCTTCCCATTCAATCTTGGCATATAAAAGTTGGACGAGTACAACTAAGGGAGAATATGTCCTTATAAATAATAACTTCTAGGTTGACGATAGTCAACGTCGCCACCTAATGGATCAAGAATATGCCATCAATAAAGAAGTCTTCACTTGAAAACTTATTGAATGAATCAATATACAGAGATCTTGCAACTATATACTGCAAACGTTTCCACAAATGGACCTCTTTCTTACATCTGACAACAGTTCCGTCTTCACAGGCGACCGTCTCCACCATAGGTCACCTATACTCGATATGACCTTTCTGGAAGTCCATCTGTGTTAACCCTTCCTTGTAAGTCTTCAGATCAAACGCAACTTACAAAGATTTCAATTAGCTTTTTGCCCAATATGCCTAAACTCCGTCTTGTCATTGACGGACACTAAAAAGTTGCCATCACGGGGCACTTCCAATCAACACATGAGCAGGAAACGGAAAGTGGTATATCTTCCTGACCGGCAAGTAAGTAAAACAGGACGAGACACACGTGTGCGGCTGGGAAAGTGGATGACCACCAACACCATTGGATGTGAATTTGAAACGGCAAATAAGGACATGCACTGGACAAAATAACGTTATCACAAAACGGTATAAGTTTGGTAAGGTTCGTCAGTAAAGGCATGTATTATAGGCTAGTAGATAAATGTTAGAAAAGAATCCAAACATATATTGCCATATTAATTGGTTTTATTGTTAGCAGTAAACAACATTTACAGACAAGTCTGTAGCCAGTTGTTTCAAAGTGTATTTATATTTAACCAAAGTTAACTTGGCCGTGTCAAAAAGCAGACAGAAGACAGATTTCAGACCTTAACGTCTTTCCTGGAAGACTAAAAGTACTGTCGTTTACATGGTAAGTAGAACAGGGGACATAACCTTGTGTAAGTCACACTCTATACGGAATATAAAATGGCAAAAAGAAGAAACGGTAGCATATAAACTATGAGTGCTGGGGTTCAGATGTGGTTCAAACTTCATATATATATAGGCCCCTGAATTCGTCAAACTTATGGAACAGAATACAATGTAAAAAATAGTCTTTTCAATTAAAGGTTTATAGTTTTCAACCATTGTAAAATGTTAAATAAACAGGTTTTAACAGATATGTGATTTCCATGGAAATAATACTGACATTTAATTCAAGGTGAAACCAGGACGTTCTGCTTGAAAGCGGATAACCCTTGTTCCAGATTCGAAGTAAACAACTTCGAAATTGCCACCAATCGGTCAGCTAAACAAACACATATGCTCTAAAAACGGGTGTTCTATACCAGATTTCTGTTGAAGTTTTCATTTGAAAGATGATTAGCTTTATCTAATATTGATGGAATTCTGGGCTTATACAAACAATGCCAATGTTTCATCTAATCTTTTAACATAAAGTTTGAATAAGACATGTCCACAGGCTATACTATAGCATAGATTTGGGTTTAATTAATAAGTATATATCGTCTTCACTCTTGAATTGGCGACGATATACGCAAAGTAATATTATGTTGCCAAATATTTTTTTCACCTTGCATTGAAGTATTTTGAACAGGACCATGACGGAAGTAAACGTTTGTCAAAATTTCAAAAATCTTTAAACCTAAGTTATGTTTTTGTAAAGTATCTGGACTAGGAAAAGACCTTTAAGACAAACAAAAAAGAATGGTCTGCGATATTTAACTTAACTGAGAGACAAGGGCCAAAACTTCAATAACATGGTAAATTTGTGGAGAGCTTTGATATTAGTAATGGACATCTCTGTTATTGTTTGAAGAAATTCATCCGTTGTGTAAACAGGTAAGACTCCTGGTACTTATTGATTGATTGACGTTTTACGCCTCATCCAAGACTAATAAGATGGCAGGTTTAGTGGGAGAGGGGGGGGGGTGCACAGGGGCTTTTTTCGTTGAGAATTCGGTGAGTACCTGGCAACTCTTCCAAGTAGGACAATCAAGAGAAAAATCCATCCAAATTTTTATTCGGTCTGATGGTACTTATTGAAGAACAAAGGTTTATGTAGATTAGGAATTTCTATATAAATGGGCCTTCTATGAATTTCTGACACAGGATAAGGAATTTGTAAAAGATTAGTCTGATTGATACTTTGTCATTTCAGTGTTGTGTACTTAGGTGGACTTATTTATTATTTGCCATTATCAAGCCAACTTAATGGGGATTCCCAGTAAAAACCTAATTTTCCAGATAAATTTGATTGACTACTGATGTACTCAAGATTATTTTACTCATATCAGAATTCTAAGATGTTGAAGCCCAGGAGCAGAAACCACATACACACCAGAGAGTACCTGTAACCATAGAAACACTTTGTATACCTTGAGTTCATAATAATAGCAAGAGTAATAAAATGACAGTGGAATATTAACTTTGAAAAATAATACTCATTTCCACCAAAAAGGACTAAAAATGTAAATAATTATAAATGTAAAAAATCTCACTGACAATATTAAAATAATCTGCTTTTTACAACAAACTACAAAAAAAAAACAATCAAAACTTGACAGAATAAATTACTTTTGATGGGGTTTATTTTCAGCAACAGCAACTATTTGCCAAATAAAATTTTATCAAAATTGAGAGATGGTTTAAATACATGTACTGAAGCAGTGAAAACAATCCAGCAGGTTATAAAATTATGAAGAATTTTTTAAATATATTTTTAGCTCGGTAATAAATCTCTCAATTAACTGATATGGTTGAATACTGTTCTATATGCTTTTAAAATTCCCAAGTCTCAGAAAATCAAACATAAAATTGCTGACATGGTCCATAAATAATTTGTAGCAATAATCTTTGACCAAATTAAATAGCACTCTAGAATAATGTTGTTGATAGCACTACTATAAATATTACGTGGTCTCCTGTTTCTCACATTAACATGTATATCCGATGTAACTTTGTGATGGGTCAAAACATGTAACAACATTAAGTTTGCACAACAATTATGTCTTGCATTAGAGTTTAGTACGGGTGTAAAAGTTGTAAGAAATAGCACCCTTTATTTGTGATACATCTGGGATGAATATGAAAGGGATATGAAACGCCTTTGTATTGTAGTCAGTCTACTGGCAAAACGTTTGGCTCGCTATTGTTCATTTCAGACACCCCGTGACGGCATTCCGATCAGCCTCGAGAATAGACGAAACCCAATTCTGAACACACTTCGGCTATCTTCGCTTGCTACCGGTCGGTTTTGACATGCACATATGTAAATCACCGAAGTTTTAGAGTACCGAAACCCGTGTTGTGTATTCCGATTCATTCCTAACCTTACCGATGTCGTGGATATATGGACTGCGAATGAATCGGAATGCCTTCACGAGGTGTCTGGGACAGACAATAGCAAGCCAAACTGCTGCTCGTAGACTGATTATAATACAAAGGTGTTTCATATCCCTTTCATATCCATCCCAGGATACATTAACGCCTCTCCATCCCCATTATTAACCAGTCTTCCTTCAAATAGAAAGATTTAAATGAGTGTCGGTCTAAGGTACAGGATAGGGTTAATTCAAGTAACATTTACTCACTATGTAAACTAAAATTCCTTGCCAAAGATTAACCTTTGGTTTAAAAAGGTACATTCAGCAATGGTTTCAATAACAAGAGGTTTACAAATCTGGAAGCCTTAACAACAATAAAAATGTCAGTTTTTTTATATAACTTGTTCAAAGGTGAAATCCATTAACAAAAATAAAATGCTCACATTAACAATTTATTTTTGTTGGCATGAGCTGCCAAATATTAGAAAAAAAAATTGTTGAACAGAATATGCTAAATGAAGTATGAAATAAGAGCTTTCTGTTCGTACCAATATTGGAGATGTATGTTAAGGTAGTTTTAATGAGAAAGAAAACCCCAAAGTTGAACTCAGGCTATTGGAATTTTGTCTGATATTAGCACACATCTTCAGTTTGTATGGGTTACTGGCTTTACCTATATTGTTTAATTGAACATCAATCTTTTAGTTTTTCAAAGCCAGCCTTCTCTTGACAATCAGAGAAAAATCTGAATTCTGGCAGCTCATGCCAGCTTAAATGATCTCATTCCCCCAAAAAGCTATCTTGTCAGTATAAACATGCAGTTATTCCCCTTTGCTGAGATCTTCTGTCTGTCAGGTAAAATCTCTATAATCAAGGTAATTCCGTTGACTTGAACAACTTGCTTTGTGTCGTTTACTTTCAACATGTTGGGCAAACTGTGGTTCAGCATTCAGAGTCACGTTACAGGCGGAGCAGTAATACTTGCCGCTTGGCGTTCTGTAATTTGAGAAATCTCGACGGAACTTTTTGGCGGGGCTAGCTTGTTGCCAGTCAGGTGGTGACTTTGTGGATTCAACCCCAAAACCTGCTGGAGAGGAACTCCCAGAAACACCTGAATGAAAAAAACAACATAAGATTTAATTGAGCGAATGTAAAACGATCACAATTAAATAAATGACAATGAATAAAATAACCAAGGTGTAGTTGGCATCGGGTACAGATAAATAAGATGGTGACTGTGAGCTGGGATAATTCTTAGTTCAATGTATATCTTGAAAGACGATTCCTGCTTTAAAAAAAACCCATCCTTTTGATCATATCTTTAATAAGGATGAAATCCATCAAGATAAAATATATATTTTCCAATTTAAAATAGACTGGCCCAGGGAATACATTCTGGCCTAGGCCTAAACCAGTCAGTGGTGCAATATTGATGTAAATCCCTTTCAACAAGATGGAACAGTTGTCAATATGGACAATACTAAGTACATTTACAGGTAGGTTAGGACCGTAACCTTTGACCCTGATCTATACAAAAGAGGCCAGGTCATATAAAGTATGAAAATTTGATGATGGATTTCTGACTATGTGTGAAACAATTGGACAATCGTCAATAATGGATGTTCCTCAGATGCTGACCAGACATTTCCCACACATCTATAGCTGACTGGCCATTTGGTGACAGTCTGGATGCATGGGAAGTGAGAAATCAGATGATAGGTAAAGGATTTATGAACAGCCTTGGGCAATAGTTTCCAAATTACGATAAGTTTGTTGTAGAACATGTACTTTATAAGTCTGACCAAAAAGAAAAATAAATTTCAGGCACAACATGTACAAAATGTAATGCTACATTAACTGCCATACGATGGTTACGAAAGTTAATTGACTCAGTGACCTATAACGACAAACACGCTCTCCGTTGTGCACATATTCTCAGAGAGGTGATGTAATACACAATCTCTGTCTCTGTTAAAAAGCACAAATATCTTTTTATTTTCTGACCTAAAACCATCGCAGGAAAAGCTACAAAATAATCAAAACCTGTTTTAAAACTAGATGCATTTTTATATTTAAAAAGAAAGAAAATCCAGCCAAGAGTGTACATTCACTAAATATAGGAGCCTAACAGCTTTTGATAGAAGTGTGCAGTTTATTTCTTTGATTTTTTGCTGATTTTTTAGAGATTTTTAAATTTAGCTTCCTGCTGACGAACCCGGCCAATAAAAGTGTAAGCTTCAGTCACATGTCTCACTCCAGCCCAAGCTGGCTTTGAATCTGCCTCGTGGAAAGGGCTGCACTGATTGCTATTCTCCATTTGAAATACATTAGCGCTAAATCCAAATTGGCCATATTCCATATTTGAAGTGTTTTTAAAATAATTTCTACTGTCCATATCCCATTTTACACTTCATTGTATATAACTGAATTTATTTTTATACGCTAAGTAATGAAATACTGAATATTTTGAGCCTATAAAAAATCAGATATACAGATTGCCATAGTGAAGCACAGAATCGTCAGCCCTTATATTTCAGGCATGTTTTTTGTAAACGCGCGACCTCTCGAATTTATACGCTATGCCTTCAGATGCTGTTTAACTCCTTATTTAAAGTGCTTTATAAGATATGTATGGTCAACCTTGATCACTCAGTGGGTTTTCTTTCCTTTTAAATGAAGAAACAACCAATAAAAAAATGTTTTGAAACTATGTGCATGTTTTCATTTAAATGATTGATTGATTAATTGGGGCTTAGCGTAGCGCTCAACATCTAAGGTAATATGACAACAAATGTTTAGAGGATAGCTGGACAACAGACTTATGGGATCTGCAGTTTTTTTAAACTTAATAATCTAGAAAAAAAAAGAAGAAAGCAAAAATATTTTTAAAATAAATTTATATGATTAATAGCTTTTAAGATTACCAAAACACAATGGTCTCTTGAGAAAGTGGCCTCCTTTAAGAATGGGGGGAAAAAACCTATTTTGATATTTGATGTGACTCATTGGGCTAATGTCCCTCTCTCTGAGCAACCATAAGACTGTTTGATACCCTGGGTGTGAGGTCAGTGGGCATACGTAGCGAGGATAATAGTACTAATGCCCCGGGTGTGAAGGAAGAAGTCCGAGGCTAATCTGCCTACCATTGGCTACTAAAGAGGGGGCCAAAGACGACAATCGCTAAAAGATCTTCTCCTTAACACTTTCAGTACCACACATGTAAACTGATAAAATTATGTTTTATTTCTTAGCTGATTTTTTAAACAATTATTTTTTTTAAAAAGTAGTTTGTTATATTCAGGCTACCCTTTAACAACAGAGTTGAAAAAATGTGGTCATTCTTCTCAAACCTTGATGAGAAACGGATAGTACATGAAGATCTTGGCATAGAAAGGGTTAAACACTCAGGAAAACAGTTTTAATCAAAGATACGCCATTGCAAACAGATAGAAAGGACAGGGCAATACGGAAAGAAAATTGCCCTGTCTGGAAGGAGATTTTCTGAGGAGTAATTCCTAAAAATGACTCAGACAACAAACTGGCTCTTAACGGAATTGATTTGACAATATTAGTATGACTGGATCAATCCCCCTAATCACCCGGAAAATATCCCGTCTTAGTCTCCATGTTAGAGTGAAAATGTTTAACGAACGTATCGGTTGAATTAGCTCCCAACATTATTAGATTACCCACTGATAAAACTGTTTTATTTGTCGATGCAGTGAAAGAAAAAAATTAATCTAATCAAATGTCAGTGAGTAAAAGACAGTTTAATATTGCTTTCCTGTCAATGGTTCTAAGTCAAGTTTGGTTTTCTGTTTCAATGTTTTATTTAGTCGACATAAAAGCCAGATAATGTTGCAAATTAATGTTCTAAATTGATTGATTGATTGGTCCACTGGTTACATGGGCGGATTTTGATTGTTCCTTCATAATAAGGTAATTGTTTGCATTTAATTGATTTATTTATTGATATTGATCAGTCATCACATTGATGTATTTTGAAAATAAAGTTACACAGGGACATTAGCCGGAAGAAGCTTTTTTTATGAGAAAAGCTATATATACAAGTTTCTATAATTCTCTTGAGTAGATAAGTATTGATATATTATTAATTGGTTTGTTAATTGATGGGCTTAATTTAATTGTCAATTGTATTATTGTATGATTTACAGATTGATTTATATACATTCAATGTCTCATTATTCAAAAGGTTTAATATTAAAAGTACTACCAAGCTATCCATGGTGAAATATATTTGTGAACAGTAAAACACACGAGCACAGGGAAAATCTTGATTAAAATAAATGGGCAACGGCTGTCACAAATCAGGATAATTTCGGTGAAACAGAATTAGCTAATTGTCTTGTTGTAAAGAAGTCCAAGACCAGGGCTTGCTGTTGATATCAGTACCAGTGATGTACTTATAGGTAGCTTTTAAAAGCAATAAATTCCTTTAAATGCACTCATACAGTCAAGCTATTTAGAATTCTATCCATTATAAGCCAACATCTTCAGTTCATACAGGTTTCTAGATTTACCAATATTTCCATTTCAACATTATTCCTCTAGTTTTTTCAAGGTACTTCAAATGCTTACATGTAACTTCTATTGACAATCTGAATTTATGGAAAAAAAAACAGAATTTTGTCGGCTGATGCCGTTTTAAATTTTGTCAAGAATAAATTATTAACACCCATACATGTTAGATCTGAATCCAAGAAACAGAATAAAAGCTGAAGCTGGTGTAACCATTTTGTAATGAAAAACAATATTCTCAGCGAAAAATCTTTGGTATAAAAAAATATAGCTGTCCAATCAAAGAAACTGTTTTTATCATCTCTTACTGGAACTCAGTGACATCATGAATATCCACAAAGAAACCATCAGTAAAATAAAATATTCTGCTCTTGCAGTCAAAGTTTGCTTTAGCCCAAAGTAAATCTCTGACCTAATGTAAACAGATACAAGTTATTCTAGCCACCATGTGCCTTAGCCATGAAACATTTTTTGATGTACTTTGATTTTTAATTTAACAAATGTAGCTTGTGAGGAATGATTGCTTGTTTTATAAATCTTGAGGGGAGCCCTTGACGTGATCTCTGCTACAAGTTACCATGACGATCAATAAAGACCAACAGACCGTCTGTTTGGACAACAGATAAAAACACTCCACTTGATTTGAACACAGGCTTTGGAGGGTTTTTTTTTATGTCTTCAGAAAAAAAATATGGGAAGACATTTTTTACCAGCAGTTTGTCATCTTTACGTAGATTAGACATAAAAATGCATTTGACAAACAGCCTGTTGCTTAGTAAAAGGGGCATGAGCTGCCAAAATGTTGATATTTTGACGTAAACACAGAATGTTGAAATTATCAGCTATTTTTCTCAAGACGTATAATTCAGAAGCTTTTTAGTGCTTCTAGTCTCGAAAATGTACGATAAAGTATTGTTTTGAACTAACTTTGGCTTAGAATGAATGAATGAATGGTCGTCCCGGTTATTTAAATTTTGCTACTTTTCGAACACGTTTTTGGTTCGTACAGGGCACATACTGTATGGATTTTCCTCATTCCAACGCCAATCATTTAGTTTTTCGATGGCCTTCAAAGCCTCTTACTGTCGTGACCATCAGAAATTATGAAAAAAGCGGGAATTTCGGCAGCTCATGCCACTTTAAATATAACTAAATAAGAGCAGTCTGGCTACATAGTGTATCGTCAACGATCATCCATTAAGCTTTAGAACTGAGATGAAGCGGAAGTTTATTCACACCTAAGAGAAATTTCCTTGTGACAAAGATGCACAAGTAGTGTTATTTCGAAAAACAAAAACTTCATACTGACTCAATACTTCAACTTTTATTCAGTCATCATCAGGAGTACAACAAAGTTGCATTTAGTATAATTCCACTAAAAGGCTAACAGACCAGGCTTTGTTAGATAATAAACATTGGGTTCTAGGACTATAAAATCAAAACTTAACAACAAAGTTCAGAAGTAAGCAAGTCTCTATAATAAACTGGCTGTAAAGAATAAATGTATATATATTTATGAACACTAAAACACACAGGCACAGGGAAAATCCTCTTGTCTAAAATAACCATGGATATATATACAATGCTTAAATGCAATCAGATTATCAGTTTTCACAATTCTATATTTCAGCAAAATAGAAACTAAAATTACATCTATCTAGTTTGACGAAAAGAAAGAACAAAGTCATTGCCTGGAAGTTTAACCCTAGAATAGACCAAGAACCAAACTTTAAAATATCTGTTCGTTGCAAACTGATTTTCCCTAGTGCCATATATTTGCCTCAAACGTTACTAACTTTTTCTCATTTATATTAAGAGAATGTTTTTTTCTAGTGTTTTAAAAATACATAAATTAACAGTGAAAATCATGGGGATTTTATGGAATTTTAACTTAGCAGCCATTGTAGATTTATAAGGTATTTTTTTCTTACATAAGTTGTGATAAATAAAAAAATATATTTAACTAGGTACATTTATTAGCATTACCTTAATTGGACTCTTACAAAAGTTAGAAGTTTAGGCCATTATTTTAAACCAGAAAAAAGCCAGTTAGGAGTTTAGGCCATTATTATAAACCATGAACAAGACAGTTAGGAGATAAGGCCATTTTTATAAACCAGAAAAAAGACAGTTAGGAGATAAGGCCATCATTATAAACCAGAAAAAAGACAGTTTAGAGTTTATGCCATTATTAAAACCCCAAAAACGACAACTAGGAGTTTAGGCCATTATTATAAACCAGAAAAAAGAAGCCAGGAGTTTAGGCCATTATTATAAACCAGAAAAAAGACAGCTAAGAGTTTAGGCCATTATTATAAACCCGAAAAAAGGTAGGAGTTTAGACCATTATAATAGACCAGAAAAAGATCGTTAGGAGTAAGGTCATTATTATAAACCAGAAAAAAGAAAGTCAGGAGTTTAGGCTAATAATATAAGCAGAAAAAAGACAGTTAGGAGTTTAGGCCATTATTACAAACCAGAAAAAATACACTTAGAAGTTTAGCCATTATTTATATTATAAGGACAGTTATGAGCCTCAAAGGAGAAAGTAAACATATGAGTGTACGGATATGTCTGTAAAAGTAGACTGAGAGAAATGCCTGACTTTAGAATTTCTAGGAGTTTAGGCCATTATTATAAACCAGAAAAAAGACAGTTAGAAGTTTAGCCATTATTATAAGGACAGTTATGAGCCACAGATGAGAAAGTAAAAATATGAGTGTACGGATATGTCTGTAAAAGTAGACTGAGAGATATGCCTGACTTTAGAATTTCTCTCTTCTGTGTAAGATGAATGAGTCAGTCTGTAAGAGGGTGTATAGGGCTTGACCCATAGGTTAGACCTTAGCTAATTTAACAAGAAAAGCTTCTGCGTACATTCATTTCTATTGATGGATTATTGGGGGAGTACAAATCACGTTTTGGTCGCTGAAAGAGACCAAGTGCTTCAACTAGATCTCTTATTAATAGACATTCTCTGGGACACCAATCGGCCTTTTCATCAAGCAATGTAACCAAATATTTGGCTTCTGTTCGTAGGAAGAAAAAGCCACGATCTCGGGAGGCTTTTACAATGTATGCTGGAAAGAGAAGGTCCTTGGTTACTACGTCTTCGAAACAGCGACTGTCGGCACGGCCAATAATCCTCTCTTTGTACCCGATTTACTTTGAGAGAATTCACTAACAGCCATGCTCGGTCAGACAGACGAAGTTATAAATGAGGCACCCTACACGCGGCTGGATTGAAAATAGATTTGTCAGACATAGCGCACTTTAATGGTCGAGTTTAAACTTGATTCAATTATGAAAAACCAAAGTAGTTTTTATTTTATTATTGTTTCAGTTTAAAGCTTGCAATTTAATTAAATGACTTTTGAAAATTAAAAAAAGGTCGGTGTAAAGGTATTAAACATATTTATGAAATCTTTTTTTTTCTAACTAATTTATGAAATCACAAATTATTTTTGCTTAACATTTCTATTTTTTTTTTCAAAAATATTTTCTTACATATTGGGTATTTATTTTTATTTTATTATGGGATTACTCATGATAAAGTTATTGTAAAAGAAACCAAAATGTTTCAGAAAAAACCCTGATTATAAACAACAGCAGAATGGGGGAAAAAGATGGTATTTTTATTGTCAATCAGCAACGAAATTATCTCGTTTTTTTTCTTGATTCCACTTCAGCACAAATCTGATATGCAAATAATGCGTAATTTAGACGCCAATTTGACCTGCCTGTCTGACCTTTATCATGCATAAAGGGAAATAATTCAAGCATGAAATGAGATTAAGGCAAATTGTATTTTTTTAAACTCGACACCCGGCTGATGCTCAACGCGCCTAATATTAGCACAATAAATCTAGGTGACTCTTCTGTGGAAGGAGGTGAGAAAGATGGATCCTTTTACAACAAATGATAGCCTGGGGACGTGTCGCAGAATTGTGTTGTCACCATGCCGACAAAGACAAATGTCATCACAACGAGAAATGAGACGATAACCACACACTGTCCTGATGAGCGGCGGCGAATATTGCCATGCCAAGACAACTGAAATTTGGACAGCAGATTAACAAAGCTTTGAAACGGATAGCAGAGCAGAAAAGTTCCTCCATCCTATCTCTGAGTCGACACAATTCTCTTAACGAATTAATGAATATCTAATGAGGTCAAAGTGTTGACACGTTAATTTTCCAGGCTGTCTTTAGGGGAAACGACAGTGAAACTGGCTTGGCCTTAGTTTGACAATTTCAAAATGAATGTCTATTAGACAGATGGGGACCCGGCCAAACAGAATCCCCAGACAGCCGCTGATTACGTTAAAAACATCCTTGTTTTCAGATAATTCTTTACGTCACTTGACAGTAAGCGAACACGGGACAAAACCAGAGATTGAGTGTCTCCAGTTTCTATATCAACTTTAGCTGGCAATTCAATTAACATGCACTTAAACTCAAAATATTTCCTTTCCAAAGAACATTTTCTGTTTACATGTTAGTTATCTATCAGTTTGGAATGTTCTGTTGAAAATAAATTCAAATTTTATCACAAATAAAAATATTCAATATTGGACAATTAGGGTCTTAGGGTTGATTTATTTCCACCCAAAATGTAGGCCTTTCTGATGGTAAGAAATGCTTGATATGTTGATATCTAAATGTGAGAAAAGTCTTAGAAAAAGGTAAATTCAGAAAAGTGCAAAATGTCTGGTGTTTCATTTCATCCTTTAAAATCACTTCAATATCCCATTTAGGGTACTATTGAAAAAAATAACGGCTTTTCACAGAGTTGTGGCAGTTCCCATTGATGAGAATACACTAAATAACATCACTAGTTATTGACATATTTTAAAATTACGATAATCCCTGAGTTAATCCACCTTTACGTCTCAATTGATACTACTTGTAAAAAAAATCCACAGTTTTATAAACCAGATCACCCACTCTGTGCTTGGTATTGTCAAACTGATTTAACGATGGAACTCTCCAAGGTCTTGAATGAACTCTGGGAATACCTGTAAGTCCCACTGGCACAGGAACATTAACCAGTATGATCTTTTCTACCAGAAAAACTAAATAGACACGTTTCTATAATTGTCTTCAGTTGATAAGTCATAGTGACCTATAAACCTTAAAAGTTGTTCAACTGAACATCTTTGTTTGGTGGAAAGGAAAGAAATGGTAGCCTGAGAAAGAATTCAATTGACAGCAGGGGGCTGTTTCTCAACACATTTACGCCCGTCGTAACTTTGCGCCTGGTTGTAACGTAATGTTGAAGGTATATGTTGCCATGACGTTACAACCGGGCGCAAAGTTACGTCGGTGTCGAGAAACAGCCCCCAGATGCTCTAGTTATTCCATTTTTGAGAATAAAGGCACACAAGCAGAGGTGTCCTGAGAAATTGTGAACCAATATTTTTTTTTACGCAAAAATTTGAACAATGCTTCATTCAAGAAATATACTTATTGAGTGTAGACTTAAAATAATCTTGAGAAATAGTTCTCCCTTTTCTTCATGCAGGAAATAATCTTATTGGGTATAGACCACAAATAATGTTGAGAATAAAATTGATGTAAATTTAAAAAAAAATATCAAGAAAATCCAAACTTCTATTAGAAACAATCAACCTGATCAATGATGTAGTGAGATCATTGAAGGTTGTATTTCATCAAATATCAGACAGGGTCAAAAGTTCTACAAAGGCTATTAAACTTTGCCAGATCAAACCGTTAGGGGGAGACAGTGGACGTCTGTTTGATGTATGTGTGCAGGGATTGATCACACCGATGGAGTCGAGATAGCGGAGAAGGATGTTCACCAAGCGGACAGCCCTCTCCCATAAAATCATCTTGATCTGTTACATTTCTCATCAAAAACACAACTCTTGGACTATACCTTATGTTTGGCATTGTGAATATTAATTGTATTCCTCTATCATCCAGGGCACTAAAGCGTTTCTTTGGGTGTTCTGCTTCATTTTTAACGCACTAAGAAAGTCATGGTATGACAAAGCAACCTGGGCGAAGGTTTCCCTTTCATTGCCTATACATGTAGCGCCCATGTCTAAAGTTGAGGGAAAAATAGAGAAGTTCAGTCTCAAAAGTCCTGTCTCCCAAACCAAAAAGGCTTCAAATATAGTAACTGAAAGTTTTAGCACAAATGAATATAATTGTTTAAAACTTCATATCCCACAAACTTATTTGCTAAAAATTCAATTATCTACATGTAGATTTGTGGACAAGCCACGGAATCGTTTCCCAAAGCAGTCTCATCACAAACGAAGCCTAGTTGCCGATGAATACCATATTGAAGAGATATGACGTCATGGCAACTGTGCGACATCTTCGTGAAACGGCCCCTGGTTGGCAGAAGCATAAGCTGCATGCAATTAGTGTTAGGTCCACAAACCTCACCACACTTATCTGGAGTCCTTAATTGATACAAATTAAAAGTAGCCCCTCTTCATAATGACAAATCAATTTTTTAATTGATAAATTTAAACACAGATAAAATTGACATTCAATGGAATAACAAAAATAACAGACATGAAAGATGTTTGTTTATGGAGTCCAATGTGAATATTTACTGATACATATAAAGTAGTGAAATACTCCAGATATGTGAACCTTAATAATAACCCCAGAACAACAATTTTCTAAAATTAAGTCTGTCAGTAAATCCGCTTTTTTTTAAAATCAATTCAGAAAATCTTTTACAAAAAAAGTAATCACAAATAGAAATTCAACCTAAGTAAATTCCAAATGATCAAGGGATATGTGGCAGAAATAAAGCGACAAGTCTTCCATACAAAGTGGCCGAGGATCAGATAAATTGACCATCAATAAAATCTTAATCAATCTATTTAGCCCTGTAGTTATCTCCCCTGGCCATTAACACGCTATACTTCCACCAGAGAAATACCATATAAGCTGTCACAGAAACAACTTTTGAATACTAATGAAGGCTATTTAATTAGCTCAAGCTATAGATTAAGCTCAAGATATAGATTAATGCTTATGTTTTTTTAGTATATTTACACACAGTTTGCAAAAATGGATCCATGTGTAGATTGATGCCCCTCCTTAATATTGTTTCCATTTTACGACTTGTTGCCAAGTTTATTGGAGAGACATTGGGTGCTTTTGCCTAGAACGCCCAGCACTCCTGATGATACTTTGCAACTAGCAAACTTTAGTTCCATTTTATGAACATTTTAATCATGTGATCAATTATTGGATTGATTGATTGATGTTTTACACCGCACTCAAGATTATTTCACTTATACATGTATAGCGGCGGTGCCAGATTTAGTGGCGGAGTAAACCGGGCTCATTGCCCGGAGGAAACCCCCGACCTTCAGAGAGTACCTGGTAACTCTTCCACTTACGGCGACCGAGTGAAAAATCCACTCAATTATTGATAGATTGTTACTTTGACTGCCCAAATACCTACCACAAGCACTATTGGCTGGTGTCACATTACAGCATATTTTGGGAGCCTTCAAGCAATAGGGTGCTGGTTTCAAATTGAACAGAGTTCCAAGTCAAGAACAGATACACCTGTCTGGGATAATGGGGCTAGGAGCTTAAGTAGGGCAGTTGTTTGTCCCCTCATAGAACCAGGTTCACAACCCCCCATCCCCCTCTCCCCTCCATCCCTTTCCCTGATCATCCTGTCTTAAAACTTAGGAATGTTGGCATGAACTAATCATTGAAACACTCTGATAAGCCAGACTATAGAAATATCAAAGGGACCACAGATAAAAAAAACAATTTCCAATTCACCATAAAACTGCTGTATCATTTGTTTCCACCCCAAATGGAGTACAGGCCGATCGATGCGGAACAATTCCAGAAATTGATCTCCTTAGCAGCACAATGTTTATCTTCAGCCTTACAAATGAGAATGGAATACAAAAAGTGGGCAGTAATTTGAGAAAACAGTCATGTGGAAAGTATAGATATGAACAGCTGCGGTTACCAAACTCAACCAGTCATTGTTTTTACTGGACTCCATTCCCTACAACAATCTCATGAACAAAAACAAAAACGCATGGCATTTATGAAACTGCGGAACATTTGTCCAACACTGATACAGTCAGTCTCAAATATTTCATTAGCTTAATAAGAAAGTGGATGAAACATCAATAGTTGTAAGTCAAAAAGTCATCATGTTGCTGTGAATGAGGAAAACACTAAGATTTAATTATCAGTACTCAGGAAAATTGTTAAATGTTCATGTTCACCACACTATATGAGAGTCATCATTCAGCTAGAAACATAAATTCTCAAAGTAAAAACACTAAATTCTTTCATTTATCTGGTGGGACCGCTTGGTCTACATGTATAATGATGAGAATGGGGTTCTGTATCCAGAAGACCCCCCCCCCCCCCCCCCCGACTTCCTCCTGACATTTATATACTCTCCTATCTTTACTATGAAGTATGGACCTAGTAAAACAATGACAGACAGATGCTTACTTCTGGTGGAACAAAGGCATATTATATGAACAAGAGTTTCGGGAAACCCAAAATACGCCCGGAAAGGCACAGTAACTGCAGCCATACCAAAACAAATCCTTCCATATTTATTTGAATTTAATTTTCAAAATTCAGAGGGAAGAGGTTGAAGCTTGGTAAATGATTGATTGATTGATTGTTTGGTGTTTTACGCCGCGCTCAAGATTATTTCACTTACATGTATATGGCGGCAATGCCAGTTTTATTAGGTGAAGCTTGGTAAAAAGGTGATGTTATGTCAGCAAAATGAAATATTACCACTAAAACCTTTAAAATCCATCTGTATCAAATTTAAAATGGGCTATTTGGATCAACAATTATTAACAAGATTTGTACACGGTACATGTACAAGTCATCAATTCTCGCTGCTGTTAAATCATGATGTTAAACATTGTTTGTTGTCAATATAGGTTGCACTAAAAGGTTTAAATTTTTTAGAAAAGCAGTTTATAATTTACTAATCATACTTAAATAAATGTAATTAATTGGCAATTTCGCAGCTCACACCAATTCAAATAGATTTGACAATTTTTCTCATAATATTTTTTATCTACATTATTTGGCTACAAAAAATATATAACAGTTGGGCATGTTAAAAGCCTACATTTAATTTTAATTTATGGAGGCCATAAATCTTTAGGCCATAAAAGCTCTAGAGACTGAGAGCTAACTGTAAGTTGACAAGGTAAATAGACCAAAGCTGGGATACTTATCTCTTGGTCTGTAGATAAAACTTTAATCCTTATATGTATTTTTCATTTGATTAAAACATTATATATTGATTTAAGAATAGTTTTAATCAATTTAGAAACATTATTGCAATTTGAAAAAATCCTTTTTTGATGAGAATCGGAAAAGTAGAAGCCATTTTATAATTTAAAGGTTATTTTCATGAAAACGAAAGTAAGAATAAAAGGGAATGTACATAAGCCAATAATTTGCAATAGTTGATATCATAAACAATTTTTTTACACACTGTCTGTTAATATGGTATGTAACATGAAAGATTTGAAAACATCGGATCATATTTGTTAAAGTTATGGAGAGAAAAAGTAAATATTACATAACCCAATATGGCTGCCATATTACGCAATGCATGATGTCAAAAATAGTTCGCGACACACCTTCCACCCATAAGGTATATACTCAGAAAAAATTGTGCAGATGGAATCAAAACTTTGGAAGTTATGGAGCGGAAGGGAATATTACATAATCCAATATAACTCCCATATTATGTAACCAGTGATGTTAAAAATAGTTTGCGACACACCTTCTACCCATAAGGTATATACTTAGAAAAAATTGTGCAGATGGAATCAAAACTTTAGAAGTTATGCAGCGGAAGGGAAAGCGGACGCCCGGACTGCCGGACTGCCGTACGGACGGAGATGATACCATAATACAGCCCGCTTTTCAAGCCGGGCGTATAAAAAGTAAAAGTGAACCAATTCTATTAGATCAAACACAATATGGAAAATCAAATATAAAACTTTGAACAATTTATTGTAACTTAAAGGGACCTACTTCCAGTGGAAAGAGGTTTTCAGATTTCCAAGCTCTCAAGGACCACTGGGTAGAGAGCCTGACGATGAAAAAATAAAGATCAAAATATTGGGTGATGAAGTTCTCCATTTTCAAATTAAAACTACTTGCGCGGCACAGGCTTTCTGTGGCTTTGAGTGTTTGTAGCATTTTTGGCTGTTTGTTTAAAAGTTAAAAGTTGTTTAAAAACGGATACCTAATAAATCAATTTTCAAATAAAAAAATAAAAAACAATGGTAAAATTTTGGAATTTAAATAAAATATAAATTTAAAAGGGTCTTTAATTTCTTTATTCTGCAAAAATATATAGAACCGTTGATTTTTTTAAATGTACAATATTTCAACAAATTTACAGGGGTTTCTTCCTTTAAATAGTGAAGGGTATATAAGACAGCTAACCTACAGGTGTTTTCGCTTACTGCAAGTAACCAATGTTAACAGGTCAAATAGCTCAATATGTTATTTGAAAAAATAAAGAACTACAAATTCTAAACAAGTTATCAGAGAACGAAAAAGTTAACAACCCTTTCCATTTTTTCCCCAAAATTCCCTGAATATAAGTTCACTAACTGAGAAATATTTATGTGACCTCAATATGAAATTTCTAAAAAACATAAACATGAAAAAGAAAGATTCCAGCTATACAGCTATCAGAAGATGTTTAAATGAAAGGATGGCTAGTAACTGTATTAGAACCCTTCCTGACAGTGTTTCCTCTCTCTCTATATAGTTGTCAGTGGTAATTAGCCCATATCTATTTCTTGTGGTTCAATGTACACATGTGGTCTGCCTGTGGAAAACACTCCACACTGACCATCAATCATTTTAATTTCATTGGTCAACAGGAAACTGACAAGATAATAAATTGTCAATAACGGCCCTATATCATCTTCATCATCATGCCAGACAATGTACATCTAAATTCCCCTAAATGTTATCCTCAGCCTATACTTTAACACTGGCACCATGACACTGTACTGGGCTTGGGGTAAACAGGCTTGATTGAGGTCTTAAGCCACACTCATGAGTATTTCACGTATATGGTTAGCAGGTTTAGTGAGGGAGGAAACTGGGCTCTTTGTCTAGAAAGAAAGGACAAATATTCTGAAACTGAGGTGGTGGTGAATTGTTTTATATATGAACGGTTTAGAAAATATTATGAAACCATACAAACCAAAAAAAATTTTTTTAAAAAGCCTAATGAATATTCCTAAAAAAATTCTAATTAATTTCTTCTGTTGATAATGTAACATCTGATACCAACAGAAAGTTAAAGGTTCTCATCAAGAACGTTAAAGGTGGGGGAGGAAAAAGAGGTTAATTAATTAATTGATGTTTTACGCCAAACTCCCGATTATTTCACTTACACGGCGGCATTGACCAGTTAGTGGATGTGGAAACTCGGTGTAACTCGGCCTGCACATTCAGAATTGAACCGTAGACACCTTGATGGAAGGCCTGTGCTGGACTGAGAGACTTTCACTGATGTCCACTCTACAATAGGCGACTGATTATTCTAAGGAAAAAATTTAGCCATGTGACCAAAAGGATCTCAAAACCTGTCACATTCAGTTTGTTGTTCTAAACCTGTGTCTTAATCTCCATGTCAATAGGTCCACATCAGAACAATACAAATGAAACAAAATTGACAACTTACATGTAGATTTAAATGTGAAATCATTCATGGTGTAATACATAAACTGCAAATTTTGAACGAAGAATAAAAATAAAACTTTCCTTAGTTACAGATGTTTGCACAACATAAAAATGCTGGCACAAAAATACCTCTTCATAGAGAGCCAAATGTTTTCAAAGATTCATTGTATAGGTCTTTTTTTCACAGTTATTTATTGGGAACCTTTTAGTCCAAGTAGCATATAAGAGCTAACAGTAAATTTAGGGAAGCCAGAAGAGAAAAGTGGCCATAAATCAGAGTTCTCTAGACATGGGAGGTAAAATAAGCAGATTTATATCAAAGCCAAGTTTACAAATATCACCCTTTACAGAATCTCTCATGCAGACAGGAGCCATTACTCATCTAATGTGGGCTGCTCCACAACTTGCCATTTCTCTTAGTATTGTGATAGAGTAAAGGTGGAAAGCAAACTTTTATTAAATGGTGTTTCAGGGAAAATGTGACAATTAGTTCAGAGCAAGCACAATCCTAAATGCATGGTCACTAAACTCCCCCACTCCGTCTCGATTAACCAATATGCTCTTCTCCTGGTCCCTTCTCATCTGGACTTTTAATCGCACAATCTTTTTTATTCATGACATGATTTTAAGTGATATAAAACTTACTTTATTTAAATTATTCCACTTTATAAATTAACATTGCAGTAAATATGTATCTACTGATGACATGTACAATGGATGAGTGACATTGTATACATATGTATTTGTGTGGTAACAGAATTCATTTATGATTTATCTGTATGAAAAACTTTACATGGCCATGTTTTTCTTCAACTGACAAATAAATATGATTAGAGAGTGGAGAAATGAAATAGCTTGAAGTATTTCCACTGGGTGGATCTGGTAACCAATGCCTGTGCTTTTCTTTACAGGGACAATAAATTTGATAACAGTCGAGCTTGTGAAGGATTTGGGATGAAGGTTTTGATATTTAGGGCAATAAGATGGGGATATTGTTTCAGAGTTGAAGTTCTCCAGACACTGACATTTTGTTTCCATGACATCCAGACCAGGAGACTTCATTACAGCAAATCTCCCTCCTAACAGACAAGAGTTCAGAGATCTGATCATACCATATGGCCCTCCTGAACACAAGAGTTCTAATACCATTGTATTTCTTATCTAGAACCCCTCCTTCTGAGTACTCAAACATATAGCCTTCCACCTTTACACTTGGCAGGACCTCTGAACACATGTTTCTCAGTCCTGGCAAATACCAGGCGATAAATCTTTTTTATTGCACAGTATGTGGAAAGACAACTTACAAGTCTAGATTAAAATATCTTGCAAATAAGGAAAAGCACATAAAAACTAGCTAAGAATTCCTTCATAAATCTTAAATCATTCTGTAACATTATACTTATGTGTAGCATTACCTGATTGTAAATAAATTTAACATGAAATTGAAAATGAAATTTTGCAGTTAAAAAAATAACATTTTACATGTGAAACATTTAACTGATTCAAAACTAATTTGAAGTAGAAGTCAAATATGAAATTTTGTGTTAGGTTATTTTTAAAATGTTAACATCACAAGATAAAGTTTTTAAGATAATAAATCGATTGTTTAATGCCATCATCAAATGAAATATCATGGGCTTTGATTTATTACAACTACCCAGGCTATGATGGTTTATAAAGTTAAACGACAAACCCTCAATTAGAAACTTGTCTCCATGGTAATTTTAGTCAAGAAGGTTTTCCCTGTGCCCGTGTGTTTTAGTGTCTAGAAATATAATAAAAGTTGACTTGAAAATTCCCCACCACACATAAATACTGTAAATTTACAGTAAATTTGAACTGGAGTTATAGCCTGGACACGAAAAACAATCTACCGATATTAAACCAAATACTGACTTTTCATCATCCTTATAAAATATGTTCACACCAGAAATCAAAACTGTGCTGAACTTCAAGATAAAATTACATCCTGAACATGAACAGGGCCCTGTTTCATAAAGCGGTGTAGCGTAAGTTTTCACGTAAATGCCATAGCAGCCCATACTGTAGAGATACGTTAGTATGAAAGTTACGCAAAAAATGCATTTACGCCGCTTTGTGAAACAGACTGCTGGTACCTAAAACCAAGGTCTGATATGGTGCATGATCAGCAAATTAATAACCATGGTAACCATGCATATGAGAAAACTGGAGTCATGATCAAAAATTAGAACTGTGACGTAAATTAGCCTAAAAGTTGAATTGATTGATAGATTGATGTATTTTACGCCGCACTCAAGATTATTGCACTTATATGGTGGCGTTACCAGGTTTAGTGGGGGAGGAAACCGGGTTCATTGTCTGGAGGAAACCCCTGACCTTCGGCGAGTACCTGGCAACTCTTCCACATGCGGCAATGGAGTGAAAAATCCACTCAGAAACCTTAAAGTTGAAGAGAATCTTTCAAACTCTGATGTTAAAATTATTGCAATACCAATAAATCCAACAGAGACAAAAAGGCAACAATCAAACAGAAAACAGGTAAGAGGTTATATTGCAATTTAAAGGTAAATAAATATTTCCAAACTCCCAGCAACTGTTATATTTATAAATTAGTTTTACCATAATACTTAGCCGAGAAATCTGGGCTCTGCAGAATTTTTTATTTTTTTTTTCGTATTCGTCATAGAGGACCAGCCAAATATTAAATAAGTAGCCTTCTAGATCGAAAATCCGGGCTACCGCAATGCTGTAAATTTAACAAAATGTTTTAAACCCATGCTGTACATATTGAGGGATGGTTTAACACCACAAACCAGTAGAGATTCAACCTGTTCAGAAATTGAGCAGAAGTTTTTAATAAAAAAAGCCCTAGTTGAATATCGACTTAACCACTTTGCATACATGTACTTCAGTTATTTACAACAGAACCGACACATCTATGTTTCCTGACAGTCACTCTCATCATAATGGCCACACAATTAGGGGTCAGCATCAGATTAAATCATATATGCATTTTGATTGAGTCTGTTTCATCTTAGATACTATAAGCATGGATCGTCGTAATCAATAGGCAGCGAATCAACACCCTATAACGAAATACCCCCCCCCCCCCCCTTCCATTCCTTTATTCAGGCCAGGTAAGATTGCAGACTGTATGCCCCCTTGTACGGCCTTAGCACACTCCTCCCCGCAACGAGAAATATGTCAATATTGCTATGTGAACTTGACATCCAGCTAAACAAGAATTTCAAAGATCCCTTTTAGAAGCTTTATAAATCTTTAGAGTGCACTGGGGAGGGGAACAATTCACCCCTTATACACTTAACTATCCCTCAAAGCATTATCACAACGTCCAAAATGTAGCCAAGTAAATAATTGGGGAAATATATAATAAAAAATGTATATGTTTGCAATGCGATAATTTTGAGATTTTTTTATTGGGGGATTTCAATATCTGCTGAAAAATAAAAAGATGCATATTACAATCAACATTGATCTTTACTTACAAACTTTCATCTTGAAATATTACTATATAGGGGCCATAAGATTTATTTAAAGCTTACATTTTACTTATGTTTTTAAATTTGTATTCCTTTGGTACAACATTATACGTGTTTTTTATGTGAAAATCCTGGCATATTGGACTTATAAAAAAGGCCCTCAGTCAGAAGTTTAAACAGAATAGACTTTGTCACTGATACATATTCAACAGACAGAAATGAAGTGAACATATTTTTTCCATGAGAATATTGATTTATAACTATTGGGAGAGACGCCATCAACTATGTCATATACAAATCTCAAACAAAGGGTAGAGAGGTGAACGGAGGTGGGTAACACGTTGGGAGACAATGTGATGGGGCTATATTTGATCATAACAGGCATAGCTGTATGATTAAACACAAAGTAAGGCGATGAAGGGGAGGGCTTTTCTCTATATCGTGGGGCATTAACAACAAAATATGGCCCTGTT
Source organism: Lepidochitona cinerea (assembly GCA_963971465.1). Taxonomy (NCBI): domain Eukaryota; kingdom Metazoa; phylum Mollusca; class Polyplacophora; order Chitonida; family Tonicellidae; genus Lepidochitona; species Lepidochitona cinerea. The sequence goes on from OZ020560.1 coordinate 3,142,230, forward strand.
AACCCAATGTTGAAAACTGCCCTACTCAGCTTTTGTTCCTTTAGAAATTCAAAAGCATTAATTTCTTGAAAATATTCGAAACAAATATTTCTTGACAAATGCATCAGTGGATGTTCCGTATTATCGTGAAATTTTGAGGACACTGACGCGAGTAAGATGACATTTGTCGGTATGTTCACAGTATAGGATGAGTATAGCATGACATATCACATGTCATTATATCAAATAACATGTGACCAAATACTGCAATGTGCTCAGCGTATATTAAATTTGTCATGCTAACTACATGTATATACATTATGAAATTCAACAGAAATCTTTAAACAATCAGACAACCACAAAATATCTCCTCCATAAATGGTTTTTGGCCCCCCCCCCCCTACTATTTCTTCAAGTTACATAATTAGAAAAAATAATAAAATTACAACAATAAAGCTCAGCTCAGGCCAGATTTATTACACTAAAGGTATGATAGCCTGTTAAGCACTTACTTTCCTGAAACGCCATAAGCTTGCAGAATTCATTTTTTCAAAAAGTTTTGATTCGAAGACCAGATCTTTTAGCCGATATCTGAGATTGTTTTCAAAGACAGTTCCATCCATCTCAAGTTTTACATTGATAATATGACTTACATAATGTCATCTCAACAGATGTATAAACAACGGACACAATAATTCAGTGTTTATTCTTTAAACGTATCTTCATTGTAGGACTAATTTTGTTTTGGAAGAAGCACATCATAAAACGACACAATTAGAAACTTGTCTTCATGGTTATTTTAGACAAGAAGATTTCCCATGTGTCTATGTGTGTAACTGTTCATAAATATAAATATGTATCTTTAGAAATGTGAATTGAGGTTGAAATTGACATTAAATTAAATGAAAGGTTTCAATAATATATTCTGTCCTCATGAATTTAAAATAAGTACAGTAAAAACATACCACAAATGGTAAAAAGTATTTGAATGAGCTGTATTACTAAACTTGTGTAGAAAAATATCAGCAAAGTTCTTATGTTTGTAGTTTTCCTTTCGTTATTCTTTTAGAAAAGGAGATAAAAATATTTACATAAGCTAAGAGTACTTGTTGACCTTTGAAGCAGTATGTAATATTCCTGTACTGGCCACCTTGTGGAGAGGGGTGATAAAAGTGGACCCTAATAGTAACTGACAGATAATGAGGAAAGATTCTGGTTAAGACCTCTCCTTTAATGAGGATGGTCATTTTGTTTACATCACAGCTGGTCAAATAAACCATCTGTTGACCAGTGGTCACTCATCTGTTTATTCAGCTTCTAAACAGAAAACTTTCACTTCTGACACCTCAGACAGGGCTAATAACTGTCTTATTGCACAGCTGTACACCTAAGACAACCAATCAGACGGTCTCCCGCAGTGTTTGACCTTCTCCTTTATACTGATCATGGTATGGTTAAAGGGAGATAATTGTCAATAACTAGACATCCAACCTAGACCCGTATTCTGCACGAATAAGAAAACTACCATGATAATAAGACAGAGACCATGTTTATCTATTTTCAGACTTAAGACACAGTCACTCATTTGAAACATCAAAACTTTGTTTCGCTATATTAATGAATGTTTGGATTTCTATTAAAGTGCTATTATATGGAGATGATGTATCACTGATTTACGAACATTTATATCACACTCATACTTCTTTTCACATTTATGTTGGAGATGAGAGGTAAAAAAAAACTTTCCAGACTGAAAAAATACAACCTTGATACATAAAGGGAAATTTACAAGTTTGTATCTTCTTCCAAACACTGTTGAAACAAAATCATTAAAAATGTATACATGTTATCCTATATTAATACAATGTATGAAGATACAGGATGCTGTAATTGAGCCATTGCCCAGACTTCAGTATTTATAACCAAACACTTCTGAAATATACTCATTGAATAAATCTGACAATAGTGACCCCTGTGTAAACTGACACCTTAGTAAACCGGTCAATTTTTGGACACACATCTGTGCAAATCTTTTTTTTCATTTCCCAAGATGTACTGGTGGACCTATAACTATAAAGGTGATTTTTGCATATTTTAGGACTCAAGCCCTTCACTGATCAAAATTTGTTCTTTTCTTTTTAAATCACACTGTTAGTGTATTCTGGTGATAACAATATAAAAAATCAAAGCAATTGTGCTACTTTTCAAACCCATTGTGCTACTGTTCAAAGCAATTGTGTTACTGTTCAAAGCAATTGTGTTACTGTTCAAAGCAATTGTGCTACTGTTCAAAGCAATTGTGCTACTGTTCAAAGAAATTGTGCAACTGTTCAAAGCAATTGTGCTACTGTTCAAATCAATTGTGCTACTGTTCAAAGCAATTGTGTTACTGTTCAAAGCAATCGTACTACTGTTCAAAGCAATTGTGCTACTGTTCAAATCAATTGTGCTACCGTTCAAAGCAATTGTGTTACTGTTCAAATCAGTTGTGCTACCGTTCAAAGCAATTGTGCTACTGTTCAAATCAATTATGCTACCGTTCAAAGCAATTGTGCTACTGTTCAAAGCAATTTTGTTACTGTTCAAATCAATTGTGCTACTGTTCAAAGCAATTGTGCTGCTGTTCAAAGCAATTGTGCTACTGTTCAAAACAATTGTGCTACTGTTCAAAGCAGTTGTGTGACTGTTCAAAGCAATTGTGTTACTGTTCAAAGCAATTGTACTACTGTTCAAAGCAATTGTGTTACAGTTCAAAGCAATCGTGTTACTGTTCAAAGCAATTGTGTTACTGTTCAAATCAATTGTGCTACTGTTCAAAGCAATCGTGCTGCTGTTCAAAGCAATTGTGTTACTGTTCAAAGCAATCGTACTACTGTTCAAAGCAATTGTGCTACTGTTCAAATCAATTGTGCTACCGTTCAAAGCAATTGTGTTACTGTTCAAATCAGTTCTGCTACCGTTCAAAGCAATTGTGCTACCGTTCAAATCAATTATGCTACCGTTCAAAGCAATTGTGCTACCGTTCAAAGCAATTGTGTTACTGTTCAAATCAATTGTGCTACTGTTCAAAGCAATTGTGCTGCTGTTCAAAGCAATTGTGCTACTGTTCAAAACAATTGTACTACTGTTCAAAGCAGTTGTGTGACTGTTCAAAGCAATTGTGTTACTGTTCAAAGCAATTGTACTACTGTTCAAAGCAATTGTGTTACAGTTCAAAGCAATCGTGCTACTGTTCAAAGCAATTGTGTTACTGTTCAAATCAATTGTGCTACTGTTCAAAGCAATCATGCTGCTGTTCAAAGCAATTGTGTTACTGTTCAAAGCAATTGTGTTACTGTTCAAAGCAATTGTGCTACTGTTCAAAGCAATTGAGTTACTGTTCAAAACAGTTGTGTTACTGTTCAAAGCAATTGTGCTACTGCTCAAAGCAATTGCGCTCCTGTTCAAAGCAATTGTGCTACTGTTCAAAGCAATTGTGCTACTGTTCAAAGCAATTGTACTACTGTTCAAAGCAATTGTGCTACTGTTCACAGCAGTTGTGTTACTGTTCAAAGCAATTGTGCTACTGTTCAAAGCAATTGTGCTGCTGTTCAATCAATTGTGCTACTGTTCAAAGCAATTGTGTTACTGTTCAAATCCATTGTGTTACGGTTCAAAGCAATTGTGCTACTGTTCAAAGCAATTGTGCTACCGTTCAAAGCAATTGTGCTACTGTTCAAAGCAATTGTGTTACTGTTCAAAGCAATTTTGCTACTGTTCAAAGCAATTGTGCTACTGTTCAAAGCAAATGTACTACCGTTCAAAGCAATTGTGCTACTGTTCAAAGCAATTGTGCTACTGTTCAAAGCAATTGTGCTACTGTTCAAAGCTATTGTGTTACTGTTCAAAGCAATTGTGCTACCGTTCAAAGCAATTGTGCTACTGTTCAAAGCAATTGTGTTACTGTTCAAAGCAATTTTGCTACTGTTCAAAGCAATTATGCTACTGTTCAAAGTAATTGTGCTATCGTTCAAAGCAATTGTGCTACTGTTCAAAGCAATTGTGATACTGTTCAAAGCAATTGTGCTACTGTTCAAAGCTATTGTGTTACTGTTCAAAGCAATTGTGTTACGGTTCAAAGCAATTGTGCTACTGTTCAAAGCAATTGTGCTACCGTTCAAAGCAATTGTGCTACTGTTCAAAACAATTGTGCTACTGTTCAAAGCAATTGTGCTACTGTTCAAAGCAATTGTGCTACTGTTCAAAGCAATTGTGCTACCGTTCAAAGCAATTGTGCTACTGTTCAAAGCAATTGTGCTACTGTTCAAAGCAATTGTGCTACTGTTCAAAGCAATTGTGCTACTGTTCAAAGCAATTGTGCTACTGTTCAAAGCAATTGTGCTACTGTTCAAAGCAATTGTGCTACTGTTCAAAGCAATTGTGCTACTGTCCAAAGCAATTGTGATACCGTTAAAGCAAATATACGACGTTTCAAAGCAATTGTGCTACTGTTCAAAACAATTGTGCTACTGTTCAAAGCAATTGTGCTACTGTTCAAAGCAATTGTGCTACTGTCCAAAGCAATTGTGATACCGTTAAAGCAAATGTACTACGTTTCAAAGCAATTGTGCTACTGTTCAAAACAATTGTGCTACTGTTCAAAGCAATTGTGCTACTGTTCAAAGCAATTGTGCTACCGTTCAAAGCAATTGTGCTACTGTTCAAAGCAATTGTGCTACTGTTCAAAGCAATTGTGCTACTGTTCAAAGCAATTGTGCTACTGTTCAAAGCAATTGTGCTACTGTTCAAAGCAATTGTGCTACTGTCCAAAGCAATTGTGATACCGTTAAAGCAAATATACGACGTTTCAAAGCAATTGTGCTACTGTTCAAAACAATTGTGCTACTGTTCAAAGCAATTGTGCTACTGTTCAAAGCAATTGTGCTACTGTTCAATGCAATTGTGCTACTGTTCAAAGTATGTTACATATTCTACTAATTGAACAGTCAAAATGGGGTCTAACTCTTCAGTTTAAAATTTGTGAAGAGGGTTTCTAATTTGTTATTTTCATATTTAGAAAAAGTAGTTTATAGAGTGCTCTACCTATATTTTTAACCTGTTGTAAAGTGGGCTATATATTGTAAAGATTGTAGAACTAAATGATTGATTGGTATACCCATAGATTCAATTCCTTGTGTCACTTGAGGTATTGTAACAGAAAATCAGGCACAAATAAAGGGATCCTCTAAACGGCATAAATTAACCAGTTACACATTCTCTCTCGGTCAGCAAAACATATTTATATATTGACCACTGAGATAGATATTTTCATATATAACTCACCCATATAAAACAACTGTAAACAGAGAGCCAGAAAAAACCCCAACATATTTCTAAAAGATATATAAAACATATTTCATCCATCTTTTTGGACAGGCAGGAAATTTTATTCTATTGTGTAGGCACCTACTTTGTCTTCCTTAGTGTGATATTCTATACAGACAAAAATGTTGTAAGGAAACTTACTTTAAGGCAAAAAATAAAAAGCAATACATGGGAGACAACCATGCATCATTTTCAAACAGTATTTATTTTTAGGCGGTTGTCTCCCTTGATATCTTTTGGGTATTAGTTACTCTTTCAATATGGGGGAAGACTAATCTTCAAACTAGCATTTTTTTTTTTTTGTTACATTCAAATTAAAAATAAAATCTCTTCAGAATCAAACCTGTACCAAGCAAAATACGATATAAAAAGTATCATCCTATCTATCCCAGTTTATAAGACACTGTAAAGAGTGACACCAACCCTCACAGATGTCTCAGACTACAAAGGGTGAATTCTGTTCTAATGAGACAGTTGTCTTGTTAGAAGAAATATGGTGCTGCATAATTATCAGTATAAACTTTTGAAAGTTAGTTTTCCCAGATAACGGCTGGTCGATAACGGCTGGTCAGATTCAACGAAAAAAAAATGTACATAAACAAAAACCAAGGAAGTATTCTATTTGTTCCATGCATAGGTTCTTATTAAATGTTTGGATTTGAATTGATAGAGGTTGAATCACAATGAAATTGGGGTCCTTTAACTGAGACATAAGGTACAGTTTTATGGTTTATTTCTCACAACTAAAAACATTCGAGATTAAAGAATCCCCAAAATTGTTATTGAATAGAATAATGCCCTTTTATCTTGAAATAAATTTCCCCAAAAAGGGGAGAAAAAGAGATATTGTTCTTCAAATAAATCATTGAAATAGTATGAGCGGCCAAAGTGTCCATATCAGTTCGTTTTCCTCTTTGTCTTGAAAAAAAAAATTAAGATGGTCTGCTATTTAAATTTTTTTCCCATTCCAAAAACAATGTGCAACAGCACACTAGCTCTTGGTAGTTGGGGTTAAATTCAAATTTCATTTAAATTTTAGCTGGTCAAACCACAGTAAAATATAATATGTAAACCAAACAATTTTGATGTTAACTTACCTCTCTTGGCTGTATCTGTGTGGGTTACAGATTCTGGTTTGTTGGTCCATCGACCTCGCAGAGCCTGACCTCCTTTCTGTTGAGCTCGGAGTTTGGTTTTGTGACGTGACCCATTTAAATGACTTGCTAGTTGACCATGTGACGTCACATGGACGTTACACACAAAGCACGTGTACTTTGAACCTTCCCTGATGAGGAAAGAAAGATACATCTGGATAGAAAGCACTCCAATCTATCAGATTAACCTTTTTTTCAACCACTAATGCCCCTCCATTAAAGCGATGATTGATTGATTGTTTGGTGTTTTACGCCGCGCTCAAGATTATTTCACTTATATGGCGGCGTTGCCAGTTTTATTGTGGGAGGAAACCGGGCTCTATGCCAGGAGGAAACCCATGACCTTCTGTTGGTAACTGGCAACCATCACACATAGGCATTAATATGGGCGGCCGTTTGTGTCAAAATTAAAGATTTAACACTTGACACAAAGCTATTACTTTATAAGAAACTCAACACAATAGTTTTTATTTCACGTAAACATTCTGAATATTTCATGTTTTTTTTATATTTGTAACTCTCTCTTTAATTCAAAACACATAAGTATTCGTGCAATCTTTAAAATTTTGCACTCTGTAAATCTTTTTGAATCGCGCGCCAAACATTTTGCAATCTCTAAACTTTACACGAACTGGATACTTCAAACACCACCAGGGGGCGCGCAACATTTGACAATCTGCAATCTTTACACGAACTGGATACTTCAAACACCGCCAGGGGGGGCGCGCTGTTCCACCAGATGGAAGTCTACCAATGGCTTATAGTACAATGGCTTCTACTTCTAGATGATAGGCCTATCAGCATTTAATCAATTTTTAATTATTTTTCGTGTGTAGTAAAATATTTTGTATTTTGACTTCATTTCGCCATTTGGATATTGCTAAAAAAAATACGGTGATTTATTGTAGGCCATACAAAGCCCAGACTGTCCGAGGTAATCCAACTAGTAGCGAGCGAAGACAGTTTGTTCGGTCGATGTAGGGGAGAGGCCCCTGTTGACAGAATCTGTCAGCTGTGTGATAGCCATAGCATAGAGGACGAAGTCCACTTCATCTTTGATTGTCCGGCATACGCCCATCTAAGACTGAATCTATTAAATGATATTCTATTCCTTCAAATGCCAACATATGGAGGAAAATTGCAAAACCTTTCTGAGTTTCATACTAGAAAGATATGTCGTCAAGGCCTATGTTAGATTAGCCTATCGCCTTTTCTCTGCTGTTAACTTTAACCATGTATGATTTTCAGTTAACTTTAACCATGTATGATTTTCAGTTTAGAGTGGTTGATAAGCCCTGACAGGGCTGGGTTCAAATATTTATTCATATAAATGCTAAATCTTTTATCATGGTTCCTACCACTATAAATAAACATATATCTATCTATCTGTTCAGTCTGGGCGCATGTACTTATTTTAGTCGATCCGCTCGGCTCTGAACCTCTGGTCGCTGTTGGAACAGCGCGCCCCCTGGCGGTGTTTGAAGTATCCAGTTTGTGTAAAGTTTAGAGATTGCAAAATGTTTGGCGCGCGATTCGAAAAGATATACAGAGTGCAAAATGTTTGGCGCACGATTCGAAAAGATTTACAGTGCAGAATCTTAGAGATTGCACGAATACTTATGTGTTTTGAATTAAAGAGAGATTGTCAAATATAAAAAAACATGAAATATTCAGAATGTTTACGTGAAATAAATTACTATTGTGTTCAGTTTCTTGTAAAGTAATAACTTTGTGTTGTGTGTTAAATGTTTAATTTTGACACAAACGGCCGCCCATACATTAAAGCGATGAAACAGTCTTAGTTGACATGAACGGCCGCCGATCGGATCAGATCTAAACTCAACCTGAGCGGGGCATTAGATTTGTGAAGTACCGGTAGGCCATTAAATCTATTTTTATTGGTTATAGAGCAATCCATGGATCTGATCGGAAAAGCATGAACAGTTTGAACATTTGGATATCATGACTTCAGTTACAAGAGGGGCATAGGGAAATTCATATAAAATAAAAAAGCAAGTGAAAAATCCAGTATGTTCTCTATTTTTCTCATTTGGCGGAGTGGAATTTTCAGCTCTTTCACATTTATACTATGATAGACTAGTCATCTTCCCCTAAATGTTTACTTAACTCACATATGGAGAATTGGAATAGAAATTTAACAGAAATACGTACCCCCCTGCAATGGAACTATCACACATTAAGGGAATACTGGCGGTGGCGGAGAGTCTGACTTTCTTTGCATGGTTCTTTCCCTTGTAATGTTGATCTGCTTGTTTTGGAGAATTGAAGGAAGCGTCACAAAGGTCACAATATTCCTCTGCTGTCACAATTTTATGACTACTTGTAACCTTGGTAACGGTATCTGTTAATACTGGTTTCATCTGAAATAATAACCAGATACATGTACAAACCAGATAAACAAACAAAAACTCTGAACTTCAGTAGGCTACAAATTTGTTAAAAAAAGAAAGAAAACAAGCAAAAAAAATTTGAAGAATTCCAAAAAATACTACCGTAGTTCTGTATCAAGCAAATTCTGAAATAAACTGGCAAAACAAATCTTATAACTGAGAAGTTTTTTTATAATCCCTACCCCAACCACAGTGAAACCTGTATATACCGGCACGTCTCGTCTTGTGGAAAGACAAACATGTCGGTTAATTTAGGCAGGTTTCAGTTTATACAGGTTATTTTACCATGCATTTGAATACAGAATGGGTACAATGTGGCTTTGGGTTCCAGTTAATCAAGGGGTCAGTTTATACAGGTCATTTTACCATGCATTTGAATACAGAATGGGTACAATGTGGCTTTGGGTTCCAGTTAATCAAGGGGTCAGTTTATACAGGTTATTTTACCATGCATTTGAATACAGAATGGGTACAATGTGACTTTGGGTTCCAGTTAACCAAGGGGTCAGTTTATACAGGTTATTTTACCATGCATTTGAATACAGAATGGGTACAATGTGGCTTGGACGGGGTTCCAGTTAATCAAGGGATCAGTTTATACAGGTTATTTACCATACATTTTACTACAGAATGGGTACAATGTGGCTTTGGGTTCCAGTTAACCAAGGGGTCAGTTTATACAGGTTATTTTACCATGCATTTGAATACAGAATGGGTACAATGTGGCTTTGGGTTCCAGTTAATCAAGGGGTCAGTTTATACAGGTCATTTTACCATGCATTTGAATACAGAATGGGTACAATGTGGCTTGGACGGGGATCCAGTTAATCAAGGGGTCAGTTTATACAGGTTATTTACCATACATTTTACTACAGAATGGGTACAATGTGGCTTGGACGGGGATCCAGTTAACCAAGGGGTCAGTTTATACAGGTTATTTTACCATGCATTTTAATACAGAATGGGTACAATGTGGCTTTGGGTTCCAGTTAATCAAGGGGTCAGTTTATACAGGTCATTTTACCATGCATTTGAATACAGAATGGGTACAATGTGGCTTGGACGGGGATCCAGTTAACCAAGGGGTCAGTTTATACAGGTTATTTTACCATGCATTTTAATACAGAATGGGTACAATGTGGCTTTGGGTTCCAGTTAATCAAGGGGTCAGTTTATACAGGTCATTTTACCATGCATTTTAATACAGAATGGGTACAATGTGGCTTTGGGTTCCAGTTAATCAAGGGGTCAGTTTATACAGGTCATTTTACCATGCATTTGAATACAGAATGGGTACAATGTGGCTTTGGGATCCAGTTAATCAAGGGGTCAGTTTATACAGGTCATTTTACCATGCATTTGAATACAGAATGGGTACAATGTGGCTTGGACGGGGATCCAGTTAATCAAGGGGTCAGTTTATACAGGTTATTTACCATACATTTTACTACAGAATGGGTACAATGTGGCTTGGACGGGGATCCAGTTAACCAAGGGGTCAGTTTATACAGGTTATTTTACCATGCATTTTAATACAGAATGGGTACAATGTGGCTTTGGGTTCCAGTTAATCAAGGGGTCAGTTTATACAGGTCATTTTACCATGCATTTTACTACAGAATGGGTACAATGTGGCTTGGACGGGGATCCAGTTAACCAAGGGGTCAGTTTATACAGGTTATTTTACCATGCATTTGAATACAGAATGGGTACAATGTGGCTTTGGGTTCCAGTTAATCAAGGGGTCAGTTTATACAGGTTATTTACCATGCATTTTACTACAGAATGGGTACAATGTGGCTTTGGACGGGGATCCAGTTAATCAAGGGGTCAGTTTATACAGGTTATTTACCATGCATTTTACTACAGAATGGGCACAATGTGGCTTTGGACGGGGTTCCAGTTAATCAAGGGGTCAGTTTATACAGGTTATTTTACCATACATTTTACTACAGAATGGGTACAATGTGGCTTTGGGTTCCAGTTAATCAAGGGGTCAGTTTATACAGGTTATTTTACCATGCATTTGAATACAGAATGGGTACAATGTGGCTTTGGACGGGGATCCGGTTAACCAAGGGGTCAGTTTATACAGGTTATTTACCATACATTTTACTACAGAATGGGTACAATGTGGCTTTGGGATCCAGTTAATCAAGGGGTCAGTTTATACAGGTTATTTTACCATGCATTTTACTACAGAATGGGTACAATGTGGCTTGGACGGGGATCCAGTTAATCAAGGGGTCAGTTTATACAGGTTATTTTACCATGCATTTTAATACAGAATGGGTACAATGTGGCTTTGGGTTCCAGTTAACCAAGGGGTCAGTTTATACAGGTTATTTTACCATGCATTTGAATACAGAATGGGTACAATGTGGCTTTGGGATCCAGTTAACCAAGGGGTCAGTTTATACAGGTTATTTACCATACATTTTACTACAGAATGGGTACAATGTGGCTTTGGGTTCCGGTTAACCAAGGGGTCAGTTTATACAGGTTATTTTACCATGCATTTTACTACAGAATGGGTACAATGTGGCTTTGGGTTCCAGTTAATCAAGGGGTCAGTTTATACAGGTCATTTTACCATGCATTTGAATACAGAATGGGTACAATGTGGCTTTGGGATCCAGTTAATCAAGGGGTCAGTTTATACAGGTTATTTTACCATGCATTTTACTACAGAATGGGTACAATGTGGCTTTGGGTTCCGGTTAACCAAGGGGTCAGTTTATACAGGTTATTTTACCATGCATTTTACTACAGAATGGGTACAATGTGGCTTTGGGTTCCAGTTAATCAAGGGGTCAGTTTATACAGGTCATTTTACCATGCATTTGAATACAGAATGGGTACAATGTGGCTTTGGGTTCCAGTTAACCAAGGGGTCAGTTTATACAGGTTATTTTACCATGCATTTTACTACAGAATGGGTACAATGTGGCTTTGGGATCCAGTTAATCAAGGGGTCAGTTTATACAGGTTATTTTACCATGCATTTTACTACAGAATGGGTACAATGTGGCTTTGGACGGGGATCCAGTTAACCAAGGGGTCAGTTTATACAGGTTATTTTACCATGCATTTTACTACAGAATGGGTACAATGTGGCTTTGGGATCCAGTTAACCAAGGGGTCAGTTTATACAGGTTATTTTACCATGCATTTTACTACAGAATGGGTACAATGTGGCTTTGGACGGGGATCCAGTTAATCAAGGGGTCAGTTTATACAGGTCATTTTACCATGCATTTGAATACAGAATGGGTACAATGTGGCTTTGGATTCCAGTTAATCAAGGGGTCAGTTTATACAGGTCATTTTACCATGCATTTGAATACAGAATGGGTACAATGTGGCTTTGGGATCCAGTTAACCAAGGGGTCAGTTTATACAGGTTATTTACCATGCATTTGAATACAGAATGGGCACAATGTGGCTTTGGGTTCCAGTTAATCAAGGGGTCAGTTTATACAGGTTATTTACCATGCATTTGAATACAGAATGGGTACAATGTGGCTTTGGGTTCCAGTTAATCAAGGGGTCAGTTTATACAGGTTATTTTACCATGCATTTGAATACAGAATGGGTACAATGTGGCTTTGGACGGGGATCCAGTTAATCAAGGGGTCAGTTTATACAGGTTATTTACCATGCATTTTACTACAGAATGGGTACAATGTGGCTTTGGACAGGGTTCCAGTTAATCAAGGGGTCAGTTTATACAGGTTATTTACCATGCATTTGAATACAGAATGGGTACAATGTGGCTTTGGGTTCCGGTTAATCAAGGGGTCAGTTTATACAGGTTATTTACCATGCATTTTACTACAGAATGGGTACAATGTGGCTTTGGACGGGGATCCAGTTAATCAAGGGGTCAGTTTATACAGGTTATTTACCATGCATTTGAATACAGAATGGGTACAATGTGGCTTTGGGTTCCAGTTAACCAAGGGGTCAGTTTATACAGGTCATTTTACCATGCATTTTAATACAGAATGGGTACAATGTGGCTTTGGACGGGGATCCAGTTAACCAAGGGGTCAGTTTATACAGGTTATTTACCATGCATTTGAATACAGAATGGGTACAATGTGGCTTGGACGGGGATCCAGTTAATCAAGGGGTCAGTTTATACAGGTTATTTACCATGCATTTGAATACAGAATGGGTACAATGTGGCTTTGGACAGGGTTCCAGTTAATCAAGGGGTCAGTTTATACAGGTTATTTACCATGCATTTTACTACAGAATGGGTACAATGTGGCTTTGGATGGGGTTCCAGTTAATCAAGGGGTCAGTTTATACAGGTTATTTACCATGCATTTTACTACAGAATGGGTACAATGTGGCTTTGGGATCCAGTTAACCAAGGGGTCAGTTTATACAGGTTATTTTACCATGCATTTGAATACAGAATGGGTACAATGTGGCTTTGGGATCCAGTTAACCAAGGGGTCAGTTTATACAGGTTATTTACCATGCATTTGAATACAGAATGGGCACAATGTGGCTTTGGACGGGGTTCCAGTTAATCAAGGGGTCAGTTTATACAGGTTATTTTACCATGCATTTGAATACAGAATGGGTACAATGTGGCTTTGGACGGGGATCCAGTTAATCAAGGGGTCAGTTTATACAGGTTATTTACCATGCATTTGAATACAGAATGGGTACAATGTGGCTTTGGACGGGGTTCCAGTTAATCAAGGGGTCAGTTTATACAGGTTATTTTACCATGCATTTGAATACAGAATGGGCACAATGTGGCTTTGGACGGGGTTCCAGTTAATCAAGGGGTCAGTTTATACAGGTTATTTTACCATGCATTTGAATACAGAATGGGTACAATGTGGCTTTGGACGGGGATCCAGTTAATCAAGGGGTCAGTTTATACAGGTTATTTACCATGCATTTGAATACAGAATGGGTACAATGTGGCTTTGGGTTCCAGTTAACCAAGGGGTCAGTTTATACAGGTTATTTACCATACATTTTAATACAGAATGGGTACAATGTGGCTTTGGGATCCAGTTAATCAAGGGGTCAGTTTATACAGGTTATTTTACCATGCATTTGAATACAGAATGGGCACAATGTGGCTTTGGGTTCCGGTTAATCAAGGGGTCAGTTTATACAGGTTATTTACCATGCATTTGAATACAGAATGGGCACAATGTGGCTTTGGGTTCCGGTTAACCAAGGGGTCAGTTTATACAGGTTATTTACCATGCATTTGAATACAGAATGGGTACAATGTGGCTTTGGACGGGGATCCAGTTAATCAAGGGGTCAGTTTATACAGGTTATTTACCATGCATTTGAATACAGAATGGGTACAATGTGGCTTTGGGTTCCGGTTAACCAAGGGGTCAGTTTATACAGGTTATTTACCATGCATTTGAATACAGAATGGGCACAATGTGGCTTTGGACCGGGATCCAGTTAATCAAGGGGTCAGTTTATACAGGTTATTTTACCATGCATTTGAATACAGAATGGGTACAATGTGGCTTTGGACCGGGATCCAGTTAACCAAGGGGTCAGTTTATACAGGTTATTTACCATGCATTTGAATACAGAATGGGTACAATGTGGCTTTGGGATCCAGTTAACCAAGGGGTCAGTTTATACAGGTTATTTTACCATGCATTTGAATACAGAATGGGTACAATGTGGCTTTGGGTTCCGGTTAATCAAGGGGTCAGTTTATACAGGTTATTTTATCATGCATTTGAATACAGAATGGGTACAATGTGGCTTTGGGATCCAGTTAACCAAGGGGTCAGTTTATACAGGTTATTTTACCATGCATTTGAATACAGAATGGGTACAATGTGGCTTTGGGTTCCAGTTAATCAAGGGGTCAGTTTATACAGGTTATTTACCATGCATTTGAATACAGAATGGGTACAATGTGGCTTTGGGATCCAGTTAACCAAGGGGTCAGTTTATACAGGTCATTTTACCATGCATTTGAATACAGAATGGGTACAATGTGGCTTTGGGATCCAGTTAACCAAGGGGTCAGTTTATACAGGTTATTTACCATGCATTTGAATACAGAATGGGTACAATGTGGCTTTGGGTTCCAGTTAATCAAGGGGTCAGTTTATACAGGTTATTTTACCATGCATTTGAATACAGAATGGGTACAATGTGGCTTTGGGATCCAGTTAACCAAGGGGTCAGTTTATACAGGTTATTTACCATGCATTTGAATACAGAATGGGTACAATGTGGCTTTGGGTTCCAGTTAACCAAGGGGTCAGTTTATACAGGTTATTTTACCATGCATTTTAATACAGAATGGGTACAATGTGGCTTTGGGTTCCAGTTAACCAAGGGGGCAGTTTATACAGGTCATTTTACCATGTATTTGAATACAGAATGGGTACAATGTGGCTTTGGGATCCAGTTAATCAAGGGGTCAGTTTATACAGGTCATTTACCATGCATTTTACTACAGAATGGGTACAATGTGGCTTTGGACGGGGATCCTGTTAATCAAGGGGTCAGTTTATACAGGTCATTTTACCATGCATTTGAATACAGAATGGATACAATGTGGCTTTGGACCGGGTTCCTGTTAACCAAGGGGTCAGTTTATACAGGTCATTTTACCATGCATTTGAATACAGAATGGGTACAATGTGGCTTTGGGTTCCAGTTAACCAAGGGGTCAGTTTATACAGGTGTCATCCCCTATATTCCCATGGGGGATTGGATAAACAACTCTAACTTCTAAACTTTTAGCGTCTAAATATACTTGGTTGATTGATTGATTGTTTTGTGTTGATTGTTTTGCACATTCAAGATTATTTCACTTATATGCTGGCGTTGCCAGTTTTATTGTGGGAGGAAACCGGGCTCTATGCCCGGAGGAAACCCACAACCTTCCGTTGGTAACTGGCAACCATCCCACATAGAAATGTGCTTGGAAGATGTCAGTAATTTGAGTTGAAAAGAGAAATATTATGATTTTGGCAGATATATACATGTATAAATAATATTACCGAATGAAACAAATGAACAAATTCCTGACACTTGCTGAAATAAATAAAATATTGTTTTGGTATCAAAATCAGCTGAAGATATTCCTACCTTTTTATACGATGTAATAAACCACTCAGAATTAATAGAGTTATGTTGGGGAAAATATGTTGTTCCTGACACCGGCTGTCAACGATAACTTATCTCAAATATTTCTATCCAGTTTAAACTGCTTAAAACCACTGTCCGAACTGTAACCTCATTTCTGCTTTAAGCCTGGATTATCAACTATTATTTTTTGACTTGGCACCATTTAATAGATGTTTTAATCGTGACTTTTAAAATAGGTTATACATGTAGTATTCAATAATTATAAAAAAGATAAATTATTCAAAACAAAATGAATTTTGGTTTATTACAAAAACCTAGGGTATAAAGGTCAAAATGACATACCCCCTTTTTAACACAACCAGAAACTTTTCTCCACCAATGGCTATTTAAGTAAAGAATATTTTCCCTATGCCTGTGTGTTTTAGACTTCATAAACATAATATGTATACATTTGCAATTTCAAGTTCGCATTAAAATTTTGATACTTTTAGAAATGAATTCTCATTTTTGGATATTGCCGTCAAAATTGCATAAAAAAGATCCTTTTTTTTTTCTTTTCAGTTAAGCCTCTAAAAGTGCACAGGCGTTTATTTGTTAACATATTTACATTTTACAAAAGAGTGCCGCAAATATAATGGCCCACCTGATCAGCGCTGTACACAGCATATTGCTTTCTTGGTAACAATGTAGCAAACAACGATTAAAGGTTTACAATAAATAGTACTTTAAAAATGTCATATTGATATGTATGCAGCAGTTGTTAAATTACAACTATCCAGAAATCAAAACCTGTATACATGTATGGCTAATACTTTGGTAATATATAATCCACCAACAGACTCCCTATAAGGTCATGAAGTAAACATGTACAATAATCATTCTGAGAATGAAAAAAAAATTACACATTCATTAATCGCTTACATTGGTAATTCCAGTCAAATAGAGCTTGTGATATAAATTACAGACTGCAAGGAAAACAAACGTTTTAACCACCCAAGTTTCGACCCCCTGTTCATAACGGTGAAATTTGGAGCCCAAGGGCCATCATTAGAAATATGATTCATCAGAAAAAGGCGCTTTTTTCTCTGCCATAGCCCCAAATAAATTTAAATATTTCTTGGTTAATTACAGTGCAGTATTGATCTTGGATAGGAATCATACTGGCTTGGTAGTCTTGAGATACTATAATGATTGGCTTGAGATGACCAGTTGTCCCCCTTGATCCAAACCCCAGATGTCATGTATAAACCCTGCCGTAATTTTCAAAATACAAACTTTACCAACTGCTTTACAAAACTGATAGCAATTTCTAATCCGTATCGGTTAAATTTGTTTCCTTCCTTTCATATTGGTTCATATTGTTGATATCATTACTTTAGTCTGGTCTTATATATATTTCCTTTGATTCCTTGGCTGGATTCCCAGGGAGCTTGTTCTACTAAGCTCGCGTAAGGTGTGACAGTCGCAAACGCATGTTAAATTATAGGAAGGCGTGCAACTCTATGCTGTAAAGTTATGCGTAACTTTGCGTCAGTGGAACGAGCCCCTGGTGTTTAGTTTATCAGGATTCAGACATACAGTATAGATTTTCCCTGTGCCCGTGTGTTTTAGTGATCATAAATACAGTATGCTAAATCACTTTGACAAACAGTTACCTATTAAGTAAACCTTTTATCCAATTATGTATAAATAATTATTAATAGGTTATATTTATAAGACAAATTGTTTAGTGAATGTTTAGAAAATGTAAATGGAAGATATAGGTGGCAATATAGATCTCTACAGGTGAGGTTCTGCTATACCAGAACAGTATTTCATTAAGACTATATTTATTATACCAGTGCAGTATTTCATTAAGACTATATTTATTATACCAGTGCAGTATTTCATTAAGACTATATTTATTATACCAGTGCAGTATTTCATTAAGACTATATGTATTATACCAGTACAGTATTTCATTAAGACTATATTTATTATACCAGTGCAGTATTTCATTAAGACAATATTTATTATACCAGTACAGTATTTCATTAAGACTATATTTATTGTACCTGTACAGTATTTCATTAAGACAATATTTATTATACCAGTACAGTATTTCATTAAGACTATATTTATTATACCAGTACAGTCAGGGACTGATCCAGGGAAAATTTGGGCATACCATTTCGGTTCAAAATGTTCCAACAATAAGACAAAAGCAACATCTCTGGCGCAAAATTCAACATTAAATGTTATTTTGACATTAAAATCTGTTGGTTTTAAGAATTTGGGCGGATTTTTTGCTTGTGAGTTTGGGCGCCCATACCTGTATACAGGTATCAAAATGTCTCTGGATCAGTCTATGACAGTATTTCATTAAGACTACATTTATTATACCAGTACAGTATTTCATTAAGACTATATTTATTATACCAGTACAGTATTTCATTAAGACTATATTTATTATACCAGTATAGTATTTCATTAAGACTATAGTTATTATAACAGTACAGTATTTCATTAAGACTATATTTATTATACCAGTACCGTATTTCATTAAGACTATATTTATTGTACCTGTACGGTATTTCATTAAGACTATATGTATTATACCAGTACAGAATTTCATTAAGACTATATTTATTATACCAGTACAGTATTTCATTAAGACTATATTTATTATACCAGTACAGTATTTCATTAAGACTATATTTATTATACCAGTATAGTATTTCACTAAGACTATATTTATTATACCAGTACAGTATTTCATTAAGACTATATTTATTATACCAGTACAGTATTTCATTAAGACTATATTTATTATACCAGTACAGTATTTCATTAAGACTATATTTATTATACCAGTACAGTATTTCATTAAGACTATATTTATTATACCAGTACAGTATTTCATTAAGACTATATTTATTATACCAGTGCAGTATTTCATTAAGACTATATTTATTATACCAGTACAGTATTTCATTAAGACTATATTTATTATACCAGTACAGTATTTCATTAAGACTATATTTATTATACCAGTACAGTATTTCATTAAGACTATATTTATTATACCAGTACAGTATTTCATTAAGACTATATTTATTATACCAGTACAGTATTTCATTAAGACTATATTTATTATACCAGTATAGTATTTCATTAAGACAATATTTATTATACCAGTGCAGTATTTCATTAAGACTATATTTATTATACCAGTACAGTATTTCATTAAGACTATATTTATTATACCAGTGCAGTATTTCATTAAGACTATATTTATTATACCCGTGCAGTATTTCATTAAGACTATATTTATTATACCAGTACAGTATTTCATTAAGCCTATATTTATTATACCAGTACAGTATTTCATTAAGACTATATTTATTATACCAGTGCAGTATTTCATTAAGACTATTTATTATACCAGTGCAGTATTTCATTAAGACTATATTTATTATACCAGTACAGTATTTCATTAAGACTATATTTATTATACCAGTGCAGTATTTCATTAAGACTATATTCATTATACCAGTACCGTATTTCATTAAGACTATATTTATTATACCAGTGCAGTATTTCATTAAGACTATATTTATTATACCAGTGCAGTATTTCATTAAGACTATATTTATCATACCAGTACAGTATTTCATTAAGACTATATTTATTTTACCAGTGCAGTATTTCATTAAGACTATATTCATTATACCAGTGCAGTATTTCATTAAGACTATATATATATTATACCAGTACAGTATTTCATTAAGACTATATTTATTATACCAGTACAGTATTTCATTAAGACTATATTTATTGTACCTGTACAGTATTTCATTATGACTATATTTATTATACCAGTACAGTATTTCATTAGGACTATATTTATTGTACCTGTACAGTATTTCATTAAGACTATATTTATTATACCAGTACAGTATTTCATTAAGACTATATTTATTATACCAGTACAGTATTTCATTAAGACTATATTTATTGTACCTGTACAGTATTTCATTAAGACCATATTTATTATACCAGTACAGTATTTCATTAAGACTATATTTATTGTACCTGTACAGTATTTCATTAAGACTATATTTATTATACCAGTACAGTATTTCATTAGGACTATATTTATTATACCTGTACAGTATTTCATTAAGACAATATTTATTGTACCTGTACAGTATTTCATTAAGACTATATTTATTATACCAGTACAGTATTTCATTAAGACTATATTTATTGTGCCTGTACAGTATTTCATTAAGACTATATTTATTATACCAGTACAGTATTTCATTCGGACTATATTTATTGTACCTGTACAGTATTTCATTAGGATAATATTTATTTTACCAGTGCAGTATTTCATTAAGACTATATTTATTGTACCTGTACGGTATTTCATTAAGACTATATTTATTATACCAGTGTAGTATTTCATTAAGACTATATTTATTATACCATTACAGTATTTCATAAAGACAATATTTATTATACCAGTACAGTATTTCATTAAGACTATATTTATTATACCAGTACCGTATTTCATTAAGACAATATTTATTATACCAGTACAGTATTTCATTAAGACTATATTTATTATACCAGTACAGTATTTCATTAAGACAATATTTATTATACCAGTACAGTATTTCATTAAGACAATATTTATTATACCAGTACAGTATTTCATTAGGACTATATTTATTATTCCAGTACAGTATTTCATTAAGACTATATGTATTATACCAGTACAGTATTTCATTAAGACTATATTTATTATACCAGTACAGTATTTCATTAAGACTATATTTATTATACCAGTATAGTATTTCATTAAGACTATATTTATTATACCAGTATAGTATTTCATTAAGACAATATTTATTATACCAGTACAGTATTTCATTAAGACTATATTTATTATACCAGTACAGTATTTCATTAAGACTATATTTATTATACCAGTACAGTATTTCATTAAGACTATATTTATTATACCAGTACAGTATTTCATTAAGACTATATTTATTATACCAGTATAGTATTTCATTAAGACAATATTTATTATACCAGTGCAGTATTTCATTAAGACTATTTATTATACCAGTAAAGTATTTCATTAAGACTATATTTATTATACCAGTGCAGTAGTTCATTAAGACTATATTTATTATACCCGTGCAGTATTTCATTAAGACTATATTTATTATACCAGTACAGTATTTCATTAAGCCTATATTTATTATACCAGTACAGTATTTAATTAAGACTATATTTATTATACCAGTGCAGTATTTCATTAAGACTATATTTATTATACCAGTGCAGTATTTCATTAAGACTATATTTATTATACCAGTGCAGTATTTCATTAAGACTATATTTATCATACCAGTACAGTATTTCATTAAGACTATATTTATTATACCAGTACAGTATTTCATTAAGACTATATTCATTATACCAGTGCAGTATTTCATTAAGACTATATTTATTATACCAGTACAGTATTTCATTAAGACTATATTTATTATACCAGTACAGTATTTCATTAAGACTATATTTATTGTACCTGTACAGTATTTCATTAAGACTATATTTATTATACCAGTACAGTATTTCATTAGGACTATATTTATTGTACCTGTACAGTATTTCATTAAGACTATATTTATTATACCAGTACAGTATTTCATTAAGACTATATTTATTATCCCAGTACAGTATTTCATTAAGACTATATTTATTGTACCTGTACAGTATTTCATTAAGACTATATTTATTATACCAGTACAGTATTTCATTAAGACTATATTTATTGTACCTGTACAGTATTTCATTAAGACTATATTTATTATACCAGTACAGTATTTCATTAGGACTATATTTATTATACCTGTACAGTATTTCATTAAGACAATATTTATTGTACCTGTACAGTATTTCATTAAGACTATATTTATTATACCAGTACAGTATTTCATTAAGACTATATTTATTGTGCCTGTACAGTATTTCATTAAGACTATATTTATTATACCAGTACAGTATTTCATTAGGACTATATTTATTGTACCTGTACAGTATTTCATTACGACAATATGTATTATACCAGTGCAGTATTTCATTAAGACTATATTTATTATACCAGTACAGTATTTCATTAAGACTATATTTATTATACAAGTACAGTATTTCATTAAGACTATATTTATTATACCAGTCCAGTATTTCATTAAGACTATATTTATTATAACAGTACAGTATTTCATTAAGACAATATTTATTGTACCAGTACAGTATTTCATTAAGACTATATTTATTATACCAGTACAGTATTTCATTAAGACTATATTTATTATACCAGTGCAGTATTTCATTAAGACTATATTTATTGTACCTGTACGGTATTTCATTAAGACTATATTTATTATACCAGTACAGTATTTCATTAGGACTATATTTATTGTACCTGTACAGTATTTCATTAAGACTATATTTATTATACCAGTACAGTATTTCATTAAGAGTCTATATTTATTATCCCAGTACAGTATTTCATTAAGACTATATTTATTGTACCTGTACAGTATTTCATTAAGACTATATTTATTATATCAGTACAGTATTTCATTAAGACTATATTTATTGTACCTGTACAGTATTTCATTAAGACTATATTTATTATACCAGTACAGTATTTCATTAGGACTATATTTATTATACCTGTACAGTATTTCATTAAGACAATATTTATTGTACCTGTACAGTATTTCATTAAGACTATATTTATTATACCAGTACAGTATTTCATTAAGACTATATTTATTGTGCCTGTACAGTATTTCATTAAGACTATATTTATTATACCAGTACAGTATTTCATTAGGACTATATTTATTGTACCTGTACAGTATTTCATTACGACAATATGTATTATACCAGTGCAGTATTTCATTAAGACTATATTTATTATACCAGTACAGTATTTCATTAAGACTATATTTATTATACAAGTACAGTATTTCATTAAGACTATATTTATTATACCAGTCCAGTATTTCATTAAGACTATATTTATTATACCAGTACAGTATTTCATTAAGACAATATTTATTGTACCAGTACAGTATTTCATTAAGACTATATTTATTATACCAGTACAGTATTTCATTAAGACTATATTTATTATACCAGTGCAGTATTTCATTAAGACTATATTTATTGTACCTGTACGGTATTTCATTAAGACTATATTTATTGTACCTGTACAGTATTTCATTAAGACTATATTTATTATACAAGTACAGTATTTCATAAAGACTATATTTATTATACCAGTACAGTATTTCATTAGGACTATATTTATTGTACCTGTACAGTATTTCATTAAGACAATATTTATTATACCAGTGCAGTATTTCATTAAGACTATATTTATTGTACCTGTACGGTATTTCATGAAGACTATATTTATTATACCAGTGCAGTATTTCATTAAGACTATATTTATTATACCAGTACAGTATTTCATTAAGACTATATTTATTATACAAGTACAGTATTTCATTAAGACTATATTTATTATACCAGTCCAGTATTTCATTAAGACTATATTTATTATACCAGTACAGTATTTCATTAAGACTATATTTATTGTACCTGTACAGCATTTCATTAAGACTATATGTATTATACAAGTACAGTATTTCATAAAGACTATATTTATTATACCAGTACAGTATTTCATTAAGACTATATTTATTATACCAGTCCAGTATTTCATTACGATTATATTTATATACCAGTACAGTATTTCATTAACTTGAACACTATATTTATTATACCATAGCTTATTCATTAAGACTATCTATTATACCAGTACAGTTTTTCATTAAGACAATATCTTCTTCTGGTGCATTGCTGGTGAATCGTTGTCTCATGGATAAAAGTGTTGAACCATGCAACAAAACATTGATAATATAATTGCAACAAGATGAAAGAAAAACAGAAATGTGTACAGGGTTTTCCCTGGCTCCAAAAGTGTTGGGGTTCATTGGACCCCTATCAGATAAAAAATAAGGGGTCCAATTAGTGTTTAGATATGCATCATTGTATACTATTTTTCTATCTATTTGCATCCCATGGGACCCTTCTCATTGCAATTTCGGGGTCCAAGTGAAAAACTGAGGGTCAGAGATGCAGGTTTTAAGGGTCTGGTAAATCCCTGTGTGTACGCCTGGGAAAATAATATTTATGCAACTGTGGTTCCTTTGTGTGGTATATCCCGGGCAATATGGTGCAGGATAACTGAAATGGATTACAACTTTTATTATACCAGTAAAGCATTTCATTAAGACAATATCTTCTTCTGGTGCATGGTTGGTGAATCGTCGTCTCAAGGATAAAATTGTTGAACCATGCAACAAAACATTGATAATATAATTGCAACAAGATGGTTCAAGACAAACAGAAATGTGTACACCTGGGATATCTATGCAACTGTGGTTCCTTTGTGTGGTATATGCCGGGCAACATGGTGCAGATTAACTGAAATGGATTACAACTTGTAGGTTTATTAGATGATCAATAAGTTGTTATCTTACACAATGTAGTTTTCCACCTTATTGCACAACTGGATTACATAAACAGGTGTAATGGATAGAGGGTAAGACCAGGCCGGCTCTACCTGTGCTGCAAGTCTGGTGGTTAAGGTAACATTGCATACAGACAACAGGTGCTCTGGCTTCAGACACAAGCCCAAACAAAATAACAGACATGCAGGTTTTGTTTATTTATCTTTAATACACCTTGCAGGTTTTTAACCCCATACGAAGAATTAGAAGACAAATATAACAAACATTAAACAAACTCTTTCTGGATTTACAACTGTTATATTTTATAGTTGTAAATCCAGAAAGAGTTTGTTTAATGTTATACTTTCTACTTCTATATGCCCCTCAAACAAATATAACAAATTCTATTAAAAATCTTTAAAACCTATTACTCCCTCCTACCCACTCTGTGCATTTGTAAATAATAAAAATAAATATCTCAAATTTATGCATATCTGATTCATTAAGATGACATAAATATTGATATATTAAGATAAAATGTATATCAAAGTCATATTACGTCAAAACAAATCCTCTCTTACAAATGTGGGCCAGTAAAGTCACAGACAACCTTATTCAAAAAGTTTTATATTTGTAACCTGTAATGTAACCTCAATGAGGACAAATTCAAATATACCATAAGTATAAGAAAAAAGGCACTAAATTCCACTTGGGTAAATACCAGTTAAGATGGGCAATGGTTAGGTTAGTAGTGCAATATAGATTCATACCCATCAGTTAAAGCCAACATCATTCGTTATACAGTAATAAATCTTAAAATGATTGGTAAAACAATGACTTGGAGTGGTATAAGCTGTCAAATCAGAATAAAGACACTCATTTTTCTCAGTTCTCTATTCACCTGGGCCCTGTTTCACAAAGCGGCGTACATGTATATTTTGCGTAACTTTCATACTAACATATCTCTACAGTATGGGTTGCTATGGCAGTTAAGTAAAAACTTACGCTACGCCTCTTTGTGAAACAGGCGCCTGGGTGGTATTAAAGTAAATTTAATAATTTCCACTTCTTGAACAAAATATTTAACACTTGTCCATTCCATATCTATATGTATCAATAAGCAGATACCTTAATATTTCACTGATAATTTTATGCCTAATTTAGAATCTCTTCTTACTGGTTATATAACATGACTCCATCAATTAGTGCTTGTAGAAGACACAAGAGGTATAACAACAATAATGACCCATGTCTGGGTACATGTATTAACCTTTGCGGCCGGGAAACATGTTGGTTTCGGCTGTCTAATTGTTCTGTGGAAATAGCTTCCCCTACAGGAATATCAGGACAGATAACGATGCTAAAAAAGATTGCAAACTGCAACAGTTCAAAATATGAAGAAAGCTCTATAATCCACTGAATGTTCATCATAAGATGGATAAGTCTTTAAATTCCAACAATCCTTCCTACAAACCAACCTGCACAAGACATTCTAATGTTAGAACAATGTGGTATAGCAAAATAAAAACAATAACTGGGGGGCAATAACAACAATAACGGCCCAGATCACCCTATATTTACCTTGGTTGACCTTTGGAAACATGCTGGTTTGGTTTGTCCATTGTTTTGTAGATATATTTCCCTACAGGTCTGGGCCAGACAAACATGTGGTCATAACTTACATATGAGTTCTAGATTCACTAGATGACTTAAAATGTCTACATTTTGATTTGCTATTTTTTTGTGCAGCTACTAGATACCAAAGTCTCAAGTCTAAAAGACCCAAACAATAAGACAATGCCAAAAAAAATAGAATGTAACACAGAGAATTCCCAAATCTCTCATAATTCAACCAACGTAACTGTTGAAAACTATGGGTATACCAATCAATCCTTCAGTTTGTCATGAAAAAAGGTAATGTTTGTAATATTCTTAGCGTAAACCCTGGAGCTATGAAATCCCCTATTTTTGTGTCTAGATTGTAAAGGGAGAGCACTCTACAAAATGACATTTTACAAGTAACTAGTGGTTACGAAAACATATCGCAGACAAGCTCTAGTTGACGGACCCCAGACAATAATTCACCAAAGTGAATTCCTTACCCGCCTCCTTGTTCAATAATCTGATTTTCATTATGTCGTCAGGACGGTCAGAATATAGATAACGAGTCGGATTTAACTTGTTGAATTACCCAGACAATGTGTCAATTGGAGAGTTGAACAAAAAAATGAAAAGGCTTCGAAGGGCAACCAGCTTTGAATGGAAAATGATTATCAACTCTCATTTTTTAGCAGACGAATAAAACGGCTTAGGCATTAGGCCTATACATGTATGCCACAGAAACTTATGTCCAATGAGCGGGTCAGGTTTGTTAAAAATAAATTTGGAGGTTCTTTACAGCTCAAGAAGAATCTTGAAATTTCTTCCATCAAAATGGTTTCAGCTGTATGTACAGTTGATTGATTGATTGTTTGGTGTTTTACGCCGCGCTCAAGATTATTTCACTTATATGGCGGCGTTGCCAGTTTATTGGGGGAGGAAACCGGGCTCTATGCCCGGAGGAAACCCATGACCTTCCGTTGGTAACTGGCAACCATCCCACATAGGTCGTTCGAGTGATATGTACAGTTGTAAGTGTGTCAATGTTGTGTCTGTGTTTCGTCCTATCAGGATAATGGTTTCTTGGTATGAGCAATAGATTGATATCAAATAAAGTTAAGAGTGGCCTAAAACATTACAGAATCTATCAATCAAAGGAGAGTTTTAGAAGAATAACATCCCTTATGTAAAAACCATGTGAAAACAGGGCCATCATATTTCCAAGGTGGTATTTTCCACATGTTGGAAAGGAAAACAAGCTGGGTTTTGTTTCATACATGTAGGAGAGTGAACGGTAAAGTTAGAAATGTATGTAACAGCATGAGTGAAGACAGAATGTTAAGACATGATAAACAAACATCTTTGCTGAAAGCTGGAAAAATCAGATAAATTGGCTAAAGTGAGAAAATACCATTCCGATGAAGTGCTGATGTAACCATAGCGACGCCTAACTACATCTTTCCACAGCCAATTATAAATTACTAAACACTCTATCACATAAGTATTGGAACACTTTAGAGTGGCACAATTCCTTACAAATAGATCAAATCATTGTAATTTTGGAAAATCAACTTTTGTATTGTAACGACTTAAAAACATTTATTTATGTTTTTATTTGAGTTTTTTTTGTTTTGTTTTCTTAATCAAGATGGCTTCTTTACCACTTTTGAATTTAGTTTGTCTTAAATTTTGAATTTTATAAAACAATGTGTAACCAGAATTAATGATATTTGTATGAAGTACCTAAACTCTAGTAAGATCCCAACAGAGTCATCAGGAGATCCTTGAATAAAGAAAGTGGCTTTTATAATGGAAAAGCCCTCTTATTTGTTTTTGCCATAAGAATAACACGCTTTTCAAGTTTCAAAGTGATACGGCAAAGGGTTCTCAAGTTATGGAACTAACACCAACTTCATGGATTGTGGGAAAGGTAAATTTGCTGTGGCGCCCAGCTTAAAATTCACAATCCTAAAAAGCCAGGGACTGATCCAGGGAAAATTTGGGCATACCGTTTCGGTTCAAAATGTTCCAACAATAAGACAAAAACAACATCTCTGGCCCAAAATGCAACATTAAATGCTATTTTGACATTAAAATCTGTTGGTTTTAAGAATTTGGGAGGATTTTTTGCTTGTGAGTTTGGGCGCCCATACCTGTATACAGGTATCAAAATGTCTCTGGATCAGTCTATGAAAGCAATTGCATCCCTCCTTGCCATAAGCTCAAACTGATATAATAAAGCTTTCTTAAGTTATTGAGTGGACAACACATTATACATTGGGAAAGAAGGTTCATTGGCTGTGGAAGGCGCCATAAATTTCGCAGAATCCTGAAAAGCAATCCAATTAGTCCTTTCAGTTGGCTCAACATATTACCCAAATTTCAAAGTGAGGATACAAACCGTTCTCGGGTTATTGCGGACAGACAGAGAGGGAATGACCAAAGGAACAAGGGAGGCTATTGCTATATCCCCACAAGTTTATTCTGATGGGATAATAAAATCCAGAGCAGTGTTTATGTGTCCTTAATTTGGACACCCTGCGGTCAAAATAATCAAAATTGTTACCCAGTAATGTTACAGCGTCAAGATACAAAAATAGGTCATTTTGGACACCCATTTCTGTAGAGAATGTGAAACTGTTTTGGACACCCTATTTTGAGATCCTGACTGGTGTTATTCTATTTAGGTCACACTGACTTTGTTTACTTATCAGATATATTTCATTTCTGCTTAACCTAGTTTTCCAAACAAAACAACAATATATCAGTTTGAATACATATCAGTAGGTATAAAAATAGAATATGGATAACAAATAACAGAAGGCATTACTTAGTATATAAGCCAAAGAAAACATGTTTTCAAAACGATAGCTGTTTAAAGTCTGTTTGAGTTTGAGCAATATATTGACTAAGACTCTAAGAGTATTAATTTTTTGTGTTTCAGAAATTATTATTTTTATCAAACTCATGTCTATCTTCAACCTAATGACCTATCATGGATTTTGGTTAAAATCTATGATTAGAAAATTATTTCCATGTTATTTTAAAGAAGATTTTCCCTGTGCCCATGTGTTTTAGTGTTCAGAAATATTTTTGAACACTAAAACACACGGGCAGAGGGAAAAACTTCTTGTCTAAAATAAGCATGGAGACAAGTTCTTATTGTGTTAAAATGAGGCATATCATTTAGACGTTTACACCCCATCATAAGTATTAATATTCAGTGTAACCATTTACTGAAAACAACGTTTTTGTTCTTTATTTTTTGCAATGAAATTCTTTGTCAATATTAAAAGCAATCACTTTTTCTGAAGCAAAATAAACCCATTTTATATATTTGTTCAGATATGGAAACATTTCTTTGAAGTGGCATGAGCCGCCAAAATTCAGACTTTTTTCATAGATTCTGATTGTCATGACAGTAAGATGCTTTAAACGCCATTGAGAAACTAAATGATTGGCGTTGGAATGAGGAAAATCCATACAGTATGTGGCCCGAAAACGTGTTCGAAAGTAAACAAAATTTAAATAACCGAGACGACCATATATTAATTCTAAGCCAAAATTAGTTCAAAACGATACTTTATCGTACGTTTTCAAAACTAGAAGCACTAAAAAGCTTCTGAATGTCTTGAGAAAAATAGCCAATAATTTTAACATTCTCTTTTAACGTCAAAATATCAACATTTTGGCAGCTCATGCCACTTTAAATAATAGCTTAACCCAGTTTGTTTTAAAAATGTTTAAGGTCCTGTTAAACCTATTGGCCTCAGGCACAATTAGTCTTAGTTATTGAGGATGTTTACTAAATTCCATCAGTGTCTAGTTATTAATCTTCAATGGGATAACTTCAAAATTATTATTAAGTTCAGTTTGTTTAAGCAATTGTAGAGACGAATAAAATACAAAATTTAAATTTTGAAACATAATTTCTTCTAGACCATTTGTTTTATGGAGTAATATTTGACAATTTGTTTGTGTGTTTGCTCGGAAGTTGTCCATAAAAAATTTTACAGACTTCTATTAGCTTAAATGGTTAGTATGAAGGAAACTTTATACCCAATCTCCCCTCCCCTCCCCAAATTTAACCATGAGACACAGCCCATGCTAAAACAATGCTGAGTTTTACATAAAATGAAGTAACAAAGCCCTTTAGGACAAACAATTCAGTTGAATTAAATCAAATCTAATTTGAACAGGTTATTGGTTAGAAGTCAAAGATAATGTCATCATATAATTAACATTGTTTGTTAATACTGAGAGGGTTCGTCCTCCATTCTCAGACAGTGGAAATAATCCAAGTCAAACAAAGAGTAGCAGATGTAATACATAGAGTTAGATCATCGTTACCTTGTCACATGACCTCAGTGAGGAAGCACATGATTGGTCGGTTGTTTGATCAATATATCAAGCCCCCATGCATAACTTGCATGATGGTTTTTTCCACTCAGAATTTCATGTTGGGTTCTCCCCTAATGCATTTCTTAGTCACATCAGTTAAACTGTGAATGAACTCTAAACATTGTTGGTCATTGTGTCAAAAAAGGGAAAAATATATTTAAACATTTGTAACTATGAATGAATTGTTATGAATGGAGTTTTTTTCTTATTTGGTTTTTCCTGGTACACAACTTTCAATGAATTTTACTTTTATTTGGTAAATGTCTAACATGAGACAAAATATTTAAACTGTATCTGTTTTAAATTCCGGGTTAACTGAGAATGTCAAGTTAAATAAATTTAACAAAAATAAAGTTCAACTGACACAGGGGGATGATCTTTTATACTTGATACGCTTTATGTAATTAAACAAGTTTCTATTTATTATTGTATTGTGCTGGTCAGCCATCAATCAACTATAAATGTAACTGTTAGAATAAAGTTGAAGTTTTTGAACAATTTAAGTATTTGGCTAGAAGGAAAGAATGGTACCCTGCACAAACAATGACTCAGTCTCTGTGGTAAAACATCAATCAATCAATTAATCTTGAATAGGATAAATCTGTTGCTACAGTAAATCTTAGTTCTACGGTGGAAATGTTTTCAAAACAAATGGAGAATGGAATAGGAGGGTAAAGGCAATCTGGTAAATACTCATGGAAACCATTGTTTCAATTTGTTAATCATACTCAGGTCATTTTAGTCAAGAACATTTTATAAATAACAAATTACAGAAGGTTTTCAATGACTGGTTGGATACATTCTCAGCTATTTGTAGTCACTTTCAACAATTGCAGCAAAATAATTAAAATTTTGCTTCATTTTTGGCAGAAAATCCTTTCAATACTCATCTGAAGGTCAATGAAAAACCAGTATGACCCTTTTTTTCTCTCAATAGGGCCGAATCCAAGAAAAGTTCAAACAATTAACTAACGGTTTTATATTTAAGAACACTAAAACACACGAGCACAGGGAGAATCTTCTTGTCTAAAATAACCATGGAAACAAGTTTATAATTGTGTTCAAAAGAGGTATATCATTTAGACCTTAAAAGGGAGCAAGAGTATCGTGACAATTCCATAAAGTTCCTGTCACTGGCGCTGTCATTGTGGGGAGCCTTTATCATTCAAATATGATGCTCAGCTCTGACAATGTAGAACAAAAAACGTCAACCAAACTGACGTCATAAAAAAACGTCATCTTTCATCGGATATGGCGGAATCTCAAGAGAAACTCCCAGGTCCTATTAAGAAATATTTAGCCTACATGTGGCCTGAAAGATAATCTCACATGCTAAAATATAGTTAAAATGACTAAATATAGGAGATATTTTAGGTATCCCTTTCGCAGTACCGGTAAATGTCTAAAAGAGTAAAACGCCAATTCTAATTTCTGGCTGAAAACTGTCTCCGACTATTGATAGATGTTTTATGCCACACTCAAGATTATTTCACTTATATGGCAGAGTTTAGTAAGGGAGGAAACCAGATTCTTTGCACTCAGGAAACCCTCGACCTTTGGTAAGTGTCCAGCAACTCTACCACATACGACAACAGAGTGAAAAATCCACTCAATTTTCAGGTATCTTTGGTAAGTGACCATTGAGGAAAAGCATGTTACTTGTAGACATTCAGTGTTGGAACTTCCCACTTGCCCTCATGCATTTTTCAAATGATGTGGTCCGTGAGTAAGTTTAGCATTTGATTTACATGTAAATGGTCTTATATTACTTGAATAAATGAAGTAACATGGCCTTTGGTTGGTCAAAACAAATGATGACAACCGGTATTCTGTCTCAACAAAGCACCTTTTTATTTGCTTTAAGACATTTATGATCAATCTGGGAAACCAGTTCTGCCATTCAGCTTGCTCTGATGGCAACCACCGTGAAAAGTAAAGTTCTAGCACTGACATTTGTTATATTGTTCTACACTATAGATATCAAATGACCAGATGATTCTGAAACAATCTATCTGACTACTGACTAAAGGCCCGTTCTCACTGTGCGATTTGTCGTACCGACTTGTAGGATGTGATTAAAATGGATGCATTTGATTGGTTGCCAAATCTTATCGACCAATTAAAAGCATCCATTTTAATCACATCCTACAAGTTGGTACGACAAATCACACAGTGAGAACAGGCCTTAATAAATAGAATAAAATACCCAAAACACATTGGTCTGGAGAAAATTGTTTATACCAAACTAACTATGGAGACAAGTCTGAAATTGTGCTGCTGTAAATACCCCTAAGTTTTTGTCAGTGAAATCTACACGTCATGATGTGTAATATTATCTGTACTTTATGGGTGTGAGGCCTTTTAGTGGTATCAGTAAACATAATTTGGGCTGCCCCCATATGGGTTAAACAGTCCTGTACTGGTGGCTAGAAGCAATTTATCAATGAGAAGAGATGGGGCTCACAAGGGGTGGGCATGGGAAAAATAGGCCTACATTTCTAAAAAAAAAAAAAATGATTTCCAGAGAAAAAACGATTATTTGAAATTCCTTTATAAAAAAAAATCAATAGGTTTACAAGGAAAAACTCTCTTATTTTCATTTCATAGACAGGGTGCAAGTGTTTGAATAATAAGGATGACATTTCTTGTATCATTAGTTCATGTTTTTGTCCGTGAGACACATAATCATTTTAGCCAAATGTCAGTTTATCACAGTTTATCCCAAAACTTATTCAGATTTATGCAGCGTCATGTATGAATGATTCATGTTTTACGCCGCACTCAAGATAACTTCACTTACATGACAGTGTTGCCAGGTTTAGTGGGTGAGGAAACCACTTTTTGCAATTGTTATGCATACGGTGTCAAGTAAAAAAGTTCACTCAGAAATTTTTAAATTTTATTTGAACCCACAATGCATCAATGTGTTGGGCTTACAACTTTAGAAGTGGGTGGTTGCATAATAAGGTGTGACTATGCCTGGAAGAGAAGTTATTCTCTAATGTCCAAAAAACTATTTTGTATATGCCCTAAACATGTTATATCAAAACATAGGCCTCGATTAATGCTCCTTATATTACCATAGAATCTTTTATGAACTGTAGAAACAGAGGTAAACAAACCCAGATCAGGGTGAATGAAAAGACAGTGCTAATAAATCTCCTGTTATGACATGTACTGTTAACTACAATAACTGACCTATTTTCAACATCAGACAGTAAATATTTCCCCTCCACTTCACAAGCTTTCAAAAAAATAACCACGCAGGATAGGTAAAAGAAACAGGTCAAGTATTATCATCTTTGTTTGTGAACGTGTACAAACAGGCAAACACTCTTGACTCCATGGGTTAACAGATCGGGAATAGTGACAAAAAAATGATTTCCTTACACACCTGCAATAAATCGTGATAGGTGCAAGTCAAATTGACCCGCGACCATATGGCCCAATGGTCTAAGTCGAATAGAACCGTAAAAAATCACCAGGTCAGCCATCTTTTGAAAGTAATATTACGATAATAGGCTTATATTGCTTTTATTTTTTATGTTCTTTACTTTAAAGGGAAAGAAAATCTAAGCTTTAGACTAGTTTAGATGGAAAGAGTAGAGTTAATTTAGTCCAAAACAACTGTCTAATGTATGTTTTATCCCCTCGTAAGTGAATAATTGAAATTTGAAGGTGGCGTTACAATAGAGAATAAGCTCCCTTGGCCATTCACAAGGCCGCCACCATTTTTTCATTAGTTTTATCCAATTATTGTTGAATAAAAATTTAAGTGCGTTATAGAGTAGTCATGTGATGCAATTTAGCCAATGGCTGGCTAAGTAATGGCGCGCGGTTGCATACTGACCTATATATTCGGAGACAATTTTCCCACTTCAAGTTTGTCGCCATGTTTTTTTGGACCTAAATCTACCTTTATACATTAGAGAGCGGTAAAAATACGTCATTATTGATCTAAAAATAGCTATACCAACATCACGTCATCCTAAAACGGAAAAATGGCTACACAGATAAGCCACTGAAAGGACATACTTCTGTCTGTTTTTATTAGCTTGAGGGTCACTGGAGGTAATTTATGTGAAATGTTTTAAGTACTTTGAAGGTTGTTATCGACGATAATCCCTATGTATTTCTAGAGATTTCCCCTCCTTTAAGTAGCTCCCAAAATTTCGACTTTTTTCATAAAATCTGATAGTCAAGAGAAGCTCAGCGTTTGATTGATTGATTGATTGTTTGGTGTTTTACAATGAGCTCAAGATTATTCCACTTATATGGCGGCGTTGCCAGTTTTATTGTGGGAAGAATGCCCAATGGAAACCCACGACCTTCCGTTGGTAACTCAGCGTTTGAGGTTCCTTCACTGGGAAAACTAAAGGTCCGTTACCATATGGCGTGACTTCACTGGGAAAACTAAAGGCCCGCTACCATATGGCGTGACTTCACTGGGAAAACTAAAGGCTCGCTACCTTATGGCGTGACTTCACTGGGAAAACTAAAGGCCCGCTACCATATGGCGTGACTTCACTGGGAAAACTAAAGGCCCGCTACCATATGACGTCACTTCACTGGGAAAACTAAAGGCCCGCTACCATATGGCGTGACTTCACTGGGAAAACTAAAGGCCCACTACCATATGGCGTGACTTCACTGGGAAAACTAAAGGCCCGCTACCATATGACGTGACTTCACTGGGAAAACTAAAGGCCCGCTACCATATGGCGTGACTTCACTGGGAAAACTAAAGGCCCGCTACCATATGACGTGACTTTACTGGGAAAACTAAAGGCTCGCTACCATATGGCGTGACTTCACTGGGAAAACTAAAGGCCCGCTACCATATGGCGTGACTTCACTGGGAAAACTAAAGGCCCGCTACCATATGGCGTGACTTCACTGGGAAAACTAAAGGCCCGCTACCATATGAAGTGACTTCACTGGGAAAACTAAAGGCCCGCTACCATATGGCGTGACTTCACTGGGAAAACTAAAGGCCCGCTACCATATGACGTGACTTCACTGGGAAAACTAAAGGCCCGCTACCATATGACGTGACTTTACTGGGAAAACTAAAGGCCCGCTACCATATGACGTGACTTTACTGGGAAAACTAAAGGCCCGCTACCATATGGCGTGACTTTACTGGGAAAACTAAAGGCCCGCTACCATATGGCGTGACTTCACTGGGAAAACTAAAGGCTCGCTACCATATGGCATGACTTCACTGGGAAAACTAAAGGTCCGCTACCATATGGCGTCACTTCACTGGGAAAAATAAAGGCTCGCTACCATATGGCGTGACTTCACTGGGAAAACTAAAGGCCCGCTACCATATGGCGTGACTTCACTGGGAAAACTAAAGGCTCGCTACCATATGGCGTCACTTCACTGGGAAAACTAAAGGCTCGCTACCATATGGCGTGACTTCACTGGGAAAACTAAAGGCTCGCTACCATATGGCATGACTTCACTGGGAAAACTAAAGGCCCGCTACCATATGGCGTGACTTCACTGGGAAAACTAAAGGCCCGCTACCATATGGCGTGACTTCACTGGGAAAACTAAAGGCCCGCTACCATATGGCGTGACTTCACTGGGAAAACTAAAGGCCCGCTACCATATGGCGTCACATCACTGGGAAAACTAAAGGCCCGCTACCATATGGCGTGACTTCACTGGGAAAACTAAAGGCCCGCTACCATATGACGTGACTTCACTGGGAAAACTAAAGGCCCGATACCATATAGAGTCGACTTCACTGGGAAAACTAAAGGCCCGCTACCATATGGCGTGACTTCACTGGGAAAACTAAAGGCCCGCTACCATATGGCGTGACTTCACTGGGAAAACTAAAGGCT
This sequence comes from Lepidochitona cinerea, assembly GCA_963971465.1. NCBI lineage: Eukaryota > Metazoa > Mollusca > Polyplacophora > Chitonida > Tonicellidae > Lepidochitona > Lepidochitona cinerea. The sequence goes on from OZ020560.1 coordinate 3,178,697, forward strand.
CGCTACCATATGACGTGACTTTACTGGGAAAACTAAAGGCCCGCTACCATATGGCGTGACTTCACTGGGAAAACTAAAGGCCCGATACCATATAGAGTCGACTTCACTGGGAAAACTAAAGGCCCGCTACCATATGACGTGACTTCACTGGGAAAACTAAAGGCCCGATACCATATAGAGTCGACTTCACTGGGAAAACTAAAGGCCCGCTACCATATGGTGTCACTTGACTGGGAAAACTAAAGGTCCGATACCATAAGGCGTGACTTCACTGGGAAAACTAAAGGCCCGCTACCATATGGCGTGACTTCACTGGGAAAACTAAAGGCCCGCTACCATATGACGTGACTTCACTGGGAAAACTAAAGGCCCGATACCATATAGAGTCGACTTCACTGGGAAAACTAAAGGCCCGCTACCATATGGCGTCACTTGACTGGGAAAACTAAAGGCTCGCTACCATATGGCGTGACTTCACTGGGAAAACTAAAGGTCCGCTACCATATGGCGTGACTTCACTGGGAAAACTAAAGGCCCGCTACCATATGGCGTGACTTCACTGGGAAAACTAAAGGCCCGCTACCATATGGCGTGACTTCACTGGGAAAACTAAAGGCCCGCTACCATATGGCGTGACTTCACTGGGAAAACTAAAGGCCCGCTACCATACGGCGTGACTTCACTGGGAAAACTAAAGGCCCGCTACCATATGGCGTGACGGTCTCAGTCAAACAGCCCAAGCATAAAGAATTGCCAGGTCAGCGACCTTTTGAAAGTAAAAAGTGGCATGAGCTCCCAATGTTCAGACTTTTTCATCATTGGCACCTGCTTGTGTAGGACACTGCTGGTTTCGCCAATTTAAATATGGGATTATCGTAAATCGGTTTGTTGAAAGAATACTCTATTGAGTCCAACCATTACCAGCTACAGATAGGACATTTATTGATGATTTGTTATTGATTCATTATGAGATATAGAAGTGTCATGCTAAATATTATCCACGGATCGTCAAAGAGTTGTGAGAATCAACACCTTTCTGAATGAAACTGGATGAATGAATGATGGATATTTTACACCACACTCACGATTATTTCACTTCTTTGAAGGTGTTGCCAGGTTTAGTGGTGAGGAAACTGAGCTCTTTTCTTCAAGGAAACCCCAAAGCATTGGCGAGTACCTAGCCAAAACTTTGACCATACTCAATAGCTCTCGTTTTATGAGTATGGTCAAATTTTTGGCAAGCGAGTACCTGGCAATTCTTCCACAAAAGGTGATCAAGTGAAAAATCCACTGAGAAATTTTTGAATTTTATTTGGTCCTAGCGGGCTTTGGACCATCGACACAACGATGGAGGGCCTTTGTCAGACTGAGATACCATCACTGTGCCGACTGAGCCACCAAGACAAGCATCCTGAAACTAAATGAACCGTATCGTCCCAATTTTATAGCACGGGGGCCTCTAACTCATCAACCTGTAGTTCTATTTTGTCCATCTAAACCATACCTTCACAAGTGTAGTACCGTATTTATTCTAAATATTCAGCCATTCTAATGGCCTAAATTTTCCATTAAGTCAGACTAAAATGGAGTCGTGGAGTTGTGTTTAAGGATAACCGTTTTCACACACTGCACGGCGGGTCATTTTGCCTTAAATTCCCTGTAATGGGCAAATTTGTCTGGCCTCATTTAGCATATTTCTTTTCTGATGGTCGAATCCTTATTAGGAAAAAAGTGGCTGAATCTTTAGAAGAAATATGGTAGCAAATTAGGGTTATTGAACACCTTTACTGATGATATCTGGAATAATTGCAAGGTATCACAATGGAAGCATGAATGCAATATGATAAAACCCACCATGCCAATAGAAACAAACGTAGACAAATAAATAACGTATTAAAACAGAATGAAAATAGTACTATCAAAAGGAAGAGATGAAAACCGGACTTACCTCTCTTTCTGGTTCTTCTTTAACTTTAGGAAGAAGAGAAACATCTTTCTCAGCACTTTCATTGGCGGAACTTTCTTGGACATCTGTCTGAATCGGTTTTTCATTTGTCTTCTTATCACCTTTCCTCACCTCCTTTAAGAAAAGTTTCACATTCTTCGAGTGGCTTTTCCCGGTGTAGTGTTGCTGAGCCTGCCCTGGTGCGTTTAGGTAAGCGTTACACAGCTTGCAGAACAGCGGCTGCATCAACTCTCTAAGGATGGGTGCAAGCTCAGGAGGGACGGATCCTAATGCAGAATCTTCCACCTCTTTCAAGGTCAAACTGACTGAGTTTTCCTTCTCAGAATTATCATTTCGATGACTGCCATTGGTGCCTCGGTCATCCGGGCCTCGTGGTTTTTCTCGGTTATCCTTGTCTGTCCCACTGATGTTCTTTTGGACGTTTGTCAAGGGAGGCATTAAAGGCCGCCAAAAACCACCCGTAGGAAATGCTGGCGATAGAATGGGATTACAATCTTGACGTTGCAACTGCCCCATTCCAGGTGGTGGGGGAGGAGGGGGCGATGAAAATCTATAACGAGCATTTGGTGAAAACTGATTTGGATGTAATAGATATCTTTGAGGGGATGGCTGCGGTGGTGGCTGCCGTGGCAACGCACACGGATAAGACTGTAAGGGTGGCCTGGAATTGAAGTTTGCGTATCTGTTATCTGGAGGTCGGCACTGGCTTGTCTCCCCTGGGTAACTCTCTTGAGAATAAGGTGGAGCAGACTTGGGGTGATAACCTATTTATACAAAAAAAAAAAGGAAGATGGAAAAAAAGTGGAAGATTTAGCACAAAGTAGAATAAATACATGTATGCAAAAAGCTCCAAAGTTGATTGCTCAAATAAGATTTTTGGGAGATTAAACTTTGAATTTCATACTCTTAGCGAATGTCTCTGGCCAACCGGTCAAAGTTTGATTTTGCATGGTTACTAATTATATATCTAGCCAATGTTTGATATACAAAGGCCATCAAAAGTAATAACGAGGTAGTAAGCTTGCCTGTATCCACCAAGATGTCCCTCTTACCCCTGAATTTCTATCGGTATCTGGCCATACAGGACCATTGGATGAAAAACTAGTCAGAAAATTTGCACAACTTTGGATTCAACCCCAGCATCCCACTGTCTCAGAGAATGCAACACTTTGTTCATTGACTTACTGAGGCCTGCTTAATGTAAAACAAAGTAGGCATATTTCTTGGGTTTAATAAGCTTAGAAAACTTCATATATTCATATAGTAGAGGCATGTATTGATTGATTGATTGATTGGTGTTTTACGCCGCGCTCAAGATTATTTCACTTATGTGGCGGCGTTGCCAGTTTTATTGTGGGAGGAAACTGGGCTCTATGCCTGGAGGAAACCCACGACCTTCCGTTGGTAACTGGCAACCATCCCACATAGAGCATGTATTGAAAGACCAAGAATAAATGAGGACATGAGTCATAGTAAGGACTGATTATGAAGATTTCTCCTTCAAATCCATAAGTGCATGAGTGGTAGATTGACCAATAGACAAGTCATGTGACAGTGTCATTACTTCTGGACATTGTTATATAACATACTGTAGCCCTAACATTTGTGGATTGAACAAGTTGAAACATTTAAATAATCATTTTTCATACATATTAAAATATAACTCTGTGGCTCAGGCAAAATTTAAAAAAAACTGTTTGTTTTCCATCAGTTCCTTGTGATGTTACATCCAGACAGTTGAAGGTCATTTGCCATAATAACACCACTGTCACACCACTGTCCCCAGTGCAGCTACATGTGGTCTGGAGGTGAGGACATACATGTATAATATTCCCATAGCAATGCAATGTGGAAAAAAATCTTTTTGTGTATTTTCTCTGAGAAACTGTAGGCCTACACATATACATTTTGGTTTATTCCAACAACCTACATGTATGACTGGGTATAAAGGTCTAAATACATACATGTATCCCCTTATCAATGCAGTGTGGAAAAAAACTTTTTGTGGATTTTCTCTGAGAAACTGTAGGCCTACACATATACATTTTGGTTTATTCCAACAACCTACATGTATGACTGGGTATAAAGGTCTAAATACATACATGTATCCCCATAGCAATGCAATGTGGAAAAAAGTTTTGGGGGATTTTCTCTGAGAAACTGTACACATACATGTATAGACCTACATTTTGGTTTATTACAACAACCTACATGTATGACTGGGTATAAAGGTCTAAATACATAAATGTGTCCCCATATCAATGCAATGTGGAAAAAATCTTTTTGTGTATTTTCTCTGAGAAACTGTACACATATACACATTTTGGTTTATTACAACAACCTATGACTGGGTATAAAGGTCTAAATGACATACATGTATCCCCATATCAATGCAATGTGTGGAAAAAAATCTTTTTGTGTATTTTCTCTGAGAAACTGTACACATATAGACATACATTTTGGTTTATTACAACAACTTACATGTATGACTGGGTATAAAGGTCTAAATATATACATGTATCCCCATATCAATGCAATGTGGAAAAAACCTTTTTGTGTATTTTCTCTGAGAAACTGTACACATATAGACCTACATTTTGGTTTATTACAACAACCTATGGCTGCATGGTATAAAGGTCTAAATGACATACCGGTACCCTCTTTTATCACAATTAGAAACTTGTCTCGATGGTTATTTTAGTCAAAGTTTTCCCTCTGCCCATGTGTTTTAATGTCTATAAATATACATTATGATTTCTGACATTTTCAAAGAAAGTGTAATCCTCCCAAATAATAAGTCAGTTCCATTGCAAGGAAAATTATCCATTTATCTGCCATTCAGTTGATTTGCACAGAACTTGGGGGGCCTGGGGGCCCTTTGTCTAGGGGCCTGAGTGACCCCTTGTCTGTTAGATTGTAAATAGTCTCAACGGTCAACCACCTCCACATCATATTAACAAAAGCCTAACAAGCTAAATTTATCAAAGCCTAACAGGCCAGGCTGTCTGTGCAGGGCTAGTCATGGATGGGGTTTCAGAGGGGGGGTTTCGGACATCAGTAGGAGTAAAAAATGCCTGCCTTGTCTGTTGAAAGATTGATTTTCTTACCCCACGGGCACCCTCATTCAAGATGATTTTACTTATATGGCAGCATTGTCAACTTTAGTTGGGAGGGAATCATTGCCAGAGGAAAAATGGGACTATTACAATGTAGATCAGGTATTATTCTATTAAACTAGGGATAATCTGGCATATCTGTTGTGTGAGACAGCTTTTTCGATTTTATGAAGAAACTGTCTGTTTTCATCAAATCAATATTTATCAATAATCATAGACAAATCCATTTCTGCACATGATCGCATTACAGAAATTTTGTTGTTGTTGTGACTTAGTGGATTAGATATCGATGACCATCTGTCTCAGAGGGCTTGACTGTCAAAATTAAAGTGGAAGGAGCGGCCAAAATGTTGATATTTTGACGTTAAAACAGAATGTTAACATTATTGACTATTTTTCTCAAGACGTCTAATTCCGGAACTTTTTAATGCTTCTAGTCTTGAAAATATACGATATTAAGTATTGTTTTGAACTTTTGCTTAAATTTTGTTTACTTTTCAAACACGATTTCGGTTCTTACAGGCCACATACTGTATGGATTTTCCTCATTCCAACGCCAATCATTTCGTTTTTCGATGGCCTTCAAAGCCTCTTACTGTTATGACGATCAGAAATTATGAAAAAAGTTTGAATTTTGGCAGCTCATGCCACTTTAAGGTTTATAACATAAATTTTGATTATTTTTAGTAAACCACATGGGAATTGAAGGTTAATGCTTACAAAGAACTTACAAAGAAAGAATTCATATAAAAGGAAAGCTTTGTACTTTGTATCTATAAGGCTGGCTATATAAAGTTTCTAGTTTCAAAGGTGTCATTTTTTGTGAAAAAAACTGGGTTGGGAAAGAGGATTTTTGTTCAGTTAAGCTAAGTGACTTGAGTGATGCCCTATGTATGCCATGGCTCCGATATTTGATGTTCATAGTTGAATCGAAGGTGAATAAAGAAGATTTAAAACTTCTTACTTTTCGTTTTGGAAAATTGGAACAAGAACTGGATATAATTATTTTACTACTATCCCTTGAGATTAAAATTTAGTAAAGATATTTTGGGATTTTTATTACAAACATTAATACCATTATTGGCTTAATATTATAAGAATATCTTAAAGTTACAGCCTTAGGAAAAGAAAGTTAACTGTTATTGTTAAGTTGAAAGTGAAACCAGTTGTAACAAAAATAAAACAAATTAGATGAAAGCCAACAAATGACAAAACTGTGCCATACCAATAAAAGGGGGCAGTAATAAAGAAAAAAAGAAAAGAAAAAAGAAATGATACAAAATAAGTTTTTGATCAACGAAAAGAATACAAAAACAAATCCTCCCCTAGAGACCCTCTCATAATAATATTTCTCAGCCGGGCTTGAGGATACACACATGGTTGAAGTCGATTTGACATTTTCCGACATGTTTTAACCGCTATCTCTTTAACGAAACATTTGCTATATTTGAAAATATGGATTCACTACCTTGGTATCTTTGGTTCATTACTTGTGCAAATTTGGAGTCACTCGAGAAGCTGTCATTCAATGGAGCCTTTAAAATTGCCGGGCCTGCGAACCGCTACTTTACAGCTCTGTCGCCATGTAAATCCGTTTCTAGACTGTTCCAGTCTTATCAGTGACAGAAATAGTCAAGCAGTTACCACTTAACCCAAATTTAAACTACGCATGCGCAAAGGCCGAGTTTCACAAATAAATGATTTATTGACGTTTTATATCTATATGTCGTTCTGGTCTAGGTTCTAAAATCAAGCTAAAAGATGTGTTCTAGGAAAACAAATAAGCATTCCGTTGCCCCTATGAAAATAAATAATAAAAATACATATTTTATATATATATATTATATACAGGCACAAGGAAAATCTTCTACCGTGGAGTTTATAATTGTGTTCAATAGGGTTATGTCATCTAGACCTTTACACCCAATCATAAGTTGTTGTGATATTTCATTAGGTTGATAACAGACAGGAGTTTGTTCATAAACAAATAAACATACTTATCCATGTAGCTCTACATACATTTTTAGTTTATTGTATAAGGAAAGCACTACGCAATGAATAGTATCCAGTTATGGTACGTATTTGCCTATTTCTCGAAAACATTTAAATTGAAGATCAGTAAGTCTTTCTTTTTCATTAATCCCGTGAGATTGGAGCTAGCAAGTCTTTTATGAAAGTATGTACCAGCTACAAGTGTGTCCAATCAGTGATCGAGATTACTTACATCTATATGATAAATATTACAATCAAAACAAAACTGTTATTCAGTGTGCTTAAGTTCATGGAGCATTAAAACCGAAAGGCGTACGAGTTTATGGGATTTGGAATAAAACATCGCCAGAACCCATATTAATCAAAAGTTACACTCGTGAACGCTAACTTTTACCCGTAGGCCAACAGGATGAAAAAAAAACAAACTTGTTTCTACTTTGATATGCATGCAAGCTTTGATTGGTTCCGTCACAAAAAATTGTCAAATCACATTTCGCGATACTTATAAGTTAGATAACTTGTCGGTAATGAACACAACATAGATGGGCGATTTGTCTATATTTTGCTATAAGCCATTCAAGAGAAAACAATTTCAGAACTTCTGAAAGGACGAGACGTCCATCTCTCTTATAGTTTTAGCTCATCCAAATCCATGCTGTCCATGGAATGTGCTTAGCACACTACTTCATGATCAGGGGCGGCGGAACGTTTTTCATATTGGGGGGGGGGGGGGGGGGGGGGGGGGGCAACTATCCCAGCACAACAGGCGAGGGTCCAGGGGCCGCCTAGGCCCCTGAAGCTCTGAAACAAGAGAAGACCATACATGCGTTCTGGGCCATTTTCAGGGCCCAACAAGTGAAATTTGATGTAAAGATTTTTGACTTGTAGAGTTTGAAATCTACTCACTTTGGAAGAAAAAAAATCTGTTATAGGCCATTGCGCTGGATATTTTAGGGATCTGTAACAACTGACGTAGTAGATAATGTACGCACCCAAAAAACTTTCAAGGCTTTCAGATAATAGGTATACTCTTACTCAGTATCGTAGCCAGGAATCTGCCGACAGGTGGGCCACTATGGCAGCACTATCACGCGAGAGTCCAGGGGCCTGCAGTCCCCGACAACTCCAAAGTTCGAGATTGCCAGCGATGCGTTCCAGGCCATTTCTGGCATTGAAAAGTTGACATTTAAAAAAAAGTAGCACATATTGTGATAAGGCGATCGACTAACAAAATAATCTTACAGCAAGACAGTTTGAGTTGTTGGGCGCAGTTGGGAAAACAGATTGATTAGTTTCTGTGGGAGACAAAATCACAGCACAATCACGCGAAGGACCAGGGGCTGCCTAAGCCCAGAGAACTCGAGGGTACTAAATTTTTCTCAGAAATTTTACTTAAACGGAGAGAAGCAAACATTGCGATCAGACGATGGACTATCACAAAACAACCCAACATCAAGACAGATTGAGGGGTGGGGCGAGGTTTTGTTCTTTAAAACCCTCAGAAACTGTCAATATAAGATTTGCGGCGAAGCGGCTAAAACAATTCTGTGTTTCTAAACCCCAGTTCTACCCTTTAATCAAGGCCAATTATTGGGGGGGCCAAACATAGGTCTGGCCCCCCTACTGTCATTATTGCCCCCCCCCCCCCCCCCCCCCCCCGGGTCCGCCGCCCCTGATGATAAAAAGTCGCACACGAGGGGATTCTGTGTCCACGTAAAGTCGGCCTATCGTTGTCCGCACATTAGACCAGGCGCAGTATAGGCCTATATTAGACGATTAATTCTCAGTGCGCGAAAGTCAAACTGAAAAGTCGGCCGCTCGTTTGCCGCACACAAGCCGATTTTACGTAGTATATAATCACGCAATTTGAAGCGAAACAATAACGCAAAGTGACCCTGTCTAAAAACACGTGACGTTACGTTTAGTTTGGATTGGATGATCAAATATTGTCGCCGACAGTATGCAATCACATTGGGTGATTCCTCGACTATATATTCTGAAAAGTAAACATTCCAGATGTCTCGGCGCCAGTCGCCAACTTTCGGCGACGGAGGCCGATAACCGTCAAACGTATAGTCGGTCACTGTCGGCCATCAGGCTCGTCTAGTGTGCGCTTTAGCTGCAAATATATCACTGTCCATAAACTTCGATGTCAATATATTTTATTTGTTCCTTATGATATAGAGGTATAATTGTTTATATCAGTCTAAAGTAAAACCTTTGAAAAATGAATCGTTTTTTGTTCATTTAATAAGAGATCGTTAAATGTATATAAATTGCACTTTAATTTTGGGCCAAATGACTTTTTATGCAGGCCTTTAAATATGACCAAAACAATATATTGAAATAAAGCTATGAAACCTTGAGGGCTTATCAGAGCGGGGCTGGGTAGACATACCGTAGGGTTATCTGTTCATGACCTGCTGCATGTAGTGTTTTATATTATTCGCGCCCTGTTTAAAAAAAAATATCCGGTTATGTCTTAGACTGAAATCTGTAGTTAGCTTTAATGGTGAGGGGTACATGTCGATGAATTGGAATTCGTGAGAATAAACGTCATCGAAATTTATTGAAATCCATTTCGGCTATTGACAAAACCATTGGTAGTTACTTGACTAAAAATACTATGGTGGCCCAGTCTAGTAAGTTGTAGGCCTTCGGTCGTGCCGCAATCTGGTTGGATTAAAATCATTGTTGTTTATTCGACACCCCACAACTGTGTTTAACACGAAGAAACAAGTTGCTTTCTCTGCATCATTTGTTATTTTTCAGAAGGTGGAATTGGAAAAAAAATTGCCTAATATAAAACCTGATCAACACGCAGCAGCTGTCAGATTTTCTTCGGATCTCTTCTGTCCAATCAGAAACAGGATAACTAGTTTCTTCGTTTCACTGTTAGTTTTGGAGGGCGAACTTCCTGGGGATGGAGCCGAAAAAATCAGGAAGTCGTGGTTTATTTTTTATGTTGAGTTGTTGACCGAGTTTAGTACGCTTTAAAACACTTTGTTTGACGTACCTATGGTAAGCAGGAAAGTTATTTATTTCAAAATGTTTAATCTACCCATCCTCTTAGTCTCATAACCCATTTTTCAGCTGACCAGTTGATGTCATTCAGTTAATTTCTGGTTGTTGTTGTTTTGAATATATTCAATTTATTTTTCTCTGAAGAAAGTTCCAGACACAGTCACTCGAAGTAATGGTGTTGGTGTGCTTATGAGTATGTTAGGGGGGGGGGGGGTATAGGCCTACATTACATACTTATATAGGTTGAGGAAAGTTGCCGACCGACGGGTTGCCATCGAACGACAGATAGACCGGCGAATGACGGTGGGGCGCTACCGTCGGTCGTCGGGTTAAACTTGGTATAAAAGAGAAGAACCCCACATTCTGTTCTTGCTTTGTCGCCTAACAAACGAGTGAAAAAACAAAATGGTACGTTTCGGTTCACAGCTAGCTGTTAATTGAGTCTTCGCCAATCGTACACGTCTCCCTGCGTGCGCTGAATGCTTTAAACTTTGTACTATCAAAATCTAAATGGCAAAATGAATGACACCATTTCTCTCCCTTTTTCAAAGAAAATAAATATTTACTCACACTTTCCTCTACTCCACATGTACAACTTGATTTCGTCTTTACGGAAATGACCTTTGGAGTTCAATCCATGTACGCACAAAGCTGATATAATCGATCAACTGCTACTGTCAGCTTCCTGGTGATGTAGACGCAATTCTAGATTTTATTTACCATTGAAAAAAGGTAGCGGCCTTGTGAATGGCCCATGGATCTTATTCTTTATTATAATGGCACATTCAAATTACAATCATTCGTTTACATGGGGATCAAACATGCATTGGACAATCATATAAGACTACATGGATTTCCATGTAAACTAGGACATCATTGAGGACATCCCTGGCTGCATAATACAGTATTCATATTGAATTATATAATATTCAGTTTTAGTCTATATATCTTTAATTCCTTTCTGCTAAATAACTTGAAGAGTTTTGATCCCATCTTTACAATTTCCTCACAGCCTATACCTTATGGGTAGACGAAAGTGTTAAGTTTACTAAATCTCTTGTTAATTACGAAGTTGTTTCTGTTTTTTTTGTAGATTATGCAAAGCGTATAATTGAAGATGGATATCTGACCTGAATTTCTGTGTGCAGTGGTAGTGAAACCCTCCCAACAATGCCTCCAAGTTCAGGAGAGTTATGGGGTCATCATTTGATGCCACCCCAAGTCTGTGTGGATTGTTTATTACCCACTGGGATAATCATCCCTATAAGATGTACAAGGGATGCTACTCTGGAACGGATAAAAACTGATCTCTTCATAGAAGCAAGGAAATTTCCCCTCCATTATTTACTCTCAGAACCAACATCCTATATTTTTGTAAGCATCACTCAAGACGCTGAGAAGGAGGAGTTTTACGATGAAACCAGACGATTGTGTGATCTCAGACTGTTTCAGCCTATCCTCAAAGTGGTTGAACCAAAAGGGAATCGGGAGGAAAAAATGTTGAACTATGAAATAGGTATTTCTAAAGTGTTTTATTTCCTTAATGTAGCAAAACCAAGTTGATTTTTAAGTGTTCCTTTAGGGTAAGCACTCAAAACATTACGAAAAGCACTCTAAAAGTTTGAGACTCTTCGTTGGGTGTCTTACCTCTTGCATAGAGCGACCGATAATCCTATCGAGCAATCGCTATTGTTGTTGTTTTAGACCAAACATGGCAGAAATCAGTGAGTCTAATAATTTGTTATCTTCACATTGCTCGTCCTTGAATTAGCGGAATTCTTACTGTACATTGTCGCTATTCAAGTTTCTCTATATTTTCAAAGTGATACAGTGTAAATTCCAGTTGATCTATTTCATCGTGGTCTTGAAATAATGTCTTACACATATCTATTGCAGTGTTATCTTATTTAAAATCAATATTGTTTTACTTTAAACTTTTATTTACAGGTTTGGCTGTAGGAATGCCTGTGACAGAATTTAATGAGATAAAAGAATTAGAAACAATGACTTTTAGACGAAATATTTTAGAGGTTTGTAAAGAAGCGGTTATGGAACGTGAAAGTGATGGCAAACACAGTCAGGCATTGTATTCCTTTCCACCCGATGTGGAATCCTCATCAGTCGTTCCTCCACATATTGAAGAAAAATTATTGAAAGGTATGCAATTGTGTCACTTCTTTGAAACCACATAAATAATTGGCAAAGTGTTCCAGAATATTCTACTGACTAAGGCCTAGCTCCTGTCAGTCATCAACCTTATGAAATATCATAGGTTTACTTTATTACAACAATTTATGATGGGGTATAAAGGTCTAAATGATATACCTCTTTTTAACACAATTAGAAACTTGTCTCCATGGTTATTTTAGACAAGAAGATTTTCCCTGTGCCCATGTGTTTTAGTGTTCATGAATAAATAATTGGCTACAGTTTTTCTTTTTTCTTCACTTTTTTCTCATTGTTTTAACCATACACTGTAAGTCTTCATTTGAAGAATTAAGCAGTATGCTTGCAGCAAAACATTTGACATTGCATAGCCATGCCAAAGTTGAAAAAAAAAAATGATCCAGAAGAATGGTATTTTAATGTTACATATGTAATAGTTTGTGTTGCTTTCTCATGTGAACATAATTATCAACCGACTAAATGCCCAAACTTTTTATGGGAATCTTTTCAGCAGTTATTATTTCTGTTCAAATAGATGCAGACCGTATTATTGTATGTATATGGGTGATGTCAGCCGATAAAAGTAGGGAAAAATTTAGCGTGCAGGTTCACCATACGTTTACTCCAGAAAAAGTGATCGCTGAGGCGATTCGTCGTCGAACAAGAACAATGGGTTTAACTTCTGATGAGCAACAGAGATGTATTCAGGAATATACTGACACATATGTCCTTAAAGTCTGTGGCTGTGACCAGTTCTTCCTAGCCAAATATCCCATTAGTCAATACAAGGTATGTCACTGTTCACAGGGCCTAGTTTCACAAAGCGATCTTAGCTAAGTGTGATCTTAACTACCATGGCAACCAGTGCTAAAGGTATATGTTGCCATTGGTAATTAAGATCAACTTAAGCTAAGATCGCTTTGTGAAACTGGGCCCTGGTCTCCATAGCTAACTTGGTCGTACATTTGGGCCCTCCTCATATTGATCATTAACTTTTCTGACTCCCATCAAGTCAACCTGTAAATTGGGATAGCTACCTAATTGTGGGGGATTTCTTCTCACAGTTGTCGGGCCCATCAGTGCCGGCTAATCTAAGGGAAACATTAGGGCACCCATAGCTGGTGATACTATCCGACCCAGTGGTGATCCTAGTTGCTCATACATCTCATATTCTAAGTAAATATTTATTGAGTGATACTATGCGACCCAGTGGTGATCCTAGTTGCATAAACATCTCATTTTCTAAGCAAATATTTATCTCCCCCCCCCCCCCCCCCCCAAAAAAAAACAAAAAACATAAGTGGACAGATCCCTGTTTCTAACTTTTTTTCTTGTATTTTTTCAGTACATTCGACAGTGCATAGCTCAGGAAAAAATACCTCAACTAATGCTAATGACCAAAGTAAGCGTTTATGACAGCTTGCCAAATAACATATTTAAAATGCCAGCATATGCGGAAAAAGGTAAGTCAGTTGTCAGAAAATGTAGATAATTAGGAGGGGAGGAGGTGCCAAGGGCTATGAGTTAGTCTGAATAAAAGTGTAATAAATAGTTATGACGTAGTTTTTTGTTTCCTTGCACTCAATTTTGACAGTGGAAACACAGAAAAGACTGTGATCACAGAACTTTCAAATGTTGGCTATTCACTAATAAAACCACCAGAAAAATATTGGACTTTGGTTTTAGTCTCCGGAAACTTTGCTCTTTCAAGGAAAACCTTCCGTTAAATGCACTGGTGAAACAAACCAGATCATATTCTCCATATGATAGTTGTAAAGTTATGCCTAAATAAAGAATTTCTCTTAAAATGACATGGGCTGCCTGATTCACGTTTTAGTCAGACTGAAGTCAGTGGTCTGTACAAACCGAAATATGGAAATGACTTTGTCAAATGTTTGTTCATGTAGTTCAAATGCGATTTCAGCTTTTAGTTTTGAGACTTATGACACTTTAAACTTATAGTTTTTACTTGTAGCTGATAATTTAGATAATTAAATATTAGCATTTTGACAGCCAACATCACATTGACCACTCTAGTATTCAGCTTTGTTTTCTTTCACACAAACTCTATGCATACTGATTTTATTTGTTGTTTTTTGTGTTTGAAGGTAAATATGCCTTAGCTGATATAAACAGTCAGAAAACCAAATCCTTATGGGAACTCAACACACACCTGAAAATCCAAATCAACTGTGCTACAAATGTCAGTGTCCGAGAAGTTGGCAAGGTACGTACTCACACCATTACATGTAGGTATACTACAGACTCCTGGCTAGGATTTGGGATGGGCAGGGTGCACATTAGAAAAAAAAGGCCACAACCTTCTGGTGATAACTGGCAACCATCCCACATAGGTCGTTCCAGTGAAAACCCAGTCAGAAAATTTTCCAATTTGTTTTGGACTGAGTGGGATTCGAACCTGCGACCCATTGATGGAAGGCTGTTCGGATTGAGCGTCCAACCCTCTACCTACTGAGCCATGGAGGCCCCTCCACAAAGAGGAAGACCAAATCAAGTAACCAAGGATCAGTTGTCCTGGCTAGGATTTGGGATGGGCAGGGTGCACATTAGAAAAAAAAGGCCCCTGTCATAGAAAAAGGGACAACTGCTACTTGGTTACTTGATTTGGTCTTCCTCTTTGTGGAGGGGCCTCCGTGGCTCAGTAGGTAGAGCGTTGGACGCTCAATCCTAACAGCCTTCCATCAATGGGTCGCAGGTTCGAATCCCACTCAGTCCAAAACAAATTGGAAAATTTTCTGACTGGGTTTTCACTGGAACGACCTATGTGGGATGGTTGCCAGTTATCACCAGAAGGTCGTGGGTTTCCTCTGGGCATAGATCCCGATTTCCTCCCACAATAAAACTGGCAACGCGGCCATATAAGTGAAATAATCTTGAGCACGGCATAAAACAACAAATAATCAATCCTCTTTGTGGCTATGATTTTTAGGCTTCAGCCTTGTAGTGCTGGGTTAAATCTCAATGATCCAATCAATCAAACCATAACTACAAATAAACATATTCCAACTGTCTAACTTTTGTTTGTTTCACAGATCTATGTTAAAACAGGAGTATATCATGGTACAGAATCTTTATGCCCAAATAAGGACACTGCTCGTGTTGATTCGGTCAATCCCCGATGGAACGAGTGGTTAAATTATGATCTGTATGTTCCAGACATTCCACGCTCAGCTCGACTATGCTTCTCAATATGCACTGTTAACATGAGGAAAAAAAGGGTAACAACTGATCTTTCAAATACTCAGCATTTTATTTAAAATAAAAACACAGCTCTATTCAAAACTATGTGATGACGTCACTCTATTTTCAAGAATGGCTCTCTGAAGAAAGATTCAATAAGGCATTGTTACGTCAGAAATGACGCCACCAACGACAGCATCCCAGACCCTTCAATATACATGTATGGTTGCTGCTGGACGCTTCATCATTACGTTATAATGGCTGATGACGTAATTAATTTGTGATGTCAGTTTTGACCGTTCTTCCGTGAGGTCATAGCGTTACTTGAGCTATAATTTCACTGGTTGATTATGACAAAAATAACACACTGTCTGAGAGTGGAATTATCGGGGGTGTACTGTGAGAAGACAAAAATAACACACTGTCTAGGAGTGAAATTACGGGGGGTTTAGTGTGAGAAACATATTTGAAGTTCAGATTATCTGCAGCAATTTTGTCCTTGCTACATTGAATTTTACTATGATGTGAAACACTGAATTGTGAGGGCTGTAATATAGTTATAATGCTTTATTTTAAGACACAAAATTTGAACCATATAGCATTTAAATGGTGGGAAAATCAATTCTGGTAAAAAAACTGTATTATATGCATGCTTTTGTCACTGTTACAGTTGTTGGTCAAAATAATTTGAATAAAACAAAAACTTTTGTTTCCTAGGAACAACATTGTGCCTTAGCCTGGGGAAATTTACAGCTGTTTGATTTTAATGATCGCCTTCTGTCAAATAAAGTGAGTCTTCACCTCTGGCCAATGCCACAAATGATGGATGATTTACTCAACCCTATTGGAATACCAGGTATGATTATCTCCCTTTACCAAATTACTTATTTGTTTGTTCTGTAATATATTGTATCTTGAATTCAAAAGCGAATCGCCTCAGCTATTCCAGTACAATAAACCTGGCATCACTGGCAGAAATAATCTTAAATGCCACAAGATACTAAGCTATACATGTATCTTTAACAGTTTGCATAGTTTGGTGAGTTATAGTGTTTTATATCCTCAAGTTCCTAAAATGTCTTGTTGCAGTGCATAAAAACTTCAGCTTCAGCAAGGCGATTGTCTGGGAACTTGATTGTGTTTGTATTTGCCGTTTCCAACCCTGACCGTGATTGTCTGGGAACCATAGACCAGGGTTGATTTAATCTTGATTGTGTTTAGTCACTTGATTGTGTTTATAGTCACTTGATTGTGTTTATAATCATTTGATTGTGTTTGTAGTCACTTGATTGTGTTTGTAGTCACTTGATTGTATTTATAGTCACTTCATTGTGTTTAGTCACTTGATTGTGTTTATAGTCACTAGATTGTGTTTATAGTCACTTGATTGTGTTTATAGTCACTTAATTATGTTTAGTCACTTGATTGTGTTTATAGTCACTTGATTGTGTTTATAGTCACTTGATTGTGTTTGTAGTCACTTGATTGTGTTTATAGTCACTTGATTGTGTTTATAGTCACTTGATTGTGTTTATAATCACTTGATTGTGTTTATAGTCACTTGATTGTGTTTGTATTTGCAGGTTCCAACCCTGATCGTGATTGCCCCTGTCTGGAGATTGCCTTTGATCGTTACATTCTGCCCGCTTCCTACCCTCCCGATTGTCAGATTAACCAATTAGCTGACCTCTTCTCAAACAAAAATAATGCTAACAGTTTTTATCATCGAGGGACGACTGCTCCAATATATGATGAGGATGAGGTAATTTTTGTGTATTATGTGGTTTATTCAATCTCTAATCCTATTTCATTTACTCAACAGGGGCTTACAAAATTTATGATGAGTTAATCTGTGATTTACTTTCAACATAGCCGGGGTGCCTTTGTGGCTCAGTCCTCAGCTGGACACCAGCCTTACACTGATGCAACCTTTGTGGCTCAGTCCTCAGCTGGACACCAGCCTTACACTGATGCAACCTTTGTGGCTCAGTCCTCAGCTGGACACCAGCCTTACACTGATGCAACCTTTGTGGCTCAGTCCTCAGCTCGACACCAGCCTTACACTGATGCAACCTTTGTGGCTCAGTCCTCAGCTCGACACCAGCCTTACACTGATGCAACCTTTGTGGCTCAGTCCTCAGCTGGACACCAGCCTTACACTGATGCAACCTTTGTGGCTCAGTCCTCAGCCAGACACAGGCCTTCCATCCATGCAATGCGGTATCAGTCCCACTCAAACCAAAAATTGAAAGAAAAAAAAAAATTTAAATTGGATTTTTCACATGATGTGTAAGGTTTGCCAGTTACTCGTCGAAGGTCAGGGGTTTCCTTCTGACAAAGAGACTGGTTTCCTTCCACAGTAAGACTGTGGAAGGAAACCAGGCTCAGTAGGTAGAGCGTTGGATGCTCAATCCGAACAGCCTTCCACCAATGGGAAGCGGGTTCGAATCCCACTCTGTCCAAAAAAATTGGAAAATTTTCTGACTGGGTTTTCACTCGGACCAGTCACCTATGTGGGATGGTGGCCAGTTACCAGCGGAAGGTCGTGGGTTTCCTCCGGGCATAGAGCCTGGTTTCCTTCCACAATAAAACTGGCAACGCCGCCATATATCTGAAATAATCTTGAGCGCGGCGTAAAACACCAAACAATCAATCAATCAATCCTTCCACACTAAACCTTTTTTCTTCTGAAATGGGATGGATATGATTTTGCATAATTCATGTTTAATTTTCTTCTCTCCCAGGATGATCCAAACCATGTAGAACAGGAGTTGGAGATTTTAAAGAGGGTAGTTTCCATGGACCCCTTATCTGAGATCTCGGAGCAGGAAAAAGACTTGCTTTGGAAATACAGGTTAGTGTACACCAACCATTACATGAACTGTACATTAGCCAAAGATATTTAAATGAAAATAAAGTTCATATTGAGTCTGTTTCTTCTACAGAAAAAGATAGTATTGTGTATTTGTTGTTTTCGTAAGAATTAATTGAACAAAATTCTCAGACGTTTTATAATATCTTTAAGTGGCATTTAGGAGTTGATCATGATATTAATAAATGAATACGTTTTTTTATGGGTTGCAACTCCTGGATTTTTATTGTACACGTCTCTATGTAGAAACTAACATCGTTATCAAGTTCACATTCACTTGATAACGATGTTAGTTTCTACATCGAAATGTTGTGTACAATAAAAATCCAGGAGTTGCAACCCATAAAAAAACGTGCTTATTTCTTAATAGTTTAATAATAGATTGCCTTATATGATTACTTGTTCCAGAAGGTGAGGGGTCGGCCCCCACTAAAGCTGGTAACACCACCATGTAAAGAAATTAATCTTCAGTGCAGTTTGAAACCTTGATCACTGTATAGTCAGGTTTTCCTCTAGTCATAAACCTTGAGAGTTGCGTCAAACACCAAGTAATCAGTGAATGTCGTCATATCATAAAATGATTCTAAAACGTCCATAGATATTTTACCAAATACTCCATATGGTTTAGGATTGTTGTAACAAGTACCTTATTAATTCAATAATCTATTAGTATATCTATGTCCATAGGTAAGATACGTAACCATTGTCAATGTATTACAAAAGGATGCCAGAAAATTCTACTGAAAAAGGTTAAGCTCCTGTCAGTCCTCAACCTAATGAAATATCATAGGTTTAGTTTATTACAACAATTTATGGGGTATAACGGTCTGGATGATATGCCTCTTTTTAACACAATTAGAAACTTGTCTCCATGGTTATTTTAGACAAGAAGATTTCCCTGTGGCCGTGTGTTTTAGTGTTCATAAATATATATCTATGTGTTTCTGTATTTTTTAGTTAATTTAATGTTGTTGCTGTTTTTAAATTGTGTTTTGTACAATAAAATTGAATTGAATATCATATGACTGTTTTATATTAGAAACCACTGCGCCAAGATGCCACATTCTTTACCCAAAGTGCTAGCAGCTGTCAAGTGGAACAACAGAGAAGATGTTGCCCAGGTAAATCTATACACTGAAGCCAAATAAGTGAATATTTGTCTTGTCTTGGGTTGATTTTGTATTTCTGCCAACCATGTATTGGTGTCCTTATGGTGGTTCAGTTGGCTGAGTCGCAGTCTTTCAATCCAAAATAGGCCTTCCTTCTATGGTTCTATTCAGTCCAGAACCCAAATATTTGTCTTTTTGCCGAATCATACGATGTGGAAGAGCTGTCGAGTACTTCCTGAAGGTCAAATAGCCTAATTTTTCCAAGAGAATTGAAATTGCATGTCCTTTTAACCTCCAAAATAGTGATTTACACTCTTTTTAACATGTTTCCTAAATTTATTTGAGTCCTTTTTGTTTACTTGTATTTGTTATGTAAACTGGTCTTGAGAAAACTTCTTTTCGGCGCCATATAAGTGAAATAATCTTGAGTGCGTCGTAAACATTCAATCCATCAACCAAGACAATTGATTCTCTGCTTATACATTGTGATAACTGCCCTCGTCCAAAAACTATGGACACTTCCTTTTATCTTGCAATAATCACAGAGAATCAATCCATTTTTTATACGCCCGACTTAAAAAAAGTCGGTCGTATTATGGTATCACCAGCGCCGTCCGTCCGTCCGTCCTGGATTCCCTTCCGCTCCATAACTTGAAGAGTTTTGATCTAATCTTTAAAAATTTTTTACAACATATACTCTAGGGGTAGAAGGTGTGTCACGAACCATTAAGAACATTGTCCATTGCATAATGTGGCTTCTACATTGGATTATGTAATATTCTGTCTTTGTCTATATCTACGTTCCCCTCCGCTCCATAACTTGAAAAGTTTTGATCCGATCTTTACAATTTTTTTTACAACATACAGTTTAGGGGTAGAAGGTGTGTCATGAACCATTCAGGACATTGTCAATTGCATAATATGACTTCTACATTGGATTATGTAATATTCTGTCTTAGTCTATATCTTCGTTCCTTTCCGCTCCATAACTTGAAGAGTTTTGATCCGATCTTGACGATTCTTTCAGAGTATATACCTTATGGGCAGACGGTGTTTCACGTACCATTTCTGACATCACCTGTTGCATAATATGGCAGCCCTATTGGATTATGTAATATTCCCTTTCGGCTCTAGAACTCCTTTCGTTTTGATATAATCTCTCCAATTCTTTTAGAGTATATATACCTTATAGGTAGATGATGTGTCGCATACCAAATTTGATTTGGTACACATATTTTTTGTCTGTTTTCAAAAGTTTTTTTATCAGAAATGTGTACATGATGTTTAATATATATATATATTAATATATATATATCAATGCTTTTTTTAGTACACTTGGTCCAGAGTAATACTGGAAGCCAATTAATTTATACATTCTGAGACTGTTTTCTTGGATAGTTTAATGTGCACCATAATAACAAAAAAAAGACCATTTTCCCACTTTATTACCCATCTGGTATTTATCAGAGTGGCTGTTGAAATAGAGATAAGGGGACAATGACATCTGAACTGAAGTACACACACAAGGTTTGTATATTTACACACCATCATATCAGTGGTCAGCCTGAAGATTGTTTGCTTTGTAATAAAACTTACAGCCAAGTCCAATAGAACAGTGTCCCAGTCAAAACTGTTAAAATTCAAGAATTGTAAGCTACATGTATTGTATTGATTGCTCCTTCCCAATTATGGAACATAACAGCAATGTCAAAACAGCCACAATATTTCAGTTTTTGCAATTAAAATGTGATTGAAATTAGCTGAACAGATAATATATGTGTACTATGACGTACTGGTATTTAGTTGCAGCTTCATCAAATTCAGAAAAGAAAATCTTCTAATTCGAATTGATGAAATTAAAACAAATGTTATATTAAATGTAAAGTTGTTAATCGTAGCGGTTCGACTTTGCCACGGCGGGCGTATGTTGAGTTTACTAAAACTCTTGTTCATAATTATAGCACTAGTATAGGAATAGGATATCACAATTTTCACTTTACCCTTTCACTGTAATGACAATATTTTCTTGCAGTTGTACCGCTTGCTAGAGGAATGGCCAATTGTTGAACTTGAGACGGCCTTGGAGTTATTAGATTGTTCCTATCCAGACCTTAGAGTGAGACAGTTTGCCATTCGATCTTTGGAACATGTTCTTACAGATGATGAGCTCTCCCAATATCTCCTACAATTGGTTCAGGTAAAATAATAACTCATAATTCTCAGGGGGCTTCCGTGGCTCAGTAGGTAGAGCGTTGGACGTTCTATTTGGACAGCCTTCCACCAATGGGTCACAGGTTCGAGTCCCTCTCAGTCCAAAAAAAAATGGAAAATTTTCTGACTGTGTTTTCACTCAAACGACCTACCGGTATGTGGGATGGTTGCCAGTTACCAGCGGAAGGTCGTGGGTTTTCTTCCGGGCATAGAGCCCGGTTTCCTCCCACAATAAAACTGGCAACGTCGCCATATTAGTGAAATAATCTTGAGCGGGGCGTCAAAACACCAAACAATCAATCATAATTCTCTGAAGTATATAAAATTTAATGTTTCCAAAAGTTGTCCAGACAGAAATCCTTTATATCAATTTGATTGTGTTTGAAAATCTCAATCAATTTGTTTCAGAATTTATGCGGACTTCATGTCTGAGTACGTTATAACATGTACATGTATGTATAGAAGAATAATGAAATGTTTGCTTAACTTGTATAACATGTTTACTGTTGCCATTAATAAACTTGAACGTGGCATAAAACTCAATTTTATCAACCAACTGATATCAAATTAAGTAGAAAGGAAGAAATTAAAGTCTGTGTAGAAAAAGTTAAAGGATTTATGAACAGTTTTTGGAAATATTCTCTAATTTGCATTAGGTGTGTTGTAGAACATGTACTTTAAAAGTCTGACCAAAAAGAAAATTAAATTTCGGTCGCAGCACATACAAAATTCAAGCTACGCGTGCCGATCTACAATGCTTACGAAAGTTAATTATCTAAGAGACTTATGACGTCAAACACGACCTCCGTTGTGTACGTACCCTCACAGCGATGACGTAATAAACGATTTCTGTTGTCTCAGTAAGTCTTCATGGCAGTTTGTACACATCGAAGGTCGTGTATGACGTCATTTTTCCAACAAGTTACGAAAAATACGGAAAATATGCATATTTTCTCCCCGTTCGGTTTTTGACTACCAGGGAACTGACGCGAAGGTTGTTTCGTTTCAACTGATAATTTTCAAATATATATTTAGTCAATAAACAAGCATAAACCAGCTTTAAATCTTGTTCATATATCCTTTAAGTGTTACTTTTCATCTGTGCATATATACAGTGTTTTTATTGTGTGTGTCCTACATTTATCTGTGTTGTTGTTGTATAGGCCCTGAAGTTTGAACCATACCTTGATAATCCAACCACAAGATTCCTCATTAAAAAGGCTCTACTGAATCAGAAGATTGGACATTTCTTTTTCTGGCATCTCAAGTAAGAGTTTATAAAAACCATCTCTGGGATAGAGTTTATATTAAATTTAGATGAACATCTTCAATAGTATTCATCTTCAAGGGATTACACTTTCTTGAAAATATGGCAGAAGTTCCTCTACCGATTTTTTTGGGTGACGCCCGAAACGGGAATCAAACCTGGGTCCCAGAGTTTGGCACCTATCGCCAGCACTAAATGCCGGCTGCCTTATCGATTCAGCGATAGGTGCCAAATTCTGGGACCCAGGTTTGATTCCCGTTTCGGGCTTCACCCCAAAAAATCGGTAGAGGAACTTCTGCCATATTTTCAAGAAAGTGTTTTCCCAAAATAACGAGAATACTGTTATACTCACTTTCTAAAAGACACTAACTAATTAAACTCGAACATCTTCAATGTTTCATACAACAGAATGGAAATAATCTTGAGTGCGATGTAAATCAATCAATCAATCAATCATACAGCAAAAAAACCCAGAGAAGCCATTGCCTCGTTTAGTGTTTAAAACCCCCCAGTGTTTCTTCTCTGAAAAGAAAAAAAAAACCTTGACAACACTGCTCTAGTTTGAGAATAATCTTGAGTATGGCACCTAACTATTCAATAAATCAATCTTGTAACATTTAGTGCACATTGTTTATTTCAGATCGGAACTTCATCAGACGAGTATACGACTGAGATTTGGACTTATTTTGGAGGCTTATTGTAGAGGATGTGGGGCCTACATTAAATCATTGATAAAACAAGTGGAAGCCCAAGAAAAACTTACCAATTTAACTGATACATTCAAAAACAAAGATGTAAGTTCAATTTGATCGTTCAATTTGATTTTTCAATTAGCTTATCTTTTCAAGTGCATTTTTCAATCTCCCACGCTGTATGTGGGAGAGTTACCAGATACTCGCCGAAGGTCTGGGGCTTCCTCTTGGTAAAGAGCCCAATTTCCCCCTCCACTTAACCAGGCATATAAGAGAAATAATCTTGGATACGGCGTAAAACATCAATCAACCAATTAGCTTATCCTGTCAAATTGTAATGTGGATTGTGTCTTTGATCTTGTTATGGGATTTTGTTTTTTATGTATTTTTGTTTTGTTCACATATCAAAGCTTCAGGCAATTTTACACTCTGTATTATCCTGTGTTGACGAATTTATCTTTTTGACAACATTGATACTGCAATTGCTAGTTTAATTTGATTGAATGAATGGAATAGATACAGGTTGAAGACCCATAAGTGACCCCTTACCATTGCAGCAAAGCAGCCAGGCGGTTGAACATTTAGCCAAACAGCTTTGCGATGTAAATACATTTGAAAAGTAAAAAAGCAGCTATGCTGAAATCTAGGACTTTTTTACAACTTATAACCTGGCCAAGTGGCAGTGAAGGAGATCTCCTAAAATTCAGAAGCCACTTGGTCAGGCTTATAAGTTGTAACAAGGTCCTAGATTTCAGCTGCTTTTTCACTTTTCAAATGTATTCACTTTGCAAGATTGTGTTAAGCATTTAAGGAATTTTGAGTCTGGTCACATGACAAGGGGTCAGTAAGCCCTATATGAAACTGTCTTATTTAAGGTTACTGTTGTTATTTATTGTCAGAACCTTGATGAACAAAGACGTTTATTATTAGAGCACATGAAGCAGACAGATTATCAGGAGGCCTTACAAAGTTTTACCTCACCTCTGAATAACTCACATATCCTGGGAGATGTTCTGTAAGTATAACACTCTCCTTTATCTGCATACAAGATGCTTTTCCAAGGTTAGTCTCGGTCGCCGTATGTGGAAGAGTTGCCAGGTACTCGACGAAGTTCGGCGTGTCCTTCGGGCAATGAGCCCGGTTTCCTCCCCCACTTAACATCCCAATGCCTCCATATAAGTGAAATAATCTTGATTGCGGAGTAAAACATCAGTCAATCAATTAATGTAAGGTTAGTGAGAGGCCTATATGGCTCAAATGGCAGAGCGATAGTTTCTCAGTCCAACACACACCTTTCATTGATGAGATCAATGATTCATTGATGATTTCTTCTCAGACCGAAGAAAAATGGTTGATTGGGGTTTTCACTTGATTGCCTTATGTCTAACAGATCCTAGGTCGGTGGTTTCCTTCTGGCAACTAGCTGGGTCTTACATGATAATACAGGTTAAATCGATTGTTGGAAATCAACAGTATTTCTCATTGTTGAAACATGTTGGGTATGGAACCTTCGCGGAGGATTGATACTTAGTCACTGACAGTACTGTACCTAATAAAGCAATAGGTACGCTGTGTGTTTAAGTCTATAAAACAATCTGGTAACCCTAAGTTGTGAGTCCGATTCTCCCCCTGGCTCGGAATTTTTTCCGGGTCAATCAGTGTTGGTTAATTTACTAATTCAGTAATGTGAATTTAATGCTGAAGATGGGGGCCTTACTCTTGCACCAGGGTTCGACTCCTGTTTCAACATCAGCTCAAATTTGGAGAGTCCCACCCATTTGTCTCGAAATTACCGCCCAGCCTGATGACGTCACGCAAAGCTTTCTGGGTAAAATGTACCTCTATTCGCCATTTTGTTTAGCAAGGTGTTACTTTTTTGGAAAACATTGAAGACATAACCTGTTTTTATCCACACATTTTCTCTGGTAACTTTACGCCTTTTACGTCTTCTGTTCGATACAGTATTATTTCTTCCGCCATATTTTAAAATTATTTTAACATCCCTCAATCTCCCGAAATGCTTTTCCCGTAACTTCCAAGTGACGTCATCAATCAGTCGGTCAATTGTCATCCATAAAATAAGGAGAACATAATTTTTCATGTAAGCACATTTCATTGATACAGAGTTCCCAAATGTAAAGTCCATCAGTCAAAGAAGCGTCCCCTGTCCCTAGTGTGGAACAACCCAGATCCAATGGCAGATCTCTGGTATACAGACTACAGGCTTATGTTTAAAAATGGAGATGGTAAGTACACACATTTGATGATCATGCAATTTATTATTATTACCTTCTATATTTCATATTTTCTGACTGGGTGGGATGTGGGATGGTTGCTAGTTTCCAACGGAAGGTCGTGGGTTTCCTCCGGGCACAGAGCCCGGTTTCCTCCCACATTAAAACTGGCAACTCGTCCATATAAGTGAAACAATCTTGAGCGCGGCGTAAAACACCAAACGATTAATCACTTAATTTCTTAAAGAAAACAAATTTACTGAATAGTAGATACTTGAAAATGAAAGTACATATAGTATGATTGGTTTGTTGCGTCATACTTAAAGGGTATCTCAAACACCTTCAATTTCCTTAAAATTGTATTTGATACTAGTTGAGGATGACAAATGCATTATACATAATCATCTTCACTAAAATAACCATGCAGAAGTTTTTAATTGTGTTAGAAAAAAAAAAAGGGGGGTGTTGTCATTTAGACCTTCATACACCAAACCCATGGTACATGTATTTCATTAGGAAGACAAACAAGAGTTTGGCTTTAGTCAGTAGAATTTTATGGAATACTTAATTTATTGAATAAGTTGTACGGATCTTCAGGTATGGCAAGAACTCCGGAACAAGAAGGCTTAGGTTTGTGTCAAAAATCAAGGATCCTATTTAAGTACGTAGCCAAATAGTGGCTAATTTAATATTATTATTTTAGTTTTATTCTATATTTTGTTTCTTGTCCTTACAGATCTGAGGCAGGATATGTTAACATTACAAGTGTTACGGATCATGGATAATATATGGGAAAGGGAGGGCCTGGATATGAGGTAAAGGTTCACTGAATTCTGGTCATTATAAAATTATTTCCCCTTTGTTTAAGTTGCCAGGTATGCTTCCTAATCCAATATGCAAAAGTTGTCTTATATAGAAATGGGTACATTTTGCATCCTGGTCCCAATAAAAAATTCCCATTTAAATTCAATAGACAAATTCTTTAAAGTTTTGAAATAAAAAATATGAATCCAGGCCTGTAAAAAAGTTTGTAAATTAATAGGTTCTTTTTTAGCTTTTGTCCTGGAAAATGACCAATTTTTATACGCCCGGCTTGAAAAGCGGGCTGTATTATGGTATCATCTCCGTCAGTCCGGCGTCCGCTGTCCCTTCCGCTCCATAACTTCTAAAGTTTTGATTCCATCTGCACAATTTTTACTAAGTATATACCTTATGGGTAGAAGGTGTGTCGCAAACTATTTTTAACATCACTGGTTACATAATATGGGAGTTATATTGGATTATGTAATATTCCCTTCCGCTCCATAACTTCCAATGTTTTGATTCCATCTGCACAATTTTTTCTGAGTATATACCTTATGGGTGGAAGGTGTGTCGCGAACTATTTTTGACATCATACATTGCGTAATATGGCAGCCATATTGGGTTATGTAATATTTACTTTTTCTCTCCATAACTTTAACAAATATGATCCGATGTTTTCAAATCCTTCATGTTACATACCATATTAACAGACAGTGTGTAAAAAAATTGTTTATGATATCAACTATTGCAAATTATTGGATTATGTACATTCCCTTTTATTCTTACTTTCATTTTCATGAAAATAACCTTTAAATTATAAAATGGCTTCTACTTTTCCGATTCTCATCAAAAAAGGATTTTTTCAAATTGCAATAATGTTTCTAAATTGATTAAAACTATTCTTAAATCAATATATAACGTTTTAATGAAATGAAAAATACATAAAAGGATTAAAGTTTTATCTACAGACCAAGAGATAAGTATCCCAGCTTTGGTCTATTTACCTTGTCAGCTTACAGTTAGCTCTCAGTCTCTCTCGAGAGATTTATGGCTCCATAAAACAGTGGGTGACATTAGCAATGGACCCATAGCCAAATCTATTGGAAATCCATTTGGTCTATGATAAAATTAGAAGTAATAACCTGTAGGTATATGGGGAGATTTAGAATATTGTCAAGATGTCTATGGCCCAATAATGTAGTGTGAGCTGCGAAATTGCCAATTAATTAGTATGATTAGTAAATTATAAACTGCTTTTCTAAAAAATTGAAACATTTTAGTGCAACCTTTATTGACAACAAACAATTTTTAACATCGTGATTTAACAGCAGCGAGAATTGATGACTTGTACCGTGTACAAATCTTGTTAATAATTGTTGATCCAAATAGCCCATTTTAAATTTGATACAGATGGATTTTAATGGTTTTAGTGGCAAGATTTCATTTTGTTGACATAACATCACCTTTTACCAAGCTTCACATAATAAAACTGGCAACGCCGCCATATACATGTAAGTGAAATAATCTTGAGCGCAACGTAAAACACCAAACAATCAATCAATCAATCATTTACCAAGCTTCAACCTCTTCCCTCTGAATTTTGAAAATTAAATTCAAATAAATATGGAAGGATTTGTTTTGGTATGGCTGCAGTAACTGTGCCTTTCCGGGCGTATTTTGGGTTTCCCGAAACTCTTGTTTAAACATTTTTTGACAAAGCTGTGGATTTAGGGACATTTTGCATGCATTTTTAAAAAATTAGCCAATGAGAATGCTGTTTAAAGACTTTGCTTTCAATTGTAGATTAATACCATATGGGTGTTTATCAACTGGGAAGGATGTTGGTATGATTGAAATGGTACGGAACTCACAAACTGTGTTTGCTATCCAGAAACGTGCCATAGGGGGCGCTATGCAGGTCGACAGTACACAGCTTCACAAATGGATCAAGGAACACAACAAGGGGGATAAGTATGTTTTTTTGTTCTAAAATTTAAAAAAAAAAGTATTATGTATATTCAATGTTGTTTGTTTGGTTTTTTACGCCGCGCTTAAGATTATTTCACTTATATGGCGGTGTTGCCAGTTTTATTGTTGGAGGAAACCGGGCTCTATGTCCGGAGGAAACCCATGACCTTCCGCTGGTACAACCATCCCACATAGGTCGTTCGAGTGAAAACCCAGTCTCTGAGTGGGATTCGAACCCGCAACCCATTGGTGGAAGCCTGTTCGGATTGAGCGTCCAACGCTCAACCTACTGAGCCAATCATACACTAAGATGAATTGATTTTGTTCATTGCATATTGTATCAAATCTTTAATAAGAATTGATGGGGATTTAGTTACATTATTAATATTATCGTCTTGATAATAATGTGAAGCGGAGCCATTATGTTTTCGGGTTTTCCGTCCGTCCATCCGTCCGTTTACCATCCTTGTCCTTATAATAACTCATGAATGATTCATCCGATCAACTTCAAACTTGGGGTGTGTCTTGACATCGGGCAGAGGACGGTTGGGATTGATTTTCAGCAATGTGCGCAATTCAATATGGCTGCTATCCGTCATATTGGATTATGAGCATGATTTTCTTGTCCGGGCAATAACTTGTGCATGATTGATCCGATCAACTTCAACCTTGGGGTGTGTCTTGACATTATAGAGAGGACGGTTGGGATTGATTTTCAGCAATCTGCGCAATCCAATATCAAACCTGGGGTGTGCCTTGACATTGAGGAAACGGCGATTGGGATCAATTTTCAGCCATGTGCCCAATACAATATGGCTGCCATGAAGCATATTAGATTATGAGCAATATTTTATCGGGAGTAAACTTGTGAGAAGGCATTATTTGTCATAAGTTTTCAGCCATCTTGGTTTTTAAAAATGGCAGCCATCTTTTAAAATAATTAATGCCAAGAATATCATCTTTATTGTTTCATTTCTTCTTTATGTCACCTCTCAAACCACACTGCCGGTTCTAATACCCTTGTCAATCAGTTCCCCTTCTCCACTGATTTTACATCAATCATCTCCAGTTACCACTGGAAGGTTGTGGGTTCACTCCGGGCATAGAGCCCGGTTTCCTCCCACAAAGAAACTGCCGGTTCTAATACCCTTGTCAATCAGTTCCCCTTCTTCGCGGAGCCATCTCCAGTGATTGCGTACAATCACTAAATTTCTAGTTTATTATAGCTTCATGTTCTTCTTTTACAGATATGAACCTGCTATTGACGCATTCACTAAATCGTGTGCCGGATACTGTGTCGCCACATTTGTACTTGGAATCGGGGACAGACATTCTGAAAATATAATGGTCACTCAAGATGGAAGGGTAGGCAACAACATGTTATATCCAGCAATATTTTCTCTCCCCTTCTGTCACATACATTCTCATTTTAAGCCTCTAGAAGCTAGAAATAATGATTTCGTGAAAATTTGTTTAGCATTGTTTATGAACACTAAAACACACGGGCACAGGGAAAATCTTGTCTAAAATAACCACGGAGACAAGTTTCTAATTGTGTTAAAAAGAGGTATATCATTTAGACCTTTATACCCCATCACAAGTTTATATATAATGTTGGGTGATATTTTATCTCTACAGTATTGATATTCCATTAATTTGTTTGTTGTTTGTTGAATCCTTATTTTTATGTTCATCAGGTTTTCCACATAGACTTCGGACATTTTCTCAACCACAAAAAGAAGAAATTTGGAATAAATCGTGAAAGAGTTCCATTTGTACTGACAGATGATTTTGTTAGGGTTATTGCCAAAGGGGCAGACAATCCTGAAAAGAGTGAAGAGTTCACTAGGTGAGTTATCTCCCCATTTGTTTAGTAAATATTGCCAAATCACATTGTTAATGATATTTGAATATCTCATCTGAACAAAAATCTTTTGTTAGAAATATCTTAATGCTTTTTACAAGGAAGTGTAAAATTTGCTGAAATAAGTAGGATGATTGACAGGAATGAACAATATAGTGTTCAATGTTTGGTCATGTCTAGAGAGTCTGAATTATTAAATGCTTCAAGAGTGACTGCTGCTCTTAACAAAACATTTTTTGGTACCATAATTTTGGTGCAAATACAATATGTATGTAAATTTGCTATATATACCTCGTTAAATGCAATAAAAAAAAACAACATTGTGATTGTGATGGCCTCCCCCATTGAATTTCCATCACCCATTAATATCATAGCTTTATATATTAGAAATCCTATGTAATTGTACGCTATGAACCCATGTACATTGTTAATCAGCTTCTGTCTCAACTCCTTTTTTCATCATTTTATTTGACAGTTTCCAAGAATTGTGCGTCCATGCTTACAGGTGTTTACGGAAGCACGCTAACTTGTTTGTCGTCCTTTTTACCATGATGTTGTCATGTGGTATTCCAGAGCTTCAGTCATTGGACGATATCAGCTACTTACGGAAAACATTGGCTGTAGAATCCACAGAGGACGAAGCGTTACGTTATTTCCATCAACAGTTACACGACGCCCATAAAGGGGCGTGGTCAACAAAACTCAATTTCTTTTTCCACGGCATTGGCCAATCATTGAAGTAGACTTGAACAATTATATTTTGGGGTCTGGTTGAGTTTCTTCACAGAAATATGCCAAAAAACACTTAAGGGACTTGATTTGTTTACTCCATTTACCCTCATAACTCAACAACACTGTCAGCTTCATACATATCATGTGAGGAGAAGAGGTTCATATTCATAGATTCCGGATATATTCTGAATACAACTTGTTCACCTCACTGGAGAATGGTGACTCATCCATGAACAAACATAAGCAATGTTAGAATCCATTAAAGAAATCCAAAGATATTTTCTAATTGTTTCAGATTCGTTGTTAACCCTTTAAATGGATGTATCGTTGAATTGAAGAATGTTTACTTCTCAAATACCGTTCTTTGTTATAGAATCAATCCAAAAATTATTAAATTCAACAAACAATTCAAAGATTGCCAGTGATAATCACTTTCTTTATATTTTGTGTGGCTTTGTTAGATTGGCTATTATCACTGATTTTACATCGATCATCTCCAGTTACCAGCGGAAGGTCCCGGGTTTCCTCCGGGCATAGAGCTCGATTTCCTCCCACAATAAACCTGGCCGTATAAGTGAAATAATCTTGAGCGCGGCCTAAAACACCAAACAATCAATCAACCAGTTTCCTTTAAGGAGGAAGTGAAAATAGTACAAAATGTCCAGGTTCCAGTGTCCTATCTTTGTGCCTGAATGTTCTCTCTTCCAGTGTGATCTTTGGTTAGGAAGTTAAAGAACATAAAGGAAGGATAAAATTTATGAAACTGTTCTCAAATGTTACTGGTACCCGGGTATTGTGTTATTTCAGAGATGATTCACATGGCTATATGTCTTGCATTTATTCAATACAATGTTATAAAAAAGAACAGAATTTACCCACTCTAAAGTTTTCTGCCACAGGAAAAAAAGAAAGAAATTTCAGCGAGAATACTACATGTATTTAGACAATACTGACACATATAATATTGTTGTACTATCGATTTATCTAGAAGTTAAACATCTTGACTCTTGGTTGTTTGTTTTGTGAAACCTTCTCCGACAATGTTCACTATTAGAAATTAAACACACGAGAGTTTTTGTTAAAATAGTTAAAAGACAACTATCTTAATATCGTTGATTTAAAACTCGGTCCCAAAATAATTTTTCAAGCACCACAGTTCCTCCGGGGTAACACAGTACATCTCACATACCTTTTATTCTAAATTATTGCTTTTAACTTCTATATTCTTTCTGATTTTATTTATTTGTTTATCATTTTAAGTTTACTTTTCTTAGTAAATATGTTTTATTCTAGTTGAAAAACCAGTTACAAATTTTCCAGTTTTTGAAAGCGTAAAAGGAGTTAGTTTTTAACTTTGTTTAGGGTGTTTTATTTTACCCATTTTCTATTACTAGTTTAATTATCACTTTAAACGGTCAATTTATATTTATTTTAAAAAGGTTAACAGTTCATCCGTAGGCCATTTTTTTTTTCTGCCCGTTTTGTGACTACAGACGTTTTAGTTTGAATGTTATTTCTTTCCTGAACATTTTAGAATTAGTTTTTAGTGTTTAATCAATCATAGATATGTGTCCACTTTACTATGTACAATCAGGAACCATTTCTCCATACATATCATCTGGAATTCTTCTCATTGTTTATTTATATTCTCATCTTTGCAAAATACGACTTCGAGTTCGTCCTAGTTTGATTTTTTTCTGGCTGAATTATTTGTATGTGTTTTCGTGGTTTTAAGGCGATTTTCTCATTTGACTTTTCTTTATGTGGCATACCCTTGATTTTAGCTTCAAAAGTAACTCTTAATTTGTCTCTTTTTGTAACATATTTTTTACATGTATTTTTAAATAATCAGTTAGAGGTCTTCTTTTTAATTTTAGGTATATTCATGGTAAAGCGCATACTATTTTAGAAGGATTTTTTTTTCTATCCAAACGTGTGTATCTTTTGGATCCTACTGTTTTATCAATGCTATTCTGGGTAGGAATTCCATTTTCAAATTACGGCATATTTATTTTTTTAGATTTCTTTAAATTCATTTGACACTTATATACCTTAAAGTGGCATGAGCTGCCAAAATTTGCACTTTTTCAGAAATTTCTGATTGTGATGACAGTGAGCGGATTTGAACGTGCTTAATGATTGATGTTAGTATGTGGCCTACATGAACAGAAATAGTGTTGGAAAAGTTAACAAAATTTAAAAAACTGGAAAAAACTTTAATTCATTCTAAGGCTAAGTTCAAAACACCACTTCACTGTACATTGTCAAGACCAGAAGCAATGAAAGCTTAGTTGTATGTCTCAAGAAAAATAACCTGTAATTTTAACATTCTGTTTTAACAGCAAAAAGTCAACATTTTGGTAGCTCATGCCATTTTAAGGTAAAACCTAAAATCCTGTATTGCATTTAAGTTTGTTAAGGTAAATGTATTTATTTTAGCTTGAGTTTGATTCTACGATTTTAAAAAACATAGGGTTTCCTTTAGACAAGGGGGATAACTCTCATATCCTTTTTTATTTGGTTACTGCCGTGAAACTCTTTGCTATAAGAGATTTTGAGTTTATTTTAACATCCGTGCTGTGATTACAGGGTTTACCATATCATTGTAGTATGTTAATATAGGGTAATAGGTAATTCAGTAAATGTTTTGGCTACTTATTTATAGATCAACCACTTCTCATTGAACAAAACGATCATGATTTTTGGTAAATGGAATCACAGTTGCTTCTACTGGTTATAGCATTGAAAGTTTGTGCTCAAGAAAAGTAAATCCGGTTTATCATGTACCAATGCGAGGGGGGGGGGGGGGGGGTTGTTGATGGGTGGTTGTTACTGTAATTACCCAGACAACAGAGCCAGATGGGACATAAAACACCAAGCTATCACTCTTCTAAATGTAGCCTCTACTTGTAATTTGTTTAACTGAAATCCATCAACTTGAGAACTGATGTGTATATTTTGATAAAGTTTCTCTCTTATGGCTTATTTTTTTAGCTTATCTGTCTTTAGTTGTGGGATTTCGGTTTTTTTTATACCTGTCACTTGGTCTTACAGTGTAGAGCTTAAACATTCAGTAGTAATTTAAACGGTTTCTATAATGTTATTCATACCATTGTTAATATTAAATGTACGTGTGAATGTTGAATGTATGATAGAGAGACTGGTGGTGATTGTGATACAAAACAGCTGAAAGAATTAAACTTATTCAAATAAATCTTTACAATGTTATATTTGTTTTATTTACTGACTGTTAAGTCTTATATCCACACTAATGGGGATCTTATTCCTGGCATGCTCAGTGGGTTAACATCTGATCAATCTTTATAGGAAGGTCACTAGCCTGAAAAATCAGTCTCTATGGTTCTGAGAATCTAACATATACACTCCCTGAAGTTTGCATCGAAGAGCTCGAATCACACCTTCTTTGGAAATTATATAAGTGATCTGTCATTTTCTTTCGTCAGACATAAATCTGTGTTAAAACTATAGGAACTTACGCCCTAGTTGCAACTTAGAAATTTACGCCACCTTTGTAAGACAGGCCCCATGTATGGAGAAACAGTTGACCATTTTTGGCCTTTTACATGTATCATGAAATCTTCAGTGTTTTACAGACCTGCAACGGGGGTAAAGGGAATGCTGCTATATTTTGCCACTAAGCAAGCACTGTAGACATTTCCAGGCATTTTGCCTACATTGTGTATATCTTTCGGTTTCGAATCTGGTTTGGCGCCTTGTTTTCTTAGTCGGCAGAGCAATATTCTCCACAGTCCAACACATTAAGCCTTCCATCAATGGCTCGCAGGTTCAAATCCAATCCCACTCAGTACAAACAAAAAATAGAATCAAATCCAACAATTATTAAATTCAACAAACAATTCAAAGAAGGCCAGTTACTGATAATCACTTTCTATATATTTATGTTTTTCACTCAATTGTGCTAAGTGAAACAGTAACCCAGGTAACCGCTGGAGTTCAAGGGTTTTCCATTATTTTCTGGTCACTCAGTATTGACTCCTTGAGAATCTACAATATTTTACTGAATATCGCTCAACCAATGTAAATGGATCACATGGAAATGAATAGCATTCAATATAAATTTATTCTGAAAAATGTCACTGATTGGACATTATTTTGGACCTGGATCTTGAGTTCTTTGGGAATCCAATGAGATTTTGTTTTTGGCCTTCGTCATTTATGATAGTGTCACTGGATTCAGGTTCCCATATCCCCCCATCGAAAAGTGAGTCTGATGTGGCCCTAAACAACCCATTTGAATCTGGTACTAAACATGTTGATCTTTTACATTATTAACAGTTGCTTAAAAAAATAGTTAACATTTCAATTTTAAAATTTAAGTAAACTTGTTTTTAACAACATGATTACTGCCTTTTTTTTCTCTATGAATTGAACTACAGTATTTAGATCACCCACATCCCATTGCAAGCAGATGTATTTTACATTCAATATACAAACATAATTCGTGATAATCTTGATCAGAAATAACTTAGACTGTAGGCCTCAACATTGACAGATAAAGATCGCACATGTCAAAAACCCACGTGGCGAAAATCGGAGGTCAGAGTTGAAGCACGCGACCCGGAAGTCACTAGTTTGACACTTCATGCTTAAAAGAAGATGGCGGAGTACAACAACAAGCCGAGTGGTCGCTGTCAATGGCTCCCTTAAAAAGTGTGTTGAGGTAATAAGTTGATATTTTGCAAGCTTGAAAACCATTCGCAATGTATCTAATGAAAGCCAAGAAAGATTTCGAACGGTTAGATCAGAAGGAATTAAACGAGAAACGGGAAAAATACGTCGAACAGCGAGTGTTTAGCTCGACCGCTAGTGAACTGTCGAAAGCAGCCGACACAAATCGGAGTCCAGCTAACAGGGGCTCGATGAGGGGGTTTGACATTGGTCATTCCTCGGATTTCAGGCCGGAGGATTTACCGGATGGGGCCTGTTACAGACCAAAAACTGCCGTGAACAGCGATGACGAAAGTGGAACAGCTATCAGAACTACAGAGGTAGGTTATTTGCTTTTTGCAATTTTAAAAGTAATCTCTACCTGAGATTAAAATAGATTGATTGATTAATGTTTTACGCCACACTCAAGATTATTTCACTTATATGGCGGCGTTGCCAGTTTTATTGGGGAGTGAAAAATCCACTGAGAAACTTTTCAATTATTACTAAGTATTTGTTCTGAGTGGGATTTGAACCTGCGCCGCATCGTTGGAAGCTCTGTGTGGGACTGAGGGACGATCGCTCTAACCCACTTGACCACTGAGGCCCCCGATTCACCTTGAGAATAGTTGAAACCCAATTCGGAATAGATTTTGATCAACTTTGGGGATTAACGTACATGAAATATCAAAGCCAACCGATCGCCAGCTAAGACAACCAAAGTCTGTTCCGAGTGGTCTGTGGCAAACAGTAGTGAGCCAAACTGCTTTGATCACACTGGCTGGAATATGTAGGCATTTCATACCCCTTCAATGGTAGTCCCAGACTCTACTAAAGACATTTAGAAAAACCTGTACAGGATTTCTACTTTTTCTTCCCTCAAATATCCGTAAAATAGCTAAATATTTTATATCTGGGTCCATTGTCCTAATAAGGGAGCCTTGGTGGTTTACAGTCAGTCAGAGTGATAGTCCCTTGGTCTCACACAGGCCGTCCATTCATGCGGCGCGGAATCAAATCCCACTCAGACCAATTCTGGAGTGGATTATTCCCTCGATTGACCTATGTAGAAGAGTTGCTAGATACTCGCCAAAGGTACTTACAGTATACAATGTACATGGGACTGAAGTCGAAATATTGAGATTACACCATGAATATTTTCGGAGTTTCCTTACTACTTTACAATGTACATGTGTGTCCCAGAGTGAGAAAAAAGGCCATTTGATGATTTATAATCTTTCTTAATTTCTTAATGGCTGCTTAATAGTCAAAATATACAATTTGTACTTCCTGAGAAAAATAACCGTTAATTAAAAATTTTGTTAAAGGGGAAAAATATCCACATTTTGGCAGCTTATGCGGTTATGCCCCTTCAAATTTTGTATGGTTCAAAATATACCGTTACGAAAAATTATATTACATAAATGGTCCACTGAATTATTTGCCTTTTTGAAGTCATGGTATTTTTGGGATAAATTATGTTCAGCTCTCATTTATTGTTTTTTCATTAATGTATCAATTTACATGTGCACCTCTTCATCTTCAATATTGAGTTGCATAAACAGTGTGACAGTTCTATTCAGAGGCTATTTTCATGCAGTTCATTTCATGCATGATGTGCAGCGTAAACTACATCTAAACTGTATGGTCCTGCCTTTCATCATAAAGCTATTTTAAGCCCGGGAAATCATGAAGCTGTGAGTTCATTACTGATTACAGCAAAATGACATTGATGTTTATTTATATATAAACACTACATCCATACAAGCCTATGAATAAATAGTCTAATTTAGCACATTTGTTTGTATATATTAGTTATTATTACATACATTGTATAAGTAGACCTCACTGTACTTATATTGTTTTTTTAAATTGTGATATCATCGAGTTATGACTTCATTCTTGTGAACATGTAAATTGTTACCTGTTTTAGTATATTTACCCCCCTCCACCCATACATGTTATCTGTTAGATGTACAATTCTAAAGCCTAGCGCACATGAGAGGCGCCGGCTGAGCTGCCGGCTACGCGTGACTGAGAGCTAAGCTGTTTCCCCCGTGTGCGCGTAAATTTTGGTGAGATTTTCACCTCTCGAGGCAGTAAGGAAAGTATTTAGCATGTTTGATATTTTCTGCATCTCGTGGCAAGAATCTCACGGTGTGCGCACAACATGATTAAATCATGTGACCTCTTAGAATATTACGTAACACAGATTGTGATATTTATGTAGCTTAGTGAACTTGGGTGTCCAAGAACTTGCCTCAGCCGAGAACTCATCGTCTGCGCTGAAATCTGTAGCTGCTCCCTGGGCCACGCGTGCCTTGTAGCTCAGCCGGCGCCTCTCGTGTGCTAGGCTTAATTCTTCGTAAAACATGGACCCTTAAACAAAATAATGCTAAGTGTAATTGGTGAGTCCATGTCAGGCTGACCATGTGAGGCATTCAGGGCACTAATCACTCTGAATGCTTCCATAATGTACTTCAGATAACTGTACACACAAATTGTCCTTTATAGCCTATCTAATTAATAGCATTGCTAACATATTGATGGGTTTTACACTGACATCAGTTGACCATTTTATCTCACACAACATAGACGTCATTAGGATGACCTACAGCCTCAAACAGTTAATGTGATGCAATCCTGTTATTAATGACTTATTCCTCAATCCATGATGTTTAATTAATCACTCAGTCTTTTCAGTTCATTAGAGGGGGCGAATTCTCTGCGAAAGATTCTGATAAGTTAAAGATTCTTACTAAGATAGCTCGATCAACACATTTAACGGTGACGAGGAGGCCGGTTGATGGGGGGAGGGTGTTTGTCACGAGAGACAAACTACATGTAAGCCTGGAGTTAAAGTCTGTGGTGCTCATTAGAGTGGGGGAATCCTCTGTGAAAGATTTTTAGTTAAAGATTCATAAAGGTGATGGGGAGACAGGTTAAGGGGAGGGGGGTGGGGGGTGCCCAAGGAGGAGGGGGTCTACATATACGTCACTAGAGACAAACTGTGCCTTGAGTTAATCTCATTCTTACATTACAATGTTTAATACCGGTACGTTAATTAGCATTCAGTCCATTTTATTCTTTTTTAAAATTTAAAACAACATACATGTACCGGTATGTATTGCCTAGTGCTTCATTTAGTGAAATGATCTCAACATCATTGAACTCTCGGCTGATAGTTTGGTTTCTTCCAACAATAAACCTGGCAAGGCAACCATATTTTTTAGGGCATTCATACATGTACACGTACAACATACTTTTGGAATTGCATCAGTTTTATTTCTGTCAAGTTTGTTTTGCATGTCATTCCAAAAATTCAGGTCTGACCAGGGCTGTTATCGGTTTCTGACATTTTAGTTTGACGGGAAAAAGAACAGTAATGTGATAGCGTCATAATAAATGTTATGCAATCAACATATATGGATATCTATGCCCTACATATATATGCATGTATCTGGCGAACTATCTGAATTTGTCATACATGTAGCTGTTGTGTTGGTCAGCAATTTTTTTTCAATTCAACTGATTCTCTAAAGTCAAAAACACCTTCTTGAAAATGAAGCAATTCTTCAATGAGTGGACATCAGATACATTTAGTTTATCAATTTATCCATCAATCAATAAAACAAACAACTGATCGTCCAATCAATCAATTGATTGATTGATCGATCAACCAATCAATCACTAATCAAATAATCTGCTTTATACATGTATGTATATTGTTTATATCCATTGTTTTTGTTCTTTTTTGGACCATTGTGTACACAGCTTGATAGCACATGTGTCAACCTTTAAGATCAAGACCTACTGTACATTGTATTGTAATGTAGGTGTAGAAAACAAAATGTGCAGAGATATTTATGCCTATAGACTTTGGCAGGGTCTTTTCTCACCAAGCCCTTGGTCAATGTACATGTAATGTCTCGATGGGTACATGTACTTCTGAATATTCAGTCTATTCCTCATATAACACCTATAAAACAAGCTCTACAATGCATAAAACTTAACAGAACATCAATATCCAAGTGAATAAATTTCTCCCAGTATGTTCCAACTAAAATGACGCCCAGAGGGTGAAGGGGGGGGGGGGGGGTGTTGATCTCTCAATGGATTACTGTTTTGAGCTCCGCTCAGTCCAAAGTAAAAAAATGGGGGAAAAAAAATGTGGATATCTATAATCTCTACACAGTACATGTTACAGGTACATGTATACATGTATGTGGAATGGTTGCCTGGCATCTACTGATGGCCAAGGGTTTCTTCCGGCCAAAAATATTCCTTCCACATTTGTAAACCTTGCAACACTCCCATCAAAGTGAAATAATCAAATAGTGTGGCATAAAACATCAATCAATCTAAAACAAAATTATAAATAGTGAATAAAATACGCTTTCTTAATACCGTAGGTTGGTTATAAATGTACATGTAATACAAAAAATAAACTCTGAAAAGAATAACACTTTCAAGATCAACTACAGTATCCAG
This sequence comes from Lepidochitona cinerea, assembly GCA_963971465.1. Lineage (NCBI taxonomy): Eukaryota > Metazoa > Mollusca > Polyplacophora > Chitonida > Tonicellidae > Lepidochitona > Lepidochitona cinerea. The sequence goes on from OZ020560.1 coordinate 3,219,095, forward strand.
TCAAACACAGATATTTTTGTCTTCCCCAACACATGCACCTGTGTCTGTACATACTGTTCTCGTGCTGTCCGTCGTCCGGAAACTAGAGCTTATTTGAAAGATATCTCCTGAACCACTGGTCAGAATTTTCTGAAATTTTATTTATAGCTTATTGCTGGGTATCTTTGCAATTGATCAAGTTTTGAGGTCATACATGTATGTCCGTCCTGCTTGTCTGCAAGATATCTCCTGAACCACTGGCCGAAATTTTATGAAATTATTTCTATACATTGTACATGTAGCTTATTGGTGGGGACTTTTTAAATTTATCATGTTTTGGTGTGTGTACCTGCATCCGTTCCCCCGTTAACTTTCAATCTGGATACAGTAATTTCATTGCTTGTCTGCAAGATGTCTCCTGAACTGTTGATCAGAATTTTATAAAATTGTATTTTTAGCTTATTGATGTGGACATTTGCTATTGATCAAGTTTTGGTCGCTCTGCGTCTGTATGTTCTTCCATTAGATTGTGATATTTGCATTGGTTGCTGCTTGTCTGAATGATATCTCCTGAACCATGGGGCAGAATTTAATGAAATTTTATTTATAGCTAATTGATGGGGACATTGGTTACGTATTGATCTCATTTTGGCATACAGCTGTATGTCTGCATGTCCTTCTGTTAGCTTCCAATTCACATAATTTTGTTGGTTGCTGCTTGTTGGTAGGATATATGTATCTCCAAATTCACTTGCCAAAATAATAAAAAAGAGTAGTTCTGTTCACTTTTCCATGAGCGTCCAGTTTGGTTATTGGTTGTTGTTTAGGCAGAACTACTTGTGACTATTTTCTGAAATATCTTTCTGTAAGTCATAAAGTTTTGTATTGTGCAATTGTCTTGCATGGGTAGTTGGCGGGGATGGGTGCATATATTTTGGTACCAAAACCTTCAAGTTCCTCATTCTTTTACATAAAAAAACCCAGCTTTTCTTGAAATCATTGGTGCAACAGTACATGTACTTTTAAGTTAACCAGCATTGTCCTCCCATAACCCAGACTCTGTCACACGTCTCATTCCCCTGTTGTGGTGTCCCCCACTAGACAACTGTCCCACAAGGTCTGTCCAGTAAGTGATATCCCTATTTGTTTGTTTCTTGTCCAGGCACCACAACCTCTCTCTCAACTTCATGCAGTTTACACACAATTTTGTTTCCTCAGTGGGGACACTTGACATCTTGTTGATGCAAATATAACTGGTCTCATTAAATTCACTCAAGATTTGTTCTTCATCCCATAGTTCAACCCCCAATGTGCTAAATATCTACAGTAATCAAACCTTTCAAGGAAACCTTGAAACCATTACATTATATACATGTATATTGCATACATGTACATCGTCATGTGTAAGCACTTTTAAACCTTACAAGGTTAAAGTTAAAATTCTGATCCAAGTTGATTTTGCTGACCAATAAGTATCAGTTACTGTACATTAATTGGCAGAATGTTTTTTTTTTTTTTGGGGGGGGGGGGGGGGGGGTACCCTGATTGGAGCAGAGGAGATCTTTCAATTTAATATTTATCATTTACAATGTATTTATTTTTTTATTTTTGTTAATTATCATATTTTGTTGCGCATTTATATCACATGATATCCATTACGTGCAGATATAGGATTTATCTGGAACATTATTACCCGATTACCTTGAAGGATTATGTTATTCCCAAAGATGACTGTCATACTGGAGTGTTATGAAGATTAATGATCACTTTGGATTAACTACAACAGCTACATGTACCTACTGTACATGACATCTGATGGAGTAGTCAGCATGCATTACCTTGAGGAGAAAATATCAATATCATATGTACATGTAAGAACTGGAGGTACATGTGCATTGACCTAATGTGATTTTGTGGAAACTTGAAAAAAAACAAAAAACATAACCAATGATTCTGGGGCTCAATCCAGGCCCTTCCATCTGAAGACGGAAATTAGTTGTAAATTGTATTTTACTGAAGTTCCTGTTCATCTCCAGAACATGTCAGCCGAACATGTTATTATATGTTGGATGGTCAGGGGCCTGCTTCACAAAGGGACATATCGAAAGCTTTTACGTAACTGTCCTGGCAAACAATATTGTAGAGATACGCTGCTATGAAAGTTAAGCAATAAAATACGTCTTCATCTTTTTTTTTAACCAGTCTCCAGGACAGAGAGCTGAATTTCCTCCCTCAATAAACCTCATAGTGTCACCATATAGGTAAAATTATCTTGAGTGTGACATAAACAATATGCATGTACATGTACCTGTACAAATTAATCTACAGTATCAACCGGAATTTTTATCCATATGGCTTGTGTGTTTAACTCATTTTGCAGGGTTGTTTCATAAAAAAAAAACATTACAAATAAATTGTTAGCCACATGTATTTACAGGCTAAATATTATATCCAATATAACGTTTACTTCAACAGAGTCTGGTAATGAGTATGGCTAAATCAGTTATTGTAATTCTTTATGATAGTCATTTCACCATCACACTCTTTGTATACATTGTTAGTCTTAGTTATGTATATATTCTTATCATATATTTTTTTTTTAGAGCTTTGTAGACTTGTGAGTATAATAGAGTTCTTTATATCCCACCCAGTAACCCCCAGGGCAACAGTTTTACCTCAACAATAACCTCTATTCAATGTTAAAGCTTACCTTTGTTTAGGTTTGTAAATATATACTTGTCTATGGGACTCCTTTATATAACTAACTGCTATAGTTAAACACAATTAGTCCCCCATCTTCAGGGGGTTTGAAATACATGTATTATATTTTCATTTACAAAAAAAAAAACATTGAATCGAGAGGTCTTTTTAAAAAAGTGGTTTACGGATGGTTAGGAGGGATTGATTGACTGTTTGGTGTTTTACGCCGCGCTCAAGATAGGTTAGGAGGGAAGAAACTACATGTAAGTGGAAGACAATATGGTCTGGGAGTTTACCTAGAGATTTCACGATATCCGGTGACAGATGACGTTCTTCATGACGTCATTTACATGTAGCTCAAATAATGATAAATGCCGAGTTCAAATGATATACTTATTAATTCTGCTTAATGATCGATATATAATCCGTCCAAATAATGAAATATATTATATTCAAAATGATATATTCTTGATATCTTAACATATCTTACACTCATGTAAGTGTGACCAGGACATTTTGGACAAACATTTGGGGATAATGTCTTCTTGATCATTAGATATGGGGGAAGATACCACACTGGTAGGCTAACAGCTGGTCTGTCTCTGGCAGAGGCAGTCATCAGCTGTTATTCTGATCCAGAGAGGCCCCTGTAAGGGACTGCTTCTTGTAGTTCTTATACATTGACCTGAATTTTATTAACCTGATAAAGTGTCTTGAGAGTCCAGACTGAAAGCTTGCTGACAAACTGGTATCAAAGTCCATCTTCTCCAGCCAAGTTCAAAGCTTCATGACCCCATTCCGTGTTTTACCTTGGCGAACTACTCCACTCAAACCTGTGAATCAAACTGCACCTTTTGGTTGGATGCGAGTAACACTTCTTGCGTTGTATTTAGACATGTTTTAAAGAAAATGAAAACTTAAATATATATTTATGCATGTTAAGAAATTGAATTTCCCAATTGAATAAAGGTTTTCCTAAGCTACCTTGATTCAGTTTAACAGATGAAATCTGGTGTTAGCATCAGTAAATACACAAGCATGAACCATCATCTACAATGTCTGTTAAACCTCTTAAGCTGGGACAGATGTCCAGTGTCATAGATATTTATAGATCTCTACATTCCCTAGTTCTACATCAAGCTTTTTCTCTAATGGAAAAGGCAAAAGTGGTGTTGAATTTCTTAAAATCTATAACGAAGATCATTACTTAAAACATCTTTATTAACATAACGCTTCTGGAGTTTGAAATGTGCCCTGTGCCTGTGTGTTTAACTTAAAGTGTTCATGAATATCAAATTACTACTTAGTACTATATTATATAAATTTTTAAGGTTTATAGGTCAGTTATGACATACCAACTCAAGACAATTATAGAAACGTGTCTACATGTATGTATTATGTATGTCTTTTCTAGTAAAAAAGACCAATCTTGTGCATTTATTTTCAAATATATATATAGATGATATGTATACCTCTTTTTAACACAATTAGAAACTTGTCTCCATGGTTATTTTAGACAAGAAGATTTTCCCTGTGCCCGTGTGTTTTAGTGATCATAAACATAGATAAGATTGAGGGTAAAATTTAAGAAATTCAATATTTTTTATTTGAGCTTTGAAAGGAGTGTTCGGATTATTTTTTCTTTTACACATTGATATAACTTCCGTTAACGTCACATCCTAGAGATGTCAAAAGTGTTGTCTTCAGGGCACCGGTTGAGACTTTGATGTTGGATTGATTGACAGGTGACATGCTAAACAATCCTTTTAAAGTTGATATTTCTCTTGGCAATAACTGAAATTGACATTTTGATGTAGGTTTGATTGCCGATTAAATAGACAATCCTTTTTTTTTGTAAATTAAGTTACATGTAGACTGAAGACTGAGATGTACTATTTCATTGCTTCCATTAATTTGTCATCTTGATTATATTTTTGAGTGGGTTTTTGTGCTTTGTGTGAGATTATCAGCTAAATCTTGCTCAGAATTGTAAACTTATTTTACGGGAAGGAATGCGTGTGGCAACTGTACATACATGTAACTCAGGGCTGTCTAGTCCTGCATAGGTGTGTTTTATGTCATTTATATTTACTAGGATTATTTTAAGGTCAAATTTTGCAAAGATTCATTTTGTTAAGGGTTTATGTAAATCAGAGTTTCTGCCTCCAGGGGCATTCATTTTTATGAACAAAAGTTGTTATTCCTCTCTTATTCTAAGAAAACCATAGTCTAGAAAAGGTTTTATGTTGTTTAGAAAATTAATTCAAGGTGAAATTTTAGCATTTTGATATTGCTGTCAGTGTTTTTAAGAATTTGATTATCTTATGAAGTACATTTGATTGTTTTGACAAAAGCTTTGAATATGTTTTTTCCCCCTAGCTTTACTATTATAATAAAGGAATAGGCCTACATGTATATCAGTTTATAAAAAATAAAGGGGTCCAGAAATACCAAATGTACATGTATACTGTTCTTCGGAGATATGGAATTATTTCAAGGCTAAGAGTACATGTAGGTATAAGTGTATTGTTGATGTATGTGATGAAGTTAAGCTTTCACCTCTCTGGTATTCCTACCTCTAAGATAACAGTACTAACAGGCCACTTGTATAGTCTTAATGGGAAACCTTTCAACAAAGACACTCTGGGAATTTCTCTCTCTGGATTACCTTGGCTCCATTCAGAAATAGCAACAAGTTCATTTGTTTAACATATACATATTCTGTCTTCAGGTGCTTCAGCTTGGTCTTACTCTTAACATATATTTATGAACACTTAAACACACAGGGAAAATCTTCACTAAAATAACCAGGGAGGCAAGTTTCTGTATAAAAATCCTCTCATAATAAAGTATTATCATATTGCTGGTACTGGTACACATTCAATATTCAGTATTTTTGATGTGGACAAGACATGTTAGACTATGAAGTACATATATCACATGTAAACAGCACATTTTGACCTGAGGGATATGATTCACAGCTAGTTACATTGCATGTATGTAAAAACTATGATATATTTTAATTTATTTATGAATCTGAAGGTATCACTTTGATTTACCACTTCTTTAGAAAAAGGGGCCTTGGTGTTCCAGTGGGTTAGAGTGATCACCCCTCAGTCCCACACATACAATGTACCTTGGTGGTCCAGTGGGTAAGAGTGATCGTCACTCAGTCCCACACAGACCTTGGTGGTCCAGTGGGTCAGAGTGATCGTCCCTCAGTCCCACACATACCTCAGTGGTCCAGTGGGTTAGAGTGATTGTCCCTCAGTCCCACACAGACCTCAGTGGTCCAGTGGGTTAGAGTTATCGTCCCTCAGTCCCACACAGACCTTCAGTTGATGCGGCGCAGGTTCGAATCATGCTCAGACCAAATAAAAATTGAAAAATTTCTAAGTGGATTTTTATACGCCCGCTTTTAAAGCGGGTGTATATTGGTATACCGTTGTCCGTCTGTCCTTCCGTCCGTCTGTCCGTCCCGGATTCGTGTCCGCTCCATAACTTAAAACCTATTGCCTGAATTTAGTTTTTTTTGTCTGATATATGTAGCTTATGGGTAGACGGTGTGTCGCGTACCAAAATTAAATTGGAGTCTCAATATTTTTGGCGACCAAAACAGTCACCAGCCTTTTGGCATTGAGTTTCTCTGGAACTATTCGATGGATTTAATTTTTTTTTTCAGATATAACTAGCTTATGAATAGATGGTGTGTTCTGTACCAAAATTAAATTGGGGTCTTGATATTAGCGGCGACCAAAACGGTCACCAGCCTTTTGACATTCAGTAAACCCAGATGTATTGCATGGATTTTGAAATTTTTTGTAGTTATAACTGACTTATGAGTAGATGGGGTGTTTTGTACCAAAATTAAGTTGAAGTCTTGATATTTGCGGTGATCAAAACAGTCACCAGCCTTTTGGCATTGAGTTTCTCTGGAACTATTTGATGGATTTAAATTTTTTTTAGTTATAACTGGTCTATGAGTAGATGGTGTGTTCTGTACCAAAATTAAGTTGGAGTGTTGATATTTGCGGCGACCAAAACAGTCACCAGCCTTTTGGCATTGAGTTACTCCGTAATTATTTCATGGATTATAATTTTTTTTCTTCTAATATACATGTATGAAGCTTATGATTAGACGATGTGTCCTGTACAAAAATTGAATTGGGATCTCTATATTTGTGGCGACCAGAACAGTCACCAGCCTTTTGGCATTAAGTAACTCATTACTTATTGCATGGATTATCAATTTTTTTTCAGTTATAACTATCTTATCAGTAGACAGTGTGTCTAGTACTAAAAGTAAATTGGAGTCTCGCTATATGTGTTGACAAAAAACAGTCACCCAGCCTTTAGGCATTCAGTAATTGAGGAAATGGCTTTTATTCTGTCTGTGGTTTCACAGAATAGCTTAGTTATATCCAAACAACTTATTTGATAACCAAGGTGACCAAATGAGTTGCGACCTTCTTTCTATTGTCTAATCTGTAATTAAATGAAATTGCTGTTGTATGCCTATATGTAGTGTAGACACTTTTGCAAGTAGCTTTGGTACAGCTTTCAGATATAGGTAGCAGCTTATAGGTATGTGATCTGTCAAATACTAAAATTCACCAAGCCCCAGTCTTATTTAGGTGACTGAAAGATTCTACCAGCTGAAATTCTGTTTAAAGCATATCTTTAATATTGAATATTAAGATAGTGTGCTACAATGAATTTACCCTTGCGGGCGTATTATGAGTTTCTTAAACTCTTGTTTCATTTGGTCGCAGTATGTTGAGGACCTGCCAGGTACTCGCGGAAGGTCTCTGAGCAATGAGCGTGGTTTTCTCCCCCACTAAACTTTGTAACATCGCCATATGAGTAAAACATCAATCAATCAATCTCTAGAATAACGTTCACAGGTTATTTTAGACAAGAAGATTTTCCCTGTCCCCGTGTGTTTTAGTGTTCATAAATATATATATCTTCTTGATAAAGCATCCAGGTGGACAGTTGTTAAGATGAATTTTTGGTCTGCTATTATTGGATTTCTTTGCTCGAACTCTAACCTTACTCCTAGGTCTGTGACATTAATTCTTTATCTATCTATCAATCAATCAATCAATCAATCAATCAATGAATCAGTCACAGTAATGTACAATGTAGGTGATCAATAGTAATCTGTTATCAAAGTCACGTGAGAAAACAATCAATATATAAACTTTCTATCCTTAAAACTTCACCTCTGTTTGTAAGATGCCTTGTAGGGTGCCTGACAGTTGACAGCAGTCATAGAATGTGAGAACTCAGGTGTGAAATTCAGGTAGATTCTACCTTTAGGCGTGACATTATCATTTAATGGAGATGTCTGATTTGTAAAAAAGTCTGTTTATTTTGTCTCCAGTGTTGTCGCCAGTCTGTCTGTCTCAATCCAAGGATACCTGTGACAAGAGGGGGGGGGGGGGGGGGGGGGGGGGGTCGGGGAGAGGTGCTTATTATAACTGAAAATACTTATTTTTCTTTCTATATTTGAGATTTTGTTTATTTTTTTGTACGACTATACAAAATATTCTTCATGCCCAAGCAGAAAAAAGCAACATTGCATGTACATGTACATATGCTTTCCTTTTCTGTGATAAAGGTATTATTAGAAAAGATCGTTGGGGTTAACATGACAATTGAATAATATCACCACTCTGAGCGTACCCGGTACATGTGTACATGTATGTACATGTATACAATTCTGGTCAATTGACTATCGTAGCCATCCTAAAAGCAGTACATGTATATAAAACATTGAATTTCGGGTTTGTTGGACTGGGAAATTTCCTTTTATTTTTGTTCAGACTTGATAAGTACATGCACATCACACAAATTAGGAAACATAGCTTAGGTCTGGTCATACAGCGTGTTGTAGGTGAGTGAGTAAGAGAAGGTTTAACATTTATTTCGACATTATTTCAGTCTTCTCCTGACAACCTACATTCTCTAAGTACAATGGTCACTGAAGTAGCCACATCATTAAAGGTCATTTTGCTGGTCACTTTTTATACTGCAGTAACACTGATGGAAAAAGGTTTATTTAAGTGGTGTTTGGTTGGTTAATCATGCCTTAACTGACCATTACTGGACAGGAAGTAGATTGTGGATTAATACCCTTATCAGATTTCACACAATCTGCCCTGATTTAACATAAACTGTTATTTAAATATTAATAATGGAGGATCCTTTCCAACTAAATTTTCCTCCAGATTAAAACGCCACTCTTTGCTCATAATAAACCTCCCACTCAATGAACTTTCAAAACCCTTTTGATTGATTGATTGATGGATGCTTTACGCACGCTGAAGATTATTTCAGCGAGTACTTGGCAACCTTTCCACATACGGTGATCAAAAGAAATATAGATTTAAAAATTTTTCAATTTTAATTTGGTCTGAGTTCGATTTGATTTGTTGAACTGAGGACTATCACTCTAAGCCAGTGAGGCCCCAACAATTTTGTGCATGACTTGTAACCTGGATCAATCAACTTGAAATCTATCCAATGTTGGGCTCCATGTATTTATGAACACTTAAACACACGGGCACAGTGAAAACCTTCTTGTCTAAAATAACCACTCCTTATATGTATCTTCAAACAGAGTATTACATGTACCTACTCAGCCCCCACCCCTCCCCCTAAAAAAATCTTTTTTACATGATGGCCTATGTGGAGGGATATCTGACCAGTGTTACAGGATCATTTGACCAGTCCCAGACATTCCTGATAGGTGTCTGCGAGGGTCATTGACCAGTCTCAGGGATAACATCGTAAATGTAGTTAAGCTATCTAAAATACATTGGCCTAATAAAAATGCATTAAACTTTGGAAGACCAAGTGTTCCAGACTCATTTACGGACTGGGTTCCTGTTTTTAGAACCCATATAAATAAACATCTTTGATGTCCACACTAACCTCTCTATAAAGAATTGGTGGGTCAAGTCAGGAAGCATTGAAGTGGAATTAAGGACACTTCACTGACCAGTGTCCTAGAATCCATTGTCCAGCTATAGGTCATGGTAATAAATCTGACCAGTATCCTGATACTATATATAACATCAAAAGGTTCCTTGTGGGTTTTATAGGATTCTTTAACTACTCAAGCTATTGATAGATAAAGTTATGACCAATTATCTATATTGATTAATTCTCTTCAGCATTATTTAGTTATCAATACTGACTATTGTTAACCAATAAGTGTAAATCTGGAAGCAGGTATTTTGTTGAGGCCCATGCATGTCACCATTGAGGACCTCCACAGGTAGATGCGCTGTATAGTACACTGTATGTATTTACATGCAAGTTCACAGTACCATATTGATTAACTCCATTGTGTTTTATGAAGCAATTTTAAGATTGCTTCGATTTCATCTTGCCATCACCCATGTTATTGGCAAAGAAAGTCAAGCTCTATTCCTTTAGGAAACTCATCCACTCTCCCCCACACCAACCTTTTAAAGGTACCCGCCTACCATCCCAAGATGGTTCCATTGACCTCACATGTTTTCAGAGTCATTCATACAACTGTAGCATCTAACTTTTCCATCCATAATTTTAGGTTTTCAAAAATATCTTTTTTCTTTCCCTCCATTTTTTTGTCCTATGTATGTTTGACCTCAAACTGTTGAGCCTGTGATAAAATATCTACATGTATTAGATTGTAGTACTGAAGACTATTAGGAGTTTATTGAATTCCAATAAGCCAAAGAAGTCCAAAGATTTCAAATAAGAAGGTCCACACTCCGGTTATATGTTGTGTACTATCTTATGACACAGATTGTTTATTAAAACTACTATAAAACAAAATATGGAGAAGATTTTGTCTTCATTAGGCTGTAAATAGCTTTGTCCTAATTAAAGTTATATTGTAACAAAACACTGCGAGGAATATAGGGCATTCATAGTTTACTGGGCCAAAATATGCTACATGTACACATGCAGACTGCATTTCAACCTCTTACATATGTGTACAGCATAAAAATCATTCTCTGACTGTAATGTCACTCTGGGGTTTCGTGTTCAAATTACACATGAATCTACTGAAACAATGTCTGATTTATTTTACAAGTAATTCTGAGTGAACTTATATAGATATTTATAAACACTCAAAATGAAATGTATATTTTTTTCATTTTGGTTTTTCTGAAAGCAATGTTATTATGAGAGATATTTCACCATCAATAAGAACTCTCTGTTGTTGTACACGGTGGTTATATGATAAATGGCTTATACTTAAATCAGAATCCATTTAGTCTGCAATGCGGTTGATGAACCCAGCTCAGAGTATCCCATTGATAAGCTCGCCAATAAAACATGGAGAAAAAGTGCCAAAAAATGTTGCTGTAGTGGAAACCATATTGACTTATTGATTTTTGGCTGTCTGGAAGAGGGGCTTAGCAGAAATATATAATGATGGTAGAGGATTGTAGAAATGGTCTGTGTTATTGAGGGATTATACATTCCCTTAATAGAATTATACTGAATATTTATCCTTTATATTAATTGGAAAATGTAGATAAATCTTTCATTTTGGGTAAGAATTTAGTAAAAAGCTGAATGACGTCTTTTTAAGTGGTACACTTGCAAATTTATGTCCATGAAGCAAAATGTATAGCTTTTAGATAAAGCACAACTTCTGAACATGATTAATTGTGTTTTTATATTAAAAGCATTTTGTTTCTTCTCCTGGCACAGAGCCTGTTTCCTCTCCTGAAAATGATATCATATTGATTGAATTATCTTGAGTGCAATATAAGACGTCTATCAATTAAAAATGTATATTTGATTTATGAAATTGTTTGTGTTAGTCAAAAAGATATTTTCAATGGATGATTTGCCAATTACTTTCAAATGACTTAATTTAGCAATGTCACAATTACGACCCTAAATGGTACTAGACCAGACAAAGCATCCGTCTGTTTTTAACTCAAAATATTCAGCATTTTGCATCATATTTTAGAAAAGAAACCCGATATTATTACAGCTCATGTCTGAAATAATCAATTATTGCGAAAAAATCTTGCATGAAAAGGGAGCTAGACTGATTATGTCTGAAGCCTAATTGGACGCTGGGCTTGTCTGATGTAAGATTGGTGTCACAACGTCATGTCATTGTTTTGTGAAAAATGGGCAAATGGTCGATTGGAAAATGTATTAATTAACATAAAGATGTATCTGTGGTACTATCTGTACCAGGGATTAATACACTTTGTACTGTCCAAGTCATAGTGTCATTGAGTGCCTGGAAACAATCAATCACTTCTGTCATATGTAATCCTGAAAAAGTCCTGATTATCATCAAGCAAAATCTAAGTTTTTATTACAAGGGAAATTGATTATTTAAGGAAGAAGCTTCCATTTTCTTGATCCTGTTAGTGTCTATATTGTCAGATTTATGTGTCCAATTCTCCCAGCTATTGTCATGAGTTGCTTATGATGTCTTAATTAGGCAAACTTTTTTAAGCTAATGTGGGACACAGAAAACAAAGAGTGTACCATCTATCACCTCCTAGACAATGTAGTCATAGGTACACGTACACCCAATCAGTTCATTTTAAATTTATAAGCGACTGTGTTATATAGTGTTAATATATTATAAATGAAGATTGGTAATGGGGTAATAGAGGGTCAAAGACTGTCCAAGTAACCTCTACAATAGAGAGCTGAAGTGTGACTTACTCACCATGGCAACCCACCATTTTGGTTTTTAACAATATCCGCTGTCATAATATGACATCTGGACCACTATTGTATCTAAGCTGTATTTCACTTTATGGAAAATAGTTTTTTGGAGTGGACATTGAGAGACTACACGTCCTATCAAGAAGTGCATGTAGAAGTATTTTTAACTGTGGTCAATATATTAGTTCCTTATTCTCTGTGATAGCCTAATGTTCAAAAGAATGCACAGAATCACACACAATAGAAAAGAATAATAAACCAAAAGGAAATTAGGTATGATATTTGTCTCTAGCCTATACGATAAATAAAGCTATCTGTATCTATGTTATAAGTAATGGCTGTCCGAAACAAGAAGGTGGGCAGTGACGTAATCGCCTCATCTTTATATGTAAGCTAGTGATGACTCTCAGTGAAACAATTGTTAGATCATCATAAAAACATCAAACAGTTCATTCAAAGTTTATCACATCACGTCTGATGAAGTCACATTGAACTACTGACATTTTACACAAAATAATCTCCTACACATGTCGGCAAATCAGCAGAGTATCTAATTTTACTTAAAAAAATGAGCCAAAAAAATTGTCACAATAAATGCTCCTGTGAAGGAGTCAGGAACAGGTATGGCAAAAGGCTGACCTCATTTGTGTATATCACTATTTGTTCTTTGTTACATGTGTGCTTTCTTTGTCTGTTTCTTGTTATTCAAGTTTTCAGTTTTTATTAATCGTGGGAACATAAGGAACTCTACTACATACGTGTACATGTATTTGAGGATGTTATATTTAGTCCTTTCATAATTTTTATTCTTGGAAACTTTTAACTTGGAAAAAAGTTGTTTGAAATCCAGGGGATGGTCTAAATATTTATGCCGGCCTTACGATACTGAAACACAATTGGTTTTAATACATTTTACACCTTTCCTTGTCCAAGATAAAAAAATTCACCACACGTGGAAGCTACCAGCCCTGCCCAGGTTCATTTGTGCCTCTGATAGGCTTTACCGAAGGTTCTTTAGCTTTGATGCCCAAAGCTTGAATTCAAGATAAAGTATCTATATATAAATGAAGTATCTAAATTTGTTGAAACTAGTATTATAGAAAAGCTTCTAACTTGAGCTGTTTTATATATGTACAATATATGTTAACATAGATACATGTACATGTAACACTTAATGGATATATAGTGTATTCTTGTTATAAATATGAAATGAACACATTCTGGTAGATGTAGTTAAATGCTAGCGAAAGACACTCTAACCTCTTAAATCCATTATATTGCTAACTCAAATGTCCCAGTGAATTAAAAAGGTGTAATCTAAGGATAGAATTATGTTATGTTTTGTCTGAGAATACAGATGAAGAATTTGGTTTGCAAAGTCTGTCGATAAATTTGAGATACATGTAGTAAACTTTAATATAAAGGGCTTGAAATGTGTGTAATCCAACACTGAATGTCTGACCTATTGGGTATATTACGGTTTTAATATATATGCCTTTGCGCTACCATTTAAACCTTTTTGGACATACTTAATATGCCCCATGTTTTACTGGTTTTACGTACTGCAAGCTTCTTTAAATCCATTATCCAAGAGCGAGGACAAAGAGTATGTGTTGAAAGATTTGCAATTTTTAATAATTTATTTTTTAGAAAACTTGCTAATCAGCATATTCAGTGGCGAAAGATTATGGTACAGTACAAATACCAGAGAAAGACTAGTACCTGTGTTTGTCTGTAGGTTATATATATAGCAGGTAACCTGTTTCCCACGCTGTCTGTGGAGCTATGTGCAGAGACAAGCCAGTCTCACTTCAGACACTTACTGAAGGAACACTTGAAGAAAAGCTGTAAATAGCCAGGGTGTGTAAAACATATACAGACACTTATTCTGCTACATCATGAAGACAAACTTTTTTCCTGATAACTTTTGACACAGACCTCCATTAATTTTGTACAAAGTGGCAAAAGTCCAATTATTATTATGTACACCTTTAGAGTATCCCTCAATGTACTGTAAACATCAAACCTATAAGTTGGGGGTGGGAGGTGATATATAATACAAGAAGCTTTTAACTAGATCAAATGCAATTCATTTTAATGTACACCTTTCTGGAATTCCCTCAATGTACTGTAAACATCACATGAAAGCTATAAACCTCAAATCATCTGACCGCTTAAACGAAGTTCTCTACATGTACATGTATAAAGATAACAAATTTTTTCTGAATTTTTCTCTTACATGTACATTGTAGATATACAGTTTTTATTTAAATTTTAGAATAATGACATTGATACTGTGAAGGTGTATTGAAAGACTGCACTTGTGTTGAGTGACCGGGCTAGCATCGGATATACATGTACATGCATGTGTTGGGGGCGGGAGGTGATATACAATACAAGAGACTTTTACTAGATGAAATCCAATTCGTTTTAAAAAAACCAAGGGTACTTATTGATCACAGTATGTATCTCTTAATTAACATGCTGTTTTTAATTTTAAAAGTTTTTTGTTTTCAAATAATGTTGAAACGTGACATTTTTAATTATTGATGTCATTATATATCACTTAGTCATTTCTCTGGTATTTATCAGGAAAAAAATTTGTCTTCATAATGTAGCAGAATAAGTGTATGTATATGTTTTACACACCCTGGCTATTTACAGCTTTTCTTTTATTTATAGATGATTAAGTTACCACAATATTTATATGTAATCTTATTGGATGTTGATGTCATTATATATCACTTAGTCATTTCCTTTGAATTAATTAACAGTCAAAGCAACTATCTATTGCAGTCGCTGTGACATGTGTCTTTTGCATTGCATCATAGATGAAATGAACAAGATTCCGTCTGATTGATCTCAAAACTCAATTTACATGTAGCGTCATTATGCCATTCAGTGAGGCCTCTGCGCAAACGTCAATCCTTTAAGCCGAAAGGGTTTATTACCTTTTTTTCTGGTGAATTTTAACAACATATCATTTTATATGTACATGTAGATATTTCCAGAAATGAAAAAAAAAATGCTTGTGTTAATTGTACTGACATATGGAGTCTCATCAGGGTTGTTTACAGGTCCTTCTGTGTCGTTTATTTTATTGATTCAGTAATTTTATTGTTGAATATTTCTGTTATCCAGTGATATCCAAATGTTGCATAAAAGTTTTCAGAATATTGCCAAATCACATTGAGGTGTAATATTCTATATTTGGGATCTACTTTGCAGTCATAGTCACCCAGGAACACTTTTTTCAAGCCATACTATTCTACCTATGTCTTGAGTAGGTTTTGGCATAATCTGATAGATGCATAAGACTAAATTAATTAATAAAAAGACCTATTTCAGACACAAGCAGTATGCATGTATAAGTTATGACTAATGTTTGTCTTTACATAGACTGATCCAGATACATTTTGATACCTGTATACAGGTAT
The DNA here is from genome assembly GCA_963971465.1 of Lepidochitona cinerea. Lineage (NCBI taxonomy): Eukaryota > Metazoa > Mollusca > Polyplacophora > Chitonida > Tonicellidae > Lepidochitona > Lepidochitona cinerea. The sequence goes on from OZ020560.1 coordinate 3,234,916, forward strand.
GGGCGCCCAAACTCACAAGCAAAAAATCCGCCCAAATTCTTAAAACCAACAGATTTTAATGTCAAAATAGCATTTAATGTCGAATTTTGGGCCAGAGATGTTGTTTTTGTCTTATTGTTGGAACATTTTGAACCGCAATGGTATGCCCAAATTTTCCCTGGATCAGTCCCTGCTTTAAAAATAAGTTCAGATTTTTTTGATTCAAGTTTTTAAATTGGCTGAAGTTTCTTTATGACTACTGGCTGTGACCATGCAGTTAGAGGGTATCCCACCTGTAGGTAGAAGTATAGGTTAATTAAGGTCAGATATGTGACATGTGAACAGGTAGCTATTGTATCGCCAGACACAGTTGACTTATTGTTAATCACAATATCTGAACAATTGTTGTCAATTATTTTTTTACTGATTATTTAATATAATTTAAGGATGTATATAAAAAATCAAATGTACAACACATGGTTTAATCTTATGGTACCTAAATTATTAATTTTATGGAGAACAAACAATTAGTTTTACATTGACTCAGCATTCGTGAGGAATTTTATCTATTAGTGTTTCTTTGTTGTTGTGATTTCAATGACCATAAATGTGTTAAAAACTCTGCCCAGTGAATCAGATTTCTTCTCAGAATACTAATTATATGATCAAAACAATATCTTAAACATTCTGGTCACTACTTCTACAGGATTTTATCTATTTCTTCATCTTTTGCTTTTATGATCAGATTTACCATCAATCAAATGCCTTTGTTCTTTCAATTATAATAATATCATACACAAGAACTGTTATTTATGGATAACCACCACTGTTGAGCTACATGTAGCTTGAGAATGGTCTAAGAACCCAGATCGTAACGTCGCTCGATTTAAAATCGGAAGTGGTTATCCATAAATACAATGTAAGTGTTCTTGTGTATCATGTTTCCAGCTTCTAAATGTCACTTAAAGAAGATATAATAATATTCTAATCTTCAAAACTTTCAGGGACAACATCATTACATAAGTGAAATAATCCTGCGTATGGCAGAAAACATAAATTAATAAATTATAGCTGTCAAGGTTTTCATTTGTTTTCAATCTGCTAATTGAATAAAAGTTGTAAGCTAGCTCCCTGATTGTTTCTCCCCAAAAACTGATAATACCACCATTTCACTAATGTACACATATTCCAACATAATACACCAAACTAACCATTAACCATTTTACTCATCTTAGAAGATCTCAAGTGGTATTATTAAGAGGTGTTATGAAACATAACTCTGTATATAAGTTACATTTGGTCTTTGCTGTAATCCAATCCAGTATGTTCTAGTGGGCTAGATACACCACACTACCTTGTAGGCCTTCCACTGGCTCCTAGCCTAACAGTTACAGACATTGAGTATTTATTACCCCATCTGACCCCCTAATCATTAACCTTAGGAAGACCAGATAACCTAAACTGTTTGTCTATCAGCCAGATTGAATATACAGTGTGGACTGGCTTCTTCAACCGAAGGCTCTTTAAGGGGTATTAATGGTTTTTTTTGGCACTGCTTGAAATACCATTAGATTTTATTCCTTTCTTGTTCAAGGCATTCAAACTCTGTGTGTAATTGAAAATCAATGATAGTTCAATCATTATGTTGAAGTATTACTTACCTGGAAACTTATCGCACATTAAGTGCAGAGGGTTAATCATATCACACATTGAGTGTAAAGGGTTAAACTTATCACACATTAATAAGTGCAGAGGGTTAAACTTATCACATATTAAGTGCTGAGGGTTAAACTTATCACACAATAAAAATGAATAAGTGCAGAGGGTTAACTTATCACACATTAAGTGCAGAGGGTTAAACTGATCACACATTAAGTGCAGAGGGTTAAACTGATCACACATTAAGTGCAGAGGGTTAAACTGATCACACATTAAGTGCAGAGGTTTGAACTTGTCACACATTAAGTGCAGAGGGTTTAACTTATCACACATTAAGTGCAGAGGGTTAAACTTATCGCACATTAAGTGCAGAGGGTTTAACTTATCACACATTAAGTGCAGAGGGTTAAACTTATCACACATTAAGTGCAGAGGGTTTAACTTATCACACATAAAGTTCAGAGGGTTAAACTTATCGCACATTAAGTGGAGAGAGTTAAACTTATCACACATTGAGTGCAGAGGGTTAAACTTATCACACATTATTGGAGTGCAGAGGGTTAAACTTATCACACATTATTGGAGTGCAGAGGGTTAAACTTATCACACAAGTGCAACTTAAAATCACACATTAAGTGCAACTTATCAACCATGAAGTGCAGAGGATTAACCATAGATTAGAATCAGGATGCCAGAGTTGCTTGTTTTCCTCAATGAGGGTGTCCAGTTTACTGTCCATGTTAACAATGTTATAAGCAGCCTATCCAAAATTTGTCTGAATAGACTGATAGCTTATCATTTCATACAAGGAATGTAGTGGCGTATAACAAATAATCTGCACTGAAACTATAGGTCTGCAGCCATTTGCGCCGCTACAAAGGGCTTAACAAAATGGTACATGTAACTTCAAACAAGATACCTTGATTTCCTCAATCACATTATTTTTTTAACTCTATGACCTGATGATTGACAGAATGAATTAACTACATGTATCATATAGATTCATAAATATCATATAGGTTGAATATAACACAGCTCCACTGACCAGATACGTGTAATCTGACGATGGGTCACTGTGAACGATGGCTTTCCAAAAGTGTCCCAAATTACAAGAATGCAATCAAAGCAAAATACCAAGGAAGTCATATAGCTCAAGTCAACAGAAATAATTAACCGAAATTAATTTTAATATATACAACAGTATGCGCCTGTTTCTTCGACCTTTTTTGACTCATGGCAGATTTTGAAACTCCTAAAGCTCACCACTAGCTGAATATGCTCCGCAGCAGTATACATGTATGTCAGCAGTATTTTCTAGTTTTGAGCAACACATAGAGCTGTTATCCACGGCTGTACCAATTGATCTGTAGACTATTGCACTTACCATTCTCATATTTATCACAGGTTTGCCCTTTTTTACCTCATGTCTTATAGTCTAAGAAAGGAAGGTGCCTTGGAAAAATATCAAATTTGTTACACCCCCAACCCCTATTGACAGGACCATTGACATGTGCATGTTCATTGTCGTGCATTAGGCTACTGAAAACTTTGGTTCATTCCATCATAGAGCAAATGTTCGCAATTGGAAAACGAAAAACAAACTATATAATATCTCCATGCACACCTGAGGATTGTTTGTGGCACACAAGTTTATGTTTGTGGCTTGTTGATTTTTCTCGGTACCGTACATGTACATGTGTTTTAACAAGAAGATTTTCCCTGTGCCCTTGTGTTTTAGTGTTCATAAATATATATCTTGTGCACTGAATGACCATAAAGGATCCCCCCTCCCCTTCCCCCATCCCCTTTGAATGTGAAGACCCAATCTGCAATAAGTTGAATCAGTCATGGTAATCTAACAGGCTCATTAGACTCCATGTATTTACCAGGATGTAGACATGGAATATTTCTGGACAGATGATTAGATAAAGTAAGATTTTTCTTTGATAGTCATTATCTATGAAGTCATCGACAGTTTATCAGGGATCATCTCTACTAACGACTGTGACATAAAGTGTGACATTCATTTTTAACAATTATTCTTAGATGTTTTATCTGGATTGTTCTGCATAAGTAAATATTCCAAAAGATAAAACTTGTTATGATCTATTTCACCTACAGATCTATACATTCCATTCACCTTCACTAAGCAGCATACTGTAGCTATGCATGGATGCTTGCAATTTTATATTTTCTTTTTAATATGCGAAAGCTCCTTTTTTATTAGGCTCTCTATTTATATTTTAGATTTGACAGCAGTGAGCACTTGGTGTGTTTTCACTTATGGAATGTGAAATGTAATTAACAAGACATATTTGTAAGCTGGCCAGTGTTCTCTTAGCATTTTAAGGGTCAGTGAAATTAAATGGAAGTTAATTAAGGTAGTGTTATTTAGAATTGGATCTTTATTCACCCCCACCTGAGCAGTTAGCTTAATACTACAGCATGTAGGCTGAACAGCTATCCTTTCTTAATCCCAGGGGATGAAATTGACCTTAAAAGACACAACATTTGACTATAATGTGAAGGGAAAAGGCAATTTTGGACTGGTTTTTAGCTGCCTTTTAATGATAATAATTTTTAGTGGATAATTACAGAAAAAATTATGTCTTTGAACGATTTTGTCTACGTACATGTAAGTTTCTGAAAGCCTGTTGCATGCAGTTGAATTTGATCAGGTTTATGATTGCCTGTGGGATGTATTCTGAAATCCATGCCAAGCACAGCAGAGTTAATAATTATATGTACATGGGACCATTTGAACAAGGAATGGTTCAGGTAAGGTCAATCAGTACTTATATATATATATATATTTATGAACACTAAAACACACGGGCACAGGGAAATCTTCTTGTCTAAAATAACCATGGAGACAAGTTTCTAATTGTGTTAAAAAAAGGTATATCATCCAGACCTTTATCTGTACATCTTTTCAAATGGTCAAAACTCACCAGTGGTGGACAAGTTATCAGAACTAAAATAACAATAGAGAAACATTTATTTTATCTGTGCCGAAACATTGCTAATATTATCACCCTTCCCCCCATTCCCTCAATCCAAAAACAGTTCTTGCTTGTATCTCTTTGCTTTGAATTTAAAAATCTTTCAAAAATTGTAAAGATTGAAAGATTGAGGTGTAATGCTGTACTCAGGATTATTTCACTTTTATGGCAGCGTTGCGTCAGTATAGTAAACGTGGTATTGATATTGCATTTTCTGTAGTACATGCTGCAGGTTATGTCGAGTATCGGTGAATACCTGACAACTGTACGGTGATCACGTGAATAATCCACTTAAAAATCCAAATCAAGTGAAAATCCACGTGTAGGCTCCATCTACATCTATGTAATTCTAGAAATCGAGAACTTTATCATGCACCGTATCTTACCATACAAAGACATTGGACGTGGGATATTAAATTCAACATGTTCTTTTAAATATCAAGAGTGCATGGAAAGTCCTTTTTGCCACCTCTTTTATTTCTCTGATATAATTGTTGATTTCAATGAAACTTAAGTGTGAGATATAAAACATCCATATACTGTTTGCAAGGAGTTTAACATAGATAACTTGATGACATTAAAGGCACACTTGCCGCCGTAGCCTGTTTAAATTTGCTAAGAAAACCAATTTACATGAGCTTACTACGACTAATACCACTAAACTTAAACATAGGACACATAAAACATGTCTAGTTAGCTTTAGACTGTAAAAATGGGGTGAAAAACAAACGAAGAATCGAAGCCTGATTACAACAACAACGATCAGTGTCGGTCAACTTTCGTCTTGGTTTACCCTCCTTTCAGGCCTTTGTATCTGTGGTTTACACTCAAACAGGCTTTTCCAGTCGCTGTTAACCAATCGTCAGTCTGTATTTCTCAGATAAATAGGCCTACGTAAAATTACGCTGTGCCGTTAGTTCACTCACTCGACTGAAACATAAAATCGCCAATAGGGGGCAGATCGGTTTGTTTACGTTCCGGGTACGTAACAATTCAAATTTTCAAATTGAAATTAAAAATACAAAGTGACGTCCAAACTTTTAAATTTTGGTAAAAATAGAAAGTTCCTAACTTATATTGTCTGGGAAAAATACAGAATACGGTCTTTCTTTTTTAATGTAAACAATATTCCTGATTTTCGCGGCAAGTGTGCCTTTAAGTGATTGAAAGAAACATTTACAATTGACCTTGACCTCATTATTTTAAAAAGACCTTTTGGCAGAGTGTCTATGTTCTCTGCACCAAGCTTAAAGATTTGGGTAAACTTGTCTTAAAACTGTCTGTGGTAAGCTTATCGAGTGACCTGCTAGAATAGAAGGCACACTTTTTGAAGTTTGTCGTTAAGTTTGACACTCAGACCTCCTCATTTGTCCTCTGTTGACAAAACATTGCTGTGTTTACTTGTGGATATGACCATGTTTGAATAAAGAGCAGTTGAAATGTCTAAGAGTAAAAAGTTTGCTCCCTTTAAGAGCCCCGTTGCTTTCCCCTATGTGACCGACTGGTCAGATTAACGAAGTAGGGACATTGAACATCATGAATTTAACATGACTAAATTTAACCAATATAGGGCAATGTCTCTGTTTTGAGAAACTCTGCACTGAAATCATGAGACCATTATTTTAATAAAGGTTAGACACATGTGTACATGAAGAGGCTTACTATATTTAGATAAATAAATATCTTTAAGATGCTTAAGTTTTTATTTACAAGTACATGTAAGTCTAACTCTGATCAAGCTCATAGTCAGCGTTTCCTTACAAAATATGGCAGTTTTGTAAAGGTGTATGTACATGTAAGTTATTTTACTGTGGAAACTAAATGTGTACATGTGTCCATTGCAGTTCCAAAACCAACTCTTATATATTTATGAGCACTAAAACACACGGGCACAGGGAAAATCTTCTTGTCTTATATACATATCCATTGAAGTTCATGTAATCTGATACTTCAGTTGAATGTGTTATAACCCCAGGGGGTAAATTATGATAATGGGGAAAGTCAAGATAATGATCCCTTCAATTTAGTTTAATTTAATTTAATTAATCGTATTCTTTTATGAGGATTATCTACAAGGGGCTTTGAGGAATCTGTGAACATATACAGGAAAGTTTAATGCTACATGTATGTTTTAATTTCCTGATATACTTGTCCTTTTAATAAAGTCACACTGGCACATGTACATTTTTTGAACAATTTCTTTGACTAGATAAGCTACATGTATATGTAGATTACATGTATAAGCTATTTAAACATGTTGCTGTAATTGTTTAATATTGAAAAGTACATGAACATATACCTTGATACGGTGAATTTTACAATTCTGATATCTGTGCTAAGAGGACTAGAGTAGATGACATTAGATGAAGTCTGAACTCTTTATAAGACTGTGAAATTATCTTTTTCAATACCTGTCATTTTGTATTTCACACCTGACTTCCTATACAAGTCACATTATCTCTCAGTTCAAAGTAACACAGTTGAAGTTATAACATTAAGACCCTTTTCATTTCATTGCTATTGAGAAGGTAAAAGATGTGTTGATGAAGCACAAACAAACCTATTCAACCTGATAAGGCCATTGGCAAACGACTTTTTCATACTCTCTCTCTCTATTCACTGAGAGTTTTATTTGATATCTTTGCCAAACAGGCTATTGTTAAGGGGGTGTACTGTCAATAAAAGATCTGTGACTTAAAAGCTGGAGTGGTATACTATTCGTCTTATTTATTTGTACGAAAAAAGCAATGGTGAAATTCCAGAGCTTGAGTGCATTGGACAGATTCTTTATAAATTTAGGGGGATTTTTTAAAACCAAAAGGCCCACTTGCAGCCGTAGCCTGTTGAACATTTGTTAAGAAAACCAATCTGCATGAGCTTACTACGACTAAAACCACTAAAATTAAACATACATGTACAATGTAGAACACATAAAATATGTCCAGTTACATGTAGTTTTAAAATGTAGAAATGGGGGGGGGGGGGGTGTGAAAAACAAACGAAGATTACCCTCATTTCAGACATGTTTGTCTGTGGTTCACACTCACAAAATTATTGGCAGGGTTTTCGAGTCACTCATACCCGATGGTCAGTCTGTATTTCTCAGATAAAGTACGTAGAATTATACTGTGCCATTAGATCACTCACACGATTCAAACATTAGGGCGTTTGTGTGCATGTTCAGGTTCGGGGTTTGTTTACATTGTGGGTACTTGATAGATCAATTTCAAATTAAAAATACTAAATGATGCCAAAACTTTCAATTTTAGGTAAGAATAGAAAGTTCCTTACTTCTTCTGTCTGGGGGGGGAAAAAAAAACGCCCACTGTTTTTTATGCAAGTGTGCCTTTAATACCTGAACCCAGATTTAGTTTACAGGTTTTGTATTTTTGAAGTTAACCCATCATGAGTCCATATCTGTGGACGGTTGATAGATTGTTTGATGCTTTACGCTGCACTTAAGATTATGTCCCTTACATGATGGGGAAGGAACTCGAGCTCTTTGTCGGAGAACTTCAGCGAGTACTGTATAATGTTTTATTTCTTTATTCATATGCTCTCACATCTAAGGCATTTCTTGTCTCTCATGGTTAGCTATTACACCTTGTGTGTTTTACCAGTAAGTAGTCCACACTTATACTTCCCACATGTGGCAATTCAGCTGATATTTTTGCCAGTGACTTCTCTGGAATGAGCAGTTTCTTTATTGGGCCTGGCAGATAACTGACCTCCCAAAAATAATCCCTGGTGTAGATGTGTATGCACATTGTTTTGCAGCTTTGATGTCTACATGTGGCCAGAGTTATCTGCTCTTATAGTAGCTCTCTAATTGCAGGATAAACAGATACTGACCTTTCATCTATAGAGAGAAGTTTGTATAGTGTTGACCTGAAGCAAACTAAAGACTAATTTACCCAATTAAAACACACAGCCCTAACTCCATTGGGTGAAACTGGAGAGTTAACACAGTGGTCTCACCGGCTACCTCAGACATTAAACAAATAATGAAACAAGCTTTGTGGGACACATGGTCATCTATTTCTGTCCTGTTTTTTATTTTCTCGGACATTAGGGATCATTCTACCTTGATATTTGATATGCTGTGTAAGTGCAGACCACATGTAAGGAGGTATTATTCTGGTGTTTATGATGACTTTGTATACGCCCACTGCCTAATAGTTGTCTAGATAAAATGTTTTCATGATATCCTAAAATGTTTTCAAAATATCAAAAATGTTTTCATGATATCATAAAATGTTTTTGTGATATCAAAAAATAATTTCTTATATCATGAAATCAGTTTGTGATATCTTATTTAGGATATCACAAATTCTCGAATAAAAAATAAAACGCCTGCCATATGCCGGAACAAGTGGCAGAAAATTTGGGTAATTTTTCTGAGAAAAAAATTGAAGTGACCAATGTGATGTTTGTTTGTGATGCAAAGAATTCATACCCAAAGTTCTTTTTTAATAAAGAGAAGACTGATTTCCATGTAAAGATTATTAAATAAAATTAAGCTGTTTTAATTTTGCGTATGGAAAATTGAATTGAAAAGCTTCTTGAGTAAATTTTTTTTTACATGTACCATTGGACCGATGTCATTGCATTTTTCATGTCTAAGGGAAAAAAATAGGGTTTGAGGTGCACGTCTTAAGGGTGGTGTAAATCCCTGATTTTAAACAGCTCTTTGATATACATGTATATTCACAGGGAACGGTTAGCAGTAGCTGACAAATATTGATGGAAGGGAGACAACTCTCAACTACAAAAGAAGTGTTTTTTATGTTGTCATAGACTGAAGGAGGTACATGTACATGTATTGCAGTGTATGATAGAGTGTAAAGGATTTATGTTATGGTGTCAAATAAAATGTTGAAATAAAAGTTTAAATAAAACAAATATACATGTATTTGAATAATAGCAATGTGACTTAAGTGGTACTTTTGAAAAGTTGGAGGATGGTGGGAGATGGAGGGGGGGGGGGGGTACGTAAATCTGCTATGAAGCCAAAACATTTATGGCTGATTCATGAAAACCTTTTAGATTGAATCAACTTCATGAAGCACTTGTTGGTGAAACACAATATAGCAAACTATGTGCAAAGCTATTAGTTGTATGTGAGCCTCTTTACAGTTACGTAACAATCTCTATCCCCTTCTCTTACACTGACAATTAACTGGATTACAGTCTCTTTTATCTCATCCCAGAATAGCATGCTTACAAATTAACTTTCTTTGATACATACATCTTGCATTATGTAGGAAACAAAAGGAATGCTTCAGTTTTTAAAATACATGGAAAAAAATAAATGGAAACATGTGCTTTTGGAAGGTTTACATGTAGGTTTGATACGGACTGGGTGGGTAGTTGAATGAAGCCATGCTAAAGATATAACTGTACGACATACATTAAAGATATCCATGTAACGTTAGGACTTTTAGATTCAGATGTAACATGTTGTCACCAGAAGTTGAACTCCTATTCAGTTTCATTTTTTCATAGCACAATATAAAACCTGGTTAACACTTGTCTGTTAGATATTACATATATTTATGGACACTAAGATATTATATACACATGTACATGTGTATGTCATTGTGTTTTGGTACATGTGTAGATGGGGTTATATCGTATATGCCATTTCTACGGGGTGATTCTCACATTCTGTACGATATATCTGAGAGTGTCTTTCTGAAGCAGCATACATGTAGACAACGGTTTCCATAGAACACCTTCTTAGTGTTGGTCTGGACCCTGTTTTCACAAAGCGGCGTAGCGTAAGTTTTTACGTAAATGCCCTAGCAACCCATACTGTAGAGATGCGTTAGTATGAAAGTTACGCAAAAAATACATCTATGCCGCTTTGTGAAACAGGGTCCTGGCCATTAACAGAATTACATGATATACATATTCAGTTTCTCATTGACTCGGCTTTTTCAGCTTAGAGTTTTAAAAGGTGTTTCTTGCTAGTTGATCCTTCATCAATTCACTTTGAGGAATATACATGTAGGCTTTGCTGCAGTAATTGTCGCAATAAAATTCAATTTCCACATGAAAAAATTGCCTTAATGATTTGGATGCATCCTTTATATAAAGATGCTGCAAAGAATTCCTTTTGCTGGAGAACCCCAGTGTGATATGCAGCAAAATTTTTGCTGAATTTTAGGGGTTTCAATTTCTTAATTCCATGGTGGCCTACAATTTGCATTTGGTAGAGCTGGGATCTCCATGTGTTCTTATCTTCGGACTGGGGGAATCGTGGCTTTTCTTAGCAAGGAGGAACAATAAGTATTAGTGTATACCAAATACATTGGCCTTCTTGATATGGTATATGGTCTGTGGAGCCAAATGTCAAAATTCAGATGTGGGAAGGTGATCTTTTGGTTGGTTGGTACTTTTGGCATCATATATATGACCTTACAGTGTGTGACGTTAAGCCCCAATCAATCAATTAATCGATCAATCAATGTGTATTTACAATATTTTGGTATTTTTGTATGTTTCAGTATATTGGATCTTTTTCTGTACAAGGGAATGATGAAGCTTCTAGAACAGAATATGTCAGGCTACAATTAGAACAAATGAGAGTAAGTATGGAAGGCCATAGGATTTCTCGGTAACGATCGGTTCCGGTTGTTGCTTGTTGTTAGTGTTGTTCTAAAACTACGGAAACATCATAAAAGTATATATATGGTATGATGCACAACAACACTAGCGATGGTACCTGTTGGTTCCCAGCATTTTCAATATACAAAATAAATTCAATGTTTCTGACTGACACCGAAATTTTATGGCCTGGCATGGGATGTGGCTGGCAGTTAACATTTATGCTAGTACCCCTTCACAGAAATCTATATGTTAATCTTCTGACAGGGAAGAGATCAGTACCCACCCTTTTTTGGGTGGTTTATTAAAAATGGACTTTAAATTGGATATTTAATAAAGACAAAATAGTCTAAAAAATGAGTGCCCATATATGTAATTATCCAAAATTGTTTTTGTTTTTTCTTACTGTAGTTTGTTTAAAAAAAAAATAAGAGCAATAACTATAATTGATAATTGAGGGATGTTTGTGTGTGATTTATATTACAGAATGCGTCTAAACGTAAGCGTGTTGTGTTAGTAATATCTGTGACTGGTATCAAGGTGTGTAGTGAAGATGGCCAGGTAAGTGGGATTTTATAACTGTTCCATTAATTAGTTTAAAGTGGCATGAGCTGCCAAAATTCAGACTTTTTTTCATAATTTCTGATCGTCACGACAGTAGCAGGCTTTGAACGCCATCGAAAAACTAAATGATTGGTGTTGGAATGAGAAAAATCCATACAGTATGTGGCCTATACAAATCGAAAACGTGTTCGAAAAGTAAACAAAATTTAAATAACCGAGACGACCATTCATTCATTCTTTTCGAGACTAGAAGCACTAAAAAGATTCTGAATTATATGTCTTGAGAAAAATAGTTAATAATTTCAACATTCTGTTTAACATCAAAATATCAACAATATTCACAAAACCGTATTCACAAAATACTTACAATACTTCAACAAACCGTATTCACAAAATACTTACAATACTTCTACAAACCGTATTCACAAAATACTTCAACAAACCGTATTCACAAAATACTTACAATACTTCAACAAACCGTATTCACAAAATACTTACAATACTTCAACAAACCGTATTCACAAAACACTTACAATACTTCTACAAACCATATTTACAAAATACTTACAATACTTCTACAAACCATATTCACAAAATACTTCAACAAACCGTATTCACAAAATACTTACAATACTTCAACAAACCGTATTCACAAAACACTTACAATACTTCTACAAACCATATTCACAAAATACTTCAACAAACCGTATTCACAAAATACTTACAATACTTCAACAAACCATATTCACAAAATACTAACAATACTTCAACAAACCGTATTCTCAAAATACTTACAATACTTCTACAAACCGTATTCACAAAATACTTCAACAAACCGTATTCACAAAATACAATACTTCAACAAACCGTATTCACAAAACATTTACAATACTTCTACAAACCATATTCACAAAATACTTAGAATACTTCTACAAACCGTATTCCCAAAATACTTCAACAAACCGTATTCACAAAATACTTACGATACTTCAACAAACCATATTCACAAAATACTTACTATACTTCCACAAACCGTTTTACAAAATACTTACAATACTTCTACAAACCGTATTCACAAAATACTTACAATACTTCAACAAACCATATTCACAAAATACTTACAATACTTCTACAAACCGTATTCACAAAATACTTAGAATACTTCTACAAACCGTATTCACAAAATACTTACAATACTTCTACAAACCGTATTTACAAAATACTTAGAATACTTCTACAAACCGTATTAACAAAATACTTACAATACTTCTACAAACCATATTTACAAAATACTTACAATGCTTCTACAAACCGTATTCACAAAATACTTACAATACTTCTACTAACCGTATTTACAAAATGCTTACAATACTTCAACAAACCGTATTCACAATATACTTACAATACTTCAACAAACCGTATTCACAAAATACTTACAATACTTCTACAAACCGTATTCACAAAATACTTACAATACTTCTACAAACCGTATTTACAAAATACTTAGTATACTTCTACAAACCGTATTCACAAAATACTTACAATACTTCTACAAACCGTATTCACAAATACTTACAATACTTCTACAAACCATATTCAACGAAATACTTACAATACTTCTACAAACCGTATTTACAAAATACTTACAATACTTCTACAAACCGTATTCTCAAAATACTTACAATACTTCAACAAACCGTATTCACAAAATACTTACAATACTTCTACAAACCGTATTCACAAAATACTTACAATACTTCAACAAACCGTATTCACAAAATACTTACAATACTTCAACAAACCGTATTCACAAAATACTTACAATACTTCTACAAACTGTATTTACAAAATACTTACAATACTTCTACAAACTGTATTCACAAAAAACTTACAATACTTCTACAAACCGTATTCACAAAATACTTACAATATTCTACAAACCGTATTCACAAAATACTTACAATACTTCTACAAACCGTATTCACAAAATACTTACAATACTTCTACAAACCGTATTCTCAAAATACTTACAATACTTCAACAAACCGTATTCACAAAATACTTACAATACTTCTACAAACCGTATTCACAAAATACTTACAATACTTCAACAAACCGTATTCACAAAATACTTACAATACTTCAACAAACCGTATTCACAAAATACTTACAATACTTCTACAAACTGTATTTACAAAATACTTACAATACTTCTACAAACTGTATTCACAAAAAACTTACAATACTTCTACAAACCGTATTCACAAAATACTTACAATATTCTACAAACCGTATTCACAAAATACTTACAATACTTCTACAAACTGTATTCACAAAATACTTACTTCAACAAACTGTATTCACAAAATACTTACAATACTTCTTCAAACTGTATTCACAAAATACTTACTTCAACAAACTATATTCACGAAATACTTACAATACTTCTACAAACCATATTCACAAAATACTTAGAATACTTCTACAAACCATATTCACAAAATACTTCAACAAACCGTATTCACAAAATACTTACAATACTTCAACAAACCGTATTCACAAAACACTTACAATACTTCTACAAACCATATTCACAAAATACTTCAACAAACCGTATTCACAAAATACTTACAATACTTCAACAAACCATATTCACAAAATACTAACAATACTTCAACAAACCGTATTCTCAAAATACTTACAATACTTCTACAAACCGTATTCACAAAATACTTCAACAAACCGTATTCACAAAATACAATACTTCAACAAACCGTATTCACAAAACATTTACAATACTTCTACAAACCATATTCACAAAATACTTAGAATACTTCTACAAACCGTATTCCCAAAATACTTAAAATACTTCAACAAACCGTATTCACAAAATACTTACGATACTTCAACAAACCATATTCACAAAATACTTACTATACTTCCACAAACCGTTTTACAAAATACTTACAATACTTCTACAAACCGTATTCACAAAATACTTACAATACTTCAACAAACCATATTCACAAAATACTTACAATACTTCTACAAACCGTATTCACAAAATACTTAGAATACTTCTACAAACCGTATTCACAAAATACTTACAATACTTCTACAAACTGTATTCACAAAATACTTACTTCAACAAACTGTATTGACAAAATACTTACAATACTTCAACAAACCGTATTCACAAAATACTTACGATACTTCAACAAACCATATTCACAAAATACTTACTATACTTCAACAAACCGTTTTACAAAATACTTACAATACTTCTACAAACCGTATTCACAAAATACTTACAATACTTCAACAAACCATATTCACAAAATACTTACAATACTTCTACAAACCGTATTCACAAAATACTTAGAATACTTCTACAAACCGTATTCACAAAATACTTACAATACTTCTACAAACTGTATTCACAAAATACTTACTTCAACAAACTGTATTGACAAAATACTTACAATACTTCAACAAACCGTATTCACAAAATACCTACAATACTTCTTCAAACCGTATTTACAAAATATTTACAATAATACTACAAACCGTATTCACAAAATACTTACAATAATACTACAAACCATATTCACAAAATACTTACAATACTTCTACAAACCGTATTCACAATATACTTACAATATTTCAACAAACCGTATTCACAAGATACTTACAATACTTCTACAAACTGTATTCACAAAATACTTACAATACTTCAACAAACTGTATTCACAAAATACTTACAATACTTTTACAAACCGTATTCACAAAATACAGTACTTACAATACTTCAACAAACCGTATTCACAAAATACTTACAATACTTCAACAAACCGTATGCATAAAATACTTACAATATTTCTACAAGCCGTATTCACAACATACTTTCAATACTTCTACAAACCATATTCACAAAATACTTACAATGCTTCTACAAACCATATTCACAAAATACTTACAATGCTTCTACAAACCGTATTCACAAAATACTGACAATATTCTACAAACCGTATTCACAAAATACTTACAGTACTTCTACAAACCGTATTCACAAAATACTTACAATATTCTACAAACCGTATTCACAAAATACTTACAGTACTTCTACAAACCGTATTCACAAAATACTTACAATATTCTACAAACCGTATTCACAAAATACTTACAGTACTTCTACAAACCGTATTCACAAAATACTTACAATATTCTACAAACCGTATTCACAAAATACTTACAATACTTCTACAAACCGTATTCACTAAATACTTTACTTCTACAAACCGTATTCACAAAATACTTACAGTACTTCTACAAACCGTATTCACAAAATACTTACAATATTCTACAAACCGTATTCACAAAATACTTACAGTACTTCTACAAACCGTATTTGTTCGTAAACTGGGTCAACTGCCAACTGGTTTAAAAGATTAAGGTTCAAGCCATTTAGAGCTTTCATGCATATTGTTTGTTCACATTGTGGTACTTAACAAATCAACTTTTCTTTTTTGCAATTGAAAAATGAAAATATTGTCAAAAATTTTGAATTCCAAAAAACAAGAAATCCTAACTTTCCTTTATAGAGGGGGAAATACAGAAAACTAACTTCCTTTTTATTGTAAACCGTTTTTACATTATGTTGGAATGTTTGCATACAACACAGAACTTTCTTATTCTCTATTTCAGAGTGTTTACATGGCACATGCTTTGAAGCGAATATCATATGCATCTTGTGACCCTGAAAATCATCAGTTTTCTTTCCTCGCTCGAGAACCAAAAGGTCACACCAATGTCCAGTTTTGTCATGCCTTTGAATGTAGCACATCAGATGAGGTGAGATCAACATCTTACTTGTAGATATAAACATTGTACAGGTCTACATATTCATCAAAATTTTAACTGTCTTTTCCTATGACCCTATAATACATAGTTAAGATGCGTAAGCATTGTCAATGTAATACAAAGTGTTCCAGAAAATTCTACTGACTAAGGTCTAGCTCCTGTCAGTCGTCAACCTAATATCATAGGTTTACTTTATTACAACAATTTATGATGGGGTATAAAGGTCTAAATGATATACCTCCTTTTAACACAATTAGAAACTTGTCTCCATGGTTATTTTAGACAAGAAGATTTTCCCTGTGCCCGTGTGTTTTAGTGATCATAAATATATATATATTCACCATCAATCAAAGTATAAATAAGGGAGACTACTCCAGCTGTATCTTGATTTCTCCGGGTGAAATATTATGAATGATGTATTTGGCTTACCAGCATAAAATAGATTTACTTCTCTACCTGAGCAATTCTTGATGATGCTTTATGACTCATAGTTCATACCAGGGAATCCAATTCCTTCTTAGGGGCCTTTGTTGCTCAGTCGATTAGAGTGATTGTCCCTCAGTCCGACACAGGCCTCGGCTCAGTCAGTTAGAGTGATTGTCCCTCAGTCCGGCACAGGCCTACGTGGCTCAGTTGGTTAGAGTGATTGTCCCCAGTCCGACACAGGCCTCGGCTCAGTCAGTTAGAGTGATTGTCCCTCAGTCTGACACAGGCCTCAATGGCTCAGTTGGTTAGAGTGATTGTCCCCAGTCCGACACAGGCCTCGGCTCAGTCAGTTAGAGTGATTGTCCCTCAGTCCGGCACAGGCCTACGTGGCTCAGTTGGTTAGAGTGATTGTCCCTCAGTCCGCCATAAGCCTGGGTGGCTCAGTCAGAGTGATTGTCCCTCAGTCCGGCACAGGCCTACGGGGCTCAGTTGGTTAGAGTGATTGTCCCTCAGTCCGGCACAGGCCTCAATGGCTCAGTTGGTTAGAGTGATTGTCCCCAGTCCGACACAGGCCTCTAAGGCTCAGTCGGTTAGAGTGATTGTTCTTAGTCCAACACAGGCCTCGGTGGCTGAGTCGGTCAGATCAATTGTCCTTCAGTCCGACACAGGCCTTCCATCGATGTGGTGCGGGTTCGACCAAAGGAAACTGAGAAATTTCTAAATGGAGTTTTCACTCAACCCCCGTATGTGCAAGATTTGCCAGCTACTGGTATCCTGCCCTACCAAACATGGCAATGTCGCTATATAAGCAAAATAATCTTGAGTGCAGAGTAAAATATCAATTGATCAATCAACCAATTCCTTCTTAAATAAAACTGACAATGTCTGATTAGTGAAATATTTTTACTAAATAAAAAAACACAAAAAACTACTGTATCTATTTGTATCTCAAAAGTCAGAATTGTCCTAAATTTTGTCCCAAAATGTTAAAACTAAATGTAGGTACATGTAGGTGTATATTAAGTTAGTTGTACATGTACACCCACGTTACTGGTTGGAATGGGGATAATGGGGTAGACTCCTGATTGATTTATGTGAAGCTCTTAATCCTGAGTAATTAAAGGCAACCATCTTGTTTTTAAGTTGTTAACAAGTTTAAATGCCAGAGAGAGTATGTGTAAATTGTCTGGCCGTGACATAACTGTATGTTAAGCTGTTCTACCCTTCAATAAAACCTGTTATATCACCTTTCTGTTAACCTGGGCTTAAAGAAGGAGGGCCCATTTAATTGACATCGTGACCCTAAAGTGTAGTTAGAAATCTGCTATTTGTTAAAGAATTCTTGACTTCATCGTATCTTTTTTGTTACAGTCATAGCTTTAGTGAGGAATTTAAATGAATAGGTATTAAACAATTGATGACATGCCTTTTTTCTCACGGTTTCCAAAATACCATAACTTTTTTTATACAAAAGATGTTCTGGTATAAGACACAAAAGACCCATGTTGGTGTAAAACATTAACTACAATGTGGCTTGATTAACTTCATAGTAAGAAATTTCAAGCTCTCTGGTTGTTCAAAATTCAACTAATTTCAATGACGATGATTTAAATGTATATTACCAGTAAAAAGAATTATTTTTGTTAATGTTCCTGTACCAGTGTGACTTTAATTTTTAAAAAAAATGTTTACTCTGGTTGATGATAGAATATTCAAGCTATTGTTACATGTATGTTAAACCGAAGGAATGTGAAATAGAATATAATCCAGGTTTACTTTAAGATTGAACTTTTTCTTGTTCACATTTGATTGGTTGATTGATGCTTTATGGCGGACTCAAGATTGTTAAACTTATGTGGCGGCTTTGCCCGGTTTTATTGGGGAGAAAAGCGAGTTCTTTGCTTGAAGGAAACCCCAACCTACTACCTGGCAACACTTCCATGTAAGATCAAGTTTAATCAAGTGAAAAAAACGATTCAGAGAGAAATGTTCACATTTGAGATGGGGGCTATGATATCTGCCGACCCAAGCCTATGATAGAATACTGATGTTCTCACCCTGTTGTGTAAGGGCATAACATCCGACTGTCTCTGACACAAGGCCGACGATAAGCAAATATTCATATTTTCTGACAGATCTGATTCCGCCTGTCTGTGACATAAACAAACAAATTGAGGAATGTATTGATTTTTAAAAAACGTCTCATCTCACTGTCACAACTCTCATCTTGGGGCTTATCCACATGTCAAATATTAAATCCTTGTCCATAGTCAATTTTACATGTATATAAAAAAATATATACTTTTTTGAAAATAAAGTCAAACTGGCTCAGAGACAAAAAAGGTGGAACAATTTTTTTCCCCGTTATCATCCACGCTCCATTTGTGATCGGGTTGCAAGGGATGAGCAAAAGCTTTGGGATTTTGGTATCAGTCAGTTTTCATTCCCTCAATAAACCTTAAGTGTTGTCATATATGTTAGATAATCTTGGGTGTGGGATAAGATCAATGTATCCAACAATCAGTCAATCAACCTGTTCTGAATCCCTTTTAGCACCAACCAATCACTAACTTCTCGCCCACAGTATTAACAATAAAAACTCAACTTTTACCCACCCACTATAGGCCTACATGTACTCACTCTCCAATTCAATTTCTGATTCTGTTTATTTGAATATCTGAGCAGGCTGAAGATTTGAACTCGGTGGTTGGCAATGCTTTCAAGATGGCTTATGCTGAACAACAGGATAACAAACAGCCTACCTTCCATGAACTCATTGAACTTCAACTAGAGGAGCAAAAGGTTCGCTTTCAGGAGCACCAAGAAGAGGCCCAAAGATCGCTCGCAAAGCGTCTTAAGGAGATCTCAACTCCCACCCCGTTCTCGGAGAAAGCGATGCAGCGTATGGAGATGCGCCGCCAGAGCAGCGGCACAAGTATAGAAGAAGCTGTATTGGCCAAGGAGAGGACGGAACTTGAAAAACAAAATGCAAAACAGAAAGCATGGGTAAGCTTATTCTGCTTGGTTGTTTTTGTCTTATTTACAGTTGAACCAATTTCCTTTGTTAATCTTTTTTTAATAACACATAAATGGATTTTTTTCACTGATATTTTAGTATTTAATCCATTGGTACTTTGTTTTACCTTTCTTTGTTTCTCCATTGTCCTGTAAACTAATACTTCATTAACACCTGTATATACAGCTCAGTGCTCAGTTTCTGAAATCTCAGGTAGGATATTAATATTCACCTTTTCAATCCTGTTTGTTGGATTTTTATGTAATTTACCCCTTTTCTACCCCCATATCCTCTATAGGGTTCTGTCTTGTTAAGTCCTCATCTAATCAAATCATTAAATCTCCAATTATACCTTTGTTAAAATTGAAAGTTGATCAAAGGAAGAATGGGGCTTTATGCTGTTAGCGATGAGTAACTTCATAACCAATTCAATTTGATTTATTGACTAAAACTATATGTAATAGATTATAAGAAATATATAAGAAGTCTTGGGGAAAAAATTCACTAAAATTTAAAACTTTCAATTTCACGGAATTTAGTATGTATTATTTTAATTTAAAAAAAGCTTTTTCAAAGTTATCCAACAAATTATTTCTATTTAACCAGCTGTGGCATTCTATTCTAGGTTAACATCATTGTACCCTGTCATGTATTGTGTGTGAACCAAATAACTTCCCCTCTGCTTTCCATTCCTTGCTTACATGTATTATACTAAAGTAAACACTGTAGAGGAACTACTGGTACTACAAATTTCATTTGAGTGAAAATGTTGTTTCACTAAAACTTCTGATTATTTTGATATTTTTCTAAAATCTTAATTTTTAATACATATTTGTGAGCCGTCTACTTTTGATGCCAGGTCATTTGATATATTTTTTTACCTATTAGAAGACAATAAGAGGAATATAAATCGCACAGCATCAATAGGCGGGAATAAAACTCCATAGAGTGTATTCTATCCCAATGTCATATTCAGGTATAGGAGTTATTCTAGATTGAGCGGTTTTACTAAAACCAAAACACATAGGACAACTTGTACTACTAATAAAACATCACCATGTACAAAGTAGTACAAGTTGTCCTATGTGTTTTGGTTTTAGGAGTTATTCTGTCTCAACTTTAAAATTTGCTTTTATCTTTAGTATGTTTAAAATATAATAATGTCCAGAAAAAAGAAAACTAAAACAAAACAAACAAAAAGAAATGTGGAATGCTGTATGTTTTGGCTTTGTTTTCCATTGACTTAACTTGTCAGGTTGAATCTTCTTTCTACATAGTTTAAGTGTTATCAATCACAAGTTGTTATCTGACATTCAACAGCTCCTTGTCTCTAACCATTAGTCTAGGACAAAATCACAATAAGGGCTTCGATAACACAGTCAGCTCAGTCGACAGGCAAAGCAATAGTCTCTCAGTCCAACAATTTAGCATCAAACTCTATTGTCTATTATTAAAGTAGATGGTATTTTTCTTGATTTCAAAGACTGGAAACTACAGTGTACATGTATCTGTGGGGTGAAGAATTACTTATGGATAACAATTTCTTGGTTTATTGGGTGACAAAGTCATTGACTTTGATAACGATGGAAGAACTACATCGAAACTTCGTCACCCAATAAACCAAGAAGTTGTTATCCATAAGTAATTCTTCACCGCATTGTAACCTTTCAACTTCTAAATGCCATTGAAAGATTTGAAAGTATGTGTAGTTTATGGATTTATATCATTGTCTTTGTTTATTTTATGTCACACATTCATTTCAAATTTAATTTCATGAAACTGTACTTATGACCTGTATTCACTATTTGAATATGGAGACTTTAGTCAGATCTATTTTTGAAATTGTGCACTCGAGATCAGACTCCCATTTCCCTCAACTATCAGAAAAACAAATTAGTTCATATCTGCAGACAATAGGCAGAGCATTCCGGCATTACATCAGGGGCAAACAACGTGGGCTGCAGTAGTTTGACACATGTCTAGCTTACAGCTTCATGTATATGGGAACTGCTTACGCGGGTTAAATGATAGCCAAGGTTTATGTGCCACAAGTCGTATCAGATTTAACTGTTATCTATCAATTTGGATAGTTTTCCGATATATCATTAGGGAAATTGCTGAACTGCGGATTTTTAAATAACCTACGCTAAAGGACCAGGTGAGAATGGAATTCATGATCCAAGGTTACAGTCACACCTCTTATGAAGTGATCGAGCCAAGTTAGCTATTAATGTTGTACCAGGTCCATACAGAGAACAGCTCTCTTATTGCATAGATTCTCTTAAACACCCAGAGCTTTTAAACCCCCATTTCAACGTGTAATTTTGAAAATCTTTATTGATGAAGTAAGCATTTCCCATCTTTTTCAGAGGAATTAGTTATCTATTAACAAGCTAGCAGTTCTCAGCTGTAAGTTTGACTTTCAAACATGGCTTTGATATTTTCAAGTCATTCAGTGTTCATTGTATATTAATTATCTACCATAGTTAGGTACATGTAAGAGTTACATTCTGTTGATGTAAGATATTGATGGAAGATTTAGGCCTGGTGATGTAAGATTTAGGCTTGGTGATGTAAGATTTAGGCTTGGTGATGTACGATTTGGGCTTGGTGATGTAAGATTTAGGCTTGGTGGTGTAAGATTCAGGCTTGGTGATGTAAGATTTAGGCTTGGTGATGTAAGGTTTAGGCTTGGTGATGTAAGATTTAGGCTTGGTGATGTACGATTTGGGCTTGGTGATGTAAGATTTAGGCTTGGTAATGTCAGATTTAGGCTTGGTGATGTAAGATTTAGGCTTGGTGATGTAAGATTTAGGCTTGGTGATGTTAGATTTAGGCTTGGTGATGTAAGATTTAGGCTTGGTGATGTAAGATTTAGGCTTGGTGATGTAAGATTTAGGCTTGGTGATGTAAGATTTAGGCTTGGTGATGTAAGATTTAGGCTTCCTGATGTCACATTTAGGTTTGGGGCTGTAAGATTTAGGCTTGGTGATGTAAGATTTAGACTTGGTGATGTCAGATTTAGGCTTGGTGATGTCAGATTTAGGCTTGGTGATGTAAGATTTAGGCTTGGTGATGTAAGATTCAGGCTTGGTGATGTAAGATTTAGGCTTGGTGATGTAAGATTTTGGCTTGGTGATGTAAGATTTAGGCTTGGTGATGTAAGATTTAGGCTTGGTGATGTTAGATTTAGGCTTGGTGATGTAAGATTTAGGCTTGGTGATGTAAGATTTAGGCTTGGTGATGTAAGATTTAGGCTTGGTGATGTAAGATTTAGGCTTGGTGATGTAAGATTTAGGCTTCCTGATGTCACATTTAGGTTTGGGGCTGTAAGATTTAGGCTTGGTGATGTAAGATTTAGACTTGGTGATGTCAGATTTAGGCTTGGTGATGTCAGATTTAGGCTTGGTGATGTAAGATTTTGGCTTGGTGATTTAAGATTTAGGCTTGGTGATGTAAGATTTAGGCTTGGTGATGTAAGATTTAGGCTTGGTGATGTAAGATTTAGGCTTGGTGATGTAAGATTTAGGCTTCCTGATGTCAGATTTAGGTTTGGGGCTGTAAGATTTAGGCTTGGTGATGTAAGATTTAGACTTGGTGATGTCAGATTTAGGCTTGGTGATATAAGATTTATGCTTGGTGATGTAAGATTTAGGCTTGGTGATGTAAGATTTAGGCTTGGTGATGTAAGATTTAGGCTTGGTGATGTAAGATTTAGGCTTGGTGATGTAAGATTTAGGCTTCCTGATGTCAGATTTAGGTTTGGGGCTGTAAGATTTAGGCTTGGTGATGTAAGATTTAGACTTGGTGATGTCAGATTTAGGCTTGGTGATGTCAGATTTAGGCTTGGTGATGTCAGATTTAGGCTTGGTGATGTAAGATTTAGGCTTGGTGATGTAAGATTTAGGCTTGGTGGTGTAAGATTTAGGCTTGGTGGTGTAAGATTTAAATTTAGGCTTGGTGATTTAAGATTTATGCTTGGTGATGTAAGATTTATGCTTGGTGATGTAAGATTTATGCTTGGTGATGTCAGATTTAGGTTTGGTGATGTAAAATTTAGGCTTGGTGATGTTAGATTTAGGCTTGGTGATGTAAAATTTAGGCTTGGTGATGTTAGATTTAGGCTTGGTGATGTAAAATTTAGGCTTGGTGATGTAAGATTTAGGCTTGGTGATGTTAGATTTAGGCTTGGTGATGTAAAATTTAGGCTTGGTGATGTTAGATTTAGGCTTGGTGATGTAAAATGTAGGCTTGGTGATGTAAGATTTATGCTTGGTGATGTTAGATTTAGGCTTGGTGATGTAAAATTTAGGCTTGGTGATGTCAGATTTAGGCTTGGTGGTGTAAGATTTAGGCTTGGTGATGTAAGATTTAGGCTTGGTGATGTAACATTTAGGCTTGGTGATGTAAGATTTAGGCTTGGTGATGTAAGATTTAGGCTTGGTGATGTAAGATTTAGGCTTGGTGATGTGAGATTTAGGCTTGGTGATGTAAGATTTAGGCTTGGTGATGTGAGATTTAGGTCTTGGTGATGTAAGATTTAGGCTTGGTGATGTCAGATTTAGGCATGGTGATGTGGGATTTAGGTCTTGGTGATGTAAGATTTAGGCTTGGTGATGTAAGATTTAGGCTTGGTGATGTCAGATTTAGGCTTGGTGATGTGAGATTTAGGCTTGGTGATGTAAGATTTAGCCTTGGCAATGTACGATTTAGGCTTGGCGATGTAAGATTTAGGCTTGGTGATGTAATATTTAGGCTTGGTGATGTAATATTTAGGCTTGGTGATGTAAGATTTAGGCTAGGTGATGTAAGATTTAGGCTTGGTGATTGGTGGTGTAAGATTTAGGCTTGGTGATGTAAGATTTAGGCTTGGTGACGTAAGATTTAGGCTTGGTGATGTAATATTTAGGCTTGGTGATGTAAGATTTAGGCTTGGTGATGTAAGATTTAGGCTTGGTGATGTAAGATTTAGGCTTGGTGATGTAATATTTAGGCTTGGTGATGTCAGATTTAGGCTTGGTGATGTAAGATTTAGGCTTGGTGATGTAAGATTAAGGCTTGGTGATGTAAGATTTAGGCTTGGTGATCTAAGATTTAGGCTTGGTGATGTAAGATTTAGGCTTGGTGATGTCCGATTTAGGCTTGGTGATGTTAGATTTAGGCTTGGGGATGTAAGATTTAGGCTTGGTGATGTTAGATTTAGGCTTGGTGATGTAAAATTTAGGCTTGGTGATGTCAGATTTAGGCTTGGTGATGTAAGATTTAGGCTTGGTGATGTCCGATTTAGGCTTGGTGATGTAATATTTAGGCTTGGTGATGTACGATTTAGGCTTGGTGATGTACGATTTAGGCTTGGTGATGTAAGATTTAAGCTCTATCTCAGTTTCAACTATAATTTTATTTTCCTGGTCAAACCCTGGATTCTGATAGACTTGTGTAGGATTTACATATGGAACTCTTACATAGTTCTACAGAATTGTTGATCTTAGCAAGAAAGTTTTTTAGTATTATTCAACTAAAAAGAAATTAAACGGATCTAAATAAATAAGCTAATGCTTACAACTGTTCATTGATGACCATAAATGATGAAAATGACAACAGCCCAATGTGTTATTTGCTAGTCATAAAAGTTGTTGAAAGTTATGTAGAATTTGCCAATATTTTCCCTAGAAGTATGAATTTATTTTTGCGCAAAATACCTGTAAATTAATTGAACAATTTCTCACTGGAAAACAAATTAATTTGCTAGAAAAACTTTAGCTATAGTATTATATAGTAAATATAAAAAATATGAAATATTGTATTTATTCACCAACATAAGAAATACATCAGTTATACATAGGAGATACATCGATTTAGTTGGCGGGAATAATGAAAAATATAAAAAAAATAATTAATTGTAATTGATTTTCAAGTTAATGATGCTGTCCACAGGGGTACTTGTCTTCTTTTATATGTATTGCTATCACTGGGGTCTGTATAAAACACACCTGACTCAATGTCACTTGTGTTGAGCCTTACCTGTGTAAACTAAAGCCTGACATGACACTGACGGCCGCTCTGACCTAAAACTGGCGATGACAGCCAGACGAAAACTATCTTTGGGACAGTTCACGGGGAAAAGGTCTGTGCACTGAATGTACCCTCATTCCTAACTATTGGGTAACTGGGGTTTACATCCATCCACATATGTCTGACACCCAACTGAGGCTTGGAAAAAAGCTGTTATATGAAGATTCAGTTTATATTATGTGTGGTGTTCATGTTATAGTGAATTTCAGGAACCTGATTTATTGCTGGTAAGAATTGTTTATGTCAGTTTCAGTCAGAGTTTGCCCAATTGTTGTTTTGATGACCCCTTATCACCCAGATTTTAGATTATACAGAAAAAAAACAATTGACGAGTTTGCCTTTAATGTCAGTGTTAAAAAAATCTTTTAAATTTTCTCAAAGAAATCAGGATTAAAGGCACATTTATGGAAAATTAAAGTTATGGTATCAAGTCATCCTTTAAACTAAAGCGTTGGTTTTACATGTAAAATTTATTGTGAAATTTTTTAGCACGATTAAATTACTATAAAAGTTCTGCAGGTAATCGCTGTCATTTTTTTTCCGGCCTATAAAGATTAGATAATTCAAAACTTGTGGTAGAAACATTATGGACATTATCCAAAGCCTATTTGGTTCCCAGGTAAATATTGTTTGAAAAATAAAGTATCATATTTTAAAGTGGCATGAGCTGTCAAAATTCACACTTTTTTCATAATTTCTGATCGTCATGACAGTAAGAGGTTTTGAAGGTCATCGAAAAACTAAATGATCGGCGTTAGAATGAGGAAAATCCATACAGTATTAGGCCTATACGAATCAAAATAGTGTTCGAAAAGTAAACAAAATTTAAATAACCTAGATGTCCATTCATTCATTTTAACCCAAAGTTGGTTCAAAACAATACTTTGTCGTTCAATCTCCAGACTAGAAGCACTAAAAAGCATCTGAATTATATGTCGTGAGAAAAAAAAACCGATTATTTCAACATTCTGTTTTTACCTCAAAATATCAGCTCATGTCACTTTAAGTAAAGTTTTAATATATCACAAAAAGGTAAATTTGTTTTTCATCGTTATGAATCCCAAGTACAACAAGAGCTTCCAACAATACTTAAATCTTGTTCAGATAAATGTATTCCTTGCTAATGATTATGTCAAAATCTGGCGATCTTTATTTTTGTATGCAGTTTTTAGAAAGCTTTTATGAAACATTGTTTATTTGTCCAAGGAGCATAGCCCCCCCCCCCCCCCCCCCCCCCCCCCCTTCCTTCACTAAACCTGACCATGTTGCCATGTAAGTGAAATAATGTTGAGTGCGTCATAAAACATCTACCTATTTAGCTAACCTCCCTGGCTCATTAGGTAAGGTAGATTGTTGCACCTGATCCAACATAGAGCTTGTTTTTTGGTGATATAAGGGACACCTTCTTAAGTGTGGCATATTCATGAATAATTTAATCATGATTTCATTAATTATGTTTTAAGTTGAAATCTTTAATAATCATAAATTCTTTCTCACCACATGAATCTTACTGTGTGCTTACTCGTGGTTACTTTAATTTTTCTTTATATTTTCATTTAGACAAGTTAAGAGCATTGTTATTTCATATTATGCCATTCGTTAATCAACAATGCAGATGCAACTGCCAAGTTTAGCCCAAGGATATTGTGAATAATTGTTAAATATCTCTGGAGAGCTCCATAGAACTGCTACAATTTTTACTAATGCAAGAAAGAAATATTAATAATAATTGTGTTCATTTTTTAAACAGTCATCTTCAGATATGTGGCTTTGTACCTTTTGTGCTCTAAATTAGAAGTGTATCTTGAGCTAACTAGAGCACTTAATCCTCTTTATTTAAGAACACTAAAACACACGGGCACAGGGAATCTTTATTAATGATTTATGCTTTGTTTTGTTCACAGGCAAAGAATGCTATCGGTAGGGTGAAGCATAAGTCAGGTTATTTTGAAGGCGACCCAGCAGGTCCGTCTGCCTCACCCCCACCCCCTCTCATGACACTGATGTCGGATCCTGGACCTTCTACTTTCACTTCTCGTACAGATTTTGACAATCAATCGCCCCAGCGGATATCAGGTGTGGTTTCTTCAGCTGCGTCCTCCACCACGGAAGGATTCCATGCACCTTCTGTAGCAGCCATTAAGGAATCTTTACAAAACCAGAATAATAATTCTAAAAACTGTAAATCCAAATCTAAAGGTTCTCCTGTTACCGCATTGAAGGAGACTATAGATAGACAGTATAATGTGAATGGATTTACACCTGCAGCTCCTAGTGAACAGGTAGAAGTGGAGAATTACCTGTATCCTGTGAATAGTCGACCTAAACCATCAGCTCCTACAGAAACAATAGTGGTCAGTACTTTCATATTCTCTCTTCTTAAATCTTTTCTAAAAATATTTTGATGAAACCATTATTTTAAAACCCAAGTCACATGCCTTCATCCAGAAAGATATCCTAATTATTTGATTTTCTTCTAGATTTCCTCAGTCTAGATAGTAGATTGATTGATTGATTGCTTGGTGTTTTACTTGGTTATTTCACTTATATGGCGGCGTTGCCAGTTTTATTGTGGGAGGAAACCGGGCTCTGTGCCCGGAGGAAACCCACGACCTTCCGTTGGTAACTGGCAACCATCCCACATAAGTCGTTCGAGTAAAAACCCCAGAAAATTTTCCAATTTTTTTGGACTGAGAGGGATTCGAACCCGCGACCCATTGGTGGAAGGCTGTTGGGATTGAGCGTCCAACGCTCTACCTACTGAGCCACGGAGGCCCCCTAGATAGTAGATACATGCTGTCTATTTAACTGTAACCATAACATGTCTGAAATAATGAAAGGATATAGACTCCTGGTAAATAATGGAATTTACCCAGCTGAATGAGGATTATACAGTTTATGTTGAATTACTCTCCAAGTATCATTTGATGAGAGAAAAAAGGAAGAACCACAAAAACTTTTCTCACTTCTTACTAAGAAGAATGAAATTAATTTTGAAATTTGTAATAGATGATAAAACAGTTATATTGTGTAATGCAGTGCACTATGTATGTGGGGTTTTTTTTCAATATATGTAAAATTAGAAAATGTTAGAAAATGTATACACCATTTGTTACAACAATTTATGATGGGGTATAAAGGTCTAAATGATATACCTCTTTTTAATACAATTAGAAACATGTCTCCATGGTTATTTTAGACAAGAAGATTTTCCCTGTGCCCGTGTGTTTTAGTGGTCATAAATATATACACCATCAAACAACAAAACAACTGACATCCATGTTCATGTACATGTACCTATGTTAAGATGTTCCCATTTCATAACACACTACACATATAATGTTTGCTGGTGTAGCATGTGTAAGACTCCTCCTCCATATTTATGTGTTTATTTGTATATTTTGGCCTCCTGGACAAACTCTATCAGCTTTTGGTAGACTTTTGGCTCTCGTCCAGAAGACAAAATAAAATATTTTTGACAAGGTTCTCCACTCAGTTATCTTAACATGATGATAAAAATGCAACCAGCAAAACAAGCAACATTTTTTTCTCCCAGCAGATTATGATCTATTTATACCTTTTGTAATTAACCCTAAACTGAAAGGTGCTCAAATCAGGTGTACATATATGTAAGTGTATGGCCTTATAATATAGACTACTGAAGTTCTGCAGGTATGTGTTGTATCGATTTTTTGTCTGTCTCGTAGAAAGAGTATTTAGACCTTT
Source organism: Lepidochitona cinerea (assembly GCA_963971465.1). Lineage (NCBI taxonomy): Eukaryota > Metazoa > Mollusca > Polyplacophora > Chitonida > Tonicellidae > Lepidochitona > Lepidochitona cinerea. The sequence continues at coordinate 3,264,829 of OZ020560.1, forward strand.
TATTTTTATTAAATTGACAAAGGAGAATGCAGTGACGAATGTACAGTAGCCAATCACTATAATCAGTCTACGAATTTAACCCCTTCTGAAGACCTGCCACGGCATTTTTTTTTGCCGTGGCGAACCGGCTGTGCTACGGCCATCACCTCGGCAATTCTGAATTGAGAGGGCTGGGAGGGAACCCCTGTACTTTTGCAGTGGGGCTAAGATTACCCCCCTTCCCTGTGAAGGAGGAACCCTGTACTTTTGTAACTAGGCTAGGATAATTCCCCTTGACTTCTTTTTTACAGTTTATTCATTGGGTCATTTGAAGTTGAAGTTTGTTCTTCAAATGCGTCCAATTCTATATTTGCATTTGATGTTACTTGTCTGTAAGACACATTTCTCACATTACAGCCTCGATATTGGCACTACCAGGCAGTAACCAACATGGGAAATTATTAAACATTTCAACTGGGTTTTTGACAGATCGTACCATGTAACGCCGTAAGAACTTCAGCTGTCTCTTCTCTCACTTCACCAGGCCATGTCACCTCATGAGGGACAGAACATCTCCATTGTGCATAAAACATTGATCAATCAAACAAAATCTGATAAACCCAGGCCTTTTTTTTTCTTATTGCCCCTCTTACTGAGTACAAGGGCCTATAGTTTGACATTAGATTCATATGATAAAAAAATCAAATCTTTTTTGTAGTGAGAATGATTCATTTGATACATGTAGGTGTTTGGAAGGTTATGGGATTCGCATGACCTAACCATAATAAAAATACAAAATATGATTAATATGTTTGAATTGCCTGACAACAAAGTCATAATGCTTGACAACTAAGTCATAATGCTTGACAACAAAGTCATAATACAAGAATTGAATTTAAATTAGAACATTAAGCTTATAGCTCAATGTTTGAAAACATGGTTCAATCCAGTTCCATCCAGTTTGGACTGTTGATGTACTTCAGAGAAATAAATTTTGATTTGATTTTTTTTATTCACCAGTGATTTATAGACATAATACAGATATATACATAAAGACATAAAATATAGTATATACATGTAAATATAAGTATTTAACATTATGATATCTGGCGGGAATAAAGCCCCATGAGGCTTGTTCTATCTGAATTGATTCAGGTAAAATATTTCCCTGTTAGCAACGACTATCACAGCCTTAAAGATCCGAACGGATGCATCTTTTTAGTCAAAGCTTTGAAAACCTTCCTCTTATTACATGTACACGTAGTTGTTTAAAATCCAGTGACTTTATCAATGGATGGTTATTATGTCATGTCATATACATGTAGAAAGGAAGCCAACATTCAACATAACATTTTATTTTAGCAACTCAAGCCTTTTTACACTTCATTAATTATTATATGTCAACTAATCCACCCAGAATTAATTAAATGGATTAAGTAAATGGCAACTCAATCAATGTGGATTATTACCATTATCATGAGCTTTTTCAGTCTTCAGGGGCCAATCTCTAGGGAAATATGTTGTGCAATAACTGCCTGATATCACCCTAAAGCTTTCTATTTATCACCCTGGTTCCATCTCTAATAAATAGAACAATGTATCTCTTCCTCATTCATCATATCATCAGAATAATATATGGAGGATATTGTATGGCTGAATATTAGCACTTACATTTATACTTTTTGAGTGATGGAGAATAACCCACGACTGAGAGAAAAAAAAACCCTTTACATTTACCAGTATACATTAGAATATACGCTGTTCCAGAAAATTCTACTGACTAAAGCCTCACTCCTGTCTGTCTCTAACATAATGAAATATAGGTTTTAGTTTATTACAACAATTTATGGTTGGATATGATATACCCCTTTTTAACACAATTAGAAACTTGTCGCCATGGGTACATGTATTTTAGACAAGAAGATTTTCTTTGTGCTCATGTGTTTTAGTTTTCATAATACACTGTACATGTATGTCACTAAACTACAGCTTTTCACTTGTGACTGTCAACTGTCAGTTAGGGTAGCCATTTTGTCTTTGAAAGAAAGAATTTTTTCTCCTTATACCATTTACAGGTTAAAGTGGCATGAGCTGCCGAAATTCACACTTTTTTCATAATTTTTGATCGTCCCGACAGTAAGAGGCTTTACAGGCCATCGAAAAACTCAATGATTGGCGTTGGAATGAGGAAAATCCATACAGTATGTGGCCTGTACGAACCGAAAACGTGTTCGAAAAGTAAACAAAATTTAAATAACCGGGACGACCATTCATTCATTCTAAGGAAAAGTTAGCTCAAAACAATACTTTACCGTACATTCCCGAGACTAGGCGCACTAAAAAGTCTTTGAATTATACGTCTTAGGAAAAATAGCCGATAATTTAAACATTCTGTATCAACGTCAAAATATCAACATTTTGGCAGCTCATGCCCCTTTAAAAAGCTAACAGTTTACACAACTGACTGATGAAGGTTACCATGTTTAAAGTGGCATGAGCTGCCAAAATGTTGATATTTTGACGTTAAAATAAAACGTTGAAATTATTGGCTATTTTTTAGCCCGCCATCATTCTGATGGAGGGCTATTCAAATTCGCTTTTCCGTGGTCCGTCGTCAGTCATCCGTCGTCCGTTCGTTAACTTTTTGCTTGTTACCTTTATTCCAAGAAAACTACCAGTCCAATCTTAATCAAACTTAACATACATCATCACCTAATGGTCTAGTTGTGCACCGTACATTTTCATCTCATTTGCATATTCTATATGGCCACCAAGGGGCGATATTGTTTTTTTTTGTTACCTTTATTCCAAGAAAACTACATGTCCGATTTTCACCAAACTTGGCTCACATTATCTCCATATAGTCTAGTTGTGCATCGTACATTTTCATCTCATTTGCATATTCAATATGGCTGCCAGGGGGGGATGTTGTTTTTCTTTGTTACCTTTATTCAAAGAAAACTACCTGTCCAATCTTAATCAAACTTAACATACATCATCACCCTATGGTCTTGTTGTGCACCGTACATTTTCATCTCATTTGCATATTCAATATGGCCGCCAGGGGGCGATATAGTTTTTCTTTGTTACGTTTATTGCAAGAAAACTTTCGCTTGTTACCTTTATTCCAAGAAAACTATAAGTCCAATCTTAATCAAACTTAACATGCATCATCACCTTATGATTTAGTTGTGCATCGTGCATTTTCATCTCATTTGCATATTCAATATGGCCGCCAGGGGGTCATATATATTTTTTTTGTTACCTTAATTCCAAGAAAACTACCAGTCTGATATTCACCAAACTTGGCTAACATTATCTCCCTATAGCTTTGTTGTGTACTGTACATTTTCAACTCATTTGCATATTCAATATGGCCGCCAGGGGGCGATGTTGTTTTTCTTTGTTACCTTTATTCCAATAAAACTATCTGTCCAATCTTAATCAAACTCAACATACATCATCACCCGATGGTCAAGTTGTGCATCATACATTTTCACCTCATTTGCATATTCCATATGGCCGCCAGGGTGCGATGTTGTTTTTCTTTGTTACGTTTATTGCAAGAAAACTTTCGCTTGTTACCTTTATTCCAAGAAAACTATCTGTCCAATCTTAATCAAACTCAACATACATCATCACCTTATGGTTTAGTTGTACATCGTACATTTCCATCTCATTTGCATATTCAATATGGCTGCCAGGGGGTGATATATATTTTTTTTGTTACCTTAATTCCAAGAAAACTACCAGTCTGATATTTACCAAACTTGGCTAACATTATCTCCCTATAGCTTTGTTGTGTACTGTACATTTTCAACTCATTTGCATTTTCAATATGGTCGCCAGGGGGGCGATGTTGTTTTTCTTTGTTACCTTTATTCCAATAAAACTATCAGTCCAATCTTAATCAAACTCAACATACATCATCACCCGATGATCAAGTTGTGCATCGTATATTTTCACCTCATTTGCATATTCAATATGGCTGCCAGTTGGCAAGTTGTTTTTCTTTGTTACGTTTATTGCAAGAAAACTTTCGCTTGTTACCTTTATTCCAAGAAAACTATCAGTCCAATCTTACTCAAACTCAACATACATCATCACCTTATGGTTTAGTTGTACATCGTACATTTCCATCTCATTTGCATATTCAATATGGCTGCCAGGGGGTGATATATATTTTTTTTGTTACCTTAATTCCAAGAAAACTACCAGTCTGATACTCACCAAATCTTATCTCCCTATAGCTTTGTTGTGTACTGTACATTTTCATCTCATTTGCATATTCAATATGGCCGCCAGGGGGCGATGTTGTTTTCCTTTGTTACCTTTATTCCAATAAAACTGTCAGTCCAATCTTAATCAAACTCAACATACGTCATCACCCTATGGTCTAGTTGTGCACCGTACATTTTCATCTCATTTGCATATTCAATATGGCTGCCAGGGGGCGATATATTTTTTTTGGTTACTTTATTCCAAGAAAACTACCAGTCTGATTTTCACCAAACTTGACTCACATTTTCTCCCAATAGCCTTGTTGTGTACTGTACATTTTCATCTGATTTGCATATTCAATATGGCCGCCAGGGGGCGATGTTGTTTTTCTTTGTTACCTTTATTCCAAGAAAACTACCTGTCTAACATTAATCAAACTTAACATACATTATCACCCTATTGTCTAGTTATGCACTGTTCATTTCCATCTCATTTGCATATTCAATATGGCCGCCATATTGAATACTTTTATTACTTTTATTCCAAGAAAACTACAATGTACTGGTCTGATTTTGACCAAACTTGGCCCACATTATCTCCCTATGATCTAGTTGTGCACCCTACATTTTCATCTCGTTTGCTTATTAAAAATGGCCGCCAGGAAGCAATGTTGTTTTTGAACCAAATTTGAAAATGAAACTTATTATCATTATTCCAAGAAAACTACTTACCTGATCTTAGCCAAACATGACACACATCGTCCCCCTAAGTTCTAGCTGTGCACCGTACATTATCATCTCATTAGCATATTAAAGATGGCTACCAGGTGGCAATGTTGTTTTCAACAAAATTTCAAGAGGAGCTTACTTTGCAATTCACAATTTAATTTTCCTCAACAATAGTTATCTCTCTGGAAAAAGTTTTTATTATGTAGGCCCCAATTCCTATATGCAGTTATTGCTGTAACAATCTTTAATATGAATAGACGACCTATGTGGGATGGTTGCCAGTTACCAACGGAAGGTTGTGGGTTTCCTCCGGGCATAGATCCCGGTTTCCTCCCACAATAAAACTGGCAAAGCCGCCATATAAGTGAAATAATCTTGAGCGCAATGTAAAACATCAAACAATCAATCAATCAATTTAATATGAAAAGATGAACGCGGGCGTTAAGATCCCTTTAAGGGATCTCTTGTCTCAAGACGTATAATTCAGAAGCTCTTTAGTGCTTCTAGTTTGAGAATGAACGATAAAGTATTGTTTTGATCTAGCTTTGGCTTAGAACGAATGAATGGTCGTCCCGGTTATTTAAATTTTGTTTACTTTTTGAACACGTTTTCTGTTCGTACAGGCCACATACTGTATGGATTTTCCTCATTCCAACGCCAATCATTTAGTTTTTCGATGGCCTTTAAAGCTTGTTACTGTCGTGGCGATCGGAAATTATGAAAAAAGTGTGAATTTTGGCAGCTCATACCACTTTAATGGATGATTTGACTGAGACAGATTTATGTTTTCATCCTGTTCTCACATTAAATGTGTCTTGTTTATTAGAAGCATTTCAGAAACAATTTTGACAAGGACATTGATTGATGTTTTACGCTGCACTCAAGATTGTTTCACTTATATGGCAGTGTTCCGAGGTTTAGTGGGTGAGGAAACCTGAACTCGCGGCCTTTGGCGAGAACCTGGCAACTCTTCCACATACGGCGACCAAGTGATCCACTCAGAAAATTTTCGATTTATATTTGGTCTGAGTGTGATTTGAACCCGCGCTGCATCGATTGAAGGTCTGTGTGGGACTGAGGGACTATCACTCTAATCCACCAAATCACTTTATACCTTAGACCCATTTCTACAGGATCCTTTTCTCCACCTTTTTTTAATTTGCAAGAATTGCACAAAATGATTCATGTACGTTTCAGATTGTTCATGTAGATTACTACATCTCTAATTGTTGCTATATTTAGGTATATTTATGAACACATACGGGCACAGTGAAAATCTTCAAGTCTAAAATAATCATGGAGACAAGTTTCTTATTGGGTTAAAAAGGGGCATATCATTTAGATGTTTATACCCAATCATAAGTTTGTTATAATAAACCACAACCCATGATATTGCATTAGGTTGACGATAGGCAGGAACTTGGCAGTAGAGCGATGATTTATTTGGCCATTATAAACTTAATTGATACCATTTTAAAAGTTCTGTTCTTCACAAAATTTTACTTGCTGCCATAAACTCTTATTAGATTTCTTTATACTAAAAACAGATGTTTAAATATAATGATATTTTCTTAACTTTCTTTTTTTTTTTTATCAAAAATGTAAAAAAAATGTTCTCTTTTGTGAAATGTTTACACTAAAATGTTGCCACGAAATCATAATGAACTATAAAGAAATACTTGCATCACATGTACATGTAACAAAGAGAAGCAGAGTTTTGTAGTATATTGTGTCTTTATTTGTTGAAGTCTAATGGTTTTTAACTGAGATTTGTTCAGAGCAAAGGCCTGTCAAAGAGATATATCTCTATCCAAACACTATTAATGTGCAGCCTATCTGATGATCATGGTAGTCAGATGCATGTCCCCAACCCTTGTGTTGAACTTCATGTTTATAATTGTCCTGTCTGTTGACTGAGAGATCAAAGGCATTAAGAGATCAATATGGGTATAATAGCAGTCAGTCATTATTTATTAAAGCTTGAACAAAGTGACCATGTTGTAGTTGGGCTTTTCAAGATGTTTCTGCACTACAGAGTTTCCCCCCTTTTGTTTTCTGAAGACTTCTGTCTGCGTCTATGCCTCTGTAATTTTCGACATTTGATTTTCATTCTGTTTATGTCGTCATGCACTGTCAACATATGAATTTCCATTGGCCTTTCAAAGCACCATGTCTGTTTGCCAAGACATCTATTACAGCAGAGAGGCAGCTTGGTCAATAATGTGTTACAAATAACCGTCCTCCGTCTGTATGCAAATGACGTCTGCGGAAGTCTTCAATATCAGTCTGCCTATATCAGTCAATATATAGTCTTCAATATCAGTCTGTTACAAATAACCGTCCTCCTTCTGTATGTAAATGACGTCTGTGGAAGTCTTCAATATCAGTCTGCCTGTTTCCAAAGAAAAGCTATTGTGTCGGACAGAGATATTATGCAATGGATTGACAGTTCTTAATTAGCTGTTTCAAAATAAATAGAATTTAGTATTGAACTTTTCAGATATAACAGTATACTATAAATGTTTGCTTTGTTTTTTTACACAAATCCATTTATCTGCTTACTATGTTTAGATTTAAATCATGATATTATTTTATGTGTGTATATATATCTGTATTTATTTTGTTTACTTTGCTTGTTTCTTTTGTACAAAGTAATGATATGTCTTCTATTCCTGTAATGTTTAATGTACTTCATCTGTTCACCAGAGGGCCTCTGGGAAGAACGGCATTAAGCCGACAGAGTCATTTATTTGTATTTACTACCCTCAGAAAATAAAGTTTATATATATATATATGTATATTTCTGCTTTGTTAACAATCATTCTAAAATGTAAGAAACAGTTTTAATGGAATCGCATGTAGTCTGTGAATGAATAGATTTCCTTTCACAGTGCAATGATTTATATAATAGCTGTGCAAATGTATGGTTTTGCTTGGAGCACTCACTTTGTTGTAACATTAACTGTAGCCTTGTTTAATAAGGCTCATGTTTATTTCGTTTGAAACAGTCCCTGTATACATGTACATTTCCTGTACACTTGATGGTCTACATTTTGTTTTCACCCCGATACAGTCCTTTGATATTTAATTCACATTCAGATATATGTTTACTAAACATGCCTGTGGTGAATACAGGATTATAGATTTCCTCAATTCTATTTTCAGAATGATCAATCTCCCCCATCTAGCCGTCCCAGTAGTCACATGATGTATCGACCCCTGCCAGCAGTACCACCCGTCAACGGTGCACCCAACAGCAAACGGTCATCAATCCAGAGTTCTAGCTCAGAGGATGATCCAGTTTTTACCCCTAACTCACCTGTAAAGAAAGGTCATGGAAAAGGCGCAAAGGACAAGTATGGTGTTAGTCCTTTAGTTCGAGATTCTAGCCCAGCTAGGCTACGTCAAAAGGAAGCTGTGAATGGAAAACAACACAAATCTCCTCAAAGAGACAAAATGAAGTCTGCAAATGGACATGTAAATGCAAATGTTTTTGTCCAAAATCAGCGAGATGCTGAGTCCATCTACCAAACCCGTGCCACTCAAACTTTTGGGGAGGACAAGAGTTCACATTATGGTGGAAGGCCCCACAGTGTTCCAGGGCCTCAAATGGTTTATGATGTGAAAACTGGGGCCCCAGGACCCTCACATTATCCTGAAGATATTTATGATGAACGTTACTGTGTGGGTCCTGCAGCTTCATCTAGTGTTGCTCCCCGCTATCAAAATGACAGTCCGTTCCATTATAAAGGAAGTGGAGATAACTCTGGAGCATCTTACGAGTCTCCTGTGTCGCCTCTCAGGTAAGGAGGGAAAATATCTGATATTTTTGTCACATTTTATAAAAACTTAAATTGACAATTTGTTTTAATTGTATGCTCAAATTAAATATGTATGAAGATACATCATACATGTATTTATTGAAACCATGGTGATGAAGAGAAGATAAATTATTTCATATTGGATTTCAAAGATTGAACCTAACTTTTCCAACGATAACAGGGATCAAGAGTTCGATAATTGAAATGGTCTCCATGTTACATCATTATTAATCATAAGGTTCAACCAGGATTTTATAAAAAAAACAAACAATCTGTTTGTTTGCTGTAACAATCTTTTTCTAAAAATAATTTAACACAAACAACTCAAAGGCTTAACTCCAAAAATTGTATTAACATGTGTAGAACATTTAATATAGGAACACTTGATAAGTTAGGGGCCATCGTGGCTCAGTAGGTAGAGCGTTGGATGCTCAATCCGTAGAGTCTTCCACCAATGGGTCTCGGGTTCGAATCCCACTCACTGAAAAAAAATGGCTTTTCAGCCGAAAGACCTATGTGGGATGGTTGCCTGTTACCAGCAGACAGTCGTGTGTTTCCTCCGGGCATAGAGCCCGGTTTTCTCCCACAATAAAACTTGCAAGGCCGCCATAATAGGGAAATAATCTTGAGCGCGTCGTAAAACACCAAACAATCAATCAACTAATACGTTAAATTTCCTTCAATCACATCTGTATTTATTACAATTTTTGAATCAAAGCCTCTGTGTTCAGCCTTGGTAGACCATATAAATGTAAGTGAAGTAATCTCGAGTGCAGGGAAAAAACATCAATCAATTGTGTTGAGCTACATTCTGTTGGTGAAGGCTGTACTCACTGTCACACCCCTTTGTACTATGGAAGATAATAATTCAAATTTCTTCTGTACGCAAAGCTGTCATAATAGTTATCTTAAATTGTGTGTCTAAAAATGATCAGAGCTTGAACCTTTTGAGTTTTATTTTTTTTATTTAGGAAATTTATTAAATTTTAAATTTAATCCAGAGTTAAACTGTTCTTTTCTTAAGCAAAGTAAGCTAGGTACATGTAATTGTAATATTAGTCAAATCTCGCTACAGGCGCTTTCACAGTTTGGAAAGTCTTAATTGATATATGTTAATTTTCTCAACCCTCTAAACATTTAATCCTTTGTCTAGTTTTTTTCTGCTGTACTCGTATGAAGCCCATTGTGTTTATTTTTGTCCTGGAAAAGCTGTAAGTCAAGTTCATGACAGTGATTCAAGAAAATGTCCTTTAAATTCTCTCCTAAGTTTGAAATGAGGCTGTAAAGAATGTAAGATAATGGGTGTTTGTGTCAACGAATCAATGATGTCATGGCCTTGTTTCCACGTTTAAGCTCATTATTTGTGATTTAAAACGTGGCTGCCACCAGGGGGCAGCAATTATAACTACATCACGATGTTTCAGTTTCTGTGTTGCTGTAAACAGTAAGTTTATTGGTCACTTAATTACGACTGTCCATTGTAATATCTCATTTATCAGGGAAGACAATCTTTCAGATACGGCATTCGTTGACTACTTTTATTGTCTAAGTTTTTTTTTGTAGAAATAAAATTCTGATTTGGAGTAAAATAATCATTCTTGATTGTTGCGTTAAATACTATTTCCTTTTTTTTTGCTATTAGCTTTTATTCATGAAGTATTAATTGTAGAGCACATAATTTGATAGAAATGATGTTTGCATGTACATGGTTGTGTCCCTTGGATTATACAATGTTGTTGTCCATTGACATCATCTCATTCTTCTGGCAAATATGGGCCCAGCAGTTCATGTACAGTATAGTGTTATTTGCTTACAGGTACTGTCGTATAATCTACATGTATCCCAGAGTTTACATCATAAAAAAGAAAAGGTTTTATCAAAATGATTTTTTTGCAATACAGGTATTTTGGGGACTCCCCTACTAATCAGGAAATAGGATAGTTACTTACATGTACACATGTAGTATCCGTAACTTTTGTAATGGCACTGTTATCATACAGTTGCAATAGACCATGCACTGGTTAAGGGCCACATATGTACACGATGCACAGCTATGGTAACAATCTGATTGCAGCATACATTAGAGTTAAGGACATTTGATAAGACGCTTAAGTGTGGCGAAAAACCTTAATTAATCATAGAAGGTTATCCCCACACTAATTCATTACCCTCTTTCCAATATTAAATAACCTTTAAAATGAATGTTTAAGTTTTTCAAGGTAATTCTAACACTCAATAACAATTATGAAAAATTGTTGGCAGCTCATGTCACTGTTTTGGTCTAACAACAACTTTCTTATGTTGCAATTGAAACAATCCCTCATTTTGTTGCCATACATGTATACTTAATGTAATTTTGTTGCCATATACTTAATGTAATTTTGCCAGAATTCCTCAAATTTTCAGTTACCAGGGTTGTTTTGTTTGAATATGAGATATATGTACATGTAACTTGCATTGATGTACATGTATAGCCTAATCCTGCAAAGTTTTCCAATATTTGATAGCGTTGATAGTTGAATTATTTTATAAATACAATTGACCCATATTGAGGTGTTCAAGTCTTCAAGTAATTTTTAGTAATATATTAAATGTTAAAATTTAACTTATGCAGTGAATTATGAAGGTTATTGTTGATAGGTTTAAATTTATTTGAACCAAAAGATTTGCATATTATTTAGAGGCTATTTAAGTCACCTTTTCATGAAGTAAATACATTTATATACTTGAGTCTTGACTGTATTCATGGTAACAATCATGCTATGTTTCTGAGTCTTGTACAAGCATATATCTATTCAAGTTTATGTCCCTGTGCCAGTGTGGCCTTATTTTCAAATATATATATATTTATTCCTCTTTCAAGGGAACTAACTCTTACTAAAAAAAAACCAGTAGCTATGGGCTCCTGTTTGAAGTTGGCAATTCAGAGAATTAACGTTAACAGTTGTGCCCACTGTACATTAAAAGGAGACACCACCTAAGTTTGTTGAAATTCTCTGCTGAGTATAAAAATAAGGAGTGTTAAATCTCCAATGAAAGGCTGCAAGTCGACTTTCCTCCAAAAATGTACAGTTATTCCAGGTCTATTCTCCTTATCACAACAAAGCAGAAATCCCCAAATAAAACCCCCTATCCAGTGGTCAGTCCGTCAGTGGGAGCTCCGAAATTTACTTCATCTTGGAAACCTCATCTTTATATTAAGAACAGTCCAAAGGCACACATTGTAACGATTTTCATTTCACTGGTTCCAGGCATGTACGTTTAAAAATAAAATAGATTTCAACTTTCTCTACTCGCCAGTGTTAAAATTTTGCAAAATGGCTCCCATTCGAACTCACAGTAAGTCAAACTAATTCAATGTAAACTAGTTAATGTATCTTTCTTATTGAACAATCCTGATGTTAAATCAAAGCTTCCGTATCCACCACCTTGTGTGTAAAAAACTGAAAGTATTACAGAAGTAGTGTTTCTTCCCCTTCTTTTACATTTACAGCTAAATTATTGAAAACTGTGCCATTAATTCTTTAAACGCCATTGCGGATGTATAGTCAAGCTGTAATTGCCATAATTCCTCTCATAGTTGAAATTAAGTTCAACCCATTCTATTTATGGAGGGATTCTTCTCAACAAGGTTGTCTTAATATGAAAATCATGTGAACGGATTTGGACCTTTTTATCTAATTACTACAGATGTTATTGTGACATGACATTTTCTGTAGGAGCTTACACGCCCCATGCCACGCCCACCAAGTGCTCTGGCCAAATGTATAATCATCTTAATTTCATCGAACACGCATTACAAAAGGGGTTTGTTTGAATGGTTCTCAAAATTTTCTTCAGTGATCACAAAACCCAGACAACTGCCCCCCCCCCCCCCCCTCCTTCCTTTCCACTCTTAAATTATCGGATTAACCCTACTTTCTCTTCTGCTAACCCTTTTAATTCAGGAGGGGAGGGAGGTGGGTACCATGCCTCGGAGTACATAAAAAAGAGGATTACAAAAGATTTAAAAAAGAATACATCAGACAAAAAAAAGAGACAAGCTATAGTAGACTGAATACCAGGACAGACTATAGCCATAGGCAATTGCTGCAAAACTGCTATTAAAGGAGAAAGGGAGGCAATAAAGTAGAAAGGTCTAATGTTTGGCTTTGTTATGTATTTGTATAGATTTCACACTAAAGGCTTCATCACTAACACGACTGGACATGTTAACACATTCTTTGACAATCTTTAATTTTAATGCTTGGCTTTAAAGCACTTATACTGAAAAAAATTAAGAAAACTCTCAACTTTCTTTGAATGGCGCACTAGGTACTAAGATCAAGATAGGTTTATTGTATTTTTCCCAAAACAGAAGAAATTAGGAACGGTTTTGTCAAAATTTTATATTGATAAATTATTTTTTAGTCTTTTTTAAGTGCAATTAATTGATTTGTGTCTAAAACTGTCTTTGTTTCATTTTTATACATTCATGCTTTTACATTACCATTTACACTTTTATACAGGATATTTAATATTAAGTAGTTTCGCTTATTGTAAACTTGTAAATTCAATTTCTGTTTAATGCATGTGTGATTTATTAAATCGCTACAGCCCTTTAGTTGAATTTTGACCTCAAATGTCAAACAACTGTGACTTAAAGTTCATCTTCTGGTCGATTAATCCTGTTCATTCAATATGGAAATCAAATTTAAACAGTTTAAAGAAACCTTTTGCAGTTCTATTACAGTATGTTAATCTTGTAAATATTCATAAGCAATGGTCATTATTCTGTAGTTTAATAACTTTACAATGAAGCAATGTCCATTTCCTTAGAAAATGGCATGTTCAGTTGATGAATTAAATTAGAAATGCTGGTATTTAACACTGATGGTTTTTGAAAAGAATAGTGTCAAAAAGATTGAATCTTAATGAGATTATTTCTTTTCTTTTTTTTTTTTTCATGAACATATGGCAGAATTTCTGAATTAAAAGGCACTAGAGCTTTTGGGACATATTTCAGGTTCATGAATTCAACTATGTGCTTGTGTCCTATCAATGCACGTGGAAAGCATTAGACACATGTGAAATGTCAGAGGGTCCCTTTGGTCAGTTAACAAACCAAGGAATGCTACTATGGCAGGGAAATAATCTTGAATACAGTGTAAAACACTAAACAATCCATTCAGTGAAAATAGCACAATTTTAGATTCTCAAAACAAATATCATGCTATTTTTTGTCTTGTACCTTTTTTATTATACATTTGGATTTGTTGTATTTGAGAACGACTGTTTGTTTACACAAGAGTCTAGAGTTTTTCTGGCTGAATATTTAACTTTCTAGTTCATTTCCACCACAAGTTTCTCTATTGTAATGTGGTTTTGTGGTTGAGGATAAAAACAACTCCTTGAGAATAAGCAGGCTATTGTTAAGTAATGGGATGTGAACATTCAGAGCTACCAGTTTGCCACGTTTCTTAGCTAACAGATCATACTTCAAATGTTTAGAATGATTGTTGACTGTCTGGAATTTCTGATCACAAATTTTAAATTCGCAGCAAGCCGTAAGAGTTCCATACAAGTACATGAGTACATGTACTTCTTCAGGTAAATGTATAAAGTCCCCCCCCCCCCCCCAAAAAAAAAAGAAGAAAATGACTGTATATATTTTCTTAATTTAAAACACATTGGTACTGGGAATACCTTCTTTTCCTAGTGGTCAATGGTTTATGACCGTACACTGTATCTACAAGTCCAGCCCTTTCCACACCTGTTAAAATGGGGTGGAGGAGTTCTTTGTGAATTTTGTTGCATAACTCCTGTAGGACATTGAATAGCTGTTTACTTTTGTTCACAATGTGTTAGGAACATTTCCTGTAATAATGGCCTTTAATAATGAAATCACCTTGCAGGTGAGAAAGGCAAACCTGGGTTGGTTTGTGATGTAATCTAAATGAAAGGCAAGATTACAAAGTGCATTCCTGTTCTGGCTATACCAGATGTACAGTGTCCATTCTTTGGTATTTGTTTGATTGGGACAAAATGTAACACTTTCATAGTCACAGTCAACCAAAAACTCACATGCTCAATTTTAAACTCAATTCTAGTATTTCTAATGATCATAATCTACAGTATAAAACATTCAAAATAAGCAAGGCAGCTCAAACTGTAGAGGGTTGTACAGTACATGTATATAGAGTCTGCTGACACAAGCCTTATATTGATGGGGCCTTGATCGCTTGGGTTTTCCTCCAGGTAAAACATCCACCTTATATTGATGGGGCCTTAATCACTGGGGGGTCCCTACAGGTAAGCATCCTCCTTATATTGATGGGGCCTCCAGCGTTGGGGGTCCCTCCAGGTAAGCACCCTCCTTATATTGATAGGGCCTTGATCGCTGGGGGTTTTCTCCAGGTAAACATCCTCCTTATATTGATGGGGCCTTCATCACTGGGGGTTTTCTCCAGGTAAACATCCGCCTTATATTGATAGGGCCTTCATCACTGGGGGTTTCCTCCAGGTAAAACATCCACCTTATATTGATGGGGCCTTAATCACTGGGGGTTTTCTCCAGGTAAACATCCTCCTTATATTGATGGGGCCTTAATCACTGGGGGTTTTCTCCAGGTAAACACCCTCCTTATATTGATGGGGCCTTAATCACTGGGGGTTTTCTCCAGGTAAACATCCTCCTTATATTGATGGGGCCTTAATCAGTGGGGGTTTCCTCCAGGTAAACACCCTCCTTATATTGATGGGGTCTCAATCACTGGGGGTTTTCCTCCAGGAAAACTTAAACATCCTCCTTATATTTCTTATATTGATATTTTTTAACACTATAACACAGAGGCACAGGGAAAATCTTCTTGTCTAAAATAACCATGGAGACAAGTTTCTTATTGTGTTATAAAGGGGCATATCATTTAGACGTTTGTACCATATATTCCTTATATTGATGTGTTTTGTTTCTTTACTTATTAATAATATATGATTAATGAGCCTTTTGTTTGGTGACAGGACTCTCTGACAGTCTCTGTACTAAAAGTTTTTTTATGGATTTGAGTACACAATTTTGATCAATCGGTAGCATTTCAAGTATGAAGTTGTTCAGGTTTTTCGTTCCTGTTTTAACACCCCGCCTCCTACCCCACATTGGGCATACATTAATCTCTATTTACACACTGATGTAATCTTTGATCTTTGCTAATTTGTGAAGATGAAATGTCAGCTGGAATCCCAGGTTAAAGTCACACCTCAGACTTTCCCCTTAATGTTATCCTTTTCTTTTATTCCCAGGAGGGCCTCAAATTTCACACCCCCTGTAGACCCCCTTCTGTCACATTGGGTCCAATGACATGCTGTCTTTGTTTGGCACTACTTTCAATGGTTGTAACTTAAGTGTTAAAATAAGTAGATTCTCTGTTAAGGCTTGCAGTAATTGTGTTAGAGAAACTTAAAATAACCTTCAAATCATTTGAAACGGGTTGCTGAACTCCCCCTTCTATACCCTCCTTACAATTGACAAGCTATGCCAGATCAGTTGTACTTTTTATGGTTGGCTGGTTAGAGTATTGTTTGCTTTAACAAAGGGTGGTCCCAATAGAGCCTCATTACTACATTCCTCTTCTGAATTGATCAGTGTTAATGCTAGTAAAAGGTTGGAGTAAGCTACAGTCACTAGTCCGTTGATCAGAGAGCAGTTGATCGTACATGGTTTAATTATCCTTCAGTTTTTATTTATTTCCTGGTCAGTTTATCATTTAGCAAACTACCTGGTGAACGTTCACTGATGCTCAAACCCTGTGTGTATGGCAATACGGTTTTGGAGACATTTTTACCTGTATTCACCTGGTTAAACCCACAGGTATTTTCTCTAAAAGGGTTCTGTGTGCATGCTGGCTTAACAGCTGAAATCCATGGTTTAACTCTGTGCTGGCCTGAGTCAGCAGGTATCGGTTTGTGTTAAGTCTGCCCAGCTTATTGCCCAGTGGTCAGCCCAAGTGATTCTACACTGGCAGACCTTGAGCTGTAACTCACCTGGATTTCTTCCCTTAAGACGACTTTGTTAAAAGGACACTTGTGAAATTATGAAGGCTGTATTCTAATAAGCAATTGGAGACTCATAACAGAAAAGACAAGTCGAACATTAGTACTGGTTCGTTTGTATTAAGCATATATCAGCTGTAGCATAATTGTAAGGATCTGTTACCTTATGGAAGGGCCATATAATGAGGTGTGTTTATGATGCAGTTTTAACCTGACCCTTCATATCTGGATATATAAGAGAGCATTATGAAGACTATTAACAAACTGTCAGTGGATATGAGCATTCTGCTCAAAATCCTCTCCTCAACTCAACAAACCACTGGACCAAGTAAAAGGTAAAGTCAACACTATCTACATCAATATGAATAGGGGGGCAGGGGAGGGGATTGATTAATTTGAGTTTTATGCTGCTCTGAGGGGGATGAGGTTATTATTATCATTTCTAACTTTGTACATACATTTTTTTTGTGCATCTGAAAATGCCTTTTTTTTTAAATATGATTCTTTTATGATGAATGTATAACCTAGGAACAGTTCAAGCCAAAATCAAACTTTTGGTGATTGTCAGTATGGAAATTAGCTCAATTCAAATGCAATTAAGTAAGAATTTCTGAAAGCCAATGATGCTGTTGTAAAAAAAGTAAAAAGGGAATCTCTAATGTACGAATAGCTTAGCAAAATGCAATAGCAAAATAACTCTGAATAAATTCAACAAACACATATTGACCAGCTGTATATTTCGACAAAGGTATTATATATTTGGCATCTTCAGTTAAAAGTCTTAATCAATGGTTTATTTTGAAAGTGGTCAATGCTATAATAAGTCTGTTATTACTCACTTTAGCTGTAATTGGAGTATGGTATAAGTCAGTGCCAATGTTTTACACCACAACATGTTTGTGGTCTATTTAATTTGTGACAAGCCTATTCATTCAATTCTCAGCCACACAATACCTGTTTCTCGATATGTGACAAATGGTTTACCATACTTCATTCCTAACTTCACCCTCAAGTATTCCAGATATGTTGCATATGTGATATACATCAATGGTATCAACATACAGTCAAGATTTATTTCTATGACAAATAGCAGTAAACTTTTATAAACAATGATCAGCTAAGCGTTTAATATTTTTGGGGGATTTCTTTGTTACCATTGGGCTGTGCATATATATTTACACGTACCAGAATGTTATTTGGTGGTCATTAATTTATTTTCGTAATCTGAAACCACTATTAGTGTTTATAAGTACATGTGTAGAATGAAAACGTTTGTCATTTATTTTATCAAAAAAAAAAACCCACACATTTTGTTGTCTAATTGACCAGTTTTACTTTAAGAAATGTTTGAAACTCTCTTTATCATCAGTTTTATTTTATTGTTATACTTCAAGGGATGATAATAGGTGATTGAATTAGTGCTGTTATCAAACTTACTCTTGTTGAAGGTTATTGTTAGGGTATATGTATAGCGATATGTTAGTTTTTTATGGAATGGACCCAAATTGCCATATGAATCAGGTGTAGCACTAAACACTCATCAATAAGTTTGTAGATTTTAATAAAGGGGAATGTCGAGAAAGTGTCATATAAAATGTCATGTCATTTACATCAATCAATGGACAATAAATCGTCTAGTAGATAAATTCATGGACCCAGTGTGAGAAACCTTAATATAAAATCAATGGGAGTAATTACTGTCATCTTTATTCATTAAGCTTCTCATTTAGACTAGTACTGAATTACCCCAGACTTAAATGTTTCTATTTACAGCCGGGTTTGCTCGGCTTTGTAAAGTTGTCTTGCATCTTTAGAACTTCTAAAACCTATTTGTAGTCCCTTGCATCCCTTGATGTTACTGTCCCATCCCCACCATAGCCACCCACCAATGCTACTTGCCAACTTGTCTGATGTACCACTGATGCTTCTCACAAGAAAGTTACAAATTGTCTGAATCTCATAAATCCAGCATACATCAAGTCCAACAAGTGACAATTATTTGTATTGTTGAATCCTATATGGATATGATGAAGTGTTTCATATAAATATGGTGTTGCACTTGTGTGTTTGGAGGACAGCCATCACCCAGACCATTAAGCAAGCCTATATGTAACTTTTGTGTCTTTCTGAGAACTGCAGTATTGGTCAAATGTATCTGATTCAAACTCACAGCTCATTGGTAAAATGATGCTTTATAAAAAATGTTCTTTAAGGTTCAGTTGATGCCCCCCCCCCCCCCCCCCCCCCACCCCCCTCCTCTTTATACCAACCCTGTATTCAACTATACAGTCTGTTTACCAAGGCCAGACTGCTTACAATGGTGTGTAAGAACATAGCTGACATAGTCTGAATACCTGGAGTGAGGTTAATACCTGAACTTTATGAATGATATCTGAATACAATCTACATGTAGGCTTATTAGGCACAATCACTGTTCAACTATACACA
The DNA here is from genome assembly GCA_963971465.1 of Lepidochitona cinerea. Taxonomy (NCBI): domain Eukaryota; kingdom Metazoa; phylum Mollusca; class Polyplacophora; order Chitonida; family Tonicellidae; genus Lepidochitona; species Lepidochitona cinerea. Next base: position 3,284,054 of record OZ020560.1, read on the forward strand.
TCTAACTGATATCTATTGTTCAAGTTAGGGTGAAATTCCTACAAACTTTTCTGTTTATTATACAATAGGTTTTCGCATTGCTAATGATACATCTTTATTACTAAGATTCCAGTTGAAGATTAAGAATATTTGTTTAGTCTTTCTAGGGGTTAGACAGTTTTTATATGTACTCAAGATTATTAGCATCATTATGATTATGAAGCAAGAAAAAAATTTGCAAAGGACAAAATAATATCACCCTTTTTAGTTCAGGTGTCCAAGTCCACATGTTTGCTCTCTGCTCTGTTCAAATGTCTTATTTTTGTTAGATTTAATCTCCCTTTTTGTTGGGATAAACAGCCAATGAGAGCACAACTTAGTTCATATGATTCTTTATCCAACCGCTGTCAAATGTTGCACAATTCAGGCATGCATGTGCTAGTACTTATTTGTGCAGCTTTTCATGGTTGCATGGTTTTTCCTCATTTTATCTTCTCTCTTTATGAAGCCAAGACTTCTTAGATTTCTTGCAAAATACTCAAATGATTGTATTATTATTGTAAAAAAAATGTATAACTGAATATCCAATTTCCTGTTAAGCTTAGTTAGAATTCATGTTTTGGTGAGGACCTCTATCTGCTAAAGAAATCAAATAAAATCAAACAATGCCCATCGGTTGAGATAAAAGGATGATGAGACACACTTTTTCTCTTCAACATGTAAAGGAAGCCTGTTCTGAAATAAAATAAAAAATCAAATTTCCTGTGAAAATTCTAAAAAAAAGTTAGAAAAATAAAAACATTTTTTCAACAAAACTGATTAATTTTTGCCAAGTTTACCAATCACAGGACTTTGATTGTGATTCAAATGATAAATACAATACTGGTTTGGTCTGTCTAATGTTATATCTATGGTGAACTGTCTTTTGGTGCAGAAAGATAACTTGTTCCTGCCATTAAGCTCTAGCTAGAGAGTGCTAAACATTGTTCATTGTCCCCCTCCCTTTCAAACCATTTCCTTCAATGGGCACAATTTATTGATGCCAAAATATGGAACATAATCTTCTTAAACCTTCCATTTTTATCTCCTCAATGAAGCCTGATGCAATGCAGGCCAAATACAATATGCTCAAATAAAGAAGATATATTTCAATTGTAATGAAATGATGCTTATCTCAAAGTGTCCACATAAAGACAATACGTGTATGTGACAAAGTTAATAAGTATTTATCTCCTAATCTGGAATGTTATCCGATTATCTGGATTAGAATTTCTCATTAATACTGGATATTAGGTTAATTAGGTAAAAGTGATGTGAGATTGTGGTACACACATACTCTTCTTAAAACCACCATTGTACATGTATGATAGGTTTCTCTGCTAGATACCGTTGTCATATAAGTGAAATAATCTTGAGTGCGGCATAAAACTCCAATCAATTAATCTGCTAGATACAGAACCTACATGTGTATATACATGTATTGCTTCCAAGTAAAAAGGATGTTAACATTTTAGAATTGGACAAAATGTTAAGATTAAAGCTTCTTCTTTCTGGGAAATACTGGTACACAAAACTTCGATTTGAGCAGGGAGTGTGTCTTTAAATTTTGTGATATTACTATTAGAAGAATACCTATTGATTTGAAATAAATTTTGATAAATCAGTATATTTCAACTTGATTTCTAAAAAAATACTGAAAATTGTTATTGATTATGATTGTACATGTGCCATGTTTAAAAATGTAGAAGACTTATTAAAATCATAGGAAATAAAACTATTTTGGAAATTCATTGAGATATTCTAAGCACATATCTGATATATGTGATTGAGATCCAATTATTTGTGTGTTTTTTGTTTTGTTTTTTTGTTTTGTTTTTTTGGCAAAGTTTGATATCTCAATTTCATGACAGTATATAGTATGTCTTTGTTGTGGAGGAACGTGATCTGATCTGTTATCATTAGCTGTCAGATTGTTATCTCCCTTTTTTCACTCTTCATTGTTTACTGTTGGTATTTCAACACTTTATGTAAAGATTTTTATTTTGCGGTTAACCAAGATCAAATGGTTTAGTAAAACTCACTTTCCAATTTCATGTGACGATAACATGGAACTAAATGATGGTAAGAAAGAAATTACAGGTACATGTACCTAACATGTAAGGGCCTATTTCATTTAGTTTGATAGTTTGACACCCTTTATAACATTATAGACGGAAATTGTCATAAATAATGGATGGCTGAATGAGGTTTTTAAAATATCCCACGGTGACTGTTACAGTTTAGTGCCCTAAACAACCTGCCACATGCTTGATCAAGTAACATACATGGTACATGTATTATTGCATGAAGTCAGAAACGCTTGGAAATCCACAAACAAATGATAAGTAATGATTCAGAGCTGGGCCCACCTTACTGAGTTAATACAGTCCTATCACATACATCCTTACCTTAGTCAGTTAAAAACTATATGATCAGTATCTGACAGATTTGAAATTCTTGATTCATGGCACACTGGCACACTTCAGGGTTTTAATGAGCTTTTTACCTGGCCTTCATAGTGTAAAAAATGAAATTGAAATAGTTATGAAGTCCATAACTGTTCTATTGTGGTATGCTCATCTGAAAAATGTGATATCGTCTTTGATCTGTTTTACAGATTACAATCAATGGTGATATCTTGATAGAAATCAAGGCTGTAAAACAACACATTCACCATCTGACTGTATTTGTATGGATCTTGTTTCACATGTTTGTTTTTCACAGACATGCACATGATACATATGTTCTTACTGGCAAATCAATCACTACTTTAGTCCTTAAGGTTTGTTAACTTGTCAGAATTCGATTAAAGGTAAATGTATGTACAAAATGTTGTCTTGATTTTTTTTTATTTAAAAAAAGATATGTGTAAATTAACAAAAATGCAAACTAAACTGTTACATACATCGACATGTAGAACAGTTTATTTTTTTCTACAGTTTTACAATTTTTCCAAAGTGAAAAGTTAAACATTCTAATCGTATTTAAAAAAAAACAAAATATCTCTAGGTTGTATAATTTTGATCACATGGTTGAAAGAGATTTGGATAAATTTAATTTATCAAAAAGTTGTGAAGTTAGCTGGTATGTCAAAATGATATTGATCTATTTCAGATATAGAGCTCTACAAATGGTTCCTGTATAAGTATTGATAATTTCATAATTGATGATTTACATATATATAGTGAACATAAATATATAAAGGAAAGAGTAACGGTAACAGATTTAACTACATATACATATACAGTGCACATGTAATCAGAAATGACCATCTGTCTGTTGTTATTCTCCTAAACCTGAGGTATCCATTATGTTATGTACAATCTACCATATTGACATATATGACGTCAGTTTATATTGATCCTGTATTGATCTGTGGAACTATTATGAATTATTGATTCTATGATCTTTAAATATTAGCTACATGAATGTATATATAGAAGTGGACAATCTCTACTTGTGTACTTGTTCTGAATCAGTTATTAAAGTCAATGTTTATTACCCATTCTAGAGAGTGCTTTCCTCAATGATTCTGTTTCTTCTCTGTAGATGTTTCCAGGCGACGTCAATTTATCATTACCTAACATGCTCTTTATCATCATTTTCTTTTCAAAAAGTTATTTTTTCCCAGCTGTTCCCAAGTGTTTTTTTGTTGTTCTTTTTTAATAATTTGGTTGCACGGATGCACGTTTGTTTGGCTTTGAGATAAATGTCATTGATTCTCCCAATCCTGTAAATGTATCTTCAGGCCTTACTTTGATGTAACGGCTGTCTTCAAAGGAAGCCATGCTGGTTACCATGGTGATGTAGAATTGTTATTTTCAATGTTTGTATAATTGATGACAGAATGTTTTCAGGATTGTTAACATCTGCTGGTCAGCTTTGTTCATTGACAACATCAAACATACATGTATACCACAAAAAATCAATCCCTTTCAATTCCAGGGCCTGATATGTTGAACAGAAATATCATTTAATGATTTATCCGTAATACCTATATTTTATCAAATTAACAGTCTCAGGAATAGTACTTGTTAGAAATTATCTTAGAGATTTGTCAATATCCAGATATTGCTGACGTTTATTCAACTGTATTTAGAATGTTTTGATAACGTCATTACATGTAAAGCTTCGTGATGTCAAAATTTGATTGGAATTAATACTGGTATCCTGAAATTATTGGAATACTTCACACATGCACCTCTAGTGAAATTTAACAACATAGACCATAAAAGTGTCGTATTTTCACAAATTGCTTGTCTATTCCATTTCTTCCAAATTAATTAAAAAAATGATTTTGTGTAAATCGACTATAAACTGTTGTCCTAAGAAAATGAGGTTGAAAATAAATATAAAACAAATTGAGATAGCATTTGTGAAATGCAATGGACACATTTTTTATTTTTAAATTTCTGAATAATCTAGAAAGAAATCAAACATATGACTGGTCGAAGAATCATTGATATTGTCTTGTACTTCTTTGATTTAAACTTTGTTCTGCATGGATTACTTGAGGAATGTGTTACACATGTACTTCATTCAATTGATGTAGGCCTCCCTGCATTTCAATGAGCTCGGCAGAACAGCACAGGGGTTAAAAATGTAAATTGAATCCACACATGTGAGTTTTACATATCAGACATTGATCAGGAAATCTGAATATAATATCTGTTTAATTGATTCAAACACATGCCTGAATATCATTGAAAATCAAACAACTGTTGTCTGAATAAATTGTCCAGACAATAGTACTGCAGTTCATTGTTTTGATGGGAAATTCTTTATTTTTTTTTTCGATTATTTTAATGAAGTCTTATTTGATGAGCATTTTGTTATAAAAGTAAAGCTACTTGTACAACTGTATAACACACAGCTTTTACACTTCAGCTATAGCATCTCTTATAGCGACAAATATTAAACCATAATTTGGTACATGTAAGTTACCAGAATTCAGTTATATATTTAAGAACACTAAAACACACGGGCACAGGACAAATCTTCTTGTCTAAAATAACCATGAAGACAAGTTTCTAGTCGTGTTAAAAAGAGGTATATAATTTAAACCTTTATACCCCATCATAAATTGTTGTAATAAACTAAACCTATGATATCCCATTAGGTTGACGACTGACAGGAGCTTGGCCTTAGTCAGTAGAATTTTCTGGGACACTTTGTAATACATTGTGATTGACAATGCTTTCTGTTACGCATTTTAAGCTATGGCAAGAATATCGGCAGACTGATATAATCATATTGCATTTATATGTGAGGAAGTCACCATTGAACATTTTCAGTTTTTTTTCATCTCTACTCATACACACTGCACAGTTCATGCTTGGAAGTTTCATTACAAGAATTGTGTGCTTTGAACAAGTAATGTTGCCAAAACACACACATGTATTCTGAACTTTCATGCAGCAAGTCTCTATTAAAAAGGCAACCTCTGAAATATCTGGTTTTTCAAACAATTCTTTCTGTCAGTTTAATAAAACCTCTGACTTTGATGTGAGGCATTTGGACAATTTGATAAATATCTACCATATATTTTGTTATTGGAAAGGATTGGCTTTAAAAGACTGAGGTTCTAAATTAAACACTAATATTGGCATTGTTCACATTTTTCTCATGAAGGCTATATCAACAAAGACATTTTCCACAAGCTGTTTATTTTTCAAACATTAACTTTTCTGTAATCAACTCCAGTCATCTGGAACTTTGTTATTTCAATGGCTCAACAAACATCCTGTCTGCAGCCAAACAAGAGTTATGTACCTTTTATTTAAGGCAAGTTTGCCCACCAGGGGTGTAAATATGTACTTTCACCTGCATCAAAATGAGCTGTTTTCGAGGGAAAACAAAAACCCCAACATGTTTATTACGTTAATGTTTCCATTTAAAGTGGTACAAGTTTGGGCATTGCCTCCAAGCAAAGAGTACCCTATACTCCCCCCTCCCTCATCCCCTCCACTAAATATGGCCATGGCAAACCTGCCATATAACGTGAAATAGTCTGAAGTTTGCATTGTCTACACATCAATCCATTAATCAATTATTTTAAAATCTTTATGTTTGTAGCCTAAAATTCCATTTATGATCGTGTGAACATACATTTTTCTGAAATTCCTGGTAAAATATTTCATTTGGTATGAAACATTTTAAAATCTCACGGAGACTTGCATTAATGGGGTTAGTTAACACATGGATTACCTGTCAGTGTTAGTGACTGTCTTTAGTCAGCCATAATGGAAGCTGTCACCTGAGGGTTGTTGACAAGGTGTCAGCGTCATGCCCCCAAGGCTGTTGTTATTCCATACCTGTCAAACTATAGCCCCTTTAATTCACCTGTAATTAATGTTACCTGTATGACAAAAGTCTGGAATAATCACCCTCATAGGCTGTAAAGTGGCAGATTATTGACTCTGTGACTACAGGGGAAATAAGGGTAAATGTTATTGCTGGCTGGAGGATTAATTGTCCAGTATTATTTTAGAACTTGAGTTAACAAGGTGAAGAGTATAATTACTCACTGGTTATTACTTCATTTACTTATTAAAACTGCCTTGATATTCCATTGAATAAAGTGACCACTTTAAATAGAATGCTTCATTCTGGATTTTTGGACACCCTGGAACTGCAGGTCACCTGTTATCTGAAGCCCCAACAACAACAGATTGTGCCACCTTCTGATTAACAGCCTCGTCTTCGCGATTATGATGTCCCAACGAAATTGAGAATACTTAATCAGCATCTTGTTGACCAATGTAGGTTGATGTTACCATTTTGTCTGATAGTTTCAAAAACAATGGGTTGCACAAAAAAAATTGTGTGACATTAATTTCATTAAAATGTTTTTAATAGCCCTATTCAAGAAAGGCTGCAGATTAGATCTACTTACATGTATGGACAATGGATTGATGGGTGACAATGTTTATTTGGATGTAGTTCTTACATTGCAATAAAAGCTAATTTAATCATGTAACCTGGAATACCCCTCCTCTAGAGCCTCAAAGTGCCATACCTGCACATTCCAGCAATTAGAAATTAGGGTAGGGCCAGTTTACGACCCTTTTAAGAGGAAGTGATTGGATTAGTAGGAACAAGGGCTAGGGTTAACCTCCATGGGGTATCCTTGGGGGCTATCACAAGGGTCTCCGAGGGGCACCTTGTTAGATCATTGATCAAGTGGAGCTCTCACAACAGGGGAGATAAAAAAAGGTTTTCTTTAAGCAGGAAGCTCATTGTAACATCTCCGTAAGAAAAAGCAAATATATGTCATAGATTTCTCTTAAGTCTTTCCTCCTTTAAAGCAGAGAGGACTTTAACAACGGGTGCCTAATCCATCTCTTTTTCTGTTTCCGAGTCTGCCACAAACTGTAAAGCGATTCGCTCACATATATATAGCTCTTCATTCCTCAGTCTCACTGTATCTGCTTCAAGGTGTGTTAGATCTCCATTAGCCTTATTTAGACCCTACCTGCCCAAACTTCACCTTTCCTGTATAACTCCTGTATAGGACATTGTGAATGAAACAGCTAGAACGTATCATTTCAACGTAGGATACTCTGAAGAACCAGCAGCTGTTAATCTCCACCAGAGTAATCTGTTCTGAAGGATTTTATATTATATATATAGAATGGAGAAAGTGTCTTGGCATCAAATTGATCAGTTTCTATGAGTTTGCAGACGGAATTCAATGAGAGCCATTTAACCCTGCTTGAAGAAGCAACATTTAGGAATTCGTTGATGTTCAACTTTTGGAATTTTCAAGTTTTAAGTTCAATCTGTGTGTGATCTGGAACAGTAAGCTGTATTAAAAATCACAAATTAGAATCCGTCAGAATCTGCTTTATCTGGAGAGTGCCTTGCTGAGAAAAAAAAAACGTATCATCAAAATTGACGTTTGGACATAACTCAGCTGCCTGGAGGGTAACTGAGCTGTCTCATGTTAAACTGTGAAATCCAATTGATTATTTGTGTTTTGATGATTATGTAAATATCCCCGGCTTCTCATTTGATCACTTGTATCAACATTCAACAGTCATTTTATCATCTGCTTTGTAACCTGACATTCATTTACCCTTGGAACAATCGGCAGGTCGTTGAGACACGTGTATTTGTTCTTTATGAAAAATTGCAAGATTTATTGACGGGTTCTGGATAAAGCCTATGGATAAAGTTATACAGATTGGCATTCTGACATTTGACTGTTAGTTATTCACCTAATACATGGAGGAGAACTACATGTGATTCAACTGGATGAGATTCAGACAGTTGAAAAAAGTTATTATTTTTGGATTATATCATTCATTAAGAGAGTTTACAGACCCATATCACCGGCTGTGATATTACATCTTTCTATTTCAAGCTTTCCAGAAACATAATTTCCAGACTTTTATAGAAACCTAACAAAGCTGTGGAATAAAAAGCTGGATAGGAATGAGGATTTGGAAAGGAAATCTGGCTGTGATATGGTAGAGATATAAAACAGACCAGGCCCTCTTTCTTCAAAGTCTTCAATCTTGTGATATCTTGTCTGTGAAGATCACTTTAACCTTGTGTCTCGGAATTAACTGGGTTGTATTTGTCAAAGGCATGTGGTTGAACAATCCCAGTGTGGAGTTATTAACCTCATGAGTGTCAAGGACTGGGTGCCAATTTGTTCTCAAACCTAAAAAAAATCATGGTGGTGGAAATTTTACATAAGGATTTGTCCATTACTTCTAAAATTAAAATGAGATGCCGGAAATCAAAGTCCAAGAATTATGGCCAGCTTTATCTCATGCAATGGTATTTTTCTTTGTGCTTTTTTATTCTTATCAACTTTATATTTTTCTAGAATTAAATGTTGGATAAACCTCCAATCTCTGCATGCCATTTTTTACATTCTTTTCAAATTTACGAACCATAAGTTCCGGCTCGCACATTGTTTTACAACTACATAGAGTTACGTTTTAATTCTGAAAAATTTCATACAAAGGATTTGCTGCTAGTTTGAAAGCCACTTTATAGCCATGTAACAAATCCAACTGCATTCCTGGTTTAATCGTCACAGACGTTTTTCAAACATGGCTGACATCTGCAAATATTGACTTCACGATGAAGGAATTTCCTACGCTATTGCTGCTTGAGAATATTTAACTGTCTGGCAGATCATATTATTGTTGACCAATCAAACAGCCTTTATTGTGACATGTGACTTGGCTTTACCATTCCTTCTTAACATATTTGTTACATAATGTTACTCCTTTAAATAACAAATATCCCCCTTCCCCTTTCTTAGTTAACTAATTATAGAATGGGCTTAGTATGTTTAAGATCTTTAACCCAGTACCATCATAGATCCTATTTTATTCACGTTAACTTTATACCCACAAACTTTCTGATTAAATTTCCCAACTAATGATAAAAAATTAAGACATCATCATGTCGTCAGTTGTTTTTGAACAACACGAGCTTTCGACACCTATGCCGGTGTCTTCGTCAAGTGTAACAGATTCAGTGTGTGTAGACTTCCCAACTTGTGAAGTTATTAAAATATAACTTAATTCTCCATGAAGATTGTAATTGTGTGCAATCCCCTGTAAAAATGATAAAGGCAAACCTAGACGGTTAAGACCACCCAATTTATGACCAAGGGCAACAGGAACGGTTTTCTACAATCTTTATTACTGTTTTAATGAATCATATTTATAACAGTAATACGTGTAGTTTAGCCATACTGTAAACAGCTCGAATGCTGTTGAATTTGTATTCCAGAAATTACTGGTTTTGCTTCTTGGCTATGGAATTTTATCTGGTTTTTTTTTTAAATATTACATTAGTTTTTGACAGTGAAATGAAGAAAACAAACATGTAATCTATAATAAAATATAAATTCTCAGTCAACAACATGATTAAACGGGTAAGTTGACAATGAAATAAGTTAACCTTTCCAGACCAGAGCATGCCTTACAGCTGAAGAATGTTTTTTGTAATATCTCAAAGCATTTTAATTATTTGTTATACATTGAAAACTTTGCAGAGTTATTTAACAGTTTTCTTCAAGAATATTCAGTAAAAATACAGAAAAAAAATTATTTCATTATTTACACCTGTACTTTGATTAACAGTGATTTCTAATGTTAGCATATCTAGTGTTCAGGATAATATAAAAAAAAGAAAACAATTTCCACCAAACACATGCAGTACAAGAAAGAATCATCGTGGAAAATGTAAAAAAGAGGACATATTAGAGGACGATTTAATATACATGTAAAAGACCCAAAAGTTGTTTTCATGTTGAGTTCCATGCTCCCTATCTGACTCACCATCTTTGCTCTTTTTATTCACCTATAGAGGAAAACTTTTTATCTTTTATGTTGAAACAGAATTGAAACTATTTCAGCATACAGTGATAGTCCTGTCTGCTTTGTATATTCAGCTAGTCCATAGACCTCTATCTGGAATATGAACTGTCATGTTGAAAAGCCCCATTCAGCTCTTTATGTTAAGTACATGGTTTTAATGAGAGCACAGTTTTCAGACTGTTCATCCATGATGGACCTTTTGGACTGGTTCAGTAAACCTTTTACAAACAGTCAGTCTGAGGGTAAACTACCTGGGAACTTCCATCCTGAACCAGGGATGACTGGGACAGTAGGCCTATACTACAACCCATGACAGGCCAAATAAACTGTATTACTAGCCACACTCGTGTGTCTCTAGCCTGGTTTACTTACTTTGCCGGTCAGGTAGAGCCACACATTAAACCGCCATTATAAGGGTGAGATAACTCATGTAACCTCATTAGGCCAATTTTTGCGCTATGCTTTTCAAAGAGCGATTTAACAATATACTAATATAAAATGGATGATAAATCATTATGGTAATACCACAAAATTAATATTTTGAAGAACACCAACTTTTGAAACTTGTATTAATGTTGTCAATTTGTATCGATAGAAATAAATTTGTATCGATAGAAATCAATTTGTATCGATATAAATCAGCTGAGTGCATCTTGGTGATTATCAGGTCTGCCATGGATTAGTTCCCCTCAGAATAGAACCCACATCAAAACAGAATTTCAAACAGTTTTTACATCACACCCTATGATAAAGGATTTTCGATGAACAATATTCATTTGTCGGAGATGCAGGTCATTATAGTGGTCGGTTTTCACATTTAAGTTTTGAATAGAGAGATTAAATTTGAAAATTGTGTCAATGCTCTTATGGTGGACTGAATGCTTTCACTAAATCCTTGATGGTCCTGACCTCTCAACCCTTTCTGTATTTGTTCTTTTATTTTGAAAAAAAGGCATTTAAGGAATTTGGGTAAAACTAAATTCAAGAAGCTTTTGGGATCTTGTCTTTTTATTCTTCTGTGTTGAAAAGAAGGATTAAATCTGGAAATAGTGTTGGATTAAGGGTATCAGGTTAAAACTGTATTTACCAACACTAATCCTTCAAGCCTTAGAAAATCTTTTCATGAAATAAAATCAAGTTTAAATGACAATGTCATGCATGCAACCTTTGTCCCTGAGGGTCAACAAGGGTTAAATATGATATATAAACTTGATTCAATTTTAACTGCATCCCTCCCCCTCTCCAAAGAAAATGTGTATCTGTGTTTAAAAGATGTGTTTTCCTTCCAGAAGTAATTTCAGTATATGTATGAAATATTCTTTGATCATTTATCTTCTACTTTTTTTTCATTTTTTTGTTATTATTTGAGTAATTCAAATGAAAACTCCTCATTTCTCAATGAACCAAAAAAATGACCAAATGGAAGGTGTCATTAAATATATTTTCAAGCAGTATTTAAACACACACCTCGTTAACCTGTCTTACCTGTGTACCCCTAACACCACATGCTGGTATTCCTGAGTAGTGTTTTTTCATGTATATTTCTTCATATTTTGACAGGCTTGATTCCCTGAGGAATTTGGATAGAAGTTATATAGAAGATGAGAGTTTGAGACATTGTTCATGGTATCAGCCAGGGATACCAAGGTAAATATCTTTATTATTGTCTGCAATACACACCGCTTATTCTTCACGTGGTATAACCATAACATAATAAATAGACATAGGGAAAATCAATGTTTAACGGCAATGTAAAACAAATCAAGACGAAGATTAATTATGGATAACAACTTCTTAGTTTATTGGGTGACAACACGTTTTGATGTAGTTCTTGCATCATTATCAAAGCACTACATCGAAACGTCGTCACCCAATAAGTTCTTATCCATAAGTAATCGTCGTCTTGATTTGTACTTCCAACTTCTAAATGCCATTGAAAGAAATGTAAAACAAAGCAGCTAGTTTTGGTCATATCTGTACAAGAACTTGGTACCTGTTTGTACAACTTATCAACGCTGCTTGGCTGTAAGATAATAATTTTCAACAACAATGAAACCCACTGTTCCACAAGTCTTCACTAAGTTACATATTTACAGTTCTTTTTACTGGTTGGCAATTTACAACAACTTCTCTTAAATCTGACATCTGTAAAAGTTCAGTTTAAAATGGTTACCTTCATTTACATATTTGTTTCCCACAGAGAGATTGCCCTGGACATTTTACAGCAGGAGGAAATTGGTTCATTCATCGTACGGGATAGTACAACACACCCTGGCTGTTACGCTCTCTCCGTTAAGGTGCCAAAGTTTGAAAATCCCTCTGGTATATCACACTACCTGATTCTAAAGACACAAAGGGGTGTCAAATTGAAGGTAGGATTTCAATTTTTTATTTCGATTTAATTTTAAAAATTTAATTTATAACTTTTTTAAAAAACTTTTTAGGGCGAGGAGGTAATTTGAAATTTGGGTACAGTTGTCATAAAATGCCATCATTGTTTTCGCTGTAAGTGCATGTATTGAGGTTGTTTCCACTTTCCAAATAAAACTGTCAAAAACATTACGGTTTTACCTGAATATATTGTAATAGCTTTGAAATAAAATGCATTCAAAAGAAGTAATCACAATGCATATATATATTGGATTTTAAATAAAGTCACACGAGATAATTATGGTTCACTGAATGATTTCCATTGAATAGTTTCATAAAGTAGACCAATTTGCTAGATCCACCCCACAAGCAAAGGATGTCTAAGTTGCATTATGATGATGGTTTATTAAAGTGAAATAAAGTGAACTTTAACATGCATCTCTTGTTGCTTCTTGGACAACTAAACAGACGGGCCATGCATATAAAGTTTATTGTACAATCCATTAGTGGTTTATTTGCACTGAATTGACCAAACCTTGTTTTGTCCTGAGGGTATCTCTGATCACTTGTCACTTCGTTAGGTTTGAACTTATTTTGAAGTCTTAATTGCCCTACCTTTCTAATTTGCATTTTGAGTCAAACAAAAAAAGTCAGAAATCACTTAAAAGCCGCATTTCACTAAATGACTTTATTTTAAGGCCTTCTTCCTGGGAAAATATAAATGACAATTGATTTTCATTGTCTGTTAAATACGTAAAGTTTTATAGCTATGAGGGATATTTAACGACTGTTAGTTTAGGTATAATCTAATGTGTCCAGGAGTGTAACTAATTAAAGAGAGATAACGACTTTAAAATGCCTGCTGAACTAACTTAATTGCCGTGGGAAAGCAACATTTCACCTTACTTGGAGCCATGCAAAAATGTCCCAGCTAAACTTTTATAGGGCAGTAAAGTATAGTCCAAAAAGCTGTGTAATTCTTTAAGGTTATGAAAACAGGTATTATCCTGCACATTTTTTACTAGTAAGTGATAAGGTGATAATAAACTTAATGAAAACAGAAATTGTACAAGCAAGGCTATTGTTAGCTGTGTCTTTATAGGTTAATTGATTGCTTGGTGTTTTACGCCGTGCTCAAGATTATTTCACTTATATGGCGGCATTGCTAGTTTTATTGTGGGAGGAAACCGGGCTCTATGCCCGGTTTCCTCCCACGACCTTCCTGTGGTAACTGGCAACTATCCCACATAGGTTTCGAGTGAAAACCCAAACAGAAAATGTTTCAATTTTCGAACCCGCGAACCCGTGGGATTCGAACCCGCGATCCATTGGTGGAAGGCTTTTCGGATTGAACGTACAATGTTCTACCTACTGACCCCCATATCTTTATAGAAATATGTTTCTCAAATCAATATATGACAAACTAGAAAGTTTGATAAAAAGAAACATTTTCGTTCAAGAGAATAATAACAGTTTGATTTCCTTTGTTTGAAGGGTTTGGACAAAGAGTGGTCAGATTTAACAGCATTGGTCACCCATCATACTGTGATGCCAGAGATGTTACCATGTACATTACGACTACCCAGAAACAACAAAAACCCAACATTTAAAGCCACAGACAAAGATGAGAAAGAAGACGATCCAGATTATCAAAGACTATCTGATTTCACTTCAATGATGGATACACTGAAACTTTGAGCTTTGTGTCGTCTAGATTCTAGCTGTGATTTGACATTAATGCCTAAACAATACCTTTGATGTGGCCGCAACATTGTTGCACTCAATATGTGATGATGGTACTTCTACATGTATGTGAAGAGTTTGAAACATTGTGTGTTCATTAGACTGGTGATCCTCTCATCAGCTTCCAGATGTTGTGTTTTCAGGAAGAATTAATTTCATGTTATATGCAACTGATGCTATTTCTCGTACCTTTATTGTGCATTTCCTTGTTACAACATTGTGGACTCAGACTATAGGAGTTGGGATCCGGGAGACAATATCTACACAGATGGGGGAACTTATATAAATGCGAAAAGTGCTGTTGAATTGTGGCTTAGAACACCAATTAATAAACCCAGTACTAGTCTTGATGATGTTATATAAAGAGACTATTTGTTGACATTGGAATAATGATTTGACATCATCATTTATCATCCACTAACTATTGGATAGTTAGGGCAGTGATATAAGATGCAGTATATAACAAGGCCACATGTCAAAAATGGTAGAAAAATTGACAGTATTTTTGTTGAGTAAAGATATGCAGTGCATATGTAATACTTGAACTCAAAATAATGATTTTTGGAGAAATCGTTGAACTTGAAGGAACATAATTTAGAGTGCATATATATTCTTTCTTTGTGTGATTCTATTTAACATTGGATTCTTCAAGTTGCTGGCTACAATGTATGTTTCTTGACTGATTACTTCAAAAATTTCTTATGTTATTTTCTTTCTGTTCTATGTGACTTATTTATAAAAAAATATTTTGTTAAAGATTAACAATTTGATGTTGTTAGAGTTATCTCCCCTTAATGTTGCTATCCATTGGTGGTAGTATTTAAGTAAAGTGTTGAGTAAAGATCTTGTAAAACCTTAGTTCTGTTCCATGCAAGATCAAACTATGTTTTGTTTTCTGATTATTTAATCAAAAGTTTGAGTTTTCCTCCACTCACTGTCTTGCTTTGTGCCCCATTAAACCATGGCCATACAGTGAAACAATCTGAAGTTCTGCATAAAACATCAGCTAACCAATAAATATTTGCTGATAATTTAGAAAATGTAATCAATACTGTTAGTGCCATGTTTTATTACTATTGTGATATTAGAGTAATGTGCAGCACTCTGTTTCATATTAAATGGACAAGTAGAGAAATGTACTAAGAAAAAAATCAAACAACAGATTATACAAAAGTTTTCCATTTTTTTTAACACAGAATTGATTTTAACACAGAGTAATCTGCCTTTTAAAACGTCTTAACCTTGAAACCACTCTTTTATTATCACCATTTTATCCCTGAAAAGGGCTGTACTGTCTGTGTATATGTTAACTTTAAACCATGTTAAAATGTAAAATACATATCTCTCGTCTCTTTATGGTTAAATTTCACTTGTAAATGTACAGTGTATAATGTATATATGTATATTTAATATCTGTAAATTCTTAAGTATAAGTGTACAGTATTAGAAACACAGGTTTATCATTATTAAGTATAAGTACAGGTAGGCCCTTTGATTGCTAAGTTATAAACTTTAGTGTAAAACACCATTTCTGGTAAACATAATCTCTCCCTTTCAAGTGTATATTTGGGTGTGTATTAACAACAATATGACACAAGTGCATTTCATTGGCAAGTGGAAATTTGCAATCCTTATACAGTCAAGGTCATTTTTTTTTGGGGGGGGGGGGGGGGGGGGGGTAAATACTTCTTGTCCTCGAACTACAAGTATATCTTCTACGCAATATTATAAAAGTTATCAAAAACTTTTCTCAGTTCAATGACATTGTCCCATGGGCATTGTTTTATTTGTTTTTGGCATAAAACGTAAGGTTCCAGAAGTGCACTGCAAAACCGCTGCTGCCTAAGAAAAATCAGTTAATATCTGAGTAAATTCCATGTTAAATAACATGTAAGTTTGAAGTTCACTATCGAAGCATAGTATTTGTTTTCTTGTATTGTGGTTGATTTTACGGTCGTAAAACGAAAGCTTTTTGATTTTGCTTATACATGTACATGTGCTGCTGCATTGTATCACAGACTGTGCAGGTTGGAGTTACATTGACGTCACTTTTTGCATAACAGGGTTTTCAAATATCCTGATTTTGACATGACATATGATTGAAGATGACAGTTTTTCTTTCTCTCTACTGCAGAAATAAAATTGTCCTTCTTGTGGACTTTGAAACTTCAACTGTATGTTTAGTTCGTTTTTCCTTCAATATCTCAAAATTAGTTAACTTGTATGGTGGCCTTGTATGGTGTCATGGATAGAAGGCCTTTGTCGGACTGAATTCACTGTACCAACTGTACTGAGGGACGATGACACTAAGCCACTGGACCACCGAAGCCCTTAACAATTTTAGAAACTTTCAATTTGTATATTATATAGCTGGTTTAACCAGAGGTATTATGTATTGAATTTCGGAACAAGTACACCAATGGGTCGCGGATTCGAATCCCACTCAGTCCAAAAGTTGGAAAATTTTCTGACTGGGTTTTCACTCGAACGACCTATGTGGGATGGTTGCCAGTTACCAGCGGAAGGTCATGGATTGAAAAAAGGCAAGGAAAAAACCCTCAGTTCTACTTTCTTTCATTTGTTAAACCTTTCCTGCCGAAAGCATCCTGGCGTGGGGGCAGGCACTCATGTGATGATTGCCCAGAGAAATGTAAGCCCTCATGTGTCAATTGTAAACTTAACCACAGTAGCGCCTCATATGGTGGATGCAAAGTAAAGAAATAGCAGATAAATTTCTAAATATTAAAATAGCAGAGCAAATATCACACTCGGAAGCAGTTAATAGTTCACGTCTTGGAAAGGGGGCGCCAAGCGTCATAGGAAAGTTCTTCGTGATAACACCCATGGTATCACCCACTCTGAAAGCCGACCCGTAGCGAGCGAAGATAGCCGAAGGGAGTTCCGACTGGGTATCACCAAAGAGAGTAGATTGACAAGAGTGCACTCTGATGACTTCGGGGATTTACATGCGTGAAATACCCTCTGATAGACTGCAGGTCATTTTGAATGTGGCGACCAAAAAGGTAGCCGTGTAACGTACAATTTCTATATCCTCTTCAGGGCCCATCGAAAGTATCCGCGTGATAATGTAAGGGGCCGAAATACTCTGTTTGTTAACTTTCAGGCGCGATCAGTTTTATAATTGAAGTATTGGAGGATTCCTGGAATGTACCGAAACTGCGTCTCTTCTTTGCGTTACACAACATGTGGTTTACCGGGCTAAATATAATATGTAAACAAATATCTTCCTAAATGATATTAGCATTAAATAATTTTATAATTATTTTTATTTTATTTTTTCGTCTGTAGTAAAACATTTTGATATTTGCTTTCGACGCCATTTTTATTCAGCCCAAAAATACGGTGATTTACCGTATAAAAAGCGCAAACTGTCCGAAGCATGTCAAAGCCGACCGGTAGCGAGCGAAGATAGCCGAAGGATGTTCCGAGTGACAAGAGTGGTCACTTCGTTAGCATTGCAAGCATTACCATATACCGCAGGCGTAGAGCGACTTACTATATACTAAGTCGCTCTACGCCTGCGATAAATGGTAATGCTTGCAATGCTATCACTTCGTCCGCGCCATGTTGAATTAGTACTGACACGATTCGATTATTAGGAACCTCCTTTCTGTAAGGGGGGGGGCCCTACAATCTAAAATAGAGATTGATCCTTTTGCCATTCGTTGAGATATCATGTCTCGTGTTGAAGATCTCGTAGAATGGCACGAGATCTCGATTGGGGCGCCCTACGGTCGAATCGTGTACAGTCGGAACATCCTTCCGCTAGGGGGCCAGAAGAACATGCCGGCGATGCTGATTGGACGAAGTGACCACTCTTGTCAATCTACTCTCTTTGGTATCACCAATCCAGCCATCCGTCATCTTGCCCGCAGAGCAGTTGGCACTCTGAAACTTCGGGGATTTACGTGCGTGTGTCAAAGCCGACCGGTAGGAAGCGAAGATAGTCGAAGGGAGTTCCGAGTGAGCAGTTGGAGCTCCCTTCGGATATCTCCGCTCGCTACCTGTCGGGTATTTCACGCACGTAAATCCCCGAAGTTATCAGACTGGCCCGCAGAGGTGGTGTGACTGTCAAACGTATCTCCGGATTGATCTATGAAGAAACTCGTGGGGTTTTGAAAGTCTTCCTCGAGAACGTGATCCGAGATGCCGTCACATACACCGAGCATGCCAAGAGAAAGACCGTCACAGCCATGGACGTCGTCTATGCCCTGAAACGACAAGGCCGCACCCTGTATGGATTCGGAGGTTAAGCTATCCAGTCCTGTCGGTGAGAAGACCACCAGCTCTATTCCCAAGGCCCTTTTAAGGGCCACACAAATCTTTCTGAGAAGGTTTCTAAACGTTTTGCACACTTGTTTATGTTTACTTTATTTCGTTGGAAATAGTCCGGCTTTGTACAAAAGCGCAGATTTGCCAGTTGCAATCCTTGTGACACGACAAATATATATGGTCGCTGTATTACGGTACGAGATCAGTGTCCGGTATTTACCCACTGCCATTTACCCAGCGCCGCTTGTGGTCCACGAAGAAAAATCACCTTTGGTTTTGTCCTTAAACTGGAGTACTGACCCCGACAGTCAAGTAAATGAACTTGTAAACTCAGCTGTCCTGCACATGCCTCGTATCGACGGGTGTCTATAGATTTGTAAAATGGAGAATGTCGACAAAAAAATAAAATTGTTGGGGGTGGGCATACCCATTATACTAGCATGTAATTAAAGAAAGACGATATATATATAGATTGTTCCCATGCAGTCCGACTGGCTGTGCTAAAGTCAAGGGAGGTCACTCTCTGATGACAACTGTCATACTGGGCGAATCTCATTTCCTAGTAAATGATCGCAAAAAAAAAACAAAACAACAACATCAAACAAATAGCTTTAGACTTGACAGGTTTCCTGCGTCTTGTGAAATATTCCCGCTTATACGGAAAAAATCAAATACATGTAAAGTAATAGACTAATAGGGACTATCTAAAAGTAAAACATAGCAAATAGCTTTATTAAAAACACTGATGATTTGTTGCCAAATTATCTGTTCCAGAAAATTCTACGTACTGACTAAGGCCAAACTCCTGCCTGTCGTCAACCTAATGAAATATCATGGGTTGAGGTTTATTAGGACAAGAAACTTGGCTCCATGGTTATTTTAGACAAGAAGACTTTCCCGTGTGTTCAAAAATATAAAATAATAAAATAATTTATCCAGTGTACTGCATCTCTCGTACACTAACTCTAAGCATTGTAGTTTCGTGTCACCTATCACCAAGGTCATATACTTTCATAATTCATATTTGTTTACTGTTCAACTTGCTTGCTTTCTTCAGGTAAAATCTCAACTCCCTTGTTTAAATCCTTTTTTATTTCCCCCGGTTTTTTTTTTCTCATCTAGTTAGGGTTAGGTAATTAGGGTAGTTAAGTTTTTTAGGGTAATTTTTTTTTCTTCTTCTTCTAGCTTAGGTGCACTTGTGACTCAGCACTTTTTTGCATATCAGATATTCCCAGTTAAACTTTATATCCCTCCTGTCCCCCGTTGCTTCAAATGCCAACGCATGGGCCACATTGCATCGAACTGTAAAGGCAGCATTCGCTGTGTTCGTTGCGGTGGGGCCCATTCATTTGAGCACTGTGACTCAAAAGACCAGCCTCGCTGTGCAAATTGTTCTTTGTCTCACTCGAGCGCTTATGGTGGTTGCCAGGTGAAGAAAACCGCTGATAAGGTACAATTTATCAAAGTAACTGAAAAATTATCATATTCCGAAGCTTTAAAATTTTTTAATTCTAATCAAGAAACCTCTTTTCCAGCCTTACCAGCCCGTGAAGCCCCCACTCAGGAGCCGCCGTCCCACCCGGTCCCTCCACCTCGGTCAGTTGCCCCGTTACGTCCTCCACGTCAAGTTAAGATGGTATCCTGTGCGACGCAGACTGAGACAACAAGTTCGACACAAATATAGAAGCATTCACGGATAAAGCCATGGGTAAATTCGTTGCCTTCATAATGGATATCATGTCACAAATCAACGGATGCGATTCAGATACAATCCAACTGATCCGACGGGCAACTGTTACCCACTTGGGGGAACCGGTGGCGGCGGCGGCCAGTGATCATCTTATCAAGCGTAGTAAGAATAAGGACCATTAATGGCGTATATAACAAATTTTTACCCACTGCTCCTTTTATTTACCATGTCTTTTTTAATCCTTAACCAAAATATTTTTAGTCTGGTAGCACATGGCCAAGAATTCAAATTTTACGTTAAATCCTTACCTAATCAACCAGATATTATATGTATTCAAGAAACCTTTTTAAAATCCAATCTTGATTTTAGTCTACCAGGATATAATATTTTACGGGAGGATAGGGTAAATGATATAAGGGGTGGGCTGGCCATTTTTATCAAAGAAAATATTGCTTTTAGTAAAATTTTTATACCCGATATGGATTCTATAGAGTGCCAAGGTATACAGGTTAATTTTATAAATTTTAATAAGGGGGATAATTCAAGGGGGAAAACTGTGAATATTTTTAATATTTACAATCGTAGCAGTATATTAAATATAGAAGATTTTAACAAATTACTCTCTATTTCTACAGATTATGTTTTGTTTTGTGGCGATTTTAACTGCCACCATGAATCGTGGGGAAGCGTCCGCAGTGACAGGAATGGGAAAAAAGTGAGTGATTTTATCGATGATAATGATTTTGCTCTTTTAAACGACGGTTCATTTACACGTCTTAATGTAAGCAATAACCATACCTCGTGTATTGATCTTATGTTTTGTTCTAAATTTTTAGCACAATCATTCGATTTTTATATAGACCATTCTTCGCCCTGTCCTAGTGACCATTACCCTATTTTAGTATCTTTTGGTGCTCAAATTTTTAAAAATGATACATCCTCCCCACCAAAATGGATTTTTAAAAAAGCTGACTGGGATATATTTAGCCATGAGTGTGAGCGTACTATAACAGATAATATTTTTAATGATGACGTCAATATTTTTAATGATAATTTTTTAAGTGCCATTAATAAAGCTGCATCAATGTCTATACCAAAATCATCGGGTAAACCCCACTTTAAACAGTCTGTTCCATGGTGGACTGAAGAGTGTACAAAAGCTATAAAAGAGAGGAAAAAGGCGAAAAATAGGGCCCGCCACACATTACTTTTGGACGATATAATATGTTTTAAATATAAAAAAGCTAGAGCACAAAGGACTATACGCTCTGCCCAGAAGACATATTGGCAGAACTATTGTTCTACAATAAATACAAACACCCCTATTAAACAAGTATGGAAGAAGGTAAAGTCTATGTCCGGCCATAATAAAAAAAGTCAAATTTCCACTTTGAAAACAACTGATAGGGTAAATAGTGGCACAACATCCCATATTACTAATGAAGATAAATGCTCAATATTGGCGGACCAATTTATTAATGTCAGCAGTGATAACAATTATGATCATACATTTTTATCTCATAAAACCCTAGTTAAAAGTAATACAATTTTTACCAATATCGTTTTTAATGACATGCCCATTAATGACGACTTTTCTGTGTTTGAATTAAAGCAGGTTTTAAAATCCCCACGAAATTCATCGCCTGGTGAGGACGGGGTAAATTACACTATGTTGACTCATCTGCCAGATTCTTGTCTACACGTGCTCCTTCTTTTATATAACACTATATGGCGAAGTATGTGTATGCCTATGTCATGGACAAGATCTATAGTTACTCCCGTCCTCAAACCAGGCAAAATCCCTTCTGACCCATCTTCATATCGTCCAATATCACTCACCTCATGTATTTGTAAAACTATGGAAAAGCTTGTCAATAATAGATTAATTTGGTATTTAGATAAATATGACGTCATATCACGCCACCAAAGTGGGTTCCGCCATCATCGCTCAACCACCGACCATGTTATCACCCTTGAATCATCTATTCGTAAATCTTTAGCATACAAGGAATATTTATTATCTGTATTTTTAGACATAGAGAAGGCATATGATATGGTTTGGAGGGGGGGTTTACTGGTAAAACTTAACAATATGGGTATTGGTGGGAAAATGTTTTTATGGATTAAAAATTTCTTAAGTAACAGAACCATACAAGTGAGAATCGGAAATACGCTATCCCCAATCAAATCTATTTATAACGGTGTGCCCCAAGGCAGCGTGATTTCTCCCACATTATTCAATATAATGATAAATGATTTACCAACTTATTTAAACCCAAAATTATCTCGCTGTTTATTTGCTGATGACAAGGCAATTTGGTTTTCTTCTCGTAATTTTAATTTGGTTGTCAAATATGTTCAGGAAGGGTTGGGTGATATCATGAAATGGGCTGGGGAATGGGGGTTTCGGTTCTCTCCCCTTAAATCAGAGGCTGTTTTGTTTACAAACAAACAGATTCCGTCCCCTATAGTTTTAACATTAAATGGCACTATACTTAAATGCTCAAATTCTTTTAAATATCTTGGGGTTGTTTTTGACCAAAAACTTACATGGAAAAATCATATTGAATCTATTGTTATTAAATGTAAAAAAAGTCTTAACCTTTTACGTTGTATTTCATCTACATCATGGGGGGGCCGATAAAAAATGTCTTTTAATCTTGTATCGTTCTTTTATTCGTTCTAGGTGTGATTTTTCATGTGAAGCTTTTAATTGTGCGTCAAATACTTTGAAATCCCAGTTGGACTCGATCCAGTGCCAAGCCCTGCGCCTGTGCACTGGGGCATGTCGGTCAATATCGCTTGATGTCCTCCAAGTGTCTTGTGGGGAGTTTCCCCTTGACATAAGGAGGGCCCAAAGGACCCTTAAGTATGGTTTTTCTCTTTTATCTTCTTTGAATAATTCAGCTATTAATGTTTTTAATGAAGCCACCAAGTTTTATCAGCCACTTTTTAATACTGAAAAAGATAAGTACACTCCATTTAACGTACGCTTTGAAAAACTAAGAGAGATTTTTATTCCCCCCAACATAGAAGTTCAAAAGATCATTTCACTCCCTACTCCATTTTGGCATCTCATAACTCCATTCATATCTACCACATTATCATCCCGTATTAAAAAGTCAGATCCTCACCATTTCATCAATCTAGCCTCTAAGGAATACATCGACAAGAATTTTTCACAATATTTACACATTTTTACTGACGCTTCAAAAGTCGATGATGGTAGAGTGGGAGTTTCTTTTTGTGTTCCGGAGTTGAAAGTTTCTCGTTTTGCCCGTATATCCAATTTTTTGTCCATTTTTACGGCTGAATTGTTTGCTATTCTTTTAGCCCTGGAATGGGTTAGAGATGTTAA
This sequence comes from Lepidochitona cinerea, assembly GCA_963971465.1. Lineage (NCBI taxonomy): Eukaryota > Metazoa > Mollusca > Polyplacophora > Chitonida > Tonicellidae > Lepidochitona > Lepidochitona cinerea. The sequence goes on from OZ020560.1 coordinate 3,307,872, forward strand.
ACCTATTCGTTGTGTCTTATTTACAGACTCTCTCAGTTCCCTTCAAGCTCTTTTAAACTTTAATTCAGTTAAATCTATTCCATTAGTGTCTGAAATTCTTTGTTTTATTACTACTCTTTTCCATGAAAATATTTCTGTTTATTTTGAGTGGGTCCCAGGACATTGTGGGGTCTATGGGAACGAGTTAGCTGACCGATTAGCTAAATCTGGAACTACCTTAGACATTGTTACTCATCATATTCCTTTATCTGTTTCAGAGATATTTACAAGTGCTTCAGACAAATTTTTAACTCAATGGCAGAACAGATGGTCAAATTCGCTAAAAGGGAGATTTTTTTATCAATATCAAAATAATGTACAGTGTTGTTTACCTTCTTTTAAATCAAGACGCAGAGAAGTAATTTTATTAAGAATTTTATCTGGTCATTTCCCGGTAAACAAATACCTACATAGAATAAATCGTCACCCAGATGGACGCTGTGACTTTTGTGGTGTAATAGATGACATAGAGCATTTTATTCTTACATGTAGAGCCCATCGATTTAACCGAAACATTTTTTTTGATAAGCTTCGTTCTTTGGGAGTCACAACTTTTAACTTAATGAACATTTTTAATCCAAAAAGTAACAGAAAAAGAATTTTTAGCGAACTTATCAATTTTATAGAAAAAACTAAAAAATTCAAATGACATGTTAACTGTTGAGTTTTTTTACCTATGTAACTTTTTTACATTTTAACAACTGTCTATGTATTGCCTATTTTTTACCAGAGTTTTAATCATTGTCATAGAGTGTTTTTATAATATTTTATAACATATTGGTTCAGATAAGAATAGCATAGGCAGGAAGAAGTTATTTTTGCCCTTCCCCTTTACCCTTACCTTGATGTGATTGTGTATGCAAGCAAACAGTAAACAATATACTAATGTACAGTTATGGCGTGCATAACCTGCCGACTGGCAGGGTTGAAAACGCCACTCAAACCAAACCACACACACACACACACGCCGCGGAACATAACTTCACTGTTTATCCAAGTGTACTGCATCTCTCGTACACTAACTCCAAATTCTTAATCATGTCTGGACGTGGCAAAGGAGGAAAAGCAAAGGGAAAGAGCAAGACTCGTTCATCCAGGGCCGGACTTCAGTTTCCTGTCGGTCGTATCCATCGTCTCTTGAGAAAAGGAAACTACGCCGAGCGAGTGGGAGCCGGTGCCCCAGTTTACCTGGCCGCTGTTCTAGAATATCTGGCCGCCGAGGTTTTGGAGTTGGCTGGCAACGCCGCTCGTGACAACAAGAAATCCAGAATCATCCCACGTCATCTTCAGTTGGCTGTACGTAATGACGAAGAGTTGAACAGACTTCTCTCCGGTGTGACCATTGCCCAGGGTGGTGTCTTGCCCAACATCCAGGCCGTTCTCTTGCCAAAGAAGACCCAGAAACCAAGCAAATAGATCCACCATTGACTCGGAGTTTCAACCAACTCCTTCCAACGGTCCTTTTCAGGGCCAACCAAATCTTACGAAAAAGGTTTTGTCTAATGTTGCACTGTCGTTACCTAACATGGGAACCGATGCATTTTAATGAAATTGCATACAGTTCGCCATAAAACCAACCCAGCTGTACAATTATTGTTTTACAGCTGGCATAATTCGCCCCTGTTCTATGCTACGGTGTCTGTGTTCTCTCTCTCCCCCCCCCCCTCTCTCTCTCTCTCTTCCCCCCCCCCCCTCTCTCTCTCACACACCCCTCGGCCCGCACACACGTACCAATAATAAAACATCACATAAAACTCTAGAGCCATTGCATATCCGCCCCTAGTTCTATATCCACTCATATAGCTACAGCGCTTCACTTAATAGTTACAGTTCGCATCGCATGTCTGTACTAATAATTCCATAATTGATACGAGATAATGTCAGTGTATCTCAGTATCAAGCCCCCTCCCCATTCAACACACACTCGCAACCACGCATGCACGAAAGAGAATAAACTCGCAGACGAGTCATTCTAAAGTTACCTGAGAAATGTAGAGTTTGGCCCTATAATAATGCGTTTTCTCTCTGTGATGAAGTCGCAATCCGCATATTTTATAATACAGCTAGGGAGTGGACTAAAGAATGTAAAAACGACAAATAGATCAATCTGTCGACCAATAAATCTATCAATCTTTCAATTAGGTCACCTAAACCTTCCTAGACACGTTAACAACTCGTCTACATGTTCATAATTCTAGAAACTTAATTCTATAAAAGTGGGGCTTATCCTTGTAATAATTTGAATTTCTTTCAATCTATTTATTGTTTACCGGTCTAAAAGTTAGATACTTAGATAAATAAGCATCTATACAAACTATTTCGCCCGAGTTGGCTTCTTTCTTTATGTTGCTGAACAACTTTTGCGTCTGGCGGATTCAAGGGCAAGTACATCTTTCCGCGTGCGCGCAAACTGTCCAATGAGAATCAAGTAAAAGTCTGTATATGTGTGTCTTCGCCTGAGTCCGCGCTCTTGTGATATATCTTTGTGATTTTCAATGCGCTATCATTCTCTTCACTCGTTCTACCGGTTAAGCAGAAATAATCATGTCTGGTCGTGGTAAAGGAGGTAAAGGTCTTGGAAAGGGGGGCGCCAAGCGTCATAGGAAAGTTCTTCGTGATAACATCCAGGGTATCACCAAGCCAGCCATCCGTCGTCTTGCCCGCAGAGGTGGTGTCAAACGTATCTCCGGATTGATCTATGAAGAAACCCGTGGGGTTTTGAAAGTCTTCCTCGAGAACGTGATCCGAGATGCCGTCACATACACCGAGCATGCCAAGAGAAAGACCGTCACAGCCATGGACGTCGTCTATGCCCTGAAACGACAAGGCCGTACCCTGTATGGATTCGGAGGTTAAGCTATCCAGTCCTGTCGGTGAGAAGACCACCAGCTCTATTCCCAAGGCCCTTTTAAGGGCCACACAAATCTTTCTGAGAAGGTTTCTTAACGTTTGCACACTTACCTTGTTTATTTGTTTACTTTATTTCGTTAGTATTACTATTAGTACAGAAGCGCAGATTCGCCAGTTGCAATGGGCGATCCTTGTGACACGACAAACATATGGTCATCGAATCGCTGTACAACGGTACGAGATCAGTGTCCGGTATTGGCCCACTGCCATTTACCCACCGCCGTGTGTGGTCCACAAAGAAAAAAGCGCCTTTGTTTTTGTCCTTAAGCTGGACAGGAGTACTCTCCACTGACCCCGACAGTCAAGTAAATGAACTTGCAAATTCAGCTGTCCGACACATGCCTCGTATCGACGGGTGCCTATAGATTTGAAAAATGGAGAATGTCAACAAAAAAATAAAATTGTGGGGGGTGGGCATACCCATTATACTAGCATGTAATTGAAGAAAGGCGATATATAGATTACGCCCATGCAGTCTGACTGGCTGTGCTAAAGTCAAGGGAGGTCACTCTCTGATGACAACTGTTATACTGGGCGAATCTCGTTTCCTAGTATATGATCGAAAAAAGAAAAAACAACCAAAAAAAATATACGGAAACAAATCAACTACATGTTAAAGTGGCACGAGCTGCCAAAATTCACACTATTTTCATAATTTCTGATCGTCACAACAGTAAGAAGCTTTGAAAGCCATCGAATTGGCGTTGGAATGAGGAAAATCCACACAGTATGTGGCCTGTACGGATCGAAAAGTAAACAAAATTTAAATAACCGGGACGGCCATTCATTCATTCATTCATTCATTCATTCTACATCAAAGTTAGTTCAAAACAATACTGTATCGTACATTTTCGAAACTAGAAGCACTAAAAAGCTTCTGAATTAAACGTCTTGAGAAATATAGGCAATAATTTCAACATTCTGTTTTAACATCAAAATGTCGACATTTTGGCAGTTCATGTCACTTTAAATAATAGACTAAAAGGGACTATCTAAAAGTAAAACATATAGCAAATAACTTTATTCAAAACACTGGTGATTTGTTGCCAAATTATCTGTTACAGAAAATTCTACGTACTGACTAAGGCCAAACTCCTGCCTGTCGTCAACCTAATGAAATATCCGGGGTTGAGGTTTATTAGAACAAGAAACTTGACTCCATGGTTATTTTAGACAAGAAGACTTTCCCGTGTGTTTTAGTGTTCAAAAATATAAAATAATAGAGGGCGCGTATCCGTCTGCGTATGCCTATCATGTGTTGACAGGGTATTAAAGAAGCCCGTGCGGGCGTATCAGAGTAACTTAAATCCACTCGGAATATAGGGAGCACAGTAAGCGTAAAAGACGCATCTTTGGCGGGTATAAAGTCATTTTAGCATATCCATCTCACGTACAGTCATTTTAAAATGTCCATTCATCATATTCTCAACATTGTATTTACATGCTATTGTTATCAATATCAGAATTATTAAGAGGATGCGTTAAAGCTGGGGATATTCACATATGATCCCCTTGAACAGATAGCGACCGAAAAGAAAGTATCTGGGACGGTCGGTATTGGCAAATAGTTTATTAATTAGATAACTAGCTGTTGGACTTTGTTTTTGGTTTGTCATTTTTCTTTTACTTCTCTGTCTGGGATATCTATACCTATGTTGGCTCTAATGCATTCTGGGTAATTTCAGAAAAAATCCCGCAGCACTTCGCCACACGCACTCACCAAGCACACCTAATACAAATATAAGCTAAGTCCACCGCACCAGGCATATGAAACCCAGTGTATAATAATAATAATAATAGTCTTTATTTTAGCTCGATGGCCACAATAGGCAATGAAGCCTCTTTTCATGAGGGTCGAGGGTTATAACATATATAATAAATTCACATCAGAACAATAAAATTGCCATTTAAAATTGATTCGTGAAATGTAAGAATTGCTTATGAAATTCATAATGTTAGAAATACATATGTAAACTGTACAAAATTTATCACAGACAATGAAATTCTGACCACTATAGTCTGTCTGTCTTTCCTACGGTACAGCCAGTACAGGTCATTCGTGTAATGAGCTACCAAACAATCGATGATATCGATCTGTTTTTTAATTCTCATCATGAATTTCAAAGAAAAAATCATTTTCAGCTAGTTTCTCTGATGTCTCAGGGTCACAATGCGCGCGCTTAAAACGTGAGTTTTCGCCCAAGTCCGCGCTCTGATTTCGCGCTCGATCGTGCAATCCGCTGCTTTGCTATAAAAGAGACCGCGTAGCAAGTGGCTAAACACTCGATTCTCGATCATTCGACTTCAGATTCTCGAGATGAATCGACACTCCGAGAGCTGGATGTTTGGTGTACACAGAGCAAACTGTGAGCTGTAGTTTGACTAACACTATTTCTTTGTAAATACTTTCACCCTCAATCTATGTTCTATTGTCCATTTATTTGTTTCCCTCCATTTCCCCCCGCCCATATTCTACTGTAGAGTATTCCACCTTCTAGCGTGTTTGTTTGTATAGAGTAACGAAGTGTGTTATACATATATGCTTAGTGTATTTTAGGTCAGGTGCACATATAACTCTGCACTACTAATCTGGGCTTCTTTTGTCCTGCTAGTTCCCCGAGGCGCCCCGGGGAGTGTCCTTTGTATTCTCATAACCTGCCCATCTAGTTCTAACCCATATTTTCCTGTGACCTCCTGCACCCATCATTGTAAATAGTGGTAGTTTTTTTATGTTTAGATGATCCACCATGTTGGGTGGATCATCAGTGCAGGATTCCTCTGAAGAGGGTTCTGATATGGATATTTCGGCTGCACCGTATACACAGCCTTATCGAAAGCGCCGTCTTCATCCAGACGAGTCTCTATCTGTAAATGAACCGGCGACAAATAGTGGTAAGAAACCCAAAGCCGACACCAACCATGAGGAAAATCTCTCTGTGCTGATGACTCCCATTGGTGGCGAATCCCTTAGTAAAGTCCACCCCCTCAAATTTGGTACTGCTGTTGCCAAAAAAGTTGGTAGTCAGAGCGGTTCAATTAAACGTATAAAAATGTTGCCAGGGGGAAAGGCCCTTATTATTGTATCAAATAATCGACAGGTAAAATCTCTATTAGCTGTAACAAATATCTTGAACATCGATGTAAGTTGTCGGGTTGGGGGCCCATCGTTGCCTAAAGGTGTAATAACGGGGGTATCAGAAGATATCAGTGACAATGAAATTGTAAAAATATTGAAAAAAAGTAAAGTTACTGATGTTAAAAGGCTGACAAAGGGAAGAGAAAAAATCCCCACTACATCTGTGGTTTTGACCTTTAGCAGTACCTCTCTACCCCCAGATATCTACATTGGGTATCAACTGTTTAAAATACGTCAATATATACCCCCGACAATCCGTTGCTACCATTGTCAAAGAATGGGGCATGTGGCCTCTGAGTGCAGGGGGAAAGCTCGTTGTGTTCGTTGTGGGGGGGACCATACATTTGAGCAATGTACTAAAAAAGACGCGCCATTCTGCTGCAATTGCTCTCAATTCGGCCATTCGGCAGCCTATGGCGGTTGCCCCGTAAAGAAAGAAGCGGATAAGGTACAATACATCAGAATTACCGAAAAACTATCCTATTCTCAAGCTGTAAAAGCACTAAAAGACAGACAACCAGACCCTTTACCTATAAACAATGTACTTCCTCCCCCAGTGGGTAGTTGGCCCCGTCCTTCTACACTAGAAGCCCCGTCGCGAGTACCTGTTGAATTTACTCCCCCCATCGACACTACCCCAACTCGCCCGCTCACCTGTTCAATTGCAACACAAACCGAAGTCGATACTGAAACCCAAACAGACTGTGTTATAACCGACCCATACTTATCTACTATTATATCCTTCGTCACTGATATCTTCACATCCCTTATTAGACCAAAAGATCAAAATGACATGGTGAAAAAAGTCATGAAGTGTGCCTGTCAGCACTTTGGGGAGGGGATTGTTGGTTCTATTGAAAATCTATCAAAGCAGAGAGTACAATTAAATTCATAATATTCACATTGATTGGAATAGTCCACATCATAATCTTCACCCTGTTACATTTTAACTGCCGTAGTCTATTGACCAACGGCCAAGAATTTAAGCATGTGATATCTTCGTTTTCCCACCCTCCTGATATAATCTGTTTACAGGAGACTTTTCTAAAACCTCAGTTAAAATTTTCCATGCCAGGCTACATAATCAAACGATTAGATAGAGATAGTCCTCGGGGTGGATTAGCTATATTTATAAAATCTAATTTAACATATAGCGAAATCAATCTACCTCGCTTTGATTCTTTTGAATGTCAAGCCATTGAGGTTTCAAGTAATAAGAAAAGGATAATTATATTTAATATCTATAATCCCCAAAACTCAATACAAATAACAGACTTAAATAAGTTACTAACATTTTCTCATGGATCACATATTTTCTGTGGAGACTTTAATTCACATCACATGTGTTGGGGAAGTGATCACTCCGACAGTAATGGAAATAAACTTTCTGATTTCATAAACGATAACGACTTGGTACTTCTTAACGACGGCTCACCCACGAGATCTAATGATTCTAACGGACATGTATCTTGTCTAGATCTGACTTTCTGCTCACTTAACATATCGGGTAACTTTGAATGGTGGGTTGACTATGAGTCTAACTGTGGGAGTGATCACTTTCCTATAATTTTAACTCTCGGTTTTAAAGTTGACAGTGATCCACTAGAAACTTGCCAGAAATGGCTACTGAAAAAAGCAAACTGGCCTGCCTTTTCTGATAACTGTAAACAAACAATAACACCAGATATTTTCAGTCATGATGTGGACAATTTCAACGGTAATCTTATAAATGCTATAAACCAAGCAGCGTCTGATTCAATTCCAATGTCGACCGGTAGGCTTGGCATTAAACCTGCTGTACCTTGGTGGACACCTGAGTGTTCTATGGCGGTGCGCGAAAGGAAAAGGGCAAAAAATAGGGCTCGCCGCACTCGTTTGCCGGATGACATTATTTTATACAAACATCTGAAAGCCAAAGCCCAACGTACAATAAAAACAACTCAGAAGAAAAGTTGGCATTCGTTTTGTACCACTGTCAATTCGTATACTCCCATTAAACAGGTATGGAACAAAGGTAAGGCAATACAAGGGAAAGGCAACACAAAATTTTCGGTCCCAACCCTTTGTGTTGACGGGCATAAAGCTACTTCGGTTTCGGACAAGTGCCAAGTACTTGCTCAGCAATATGCTCATATTAGCAGTAACAGCAATTATAGTGAGGAATTCCTAGAGCGCAAATCCGAAATCGAAGTCGCTTTTGATGACAATATTTTATGGGATGACATGGTAATAAATGAAGATTTTACTCTTACTGAATTGAACATGGCACTCACAAAAACTAAAAATACAGCACCTGGAGAGGATAAAATCTTCAATGAAATGCTTAAACATATCCCCGAATCATGTCTGAATGTCGTTCTCCTCCTTTTTAATACAATCTGGGCAACAATGAAATTACCAACTGCTTGGAAAACCTCAAATATATGTCCTGTTTTAAAGCCCAATAAAAACCCGTCCGATCCGGCATCCTATCGACCTATTGCTCTGACTTCCTGTTTGTGCAAATTGATGGAAAGGCTTGTGAACAACCGCCTCACATGGTTTTTGGATAAAAATCACCTATTAACCGATACTCAAAGTGGTTTTAGGAGAGGTCGCTCCACAACAGATCATGTTGTCACTCTAGAAACCGCCATTCGCCATTCACTTACTAACAAAGCGTATCTCTTAGCTGTCTTTCTAGATATTGAAAAGGCCTATGACATGATGTGGAAATATGGCCTGCTAGTGAAACTAAGAGAGATGGGCGTGGGTGGTAGGATGTTGGGTTGGATTAACGATTTTCTAAACAACCGATTATTTAAAGTCCGTATTGGTACTTGTTACTCACCTTTAACTGCTTTAGCAAATGGAGTCCCTCAGGGCAGTGTCATTTCGCCCACTCTGTTCAATATCATGATAAACGACCTTCCTTCTAGCCTAAATCCCAAGCTCAGGAGCTGCTTATTCGCAGATGACAAAGTTATTTGGTTTTCAGGGCGAAATTTTAAAAATGTGGTGAATCATATACAGAGTGGGCTTGATGACATTGCCAAGTGGGCAAAGCTATGGGGATTTAGGTTTTCCTCTATCAAGACTGAGGCTGTTCTGTTTTCATACAAACACATACCATCACCATTAGTTTTGACCTTAGATCAGTCCCGTATCAAATGTTCCAAACAATTCAAATATCTAGGAGTTATATTTGACTGCCATCTTACTTGGAATCAACACATAAAAAGTCTCATAAACAAATGTAAATGTGGCCTTAACCTTCTGCGCTGCCTGTCAGCTACAACATGGGGCTCCGATAAAACTTGCCTAGTTTTATTATATCGGTCGTTAATTCGATCTCACTTCGACTACTGTTGTGAATCGTTCGATGCTAGTTCTGCCAGTGTCAAAGCGAGGCTGGACTCCATCCAATGCCAAGCATTGCGCCTATGCACCGGAGCATTAAAATCCACCCCTTTAGCTGCCTTACAAATTATGTGTGGAGAATTTCCACTAGACATTCGACGTATGGAGCGGACACTGAAATTCGGTTTAAAGATAATATCTTCAAAACACAACTCAGCCTCTACATGTCTGGAGTCATGGTTTAATGGGTGTTATAACAGCCAATGCATCTCGAAAACCCCCTTTAGTGTCCGCTTCCATACGTTAATCAACACCTTGAACATAAATCTAAATAACATACAGCTAGAGATTATCCCCAATTTTCCATCATGGAAGTTATTTGCTCCTTTCATTTCAACCGAACTAGAACATACTGTGAAAAAAACTGACCCAATTAACATAATCCGCCTGATTTCAATTGATCATATTGGAAAAAACTGGAGCCAATATTTAAAGGCTTATACAGATGCCTCATTCAACCCAGAGACTGGCAGAACAGGGATTGGTTTCTGTGTCCCGGAGCTCCATTATACATCGTCAAAAAGACTCTCTAATAATCTATCTATTTTTCACGCTGAGCTCTTTTCCATCTACTTAGCATTGGATTGGTTAAAAGATTTTAAACCCTTCAAAGCTGTTATATTATCAGACTCACTCAGTGGCCTTAAAGCTCTTAAAAACTTCTCTTTTTCAAAACCAACTGCAATTTTGTTTCAAATCCTATTCTTAATAACCGAGATGTTTAACCTCGGCATTGAAGTTTGTTTTGAGTGGGTTCCGGGACACAGTGACATCTCCGGAAACGAACAGGCAGACGTATTAGCAAAGAATGCCACATTATTTAATAACATAACCCATAGCATCCCTCTAACTGTTTCAGAAATCATGACCAGTAGCCATCTATATTTTAAAAATCTTTGGCAGCAGAGGTGGAATAATTCTACAATCGGACGTTTTTTTTACAATTGTCAATCATCTGTGAATTTTAAAAACATTCCCCTTAGCAATCGAAGATCTGAGGTGCTAATGTGCTGGCTATTAAGCGGACATATCCCCCTTAACACCCGATTCAACAGAACCTTTAATAACACTAATGGACAATGTGACCAATGCCATGTTCCAGAAAATATGGAGCACTTTATTTTTGACTGCATAAAATATCTTAGACAGCGTAATGAGTTATTTAATTCACTGAAAAATTGTGACATAACCATTTTAGATCTGAAACATATTCTAAATCCACCCGAAAGGCACCGAAATAAAGTTCTGTCTGCTGTTATAACTTTTACTAAGAAAACAAATAGATTCCGTTGATTTTAGTTTTTCTGCAGATTTGATTTAACTGCAATGTACATAGATACACATCTATTTATCAGTTGTTTTTTTTTGTTGTTTTTTTTTCTTTATTTATTTTTTTCTCATTTTTTTTATTTTTTATTTTTTTTATTTATTAATTAATTAATTTATTTATTTATTTATTTTTTTTATCTGATTTTTTTTTTACCCCCCCCCCTCCTCCGCCTTGTTTTATGTTTAATTATTATCTTATATTACTGGTTTAGTATATATTCAGTTTTCTATGGTCACCTCTGGCTTTACATTTTCCTATATAACACTTATTATAAAAAAAAAGTCAATTCACTAACTCAATCTCTTAACTAACAGCTCCATGTTAAGCTCTGGTGCGCATAGTCTCTATAGCTGTAAGCACCAACCAAACCAACTAAAGAATGAAAGCGCTATCATTCTCTTCACTCGTTCTACCGGTTAAGCAGAGATAATCATGTCTGGTCGTGGTAAAGGAGGTAAAGGTCTTGGAAAGGGGGGCGCCAAGCGTCATAGGAAAGTTCTTCGTGATAACATCCAGGGTATCACCAAGCCAGCCATCCGTCGTCTTGCCCGCAGAGGTGGTGTCAAACGTATCTCCGGATTGATCTATGAAGAAACCCGTGGGGTTTTGAAAGTCTTCCTCGAGAACGTGATCCGAGATGCCGTCACATACACCGAGCATGCCAAGAGAAAGACCGTCACAGCCATGGACGTCGTCTATGCCCTGAAACGACAAGGCCGTACCCTGTATGGATTCGGAGGTTAAGCTATCCAGTCCTGTCGGTGAGAAGACCACCAGCTCTATTCCCAAGGCCCTTTTAAGGGCCACACAAATCTTTCTGAGAAGGTTTCTTAACGTTTGCACACTTACCTTGTTTATTTGTTTACTTTATTTCGTTAGTATTACTATTAGTACAGAAGCGCAGATTCGCCAGTTGCAATGGGCGATCCTTGTGACACGACAAACATATGGTCATCGAATCACTGTACAACGGTACGAGATCAGTGTCCGGTATTGGCCCACTGCCATTTACCCACCGCCGTGTGTGGTCCACAAAGAAAAAAGCGCCTTTGTTTTTGTCCTTAAGCTGGACAGGAGTACTCTCCACTGACCCCGACAGTCAAGTAAATGAACTTGCAAATTCAGCTGTCCGACACATGCCTCGTATCGACGGGTGTCTATAGATTTGAAAAATGGAGAATGTCAACAAAAAAATAAAATTGTGGGGGGTGGGCATACCCATTATACTAGCATGTAATTGAAGAAAGGCGATATATAGATTGCGCCCATGCAGTCTGACTGGCTGTGCTAAAGTCAAGGGAGGTCACTCTCTGATGACAACTGTCATACTGGGCGAATCTCGTTTCCTAGTATATGATCGAAAAAAGAAAAAACAACCAAAAAAATATACGGAAACAAATCAACTACATGTTAAAGTGGCACGAGCTGCCAAAATTCACACTATTTTCATAATTTCTGATCGTCACAACAGTAAGAAGCTTTGAAAGCCATCGAAAAACTAAGTTATTGGCGTTGGAATGAGGAAAATCCACACAGTATGTGGCCTGTACGGATCGAAAAGTAAACAAAATTTAAATAACCGGGACGGCCATTCATTCATTCATTCATTCATTCATTCTACATCAAAGTTAGTTCAAAACAATACTGTATCGTACATTTTCGAAACTAGAAGCACTAAAAAGCTTCTGAATTAAACGTCTTGAGAAATAGGCAATAATTTCAACATTCTGTTTTAACATCAAAATGTCGACATTTTGGCAGTTCATGTCACTTTAAATAATAGACTAAAAGGGACTATCTAAAAGTAAAACATATAGCAAATAACTTTATTCAAAACACTGGTGATTTGTTGCCAAATTATCTGTTACAGAAAATTCTACGTACTGACTAAGGCCAAACTCCTGCCTGTCGTCAACCTAATGAAATATCCGGGGTTGAGGTTTATTAGAACAAGAAACTTGACTCCATGGTTATTTTAGACAAGAAGACTTTCCCGTGTGTTTTAGTGTTCAAAAATATAAAATAATAGAGGGCGCGTATCCGTCTGCGTATGCCTATCATGTGTTGACAGGGTATTAAAGAAGCCCGTGCGGGCGTATCAGAGTAACTTAAATCCACTCGGAATATAGGGAGCACAGTAAGCGTAAAAGACGCATCTTTGGCGGGTATAAAGTCATTTTAGCATATCCATCTCACGTACAGTCATTTTAAAATGTCCATTCATCATATTCTCAACATTGTATTTACATGCTATTGTTATCAATATCAGAATTATTAAGAGGATGCGTTAAAGCTGGGGATATTCACATATGATCCCCTTGAACAGATAGCGACCGAAAAGAAAGTATCTGGGACGGTCGGTATTGGCAAATAGTTTATTAATTAGATAACTAGCTGTTGGACTTTGTTTTTGGTTTGTCATTTTTCTTTTACTTCTCTGTCTGGGATATCTATACCTATGTTGGCTCTAATGCATTCTGGGTAATTTCAGAAAAAATCCCGCAGCACTTCGCCACACACACTCACCAAGCACACCTAATACAAATATTAGCTAAGTCCACCGCACCAAACATATGAAACCCAATGTATACCACCATTATGATAGTCTGCCTGTCTTTCCTACGCTACAGCCAGTACAGGTCATTCGTGTAATGAGCTACCAAATAATCGATGATATCGATCTGTTTTTAATTCTCATCATGAATTTCAAAGAAAAAATCATTTTCAGCTAGTTTCTCTGATGTCTCAGGGTCACAATGCGCGCGCTTAAAATGTGAGTTTTCGCCCAAGTCCGCGCTCTGATTTTGCGCTCGATCGTGCAATCCGCTGCTTTGCTATAAAACAGACCGCGTAGCAAGTGGCTCTACACTCGACACTCCTTCAGCAGTCACTCACCTGTCAACAGACCTCGAATCACTGTTAACAGATCACTGCATTTTGTGTCGCCTATCATCAAGTTCATATATCTTCACTGTACATATCTCTTCACTATACAGCTTTGTTTATCAGGTATCCTTTTGGTCAAAACATCTCCCTTGTAATATACTCCCTTTTCTTTCCCTTTTTTTTTTTTACTATTTTTTTTTTGGTAGGGTTTTTTAGGTTAGTTAGTTTAGGTTATTTATCGTAGGGTTTTTATTTTACTTTTATTTAGATTAGGTGCACTTGTCACTCAGCACTCATTGTTTGGGCTATCTTATGTCCTTTTTTCCTCAGAGCGGCCCCTGAGTCGAGTTGTTGACCCCCCCCCCCCCTCCCTTCTGTCTGTGGCGTTTGTGCACTTGCACTTGTAAATAGAATAGGGTTTTCTTTTCCTTTAATTGTACATAATATAGAAATTGTATATATATTGTAAATAGATATCTGGTGGCTCAGCATGGCTGAGTCATCAGACGAATCGGAAGAGAGTTGCATGGACCTCTCCATGCCCTCTACACAGCTTGATCGGAAGAGACGCTCTCAAACCTACACTGACCCCCCGGAAAAACGATCTCGACCTGAAGCCTCCACAACCTCCAAGCCAGCAAACCTCTCCGTCGTCATGTCACCAGTAGGCGGAGAGTCTATCGTAAAACTAAATCAACTTCATTTCGGCCAGGCCTTGCAGAAAAAGGTGGGTGGATTAAAAATTATTAAGAAAATTCCTGGGGGGAAATACGTAATAACCTGCTCCACTCAAAGACAATTTGATTCCCTATTGGCTCTCAACAATGTTTTAAATGTCCAGGTGGAATGTCGTCCTAATAGTGCCCCAGTCACCAGGGGAGTTATTTATGGTATAAGCGAGGGCGTTACTGAAATAGAAATTGTAAAAGCTCTTAAAAAATATAAAGTTACCGGTGCCCAACGCCTAACCAAAGGTCGAGAGAAAACCCCGACCACTTCCATATTATTATCTTTTAGTTGCCAGTCCTTACCTACTGAAATTGTGTTAGGTTTTCAGCTATTCCCAGTAAAAGTATATATCCCTCCCGTACCACGTTGTTTCAAATGCCAACGCATGGGGCACATTGCTTCAAACTGCAAAGGGAACTTGAGGTGTGTTCGATGTGGTGGGGGGCATTCATTTGATGATTGCCCCAGCAAGGAAACCCCCTCCTGTGTCAACTGTGGGCTCGCCCACTCCAGTGCCTATGGAGGATGTGCAGTGAAAAAACAAGCTGACAAAATCCAATACATTAAAATTACTGAAAAATTATCCTACTCAGAAGCCGTTAAAGTATTCAACTCATCAGATTCATTTCCAGCATTGCCGACAAGAGAAACCCCCCTTCAAGAACCTCAACCTACCACTCGATCTGTTCCTCAGCCACGTACTGCCCCAATTCGAAGCCAACGCCCAGTCCCCATGGTCTCATTTGGGACCCAAACTGAGGCCTCCAACTCCACGCAAACAAAAATCGAAACCTTTACTGACAAAGCTATGGGTCGATTTGTGGCCTTCATCATTGACGTACTTATGCAAGTACATAAGTGCGATGCTGAAACCGTTCAACTAATTAAGAAGGCAACCATTACCCACCTAGGTGAACAAGTGGCGTCAGCTGCATGTGATCACCTTGATTTTAAATTACCTGGCTATGCTTTTTTAAGAAGGGACAGGGCAACAGATAAAGGGGGTGGTTTGGCCATTTTCATCAAAGAAACCATTGCTTTTAGTGAAATAGATATACAAGGTGTGGACAGTGTGGAGTGTCAAGGGGTACAAGTAATTTTAAATGAACGTCATTTTAATAAGGGTTATAACTTGTGTGGCAAAACTCTTAATATTTTTAATGTATATAACCCCCTCAACACTTTAAATATGGCCGATTTTAACACATTGCTTTCTATCTCCTCAGATATTGTTTTGTTTGCCGGTGATTTTAATTGTCATCATGTTTCATGGGGGAGCAGTCATTGTGACGCTAATGGGACAAAAGTGAGTAATTTTATTGACGAAAACGACATGGTTCTTTTAAACGACGGTTCATTCACACGACTTGATATCAGAAACAATCACACCTCATGCATCGATCTTGTATTTTGCTCCAAATTTTTAGCTCACTCATTTAACTTTTCTGTCGATCATTCATCCCCATGTCCTAGTGACCACTTCCCCATCCTTGTATCTTTTGGTGTCAATATTTTTACTAATGATACCTATTTACCACCTAAATGGATTTTTAGAAAAGCAAACTGGTTAAATTTTAGCAAAGAATGTAATAATTATATAACTGAGGAAATTTTTAATGAAGATGTTGATATTTTTAATGAAAATTTTATAAATGCCATTAATTCAGCATCTGCCTCATCGATCCCTAAAACTTCTGGGAAGCCCCATGTAAAGCAACCTGTACCTTGGTGGACAGACGAATGTTCCGAGGCTATAAAACACAGAAAGAAAGCCAAAAATCGAGCACGGCGGACGCTACTAATGGATGACATAATTATGTATAAATACCATAAAGCCAAGGCCCAGCGCATTATCAAACAAGCCCAAAAAACTAATTGGCGAAATTTTTGTTCTACAATCACTGCAGGCACATCAATAAAAACAGTTTGGAGGAAAGTAAAAGCCATATCTGGAAATAATAAAAAATGTCAAATTCCAACCCTCATAACAACTGAAGACAGTAGCGACGTTCTACATGTAACGAATGAGGAAAAATGTTCGGTACTGGCTGACCAGTTCTGCCATGTTAGTAGCGACCAAAACTATAATGACACATTTTTACATCATAAATATGAGGTTGAGAATGATACTGTTTTTAACAATGTTTTATTTAATGATATGCCTTTAAATGACGATTTTACTTTTTCTGAGTTAAAACAGGCTTTACATTCACCTAAGAACTCATCCCCTGGCGAGGACGGGATCCATTACACTATGATTGCCAATCTACCAGAGTCCTGTCTAAACATACTTCTGCTACTGTACAACACGATCTGGAGAAGTATGCGAATGCCTGCTGCCTGGACTAGATCTATTGTCACTCCCGTCCTCAAGCCAGGGAAGCTTCCATCTAATCCATCTTCATATCGCCCCATTGCCCTGACATCATGTGTATGTAAAATCATGGAAAAAATGGTAAATAATCGTCTCACTTGGTTCCTCGACAAACATGACCTCCTTTCACATCACCAAAGTGGATTTCGCCACCATCGCTCCACCACTGATCATGTCATTACTCTAGAATCATCCATTCGTAAATCACTTGTATATAAAGAATATCTTTTAGCTGTATTTTTAGATATCGAAAAGGCATACGATATGGTTTGGAGGGGTGGGCTTCTAGTCAAATTAAATAATATGGGTATTGGGGGTAAAATTTTTAACTGGATTAAAAACTTTCTATCCAATCGAACAATGAGGGTGAGAATTGGCAAATATATGTCCAGTTTAAAAAACATCCAAAACGGCGTGCCTCAAGGGAGCGTGATTTCGCCCACTTTATTCAACATTATGATTAATGATTTACCCTCTTCTTTAAACCCAAATTTAAACCCTGGCCCTATACAAGCAAATCACGGGCTGCAAATATTTCACCTTAATATTAGAAGTCTCCGCAACAAATTAACATACATTGCAGATATCAGTGAAGATTTTGACATTTTGTGTTTCACTGAAACTAATTTGGACAAAAGTATCTCTAACGAAAGGATAAAGGTGGACGGCTTTAACACTGTTTTTAGGAGAGATAGGGACCCATTATTATTGAATCCGTGGGGTGGTGTCGCCATATATGTATCAGATCAACTCAAATGTAGCGAGATATCATCCTTGGAACAACCTCAACTAGAGGCATTGTGGATCAGTATCCGACTACCATCCTGTGAAATATTACTAAACGTAACATATATCCCACCCCAGAGTCCTCCAACTACCTTCGATGCATTTGAATACTCAATCGAAAAGGCTCTTGCGATCAACAACAAAATTGTAATAGTCGGTGACCTAAACGATGATCTTCTGTTTGGTAACTCGCGTTTTATGACTGATATATTAATCAGAACTAATTTGCATAATATAATTAATAAACCAACCCGAATTACAGAATACACCGAATCGCTTTTAGACCCCATTATCATCAGTGATTCCCTTGATTATGACGATGCTGACACCATTACAGTTGACCGGGAGATCAGTGACCATCGAGCCACATACATAAACATCCGTACTAAATACTCCTCTCCTCGATCATTCAAAAGAGATATATGGATATACAAGTCGGCTGACTTCGTTAAATTCAACCATTTAATCGACAGTGAAGATTGGGACTCTAGTATTACTACATCTGCAGACATTGATACAGCAATCGATTTCTTTAGTAAAAAAATGCCCAAACAAATTATTATAACAATTTAGAAAACGAACTTTTAACTTCAAATTCAAACCCGCGTAAATACTGGAAAACTCTCAAAAAGGTTATTGCCGACGGTCGGAAATCCCAAATAATCCCACCGCTTGAAAATCCTGCTGACCGAACTCAAATTGCATTCAATGATTTGGATAAGGCCAATATACTCAATGATTATTTTACGTCTGTCTCCACAATTGATGTTTCCTCGACTACTCTTCCACCTTTTTCATTGAAATGCGAAACAACCCTGGAGTCTTTCGCTATTACTGCTGACGAGATCAAGGACATCATCCTAACCTCTGAACTAGACAAAGCCGTTGGACCTGACCTGTTCAGTTACCGAATGTTAAAAGGTGTGTATTCCTCTGTTTGTAAGCCTCTTCAATTGCTTTTTAATTTATCTCTCCAATCCAGTTCCTTTCCACTGTCTTGGAAAAAAGCTAATGTAATCCCAGTCTTCAAAAAAGGAAATAAACACCAACCCTCTAATTATAGACCAATTGCACTGATTAGCTGCATAGGAAAAATCTTTGAACGAATAGTTTTCAAACATATATATAACCACTTCATTTCCAGTAATCTATTTTATAAAAATCAGGCAGGATTTCTCCCAGGCCACTCAACAGTACATCAGCTTGTTGAACTGTACCATAATCTCTGCAAAGCCCTTGACGACGGTGATATTTCTTGTGTTGCTTTCCTCGACATCTCAAAAGCATTCGATACAGTTTGGCATAATGGCTTACTATTCAAATTGCGTCAATATGGGGTAAACCAAGAACTTTTGGAGTGGATCAATAGTTACTTGAGTAACAGACAACAGCGGGTTGTAGTCCGCCAGTCCTTTTCTTCTCTAAAGACGGTACCTGCAGGAGTTCCTCAAGGATCCGTATTGGGACCACTTCTCTTTTTAATATACATTAATGATCTTCCTGATAATCTTTCCAGCAAAACCAGGCTCTATGCAGATGACACATCTTTGCACAAAAGGTCCCGCAGCAGGTTTTTAATTGAAAATGAACTGAACCAAGACCTTCGAAAGTTAAACTCCTGGTCTGAGCAATGGCGTTTGAATTTCAACGCTCAAAAAACTACTGTCATCTATGTAACAAAAAGCACACAACCGGGTATACCAGAATTAAATTTTCAAGACGTCAAACTGCCTCTCTCAGAAACTGCCAAACACCTGGGAATAACTATCCAGTCCAATCTAAAATGGGATACTCACATTTCCAATATCATTAAAACCGCTAGTACTAGATTAGGAATTTTAAGAAAGCTTAAATATAAAATAAGCCGAAAAGCTCTGTCACAGATCTACCTTAGTTTCATAAGACCAATTCTAGAATACTCAAGTGCTGTCTGGGATGGTTGTACGAAAGTTCAAGCCGAAAAACTTGAAAAATTTCAACTAAGTGCAGCCAGGGTGGTCACTGGTCTCCCTATGTACACTTCTGTAGAAAACCTATACACTGAAACTGGATGGGACACACTCACAAATCGACGCCAATTGGCAAAAGTAAAGCTATTATATAGCATTATATCTGGTAATTCACCAGAATTCCTTTCTGAGTTGCTTCCCCGTCAAGTAGGTGAGATGTCGCAATACCCCCTGAGAAATAGACTCAATTATAACACCCCTTTTGTTAGAACACAACTTTTTCAATCCTCTTTTATCCCGTCCACTTTGAAATTATGGAACAATCTTGATTCGTCTGTAAGGGAAGAGCCCTCAATCAGCAAAATTAAAAAAGCTATACTCTCAAGCACAAAACCCCCATCTTATTACGGAATTGGAAAACGCCAATATAATATTGTTTTAACAAAATTGAGATACAAATGTAGCCCCCTAAATTATGAACTTTCGCGGGTAAATTTAGCCCAAAACCCGGCCTGTAGCTGCAGCGGTATTCGAGAGGACGCATTGCACTTCTTTTTCCATTGTCCACAGTATGCTAATGCTCGTACCACTTTATTTGGAAATCTTCCCACTGACATTAATTTATATCAGCTTCTTCACGGTGATCCAAGTTGGTCCGTATCGTTAAATGAAACCGTTTTCAAATCTGTAGTGACATATATCGAAGCTAGCGGAAGGTTTAATTCCACCTAACTTCCGCTCTTTCTGCTCTTTTAGTTTACTTTTAGTTTAGTTTAGCTTCTTTATTTTAATTTGTTTAATGTTGTTATCTTTTGACTGACGCTATCAAACCATCTTTGTACGGAAAGGGACTCGTAAGTTTTATAACTTGTTCCCAATCCCTTTGACTCTATATTGTCAATAAAATAAGTTCAATACAATACAAACCCAAAATTATCTTATTGTTTATTTGCAGACGACAAAGCTATTTGGTTTTCTTGTAGAAATTTTCAGTTAGCCATTAAGTATATTCAGCAGGGACTAGATGACATCGCTAAATGGGCTCAAGAATGGGGGTTTCGTTTCTCGCCTATCAAATCAGAAGCAGTTTTGTTTACCAAACAGCACCCCCCTTCTACTCTTTGCCTTACATTAAATGGATCTAATATTAAAGTATCTAATTCATTTAAATATCTGGGTGTCATTTTTGACAAAACACTTACATGGAAACAGCATATTGAGTCTATTATTACAAAATGTAAAATGAGTCTTAATTTGTTACGTTGTGTTTCGTCAACTTCCTGGGGGGCAGATAAAAAGTGTTTATTGATTATTTACAGATCTTTTATTCGTTCTAGGTTAGATTTTTGTTGCGAGGCTTTCAATTCAACTTCCCAACATTTGAAAGCACAGCTTGACTCTGTTCAGTGCCAAGCCCTTCGCTTATGCACTGGGGCATGTAGATCTATCCCTCTCGATGCCCTCCAAGTGTCTTGTGGGGAATTCCCCCTTGATATAAGGAGGGACAAACGGACGCTCAAGTATGGTTTTTCTTTACTTTCCTCATTTACTAACTCAGCACTATCTGTTTTTAACGAGGCAGCAGAATTTTACGAGCCCCTTTTTAACACCAGTAGAGATATGTATACACCTTTTACCATACGTTTTAAAAGGCTGAGAGAAATATTTACACCCAATATTCAACATGTTCAAACCATTGCCAGTCTTCCCATTCCTTACTGGCACTTACACCCACCACTAATTTTTACCTCATTGTCAAATACTCTTAAAAAATCAGATCCACCTCATACCATTTACATATATTCCAGAGAGCACATTGAACAAAATTACAGTAATTATTTACAAATTTTCACAGATGCATCTAAATTTGAGGATGGTAGAGTCGGAGTTTCCTTTTGTGTCCCTGATTTGAAGATCTCACATTTTTCTCGAATTTCAAATTGTGTATCTATTTTTACTGCTGAGTTATTTGCCCTTCTTTTAGCTTTGGAGTGGGTAAGAGACATCAAACCCCTTCGTTGTGTTTTATTTTCCGACTCATTAAGTTCCCTCCAAGCTCTGAAAAACTTCAATTTTGTCCGATCCCCCCCTCTAGTGTTTGAGATATTGTTTATTGTTTCTTCACTTATTCAAGAAAATATTTCTATTTTATTTGAGTGGATCCCTGGTCACTGTAATATAGCAGGGAATGAACAGGCAGACAAACTAGCCAAACATGCAGCATCCTCTGATATTATTTCTCACAATGTGCTTTTATCTGTTACAGAAATCCTATCGATTATCCAAAGTAAATGTTTATCCATATGGCAAGAGAGATGGACCCATTCCAACAAGGGGAGATTTTACTACAAATTCCAACAAAGCATTAATTGTATTTTACCCTCTTTTAAATCTAGACGTAAAGAAGTTATTTTATTTAGACTTTTAACTGGCCATTTCCCTGTAAAGAAGTTTTTACACACAACAAAGAGGCATCCAGATGGGCTATGTCAAACTTGTCATGTTGTCGATGATATGGAACACTTTATTTTACATTGTAGAACCTATCATTTTCATCGCAGATTATTTTTTGACAAACTTCGTCCTTTAGGTGTGACTATTTTTAATCTTGACAATATTTTTAACCCTAAGCAAAACAGAAAACTTATATTTACTGCCCTTGTGAATTTTGTAGAGAAAACTAAAATTTTTTAAATGAACATACATTAGCCATTGTAAACAAATATTCGTACATATAGCATCTGTTAATTTTTATATGTAGCTTATTACTACTCTTGCAGTTTACATATTTTTAAAAAAATTTGCATGTTCTATTTAAAGGGAGTTTTTGAATATTTAGTACCTGAAATCTTTCAAAGCGTAAACCATTTACCTTTTTTTTTTTTTCTTATCAACTTTTTTTTTCTCATTTTTAACTACATATTGTAATATTTAATATTTATATATGTCTATATATATAAAAGAAAAGTTATGGCGTGCATAACTTGTCATCTTGTACAATGTTGATTACGCCAATAAAATTTAACTAAATTGGAAATTGGCTCTACACTCAGACTCAGATAAGACTCAGATTCGAGGAAGGCTGGTGACTGTCGTCGAGGTCGGACGTGTCTGGAGAACGCACACAGAACCGTAACCTTTCTTCATTTCATTTCTTTTCATTGAGCTGTCTTTTCTGTATATATATATTTGCACATTGCACTTTAAATAATATAAACACACCAAAAAAAGAATATCTTATTTATTTAATTTATTTTTGCACTTTTTACTATCTGTACTATAGGGGGAATTTGCCAGATTTATTGTGATAGATTATGGGCCGTAAACGCTAGTTCTTATTGTTAGTATAGGGTAGTACTAGCTCTTAGGAGTTGCAGCTTAGGTGCACCCAGCCTATCTCTCCTGTACTAACTTGGGCTGCCTTTTGTTCTTGCTAGGTCCCTGCGTCGCCCCAGGGAGCCTCCCTTTGTTCTCTGCTAACATACCTCTAGCCCTAACCTTATATCTGTTCTGCACTGTACTATTGTACGTAGCTATAGTGTAAGTTAGTCTACTAGTGTGAGTTGATGACCCGCCATGTTGGGCGGGTCATCGGTTGTATCCATGGGTTCATCCTGTTCTGAGGACTCGGATATGGATATGTCTGTACCGAGTGCCCAGCCTTATAGGAAGCGACGACTTCATGTTGACGAACCCCCTTCAGCAGTTGATAGATTAGGTGGTAAGAAATCTAGATCTGATCCTGGAAACGATGAAGAATTTGTCGTAGTTATGACCCCATTGGGGGGCCAGTCATTGTCTAAACTCAATCCGATCAAATTTGGCAGTGCTATTGCAAAGAAGGTCGGAAGTAACCAGGGTGGAGCTATTAAACGGGTAAAAATGTTAGCTGGTGGTAAAGCACTTGTAGTGGTTACAAACAATAAACAAGTTAAGACTCTGTTGGGTGTGACTACAATCATGAATATTGATGTAACCTGCCGTGTTGGTGGCCCTTCATACCCCAAAGGTGTTATTTCAGGGGTCCCTGAGGATCTCACTGAAGCCGAAGTAGTTAAATGTTTGAAAAAAAATAAAGTGACTGACGTTAAGAGACTTACTAGGGGTAAAGACAAAATAGCAACAACTTCTATTGTAATAACTTTTAGTTGTGATACATTGCCCTCAGAAATCAATCTAGGTTACCAATTATTTAAAGTACGTCCCTATATACCACCTACCATTCGGTGTTTCAATTGCCAACGCATGGGCCATGTTGCAGCGAATTGCAAGGGTAAAAAACGGTGTGTTCGATGTGGTGGTGACCACAATTTTGAAAATTGTGACAAAGTAGAGGCCCCCGTGTGTTGCAATTGTAACGGGTCCCACTCGGCCGCCTATGGTGGTTGCCCTGTCAAAAAGGAGGCAGATAAGGTGCAATTTATTAGAATTACCGAAAAAATGTCATTCTCTCAAGCTGTTAAAGCCGTTAAAGAACGTTGTTCTGAAAACAATACTGTGGATAATTTACCCGTCCCAGTAGGTAGCTGGCCCCGCCCCGCTCCCCGTGAGGCCCCATCCAGACCCTTTATGGTTGAAAACAAACCAATTACTGTAATGTGTGAAATAGGTACTCAAACTGAAGCAGAGGCCCAAACCCAAACTGATTGTATGTTGTCAGACAAGTTATTAACTTCAATGGTGTCATTTGTAACTGATATTTTTTGGGGTATTACAAAACCTAGAGATCAAGTGGATATTTTCAGAAGGATTACTAGGTATGCAAGCCACCATTTTGGTGATGATATAGCTATTGCTGTAGAAAATATAAATAAGACTCGAATAAACACGGCCTCTAATGTTAGTACATAGGACATTCATTACCATCATGGTTCTAACATTACTACAATTTAATTGTAGAAGTCTTAATACCCATGGCCAAGAATTCAAATACTTTGTCTCTAACCTTGATCAATCGCCTGATATAATCTGCTTACAGGAAACTTTCCTAAAACCAAATTTAAATTTTTCTTTACCTGGTTATGTTGTGAAAAGGCTAGATAGAGACTCCCCCCATGGTGGTCTTGCTATACTTATTAAGAGCGATATTTCTTATAATGAAATAATTTTACCCTCTTTTCAGTCAATAGAATGCCAAGCTATACAGATTTCTTCTAATGACAAACCAGTCACAATATTTAATGTTTACAACCCAACCAACAGACTAGAACTAGATGACTTTACACTGCTGTTGTCCTATTCACCTAATTCAGCAATTTTCTGTGGAGATTATAATTCTCATCACATTACTTGGGGTAGCGATCACTCGGATAGAAATGGTGATGTTGTTTCTGATTTTATAGATTCAAATGATCTTGTATTATTGAACGATGGTTCTCCAACTAGATCGGATGCCTATTCTGGCAATATGTCTTGCTTAGACCTCACTATTTGTACTATGGAGTTGTCTTCTAGTTTCGATTGGAGTGTAGAATATGATTTTAATTGTGGTAGTGACCATTTTCCTATAATAACATCATTTGGTTTTAGCTTAAGTCACAACAAAATAGATATGCCACCTAAATGGCAAACTCATAAAGCTAAATGGTCAATTTTTTCTGATCAGTGTGAAGAATTAATTACTACAGACATTTTTAGTCCAAATGTGGACGATTTCCACACCAACCTTATAGATGCCATTAATACAGCAGCCACAGCGTCCATTCCAAAATCATCTGGGAAACCATACATAAAACCTACAGTCCCTTGGTGGACACCAGAATGTTCAGAAGCAATTCATGCACGCAAAAGAGCAAAAAATAGAGCTAACCACACCCGTTTACCAGAGGATATTGTAATATACAAATATTATAAAGCTCAAGCCCAGCGTGTAATTAAAGCTCACCAAAAACAGAGCTGGCGTTCTTTTTGCTCATCAATCAATTCATTTACCCCTGTAAGCAGTGACGTCAACTATGATAGCGACTTTTTAATACATAAGACTGAAATAGAGAGTTGTAATGGAACTAACCTAGCATTTGACGAAATGACAATAAATGACGACTTTACAATAACTGAACTAAAACTATCTATGGCATCTACCAAAAATACAAGTCCTGGTGAGGATGGAATAAGTAATACAATCCTTAAACGCATCCCAGAATCCTGTTATCCGGCTATTCTCCTTCTATTTAATACCATTTGGTCTACAATGAAATTACCAAGTGCATGGACTACTTCTATTATCACCCCCGTCATTAAACCAAACAAAGACCCATCCAACCCTACTTCCTACCGCCCCATAGCCCTTACCTCTTGCCTATGCAAGCTAATGGAGAAGCTGGTAAATAACCGTTTAGTGTGGTTTTTGGATAAGCATCATCTCATATCTGAATATCAGAGTGGTTTTAGGAGAGGTCGTTCAACAACTGACAATATTATTACATTAGAAACAGATATTCGTCGCTCTATTCACAATAAATCCTATCTTTTAGCTGTGTTTCTAGATATAGAGAAGGCTTATGATATGTTATGGAGAGGAGGATTGTTAGTTAAGTTAAGAGATATGGGTATTGGCGGTAAAATGTATGGATGGATACAGAGTTTTTTATCCGATAGGTTTTTCAAAGTAAGGATAGGAAATGTATATTCTAACGTAATGTCTTTTGCCAACGGTCTTCCACAGGGTAGCGTTATTTCGCCAACATTATTCAACATCATGATCAACGACTTACCCTCTAGTCTTGATTGCAAAATTTCTCGTTCTCTCTTTGCTGATGATAAAGTCATATGGTTTTCTGGGAAAAATTTCAAGACAGTTACCAAACATATACAGAGTGCATTGGACGATATAGTTAAGTGGTCAAAGAAATGGGGTTTCCGGTTTTCAAACACTAAAACTGAAGCAGTCTTGTTTACATTTAAACGTATTCCATCCACTTTAGTTCTGAATCTTAATAATTCTAGGATTAAATGTCGTAATCAGTTTAAGTATCTGGGGATCCTCTTCGATTGTCGTTTAACATGGAAACCACATATTGATTATTTAACTCAAAGGTGCCAATCAGGGTTAAACTTGCTAAGAACCTTGTCAAAAACATCTTGGGGCTCAGACAAATCGTGTCTGTTATTACTTTATAGAGCACTAATTAGATCTAGGCTTGATTATGGTGCTGAGGCTTTTATGTCATTTTCAGAAACTCAAAAAAAGAGACTGGACTCTATCCAATGTCAAGCATTACGACTTTGTACTGGGGCCCTTAGGTCAACTCCGTTGCTTGCTTTGCAAATAATGTGCGAGGAATTCCCTTTAGATGTCCGTCGCTTGATGCGAAGTCTGAAACTTGGTTTAAGGCTAGCTTCCTCTCAGAATAATTCAGCTTCCATTGTTTTGCAGCCTTCATGGTTTGATGGGCGTTTTGGGCCAAATAGCATTACAAAAACTCCTTTCAGTGTCCGTTTTCGATCGTTGGTTAACACTCTTGGTATTCACCTAGAGAATATACAGTCTAGTGTAATTTCACACTTTCCCCATGGAAATATATCCCTCCTGTTATTTCTGTTGCATTAGAGCAGACAATTAAGAAAACTGATCCATCTAACATAATTTATTTAGCGTCTAAAGATCATATTCGGTGTAATTGGAACAACTATTTACATATTTATACTGACGCATCTTTCTGCCCTGATGATGGGAGAACTGGAGTTGGTTTTTGCGTCCCTGAATTAAATTACTCTCACTCAAAACGAATTTCTGATTTTATATCCGTGTTTCGGGCGGAACTTTTAGCTATATCTCTTGCATTAGAGTGGATCAGAGACAGTAAGCCAATGAGAGCTGTGGTCATGTCAGATTCCCTTAGTGCCCTTAAGGCTCTGAAAAATTTCCAACCAGTGTATCCTACTCCTTTATTATCTCAGATCTTGTTTTTACTAACTGAACTTTATTATATTGGTCTGGAAGTGTGTCTAGAATGGGTGCCTGGACATTGTGGTATAGCTGGTAACGAAGAGGCTGACATATTATCAAAAGCAGCAACCCGCTTTAATGAGATAAATTATCCTATACCCATTTCTATATCTGAAATAATGACAAAAGTTAAAAGCTACTTTACAGATATGTGGCAGGAAAATTGGAATAATTCTGATAAAGGACGTTTTTTCTACATGCTTCAACCTAGTATCAAATTTGACAAGATTTTATTTACCAATCGTAAGGCTGAGGTTGTCATGTGTTGGTTGTTAACTGGCCATATTCCTTTAAATTCCCGTTTTAATTATGTTTTTAATAATACTGATGGTTACTGTGATGAGTGCGATGTTTTAGAAAGTTTAGAGCACTTTATTTTCAATTGTGCTAAATATAGACGACAGAGGATGACATTGTTCAGGGTACTAAGGAATTATGGGATAACTATTTTTGATATACAGCATGTATTGAATCCACCAAAACCTTCCCGTTCCAAAATAATTACAGCGGTCATTAATTATGTAATTAGCACAAAACGGTTTCATTAAGAGTTTATTAATCACTTAGTTACCTTAATTAGTATTTTTTTTTATTATTTTTTATTTTTTTATTTTTTTCTTATTTTATTTTATTTTTTTTATTTTTTTATTTTAATTCTTATTGGTGTCATACCTACTATATTGTGTACAAATTCCCTGCACAACTAACTCTATCTTACCGATTAACAGCAAAATAGCACTTTTTTAAACAGCTCAATGAAAAGTTCTGGTGCGCATAGTTGAAAAACTGCATGCACCATCAAAAACAAAACAATCAATCAATGGCTAAACACTCAGTCAGCAGTAACTCATCTGTCTACAGAGCTCGTATCGATATGGCACCAAAAACCCCAACTGGCTCCAAAGGAGCAAAGAAAGCTATCAAGAAATCTGCCCCCAAATCCGGGGACAAGAAAAGGAGGAGGAGAAGGAAGGAAAGCTATGGCATCTACATCTACAAAGTCATGAAACAAGTCCACCCTGACACCGGTATCTCTTCAAAGGCCATGTCAATCATGAACAGTTTCGTCAACGACATCTTCGAGAGAATTGCCGCTGAAGCCTCACGTCTTGCTCACTACAACAAGCGTTCCACAATCACCAGTCGGGAGATCCAGACAGCCGTCCGTCTTCTATTACCCGGTGAATTGGCCAAGCACGCCGTCAGTGAAGGTACCAAAGCCGTCACCAAGTACACCAGCAGCAAGTAAACGGTCTTCCTCTCGCCAACTCTTTTCCAAAGGTCCTTTTCAGGACCAACCAAATCTTACCGAAAGAGGTTCTCTAATTTGCACACTTGTTGGTTTCCCTCGGATGGGATTGTTATTCGTTGTTGTTGTTTTTATATGGCTAATTAAGCGTAACTTTCGTCTAGTTTAAATGACTCTCCCAAAGTAAATTAAGACCAAACTAAAGCACAGACACCCCACACCCCACCTCCGGCATGAACATACACAACTACATGCTAATTTGACCCGTAGTACTATATTTCATGTAAACAAAAAAAATAATAAAAACCATTACGACACGAGAAACAACAGCGGATTGAGCTATACCTACACTACACTCGTTTATTTATCTGTATACGTTAAAACAGAATGTTGAAACTATTGGCTATTTTTCTCAAGACGTATAGTTCAGAAACTTTTCAGTGCTTCTAGTCTCCAAAAAGTACGATAAAGTATTGTTTTGAACTAACTTTGGCTTAGAATGGATGAATAATTGGTCATCCCGGTTATTTAAATTTTGTTTACTTTTTCGAACACGATTTCGGTTCGCACAGCCCACAAACTGTATAGATTTTCCTCGTTTCAACGCCAATCATTTAGTTTTTCAATGGCCTTCAAACCCTCTTACTATTGATACGATCAGAAGCTATGAAAAAAGTGAGAATTTTGGCAGCCCAAGCCTCTTTAAACACTGCAAGATACAATGTATACATATATATAGAGAGAGAAAGGCAGACTGCTGGCAAGAAACCACGAATGAAAACAGTAGGTCGACGGCGTTATATATGATTATAGGACTGGTGTATTTTATAACATATAGGGCACAGCTACATGTACATGTAATTATTGTGAATCTGGACCATAGGTCTAACAATAAACCGGTTTGGCTTGCATGTGAACTGTAGTGCAGAAGGGGGGGGGGGGGGGGGGGGGCGTGTGTATTTCGTATAGACGCAAAAACATTTTTAAAAATCACCTTTCGCTCGGCATACGATCATCCTGATTTCTCAATAGGTTACACATGCACGTCATATAGGTAGATTAGGCTTACTATATACACTGAATCCTGTTTTATTCCTACGCTTATGCGGAATTCTATGGATAAAATTTGCTCATATATATGAATGTACTTGCAAGGCCTTCGATTCGCGACTAGGCCTTTATAGGCATACGTCCACTCAAAGGTGCCAGTCATTTGTTCCGTTGTTTATCGATATGTTTGTACGTAGTTTCGGTAAGGGGACAGAAAGTATGAAAAATGACATTAGCCAATATGACTACTTTGCTCATTTATTTATTTTCCCTCCAAAAAAGCTCGTCTTTGTTACTTACTGTTGAGGAAAAGACTAGAACGCGGACTGACGCGAAAGCCTCAGTTAGAGCGAGGCGTTCAAGCTGTTGGCGGGGACTTTTCTGATTGGTGCTACCTTCGATCCGCGTAGAGGGTACAAATACACATGGACGCAGAGCCGCGGAACATAACTTCACTGTTTATCCAAGTGTACTGCATCTCTCGTACACTAACTCCAAATTCTTAATCATGTCTGGACGTGGCAAAGGAGGAAAAGCAAAGGGAAAGAGCAAGACTCGTTCATCCAGGGCCGGACTTCAGTTTCCTGTCGGTCGTATCCATCGTCTCTTGAGAAAAGGAAACTACGCCGAGCGAGTGGGAGCCGGTGCCCCAGTTTACCTGGCCGCTGTTCTAGAATATCTGGCCGCCGAGGTTTTGGAGTTGGCTGGCAACGCCGCTCGTGACAACAAGAAATCCAGAATCATCCCACGTCATCTTCAGTTGGCTGTACGTAATGACGAAGAGTTGAACAGACTTCTCTCCGGTGTGACCATTGCCCAGGGTGGTGTCTTGCCCAACATCCAGGCCGTTCTCTTGCCAAAGAAGACCCAGAAACCAAGCAAATAGATCCACCATTGACTCTGAGTTTCAACCAACTCCTTCCAACGGTCCTTTTCAGGGCCAACCAAATCTTACGAAAAAGGTTTTGTCTAATGTTGCACTGTCGTTACCTAACATGGGAACCGATGCATTTTAATGAAATTGCATACAGTTCGCCATAAAACAAACCCAGCTGTACAATTATTGTTTTACAGCTGGCATAATTCGCCCCTGTTCTATGCTACGGTGTCTGTGTTCTCTCTCCCCCCCCCCCTCTCTCTCTCTTCCCCCCCCCTCTCTCTCTCTCTCTCACACACCCCTCGGCCCGCACACACGTACCAATAATAAAACATCACATAAAACTCTAGAGCCATTGCATATCCGCCCTATAGTTCTATATCCACTCATATAGCTACAGCGCTTCACTTAATAGTTACAGTTCGCATCGCATGTCTGTACTAATAATTCCATAATTGATACGAGATAATGTCAGTGTATCTCAGTATCAAGCCCCCTCCCCATTCAACACACACTCGCAACCACGCATGCACGAAAGAGAATAAACTCGCAGACGAGTCATTCTAAAGTTACCTGAGAAATGTAGAGTTTGGCCCTATAATAATGCGTTTTCTCTCTGTCATGAAGTCGCAATCCGCATATTTTATAATACAGCTAGGGAGTGGACTAAAGAATGTAAAAACGACAAATAGATCAATCTGTCGACCAATAAATCTATCAATCTTTCAATTAGGTCAATTAAACCTTCCTAGACACGTTAACAAATCGTCTACATGTTCATAATTCTAGAAACTTAATTCTATAAAAGTGGGGCTTATCCTTGTAATAATTTGAATTTCTTTCAAGCTATTTATTGTTTACCGGTCTAAAAGTTAGATACTTAGATAAATAAGCATCTATACAAACTATTTTGCCCGAGTTGGCTTCTTTCTTTATGTTGCTGAACAACTTTTGCGTCTGGCGGATTCAAGGGCAAGTACATCTTTCCGCGTGCGCGCAAACTGTCCAATGAGAATCAAGTAAAAGTCTGTATATGTGTGTCTTCGCCTGAGTCCGCGCTCTTGTGATATATCTTTGTGATTTTCAATGCGCTATCATTCTCTTCACTCGTTCTACCGGTTAAGCAGAAATAATCATGTCTGGTCGTGGTAAAGGAGGTAAAGGTCTTGGAAAGGGGGGCGCCAAGCGTCATAGGAAAGTTCTTCGTGATAACATCCAGGGTATCACCAAGCCAGCCATCCGTCGTCTTGCCCGCAGAGGTGGTGTCAAACGTATCTCCGGATTGATCTATGAAGAAACCCGTGGGGTTTTGAAAGTCTTCCTCGAGAACGTGATCCGAGATGCCGTCACATACACCGAGCATGCCAAGAGAAAGACCGTCACAGCCATGGACGTCGTCTATGCCCTGAAACGACAAGGCCGTACCCTGTATGGATTCGGAGGTTAAGCTATCCAGTCCTGTCGGTGAGAAGACCACCAGCTCTATTCCCAAGGCCCTTTTAAGGGCCACACAAATCTTTCTGAGAAGGTTTCTTAACGTTTGCACACTTACCTTGTTTATTTGTTTACTTTATTTCGTTAGTATTACTATTAGTACAGAAGCGCAGATTCGCCAGTTGCAATGGGCGATCCTTGTGACACGACAAACATATGGTCATCGAATCGCTGTACAACGGTACGAGATCAGTGTCCGGTATTGGCCCACTGCCATTTACCCACCGCCGTGTGTGGTCCACAAAGAAAAAAGCGCCTTTGTTTTTGTCCTTAAGCTGGACAGGAGTACTCTCCACTGACCCCGACAGTCAAGTAAATGAACTTGCAAATTCAGCTGTCCGACACATGCCTCGTATCGACGGGTGTCTATAGATTTGAAAAATGGAGAATGTCAACAAAAAAATAAAATTGTGGGGGGTGGGCATACCCATTATACTAGCATGTAATTGAAGAAAGGCGATATATAGATTACGCCCATGCAGTCTGACTGGCTGTGCTAAAGTCAAGGGAGGTCACTCTCTGATGACAACTGTCATACTGGGCGAATCTCGTTTCCTAGTATATGATCGAAAAAAGAAAAAACAACCAAAAAAAATATACGGAAACAAATCAACTACATGTTAAAGTGGCACGAGCTGCCAAAATTCACACTATTTTCATAATTTCTGATCGTCACAACAGTAAGAAGCTTTGAAAGCCATCGAAAAACTAAGTTATTGGCGTTGGAATGAGGAAAATCCACACAGTATGTGGCCTGTACGGATCGAAAAGTAAACAAAATTTAAATAACCGGGACGGCCATTCATTCATTCATTCATTCATTCATTCTACATCAAAGTTAGTTCAAAACAATACTGTATCGTACATTTTCGAAACTAGAAGCACTAAAAAGCTTCTGAATTAAACGTCTTGAGAAATATAGGCAATAATTTCAACATTCTGTTTTAACATCAAAATGTCGACATTTTGGCAGTTCATGTCACTTTAAATAATAGACTAAAAGGGACTATCTAAAAGTAAAACATATAGCAAATAACTTTATTCAAAACACTGGTGATTTGTTGCCAAATTATCTGTTACAGAAAATTCTACGTACTGACTAAGGCCAAACTCCTGCCTGTCGTCAACCTAATGAAATATCCGGGGTTGAGGTTTATTAGAACAAGAAACTTGACTCCATGGTTATTTTAGACAAGAAGACTTTCCCGTGTGTTTTAGTGTTCAAAAATATAAAATAATAGAGGGCGCGTATCCGTCTGCGTATGCCTATCATGTGTTGACAGGGTATTAAAGAAGCCCGTGCGGGCGTATCAGAGTAACTTAAATCCACTCGGAATATAGGGAGCACAGTAAGCGTAAAAGACGCATCTTTGGCGGGTATAAAGTCATTTTATCATATCCATCTCACGTACAGTCATTTTAAAATGTCCATTCATCATATTCTCAACATTGTATTTACATGCTATTGTTATCAATATCAGAATTATTAAGAGGATGCGTTAAAGCTGGGGATATTCACATATGATCCCCTTGAACAGATAGCGACCGAAAAGAAAGTATCTGGGACGGTCGGTATTGGCAAATAGTTTATTAATTAGATAACTAGCTGTTGGACTTTGTTTTTGGTTTGTCATTTTTCTTTTACTTCTCTGTCTGGGATATCTATACCTATGTTGGCTCTAATGCATTCTGGGTAATTTCAGAAAAAATCCCGCAGCACTTCGCCACACGCACTCACCAAGCACACCTAATACAAATATAAGCTAAGTCCACCGCACCAGGCATATGAAACCCAGTGTATAATAATAATAATAATAGTCTTTATTTTAGCTCGATGGCCACAATAGGCAATGAAGCCTCTTTTCATGAGGGTCGAGGGTTATAACATATATAATAAATTCACATCAGAACAATAAAATTGCCATTTAAAATTGATTCGTGAAATGTAAGAATTGCTTATGAAATTCATAATGTTAGAAATACATATGTAAACTGTACAAAATTTATCACAGACAATGAAATTCTGACCACTATAGTCTGTCTGTCTTTCCTACGGTACAGCCAGTACAGGTCATTCGTGTAATGAGCTACCAAACAATCGATGATATCGATCTGTTTTTTAATTCTCATCATGAATTTCAAAGAAAAAATCATTTTCAGCTAGTTTCTCTGATGTCTCAGGGTCACAATGCGCGCGCTTAAAACGTGAGTTTTCGCCCAAGTCCGCGCTCTGATTTCGCGCTCGATCGTGCAATCCGCTGCTTTGCTATAAAAGAGACCGCGTAGCAAGTGGCTAAACACTCAGTCAGCAGTAACTCATCTGTCTACAGAGCTCGTATCGATATGGCACCAAAAACCCCAACTGGCTCCAAAGGAGCAAAGAAAGCTATCAAGAAATCTGCCCCCAAATCCGGGGACAAGAAAAGGAGGAGGAGAAGGAAGGAAAGCTATGGCATCTACATCTACAAAGTCATGAAACAAGTCCACCCTGACACAGGTATCTCTTCAAAGGCCATGTCAATCATGAACAGTTTCGTCAACGACATCTTCGAGAGAATTGCCGCTGAAGCCTCACGTCTTGCTCACTACAACAAGCGTTCCACAATCACCAGTCGGGAGATCCAGACAGCCGTCCGTCTTCTATTACCCGGTGAATTGGCCAAGCACGCCGTCAGTGAAGGTACCAAAGCCGTCACCAAGTACACCAGCAGCAAGTAAACGGTCTTCCTCTCGCCAACTCTTTTCCAAAGGTCCTTTTCAGGACCAACCAAATCTTACCGAAAGAGGTTCTCTAATTTGCACACTTGTTGGTTTCCCTCGGATGGGATTGTTATTCGTTGTTGTTGTTTTTATATGGCTAATTAAGCGTAACTTTCGTCTAGTTTAAATGACTCTCCCAAAGTAAATTAAGACCAAACTAAAGCACAGACACCCCACACCCCACCTCCGGCATGAACATACACAACTACATGCTAATTTGACCCGTAGTACTATATTTCATGTAAACAAAAAAAATAATAAAAACCATTACGACACGAGAAACAACAGCGGATTGAGCTATACCTACACTACACTCGTTTATTTATCTGTATACGTTAAAACAGAATGTTGAAACTATTGGCTATTTTTCTCAAGACGTATAGTTCAGAAACTTTTCAGTGCTTCTAGTCTCCAAAAAGTACGATAAAGTATTGTTTTGAACTAACTTTGGCTTAGAATGGATGAATAATTGGTCATCCCGGTTATTTAAATTTTGTTTACTTTTTCGAACACGATTTCGGTTCGCACAGCCCACAAACTGTATAGATTTTCCTCGTTTCAACGCCAATCATTTAGTTTTTCAATGGCCTTCAAACCCTCTTACTATTGATACGATCAGAAGCTATGAAAAAAGTGAGAATTTTGGCAGCCCAAGCCTCTTTAAACACTGCAAGATACAATGTATACATATATATAGAGAGAGAAAGGCAGACTGCTGGCAAGAAACCACGAATGAAAACAGTAGGTCGACGGCGTTATATATGATTATAGGACTGGTGTATTTTATAACATATAGGGCACAGCTACATGTACATGTAATTATTGTGAATCTGGACCATAGGTCTAACAATAAACCGGTTTGGCTTGCATGTGAACTGTAGTGCAGAAGGGGGGGGGGGGGGGGCGTGTGTATTTCGTATAGACGCAAAAACATTTTTAAAAATCACCTTTCGCTCGGCATACGATCATCCTGATTTCTCAATAGGTTACACATGCACGTCATATAGGTAGATTAGGCTTACTATATACACTGAATCCTGTTTTATTCCTACGCTTATGCGGAATTCTATGGATAAAATTTGCTCATATATATGAATGTACTTGCAAGGCCTTCGATTCGCGACTAGGCCTTTATAGGCATACGTCCACTCAAAGGTGCCAGTCATTTGTTCCGTTGTTTATCGATATGTTTGTACGTAGTTTCGGTAAGGGGACAGAAAGTATGAAAAATGACATTAGCCAATATGACTACTTTGCTCATTTATTTATTTTCCCTCCAAAAAAGCTCGTCTTTGTTACTTACTGTTGAGGAAAAGACTAGAACGCGGACTGACGCGAAAGCCTCAGTTAGAGCGAGGCGTTCAAGCTGTTGGCGGGGACTTTTCTGATTGGTGCTACCTTCGATCCGCGTAGAGGGTACAAATACACATGGACGCAGAGCCGCGGAACATAACTTCACTGTTTATCCAAGTGTACTGCATCTCTCGTACACTAACTCTAAGCATTGTAGTTTCGTGTCACCTATCATCAAGGTCATATACTTTCATAATTCATATTTGTTTACTGTTCAACTTGCTTGCTTCTTCAGGTAAAATCTCAACTCCCTCGTCCTTTTTTTCCCCGGTTTTTTTTTCTCATCTAGTTAGGGTTAGGGTTAGGTAATTAGGGTAGTTAAGTTTTTTAGGGTATTTTTTTTTCTTCTACTTCTAGCTTAGGTGCACTTGTGACTCAGCACTTTTTTTGTAGGGTCATCTTTTGTCTAAAAGGCCCCTGAGTCCAGCTCCCCCCCCCCCTCTCTTTCTATCTGTGGTGTCTTAGCACTTGCACCTGTAAATAGAATAGGTTTTTTTTTACAAATTGTTGTATATAGATTAAAACTGTAAATTGTTGTAAATAGTATTTCTGGTGGCTCAGCATTATGGCTGAGTCATCAGATGAATCCGATGACAGTTATATGGATGCTTCAATACCATGTGCTCAGCCAGATAGGAAGAGACGGGCCCAAACTTCCGCTGATGCCCCGGAGAAAAAATCTAGGTCCGAAACAACTGCAACCCCGAAGTCAACGAATCTCTCCGTTATAATGTCCCCTGTAGGGGGAGGCTCCCTTGTGAAACTACATCAGCTCCAGTTTGGAAGTTCCCTACAAAAAAAGGTTGGTGGTTTAAAAGTTATTAAGAAAATCCCAGGGGGAAAGTATATCATATCATGTAGCACCCAAAGGCAGTACGATTTACTTTTAGGGGTAACGAATATACTAAACGTACAGGTCGAGTGTCGCCCGAATGGGCCACCAGCCACCAGGGGTGTCATCTATGGCATCTCCGAACAAATAACAGAAACTGAAATATTAAAAGCATTGAAAAAATTTAAAGTAATATCAGCACAAAGACTAACCAAAGGTAAAGATAAAACCCCAACCACTTCAATTTTACTTTCTTTTAGTTGTCAAACCCTTCCTGCTGAAATCATTCTAGCCTACCAAGTTTTTCCTGTAAAACTGTATATCCCACCAGTTCCCCGCTGCTTTAATTGCCAAAGAATTGGGCATATTGCAGCAAATTGTAAAGGAAAACTTAGGTGTGTACGTTGTGGTGAGGGACACTCATTTAACGATTGCCCAAATAAAGATAGGCCCTCCTGCATCAACTGTGGGCTTAGTCACTCTAGCGCCTACGGTGGGTGTACAGTAAAAAAGACAGCCGATAAAATTCAATTTATTAAAATAACAGAGCAAATATCTTACTCAGAAGCAGTTAAAATGTTTAACGGTAAAGAATCTTTTCCAGCTCTTCCATCGGTAAGCGAAACCCCCCGTCAAGACCCTCTACCTTCTCGCCCAATTCCTCAACCCCGTAATGCTGCTTCTGCCTGTGTCCCTCGTCCAGTTCCCAAGGTATCGTGTGGCACACAAACTGAAGCCACCAACTCTACCCAAACAGACAATGAAACGTTTACTGACAAAGCAATGGGTAGATTTGTTGCCTTTCTCATAGATATCTTAATGCAAACCCAAAAGTGCGACCAGGAGACCCTTCAACTAATTAAGCGGGCCACTGTAACTCACTTGGGCGAGCAAGTGGCGACCGCTGCCAGGGAGCACATAAATTCATGCAGTAAGCCCAAGGTCCAGTAATGGCGGCTATACGACAATTTTTATTCATTGTAAATACTCTTTTCATCATGTCTCTTTTAATATATAATCAAAACATCCGTAGTCTGACTGCTAATGGCCAGGAACTTAAGTATTATATATCTTCCCTCAACCAAAAACCCGATATTTTATGTTTACAAGAGACATTTTTAAAATCTCATTTGGACTTTAAATTCCCAGGGTACACTACTCTACGAAACGACAGACAAACTAAGGGGGGAGGGTTGTGTATTCTAGTTAGTGAAGCGATTGCTTTCAGTAGTATAATTCTACCTGACATGGAAGCTTTAGAATGTCAGGGTATTCAAATAAATTGCATAAATAACACGGGTAGCAATATGGGGGGTAAAACTATCAATATTTTTAATATATACAATCCCTGTTCTACTATACATACGGATGATCTTAACAAACTTATTTCTATTTCCTCAGATTTTTATATTTTTACTGGAGATTTTAACTGCCACCATTTGTCCTGGGGTAGTGACCACAATGACCTAAATGGGGAAAAAGTAAGTGATTTTATAGATGAAAATGATCTTGTTTTACTAAATGATGGGACTCCCACTTACTTAAATATCCATAACAATTATACATCGTGTATTGATCTTATATTTTGCTCCAAATTTTTAACCCATTCATTCAATTTCCACGTCGATCACTCATCTCCATGCTCTAGCGACCATTTCCCCATTTTAGTGTTTTTTGGCGTCAGAATTTTTACCAATGATATATGTTTACCCTCTAAATGGATTTTTAAAAAGGCAAACTGGAACTTATACAGCAAAGAATGTGAACAAAATATAACTGAAAAAATATTTAACGAAGATGTCGATATTTTTAATCAAAATTTTATTACTGCTATTAATGAAGCCTCGGTTTCAGCCATACCAAAATCTTCAGGCAAGCCCCATCACAAACAACCTGTTCCTTGGTGGACAGATGAGTGTACTCGTGCACTAAAAGATAGGAAAAAGGCTAAGAACAGAGCTAGACGTACGTTATTGCTTGATGACATTATTATGTATAAATATTACAAGGCAAAAGCTCAAAGAACCATAAAAGACGCACAAAAACATAGTTGGCATTCATTTTGTTCAAACATTTCATCAAACACTCCAATAAGTAAAGTATGGAGGAAAGTAAAGGCCATTTCGGGAAACAGTACCAAAAGCAGCATTCCAACCCTTAAAACCACTAGTAATGGAAATGAACTAAGCCATGTCACTAATGAAGAAAAATGTTCTGTTTTAGTTGATCAGTTTGCTCATGTTAGCAGCAACTTGAACTATGACCAAGATTTTTTAGACCATAAACATGATGTAGAAGGTAATATGACTTTTAATGTTTTATTTGACGATATCCCTCTTAATGATGATTTTACTATGCTTGAACTGAAACAAGCACTACAATCCCCCCGCAACTCATCCCCTGGTGAGGACGGCATCAACTACATTATGTTATCTAATTTACCCGAATCTTGTCTTAATGTTCTTTTGTTATTATTTAATTTAGTTTGGCGAACAATGAGCATGCCGGTCGCCTGGACCAGGTCTATAGTTACACCTGTCCTTAAACCAGGAAAGTTATCATCCATTCCATCTTCATATCGCCCTATAGCGTTGACATCTTGTATTTGTAAAACAATGGAAATCATGATAAACAATCGACTCAATTGGTTTTTAGATAAACATGACATCATTTCACACCATCAAAGTGGGTTTCGTCGTCATCGATCCACAACTGATCACGTCATCTCATTGGAAACATCTATACGCAATTCATTATCATATAAACAATATTTATTAGCCATATTTTTAGACATAGAAAAAGCTTACGACATGGTATGGAGGGAAGGGCTACTAATTAAACTTAATGCAATTGGAATTGGTGGTAGAATGTTTAGCTGGGTTAGAAATTTTTTAAGCAACCGCACAATCCGAGTGAGAATTGGTAAATCTCTATCTTCCTCGAAACATGTGGAGAACGGTGTGCCCCAAGGCAGTGTTGTCTCCCCTACATTATTTAATATCATGATCAATGACCTACCCTCTTCATTAAACCCCAAATTATCATGCTCTTTATTTGCAGACGACAAAGCTGTCTGGTTTTCATCTCGTAATTTTTCTCTTACAGTTAAATACATCCAAGCTGCCTTGGATGACATAGTGAAATGGGCAAAATTATGGGGCTTTCGCTTTTCCCCCCAAAAGTCAGAAGCAGTTTTGTTTACTTATAAAGTCATTCCATCTCCTTTAGTTTTACACCTTAATAATGTTCGGTTGAAATGTTCAGACTCATTTAAATACCTTGGGGTCACCTTCGATAAACGCCTAAATTGGGGTTCCCATATTAACCAGTTAGTGGCTAAATGTAAGAGGGGGCTGAATTTGTTGAGATGTATCTCTGGTACTTCCTGGGGTGCAGACAAGAAATGTTTACTTTTAATTTACCGTGCTTTTATTCGTTGCAGACTTGACTACTGTTGTGAAGCGTATAGTGCAATGCCAGCTTATCAAAAATATAAACTGGACTCCATCCAGTGCCAGGCACTGAGGCTGTGCACGGGTGGGCCCGTGTCAAGTTCGTTGCATTCTCTCCAAGTTGCCTGTGGGGAATTTCCCCTTGACATAAGGAGGGACTGGCGTTGCCTTAAGTATGGTTTATCTCTGTTTTCTTCTATCAACAATTCTGCCTCTGCCATTTTTCATAGTTCTTATGAGTTTTTTGAGTCACTTTATAATTCAAGACAAGATACGTTTATACCCTTTAATATTAGGTTCAAAAGATTATGTAACATATTTCTTACACAGTTTCCGAACATCCAGAAGAATATTGTTTGTCCGACCCCTTTCTGGCACTTGCCCCAACCGAATATATCAATCAAATTAAGTCATTTGTTTACAAAGGGAGATAACCCTCACTACATTTATGTTACATCCATGGATTATATACATACTCATTACCAACACTGTCTGCAAATTTT
Source organism: Lepidochitona cinerea (assembly GCA_963971465.1). Lineage (NCBI taxonomy): Eukaryota > Metazoa > Mollusca > Polyplacophora > Chitonida > Tonicellidae > Lepidochitona > Lepidochitona cinerea. The sequence continues at coordinate 3,348,928 of OZ020560.1, forward strand.
TACTGACGCCTCTAAAATGGAGGACGGTCGAGCAGGTGTAGCCTTCTGTGTCCCAGAATTAAAGGTTTCCCATTCTGGCCGTATATCAAATAATATATCTATATTTACTGCCGAGTTATTTTCCATTTTGTTGGCTTTAGAATGGGTCCGTGACTTCAAACCACTCACTTGTGCTATATTTACCGATTCCCTTAGTTCTTTAAAAGCCTTAAGTAATTTCAACCCTGCTCGTCCGTCTCCCATTTTATGTGAAATCTTATATGTTTTAAACTCATTGCTTCATGAAAACATAACTGTGCTTTTAGAATGGGTTCCAGGGCATTCAAGTATACCTGGTAATGAAATGGCTGACGCTCTAGCCAAAAATGCTGCTATGTCTAATAATGTAATCTACACTGTCTCTTTATCTGTTTCAGAGATTTTAGCAACGTTAAAAGATAAATTTTTAAACAAATGGCAAGACAGATGGTCCAATTCTACAAAAGGGAGATTTTTTTATAAATATCAACCAAATGTTAAGTGTAACTTACCCCAACTCCCTACTAGACGCCAAGAAGTTATTTTATTTCGGTTACTGACTGGCCATTTTCCAGTAAACAAATATCTATGTACTATGAGAAGGCATCCGAATGGGCTCTGTGATATCTGTCATGTAGAAGAAGACATCCAACATTTTATATTAACCTGCAGAGTATTTACTTTTATCCGAAGAGAATTCTTCAATAAACTTCGTGCATTAGGTGTAAATAATTTTGATCTAGATCATATTTTTAACCCAGAAAACAACAGAAAGGGAGTATTTATTGCCCTGATAAATTTTGTAGACAAATCTAAGAAATTCAAGCGATCACTGTGATAAATTTTGAATATACCTATATTTTCTGGTTTTACCCATAGTATACACGAATTTTTATAGTATACATGTACTTATATTTTTAGCAGGTTTTAATGGGAAAGAGTTGGCGTTCTTTTAATGTGACGATTGTGATATATTTTGAAAATATCTATATATTGTTTTTGTTTTTCCCATAGTATACATGACATTTTATAGTATATTTTTCAACAAACTTTAGTGAAAACGGTTGGCAGTAAATCCTAATATAGTATAAAGATTATTTAATGTATTTTCTATAACTTTTTTGAGAACCTACATTAGTAAGGAAATTGTACAAATTACCTCCCCTTAGCTAGAATCTTGACTACTCCCCTTTCCTTTTCCCCTACTTCCTTCTACATGTATATATAACAGTTGAGCATACTAACAGTAAAGTTATGGCGTGCATAACCTGCATCATGCAGAGTTGAAAACGCCAATAAACCAACATAAGCAAGCAAGCAAGCAAGCAAGCAAGCAAGCCGCGGAACATAACTTCACTGTTTATCCAAGTGTACTGCATCTCTCGTACACTAACTCCAAATTCTTAATCATGTCTGGACGTGGCAAAGGAGGAAAAGCAAAGGGAAAGAGCAAGACTCGTTCATCCAGGGCCGGACTTCAGTTTCCTGTCGGTCGTATCCATCGTCTCTTGAGAAAAGGAAACTACGCCGAGCGAGTGGGAGCCGGTGCCCCAGTTTACCTGGCCGCTGTTCTAGAATATCTGGCAGCCGAGGTTTTGGAGTTGGCTGGCAACGCCGCTCGTGACAACAAGAAATCCAGAATCATCCCACGTCATCTTCAGTTGGCTGTACGTAATGACGAAGAGTTGAACAGACTTCTCTCCGGTGTGACCATTGCCCAGGGTGGTGTCTTGCCCAACATCCAGGCCGTTCTCTTGCCAAAGAAGACCCAGAAACCAAGCAAATAGATCCACCATCGACTCTGAGTTTCAACCAACTCCTTCCAACGGTCCTTTTCAGGGCCAACCAAATCTTACGAAAAAGGTTTTGTCTAATGTTGCACTGTCGTTACCTAACATGGGAACCGATGCATTTTAATAAAATTGCATACAGTTCGCCATAAAACAAACCCAGCTGTACAATTATTGTTTTACAGCTGGCATAATTCGCCCCTGTTCTATGCTACGGTGTCTGTGTTCTCTCTCTCCCCTCCCCCCCCTCCTCTCTCTCTCTTCCCCCCCCCCTCTCTCTCTCTCTCACACACCCCTCGGCCCGCACACACGTACCAATAATAAAACATCACATAAAACTCTAGAGCCATTGCATATCCGCCCCTAGTTCTATATCCACTCATATAGCTACAGCGCTTCACTTAATAGTTACAGTTCGCATCGCAGGTCTGTACTAATAATTCCATAATTGATACGAGATAATGTCAGTGTATCTCAGTATCAAGCCCCCTCCCCATTCAACACACACTCGCAACCACGCATGCACGAAAGAGAATAAACTCGCAGACGAGTCATTCTAAAGTTACCTGAGAAATGTAGAGTTTGGCCCTATAATAATGCGTTTTCTCTCTGTGATGAAGTCGCAATCCGCATATTTTATAATACAGCTAGGGAGTGGACTAAAGAATGTAAAAACGACAAATAGATCAATCTGTCGACCAATAAATCTATCAATCTTTCAATTAGGTCACCTAAACCTTCCTAGACACGTTAACAAATCGTCTATATGTTCATAATTCTAGAAACTTAATTCTATAAAAGTGGGGCTTATCCTTGTAATAATTTAAATTTCTTTCAAGCTATTTATTGTTTACCGGTCTAAAAGTTAGATACTTAGATAAATAAGCATCTATACAAACTATTTCGCCCGAGTTGGCTTCTTTCTTTATGTTGCTGAACAACTTTTGCGTCTGGCGGATTCAAGGGCAAGTACATCTTTCCGCGTGCGCGCAAACTGTCCAATGAGAATCAAGTAAAAGTCTGTATATGTGTGTCTTCGCCTGAGTCCGCGCTCTTGTGATATATCTTTGTGATTTTCAATGCGCTATCATTCTCTTCACTCGTTCTACCGGTTAAGCAGAAATAATCATGTCTGGTCGTGGTAAAGGAGGTAAAGGTCTTGGAAAGGGGGGCGCCAAGCGTCATAGGAAAGTTCTTCGTGATAACATCCAGGGTATCACCAAGCCAGCCATCCGTCGTCTTGCCCGCAGAGGTGGTGTCAAACGTATCTCCGGATTGATCTATGAAGAAACCCGTGGGGTTTTGAAAGTCTTCCTCGAGAACGTGATCCGAGATGCCGTCACATACACCGAGCATGCCAAGAGAAAGACCGTCACAGCCATGGACGTCGTCTATGCCCTGAAACGACAAGGCCGTACCCTGTATGGATTCGGAGGTTAAGCTATCCAGTCCTGTCGGTGAGAAGACCACCAGCTCTATTCCCAAGGCCCTTTTAAGGGCCACACAAATCTTTCTGAGAAGGTTTCTTAACGTTTGCACACTTACCTTGTTTATTTGTTTACTTTATTTCGTTAGTATTACTATTAGTATTAGTACAGAAGCGCAGATTCGCCAGTTGCAATGGGCGATCCTTGTGACACGACAAACATATGGTCATCGAATCGCTGTACAACGGTACGAGATCAGTGTCCGGTATTGGCCCACTGCCATTTACCCACCGCCGTGTGTGGTCCACAAAGAAAAAAGCGCCTTTGTTTTTGTCCTTAAGCTGGACAGGAGTACTCTCCACTGACCCCGACAGTCAAGTAAATGAACTTGCAAATTCAGCTGTCCGACACATGCCTCGTATCGACGGGTGTCTATAGATTTGAAAAATGGAGAATGTCAACAAAAAGATAAAATTGTGGGGGGTGGGCATACCCATTATACTAGCATGTAATTGAAGAAAGGCGATATATAGATTGCTCCCATGCAGTCTGACTGGCTGTGCTAAAGTCAAGGGAGGTCACTCTCTGATGACAACTGTCATACTGGGCTAATCTCGAAAAAAATCTCGAAAAAACAACCAAAAAAAATATACGGAAACAAATCAACTACATGTTAAAGTGGCACGAGCTGCCAAAATTCACACTATTTTCATAATTTCTGATCGTCACAACAGTAAGAAGCTTTGAAAGCCATCGAAAAACTAAGTTATTGGCGTTGGAATGAGGAAAATCCACACAGTATGTGGCCTGTACGGATCGAAAAGTAAACAAAATTTAAATAACCGGGACGGCCATTCATTCATTCATTCATTCATTCATTCTACATCAAAGTTAGTTCAAAACAATACTGTATCGTACATTTTCGAAACTAGAAGCACTAAAAAGCTTCTGAATTAAACGTCTTGAGAAATATAGGCAATAATTTCAACATTCTGTTTTAACATCAAAATGTCGACATTTTGGCAGTTCATGTCACATTAAATAATAGACTAAAAGGGACTATCTAAAAGTAAAACATATAGCAAATAACTTTATTCAAAACACTGGTGATTTGTTGCCAAATTATCTGTTACAGAAAATTCTACGTACTGACTAAGGCCAAACTCCTGCCTGTCGTCAACCTAATGAAATATCCGGGGTTGAGGTTTATTAGAACAAGAAACTTGACTCCATGGCTATTTTAGACAAGAAGACTTTCCCGTGTGTTTTAGTGTTCAAAAATATAAAATAATAGAGGGCGCGTATCCGTCTGCGTATGCCTATCATGTGTTGACAGGGTTTTAAAGAAGCCCGTGCGGGCGTATCAGAGTAACTTAAATCCACTCGGAATATAGGGAGCACAGTAAGCGTAAAAGACGCATCTTTGGCGGGTATAAAGTCATTTTAGCATATCCATCTCACGTACAGTCATTTTAAAATGTCCATTCATCATATTCTCAACATTGTATTTACATGCTATTGTTATCAATATCAGAATTATTAAGAGGATGCGTTAAAGCTGGGGATATTCACATATGATCCCCTTGAACAGATAGCGACCGAAAAGAAAGTATCTGGGACGGTCGGTATTGGCAAATAGTTTATTAATTAGATAACTAGCTGTTGGACTTTGTTTTTGGTTTGTCATTTTTCTTTTACTTCTCTGTCTGGGATATCTATACCTATGTTGGCTCTAATGCATTCTGGGTAATTTCAGAAAAAATCCCGCAGCACTTCGCCACACACACTCACCAAGCACACCTAATACAAATATAAGCTAAGTCCACCGCACCAAACATATGAAACCCAATGTATACCACCATTATGATAGTCTGCCTGTCTTTCCTACGCTACAGCCAGTACAGGTCATTCGTGTAATGAGCTACCAAATAATCGATGATATCGATCTGTTTTTAATTCTCATCATGAATTTCAAAGAAAAAATCATTTTCAGCTAGTTTCTCTGATGTCTCAGGGTCACAATGCGCGCGCTTAAAATGTGAGTTTTCGCCCAAGTCCGCGCTCTGATTTCGCGCTCGATCGTGCAATCCGCTGCTTTGCTATAAAACAGACCGCGTAGCAAGTGGCTCTACACTCAGTCAGCAGTAACTCATCTGTCTACAGAGCTCGTATCGATATGGCACCAAAAACCCCAACTGGCTCCAAAGGAGCAAAGAAAGCTATCAAGAAGTCTGCCCCAAAATCCGGGGACAAGAAAAGGAGGAGGAGAAGGAAGGAAAGCTATGGCATCTACATCTACAAAGTCATGAAACAAGTCCACCCTGACACCGGTATCTCTTCAAAGGCCATGTCAATCATGAACAGTTTCGTCAACGACATCTTCGAGAGAATTGCCGCTGAAGCCTCACGTCTTGCTCACTACAACAAGCGTTCCACAATCACCAGTCGGGAGATCCAGACAGCCGTCCGTCTTCTATTACCCGGTGAATTGGCCAAGCACGCCGTCAGTGAAGGTACCAAAGCCGTCACCAAGTACACCAGCAGCAAGTAAACGGTCTTCCTCTCGCCAACTCTTTTCCAAAGGTCCTTTTCAGGACCAACCAAATCTTACCGAAAGAGGTTCTCTAATTTGCACACTTGTTGGTTTCCCTCGGATGGGATTGTTATTTGTTGTTTTTATATGGCTAATTAAGCGTAACTTTCGTCTAGTTTAAATGACTCTCCCAAAGTAAATTAAGACCAAACTAAAAAGCACAGACACCCCACACCCCCACCTCCGGCATGAACATACACAACTACATGCTAATTTGACCCGTAATACTATATTTCATGTAAACAAAAAAAAATAATAAAAACCATTACGACACGAGAAACAACAGCGGATTGAGCTATACCTACACTACACTCGTTTATTTATCTGTATACGTTAAAACAGAACGTTGAAACTATTGGCTATTTTTCTCAAGACGTATGATTCAGAAACTTTTCAGTGCTTCTAGTCTCCAAAAAGTACGATAAAGTATTGTTTTGAACTAACTTTGGCTTAGAATGGATGAATAATTGGTCATCCCGGTTATTTAAATTTTGTTTACTTTTTCGAACACGATTTCGGTTCGCTCAGGCCACAAACTGTATAGATTTTCCTCGTTTCAACGCCAATCATTTAGTTTTTCAATGGCATTCAAACCCTCTTACTATTGATACGATCAGAAGCTATGAAAAAAGTGAGAATTTTGGCAGCCCAAGCCTCTTTAAACACTGCAAGATACAATGTATACATATATAGAGAGAGAAAGGCAGACTGCTGGCAAGAAACCACGAATGAAAACAGTAGGTCGACGGCGTTATATATGATTATAGGACTGGTGTATTTTATAACATATAGGGCACAGCTACATGTACATGTAATTATTGTGAATCTGGACCATAGGTCTAACAATAAACCGGTTTGGCTTGCATGTGAACTGTAGTGCAGAAGGGGGAGGGGGGGGGGGGGGGCGCCGTGTGTATTTCGTATAGACGCAAAAACATTTTTAAAAATCACCTTTCGCTCGGCATACGATCATCCTGATTTCTCAATAGGTTACACATGCACGTCATATAGGTAGATTAGGCTTACTATATACACTGAATCCTGTTTTATTCCTACGCTTATGCGGAATTCTATGGATAAAATTTGCTCATATATATGAATGTACTTGCAAGGCCTTCGATTCGCGACTAGGCCTTTATAGGCATACGTCCACTCAAAGGTGCCAGTCATTTGTTCCGTTGTTTATCGATATGTTTGTACGTAGTTTCGGTAAGGGGACAGAAAGTATGAAAAATGACATTAGCCAATATGACTACTTTGCTCATTTATTTATTTTCCCTCCAAAAAAGCTCGTCTTTGTTACTTACTGTTGAGGAAAAGACTAGAACGCGGACTGACGCGAAAGCCTCAGTTAGAGCGAGGCGTTCAAGCTGTTGGCGGGGACTTTTCTGATTGGTGCTACCTTCGATCCGCGTAGAGGGTACAAATACACATGGACGCAGAGCCGCGGAACATAACTTCACTGTTTATCCAAGTGTACTGCATCTCTCGTACACTAACTCCAAATTCTTAATCATGTCTGGACGTGGCAAAGGAGGAAAAGCAAAGGGAAAGAGCAAGACTCGTTCATCCAGGGCCGGACTTCAGTTTCCTGTCGGTCGTATCCATCGTCTCTTGAGAAAAGGAAACTACGCCGAGCGAGTGGGAGCCGGTGCCCCAGTTTACCTGGCCGCTGTTCTAGAATATCTGGCAGCCGAGGTTTTGGAGTTGGCTGGCAACGCCGCTCGTGACAACAAGAAATCCAGAATCATCCCACGTCATCTTCAGTTGGCTGTACGTAATGACGAAGAGTTGAACAGACTTCTCTCCGGTGTGACCATTGCCCAGGGTGGTGTCTTGCCCAACATCCAGGCCGTTCTCTTGCCAAAGAAGACCCAGAAACCAAGCAAATAGATCCACCATCGACTCTGAGTTTCAACCAACTCCTTCCAACGGTCCTTTTCAGGGCCAACCAAATCTTACGAAAAAGGTTTTGTCTAATGTTGCACTGTCGTTACCTAACATGGGAACCGATGCATTTTAATAAAATTGCATACAGTTCGCCATAAAACAAACCCAGCTGTACAATTATTGTTTTACAGCTGGCATAATTCGCCCCTGTTCTATGCTACGGTGTCTGTGTTCTCTCTCTCCCCTCCCCCCCCCCCTCCTCTCTCTCTCTTCCCCCCCCCCCCTCTCTCTCTCTCTCACACACCCCTCGGCCCGCACACACGTACCAATAATAAAACATCACATAAAACTCTAGAGCCATTGCATATCCGCCCCTAGTTCTATATCCACTCATATAGCTACAGCGCTTCACTTAATAGTTACAGTTCGCATCGCAGGTCTGTACTAATAATTCCATAATTGATACGAGATAATGTCAGTGTATCTCAGTATCAAGCCCCCTCCCCATTCAACACACACTCGCAACCACGCATGCACGAAAGAGAATAAACTCGCAGACGAGTCATTCTAAAGTTACCTGAGAAATGTAGAGTTTGGCCCTATAATAATGCGTTTTCTCTCTGTGATGAAGTCGCAATCCGCATATTTTATAATACAGCTAGGGAGTGGACTAAAGAATGTAAAAACGACAAATAGATCAATCTGTCGACCAATAAATCTATCAATCTTTCAATTAGGTCACCTAAACCTTCCTAGACACGTTAACAAATCGTCTATATGTTCATAATTCTAGAAACTTAATTCTATAAAAGTGGGGCTTATCCTTGTAATAATTTAAATTTCTTTCAAGCTATTTATTGTTTACCGGTCTAAAAGTTAGATACTTAGATAAATAAGCATCTATACAAACTATTTCGCCCGAGTTGGCTTCTTTCTTTATGTTGCTGAACAACTTTTGCGTCTGGCGGATTCAAGGGCAAGTACATCTTTCCGCGTGCGCGCAAACTGTCCAATGAGAATCAAGTAAAAGTCTGTATATGTGTGTCTTCGCCTGAGTCCGCGCTCTTGTGATATATCTTTGTGATTTTCAATGCGCTATCATTCTCTTCACTCGTTCTACCGGTTAAGCAGAGATAATCATGTCTGGTCGTGGTAAAGGAGGTAAAGGTCTTGGAAAGGGGGGCGCCAAGCGTCATAGGAAAGTTCTTCGTGATAACATCCAGGGTATCACCAAGCCAGCCATCCGTCGTCTTGCCCGCAGAGGTGGTGTCAAACGTATCTCCGGATTGATCTATGAAGAAACCCGTGGGGTTTTGAAAGTCTTCCTCGAGAACGTGATCCGAGATGCCGTCACATACACCGAGCATGCCAAGAGAAAGACCGTCACAGCCATGGACGTCGTCTATGCCCTGAAACGACAAGGCCGTACCCTGTATGGATTCGGAGGTTAAGCTATCCAGTCCTGTCGGTGAGAAGACCACCAGCTCTATTCCCAAGGCCCTTTTAAGGGCCACACAAATCTTTCTGAGAAGGTTTCTTAACGTTTGCACACTTACCTTGTTTATTTGTTTACTTTATTTCGTTAGTATTACTATTAGTATTAGTACAGAAGCGCAGATTCGCCAGTTGCAATGGGCGATCCTTGTGACACGACAAACATATGGTCATCGAATCGCTGTACAACGGTACGAGATCAGTGTCCGGTATTGGCCCACTGCCATTTACCCACCGCCGTGTGTGGTCCACAAAGAAAAAAGCGCCTTTGTTTTTGTCCTTAAGCTGGACAGGAGTACTCTCCACTGACCCCGACAGTCAAGTAAATGAACTTGCAAATTCAGCTGTCCGACACATGCCTCGTATCGACGGGTGTCTATAGATTTGAAAAATGGAGAATGTCAACAAAAAGATAAAATTGTGGGGGGTGGGCATACCCATTATACTAGCATGTAATTGAAGAAAGGCGATATATAGATTGCTCCCATGCAGTCTGACTGGCTGTGCTAAAGTCAAGGGAGGTCACTCTCTGATGACAACTGTCATACTGGGCGAATCTCGAAAAAAATCTCGAAAAAACAACCAAAAAAAATATACGGAAACAAATCAACTACATGTTAAAGTGGCACGAGCTGCCAAAATTCACACTATTTTCATAATTTCTGATCGTCACAACAGTAAGAAGCTTTGAAAGCCATCGAAAAACTAAGTTATTGGCGTTGGAATGAGGAAAATCCACACAGTATGTGGCCTGTACGGATCGAAAAGTAAACAAAATTTAAATAACCGGGACGGCCATTCATTCATTCATTCATTCATTCATTCTACATCAAAGTTAGTTCAAAACAATACTGTATCGTACATTTTCGAAACTAGAAGCACTAAAAAGCTTCTGAATTAAACGTCTTGAGAAATATAGGCAATAATTTCAACATTCTGTTTTAACATCAAAATGTCGACATTTTGGCAGTTCATGTCACATTAAATAATAGACTAAAAGGGACTATCTAAAAGTAAAACATATAGCAAATAACTTTATTCAAAACACTGGTGATTTGTTGCCAAATTATCTGTTACAGAAAATTCTACGTACTGACTAAGGCCAAACTCCTGCCTGTCGTCAACCTAATGAAATATCCGGGGTTGAGGTTTATTAGAACAAGAAACTTGACTCCATGGCTATTTTAGACAAGAAGACTTTCCCGTGTGTTTTAGTGTTCAAAAATATAAAATAATAGAGGGCGCGTATCCGTCTGCGTATGCCTATCATGTGTTGACAGGGTTTTAAAGAAGCCCGTGCGGGCGTATCAGAGTAACTTAAATCCACTCGGAATATAGGGAGCACAGTAAGCGTAAAAGACGCATCTTTGGCGGGTATAAAGTCATTTTAGCATATCCATCTCACGTACAGTCATTTTAAAATGTCCATTCATCATATTCTCAACATTGTATTTACATGCTATTGTTATCAATATCAGAATTATTAAGAGGATGCGTTAAAGCTGGGGATATTCACATATGATCCCCTTGAACAGATAGCGACCGAAAAGAAAGTATCTGGGACGGTCGGTATTGGCAAATAGTTTATTAATTAGATAACTAGCTGTTGGACTTTGTTTTTGGTTTGTCATTTTTCTTTTACTTCTCTGTCTGGGATATCTATACCTATGTTGGCTCTAATGCATTCTGGGTAATTTCAGAAAAAATCCCGCAGCACTTCGCCACACACACTCACCAAGCACACCTAATACAAATATAAGCTAAGTCCACCGCACCAAACATATGAAACCCAATGTATACCACCATTATGATAGTCTGCCTGTCTTTCCTACGCTACAGCCAGTACAGGTCATTCGTGTAATGAGCTACCAAATAATCGATGATATCGATCTGTTTTTAATTCTCATCATGAATTTCAAAGAAAAAATCATTTTCAGCTAGTTTCTCTGATGTCTCAGGGTCACAATGCGCGCGCTTAAAATGTGAGTTTTCGCCCAAGTCCGCGCTCTGATTTCGCGCTCGATCGTGCAATCCGCTGCTTTGCTATAAAACAGACCGCGTAGCAAGTGGCTCTACACTCCGTCAGTAGTCACTCACCTGTCAACAGACCTCGAATCACTGTTAACAGATCACTGCATTTTGTGTCGCCTATCATCAAGTTCATATATCTTCACTGTACATATCTCTTCACTATACAGCTTTGTTTATCAGGTATCCTTTTGATCAAAACATCTCCCTTGTAATATACTCCCTTTTCTCTCTCTTTTTTTTTTCTATTTTTTTTTTGGTAGGGTTTTGTAGGTTAGTTAGTTTAGGTTATTTATCGTAGGTTTTTTATTTTACTTTTATTTAGATTAGGTGCACTTGTCACTCAGCACTCATTGTTTGGGCTATCTTTTGTCCTTTTTCTCCTCAGAGCGGCCCCTGAGTCGAGTTGTTGACCCCCCCCCCCCCCTCCCTTCTGTCTGTGGCGTTTGTGCACTTGCACTTGTAAATAGAATAGGGTTTTCTTTTCCTTTAATTGTACATAATATAGAAATTGTATATATATTGTAAATAGATATCTGGTGGCTCAGCATGGCTGAGTCATCAGACGAATCGGAAGAGAGTTGCATGGACCTCTCCATGCCCTCTACACAGCTTGATCGGAAGAGACGCTCTCAAACCTACACTGACCCCCCGGAAAAACGACCTCGACCTGAAGCCTCCACAACCTCCAAGCCAGCAGACCTCTCCGTCGTCATGTCACCAGTAGGCGGAGAGTCTATCGTAAAACTAAATCAACTTCATTTCGGCCAGGCCTTGCAGAAAAAGGTGGGTGGATTGAAACTTATTAAGAAAATTCCTGGGGGGAAATACGTAATAACCTGCTCCACTCAAAGACAATTTGATTCCCTATTGGCTCTCAACAATGTTTTAAATGTCCAGGTGGAATGTCGTCCTAATAGTGCCCCAGTCACCAGGGGAGTTATTTATGGTATAAGCGAGGGCGTTACTGAAATAGAAATTGTAAAAGCTCTTAAAAAATATAAAGTTACCGGTGCCCAACGCCTAACCAAAGGTCGAGAGAAAACCCCGACCACTTCCATATTATTATCTTTTAGTTGCCAGTCCTTACCTACTGAAATTGTGTTAGGTTTTCAGCTATTCCCAGTAAAATTATATATTCCTCCCGTACCACGTTGTTTCAAATGCCAACGCATGGGGCACATTGCTTCAAACTGCAAAGGGAACTTGAGGTGTGTTCGATGTGGTGGGGGGCATTCATTTGATGATTGCCCCAGCAAAGATACCCCCTCCTGTGTCAACTGTGGGCTCGCCCACTCCAGTGCCTATGGTGGATGTTCAGTGAAAAAACAAGCTGACAAAATCCAATACATTAAAATTACTGAAAAATTATCCTACTCAGAAGCCGTTAAAGTATTCAACTCATCAGATTCATTTCCAGCATTGCCGACAAGAGAAACCCCCCTTCAAGAACCTCAACCTACCACTCGATCTGTTCCTCAGCCACGTACTGCCCCAATTCGAAGCCAACGCCCAGTCCCCATGGTCTCATTTGGGACCCAAACTGAGGCCTCAAACTCCACGCAAACAAAAATCGAAACCTTTACTGACAAAGCTATGGGTCGATTTGTGGCCTTCATCATCGACGTACTTATGCAAGTACATAAGTGCGATGCTGAAACCGTTCAACTAATTAAGAAGGCAACCATTACCCACCTAGGTGAACAAGTGGCGTCAGCTGCATGTGATCACCTTAACGCTCACAGTAAGCCCAAGGTTCATTAATGGCTTACATATATAGATTTTTTATACGGTTTCTTTTATTTATCATGGCTTTTTTAATTCTTAACCAAAACATTCGCAGCATTGTTGCCCATGGTCAAGAGCTCAAGTTTTATCTCAAATCTTTACCTATCCAGCCTGATATTTTATGTCTACAGGAAACATTTTTAAAACCGCACCTTGATTTTAAATTACCTGGCTATGCTTTTTTAAGAAGGGACAGGGCAACAGATAAAGGGGGTGGTTTGGCCATTTTCATCAAAGAAACCATTGCTTTTAGTGAAATAGATATACAAGGTGTGGACAATGTGGAGTGTCAAGGGGTACAAGTAATTTTAAATGAACGTCATTTTAATAAGGGTTATAACTTGTGTGGCAAAACTCTTAATATTTTTAATGTATATAACCCCCTCAACACTTTAAATATGGCCGATTTTAACACATTGCTTTCTATCTCCTCAGATATTGTTTTGTTTGCCGGTGATTTTAATTGTCATCATGTTTCATGGGGGAGCAGTCATTGTGACGCTAATGGGACAAAAGTGAGTAATTTTATCGACGAAAACGACATGGTTCTTTTAAACGACGGTTCATTTACACGTCTTGATGTCAGAAATAATCACACCTCATGCATCGATCTTGTATTTTGCTCCAAATTTTTAGCTCACTCATTTAACTTTTATGTAGATCATTCATCCCCATGTCCTAGTGACCACTTCCCCATCCTTGTATCTTTTGGTGTCAATATTTTTACTAATAATACATATTTACCACCTAAATGGATTTTTAGAAAAGCAAACTGGTTAAAGTTTAGCAAAGAATGTAATAATTATATAACTGAGGAAATTTTTAATGAAGATGTTGATATTTTTAATGAAAATTTTATAAATGCCATTAATTCAGCGTCTGCCTCCTCGATTCCTAAAACTTCTGGGAAGCCCCATGTTAAGCAGCCTGTACCTTGGTGGACAGACGAATGTTCCGAGGCTATAAAAAACAGGAAGAAAGCTAAAAATCGAGCACGGCGGACGCTACTAATGGATGACATAATTATGTATAAATACCATAAAGCCAAGGCCCAGCGCATTATTAAACAAGCCCAAAAAACTAATTGGCGAAATTTTTGTTCTACAATCACTGCTGGCACATCAATAAAAACAGTTTGGAGGAAAGTAAAAGCCATATCTGGAAATAATAAAAAATGCCAAATCCCAACCCTCATAACAACTGAAGACAGTAACGACGTTCTACATGTAACCAATGAGGAAAAGTGTTCGGTACTGGCTGACCAGTTCTGCCATGTTAGTAGCGACCAAAACTATAATGACACATTTTTACATCATAAATATGAGGTTGAGAATGATACTGTTTTTAACAATGTTTTATTTAATGATATGCCTTTAAATGACGATTTTACTTTTTCTGAGTTAAAACAGGCTTTACATTCACCTAAGAACTCATCCCCTGGCGAGGACGGGATCCATTACACTATGATTGCCAATCTACCAGAGTCCTGTCTAAACATACTTCTGCTACTTTACAACACGATCTGGAGAAGTATGCGAATGCCTGCTGCCTGGACTAGATCTATCGTCACTCCCGTCCTCAAGCCAGGGAAGCTTCCATCCAATCCATCTTCATATCGCCCCATTGCCCTGACATCATGTGTATGTAAAATCATGGAAAAAATGGTAAATAATCGTCTTACTTGGTTCCTCGACAAACATGACCTCCTTTCACATCACCAAAGTGGATTTCGCCACCATCGCTCCACCACTGATCATGTCATTACTCTAGAATCATCCATTCGTAAATCACTTGTATATAAAGAATATCTTTTAGCTGTATTTTTAGATATCGAAAAAGCATACGATATGGTTTGGAGGGGCGGGCTTCTAGTCAAATTAAATAATATGGGTATTGGGGGTAAAATTTTTAACTGGATTAAAAACTTTCTATCCAATCGAACAATGAGGGTGAGAATCGGCAAATATATGTCCAGTTTAAAAAACATCCAAAACGGCGTGCCTCAAGGGAGCGTGATTTCGCCCACTTTATTCAACATTATGATTAATGATTTACCCTCTTCTTTAAACCCAAAATTATCTTATTGTTTATTTGCAGACGACAAAGCTATTTGGTTTTCTTGTAGAAATTTTCAGTTAGCCATTAATTATATTCAGCAGGGATTAGATGACATCGCTAAATGGGCTCAAGAATGGGGGTTTCGTTTCTCGCCTATCAAATCAGAAGCAGTTTTGTTTACCAAACAGCACCCCCCTTCTACTATTTGCCTTACATTAAATGGATCTAATATTAAAATATCTAATTCATTTAAATATCTGGGTGTCGTTTTTGACAAAACACTTACATGGAAACAGCATATGGAGTCTATTATTACAAAATGTAAAATGAGTCTTAATTTGTTACGTTGTGTTTCGTCAACTTCCTGGGGGGCGGATAAAAAGTGTTTATTGATTATTTACAGATCTTTTATTCGTTCTAGGTTAGATTTTTGTTGCGAGGCTTTCAATTCAACTTCCCAACATTTAAAAGCACAGCTCGACTCTGTCCAGTGCCAAGCCCTTCGCTTATGCACTGGGGCATGTAGATCTATCCCTCTTGATGCCCTCCAAGTGTCTTGTGGGGAATTCCCCCTTGATATAAGGAGGGACAAACGGACGCTTAAGTATGGTTTTTCTTTACTTTCCTCATTTACTAACTCAGCACTATCTGTTTTTAACGAGGCAGCAGAATTTTACGAGCCCCTTTTTAACACCAGTAGAGATATGTATACACCTTTTACCATACGTTTTAAAAGGCTGAGAGAAATATTTACACCCAATATTCAACATGTTCAAACCATTGCCAGTCTTCCCATTCCTTACTGGCACTTACATCCACCACTAATTTTTACCTCATTGTCAAACACTCTTAAAAAATCAGATCCATCTCATACCATTTACATATATTCCAGAGAGCACATTGAACAAAATTACAGTCATTATCTACAAATTTTCACAGATGCATCTAAATTTGAGGATGGTAGAGTCGGAGTTTCCTTTTGTGTCCCTGATTTGAAGATCTCACATTTTTCTCGAATTTCAAATTGTGTATCTATTTTTACTGCTGAGTTATTTGCCCTTCTTTTAGCTTTGGAGTGGGTAAGAGACGTCAAACCCCTTCGTTGTGTTTTATTTTCCGACTCATTAAGTTCCCTCCAAGCTTTGAAAAACTTCAATTTTGTCCGATCCCCACCTCTAGTGTTTGAGATATTGTTTATTGTTTCTTCACTTATTCAAGAAAATATTTCTATTTTATTTGAGTGGATCCCTGGTCACTGTAATATAGCAGGGAATGAACAGGCAGACAAACTAGCCAAACATGCAGCATCCTCTGATATTATTTCTCACAATGTGCTTTTATCTGTTACAGAAATCCTATCGATTATCCAAAGTAAATGTTTATCTATATGGCAAGAGAGATGGACCAACTCCAACAAGGGGAGATTTTACTACAAATTCCAACAAAGCATTAATTGTATTTTACCCTCTTTTAAATCTAGACGTAAAGAAGTTATTTTATTTAGACTTTTAACTGGCCATTTTCCTGTAAAGAAGTTTTTACACACAACAAAGAGGCATCCAGATGGGCTATGTCAAACTTGTCATGTTGTCGATGATATGGAGCACTTTATATTACATTGTAGAACCTATCATTTTCATCGCAGATTATTTTTTGACAAACTTCGTCCTTTAGGTGTGACTATTTTTAATCTTGACAATATTTTTAACCCTAAGCAAAACAGAAAACTTATATTTACTGCCCTTGTGAATTTTGTAGAGAAAACTAAAATTTTTAAATGAACATACATTAGTCATTGTAAACAAATATTCGTACATATAGCATCTGTTAATTTTTATATGTAGCTTAATACTACTCTTGCAGTTTACATATTTTTAAAAAAAAATTGCATGTTCTATTTAAAGGGAGTTTTTGAATATTTAGTACCTGAAATCTTTCAAAGAGTAACCATTTTACCTTTTTTTTTTCTTATTAATTTTTTTTTTCATTTTTAACAACATATTGTAATATTTAATATTTATATATGTCTATATATATAAAAGAAAAGTTATGGCGTGCATAACTTGTCATCTTGTACAATGTTGATTACGCCAATAAAATTTAACTAAATTGGAAATTGGCTCTACACTCAGTCAGCAGTAACTCATCTGTCTACAGAGCTCGTATCGATATGGCACCAAAAACCCCAACTGGCTCCAAAGGAGCAAAGAAAGCTATCAAGAAGTCTGCCCCAAAATCCGGGGACAAGAAAAGGAGGAGGAGAAGGAAGGAAAGCTATGGCATCTACATCTACAAAGTCATGAAACAAGTCCACCCTGACACCGGTATCTCTTCAAAGGCCATGTCAATCATGAACAGTTTCGTCAACGACATCTTCGAGAGAATTGCCGCTGAAGCCTCACGTCTTGCTCACTACAACAAGCGTTCCACAATCACCAGTCGGGAGATCCAGACAGCCGTCCGTCTTCTATTACCCGGTGAATTGGCCAAGCACGCCGTCAGTGAAGGTACCAAAGCCGTCACCAAGTACACCAGCAGCAAGTAAACGGTCTTCCTCTCGCCAACTCTTTTCCAAAGGTCCTTTTCAGGACCAACCAAATCTTACCGAAAGAGGTTCTCTAATTTGCACACTTGTTGGTTTCCCTCGGATGGGATTGTTATTTGTTGTTTTTATATGGCTAATTAAGCGTAACTTTCGTCTAGTTTAAATGACTCTCCCAAAGTAAATTAAGACCAAACTAAAAAGCACAGACACCCCACACCCCCACCTCCGGCATGAACATACACAACTACATGCTAATTTGACCCGTAATACTATATTTCATGTAAACAAAAAAAAATAATAAAAACCATTACGACACGAGAAACAACAGCGGATTGAGCTATACCTACACTACACTCGTTTATTTATCTGTATACGTTAAAACAGAACGTTGAAACTATTGGCTATTTTTCTCAAGACGTATGATTCAGAAACTTTTCAGTGCTTCTAGTCTCCAAAAAGTACGATAAAGTATTGTTTTGAACTAACTTTGGCTTAGAATGGATGAATAATTGGTCATCCCGGTTATTTAAATTTTGTTTACTTTTTCGAACACGATTTCGGTTCGCTCAGGCCACAAACTGTATAGATTTTCCTCGTTTCAACGCCAATCATTTAGTTTTTCAATGG
Organism: Lepidochitona cinerea; assembly: GCA_963971465.1. Lineage (NCBI taxonomy): Eukaryota > Metazoa > Mollusca > Polyplacophora > Chitonida > Tonicellidae > Lepidochitona > Lepidochitona cinerea. Next base: position 3,367,186 of record OZ020560.1, read on the forward strand.
CATTCAAACCCTCTTACTATTGATACGATCAGAAGCTATGAAAAAAGTGAGAATTTTGGCAGCCGAAGCCTCTTTAAACACTGCAAGATACAATGTATACATATATAGAGAGAGAAAGGCAGACTGCTGGCAAGAAACCACGAATGAAAACAGTAGGTCGACGGCGTTATATATGATTATAGGACTGGTGTATTTTATAACATATAGGGCACAGCTACATGTACATGTAATTATTGTGAATCTGGACCATAGGTCTAACAATAAACCGGTTTGGCTTGCATGTGAACTGTAGTGCAGAAGGGGGAGGGGGGGGGGGGGGGGGGGGGCGCCGTGTGTATTTCGTATAGACGCAAAAACATTTTTAAAAATCACCTTTCGCTCGGCATACGATCATCCTGATTTCTCAATAGGTTACACATGCACGTCATATAGGTAGATTAGGCTTACTATATACACTGAATCCTGTTTTATTCCTACGCTTATGCGGAATTCTATGGATAAAATTTGCTCATATATATGAATGTACTTGCAAGGCCTTCGATTCGCGACTAGGCCTTTATAGGCATACGTCCACTCAAAGGTGCCAGTCATTTGTTCCGTTGTTTATCGATATGTTTGTACGTAGTTTCGGTAAGGGGACAGAAAGTATGAAAAATGACATTAGCCAATATGACTACTTTGCTCATTTATTTATTTTCCCTCCAAAAAAGCTCGTCTTTGTTACTTACTGTTGAGGAAAAGACTAGAACGCGGACTGACGCGAAAGCCTCAGTTAGAGCGAGGCGTTCAAGCTGTTGGCGGGGACTTTTCTGATTGGTGCTACCTTCGATCCGCGTAGAGGGTACAAATACACATGGACGCAGAGCCGCGGAACATAACTTCACTGTTTATCCAAGTGTACTGCATCTCTCGTACACTAACTCCAAATTCTTAATCATGTCTGGACGTGGCAAAGGAGGAAAAGCAAAGGGAAAGAGCAAGACTCGTTCATCCAGGGCCGGACTTCAGTTTCCTGTCGGTCGTATCCATCGTCTCTTGAGAAAAGGAAACTACGCCGAGCGAGTGGGAGCCGGTGCCCCAGTTTACCTGGCCGCTGTTCTAGAATATCTGGCAGCCGAGGTTTTGGAGTTGGCTGGCAACGCCGCTCGTGACAACAAGAAATCCAGAATCATCCCACGTCATCTTCAGTTGGCTGTACGTAATGACGAAGAGTTGAACAGACTTCTCTCCGGTGTGACCATTGCCCAGGGTGGTGTCTTGCCCAACATCCAGGCCGTTCTCTTGCCAAAGAAGACCCAGAAACCAAGCAAATAGATCCACCATCGACTCTGAGTTTCAACCAACTCCTTCCAACGGTCCTTTTCAGGGCCAACCAAATCTTACGAAAAAGGTTTTGTCTAATGTTGCACTGTCGTTACCTAACATGGGAACCGATGCATTTTAATAAAATTGCATACAGTTCGCCATAAAACAAACCCAGCTGTACAATTATTGTTTTACAGCTGGCATAATTCGCCCCTGTTCTATGCTACGGTGTCTGTGTTCTCTCTCTCCCCTCCCCCCCCCCCCCTCCTCTCTCTCTCTTCCCCCCCCCCCCTCTCTCTCTCTCTCACACACCCCTCGGCCCGCACACACGTACCAATAATAAAACATCACATAAAACTCTAGAGCCATTGCATATCCGCCCCTAGTTCTATATCCACTCATATAGCTACAGCGCTTCACTTAATAGTTACAGTTCGCATCGCAGGTCTGTACTAATAATTCCATAATTGATACGAGATAATGTCAGTGTATCTCAGTATCAAGCCCCCTCCCCATTCAACACACACTCGCAACCACGCATGCACGAAAGAGAATAAACTCGCAGACGAGTCATTCTAAAGTTACCTGAGAAATGTAGAGTTTGGCCCTATAATAATGCGTTTTCTCTCTGTGATGAAGTCGCAATCCGCATATTTTATAATACAGCTAGGGAGTGGACTAAAGAATGTAAAAACGACAAATAGATCAATCTGTCGACCAATAAATCTATCAATCTTTCAATTAGGTCACCTAAACCTTCCTAGACACGTTAACAAATCGTCTATATGTTCATAATTCTAGAAACTTAATTCTATAAAAGTGGGGCTTATCCTTGTAATAATTTAAATTTCTTTCAAGCTATTTATTGTTTACCGGTCTAAAAGTTAGATACTTAGATAAATAAGCATCTATACAAACTATTTCGCCCGAGTTGGCTTCTTTCTTTATGTTGCTGAACAACTTTTGCGTCTGGCGGATTCAAGGGCAAGTACATCTTTCCGCGTGCGCGCAAACTGTCCAATGAGAATCAAGTAAAAGTCTGTATATGTGTGTCTTCGCCTGAGTCCGCGCTCTTGTGATTTTCAATGCGCTATCATTCTCTTCACTCGTTCTACCGGTTAAGCAGAGATAATCATGTCTGGTCGTGGTAAAGGAGGTAAAGGTCTTGGAAAGGGGGGCGCCAAGCGTCATAGGAAAGTTCTTCGTGATAACATCCAGGGTATCACCAAGCCAGCCATCCGTCGTCTTGCCCGCAGAGGTGGTGTCAAACGTATCTCCGGATTGATCTATGAAGAAACCCGTGGGGTTTTGAAAGTCTTCCTCGAGAACGTGATCCGAGATGCCGTCACATACACCGAGCATGCCAAGAGAAAGACCGTCACAGCCATGGACGTCGTCTATGCCCTGAAACGACAAGGCCGTACCCTGTATGGATTCGGAGGTTAAGCTATCCAGTCCTGTCGGTGAGAAGACCACCAGCTCTATTCCCAAGGCCCTTTTAAGGGCCACACAAATCTTTCTGAGAAGGTTTCTTAACGTTTGCACACTTACCTTGTTTATTTGTTTACTTTATTTCGTTAGTATTACTATTAGTATTAGTACAGAAGCGCAGATTCGCCAGTTGCAATGGGCGATCCTTGTGACACGACAAACATATGGTCATCGAATCGCTGTACAACGGTACGAGATCAGTGTCCGGTATTGGCCCACTGCCATTTACCCACCGCCGTGTGTGGTCCACAAAGAAAAAAGCGCCTTTGTTTTTGTCCTTAAGCTGGACAGGAGTACTCTCCACTGACCCCGACAGTCAAGTAAATGAACTTGCAAATTCAGCTGTCCGACACATGCCTCGTATCGACGGGTGTCTATAGATTTGAAAAATGGAGAATGTCAACAAAAAGATAAAATTGTGGGGGGTGGGCATACCCATTATACTAGCATGTAATTGAAGAAAGGCGATATATAGATTGCTCCCATGCAGTCTGACTGGCTGTGCTAAAGTCAAGGGAGGTCACTCTCTGATGACAACTGTCATACTGGGCGAATCTCGAAAAAAATCTCGAAAAAACAACCAAAAAAAATATACGGAAACAAATCAACTACATGTTAAAGTGGCACGAGCTGCCAAAATTCACACTATTTTCATAATTTCTGATCGTCACAACAGTAAGAAGCTTTGAAAGCCATCGAAAAACTAAGTTATTGGCGTTGGAATGAGGAAAATCCACACAGTATGTGGCCTGTACGGATCGAAAAGTAAACAAAATTTAAATAACCGGGACGGCCATTCATTCATTCATTCATTCATTCATTCTACATCAAAGTTAGTTCAAAACAATACCGTATCGTACATTTTCGAAACTAGAAGCACTAAAAAGCTTCTGAATTAAACGTCTTGAGAAATATAGGCAATAATTTCAACATTCTGTTTTAACATCAAAATGTCGACATTTTGGCAGTTCATGTCACATTAAATAATAGACTAAAAGGGACTATCTAAAAGTAAAACATATAGCAAATAACTTTATTCAAAACACTGGTGATTTGTTGCCAAATTATCTGTTACAGAAAATTCTACGTACTGACTAAGGCCAAACTCCTGCCTGTCGTCAACCTAATGAAATATCCGGGGTTGAGGTTTATTAGAACAAGAAACTTGACTCCATGGCTATTTTAGACAAGAAGACTTTCCCGTGTGTTTTAGTGTTCAAAAATATAAAATAATAGAGGGCGCGTATCCGTCTGCGTATGCCTATCATGTGTTGACAGGGTTTTAAAGAAGCCCGTGCGGGCGTATCAGAGTAACTTAAATCCACTCGGAATATAGGGAGCACAGTAAGCGTAAAAGACGCATCTTTGGCGGGTATAAAGTCATTTTAGCATATCCATCTCACGTACAGTCATTTTAAAATGTCCATTCATCATATTCTCAACATTGTATTTACATGCTATTGTTATCAATATCAGAATTATTAAGAGGATGCGTTAAAGCTGGGGATATTCACATATGATCCCCTTGAACAGATAGCGACCGAAAAGAAAGTATCTGGGACGGTCGGTATTGGCAAATAGTTTATTAATTAGATAACTAGCTGTTGGACTTTGTTTTTGGTTTGTCATTTTTCTTTTACTTCTCTGTCTGGGATATCTATACCTATGTTGGCTCTAATGCATTCTGGGTAATTTCAGAAAAAATCCCGCAGCACTTCGCCACACACACTCACCAAGCACACCTAATACAAATATAAGCTAAGTCCACCGCACCAAACATATGAAACCCAATGTATACCACCATTATGATAGTCTGCCTGTCTTTCCTACGCTACAGCCAGTACAGGTCATTCGTGTAATGAGCTACCAAATAATCGATGATATCGATCTGTTTTTAATTCTCATCATGAATTTCAAAGAAAAAATCATTTTCAGCTAGTTTCTCTGATGTCTCAGGGTCACAATGCGCGCGCTTAAAATGTGAGTTTTCGCCCAAGTCCGCGCTCTGATTTCGCGCTCGATCGTGCAATCCGCTGCTTTGCTATAAAACAGACCGCGTAGCAAGTGGCTCTACACTCAGTCAGCAGTAACTCATCTGTCTACAGAGCTCGTATCGATATGGCACCAAAAACCCCAACTGGCTCCAAAGGAGCAAAGAAAGCTATCAAGAAGTCTGCCCCAAAATCCGGGGACAAGAAAAGGAGGAGGAGAAGGAAGGAAAGCTATGGCATCTACATCTACAAAGTCATGAAACAAGTCCACCCTGACACCGGTATCTCTTCAAAGGCCATGTCAATCATGAACAGTTTCGTCAACGACATCTTCGAGAGAATTGCCGCTGAAGCCTCACGTCTTGCTCACTACAACAAGCGTTCCACAATCACCAGTCGGGAGATCCAGACAGCCGTCCGTCTTCTATTACCCGGTGAATTGGCCAAGCACGCCGTCAGTGAAGGTACCAAAGCCGTCACCAAGTACACCAGCAGCAAGTAAACGGTCTTCCTCTCGCCAACTCTTTTCCAAAGGTCCTTTTCAGGACCAACCAAATCTTACCGAAAGAGGTTCTCTAATTTGCACACTTGTTGGTTTCCCTCGGATGGGATTGTTATTTGTTGTTTTTATATGGCTAATTAAGCGTAACTTTCGTCTAGTTTAAATGACTCTCCCAAAGTAAATTAAGACCAAACTAAAAAGCACAGACACCCCACACCCCCACCTCCGGCATGAACATACACAACTACATGCTAATTTGACCCGTAATACTATATTTCATGTAAACAAAAAAAAATAATAAAAACCATTACGACACGAGAAACAACAGCGGATTGAGCTATACCTACACTACACTCGTTTATTTATCTGTATACGTTAAAACAGAACGTTGAAACTATTGGCTATTTTTCTCAAGACGTATGATTCAGAAACTTTTCAGTGCTTCTAGTCTCCAAAAAGTACGATAAAGTATTGTTTTGAACTAACTTTGGCTTAGAATGGATGAATAATTGGTCATCCCGGTTATTTAAATTTTGTTTACTTTTTCGAACACGATTTCGGTTCGCTCAGGCCACAAACTGTATAGATTTTCCTCGTTTCAACGCCAATCATTTATTTTTTGAATGGCATTCAAACCCTCTTACTATTGATACGATCAGAAGCTATGAAAAAAGTGAGAATTTTGGCAGCCCAAGCCTCTTTAAACACTGCAAGATACAATGTATACATATATAGAGAGAGAAAGGCAGACTGCTGGCAAGAAACCACGAATGAAAACAGTAGGTCGACGGCGTTATATATGATTATAGGACTGGTGTATTTTATAACATATAGGGCACAGCTACATGTACATGTAATTATTGTGAATCTGGACCATAGGTCTAACAATAAACCGGTTTGGCTTGCATGTGAACTGTAGTGCAGAAGGGGGAGGGGGGGGGGGGGGCGCCGTGTGTATTTCGTATAGACGCAAAAACATTTTTAAAAATCACCTTTCGCTCGGCATACGATCATCCTGATTTCTCAATAGGTTACACATGCACGTCATATAGGTAGATTAGGCTTACTATATACACTGAATCCTGTTTTATTCCTACGCTTATGCGGAATTCTATGGATAAAATTTGCTCATATATATGAATGTACTTGCAAGGCCTTCGATTCGCGACTAGGCCTTTATAGGCATACGTCCACTCAAAGGTGCCAGTCATTTGTTCCGTTGTTTATCGATATGTTTGTACGTAGTTTCGGAGTTTCGGTAAGGGGACAGAAAGTATGAAAAATGACATTAGCCAATATGACTACTTTGCTCATTTATTTATTTTCCCTCCAAAAAAGCTCGTCTTTGTTACTTACTGTTGAGGAAAAGACTAGAACGCGGACTGACGCGAAAGCCTCAGTTAGAGCGAGGCGTTCAAGCTGTTGGCGGGGACTTTTCTGATTGGTGCTACCTTCGATCCGCGTAGAGGGTACAAATACACATGGACGCAGAGCCGCGGAACATAACTTCACTGTTTATCCAAGTGTACTGCATCTCTCGTACACTAACTCCAAATTCTTAATCATGTCTGGACGTGGCAAAGGAGGAAAAGCAAAGGGAAAGAGCAAGACTCGTTCATCCAGGGCCGGACTTCAGTTTCCTGTCGGTCGTATCCATCGTCTCTTGAGAAAAGGAAACTACGCCGAGCGAGTGGGAGCCGGTGCCCCAGTTTACCTGGCCGCTGTTCTAGAATATCTGGCAGCCGAGGTTTTGGAGTTGGCTGGCAACGCCGCTCGTGACAACAAGAAATCCAGAATCATCCCACGTCATCTTCAGTTGGCTGTACGTAATGACGAAGAGTTGAACAGACTTCTCTCCGGTGTGACCATTGCCCAGGGTGGTGTCTTGCCCAACATCCAGGCCGTTCTCTTGCCAAAGAAGACCCAGAAACCAAGCAAATAGATCCACCATCGACTCTGAGTTTCAACCAACTCCTTCCAACGGTCCTTTTCAGGGCCAACCAAATCTTACGAAAAAGGTTTTGTCTAATGTTGCACTGTCGTTACCTAACATGGGAACCGATGCATTTTAATAAAATTGCATACAGTTCGCCATAAAACAAACCCAGCTGTACAATTATTGTTTTACAGCTGGCATAATTCGCCCCTGTTCTATGCTACGGTGTCTGTGTTCTCTCTCTCCCCTCCCCCCCCCCCCTCCTCTCTCTCTCTTCCCCCCCCCCCCCTCTCTCTCTCTCTCACACACCCCTCGGCCCGCACACACGTACCAATAATAAAACATCACATAAAACTCTAGAGCCATTGCATATCCGCCCCTAGTTCTATATCCACTCATATAGCTACAGCGCTTCACTTAATAGTTACAGTTCGCATCGCAGGTCTGTACTAATAATTCCATAATTGATACGAGATAATGTCAGTGTATCTCAGTATCAAGCCCCCTCCCCATTCAACACACACTCGCAACCACGCATGCACGAAAGAGAATAAACTCGCAGACGAGTCATTCTAAAGTTACCTGAGAAATGTAGAGTTTGGCCCTATAATAATGCGTTTTCTCTCTGTGATGAAGTCGCAATCCGCATATTTTATAATACAGCTAGGGAGTGGACTAAAGAATGTAAAAACGACAAATAGATCAATCTGTCGACCAATAAATCTATCAATCTTTCAATTAGGTCACCTAAACCTTCCTAGACACGTTAACAAATCGTCTATATGTTCATAATTCTAGAAACTTAATTCTATAAAAGTGGGGCTTATCCTTGTAATAATTTAAATTTCTTTCAAGCTATTTATTGTTTACCGGTCTAAAAGTTAGATACTTAGATAAATAAGCATCTATACAAACTATTTCGCCCGAGTTGGCTTCTTTCTTTATGTTGCTGAACAACTTTTGCGTCTGGCGGATTCAAGGGCAAGTACATCTTTCCGCGTGCGCGCAAACTGTCCAATGAGAATCAAGTAAAAGTCTGTATATGTGTGTCTTCGCCTGAGTCCGCGCTCTTGTGATATATCTTTGTGATTTTCAATGCGCTATCATTCTCTTCACTCGTTCTACCGGTTAAGCAGAGATAATCATGTCTGGTCGTGGTAAAGGAGGTAAAGGTCTTGGAAAGGGGGGCGCCAAGCGTCATAGGAAAGTTCTTCGTGATAACATCCAGGGTATCACCAAGCCAGCCATCCGTCGTCTTGCCCGCAGAGGTGGTGTCAAACGTATCTCCGGATTGATCTATGAAGAAACCCGTGGGGTTTTGAAAGTCTTCCTCGAGAACGTGATCCGAGATGCCGTCACATACACCGAGCATGCCAAGAGAAAGACCGTCACAGCCATGGACGTCGTCTATGCCCTGAAACGACAAGGCCGTACCCTGTATGGATTCGGAGGTTAAGCTATCCAGTCCTGTCGGTGAGAAGACCACCAGCTCTATTCCCAAGGCCCTTTTAAGGGCCACACAAATCTTTCTGAGAAGGTTTCTTAACGTTTGCACACTTACCTTGTTTATTTGTTTACTTTATTTCGTTAGTATTACTATTAGTATTAGTACAGAAGCGCAGATTCGCCAGTTGCAATGGGCGATCCTTGTGACACGACAAACATATGGTCATCGAATCGCTGTACAACGGTACGAGATCAGTGTCCGGTATTGGCCCACTGCCATTTACCCACCGCCGTGTGTGGTCCACAAAGAAAAAAGCGCCTTTGTTTTTGTCCTTAAGCTGGACAGGAGTACTCTCCACTGACCCCGACAGTCAAGTAAATGAACTTGCAAATTCAGCTGTCCGACACATGCCTCGTATCGACGGGTGTCTATAGATTTGAAAAATGGAGAATGTCAACAAAAAGATAAAATTGTGGGGGGTGGGCATACCCATTATACTAGCATGTAATTGAAGAAAGGCGATATATAGATTGCTCCCATGCAGTCTGACTGGCTGTGCTAAAGTCAAGGGAGGTCACTCTCTGATGACAACTGTCATACTGGGCGAATCTCGAAAAAAATCTCGAAAAAACAACCAAAAAAAATATACGGAAACAAATCAACTACATGTTAAAGTGGCACGAGCTGCCAAAATTCACACTATTTTCATAATTTCTGATCGTCACAACAGTAAGAAGCTTTGAAAGCCATCGAAAAACTAAGTTATTGGCGTTGGAATGAGGAAAATCCACACAGTATGTGGCCTGTACGGATCGAAAAGTAAACAAAATTTAAATAACCGGGACGGCCATTCATTCATTCATTCATTCATTCATTCTACATCAAAGTTAGTTCAAAACAATACCGTATCGTACATTTTCGAAACTAGAAGCACTAAAAAGCTTCTGAATTAAACGTCTTGAGAAATATAGGCAATAATTTCAACATTCTGTTTTAACATCAAAATGTCGACATTTTGGCAGTTCATGTCACATTAAATAATAGACTAAAAGGGACTATCTAAAAGTAAAACATATAGCAAATAACTTTATTCAAAACACTGGTGATTTGTTGCCAAATTATCTGTTACAGAAAATTCTACGTACTGACTAAGGCCAAACTCCTGCCTGTCGTCAACCTAATGAAATATCCGGGGTTGAGGTTTATTAGAACAAGAAACTTGACTCCATGGCTATTTTAGACAAGAAGACTTTCCCGTGTGTTTTAGTGTTCAAAAATATAAAATAATAGAGGGCGCGTATCCGTCTGCGTATGCCTATCATGTGTTGACAGGGTTTTAAAGAAGCCCGTGCGGGCGTATCAGAGTAACTTAAATCCACTCGGAATATAGGGAGCACAGTAAGCGTAAAAGACGCATCTTTGGCGGGTATAAAGTCATTTTAGCATATCCATCTCACGTACAGTCATTTTAAAATGTCCATTCATCATATTCTCAACATTGTATTTACATGCTATTGTTATCAATATCAGAATTATTAAGAGGATGCGTTAAAGCTGGGGATATTCACATATGATCCCCTTGAACAGATAGCGACCGAAAAGAAAGTATCTGGGACGGTCGGTATTGGCAAATAGTTTATTAATTAGATAACTAGCTGTTGGACTTTGTTTTTGGTTTGTCATTTTTCTTTTACTTCTCTGTCTGGGATATCTATACCTATGTTGGCTCTAATGCATTCTGGGTAATTTCAGAAAAAATCCCGCAGCACTTCGCCACACACACTCACCAAGCACACCTAATACAAATATAAGCTAAGTCCACCGCACCAAACATATGAAACCCAATGTATACCACCATTATGATAGTCTGCCTGTCTTTCCTACGCTACAGCCAGTACAGGTCATTCGTGTAATGAGCTACCAAATAATCGATGATATCGATCTGTTTTTAATTCTCATCATGAATTTCAAAGAAAAAATCATTTTCAGCTAGTTTCTCTGATGTCTCAGGGTCACAATGCGCGCGCTTAAAATGTGAGTTTTCGCCCAAGTCCGCGCTCTGATTTCGCGCTCGATCGTGCAATCCGCTGCTTTGCTATAAAACAGACCGCGTAGCAAGTGGCTCTACACTCAGTCAGCAGTAACTCATCTGTCTACAGAGCTCGTATCGATATGGCACCAAAAACCCCAACTGGCTCCAAAGGAGCAAAGAAAGCTATCAAGAAGTCTGCCCCAAAATCCGGGGACAAGAAAAGGAGGAGGAGAAGGAAGGAAAGCTATGGCATCTACATCTACAAAGTCATGAAACAAGTCCACCCTGACACCGGTATCTCTTCAAAGGCCATGTCAATCATGAACAGTTTCGTCAACGACATCTTCGAGAGAATTGCCGCTGAAGCCTCACGTCTTGCTCACTACAACAAGCGTTCCACAATCACCAGTCGGGAGATCCAGACAGCCGTCCGTCTTCTATTACCCGGTGAATTGGCCAAGCACGCCGTCAGTGAAGGTACCAAAGCCGTCACCAAGTACACCAGCAGCAAGTAAACGGTCTTCCTCTCGCCAACTCTTTTCCAAAGGTCCTTTTCAGGACCAACCAAATCTTACCGAAAGAGGTTCTCTAATTTGCACACTTGTTGGTTTCCCTCGGATGGGATTGTTATTTGTTGTTTTTATATGGCTAATTAAGCGTAACTTTCGTCTAGTTTAAATGACTCTCCCAAAGTAAATTAAGACCAAACTAAAAAGCACAGACACCCCACACCCCCACCTCCGGCATGAACATACACAACTACATGCTAATTTGACCCGTAATACTATATTTCATGTAAACAAAAAAAAATAATAAAAACCATTACGACACGAGAAACAACAGCGGATTGAGCTATACCTACACTACACTCGTTTATTTATCTGTATACGTTAAAACAGAACGTTGAAACTATTGGCTATTTTTCTCAAGACGTATGATTCAGAAACTTTTCAGTGCTTCTAGTCTCCAAAAAGTACGATAAAGTATTGTTTTGAACTAACTTTGGCTTAGAATGGATGAATAATTGGTCATCCCGGTTATTTAAATTTTGTTTACTTTTTCGAACACGATTTCGGTTCGCTCAGGCCACAAACTGTATAGATTTTCCTCGTTTCAACGCCAATCATTTATTTTTTGAATGGCATTCAAACCCTCTTACTATTGATACGATCAGAAGCTATGAAAAAAGTGAGAATTTTGGCAGCCCAAGCCTCTTTAAACACTGCAAGATACAATGTATACATATATAGAGAGAGAAAGGCAGACTGCTGGCAAGAAACCACGAATGAAAACAGTAGGTCGACGGCGTTATATATGATTATAGGACTGGTGTATTTTATAACATATAGGGCACAGCTACATGTACATGTAATTATTGTGAATCTGGACCATAGGTCTAACAATAAACCGGTTTGGCTTGCATGTGAACTGTAGTGCAGAAGGGGGAGGGGGGGGGGGGGGGGGGGGCGCCGTGTGTATTTCGTATAGACGCAAAAACATTTTTAAAAATCACCTTTCGCTCGGCATACGATCATCCTGATTTCTCAATAGGTTACACATGCACGTCATATAGGTAGATTATGCTTACTATATACACTGAATCCTGTTTTATTCCTACGCTTATGCGGAATTCTATGGATAAAATTTGCTCATATATATGAATGTACTTGCAAGGCCTTCGATTCGCGACTAGGCCTTTATAGGCATACGTCCACTCAAAGGTGCCAGTCATTTGTTCCGTTGTTTATCGATATGTTTGTACGTAGTTTCGGTAAGGGGACAGAAAGTATGAAAAATGACATTAGCCAATATGACTACTTTGCTCATTTATTTATTTTCCCTCCAAAAAAGCTCGTCTTTGTTACTTACTGTTGAGGAAAAGACTAGAACGCGGACTGACGCGAAAGCCTCAGTTAGAGCGAGGCGTTCAAGCTGTTGGCGGGGACTTTTCTGATTGGTGCTACCTTCGATCCGCGTAGAGGGTACAAATACACATGGACGCAGAGCCGCGGAACATAACTTCACTGTTTATCCAAGTGTACTGCATCTCTCGTACACTAACTCCAAATTCTTAATCATGTCTGGACGTGGCAAAGGAGGAAAAGCAAAGGGAAAGAGCAAGACTCGTTCATCCAGGGCCGGACTTCAGTTTCCTGTCGGTCGTATCCATCGTCTCTTGAGAAAAGGAAACTACGCCGAGCGAGTGGGAGCCGGTGCCCCAGTTTACCTGGCCGCTGTTCTAGAATATCTGGCAGCCGAGGTTTTGGAGTTGGCTGGCAACGCCGCTCGTGACAACAAGAAATCCAGAATCATCCCACGTCATCTTCAGTTGGCTGTACGTAATGACGAAGAGTTGAACAGACTTCTCTCCGGTGTGACCATTGCCCAGGGTGGTGTCTTGCCAAACATCCAGGCCGTTCTCTTGCCAAAGAAGACCCAGAAACCAAGCAAATAGATCCACCATCGACTCTGAGTTTCAACCAACTCCTTCCAACGGTCCTTTTCAGGGCCAACCAAATCTTACGAAAAAGGTTTTGTCTAATGTTGCACTGTCGTTACCTAACATGGGAACCGATGCATTTTAATAAAATTGCATACAGTTCGCCATAAAACAAACCCAGCTGTACAATTATTGTTTTACAGCTGGCATAATTCGCCCCTGTTCTATGCTACGGTGTCTGTGTTCTCTCTCTCCCCTCCCCCCCCCCCTCCTCTCTCTCTCTTCCCCCCCCCCCCCCCCTCTCTCTCTCTCACACACCCCTCGGCCCGCACACACGTACCAATAATAAAACATCACATAAAACTCTAGAGCCATTGCATATCCGCCCCTAGTTCTATATCCACTCATATAGCTACAGCGCTTCACTTAATAGTTACAGTTCGCATCGCAGGTCTGTACTAATAATTCCATAATTGATACGAGATAATGTCAGTGTATCTCAGTATCAAGCCCCCTCCCCATTCAACACACACTCGCAACCACGCATGCACGAAAGAGAATAAACTCGCAGACGAGTCATTCTAAAGTTACCTGAGAAATGTAGAGTTTGGCCCTATAATAATGCGTTTTCTCTCTGTGATGAAGTCGCAATCCGCATATTTTATAATACAGCTAGGGAGTGGACTAAAGAATGTAAAAACGACAAATAGATCAATCTGTCGACCAATAAATCTATCAATCTTTCAATTAGGTCACCTAAACCTTCCTAGACACGTTAACAAATCGTCTATATGTTCATAATTCTAGAAACTTAATTCTATAAAAGTGGGGCTTATCCTTGTAATAATTTAAATTTCTTTCAAGCTATTTATTGTTTACCGGTCTAAAAGTTAGATACTTAGATAAATAAGCATCTATACAAACTATTTCGCCCGAGTTGGCTTCTTTCTTTATGTTGCTGAACAACTTTTGCGTCTGGCGGATTCAAGGGCAAGTACATCTTTCCGCGTGCGCGCAAACTGTCCAATGAGAATCAAGTAAAAGTCTGTATATGTGTGTCTTCGCCTGAGTCCGCGCTCTTGTGATATATCTTTGTGATTTTCAATGCGCTATCATTCTCTTCACTCGTTCTACCGGTTAAGCAGAGATAATCATGTCTGGTCGTGGTAAAGGAGGTAAAGGTCTTGGAAAGGGGGGCGCCAAGCGTCATAGGAAAGTTCTTCGTGATAACATCCAGGGTATCACCAAGCCAGCCATCCGTCGTCTTGCCCGCAGAGGTGGTGTCAAACGTATCTCCGGATTGATCTATGAAGAAACCCGTGGGGTTTTGAAAGTCTTCCTCGAGAACGTGATCCGAGATGCCGTCACATACACCGAGCATGCCAAGAGAAAGACCGTCACAGCCATGGACGTCGTCTATGCCCTGAAACGACAAGGCCGTACCCTGTATGGATTCGGAGGTTAAGCTATCCAGTCCTGTCGGTGAGAAGACCACCAGCTCTATTCCCAAGGCCCTTTTAAGGGCCACACAAATCTTTCTGAGAAGGTTTCTTAACGTTTGCACACTTACCTTGTTTATTTGTTTACTTTATTTCGTTAGTATTACTATTAGTATTAGTACAGAAGCGCAGATTCGCCAGTTGCAATGGGCGATCCTTGTGACACGACAAACATATGGTCATCGAATCGCTGTACAACGGTACGAGATCAGTGTCCGGTATTGGCCCACTGCCATTTACCCACCGCCGTGTGTGGTCCACAAAGAAAAAAGCGCCTTTGTTTTTGTCCTTAAGCTGGACAGGAGTACTCTCCACTGACCCCGACAGTCAAGTAAATGAACTTGCAAATTCAGCTGTCCGACACATGCCTCGTATCGACGGGTGTCTATAGATTTGAAAAATGGAGAATGTCAACAAAAAGATAAAATTGTGGGGGGTGGGCATACCCATTATACTAGCATGTAATTGAAGAAAGGCGATATATAGATTGCTCCCATGCAGTCTGACTGGCTGTGCTAAAGTCAAGGGAGGTCACTCTCTGATGACAACTGTCATACTGGGCGAATCTCGAAAAAAATCTCGAAAAAACAACCAAAAAAAATATACGGAAACAAATCAACTACATGTTAAAGTGGCACGAGCTGCCAAAATTCACACTATTTTCATAATTTCTGATCGTCACAACAGTAAGAAGCTTTGAAAGCCATCGAAAAACTAAGTTATTGGCGTTGGAATGAGGAAAATCCACACAGTATGTGGCCTGTACGGATCGAAAAGTAAACAAAATTTAAATAACCGGGACGGCCATTCATTCATTCATTCATTCATTCATTCTACATCAAAGTTAGTTCAAAACAATACCGTATCGTACATTTTCGAAACTAGAAGCACTAAAAAGCTTCTGAATTAAACGTCTTGAGAAATATAGGCAATAATTTCAACATTCTGTTTTAACATCAAAATGTCGACATTTTGGCAGTTCATGTCACATTAAATAATAGACTAAAAGGGACTATCTAAAAGTAAAACATATAGCAAATAACTTTATTCAAAACACTGGTGATTTGTTGCCAAATTATCTGTTACAGAAAATTCTACGTACTGACTAAGGCCAAACTCCTGCCTGTCGTCAACCTAATGAAATATCCGGGGTTGAGGTTTATTAGAACAAGAAACTTGACTCCATGGCTATTTTAGACAAGAAGACTTTCCCGTGTGTTTTAGTGTTCAAAAATATAAAATAATAGAGGGCGCGTATCCGTCTGCGTATGCCTATCATGTGTTGACAGGGTTTTAAAGAAGCCCGTGCGGGCGTATCAGAGTAACTTAAATCCACTCGGAATATAGGGAGCACAGTAAGCGTAAAAGACGCATCTTTGGCGGGTATAAAGTCATTTTAGCATATCCATCTCACGTACAGTCATTTTAAAATGTCCATTCATCATATTCTCAACATTGTATTTACATGCTATTGTTATCAATATCAGAATTATTAAGAGGATGCGTTAAAGCTGGGGATATTCACATATGATCCCCTTGAACAGATAGCGACCGAAAAGAAAGTATCTGGGACGGTCGGTATTGGCAAATAGTTTATTAATTAGATAACTAGCTGTTGGACTTTGTTTTTGGTTTGTCATTTTTCTTTTACTTCTCTGTCTGGGATATCTATACCTATGTTGGCTCTAATGCATTCTGGGTAATTTCAGAAAAAATCCCGCAGCACTTCGCCACACACACTCACCAAGCACACCTAATACAAATATAAGCTAAGTCCACCGCACCAAACATATGAAACCCAATGTATACCACCATTATGATAGTCTGCCTGTCTTTCCTACGCTACAGCCAGTACAGGTCATTCGTGTAATGAGCTACCAAATAATCGATGATATCGATCTGTTTTTAATTCTCATCATGAATTTCAAAGAAAAAATCATTTTCAGCTAGTTTCTCTGATGTCTCAGGGTCACAATGCGCGCGCTTAAAATGTGAGTTTTCGCCCAAGTCCGCGCTCTGATTTCGCGCTCGATCGTGCAATCCGCTGCTTTGCTATAAAACAGACCGCGTAGCAAGTGGCTCTACACTCAGTCAGCAGTAACTCATCTGTCTACAGAGCTCGTATCGATATGGCACCAAAAACCCCAACTGGCTCCAAAGGAGCAAAGAAAGCTATCAAGAAGTCTGCCCCAAAATCCGGGGACAAGAAAAGGAGGAGGAGAAGGAAGGAAAGCTATGGCATCTACATCTACAAAGTCATGAAACAAGTCCACCCTGACACCGGTATCTCTTCAAAGGCCATGTCAATCATGAACAGTTTCGTCAACGACATCTTCGAGAGAATTGCCGCTGAAGCCTCACGTCTTGCTCACTACAACAAGCGTTCCACAATCACCAGTCGGGAGATCCAGACAGCCGTCCGTCTTCTATTACCCGGTGAATTGGCCAAGCACGCCGTCAGTGAAGGTACCAAAGCCGTCACCAAGTACACCAGCAGCAAGTAAACGGTCTTCCTCTCGCCAACTCTTTTCCAAAGGTCCTTTTCAGGACCAACCAAATCTTACCGAAAGAGGTTCTCTAATTTGCACACTTGTTGGTTTCCCTCGGATGGGATTGTTATTTGTTGTTTTTATATGGCTAATTAAGCGTAACTTTCGTCTAGTTTAAATGACTCTCCCAAAGTAAATTAAGACCAAACTAAAAAGCACAGACACCCCACACCCCCACCTCCGGCATGAACATACACAACTACATGCTAATTTGACCCGTAATACTATATTTCATGTAAACAAAAAAAAATAATAAAAACCATTACGACACGAGAAACAACAGCGGATTGAGCTATACCTACACTACACTCGTTTATTTATCTGTATACGTTAAAACAGAACGTTGAAACTATTGGCTATTTTTCTCAAGACGTATGATTCAGAAACTTTTCAGTGCTTCTAGTCTCCAAAAAGTACGATAAAGTATTGTTTTGAACTAACTTTGGCTTAGAATGGATGAATAATTGGTCATCCCGGTTATTTAAATTTTGTTTACTTTTTCGAACACGATTTCGGTTCGCTCAGGCCACAAACTGTATAGATTTTCCTCGTTTCAACGCCAATCATTTATTTTTTGAATGGCATTCAAACCCTCTTACTATTGATACGATCAGAAGCTATGAAAAAAGT
Organism: Lepidochitona cinerea; assembly: GCA_963971465.1. Taxonomy (NCBI): domain Eukaryota; kingdom Metazoa; phylum Mollusca; class Polyplacophora; order Chitonida; family Tonicellidae; genus Lepidochitona; species Lepidochitona cinerea. Next base: position 3,385,008 of record OZ020560.1, read on the forward strand.
GAGAATTTTGGCAGCCCAAGCCTCTTTAAACACTGCAAGATACAATGTATACATATATAGAGAGAGAAAGGCAGACTGCTGGCAAGAAACCACGAATGAAAACAGTAGGTCGACGGCGTTATATATGATTATAGGACTGGTGTATTTTATAACATATAGGGCACAGCTACATGTACATGTAATTATTGTGAATCTGGACCATAGGTCTAACAATAAACCGGTTTGGCTTGCATGTGAACTGTAGTGCAGAAGGGGGAGGGGGGGGGGGGGGGGGGGGCGCCGTGTGTATTTCGTATAGACGCAAAAACATTTTTAAAAATCACCTTTCGCTCGGCATACGATCATCCTGATTTCTCAATAGGTTACACATGCACGTCATATAGGTAGATTATGCTTACTATATACACTGAATCCTGTTTTATTCCTACGCTTATGCGGAATTCTATGGATAAAATTTGCTCATATATATGAATGTACTTGCAAGGCCTTCGATTCGCGACTAGGCCTTTATAGGCATACGTCCACTCAAAGGTGCCAGTCATTTGTTCCGTTGTTTATCGATATGTTTGTACGTAGTTTCGGTAAGGGGACAGAAAGTATGAAAAATGACATTAGCCAATATGACTACTTTGCTCATTTATTTATTTTCCCTCCAAAAAAGCTCGTCTTTGTTACTTACTGTTGAGGAAAAGACTAGAACGCGGACTGACGCGAAAGCCTCAGTTAGAGCGAGGCGTTCAAGCTGTTGGCGGGGACTTTTCTGATTGGTGCTACCTTCGATCCGCGTAGAGGGTACAAATACACATGGACGCAGAGCCGCGGAACATAACTTCACTGTTTATCCAAGTGTACTGCATCTCTCGTACACTAACTCCAAATTCTTAATCATGTCTGGACGTGGCAAAGGAGGAAAAGCAAAGGGAAAGAGCAAGACTCGTTCATCCAGGGCCGGACTTCAGTTTCCTGTCGGTCGTATCCATCGTCTCTTGAGAAAAGGAAACTACGCCGAGCGAGTGGGAGCCGGTGCCCCAGTTTACCTGGCCGCTGTTCTAGAATATCTGGCAGCCGAGGTTTTGGAGTTGGCTGGCAACGCCGCTCGTGACAACAAGAAATCCAGAATCATCCCACGTCATCTTCAGTTGGCTGTACGTAATGACGAAGAGTTGAACAGACTTCTCTCCGGTGTGACCATTGCCCAGGGTGGTGTCTTGCCAAACATCCAGGCCGTTCTCTTGCCAAAGAAGACCCAGAAACCAAGCAAATAGATCCACCATCGACTCTGAGTTTCAACCAACTCCTTCCAACGGTCCTTTTCAGGGCCAACCAAATCTTACGAAAAAGGTTTTGTCTAATGTTGCACTGTCGTTACCTAACATGGGAACCGATGCATTTTAATAAAATTGCATACAGTTCGCCATAAAACAAACCCAGCTGTACAATTATTGTTTTACAGCTGGCATAATTCGCCCCTGTTCTATGCTACGGTGTCTGTGTTCTCTCTCTCCCCTCCCCCCCCCCCTCCTCTCTCTCTCTTCCCCCCCCCCCCCCCCCTCTCTCTCTCTCACACACCCCTCGGCCCGCACACACGTACCAATAATAAAACATCACATAAAACTCTAGAGCCATTGCATATCCGCCCCTAGTTCTATATCCACTCATATAGCTACAGCGCTTCACTTAATAGTTACAGTTCGCATCGCAGGTCTGTACTAATAATTCCATAATTGATACGAGATAATGTCAGTGTATCTCAGTATCAAGCCCCCTCCCCATTCAACACACACTCGCAACCACGCATGCACGAAAGAGAATAAACTCGCAGACGAGTCATTCTAAAGTTACCTGAGAAATGTAGAGTTTGGCCCTATAATAATGCGTTTTCTCTCTGTGATGAAGTCGCAATCCGCATATTTTATAATACAGCTAGGGAGTGGACTAAAGAATGTAAAAACGACAAATAGATCAATCTGTCGACCAATAAATCTATCAATCTTTCAATTAGGTCACCTAAACCTTCCTAGACACGTTAACAAATCGTCTATATGTTCATAATTCTAGAAACTTAATTCTATAAAAGTGGGGCTTATCCTTGTAATAATTTAAATTTCTTTCAAGCTATTTATTGTTTACCGGTCTAAAAGTTAGATACTTAGATAAATAAGCATCTATACAAACTATTTCGCCCGAGTTGGCTTCTTTCTTTATGTTGCTGAACAACTTTTGCGTCTGGCGGATTCAAGGGCAAGTACATCTTTCCGCGTGCGCGCAAACTGTCCAATGAGAATCAAGTAAAAGTCTGTATATGTGTGTCTTCGCCTGAGTCCGCGCTCTTGTGATATATCTTTGTGATTTTCAATGCGCTATCATTCTCTTCACTCGTTCTACCGGTTAAGCAGAGATAATCATGTCTGGTCGTGGTAAAGGAGGTAAAGGTCTTGGAAAGGGGGGCGCCAAGCGTCATAGGAAAGTTCTTCGTGATAACATCCAGGGTATCACCAAGCCAGCCATCCGTCGTCTTGCCCGCAGAGGTGGTGTCAAACGTATCTCCGGATTGATCTATGAAGAAACCCGTGGGGTTTTGAAAGTCTTCCTCGAGAACGTGATCCGAGATGCCGTCACATACACCGAGCATGCCAAGAGAAAGACCGTCACAGCCATGGACGTCGTCTATGCCCTGAAACGACAAGGCCGTACCCTGTATGGATTCGGAGGTTAAGCTATCCAGTCCTGTCGGTGAGAAGACCACCAGCTCTATTCCCAAGGCCCTTTTAAGGGCCACACAAATCTTTCTGAGAAGGTTTCTTAACGTTTGCACACTTACCTTGTTTATTTGTTTACTTTATTTCGTTAGTATTACTATTAGTATTAGTACAGAAGCGCAGATTCGCCAGTTGCAATGGGCGATCCTTGTGACACGACAAACATATGGTCATCGAATCGCTGTACAACGGTACGAGATCAGTGTCCGGTATTGGCCCACTGCCATTTACCCACCGCCGTGTGTGGTCCACAAAGAAAAAAGCGCCTTTGTTTTTGTCCTTAAGCTGGACAGGAGTACTCTCCACTGACCCCGACAGTCAAGTAAATGAACTTGCAAATTCAGCTGTCCGACACATGCCTCGTATCGACGGGTGTCTATAGATTTGAAAAATGGAGAATGTCAACAAAAAGATAAAATTGTGGGGGGTGGGCATACCCATTATACTAGCATGTAATTGAAGAAAGGCGATATATAGATTGCTCCCATGCAGTCTGACTGGCTGTGCTAAAGTCAAGGGAGGTCACTCTCTGATGACAACTGTCATACTGGGCGAATCTCGAAAAAAATCTCGAAAAAACAACCAAAAAAAATATACGGAAACAAATCAACTACATGTTAAAGTGGCACGAGCTGCCAAAATTCACACTATTTTCATAATTTCTGATCGTCACAACAGTAAGAAGCTTTGAAAGCCATCGAAAAACTAAGTTATTGGCGTTGGAATGAGGAAAATCCACACAGTATGTGGCCTGTACGGATCGAAAAGTAAACAAAATTTAAATAACCGGGACGGCCATTCATTCATTCATTCATTCATTCATTCTACATCAAAGTTAGTTCAAAACAATACCGTATCGTACATTTTCGAAACTAGAAGCACTAAAAAGCTTCTGAATTAAACGTCTTGAGAAATATAGGCAATAATTTCAACATTCTGTTTTAACATCAAAATGTCGACATTTTGGCAGTTCATGTCACATTAAATAATAGACTAAAAGGGACTATCTAAAAGTAAAACATATAGCAAATAACTTTATTCAAAACACTGGTGATTTGTTGCCAAATTATCTGTTACAGAAAATTCTACGTACTGACTAAGGCCAAACTCCTGCCTGTCGTCAACCTAATGAAATATCCGGGGTTGAGGTTTATTAGAACAAGAAACTTGACTCCATGGCTATTTTAGACAAGAAGACTTTCCCGTGTGTTTTAGTGTTCAAAAATATAAAATAATAGAGGGCGCGTATCCGTCTGCGTATGCCTATCATGTGTTGACAGGGTTTTAAAGAAGCCCGTGCGGGCGTATCAGAGTAACTTAAATCCACTCGGAATATAGGGAGCACAGTAAGCGTAAAAGACGCATCTTTGGCGGGTATAAAGTCATTTTAGCATATCCATCTCACGTACAGTCATTTTAAAATGTCCATTCATCATATTCTCAACATTGTATTTACATGCTATTGTTATCAATATCAGAATTATTAAGAGGATGCGTTAAAGCTGGGGATATTCACATATGATCCCCTTGAACAGATAGCGACCGAAAAGAAAGTATCTGGGACGGTCGGTATTGGCAAATAGTTTATTAATTAGATAACTAGCTGTTGGACTTTGTTTTTGGTTTGTCATTTTTCTTTTACTTCTCTGTCTGGGATATCTATACCTATGTTGGCTCTAATGCATTCTGGGTAATTTCAGAAAAAATCCCGCAGCACTTCGCCACACACACTCACCAAGCACACCTAATACAAATATAAGCTAAGTCCACCGCACCAAACAAACTCACTAAATCGGAGCATAACAATACTATCTTTCCCTCCCGGCCGTACCGAAAAATATATTTATGGACCTGAAAAATCCATATTTTCTCCAGAATTTGAATTTGAATCCGGTCGCCCTCCTATTCACGAGGCCATGAAGATGCATTTCCCGCAGCTTACAATGGCAGACTTAATGATGTCATACAAGGAATAGAATTGCGCCGCTAACATATGCCGTGGACTTAACATCTCATTGGATTTTAAAAAATCAAGACGAACAACCATTCTATTAGGCAAGCACACAATTTATTTGTTTGACACCATGCTTTCAGTCCAAGAACCCGCCAAAACTATACTCGCGTCGAAATTGCATAATTTTACGTGAACGAAAAAACGGATCGCTACTTCTTGAAATCGCGAATTTAAACAAAATGATTATTGTACTTCCGTATCTTGCATGGTAAATCAGCCAACCATTAAAATCCGCGCCAATGAAAACTCCACGATAATGTTTACATTCAAACAAAATTCCTAATTTATTTACGATTCGCCTTCTAATTTTACGTTAAAGTACTTATTTTGAAAAAAAAAAAGCCCCAGGAAGTACGAATTCGACATGCCCAGCTGTACCGGTTTGTATTTTATAAAACTGATCACTATAACTTCAGGAAAAATGCGCTGTTTCCAATTCAAAACGACTGGTTCGATGGAATGCAACGACTTGTCTACCTGGTCGACAAAGTAAGTAAACCAGGATAGTTCAAGTCTCAACAAATTGTACCAGTATGGCAGTACTTCGGCAGTACTTAAGCTTGGAAACTTTTCCTATGTAACTTTGATTAATTTATGGTATCTTCCTAGCTCCGGTATGGTTATTTTCTCGAAAATATACACATACATCCTAGTCTGCGATACTCAGGCTGTCTGGGATATTCAGGCTTTCTGAGGTACACAGGCTGCCTGGGATACTGAGGCTGTCTGAGATACTCAGGCTGTCTGGGATACACAGGCTGTCTGAGGTACTCAGGCTGTCTGAGGTACTCAGGCTGTCTGGGATACTCAGGCTGTCTGGGATACACAGGCTGTCTGAGATACTCAGGCTGTCTGAGGTACTCAGGCTGTCTGGGATACTCAGGCTGTCTGGGATACACAGGCTGTCTGAGATACTCAGGCTGTCTGAGGTACTCAGGCTGTCTGGGATACTCAGGCTGTCGGGGATACTAAGACTGTCTGGGATATACAGGCTGTCTGAGATATTCAGGCTGTCTGGGGTGCACAGGCCATCTGAAGATTCAAGTACACAGGCTGTCTGGGATACTCAGGCTGTCTAAGGTACTCAGGCTGTGTGGGATATACAGGCTGTTTCTGCCATATTAGCACAAACCGTTTCCAGTTTCCATCTTGACCTGTTATTGTACAACCAACAAAAAAATCCCAGAACTAGACACAGAATAATTTTGTTGACAGTTCAACTTTACTATGAATATTCGGTTTCATTTTTATACGCCCGCTCTTAAAGCGGGCGTATATTGGTATACCGTTGTCTGTATGTCTGTCCGTCCGTCCCGGATTCGTGTCCGCTCCATAACTTAAAACCTATTGCCTGAATTTATTTTTTCTTTTCTGATATATGTAGCTCATGGGTAGACGGTGTGTCGCATACCAAAATTAAATTGGAGTCTCAATATTTTTGGCGACCAAAACAGCCACCCAGCCTTTTGGCACTTATAACTCTGAAAATATTCGATGGATTTAATTTTTTTTTCAGATATAACTAGGTTATGAATAGCTGGTGTGTTCTGTACCAAAATGAAGTTGGGGTGTTGATATTTGCGGCGACCAAAACAGTCACCAGCCTTTTGGCATTGAGTTAATCTGGAACTATTCGATGGATTTAAATTTTTTTTAGTTATAACTGACTTATGAGTAGATGGTGTGTTCTGTACCAAAATGAAGTTGGAGTGTTGATATTTGCGGCGACCAAAACAGTCACCAGCCTTTTGGCATTGGTGAAGCTTATGATTAGACGATGTGTCCTGTACCGAAATTGAATTGGGATCTCTATATCTGTGGCGACCAGAATAGTCACCAGCCTTTTAGCATTGAGTATCTCCGTACTTATTGCATGGATTATCAATTTTTTTTCAGTTATAACTATCTTATGAGTAGACGGTGTGTCTAGTACTAAAACTAAATTGGAGTCTCGCTATATGTGTTGACAAAAAAGTCACCCAGCCTTTAGACATTCAGTAATTGAGGAAATGGCTGTTATTCTGTCTGTGGTTTCACAGAATAGCTTAGTTATTTCCAAACAACTTATTTGATAACCAAGATGACCAAATGAGTTGCGACCTTCTTTCTATTGTTTAATCTGTAATTAAATGAAATTGCTGTTGTATGCCTATATGTAGTGTAGACACTTTTGCAAGTAACTTTGGTACAGCTTTCAGATATAGGTAGCAGCTTATAGGTAGGTGATCTGTGAAATACTTGGTGAAATACTAAAATTCACCAAGCCCCAGTCTTATTTAGGTGACTGAAAGATTCTACCAGCCAAAATTCTGTTTAAAGCATTTCTTTAATATTGAATATTAAAATAGTGTGCTAGAATGAATTTACCCTTGCGGGCGTATTATGAGTTTCTTAAACTCTTGTTAATTCTAATTTCCAAATTACATAGATAATTAAAACGATCACATATAAAATGAGGGTTCAGACTATAAAACACTAGATTCACATGGTGATAGTATCCATACTTGCCATGCAGACTAAAATCCCAATCAATGAATTTAATAATAAGATAAACTGATTGTTTTCCATTCAGTCAAATGATTGTAGAAAGGTTGCCATATATATACCAGCGGGATATCTGTGTGTCCTGTGGGCACAAAGCCTTATTTTCCCACCAACCGCAACTTGAGCCAAGAAAATACAAACAATGTTATGGAATTTGACATTAATCAATGAATTATTCAAGATAAACAAAATATTTCTCTTTTTTTTTTAAGGATGATGATCGTTCATACGATATGATGAGGGTTCCTACGGGATGATGAAGCTTCCTACAGGATGATGAGGCTTCCTACCAGATGATGAGGGTTCCTACGAGATGATGAGGCTTCCTACTGGATGATGAGACTTCCTACGAGATGATGAGCGTTCCTACAGGATGATGAGGGTTCCTACGGGATGATGATGGTTCCTACAAGATATTGAGGGTCCTTACAAGATGATAAGGGTCCCTACGAGATGATTAGTCTTCCTACTGGATGATGAAGCTTCCTACGGGATGATGAGGCTTCCTACCAGATGATGAGGGTTCCTACGGGATGATGATGGTTCCTACAAGATATTGAGGGTTCCTACGGGATGATGAGGGTTCCTACGGGATGATGAGGGTTCTTACGGGATGATGAGGGTTCTTACGGGATGATGAGGGTTCCTACGAGATGATTAAGGTTCCTACGGGATGATGAGGGTTCCTACGGGATGATGAAGGTTCCTACGAGATGATGAGGCTCTCTACCAGATGATGAGGGTTCCTACGGGATGATGATGGTTCCTACAAGATATTGAGGGTTCCTACGGGATGATGAGGGTTCCTACGGGATGATGAGGGTTGTTACGGGATGATGAGGGTTCTTACGGGATGATGAGGGTTCCTACGAGATGATGAAGGTTCCTACGGGATGATGAGGGTTCTTACGGGATGATGAGGGTTCCTACGAGATGATGAAGGTTCCTACGGGATGATGAGGGTTCCTACGGGATGATGAAGGTTCCTACGGGATGATGATGCTTCCTACCAGATGATGAGGGTTCCTATGTGATGATGAGGGTTCCTACGGGATGATGAGGGTTCCTACGGGATGATGAGGGTTCTTACGGGATGATGAGGGTTCCTACAGGAGGATGAGGGTTCCTACGAGATGATGAAGGTTCCTACGAGATGATGAAGGTTCCTACGGGATGATGAGGGTTCCTACGGGATGATGAAGGTTCCTATGAGATGATGAGGGTTCCTACGGGATGATGAGGGTTCCTACGGGATGATGAGGGTTCCTACGGGATGATGAAGGTTCCTACGGGATGATGAGGGTTCCTACGGGATGATGAGGGTTCCTACGAGATGATGAGGGTTCCTACGAGATGATGAGGGTTCCTACGGGATGATGAGGGTTCCTACGAGATGATGAGGGTTCCTACGGGAGTGGTCACTGAAATTACTGGAAAATGGACTGGTGAAATGGTAGGTTGAAAGTTTTTCAAGATTAAAGGTAAAGTTCTTAAACATTTCACTTGTTTTTGGAGCTACCTTAAATTTTGAATACTTATGGAATGTTGTAAAGCGTGAATCGTTCACTTAAATGTTATATATTTCGCTACAGATCATATGTTTCCTGTAACGTATACGGTAAGATCTCCGCTAATTCAAGGATCAGTGATGTGAAAATAATGAATTATTACATTGCTATTTGCCACATTTGGTCCATAAAAACAACAACAGCGATCGTTCAATAGGATTATCTGATCGCTCACTCCAGGAGGTAAGACTCTCAACAAAAAAAGTTGAATTTAAGTGTACTTTTGTTAATGTTTTTCTGGCCCTTGAATTTTTTAGAGTACTTGAATTAGCGGAGATCTTACCGTAGGTAGATATTTATTCCCTTCACACATGCTTTATCAATACAGACTATCTTCTACCTAGGTATTTCTGGTGAGAACCTAAATTTTCACTTTCTTTTCCCGTGATCCTAGTGAGTTCAATCTCAGTCTACAGATATTCTTGTCTTAGCTAAAGATGCATAAGCATTTGTCAATATATTACAAAGTGTTCCAGAAAATACTGACGAAGACCATTGAAGCTCCTGTCAGTCTTTAAGCTAATGAAATATCATAGGTTTAGTTTATTACAACAACTTATGACTGGGTGTAAAGGTCTAAATGACATGCTTCTTTTTTATCACAATTAGAAACTTGTCTCCATGGTTATTTTAGACAAGAAGATTTTCCCTGTGCCTGTGTGTTTTAGTGTTTATAAATATATATATATATATATGATCTCACTAAAACTCAAAATTAATGTTTAATTTTTTAAAATTTCCAAAGTTGCAAATGTAATCATGAGAAGTAGGTCTATATGAATTTGTAATCTGTTTATTCATAATATTCATTTACTACTGTTACATACAAAGTCAAATCAATAACAGGGAATTCCTTACCTTCCTCCTTGTTTTATAATCAGATCAGCAAAAATAATAATGAGTCAGATTTAAATGGTTGAATTACAGGGCCTGCAAAGTTTTTCTTTAAACAAATATTTTTTGGATTGATTGGTGATTTTTATTGTTATTTTGGTTTATTTAACTTATAGAAAATAACAGATGCCCTTAATTCAACTGGTATACCTTCAAGAACTGAGGAACTGAGTTCGAAAAAAATCAACAAATTTAAAGTCAACATTAATCTCAAAATACTTAAATTCAAATGGAGACCAGTGTAACAGGTAACAAAACTTATTATTATTGAAATGTATTGTTGTGGTTTTATTATTCACCTTTATCTTAACTATAAAAGCTCATCCATTGGTGTCTATTCCATATTCTAAAGTGATAGCAGCTGGGAAAAGTCTAAATTTTCAGCCATCAGCAGTTTCCAGAACGCACACTGATCCTAACCCTACCAACTGTTTCCAGAATGCACACTGATCCTAACCCTACCCACTGTTTCCAGAACGCACACTGACCCTAACCCTACCAGCAGTTTTGACAATGCACACTGACCGTAACTCTACCAGCAGTTTTGACAATGCACACTGACCCTAACTCTACCAGCAGTTCTGACAATGCACACAGACCCTAACTCTACCAGCAGTTTTGACAATGCACACTGACCCTAACTCTACCAGCAGTTTTGATAGTGCACACTGACCGTAACTCTACCAGCAGTTTTGACAATGCACACTGACCCTAACTCTACCAGCAGTTTTGACAATGCACACAGACCCTAACTCTACCAGCAGTTTTGACAATGCACACAGACCCTAACTCTACCAGCAGTTTTGACAATGCACACAGACCCTAACTCTACCAGCAGTTTTGACAATGCACACAGACCCTAACTCTACCAGCAGTTTTGACAATGCACACAGACCCTAACTCTACCAGCAGTTTTGACAATGCACACTGACCCTAACTCTACCAGCAGTTTTGACAATGCACACTGATCCTAACTCTACCAGCAGTTTGGACAATGCACACTGACCCTAACTCTACCAGCAGTTTTGATAGTGCACACTGACCGTAACTCTACCAGCAGTTTTGACAATGCACACAGACCCTAACTCTACCAGCAGTTTTGACAATGCACACAGACCCTAACTCTACCAGCAGTTTTGACAATGCACACAGGCCCTAACCCTAACAGCAGTTTTGACAATGCACACTGACCCTAACTCTACCAGCAGTTTTGACAATGCACACTGATCCTAACTCTACCAGCAGTTTTGACAATGCACACTGACCCTAACCCTAACAGCAGTTTTGGCAATGCACACTAACCCCAACCCTACCAGCAGTTTTGACAATGCACACTGACCCTAACTCTACCAGCAGTTTGGACAATGCACACTGACCCTAACTCTACCAGCAGTTTTAACAGTGCACACTGACTCTAACTCTACCAGCAGTTTTGACAATGCACACTGTCCCTAACTCTACCAGCAGTTTTGACAATGCACACTGACCCTAACCCTAACAGCAGTTTTGACAATGCACACTGACCCTAACTCTACCAGCAGTTTTGACAATGCACACTGGCCCTAACCTTACAGCAGTTTTGACAATGCACACTGACCCTACCAGCAGTTTTGACAATGCACACTGACCCTAACCCTACCAGCAGTTTTGACAATGCACACTGACTCTAACCCCACCAGCAGTTTTAACAGTGCACACTGCCTCTAACTCTACCAGCAGTTTGGACAATGCACGCTGACCCTAACCATAACAGGTGTTTTGACAATGCACACTGACTCTACCAGCAGTTTTGACAATGCACACTGACCCCTAACTCTACCAGCAGTTTGGACAATGCACAATGTATGTTACCTGTTTAGAAGTAACCAAGATAAACTAAGATAATTGAATATGCAAGCAGCATTTGGGTCATTAAAACTTTTGGACAACTCTTGAAAGGCTACCTCTGTTTTTGGTCTAAAGCCAAGATTGATATTGTATGTCCTTCATTATACTCTTGAAAATTGGTGCCCATGATAAAAGTGTAAATTTTTGGGACCACTAATGCCACTTTAACATTAATAAGTTATAATCAATTATTTTCACTTTGTTTGTATCAGTGAGTTTTGAAACCATCTACATTACATCTAAATTTTGCAGTGTTCATTAGTTTAAATCACACATAGTTCAAAGACAGCATTGACAAATTTGTGATTTTTTCTTTTCTTTTCAGCCGATTGGCCTATGTGGAAAGATTGTCTGAGTTTGGGAGGTGGGGACGGGGTATCCTCTGAGCAAAGGATAAATATACCGGGTAAATTAAATAATCTTGAGAGAGGAGGTAAAATCAGTTAATCAATTCTCTTGTATTATCATAGGAAGTGAGGGTAACAGAAAACCCATCGAGTGATTAAAGTTGACCATAAATATCGGGTAAAACACTTATCTTATTTTTTATAGGCTCTTAATATTCAGTATTTCACTACTTAGCTAATTCAGTAATATACAAGGTAGCGTAAAATGCCCCATGAATAATTTTTAATACATTTCAACCTTGGAGTTTGGTCTAATTTTGATTTATTGCTAATATATTTCAAATGGAAAATAGAAATCAGTGCAGACCTGTCAATTTGGCTGATTCACAGACAGCTTAGGCTGAAGAGAGACACCTGACTGAAGCTTACACTTTTATTGGCCATCTCAGTCAGCGCAAATCAACATGGATGATGATTGATCTACTTTTCCCCCACATACCTTCAGTTATTCTCATTACAAGGTAGACTGAGACCAAACAAATGGAAGGCCTGTGTCGGACTGAAAGACTATCTCTCTGCCAACGGAGCCCACCAAGGCCCCTGATGTAACAAAAGTTAAACAGAGTTTGTTCTTTCTGATTGACCAATCTATCCCCCCCCCCCCTCCAATCCACACACAGAAACAAGAAACATTTTCCCTTTATTGACAGAATTTCATCTATTTTCTAGAATACCCCATGTAGATTGAAGTGTATTCCAAGGGAGATAACCTAGCTTTATGATATTTTGGGTAGATCTAGTATTACTGAGTATTCAGTTACTAATTGAGCATTTAATATGTAAAATAAACGTACTTGAAACTATTGCATATATAACTTGTTTAGGGACATTAAAAAGGGAACCGTGTGTCTGATGCAATACTGATAAAAAAAATTCCCATCATACACTTTTTGGGAAGGTGTTGGGATGAAAAGTGGTAAACTTCTCTCTCTTGATAGACTGTTTAAGGATGAGTTTAAAACGACTTTTGTGTTGATTTACTTTTACTTTTAGCTAGACAGGATGGTCTAGCAGAGGCTCCAGAGCAGACCAGATCATTGAAAGCTTACAGCCTGGCGCTCATTTCGCCGTCTTCTAACTTGTTTCCTGGATTTGTCCGGATACATGTAGAAATTAACTAAAGAAGGTCCACACTTCACAGTCTATCAGATAGATAGATATTACATGTAGGTACGCTTTCACAACTGAATGCAGTATACGGTTAGTTACATCCACTTGAAATTACCACTAATTATTCGTTACCGTAATTGTACATTTTTGCCTGAAAATCAACCTATGTACCTTTCATACAAAGTTAAATCGGTCTTATTTTTCAAATTAGTGGAAACATTATGAGAAATGTATACAATAATACACAACTAATCCCTTTAAGAAGTTGGAGTATGATAGCATTAGCAATGATGATTGGTAATCTCCATACACATTTGTTAATTAATAAAAACTGTTTTATTCTTTTATTACATGTACATATATCCAAATGTATATAAATGTTATGTGGTGCCTTTTCACAGTTATATCTTTCAGATTTTTCTTTTAGTTTACTTTATGTGGGATCGTCACCACTCACCAGTAACCAGCCTACATGTATATTAGTGAAATGAATATAATGTGACATAACAAACACATCAAACTTTTTTATCTTCTCTTTTTAAGGTACTTTTGCCATGATGAGCATGCCTGGTGTAATGTTACCACATCGAAGAGTTATATTTGGAGGTTTTTACATATTACTGGGTAGGTCGCATTTAATTTCTCCTGAATATATTCTGTTTCTGTTATAAAAGAGTCAATCCTTATGAACTAATATCTTCTAATTTATGTCAACTATGCTGTACAACATGTGCTTTACAAGAAAATTATATAATGCTACATTTGCCGATCTACAATGCTTTGTCGTCAAACATAACCTCGCAACATGAACTCACAGCAAAGATCGTGTATTAGTTTTTGAGTGTGTATCTTCCTGGCAGTTTGCAAAGGTCCTGTATGACATCACTTTCAAGAAGTTTTTATGAGTGGTTACGAAATGTATGCAAATTTCCTATTCTCTCCTTTTCTGACTACCGGTACTAGGAAACTAATGCGAATGTTGTTTTCTTTCAACTTATGTACCAATGGGTCACGATCCACAGTAGATCTACAGTGTATGTGGGATGGTTGCCAGTTACCACAGGAAGGTTGTGGGTTTCCTCTGGGCATAGAGCCCGGTTTCCTCCCACAATAAAACTGGCAACGCCGCCATATAAGTGAAATAATCTTGAGCGCTGCGTAAAACACCAAACAACCAACCAATTCAACTTATTTTTTTTTCTAATATAGGCCTACATTTAGTCCATAACCATACTTTAAACCCTTTTCATCAATTCTTTAAGATAATCATTAATTTAATTGCTACTCTCTGTATAATCTAACTGCCAACTTTCTGAATGCAAAATAGATAGCTAAGCAGCATTGCAACTGATGCTGACTTTCATTTAGAATAGGTTGTAATGCAGAGATGGTCTTGTGTGAAATTCTCTTATTTTTAACCCCTTGTGCTTCACTATTGGTCCAATAATGCTGATACATTTAAATGCTGACAGTGCAACAATGGCACTGGGCTTTGTTAACACAAGTACAAGTTGTAGAGAACAAATCATTTGTCAAATTCCTAAGCTCTATATATTTCTGTGTGTTTGTGTATATAACAATCTTTTGTTCATAAGACCGCAAGATCATTTAATACAAACATGACTAATTATCAGTTTTTCTGTGAATTTCAAATGTTTGTTTTCTCTGAGGATGAGGGATGGATGCTCACAACTGAAGATGATTTGGGATGATTCTGGATATCTTGTTGTCACGAGCGGCGTTGGCAGCCAACTCCAAAACCTCTGCGGCCAGATATTCGAGAACAAACTGGGGCACCGGCTTCCACTCGCATGGCGTAGTTTCCTTTTCTCAAGAGACGATGGATACGACCGACAGGAAACTGAAGTCCGGCCCTGGATGAACGAGTCTTGCTCTTTCCCTTTGCTTTTCCTCCTTTGCCACGTCCAGACATGATTAAGAATTTGGAGTTAGTGTACGAGAGATGCAGTACACTTGGATGTGTTTTAGTGTTCATAAATAAATACTATTAACTGCATGTTTTAGTGTTCATAAATAAATACTATTAACTGCGTGTTTTAGTGTTCATAAATAAATATTATTAACTGCGTTTTTTAGTGTTCATAAATAAATACTATTAACTGTGTGTTTTAGAGTTCATAAATAAATATTAACTTAGGAATGCTTTGATAATTGGGTTTGAAATAATGGTTGTGATATAAATCAATAAAGTTATGTACAAACCAAATAATATTGAGTGTGGTGTTAAACATTCTGCACACAATCAAATTTGCTATATTGTCTTCAACCTTTGTATTGACTACCATTGTCTTCTTTTTTGTGTTTTTCCACAGTGATATTCTGAAAATGGAGTGGAAACTGCCAAACCAGATCAACCAAAATATTTATTTATCTTTCTTTGAATTATTTGTTTTTTAGTGTATTCAATTGACGTTTTATGCTAAAATTTTAATGAGAAAATAGAAACTTCCCATGGTTAGAATCATAATTAGTCAAAAAAATATTTATAACAAACCTGGTAAACGCTTAAAAATTGTGTCAATACTCATGTAATTACACCTTTACACATTGGATGCTGTTGTATGTTAAAAATATGTAGTACCATTACCTAATATGTGTCTTAAAACAATAACATTGATTGATTTATTTAATAAAGTAACGACAAGCTCAAGATTATTTTCAAGTATTTGGCAAGGAAATTTAATGACAACCTTTTCAACATTAAAAACACATTGTTACAACCAAAAATTTGACAGAAACAAAATCTAGTAAAATCTGGTAAAATGCTAGTGTAAGCAAATTTTTAGTATAAAAACATATTATATCACAATTTTATCCAAATCAATAATGTATAGAAATATACACAATTTACGTAAATAACTGCTTCTTTTAAACTTTTAACAATCTATAAGAACAAACTTTACTAAGATTATTAGTCTGTATCTCATAAATAAAAATTCAACACTTAAAAAATGTGCTACAGGTTTCTGGTTACATGTACTTGCTTCATATGATCCAGCTTGTCTGGGAGCTGTGGGCCACACCAGGGGGAGACAATAACATTGACTGATTGATTGATGCTTTACGCCGCACTCAAGATTATTTCACTTATATGGCGTTGTTGCCAGGTTGGGGGAGCAAACCAGCCTCTTTGTCCGGAGCAAACCCCCGGCCCTCAGCGAGTAGAGACAGTAAGAAAGAAGTACATGTAGTCCAAGATAGTACCCTCGACATCCTGTTGTACATTTCTTCTCTATAGAAATTCTGGATACATGTACAATGGACATCAATAAATGAACCGTATAGTCCCCTATGAAACTACATGTATTTAAAAGTTTTTGTCATATCGTTTTACATACTTTCTGATGTATTTCTTCTAAATATTCAGCCATTCTAATGGCCTAAATTTTCCATTGAGTCAGACAAAAATGGAGTCGTGGAGTTGTGTTTAAGGATATCCGTTTTCACACACTGCATGGTGGGTCATTTTACCTTAAATTCCATGTAAAGGGCAAATTTTTCTGGCCTCATTTAGCATATTACTTTTCTGATGGTCGAATTCTTATGAGGAAAAAAGTGGCTGAATCTTTAGAAGAAATATGGTATATGTTGTAGGCCCCAAAAGGCCTGTGTATACAAGCCAAAGTCAAACAATAATATGCAAGTAGTGTTATTCTAAAAATGGAGAACTTCATAATCACTCAATATTTAGACCATTATTAATATTTTGTCCTCAAACAATAATTGAGAAAAAAAAATAGCAGAAAACCTAAAATCAACTTCAAAACTGGTTGACTCTAATATAGTACCTTTGTTTTGTTTGTTTTTTCTATTTTTTGGCAGATAAAAAAACTGTAAATACACAGACAGACCTTCCACTTCATTTTGACAGAATCTTGACAAATCAAACCAGGTATTTTACAGAACTTTGTGGAATGGTTGGTTGCCATATAGAATCTTTCATGTAATCTGCATATTTCTTATGACTACTAGTATCTTTCGTGTGAAATATAAAAATATTTTGTGAGTCTTTGTATTTGTCTGTCTGCTGGAGTGAGCAATAGATGTGATACAGGTGTTAAATTGTGTTATGATGAAAAGCAAAATTGCATAGAATGAATTGTAGTGCTTGGAATGTGTGCTTGGGTGCATTCCATAGGCTCTGTTTAACATCTCTCTATGTATTGTAACTTTATTAATGACTGGAAGACCAGCAACATGTTGGTTAGATGATACGTATAAGATTAATATGATAATGACTACGAAATAACACGGCCTTTGATATATCTCACTTTGCCTGTGTATCTTAGTGATCATAAATAAATAGATTTCTTGTTAGTTACCCAATGGTCGCCACTAATTTAGAAAAAGCTTTACTGTATGACAGTTATAAGATAACTAAGGGTTCTATTGGATTCCTTCACTCTGATAACATTTGTGAAGGTCCAGTTCAAATCTTGTTCTATAAAGGTTTTTTTAAACATATTGGTTATTTATATCTTGTGGCTATTAAACAGTGGAAGAAAGTTTACATATTATGCAGTTTTGCCCCTCTGCTACCTACTCAGATTTTCTCTGACTTATTAAATGTTATAACTGTTATATTTCTGCACCTATAAGTCAAATGGGTTTTGTTGCAAGTTGGTCCAGGTTAAACGCTGTAAATGATATGGTCAACAGAAATCTCCTCTAAATATAGGCCTACATTACACACTCACTTTATGGAATTTATACAGATCCTTTGGCTCAGTACTGACTTGCACAAATTTGAATTCCTTTTGGTCAAAAGTTACATATGTTTATTATTTACTGTTCAAAATTTGATTCTTTACTTATGAATTTGAACAATAAATTCTCATAATTACTTAATGTTCTGTTTTAATTATTGCACTCAATGGATTTGTTTTTCAATTTTTACTTCCACAATCCCATTCCTAGATTATGTAAAAAGGCATCCCATGTTAACAAAAGTAGTTATGGAAAATATGTCTACATTCAATAGGCTAGGGCCAGGGTTTGTTTTTAGCTATGAGACTTGACACTCTTTTCTGTGTATTGGGAAATTTATAAAGATTTAAAAACAATGGTTTTTGTGTATAGTGGCATAATACAGTTTTTCCTAAACTTAATCTTTAAATTGACAAAAGGGGCTGGTAAAAGCATTAATTAGACAATAAATTCAGAGAGTGTTAATACATGTGACAATAACACAACATTTTGGGTTATCAGATGAAAAATAATTGGAAAATATTCTTCCTTTGCAATCTATTGGTAAACCAATTATTTGTTTGAAAAAAAAAGGTTACCATCTTTCTCTGATTACCGTAATGTGGCATGAGCTGTCAAAATTCACACTTTTTTCATAATTTCTGATCGGCACAACAGTAAAAGGTTTTGAAGGCCATCGAAAAACTAAACGATTGGCTTTGGAATGAGGGAAATCCATAAAGTCTAAGGCCTATACGAACCAAAATAGTGTCCGAAAAGTAAATAAAATTTAAATAACCGGGACGACCATTCATTCATTCATTCTAATCCAAAGTTAGTTCAAAACAATACTTTATTGTTCATTCTCGAGACTGGAAGCACTAAAAACCTTGTGAATCAGACGTCTTGAGAAAAATAGCCAATAATTTCAACATTTTGGCAGCTCAAGCCACTTTAATGAGAAAAAAATTCAGATAACAATCAGGTGACCAGAAAATCTGTATTCTCTGACCTGACACACTTAACACTGTTATTTTGGTCTTCAGGCCATCCTTAAAAAAATGTTTGCTTCCAGTAACCTGCTCGCACTTACCAAAATCCTACTTACTGAAAAGTTTTTATTCACCTTCTGCTCAAAGTTTTTTCCCCCAAAACAATGAATACACAATTACTAGAATTAACAGAAAAAATGTTCATGAATCAGTTGGTCTGTATGTGTAGCCTTTTTTATTACGATTAAGACTTTCATTCCTTGGAATAATCAGGATAAGCAGCAAATCAAACATATTTTTAAGGACGGCCCCATGTCTTAATGAACTAAGCTAAACCCATCCCTGACCTTTGAGACAACTTTTTCACACATAGCGACAGTGAAATCCCAACACCGAAATTTTTCAATATTGTATGGTCCGAGAGGTATCCAAACCCACAACATGGAGTACAAGGAGTATTTTCGTAGAAATTTCTGTTATAAATCAACCGATTTCTGTAAAAATTACTTGAGCAGAAAAAAATAATATTTCGACCAGCTGACAGTCCTGGAGATATTTTGTATTGATTGATAGTGGCTATGGATTATTTTAAATATCGGTCCACATGTGCCTCCATCGAAGTTTGTTTACACATTGATATACCATGATGAAAAGAAACCGGTGGATGTGGTCCAAAATTGGGCAGAAGAACAAAATGTTTGGGCAACCTTTGTTGCCAGCAACCGTCTTGATATCACCAAAGTTTCAATTAAATCACAATTTTTGGCCACTTGATATATAATTACTAGATTACGAAGGTAAAGTTAAGACAAACATATCATATTCATAAATTGTTTTTGAAATTGACAGATTGCTTGATGACGTCACTTGGAAATTATGAGCAAAGCATTTCGTGGGATTGAGGGATGTTAAAATAATTTTAAAATATGGCGGAAGAAATAATACTGTATCGAACAGAAGACGTAAAAGGCGTAAAGTTACCAAAAAAATGTGTAGATAAAAACAGGTTATGTCATCAATGTTTTCCCATAAAAGAGACATCTTGTTAAGTACCAATAAACAAAATGGCGAACTGAGGTACATTTTACCCAGAAAGCTTTGCGTAATTTTATGTGACGTCATCAGGCTCGGTGGTAATTACAAGTGATAAACAAAAAAAATAATATTTATAAACAAGAGATCAGTAAAACTGATCCAGGCGACCACCATAGAACACTATCAGAAAGTGAGGCTGCTTGTAAACGGATCGCAAAGTTGATATGTGAAATTTATTTCTTCGGTTGGTGGTTGGCTGGACAAGAACAAAGTTTCTTCGGTAGATAGTGGCTGTTATATGAAAACTCAAAACCATCTTTCTTCAAGGAGGCACGCTACTTACCGGAGCTACATAATACATGTGTACATTGTATGCACACAGGCCAGTCAGTGATATCGCTTGTTTGAATCCTGTACACAATTAAAGGCACACTTGCCGCGAAAATCAGGAATATTGTTTACATTAAAAAGAAAGACCGTATTCTGTATTTTTCCCAGACAATATAAGTTAGGAACTTTCTATTTTTACCAAAATTTAAAAGTTTGGACGTCACTTTGTATTTTTAATTTGAATTTGAAAATTTGAATTGTTACGTACCCGGAACGTAAACAAACCGATCTGCCCCCTATTGGCGATTTTATGTTTCAGTCGAGTGAGTGAACTAACGGCACAGTGTTATTTTACGTAGGCCTATTTATCTGAGAAATACAGACTGACGATCGGTTAACAGCGACTGGAAAACCTGCTGGTACATGTAATTGTTTGAGTGTAAACCACAGATACAAAGGCCTGAAAGGAGGGTAATCCAACACGAAAGTTGACCGACACTGATCGTTGTTGTTGTAATCAGGCTTCGATTCTTCGTTTGTTTTTCACCCCATTTTTACAGTCTAAAGCTAACTAGACATGTTTTATGTGTCCTATGTTTAAGTTTAGTGGTATTAGTCGTAGTAAGCTCATGTAAATTGGTTTTCTTAGCAAATTTAAACAGGCTACGGCGGCAAGTGTGCCTTTAAAATTTACAAAATCCACTACGATTGTACACATGTTACTAAGATGCATTTAGAGTTTGTTTACAAATCAAAAGATAATGTATATATCTGTCAAAACAGCCCGTGAAAAGTGAAGAATGGGCTACGTATCATTCGTCTGATGCGTAAATATTTACACATGACGAAAGGCAGTTTAAAAATTAATGGCCAAAAATGTCCCGATTCGTTCAGAAATTAGTAAACTCTTATAAAAAAATCTTTATGCACGATTTGATGTAAATATATGATTGAATAAACACATTTCAGTTACTTTATTGGTAAATAGCATTTACAATTGCGAAGTCAGTTGCTGTACATAACTGCCTGAATGCAAATTCGATCGGCAAAATAGTGATTGTACGTTGCCGTGTATTTCATTTCATTTTGAAATATTCCTTCCTTTCACACTCCGAAAAATACAATATGGATCTTTTTAAGTGTCTTAGGGAACACTCTCCTTTAAAAATATTTATTATTGTTACATTTTTGGAAAGAATTTAGGCGTTTAAAACCCAAATTCGAATAGGCCATTTTACCAGCTTCGAACAAGCCGTGGCGGCCGGGAACAGGCATATTGATAAACCATTTCTTGTACTTATAGTTATAGTCGCCCTTAGAAATCTGAAAGGAGTCGATTTTTATACGTTTTAAAATGACCCGAGGATTGCAATTTCACTCTGGGGTTTATAAAAGCTCCGATAAATGTCTTGTTTTTCACTACTCTGGACTCGGAAATTCCAAAATATCGTCATCAGTGCCAAAAATAGCTTATCTGTCTTTAACTGGGTCGTGTTTTTAAAATGCCTGGTAGGGGCCCTGTGATTGACAGCGGGAAATCGCACTAGCAAACTGATTTCACCACCCGATTTTAGCACTTTTTAATCGTATATATTTAAATATCTCACCCATAGTCAGTATATTGGAGACAAGGAAATATATATTAAGATCTGAAGCTGTAAATATGAGGAATTCCTTTTCTTGTTATATACGTATGATTGAGGTGTCCGTTCTAACCTAGACAAAGTTGGAAGTTATCAGAGAATTACGCGTCCGTTAAAGTAAATTTAACCTCTTAACCGTATTCGAAGATTGAAAAAACAAAACACAAAGCAACCAACAGATGCAACATGTGATTTTATTTGCTCATTTTCAAAATTAGTTGAAGTTGTAAGAAAAAATAACCATACGGCGTCAGTGGGGTTTTAGCCGACTTTTCTGCTGTAATTTTCGGTAATGAAGCAGGCTAACATTCCAACGCCAAATGGCGACAGCGGTACCGAATGTGTTAAATGAAAACGTCAACGACGAAAAAAATACATGTTGCATAACTTGACCATATGAGGAAGCAACACAAAAAAAATTTATCAAGATCCGCCTGGTAGTTTTGTTGAGTGCGCGATCACAAACTATGTAGATAGAAATCACAGAAAAAGCTACCGGCCGCCATTTTGAATATGCAAATGAGCAGCGAGTGCATAACAAGACCATAGGGTTAACCTGCGTATAACATTTTACGAACATCTTTTCATTACTTTAGAACAGTGATAAAAAAATAATGGCCAGTGGCCGCCATTTTGAATATGCAAATGAGCAAAAAAGTGCATAGTGCACAACGAGACCATAGGGCTAACATGCGTAAATTAATTTACGAAAATCCTAGCCTTTCTTTACTTTAGGAGAAAAGTGACAAAAAGAAGAAAAACAAAATGGTCGCCCAGCGGCAATTTTAATATGCAAATGAGCAAAAAAGAACATAGTACGCAACGAGGCCATAGGGTTAACCTGCATACAAAGTTTTACGAAGATCCTCTCATTACTTTAGGAGAAAAGTGATAAAAAGTAGAAAAACAAAATGGTCGCCTAGCGGCCATTTTGATATGCAAATGAGCAAAAAAAAATACATGTTGCACAACTAGACCATAGGAGGAACGTGCGTGTGAAATTTAAAGAAGATCCAAATAGGACTTCTCTTGGAATCGCGGTCACAAGAGAGTAAAGCGATAAAAAATAGAAAAACAAAATGGTCGCCTAGCGGCCATTTTAATATGCAAATGAGCTCAGAAAAATAGATGTAGCACAACTAGACCATATGGGGAACCAATACAAAAACATTTCATTAAGATCGGCCTGGTGGATTTCTAGATTCCGCGATCACAAACTATGTAGGTAAAAATCACAAAATGGCTGCCAGCGGCCATTTTAATATGCAAATGAGCAAACAAACTAAATGTTGCACAACTGGACCATAGGTGGAACGTGCGTGTGAAATTTAAAGAAGATCCGACTAGGACTTCTCTTGGAATCGCGGTCACAAGAGAGAAAAGCGATAAAAAATAGAAAAAACAAAATGGTCGCCTAGCGGCCATTTTGATATGCAAATGAGCTTAGAAAAATAGATGTTGCACAACTAGACCATATGGGGAACCAATATAAAAACATTTCATCAAGATCGGCCTGGTGGATTTCTAGATTCCGCGATCACAAACTATGTAGGTAAAAATCACAAAATGGCCGCCAGCGGCCATATAATTATGCAAATGAGCAAACAAAATAAATGTTGCACAACTAGACCATAAGGGGAACATGTCTGTAAAATTTGATGAAAATCCGACCAGTAGTTCTCTTGGAATCGCGATCACAAGAAAAGTTTACAGACACCGGACGACAGACGACGGACGACGGACGACGGACCACGGACAAAAAGCGATTTGATAAGACCACCATGAGATCATGGTGGTCTAAAAATGGCTGTGATAAACAATTATATTTATAAAAATTTGCAATGATAAACAATGAAATAGCATAGATGTAAATTATTTAGTTAAATATAAAAATGACATATATAGCCTACTATTGTTAACTTTAATTCCTAAATATTATTAAACATAGATAATTTATCAATATCACATATAAAGTTGGTCCTAAATAGGATTCTTTGAAGATGTATTTTTGTCGATTGCTATTTCTATATCGATCTTTTCAGAAAGTTTATATTCTTGAAGTTTAACGAAGGCATAGCTTGCAGTTCCCAAAATAGTGAGTATATTACCAGTCCACCATAATAGTGTTTTACGTTGTTGAAAATATACCACAGCCATTACAGTTTGTGTCACAGATTTGGCACTGATACTTATATGGTGGGCTGTTGGGCTAGTTGCTTGTATTTGCAGGGCGCTTGAGATTCCAATTAATAAACTCAAAAACCCAGAGCAGGTCAAAACAAACCAAAACCAGGGATCTGTAAATTGCTTTGAGCGATATACAGTGGGGAATTGTCCTGTACTGATATTTAAAAAAAAGAAGATAAACAAACTTAATAAATTGTATGAAAATGTCAATTTTAAAGAATCTCTCTTCATCAAATCTTCAGATTTTTTCATAAAAGTGCCACCTAAAGCAATGACAAAACTGGCTGCTAAACCATAAATGATACCCTTCAATGGCAGACGCTCCTTCAAGCTCTCCTGACTGGCACCTAAATAATATCCCAAAATAACGACTCCACAACACATTGTCACTCTCAAATTGACCGATTTACCCAGTAAAAAATGAGACAGGATCACAACAAAAATAAGTGTGGAAGAACGAGCTACTTGATAAAATGCCACCCCTATATGTTTTAACATGAGGCTGTTGAATAAAAGTCCCGTGACAAAAGTCAGTGAAAGAATCACGATATTCTGATGGAAGATTCGACGAGATAGTAACTTAGTCCTTTGTCGCCATCCCATACGCCGAGAGAAAGAGTTCACGATAATTATCATCACCACAACAACGCAACACTGATACCAGGCTATGAAGAGAGATATATCTTCATGTCGTGAAATGTCACCTACCAGATGTTTATTCGCAAACACCATGGAGATAGAAACCACCCAATAGAGAGCGATAATTGAGATAATCCTGCTAGTCTTTTGGACAGGTACCACACCTTCGTCATCTTTATTGAGAAATCCCATCCTTACAATATCAACCCAGTATGTTAGCTAGTACACATCCAAATTGATACCTGCAATGAAAAAAATACAATTATTCAACAAGAGTTTCGGGAAACCCAAAATACGCCCGGAAAGGCACAGTAACTGCAGCCATACCAAAACAAATCCTTCCATATATATATTTTTGAATATATGCAATGGGTCCTTCAAATATAAAATCTCATCTTGTGTTAAATGTCCAGGTCTTGAGCTTGGAGTACAGCTAATTCTGACGGGTCAGTGGGTTCAATCACTTGCTGAAGACATCACTGACCAGGATGTTAAATTCTACTATGGAGTGGTTTTACTAAAGCCAAAACACATAGGACAACTCGTACTATATTGTACATGATGGTGTATATTTATGAGCTTTCGAGAGTAGCTACTCTCATCATCAGATATTACAACATACACAATCACGTACAATATAGTACGAGTTGTCCTATGTGTTTTGGCTTGACCAGGATGTTTGCCACATTTTATATAGGTATATTTGAACAGAGCCTAATGTCTGAGATGGTCAATGGTGTGTAAATATACAAGTCTTATCTGTTTACACTTACAACCAGGTTTATGAATATTGTCAAACATATCTTTAAGCAGCTATATTTGCTTTACCATATGGGTAATAAAACTGAATTGAAGAGCCTTTAAAACAGCGAAATACTTAGAATTCTAAACTTTTTAGGTTTTGGCCACCATAGCTATCACTAACTTATCCAAGGAAGCTGACACACCTTCTACCCATAAGCTATATCCTCACAAAAAATTGTCCAGATGGAATGAAAACTTTGAAAGTTAAGGAGCGGAAGGGAATATTACATAATCCAATATAACTCCCATATTATGTAACCAGTTATGTTAAAAATAGTTTGCGACACACCTTCTACCCATAAGGTATATACTCAGAAAAAATTGTGCAGATGGAATCAAAAGTTCAGAAGTTATGGAGCGGAAGGGAATATTACATAATCCAATATAACTCCCATATTATGGAACCAGTGATGTTAAAAATAGTTTGCGACACACCTTCTACCCATAAGGTATATACTTAAGAGAAAATTGTGCAGATGGAATCAAAACTTTAGAAGTTATGGAGCGGAAGGGAAAGCGGACGGACGGAGATGATACCATAATACAGCCCGCTTTTCAAGCCGGGCGTATAAAAAAGCAATAGACAGGACTAGAAGTCTACATGTTTATAAATCTGTTTCCATTTTTTGCCATTTATGAAGAATTCTCAGGATGATTTCAAACTTAAAGAATACTTACATTACTCACAATGATATTGTAGGCGCTTTGGGGAATTATATTCATTTAATATGAACTATGCATGTATCATGCTTCGCCCACTCAGGCACTATTTTTCCCTCAGCAAGACTATGAAAGCATAACGCCCTGAATGAAAGGCAATAATAGGTAATTAGCAACATGATATCTTACAAACTGTCATCATTTTTATTACTGGATTACTGGGTATTGGTGGGTTCCTTTGTGATGTTTGTCTGTTAACACCTTGATCTCATATTTTCATTAGTTGCTTGTCTGCAGTTACAGAATATCAACAAGATTTTCCCTGTCCCTGATTACAAGTATAAAATAAAAGCTCAAAAAGTAAGACTCACCATGTAAAAAAACCCTCAGAGTTCATACTTTAAAAAGTTTCTCTTAGTTGCCAAGTTCCACAGTTAAAGCCATATTTGATTGCTGTATGTTTTGGTGTTTTACATCTTCTATCACTCATCTTCTATCACTGATCTATAAACTATAAAAGAAAGCGAAGAAAAGCCGTTTAGTTTCACTGATTGATTTTCCCAGTGGTCCCATACTAACTCTCATAGACGATATCAAGTAAAAAATGTAGAAGACAATATTGATTGATTGATTGTTTGGTGTTTTTCACTTATATGGCGGTGTTGGCAGTTTTATTGTGGGAGGAGAAAACCCACGACCTTCCGGTGGTAACTGGGCGCAACCATCCCACATAGGTCGTTCGAGTGAAAACCCAGTCAGAAAATTTTCCAATTTTTTTGGACTGACTGGGATTCAAACCATGGAAGACAAGACAAAGTAATGAAATTCAAAAATGAAATAAGTCACAAAAAATTGTTTTTTTATTTATTTTGCAGTAGCAAAGAGATAATAATGTACAGTTAGAATATGGGAGGGTCCACTGAGTATAACATTTGCGTCAAAACCCACTAACCCTGGTGGGTGGTGCAAACGCCTTACAAAAACCAATCAGCTTCCAAGCTTTATAAAACACTACAATAACTAAGCGTAATAAAATTTCACATTGCTAATATCGAAAATAAAAATAGAGCCAAAAACAGCTCCTTTATAGAGATTGATTAATGTTTAACTCCGCACACAAGATTATTTCCCCTTTACAGTGGCCTTGCCAGGTTTAGTGGAGGAAACTGGGCTCCTTGCATGGAAGCAATTCTAGCAACATGATACATATATTCTATCCCTGATGAAAAGCACCTGTGTAACATAAATGTGATAGCTATATATCACAACTGTAGATGGATTGATTGGCGCTTAATGTCACACTCAACAGCTGAGATCATATATGGGAGACGTAGGTACCAGCCAACCGAAAGATCATCCCCCATCCATATTTTGACATTGGGTTTCACTGTTCCTACTCTCTAGGTCAGCAAACATGGCTGCAGCAAAGTCACAGCACCCCCAGCCACAAAAAAAACCCACATAAGTCAACCTAATGAAGCGCATAATCAACACACAGGAAGTAACTGATTACACAAGCAAGCATGAGTCTCTCAGTGAAAAAGAATTCACATAAATTTATAGACTGCTGCATTGAGTTTGGAGTTTTATTTGTCAATTATGTACAGTTGGTAGTTTTTGTTTTTAGATCTGGTAGTAGTCTTAGTTTTATTACATCATTTTTCAGGGATACTTCTTATCTATTAGTTCTAAGTTATCGTGAATGCTACGTTTTTGTACATAATGAAATTTGACGATTTTTTCAGAAAGTTTGAAGCTTTGCTCAAAAAACTGAATATACTGCATTCACCCCTTTGTTAAAAATCACCGCTTGATGAGTGCAAAAGGAGTTAATTTTCTACGGAATGACGTCACTCCACAGAGCCCTATACTCATTTCTTGTAAAACAGCTATCATTATAGCTTCAGCTACTTTCCTAGACCTGGGGCCTGTTTCACAAAGCGGCGTAGATGTATATTTTGCGTAACTTTCATACTAACTTTTAAACAAGATTGTGTATCAGTTCACATGTCCTGGCTGTTCCCACACTTAAATCTAGGTAAAACAGAAAGATGCATGACTCTCCCTGCATCAGAACAGGCGCTCGACAATAACAGCGAAAATCATAACCACTTACATAGCTGTGATCAGTTTGATCACATTATGAATTTATTTTGTATGCCAGACAATGGTGCACCGGCAAGAATTGATCTTTTAGGATTCATTCTAAATAATATAAAAGTTATGGACAGATCAAATCATTGGAATGAGCTTCTCTTTAAAGAGGCTTATGCCATCAAAAATCAAAACCCTGAACTTTACACTGGCCTAAAGGCCACCAAACAATTTAATTTATTTCTGTAAAATTTCTGTCTCGCCTCATTACAGTAAATACCTGTCAAACATACTTAACATACTATATTCTTACTATGCCATGATTATTACCTGCCACCTGTATAGTATACCCCATGCTGTTCTTCCTTAATCTTATTGCTGTACATAACCTTTAATCGTCTCATTACCCTACATGTGGTGTTTTAAATCCTTTTCTACTGCCTATATATACTGTTATTTTCATTGTATCACTACTCTAGTTCAATTTACCGAACTTATGGTGATATTACATATACCAACGTTCGGTATACGAATTAGAAATACAAGGTGGAAATGATGCTTAAATTGCTAGCCATGAAAATATTATTGTAACTCCTCGGTATGGACGATTCCTACCTCAGACTTCTTTAAAACTCATAAAAGATTATTCTTGTCCGCTTTTATTACATGTAGTTATTCCAAAGGGCGTACACCTGGTCTTAAACAACAACAAACTGTCATTTCTTGGAGACTTTGCCGCCATTTTGCGCGACGTTCGAACTGGGTCAAACGGTGCATGTCAAATAAATAAAATAAATAAAAATAAATAAAAGAGGAAAGAATAATCTTTTATGAGTTCTAAAGAAGTCTGGGGTAGGAATTGTCCATACAGAGCAGTTACAATATTATTTTCATGGCTTGTAATTTCCGACAAAAGTTTGTCGGAGTTTTCCGAGCAGCATTTCAGAATTCACAGACTGAACGTTGGTATATGTAATATCACCATAAGTTCGGTAAATTGAACTAGTATCACTACTCCTGATGATGGTTTGAGCATAAACCGAAATATTGAGTTAATATGTCTTACATCATACATGTCTTTCTTCGGATTGCTCACTCTACTTTATTACAAGTACAACTTGTGCAGGTGGTAACACGTAATTATTTTTGC
The DNA here is from genome assembly GCA_963971465.1 of Lepidochitona cinerea. NCBI lineage: Eukaryota > Metazoa > Mollusca > Polyplacophora > Chitonida > Tonicellidae > Lepidochitona > Lepidochitona cinerea. The sequence goes on from OZ020560.1 coordinate 3,414,432, forward strand.
AAACTTACCGTACAGTTACACGTAGCTGGAGATCTCCAAACTCTGTGGTCAAAGTATATGATGATGGGTGACCAACACCCATCATCAATCCATCAATTTCATAATATCAGTGATTATATTTATACTACTCTGACTACTTTGACCACAGAGTTTGGAGATCTCCAACTAAGTTACACGCTGACTGTGACAGTGGTATTGTAATTCGCCTGATTAACATACACTTTACAGTTACTTTGAAATTCACCATCCCCTACATGTGTTGTCTTTCTTAGAGTGGGAGTTTCTACTCGAACTGAGTTGCCCATCTATCCATCCAACAGGAACATCAACTGACACTTCCAGTTTAACGGGCTAAACATTATTGAATGTCCACATTTCACGTCTGCACTCGTACCTTGCCTTTTTCTATTTGTGTGCACAGAGGGCCTACATGAGGGTCCAGATGTGTTGGTCAAAAATGAAATTCTAAGCAATTCTATTTCTCTGTTGTGACGTGAGAATTACACATTAAAATTTGATTTCCACGTAAGATACAACTTCAAAATCTAATTGAATTGGTCGAGCTTTAACAACAGTCTTCACTTTTGACGCCCCACTTTCTGTTAAAGATATAGAGCCTTACCCTGGTCTCGTATATAGTTTTTATTTCTCTAAGCATTTTACCGCGCGAAGATGGCCGCCTCTTACACTACAGGTAAGTTTCAATTTTGACGATCACTTTCTACAAATTCACGGCTCTTGCGGCGATTGTTTATCTCAAGCTGATGCCTTAGCCCAGTCTTTTACTTATTACTTCCTTGGTGGAAGTTTTTTACTCTGTTAGTTGATAAAATAGTTAACACAACAGCTTTGGTTAAATATTTTCATTTTCGTTGTGACGTCACGGTTCTTTTCGTTCAATCAGAGTGAGATTTTTAGTTTTAACTTTAAATCTGTAGGTAAAGAATAACATTGCAGCAAAATGCAGAAAGTTTTCATTTGAAGCTTGATGTAGAGCTACTTTAGGTTTGAATATAATATATATAGTCTTATAGTTATAGTCTAGATATGTTCCGTCACTTGAAACTTTTGAAACAAAACGTCAAAAGGGGTTTTCCATTCCTTGGAATTTTGTTGGTACTAGTAATAGTATTACTATTACTGTAATATTAGTACAAATTTTACTATTAGAAGAACTGTGATTTGTAAAACGAACTAGTCTTAACTGGTTCAAAAAGCTTTATTTTTAAATGGTTGCGTGGAGGTTATCATATGCACCAAAAAATTCACTCACGTAGGATAAATCGGCAATTTTTTAAAAATGTCAAAAGCAAGAAAGGTTAAGTAAGAGATCACCGGACACCAGTGAGTATGTACCGGTTCTAATATGTACCGTACCACATTAGTTCACGAATGCAAAGAAAGTAAAACGCAAAACAATGCTACTTTGAGTAGTCCACTTTGAAAATGAAAGCTACTGAGTTGACTGTACAGTGTACGCATGGGTGTATACATTGAATATGAAACAGCAGTAGTCTGAATTGCTTTGTTGCAGTCTTTCCACTTATAGCTGCAATGTCTTCTGAATATGTTAATCTTTCCTTGAGAAAGGCAACCAAAACCTGCTATTTTAAAAGCTTAAAAACTAAGAAATTAATACAAATGACAAACAAAACAGTTTACGAAACTATGTCTGCAGGCTAGTTTTTTTTAGTGCTCAGTAGCACATGACACGTTTTTAAAGTGGCATGAGCTGCCAAAATGTTGATATTTTGACATTAAAACAGAATGTTGAAATTATTGGCTATTTTTCTCAAGACGTAAAATTCAGAAGCTTTACAGTGCTTCTAGTCTCGAAGATGTACGATAAAGTATTGTTTTGAACTAACTTTGGCTTAAAATGAATGAATGGTCGTCCCGGTTATTTAAATTTTGTTTACTTTTCGAACACGTTTTCGGTTTGTTCAACCCACATACTGTATGGATTTTCCTCATTCGAACGCCAATCATTTTATCTAGTTTTCCGATGGCCTTCAAATCTTCTTTAAGATTGTTTTCTTTTGGACTGTAGGTGTGCCACAAACTATTTATGACATGATATTATGGCACTGACTAATGGCAGCCATATTGGTTTATATAATACTCACTCTTTTGCTCACTAACTTTCACAAATACAATATGATCTGATGTTTTCAATTCTTTCACCTTATATACCATATAAATAGACGATGTGTCACCAAATATTGTGACATACATGTTACCTATTGCATGATACACCAACCAAATTACATGTAGTACAGTGATTTACCAGACCCTTAAAACCACCATCTCCGACCCTAATTTTCTCATTTGGACCCCAAAATTGCACTGAGAAGGGTCCCATGGGATGCAAATAAGTAGCAAAATATTATACAATAAATTAATGCATATTTACACACTATTTGGGCACCAGGGTTTCGTGCACATCGATTTTTGAGGTCGATTATCGACTAGAATAGAAAAATTCGATTCAAACCTAAAGAAAACTGAAGTCTAGTCATTTTAGACGGAAAATACTCAATTCTTGACAAGTTTAATTTGTTACTTTTTAGTTTGTTTGCAACACAACATGCTTCTCAACATTCATGCTGTTATTCAGAAATGTTACCCTATTCCAATGAGCAGTTTGAACTTTGTCAATAAGTGAGCACATCTTTATTCTTATCCAATGTAAGAGCCTATCGGTAGACCAGGGTTATGAGAACAGGGTAAAAAAATAGTGTCCATAATGGCTCTCCTAGCAGAGGTACATTCCTTGAAACATGAAGCAAATTAAATGTGCTCTCTGAAACACCTCTGCATAGGAGACCCAAGTGTAATGTCTTCAGTTCAACATGTCCATGAAACTGAAAGTCTTTCCATCAAGTAGATTTGGGAAAAACCGACAAAACTGAATAGACATCATTGATACATTGGATTTTCTCACATAAAACAGGTCTGTATTGGCAGGCATGGAAATTTCACGGAAACGATCGTTCCGTTTTCGCGTCGTTTCCGTCAAACCAATTTAACGGAACCGATCCACCGTTACCCATGTATCAAAGTAAAAAAAATCACGAGCTTTCTCTTAAAAATGAGCCCCTAGTAGGAGCAAGTACACAATAACGATTAGCCCATTTTTGGGTGGGACTTTGTTTAGTGGGACTTCCAATAAGCCAGGAATACTTATGAGTATTCATGTGACTCAATGAAGTGGTAGTTTGCCTAAAAAAATAAATGAAAGGTGAAGATTGAATAAAAGTGGGGGATTGAGCTGTCTGACGTGGGGTTTGATTGGGCCCCTGACAACAATGTGACTTTTGCCCCCTTCGAAAGGGAACATCTTGAGATTTCTCCCTTATTGGTCTGTCAAGATTTTAACTGCAGACTTGTCTACTAGGGTGGTTCTGATTTTCCACCAAGGCTTTTAGCTGGGTGAATGTTTCTAACCGAGTGACAGAGCCGAACGTTAACATTACAGCAAATGGAAAATTAATTGTGTACTGTTGCCAGTAGGACCTTGTCACGATGCAAGATATTCCGTTTTCCCAACTGCTGACATCGATTTAGGTGCAAACTTGTATAGCGTATGCGTATGTTAAGGGATTGGTTAACAAACCTGACGGCTCCATGTACAGGTATCAAAAGAAGGGAATACAACTACCCGAATAAAAATAGTTTCCCATGTTTCAAAATCACGGAACCAAAAAAACGTTTCCCAGCGTTTCCGATGGTTGAAATTCACGGAACCGAAAAAAAGTTTCCCATTTTGAGCGAAATTTCCATGCCTGTATTGGCAATTGGCATGGACTTTCCTTCTGAGCACTGACAAAATTATTTAGTACTACCGGTATAGCCCCACTCATGTGTCTCTTCCCTGTGTTACTTACTTGCCGATCAGGACCGGTAAAGTGTGGTTTTACATGATTACAACAACAACATATCAAATGTCAACATTGAACAAGGAAACTTTCATTCGGATGTTTGCATTTGCCAGCAGAAAAGAAACAAAAAATATTGGACAGTAACTGCAAAATTTAGAGGAAATTGTAGCTTGTCTTAAGTAATAGTTTAATTCTCGTGAAAATTTGAAGCTGTAAAAAGTAAAACTTCAACATTGTAGGTTTACTGACCAGTAGCTGCACATATGTATCTCATCCTGTTTTACTTACTTGCCGGTCAGCTGATTCAATTTTAATGATAAGTTGAAATGATTTATTTAGCATATATGTAATCTTTATTAAAAACAACTGCAACATAAAGGATTCGGAATGGCTGAACAATTCTGGAAATTTTTTTCAAGAAAATGAATACATTGAGTAGTTTGAGACCTTTATCAAATATTATTAGATATAAATAAAGTGGTTGCAAATATTGTATTTTATTCAATGAAAACGCTAAAATACTCAATTCAACCTTGAAAAACTCAATCCCCGTTTACTGGCCTAAAAAATTTGGACCCCCACCTAATGTATATGGGACCCTGCTTTTTATCTGATGGGGGTCCAATGAACCCCAACATTTTGGGAGCCAGGGAAAACCCTGCATGTAGGTTTTGGAATATTCCTTTTGCTCCTTAATTTCTTAGTTTTTGAACTGATCTTGACAACATGTACATTTGTAGACTGTGAGCCACGCTACTTGTGTACTATGTTAAACTTATCAGTGATACAAATTAATGGATTGTAGACTGTGACCTACCTGAGATAGTTTAGTGGGAGGCTGAGCTAAAGTGGCCAAAACCCAATAAAATGTTTACAATTATAATTATTTCTCAGTTTTAAGGGCACTTCAGCTCAGTTGTATTACAGTAAAGCAAATCTAGTAGCTTATAGAGATAAGTGGACAATAGCATCTTCAGAAACCTGGTTGTAAATGTACACAGATAAAACATCTCAGAGATTTACATATAGGCTTTGCTCAACTGTATGACATATAAAACCTTTTCATCTTGTCTACACTGCCTTGAATCTGGTACACATTATTAATGATTAGCCCAACTTGAATTTGATACAAATGGCTGAAAAGGAGACAGTTTGTTGTGGTTCTCCGTTGACTTTCAGATTATTAGAAAAATATAGAGTGATCAATCTCGGATAAAAGGCTGCAAGTCGACTTTCCCTCCAAAAGGTAAATTTGTACGTTTGACAAGTTATTTAGGGAATCCTGTGCTGCTATTGTTTTGTGCCTGGCAGGCTGGCAGTCTGTTAACAAACAAAAACAAACAAAAGTCGACCAATCTCGCCTCCAGAAAGGGCTCTACTGTGCACTCAATTCTTTTCACCACAACAAAGCAGACATGGGAATCCTCAAATAAAACTCCCTATCCAGTGGTCGGTGGAAACTGGGAAAGTTACCAATGGCCATCAGGAAACCTCATCTTTATATAAACAACGGTAGAATAGTACACATTTTGAAGATATTCGTTCCAGACACGTCCCTTTAAGTTTAATTGGTACAATTTCATTTTGTTGAACTTTAAACCTTCATCTGAATTTTGAAAAGAAAATTCAAATAAAAATGGAAGGATTTGTTTTGGTTCGACCACAGTTACTGTGCCTTGATTGATGTATTTTGGGTTTCTCGAAACTCTTGAAACTTTTCAGCCATAACTTTTTAGTTTTAAACAGAACATAACATAAACTACTTAAATTCAGTGCTTCTTTGCTTTAAAGTGAACATGTTGGAATATTTAAAAATATAGATTGATTCTCTGCATATATGCTGAAAAACTGCAAGAATAAGGATATGTCCATTGTTCTTGGACAAGGCCCACTCAGGGTGGGTTATTTACTTACACTGATTGCAATGACAATGATGGCAAGTTTACCACTATGAAGATAAGTGTACAGTACCTGCCTCTAAGCTCAGCTAACACCAGTTACATAGGACAACAGCCTAACTCACAAAGCCTAGGGAGATCCCCTCGTATGGAGCCTCAGTTGAAATTCAAATAGCCTGTCTGTAGTATAATGTTATTATGATATGCAAATCAACCTCTGTCTGGCCCAATTTTCCCCCTGCAGGGAGCAGGTGGTCAGTAACCATAGTTACAGCTTGGGTTATCCCCAGTCATACAAGGAAAACCCCCATAGACAGGCTTAGACCTGTTTTGGAACTCTTTGTAAGGTAATCGTGGGATTTAAAAAAATTAAGACAGGGCCCCTGTCAAATATTTCTTGCATTTATTAGATTTTTGCTGAAGTTCAGACTATCTGTGAACTCCTTAAGAAATTAAGCTCATCAGTAAGTCTGCCATATTTTAAATATTTTTTTCATATATAGTCTAGATTGAACGTTTATCCCAGTTATTTAAATTTTGCATGGATTTCCATGTTCGAACATCAGTCCTGTAGTTCTTTGGTGAACTTCAGACACTCTTATTATAATATCTTGACAATCAGAAATTATGAAAACAAATGGGGAATTTTCTGTGGTGTATAATATTTATTCACATACTATGACAGTCATTGACATGTTACCCAATTCTGTGATAATGATTCTCTATTATGTTATGTAAGACATAGTCATTATACTCATACATATATATATCTGAAGAGAAAAAACTCACTGTGTGTGTAAGGACATTCAAAAGAATATGTTATTGAAGAAATGTGGTCACATGGTTTAAAGGTTTCATTAAATCCCTACAGAATACTATGTTAGTTAATGAGCTGCCCCTATTGACTTGGGCTAAAATCATGCCAGATTATGTGACAAAGTTGCATAAGGATATAAGTAAAGTTTCACTGACACAATTTTGGGCTGAAAGTATGAGTTTAGATTTTCTCAGTCAATAAAGGTATTTACATGTATATACTGGGTGCAAGACAGTCAAATGGCCCGTTACCATATGATCCATCGATCTTGATCCGTCAAATAGCCTGACCATAAAGAATCACCAGGACAAACAATTAACTAATTCTGATTCAATGAAATTACTCTATATTTGGCAGCTCCTGCCACTTTAAATAATGCGGGTGATATTATTTTCTGTAGATATTGAATGCATGCTGGAGGGCTTGTATATCCAAGTGGAGTGTAGCTGTAAATAAATTCATTAAGATTTAAAGATTCTGAGCGATATACATGTATGTGCATTCCAAATTTAAGGGGCATGAGCTGCCAAAATGTTGATATTTTGACGTTAAAACAGAATGTTGAACTTATTGGCTATTTTTCTCAAGACATATAACTCAGAAGGTTTTTAGTGCTTCTAGTCTCGAAAATGTACGATAAAGTATTGTTTTAAACTAACTTTACAACATATACTTTAGGGGTAGAAGGTGTGTCATGAACAAAAAAGACAATTTTCATAGCTTTGTTACCCATCTGGTATTTATCAGAGTGGCTGTTTAAATAGAGATAAGGGGACAATGACATCCACTGGACACACAAGGTTTGTATATTTACACACCAGTGGTCAGCCTGAAGATTGTTTGCTTTGTAATAAAACTATTACAGCCAAGTCCAATAGAACAGTGACATTGTGTCCAAGTCAAAACTGTTAAAATTCAAGAATTGTAAGCTTCCCAATTATGGAACATAACAGCAATGTCAAAACAGCCACAATATTTCAGTTTTTGCAATTAAAATGTGATTGAATTTACCTGAACAGATAACATATGTGTACCGGTACTACAACGTACTGGTATTTAGTTGCAGCTTCGTCAAATTCAGAAAAGAAAAACTTCTAATGTGAACTAGAAATTCGAATTGATGAAATTAAAACAAATGTTATATTAAATGTAAAGTTGTTAATCGTAGCGGTTCGACTTTGCTACGGCGGGCGTATGTTGAGTTTACTAAACCTCAGTCCAAACAGCACTGCCAAATAAGTGAAAATATCATACATGTGGCTTCCTATTCTCTATTCAGTTTGCACATGGGAACTCAATGAGTACAAAAGCTCTTGTTATTTATTTCAGAGTTATAATGGAACCACTTGGCATTTTTGAGGATTGTATGGAAAAAAACTCATCTGGTGAGTTAATACAGTAACGCATATACATATCAGGCATTTTGACTTTGTTTTGTTTGGGCGTTTTGGTATTGGGCTTTCTGGTGATCTTTTGTCTATAATTCTTTCACTTCTGTTATCCTAAGTTGATAAACTATATACCATTTTGTATTACCTATTAATTCTTACATCTATCCGAACACCCGCCTTGTATTTATACGTTTTAAAATGCTTTTATTCTCAGAAATCAAGCCAAAGGATTATTTTGTTGCATACAGCCCAGAATTTGTTGCAATATGAGGCTTAACAGCTTAAAAATAAGAAAAATTATCTTAGCTTCCCAGACCCTTTCGGCATAGAATGACGTTTTTATAACGTTCGAATTGTTGGGCATCGCCGTCATTTCTCGTTTGCAGTCGCTGTGACACGCCTCTTTTGCATTACATCATAGATTGATCCAAAAACTCAATTTAGCGTCATTTTGCCATACACCGAGGCTTCTGCACAAGTGTGAATCCTTACACTGAAAGGGCCTATTCTCTATTCAGTTTGCTTATGGGAACTCAATGAATACAAAAGGACTTGTTATATATTTCAGAGTTATGATGGAACCACTTGGCATTTTTGAGGATTGTATGGAAAAAAAACTCTCGGAACTGGATATAAATTAGATTGAACTATTACTCTGGAGGGGGCAGCTCACACAACTGGATTTTAATTGAAGGGAAGCAACTCTTAGAACTGGATTTAAATTGAAGGGAAACAACTCTTGGAGCTGAATTTGAGTTCTAATGATGAATAAGTAAGATAATATGTTACCTGATACGAGATATGAATGAGGTAGACGAGGGAGTGATGTAGCTGTAAATTGAGGAAACAGGTTAATGACCTTCAGCAATGGAGAAACGACATAAAGATATCCTCGTGTCCAAACGCCCAGAGCTGGTGGAGAATTTGAATGTACGAGATGGGCTTTATACCCAACTTATGGCCCGGCGAATTCTTAGCTCCAGGATGGTAAGAACAATACAGGTATGTTGTTTACTTTATCACTCATGAAATACATGCAGAAATTTGTTGATTGATTGATTGTCTGGTGTTTTACGCCACGTTCAAGATTATTTCACTTATATGGCGGCATTGCCAGTTTTATTGTGGGAGGAAACCCATGACCCTCCTGTGGTAACTGGCAACCATCCCTCATAGGTCGTTCGAGTGAAAAGCCAGCCAGAAAATTTACCAATTTTTTTTTTTGGACTGAGTGGGATTCGAACCCGCGGCCCATTGGTGGCAGAAATTTGTTGAAGAGGAGGTTAGGCATATCTGTGGGTTTTGGAAGTTGATCTTTAGGAAGGATATCTAAAGGGAAAACTTTCCTCTCCAGCATGGGATGGGCTTACTGGTGTCAAAATTAGGTAGATCGATTGCTGGCTTCCTGTACTATCAATTGGCAATATTCATTTATGTCCAGAAAATCTCAACCAAGGAAAAATCCTGAGGGTGGCATAAAACATCAATCAAATCAATTGTGGAAAATATTTTTTGTAGGTCACTAAATTATAATTTTGTTATTGTTTTTCATACTGCCCTTGTTGAGAATTTAAATTTTTTACATTTTTTTTTAAATTTTTTTTTTAATTATTTTTTAAATTATTTTTTACCTGTAGCATGGCCGATCCCCTGATCAACAAACAGAAGAGCTCCTCAACATTCTGCCCACGAGGGGACCAAACGCTTTTAAGTTCTTTTGTGAATCGCTGGTTGCGGACGATCAGGAAGAAATTGTTAATTTGTATCTCCAAGACGATAAAACAGAAGGAGAAAGTAGTGGCTGTAAAGTTTCCAAAGATGCTGGTGAAAATGATCGTTCCTCTCCTATTTTGATTGCTGTTAGGAAAGATGATCTCCAAAAATACAGCTTCCCGATGTATTCAAAGTCAACACTTGAACAAATGGAGCAGGATAATGCTGAGATTATTTCCCCACCATTTGAACCAAATGAAACACGCCATGTATTAAAGCATTATGTTGCTGAGCCCCCTCCCCCGTATCAATTAATTCCTGACAAAACCATTCCAGTAAAAGACCTTCCAAAAATAGCCCAAAAACGAATTGTCAACAGAGTGGATACTTTAGGTAAGACATTTTATTTTTCATATGTTACATGTATCTTCACTTGGCAGAACTAAAAACTACATATAATTTTCTCATCCCATAAGAGACCCTTGCTGGATCAGTCGCCAGAGCTATAGTCTCTCCGTTTGACACATATCTTCCATTTATGGTGCGACGTATGTGGGAGAGTTGCCAGGTACATGTACTGAACAAAGGTTGAGGGTGTCCTCCCCTCCTAAACCTGGCAACGCCTCCATATAAGTGAAATAATTTTGAGTGTGGTGTATGACCTCCATCGATCAATCCATTGATGGTTCGAAGCTCACCAAGTCCAAAGACCAATTTATAACATTTCTGAGTGAGTTTTCATTGGATTGCCCGATATGGAGAAGTTATGTGGTACTAAAGGTTGATTTACCTCCAGATAAAGAGTATCACTTGACCCACTAAACCTTGCAATTAACTTTAACGCAGTGCCCTGTGTAAATTATCGTCATTGGAAAACAGAACACCAAAATTTCCATCAATGATTTAATTCAGTTTGTCATTCCAATTTTACAGATACGATGAATAAAAGAACACAAGCCTCAACTTCATCTGAACACTGTGATAATGATGAAACCGGAGCACCCAGTAAGTATCTTAAATAGGTTAAACATTCCTATAATTTCCATGGCTAACTGATTAAATGTAATAACTTAATAACTGCTGTATGGTTGTAGAAGGCATTGTTGTCAGAAGTTTAGGGTTGTAACTTTAATCAATAGAACATTTAGTTGCAAAAATTTGTTCTACTTTTCTCACAGTGAAACACCCTCGGGTTGGGGGCCGTATGCCAAATACATTAGCCTTCCTGACGTTTATATGGTCTGTCCAGGTTTTAATGTTAAAATTTAGGTGGATTGGGGGTGGGTAAGATCTTGCGGTCGGTTGGTACTTTTGTTGCCATATAACCTTAGCTGTTGAGTGCGACATTAAGCCCAATCAATCAATCAATCGCAGTGAAACCTGTGTAAAACTTCCAGAAACTGACATGGTTTTCTTACTGAGTTCTCTGCCTACATGTCGATATATAGAGGTGTCACTGTACCCAAACCCTATGGTTTTCCTCCAAAGCAATCTGGAATTGCCCATCAATAACTTGATACTAATAACTGATACAATTGCAGTTTGTATAATAGTATAAAAATCCAAGCTATTAATTATTCAGTGTGGCGTCAAACACAAAGCTATTCTATAGATATACGTCCTCTCTAGATTCTGAGTGGGTATCCGTTGACAGAGGGATAGTTTCTCTATCTGACACAGACCTTCCATCAATGCTGCACGTATTCAAATCCCACCCAGACCAAATAAAATTAAAAACTTTTTCAGTGGGGTTTTTCATTCAATCGCCATATGTGGAAGAATCAGGAATTTTCCGCCTGAAAAAGAGCCTGGCTTCCTCCCCCACTAAAAGTGGCCATAATGCCATAAAAGTGAAATAATCTTAAAAGTGATGTAAAACGTGAATCAATCAAGACAGTTATACATAAGTATATGTTACAATCCACAGAACATTAGAAACACAAAATTATATTACACAAGTAGTGTTATTCCGAAAAACGAAAACTTCATATTGACTCAATATTTCGACTTTTATTCAGTCATCATCAGGAGTCAATATGAAGTTAATCAGTGGAACTACTGGATTTTACAAAATTATATTTTTTTGTTTTCAGGGAAAAGATTAAAAAGAGAAGAAAATGATGATGAATCCGAAGATGAAGGGATAGATCTCACAGATGGGCCGATCAACGTGGAAGTTGAACCATGTGAACGATCTTTTTATTTACAGAACTATAAAAAGGTAAGAATAATACATTGCAAACATGGGCTAACAGGTCATAGGATTTCACGATAACAATTGGTTCTAGTAGCCTGTAGAAATGAAAATCTATTAGCCAATATGACAGGCCTGTAAATTGTATGAATTATTTACAAACTACCATCAGCATTGGTTTGTTTCCAGCATTCTAATCAACGAAACTGGCTCAATGTTTCCCATTGTGAGCAAAATTACCTGAAGCTGAATAAATCAACCTAGAGATTGTTACATAAGTTCTTAAAAAGTTATGTTTTTAAATAGGTTGATTTTATACAGTGCTAGAGGTTATTTCATCGCAACAAGACTGAAATACTGTTAAAAGCTTTGTTAAATCTTCTCTCACTCACTCACTTTTCCAGGTTTATTAGAGAAAACTAGGCTTTTTGTCTGGATGAAAATCATAATCTTGGACAGTTGCCTGGCAACCATTCTAATGAGCGAGTAAAAAAAAACACTCAGAATTTGTAGAAGTTTTTGTTTCTTTGGACTGAATGGGAGGAAAAACTCAGATCTATGGATGGAAGACATTTTAGATTTAAACTCTCGCTTTCAAATAGACAGGATGCTCTGGTGGCTCATTCGGTTAGTCTGTCAGTCAGACACAGGCCTTCCATCGATGTGGCTCAGCTTCGAATTCCACTCAGACCAATTAAAAATATTCTAAGTGTTTTATTCACATGATCATCGGATGTGGAAGAGTTTCCAGGTACTCTTCTAAGGTTGGGGGTTTCCTTGGGGCAAAGAGCCTGGTTTCCTTGCCCACTAGCACTACCATATAAGTGAAAGAATCTTGAGTGTGGCCTAAAACATTCAACAAATAAATAGACAAAAAACAATACCACATGTCGGTATTCAACTTGGGTTACCTTTATGCTGTATTAATAGAATAAAAATGAGTCTCTCTAAACATTTGAATTTCAACCACATAGGTTTAAGTCCATTTTTGTTCCCACATTTAAAACTATCATAAATGAGGCAAAATGTCTAAACGGGTCTCACTTGTATTAATTTAGTTTCTTTAATTTTCGTACAAAATTTCTTTATCTTTTCAGGCATATCCAATGAATCAAATACCTCGAGGGAAAGCCATTATCATCAATGTGAATGAGGTGGTCGGTAAGGGGCCCAGGAAAGGAACGGACATCGACCGCGACAACATGAAATTGTTGTTGTCTCAGTTGGATTTTCAAGTAGAAGTCTATAATGATTCTGACGGATTAACTGCAAGGGTAGGTTATCAGTCGGAAACAAGAGTTTCTTATCATTTACACCCCTGATTTGTGAATTAAACAGTTTATTTTAATTGAACGTGAAATTTGTTTCTCTTCTCCAAAATCCTTGCAAGAGTTTTTTTCAAACAAAATAATTGATTGTGGCATGAGACACCAATCAATCAGTAGTTGAAAAAAAAATTTATTTTCTTTTCTTCATTTTACAGGAAATTGTCCTTAAACTACAGGAGTTTTCCCAAGATGAAATCCACGAGAGCGCCAACTGTACAGTTATTGTGATGTTGTCTCACGGGGAAGAAGGATCCATATTTGGTACTGATGGAATCAAAATACCCATGTCTGGAATTTTCGCTATGTTTGATAATGCCAACTCGCCTAGTCTGGTCGGAAAACCCAAGTTATTCTTTATTCAGGCATGTAGGGGAGGTAAGACAATGTGAACTATATTTTTTCAGAGTTTAGCCAAAACTATTCAGCCTTATTAATTCCTACCAACGTGGGCACTCTTTTGAACTAAACAATTTTTTGCACATGTAGGTTTGGCCCAGGTGGGTTGGTTCGTTGTAGGGAATCTTTAAGTTTAGTGTGTCATACACCTCAATTTTCGTAATCCTGACCTACATTTGAACCTTGGTCCTCGTCAGTTTCTTTCAGGCTGCTTTAAGTGGTAAACTCAGATTTGCTTACTCTGTATGTGGAAAAGTTGCCATGTACTCGCTGTAGGTCAGGGGTTTCTTCAGGGTAAAGAGCCCGGTTTCCTCCCCCACTAAACCTAGCAATGCCTCCATAAAAGTGAAATAATGTTGTGTGCAATGTAAAATTTCTCATTCCAACGCTAATCATTTAGTTTTGATGGCCTTCAAAGCCTCTTACTGTCGTGATGATCAGAAATTATGAAAAAAATGTGAATTTCGGCAGCTCATGCCACTTTAAGCAGATAATCATCAATTTGACTTAAGTTTAAAAACTATACCATTGCATATTAATTTTTTAAAAACACGGCTAAAAAATTTCGGATAGTTATTTTATTTTTTGGATTTCATTTGTATTATTTCCTAGGTGCCTTGGATAAGGGTGTTTCATGTGACGAGACAGACGGTGGTCGAGACATGTCCGATGCTAAATTACCATCACAGTCAGACATGCTGGTGTGCTACCCAACTCAAGAAGGTAAGAGTTACTTCCCTTGGGTCTAGACTAAGCCACAGGTTGTTTTCTATCAACTGCAAATGAATAAGGTATATTTCAGGGTCTGTCTTATGATTCTGGTTGAGGCCATCACATTGTGGTAGTAAGATTAAGATTTGGGCAGTCCCATTAGAACAGTCACATTGGAGCAGTCGTATTTTGTTGATTGAAAACACTTAACAAACAGTAATGTTATTTATATTGAAGCACTTTCAGATTAATAGAGTATTGAGCTTTCTTTACCAGGCCTTATTTTTTCAAAGTTTTCGCAGTGATTTAACCTCACTTGCTTGGTTCACACATCGGTTCTCATCAGTAAAGCAATACAACCTGTCGTCTCCTTAGGGTGGTAGTAATATTGAATGTTGTGAAAAGATACCATCAAATCCAGATATTTTTTATTATCCGCTGAGCCCCCTGTTGTTATGCAGCGACTATCTGGATTCTCAGACTGACATAATTGTGTGGTACTGAGTGTGATTGAGAAAATTGAGCTGTCATCATCGTTTATCCATGACTATTCTTCAAAACATGTTGGTAAATCAAAAAGTATAGCAGTATTCCTTTTGTCAACTATTGCATCAGTCACAGTGTAAAGTCCTCCCCTTGCTTCACTGTCAGACAAAATAACAGACATTTTTAGGTTTTGTTACTTAATTTTTGTTTGTGAGTTTTTTTTTCTTTCACAAGAACCGCCAGAGTAAGCCTACACGTACCATCATGGTTCCCGTTGTTTTAATTTTGCATAAAGTGAACTCCGATTCACATGAAAAAATAATGCCTGTTTAATGATTGACATAACATTAACAGTTTTTTGGTTTTCTGGTTTAGGTTATTATGCGTGGAGAAACCGTGATCGTGGTTCCTGGTATATAGAGGGTGTTGTCCAAGTCTTCATGAAGTACGCCAAAAAGGAAGATATCTGTACTATGTTGAATAGAGTAAGCTTTCTTTGATACATTCTAAATCCTGTTTTACCATGACTGCATCATATTGTTTTATGTAGCCCATTTCAGTGAAAATGAAACTTATAACATAAATAACTCTATATGCCATATAACATTTTGAAAACCGTGATGGCAATGAAGAAATGATACATCTTAGATTTTGTGATGTGATTTAGGAATTCTGTGCTTTAAAAAGTGATGCAGGCATCGTCCTAAATCAGTTAAACTGCTGACAATTTTCAAGAAATGGAAACCCACTGACTTCCAAAAAACAAAAAACTGTAACCAACTTTTACTAAGACTGCTTTTTTATTACAGGTCAATCACTTGGTGTCCAAAAAACTTTCCCGAAGTTTACATTCAGAAATGGATCAAATGACACAAATGTCCGAGTATAAAAGCAGTCTTCGAAAACCTCATTTTTATTTCTTTCCGGGCATAGGCAGCTGCTGAGTCTCTGATATTTCATTGGTTTGAAAAGCATTGGCTGAGAAAGGTTTATTTTTGAGACTTGAAGGATTTGTTCATTATGAAGAATAGACACCTGTTGAATCATTGATTAAAGAACTTGATCATGGTTAAAATGTCAGTGTGAATAACTCGCTGCCAAAGCTCAAGTGACTTCAAATGATCAATTAACCCCAACTGAATGTGGGCCTGCAAAAGCCTGGAGTTTGAGACTGAGTTTTCCAGGATAACTGGGATCCCAAGCATTGAAATAAGGTTAACGTTAAAGGATCCCAAGCATTGAACTTGGGATAAAGATAATTTAATGGGATCCCAGGCCTTGTAATCAGGTTAACGTTAAAAGATCCCAGGCCTTGAAATGAGGATAATGGTAAACGATCACTGAGTGACACTCTCCAAGGCTGTTTCCGAGAGATCTGTGTTTGTTGGATGATCGACACTTGCTTTGTGCCTGATTTAGCTAGAATCTGACTACATATCATCATTATGGAAATCCATGGGTAAAGACTAAAACATACGGGCACAGGGAAAATCTTCTTGACCATGACAAGTTTTTTCATAGGAAAGTTCGATTTTTTGCGAGAATCCAAGTGGATTCCCATTGAAAGCAAGCATGACTGTTACGTTATTTATTGGCAGACAAGCAGACAGTTAATCTTTATTGCAGAGCTACATGGCCTGAAAAAGACTTATGTTGGCTTGGATAAGCTTTTGGAATGCCTGGAAATTCAAAATAAGCCAACTGCAATCCTACATTAAGTACATGTACCAACAGTTTTATTTTATTTCTTTGTGAAGATATGTTGTCTCATATATATGGGATATAATCGAACTGAATCTCAAGGTGTTGAACATGGTGCCATGTTTAGTTTTTGTTGTATTACAATGTACTGATTTTCTTTTTTACAAAGTTATTGGTAGGATCTGACAGGAAAATGGCAATTTTCATGAACAAATTATATGATATTCAGAGCCTCTGAAACTAAAGTTCGATTATCAGTCAATCGAACAACTGCCTTTTTATTCAGTTCACCTGATTTTATCAGTAATTGAATATATTGTTTTATAATGTATTATTTTTAATTGAAAATCCTGGTGCTTTTTTATACGGAAAGTCAAAACAAACTTTGTTATCTGACAAGATTTGTGTTTACCAAAATAATTCATCGAATGTATGAAGTTGTCAACCTGTAGCAAAAATGGGTGTCAAAAATTATCCACCATTTTGTCTTCTATTTCAATAATTTTTAACTGCAATGTGTCTTTTAATATGTGGGTAGCCCTTTGGCCCACACTATGGTGACAACAAACATTTGGTGCTATTTCATGTCTTCATATAGAATATTTTTATAGATCATCCCACTTCATCTTCAAATGGTGCGATATTTTGGGGGAATTTCCAGTACATTCCACTTACAGTGGATGTTTTAATATCATCTATCTAAAATGTTTTTAATTTTCATCCATTCATTTTATTATTATTTTAGAATAGGTATGTGATGTTTTTGTCGAAACAAAAAGTCTTACAGGGGCGCTACACTCAATTTGTAAAAAAATTTTAAGTAGCACGGACAAACGGTCTCAGTCTTTTTTAAAGTTCTTCTGTCTGTAGTTAACAGTTAGTCTGACCTTTTGTCTCTCTCATAACGTATCCTTCTTCTGTACTTCTCCAGATAAAGTAAAATTATAAACTATGTTTCTCTCAAACACATTGGCAGTCGGTAGAGCGTCCGCTTCAGGCCTGGGAGATCCGGGTTCAAGCCCGGGTCGAGTCAGACCAAAGACTTTAACAGTGGTAGCTGTTACTGCTTCGCTTGGCGCTCAGCAATAGGAGTTAGAGCAGCGACTGGTTGGTCAGTATACTGTGACTGGGTGAGGGGGCTTGCTGGTTGTCTTCGGCAAGTCGTCTCGGTGAGACAGCACCTAAAAGAGCGGGGGAAATCCGCCCTGTCACAAGGAGACAACGTCTTCATATAACCGAAATACTGTTGAGCAGGACGTAAAACCCCAATCACTCACTCACTCACTCAAACACATTGGGATGCATGCCCAAGCTCATAGTTAGTTTACATTGTGAGTAGAAACAAATCATTAAAGTGGCATGGGCTGCCAAAATTGATATTTGGTCATTATAACAGAATGATAAAATGACATTGACAATCAGAATCTATGAAAATAGTCCGAATTTTGGCAGCCCATGCCACTTTAAAAATACAAAATAATTCCAAGACTTTTCAGAAAAATAGAAAGTTCCTGAACAGTATCCTGGATTTTAGCATTTAGCCTTTGCAATGTTTTTCAAAATAATGCTTCACACTTGTGATGTCATCAGAGTTAATCGCAATCAATTATCTTCAAAAGAGCCTTAAAAACAGACCAATCATTTACATTTCTATTTCAAAGAAATATGGTGTTTTGTAATTATTCGTCATAGCTGTAGTATTTTTAGTGTACACTTCGGTTAAAACCAATCATTCTTCATTTTAAATACATATGGTTTGTAAACAAATTAGATTTTTTCTTTCCTATTTAATTTCCTTTTAGATGTTAAATTGCTCACTCTGTTATGTTCGAATGACGTCACAAACTTTGTAATAACATTGTACCTGGTACCATGTAAAGTTTATGACGTCATTAGGGCATAACATGGATGTGTAGATATGATGCTATTATCAGAATTCAAGCTATATTCAAGCTAATTCAATAAATCCAATGTTTAAGACTTTTAACTCTTCGCTAGCCATATAACTGATTTACTTCTTCAACAATAATTTCTATTAAAAAGTGATATTAATTTTTAAGCCTTATAGAAAAATGTGTTATTTTGCATTTAGATGCCAAATTGTGTTCAATTTAAGCTACAACCAAATGTATTGTTTCTTTGGGCTACTCCGTTCATTATATCAATTTGTACAAAACTAAAATAAACATATCTATTAACTAAAAATTGACCTCTTTTTTTCTTTCTTTGACTTTTTAGGCCCACCCACTTTTTTCATTTCATTAACTGTTAAATCATCACTGCGTGTGTTGGTAGCCAGCAGGAATTTGTGTAAGGAAGTTGCCAAGGTTGAAAATTCGACCTCACTTTACCCATGGTGGAGCACAGGGGCTTTATTTTATAAAGCAGTGTAGAAAACTGTCTTAGTTGACTTACTTTATTCCCAATGGTTTGACATATTCGCCTATGCTTAGTCAGTCATCTGCTGGTGGTCAGCTAAAAGAGTTTTATGAAAAGGCATTTAGACAGGAAACGTCGCTTGGATTATCGGTGTAAGAGCGACTGATATATTATATGGCTGGTAATGACTAATAAGAGGGAGAAAAAAATTCAGCAGAGCCCAGATTTCTGGGCTGAAAGCTCCTAAACAGTTGGGGGCCTTGGTGGTCCAGTGGGCTAGAGTGATCGTCCCTCAGTCTCACACAGACCTTCCATTGATATGGTGTTGGTTCGAATCATACTCAGACCAAGTAAAAATTGGACAATTTATGAGTGGATTTTTCACTTGGTTGCCACATGTCGAAGAGTTAGGTACTCGCCGAAGGTCGAGGTTTTCTCCCCCACTGAAACTGGCAACGACGCCATATAAGTGAAATAATCTGGAGCGCCGCTTAAAACATCAATCAACTTAGACAGTACCATGAACTGTTTCTGGTCATTGGTTGAACCATTTAACATGTTTACAAATTCCTTGCCAGCAACATAAAAGATTTTGATACATAAGTCAATTTCTTCAGAAAAAGACCCAAAGCCTAATGACATCTTCAAAGGGGGGAATTGCATTGTGGGGACTGTCTTGTCAGGAGACCTATCAATATACATAACACATTGATTCATGAAGCCATTGGCTCTATATGTACCTCATAGCTAGATTCCGATAGTAAACTAGTTTTTGTCATATACGTTGATCGTCTTTTTGTAACCGCAATGACAAATAGCTTGACACCATCAGGACAATTATACATTGTAACAATGGAGATAAGCTATTATGGATCCAGGGGCCGGTTGTTCAAAAGAAAATTAGCTTAACGGCAGATTAGATGACGTCGCGTCACAAAGGAATTTCTTTGATACGTCACGGCATTTAACCTGCCGTTAAGCTAATTTTCTTTTGAACAACCGGCCCCAGGACGATTGGTCAAACTCCATCAACCTTGAATGCCATGCCATGCTTGTAAAATAATGCAGAAAAGGCCTGTTCCCAAGACCCATAAGCTGTGTTGCGGAAATCATTTGAAAATCTGCGATGGGCAATGCAAAAAAAAAATGATCTTGAATTGAACATTTTTGAACAAAACATTTCAGTGTTAAGGACAGAACAATCCAGTGATAAGAAAAGTGTAGACTGTGCATATAGGTCGTAGTCATAAAGTCTATAGATTAATTTTAATTCGTTTACATTGAAGACTTGGTGATAGGCTGTTTTTCTATTATCTTATGAGCACGGCAAAGCGTTACTATGACTGGACAGACAGCATCTCCCAAACTACATGAAACATCTATGAGTTGGTATTACCACTTTAATTGCTGTTTTATGTAGCTGTTTAAGTCCAAAAACGCACTGAAAATCGCTGATGGTATGTCACATTCAAGATTTCACATGGTCGATTGATTGTTTGGTGTTTTACGCCGCGCTCAAGATTATTTCACTTATATGGTGGCGTTGCCATTTTTATTGGGGGAGGAAATCGGGCTCTATGCCAGGAGGAAACCGACGACCTTCCGTTGGTAACTGGCATAGGCGTAGACAAGGGGGGGACTTGGGGGGCTTCAGCCCCCCCCCCCCCCCCCAAATATTGGCACAAAAAAAAAAGGAAAAGGCAGAAAAAAGGTAACACCGGGAGTACAGAGTTATGAGACAGCATTATTTGTAATAGTCACAATCATAGTGAAAATGCTGATTGCCTGGGTATATTGGTCGAATCTCGAATCTCCCAAACTTTGTTCAGCCTGCCGTGGCTCCGGGAGACAAATTCATTGGCAACGTCCTTCAACGGGATGCCATCAGTTCGGTCTTTGTGCACATGCAGGATCATCAGCCAGTTGAGTCTTGATTGTGTTGTCGTAGTGCGCGACCAGGTTTTCAATCTTCTGAGAGTACTCTGAAACCTCTCTCGCTGGTGGCATTAGTCAACGGCATTACTGGAATGAACTTTGTGTGCTTCACCACTTTTGCGCGGATATTTTGATATGGTTCCATGCGGTTTAAAAGACGCCACTATTTGTTTTTAATAAACATGTTAGCTGTAGTCACACTGTGAGGACACATCTTCTTATCCATCATTCATGTAGGCAGCCGCCATCCAGGGAGAGTTTCCTTAGATACATAATCCAAAGATGTAAGGAATGTGTCGTGGTATATATATTTATGATCACTAAAACACACGGGCACAGGGAAAATCTTCTTGTCTAAAATAACCATGGAGACAAGTTTCTAATTAACTAATAGGTATATCATTTAGACCTTTATACCCCATAAATTGTTGTGACAAACCAAACCTATGGTATTGCATTAGGTTAACGACTGACAGGAGCTTGTCGTGGCATATACATAAAGCTTTCGACATCATAGGCCATCAGAATCAGAAAAAAATACCGAATAACCCTGGGAAATGGCAAAAACACCAGGAAAATCCTTCCGTTTGATAAATAGATGGATCCTCATATTTATGCACTGTTATTAGCCCAGAACGCCCCTCTGGCGATCTCGGACAGCTGAGCTTCCGGGGCCTTGGCGGCCCCTGGCCTATTGAGCAGGGATAGTAATTCAGCCCCCCCAAATTCCGAAACGTGTCTACGCCCTTGACTGGCAACCATCCCACAAAGGTAGTTGGGAGTGAAAACCGATTTCACATGGAGACGGTAGAATTATAGGTGGGTACAGAAACGAGAATCTGTTCTCTAAAGTCATTGGGTGGTGATGATGGGATTGTGTTCCGTTGATGGAATCAATGTATCTGTCCGCGTAGGACACAAAACGAAATACAACTGGTATTTTGTGCAACCAGAAAGCATAACATGTGATTGATGTATAACGTTCAATTTCGCGTCATGTGACATGAAATGCATGCTCAAAATAAGCCGCTAAACTTGGGTTGGAGTTCTACTTGTAAAAAATTCCAACGAAGAAGGCTGTTTCTTGGTAAAGACAAATAGCTTTATTTGACCCAATGAAAGACACACATACACAAAACGTACTGGAGAGTATGAATGTTCACCTCTATATATAGTGTTATCTATCTACCAGAGATTGACACCTATTCACTGTTGTGTTGGGAGGGTAGACACTACCACCGTCCCAAATTATAGAACAGCGACTTACTGGGTAGTTACGACCGATAAACAAAACAAAAATTTGTTTTATCTGCTGTTCTTACTGCATGCTTTACTTATATAGTACCGTAAGTCCCGAATTATATAATTGGGATTAACTGGTTTTCTGTAAATAAAGACAGCATAAATGCTTTTTTCTGTGGATCTTACTGCATGCTTTTTATTGATATAATACCATAAATCCCAAATTATATAATAGGGATTAATTGGTTTTCTGCAGACATGAAAAATGCTTTATATGCGGATCTTAGTGCATCATTACATATATGTGCTACACTCAGTTTCCAACAACAACAACAGGTGGTAATCAAAATAAATTAATGATAAAAACTCTAGTGTCTCACAGTGAATGATCACTCATTTGGACTTCAAATAGTTTACAGAAGTGGATTATTAAATACATGGTCGTTACGTAAATTGTACTACAAGGTTGAAAGCATTAAATAAAACAGTATTAATTTCACCACACTGGGCAATAGCTGATTCTACAGCCTGAGATACTGACAATAAACATACATACAATACAACTTGTAGCAAATACACCAGCTTGCCAAAACTATACAATAAAGTCAAACAAAATGTCAATTCCTAAATTTATTTTTCAGAGTGATTTGTTTTAGAAATATTTCTCATTTGGATAACTTATAAGTGAATGAATTTACGTTTTTTTTTTAATTTCCTAATACTGAGAAAAACATAATAGCTTAGTGGTGAAAACAAAGAGCCAATATTTTATTGACCTTTGTACAATTTGAGAAATTAAAATGAAAATGGAAAAAAAATGAGTTAACTTAAAACTTTGACTGTGCTCTGTGTGTTTTGAGGCCAAAATGAGCGCATCTGATATTAAAAATTTACAAAACACAGAAGTTACATCCCATTTGTCCACAAACCCCTCTCTGCTCTCCCGTAGATTGACATATAATTATCGTGGCTGAGTGAGTCGGGGTTTGGTTTTTGTCCCAGTCACACACACAAGCACACACATTTACAAATATACCAAAGCCAATAAGGAGTCTTCCTGCTGTTAATGATTAGAGGAAAACTGAAACATCATTATTACGTAGTTTATATATTACGATATGAACAGATGATGGTACTGCTCATAATATCAAAACATTGGCTACATATGGTGGAAAAACACAAGCAAAAATAACACTTATAATTTAATATGAATGGTAGTAAAAGTTATTTTTGTATCATAAAGGGCAGGATTATAGAATCTTATTCCACTTTGCCTACAAGGGCTTCTGATAGAAGGCTGTATTGAGACAAAGAGCGATCTTATTGTTGGAAGATTAAAAAAACTTAGTAACCACATTGCAGTCTTGAATTCTCGTCGGGAAAAAAATCTAATTTAAAATTTGTTATGCTTGTTGATGATTGCCTTCATCAATTGTTGTATTGTTCTTGCAAGTATGCAAGGTCATATTGCATACGATTGCTTTAATTCCGTGGTGGATCTTATAGAAATTAGCCAAGGTATTGTCCTAAATTCAGACTGTTAATGTGTATATAAGGTGACTAGGAAACACAGTTGAATTAATGCCAATCTGAATCCACTACAGGTCACACAAAACGAACGAATGACACTTATCTGAAGGCTGTACAATTATAATAATCTTAACCTTATTAGGTCAGTATATTTAAATGGTTGTACGAAATGGTAAGCCATACATATGGTTGTCATACAGATTTTACAAATAAACAATCAGTTTGAACAAATGCTACTTTTTTTTTCTTTTTTATTCTTTATAGATCTTGAATTTTCACAATTGTATGGACCTGCTCTTTATTAAAAACCCAATTGTTTTCTTTAAAAAAAATCTAGCTACTTTTAGAGGCCTAATTTAAGCTTAGTTCTCTGTTGCCGCCATCAGGGTTGCGTCAGTGAAGTTTACAAAGTGAAAGAACAAAATATAGGGTTTTATCATACAACATTGGCATAGTGAAACAAAGTTTATTTAAAAAGCCAGTTAAAAGCAGACCTTAACACAATGACATACCATGGAGAGAAAATGGGGCATATAATAATATAATTGACTCTCTGGCATACAACACAAAGTTAGGTTGTTACTTTGAGAGAATTACGCTCTGCGTGATGTAACCTTGTGTTGTCATCTTACAGTATCATCTTTTTCCCAGGAACTAGTGTGACACGGCTAGTATATACGACAAGACACTTTTTACGTTATTGTTTCATTTGAACAAGAATGATGATTAAAATTATACTTCCATACCCAAATGATGTGGAGAAAAGCTTGTGTTTCCTCTTCCAAAGGGGGGTTGAAATCAATCCGTCTCCAGCTAAAGACTGGAATGGATTACAACAAAAACTACAATACACTTTTTATCCAGAGCATTTGTCTGCGATTCTACAGATGTTCTTCTCTTGTGGAGGAAGTCCTATCTGTACCTGTCAGCCTGAGAAAACCTACTGTGTCAACCCTCAGCAATGTACCAGTTTGAATAACGGCCATTGTTAAGTCCAGAGGGCAGAGCTTGCAGAAAATCTCACAACACAGCTATCCGTAAACCCACTGTGTCCATTCCAATTGCTGAAACGTAGCCTTTGTTCTTCTGTAATTTCATTTTCTCTCAAGCTTTCATTATTTGTCCTCCCTTACATCCAATAGGTAGACAAACAAAGAGTGTTTTTCTCGTTTCAACAAAGCTTCATCGTGTTACCTAAGAGCTCTACAAGTAGAGCTTTAAACCGACTGTCTGTCTGACGAATTGCAGGCCGTTTTACATACATGTTGAGAAATGAGAGAGCATATGAAGAAAGTTCATCTTTTCTTGAAATTTAAAATAAAAATTAAAAAAAAAATAGTAAAAGGAAAAAAAAAGAAGACATTATTAAATTGGTGTTGTTTAAATTGATGTGCAGTTTTCAATTCCAAATCTTGAGGAAACTATCCCAGGATCCAGTGCAAACGGCCATTCCATCTTCTGTCACTCCCAGACAACTCACTCGGTTGTCGTGGCCAGCCAAAACACCTATAACACAAGTGAAATAATACTAGGTGTAAGTTCTATTATACACTATACTGTTAGCACCAACAGCCATGACACCAATACCATGATGCACAGCATTTATATAGTTTACCTATAACATTTGTTTATCAGCCCAGATTCAAATGATAAGAGAAAACAGAGAGATCAAGAACGAATTTAAATCACCCTTAATATTAAAACGTCATCAGAGAAACAAAGCTCAGTCCAGAGATTGATTGATCGATTGATTGTTTGGTGTTTTCCGCCGCGCTCAAGATTATTTCACTTATATGGAGGCGTTGGCCAGTTTTATTGAAGGAGGAAACAGGGCTGTCCAGAGAAACATGTAGCTCCCAACCTACAGGCGGTTAAATGAAACTGGTCAGTATGTGTTAGATTCTTGGGTATTTTGTGCTAACATGGAATAAGATATAAGACCCATTGATAGTTTCTTACCTGCTCGTTCCTGTTTGAGGACGTCCCAGACATTACAATTAAAGTCATCATAGCCCCCTAAGAGTAGTCTACCACTCTTGGAGAAGGCCACAGATGTGATACCACAGATGATGTTATCGTGAGAATACATTCCTATCTCCTGGTCAGCACGGATATCAAACAGTCGACAAGTGGCATCATCAGATCCAGTAGCAAAAGCAAAGCCATTGGGGAAATACTGAAATAGATTAAATCATCCTTAAATCCGCTTCATTCAGATTTGTGGGAATAAGCACTAGTTTGGACTGGAGTTGTACCTTGTTGGAAGTAAAACAATAGAAACCAGAGTGCTGTTTCTCAACGCATTTACGCCTGATGTAGTCCAATGCAAGACCTGACTGGCATGGCAACATCACGTTACGGCCCTGCGCAAAGTTACGATGGGCGTGTGTTGAGAAACAACTTCCTGGATATGAATTTGGTTGATTGAGGTTTTTAGTTGCACTCATTTGGTGCCATTGCAACTGGCAACTCTTCCATACAGGGAGATTAAGTGAAAACGCGCTCAGAAATTTTTCAATTCTGTTTTTCAACTGAGTGGGATATGACCCATCTAAGGCGTATGGATTTGGAGATAACTGCATGATACAATCTGTTGTACAAATTTAGCCTAGCTCCATGAAACCTGCTTCAATGCATTAGGTAGCACACAAATATTATTATTGTTATATGGTAGCATTCCCAAGTTGAAGGATTCGTGAGGGAACGAGGCTTTAAGACCAACAACAACTTATCCTGGTACTGAGCAACCATTTGCAAATAGGTCTTTCAGATGACATTCCAAAAAATTTCACTTTTCGGTCTGGATTCGAGCCTGTGATTCTTTGTAAGTCTTATTTTTGAGGGTCAATTGGAAGAGGTCATTAGTATGTTTTATCAGATTGTTTGGTGTTTTACGCCGCGCTCATTTATATCATGGCGTTGCCAGTTTTATTGTGGAAGGAAACTGAACTCTATGTCCGGAGGAAACCCACGACTTCGCGGTGGTAACTGGCAACCATCCTGTTTTACTAGAAGCTTGGATAAAGCCATATTCATGTTGACAGGTGAAACATTTACTGTAATTATTTCTTAAGAAGGAATCATGATAAAAGATGAAGCTTAAAATAGTTTTGAATGTGACTTACAGTAATTGCATTAATGTCTGATTCATGGCCAGAGAACGTCTGTTTACACATCCCATCACGAATGTCCCACAGCTGTAACAGAGAACATTCATTAGCTAAAACACACCACAATTACTTACGCTAAGACACACTGACCATATCAACCAAGTTTCTGGTTCAAAAGGCTGGTTCAAAAGGAAATGTAATGTTTTCAAAAAGTGCAAGTCTCCAAATCAAAAAGAAAACATACAGCACATTTAGAGATATTGTCAGTTTGACATTGATGACTTCTCTGTTAACAGTATTATAGGGGAGTCAATGTACTGAGGATACCTGGTTATATGGCAGGTGAGGTGTCACCACTTTTTCCACATTTAAGTGACATCGTCAGTTTACCACATTGGTTGATTGATTGTTTGGTGTTTTATGCCGCGGTTGTTTCACTTATATGGCAGCGTTGTCAGTTTTATTGTGGGAGGAAACCCACAACCTTTCCGTGGTAACTGGCAACCTTTTGACCACATTTGAACCGAGGACCACATGAGAATGAGAAAAAAACAGAGACTATTTAGCCTTTCGAGACACTGGTTCTCGGAAAATTGTGAAATTCTCGGACACATGTCCTAATTCTTACATGTAATAGTGTTTAAGAACTGACCTTGGCTGATGCATCACATGCTCCTGATACAAATGTTCTCATGTCTGGAGCCAGGGAGAGACTCATTACATCTCCAGTGTGGCCTGTGAAGGCTGTTGTCTGTTGGCCAGTCTCAATATCCCAAAGAGCACTGCAAACAAAAAACCGTATTATCAATATGAAACAATTTGACCTGAAAGCCAAACCTTCTTTCCAAAATATGGCAGTAATTTTTATACCAACATAATCATCTGCAAGGCATAGAAGGCTTAGCATTAATCCAACACACTAGTTACGCCTCCTCCCCCACAAAGCATGTACTACAATAATGATCTCTTCGTCAGCGTTACGTGTCCATTCAAGTGTTCAAAAAAGTTTAGACAAGCTCAGTGAAATAGCTCTGTGACGTCATGATGTTTGCAGCGTCACAAAGCCAACAATCTGAGTCTGTCTAATCTATTCTTGTGAAACGATTTGGGCAAAACATGGCAGGGTTCGAAATAACGGGTGCATACATGCACCGGTGCATGTAGATTTTTGATGGTGCATGTAAAATTCAGTAAATCACGCAGTTTACATGCACGGTCGTGCAGGTAGTAAAATCTCGGCAATAGTGGGTAACTCACTAACTAGTTCTCAAATGTCTCCATATTTCCAAGGAGGCAGCTTTATTCATTTCCATTTATTAAAGTTATACAGTTATAAAAATAGCCCTCAAAGCAATCCAAACGGTATCGACAGTACATGTGTAAAACGGTTTAACCAAACGTCAGATTCTGCCACAACACACGTGTAGCGTATCCCGCAGCGAAAAATATTCCCCTTTTCTATTCGTCGATATTTATACATGGAAAACCGAGCATGCTGCCAGTCCATTGGTCAATATTCGCGAGAGAATTGTTTCATGTGTCAGTCTTCACTTATGCGCAAACAGTCTTAGTAAAAAGTTGATGGCTTTACATTCCATTTCTTTCTCTCAGTAGCAAAAATAATAACCAGTTTACACAATAAATTGTGTTTGTGATTGTTTTAATTCCCTCACATTTCACAGTGTGACTGCGAACACCTACGTGCTGTCGCATGAAATCGATGACATTGTAACTCTCCTCAGATAGTTCCACGCAGTTAAGCCATGTCAGGCACATTGCCGTTGATACCGGTCATTTTGTCCGGTGCCTGCATGAAAGTCATGGAATTTCATATTCAGATTTGCAGGCCTTGAAAGTCATGGAAAAAGTTTTTAGGTCATGGAAGAAAAGAAATGGGAAATCATTCATCAGCTTTTGGTTGTTCATATCTGTAGCCTAATGCACCGCTTTTTGAAATCGGCCATCCATTTTTGTGTATCCCCTATCTGAACCTCTTTTCAGGGGAAATACCTCCCAAATAAGGTAGTCTTAAAGATAAAATAATTATCATAATATATGCAAAAGGATTTCATTGGTTGACAAGTCATTTCCTATGAAGTTCAAGCAGGGAGGTAACTCAGTAAGTCATGTTAGCAGGAAAAAGCAGAGTTATCTCCCCTTAAAAGTTATTTATTTGTTTTGTTGAAAATGTTTTCTATCGGTTTCATAACACTTTAGAATATATTCTGTTGGATTAAAAATAAATTTCACAGCAACATTTGTAAGTAAAGGCTAACTATTAGAAGCAACTTATTACATGTATATCTAGGATTGACTTTTTTTCTCCTTTTTTTATTTTTCCTTTTTTATCTTGTTCATGTTGATAAAAGGCTGACAAGATAGGAAAACTTTGGAAAATAATGATCGTCTTCAATTTATGAACCCAGGTCTGCGTTATTAAACCCTTGCTTAAATGTATTCATTGTCCTACTTAAGTCTTGCCTTTGCTTAAAACTGCTCACAGTTATATATTCCGCAAAAGGTCCTGGGAAAGTCATGGAATTTCTTCTCAAAAGGTCCTGGAAAGTCATGGAATGTAATATCTGATCATGTGCATGAACCCTGCTAGAAGCAAATCGTTCAATTTACCGGATCGGTGCAAACCAGACGTAAACCCAAAGCAACCCACCATTAATTTATGTTTTCACTGAATCAGACACTCTACTGCTAAATGTAACATGTTTCTCTACTAATTTATGCATATTTAGTATCTTGAAACACCAAACAAACTGAAACTAACAATTTTATAATTATACTTTAACTTATGTGAACAACATAAACCATCGGGTTAAATTATCACCAGGTTTATTCATAAAATTACAATGAAAATGAATCAGTTTTACACCCCTTCCAAAAGCTACCGAAAATGTCAGGCACCCCATCCTCTGTGTCAGGCACACGTCACCCCACTTAATGTCTGACATTTTGTCAGGTGCTTGTAAAAATTATTTACAGTATTTACAGGCTTGGCTAATGCAGACATTTTTTTTTATAGAAATATTGAATTAAGAGGGTTGGTGCATGTAGAAATAGGTGTGTGCACGTAGATTTTAGAAGCTGGGTGCACAGTGTGCAGGTAACTTTTTTTCTTAAATTCGAACCCTGCATGGTGCTGGTGGAGAGGTTGATTGACAGAAATGGTAATAATTGATTTTAATTATATCTATCTTGATGATTAGCGACTTTATTATTTGTATAAATTTACTGTTCAGACTAAATAAGGAACCTATACATAGATTTCTGTTACCCTGATAGCCATTGGCAGTCAAAACTGGGATGTGGGGAGGGGTTGGGCTATCAACACATGACTGGAGAGATGGAACCAAAATTTACAATGTTGTGCTGAGTCTGAAGCAATGGCTGGCCACAGTCCAGTTCACCCGGATAATAAGCACTATGATGACAGTAAAGCTGCTCGATGAAGATTGATCAGCGGATCCTGATTGAACTCTGGTGATTATTTATTGATTCTGCTGGCCACAGGTAAAGCTCATCTCATTAGCACTTACGTCAAGAATGGATCAATGTCACATGGGAGCCAACGCCCTGTTGAAAGCTTCAGATAATTAGCGGGATAAGATTTCAGCTCATCTCCGTTGTAATTAGCAGAAACTAATAAATACTCAATGTCTACCAATACTGTACAAAAAAGGATGCAATTCTACCAATTTCAAAACTCCACTTGTATCTATATCCTTCAGCGATATCAAAGATTACATATTGAAACAATCAAATGATTGTCATTGACTGGCATTTAAATCAACAATTCTGATATAAAATTGAGAATGGTTTGACAGGAGCTCTCAGCTGCCGGATGCTATTTTGATTTAGTTTAAACAATATTTATTTCTCCCTGGATTGATGAACAGGTATTGCCTATATCAACATCTATTTTGATTACACTTCTTACACTAATTATTTCTCAAAAGCCTTGGACCATGGACATCAGGACAACAGAACCTGCAGCAAGTTGATGAGGACAGTACAAGATTTTAGCATGAAACTAATCATCAACAGTTTCGAAAAAGTAGACATATTTCTGACGTAAAAAAATAAATCAATGGCAATGAGAATAAATCTGAGAGATCCAATCATATATTCCTCTAGGCTAAAATACAAAGGGACAGATAATTAGAGAGCGACCTCACAACTGAAATAGTCTGAATAATTCATTAGCTTATCTGACATATATCAATACAGCTTACTGTGGAAAGCGGTAAGTTGGAGGTACCAAATCACAGGCAAAATACTACAACTCGAGATCTACCGTATTGACATCATTGATTCTTGATTGATTGGGGGTTTATTCAACACTCAAATGTTGTTACAGGGATGCATTGCTAAGATCATGGAGGCGTTCAGAGTGTATCCTCTGACAAAGTTATGCTTGATAAAAGGATGCTTTATGGCACTTCTAGAGGGCCAGTCAGAAAACAATTCATAATGTATTTGGTTGATTGATTGATGTTTTACGCCGCGCTTAAAATTATTTCACTTATATGGCGGCATTGCCAGTTTTATTGTGGGAGAAAACCGGGCTCGATGTCAGGAGGAAACCCACGACCTTCAGGTGGTAACTGGCAACCATCCCACACAGGTCGTTTGAGTGAAAACCCAGTCAGAAAAATTCTCCAATTTTCTGAGTGGGCTTCCAACCCGCGACCAATTGGTGGAACATAATGCATTTGGACAACACCCAGAGTGCCAAATCCATCAATCTTTTGGTTAAAGGAAAACAATTCTGCTGTCATATATTGTAGGAGCTAGCCAGAGATATTCCTACTCACCAAGTCATATCGCCAGAACTGGTAACAATTTGATTATCATCCAAAAAGCGACAGCAAGAAAGGTATCCTGTATGACCAGGTAATTCTCTACTGACACGCACATTGCCTTCACGGGTCTTTAAACTGTAGATGGAGCAAATGTTGTCTAGACCACCACAGGCCACATAGCTACCGGAGGGAGCATAAGCACAAGTCATCACCCAACTAGATCGCAGGGGTATAGCATGCACCTAGAGAACAAAAATAGTTTAAAGAATAAGAAAAACATCTGAGAATTTTGATATAAAAATATTTAGTTTGAATCCGTAACAATTTAATGACAGGCCAAACCAAGTGGAGTGTGCAAAGCATATTGCCTCCACTGGGAGACAATAATGGGCTCAGACAGCACCCAAAATAAGGAAGAATTTCTGCCATTTTCTTCACAAACTGTAATCTCAATAAAATTATTATGGTTCCAATGATGGACCTATGGAGTCTCTGATAAACCTATCTGGCATGGTACGGGCCAATTCTTCAAAGCTTACGGATAAAACTGAACAAGAACCTCTCGCACACTAGGCGATTTTCTTGATAGTATATTTGCCAGTTTGACAACAACAACGTTGTGACATCATGACTTAACCTTAGATAGAAGACTGACACAAGGACTATTGGCCAGTTAGGGGAGACTGAAGAGAATAATACTGAGTTTTGAATATAGGCCCAGTAGGTCATGGCTTGCGAACGGACAAGTCTACGTTAGGCTTACAATACCACAGGGACATTTGTGTTTTAAATCATTTACTCACCTTATTTGTGGTATAACCATCCCAAACTATTAATTTACCATCTTGTGAAGCAGATACTAGGTTTCTGGAAAGACAAAAAAATAATGTTAGTTTAGTTTTCAAATATGTTCACACATGATAGGTTAAGAATTACATTGGTTGGAACATTCTTGTTTTAGCACAATTGTTAAGGGTCCAGGTTAATGGGCAACCAGGTGAAATCAACAATACAATTGACAAAATGTTTTCTGTTATAAAAGGTCCAAGCTAAGACTTGGTATTTAACCCTGCAGTCAATATCAATATAGCTTTATCGGAGCAAGCTCTTTTTGGGATAATCAAAAGCCCTCTCCTGTCTAAAAACAATACTTTTACACACAGTTCTTTGATTGATTGATTGTTTGGTGTTTTACGCTGCGCTCAAGATTATTTCCCTTATATGGCGGCATTGCCTGTTTTATTGTGGGAGGAAACCAGGCTCTATGCCCGGAGGAAACGGACAACCTTCTGGGCCCTGTCTTACGAAGATGGCGTAAAGTTGCGCATAGGCCTACAACATATACCTTTAACACAGATTTACGTCCGACATAACTTACGCCAGCTTCGTAAGACAGGGCCCTGGTGGTAAAACTGGCAACCACAGAGACCTTCGAACTTCATAAAGGGGAAGCTTTTGTCAAAGTTTCTATACTAAATAAGTGCAGCTCAATAAAGAATAAGAAATTCTACAAAGAAATTAAAGAATAATATTTCACTTGTTTTTTTATAATCTCTAGTAACAACCCATAAGGGTTTGAGCTTGGAGAAAATTTTGTTTTCAATATACATGTGATTGGTTATTTGACGCCACGCTCAAGATTATTTCACCAATATGGTGGCGTTGCCAGTTTTATTGTAAGAGTAAACCGGGTCAATTAACATGTGACAAATGTCCACAAAATAAGGATTTCAAATAAATGTACAGTAAAATGCTTAATAAAAATAAAATACATACTAAATAGAATATCAGTGATAAAAAAATAAGTATTACAATATGGAAACTACTAAACATTAAAATTTAATATAAAAAGAAGACATGCAAATAACGGAATGGTGTTGTGCAGAAAATTAATTGAACCACAGGCCCACAAAGGTAAATAATAAAAATCAGGAGTTTAGTAACAAAGAATTATCACGGAATTCACGAGGAACAAAAAGGTTATAGAAACTGAAGATGGTGCTAGGTGAAATTAAAGGTGTATATATAATAATATATCTATAGAATATTTCATTAGTGTTTTCTGTTATTCTGCTCGAGTTATTAAGAGATAAGTAAACTTGTTATAGAGATGTTAAGTTGAATATTACTGAAAATATTTTATTAATATGGGCTTTAAAAGGAAATATGAAAAAGCAAAGTTCAAACCGCACACGCTGTCAACAATTTAAAGCAATTTTTGTGTCTTTTCGAATTTTTATTTCTACTTTGTATAATTGTTAGAGTATGTGAGAGTTGAGTCAGAATAAAAAACATATGAAGTGATGTGCTTTAAGATATTGAACTAGAAAATGAACAAAAATACAAAAACAAATGCCGAAACATGAAATTTATCAAAAAGAAATAGACTTAGCCTGTGTGAGAAATAAATATTGAAGTGTGACCAGACAACATTCGGTGAAGAAGTACATTGACTCAGCTAGCCTACCTATCAAAATTACACAAACAATCTGAAGCCTACACTTAACAACTCAACTTTCAATTTATTTCACAAGATTCAAGAAATTGTGTTTTAAATTTTGTTGAGCAGATGTTCCGAAAACACAAATTGGAGAATTTGAAAATTTGCTAGAAAGTTAATATTATTGAAATGGATTGATTTGAGTTTCAAGCTGCACTCAGCTTTCAGAATGAGATTTCAATGTTGAAATGAGCTGCTATGTGTAGTTCGCATTAGAGCTTTTAGACCAATATAAATGCAATATGAAGATAGTTACCTTGAATCCGATCCACTGTGCATACTGTAAATCAAGAAAAGGAACAGTAGCAGGAGAAAATGAGGAAATCAGCCAATTATGATAGAGAGATTTGGGAAAGATGAAGCTGGGGCAAGCGAAAGGGTATGGTATAGAAAAAAAAAAGATGGTTGTTGCCCTATTTTATATCATTAAAATAGCCAGACTTCTACTGAAGATTCTTGATTTACAGTATGAAGATATCCTACAACCTTTTTGTTCCAACGCAAATTCAATACATTTATCGCATCATTTCAATTCACCGCTTTCATGAAAGTTATGTTGTGCCTGTTCTTCTCAGTAAATTAATCAACTTTAAGTATTGAGATGTAAAAAGGGAGAGAAACTTGTGCTTTTTAACCATAGGAGATATCAAACTTAACCCTAATATCTGAACCTACAAAGCATTGCTGGCAGGCTTATTGGATTGAAGTGTTTGATTGGAGTTTTAGGACACACTCAAGGTTGTTATTTCACTGATATGGCAGCAGAAAGTCGATTTAAGGAAATAATCCAAACCACTCATTTTAAACAAAAACACTTAATAGACTCTGTTCAATGGATAACAAAAATCCCTGATATATGAATCAGAAAAGAATTGTTTCAACAGATGATTGAAGTGTTCTTGGATAATGCAGTTATAACACATAGATTATGGTTGATGGATTGTTTGGTGTTTTACGACGCGCTCCAGATTATTTCACTTATATGCCGGCGTTGTCAGTTTTATTGTGCATAGATTCGGGATTTTCCACATATCCATGCTGTACTATTAAGAGCACCATTTCTGGTCGTAACAAACCAATACACAAGATCTGGGGTAAAACAAGTGTATTTTTTGTTAACTATGTGCTCATAGTTTGACCCTTCAATTATAGGGCTGTCTTTAATTCCATGAAATCATGCAAAAAAGAGCCCACATGAAAACATCCTAACAGCTTTGTAGGGAACTTGATACTAAGATATTTGCACTTTTTCATTTTATTTTAATAAAATGTTGAATCATTGAGCTGCCTTGTTAAAATTAGTGTATTTGTACGTCAAATGTTTTCCAGTACCGACGCAAGTGGTATTTCATTCAAATTGTGAAATTGCAACGTGTAAGGGGTGTATTTATTTTCAAAATTTAAAGAAAAAAACAAACATGCAGATTGTTGTTCTCTTTCAATAACTGTTACAATTGTTTTCAAAATGACCGCTTAACATGCAATTTTTCAAAGCCAGGTTACAAGTCAATTACTAAGAGTTCTAGAGCCTGTTCACTACAGAAGTAAGATCCTAGGAGCAGCCTGGACAGCAGAGCTATTTTTAACTTGTAAGACTAGCTTCTATTTAGTAGAAGATCCCTTTGGTTCAAACTGTAGCCAATGTGCATCATCATCTGCCTAGTATATATTGATTTCTTCCAGCAATATCTGCCTGAGTCTGACACTGTGATAACGACCCTCCCTATAAGAGCCACAAGGATTTACAGCCTTCCATTTCTAATGATTGTCTCTCTGCACACAACCACAGGCTATTTTAGAATATCTGCCATACCCAAGATAATTCAACGGTTTTAAAAAAGAGACAGCCGTATTCCATGTAAAGTCTGATTTGGAAACAGGCTATTTAAATCGGACTGTCTTTAGTGGCATTTAGAAGGTGGTATAGATGAATATTACATAAGACTTTCGTATGGGTAACACACATATAATGATATACCTCTTTTTAACCCAATTAATAATTTGTCTCCGTGGTTATTTTAGACAAGAAGATTTTCCCTGTGCCCTGTGTGTTTTAGTGTTCATAAATATAAACCTAGATATACCTCTGTTTAATACAATTAGAAACTTGTCTCCATGGTTATTTTAGACAAGAAGATTTTGCCTGTGCCAGTGTGTTTTAGTGATCATAAATATATAAAGCTAGAAGTGTGTTACCCATACAAAAGTCTTATGTTATTCATCTATTTAAATCTGTTTAGGTTTAGTCTGAGTGATAAGTGTTTAATATTGATTTGAATACATGACAGAAACAAAGAAATGCAACTCCGAAAACTAAAGCCATAGTTGAATGATATTCTATATTTCAAATATGGCTTCAGTTTTCGGAGTGGCATTCTTCTGTATTGGTACTCCTTTATATGATAGCTTTACCATATCTGATACTGGCCAATTTTCAAGCCTCCGGGTATATGATTTATTCTATCCAATATGCGGAAGTTATTTTTGGTAGATTTATTGATGTCTGATCCCTGCTCAGTTTAACATTAATATCAGTCATTAAAAA
The DNA here is from genome assembly GCA_963971465.1 of Lepidochitona cinerea. Classification (NCBI taxonomy): domain Eukaryota; kingdom Metazoa; phylum Mollusca; class Polyplacophora; order Chitonida; family Tonicellidae; genus Lepidochitona; species Lepidochitona cinerea. Next base: position 3,451,003 of record OZ020560.1, read on the forward strand.
GCTCAGGGGAGTAAAATTCTTTCAACGGGTTATTAAGAAACAGTCTGTATAAAAATAGTTTATTGAGTCATTTCTTTTTAAATGACAAGGTAATTTTCACGAAATTCAGTTCAGAAACAAAAACCTGCATCTAATTAACGTGAGAAAAAGCAGGTCATTTAAAGGTATGTTTGTTGTCAAACTGGAGTTAATGGGAGACATTTAAAGTTGTATTTGCTGCCAAACTGGACGGGCCTATAAAGATGTATTTGTTGCCAAACTGGAGTCTAAATAAGACTTTTAAAAATGTAATTGCAGTCATAACTGATGGTTAAATAATGGGGCGTTTAAACTGGAGGTTATCAACTTATATGACTGTGCCTTAGTAACATCTCCAATCCATCCAATAGTTTCTATACTCAGTTGAATATTCAATTCTATGAATGGTGAACAAAATTTTAAGCTGATTAGACTGGAGATAGACAATCGTATAAAAAAAACTCAAAACCCTGTTGTAGTTGTAATGTTTGGTGAGATTGGGTACCTGGAGTCGGATGCCCAATGCATGGCGTAAATTTTGGCGAGATGACCTCTTAGGGTACGTCTGGTACGCATTTGTATTCTTCCTACTGGTTCTACCCCACATGTTGCCGAGGCAAGGGTTGTGTCCGCGGCTGCTTTTCTAGCTTCCTGTAAATATATAAAAAATAATATTTACAATTAAATTATAAATTTCTTCACAATATGAGAAACACTAAGCAATTTCATACACCTAAAAAGGGGCAACCTGTTTTAGTTTCTTATCAAAGTAGGCCAACTTTTGACATCCGATACACTCATTTTTGACACGGTTTTGTATTAAAGTGGCATGAGCTGCCAAAATGTTGATATTTTAACGTTAAGACAGAATGCTAAAATTATTGGCTATTTTTCTCAAGACGTATAATTCAGAAGCTTTGTACTGCTTCTAGTCTTGAAAATGTACGATAAAGTATTATTTTGAACTAACTTCGGCTTAGAATGAATGAATGGTCGTCCCGGTTATTTAAATTTTGTTTACTTTTCGAACACTATTTCGGTTCGTATAGGCCACATACTGTATGGATTTTCCTCATTCCAACGCCAATCGTTTAGTTTTACGATGGCCTTCAAAATCTCTTTCTGTCGTGAAGATCAGAAATTATGAAAAAAGTGAATTTTGGCAGCTCATGCCACTTTAATTTAGAAATGAGTCAAAATCAGCTAAAGAGTAAATGTATGTAACAAATTGGGTAAAATTCAATTCATTCTCTGGACCTGTGCAACAAATATATCCTGACAGCCTAATAGAAATCCTAATGCAAAAATCAGTACAAAAAATCCTATAGTTATTTATTTTTGAAGTGTAATCCCAAAAATAACCAGAGTATTCTCCAGTCAGTATCCTGTGGCATTTTGGGAGAAGATGGATGCAATTCCAGAAGGAAATCCAGCCATGGTACTGAAGTGACCCATGAAAGCCAGAGGATAACATGACTCATACAGGACTCCTTACACAGCAGGGGCATCATTGGGAGAAGCTGTAGTAAAGCTGACTGCTTTTAACACAGGCCAGACAGACACTCAACAGACTAGGTCTGTGTGCCATGCTTATGAATTCCTACTTTGTGAATTACTACAAGTGTGAAGCGACATAAAACAGAACACTAATGGCCATGTCAAATGTTCCTTGTTATTTAACTTGTAAAACCAGTCATAAATTGGTAAAGCTATATGTATTAAATAAGAAGTCTGACACTCCACAAAATACACAAGGAGGTTATCAACTGCTCTACTTCTGTTGTTGCTAGTCCAGCCCTAACATATAGATCTATCAATATACAACTATATTTAACCGAGTTTTAAACCCTCAAGTGACATTTAACAGAACTAAAAGTCACAGAATAGTTTAAGGTTACAGGCAGCATAATACCTAGCCCAGAGCTATGTGAGCAGTATTAACCTCTAGATAACCAAACCTGGAAAGCTTCCAAACCCAAAGCATTTCTGCTCTCCATAACTGTCACAAGCTAGTACATGTAGGCCAGCAATTGTTTATGTTTTTTACTGCCACATAAAAATACATAGTAAAATTATACTATTACTGTACCAAGGCAATACATGTACATTCCAAAGGGATTAAATTTGTAATAAAAAAACGCAGATATTTCACATTTGATTAAATTGTGCCATAAACCACATATCAAAATAGAATATTCATAAAGCTTGCGCTTTTGGAATTGGCTAAAAGTTTGAGTTTAATTTGTTTCTGTTAAGGTGAACAATTTTCCTTATTTTGGGTGATCACAGTTTCTTAAAAAAACAACAGAAATTCTTCTTTTTTCAATTACAAGAAAGCGTTATTCCCCAAATAACGAGAATATAGTTAGTATTTCTTAAAGTGGGATGAGCTGCCAAAATTCACACTTTTTTCATAATTTCTGAGACTCTGAAGGCCATCGAAAAACTAAATAATTGGCGTTGGAATGAGGAAAATCCATACAGTCTGTCACCGAAAACGTGTTCGAAAAGTAAACAAAATTTAAATAACCCAGATGAGACGTTCATTCATTCTAAGACCAAGGTGGTTTAAAACACTAGTACTTTAACATACATTTAAAACCAGTAGCACTAAAAAGTTCCTGAATTGTACATCTTGAGAAAAATATCTAATACGTGCAGCTCATGCCACTTGAAGCTCCTACAATTTTCTTAGCTGAAAGTTTAGCATTACTGAGGCTTTACTGTTTTCTCATTAATGTTCCGTGTGTGGCTGTGTAAAGAGGGTGTATTGGATCCTTGATCAGTGCAATTTTCTGCAAAGCGCTGAAAATGCAACTCATACATTGAATACTATTTTCCCCTACAGGTCCCTATTATTTTCCCCACAAGTTAATATAGAGAACAGGAAAATGCAGTTATCTTATCCAGATATAACTATTGCATCAGGCTGTTCAAATCCATAAAAGCAAACTCGTGTTCAATAGTGAAGAACATGTGGAGGTTTGGGAGCCGGTCTAGGCAATGCAGCCAACAAGCCTTGTTCTCAGCCAGCTAGAAGGTGGATTATTGATTAAAGAGACCCGATAAGCAAGAATATGGGTTGATTGGGCAGAGGCAGCCTTACTAGCAAACACATAGCTCTATCCAACACCTTCTAACAGCAGACACAGCTAAAGATGTAAGGACATGTGAACGTAGTTGAAGTTATCGCATAATTGACAAGGGACGGTAAAGATTGATACCTCTTTAAGCTAAAAACAACCCTGCTTACAAGCTACTGAATGCAAGGCACTTTTCAATGTACCTGCAGTTATTAAAATTTTTCTTCTTTTCCTTTAATTGCATTCCAAAATATGCTGATTAGTGTACTATGACAGGGAATGATTTCACAAAGTCAGCAAGCAATCCATTGTGTATACAAGATTTGATCCAAACATATTTCAACATCGAACATGTCATATTTAGCTCCAATATCAAAATTACCCATCATTTAGGATTGTGGCCAAACGACTTTTGACAAGCCCCAATCAATCAATATCATGTAAAGCATATTCTAATATTATGTCAACTGACCAAATAACAGTTCTCCAGGAATTGTTTCCTTCAAAAAATGTTACATTCCACAGTATGGTGAAAATGAAAATATGGATTGATCATTTATTGGTTTATTGATGTTTGACGGCACACTCAAGATTATTTTGTTGGTCCAGTTGAGTGGGGGGACGAAACCCTGACCATTGGCAGGTAACTGGCAACCATTCCACATGTTGTGATGAAATAATTGATAGATGGTGTATGCCATACAGTGCTCCAGATTATTTCAATCATATGGCAGAGTTGCCAGGCTTAGTAACAGGAGAAACCAGGCTCTTTGTCGAGAGGCAACCAAACCTTCCACTATTGAATGAAAAATATGTTCAGATTTTCATCATGTTTTTCTCTGAACTGAGTGAGATCAGAACCCCCGACCCACATAGAGTAGGCTTGTGCCAGGGTCAAAGACTATGGCTCTACCAACTGAGGCCCTAACATGTCATTTTCTCTGGGTCAAATATTTCTATATGAATCCACCCCTGCTTGTTAGTATAACAAAGAAAGCCTTAGAAAGCTAACCTTAATAAGAGGCCATAAAAATAGCTTCCCAAATCTGATAGGGACTACATTAACCTATGCAAAATGCTATTAATAGAAGGTTAGTTCCTCAACTAGCAGCTTGTACTATTCTCCCTTGCCCTTAAGATCCAAAGATAGGCAATGCAGTTGAGAATGCAATAACAGCTGGCTTGTATATTCCTCACAGAATACTCAGAGTATTAACCTGGTTTTTCTGACAAATACGCAGTTTTCTTTACTCCAAAATCATTCTGGTGTAAGTGTTGCTGGGAGTAAGGTTTGTTTCGAAGGGAATCTAGAATACGATATGAGAAGTCCTTAACAGATTCTAGGCCCAGAAATACATCGTGGCTATCAAACTGTTGGAAACACAAGTGACTAAAACTACTCCCTTTTCTAAGAATAACAAGATGCAGCACCATCTATTAATTGAAATACTACTGATACTTCTACTGTTATGTAGAAGCAGATATGAAGGGCTATAATCTGAATAAATAAACCATGTAAAGAAAGTGGGCATGATTTGGATGCTGGAAATTGCTGCACAAATCTACAATCAGACCCCGTTGGAGTAATAAATAATACCGGTCATGATTATACTTTAAACCAGTTACCATTTTGGCATCAATTTTCAACCAGGAAGTTTCTACTTAGTGAAAGCTGTTTAATACATGAAATCTCATAAATCAAAACACTGGATTTGTGGCCAAAGATAGCTCTAAACAGTAATTATTATACAAAGTGGAAAGGTAGTCTGTCCCATTAGGGCCTGAGAGTTTCCCAGAGAGATTTCTCGGTATCCATTGACAGGTGACGTTTTTTGAAGACGTCACCTCGATAGACATCTTTTGTTCTAAATCGTCAGAACAGAGCGTCACATTCAAACGACAAATGCTTGTCACATGCTCAACGGCAGGAAATTTGTGGAATTCTCACAATAGTCCCACTCCCTATAAACAGAAAAGCTGATTTGATTGCAGCTCAACACCACATTAAATGAATAAGATTATCTTGCCGATTGTCTCAAAATTAGGCGTAAATAAGTATAAGACATAAGTCCAGACTTACCCTTATCGTGTTCTTCAACTGCTCTGTCTCTTGGCGAAGCTGGTCTAACTCACTCATGGTGATTTTTTATTTTCTACTTTAAATATAAAAATATCTGAAAAGAAAAAAAAAAGAAAAGTTATGAGAGAGTGATATTGAGTAGACACATTTTCCAGGGCTGGCCAACAGTCTCCATTTTCAAAACCTATCAAAGATACACGTAGTGAGATGGGACCAAACTTAAAGGATTTAAAACAGGGCTTATGGTTGGTTTGTGTTTGTTTATGGACTATATATTTGAAAAACTTAAGTTGAAAGGAAACAACCGTTGCTTTAGTTTCCTGGTAGTCAAAAAAGGGAGTGAGGCTGTCACGAAGACGCACTGACACAGCAGAGATTGTGCAATACGTCACAACTGTGCGGCAACATACACAGTGGAGGTTGTGTTTGACATCCTATGTCACCGAGATGATTAACTATCGAAAGCAGTGAACAGCGGCATGTACAATAATGAATTTTGTATGTTCTGCGCTAGAAATTTAATTTTCTTTTTGGCCAGAAAGTACATGTTTTGCAACACATTTTACACAAACTAGAAAATATTGCCAAGTTAATAAAGCCTTTAAGTTCACAGAAAATGTGTACTACATTCTTTGAGCTGCATTGAGGGTGGGTGGATGAATGGGTAATCTGTAACACCATGTACATGTAGGTACAAACTCATAAATTACTTACAAGATACACAAAGAATAATATCCTCTATATGCGGATGTTTCCACACACCAGACCATCAATTGAAATCTCATTTATTTGACGGTAAAGCAAAACTGCAGCAATGTTGTTTGAAATCAATAAACTGTATATGATTTGTGCACTAACAGCACCTATTGAACTCACAAGACTGTTAACACATTCCAGCCAACAGAAGGCTATCAAGATGAGAGTTTTGCAGCAGAAGTAACATGTTGCTTTTCACGTAATTGTTAACACAAACAAACCTAATGCTCAGTACTAAGCATGGCTTATCAGCCGACACCAGACTGCGGAAGTGGGAAGTTCCACCAAAAACTATGACCAGTTTCAATCCAGACACTAACATGCAAAAAAAAGAGACTATTTACAAACTAACTTCAGACTTTTCTAACCAGCATTTTAACACCACAGCTTAACCAGACGTATTTCACCTTTAACCTTTTACAAGGATAAGGCTCATAACCTTTAAATGGGACCAATTGGGATTTGCAGAGATATTAAAACATATACTCATCGAAAATTTCTAATTTCATAATAAAATATTTGGTTTTTAAGATTAAAAGACTGCATAAAACCCAGAGCATTAGTAATCGGAGAGATGTGCCTTTGTAAATTTTAATTTTCAGATTCGCAAAGGTAAATTGCAAGGTAATGTTTAAAAAATTTAGACGTCTGACTAGTAAGTTAATACTGTGATTGAGATAAAGAACTGAAACCGGTTGACATTTCCATGACTGCCCAGAATTTGCTCCCATATTAAGCTTCTTTTTCAACTGTTGATTTTGTTGGCTTTCGTAAAAAATTACAATAAAATACGCCAATATGATAACTTAAAACATTTAATTATGTTTAAGCAACGCAAGTGTACACGTACAGGCGACATATCTACAAAAAATGTTGAAACCCCAGCAGGCTGTACTAAACAAAAAATCAAAGTGGACACTGTTACAATGTAAATAATTCATGAGAGATAATAGGGTCTGGTGTGTTCATTCAGGTAAATTTCTGATTAACGAATCTACCTTGAACAGGTATGTAAACAGAACCAACTGCAGATTCTTTCACAGAAAGAACAGGGCAAAAATAGATTCTCATTGTGTTCTGTCTGCTAAAAACACAAGAGACTGTGTTTCTTAGTTACTATTGATTTTAATGTACCTTCAGTAAGGTATATAGCCGATACAAGCTGTTTGACTCTCTAGTCACTGGGAGCACATACAGTATATATGTATAACAGATCTTCACAAAATGGCAGCCGTGAACAAAGCAGCAGTGACCATCAATCCCTGCGCAATTATCCATGTTACATGTATATACCAATACTGCTTTGTTTCCGAACACAACTTTTTATTTTTTTTTAGCTTCTTTGCAATTTTCATTTTTTACTGTTTATCAAAGAAATTCTGCCTCAAGTTAGTGCCCAAAACCAAATGAAACTTTAGCTCTGTTGGTTATGGTATCACTAAAATCTAACCATCATATTTTAAAATTGAAGGCGGATTATAAGACCGTTGAACACCGAAACTGATCAAATTAACTGTACCAGCTAAAGTCTGAAAAGCACAATACCCTAAAGTAGTAGTAAATGAAGACAAAATATGTTATTATGTAGAGTGAAAACCTAATTTTCTTGTGGAGAAACAAGCATCCGAAAACCAAAATAGTTCAATGTAATGAAGACAACACACAGACTGGAATCAACCTGAAGGTGGGCAATAAGCCAAATAGTTAAATGGAGTGGAAATGCACCACTGATTATGTGCTATGCTGAAGTTTGTGTGACGCTGAGGGTATTTTATGGAGTGGCAAAGTAACATGAGAAAGGCTGAAGCTATAGTTAAGTTGGAGGTAAATCTCAAATGATCGTTCATCCAATATTACTGGCAAGAGTAACTACTAAAGTCAATGATACTTGAAACCATTTCAAGGCTACACAGCCAATTAATATAACAGTAGACAATATTTGTAAGGAAATATTAAAATGTAAACAAAACCATGGACTATCTAATGAATTCAGATTTTAAGTGCCATTTCCTTAGTTTGTAAATATGCTTCTGAATTTGCACTTCTAAAGAGAAACATTCTGTTTTAATAGAAAAAGTGAAACAAATTTCACATATTTTAACATGGCTATAATTCGATAGGTTATCTAACTAATCACTTACACAGCTGTATAAGCCAGTGAAGATAATTTTACTTATTATATATGGCGGCATTGCCAAGGAGAGTGGGTGGACGAAACCACGCCCATTGCCCAGAGGAAACCCCCTTCCGTGAGTACCTGGCAACTCGCCCAAATTTCACAATCCATTGAAAACTCCTGTTAGAAATTTATTGGATTTGGTCTGAAATAACCATGAAGAAAAGTTTCTAATTGTGTTAAAAGGGGGGTGGATCATTTTGACCTTTATAACCAATCATAGGTTGCTGAAATTAAGAACAAAGAGTTTTAGTAAACTCCACATACGCCCTCCGCTATTACTGATTACTCTACATTATAGAACATATTTGTTCAAATTTCAACAATTGAAATTCTAGGATTTTTATTTCTCTATTCGATGAACATACATGTATATGGATGCCGTATTATGAAACCAGGGATATTCTAAATTTTTCCAGACACACCATCTACCCGTAAGCCCGTAGGTATATATATACTCTAAAAATTGTCAGGATCAGATCAAAACTAAAGAAGACATGGACAGAATATTACTATTTTAGATTTCGCAATATGCAACCTTGCAACCAAAATCGTCATAAACGGTCGACAACACACCATTTATCCAAAAGGTAAATGATGTGAAAGAATTGTAAAGATCAAAACTCTTCAAGTTATGGAGCGCAAGCAACCAAGACAGACTAAAAGAGAATATTACATAATCTAATATGGATGCTGTATAATGAAACCAGGGATGTCTTAAATGGTTCCAGAAGAAGGGAATCTGGGAAGCACGGCGCTGGTCATACCGTAATATGACTGACTTTTTTTAAGTCTGGCGTATACAAATCCGTGATCATCGCTCCAGTTAATCTTTCAGTCTAAAGGGTACAGTTGTGTATTTACTCATGCATTTAAGGCCATGGTGAGTAAAACTGAATCCCCAATAGGTAAAATGGAATCGCGCGAAATGGTGTTCCTACTCATTAAACTTGATGCATATCAACACGGATCGACGATTGATAAATGATAAGGGCTTTACAGTCTTACAAGAATCCGCAGAGAGCGTTGTTTGGGTTGGCTGGTTTAGAGGACGCTGTCCAATCAGAGCACCGGACTTATATATTGCATCGTTGACGTCAGAGAATTACACATGAGAGTAACGAGCAGCTATTCCACATTTTCCCTACAGACATAGCGACTATAGTCTGTTGTCATACGCGGACAAAGATACGCACACAAATAAAATTTTACGCTAATAACGAAGATAGGTAATGCGTAACAGTACGCAAGATGTAAAAAAATATGAGTATTTGGGTAATTTCACTGCATAATTTACGCAAATACGGAGCGCTGGGTTAAAGACAGTGTCCAATTATCGTCACTTGTCCAAATGCCAAAAACAAGCAAAGGCTGTGTATTCCAGACTAAGTTCAATATTATGACAAAGTATTTTTTAAAAAAAACCCTTAACTGTGGTCTTTGTTTTGTGGTCTTTGATATCCAGTAGATAAAACTACATGTTCACCGAGAACACGCAAAATATGAGTCTTGGATTTTATGTTTACCTGCGCACATGGTCTTCCACATCGCAGTCAGCAAAAACAAGGCCTAACTGCAGTGCACTCTAGATCAGCTTCATCGTTCATGTCAAATCAGACAGTATCATAATTCATGTAAGCAAATCACTGAGCAAACAGCCTACATAGACATATATTGTACCAGGCTTATCAAATAAGCTACATCATGGCGTGTCATCAATCATTTTTGATTGCTTTTGAAAAAGCATGTTTAAGACAGTACAATCTCCTACAGTACCGATCGCAGCAGTGAATTGCGGGGGTTTTAAACGTAAATAGTTCATTGTCATGACAAATGTGATAAAAAGTTTTCCTCCGGCAATAGGTATTGCCGACCTGAACGAATATCAAGTACAACGAGACGCAACTTAAGCAAAACAATATAGACATCAGTTAAAAAAAATATTAAAAAAACGACTGATCGGTCTCCCAAAGGTAAGGCTTGTTACCTGAACGTACTAATTCTTAATGATCGCCTGGCAATAACAAATAAGAACCGGTACACATAGTACCGGTAACTATTGTTCAGTGTTCTCTAAATTAGCCTTTTTTAACATACACCGATTCCAAGTTGTAACTCATAAGTGCAATATTTTTTTTACCGTGGCCATCAATTGTGCTGGGTTTTTATTGGTGGTACTTGACTACAAATTGTTTAACTCTTATCTCTCTTGTGTCACAGTGTTCTAAGACTCCATTTTATCTTGTGATGAGGATTTGGTGTAGTTTGTAGGGACAGAAATGGAAGGTCATGGAAATTGGTTTGAGAGAAACGATGCGGAAACAAAACGATTGTTTTCGTAAAATTTCCATGCCTGTATTTGCAAGAATTTTTTTGCTTAATCTCTACGTAAACGAACGATAGCTCGCATGAAAAAATAAGGCCAGAGTTTCATAAAATATTTTCACCCTGAATTTAAGCTGATGAATCTATAGACATTGCCTGACACTGGTCTGTCATACATGTAATTTGTGCCCTAAAGAATAATTGTGCCATAGAATCGGCCAGTAAAATACCTTTCTCCAGAGATACTTACAATAATGTAGATGATGACAGGGAGTCAGTCTGTCAGACAGTTGGTCTCTACCTATGCACAACACTTTAGTCACCAACCACTGGGCAGGGCTCCCTCCAACCTGTCACGATTCAGTAAATATCCTGGTCAGGCAGTGGCATGATTATTAACTCTGTGAAAATAAATACAAATAGAATTATTACTTTGACCATTCAGCTATTTTCATCTAATTCAACTTGGTCAGTTAATATGTTCAGGAGGACACTGCTTTGAGTTTGTTAGAGTCCGTAAGAATGGAGTAATTTTTAAAAAAAATACCAAACAAAGTCCTTGCACCTGACAGTTATAATCTGGATCAATCAATAGCAGGTATGGTTTGGTATTTCTTGGCTCAGTCGGCAGTGTGATACATGTAGTCTCTCAGTGTGAGGTTTTCTTATGGGTAGTTGGTTCAATTCCCACACGTTCCAAGACAAATTTCAAAATTTCTCTGTGGGGTTTTCATGACATTGTAAGTGGGAGAGTTGCCAGGTCGAGTCTGGTTTCCTTCCCCACTAAACCGACAACGCCATCATGTGAGTGAAATATTATTGCGTGCAACTAACATCAATAAATCTACGCCAATCTCCAAGATTGCAATTCATTGCAAGTGTAGGTCTACTGTTCTTATAGTATTGATATAAACAAAATCAATTGGAAGGCTTTTCCAAATGAGAAGAGTCAAATAATGCGCTCACTAATTCAGTATCAATTTGTACTTCATATCTGGGAAACAGTGCACCTGTCCCTGACAATATTTGAAACCACGTTCCCAAAATCATGCAGAGTTAGTATGCTTAGCAAGCTGTGTTGTTGTTAATCAATTTCATATCTTTATCCAGAAATGTTTTCTGGGTTTGATTAAAGCTCATTGATTTTCTGGAATTCAAAACATTTGTGACTGTCACTTTAGGAAGCATTTTGATACATTTGCTTTTTAAAGAAAACGTTGAGGTTTGTTTGAAGCAGGCCTTGAACTTTGAATACTTTATAGCAGCCAATTGCAGACCAGTTAAGCTTTGATATCAAATAATCTGGATGGAAACTAGAGCGGTTTTGAGGCGGTTTCAAATAGTACTGTAGATGTTCCTACCTAACCAAACTTACAAAGGATCAATGAGAAATCCTGCATAAGAAAACGAGTAAAACCCTTACTTTATAAAAAATAAAAGAAAAAAGAAAATAAATGAAAGAAATTATAGACACAGCTACCATATAGAAAACATTATCTTCCAGTGGTACTTGACAGTGAAATTCCATTGTTACATATGATTAATGACACTCACAAGACAGTTGTTTTAGAATGTAAGAAGATAGCAAGAAAGAAGCAATCAATTTTTTATCTTATAGTTTAATTAGTTTGAACAAAAAGCATGAATAGTACAGAGAAGTTAAACAAAATGGAGCCTGTTATGGCGCCTGATGAGCTGTGCATAATAAATGATAGGCAGCCGGCTGAGTAGTGAGGCGGCGGCCATCTTTGCAATGGATTCCCTTGTTATCAGACTAAAAACAAAGAACTATTCCAAAATAGCAAAAGAAACTATACTGTTATAGATGGAGATGATAATCAGACAAAACATAAAAATTATAACAACATTCCAAGAAGGTTGGAAAAGCCGCAAAGGCCATCTCATTATTAATGACAGCGTCGAACATAATGGCGGCCATACACAACTTACAACTAGGCGAGATTTACCAGTAGTTCTTAACGCCGTATGGGTTAGTTGTATTTATGAATCGAATTTTAATCCGGCAAAAACAAAGTACCTTCGATATTCCACAATATCCAGGAGTAAAACAGATCTGAATTTAATCCCTTAGGTAAACAACAGTCTTATCAGATCGCCACTGTGAGTGTGTATTCCATCTACAAAGACGACTGCAATCGTATTTGCATAGAGCCTCTTTCCAGCCGGTTAACAGTCCAAACTGGCTGTTTTATGTGAAAATCAGACAATGCATGACATTTATCCGAGGTATGCACGAATAATAACACTTCTATACTCACCCTATAAAATGATACAATAAGAAAATATCCTCAAAAACCACCATGAAATCCACAATTTGACGTTCCACACAGATGCATATATCAGTAACCAATTTTTTTCCTTCCGTAGGGTGCGGTGCCCTTGCGTTGACACACAGAAACCCCCGTAGAATGTCAAAACGAGTTTCGCGCATGCGTGCAAGGTGCGAGGGCTGTTTAGTTATTACAAAGAGGTTCAAGAACGAAACACAACATTCAAATAGCTCTGAATCTTAATTTCATAATGATTCAAGGAGAAAACCGAACAGCCCAAGATCCATTTCATGGCTTTGGGCCCCTCACAATATAATATATCAAATAACGCCCCAAGAGGTAAAACGGGCTCCTTTTTTTCATTGTTAATTTATAATTCATTCAAAGTGAATTTGTCCCCCCCCCTCCCCCCACTCCCGACGGAACATTAGTTACACCTGGGTAAAATGAAGTTTTTTTTTCGTTGCTGTTTGTCTGTTTAGTTTTGTTTCTTTTTTCTTTAATTTCAATGTTAAATCAATCAATACCAACATATGTATTCACTTGAATATGCTGTATTTTTACCCAAATTGTTATGCGTTGGTGGCGTGGGGTTGTGTTTTGTTTGTTTCTTTTGGGGTATTTTTTTTGGCGGGGGGGGGGGGGGTAGGGAAGGGATATGAGAGAGACGTGAGCGTAAAGACGTCGTGTTCGGGCGTTTGGTACCCCCAGGCCTCGCCTAAACAATGGAAAACGTTTTGTTTTCTTATTTTTTTAGAAATAAAAAACTATAGGCCTATGTCATCCGTTTTTCATAGAATTAGAGACATCACTTGTTATGGTATACACAACAATCGGTAGAGATGGTGGGCCTTTACACTAGAAAGTACGGTACAATATTTGTATACATTGTCTTTAGGGGCATATTTAACTTATAAGGCATTGTCTTTAGGGACCTATATATAACTTATAAGGCATTGTCATATACGGCGTGCCTAGAAATTAAGAAAACATATCCTCTTTGACTTGTCGCAGAGCAAGTGCCTCAAATTTACCTACAATATATATGTCAAAGACGCTTTTGCAAGTGGCCTTACAACCAGTGACTGAATTTACATGTAGAGAGAAAAAACATATATTATAGGCCTATATGTGGATGAATAACGCTATCGAGACAATTATCATTGTGGCGTAAAATTCATGGCATTCCTCACTAAACAGTAGTTGGAAAGACGACCAGATTTTGGCTAATGTGTCTCTATTGTTATTTATGCTGCATATGTACTTAATAATAAATTTTGATAACGTACAATCTTTTCATGTCGCCTTTCATAGTAGCAAAAGTTGGAAGTTTACTTAAAGTGGCATGAGCTGCTAAAATTCACACTTTTTCATAATTTCTGATCGTTACGACAGTAAGAGGCTTTGAAGGCAATCGAAAAAATAAATGATTGACGTTGGAATGGGGCAAATCCATAAAGTCTACGGCCTATACGAACCGAAATATTGTCCGAAAAGTAAACACAATTTAAATAACCGGGACGACCATTCATTCATTCTAAGCCAAAGTTAGTTCAAAACAATACTTTATCGTACATTTTCAAGACTATAGAAGCAATAAAAAGCTTCTGAATTATACGTCTCCAGAAAAATAGCCAATAATTTCAACATTCTGTTTTATCGTCAAAATATCAACATTTTGGCAGCTCATGCCACTTTAAGATTTCTTTTTATGGATAAAAAAATCCATTGCCACAATAACAAAATTTAAGATCTTCTTATTACCTTAGATTCAGGGTTAGATTAATTTTCAACTTAAACCAGTTGCTTAGTTCCTTCCAGCAGAACTGTGTAAACTTCTTCTGCGTAAAAAGCATTTTAGAGCTAGGCCAAATCATTTGTTGTTAGTATACCAATAACTAGTTTGTACCCCTGTACCTGGGTGTCTTTTTAATGCAACTGATAGGTATATGATTCGTCCTCAACAAATCATTTTCATTGTATTGTGTTTCAATGTTGTTATCTGGAAACAGCTTTCTTAACAAATCTTAAAGAAATTCTTACAACCGTTTTTTTGTTTTTGCCAATGTCTGTAAAAAGCAGGGAACATGATGGATCTGGATAATTGATATTTCAGTTTGATAGACTGAATCAGACTTCTCTAATCCAAGAAATAAGTTTTTGTGCCATATACTTCTTCTTTACCTCTGCTCATATAGAAAGTCCCAGTCTCATTGGTCACATCGTCAACAAACAGTATTCGCATCTGAAGCCAGTGCATATATTTCCACCTTTCAAAAACGTAATGTGCCAACAAATTAGTTAACTTCTAAGCCGATGTTCTCTTTGGAAATCTGGGTATTACAACTGAGTTTGAAGCTCTGACCAAGCATCTAATACATCTTCACAAAAATGATCGATCACATGAGGTTGAATAATTTGACATATTGCATATATCCCTAAATATAAGATTTCTTCATTTGGTACTGAGATATATAACATTGGTTCCGAGTTATTGCCTAATGTTCGCATTCTCCTTAGTCATGATAGTTTCTGGTACTGAATGAAAAGGTATATATTTGTTTAGATATTTACAGACTGTTTTTGGGACATTTTGCCATGTTTTCCGTTCCAAGCACAAGAGAAAGCATTTTTTCTTGTATTGGATTCAATATTTCTTCCATAAAGGATTACGCAAAGAAGAGAAAAAGTGGTTCGTCTTAGCTAAAATCAAAAACAAATTTGACAGTAGGCCTAAATGTTAGCTTGCCAAAGGGAGACAACTGTCTCATTGCCCAGCTTATCATCGCGTATTTCAGATATATTTATTTATTTATGATCACACAAAGACACGGGCACAGGGAAAATCTTCTTGTCTAAAATAACCATGGAGACAAGTTTCTAATTGTGTTAAAAAAAGAGGTATATCATTTAGACCTTTACACCCCATAAATTGTTGTAACAAACCAAACCTATGATATTTCATTAGGTTGACGACTGACAAGAGCTTAGCCTTGGTCAGTCGAATTTCGGTATTTATATGAACACTTAAACACAAGGACACAGGCAATTTTCTTGTCTAATGGAGACAAGTGTCTAATTATGTTAAAAAGAGGTCTATCATTTAGACCTTTATTTAGACCCAATCATTAGACACATGATATTTGCTTGGCCTTAAGTTGTCAGTAGAATTTTCTGGAACACTTTGTAATAAATTGACAATGCTTTCGCATCTTCAGCTATAGCAAGACTGGGATTGAACCCAATAGGATCATACAAAAAGAAAAAAACTAGGCGTAGAAGTCATACAATTAGGGAGTTTAGCCCTGGTCAGTATATCTTTCAAATACTTGTTCTTTTTATAAGCAGACTGACCTTTGGGTCAGAGGTCGAGACATTTTACCATGAAGTAGTTTGTATTCTTCTATAATTAATATAATCTTGGCCATATGTTGGTCCTGTTACACTGGAACGCTAATCGTATTATAGTTTTTTCACGACACCATCCCGGGTCTAAGTTCAAACCCACAAATAGTTTGTAACGTCTTAATCGGAAAACTGTCCCTTTCCAACGTTTGTAGGCTATAGGCACTTGGTTTCTAGGTGAGAAAAGGAACTTTATCATTAGGCATGATATCAAAAGGGTCCTTAACCTAATGACCTAGAGTGTTGAAATTCTGTGCCACGGGCATATCATGTTTAAGTCTGATAAATGGCTTGTTGCTCTTTGTCGTAGAGAATTCTGTGTTTCACCTACATACATGTATTGCTTGCGACATTTTTGGCACGTGATAGCATACCCGGATGTTAGAGGAGTCGCAATCAAGATTCTGTGCCATTTGACATTTGCTGCTTGATTGTTATCCGAAAAAAGTTCCTCGATTTGGTACTTATTCGTCGAGTTTGCATCGTATCTTAAGGCATTTCATCGATGTACCGGAGAAAAATGTGGGGCGGTAATGATATACTCGTGAAGGAGAAGCAAGCATGTCGGGGGCTGAAGGGAGAAATGATTTGAAGCCGAAGAGTTATATTATATTTATAGGTTCAAGTTCGAAACTTCACTCGCCAATAATTTAGTAAATGACTGGATCTCTACAAAGTAGGTAAGCGATTTGGAAAAAGTCCTCTTAACCGCTGTCATCATATTGCGCGTCTGATTTAACGAAATGTGTGGCCTATCAGTTGTCTTGTTATTGATACAAATATTCATAAATAGTCAAGATAACTTTCTTGATACTTTTGAATTAGACTCCGAAAGGAATTGAAGTTTGCACCAGGCAAACATATTCTACCTATATACCAGGGTGGGAGGTTAAGGTTAATTCTAGATAGATTCAAGACTCTCGTACGATTTCCCTGTAACACTCCATGCAATATCGGTCAATACTCAGGCGCGGACCCGCGCGAAAACATTCGCGCACATTAGGTCCTACATTAAGTACGCCGGCTTTTTTATGATGCCAGAACAACTAGAAAAATAACGTCCACTTTTAATAATATCAGAAATGACTTCCAACCTCTCTCCAGCGAAGAGGATCAATCACAATTAACTCTACTGCTCATTCCAGGAAAGCTGCAACATATGGGTGTCTGGTCCTTTATTGCATTTTTGATAAAGCTATACATGCCGATTTGCTATCGGCTTTAGATAGTAATCAACTAGCTCTACCAAAATCCGAGATAATAGGACGCACTGGGGGCATTGAAGGCCTGCGTCATATTTTAATGGGTTTGTTTCTTTTCGAAATATATATTTACAGGCCATATCTGAGCTTGTTACTTTCAGTAAAATGCCACGTTTGGGAATTAATTTAATTATTTAATTTTACTATATTCAAATATTTCTTTCGTACTTGTTCAATAATCATACACATATAGTCCTACATAGATTAGAAGAAAATGTACAATCCTCAAGATCCATGAATATTTATGTAGCAATCAAACAACTTCTTAAATGTAGTAAACAATCATCTAATGAGCTAGGATTGTACAGCAATGGCTATCACACATTTGGAAGTCTCCGCGCGTTAATTATATTCCCACGTGCAATTTTTTTCTTCGAAAATTTGTATATATCAACAGGCTACAGAGGTAGATACTTATCGATCCATTAGACAAATACCTCTGTTATATGCCTATATAGCTTTTGATCAAGATCATGCATTCTGGAAGATTTTTTATAAAGTCTTTTTCAACTTGAAAAACAGCAAGATTTCATTTGTGACTGTGAGATTATTGTTTGGATTCTTCTGCATGCTGCTTTTCGAAAGGTTGGTTCGGTGGCTCAGTCGGTTAGAGGGATAGACCCTCAGTCCGACATAGGCTTCCCATGGGGGAGTGTATATCTGCATGACGAATTGCCTGGTGGAGGACTATAATATGCTATAAATTACATTTTTTGACACACCTGGTCGTACCTTGAGACAGGAAATTCCAACTATACATAGGCCTACAACATTGTTTGTTTTATTTTTAAAGATAATAATCGGGGGAGGGGGGGGGGGTGTTTGTACGCCCGTTTAGGGTGATAATTCGACGGTTTGTCTGCTATATTTCTAGCTAGGTTAAGCCTTAGGTGGTCACCTGCGCCTCATATAGCTTTGGTAACCTCTATCCCCACCTGCTGGTCAGCATGACGCTAACTGAAGCAAACAACTCCTGTACACCTGGGGGGGTATTTCATAAACAGATTTAGAAGGCTAAACTGACCTAGCCGACTAGAATAGCACTGCTTTAACATTACTGCTTAGTCGACTATCTGACCGTAGTCGGCTATATGTGGTTTATGAAATACCCCCCTGGCCTTAGCTCTATTGGGAGTGCAGACATGCATTTGTTCTATATCAGCGTTATTTTTCCAGACAATACTTCATGAAAAAAAAACACCCATAAAACTCTTCAGAAGAACCTATAGGTATAGACTTTTTTTAATTATTTTAAACAACGGTACCATAAATGCAAATTTGTTAGGGATAATATTTGGTGGCGTGGAGGTGTAGTGCTGTGGTTCTATAGATGAGGAGATATAGTATAGTTCAGCTTCTGTGAAAGGGGGAGTGGGGTGGGGGGGGGGGGGTGTGTGCATCAGATTACAGAAACATATAACAAACAATACAATCCCATTCAATTTATATAGTATCCAAAAGCATACTGGGACACAGTTGTGAACTGACTGACTAAATGTAAATATAACACCCTTTCAATAGACCTCTAGAAATTCCATAACAATCTTCTCATTACGTATGAACTTAAATCACATAGCTATAGAAACTTGACGTATTTCATCTTTTAGAAGAATCCTTAGCCGCATCAGCGCAATGATTTAAACACCACAATGGCTTAAATCTGGGCCAACTTAAGCTGACTATCCATGTGCGCGTATTTGCGTATACGCATGCGTGTCTGCGTATGCAGTGCGTGTGTTTTTTGTACGTTTTCATACATCCATATATGCGTATGTTTCCATCCGTTTTTCCTCTTCCGTCATATCGCCCTGGCATATAAACCCTTCATAGGTGTTAATCCAGTTGGAGGCCGTGGGGCTAATTGACTGAGGTTCACATATTGATCTTCATTTTGGTCGGGCTATACTGGAAGATGTTTAATTCCAGCTTTCAGTTGTCATAACAACTCTTATAACATATAAATATAACGTTGAGAATATGATGAAAGGGTATTTTTAAATAAATGTGCATGGGATGGATTGATAATTACTTAATAACCGCCAAAGATGAGATTACGCTCACCGTGCGCCTCTTTTTTGACAGAACGGGAGTCGGTACAGTAATTAGGCCAGGAAACACCTCGGAAGATGACGTCAAAACACGGATTTCCCCCATGATTTGCCGTCCGTTATCCGTAAAAATCGCGCAGCGAGCGATTCTATACGCATACGCAGACGGACACACATACGCAAACGTACACATGGATAGGCCCTCTGTTATTTGACATGTGTTTGATTTCATCCGCATACGCACGAATTCACGCACTACGCATACGTATCGAAAATACGCGCACATGGATAGTCAGCTTAAGAGCTCTGTAAACAGCTGTGGAGATAGTGCCGGTACCGGCAAACAATAAGCTTCATGAAACGCAGACACGGACTTTGAGAAATTTCTAGAAAACTCCTTAAACGAATGAGCGTAATAGAGCCATTATTATACTTTATAGTGGTCCTACATTTTCGGATATCAAGCAGCAATGTAAAATTAGAAGTCACCATACACCTATTAAAGCCAAGAAGTGTGTCGCGTCTTAAGAATACGGTTGGTCAAGTTGTGTAAGCCGTTTTCGTTTTGGATCCTGTGATGTACAGTGTAATATTTTATGGTTTAGTCATGCCTGGGCGATCTACTATACTCGCCACTACAAGAGCACAGTTGTTTACGAGTTGCAGATGCTGGGCTTAAATTTGGGGACTAAGCCGTATCATATTTCACTCTGCAAAGACGTGGCAAGGAGCTTTAAGAAAGGCCTTGGACCGAAGTCTACCATTTGTTATCATTGACTGAGCGATGGAGACCGCCACGTAGATGATTCTTTTTGCTAGTAGATGGTAGCTGCAACCGATCGCATCTCTCTCGTCTCTATTTGGTTAATTTTAGGGTCATCGGGTCAAATCATCAGTTCCCCTAACTCTACCTTTCTGTAATATTCTGGAGTTACTAGAACTTTCTCATTTGATTCAGTCATGACTTCGTCTTTTGGAGAGAGTTCACTGGTCACCCTCCTCTACAGCCTGACTATTGCCGTAGTGTTTACACTAAGTAAACGTGTTAGTGGAGGAAGTCTCGAACAGGGTAAGTTTGGATGCAGATTACCATGGGGTTGTTGTTGCAATTTTTGTTTGCAAATAAAAATTCTTCAATAGAATATAGCCATTATATAGGCCTACAAGTACCAGTAGTCGGCAGTACTTGTACTTGTAGTAGCCTACTAAGTTATAGTTACAGCTTTTAAATTAAATATGTCGGAGAAATTCGCATTGCAGATTTAAGCTAAGTCTTTTAGTTTCCTTAATCTCAACTACCTTTCAGCTATTACCGCCTAGTAGTATTATATCTTTGAAACATTCCTCTTTTCACTGAACCAGTTGATTTCTTCGAAATCCGTTGTTAAGCTGTTAAATCGCTCTTTGTAAAGCATAGCATAAAAATTGGCCTCATGAGGTTACACGAGTTATCTCACCCTTATATATAAAGGCGGTTTAATGTGTGGCTCTACCTGGCGAGTAAGTAAAACAGGATAGAGACACACGAGTGCGGCTAAGTTATAATTTGGGATGTACTACATACGGTCTTTTCTCATATTGATAGTGCTGTGATGAATAACATGAAGTAGGCTAGCGTGACGAATTTACCCAAATTTCTACCGATGGGTCACAGATTCAATCAATCCAGCAATTGAAAATGGATTTTTTTTAAAGCTGTATGAGTTGGGGAAATTTTATTCTTTCTACATAAGTTCATCGGTTCTCCAGTTCTGAGAAACTTACATGCAAATGCTGGGGCAGTACAGAGCCAAACATTTACTGTGTAATCGACTTAATTTAGCAGGAAACAAAATTGCAAACGGTGGCAAAGTCAGATAAAGTCATGTAATCTAAACATTCCATGAGTTTGAAAAATCTATGTTGATTTCTGCAAATCTAGAATTACATTGTACTTCAAAAAAATAACATAATGTACTGTACAAAATGACAAGGAAATAGATGGAAGAGTTAATGGCTCCCTCTGTCCATGTATTAACAAACAGATGGTTTGAATAGAATAAATTATCAATTAAACAAAGGGTTTACACTTTTACTTGAAGTTTAATTTATTTGCGTACATGACGTCACAATACTACCTTGTATGAAATTGAACTTTGAAAACATCAATTTCCGCAAAATGCTGGAACTGATTGTTCAGAGTGAGGTCAAGTGAGATGATGTCCCAGAAAAGTGAGCGCACCCTCCGTCCTTTCAACAAGGATTGTGATTGGTTTGTGTGACCTAAATACATATATTACAACACAGAAACTTTTCGAAGTAGATACTAAAGGCGCAAGCTGCACTTGACGTCTTCATTATAATACGTATGTGAAAATTATGGTTTCTGGATAATTAATCTAAAACAGAGATATAGTTTTGCTTGAAAGTTAGTTTGTTGGTGGAAGAGTTTAGACCATTTAGGTTTATAATACATTGGGTGTGATGGACTGTTTCTCATTAATCAATGCACATGTATAGGGAGAACCACTACAGGCATACTTTTCATATCTTTAAACTCTTAGATCGTTATTTTAGTGCCGCTCTTTTACACTTGTCAGATTTAAGATCTTTCACCAGATGATCCGCAGAAGTGCGTTCAATTGCAATTGCCATGACTTCGTATTTCTTCACAATGGTATTGTTTGTTATGCGACGCCTTTGTGAAACCAGACCCAGAAGTTACATGTACATGTAGTCAAAAAATTAAGCTCTTCGCGAGCTCCACATGTTTTGGCCCACATTCCAAAAGCTTAGGCAAACGCAGAGTTTTGGCTTTGTGACGCTATGACATCACTATTTTGTTGAATGTGTCTTAACTCATCGAATGTTTGGACTGGACACTTAACACTGGCAGGCAGGTCAATTGAATAATTCAGCCAGTCCAATCTGCCGTTTTTAAAACAATTTATCTTTTGGTCGTCCAAATGTTCAGTCTTAAATGTATCTCCCTCATCTGCTGACCGATATCTTATGTTGTTCCTCTTTGACAGTAAAGTTGCCGAAACTTCTGCTAGATAAATAAGATTTGATTGACTTTGGATGAAAGGTGGTAGGTCGATTTTCAGTGAATGCTTTACAATTAACAAGCAATTAGTGCATATTCTTATTGTTTACTGTCTGACAGACCCTTTCTGTTTAATGTAAACAGAGGTCCTACATGTACATGTGACGAGTGAACCGTAACGTACATGTAGTGAGTTGTGAAAGCTTTACTAATATTCATAAACTTTAACCAATATTCATAAACTGTAAATAATCTGATAAACTGTAAAGAGCCAACATTCTTTAGTTTATTTTTACATTATGTAATCAGGAAAAAAACACATAAATGTCTTAAGAAAACGAAACGATCGCCTCTTTTAGAAACTCAGCTGCAAATGAATTGAAAAATCGTATTAAACTCGTCATTTAACAGTCTGTCAGGGGAAAGAAGTTTACTAGTGATCATTCCAATACCTTCCCAACATATGTATGACAGTAAAATGTCAGAATTTTTGGGATCATCATCTTGAATTTGCCTCAAAAGCATGATGCCCTTTTAAGGATAAGCCAATCAAATTGTTGATTCTCTGAAAGACAATCAACAATTTAGTGTATTACAGAGTAAACATCAGATCTGCACCAGGGAGTTAGCAGAAATTTTACATTTTTAAAAAAGATTTCCCTGCCTGTCCAATTTGACGATTGGATGAGTAGCTGGCTAAATCCATATCCTTTAATATGTTCTCCAAAACTCTGTGGCCAAAGTATATTGATGAAGGGTGACCAACAGATATATTTTGGCCACAGAGTTTGGAGATCTCCAACTAACAATATGTCTGCCTCTATTGTCTGTTTTACAAGTACTATAATTTACTAAGGTTAAAGGTTGGGTCTAAACTGTTTAGGTCTGGTTAAAATAATTGTCCTAATTAGCATCACCATCCTCCCCTGAAATTTCTCTCCTCTCAACTTTTGGTGCTCAGAATGGAATTTTAGACGGAAACATTTTTTTTTATTCCTATGGCGGTCAGGTTGACACGAAGCGAAGGTAAGGCGTGTAATGATTTAATCAAATGGCCTTGAATAAATCCCTGAAGAAACCACCCAATGGAGTTATTTTATTGTCTTTCATTGTTAGGCTTTTCACTGATTGGTTTAAAATCTTTTTCAAGGAAAAGTTTCTTTCCCTTACAACTTTGAACATCAAGCCACAGATATGACAAACATGTTGATCAGGCATCACACAAGCCAATTAAGTAAATAAATAAATCCCTACTCAGATTCTTAATTTCTTTTCACAAAAAAAATTTATGCTAAACAGGAACCTATTTGTAACGAACCTTATACCAACTTTTATCAAATAAAATTACCAAAAATGAGATGAAAAACCAAGCCGTAAATAATGATATCAGTGTTTATCAGGTATTAACACACGAAACCCTTAAATATTTTAATAAGTTACCTTTTTATTGGTTTTAACAAAAGCAGGGAACATCGATTTTGTATTGTTAGACAAGAACCCAGAGCTTAACCATGTACCATTACCAATCATTCAGCTTCACATGGACTATAGTGAGGGTGCCCCTCTG
This sequence comes from Lepidochitona cinerea, assembly GCA_963971465.1. Lineage (NCBI taxonomy): Eukaryota > Metazoa > Mollusca > Polyplacophora > Chitonida > Tonicellidae > Lepidochitona > Lepidochitona cinerea. Next base: position 3,475,039 of record OZ020560.1, read on the forward strand.
GACCCTCTTCATCCCAAACTTCTCCCTGGTCTTTAAGGCTAGCAGTTTAAGTATATATGATCACAGTCACGTAGGTCAGTCTCTATAACAGTATTAACATATGGGTTTTTAAAATCTAAAACCCAACAACCACTTCTTGTGATCACAAACATGCATAACTTTGGTTACACAGATAGGATATTCAGACTTTAATACAATCAGCCTTTTGTTTAAATTATAAAATACTACAGTATTTCTCACGAGTCTACAAATTGATTAACATCTGTCAATATTCAACTGAAGTTCATTAAGTCTACAAATATTGGATAAAGTTTGAATGACAAAATTTGGATATGAATGATTGGCAAGAGACATACAAATGTTTGGTCACCGTCCATTAATACCAAAATATGAAAAAGATACCACTGACAAACTGGTATATTATTAATAAGGCATGAGCTGCCAAAATCCAAACTTTTTCATGTATTCTGATTATCACGACAGTATTCAATTCAATTCAAAGTTTATTGTACGAAAGTCGAATACAAAGCCCACAAAGGGGCGAGTACAACATGGCAATACAATAACAATATAACAATAACAAATAATCAAGATATATTATTGACTGCTTCTCATTTTGAAACAGTCATGAATAAATTTAGAGACCATCGTAGCTATCTCGCTTGGAGGGTCTAATAAGAGAGAACAATTCATTTTGTGTCAGGTGCTCAATAGATGGTCAGGATGTTATTAGAGTAGTAAAAACGTCTCGACGGAGGCATGCATAGAGAGGGCACTCACTTTCTATCTTCCGACCTTGGCACTAGCGACAAAATCTTTTTTCTAAAGGGCATTTGGTTTAGCGGCCGATTTCAATAGCTAAGGAATGGGTGCTTAATCTAAGAAGTAAGATGTTTTGAAAACCTAAATTACATATTCAGTACCACTTTTAAATTAATATTACATCTTCAAAATGAATGATAGTGAACATATTTAATATTTAAGTTTTATTCAACTTATAATTTGCCAACTTCTTATCAGCTAGAAAATAATATTTCTCCTCTGAACTTGAGAATAATGCTTGCAAACCTTTTAAGTAATAATTGCCAATTATTTCCTGCACTGCCTGTTAATCTCACATCCTAAATATCAAGGCAATTTGACAATAGGCATTTTAAATGCCAAGCTTAAGGTCACAGATCAAGTTTATCAATGATTTATAGTTTTATACTAAGTTAAACTTGTAAGAGCCTGATGTCAAACATGTTACATAATAATTACGGTATTGCAGTTGGTTGTCATGGCAACCCAAGCCAATGTGATCACCAGATTTAAGAAATACAGTGTACATGGAAATGCCCTCAATATAAGCCATGCTGTAGTGTGAATTTTCTGCCCTCCGTCTTAAACTACTTCACATTTGTCATTTCCGAATAGAACATATGGTGAATGCTTTTGTTTTAGGTTATATATATATGTCCCATTATTTCATTGTACAGTGTGCTGTGTATACAATGTATATACATTGAATATATACTAGATTAACGAGGAAATGCCCTAAATAGCTGTCAAAGTTGATAACAGGCATATACAATCCATAAAAAATGGATTCATTGAGCAGGCAGTTGCTTGATGTTACAGTTTTTGTCTTCATTTACATGTAACTGTGCATGTATATTGTCTGTGCACATAAGCGTCTTTTTATTCACTTTAATACCAAATTCAATCCAGGAGAAATGATTTCTCTCTCACTTAGGCATTTAAAGTGGCATGAGCTGCTAAAATGTTGATATTTTGACGTTGAAACAGAATGTTGAAATTATTGGCTATTTTTCTCAACCCGTATAATTCAGAAGCTTTTTAGTGCTTCTCGTCTCGAAAATGTACGATAAAGTATTGTTATGAACAAACTTTGGCTTAGAATGAATGAATGGTGGTCCCGGTTATTTAAAAAAAAAAAAAAATTTCGAACACGTTTTCAGTTGGTAGTACAGGCAACAAACTGTATATATTCCTCATTCCAAAGCCAATCATTTACTTTTTCGATGACCTTCAAAGCCTCTTACTGTCGCAACGATCAGAAATTATGAAAAAAGTGTGAATTTTGGCAGCTCATGCCACTTTAAGGAAAGAAAATCCAGCCAAACGGAGAAGGCTCACTAAATAGAGCAACTTCATGACTTTAGATAGAAGTTTCCAGTAAATTCAAACGATTTATAGATGATTTTTTTTAGATTGTTAAATTCAGCATTATTAATTAATGATAGTAAATCATCCATGTTGATTTCAGCAGGCTATACCATACAAAATTTAATTATAGAATTTCTTTCTATTGTAATATAGGTAATACTAGCAAGAAAACATGCACAGAAAAGTGTTTAGGCCAAGTTGTTTGAATGTTAAATATCCTAGCATCTGTAAATTTGATCTTTACCATTTACTGAATTGGAACTTTTGTCGCCATATACTCTTAGCTGTTGAGTACGACGTTAAGTCGCAATCGATCAATCAATGTCATGACGTCAGAAAGCCATTTTGTTGAATTTGTATAATCGTTTTATATGCTTGGTCTAGACACTTGTCAGTGGTGCAGAGGTGAATTATGGACGTTCGGCAGTTATGAACGAAAAAATGATTAAACATGAACTTGGATCTACATGTAACCTTTTTTTTTCAATACATTACTTTTTCCCTATTTATTGAACAGGACTGTTAATCACAACAATAGCTACAGATGAAAATGATGGCTTCAAAAGATTTATACGTTCAGCCGAGAAATACAACTTGGATGTGAAGGTGAGTTTAAAACAGTGTGTCTGCACTATTAACATCACATGATCGTTCATGATTGTTGTCAATGGTTACACCTTATGTGCACTTTTGTTCTTTTACCTATTGTAAGCTCAGAAGTACAAGGTTTTATTATAAAACTCCCTAAAGCCAACTTTTTTCTGAATATTCTTTTTTATTTGTTTTATGGATCAAACAAACTGAAACATTAAAGAAATTGTTTTAATACCTATTTTAATATGACCCTGTGGCTCTTGCAAAATTTGAGAAATGCTGTTTGCATTCAGACAGTCGAGTGTCATTGTCATAATAGTGTGCTTCGATCTATCGACGTAATCACAAACGCACCTACAATGTAGTTTGGACCTGACGCCATGAAAGCATCCCCCTATTCACGTACTATGGAAAAAGTCTTTTGGCCATTTATTCTGAGATGTCAAACCACACACTTAAAATGCCGAATAATATATAAACAAGTAATCTAGTGTTGTGCCAACATTTATTTCGGAACAAAAGAGACTTATTAGTGTTGATTTATGTTCTATTTTGACTAGACTAGAACTTGCTCTCCACTTGCACTTTAACTCCACTTAATTTCTTAGGCTAAACAGTCTCTAGTCTGTTTTCAAAGATACTATACTTGACTTCCATATCACTCGGTGTTGCCAGGTACTCGCCGAAGGTCGAGGGTTTCCTCCAGGCAATGAGCTTGGTTTCCTCACCCACTAAACCTATGTTTTTATCATACAATCTGTTTATGAATTTACCAGGTGTTTGGTATTGGTGAGAAATGGGATGGTGGAGATATGGAACATAATGCCGGTGGTGGACACAAAATTAATTTACTCAAAGAAGGCTTGGAAGAATATAGACATAGAAAAGATCTGATTATTATGTTTGTTGACAGGTAACCTATCACAATTGACATTTCTTTACATGAGTGATGGCTGCTACATGCAGGAAACAATTAAACTTTATGGCTTTCCAGCAGACAATCTCGCCACATTGGTAGAAGTTACATGAGCTGACAGATAGAGGAAAAATTTTGGTGAAAAGGAATCAGTAAAGTTTTCGTCATTTATATCAAGAAGGGCCAAATTAGAGCTTTCCGCTGACACCAATCCTTGGGATCTATCTTATGGTAGTTTTTATATGCAAGAAAATTCCAAAATTGAACTGAAAATCTTGGCAAGTTGTATTTTGTCCGTTATGAACACAAACCTTCTGTTCGTACAGTTAACTGGCTTACTGATATTTTTTTTATTAGTCTGCCAAGCAGAAGTCTGATTGGCAGCTCATCAAATAGAGGAAAGTTTCGTTGAAACAGAATTAGTTTTCAGGTCACTGGCCTTACCAATATTTTTTTTTATTTCAATGCCAATTCTTTTTTTTTTTCACTGTTCTTTTCTTGCCAATCAGAATTTATGAAAAAAGTTTGAATTTAGCAGCTCATCCACTTGAAATAATCCTGACTGCAGCAACCAATGAAGGAAACCTCTCTCTGATAGATAAATATATGTCCGCTGGACCGACGCCAACACATGAATTCCTTCAACCTTCTCTTAGTTATCTACCTAGTATTGACACTATTTAAGTTAGATAATCTTAAGTAAAGTTTGCAATAAAACATCAATCAATCCTTTTTTCTTCATAGTTATATAATTCATTGGATAAGTAATATCCTTTGATTAGTAACACACAACCCAGAAGTTAAAAAAAGACAAATAGAAACTCAACCTTACAACCTAATAGTAATTTGGCCAAGTAATGTACATGTATGTTGTATACTATAGTTAACACTTTTTTATTCTTTTTCAGCTATGACTTGATATTTTTAAATGGTGCTTCAGAAATTTTAGACAAATTTAAAAAACTTGACAGCCAAGTAGTTTTCTCAGCGGAGGGATTCTGTTGGCCTGATAAAAGTTTATGGGTAAGTTTTTTTTGATGGGAAGAAATGGGCAAGTTAGACATTTATTAAAGATTTTTGAGACTTAAGTTTTTTGAAAAGAATAAAATTTTTAAAGAATTAAATCATCCTTATTTAGAATTTCCTTGACATTCTTACTGTATGAAACAATGCCTTGATGGATATAAACATGAGGGGCTTCCGTGGATTTTTACAGGACAAATATCCAGTGGTATCATTGAATGAAAAACGTTACCTGAACTCAGGAGGTAAGTCCTCTATCTCCAGGATAATCATATTTACACATTCAGGGTTGTAAGGGCTTCACTCTGGACTTTGATTATTGAGTCTCAATTGTTATTGAGTCACAATGGTTATTGAGTCACGATGGTTATTGAGTCACAATGGTTATTGAGTCACAATGGTTATTGTGTCACAATGGTGATTGAGTCACAATGGTTATTGTGTCACAATGGTTATTGAGTCACAATGGTTATTGTGTCACAATGGTTATTGAGTCACAATGGTTATTGTGTCACAATGGTTATTGAGTCACAATGGTTATTGAGTCACAATGGTGATTGAGTCACAATGGTTATTGTGTCACAATGGTTATTGAGTCACAATGGTTATTGTGTCACAATGGTTATTGAGTCACAATGGTTATTGAGTCACAATGGTTATTGAGTCACAATGGTTATTGAGTCACAATGGTTATTGAGTCACAATGGTTATTGAGTCACAATGGTTATTGAGTCACAATGGTTATTGAGTCACAATGGTTATTGAGCCACAATGGTTATTGAGTCACAATGGTTATTGAGTCACAATGGTTATTGAGTCACAATGGTTATTGAGTCACAATGGTTATTGTGTCACAATGGCTATTCAGTCACAATGTTTATTGAATCACACTGGTTATTGAGTCACAATGGTTATTGAGTCACAATGGTTATTGTGTCACAATGGTTATTGAGTCACAATGGTTATTGTGTCACAATGGTTATTGAGTCACAATGGTTATTCAGTCACAATGGTTATTCAGTCACAATGGTTATTCAGTCACAATGGTTATTCAGTCACAATGGTTATTCAGTCATAATGGTTATTGAGTCACAATGGTTATTCAGTCACAATGGTTATTGAGTCACAATGGTTATTCAGTCACAATGGTTATTCAGTCACAATGGTTATTGAGTCACAATGGTTATTGAGTCACAATGGTTATTGAGTCACAATGGTTATTGAGCCACAATGGTTATTGAGTCACAATGGTTATTGAGTCACAATGGTTATTGTGTCACAATGGCTATTCAGTCACAATGTTTATTGAATCACACTGGTTATTGAGTCACAATGGTTATTGAGTCACAATGGTTATTGTGTCACAATGGTTATTGAGTCACAATGGTTATTGAGTCACAATGGTTATTGAGTCACAATGGTTATTGAGTCACAATGGTTATTCAGTCACAATGGTTATTGAGTCACAATGGTTATTCAGTCACAATGGTTATTCAGTCACAATGGTTATTCAGTCATAATTGATTTAAAGGTGATAATGTCACAAAAACATGATTCACTCCCTCCTACAATAAGATTATTTCACGTTATGATTGATTGATGCAGCACTCAAGATTATTTCACCTATATGGCAGCCTTACCAGGTTTATTGGGGAAGGAAATATTGTTAGAGTATTATATTAAGGTATTTCTTTATGTATGTAATAGGTTATTAATCCCATATATGGCTTGTAAAGATGAATACATGTAACAATATTTCAACTGCAGTTTATTAAAAGTGCTTCTATTTTTATTGGTCAAGCACTTTCTCTGACCCAGATATGTCCAATGTGTCTATGTAGACATGATGTGAATTATACTGACTCATTTCATTATTCTCTGGGAATAATCCCTTCACATGCACTTTTAAGGATCAGTTTTACTTATTTTAAGTCACTGGACATCAGGGGCCGGTTGTTCAAAAGAAAATTAGCTTAATGGCAGGTTAAATTTTCTTTTCAACAACCGACCCCATGGCTAGAGGGTTTACTTATACTAATGTCATAGGTTTATAACAACAAACTAAGAGCTGCAAAAGTGATTCTGCAAAAATAATAACTTTCATTTTTATTTATCAGACAGCCTGCTTTCTCTTCTAGACGTATGCACTTTTCATAAGACTTGATGGGAAGGTCGAAGGTGTTCTCCGGGCATAGAGCACAGTTTCATCACACAATAAAATTGGCAACGCCGCCATATAAGTGAAATAATCTTGAACACTGCGTAGAACACCAAACAATCAATCAATCATAAGTCAGACTTGATTCAGCAGGCCTTTTGTTGGGAAAATAGAACATTACTTTTTCATCAGTTCAGCTATTAGCCAGAACAGTGACCTAGGGGGCTGTTTCTCCAAATATTTGTGCCTGACGTAAGTTAATGTTTGAGAGACACAGCCCCTGGGTTCTTTACTAAAACGTAAAACACTTATGGCCACCCATATAATGTTGTTTGTTCTCAATTTATCTGGACATGAACAAGCTCAACTATTTCTTGCAGGTTTTATAGGTTACGCTAAGGATCTTTATGAAATCGTGTCCTACCAATCTATTGGTAACCGTGACGATGATCAACTTTATTATACACAAATTTACCTTGATGCAAAACTTCGGGTAGGAATTTTATCTTACTTTCAGTTTACCTGAATTTTCTTAATATTATTTGAATAAAAGTGTTTTGTCTGATGACTAGAGATATCCACATGTTACTCTGTGCTCTAAGGATTGGTAAATGTATTCTTCCAATGCTTTGATTGGTGTTTTGCGCCTTACTGAAGTTTATTTCATTTATATGGCGTTGTTGCCAGGTTTAGTGGTACCTTGCATCCTTTCAACACCATTTTTGAAAGTTCAGTGTAAAATCAAAATGAAAACTTTTGATAAATCCCATCACAAATTTCAAACACTCAAATTGTATTTCCCTTTTATTTTTTCAATAGGAAAGATTTAATATTCGGCTTGATAACAGAGGAGAAATATTTCAGAATTTGAACGGAGCACTTGGTAAGTGGAAGATTCAATTTGGCTGGCAGTTGTATTTTACTGATAATTAACAGTTCTTTTCAACTTTTGTTCTTTTTTATTTAAATTTGGACCGTAATTTTCCAGCGTTTGTTGAGGATTCAGACACGATAAACTATCACTGAAAGTCAATGGTGTATAGAATTTACTAGTCAGTTGGTAATTCGTGAAGAAATAACCTGCCACCCATATCCCACTATGCATCATGATAATGACAGTTTTATAACTTAGTGTCAATTGCTGTTACATTCAATTTATACCTTCTTTACCCCAGAGGAAGTAGTGTTGAAATTCAAGGGAGATAACAGCTATTTATACAACATAAAAACAGGGACCACACCCATTGTCGCCCATGGAAACGGACCAATTAAGGTAATATTGAAGTGTGGAATGCAAATTTCAAATAAAAAATCAAAAGATGAAGTCATTTATATCTGGTAAAATAACATATTGTAGATATACTATCTTTGCTCCAGTTATTACTCCTGTATTTTATTATTCAACTGTTTCATTTATTGTTTAGGTTGAATTTAACAGAATGGCGACGTACTTGGCGGATGGCTGGACACCCAGTGGGGGCTGTCAATATTGTAATGAGGATATTGTTAACCTGGAGGGGTCAAAGGTCAGTTTTTACCTAGATACCTGTATATACTCCAAAATGGCAGGGGCCTAGGTGGCTAAGTTGGTTAGTGATAGTCCCTCAGTCCAGCACAGGCCGTTAATCAATGCAGCTCAGGATCAAATCCCACTCACATCAAATAAGAATTGAAAAATTTCTGAGTGGAATTTTCTTGATCGCGGTATGTGGAAGAGTTGCCAGATAATGACTAACGATCAGGTTTTTTGCTCCAGCTAAACCTGACAATGTCACCATATAAGTGAAATTATCTTGAGCACAGAACATCAATCAATGAATCCAAAATTGGGCCAAGAACTGAATTGCTATTTAATCTATTGTATTTGTGAACAAATTCTGTAGAGATTTTTATGGAAATTTTTTTATGAAACTGGAATAAAAAGTCTGGGGGCTATTGACTTTGATATAGGCTGCCCCTTTAGAAGCATTTTCCATGTTGTTGTTGTTTAAGTTTTTATTTTTCCTTTCTCCCATATAAAAATGCTTACGGATGCCCAATCACATTGGTTTATTATCCATTTGGACAAGTGGGTAGCTTCGATTCAAATGGCTTCCATAATTTATTCAGTGCTGCAGATCGTTTTCTTGTTTCTGAATGTCTTTTTTTTATTTATACGACTGCAGATAGAAGATTATCCATATGTTGTCATGGGAATATTTATTGAAAGAGCTACACCATTTCTGACGGAAGTGTTTTGGAACATTGGCAATTTGACGTACCCTAAACAACGAATCAGTGTCATCATTCATAATGCTGTGAGTATATATCGTTATAGGGGTAGGTTGGGAATTTCTTCTCACAATAGGGAGATCAGTTATACTCAAAAAGAACCAATGTGGGATGGTTACCAGCGGAAGGTTGTGGGTTTCCTCCGGGCACAGAGCCCGGTTTCCTCCCACAATAAAACTGGCAACGCCGCCATATAAGTGAAATAATCTTGAGCGTGGCGTAAAACACCAAACAATCAATCAAAACAACCATCAATTGTACATACTGAATCACTGTGGAGTTGATTTCTTTCTTACTTTCTGTGGAAGAGTTGCCAGGTACTCGCCGAAGGTCGGGGGTTTCCTCCGGGCAATGAGCCCGGTTTCCTTCCTCACTAAACCTGGCAACGCCTTCATATAAGTGAAATAATCTTGAGTGCGGCGTACACATGTAAAATATCAATCAACCAATCTTACTTTCCACCTGACACACCTGATGAAACTAGAGGTAATACTGACAAACCGTTCAAATAAACCGTTTCATTTCAGTGTATGCACTCCCTACCTATAAATGTCATTCAAAAGGGACCATCAATGTAAAATATCTAAATTCATTTGTCTTATATTTGTTGTTTTTTAGGTTGCATATCACACAAAAGATGTAGATCAATTTACATCAGAGAATGATGGGAAATACAAGTCTATCAAAGTGCTCTCCCCTGATCAAAACATCCCAGAATGGGCTGGGAGAAATGCTGGGCTGTAAGTATAGATAATGACATATTTAATCAGAAATGGAATATCACGGTATTATCATTCTTCCTTGAGAACAGGCAGAAATTATTACATTTAAAGGCACACTTGCCGCCGTAGCCTGTTTAAATTTGCTAAGAAAACCAATTTACATGAGCTTACTACGACTAATACCACTAAACTTAAACATAGGACACATAAAACATGTCTAGTTAGCTTTAGACTGTAAAAATGGGGTGAAAAACAAACGAAGAATCGAAGCCTGATTACAACAACAACGATCAGTGTCGGTCAACTTTCGTGTTGGATTACCCTCATTTCAGGCCTTTGTATCTGTGGTTTACACTCAAACAATTATCAGCAGGCTTTTCCAGTCGCTGTTAACCGATCGTCAGTCTGTATTTCTCAGATAAATAGGCCTACGTAAAATTACACTGTGCCGTTAGTTCACTCACTCGACTGAAACATAAAATCGCCAATAGGGGGCAGATCGGTTTGTTTACGTTCCGGGTACGTAACAATTCAAATTTTCAAATTAAAATTAAAAATACAAAGTGACGTCCAAACTTTTAAATTTTGGTAAAAATAGAAAGTTCCTAACTTATATTGTCTGGGAAAAATACAGAATACGGTTTTTCTTTTTTAATGTAAACAATATTCCTGATTTTCGCGGCAAGTGTGCCTTTAATATGTGTAATGTGAGAACTGAGAACACCCCCCCCCCCCCTCATCAACCCTGAGTAAGACACTTAAAGTTGACTGTCTTATTTTTTTGATTAAATAAGTGTAAGTTGTAAAACCAGCAAGGATATTCTGGGTGTCTTGATACAGTGTACTTTTGATACTTTATGTAGGATTTCACTTTTAATGTATTAATATTTTCTTTTCTTTCCAACAGAGATGAGTGCATCAAGACTAATTGTCAGTATTACTTCTCTGTGGACTCCACAGTGCAGTTAACTAACACAGAAATTATTGAACTCCTAATCGAACAAAACAGGTAAGAGATGTTAATCTGCGTTTCATGTCGTAATTGTGTTCTTAAATTTTTCATAAGATTAAATATACATCCACCTGCATTATCATGTCACTATACGAATTTTGTCCCATATAGGTTAGGTATTACATGTAATTATACTCGATGACTTTCAACCCATCGGTGACTTGCACAATAAATATCCATACTGGATGTAAACTCATATAATAACCTCATATTATAACCCACCTTTCAAGTGAGCTGATCTTATAAGTGTTAATTAGACCCTTTCAGCTTGAGGATTTACGCTTGCGCAGAGGCCTCGTTGTATGGCAAAATGACGCTAAATTGATCAATTTGACGCCTGTTGAATGACAAGGCTGCCATACAAAAACGAGACGAGAAATGACGTCAGTGCCACACAACTCTAACAACGTCATAAAAACGTCATTCTAAGCTGAAAGGGTCTATTGTTATTTGAAAACATGTCAACATTTTAACTTCCTCTCTTCTCTAATTGATTTTGTTCCTTCCTTATGTAGATCTGTGATTGCTCCAATGGTTGTTAGACCGTATAAACTGTGGTCTAATTTCTGGGGAGCTTTGAATAATGAAGGCTGGTATGCTCGATCAGAAGATTATATTGATCTGGTACAATATGACAAAAAGTAAGGATTCAAATAGTTTCATTAAACTTTTACCTTTCTGTAAATGTTCTAGATTGATTGATATTTTCTGTCAGACTCAAGGTTGATTCACATTATACATAGGAGGAAACCAGGCCTGGTATTTGCCACAAAATCCACCTAGAACCAAATCACATGAGCTGCCATAATTAAATTTGAACATTTGAAGTACTTTGAAAAACTAAAGGATTCACATTGAAATAAAAAGTATTGTTAGACTCAGTAACTTGTATGAACCGAAAATGTTTGCTAATAAAGGAATAAGATTTTAAAAAGCCAGGGTGTAAGAACTACTTCAACACAGAACTTCAATATTGGTATCCCTGGAAAACTGACTGAATGGCATTGATCTCACATCCGTTCATTGATGGAAGGCCTATGTGGACAGAACGTCTATGCTTGTATCCACAAAGTCATAGCTGTTCCTAAACTTTCCTAGGGCCCTCTGTGGCTCATTAGGTAGAGTGTTGAATACTCAATCCGACCAGCCTGACACCAATGGGTCGCGGGTTCGAATCCCACTCAGTGCCAAAAAATTGGAAAATTTTCTGACTGGGTTTTTACTTGAATGACCTACATGTATGTGGGATGGCTGCCAGTTACCACCGGAAGGTTGTTGATTTCCTCCGGGCCTAGAGCCCTGTTTCCTCCCACAATAAAACTGGCAACGCCGCCATATAAGTGAAATAATCTTGAGCACTGCGTAAAACACCAAATAATCAATCAATCAACCTAAACTTTCCTAGAAAAAACAAGCTTGATTTCATTACTCATCCTCATTCATTGCTTTTTTTTTTTAAAGTATTTTGTTTTTTTTTTATGTTTGTGTTTAGAGGTGTTTGGAATGTACCTCATATAACTCAAGTGTATTTAGTTCATGGTCACATGGTACAGAAATTGAAGGGAGGCTTTGGTAACGGAGTAGCTGACGCTGATATGACCTTCTGTAAAACTATACGTGATATGGTAAGGGAGACAACTCTGTATGAAAACCTGAAATTCAGGTCTGTGCAAGTGTTAAGGCTTAACCTGGAAGTAAAACAGTCTTTCTATGGTTTTAAAACTACATGCAGTTTGACTTATTTACTTTTTTGCAGCCAAATATCATTAGCTTTACTAACTCGACTCACATAATGGAGGTAGTCTTGAGTGCGGCGTAAAACATCAATCAATCAATCACATAATGAAGAAGTTACAAAAAACATGGTTATATGGTATGCTGATCTCTTGATGTTAAGAGTTTTGACAACCAAACAAGATAAACCAATCCTCAATAATTACTACAGGAATCCGCCATTTAATCTATTTCTTCTACATTTAGTGGAAGGGTTGCCAGGTACTCGCCGAAAATTGCAGGTTTCCTCCCGGCAATGAGTTAAACCTGCCAATGCCTCCATATAAGTGAAATAGTCTTGAGTACGGCAATAAACATCAATAATCAATATGTTAGTTTTTTTGTTTGGTAATTTTCATTTTGCTAGAAATAAGTGAAAGTAAAATTGTCCTCTTGTTTATGACTGGAAAGTGATATTTAAATTCACTACAAACTTTTACAGTTCAATACAGATCTTATTGTATGTTCTTATTTTCCAGGGTAACTTTATGTATCTTACAAACAGAGAAGCGTTTGGTCATCTTATATTCAACGATTATTTTGAAACAAAGCATTTGCACAACGAAATGTGGGAGATATTCGACAATCCATTTGTGAGTATCAACTAGAAAATTTTGTATTTTGAGCTACTCAATGATGAGTTTTATCTACATGTTAGCATTCTCGATGCAATATTTGTTGCCCTATATGGAATAGTGGTCAGGTACGATAAGAAGACCTGGAATTTCGTTCGGCACAGAGACTGGTGTCTTTCCAACAAGACGTTGAATTGCCACCGTATAAGAGAAATAAGTTAAAACATCAATCAATATTTGACCATTGAATCCCACTCAGGGGAAGGAGATTTCTTCCAAGATTGACTTGTGTAGGATTGTACAGATACTGATTGGTGATCAGCAATTACCCAGCACATGCAGCCTGATTTACAAAAACAATATTCCTGTAAATGACAGTAAAAGAACAACACTGAATGGCCCAGAAAAAGTTTCAAACCAGGGTGACAATAAAACTCACGACTTAGGGTTATTGTTCCACCGCTCTACTGAATGTCTCTTCTGGGAACGGCTCGCTTGTTAGATTCTCACCTTGGCCCAGATTTTTTTCCAGGTCAATCAGTGTCAGTTATTTGCTAATTCAGTAATTTCCCTGATGATGATTGTAGGTTGACATAATAAAACTCTTATATTCTTGTATGTGGCATAGAATACTGAAATAAAAATTTATGTGAACAATTTTATTCACTTTGTATTTTTAAATCAAACCTTGAATTAAATGTGTAAGTCTGTGCTTGTCTCCATTGATACAGCGCACCTCTTCTAATCTTGTACATATATTGTTGATTGGTACTTTGATAGTCAAATTCTACTTACTTTATTATTTTAAAGTATTAGCTATGGTTATTTTCTGTATTTATAATGCCTGTGGAAAACATTTAAATTCTGTGTTGTAATATCTGATACTGAGAGAAGGGTGATACACCATCATATTAAATATAATATGAGTTGTCAGGGCCTGAAATAACGGTCGGACATCGGACATGTCCGATCAAAATCAAAAGTTGGCTGAAAAAAATCTCCGTATGAATTTGGAATTTTAATCAGAAAAAAAGGTTATTTTTCGAAAACTAAAGGTGTGGACAGAATCACGTTTATTTGTAAGTGCTTTCAAAACTGTATAGTCGGTCATTTTAGTGGTTTCCAGTCGAAAAGACGTCAATATGCCGCAGTGAGCGAAAGTGCATTTGCTCTACTTTCGTTTCCACGCGTACGCGTCATTCGGAGGAACTTCGGGTGTTTCCGCTCATCTCCAGTCGGCTTCGTCGTAAGGAAACATCCGGGGCTGATCAGAGTGCCTCGATGAATTGCTCAATTTCCGCATCCCTCTAGGAGATATTCGTGGTTGCTACGTGTTGTTGTTGTTGGGGTTTTCAAATCGACGCGCAAAAGAAATGACGGACAAGTTGAGAAAATTGCCGAAACGGCAAACCATAGTGAAGTGGAAATCGCAATATAAGTGGTTAGATTTAGCAGAAGATCAGAAACTTCGTTGCAATTTATGTAAAAAATGGAACGAACGAATTTTATCGGTGAGGAACTACAATCCCAGCATGATACTGGGTAGTGAAAATTATCGCAATAGCGCTCTTAAAGATCACGACTCCAGTCACATGCACGATAAATCAGTAGATTTGGAAAATAAGGAGTTGCATGGAGATCAGCTAAAACATGTCAGTACAAAAATAGCTGAAGATAATCCAATCAGAGTGGCATTTCGACGTATGTCTGGAGTTGACAGAACAAATATGTGTAAATTATTTGAGTGTGCCTACTATATTGGGAAACAGGCAAGACCCTATTCAGATTTTCGTGGGCTTGTTGAGCTAGAGACCCTTCATGGCGTCAATCTCCCTGCAGCTTATCATAATGAAAATGCTTGCAAAGATTTTCTCACTACAACAGCAGAAGTTATCTTTGACACACAGATTCGCTCCAAGTTACAGCGATGTAGGTTTATAACAGTTTTATGTGATGGAACAACTGATGCCGGTATTGAAGAGAAAGAGGTCATTTTCGTGTTGTTTGTTGACCCTGATACATTTTTACCAACCACAACATTTTTTGCCCTAAAAAGTGTGCAATCCCAGGATGCCGCAGGAATAAAATCAGCAATTTGTAAAGCTTTTGAAGTAAGAAAACTTCATTATTTACTGTCTTTTTTTTTCTTTTGACTTGACTCTTCAAGTTTTCAACTTTTGTCATTAATAGTTTTTTTTTCTTTTCTTACTTAATGTGATCTTGCTAAAATATCAGGTTCTTTTATGAATAGCTTAAACCGACAGTTACTTACTATTTTACTATTTATTACACAGAAAATCAAATAATAATTTTCATTTCTGCACTTCAATATAGTTCAAACTTCTGTGTTTTTATTTGACTATGATTAATTTAATTTCATCATTTTAATCTTGTTCCAAATTTTCAGGACTCCAAATTACAGAGTGCCTTAGACCGAATTGTTTTCCTGGCCTCTGATGGTGCATCTACAAACAGTGGGGTTTACAATGGGCTCATTGCCAAACTACAGGAAAATTATCCTTGGTTGGTGTTTATCTGGTGTGTTTCACATCGTTTGGAGTTGGCACTAAAGGTGATTGTAATAATCTTGCTGTTCCGACATAAATCAACAATCAAATCAAGATAATACTTTCCTGTTGGATTCCTTGTTCAAGCAAAAAATAAGCCATTCATTTTTTTTCAAATAATGTTTTATTGACTTTGAGTGTTTTTAGTTAAACCCAATAAGTGTTCTTACTTAAAACTTGCTTTACAGTACAAACCTGAGAGTCTAAATCTAAATGACAAAAACAATTATGACAAATTCTATTCTGTTTTATTTTTTTTACTTACCTTACCATAGGACAGTCTGAAAGAAGCTCTGCAGGTGGTGGAAGAATCTCTACGAGACCTCTATTATATGTATCAACAATCATCGAAGAAACTTCGAGAGCTAAAGGATTTGTTTGTGATTTTGAAAGGAGTGTATACATTTAAAGATGAACAGATCAGGCCAACAAAATCATTTGGTACTAGGTGGATAGACCACAAGGTTCAGGCAATGAAGCGATTGGTTGACAAACTTGGGGTGTATGTGCAACATGTAGAGAATCTTATAGCAGACACTTCGAAACAGTGTGATAGAGATACACTCAAGGGAAAGTTGAAGCGTATAAAGTCAGCAAAAGTCCTCCTTATGTCTGCCATGTTAATTAGTTTGTTGGATTCAGCCAGAAAGCTAAGCTTATTTTCTCAGAATCAAAAGACAAATGTCTTAAAGTTTACAGAACTCCTTGATGACACCATTCTCCATTATGAACTCTTAGGGAAAAAAATGGACAACAATCCATCTGATGTATTTGGATTACCCTTTTTAAAACATGTTTTAGCTCAAATAAAGGATGATGGCTGCTATCAAGGTGTAAAATTGTCATATCTTGAGGAAGCTAAAGACTTCATTAAGGGGCACATTTCAAGATACGTCCAATCCATTGTTCAATGTTTGAGAAATAGGTGTGGTACACTTGTCACAAGTCCACACGATTCACAGGAACAACAACAAGCCATACAGGAATTTGTTGCACTTTCATTAAGACAAGGTGATGACATTCTTCACAAAGTTTGCACCATTTTAAACACAGGTGCGTGGATTGTCCCAGAGTCTGAAGGTCCTTTTACCAGTGATGAGTTACTTCTCTTGCTGGACAGACAACTATGTGCCATTCAGATAGTATTTGACAGATATTCACCCCTGTTAAATCCCTCCAGTTCGTGTGATTTGGTCAAACAACAGTACCTTGGCATTGTGATTTATGCCACTGGCCACATTGAATGTCAGGCATTTGAACCACTCAAAGTGTGGCAGATTCTGCATAGTACTAAACTTACCATGTACCCCCAACTCTTTGAAATTATTGAGCTTTGTTTGTGCTGCCCGTATACAAATGCTGAATTGGAAAGATTCTTTTCTAAGATGGCAACAATAAAAACAGAACTAAGAAATAGCTTAAAGGAGTTGAATCTTCAAAACCTGTGCAGGGTTTTCCTTGGACCGTCACTCTTGGACTTCTCTTCACGTCTGGTAAAGGATTGTGTTGAAAAATGGTACAACAGCAAAAAGAGAAGGATTCACCAACACAAGAGGAGGCAGTATAAAAAGCGACAACATAGTTCAAATGAAAACGATGTCGCAATCTCACTCAGCGAACTTCCATTGGTGGAATCAGAGAGTGAAAATGACACAACCAGTGACAGTGAATTAAGTTAAACAAAAACAACTTTTCTTATGGAATTGTTTATTTTCTTTAATTTCTGTATAGCCAACACAAACCTCATGTGAAATTCTTTAAAGATCAGAGAAATACTGTACATCAATAATTTTCCTCTGGTTTTGTCTAAAATAAAAAATAAAAAAAAAACATGGCTTTTTTTTTTTGGGCTCAAATCTAGTTAAATAGAAGACAATTTTATTAAAAATTCCCTCTCTGCTATTGTCTTTTTCAATGCCCCAAATCGCTTAAAATGCATCTCCAGCCATCTAGAAACCTGGGGCTTCCAGGGCCTGGGCGGCCCCTGGACCCAGGCCTATTGGACCTGTGATAGTAAAATGTCAGATCATATCAAATTCCCTTATTTCAGGCCCTGAGTTGTCCTACGTGTTTTGGCTTAAATTTTTTTTTTGTAGATTAAATTATTATTTGATTTTTGGTAGGATTGGGAGATTCGATACATTCATGAGAATTACACTGATGTTGTCAACCCAAATACAACTTTACTCCAGCCTTGTCCAGATGTGTATTGGTTCCCGCTTTTTAATCCAACCTTCTGTTGGAGCCTTATTGAAGAAATGGAAAACAACGGAGGATGGTCCAACGGAAAAAATCAGGTACGTTAGTTATCAGTTCTCGTGTAATTGGGGCCTCCGTGGCTCAGTAGGTAGAGCGTTGGACGCTCAATCCGAACAGCCTTCTACCAATGGGTCGCGGGTTCAAATCCCACTCAGTCCAAAAATTGGAAAATTTTCTGACAGGGTTTTCACTCGAACGACCTATGTGGGATGGTTGCCAGTTACCAGCGGAAGGTCATGGGTTTCCTACGTGCACAGAGCTCGGTTTCCTCCCACAATAAAACTGGCAACGCCGCCATATAGGTGAAATAATCTTGAGCGCGGCGAAACAAACAATCAATCAATCTCGTGTAATTACTTTTATTAAAAATATTTAGCACTCATGCTAGGGTTTCGTGAATTTTTCCATTTTAACTAAAAGGAGCGTACTCATATAACAATACTAGTTCTCAAAACTTAATAGAAACATCAAGGCTTTATTTTTTGCATTGTTCATACTGTCCATGCCAAAATTCTCACAAAAAAGCCCATGATTGTCAGAATTGTTTTATCCCTTCACTAAATCTAGCATCGTGGACATATATTTGAGTGAAAATAAAATCAGTCACAAAAGACAAATGAAAAACTGTGTTGATTAGAGACGTCATTGGTTATTGGTCAATTTTCATGTATTGTTATGTTACAGGATCCCCGATTGGCTGGAGGGTATGAGAACGTCCCTACTATTGATATCCACATGAACCAGATTGGTTATGAGAGAGAATGGTTGTATATCATACAAAAATATGTCTCCCCAGTTCAACAGAAGGCATTTACTGGCTACTTCCATGATGTAAGTCCCCTTCATTACTATAGACCCAATACTTGATGATATCGCATTTGGTTAAGTCAGTTTTCTCACTCGTAAAGTATTTTGTGGTGCCCTTCATAACTATAGACCCAATACTCAATGATATCGCATTTGGACTCGTAAAGTATTTAGTGGTGAAGTGAATAAGACAATGTCTAAAGCTATGGACGGTTTCTCAAACAAAATATACTGGACACAATTTGATGTAAGGCCTCTGGTCTAGTCCATTGGTATATAACAGACAGATTGAACCAGTCCAACTCCTCTCTTTACCATAATTTGATGTCAGGCCAAACCTGCCATGGTGACCTTTGACATTAGGTTATGTGGTGTCATTATTCTTGTTAGACAATAAGAAGCACAACTGTCGCTGGAATTCCACAAATTTCCTTTCACCGAGTTGCTATTTTTATAACAACAATACAGAAGTAGTTTAACTGTCCCACCCTTCCAAAAAAAAAACAGTACCACTGTGACCCTGTACTTTTATTATACCATCATCACTCCTACATTCGACTTAATTGGTGGAACTACGTAATGGATTTTGCCATGAACATATTTCAACGAAAACAAAATTTCAGTGGGCTGATGTTAAATGATTGGTGTTTTATGTCGCAGTCAATATTAATTTACTTATAAGAAGTTCTTGCCTTCCAGCACTTACCCGCCAACAAGTGAAATATTCATTAAAAAAATTGTGACTTTGAATTCGATCAAGTGTTATTCCACCCTCAAAACTGATGCATGTTACTCATTGATTATGACTGTATACAGCAGGACAGCAGGACCAAAGTATTAATAAATTTCCTTCAACTAAATATTTCTCAAATTTGACATTCTCTTCTCTGACGGTGTTTTTCACTCAGGATTAGTGTGCCAAACTTTCATGAACCTAAGCATCCCTCGTTTACAAGTGAATTGAGCCATGTCCTATATCAAGACAATTCCAGGCTTGGTTCACTTTGTTCAAAGAGGGGTGGAAGGGTGAAACCTTTGGCAAGCCAGAGAATGACATTTTTTCAGTTGTATCCTCAGCCCCCAACATCAATCATGAACTTTGTGGTGAGATATCGTCCAGATGAACAGCCGAGCTTGCGACCCCATCACGATTCATCAACCTTCACCATCAACTTGGCGTTGAACAGGGCTCACATTGATTATCAGGTCAGTCAATACTAAAATTGGTTATTTATACAATCCTTGGTTGCTTCTCCCTGTAAACTCAGCAATGTCACCTGGAAATAAACTCCATCTTCAGCGAGTAGTGACAACTCTTCCAGATTGGGCGTTCAAGTGAAAAACCCACTCAGGAATTTTTCTGCAGTTATTTACACATCAGGTTTGTCTGTAGAGGACATTGTTTAATTTGAAACCAAATTTGTCGTTTCAAAAAATCCTGACCTTTCTTTGGTACATGTAGAAGATAACCTTAACACAATGTCCCCATATAAGTGAAATAATTGTGAGTTCACGCTCATACAGGGCTTACAAGGGCCAATACGAACAAACTAGGCTAATACGAACAAACAAGGCCAATACGGACTGGGCCAATACGAGATCAAACATGGCGACCGTTTCATTGCTATCACTTCAAAATCCCAACGCCATTTTTCTTGAAATCATCAACAGAAAAAAGGAAAATAGCCAATGTACAGTTAAAGAAAAACGAATATTCCGTCTATTTCATTAGATAAATTAAATATTGCATAAATAATAATTTGTAAAAGTAAAGAAATATGTTCCTATGTTTTATGTACAAAAGGGGAACAACTCTTGGTACACTACACCTAGATTTTTTTAAGGAAAAACTTTCCTTGCGAATGCGTCTATTAAAACACTAGTATTTTTAAATCATATAAATATTTTATAAAAAAAAAAAAACATTGAAAGCCAATTAATACAATTTTCATTAATCAGGATATTCCCTATTGGCATTGTCACAGGTCCTCGGACAGCCGTATTAGCCCTCGGCCTTCGGCCTCGGACCAATACAACTATCCTCGGACCTGTAACAATGCCAATAGGGAATATCCTGATTAATAACATTATATTCAACCAGACACACCTATAGCTTGCTTATTAAACATAAATCTACTTAAATTGGCATCAGCTGAACAAATTCAGATTTTTTTCATAAATGCTGATTGTCAAGAAAAATTAGGTCTTAGAAAAAGTAAATGATTGAAGTTAAAATAAAATATCGTAGTAAATCCAGCAACAAACCAAAAAATTTTGTAAATATTGACAAAATGTGAAAAGGGCAAGTTCATTTGTTAGGGTTTTATTGCTGCCTAAATGTTCATCTAAAAGATTGGTATCAACAAAAAGCTCTTCTTTTATACTTTTTAATAAAAATGACCAGCAATTAGCTTATTTTGTTTTAATGAAATTTTCCCTTTTATTAGCGGCTCATGCCACTTTAAGAAGTTAGATGTTCAGTTATGCATTGTAAGTGAATCTCTGCCGATTTATATGCTTTGAAACCATGGATTTTCCTGTTGGTATAAGCTCACTTTAACGCTGTAATTAGGGTTATGTTTGTTATATTGTTGTTCTTTTTTCAGGGAGGTGGTTGTCGATTTATTCGATACAATTGTAGCGTGACAGATTTAAAACAGGGTTGGTTGCTGATGCACCCTGGGAGATTGACCCACTACCATGAGGGATTACGGACAACACAAGGAACGCGCTATATCATGATCTCATTTGTTGACCCATAAACATCAACATAACAGCCATTTTGTTTTTCTTGTGTTCAATGTACTAGAAGTTAACTGTTTCAAGGAAACTATTTCGGAAATGCATCCTATGCATAAAAGTTTTATGTTTGATAGTACATGTACCATGCAGAAAACGAAAATAATTTACAAATACTTTACCTATTGTATACATGAATTTTGAAAAATGCTACTAATGTACGATTAGTATTCAGAAGTCTGTTTCTCAAAACATTTATGCCTGACCTAAGTCCAATGCAAGGTCTAACTGTCATGGCAACATATACCTTCAACATTACGTTACGACCAGGCGCAAAGTTACGATGGGTGTAAGTGTGTTGAGAAACAACCCCCAGGTTATTGAGCAGTTAATGTCCAATTATACTTTAGGAAACCTTTGCTATTGTGAATAGATTCAACTTACCATTTTCTCAGTCAACTAAGATGTATCATAACACAATTTTACAGTTGTTTTAAAAGCCCACTTGCCGCCGTAACCTGTTTGACATTTGTTAAGAAAACCAATTTGCACCAGCTTACCACGGCTAAAACCACTAAAGTTAAACATAGCACACATAAAGCATGTCCAATTAGGTTTAGAATGTATAAATGAGGGTGAAAAACAAACGAAGAATCGAAGCTCGATTACAACAACAACACCGATCAGTGTTTGTTAACTTAAGTGTTGGATTACCCTCATCCAAGCGTTTTTGTCTGTGGTTTGCACTCGGCAGGCTTTTATAGTCCCTCTTAATTGATCGTTAGTATGTATTTCTTAGATAAAGTTCGTAAAATTATACTGTGTCGTTAGATCGCCTACACGACTCAAACCATTACGGCACTTTTGCACACGACCCGGTTTGAAGTTTGTTGACATTACGGGCACCTAACAATTCAAATTTTCAAATTAAAAATACAAAATGACGTCCAAACTTTTAAATTTTGGTAAAAATAGAAAGTTCCTAACTTACATTGTCTGGGAAAAATACAGAAAACTGTCGTTTTTTTTAATGTAAACAATATTCCGTATTTTCGCGGCAAGTGGGCCTTTAAGCTTTAGATTTTGTAAATTTCATGTTTACAAATTTTTGTATTATACATCTGAGATGTTTTAGAAATATTTTTAACAAAACTTGGTGCTAAAGTAAAATGTCAAAATGATGAATTGCTTCCCCATTTATTTTTACAAAAATTAACTGAATGTAAGATGTTAAACAATTTGATTGAAGTTTACTGTTCAAATTTTTAAGATTGTGATAAAATTTTCACAAATGTTAAATAACGCCGTCATAAGCCTAGAAAAGGTTTGCAAGAACTCTATGGGGCTTAAAAAACATACAATTTGAACTTGTTTCAGATATGACGACACTGCTTTATATGGTAGAATGGATCCATATTTTCTATTGTTTTTAATTTTTTTAGCCTGAGTGAGTTTATGATAATTTTAAACGATAACCCTATTTGTGGTTTTTTAAAACATTTCAAACTACGGAAGTGGTACATTAGACAACTTTATCTTTTTAAAACACTTTATTTTAAAAAGCAGTTTACTCAAAGCTTTTATGAAAGACAAAAAAAACATGAAATGGAAAATGAAAATTAAATCAAAGTCAATATCCTCTTGTGCCAATATATATGTTACTGTAAAGAGTTTCAAACTCATGTGATCAAATTAGATGTACGTGTGTGTTTGTTTGTTGCTGTTTGTGTTTTTTAATACTGTCTCCGGTCTATTAATGAAATTACTTTTATCGATTGTTACAATGTCATTGTATGTGTCATATTAAAATGGTTTTATTTTCCTTTTAATTTTTTTTTTGATGGGGGAGGGTCTCTTTCCTGGCAACTGAAGAATCTCAAGAGAATAAATACAGACACTTCGAATCAGAAGAGGAATGTTGTAATGTTATGTGGTGGTTTGCTTGGCTTACCTTAGGGGCAGTCGTGTGTAAACAAGATACACCAAAAGGTTGTTGTCCTGAAGGGAAATTAAGTACACTCCTTAATTGAATTAGAGCCAAAGATCTTTTAGAATATAATGGGTTTTCATTTAAGTTTTCATTTTTTGTCAAATTTACATGATAAATGACATAATCCTCAATGTAAATTGATATAACTAATTACATGCATGGGTAGACAAACATTTGAGTACAAATGCATTTCAGCCTGGATGTTTTTTTGTTTTTTTTCATTATTATTTTTGAACACGCAATAACAAAATAGGAAATTAACTACTTTGGATCACTTAGAGATGACAAAATCGAAATTTTTCGTCAGTTCTAATTGAATTTGAGAAAAAAGATTGTATTAAAATTTGTGACCACAGTCTATTAGGAGAGACAAACTATGAGTGACTTACTGGAAAGAGTTTACCCTCATCAAACTGAGTAGCCGTACATGCGTCACCCCAGACATAAGTTGTACTGCGGGCGATGGATGTTAGGAGTTCTTTTTCCTGACTGGTTGTTTTGAAAAGTGACTATGTTTTCGTCACTTTGTTGTATGTTAAATGTGAATCTCTTAAATCCACACGTTAAATGTTTATATGCCACAAATAAATGTCTGAACTAAAAACGTCTTTCTTTTGTTATAATTTGGCTTTGTGTTATTGTGATTTGTATATAGATAAATTTGCAGATTACCGACTCCGTGACATAAGGGGGATTCTCGTGTTGGATCATACTGAGCTAAGTGAAATAATCAATCGAGATCCCGTGCCATTCTACGAGATCTTCAACACGAGACTCAACGAATGGCAGTAGGATCAATCCCTATTTTAGATTGTGAAATAATCTGGAATGCGACTGAAAACCCAAGCAATCAATCTTGTGTTAATTAGACATGAATGGCACCATCTTAGTACAGTATATTTATAGACACTAAAACACACGAGAACAGGGAAAATCTTCCTCGTTAAAATAACCACGGAAACAAGTTTCAAGTTGTGTTAAAAGGGGGTATGCCATTTAGATTGATTGATTGGTGTTTTACGCCGCGCTCAAGATTATTTCACTTATATGGCGGCGTTGCCAGTTTATTGTGGGAGGAAACCCACGACATTCCCGTGGTAACTGGCAATGTCATTTAGACCTTTATACCCAGTCAAAGGTTGTTGTAAAAAACCAAAACCAATGATATTTTTTTTCTGAAATACTTAATTATATGGACAAAGTTGTACGGATGGTCAGCTGTGTCTCTAAACCTTCAGCTATGGCAAGAAGTCCGGTAAACTGAAATTTAACAATTTGATAATGAAAAAGAAAAGATATAGACAAGTGAGTGAAAATATGTAATTTGGTTCCTAGGTAGAAGATAGACAAGTGAGTTTAGTAGATCTTTCAAACTCTTGTTGGGGTCTCAGTGTTTTAGTTCTTTGGTTAGAGTGATCATCCCTCAGTCCCACACAGACTTTCCATCGATACCGCGCGGGTTCGAATCCCACTCAGACCAAATAAAAATTGAAACATTTCGCAGAGACTTCTACATGCCAGCTAGGGAAACATTTTTAAAAAGCTATCAGCTAAACATAAAAATCCTGACATCACGCTGTTCGTAAATATATAGGCCTACTTCGAATTAAAGAAAACGTTAAAACTAGTAACGAAAATGTAGAGTCAATTTCACGAATTTTGACGAAAACAGTAGCATTAAAATGGATGCTTTTAATTGGTTGATATGATTTGTCAACCAATCAAATAAATCCATTTTTATCGCATGCTACAAGTCGGTACGACAAATCGCACCGTGTGAGCGGGCCGACGTTTCCTGTCGATCCGAATCACCTTGAACTGGCCACTGTTATAGGCTCCACGGGCCGTTTCCAAAAGATGCTAGTATGCCCTTTTTGAAATGCTCGATATAACTAACGATAGCTCTAGCCGACTGTTAGAGAGTAATAGAAAAGCGGGTAGATGAGAGCAAACGCGTGGTAAAATTCCATGATGTTATTTTGTTGAAATGATCACATGATCAATTGGCCTCCTAGGTTAACTCCCCATTCCGTTGGATTTTTCCGATAAAAATGGAGACTATTGGCTTTCGAGGTTTAATCTGGACTTTGGTAACTTCTAAGTATAGATTGGATTTCGAAATGGGCCGAATCAGCTGGGGTTTGAAATGCATGTCCACGTGTAAGGCCAGATAAATGATTGGCTGCTCTTTGTCGTAGATAATTCTGAGTTTCTCCTACGTATTGCTTGCGACATTTTTTGCAAGTGATAAAATACACGATGTTAGATTGGTTGTTCGGTGTTTTACGCCGCGCTCAAGATTATTTCACTTATATGGCGGCGTTGCCAGATTTATTGTGGGAGGAAACCGGGCTCTCTGCCCGGAGGAAACCCCCGACCTTCCGTTGGTAACTGGCAAGAATCCCACATAGGTCGTTCGAGTGAAAACCCAGTCAGAAAATTTTCGAATGTTTGGACTGAGTGGGATTCGAACCCGCGACCCATTGGTGGAAGGCTGTTCGGATTGAGCGTCCAACGCTCTACCTACTGAGCCACGGAGGCCTGCTCTTTGTCGTAGATAATTCTGAGTTTCTCCTACGTAGGCCTATTGCTTGCGACATTTTTTGCAAGTGATAAAATATATACACCATGTTAGAAGAGTCGCAATTTATGGCCTGTGCCATTTGATATCTGTTGCGGGATAGTTCTCGGAAAAAATTCCGCGATCTGACACGTATGCATCGAGTTTACATCGCGTCTTAAGGCACTTCATTGATTAGTCCGGGTTTCTGTCTCCAAAATTACTATTTTTTTTATACTGACGGCCGTATTTTTGGAGTCAGGGTTCATTGCAATAAAAACGCCGGAGTTGGCTGCCCGTTTGAGTCGGCAGCGAAAATAGCAATATAACCTACTCAAATAGTGTCTAAACGGTCATAATCGCTTTCATGGTTAATTTCGATACATACCGGTGCCTGATATGGACGAGCAAAATCGGCCAGTAAACATTATTCTTCCCCTGAATTCACTTTTGCCTTCCCCAGTCTCAAACTCTCCGCCGTTGATGACGTAACACTGTTTACCGGGTTTTCAGTTTTTAAACGTTAATTTCACTTTAAAACAAGGCTAAATTATTCATGAATGTCGTAATGACACTATTTGCATAGGCGGATCCGGGGGGGGGGGGGGGGGTCCAGGGGTTTAGACACCCCCCCCCCCCCTTCTGAGGCCTGAATGTTGGTTAAAAGTCACACATATGTAGCAGTTGGAGGCATGGAAGTTGGCTATATGTCGCATCAGTTGAAGGTCAGGAAGTTAGCTACACACCGCATATGTATCGGTCGGAAGTCAGAAAGTTGGCTATAAGTCACATCAGTTGAAGGTCAGAAAGTTGGAAGTAGGAAGTCAGAAAGTTGGCTATAAGTCACATCAGTTGAAGGTCAGAAAGTTGGAAGTAGGAAGTCAGAAAGTTGGCTATAAGCCACATATATGCAGTAGTAAGTCAGAAAGTTGGCTATAAGTCATATAAATGTATTAGTTGAAGGTCAGAAAGTTAGCTATAAGCCACATATATGCAGTAGGAAATCAGAGAGTAGGCTATGAGTCACATATATGCAGTTGGAAGTCAGAACGTTGGCTACAAGTCACATAAATGCAGTAGGAAGTCAGAAAGTTGGTTACAAGTCACATATATGCAGTAGGAAGTCAGAAAGTTGGCTGTAAGCCACATATATGTATCCATTGGAAGTCAGAAAGTTGGCTATAGGTCACATATAAGTATCCGTTGGAAGTAAGAAAGTTTGCTGTAGGTCACATATATGTATCAGTTGGAAGTCAGAAAGTTGGCTATAAGCCACATATATGCTGTAGGAAGTCAGAAAGTTGGCTATAAGCCACATATATGCAGTAGGAAGTCAGAAAGTTGGCTATAAGTCACATATATGCAGTAGGAAGTCAGAAAGTTGGCTACAAGCCACATAAATGTATCAGTTAAAGGTCAAAAAGTTGGCTATAAGCCACATATATGCAATAGGAAATCAGAAAGTCGGCTATAAGCCACATATATGCAGTAGGAAGTCAGAAAGTTGGCTATAAGCCACATATATGCAGTAGGAAGTCAGAAAGTTGGCTATAAGCCACATATATGCAGTAGGAAGTCAGAAAGTTGGCTATAAGCCACATATATGCTGTAGGAAGTCAGAAAGTTGGTTATAAGCCACATATATGCAGTAGGAAGTCAGAAAGTTGGCTATAAGCCACATATATGCAGTAGGAAGTCAGAAAGTTGGCTATAAGCCACATATATGCTGTAGGAAGTCAGAAAGTTGGTTATAAGCCACATATATGCAGTAGGAAGTCAGAAAGTCGGCTATAAGCCACATATATGCAGTAGGAAGTCAGAAAGTTGGCTATAAGCCACATATATGCAGTAGGAAGTCAGAAAGTTGGCTATAAGCCACATATATGCAGTAGGAAGTCAGAAAGTTGGCTATAAGCCACATATATGCTGTAGGAAGTCAGAAAGTTGGTTATAAGCCACATATATGCAGTAGGAAGTCAGAGAGTTGGCTATAAGCCACATATGTGAAGTGGGAAGTCAGAAAGTTGGCTAAAATTAACATAAATGTATCAGTTGAAGGTCAGAAAGTTGGCTATAAGCCACATATGTATCAATTGGAAGCCAGAAAGCTGGTTATAAACCACATATATGCAGTAGGAAGTCAGAGAGCAGGCTATGAGCCACATATATGCAGTAGTAAGTCAGAAAGTTGGTTAAAAGTCACATATATGTAGCAGTTAGAGGAATGGAAGTTGGCTATATGTCGCATCAGTTGAAGGTTAGGAAGTTAGCTACACGCCACATATATATCGGTTGGAAGTCAGGAAGTTGGCTATAAGTCACATCAGTTAAAGGTCAGAAAGTTGGAAGTAGGAAGTCAGAAAGTTGGCTAAAAGTCATAGGCCCTATATATGTATCAGTTGGAAGTCAGAAAGTTGGCTTTATGTCACATATATATATATATATATATATCAGTTGAAGGCCAGAAAGTTGGCTATAAGCCACCTATACGCAGTAGGAAGTCAGAGAGTAGGCTATGAGCCACATATATGCAGTTGGAAGTCAGAACGTAGGCTACACGCCACATATATGTATCAGCCGGAAGTCAGAAAGTCGGCTATAAGCCACATATATGCAATAGGAAGTCAGAAAGTTGGCTATAAGCCACATATATGCAGTAGGAAGTCAGAAAGTTGGCTATAAGCCACATATATGCAATAGGAAGTCAGAAAGTTGGCTACAAGTCACATAAATGTATCAGTTGAAGGTCAGAAAGTTGGCTATAAGCCACATACATTTGTATATGCAGTTGGAAGTCAGAAAGTTGGCTATATGCTATATATATGCAGTAGGAAGTCAGAGAGTTGGCTATGAGCCACATATATGCAGTAGGAAGTCAGAGACTAGACACATATATGTATCAGTTGAAGGTCAGAAAGTTGGCTATAAGTCACATATATGTATCCGTTGGAAGTCAGAAAGTTGGCTATAGTTCACATATATGTATCAGTTGGAAGTCAGAAAGTTGGCTATAAGCCACATAAATGTATCAGTTGAAGGTCAGAAATTTGGCTATAAGCCACATATATATCAGTTGAAAGTCAGAAAGTTGGCCACAAGTCATATATATACAATAGGAAGTCAGAAAGTTGGCTATAAGCCACATATATGCAGTAGGATTGATTGATTGATTGGTGTTTAACGCCGCGCTCAAGATTATTTCACTTATATGGCGGCGTTGCCAGTTTTATTGTGGGAGGAAACCGGGCTCTGTGCCCGGAGGAAACCCACGACCTTCCGCTGGTAGCTGGCAACCATCCCACATAGGTCGTTCGAGTGAAAACCCAGTCAGAAAATTTTCCAATTTTTTGGACTGAGTGGGATTCGAACCCGCGACCCATTGGTGTATATGCAGTAGGAAGTCAGAAAGTTGGCTATAAGCCACATATGTATCAGTTGAAGGTCAGAAAGTTGGCTATAAGCCACATATATGCAGTAGGAAGTCAGAAAGTTGGCTGTAAGCCACATATATGTATCAGTTGGAAGTCAGAAAGTTGACTATAAGCCACATATATGTATCAGTTGACGGTCAGAAAGTTGGCTTTAAGCCACATATATGC
The DNA here is from genome assembly GCA_963971465.1 of Lepidochitona cinerea. Taxonomy (NCBI): domain Eukaryota; kingdom Metazoa; phylum Mollusca; class Polyplacophora; order Chitonida; family Tonicellidae; genus Lepidochitona; species Lepidochitona cinerea. Next base: position 3,504,773 of record OZ020560.1, read on the forward strand.
AGTAGGAAGTCAGAAAGTTGGCTGTAAGCCACATATATGTATCAGTTGGAAGTCAGAAAGTTGACTATAAGCCACATATATGTATCAGTTGACGGTCAGAAAGTTGGCTTTAAGCCACATATATGCAGTAGGAAGTCAGAAAGTTGGCTGTAAGCCACATATATGTATCCGTTGGAAGTCAGAAAGTTGACTATAAGCCACATTTATATCAGTTGGAAGTCAGAAAGTTGACTATAAACCACATATATATGCAGTAGGAAGTCAGAAAGTTGGCTATAAGCCACATATATGCAGAAGGAAGTCAGAAAGTTGGCTATAAGCCACATATATGTATCAGTTGAAGGTCAGAAAGTTGGCTATAAGCCACATATATGCAGTAGGAAGTCAGAAAGTTGGCTATAAGCCACATATATGTATCAGTTGAAGGTCAGAAAGTTGGCTATAAGCCACATATATGCAGTAGGAAGTCAGAAAGTTGGCTACACACCACATATATGTATCAGACGGAAGTCAGAAAGCTGGCTATAAGCCACATATATGCAGTAGGAAGTCAGAAAGTTGGCTATAATATATGTATCAGTTGGAAGTCAGAAAGTGGCTATTAGTGACATATATGTATCAGTATCAGTTGGAAGTCCATGCATATGCAATGCCAACATAGTAGGCCTACTTTTTCAGCATGAAAAAGGGTCTCGGTTGCTCAGTCGCGAGAGTTCCTTAGTCCGACCCAAGCCTTACATGAATAAGTCGTGGGTTCGAATTCCACTCAGACCAAGCCAAATTGAAAAAGTGATTTTTCTCTCGAACGCGTATGTTTAAGATTTGCCATGCAGGTATTTGCAGAAGGCCAGGGGTTTCCATCTGCCAAAGAACGCCCCCCCCCCCCCCCCCCCACCACTAAAACGTGGCAACACGAAAATAATTTGCATTGATAATTTGTAAAAAGTGAACCAAGGATTCATTCTTATTTTGAAAGAATGGAAGAATTCATCCTGTACGGAAAAAAGTGGATGCAAAGCCATATAAATCGCTACCAGAAACGCTATTCCCAGAAAAATAAAGGATATGTTTTATTTTTGTTATGCGAGCTAAGGAACTAAATCGTTAATACAGCTTATCACATGTACAGGGTTAAGGCAAATCACAGCGTCAATTAAAAGGCATTTAAAATTTAGGGTTGAGATAAACGTTCAGGTAGGACTAATGTTATAAGTGCATTTAGAACTAACTGTGTACGCATATGTTCATCGAATGCTTGACTGTCACTCGCATTAACGCAGCACAATTCACTGGGCTACTTTTGCTGGCCTCTTAATTACAAAAGCCAAAGCAGCAGGGGTTCAAAGCTATGGAAGACGATAACGAACTTCTCTCGATATTGCATCTAACAGCGGAATCTACAGTACAATTTTCTGACGCGTAAGCAATCGGGTGTAGGACTTGGTCGTCAGACTCTTGCAACAAAACTGCCCCAATCCCTATATTAGAAGCATCAGTACGGAGTATAAGTTGCTTCCCTAAGTCATGAAGCATTAATATAGGAGCGCTAGACAACCTTTGTTTTAAAGTCTCAAAGGCTAGATGGTGGGTTTCTGTCCATATCAGTTTATTGGGTTGGTTTTTGTTTTTGTCAAATCGGGAAGGGGTCCAGCTATCGCTGGATAGTTGTGTACAAATCTCTGGTAGTAACCACAAAGACCAAGTAATGACTTAAATTCGGTTTTGGTTTTAGGAGTTGGGGCTTCGTTAATGCGGCTTATCTTATCATTAAGCGTTCCAAGTCAAATTGTGTTTACTTACAAGTTCAAACACCTCTCAGTCTTTCTAAATGGTCTTCCCACGTCCTTGTGTAGATTAAAACGTCATGGACAAAGCTGTATAGGGCCTACATCTGTCAAGCCTTTCAACAGTTTTCGCATCATGAACTCCCGACATTCGATAAACCGAATGGCATACGGGTAAACCTGTACAGTCCGAATGGGGTGTAAAACGAAGTGAAATTTTTGTCCTTTTCAACAAGCCTAATCTACGGAGCCGTAAAAGGGACATCCGAAAGTTTTTTTTTTACTCAAGGCCTGTTCGAAAAAAAGATTTTTGGACCAAAATTATGTCGTGGTACGACTTATTATGTCGTGGTACGACTTATTTATCTCGTACCACGACATAATTATCTCGTACCACGACATAATTATCTCGTGGTACGACTTATTTATCTCGTACCACGACATAATTTATCCAATGAAATTGAATCTTTCAAGAGTTAGCAAAACTAATGTACGCAAATCACGCTTAATTTGCAGATTGCTTATCTTTATTCCATGTTCTAAACTGAGAATATGCCGTATATCTGAGACCTTAAACTTTTGCTCTAAGTAAGTGCCTACAATTTTCTGACGTTGCTCGATATCAGCCATGTTTTCCTGCACCTATTGCAATGGTACAGACCAGAAATTTCATTGGCTATTTTATACCGCGACGGGATACTTAAGGCACATTGTGATTGGCCAATTATGTCGTACCACGAGGTAATTATGTCGTGGTACGAGATAATTATGTCGTGGTACGACTTATTTATCTCGTACCACGAGATAATTATCTCGTACCACGACATAATAAGTCGTACCACGACATAATGTTAGTCCAAAAATCTTATTTTCGAACAGGCCTTGAGGAAAAAAAAACTTTCGGATGTCCCTTTTACGGCTCCGTACTAATCTGCCAATAGCCGTTACAAAAGTTACAAAAGTCTAGTTTAGACAAAAATCTACTACGCGATACTTTGGTATAGATTTCTTCATCGTTAAACATAGGCTCGGCGTCAAAAATAGTCGCTTTGTTCAATTGTCGGAAGTCTACCACAGGCCTAAGCGTGTGGTCCTTCTTTTTTACCATTAATAAAGGGGCACGATAAGGAGAGTTTGATGGTTCGATAATCCCCATCATCTCCATATCCTTGACTTCTGTCTTGATTGTGTCGAGCAAGCTATGAGGGACAGGATAGGGTCTGTAGTCAAATTGATGTCATGTTCCACTAGGTCGGTCTCCCCTGGAATGTTGGAAAATATATGGCCGTATTCACTAATACGGTTCCTCTACTGCTTGGTCTGAAAATCAAATGTCTGGGAATCGAATGCGCCTTGTTAAAGGCCGCCCGTCAACCAATGTTAGGCGGGCCAGTGGCGTATTCAGACCACGGCAAAAAAAAATAATGTACATGGCTAGAAAGATAAAGGAATCGCCAAGACTGACTGAATGGTTCAGAGTAACTGTAGATGTTGTGTCTATAGAGAGATACATGGGGCCTACAGAATCCTCGCTATAGTGACCGAATAGCACAGTCAGGCACAGGACATCCTTGTCCACGTCCATAACAAGCATGATTAGAGAATTGATGGCTTGGTGAGATCAAATGTAGCGATATTGTGCCAATCACGAAAACTATTAGTGAATCGCCTCAAAAAGACGGAATTGATCAGAGAAAGTGTAGCGATGATAGTCCATGGATACTAAGATTAGGAAATGGCCACATGTGATGGAGTGGTTCAGAGCAACTCTAGCGATTGTGTCCATGGCAAGAACGATTAGGAAATCGCCACACGTGATGGAGTGGTTCAGAGCAACTCTAGCGATTGTGTCCATGGCAAGAACGATTAGGAAATCGCAACACGTGATGGAGTGGTTCAGAGCAACTCTAGCGATTGTGTCCATGGCAAGAACGATTAGGAAATCGCCACACGTGATGGAATATTCAGAACAACTCTAGCGATTGTGTCCATAGCAAGAACGATTAGAAAATCGTCACACGTGATGGAATTGTCCAGAGCAACTCTAGCGATAGTGCAGATTTCAAGAAACATTAGGAAATTGCCACATATGATGGAATTGTTCAAATCAACTGTATTGTTGTTTAACGCCAGGTCTAGTGGTTGAGAGAGCCTGGCTCTTTACCCTAGGCCTATACAGAAACTAATTCAGGGAAAAGTTATGCAGAAGTCTCGTCGAAAGGTGCAAGTTTTGTTTTCTGCTGGACTAGAATAACTGCGAGGTGTGAGCATTATATACATTTAACATGATATATATGCTAATTATCGCGCTTCATAGAAGTCATCGAATAGTCTCTAACTGTAGATAATCTGGATGTTTAGTATCGTAATCTTCAATTCCAGACAGAAAGCTTGATTGTAGAAAAATAAAGACGCCACATTTTATGTTTCGGAAAATATAAACCAAAAACAGTTCATAATTATATTACGTTTTGAAAGAAGGTCCCTTGCTTAAAAAGGGCATGGCGTTTTTAAAAATGGCGCTTCTAGTATTTGGGGGCTATATCTATCTCATGTCTGTATGGGATAATCATTTTGCTTTCCCGCCACTCGCATCTGGAATTTGAACTCAAAATTATGATTCCCTGAATAGTCCATGTAACATCTTCATTGCTGTATCTGAGAAATAAATGTTTAATTTTAAAAAGTTAATTAATAAAATTCTACGTTTTACGTCATAGGAGTGAGAAAAGTATAATGTTCCACGATATTGATATTCTAAACAGGTACAGATGAGTGGATGGGAACCTTTATTTACTAAGTACATCTCGGTACCAGACACAACAGTTAGACGCAGATGTTTGTCACAGTTTCTTTACTTAATTGGATTGGCGCCAATACATAATATACAATGTATTGCCGAGGTGAACATCCTTTCTGCACGAACGTAATCAATTTAACATACAATTTACTGGATGAATTTCAATTCATTTGAATAAAATCTTAATTCTTTGATTCTTAATTTGATTTTTCAAAAAACACTTTCGTTCGCCCAATACAAAACAAACACAATGTTTATTTAAAAGGTTATTGACTTATTGTACATTCAACGTTAAAGTAAACAGAGTGATTGTGTAACAGGATAAGACTGAACTCATAGAAAGTGCAATATTGACATTCAAGTAAACTCTGACTTGTTAAGAAAGATAAGACCAAGATATCAAAGAAGCACAATTAAAACCAGACTGCGAAACCTGGACTACCGCCCCATTTTTCCGATATTGTAAGTATCACTTTGCATGCTCCGACCCTTGGAATAAAATGAGACCGGAAGTCGGAGTTGAAAATGGCTTTAATAGCAAAAGAAGATTTTAATCGTGTAACAACCTTTTCGAATAACATTTTGGTCATATTAATACCCATTAAAAATCTAATGCCATACAAATTAAGTGTTCAGTTTTGCCCCACGTTCTCATATTGACTGCAGATGATAAATGACATTCTGATAAACCGTAAAATGGGTACCAGCTAAATAGTATTGATTTATCTAGTGTGGATATACTACAGATCTATCTGTATGTAGGTTCAATACAAGGAGTAGAGAAGTATATGACCTTTATCCCTTTTAATAGATATTTCCCCACCCTGATGGAGCACAAATTGTTGCTTCGGGGGAGGCTGGGTAACATGAATATAGGGTTTGAGCATTTGTTTGTATAATTCAGAAGCTTTTAGTGCTTCTAATCTCGAAAATGTACGGTAAAATATTGCTTTGAACTAACTTTGGTTTAGAATGAATGAATGGTGTTCCCGGTTATTTAAATTTTGTTTAAATTTCGAACACGCTTTCGGTTCGTACAGGCCACATATACTGTATGGATTTTCCTCATTCCAACGGCAAACATTTAGTTTTTCGATGGCCTTACAAGCCCCTTACTGTCGTGACGATCAGAAATTATGAAAGAAATGTGAATTTTGGCAGCTCATGCCGCTTTAATATATTTTAGGCAAACTACTTCAACATTGAACCGAGTAGCCTGGCTGTAATACAAAGGCGTTTCCCATCCCTTTCATATTAGTCCCAGGTGTATCAAATGGCTGCCATCTATTAAATGTTTAGGATTTGGGAGAAAAAAAAACATTAGTTCCACTGATTGTATATAATAATGATAGTTTATTACATAATATCTGTTACATAATAATTCCTGTTTTCATACCCGATCTCTGCCATCGTTTAACCTTAGCCTAATCTTTATGTTTTCTTTTAATATATATATTTTCCCTGTGCCCGTGTGTTTTAGTGATAATAAATATATATAAAACTTGATAAGGAAATGAGGCCTGAAAATGGTGCAAATTTCAATAGAATTCTTCGTTCTCTTGAAGAAAAAAGCTATTTTAGCATCGCTATTTGGAATCTGATCTTAATTGTTCTAAATCCTATTATATCGGATTTTGGTGGTGAACGTTAAAGAATATAAGAGCTAATTGATTACTATCTAAAACCTATACATATATCAAATCGGTGTGTACGCTTTATAAAAAATACTGATGATTTGTTGCCAAATTAAAAAAAATCTACTGACTAAGACCAAACCCCTGCCTGTCGTCAACTTATTGACATGAGTTTACATGCCTAGTGCATACAATGATTTAATCAAGGCTTATAATAGATAAACATTTTTTTGTGTTCTTAGTCTTCATTGTTTCCTCTGAGAAATAATGTATTGTATCCATTTTACAACTGACACATTTATTTACCTTTTAAAAACTGTATTTGTTTATAATCTGGTTAGCCAGCTCAAGTTTTGTTATAACACCTCTCTGACCATCTTATCACCTCAATTGTTTATTTATCAATCTTAACCTGCTCGTCTGGCTTCAACCCCCCCCCCCCCCTCAAAGGGCATCACCTGTTAAAACAAGCCACATCTAACTTTGTAAAGAACCCTTCACCAACATCCATATAAATTCTCTGCTGTTTAGTTGATTGGTCACATTTGGTTGAAAATGGTATTAGTATCTATACCGAAACGTACCATCATATAAATAAATAAAAAGCTGTTATCCATAATATCTCTTCTTTTGTGTTACTAATGAAATATCATGGGTTTTAGTTTAATATAATAACTTATGATTGTGTATAAACGTCTAAATGACATGCTCCCCTTTTTAACAGAATTAGGAATTTGTCTCCATAGTTATTTTAGACAAGAAGATTTCCCGGTATGTGTGTATGTGTTTTAGTGTTCATAAATATATATGTATGTTTCTGTAGCTGTCATTTCAATTCACCCCGTACGATGTCAAAATAAATGTTGAAATATTGAATCACTATGAAGTTCTTCATGTTGGGATTAACACTATAATTGTATATTGTGGATTTAATGTATTGTATGAGAAATTGTTATGAGCCATAAAGTTACAAACCAATGAAAAAATTTGGTAAAATAATATTTCCAAACCTCCATAAGGCATTTACAACATGCCCATGTGTACGATAACGTACCTTGATTTCAATATGACCGAGATCCCCCCGTTCTGAACTAAAACTCGTCCCATTCCGTTATTTATTCTAGACCCAAGTTGTACTGTATATATATATATTATTCTCAGCGTAACACTATATACATATCATGTATGCGGCCTTTTATACATACGGCGTCAGCTGGGTCAAGCCTACCATAAATTCTAAATGAACATTACTTATATTGTAAGTCCTTAAAATCACTGTCAATAGATTTAAGTTCAGTTAAATGTTATTTTATTTATAAAGTTTGCAGACGTCACGACACGTGTGCATTTGATCATAATACACAAGATACTATCCCTGCATGCATTCGTAGTTACCGGATTCTAACTGTTTCGTATATATATAATCTTGAATCGTAAATCCTCTTCATACAGTGATTTTTCTTTTGTCAGTTATACTTGACACTAAAATCAGTCTTCACCAAACTCACAACTTGGTGAATGACACGCTGCCCTATTTGTAAGCTATTATCCCGTTGATTCTCCTCGAGGCTTTATTCCACAGGGTAACCTACCACCTTGGCTCAGGGAAAATGTTACGGATTACTCTGCTTCTCGGAGTTTTGTCTCTAGTGCTATCTGCTAATATAAAAGACACCGGGCGTGTAGAAGGTAAGTCGTCTCCATGAGTTTCTTTCTGACAGTATATTACCAGAAGTTCTGATATTACCACTTGGAACATATCCATAGTATGTTTGGTATACTTGTACCGTGACATATTTCGACTTATTTATATGGTACATATATACACAGCCCATTCTATCACCTGAACAGCCACCATATTTAATACATGTTTAATAGCTCTCCTCCCTAGGAAGTATTCTATTAGATTACTCCGAAGGATGAAATCTAACACAGTAAGACAAATCATGTTTCCCCCTTCATCCCCCGATACGCTTACCTCCCCTTCACGAGTGTACCACTACCGTCCAACATTTCTCTCAGGTACATCAATGAAATGCCTTAAGACGCGATGCAAACTCGATATATACGTACCCGATCGCGGAACCTTTTTCGGAGAACAAACTCGCAACAAATATCAAATGGCAGAGAACCTTAATTGTGACTCCTCTAATATCGTGTATGTAATCACGTGCAAAAAATGTCGCAAACAGTACGTCGGAGAAACTCAGAATTCTCTACGACAAAGAGCAGCCAACCATTTATCTAGCATAAGACTTAAACATGATGTACCCGTGGCACAACATTTCAATACTCAAGGTCATTCGGTCAAGGACCATTTTGAAATCATGCCTATTGAGAAAATCCCATTTCTCACTTCCGCTGCAGATACGAAGCACAAACGTTTGGAAAGGGAAAGTTTTTGGATTCAAACATTACAAACTATTTATCCTTTGGGTTTGAACTTGGACCCCGGCAGATGTCGTGAAAAAACTATAATACCATTTGTGTTTCAGTATAACAAAGCTAGCATCGCTATGGCCAAGATTATAGTAGAAGAATACAAACTACTTCAAAGTAAACTTGCTCGACCTCTGACCCAAAGGCCAGTCATTGCTTATAAAAAGAACAAGAGTTTGAAAGACATACTGGTCAGGGCTAAACTCCCCTGTCTGCCTTCTACCTAGGTTTTCTGGGAAAGGGTATGGGGGGGGGGGGGGTATACTGTATAGTCTGACGATATTCTTACTATAGCTTAAGATGCGTAAGCATTGTCAATGTAATACAAAGTGTTCCAGAAAATTCTACTGACTAAGGCCAAGCTCCTGTCAGTCGTCAACCTAATGAAATATCATAGGTTTACTTTATTACAACAATTTATGATGGGGTATAAAGGTCTAAATGATATACCTCTTTTTAACACAATTAGAAACTTGTCTCCGTGGTTATTTTAGACAAGAAGATTTTCCCTGTGCCCGTGTGTTTTAGTGTCCATAAATATATATCTTAACAAATGGCGATCTATATAGTTGAGTGTGCATTGTTGCACTTTGACAGATATCGTTTGTGTATACCTTCTGGAACTGAATGTATTAATGAAACGCCTTATGTAAAAAAAAAGAAGATATTTACGTTTCAAGGTTACTTTTCTTATTTGGAATAGATCAAGCTCCATTTGGTGTTTTAAGTGAGCTGCCACATATAGGGAACATTTCGTTGAGACAGAATCACCTAATGGTTTGTTATTTATATGGTGACAGGTCATTTCGTCCATAAACCTTTTCGTCCAAGACATTTCGTCCACAGGTTTAAGTCATTTCGTCCATGAATTTAGGTCATTTCGTCCATAACATAATCCAAGGGAAATTTAGCAGCAGCGTTGACTCTGGTCAGGAATAAAATGTCTCTTTGACAACTTCATTTAATAAGTATTTGTAACAATCAGCCGATGGACGAGTTTGGCGATGTTTTGGAGTCGAGACTGAACATTAGGCCCCATTTGTTAGAGTGGCATTCATGAGCAGCAGCTGCCAAAATTCAGACTTTTTTCATAATTTCTGATTGTCACAACAGTAAGAGGCTTTGAAGGTCATCGAAAAACTAAATGATTGGCGTTGGAATGAGGAAAATCCACACAGTATGTGGCCTGTACGAACTGAAAACGTGTTCGAAAAGTAAACAAAATTTAAATAACCTGGACGACCATTCCCGAATTTCGTTCATTTTAAGCCAAAGTTAGTTCAAAAACAATACTTTCTAGTACATTTTCGAGACTAGAAACACTAAAAAGCTTCTGAATTATACGTTTTGAGAAAAATAGCCACTATAAACTAAAATTCTGTCCTGGTCCTCTTATTCTTAATTGTATACCGGTATCCCTTCGTTATTTGGCAAAACAAATTACACACCGAAACCCAAGGAAAAAGACAAATAAAAAAAATTGTTGTACCGAAAACGGGCGGTGCATATTTAACAACAATAGTGAGTGTAAAATAGAATTTGTGAAAAAAATACTGCGCAACAAATTGGACACTGCCGAACATTATTTACGTTACTTGGTTTACATGTTATAGGCGGACATATATTGAGCCAAAGTCTTGGTAGAGTAGGCCTAATCCCGCGGTTCATTTGTCTTGTATAAACAAAGGTTTGAAACTATCCTCAAAACTGATAAGAAGAAAATCACTGAAACCACTCTCTAAGGAAACCACTCTATATGGGTGTCGGCTTTCTTTGATTGTCGGACATGTTAACAGTGTTCTCTATGACACTTGAGTAAACCCATACTAGCGTTTTACAATAATTTTATAATTAATGTACTGTCGCTAAATAAATTCAGTTTCTCACTTGGTTGATTTTGTTTTTAGTGAAAATTCTCTACTATTGCTATTATTATTACTTTTTTCATTTGGAAATAAAAAACGCAGGACATGTTGCATAAGGGAGGCAACTCGTATTACTTCTGCGTTAAGATCGGCTTCAAAAATAACCACTGGAATCATAAACTCATGGACTTCTTCCGTGTAAATAATGTCCTATAACTTTTAACCATTGAATCTCAAAGAAATGGACATTCCTTCGTTTTACGGCTTTAACCTATCGTCTAAGATCTCAAAAATTGTTATAGGCGAAATGACCTATATTCATGGACGAAATGACCTAAATCTATGGACGAAGTGTCTTGGGCGAAAAGGTTTATGGACGAAATGTCCTGTATTCATTTATATCACAGAGTACAAAATTAGAAGGTTATTTTTGGACGGCTATATGATTCTATATTAGGGGTGAACAATAACCCTTAGTAGTTTAAACAGTTGAAATCCTTTCGGTATACATGTATTTACCTTTTGGTATACTTGTATTTACGTTTTGGTATACATTTATTTACCTTTTGGTATACATTTATTTACCTTTTGGTATACATTTATTTACCTTTTGGTATACATTTATTTACCTTTTGGTATACATATATTTACCTTTTGGTATACATTTATTTACCTTTTGGTATACATTTATTTACCTTTTGGTATACATGTATTTACCTTTTGGTATACATGTATTTACCTTTTGGTATACATGTATTTACCTTTTGGTATACATGTATTTACCTTTTGGTTTACATGTATTTACTTTCATTTGAACAAATTTTCTTTCATTTGACGATACTTCGTTTCGGACCGTATTCCGGAAATTTGCCCGTGCATACATCCTTGGCTCGCACGGTTTACTGGCTTTACCGATGTATTTATTTCTACGTCAATCTTTCAGGTTTTCCAGTTACTTAAAATGTCTAACTTCTCTTGACCAGCGATTTTTTTAGCAACTTTTAGCAACTCGTGCTACTTCAAACTGATTGTAAGCCTATATGTAAAATCTACGGTTAAGTTTACAACTCTGTTGAAGAAGAATAACTAGTTTCCAGAGTTTCTTGTGGCTCTATTCTCAAACATACTTAGCATTACCATAAACCAAAGACGACTTTGTATATACTGACATACTGTACATACTTGCTTAGACATCTGTTTTTGTTTTCTTGCAAATCCCAATGGTCTAAGTTCATACTGTACTTTTCCATCGATATATCATGTTAAGCTATGTAGCCAATGGTTTGCTGGCGTCAAAAAGTAAGACCCAGCAAAAGTGGCCCGATACTGGAAAATAGAAACACAATTCAACACCCTGCAACAATTTGTACGATGTTTTTATTTTCGCGGCTGCACGTTGTTGAGCGGTGCGATCTATCGATATAAAACAAATGCCATCCAACAGCGGGGGAAATAAGCTGTGTGTTGTACAACAAAAGTGTAATCGTGATTACGGGTCTTTACAGTCTTTATGTAGCATATTGGTTTGACTGTTCCTTGTATCATTTGTGTTGATGCCCTATGGATAGCACACAATATGTCTGTTTAGGTTGATTGTACACAATACATACTACATGGCTGTCATCAACAATATGCCTACAGTCTACAAATTAGGTATATCAGACCAAAGAAAACTTGAACTATTTCTGAGCGGATTTGCCTCTCGGTGGCCGTATGTGCAAGAGGTGCCAGGTACTGGTCGAAGGTCGGATGTTTCCTACGGGCAGAGCCCCCCCCCCCCCCCCCCTTTACTAAACATGGCAACGCCGTCATATGAGTGAAATAGTCTAGAATGCAGCGTAAAACATCAATCAAATTAGGTCTAGGGTATAGTTCATTTATATAGTGGGCTCATCGATGGACACAATGTTAACTTGAACTTGGTTTCGTTTTGGTATAATTCAACGTATAGGCGTGAGTTGAATGGTAAATAATCGTGTACCATATGCTAAATTCCTCTTGGCGATTATGTTACCGTGAAAGCCATTTGAGAGCAGCTCGTGACCTTAGCCTTAGGACTCCTACTGTTTGTCCCAATAAGAGGGAGCCAATTTAACCAATCTTTTGTTAAAGTGGCATGAGCTGCCAAAATGTTGATATTTTGACGTAAAAACAAAATGTTGAAATTATTGGCTATTTTTCTCAAGACATATAATTCAGAAGCTTTTTCGTGCTTCTAGTCTCGAAAATGTACGATAAAGTATTGTTTTGAACTAACTTTGGCTTAGAATGAATGAATGGTCCTCCCGGTTATTTAAATTTTGTTTACTTTTCGAACACTATTCCGGTTCGTATAGGCCACATACTGTATGGATTTTCCTCATTCCAACGCCAATCATTTGGTTTTTCAATGCCCTTCAAAGCCTCTTACTGTCGTGACGATCAGACATTTTGAAAAAAGGGTGAATATTGGCAGCTCATGCCACTTTAACTAAAACTATAACCGAGAATATAGGGCCTACATGTTATATCTGTCCAAGCTGCATTTGTTGAAGATAGAACAACTCAACTTACAGAGCAGACAGCAAAGTAGAATGTTTATTTTATGATCATATGTCTGTCTTCAATTCTTGACAGAAGTCAACGTTTGTTGCATGTTTCCACCTCCCTCAACCCCAATACCGTGAGTATATTAAATTTATATGAAAATTATATGAAAATTTAATTCATAACGATATTTCTTATATTCTTCCGACATAATTGTCTACAAGCTAGCTCCGGTATGTAGCGTTATTGACTATTGTGACGCCCGGTGACCGCTCCCAGCTGGTTAGACCATTGTTTTCTACAATTATCTACAAGCATGCGCACCATGCAGACATCTGTCAAACTCTGTTTGATACGCTTACTTATCGTTTTGTCAGTCTAATTTCGTGCTCATTGTTTTTACGTTATTTGTGTATTTTAGAATTATCTCTAATCGTGTCTATTGTTGCAATATACATGCTGTTAATCCACACGTGCTAGAAAGTGAATCACTCTGCATACGTGACTATTTGGGTCGTCCTCCGAAGACCGCATCTAGAATTAATAATCTACTTATCTAGAATTAATAATTTACTTCTCACGCGTTCTAATTGTGTTGAATATACTGTCCATGATTTTATCTAGATCAATTACAAACTAGTGCATTCGGAACAAACTTGGGTTGGCTTTGACGTGCCTCGGACAGTATTATCGGGTTGAATACAAACGGTGACAGCAAGTACACATCAAAATATTATACTACAGACGAAAATAGAAAATAATAATAAATTAATCCAATGTTAAAACCATATGTAAAGATATTTTTTGATATATGTTATTTAGTCCTGTAAATCACATGTTGTGTAACGCAAAGAAGACAGACGCAGTTTCGGTACATATGCTTCAATTGTAACTGATGGAGACTGACAGATAACAAACAGAGTGTTCCGGTCGCTTACATTATCACGAGGGCACTTCTGTTGGGCCCTCAAGAAGATAGGAAAAGTGTTCCTTTTGCTGCTAACTTTTTTGATAGCCATATTCAAAATGCCCTTCTGTCTGTCGGAGGGTATTCCACATACGTACAACCCGTTATCAATAAAAATTAAAACATTTCCGAGTGGATTTTTCACTAGGTCGCCTTATGGTTTCAATTATTTTACTGCTATGGCAGCATTGTAACAACCAGCCACGGAAATAAAGCGATATTTCACCGAAAGTATAGGCTTGCTGGTGGTTATACAGCTATAGGTTTCTTGTAATTATCCAAGAGCACCAAAAACAGCGATAATTTCATCTGATCCCTCCGAATCGTTTTCATTGCATGTAAAACCCACTAGCTATCTTTTTATACACCCATTCGAAGAAAAATCTTATATTTTGGTAGCATCTGTTCGTTTGTCACCCAAATGGTAAATAAAGTGATGCCACACGCTAATACAAAGGTATGTTTTACCCATCATTAGAGGGTGTGTTATACAGCAAAGACCAGTCCATAGTTCCAAATCTTAGACATTAAAGTGACGAATGGATTTTAAAGTAAACAGTCCCAAGTAATTTTGTCAAAGATTTCTGACGGAGTTCTAATTCTTCTGTGGAGCCGCTTTACTAAAAACAAAACTCACAGGACAAGTTAAAGCACGTTAGTGTCCTATGTGTTTTTTGGATTTTGTGTCTCTTGTCTTGGGATGACACTTTCTGTCACACAAGCATATCTTCCGTTGGCTAATGGCAGTAAGGTTTCGACGGTTGTCCAAAAACACCTGTTCTTTGACAATAGAACAAATGTCAGACTTCGCTGTATAACCTAACAAGGAAATGGTCTCCTCGTCTCTTTTTTTTTTCGTGAACAACACCTTCTCCGAATGTCATTTCACCTAAAAAATGTAGGCTGCCAAAATTCCAATTTTCAAGTTTGAAGTACATTGAGAAAATAAAGGATTAACCCTCAAATAAAATCTTTTGGCAAAACCAATCAACAATACGAACAGAAAATGTGTGCTAAAAAGGATCAAATTCAAATAGCAAGGATGTATCATGTTGAGATTTTTGCTGCTTATAAAGAATATCACAAGGTACATCACAGATTGACATCAGTGGAAGGCTATTATTTTGTATCTCTTGATAAAATGACGAACAATCTAGAACAGTTTTTGTTTAACTGGAAACTTTACTTATATCTTTGTTCTCAATCCATCCTAACCCAAAGATAAGTTTATTGAACCCAGATATAAGTCTATACCACTTATATAAATGTAGTACACGCACTGTTCACTCAAGCGACACTTATTTAATCAACGGCTTTCAGAAGACAAACCAGCCTTTTTTTTAAAAGCATGGTATCTGATTCAAAGCTTCTCATTAATTTACCATATCATAATGCACGTCGGAATAATTTTATAATGTTGTACAAAGCTCCTGTATTTGTTGTGTGTTACAAGCCATTGTCATTATCTTATACAAACTTATTTTAATTAACAATATATACATTTGTCATCCCAAACTTGACATTGTCCCATACGCCCAGTCTTAAAACACGCGAATGATTAGAGACATACTCGTGCTAAATTCGAGAAAACTGTTTACATTGAAAACGGAAGATCGCTTTCTGTATTTTTCCATGCAGCAAGCTTTCAGTTTAAGTCTAAATTCAAAACGCTTTGACATTCTTTATAGTATTTTTTCTGGAAATGAAAATTTGTTAGGTTCCCTCAATGTAAACAAGCCTTCAATAGCTTGAATCAGGAATTTGAATCCTGCTGGCAGTTAAACCAATTTTCAGAACTAACCTGAGAAATACAGACTGCCATTTTGATTTGATAGAAACAGATAGGTCCTCTGATAAATCTGAAGGTTTCAATACACTTGGGCATATTTATGTGTCACATGTTTAATTCTAGTGATTTTACGGGTAGTAGGCTCATACGATTGCGCTTTCTTCACAAATGACACTTTCTTTCTTTTTCTATGACCCTTTGGGGTTCAACCTCAGTTTGGCGATATTCTTGCCAAAGCTAAGAATGTCTATCATTGTCAATGTATTGCAAAGTGTTCCAAAACATTCTACTGACTAAACTCCTGTGTGTTGTCAACATATAATGAATATCATGGGTTTTAGTTTATTACAATAACTTATGGGTGGGTATAAAGGTCTGAATGATATACCTCTTTTTAACACAATTAGAAACTTGTCTACATCGTTTTTTTAAATAAGAAGATTTTGTGTGTTTTAGTGTTCATAAATATATAAAGATAAATGTACCTTACAGACTTACACATTCTACTTCATAGAACACCGACGACGCATTTCCGCTTTGTTGTTACACGGATGTCGTCGGTTTTTTTATGAGAACTTGTCAATAAGAAATCATTTAAAGTGAACTTATTCTTTATAAGAGCGCTTTGAATGGTTCTATATTTAGATTGCTCGTATAAGATAAAGTGAGGCATTCATTGTAGGGATGTTTGACTGAATGGACGCACAATTGACGGACATACTTATACATAGATCAGCCCCTCTTCTAGGTCCCGTGGGATAATGTTTCACATTTAACATCCAATGGGCAAGTTATCCAGTTACCCCAAAGAGGGTAGATTGACAAGAGTGCACTCTGAAACTTCGGGGATTTACGTGCGTGAAATACTCTCTGATAGACTGCAGGTCATTTTGAATATGGCGACCAAATAGGTAGCCGTGAAGCGTACAATTTCCAAATCTTCTTGAGAACCCCACAAAAGTGTCCCCGTGATAATGTAAGGAACCGAAACACTCGGTTTGTTAACTTGCAGCATTGGAGGATTCCTGATATGTACCGAAACTGCGTCTGTCTACGACATGTGGTTTTCCGGGCTAAATAAAATATATAATCAAACATCTTTCTAAATGATATTATAATTTAATAAATTTATAATTATTTTTATTTGCTTTTTTCGTCTGCAGTGAAATATTTTGATAATTACTTCCGACGCCATTTTTATTCAGCTCAAAAATACGGTGATTTACCGTATAAAAAGCGCAGACTGCCCGAGGCGTGTCAAACCCGACCGGTAGCGAGCGAAGATAGCCGAAGGGAGTTTCGACTGACAGTAGTGGTCACTTCGTCCAATCAGCATTGCCGGCATATTCTTCTAGCCCCCTAGCGGAAGGGTGTTTCGGCTGTACACGATTCGACTGCAGGGCGACCCCTACAGGAAGGAGGTTCCTAATAATCGAATCGTGTCAGTTCAAGTTCAACATGGCGCGGACGAAGTCAAGGCAAACGGGATGGTGGACTGGTTCTATATGTAAATAACAGCCTGCAATTCTGCAAATTAAGGGAGGATTTAACATATATTGATGAGGAGGGGGATTGTGAAATAATGTTTATTAAAATTGATCTTCAGGATTCCAGTTACCTTGTTGGTATCGTTTACCGGCCACCCGGTAAAAACATTGTCAATTTTAACAATAAAATAAGTTCTCTTCTCACATCAATCCAAATAGAAAAAAAACATTGCATCCTTATGGGGGATTTTAACATAGATCTACTCAAGTCTGAAACCCATCAACCCTCTAAACAGTTTGTTGAATTATTAAAATCTCATTATTTTTACCCCAAAATAACAAAACCTACCCGTGTCCAATCTCGATCCGCAACTTTGCTAGATAACGTTTTTACTAATTTTCATTCTGAAGATATAATCTCTGGCATTTTCCCTACTGATATAACTGACCACTATCCTGTTTTCCATATTATTAATACCTACCAAAATACCAATCCCCCACCTTCAAATTCAGGCACATACCGGCGAATGCATGATGAAGATAAAACCATTTTTGTGAGTCATATATCTGAATGTGACTGGTCGGACGTCCTCCAAGAATCGAATCCTTCACATGCATTAAAATTATTTCAAGATAAATTCAGTTCAATATACAACCACTGTTTTCCACTAATCGAAACGAAACCAATAAAAAATAAAATAACTAAGCCTTGGATTACATATTCACTGTTAACCTCTATCCATGAAAAAAATCGACTGTATCGGATCCAACTGAGCACTAAACTTCCTCATGATCGAAGAAACTATATGATATTCCTGTGGTCCTTTGCTTCGTCGGATATTTTTCATTAGTTGAAAGAAAACTGGTAACAATATATTTCAACATGCAAATTTTACAGTATCCCTCACTATATGTTACAGTAGGGAGTCTCAGTTTTTTAGATTCTATAGAAACTGTAATTAGTAGTGCACTGTTTTTGATACCAATGATTTAAGCATATAGCTCCAAGGAGTCGTAATAAACTCCGGTACACTCGTTGTAGCGATAATCATCAATATAAAGATTGTTCAAACATTGATTCAGCTAAATGCGCAAACTGTCAATTTTTTCACTCCTCACCATATCGAGGTTGCCCAAAATAAAGGAATCCAATAGAACTCAATGTATCAAAGTGTCATTTGCCGAAGCCCTAAAGTGTATACGTGAAGAGGAACCTGGGCCTTTGAACTGTTCCCAAAATCCTGACTTTGACGAATCTATTTGGAACCTGACCCCCACAGAACACAGAACACAGAGCACATTTGAATACATTGCAAGACGTGCTGAGCATCTTTTTGGCAGTGGTAATATTAGAGCAGACGAGTTTTTAAAAATAATGAATCAGAGAAACAAACAAATCTCCAATGGATAAGCTATCAGTGTTTTCGATTTTCAAATTAACTGTACAATTTATTCTTATTTTCACAATAATTCAACATAATATAGTCATTGTGTGCCGATGGCCAAGAATTCAAACACTTTATTTCGAATTTAAAACCCCCTAAGCCAAATATAATCTGTTAACAGGAAAGGTTCTTGAAACCAAAATATGATTTTACATACAATAATGTAAACATAATCATGTATACAATAATCCGAAAAGACAGATTGACTTGTAAAGGCGATGGTCTTGCGATTTTTATCAAAAATGGATTGTCATTTGCTGAGATCCCACTACCACAATTCAAATTTATAGAATGTCAATGTGTTTGAGTGGTTACGGATGACAATAGTTCCTTTTTTATCATAAATCTATACAACCCCTGTAAGAAACTAGAGGTTAGTGACTTGAACTCTATATTAAATCAATGTAATCAAGGGTCAATTGTAATTTGTGTTGACTTTAACTTACACCACCCCATCTGAAATAGGTTGTCTACATATTGTAACAGTAATATTGTGTCGAAGAAGAAAATCATCTCGTTATTTTAAATGATGGAGCTGGAAACATCTGCTATTGATCTCGCAATATGTTCAACTATTTTAGAATCCATAGCTTCATGGTTGGTTTACCAAGACTGCATGTGGGACGGACAATTTCTCTATTATTTCTCTTTTTGGTTTCACTCCTCATAGTGATCATGTTGGTTCATTACCTCGTTTGAAAGTCACAACTGGGCGAACTGGTGTTATGAGGAGAAAGTTGTTGATGGTCTTTGTAGCGGTAATATAGAGGAATTTTATAAAAATGTTGTTAATGTCATCAATGGGGTTGCTAGTATCTCTATCAAACTTCTGGCAAAATAAATAACAAAGTGCCTGTACCTTGGTGGAATATTGAGTGCTCAGAAGCCGTGGCGTTACGCAAGAAAGCTAAAAACAGAGCGGAAAGATCACGCCAATATACTTACATAATTACTTATAAGAAAGCTAAAGCACATGCTCAAAGTATTATCAAAAAGACACCAAAAGATTACTGGCGCTCATATTGTTCTACCCCTCTTTCAGAAGAATGGAAGCAGGTTAGGGCTATTAATGGGGGGAAACGTCCATACTTACATCATCACGCGCATTTGGTACCTTAATAGAAATGACATACTTTCTAATGTACAGAGTGGATTTGGTAAAAAAAAAAACAGGAGCACCAGTGACCATGTTGTGACTCTTGTCAATTAAAAGATCTCTATCTCGTAGATCCTTGACATTGAGAAGGTCTTTGGAGACGCGGGCTGCTAATCAAAATGAGAAATATGGGTATTGGGGGCCGGATGGTCGGATGGGTTAGGGGTTTTCTATCCAATCGCAAAATCCAAGTACGTATATGTCACAATCAATCGTTTTAGATAATGATACCACCCAAGGATTGGTTATTTCTGCAACATTATTCAATATTGCCATAAAAGATTTGCCATTAATTCTCAATCCAAAGGAAAACTGCTACCTGTATGCAGGTAGTGCTGCGATATGGTACAGTGGAAGAAACATTCATATGGTCCAAACGCATATCCAGCAAGCAGTTAATGACGTTATTAAATGAAAGTAAACTGTAGGGCTGTAGATTTTCTTCAAGTCCAAAAGCTGTGTTGTTGACCAGACGACATGTACAGTTACACAAACCTCTATGTTTAGATGGTTCCAACATTAAAAAGCCTCCTACCAATGGGTTGCGGGTTCAAATCCCACTCAGTCCAAACAATTTTCTGACTGGGTCTTCACTCGAACGACCTATGTAGGATGGTTACCAGTTACCACTGGAAGGTCGTGGGTTTCCTCCGGGCATAGAAACCGGTTTCCTCCCACAATAAAACTGGCAACGTCGCCATATAAGTGAGCGCGACGTAAAACACAAAACAACCAACCAGCATTAAAACACGTAATAAGTTCAAATATCTCGTGGTGATGTTTGATAAATTTTTAACAAGGTTAAAACACATAGATATGGTCATTATCAAATGTCAAAAAGCACTTAATTGAAAGAGGGCTGGCAAATCCTGTTTATTACTGTTATATAGAGCTCTAGTTAGATCCAGACTTGACTATTGTTCGGAATCTTACTAGTCAGCATCACTATCAAATAAGAAAAGACTTGACTCGGAGTAGTGTACTGGTTTTAGGATATGCACTGGGACTTTGATTGATTGATTGATTGTTGATTGTTTGGTGTTTTACGCCGCGCTCAAGATTATTTCACTTATATGGCGACGTTGCCAGTTTTATTGTGGGAGGAAACCGGGCTCTATGCCCGGAGGAAACCCACGACCTTCCGTTGGTAACTGGCAACCATCCCACATAGGTCGTTCGAGTGAAAACCCAGTCAGACTGGGACTTTGAAGACAACCCATTTAGATGTGCTTCAAATCATGTGCAACGAATAGCCTTTAGCGTGAAGACGATTAAGGCGTACTTTTAAATTTGCACTAATTTGTACTAAACTGCTTTGTTAATAACTCTGCAACATCTGTATTTGATTCTGTGAAATTTCTCCTTTGTTGTCCCTCTCAGTCTACAGAAGAATTGCTGGAGCCTGGAGGCACCCACCAAAGGAATGGGCTAAACGAAATTCAAATTAGGGAAGACGCTAACATTGCCCCAATTGGGAAATTAAATTGTGCCTTCTGTCCAGGGAGGTAAATATGGGATCTCGTCATCTTACCTATCATAGCCAATCGCGAGATTCCCAGATGCATCTCGCTTGGCTATCTCTCGGTCTCGCCTCGCGACAAAGCGTTGTTTTCTGGTTATTTTTTGGGATTACACTTTCGTGGCTGAATGGATAAGGCAGCCGGCATTTAGTGCTGGTGATAGGTGTCAAACTCTGGGACCCGGGTTCGATTCCCGTTTCGGGTTTCACCCAAAATCGGTAGAAGAAATTCTGCCATTTTTCACGAAAGTGTAATCCCAAAAAATAATGAGAACACTGTTATACTCACTTTCTAAAAGACACTAACTAATTAAAACCAAAGCGTTGTTGTCTGGTGACCTTGTGTTAGGATATAAAAGGAGAGTTCGTCAGATGTCCTCTATGGGCGTCTATAGTTAACTTTAGATCATTAATTAGAAAAAGGAATGTTTGCCTTTTACCTGCTATCTCTTCGGGCCCAGACACAGCTGATGGGGATTGATAGCGAGTTGACCCGACTGGGCAAACCTTTAAAGCTAGGACTACCTTCACCTAAATCGAGAATTGTTTTGTTTGGTTCAGGCACACTCTTTCGTCCTCCAGGATACTCGGCGATTTTTTCTGAAGCATAAAAGCATTTTATTAAAATGCTCACGCTATTCAGTTTATAATTTTGAAAGGTTTTATCGTCCTGGGGAAAACGTGTTCTATGTTGGGTCAAGATTTTGTCCCAAGTTTCTTTCTTTTTGTATGATAGTCCTTCTGTATCGAGTATATGTTTAAATTCTTGAATTTTTTCAGAAACGAAGGCAGTCTCACTTTGCGTAAAGTTGGGGTTTCTAGATTTTTTACCAATCTAGAATTCTTATACCTTGTTGGTCGAATAATGAGATCAGTGTGTTTGATAGAATAAAATTTGACCCCCGATGCCTCTTGCGATGATCTAAAAAACCCATCCGACATGCTTCGTTCTTTCGTGGACAAGGATGTGATGTTATCATAGTAGTGTTTTAGTTCGATGGTTGTTTTATAGCCCGGATTATCGGTCTTATGGCGACTGGTATTATTGGCTGCTAATGTGTCTTGTCGCCTTATGACGAACACGGAGAGAGAAAAAAATTCGGCAGAGCCCAGATTTCTCGGCTAGTTGTTATATAACCTTAGTAACCTGCCACTTAGTAAATACGCTAGTCAGGCTTCGTGCATATCGATTTATATCACAGGTAACAAGCAAAGAACTAATGAATTAGAAAGCCGATAAGGGCTTGGAAAGAACTAGGTTAGAATCTTTCCCTGAATTCGGCCCCTGAATGCTGCATTTCCTAATCTATACAGTTTTTACATTGACAGATTCAACGTGACTTAGCATAATGACAAAAACGATTTAGAATTACGTAACACTAATAGTTCCACGCACGACATGGAAAATATAAAGGCCAATAAATTGTCTTTCTTTTTGGCACGGGGGTCTTCTAACGGAGTCATCTTATTGGACAATCACAATTCCAATGAATGCTCTGCCAACGTCAGTTCTTAAAGAAAGATGTCAGGGGGAGTAACCTCAGGATCCATATAGTATATTCTCGTTCTTTCACATGCTAGCCTATATAGTGATCGTTAAATATTTTGATTGATGTATGTCAGAGTTTTCCGCCTATCATGTAATCCGACACGGACGGAACACGAGTGAAATGTTATACTATAGTGATATATTTTATGCACAACGAAGTCCTGACTGGCATTGCAAGCATTAGCCTACCATATACCGCAAGCGTAAAGCGACTTAGTATATACTGCGGTATATGTTTATGATCACTAAAACACACGGACACAGGGAAAATCTTCTTATCTAAAATAACCATGGAGACTGCGATATATGGTAATGCTTGCAATGCTAAATCCTGGCTTCTCTTAATTCGAGACGCATCCCGTCCCAGAATGCATTAAGGTCGACCTAGAATATTATGCAATGAGATTATCGTGACCTCAGTACTGCCATTGTGGATTCCATTTTAGAAAAAAAGACGAGGAAATGTGTAAATTAAGCTTCTTTTTGAAGAATAACAGACAATCATTTTATTGAAAAATGACAGAAATTTCTTCTACCGATTTTGGGTGACGCCCGAAACGGGAATCGAACCCGGGTCACCCAAAATCGGTTGCAGAATTTCTGCCATTTTTTTTTTTCAAGAAAGTGTTATCCCAGAAATAACGGGAATATTGTTCTACTCACTTTCTAGATGACACTACTTAACCAGACGTGTTAACACTAGCTGCCAAACACAAGTAATTCGGAACATCTGAAATACTCGATATACTGACACGCCATTCTATTAAACGTCGTATATATGGGAGAAGGCGCTTGTCCTTAACGTACCGTACTTTTCTCCATTTTCACGATATAATTTTTACAGATGCGGCTTTCTGGAATAAACTGGCACAGGGACAGTTGAAGTCAATACTGGAGCGAAAACTGAACACTAATGTAGCCAAGAACGTTATCCTGTTCCTGGGGGACGGGATGGGCCTCACCACTGTCACAGCTGGAAGAATTCTTAAGGGACAACTTAAAGGGAAGACAGGCGAGGAGGAGAACTTGGAGTTTGATACATTCCCCAACGCTGCTCTAGTAAAGGTAACACCTTAACGATCTGTCCAACCTGTGCTATGCGATTGTCCGATGCTTGTTAAGTTGACTTTATGTATCTACAATAAGGTGAAGAATTACTTATGGATAACAACTTCTTGGTTTATTGGGTGACGACGTTTCGATGTAGTTCTTACATCCTTATCAAAGTCAATGATTGACTTTGATAACGATGTAAGAAAGTGTACATCGAAACGTCGTCACCAATAAACCAAGAAGTTGTTATCCATAAGTAATTCTTCACCTTATTGTAACATTCCAACTTCTAAAAGCCATTGATAGAGTTTTTGTATCTACCAGGTGCAAAGGCTGCAAAATTTAAACGTAACTAACTTGTTCTATTACTACATGTTTATTTCGGATGGCATTTCTACACCTACAAATCCTGTCCAATGAAATATCATGGGTTTTTGTTATTTAGTACTACTTATGATTGGGTAAAAAGGTCTAAATGACATACTGCCTTTTTAACACAATAAGATATGTTCCCTGTGCCCATGTGTTTTAGTGTTGATAAATCTATTATACAGACATACAACACAGACCGACAGACTCCCGATTCTGCTGGTACAGCCACCGCCTACCTGTGTGGAGTAAAAGCCAATGCAGGCACCGTAGGTTTGGACAATGGCGTATCAAGATTAGATAGTGATTGCGTTAACCATGGGAAATCCAAAGTCGACTCAATATTAAAGATGTCACAGGCCGAAGGTAAGTGATAAGCCAATTCCGGAAATATGTTTAATAGAATTGCATTTTATCAACCGTCGATGGTAAAGAAAGAGTTTGCAAATATATGGTCCCTTGAAGTGGCATGGGCTGTGAACATAAAACATTCTATTGTGCATAGTAGACATATAAGGGAAAAGTTGGACATTGTCTTGAGAAGAACGTTAAACTATAGGAGTTCAGTATAGCAGTGAGATCGGGAATAACCTGAATATACAGCTGACAGCTAAGATTTTAAGACATTAAGCTTTATTGATTGATTGATTGATTGATTGATTGATTGGTGTTTTTACGCCGCGCTCAAGATTATTTCACTTATATGGCGGCGTTGCCAGTTTTATTGGGGGAGGAAACCGGGCTCTTTGCCCGGAGGAAACCCACGACCTTCCTTTGGTAACTGGCAACCATCCCACATAGGTCGTTCGAGTGAAAACCCAGTCAGAATTAAGCTTTATTGAATCTCTCTGCTGCTACGACCTACACGTTCAGTGAATGATTTTTATTTTAGACGTGTAAGATTTGCAATGTAAAAGATATAACAGATAAGTTATCTTGTGTTTTTTTTGTTGCTTCAGGTAAATCTGTAGGCGTGGTGACGAACACCCGGATAACGCACGCCACACCGTCAGCATCATACGCACACTGCTCAGAGAGGGAATGGGAGTCGGACGCACTTCTGCCCGAGAACCACAACGGGTGTAAAGATATTGCCGATCAACTTATAACGGAAAATCCCGATATACAGGTATCAGTTATCATAAACGTCTATTTAAATATACACAAAGAAAAAAGTTAAGCACCCGCCTTGAAAGTCTGCACCGCCCGATAAAATCATTGGTGTAGGGAGATTGTTGGCAAACTGATGCTGCAGATTTGGTGATCATAAAGGGCAACATTCTTGCGATAGCAAATCACAATTAATGGCAATAAGCTATGCAATTTATTCAGGATATCGTTAACCAAATCGAAAGTGTATCTTAACCAAGACTCGGTCTCCCCCTAAGTAATCCATCAGTCAATAAGCGAACTCTCCTACACCAAGCAAACAGTCAATCAATCACTGATCAATGTATTTTCAGGTGATACTGGGCGGTGGTCGAAGAGCGTTCGTTCCCGTCTCTACGGGAGACCCAATCACCAATGAGATTGACACGTCCAATAACAGAAAAGATGGCCGAGATCTGATACAGGTAAGATCGGGTTTTCTTCGAAACTGTCACGGGTTCCAACCATGCACACGGATACCGGAGAACATTTACCATGGTGTTTCCGGGAGGCGTTTCTCAACGCATGTACTTACGCCCGTCGTAACTTTGCACCTGGTCGTAACGTAATGTTGAATGTATACATTGCCATGTCAGTTTAAGGCCTTGCATTGGACTTATGTCTGTCGTAAATGTTGAGAGAAACAGCCCCCTGTAGAACACACGAGTAAAATACTGGTCTTAATAACATAGATTATATTCTGACAAGCGATGAAAGCTACAATATGAGGCTTCAGCATTGAAGGTGTCATAAATTTCAGAAACGCCCTCAGATATATCTTTAAAAGTTTTGCCGTATGACGATAAATCATTAGCAGTTGGAACGAAAATTAATAATATCTTCACCAAATACTAACGTTGTATTCGGTAATAGAGCTAATTTGGTATTACCATTGTGTCCCATTTCAGCTGTGGAAATCGGACAAGGAAACCAGGGGAGTTAACCACAAAGTTCTCTATAACAACCAGGATATTAAAAACACGGACACCAATACTGTTCAATATTTATTGGGTAGGTTATTTTATCAAGCTATATGACCGTAGCTATTGAGGGCTTAAGTCTCAATCAATCAAATGAAATTATCAATCTGAAACGGAAAATATAGGCTATTTATGTACACAAAAACACACAGGCAAAATCTTCTTGAATAAAACAACCATGGAGACAAATATCTAATTGTGTTAAAAAGGGAGGTATGTCATTCAGACCTTTATACCCAATCGAAGTTTGTTATGATAGACTAAACCAATGATATTTCAGTAGGTTGAAGATAGACAAGAGCTTTAGTCAGTAGAATTTTCTGAAATACTTAGTAATATATTGACAAAGTTGATCTTCAGCTATGGTAAGACGTCGGATGAACTGAAATGAAATAAAATTCGATAATTGAAAAAGAAAGTGAAAAGATCTAATTTTGTTTACTCAAGGATTGTATATTACATAATAATATTTAATCAATCAATCAATCGTTCAATCAATCATATATTTTTCAGGTTTATTTTCCTCTAGTCACATGTCCTATGAACTGGAGCGGGATAACAGTACCAATGGTCAACCTTCACTCGCCGAGATGACAGAATTAGCCATTAATGTTCTCCAGAAAAATGAAAAAGGTTACTTCCTTCTTGTTGAAGGTAAGTTTTGAATATTATCACAAATGATAGAAAATCAATATCACCTATACCTGTTCATGTTTTAATGTCGACAATCCACCATTAAGAAACTTCCAAATACATCTGGGGTTACCAGCTTCAAATTCTCACAATTTCAATTTTCTTTCATTTCAAAATATCTAATATGAATGGATAATAAATGTAGGTGGTTTTGCTACAAGGTTTATAGCACAGTGAACATTCATATAGATTTGGTTTATACCACAGTGGGTTAACATTCATATAGATTTGGTTTATACCACAGTAGGTTAACATTCATATAGATTTGGTTTATACCACAGTGGGTTAACATTCATATAGATTTGGTTTATACCACAGTGGGTTAACATTCATATGAATTTACAAGGTTTATACCACAGTGGGTTAACATCCATATGAATTTACAAAGTTTATACCACAGTGGGTTAACATTCATATGAATTTACAAGGTTTATACCACCCCAGGTTAACATCCATATGAATTTACAAAGTTTATACCACAGTGGGTTAACATTCATATGAATTTACAAAGTTTATACCACCCTGGGTAAACATTCATATGGATTCACGAGGTTTATACCACAGTAGGTTAACATTCATATAGATTTGGTTTATACCACAGTGGGTTAACATTCATATGGATTTGGTTTATACCACAGTGGGTTAACATTCATATGAATTTACAAGGTTTATACCACCCTGGGTTAACATTCATATGGATTTACAAGGTTTATACCACCCTGGGTTAACATTCATATGAATTTACAAGGTTAATACCACCCCAGGTTAACATTCATATGAATTTACAAGGTTTATACCACCCTGGGTTAACATTCATATGAATTTACAAGGTTTATACCACCCTGGGTAAACATTCATATGGATTTGGTTTATACCACCCCAGGTTAACATTCATATGAATTTACAAGGTTTATACCACCCTGGGTTAACATTCATATGAATTTACAAGGTTTATACCACCCTGGGTTAACAATCATATGAATTTACAAGGTTTATACCACCCTGGGTTAACATTCATATGAATTTACAAGGTTTATACCACAGTGGGTTAACATTCATATGGATTTAAAAAGTTTATACCACCCTGGGTTAACATTCATATGAATTTACAAGGTTTATACCACCCTGGGTTAACATTCATATGAATTTACAAGGTTTATACCACCCTGGGTAAACATTCATATGGATTTGGTTTATACCACAGTGGGTTAACATTCATATGGATTTGGTTTATACCACAGTGGGTTAACATTCATATGAATTTACAAGGTTTATACCACCCTGGGTTAACATTCATATCAGTTTACAAGGTTTATACCACCCTGGGTTAACATTCATATGGATTTACAAGGTTAATACCACCCCAGGTTAACATTCATATGGATTTACAAGGTTAATACCACCCTGGGTTAACGTTCATATGAATTTACAAGGTTTATACCACCCTGGGTTAACATTCATATGAATTTACAAGGTTTATACCACCCTGGGTTAACATTCATATGAATTTACAAGGTTTATACTACCCTGGGTTAACAATCATATGAATTTACAAGGTTTATACCACCCTGGGTTAACATTCATATGAATTTACAAGGTTTATACCACAGTGGGTTAACATTCATATGGATTTAAAAAGTTTATACCACCCTGGGTTAACATTCATATCAGTTTACAAGGTTTATACCACCCTGGGTTAACATTCATATGAATTTACAAGGTTTATACCACCCTGGGTTAACATTCATATGAATTTACAAGGTTAATACCACCCCAGGTTAACATTCATATGAATTTACAAGGTTTATACCACCCTGGGTTAACATTCATATGAATTTACAAGGTTTATACCACCCCAGGTTAACATTCATATGAATTTACAAGGTTAATACCACCCCAGGTTAACATTCATATGAATTTACAAGGTTTATACCACCCTGGGTTAACATTCATATGGATTTACAAGGTTTATACCACCCTGGGTTAACATTCATATGAATTTACAAGGTTAATACCACCCCAGGTTAACATTCATATGGATTTACAAGGTTTATACCACCCTGGGTTAACATTCATATGAATTTACAAGGTTAATACCACCCTGGGTTAACATTCATATGAATTTACAAGGTTAATACCACCCCAGGTTAACATTCATATGAATTTACAAGGTTTATACCACCCCAGGTTAACATTCATATGGATTTACAAGGTTTATACCACCCTGGGTTAACATTCATATGAATTTACAAGGTTTATACCACCCTGGGTTAACAATCATATGAATTTACAAGGTTTATACCACCCTGGGTTAACATTCATATGAATTTACAAGGTTTATACCACAGTGGGTTAACATTCATATGGATTTAAAAAGTTTATACCACCCTGGGTTAACATTCATATGAATTTACAAGGTTTATACCACCCTGGGTTAACATTCATATGAATTTACAAGGTTTATACCACCCTGGGTAAACATTCATATGGATTTGGTTTATACCACAGTGGGTTAACATTCATATGGATTTGGTTTATACCACAGTGGGTTAACATTCATATGAATTTACAAGGTTAATACCCCCCTGGGTTAACAATCATATGAATTTACAAGGTTTATGGATTTGGTTTATACCACAGTGGGTTAACATTCATATAGATTTGGCTTATACCACAGTGGGTTAACATTCATATGGATTTGGTTTATACCACAGTGGGTTAACATTCATATGGATTTGGTTTATACCACAGTGGGTTAACATTCATATGGATTTGGTTTATACCACCCTGGGTTAACATTCATATAGATTTGGCTTATACCACAGTGGGTTAACATTCATATGGATTTGGTTTATACCACAGTGGGTTAACATTCATATAGATTTGGCTTATACCACAGTGGGTTAACATTCATATGGATTTGGTTTATACCACCCTGGGTTAACATTCATATGGATTTGGTTTATACCACAGTGGGTTAACATTCATATGGATTTGGTTTATACCACAGTGGGTTAACATTCATATAGATTTGGCTTATACCACAGTGGGTTAACATTCATATGGATTTGTTATCCATAAGTAACTCGTTGACTTTATTATACCACCAACTTCTAAATGCCACTCAAAGAAGCATATGGATTTGGTTTGTGGGTTAACATTCATATAAATTTGGTTTATCTTTTCCTCGTAAGATGAGAGGGTATCGAACATCGATCCTTTGGCTTTAATGTTG
The DNA here is from genome assembly GCA_963971465.1 of Lepidochitona cinerea. Classification (NCBI taxonomy): domain Eukaryota; kingdom Metazoa; phylum Mollusca; class Polyplacophora; order Chitonida; family Tonicellidae; genus Lepidochitona; species Lepidochitona cinerea. The sequence continues at coordinate 3,535,212 of OZ020560.1, forward strand.
CATTTTATTTTTGTAAAAAGGTGGCAGAATCGACCACGCACATCATGACAGCAAAGCCAAGAAATCTTTATATGAAGTTTTGGCCTTTGATATCGCTGTGAAGAAGGCATTAGAAATGACCAATGAGGAGAACACTCTTATTGTGGTCACGGCAGATCATTCACACGTGTTTGTCATTGGTGGATATCCTTCCAGAGGAAATGATATTTTAGGTAAAAGATTTTTATTGCCTGTTTGACTATTTTTTCTTTCTACATTTTAATGCAACGTCGAAATGGGATATGCAATGGGAAAACGTCGTTTTATAAAAACTTTTTAACAAATATTGAGAAACCCTGTCTAAATGCAACCAGGATACCTGATGTTGAGAAGACCATATGAAGCTTTGTTTAGTGGCATGAGCTGCCAAAATGTTGATATTTTGACATTAAAACAGAATGTTGAAATTATTGGCTATTTTTCTCAAGACGTATAATTCAGAAGCGTTTTAATGTTTCTAGTCTCGAAAATGTACGATAAAGTATTGTTTTGAACTAACTTTGGCTTAGAATGAAGGAATGGTCGTCCCGGTTATTTAAATTTTCTTTACTTTTCGAACACGTTTTTGGTTCGTACAGGCCACATACTCTATGGATTTTCCTCATTCCAACGCCAATCATTTAGTTTTTCGATGACCTTCAAATGCTCTTAATGTCGTGACGATCAGAAATCATTAAAAGTGTGAATTTTGGCAGCTCATGCCACTTTAAATGTACAGAGATTGCCGTGACTAGCTTCATTTTTCATTTTGAAATGTTTTGTTCGCATGTTACTAAAATCGTTCGATTAAGATAATTTTGCTGTAAATGGCATTGTCGTCAAGAAAACAAAATTTGCCCAAATGGTAATTTTTGTTGCTGAAACAAAAATTAGAAAATTGCCATTATGTTATGAATTGCTGGATGTTTTCTCTGACAGGGTTGACGGACAGTTTTGGGAATGTCCCCAGTGAAGCTCCTAACGACCTGAAACCATCAACAACCCTGCTGTACGGTAATGGACCAGGACACAACGGAACCCATCCCAGGCAGAATCTAACTGGCTACGATATACGTAAGGTTTTTACACGAGGACGTTAAATTCGGGCGGCTCGAAAAAAAAGCATTACTAAGTTAGAGCTAAGACAACTGATTTGATAGCAAAGAAATCAATAGAAAAAATTGACACAATAAACCATACATTTATTAACTTTAATCCCTTGAAACTTTTCGTTTCAAGGTTTTGTTACAGCGAAATGTTTTAAAATCTTTTTTCATTTCATTTATTGCCCATATAATTTTATACAGAAGTATAAAACCAATAACAAAAGATGGTGGGAATAAAACCTCGAAATGCTTGGTTATTAAAAAGATTCTCAATGGGTCGCCGTATAAGTGGAAGAGTTGCCTGGTACTCGCTCAAGGCGGGGGTTTCCTCTGGTAACGTCGCCATACAAGTGAAATAATCGTCAGTGCGGCGTAAAACATCAATCAGTCCAAATCTTGGTCTGAATGTGCCATGTCGGGGACTTTATTTGGCTGATCTGACATTCCCATGATAGATAAATAAACTGGTTGCACCTCCGCTTTCTAGCGTCAAAAGGATAGTTTATATACGTATATTGCAATGTTTCAAAACATACGTTGATATATTGAAAGCTGGACAGATACTACGTCACAATGCTAGATTTGATAGCAAGATTTAGTATATTATTAAAGGATACATCGTGGATACAGGCATTAAATCAGGATGTATCCTTTAATAATATACTAAATCTTGCTATCAAATCTAGCATTGTGACGTAGTATCTGTCCAGCTTTCAATATATCAACGTATGTTTTGAAACATTCCAATATACGTATATAAACTATCCTTTTGACGCTAGAAAGCGGAGGTGCAACCAGTTTATTTATAGGGTTAATTTCTGGTTACATGAGGTACGATCAAAACTCTCTTTCTTTGCATTCCAGGGAGGGGGGGGGGGGGGGGGGGCTCGGTGGTCCAGTGTGTTAGAGTGATCGTCCCACACACACCTTCCATTGACGCGGTGTGGGTTCGAATCACACTCAGACCAAATAAGAATTGAAAGTTGATTTTTCATTCGGTTGTCGTATGTGGAACAGTTGTCCGGTACTCGCTCAAGGTCAGGGGTTACCTCCGGGCAATGAGCCCGGTTTCCTCCCCACTAAACCTGGCAACGCCGCCATATTAGTAAAATAATCCTGAGTGCGGCGTAAAACATCAATCAATCAATCTCTTTCTTTCCAGACGACAATGACTACATCCAGCAGAGTGCAGTTCCCATGATATACGAGACACATGGTGCAGAGGACGTAGCTGTATACGCCAGAGGACCAATGTCACATTTATTCCAGGGCGTACAGGAACAAAATTATATAGCTCACGTCATGGCATACGTCAGCTGTGTCGGTGTCAACAAAGACCATTGTAAACAACAGTCAAGTAACCAAGAGGTCACTGTGATGTCAACAACGTTACTGTTAATGGTTACCTTCCTGTCAACCGTTATCATTTATTAAACCTGGTGCATTCATTCACTATATTTGCGGCATTTAACGACTGGAGCCATGGATTAAAGACGGGACATGCACTAAACCAGAAAAAAAAAACAGATTCGGCCAGACAGGGCGGCCGGTGTAGGCAGCTTTATCAACTAGGCTGTGGGCGAGACATTGGTAGTAAAGAAAGAAAACCGAATCAAACTGTACCACATCCATTCAGGATTTCTTGACATCGTGCACTTTGGAAAGACTTTGATCTTTTCATTGGCCATTGAGCGAAACAGAACCATTTTGTTGTAATACAACTTCGAGCGATGATATGGCATCGATATTGGATACGAGTGAACTATCTCAACCGCAGATTTCAGCCATCTCACGAAAAAACAACAATTGTCACAGTAGTACTAAAAGCTTCCTGTCCCATCTCTATTCGTGTATTACCCAGTTCATTGAGAAGGCTTTTAGCTTTTTATAAGGTTTTAAACACACTTTTGCCTTTTCCCGAAAGGCTTTAGACAATCACATTAATGTAGAATATCACCTTCATGATGCATTACCCCAGGGCGGAGGCAAATGTTCCTGCAAGTTCCATCGGTTTATGGTGACTGCAGGACGTAGCATTTGCCCCCGACATAATGTGCGACTGCCCTTAATGGTGTGTAAATGTTTTAAGATACCCCCCCCCCCCCAAACTGGTATATCGTGCATGGGATACAGGGGTCGAATTCAAATTTTTTGACTGGGTGCACGCTGTGCACCCAAAATATTACCTTTTTTGAAAACGGGTGCACCAAGTTATATTAGGGTGCACAAGGTTAAAAGTTAAAAACGCTCAGTAAATGAAGGAGGAAGGCTTAAAACCGATCTGCATTCGACGTAACAATGCACAATAGTTTATTTCCATTTGTAAATTAAAAACGAAAAAAAAAAAAAAAAAAACATTGTGAATTACCGTCTATACATATAAGTCTAAGAATCTTGCATGGCCGTCGTGAGATTTGTTGATAGTTGACTGGTTCTAATGACTAAGTATACCGAAATTGTCATCAAAATATTTGATACGAAAATAAATCTTACCAAACCGTATGGATAAAGGGTGTTTTATTTGTTTTTTTACTAAATTGAGTCCTCCGTGAGGGGTCGTTTGGTTCAAGCGTCCCGCTCGTGTCTGTTGCAGTAACGCTAACGGAGGAAATCGGTAAAATGAAGAATCGTTGAAGGCGTTTTTTCTGACCGTTGTCGGAGTTAAATTGATTGTAACAAGTGACATGCATTCAAACTTAGTCGCCTTCCCACACCGACCCCCAAATGATAAACGAAGCGACTCGAGAGAAGAGAAAAAACAACAACCACGTGCTTGCATGCTCGCCTCAAGTTTTGTCTATCCTCAATTCGGGCCGATATTACCAGGAACTAATGGCCCGGTTTATTGCCTATTGGGACCCCGTGGATATCAATTGTACAACCTGTATATATAAGTGCTAAAGCGGTAGAAAGTTTCAGTGAAAGATCGACCACGCTCAATGTTGAATATTTGAAGTTTACGTCAATTTTGTTTTTCAACAAACCAGTAATGAATAGATTTTTATGTCCACGCTCTGGTTATATCCTCTGTTATGGCAATTATCAGCGAGAAACATCGATGGATCGCTGCTCGCAGCATTACGGCGTACAGACGTAAGCTACCGTACTTTGGTCGTTACGATCTATCGCTATACCCTAAGTTATAGTTATAGCTTGAAAAGTCGGTAAATGAATTTCCTCGCTGTTTCTCGCAAGTTGAAAGTAAATTAAGTTAAGTCCCACAAACCAACTTTTCAATAAAAGCTACATTTACCAATTATTGTCTAGCGGATTAATACGTATCCACCCAGCCTTTCGGACCGCTCAAAGTTTGTGACTTCGACGACTTGTGCTTACGAATAGGGCCTACATTACAGTCCTTTCCGGCCGTAGTACAGTGTTTTTTACAGGATGCCCGCTGGGTGCACTGCGTGCACCCATTTTACTCTCTTTTATATTTTTGGGTGCACCAACAAAAAAATGGGTGCATTTGTGCACCCGTGCACCCGTCATTTCGAACCCTGGGATACAAATGTATTAATCTTAAATGGGTGTACAGCTTATAGCAAACTTAAACTACATACTCGGTGTCATTGAAGACTGAGTGGATTTTTCATTCGATCACTGTATGTGGAAGAGTTGTTAGGTACTCACCGAAGGTTCCCCCCCCCCCCACACACACACACACACCGTATACCGGGCAACACCACGATATAAGTGAAATATTCTTGAGTGCAGCGTAAAGCATCAATCAATCTTACTTCAATACATCACGACAACGTACTCGCACAATTTCACACATAAAATCACTCAATATATATCTTCAAAATACGTTTGAACAATTAACACCACCCATACGATTATTTAACATTGAGTTGGTAACTATATCACACCACCAAATCAGGATATCGCCCATATCGTTTTTCTAGAAGGCGAAGAAATTATCTGGTTCCTTATGAGGAAAAACAACATTATTTTTAAAAGTGGAAAACAGTATTATACATATATATGATGAGCGTTTGTTGAACACATTTAGCTGTAATCAAAAGCCACGACGCTTTATTGGTTAGCATTATGTGTTTGTAGATGTTTACACCTCACTGATGCCTGCTTAATCTAAATTAGTCGCCCGACACCAAAGAGAGCAGATTGACAAGAGTGGTCACTTCGTTCGCGCCATGCTGAATTTGAACTGACACTTAGGAAAGCTTAGGAACCTCCTTCCTATAGGGAGCGCCCTAATCGAATCGTGTACAGTCGGAACACCCTTCCGCTAGGGGACCAGAAGAACATGCCGACAATGCTGATTAGACGAAGTGACCACTCTTGTCAATCTACTCACTTTGCCGACACGCGGCTACTAAATATGGCCTTAACAGGCATCCATACATATTATAAACCACACGTCTTGAGAATGCTCTTTACTTGTTTATATTGTTAACTGTTAATCACTTGTGAACGAGAATTTGTGTAGATATAGGGTTTATTTTTGTATTTGTTATTTTTAAATACACAATGTAGATGCACCACGTATCACAAAATATGTTGTTTTTGTCATTACTTAATGTTGGGCTGTATAGTTTGTTTGTTATTTTATGCTTGGTGCTTGAGGTTGAATCTCACCATTATTTCGCCAGAAAAGTTTTATATTATCTGGTGATAGCTATATCTGACAGGACAAAGTCTTTCAGGGGGGCCGTTACAGTTCAGTTACGAAGACACAGTTCTGTGGGCTCGCTACAGTCCAGCTATATGATACACCCGTCTCGGGGCCTATTACAGTCCGGCTATCTGACACACACCATAGGACGCATGGGAACCAACACAAAAACATGTCATAAAGATCGGCCGTTGGTTTTCTAGATTCCGCGATCACAAGCTATGTAGGTAAAAAATCCAAAAATTTAATATGCAAAAAAAAATAAAGATGTTGCACAACTAGAGCATAGGGGGAACCTGTCAGGGAAATTTGATGCAGATCCGACCAGTAGTTTTCTTGGAACAGCGATCACAAGAAAAGTTTACAGACACCGGACGACGGACCACGGACGTAAAAGCGGAAGCGATTTGATAAGAACACCATGAGATCATGGTGGTCTAAAAAAAACCAAAAACCAAAACAAATAAATACAGCCAACAAAAGGTGTGTAGTTCTGGTAATTTATTTTTCTTCTGCATATGAATGTGTAACAGACCGGATATTATACATTGAGTACATTAATAGTGAGGTTTGAACTTCAATTAATTCACAAGGTACCGATACTGAAGAAAATTTCACGAGGCTTTCTTGCGTGTTTGATTCTGAGAAGGAACTGGGCTCTGTGTTCCCAGCTCAGTCTTCCCTCGCTAAGCCTATATGACCTACATGAGTTTGTTTCATAGATGATTCTATGAGATGTGCTATAAACCAAAGTTGGTGGCGCACATCATTCAACAGAATGGAGCCGCCAAATAATCAAATTATGTATGTATGTATGTATAAACCAAAGTTGTGATAAAATAAAGAAACATGTGGTGCATTTTACACCATTCTACAACTCTATAGGGGTATGTGGAATTTTTCCCCAGCTTTCTTAAACAAGCAAAATTAACACAGTGAATCTTATATACAATTGAACTGAAATCACATCGACTCTGTTAAATAAAAAATTTAAGTGAAAGTTAAGTATAAATGACATGTACATAAACAACTGAAATGAATTATTTTATTAATGATTTCTCACACAAAGTAAAACTAACACCCAAACCACATGCCAAGTTTGACATTTCATAGAGTACATATACACTTTAATGATTGACCTCAAATGGAATAACATCATACAACCAATACATAATCACAAATGAAATATAATAATATACTAGTACATTTAGTCCCAATTTATAATAATTTCTTAAATTTAATAATGAAAATATAATAATATACTAGTACATTTAGTCCCAATTAATAATAGTTTCTTAAATTTAATAATGATTAAATTATGCAGTTAACTAGATATTTTTTTTGATTTCCACATGTACATCCCATCCAGGAGGGCATAATCACATGTTTCTCTAATATTGAAGTCACTGTTGGATATATAAGCACCACAAATTTCATACAAAGAAACAAAGATTGGTTGATGATTAATGCCTCTGTGAGATTATTTCACATATAAAGTGGGATCGCCTGGCTTAGTGGGAGAGGAAGCCTTGGGGGCGTTCATTGAAGCTGTCACACAGTGCCATCAATCCTAGTTGCCATAATGTTTTATCTCTTAAATATGGTATCTATTAGCAATTGGGCTTTGTTGGCAATGCAACTGCTTTGTGAAACGAGCCCCTGGCAGCCAAACTACACAGAAACATACCGCAATGTTGGAAATGACATCTGGATGACTTGACAATAAATATCAATAGGATACTGGAACATTTATTAAATATTGCCTCCCCCCCCCCTCTACCCTTAAAATGCAGCCAATCAATTGGATAAATACATACCAGATAGAAAAATAAAAAGTGTGACCCCTCCCCCAACCCACGATGCTCAAATCAAGAAAGTAATAGCTTATAGAACAAAAATACCAGGAAACTTTACAGGTGTGTGCGTGTGTGTAAAAATAAAAAAGACAATATACTTCACATGACTTTCTTTTTAGTTCTCAAGAATTTCACATCAAAAGATTGATCATTTAGACTGAGCAATATTGTTTTGATTGATTGATTGTTTTACTTCACTTATATGCTAGTGTTGCCAGGTACTGTATGAGAGAGTGAAGAAATAGTGTTTTTCTACCATTACACTGGCAGCTAACAAAACAGGTAACAGTCGTTATTTGGAAACATCTTTCACCTATTATTATTTCAATAGAGCACCAAAAATGATGTTCAAGCTGTTTTTAAGCCTCAAGAATTGATCAGTGTTTGAATCAAGTCAGTAAATATTATATCATCAGCTTATAATGTTACAGAGCCTTGAAAACCCAATCTAACAGGATAGATGACACAAAACACTCTCAATCTTCCAACCTAAAGTGGCATGACCTGCCTAATATAGGGGAAAATTTAGCTGAAACAGAATTAGCTAATTGTTAGCCATTTTTATCAGAAAGGTCAAAATACCAGTTACTGGCTTTATCAATATTTTTATTTCAACGACAGTCCTTTAGTTTTTCAAGGTACTTCAAACACTCAACTTCTCTTGCGAATTGGAATTTATGAAAAGGAAAATTCAGAATATTGCCAGCTCATGCCTCTTTAACTGTTACAAATGGCCAGAAGAATAAATAAATGAGACGTAGAATTAGGGACTATTTCCAAGCTCTATTCAATGCTTTCCGGGCAGCCAGTTTTTGTATAATAACTGTTACAATTACCATCGCTAATAAAACACTACTGATGAAAAAATAATCAAAATCTTCTTTCAAAACATCAAACATTTTTGAGGGGGTGATACGGGTATAAAATAAATCTGAAAAGAAAAAAAACAATTCTTTGATACCATATTTCAAATTTTTTAATTATTTTAATTCAGTTAAGTTATTGTGTTAAATGTATTAACACGACAAAATACAGAAATGTATTGATTTTAGGTTTCTGCTTGTTGGCCTCTCCCTGGTTAAAACCCCACATATTCAGCATAGCTGCTTTGTGATGATACAAATGTCTCTATGCAACAAACCGGTTTCATAAAACGTATTTAACATCTTAGAATGTTTGACTTTGAGATGACAAGAGGGACAGTGTGGAGCTCAAGTATAGAGAGAATTCCTGCCACTGGTTCTGTCATTGTACATGTTTTCATTTCATTTTTCTTTGGTTTGGCTGGGATTCAATTTAGCATTCTCACTTTCCCAGTCGCACTAGTTAGACAGAAACTGGGTTAGAGGAACTATTGGAATGGTAATTGTGATTAAAACGTTAGCCTCCCTGCCCATTTTGTTGAATGTGTCTAATGTAACAATTGTGAAGATCATGTGACACAAGCAATACATTCTGCATCATTACAAATTTCTACCAAGAAGGACAAAATTCACACTCCCAGAATAGGTGATTTGCCAATTACTTTCAAATGACGTAATTTAGCAATGTCACAATTGCGGCCCGAAGTACTAGACCAGACAAAGCATCCGTTGGTTTTTAGCTCCAAATTTTCAGCATTTTTACAACATATTTTAGAAAAGAAATCCAATGTTGTGACAGTTTATGTCTGAAATAATCAAGAAATGTAGAATTATCTTGCATGAAACGGGAGTTCGACTGAATATGACTAAAGTATACTTGGACGCTGGGCTTGTTCGGTCTAAGATTGGCAACACGACGTCATGTCATTGTTGCGCGCGAAACTGGCAAATGGTCTATTAAGTACACAATGGTTGATAAATATCAAAACTGATTAAAACAAAACAAGAAAGCTCACCTATGCCATATGCTAAGAGCACACAGGTAGATTCAAGTCCTGCTGGTGATGTATGTATTCCTTGTATGTTATACACACTCCTGTTATAATTGATCATAGACTCATATGATGAAGGAATTTCTGGAACGTATGGGAAGGTACCTTCTTCCCTGGAAACAACAACAATGTGGAGATTTGTTAGCATTGGATTGCTCTGGCAATACTCCAGATCATGTGAAATTGAATTGATCCATTAAAAAACATTGAGTGCAGTAGAAGCACATTATATTTACCTTTCCAATGGTACCATATACATATATATTTTTTTTTTTGCTCTATTTAGTAAGTCTATTAAATACCATAACAGCACACATAAACATATTGGCAAAGTTTTTATATCACCCATTTAAATCCATGTTGTTTAACTTCACTCGCTTTGTGTCCCAAGTAAATTGTTTGAAATTCAATTACAGAGCAGCTTATGGCTTTGCGAAAAAGCTTTTTGATAAACGATTGTCCTGTGTTTTATACCTGTGTGGTCAGCCATTCACCCCACTGTGGTCAATCTGATAACAATAACATTTATTGTTGAACTTACATATGTTCTTGAGTAGGGACAACAGGACGTCGAGGATCCAGGAAAGCCTTTGGAATGGACAAAATACCTCCACTACGTAATGCAGCTAGAACAAAACCCAAAACAATGTTAACAAATAGTTCAGCTCCATGAAAGGTTAGTTTTAAAAATAAGAGTATGTAATTATATCATCTAGTTATTGAATCCAAAATATACAATCTTTTTAAAAGTTATATGAATTGATTGATTTTATGCTGCATTGAGGATGATTTCATTCATATGGCTTCAGCTATATTTGGTCAGTTCAATGTGAGACCTGGGAACTGAATGAGATTGAGGCTGCTCCTGATTGATTGGTTGGTGTTTTACGCCACACCCAAGGTTTATATGCCAGAGGGGAAGGAAACCAGGTTCTTTACCCGTTGGAAACGTTATCCTCTGACATGTATCTGGCAAAACTTCCACAAAAGGCAGGTTGAGTACAAACACACTCAGAATTTACTTTCAATTTTTGTCTTTGGACTGAGTGGGATTCAAACCCATCATTGGAAGGTTTTTGTTTAAGTGCTAAACCATTGCTGTAAAAACTGAGTGGGATTCAAACCCATCATTGGAAGATTTTTGTTTAAGTGCTAAACCATTGCTGTAAAAACTGAGTGGGATTCAAACCCATCATTGGAAGGTTTTTGTTTAAGTATTAAACCATTGCTGTAAAAACTGAGTGGGATTCAAACCCATCATTGGAAGGTTTTTGTTTAAGTGCTAAACCATTGCTGTAAAAACTGAGTGGGATTCAAACCCATCATTGGAAGGTTTTTGTTTAAGTGCTAAACCATTGCTGTAAAAACTGAGTGGGATTCAAACCCATCATTGGAAGGTTTTTGTTTAAGTATTAAACCATTGCTGTAAAAACTGAGTGGGATTCAAACCCATCATTGGAAGGTTTTTGTTTAAGTGCTAAACCATTGCTGTAAAAACTGAGTGGGATTCAAACCCATCATTGGAAGGTTTTTGTTTAAGTGCTAAACCATTGCTGTAAAAACTGAGTGGGATTCAAACCCATCATTGGAAGGTTTTTGTTTAAGTGCTAAACCATTGCTGTAAAAACTGAGTGGGATTCAAACCCATCATTGGAAGGTTTTTGTTTAAGTGCTAAACCATTGCTGTAAAAACTGAGTGGGATTCAAACCCATCATTGGAAGGTTTTTGTTTAAGTATTAAACCATTGCTGTAAAAACTGAGTGGGATTCAAACCCATCATTGGAAGGTTTTTGTTTAAGTGCTAAACCATTGCTGTAAAAACTGAGTGGGATTCAAACCCATCATTGGAAGGTTTTTGTTTAAGTGCTAAACCATTGCTGTAAAAACTGAGTGGGATTCAAACCCATCATTGGAAGGTTTTTGTTTAAGTATTAAACCATTGCTGTAAAAACTGAGTGTGATTCAAACCCATCATTGGAAGGTTTTTGTTTAAGTGCTAAACCATTGCTGTAAAAACTGAGTGGGATTCAAACCCATCATTGGAAGGTTTTTGTTTAAGTGCTAAACCATTGCTGTAAAAACTGAGTGGGATTCAAACCCATCATTGGAAGGTTTTTGTTTAAGTGCTAAACCATTGCTGTAAAAACTGAGTGGGATTCAAACCCATCATTGGAAGGTTTTTGTTTTAAGTATTAAACCATTGCTGTAAAAACTGAGTGGGATTCAAACCCATCATTGGAAGGTTTTTGTTTAAGTGCTAAACCATTGCTGTAAAAACTGAGTGGGATTCAAACCCATCATTGGAAGGTTTTTGTTTAAGTGCTAAACCATTGCTGTAAAAACTGAGTGGGATTCAAACCCATCATTGGAAGGTTTTTGTTTAAGTATTAAACCATTGCTGTAAAAACTGAGTGGGATTCAAACCCATCATTGGAAGGTTTTTGTTTAAGTGCTAAACCATTGCTGTAAAAACTGAGTGGGATTCAAACCCATCATTGGAAGGTTTTTGTTTAAGTGCTAAACCATTGCTGTAAAAACTGAGTGGGATTCAAACCCATCATTGGAAGGTTTTTGTTTAAGTGCTAAACCATTGCTGTAAAAACTGAGTGGGATTCAAACCCATCATTGGAAGGTTTTTGTTTAAGTGCTAAACCATTGCTGTAAAAACTGAGTGGGATTCAAACCCATCATTGGAAGGTTTTTGTCTAAGTGCTAAACCATTGCTGTAAAAACTGAGTGGGATTCAAACCCATCATTGGAAGGTTTTTGTTTAAGTGCTAAACCATTGCTGTAAAAACTGAGTGGGATTCAAACCCATCATTGGAAGGTTTTTGTTTAAGTATTAAACCATTGCTGTAAAAACTGAGTGGGATTCAAACCCATCATTGGAAGGTTTTTGTTTAAGTGCTAAACCATTGCTGTAAAAACTGAGTGGGATTCAAACCCATCATTGGAAGGTTTTTGTCTAAGTGCTAAACCATTGCTGTAAAAACTGAGTGGGATTCAAACCCATCATTGGAAGGTTTTTGTTTAAGTATTAAACCATTGCTGTAAAAACTGAGTGGGATTCAAACCCATCATTGGAAGGTTTTTGTTCAACTGTTATACCATTGCTGTGAAAACTAAACCCTTCTCAGACAAATGCTGGTCATATTCTTTTTGTTCTTTACAACTCACCTAATACATTTCTGTTGGTGATTCCTTTCTCTGTAATAGTGACAGCCATTGTGGATATAGGTGCTGAGAAAATATAAGCCTGTCGTAGGACTAATGGTTGATGGGGGGGATGAAATGATGAAAATGAAGTGGAGTTGCTCTGTTCCTTCCCTTCAAACAACTCTAATACTGTCATCTCCATTCTCAGTTTCTTCTGATGCCAATAGTTATACTTTCAAATAAAATGGCAGATTGGTGAAATAAAATGACAGACTGGTGAAATAAAATGACAGATTGATGAAATAAAATGACAGATTGGTGAAATAAAATGACACATTGGTGAAATAAAATCACAGATTGGTGAAATAAAATGACAGATTGATGAAATAAAATGACAGATTGGTGAAATAAAATGACAGATTGGTGAAATAAAATGACAGATTGATGAAATAAAATGAGAGATTGGTCAAACAAAAATGACAGATTGATGAAATAAAATGAGAGATTGGTCAAACAAAAATGACAGATTGGTGAAATAAAATGAGATTGGTGAAATAAAATGGCAGATTGGTGAAATAAAATGACAGATTGGTGAAATAAAATGACAGATTGGTGAAATAAAATGACAGATTGGTGAAATCAAATGACAGATTGGTTGATGATTGATGTTTTAAGCCACACTCTTTTCTTCCATTTTGGCACCGCTAAAAAAATGATTTGTTCATTTGGGCAAATGACTATCTCATATTTGATTCGAGAACATTAAAATTCTGTCAGTTCAGAGAGGACTTTTTTGATAAAGTGAGAGTCAACGGTGATATGAGACACCGTTCTATGAATTCTACCAGTGAGGTCTAACCATGATATGGAAAGGTGCCTTCCCGATGTCTGGCTTTAAATACTTCGCCTTGAGTTCAACTTCCAACAGTAAATGCTAAAAAGGGTTATGCCTACACGTTTGAAGTTTTTTGCTTGACCAGATTTTGCACAACCCTTAGTTTTACCGTTATGAAATTTTTTGAATTTTTGAGGCAATGTTGAACATATATCTCTAAAAGACTTACCACAACAAAGTTTTCGGAATGCACAATATTAACTGGTCCTTTAGCCTTTTTATGGTTGACATGGGAGACAATATGGCCTGTTACTACATCAATCATATAGACATTCAAAAAGTACTGAGGACCTAAAATATCAAACAGAACAAACAATCAAGACAAAATAACACATTTTTAAAAATAAAAAATGGTGAAGTTGAACCCTATAAATTTATTCCAAGTTCAGCCTTCCAATACAAGGCCGTGGGTTTCACCTAAACATTACTCAAACCTCAGCATTTCTCTCTCACAATATCTCGTCCCACTTTGTACTATATTCCCATTTCAGCCTTCCAATACAAAACGTGAGCTTGAGCTAAACCTCGGCACTTGTCTCTCACAATATCTTGCCTTACTTTGTACACGACAGTTAAAAACCTTTCTTAAAATCTTTATAATGTGACCTTCAAGGCAACAATCTGTCCAAAATCCTACCTTTTACAGAGCCGGAAGTTTGAGTGACAGAGACTGGCTCCTCCCCCTCTGCTGTTACCACAACAACGTTAGGATTGAGGTATTTATAAAGAACACTTCTGTCACCAAGGACACGACCTTGAGAATGAACATGTTCTGAAAGGAGAAAATTTGAGATGAATACTTAAGAAACATAGAATCTCTGCACACAACAATTCAGAAAATCTTTCGTTTTTGGGTGAGGCCATGTCACATCTAAAACTTGTTGAACTGACATGGTTCAAATAACAACAGCTTCCAATGATTCATACTGACAGGAGCAGTTCAAAGTATTTATAAACATTGTACGTTACCTAGAGCTCTTTTTGGTACCACATTTGTGATGGTCTGTGTTTTTGCCTGAAGATTGACAGCCCAAATAGGATCAGCATACAAATCCTGCAAACAAATCAAAATAACATCAAAGCATTGCAAAGGGTTATAATAGAAACTGTATGGAATTATTTGCTAAATGTTTTCTGAGGCTATTTCCCTTTTGCTTTTCCCAGGTTAATGAGTGGGGAAAACAAGCTAAATGATGGAAGAAAACCCATTGTCTGCACAAAAACAATTTTAGCTTAAATGGTAGGTCATGTGACCAGAGAGCCATATTCTAGTTCTCTAAAGAGTCTGTCAACATTTAATTTTAATTCAAAAAGTGTGAAAATCTTGTTGACAAAATTGTTACCTTTGAAAAAATATAGCCTCAAAGACACTTAGTTGAGACATTGGCAAGAAAGTGTGTTGGTCAGCATAACCCACCTACCCCCCTCAAACACTATCTATATTTGGAGAAAATCTTGTACTCACACTTTCCGATCCTGTGACTTTGTATCCAGTCAAAGTCCCCTTATCTGGTTGTGCCAAATACAGGAAGAGAGAACTTTGGTGTTCTGCTACAATATGTCGGAAATGACTTGGGTATGTATGGATCTGAAAGGAAAATCAATAACATGAATTCTAAAACACAGAATTGCCCTCTTTAGTAGCCAATATCCCCGCCCAGCGGTTAGAAACTTCTAGCAAAACAATTATATGTAAGCATTTTTTAAAATTACATATCTTCTGCTGAAAAAAACTCCATCACTTCTGATAGAAATAAATTAAAAATTGAGGATGGAAATAAAAATTAGATTATTGTTTGCTTTGTGATTAAAGCCACAGTTAATAGAGAGGAAACTTGATAAATATACAGAAGAAAGAAATGAGCTTTAATTGAATTCTGATGAATATCCTGGTTGGAAGAAAAATGTCTGCTATCAAATGACTTCTTACCTTCATTTCATCATCAACAAATATCACGCCTTTAAGGAAATGTTCATCCACTTCATTCAATAAGTCCATTTGTGTGATGGTGAAACCTAAACTTTGACCACCAGGGGGCACTTCGGGTAACCTTTGACCTGTTACAGGGTTTAATACATATAACAAACCTCGACCAGTCTTCTACAATAAGGAAAGAGGAGCAAAGAAAGTTAAAATAGGAACAAGAAACATATGTATCAAAATGCCCTTTATTAAAAAACACAGGATCATTCCTACAAGTATTTTGTTTTATCTCAAAATATGCATACATATGTCTAACTCAATATTATATGCAATAGCTCATACTGAGACAGTCATCTGAGGTAAACATAGTCTAACTTTTCATTTAATAAGATTTGATCAAAAGTTATCAGCTTTAATAGTTTACTCATATTTATAAGACATAAGACAGATATTTTTTGTGAACAAAACAGACAGCCAGGAGGTTCCAGTTAACTTATATAATATCCAGCTTCTTGTGAAGGCTGATGACAATTTTAGAAATTACACCAATTCAGAGGGGCATTTTTCAATATATTTAACATGGTGGATGTGGAGAAATAACTTCATTCAAATTTCTAGCCAAACCTCTGATCATAGTTTAAAAGAAAGAGGGTATTTTGAATACTACAATACCTTATGTTTCCCCACAATAGCACACTGTGGTGGGTGAGGGAAATGGGCTGTGGTCCTCTGGATAAACAAGGGAAGTAACTGCTTGCCATATTTCTCAAAGGGAGATAAATCTGGTATGTAATGCTGCCAGATGATTTGCCCATTGGTGCTGCGTAGGCCATAAATCTGTAAGTGTATTTCATAAACAAACAAATATATAACCTGCTAGTTTCAAAGGTGAACAAATACATACCTTCTTGTGACATCAATCAATTTAAGTGTTCTATTGACTGTTTTGTTCTCTATCCACTGAGCTAACATGGATAAAACATTACAAGGTTATAGCACAAAAAACTTCCAAATACATCATAGGAGACCTACTTAGATTAAAATGAAAACATGAAATAGGAAATATTACACAGAAAAACTACATGTGTATACGTATTGAAAAACGATGAATGATTGATTGTATGGGGCTTAGAGTCGCACTCAACAGCTAAGGCGATAAAAATACCAACCGTCCACTCTCCCCCAACATCATTTAAATTTTGACATTAGGCTGCACATAACTTAAAACGTCAGGCCGGCTAATTCATTTGGCTTACTTAATGTTCCTCCTTGCTAGGTTAACAATGACTAAAGGTCGTTAAATTGCAATTGCTAGGAACCGCGATTTTTCATCTATCCTATCCTATGATATTATGGATGGAATGAAGAGAACAATACAAAGAAACTAAAGGCTAAGTGTAGAAAATTAATATAAGAATATTTGTCTTATTAGTCTCCGTGGTTATTTTAGACAAGAAGATTTTCCCTGTGCCCGTGTGTTTTAGTGTCCATAGGAATATAAGAATATTTGAAAAGATTTGACATACTTTCCCTGCGGCGGTGACCAAGACAAGTATTTTATTCAAGTTGAATTGATCTCGTGTTAATTCTATTTCATCTCCTCCATCATCATCCTCAGTATCAATCACCATATTGTGGGAACGATCACGATAACCTTGTAACTTCTGAACCAGGCCGATGATAAACGCCTACAAATAAATACCAATAGGTATCTATCAAAGTTATAACTTTCTGTACAGTAAACTGAGGATAGTCGATGTAACGTCTGTGTTGGACTGAGAGGCTATCACTGTAGATTGAGTTAGCAACGCCCTTGGAGGGATTCTAACCCACGATTGGTCAATGGAACGTCTGTGTTGAACTATCGCTCCACTGACTAAACCACCACAGACCCTCTATTGTTGACATTTTAGACTTAACTATGACAACTCTATTTGAACCAATAGTTCAACAGCTTTATGTTTATTTTCAATATAATAAAAGAAACATTCAACATTTATATCTTAAACAAAAAGTCAGAATGCCTACCTTGACTTGTAAGAATTGTGTAGTTAACCGCTTAATAAACATTCGCAAAATTTCATCTGTCAGAAAAGAAAAAACAGAAATTTCACTCAATATTGACAAATAAACTGGACGAATCCAACCCTATAGCAATTCAATTCAATTTAATTCCTTTATTACTCTCTCTGCCAGAGAGAGAGAAAATATGCATATCATCCGTAACTACTGAGCAAGACTTGGCAAAAGTGACGCCATGCACAGCCTCCGATTAGTATATGCTGACTACAGTGAAACCAAGTGCAAAGTGGGGAGCGTCTATGATGTCATTACACAGAGCTAAAAAAATCCCACAATACTCGTAAAGATTTAAGGAAATAACATAAAAAGATTCTCATAAGAGCTTAAAAACAGATAGAAAAATTAATTTTATGGATTTGCTACAATAAAAAATTAAAACACACAAAGACAGGCGAAATCAATCTTGACAAACCTAAGTAAGTCTAAATTACACCAGACCTTTGACCAATCCTAAAATGTAAGGTTTATAATTTATTAATAAAATATTCAGACACCAACCTTGTTCAGATCCAAATTCATCTTCAAACTTGGCTTCATTCTCAGACACGGGTAAATCCACCATTTCCACAGATAGTATATAGGCCAGAGCTTCCTCTCTCCTCCAGGCAACTTTACCTGTCATCAAGTGATTGGTTTATTGATTCAGGTTGAATGAAACAGAAGACAGGGTCATACATGTATACTCAAAATGAGCTTAAACTCCAGATAAATAGAGAGACAGCAGCACTTACTATTATGGTTGACAAGATGAACAGAATAAATATAGGAAATGATGACAAAACGATAAAGGTTAACCAAGCTTGCAAATGTTTACTATTTGATTGGGCATGAACTAAATATTCATGGTAAACGATGACAGATCGGTAACCAAGGTAACAAAATGCTTACCATTTGATTGGACGAGATGAACAGAATAATTATCATAAATGATGACAGAGTAGTAACCAAGGTAACAATGCTTACCATTTGATTGAACGAGATGAACAGAATAATCATCGTAAATGATGACAGAGCAGTAACCAAGGTAACAATGCTTACCATTTGATTGAACGAGATGAACAGAATAATCATCGTAAATGATGACAGATCGGTAACCAAGGCGACCATCTTTCTTCTTGAAAAACACACTTTCCACCTAAAAATAAAAATTTATTTTGAACTAGCAACTCTTTCTCTTCTTTAAGATTGCTTGATTGCCATATGATGAAGCGTTCTCAGGTACCCGCGAAGGTTGTGGGTTTCCTACGGCAATGAGCCTGGTTTCCTTCCCAAGTAAAACCTGGCAACGCCGCCATATAAGTAAAATGATCTTTATTGCAGCGTATAATATCAATCTTTAAGATTGAAACAATTCACTAAAGATAGTTTCGAATTCAATTACATCATGTAGAATTTTCATAGTCACCATAACACTTTTTCTTGTACTATAAATGAAATATCCCGAAACCAGCTAATCTGAAAGCCTTTTTTAACACAATATAGCTGACATCGACACCTTGAGTAAAATAAGCTAGAATGTGACGAACATATCAAACACTTATCTAAACATATTACTAAATCATCAGCCCGATATAAAAAGTACTTACCTGCACTGGGTTACCATGGAAACTGGCCACGTGTAAGTCATGTGAGTATTCTGCTAGCTCTCCGCCTGTTTCTGGGTCAAATGCCATCAGTTTCACGGTCTGGAAGAGGGAAGATAGTCATTCTATTACAATCATATAAATCCTCCCAATGTAACCATTACGGTTTTATTTGAGCCTCCTGTATGTGTAGATAGATTCTGTATCAGAATATAGAAGGCTTAATTTAAATATCAAAGATTGATGTTTTACCCTATACTCAAGATTATCTTCCTTATATAGCAACATTAAAAGGTTAGAGTGCGTGTGTGTGAATGGGGGAGAACCCGAAGAAGGGGGTGTTTGTGCCTGACCTTTATATGGTACTTTCCAAGTAATTTCGTCCCTTTTCTTGGACTTAATGGTTTAACCACTTATCCTTGTAAAAGTCACTGATTATCCAGAGATTCAAATTCAATTTCCATTAGTGGATTGGATTATGTCTTCAGCCAGTTCTGCTTATATGTCCAGTTTTAACCCTCAATAAACCTGGCACATTGTGTAAAATAATGCAGCGTAATACCAAAGAGAGTAAATTGACAAGAGTGGTCACTCCGTTCGCGCCATGTTGAATTTGAACTGACACTTAGGAATGCTTAGGAACCTCCTTCCTGTAGGGGGCGCCCTAATCGAATCGTGTACAATCAGAACACCCTTCCACTAGGGGGCCAGAAGAACATGCCGGCAATGCTGATTGGACGAAGTGACCACTCTTGTTAATCTACTCTCTTTGGTAATACATTAATTGATCAGTGTTCTAACCTCATGAGAAACTCTCTGTGTGCCCAGTAACATGGTCTCATCACCATTTGATATTATTTGGGTTGTTGAAAACTGTTCAAATAGAGAAAAACAATATTCATTATCAAAATATAGACATAGTAAAAAAATAACATTTCAACGACAACAGAGGTTCATTGGCCAGTAATTTTCAAATGATGTAATTTATCGACGTCACAATAGAAGTCAAAACTGTGCCAAAGTGGAAGACTGGGCAAAGTGATGCAACGATTTCTAGCAGATTTTTATAAAGCAAACTTAGAATGCTTACTAAACAAAATAAAGTATACAATTTCTTATATCTTTGAAGCTCTCAAAAACCAAAAATAATTAAATAATAACTAAATAAAAATGAACACATCTACTTACGTTGCTCATCTAATATAAATATACAAATTTTAAAATTAAAAGAGTGTAAAATTCAAATCATTTTATTTACCCCTTACCTTTTAAATTCAAAAATAAAATCTATGAATAAGTAAGAGAATTACTGGACCCATGAATACTTACATTTGGCAAATCTTTGACAACTTTTAGTGCATCATTTACAACTTTGACAACTGTCACATGATTTGTTAACCGAACCATAAATTCTGACCGATCTTCTCCAGTTATGGCAGAAAGAGTGGTTAATTCTTCAGCAGATGGAACACCAAGACTCTGCAAAATAAATAGTGACGGATGTTACACTCATACAGAATATTTTACCAATTTATTAATCTGAGAAATTGCCAGGTTCTTTCCAAACATAACAAAGCTAAGTTTCACTTTCATAAACATTCACATTTATTTTTTTGTACATCACATTCCTATATTTTGAGTAACAAGTAAAGGCAAGGTCATAAACAATCTCCTGTAAATGCACTTTGAATGCAGTCAATCCGAGATATTTATAGACAAAGTGTAAAAACAATTCATCTAGATTTATTCTGGGATGTATTTATTCAGTCTTGGGGTTTTCTTGAGTATAAACACAATTGATTTACTTTAAGGGTGTTTTATACTCAAGAAAACAAAATGACTGAATAAATACATCCCGGCTATTTGAATTTTGCCCGTTATCAGCACACATCTCCTGTTAGTTTGGACTAATATTTTTTATTTCAACATGACCCTTCTATTTTTCAAGTCCTTTAACACTCTAAACTTCTCTTGACAAGCAGAATTTATGAACAACAAAAAAAGAATTTTGGCAGCTCACACCACTTTAATGGAAAAGACAAAAATAAGAAAAAGTTCTTACTTCAAGTGAGGCTGAATCAAAGGCTTGTCCAGTATTCAGGTTGACAAACTGTATGGCTCGGGTCCCAGGGCGATAACAAACCAAATAGTTCCCACCAACTACTGTACACCTGAAAGTTTTCATAAATCATTAGATTTGTGGTTGAGATCATTGAGATGGTGGTGATGGAGGGGGGTTATGCCAGGAAATTAAGATTCAAACTTCCATTAAAAAACACACCATGTTATGCTGTGGCAAAATGAGCTGGAGATGCACAACAGAAAACATCTCAGTTACAATCTTTAAACATAATATAGGAGGGAGGGGGTTGAAAAAAAAATAAGCATTACTTGGTTGTTAATGTGATCCAAGAGGCCGTGAGAGATCTCTGTGATATTTGCACACCGTCCAATGAGAACTTTACAACGGTGACCTGTGACCCTTCAACCACGCCCACTATTGTCAGCTGATTGGAACTCTCCACCAGATACTTGTACATGGCATTATTCCTGAGGAAAAGATATATGTAAATCTGTAGTTGACAATACACATAAGCCACAATAAAAACAAAACAATAGCACACTTGAAAGCAGAATAGTCTATTGTGTCCCACAATTTTGACAGAGGTTACAAAAATAATTTAAAAAACTTTGTCTTCTCCTCAACAACCATCAAAAATAAGTTTATCCAAAAATTTAAAAAAAATAGATTTTTTACAGTTTAGGTAGGATTTGTTAAAATTATTTTCAAACTGAGTGTTGGGGCTCTTGAAACTGATTCCAACCCCTAAATGTACAATAGTAAAATGTATAACTGACCTGCTTGGGAGGTTGGCTTGCCACGCCTGACGACCGTTGCTAACGGAATGATAGGATAGACTGAAGCCAGACACTACAGCCACATTATCTACAGAGAAAACAATGGATTGACTGATTGTTGTCAAATGTACATTGGGTTTTATAGAGACACAAAGTTATGTCTTCACTGTTCATATTTATGGTTTGGACGGCTTATACTTATAGGACTGGCTATAGACAAACCATTATATCTTATCTCCATTTTGCATATAGTCGTTTGGATATGTGTCAATCAGTGAGAACTAGGGACTAATTTATTGACCATAATTATAAAATAATATATTGTAGCCAAAACACATAGGACAACTCTTACTCACCAAAAACAAAATCTTTCAAAACAGTGAAATGGCTTGGATAAAATATACATCCAGATCCCATGTTATATCTTATAACATTGGCCTTAGTCAAAACCCAAGATGGTGAGTTGCAATGGTTGGTGCTGTCACACTTCTGGAGCCTGTTTCACAAAGCGGCATAGCGTAAGTTTAGACAGCCTTAGTAATTAGCGACGACATTCTGCAAAAGCTGTCCACATTACAGACCTACATGTAAATCTGTTTTATGTCAGCAGTTTCATTATCGTCCTCAACAGGATAAAAGTACAAGTAAATCTCTAATAGTGCCGTGCTAAGTGCTGTCAAAAAACCAGTCTAGGTCAGCTTTTTTTTTTACGTAAACAAAAAGCATCTCCGCCATTTTGTGAAACAGGCTCCACCTCTTTATTGGTTATTATAGACAACTCAGATTGATTGCCATATGAATATAACAATATTGAGAGATCCATTATGGAGCTATTTGATCCACTGAACAACTTAACATAATAAAGTAGTAAGGAAACTCATGTAAATATTCATGGTGTAATCTCAATATTTCGACTTTAATTAAGTCATCGTCAGGAGAATTATACCCATTATGGAGAGTCCACTATGGAGAGTCCACAATAATTCATTACCCGGTACTGATCAATGTAATTATGTCTAAATAATCCTTACTTTTGTCAGAGCCAGAGAATATTGCAGATCCACTTGTACTGAAACATAACAGAACAATGATTATGGATATATTTTTGTTTGGTTTCACTTTCCACACCCCTGTTTGCAAACTAAACTTACACAATGGAATTTACAATGGAGTTTTAATTGTAAATTTTGCAATACATGTATATGTAGGATGTTATTCTTAGAAACAAAGTCCTAGTAGCTATATATATCCTAGGCAACTCCTGCACACACAACGATCCAGGGAAAAATCCACTCAAATATTTTCTATTTTCATTCTTCTGAAGGCTCTCAATGCCATTTGTTAATATTGTATTCATTTCAACATTAACCCAATATGATTTTTAACTCAAATAAGTTCCAATTAAAGCGGAATTTCAGACTTATGGTCCAGAAATATCTAATACATCATATCCTTTCATAGAAAAAAACTATTCCGTGGCAAGATATAGAAATTGAACAGTTGCCATTGGTTGAATCTTAAGACCCATTAGTTACCTGCTGAGTTCTTCAGCGGTGATACTATCCCATAATAGTAAACCTGTCCCAGGGTTCCAACTCCGTAAATGATGGCCGTTTCCAGTCAGACTTATTAATGCTGCAACCAAGATGGTTAAAATACCTTACTACCTTTATATTTAAATGAATGTCAACTTTACATATAATGTATATGATCTGCCAAGTCGGATTGATTTATTGTTTGGTGTTTTACGCCGCGCTCAAGATTATTTCACTTATATGGCGGCGTTGCTAGTTCTATTGTGGGAGGAAACCGGGCTCTATGCCGGAAGAAACTCACGACCTTCCGGTGGTAATAGGTCAAGTGAAAACCCAGCCAGAAAATTTTCCAATTTTTGTTGGACCAAGTCAGAGGCTGTGACTATGTGGACCATGCAAGGTTGAAGTAAGGAAATTGATGCAGTCGAATCCAACCAAGATTGGTAGAAAAACTTCTGTCATTTTTCCAAAAAAGTAAAATCACCAAAATAAATACCTACCATCTTTACTGTGTAAAAGAGTATCAATTTTTCCTCTGTCGTCAGTCTCCAACAATTGTCTCCAAACTGAAACAGAAAGAAACCTTTCAACACTAAGATTTGCTAGATTAGTATATGCTATACATTATTAGAGAAAATTACATAACACCCTGGTGAGCTGTCTGTAACAGTAAGTTGCTGAATAAACTTCATAAACCTTTTATTGAAGGGTTTGTCTCAAATAGTGGTTCGAACGACCTATGTGGGATGGTTGCCAGTTACCAGCAGAAGGTCGTGGGTTTCCTCCGGGCACAGAGCTCGGTTTCCTCCCACAATAAAACTGGCAACGCCGCCATATAAGTGAAATAATCTGGAGCGCGGCGTAAAACACCAAACAATCAATCAATCTCAAATAGTGGTATCTCATAGACCTTTAATAAGGAATTTATTTCTTAATTAGATTACACTGAAAGTATTGCCAGGTGAAGTGAAATTCTAACACGTTACCATAGTAACCAGGCACAGGAATTTCAAAATAGAAAAGTATCTTAAATATAAAAATACATTTTACACGCATTTAAAGTTGCAATTAAATGTAAAGTCAAATCTACCAATTTCTCCATTTTGAGCGTTAATGCAGGCAAGAACATTTTTATCTGTCGCAACTACGAATCGTTTGCCAGTATGTTTGGTCTGATGTTGATCCCATACTGTGAAAACTGGTCTTCCAACAAAACGTTGTCGCCTGAAAGCAAATAAAAAAAAAAGACGACATCACTGAATGAAATACTTTTGTTTACAAAAAGTACACCTTATAACATATCAATTTGTTTTCATGCATACGGTTGAAATAAACTTTGAAGTTATTCCTTTACAAAATGTCATTCCAGTTAAAATCTATGAATATTGGGTGATGATGGGCTTTATGCTTTATATAATGCTAAAGACAAGAGTTTCAAAGAGTCCCAATGAATATAGATCCGGAAGTGGTATGAAGACATTCATTAATAGCATTTCATTAAGTAGCAACAAGCTCCCTCTCAACATGTCGTGCTGCAAAGGCAGAATAGTAGCTGGTCAGACTGAGAGGTCAATTTTTCTACATAATAGGGCCTGGGAGTCTACCGAGAGATTTTGCGATATCCGGTGACAGGTGACGTTTTTTGATGACGTTGTCAGTTCGATTGATGTTTTTTGTTCTAAAACGTCATAAATGAGCGTCATATTCGAACGATAAAGGCTTCTCACATGCGTAATGACAACGCCGGTGACAGGAAATTTGTGGAATGGTCACGTTACTCCCGCTCCCTATAAGAGCCTTTAAAGTCTTCAATCGATTCGAATATAGGCCCACAGCGATATGAAGATACTTTGTAAAGTCCAGTTTAATTTTCAGATCAAAAATGTGTTTATTTGCTCTGTTTTGAGCCTTGATGGGAAAAAAAATTCCTTTCTATCTATATATTCTATAGAGCCTACACAATTGCATCTTCTCCATCCAAGTTAAAACCTCCATGGCCCCCGAGAACTACACTTCCATCTGTAAATTGAACAGCGCCTTTTGATTGGATGCAAGTAAAACTTCTTGTAGCTTATCAAATCCTTATAAATCCACCTGCTGAGAAATAACGTAACGACGGCTGTTTACATCTTGAATTTTTGTTTTACGACTGCTGATTGGCAAAGACTCTTACATTCCAACCAGTGGGCGGCGTGGGTGCTGTTCGATTTCCGGGTTGGAGTATAGTAGTTCACCAAGGTAAAATACGAAATGGAGCCATGGAGATTTTAACTCTGCTAGAGAAAATGACACCATCGATAACGCCCTCCTTACACCATTGCTTTCAGTGGTACGGAACCAGCCAAACGTTTTTTGTAGGATTTTTTTTTCTGTTAATGGAAAGGATATATTGGGAAGAACAATGCATGGGGAGTTTTGGTCAGTTGTGTTGCTGGAAAATCAGAGAAATAGGAAACCAATATCTAAGTTACATTTTTGGCAAAAACCATCTCTGTAGTACTAGCAGAGCCACACATTAGCTGGAGATATCCCAAGTCTGTGGCCAAAGTATATTGATGATGTGTGGCCAACCATCCAATATACTTTGGCCACAGAGTTTGGATCTCTTCATCTATCGTAGAGTTCGATAGTTTGGTTAAATTGTCAGTTTTCTGCAGGTGTTACCCTTGTAGGAGATCTCCAAACTCTGTGGCCAAAGTATATTGATGATGGGTGACCAACACAGTTGGAGGACTTGCCATATTGAAACATGTACATTCGGAGAAACAATACATTTTCTCAGAATTTCTCCTAATTTAAGCAATGCAACCAGCCCAAACTTTACACACATTCAATTAGATTTTTTAGTTCGCCGTTTCAACAAAAAAAAGCGTCAAACACTCACATTTGTGTTGCATCCTTGTTGTTTTTCCAAGGACAGCCTGAATCTCCTGCTAGCCTTGTTTCCTTCAAAATTAAAGAAATTGAAGGAAATGAGGAGGCCAGCAAGAGATTTGGGCGGTCCTTGGAAATGTGAATGTTTGAACGCTTTTTTTTGGTGAAACGGCAAACTAAAAGATGGAATTGAATGTGCGTATTGTTTGGGCAGGTTGCGACCGTTGCGTTGCTTAAATTCGAAGAAATTGAGAGAAAATGTGTTGTTTCTGCAAAAATACATGTTTCAATATGACAGGTCCTCCAACTCTGTTGGTCACCCATCATGAATATACAGAGTTTGGAGATCTCCAACTAGTGTTACTCAATAATCGACAGGGTCTACCGTTTATTCTCCGTCGTTCTGCGGTTTACCTAGCCGCACTCGTGTGTCTCTATCCTGGTTTACTTACTTTGCCGGTCAGGTAGAGCCACACATTAAACCGCCATTATAAGGGTGAGATAACTCGTGTAACCTCATTAGGCCAATTTTTATGCTATGCTTTACAAAGAGCGATTTAAGTTAACACTATAACACACTGTTTAGCAACGGATTTCGAAGAAATCAAGTTGGTTCAGTGAAAAGAGGAATGTTTCAAAGATATAATTGGCGGTAATAGCTGAAAGGTAGTTGAGATTAAGGATAGTTAAGACTTAGCTTAAATCTGAAATCCGAAGTCCTTTCAAATAATTAATTTAAAAGCCGTAACTGCGGTTTACCCACCGATCGGTAGACAACCCGCCGATCGGCCACTTTCCCCAACCTGATCATGATGGGTTTGTTAGCCACTCGAACTGAGAGTGACAGATAAATTACTTGCAATCTAAAACAGTATGTAAATCATTACCAATCGAACTTGCCAACTTGATCTTCATATAAACAAAAACACAATGATAATATTCCGAAAAATATTGCTAAATTAAGAGAAACCTTCATTTTAGCAAAGAATATCATGCCGGTAAAGTGCCCGCCAGCTTTTCTACCTCCGCGGAATGAAGAGCGCATATCCGGTGTCAGTCTGAAAATTGACAAGAGCAACGAAACCGTAGGAAGTTTTAGAGTTGTTAAATGTGAATGAATTAGATAATCTATGCAAGAGGGACAGGTAGAAAGATGGAATATGTTTAACGGATTTTTTTCAATGGCTTCACAGTTATATCATCGATGGTATCATCCGATTTAGAGAAGGTAAATCCATACATAAATGACAGAGTTGTATTATAAATTGTAATTGTACATTTGACTTGTAAAATTGTAAAACGTAAATTGAAAACGAAAGAAATGTAAACCGACGATATTAGTTCTCAAGCCGAAACTTCACATTTGAGACAACCAATTGATAAGTCAAATCAGTTTATGTAAGATTAAGAGGCAAGGAAGTCCTCTTATTCTAAGAATCCTAGCCCAAGTTTCTGTCTCCAAAATTACTTTTTTCTTATACTCACAGACATATGATATCTTGGACTCACTGCTATTAAAAAGCCCCAGAAGACTGCCTGATTCTGAGGTGACAGTTTGTGCTCAGGTTTAGACAGTGAAATAACAATATAGCTTACCTAAATAGTGTCAAAATGACGTTCCCAGCCTGATGCTTTACATTTAACTAACACATTTGAATATGATGTAAATCGTTCTAATCTGATGCCAAGGAATTTTATTCATGCGAGGTCTCGTGTATATTTTAATATTTTGAACGGTCGGCTGGGATTGTCAATCACAATGCATGCCTTATTTTTTCATGCGAACGATGGTTCGGTTACGTGGAGGTCACGCCAAAAAAAATTCACGCGAACGGTGACCGTTCACGCCGGGTAAATCAGCAATTTGTAAAAAAAAAAGTTCAAAAGCAAGAAAGGCTCCGTGAAAGAACACTGAACGAACATCAGTTGCTATGTACCGATTCTAATACCTTATCGCACCAGAACGGTTCATGCGACAAGTCAGATGCAAAACAAAGCCGCTTTGAGTTGCCCGCTTTGAAAAATGAAAGCTAAACATACAGACTCAGCTGTACACGCGAGTGTAACTGTGTATGTTGAATCAGAATCAGCCGTAATCTAGAGTCCCTCAGCTTTGCTGCAGTCTTTCCAGCGCTAATGCAATATCTTTGAAATAATTAAATATTTTTGTGAGAAAAGCAACCAAAATCTGCTAACAAACGGGTTAGTACTATATTAAAATGAGCCGAGTTTACGAAATTATGTCTACAGGCTAACTCTGTAGCACGTGACCCATTTTCGCGCGAAGGCTGGCTTCAACGTCAACTGATGTTTCGATGTTAAATATTTACGGGTCTCATTCTTTACAAAGGTCAGTTTTTGAAATTGCACTGTGTGTTGACCAAAAGTTGAATAAAAAAATAGCATTATTTAATGACAATGAAGTTGATAACCTCAACTGAATGTCTGTCAAGTCTGTTTTAAAAAAAATCAATATTTTTCTTAATAGGTTACGCAACATTTTGCTGACAAGTGACCCACGCGAACGGTCGGTTACGCTGGTTAAATTTCACGAGAACGGGGGATCGTTCACGTCAACTTTTGAAAAAATAAGGCCTGACAATGAATTCAACAATGTCAGAGCAACAATGTGTTTGTATGCTTTGAAGTTTGAAGTGAGGGAGACCGAAAGTTTTATCCTATCTCTCTTTGCCTGCGTGTTCCTCATATTAGAATTGAACTTTTGACAACAGAATTGATGTGTTAGACAACCGGTACTGTCAGGGACTGATCCATGGAAAATTTGTGCATACCATTTCGGTTCAAAATGTTCCAACAATAAGACAAAAACAACATGTCTGGCCCAAAATTCAACTTTAAATGCTATTTTGACATTAAAATCTGTTGGTTTTAAGAATTTGGGCGGATTTTTTGCTTGTGAGTTTGGGCGCCCATACCTGTATACAGGTATCAAAATGTCTCTGGATCAGTCTATGACTGTAGCCTTACAGTTTACATTCCGATTTAATACACTTGGCCCCCGTTTCTGATGTCTATGTCGTTGACACTGTTGAAAAATACAAAAAAAATCCGCTTACTACGATGTGGGTAAGGCCGCTTAAATGTCGACCAAGTCCCGACCAATATACATATCCAAACATAAACATCGACGTACCTTTCATATATTTGAATTTTTTTAAAACTAGACTTTTGTTGTGGGTTTTTGTTGACCTTCAGATTAGTAGAAAAATAAGATCTATTGTAACCAATGTTGGATAACACGGACAAAGGACCACTTTCAGACCTTGTTTTGTCTACTTTCACCAAATTATCTCTTTAATACAGACACAAAAATCAGTCCGAATTAGATGAATTTATTGTTTAGTCTTTCAGAATGAAATTCAAACATTAATCTTTCATTTAATACGTTGAATAAAATACATGGATAGCCATGTTGTTTATAAAGTCTCTTTTTTGGGGAGGTTTTAAAGAGGTAAAAATTATTACGATATAAATGGATATATATATATGTATATTCATATTGAAAACAACTTTTAAATAAAGCAACAGAATTTCTGCCCATGTACATTGTAGGAAGTTAAATAATTATGGATATCACACTATTTTTGTCATGACACAATTGGACATAGAGGGACATACATGTACACACATATGATACTATTTTTTGGGTTTTTCAAGGTAGTTCAAATGCTCAACTTATCTTAACAGTCAGAATTTACGTAAAAGTCAGAATTTTGGCAGTTCATGTCACTATATAAACATATACATGTATATGTCCAAGATATGTATCAACAGAAAGCTCTTATTTTGTACTTCTTGATAAAAATCACAAAGGAATTGATCAGCTTATTCTGTTACAACCAACTTTATATCAGCCCATAGGATTTCGCTGTGACAATCAGGGGGTTTGTTTCTCAAAACATTTATGCCCGACGTAAGTCCAACAGAAGGCCATACTGTCATGGCAACATATGCCTTCAACATTACGTTACGAAAGCGCAAAGTTATGATGTGGGGAAAGTGAGAAACAGCCCCCAGTTCCGGTAGCCTGTTACTGCTCTAAAACTTCATTAAAGCCATTATATGGTATGATGTATAACAAAACTTAACAAGCATTGGTACTGGTTGTTTCCCTGCATTTCAATATTATAGGGAACCAATTAGATGTTTCTGACCATCACCGAAATTATTGTTATAATATATTTGGTAGCTTAGTTAAGCCACTTAAACTCTTTTTGAAAACTTGATCTAGTAAGACCAATAATACTGAATTCAGAGGGGTGTCGGCAGTCCATGTGTCTTTTGGACACCCTGTGGTCAAAATTTATCTCATTTGGACACCCAATAATCCAGAGATTTAACATGGTCAACATACAAAAGTAGGTCATAATGGACACCCAATTTTTTTAGAAAATGGGCAAAAATAGCTATTATGGACACCCTATTTTCTGACCCTGGATGAATGTATATCTTAATACAGCCCCATCTATTTATTTATTCTGATAATGCAAAAAGGTATTGTGTTATATGAATTTGTGTTGTATAAAGGTAATTGAAGAAAGTTAGCTGTGTGTGGGTGTATTATTCTGCTTCAGTGGAGTTCTATTTGAAAATTTATTACGAAGCTCATTAGGAAAACTTTCCAACTGCGTAATTAAGTTTTATGTTAGGTAGGAATAATCAGCCTATTGACTGTTGTTATTGCTCAATTAGGTTTCGTAAAAATTAAATAAAGAGTTCAAGATATTTCAAAGAGTTTTCATGTTAAATTAATTATTGTTTATTTATACTGGTACACCAGAAAGAAACTGTGCTACATGTACATGTACCTATTTGAAACACTGAAAATGCACATTTCTTATTGGTTTAGATTTGTTTCCATTCATTACAAGATCTGATATGAAAAGGTTTTAAAAAGTTTAAAAGAACTTAAATATCAAAAGTCACAACTGTGGATGAATCCGGATTGTTAACCAAAATCTGTTTCTATTTACACTTTGGAGGCCCTCAGCTTGGTGGCTACGTAGACAGAGTAGTTTTATAGTCAATTTTGTATAAAACAAAAAAAATACAACTCAGAAAACTGAAGCCATAGTTGTTTGAGTGCAATCATAAATGTATTATATTTTGGCAGAATCAGGAATAAGATGACAAAGTAGATCTGCCAGAAATATAGAATATCATTCAACTATGCCTTCAGGTTTCAGAGCTGCATTTCTTTTGTTTGATACAAATTTCTTTTGTGTTGCTTCATCCTTTTAGAATCAGTTCACATTGATGTTACAGATAATTCATGTATTAATATTGCACTCAATGACCTTAGGTTTGCCTCTGATGTAACATCCTTTTGATGACCACAAACATGAAGATTAGGGTAGATTCTGATTATATTTAACATTACATACTATATATATCAAGGATTTGACTGGAGTCTTCTTTCTTCAAGGTTTTAGTTGTTGCACCGATTGACCCCACATGTTATTTTAGACCCTTGTAGCACTCCTTGGGAGCCTTGTTGTTGGTTGCCCCCAAAATTACTGTCTGAAGTTTGAACCATCCTGGTTCTCTGTCTGTCACCTGTCAACATCTTGTTTATTATGGTATCGGTAGAGAACAAACTTACTGACCTCTCAATCCGACACCATATATTATCATTTACATCTGGTATTTTTTACTTTAATACACTGTATTGTAATCAACTTTACATCTGTCCTATGTCAAAATTTCATATAACAAAAAACATTGGTGTTTCTTCATTTTTTTTAATCATATATTATCATTTACATCTGGTATTATTTACTGTATCTATCCTAGATGACAAAATTTCATTTTCCGCTGATGAAATTTTCCATTCTTTGAAACGATACAGACAGAAAAAAAAGATTCAGAAATAACATTGATATTTCATTTTCTTTCACTAGAAATTGTTTATTTTATATATATATTTCAATATTTGTTGCGAAAAAAAGACAATACTTTTTTATAGCAGAAAATGTTCAAGTTATATGATAAGTATAGATCTACTTTTGACCTTACCTGCCCCTCCTATTGGGTATCAGATTTTATCAGGTGTGTCAGCTCTACATCATGTCTTAAAGTTTGAAAACATAATCTGAGTGGTTAGGTGTATAAGATAGACCTGTGAAATTTCATCTTCTGCATAATTAATGGGTTTTTAGACCACCATGATCTCATGGTGGTCTTATCAAATCGCTTTTTGTCCGTGGTCCGTGGTCCGTCGTCCGTCGTCCGTCGTCCGTCGTCTGTCGTCCGTCGTCCGTCTTCCGTCGTCCGGTGTCTGTAAACTTTTCTTGTGATCGCGATTCCAAGAGAACTACTGGTCGGATTTTCATCAAATTTTTCAGACATGTTCCCCTTATGGTCTAGTTGTGCAGCATCTATTTTGTTTGCTCATTTGCATATTAAAATGGCCGCTGGCGGCCATTTTGTGATTTTTACCTACATAGTTTGTGATCGCGGAATCTAGAAAACCACCAGGCCGATCTTGATGAAATGTTTTTGTATTGGTTCCCCATATGGTCTAGTTGTGCAACATCTATTTTTCTGAGCTCATTTGCATATTAAAATGGCCGCTAGGCGACCATTTTGTTTTTCTATTTTTTATCACTTTTCTCTCTTGTGACCGCGATTCCAAGAGAAGTCCTAGTCGGATCTTCTTTAAATTTCACACGCACGTTCCTCCTATGGTCTAGTTGTGCAACATATATTTCTTTTGCTCATTTGCATATCAAAATGGCCGCTAGGCGACCATTTTGTTTTTCTACTTTTTAACACTTTTCTCCTAAAGTAATGAGAGGATCTTCGTAAAACTTTGTACGCAGGTTAACCCTATGGCCTCGTTGCGCACTATGTACTTTTTTGCTCATTTGCATATTAAAATGGCCGCTGGGCGACCATTTTATTTTTCTTCTTTTTGTCACTTTTCTCCTAAAGTAAAGAAAGGCTAGGATTTTCGTAAACTAATTTACGCATGTTAGCCCTATGGTCTCGTTGCGCACTCTGCACTTTTTTGCTCATTTGCATATTCAAAATGGCGGCCACTGGCCATTACTTTTTTTATCACTGTTCTAAAGTAATGAAAGGATGTTCGTAAAATGTTATACGCAGGTTAACCCTATGGCCGTGTTATGCAGTCGCTGCTCATTTGCATATTAAAAATGGCGGCCGGTAGCTTTTTCTGTGATTTCCATCTACATAGTTTGTGATCGCGGATTCAACAAAACTACCAGGCGGATCTTGATGAATTATTTTTTTGTGTTGCTTCCTCATATGGTCAAGTTATGCAACATGTATTTTTTTCGTCGTTGATGTTTTCATTTAACACATTCGGTACCGCTGTCGCCATTTGGAATTAGAGTGCTAGCCTGCTTCATTACCGAAGACATCGTATGGCGACAGCAGAAGTCGGCTAAAACCCCACTGACGCCGTATGGTTATTTTTTCTTACAACTTCAACTGATTTTGAAAATGCACAAATAAAATCACATGTTGCATCTGTTGGTTGCTTTGTGTTTTGTTTTGTCAATCTTCGAATACGGTTAAAGAGGTTTAATTTACTTTAACGGGCACTTCCAACTTTGTCCAAGTTAGAACGGACACTTCAAGCATACGTATATAACAAGAAAATGTTAAATTTGACAATAAAAGCTTGTGGAATTCCTTATATTTACAGCTTCAGATCTTAATATATATTTTCCTTGTTTCCAATATACTGACAGAGAGTGAGATATTTAAATATATAGGATTTAAAAGTGCTAAAATCGGGTGGTAAAATTAGTTCGCTAGTGCGAGTTCCCGCTGTCAATCACAGGGCCCCTACCAGGCATTTTAAAATCATGACCCAGTTAAAGACAAATAAGCTTTTTTTGGCACTGAGGACGTTATTTTGGAATTTCCTTGTCCATAGTAGTGGAAAAAAGGCATTTATCGGAGCTTTATTAAACCTCAGAGTGAAATTGCAATCCTCGGGTCATTTTAAAACGTATCAAAATCGACTCCTTTCAGATTTCCAAGGGCGACAATAAGAAAAAGTTTACATGTATCTATGCATGTTGCCGGCCGCCACGGCTTGTTCGAAGTCGGTAAAATGGCCTTCTCGAATTTGGATTTTAAACGCCTAAATTCTTTCCAAAAATGTAACAATAATAAATATTGTTAAAGGAGAGTGTTCCCTAAGACACGTAAGAAGATCCATATTGTATTTTTCGGAGTTTGAAAGGAAGAAATATTTCAAAATGAAATGAAATACACGACAACGTACAATCACTATTTTGCCGATCGAATTTGCATTCAGGCAGCTATGTACAGCAACTGACTTCGCAATTGTAAATGCTATTTACCAATAAAGTAACTGAAATGTTTTTATTCAATCATGTATTTATATTAAATCGTGCATGAAGATTTTTTTATAACAGTTCACTAATTTCTGAACGAATCGGGACATTTTTTGCCATTAATTTTTAAACTGACTTTTCATGTTTAAATTTTACTCATCAGACGAGTGATACGTCGCCCATTCTTCACTTTTCACGGGCTGTTTTTGACAGATATACATTATCTTTTGATTTGTAAACAAACACTAAATGCATCTTGTTAACATATGTACAATCGTTTTGGATTTTGTAAATTTTAATTGTGTACAGGACTCAAACAAGCGATATCACTGACTGGCCTGTGTGCAAGTAGGCCTACATATAGCTCCGGTAAGTAGCGTTAATGTGCGGCCTCCTTGAAGAAAGTTGGTTTTGAGTTTTCAGATAACAGCCACTATCTACCGAAGAAACTTTGTTCTTGTCCAGCCAGCCACCAACTGAAGAAATAAATTTCACATATCAAATTTGCGATCCGTTTATAAGCAGCCTCACTTTCTGATAGTGTTCTATGGTGGGCTAAGATCAGTTCACTGATCTCTTGTTTTTATTCTAATTCAAAGTCCAAAGTACAACTTGATCTATAACTAAAGATTATCCATTTTTGTACTTTTAGAAGTCATTTAGAATGCCTGTATGAGTTGATTATTCAATATGTTACAGTGAAGCCTGGTTGAAGATTTTTTAGAATATTTGATAAATTCTGTCTCCATATGAGGGATAGAGCGACCGTCCCTCAGTCTCTCACAGACCTTCCATCAATGCAATGCAGGTTCAAATCACATTCAGACCAAATAAAAATTGATAAATAAATATTTCACTCATGGATTTTTACATTTACTTATGTCGCCATATAACCTTATCTGTTGAGTGTGACGTTAGGCCCCAATCAATCAATCAATCAATCAATCAAAGGTGGGGGTTACCTCCGGGCAATGAGCCCAACCAATCCATACTATTACTATTAGGCTTATAGTATAGCTCTAAGGGTTATACTTTGTAATTAAGGGACGTCTGTGGTTCAGCCCGCTTAATTAATAGATGCTGAATCCAATACAAGACTTCAATAGGTGGGTCACTGGTTCTAATGCCACCCTTCTTTAGGGCAGAATTTTCACTCTTTGAATGGTGGAGATTTCCATAGCCCAGTTTTCTCCCCAACTAAATGTGGCATTATTGTCATATGGTATAAGTGAATAATCTTATGTCCTACCTAAAACATCGAACAATATTGGTAAATGAAAAATCATGATAGAAAAATAAGGATGATATGAAAATAAGGATCAGTTGATGCAGTTTGTTGTGTAACATGTATACCTGCCAATTATTTAGGTTAAAATGTCACTACATGAACAGTATATATACCGTAAATCACGTAGAATTTAGACGATTTTGTTTCCAACTAAGGTCATGCGATAAGGGCGGCTGATGTTATTTCCCAGGGATTGGCGAACAAAGAATCGATTAGTGACGCTAACGAGATCACTGCAGGGTATTCATGCCTGTCGCTGGGTTGTGTTGATAGTCGCTCACCGGCCGGCTGAATGCACTCTTTTGTGTATTGTGAGTTATTAATTACAGATAAACATAAATTCAATAAAATCAAAATCCGAACCTTACTACATTTGGTTGGTTTTCTAAAATTGAATCCCGTTATAAAACTTAAAGAAAAAGAAAGAAAGTGGCTAAAAACTGACGCGTCAAACTCAACTGTGTGTATTTATTATTGCCATATTGGTATCGGTCAAACCGTCATTTTCTCAGTGTTTTTATTCAGTTGGCCTCAGAAATGGTTACACAGTTGTTGATATCATTTTTACCTTGTATCTATACGTTCTTGTAAAACATCGGTAAATCCATGTTATTATAACATATAAGTCTGTTTTATAAGTTTGCCCTGGAAATGTACACGCGTTTCTGGCGAGTTGAAGAAAGCCAGTTGGAATATTCTATTGTCCTTCAAAAGGGGGGGAGAAAGTCCAAAGTTCAGGAGATCGGTATATTTTTTCTTCACCAGGCTTTGTTTGAATGTCACTTGGTATGAATTTCGCTATCGCCGCAGCGAAATTAAAGTGACTTTGACAATACGGTATCTTTCGATTTAAATCTTAAAACAAAAAAATGAATATTTAATTATGGAGCTGTATCTTCTCTGATTTCGAAACTGTCAGTCGCATGGTTTCATCATACAACTATAGTCTATAACACATTACGGCCGTAGTGCTATGGTTTCATCGGATGCAGACTTAGTTTTAGCCTACAGACTACAGTATTTTTTCAGAGCAACTACTTGATCGAAATATGGCTTGTAATCTCCGTACAGACGACGGGGAAGTGAAACAAGAAACATTAACAGGAACCAAAAACATGATCAAGAATAAGAACTATTTGAGAATTTTACAGATCAAATTCTTCGAAAACCGTTTTCGTTATTATTTGTAAGATCCAATAATGCAATATGTGATCTATTTAGTGACTCAACGTATGAACAAATGTATCGAGTCTCCGCCTTCGAACGGTAGGCTACATGGGGCCAGTCAGTTTAATATGTAGATTTTGATTACAGCAAAACACTATAGATTGGTTGAAGGTCAGCTATTTGCTGAATCTTATTGGCTGTTTCGCTTAATGAAAATTCTCTGACAGTGAGTGACATTTACCACCCCGCCCATACTGGCAATAACCCTTTGTTGTATTAAACTGTTCCAATGATACGCTACGGGTATCCGATCAGTTATCGTACAGAACCAATTAAGCGATTAAGCTTTCCCGCCGATGACAACATGCTTACGTATCGAGGCATCTTCTTGCAAAATTTAAACCTTCAAATATAATTACAACTTTTTGTGGAGTTACATTTGTCCGCCGACCCAAGAATAGTCGACTTCGGCCGTGTCGGGGACTTTTCGAACACGAGAAATGACGTCACAACAGCTTCAACGTTGGATGTACGATAACTGGTTCCCGTCACTCTACAAAAACATGCAGACGAGTGGGTGAATGTTCGGTCCCTAAAACTTTATTTCAGAATCCTGGGAGAAATTAAACTATTTCAACAAAAGTCGACTGAGCCCAGCTTCACTTCCGTGGAATTTCTTGTCAATGCAAACACTGATGTAAATTTTAGCATTGAAAAACCGGCAAAAGTGTACGATAACTGATCGGATACCCGTAGTGTCGGCAAGCGCTTTCTAAAAAAAATAAAAAATCTGCCATTAATTCCCATTATTCATGCATCGTAATTCATGGACCAGTTATAACTAAATAAGGACCAGTTGTAAATAAATACAAAAATAACGATGGTTTAAACACTTCACGGGAAACTGAACTGATAGATGGACGTGCCTACAGTAAACGTAAAGAATTGAACGGGGAATGGTGCTGACGAAACTGCTGTACAAAATATAGACCGGCGGAGATAAACACATTTTTTATATGTGCACCTTGCTTTAATGATACAAATCAAAAAAAATTTAATTCAACATTTGGTGAGAAGGGGACAGTTAGTTTTGAGATGAAATAAAAATACGACATGAACCAGCGAAATGTAAAAGAATAAGACCGCATAGAAGAAAACCATAGCATAAGTTTACCGTTGACAAGAACAACTCATTCACTTCCGTAATGATTTATTTCCTTATTCCAAAAGCGAATTTCGGGAATCTTCGAATAGTTATTAGAGAAAATCTGGTCTTCAGTCCGCAGACAGCGCTTTGTTAGTACATCTATGGCGCACGCTGAGCCAAACAACATGCCTACTTCCGCAAGTGATTAAGCTCTCAGCTGGCGCCCTCCTTTGAAGTAAGCCAGCCTTCTCGAAGTGTCGGATTTTAAGTTAAGAATTAGGTGTCGATGTTCTAAGTGATTTACGGTAGATGCAGAGTTCTTAAAAACATATATAGATACAGTGCATCCATAATTTAGGCAATAGCACTTTTTCTGTCCAATTCTGACAAATGTAACACTTTCAAACAATAAAAGATTATTGATGGATTCAAAATGCTTTTATATTGAGGTTGTCATCAATTCAATATACCTTTTCTTTACACCTTAAATTTCTTTGGCTTATAATTAAATTTTATTTGATTAAATGTATCCAGAACAAAAGTAAGACATACATGTAGTACATTATGGGGGGGGGGGGAGTTTTTCCAAAATATATATCTTATCTTCAAAGGTCACATATGTTATTAAGACCTATCAGTCTTATTTGCGTGACTAAACAAAGTGTTTTATTCACTGTATGTATCTAAAATTATGCTAAAAATGTTGAACTATGAACAAGACAGGCTTTGTCATGCTCCGTGGTCAGGGGAAATATGTTGTATTGAGACAGTTGTGGAGGACATTTGAAACATTTTCTCAGCATGTTGACGACTTCACACAATCAACTTCTGCCACTCTCTTTTTATCAAAACTATAGCCTGTGGTTAAACTAAAATTTGTTGTTTGTCTGATCAGATATGCTTGAAAATCATTAAGCTCAGAAATCAGAAAATTCAGTTTGTTAAAACTTGATTTGCATCCTCACAATGTTAAATTTAATCTTAAGCTCTTAATTTGTTTGGAAATTCCCTTTCTATGGTTCTTTTCGGTTAGGACTGCCTCGGTGGCTCAGTTGGTTAGAGTAAATTATAGTCCCCAGTCCGACACAGGCCTTCCATCGGTGTGCCGCTGGTCTGAATCCCACTCAGACCAAATAAAAATTGACAAATTTCTGAATTTCATTTTACTTGATCTCCGTTTGCCGTTTCCTCCGGGCAATGAGCCTGGTTTCATATAAGTGGCCCATATAAGAGAAATAGTCTTGAGTGCGGCGTAAAACACCAATCAATCAATCCATTTGGACTTTCCCCTCCCATATTTGGGATATTTCCCAACGTTATTGTTTCTAATCAGTAAAGAGTTGTAATAGCATATATTTTGAAAATTAACTCCGTCTACCACTGCAAAGGCATTGCATATAAATACATGAATGTTATATATTACTATGTATTTCAGAAAAATTTTTACTGACTTAAGCCAAGCCAATTTCCTGGCTGTCTTCAACCTAATGAAATATCATGGGCTTTGGTTTATTACAACTGGGTTTAAAGGTCTAAATGACATACCCTCCTTTTAACACAACTAGAAAATTTTCTCCATTGTTATTTTAGTCAAGAAGATTTCCACTGTGCCTGTGTGTTTTAGTGTTTATATTTACTTTATGATCACTAAAACAGACGGGCACAGGTAAAATCTAAATATACAAGTAGAAGTTTAAACTTCATAAAACGATTCGGTTGAAATTACTCGCAATTTGTCCACACTCTCTTGATCCTAGATTCATTTATTCTTTTGTTGTTATATTTTTGAAAATAAAGTGACACAGGAACACTACCTAGAAGAAGCTTTTTTTACAAGAAAAGCTATATAGACAAGTTTCTATAATTGTCTTCAGTTGGTCATCAATGACCTATATTGAAATCATAGAATTTGTTTCTATTCATGTACTGTATAATGGGGATTTAGAAACTTGTCTGCATGCTTATTTTAGACAAGAAGATTTTCCCTGTGCCCATGTGTTTTAGTGTTAAAAGATATAATGGGATTACCTTTCAGAAGAAAACATAATGATAGACACAGAGCATAGTCTAGATGAAGCATGACAATTGAATTTTAATTATGGGTTAAAAAATATATTTTTAACGTGTCTCATCTTATTGCCAATGAGGTGGTAGGGCAATCCGGAGGTAAATGTCCAGGGGGAAAACCATTTGTAACCCTTAAAGTGGCGTGAGCTGCCGAAATTCACACTTTTTTCATAATTTCTGATCGTCACGACGGTAAGAGGCTTTGAAGGCCATCGAAAAACTAAATGATTGGCGTTGAAATGAGGAAACTCCATACAGTATGTGGCCTATACGAACCGGAATAGTGTTCTAAAAGTAACCAAATTTAAATAACCGGGACGACCATTCATTTATTCTAAGACAAAGTTAGTTCAAAACAATACTTTATCGTACATTCTCGAGACTAGAAGCACTAAAAAGCTTCTGAATTATACGTCTTGGGGAAAATAGCTGATAATTCCAACATTCTGGTTCAACGTCAAAATATCAACATTTTGGCAGCTCATGCCACTTTAACCTAACTTGTCATATATGTTATATGTGCTTTTGAATTATGTCTCCTTGCATATTATAATGTATTTAAACACAATGCTCTTATAGACTATATGCATTACGTTGCACACGACTTCACGCACCATTGAGTCGTCTAAACAATCTGACGTCGTATTTAAGTATATACAATCGACCTTCTTAGCATGTTATAAAAATACACTCTCTATTATTATCTGTTTGTGTTCTGCATGTTGTACATAAATTAACATTACAATGTCACTTGTGATATGGCTAAGTTTATTTTTTAACAGGTAACTGTTTAAATACATTTTAATACATGTTTATAATTTATATATATGTAAACTATATCAAATACAGGAAGTTTGAATTTTTGATTGTTCTCAACTACACATTTTACAGATAAAACAGACACATTTTTTTTTCAGACAGCATAAATTTATATAACATTATTTACAAAATAGGTGTTGGTTTTCTCATAAAACAAGTTTATATCACTTATCAGGTAACAAGGAGTTCAGTCAGTGATGCACATTCTTCCTGATATACCTGAGATTATGAGATAGATTAGGATTAAAGTGTGTAATCTTTTAATCCTAGGCTTTATTGTCTTTGGTAGTTTTATCTTTTAATTTCTTAACGATTTGTTCTCCTGGTTAATTTTATTGAGTCTATAAGTGACTATCAACTTTCGCCAATTAGAGGCCAGGTTCTACAGTTAATTACCCTCTACATGGAGCATACCTGTGAGTGTCAATTCACTTCTTGTTTTACATATACCTCTCAGTGCTTGTAACTGGCTCTATGTTTTAATACTGTTAAGCTAAATGTTCTTGTTTTTAATTAATTTTCAATTTTGAAGTGGTCTGAACATTGCTGAATAGAATAATGGTATTTTGAAAGTTTCGAAGAACTAATTTTACCAAAGTGATATTTGCTGGTTTCTGTTTATGCCAGTGATGTTAAACCACAGGCCAGTAAACCAGCACTCAGATTTGATCTCAAGATATTCAGTTTGAAGCTTAATTGTGAAGCACTTTTGTTGCTTAACATTAGATTGTGACAGCCAATTCTACTGTTTGATGCGTGTTGACTTAAATAGCTGAGTTCCAGTGTGTGCCTTTGACATTTTAGGAGTCAGACACATTTTGGATATCAATGATATCTGCGGACAATTATGTGTTATTATACAGGAAGATTTGCCACAATATTTTATTTTTATTCAAATGAAACATTAAGATTGGAACCATGTATGGAGTTAAATTTATTTAATTATGATGGTTGGCAGTGACTTTAGTGAACCGTAGATTGTTGACATGACACTTTATTCAACTTTCTTACTGTAAAAAGTTTTCATGTGGGAGGCCGTGTATTTAAGGATACTAGTATACCAGGTCTGGGATGGAGCTCATGTAAGTATTTCATTTCTATCAGAGGGCAGAGTAGCTGTTATTCAACCATGTAAAACACTGGTAGAAAAAAGGTTGTCCATGTTGGTCAATCTTTAACCTGTCGGCCTGATTTAGGTTGGTCAGATGTTGATATATTGAACAAAATTAGTAATTAGCTTTGGCGAGGGTAGGTTAGCTGGCTAACTTCATGGTTATAATCCTGGAATTAGCCTGAGCAATCAGTATGGTGTTGAGAATTGAACGTAAATTCCTCGGGCTTCACGTCATACAGCCCACTTCTTTAAAACCTGATATAATTGATAACAATATGGTGGAAAATGTCAAAGTGAAATTCAGGGAAATTAAAAGCTGGTTTTCAACTGCACACAAATCTACACATACAGTACATCACAGTCCAACAAGGTCAGCTACAAACTTTGTTTTACTTAAACAATCAGGGTCGTTACTAGATAAATATATCCTTTTACTTGTTTCATAAGAAATTGGCTCCACTTATTTCCAGTGGCTATCAACAGATTTGAACCATATCCCTAATCGTAATCTTGGCTGTGAAGTCGAAAATAAAAAACATGGACAAGATGTCTGAGCCATCCTTGAATCATTTTTTAATAGTAAAGTCCATATTGAATGTAATGTGTCTAGGTAAAACTATTTCTATTGTGACACCCTTTTTTTCAAAATATATTGTTCAGATGCCGCCAAACCTTACCTCCAGCCCCCCAAAAAACCCCAGGTAAATAAAGATATAGATCTCTGAAATAAAGAAACGTAATTTGCTTGCTGCTATCAGTGTGTGGGAAGGGATATTGTTAGAGTCCGTGTAAAGTGATGTGTTACTGTTAAAGTGTGTCATGTTGTGGTTTATACCTTTAGAGAGACTTGCGTTTTATACTGGTGACTCCCCAACAACCTTTAAATGTGATGTGACCATGAGATTTACCCTGTAGGATTCTCACTTAAAGTGACATGAGCCTAATGTAGACACAGAATTGCCTAATTATTCATCTTCTTCAGCATAAAGATTTCCCCGGATATAAATCTTGGATCTATTATGTATATTTTGAAGTTCATTAAAAACTAAATGGCTCATGTTGAAATAAGAAATAGTGATACAGTGTTCAAAAGTTTAAACCTTCCATGGTACTAATACTTTTGTCTGACTAAGAGACTATCATTCCCTGAGTCTGCCATTGATTGATTGATTGATTGTTTGGTGTTTTACGCCGCGCTCAAGATTATTTCACTTACATGGCGGCGTTGCCAGTTTTATTGTGGGAGGAAACCGGGCTCTATGCCCGGAGGAAACCCACGACCTTCCGTTGGTAACTGGCATCCCACATAGGTCCTTCGAGGTCTGCCATTGAAGACTGGAGTAAAGTGATATGAGCTGTCAAAATTCCCACTTTTCTTTAAAAAAAATCTAAATTTAAAGCTTTTCAATTGTTTCAAGAATTTCAATAATAAAATTGATCAAGATAACCATCCTGGCTTAAAATGTTGTTATTTAGGGAAAATGGATGTGGTAATAAGTCATGAAGTAGGAGGAGTCTGTAACCATGGTATCATGACAGTTTTAAAAGGCTTTGGTCAGTCAACTGTTTTAAGTTGAAAAGGAAGTATCAGGCGTCTTAGTGAGTGCATGCTGGGTACTTGACGGATTTCCTGCTTTAGCACTGAGCCTCGTTAAGATAACAGCATGGGTCAGAGGTTAACGAAGCCTTTGCACAGTACCTCTTACATTTTAATAGGATTTAAGTACGTTAAATAAAGATAACACATTTAGATTTACTCTAATATACATGTGAGACCAACTGAATTAAGTTGATTTATTTATATATTGTCAAAATTTATATAGCTGTGGCAGTCTTCAGCTGATAGTGTGTTCAACAGTGTTTATTTTTATAATGGTGTGCTAGGGTTTAAAATAACTGCGGTTTGCTCTGTGTGGCAAAATATATGAATTTTATTTAATGTTTTTATTTGACCCTTGGACACATATGGATTGCAATTTGTGCCCTTTTGATGGGTGTTGCAAAGAAGGACAATATTCAGGATTTCGTTGTGGATTTAACAGACTGGAATCTTCAAAACTTAAATTGATGAAAGGAAAGGAAATCATAATTTTTTGTATGTCTCTTTCTTTTAAGGGAGGAATTGCAACAAACAAAACTCTTTGTTGGTTGTAAAACATCTGATCAGTGCATTTCAAACTAAGGAAACTATTTGTGAATCTGTTGCGGATGAATTTCAAAGAGGATCTGAATCTTTAAAACTTTATTCTGTTTAACGATTTTGACGGAATTTCATTGAACAAGATTTCTGATTAAGCAAGACAATGGTATATA
The DNA here is from genome assembly GCA_963971465.1 of Lepidochitona cinerea. Lineage (NCBI taxonomy): Eukaryota > Metazoa > Mollusca > Polyplacophora > Chitonida > Tonicellidae > Lepidochitona > Lepidochitona cinerea. The sequence goes on from OZ020560.1 coordinate 3,579,924, forward strand.
TTTATACAAAGATAGAGCTTTTGCTTCAATGCTGTTCCGTGAGAATGGACGAAGTTGACTCTGACTTCTTGAAATGTCAACAAAAAGAATATGATGAAATCTAAAACAGCAATTCAGTTGCATCTGTATAATTGGTTTGAATTTGAATGTTTCTAGGTGTTAAAACCCAAATTAAATTCAATCTCATTTTTATTTGGCAAAAAGTGTGTGATAAATCTACTTAGCCTTTTGAGAGCTACATAATAAAACTTTTAAAAAATGTTCAATCACAAAAGAATATTTTTTCTGTCAAAGTTTTGATTTGAATATTTGTTCAATTGCCGTCTGAGATAAAGAATTAACAAAAAAACTCTCTCTACATTTATTCTGCCTCTCATCTCTATTGAGATCAATTAATAATGAAATAAACGGGGAATTTGGATTACAGGTTGTGTTTATTTAAAACCAATCAGGACAAAATAAAACATGGATTTTTGTTTGTTTTAAAAATAACAAGTGACGTATCCTGATTTAGGAGTGTTATGGGAAATGATATATTAGATATAGCCTGATACATTTTGTGGATACATTTTTGACAACGAGTTCTGACTAATTTTAATCCCAACTCTGATCATTTTGTTAAACATCAATTTTATTTTATCTGAAATACTTTGGATTGAAGCCACAAACGGGTAGCTGATTTAGGATATTGTTGTTTTAATTTGATAACAATGTTGACCTGTCGTTACTATGACAACTGATGAAGGATTTTACTCTGAATTTAATGGAGGAAGAAGTTTAAATATGGGACTGTACATGTAAATCATGAATTAATGGACTGAAAATTACTTCAATTGTATTTACATTGTGCACTGCTTTGGATAAAAGTTGGACCATTCGAGCTTGAAGAGAAACCTAGATCTCAACCACCATGTTGAAATATGGAAGGAACATTTTATTACAAACTTTTTTAGAAGCTGTGAAAACATTTTAATATCTTCTTAGGAGAAAAAAACAACCTCAGAAACATTTTTTTAGATATCCTGTATTAAAAAAACCAACTAAAATCTAAGAGATATTTTCACGATGGATGAGAAAGAAAACGGAGTTTGTGTGAATACAGAAGACGTGATTATCACAGACGATGTAGATTGGAATAAATTTGACCGTATTTTCAAAGATAAATGGAAACCGCCTCGATATCGTGAATCCCTCTTAACAAAATTTCCCAGAATGCTTTTCAACAGAAAAGTTAAAAGCCCTGAAAACATTGAGGAAAATGATAAAATACATGTAGAAGGTGAACATGGCATGGTCAGATTCTCTTTAGGAGAAAACACAGAGGATATTAAAATTCAGCAGGAGGATTTTGATATAAAATCAGAAATTGTCGCTTTGCAAGAGTCAGTTTTATGGTAAGAATGGTTTCGCATTCAGCGAATTATTAACTTGATCAACGTGATTAGGTAAATTAAACAAGAGTTCCCCATGTTTTGTTTTTGTTTTATCTTATAATGCTTGTGTGGCTAAATTACAGAATTCAATATCATAAGAAATTGTTTTGAGGAAGGCTGGCTCCCTTTTACTTGACAATTTGCTATTTGATCACCCTATGTACATGTTGTTGAGTTGCCAGGCACTCGCCAAAGATTAGGGTTTCCTCTGAGTAAAGAGCCCTACCTCCACCTCACTCAATGTTTTATTCTTGGCTATACATGTATTTTCCCTGTGCCCGTGTGTTTTAGTGATCATAAATATTTATATATAAAAAGCATCATATCAGCACAAACGTTCTGAAATCCAAGACAAACTGCACAATGACACTTTTTTGACTTTACACTTCTTACATGTCTTTCAATAAAAGGTTATCTTGAGGAACAGTATTCCAGTTAGTGATCTGTGTATGCAATTAGCATACCTTCTTTTTGTAACAAAGTAAAACTTAGACAAACTTTGCTTTTCTATTGGCAAGCCAGTGAAATAAAAACATCTGCTATTGTGAGATATAAATCAGGTAATGTATTCTGATTCTCAAAGCTGCCTGTGGCAAACACGTTTGAAATACGTTTGTATTTTCTATATTCACCAACATAACTGTAGGAAAGACTCACATTTAAAAAGAGAACTGTAAAATTACGAAAGCGGTACAATTAGTACGTAACAAAAAATTTAATTGTCTCCAGGAATACGGCTCCATTTACATGTAGCTTGCTCTCTTATGAGGGGGGCCTCCGTGGCTCAGTAGGTAGAGCGTTGGACGCTCAATCCAAACAGCCTTCCACCAATTGGTCGCGGGTTCGAATCCCACTCAGCCCAAAAAAAATTGGAAAATTTTCTGACTGGGTTTTCACTCGAACGATCTATGTGGGATGGTTGCCAGTTACCAACGGAAGGTTGTGGGTTTCCTCCGGGCATAGAGCCCGGTTTCTTCCCACACTAAAACTGGCAACGCCGCCATATAAGTGAAATAATCTTGAGCGCGGCGTAAAACACCAAACAATCAATCAATCTCTTATGAGGGTGTTCAAATATAGATATTAAAGTGACATGGCCTGGCAAAAAATTGTCTCCATGGTTATTTTAGACAAGAAGGTTTTCCCTGTGCCCGTGTGTTTTAGTGTTCATAAATATATAATGCATGAAATAGAAATAAAAAGCTTTTTAATTCTTGAAATTCAGCTGTTTCTTGATGATTTTCAAACCATCTGTATTGTCTTGACATTCATCATTTTTTAGAAAAGTGCAAATTTTTACAGCTCATGCTATTTTGCTGTACATATCTATTGTAAAACGTCAGTTTATATCCATCCTTCGTTTTTTTATCATTGTGGAACTACTGTATGCATTTCCCTCAACTTAAGCAAGACACCTTGAGATTTTATTCCATGATCACAGATCAATTGTCAACAGTGATTTTAACTCAGATCATTGTCTGGAAGCTACTTAAAGTGGCATGTGCTGCCAAAATGTTGATATTTTGACGTTGACACAGAATGCAGAAATTATCAGCTATTTTCCTCAAGACGTATAATTCAGAAGCTTTTTAGTGCTTCTGGGCTCGAGAATTTACGATAAAGTATTGTTTTGAACTAACTTTGGCTTAGAATGAATGAATGGTCGTACCGGTTATTTAAATTTTGTTTACTTTACAAACACTATTCCGGTTCGTACAGGCCACATACTGTATGGATCTTCCTCATTCCAACTCTAATCATTTAGTTTTTCGATGGCCTTCAAAAGCTCTAAGTCTTACTGTCGTGACGATAAAAAATTCTGAAATAAGTGTGAATTTTGGCAGCTCATGCCACTTTAAGGGACTTTTTCCCTGAATTTTTTTAAATATCACTGTTATACAAGGTCATCTGAAAAAAACCATGTCTGAATCAACTTATGTCTATCAATTAAAAAATCAGTCCATCAATCAATCGTTCAGAATACAACCAGAAACCATATTAATCGATAAAATCAAAAATCATTTGACAAAAAATTAAAAGTTCCCTGTTAAATAATTCAAATACATGTCAGTATAATCATAACCTTGACCTTTTCACACAATGGCCTTCACCTCTGACCTATTGATTTCAGTGACCTTGAAGTTGGTGTAAAGATGAGTGAGGGAGATGGACAGGAGTGGTTATTTGAGCTTTTAACAGAGGTACAGCTGGACCAGTTTTACAGCAAGCTTAGAGATGACCTCCAAGTTACCAGGTAAGCTTCAAAATTATTTTTTTACCTTGAATTTATCTTAACCTCTGACCTTGACAGAAGTGTGTGTTTGAGTTTTTAACCAGCATACAGCTTGGCAGTTTTATAGCAAACTTAAGAGTTGATCTCCATTTTACTTGTTATTCTATTGCTTATAGGGAGTAATTTCCTGTCACATCCGCTGTCATTGCACATTGGCCTTTATCGTTCAAATGTGACTGACGCTCAGTTTGGACTTTGTTGAACGAAAAACGTCAATTGAAATCTCTTGGGAGACTCCCAGGCCCTATTGCAATCTAAAATTAGAAGTTACCTTTGTCATAAAGTCCAGATTTAACCTCTAATGCCAATAGTCACCATTTTTATCGGAAAAATCCATTGGAATGGGGCTGTAGAGATCACCTAGGAGGTCAATTGATCATGTGACTTTTAAGTATTCGACAAAATAACAACATCATCAAGTTTTACCATGCGTTTGCTGTCATCTACCCACTTTTCTATTACTCTCAAACACTTGGCTAGAGCTATCGTTAGTTATGTCGAACATTTCAAACAATAACCACAATTGGAAACGCCCATTTGAGCCTACATGTATGTCAGTGGCCAGTTCAAGTTGAATCGGATCGACAGGGAACATTGCCGTGTTGCCTGTTTCCAGCAAAATGGGACTATTTCGTGAAATTGACTCTACGTTTTCGTTAATAATTGAATGTTTTCTTTAATTCAAAATATATATTTACATACAGCGTTTATATTTAGCTGATAGCTTTTAAAATGTTATTATAGCTGGCATGTGAAAATCTCTACGCTATGTCCGCTAAATGCGTATGAGGTCAATCTTTGCCACGTCTCAAAGGAGATCTCGCGAGAATATGATCGGCCGTATTGTTGACATTGACAATTCTGACCACTGTGCCTGACCAGTTTGTTAAGTGACCCCTGCATGCAGGGGCATTTATTAACCCCTGTATTTGAGATATTAATTACCTCACCACATATTCACACACACTCACAAAGACAAGGAAAGAGTTAGGTTCTGATTATTCTAATATTGGCGTGGATCTTCACTTCAGACTCTATTGGCTATTGTAATAATTTGATTCATCCGTCTTATTTATTGCAACATAAACAGACTCAAGATTAATTTGATTCATCCATCTTATTTATTGCAACATAAGCTGACTTAAGATTAATTTGATTCGTCCATCTTATTTATTGCAACATAAACTGACTCAAGATTAATTTGATTCATCCATCTTATTTATTGCAACATAAACTGACTCAAGATTAATTTGATTCATCCATCTTATTTATTGCAACATAAGCTGACTTAAGATTAATTTGATTCATCCATCTTATTTATTGCAACATAAGCTGACTCAAGATTAATTTGATTCATCCATCTTATTTATTGCAACATAAACTGACTCAAGATTAATTTGATTCGTCCATCTTATTTATTGCAACATAAACTGACTCAAGATTAATTTGATTCGTCCATCTTATTTATTGCAACATAAACAGACTAAAGATTGATTTGATTCGTCCATCTTATTTATTGCAACATAAGCTGACTCAAGATTAATTTGATTCATCCATCTTATTTATTGCAACATAAACAGACTAAAGATTGATTTGATTCGTCCATCTTATTTATTGCAACATAAACTGACTCAAGATTAATTTGATTCGTCCATCTTTATTTATTGCAACATAAACTAACTCAAGATTAATTTGATTCGTCCATCTTATTTATTGCAACATAAACAGACTAAAGATTGATTTGATTCGTCCATCTTGTTTATTGCAACATAAACTGACTTAAGATTAATTTGATTCGTCCATCTTATTTATTGCAACATAAGCTGACTTAAGATTAATTTGATTCGTCCATCTTATTTATTGCAACATAAGCTGACTCAAGATTAATTTGATTCATCCATCTTATTTATTGCAACATAAACTGACTCAAGATTAATTTGATTCATCCATCTTATTTATTGCAACATAAACTGACTCAAGATTAATTTGATTCATCCATCTTATTTATTGCAACATAAACTGACTCAAGATTAATTTGATTCGTCCATCTTATTTATTGCAACATAAACTGACTTGAGATCCACTTAAACTTCAACTTTGACCTTATCAGAGATTTTCTGAAGGTCGTCTGTAATGGATGATTCTTGTCTCTGGTTAAACTCTGACCTTTTTAAAGAATCTCCCTTTGTTTGGGTTACTGTAACTATTCATCTATGTCTAGACTCTAGACTATCCTCAGACCTATTTTAATTCCTTTAACCCATTAAATACCAAAAATCTATATTTGAATGTTTCTTCTCGCTTAACAAGATCCTTGAGAAAAAGTTCAAAAGAAAGTTATAACTAGAGGTGTTTAAAAAAACTTAACGATTTCTAACACAAAAGAAGAGATTTATGGATAACAACTTCTTATTTACTGTATTAATGATGGTACGTTTCAGTATAGATACTAATACCGTTTTCAACCAATCACATTTTGTTGAAAACGGTATTAGTATCTATACCAAAACGTACCATCATAAATTAATAAGAAGTTGTTATCCATAAATCTCTTCTTTTGTGTTACTATTACCGACTTCTAAATGCCTCTCAACAACAATTTCTGTCATTAATTTGAATTTTTCTTATTGCACTGAACTAGATGTTTATTTGGTATAGCACACTAAAGATTGTTCTCACTGACAAATGGAAAAATGCTTAGATTATTTTTTAAGGAAGCAAGGAAGAGAGACCAACTTTGTTCATTCTTGACATCTATCCCACTTCCCAACTTACCTTTGAATTACCGCCGAGCCTGATGACGTCACATAGATTTACGCAAAGCTTTCTGGGTAAAATATACCTCAGTTCGCCATTTTGTTTGTTGGTACTTAGCAAGCTGTCACTTTTTTGGAAAACATTGATGACATAAACCTGTTTTTATCCACACATTTTTCGGATAACTTATCGCCGTTTACGTCTTTTTCTCGATAGAGTATTATTCCAACCGCCATAGTTAAAAATTATTTTAAGATCCCTCAATACCCCGAAATGCTTTGCGCGTATATTCCAAGTGACGTCATCAAACAATCGGTCAATTGCAGAAGTCCTTAAAATACACCATGTAGAATATTAAACCTACTGATTGTACTTCAAGGAACAATGTTGACAGTTCTACAGATACATGGCCATGCTGTAACAACCATTACCTAATATAAATGCTTCATTTTTTCTTTAATCTTGAGTGCGGCGTAAAACTCCAATCAATCATTTAATCATTTTTTCAGGTTGGGTCACTTTGATTATGTCAAAGCTGAGGATTTGGAGAAGATTGGGATGGGCAAGCCGGCCAGTAGACGACTTCTCGATGCCGTGAAACGAAAAAAAGCCACCATGCGAAAGAAAGGCATCCTGGAGAAGGTACTGACTGATTTCTTCCCATTTGATGAATAAATGGATTGATTCATTTGAATTTCAGAATTTGGGATTGGCTAAGTATTATATCTCTATTACATATGCGCTACATGGACAACATGTAGGTTTCAGATTTTCCTCCTTGCAAAGAGCCCGTTTTCCTCCCACATTGAATTTGACAACCTGATTCGGTGAAACAATCTTGTGTGCTGCGTAAAACATCAATCAACCAATCTTACTTGTCTTTATTCAAACAGATTTCCATGTACACCTGGTAAAACTGTTTTAATAATCCATGGTCATTTCTATTATAAGAATATACATAAAAAGGAATTGTCCATTCTTTTTGGCTGATGGCCAGGCACCCGTTGTTTTATAAAATGTGGACCTTTTTTAAATGACTGTTGTATTTCGTTAATATTCTAATCAGAGTAAGCCCGGTAGCTTTCAGGAAAATATGAGGGGATGGACTATATTTTATAGCTCTCAGTTTGTTTTGAATTGAAAAGGTACATGTAGGAAAAATACAACTTTCTTTCCCCGTCTGTGTTTTGGTGAAGACATCAGTCTTGCATTTTGGGATATATTCTGTCTCAAATCAGAAAAATGTCAACATGACGCTGTGTTGTGTGGAACCCAATTTGGACATTTAGAAAACCTTCCTATCGTATTCAATATGTTCTAGTTTAATACACCATGTATTAGAATCTGTTTTAATTGTCATTCACTTCAATTTTTCCAACAGATTCTACCTGGACCAAAACCTAACGAGAAATTTACCTTGAAGAAATCCGGACCAACTTCTGGGAAATCAACTTCTACGATAAACAGGGAACAACTTCTGACCTGTTTGATAAACGAGAAGGCTATAGTTATGTACAGTAACCTTGGTAACGGGTCGTTCGGTGTTGTAAGAAAAGGGGATTGGTCAACACCCTCGGGAAATAAGGTCAGTTTTAGTCAATGGATTATTTCTATAACATCATTGGACTTTCTGTACCCTCTGACTCAATCATTAATTTCTTCTATATTATTGCCAGTCTCAAGCTTTTGGTTTGAAAGCTGTTAACAGCAATGGTGATAAAGATTTGGTGTTTGGTTTAAACAATATTTATTTCCAAATAGAAGAGAAATGGATTGGCGAACAGGCATAATGCCTATATTAAGGCCTTTCCGAAAGTTTGGTTTTTGGTGCCTGTAATGGGGGCATTAATTAAAACTGTAAGAACTATGAAGCCGTCTTGTGTCTTATGATGCAGAATTTTAAGGAGTGAAAGTAAATTTTGTCTTTTGTATTTTTCTCCCAAAAATTGTTTTCCCTGTTGAAAAGTGCCAGCTTATTTGAGGTTGAATTTTGAAATTTTTTTAATTTTCTTTTCCATATTGTCTTTAAGATACCAGTTGCGGTGAAAATTTTAAAGAATGATGCGTTGGCCTTACCTGGGGCATTTGAAGACTTTGTAAAAGAGGTGAATGTTATGCATTCACTGGACCACCCTAATCTGATACGACTTTATGGAGTGGTTCTCTCAACACCACTTATGATGGTGAGTTAGCTATTTACTATTTAGGGAACTCCGTAGATGGACGCTACAAGTCTTCCATTCTAATGATAAAAAATTAAGACATCCTCACGTAGTAAGTTGTTTTGAACAACACAAGCTTTCGACACCTGTACCAGTATCTTTGTCAAGTGTAAATGGTTCAGATGTCGAAAGCTTGTGTTGTTCAAAACAACTTACTACGTGGTGATGTCTTAATTTTTTATCATTAGTATGGAACCCACGTTTTAAGAGAGTTTCAAACATTGTCGTCCAAATGGTCCCACCCATCACGGTTTCGCAAACCATTGTTAAACAATTGTGCCACAACAAATGTTAGTTGGCAAGGAGGATTAAATGTCCATGAAAGATTGAATGTCCAGTGGAAAGTCCAGAAAGACAGAATTAAAGGTGAAAGTCAGAGCTTTTCTGAAGGCAATTAGCCCAGTTTCCAACCCCACTAAACCTTGCAAAGTAGACATACAAGTGAAATTATCTTGAGCATGGCTTAAAACAATAATTAGTCAATTAATTTTTAAATCTTTTTTTTTTCATGTTCAAAATCTGTATATGTCTTTCATTAGCATTTTCTATTGGATTAAAAATGTTAAATATTACTCAATAATGTAAAATGCTCTCTCTATTGTCTGTCTAAATTTGTATATTCAGCAATCCTCTTTCTGTGAGCTTGTCTGATTTTAAAAATATTATGCACATATGGTGAAGAATTACTTATGGATAACAACTTCTTGGTTTATTGGGGAATGAGGGCATTGAACCTGGTTTCCTCCCACAATAAAACTGTGTAAAGCGAACCATATAAGTGAAATAATCTTAAGCGCGGTGTAATGCACCAACCAAACAATCAATCAATCATTATTGGGTGACGACGTTTCAATGTAGTTCTTACATTGTTATCCAAGTCATTGAGTCAATGACTTTGATAACGATGTAAAAACTAAACCAAGAAGTTGTTATCCATAAGTAATTCTTCACCTTATTGTAACCCTTCAACTTCTAAATGCCATTGAAAGATTTGCTTAGAATATGTTTGTGAAAGTATCATTAGATTCCATTCTACATGTACACCCCTCAGCCAAATGGAAAAGAAGAATTGTTGAACTGTTACATGTGCATTATCTCCCTTCCTTAGGTCACAGAGTTAGCTCCCCTTGGATCACTCCTTGAACAGCTTCGTAAAGAACAGAAAAAGTTCCTGTTGACAGAACTATGTGATTTTGCTGTTCAAATTGCCACCGGGATGGGGTACTTAGAGTCAAAGCGATTCATTCATCGAGATTTAGCCTGTCGTAATGTATTAATGGCTTCAAGGGAAAAGGTATGCATGCCTAAATTTTACAAATAAAAAGAAACAATTTACACTTATTTTTTAAAAACTACGCAATACCTTGATGGCCACACTGGTATCATTTTATTTCAGAAAAAAAAGTTTTGCCTATTTTATTTGGGAAATGTTGCATTGTTCAGAGCAATATGGTTTCAGCTTAACATCAAAGACATGTTTCAAATTTATCTGCATTCCTGTTTTTAAGTATTAAGATAATATAATTTGCATATTTAGGTGAAAATAGGTGATTTTGGATTAATGAGAGCTTTACCCAGTCAGGAAGACCATTATGTGATGACAGAACATAAAAAAGTTCCATTTGCTTGGTGAGTATGTTTTCAGCTTTTTTTCAATTTTACAGTTCTTATAGAAAAGCTTCAGCAAACCCTACACAAAACTTTGATAGGTTTTGATTTAGATTGATAAATAAGATTAGAAAGGGGCATAGAAAGTAAAATGACAAATATTTTCACTGTTAAATATGGGTCTGACATGGTACCATGTTGTAAAACACTGGTCCATGGGGTACCCAATGGGGTAAACACTGGTCCATGGGGTACCCAATGGGGTAAACACTGGTCCATGGGGTACCCAATGGGGTAAACACTGGTCCATGGGGTACCCAATGGGGTAAACACTGGTCCATGGGGTACACATTGGGGCAAACACTGGTCCATTGGGTACACATTGGGGCAAACACTGGTCCATGGGGTACACATTGGGGCAAACACGCTATGAATCTATGAATCACCAATCTGCAAATATATCAATTTTTTTAAATATTTGTCTTTGTCGCTATTGTACAGGTGTGCCCCGGAGAGTTTAAAATCTCGTCAGTTTTCCCACGCCAGTGACACCTGGATGTTTGGGGTAACACTGTGGGAGATGTTTACCTATGGACAGGAACCCTGGATGGGGTACAATGGATCACAGGTATGTCATATTAACATACAGGAACCCTGGATGGGGTATAATGGATCACAGGTATGTCATATTAACAGACAGGAGCCCTGGTTGGGGTACAATGGATCACAGGTATGTCATATTAACATACAAGAACCCTGGATGGGGTACAATGGATCACAGGTATGTCATATTAACATACAGGAACCCTGGATGGGGTATAATGGATCACAGGTATGTCATATTAACATACAGGAACCCTGGATGGGGTACAATGGATCACAGGTATGTCATATTAACATACAAGAACCCTGGATGGGGTACAATGGATCACAGGTATGTCATATTAACATACAGGAACCCTGGATGGGGTACAATGGATCACAGGTATGTCATATTAACATACAAGAACCCTGGATGGGGTACAATGGATCACAGGTATGTCATATTAACAGACAAGAACCCTGGATGGGGTACAATGGATCACAGGTACATGTATGTCATATTAGGTATGTCCTTCGGGCACAGAGCCCGGTTTCCTCCCACAATAAAACTGGTAACGCCGCCATATAAATGAAATAATCTTGAGCGCGGTGTAAAACACCAAACTATCAATCAATCAATCATATTAACATACAGGAACCCTGGTTGGGGTAAATGGGCTACAGGCCAGTTTGGTTATCATTGTCTCTATTGCTGAACAGAGAGAGACCTGTCTCTATTCAGGATTTAATTTCTATTCTGTTGCTATGGTTGATTTCAGCTGTCCCAATGTTTTGTAGGGGATTGAGTATGTGTTTAAAAGCTGTAAATTAAACTAATTCTCAAACAGCAAGTTGTATCGTTGCCATTTAGTCAGCCATAGGATATCGTCTACATCATTGATTTTTGTGATCAGTGTTTCACCCCAAGATATAAATTTCGTAGACTTGTCTGATCGTGACGTCATCCTCTGGTGGAAAACATCTATTTCAGGCCTATTGAAAAATGCGTAGAATAACATACAATAACCATAGCATCCATATTCTTCCTCTATTACTTGCCATCTAAAAAAAAAGAGGAAACTTGAAAAAAAAATCAACTTCAGCCAATCTATTCCAAAATTTATGCCAGGATGTAGTAGAAAAAAGTTGAAAATCTGTTATGATTTATCCTTCCTAGGATTAATTTGAAGTATTAGTTGGATTTAATTTTGATTTATTTTTTCAATGAAAATTTGCTAATTAGAAATGGAAATGCTGAATGTGGCAGAGATTAAAAGTTCAATTTTTGATTGTGTTTTTGACAGATTTTACAGAAGATAGATGTTGATGGAGAGAGACTACAGAAACCTCCTCAATGTCCCTCAGATATCTACCAGTTAATGTTACAATGTTGGGTTCATAAACCACAAGATAGGCCAACATTTCTCGCACTTAAAGATTTCCTTTGTGAGGTATAGTCGACAATATATTGGTTCTTATTTTGTCAAAATAGATTGGAAAAAAATATTAAAGACTGAAATTAATTTTATGTTGATAAAATAATTTGCATTAAATATATAATATTTTCTTTTTAATGTCGTTGTTGTTGTTGTTGTGATTCAAGGTGAGACCGCCAGAAATGCGATCGAGCCAAGCTTTTAAAGAAGAAGATAAACTAGAACTGGAGGCTGGAGATCATATCATTATTATTGACGGACGGTAAGTCGTGGCTTCTGTCAAAGGATTTCTATTGATACTTTATTGATTGATTGATTTGGGTTTTACGTCATACTCAAGATAATTAACGGTTACCATATTTATTCATTGGAGATAACCAGACTTTGTGTCCAAAACCAACCGTGACCCCGGGTGTGCAACTGGCAAACTCCCAACACTAAATTATTGAATTTATTGCTGATTGTGATGAAAAACACATTATTGACTTCAACTTAATGTCTGCCAATTCTTTTTTTGATTTCAGGTCGGATCACTTTTGGTGGAAAGGGCAGAATAAACGTACAATGGAGATCGGTTCATTTCCCAGAAACATCATGGATCCACAAAGAAGACTTGCAGGTTCATATTTCACTATAATTGATTAGTTAACTTGTTTGAGGGGCATATAGAAGTTGAAAGTATAACATATGCTTGAAAACGATGTCCGTATAGACATTGAAACGTTGCGCCTAAATATAACAGAAGTTGTTAATCCAGAAAGAGTTTGTTTAATGGAATAATTAGTTGTTTTTGTTTAAACCACACTCACTTCATTCTTTGGAAACTGTATCAGTGTAGTTTATACCCTTTTGATATATGTCAGTCAGAAGGGAAGAGGAGGGAGGGGGGGGGGGGAGATAAAGAATCTTGTGAGGTTTATTTAAAGTTGTTTGATTCCATATCAATAAAATATCATGTGACTTTTAGGTGTTCAGAATGAATTGCACTGTTATTTTTTACAATTGTCCTCATTAAAAAAGGGTTGTTGAAATACAAACAGTTCTGTTTACAACATATTCTGGTACAGGATATGTTTTTAGATTTCCCCACACGATCAATTTCTGAAGACCATAATGATGTTGTTGTTGTAGTACAAGATATCAGTCATCCATTAAGGAACAGTTTTATCCACACTGGACATGGAGATGTTGGAGGGTCTACATGGGGGGATCCATCACTCATAGACGAGTATGTATTACTTGTTCTCAGGGCAAGATTAAATAAATGTGTTTTCTCCTCATTTGAAATTGATTCATTTTCTATGTACTCATACATTTTTTTGGACTGATTCATCCTTTATTCATAAATTATGAATGTCAACAGAAGTTCAGCGTTTGAAGTACCTTGAAAAATGTACCGGATTAAGGATAATTAAAAAACATCGGACAAAAGTCAAATAGCCAGGAATTAACCTATAAAAACTACCTCAACATTGATATTTTGTTCTCTTTGGAAAAAATCACAACTAGCTTATTCTGTTTCAAAGACATTTTCTGTATATTTGGCAGTTCATGCTACTTTAATGAGTAAGGAAACCATGCCAATAGAAAAAACTTTTATGCATATTAGACCTTTTTTGTTGGCTTGTTCGGTGCTTTACACAGCACTCCAGGTAGCCCTACTTCAGATTATATCGGAGGAATTTCCGAAACTGGGCTGTATATCTGGTTGATTAATTGTTTGGTGTTTTACGCAATACTCAAGATCATTTCACTTATATGGCGGTGTTGCCAGTTTTATTGTGAGAGGAAACCGGGCCCTATGCCAGGAGGGAACCCACGACCTTCCGGTGGTAACTGGTAACCATCCCATATCTGTATATCTGGAGAAAACTCTGGAGATTCTTGTAAGAAATGTTTGAAACTCTCTTTAAACGTGGGTTCCATACTAATGATAAAAAATTAAGACAACACTCAGTTACACTTGACGAAGACACCGATACAGGTGTCAAAAGCTTATGTTGTTCAAAACAGCTTACAACGTGGTGATGTCTTAATTTTTTATAATTAGTCTGGAGATTCTTGTTGTCAATCATGTCACATAAGTCAATCAGGATACTATTTCCAATATTCCCCATATGATATTGAGAAGTGTGTGCTGTACTGATTGAGTTCTTGTATTGATCTCTTATTATTTATCTTTTAGAGTATATTTACGGTCATGTTATTTATCTTATAGAGTATATTTACGGTCATGTTATTTATCTTTCAGAGTATATTTACGGTCATGTTATTTATCTTTCAGAGTATATTTACGGTCATGTTATTTATCTTTAAGAGTATATTTACGGTCATGTTATTTATCTTTCAGAGTAAATTTACGGTCATGTTATCTTTCAGAGTATATTTACGGTCATGTTGTTTATCTTTAGAGTATAATTACGGTCATGTTGTTTATCTTTTAGAGTATATTTACGGTCATGTTGTTTATCTTTTAGAGTATATTTACAGTCATGTTATTTATCTTTCAGAGTATATTTACGGCCATGTTATTTATCTTTCAGAGTATATTTACGGCCATGTTATTTATCTTTTAGAGTATATTTACGGTCATGTTATTTATCTTTTAGAGTATATTTACGGTCATGTTGTTTATCTTTAGAGTATATTTACGGTCATGTTATTTATCTTTTAGAGTATATTTACGGTCATGTTATTTATCTTTTAGAGTATATTTACGGTCATGTTATTTATCTTTTAGAGTATATTTACGGTCATGTTATTTATCTTTTAGAGTATATTTACGGTCATGTTATTTATCTTATAGAGTATATTTACGGTCATGTTATTTATCTTTTAGAGTATATTTACGTAATCCAATGGAGCCGCCTGATATTACTGGACAAGCTGTGGAAGAAAAACCAACCCAGCTTCCTGACCGCAATAAGAGTAAGTTTATTGTACAATTGTTCTCAAGCTCGAGAATTCAATATGTTGACTGATTGCTTTTTACACCACATGATTAGTTCGCTTTGTGCTATATCAAGGTGTATTTAAAAACAACCACATGATAAAGATGCCTGATCCTGGAGGCTATAAAACCTTTAATAGATCATTGCTGATAGCCGACTAATAGTACAATCTTAGTTGAACTGGCCAGTTTAGCTTTGTAAACTCTTCTGAAAAAGGCCTGTCAAGTAGAGAGTTTGATCTTAGGACTTTATGTTTTGTTTAATTATCCGCATTTCTTATTGAGCACGGCGTAGAACACCAAACAATCAATCAATTTGCTAGCTTTTGAGATATTTGGTTGCACTTTAAGAACAGAATGTTTTAAGAATTTTTTTCGTTGGTAAAGCAAAATTCTGAACTTTTTGACATGGTTTCTTTTCAGAGCCACTGGCCTACCAGACGTTAAATGGAGGGAAGTTATTTCAGTATGCCAAGTTTCAAAATGAGGCTGATAATGGACGTAAATCAAAGACTGTTCCTCGTGACAACGATTATAACAATAAATCCACATTTTACGTGGCATCTAATTCCAAAGATCCTCGTTCTATGAATCGTAACACTGTCAGGTCTACGTATCCCAGAAGTACAAAAAAAGATGATGGTGGTAAACGTAAGAGCGAGGAAAAGCCGTTGATTGATTTGAGTGATGAAGTCGAGTCAAATAATGCAGCAAATCTTTCTAAGAACTCTGGGAATTCCCTGTCTCTCTTTGACACTTTGATGACCACGGACACCAATTTGAGTATCTATCGAAATGTGAATCTTCCCCAACCACTTATCAGTGATCCCAATGCAGAGCGAGATCCATTTGATGTGACATTTGATGCGTTACGTTACACAAGTTCGTCCTCAGCAAGTAGTGGTACAGGCGGAAGTATAACACAAGTTTCCATGACGACAGTAACGTCAGCATCATCGTCATCAATACTTACGTCATCTTCATCAGCCATGTCATCGTCTACCCCATCTCCTGCGTCACCCAAACCCTTCCATAGTCAGCCCCCTGTACCACCTCGTTCACAGTACACCGACGCCCCCATTTCAACCCATCAGAAACTCCCTGAGTCCTCATCAGAACACTATACTTCATCAAAAAGTCACTATTATTCCGTTCCTCCTTCAGAAAATGGGAAATACGGGGTTACCCCATCCCATGGTAACACTACCAGTCAGAACTTACAGCCGACAGGAAATACACGCCAAGTTAAACCTCCCAATCATTGGGTTAGTTTTCATTCCAGCCAATCAGATGCAAATCCAAAGAACGAAAAAGCTTTTGATTGGCTAAATGACCATTTGAGTTCGTTATCACTAACTCCAACTTCACCTGCAGCTAGTCCTAATCGTACTCACGCCCCGCAACAACACTTACAGCAACATCAAAATGTTGCTCCTCAGTATGACAGTGTACCTCCTGAGTGGGAACAGTTTGGATCACCATCTCAGTCCAGAAAGCAGCCACAAGGCATTGTGGGAAGGGAAAGGTTCACAGACTATCCAATCAGAAGTGCACAGTATGATGAAGTACCGTCTGAAGGTCCCATGCCACGACCGCTTAATCAAAAGGCATTCCAGGAGCGTTTGGCCCATGCTCTAGTTCAGCCAAGGTCATATCATGCTATTCCCAAGGGCACAGTCGCAGGAGCAGCGCCGGGTCCACGACCTAATTATGCTGCCATGGAAACACGAAATAATTACAAAGCCATGTCGGATTATCCTGAAGATGAATGGGATTCCTTTGATTCGGACACATCAGACACGGAGACAAAGTCTAATGGACAAGGGTTAGCTCCTCCCCCTCCTCTGCCACCAAGGGACTATTTACAGGAGGAAGAAGAAATGAAATCCAACAATGCTGAGGCTTTATATTCTATACCCAAGAAGCCTCGCATTCATCCCATCAAAAAAGAAGGTGTTCATTTGAGTCATACCCATTATTTTATTTTACCTGATAAATCTGAGCACAAAGATGGCAGTTTGACCCCCAATACTGCAACTGTCAAGCCATTTACTGTAGATGGCGCTCAATATCAACGTAGTGTTAGTGTCGGGGCTGAAACTCACAGAGACAATGAACTCAGCACAACAGGTCATTTGAATCGACAGAGGTCAAAGTCCCAACAACGTACAGACTATCAAAATTTAGATAAAGATGATAACTTAGGTAAACAGAATTTGCGAACATCTGCTATGAATTCCAGTTCAGAGAAAACCTCCTGGTCAGGGCTGACTGGTTTTAAAGCCGTCTCTCCAGAACCAAATCAACAACGACCTTCACCTTCAAGACAAATAGGCCGCCGTGGAGGTCATAGGGCAAGAATGATGGACCAGAGATTTCAAGGTCAATCTGAAAGTGACGGTCAAGGACAGACTTTTTCGCCGTCATCCTCTCCTCGTGATAAGATTCAGTTTGTGTTGAGTAGTGTTATGGGTGTAACAGATGATGAATGTCATACAGCATTATGTCACACACAGTGGAATTGTGAACACGCAATACGCTATCTCAAGGTCGAACAACTGTTTCGACTCGGTGTTACGTCACGTGAACAGTGTGAAAGACTTTTAGAGGCTTTGCAATGGAACATGGAACTAGCCAGTAGTGTTTTATTGGATGGGTACAAAGATAATGGTCCATGTGTTTCCACAGTGTAACATACAATACCACCTTATATTTATTTCTTTGTGTGTCCTTTTCAAAGTGAATTATACATATAGATATATTTATCACCATTCAGAAAAAATTCTAGACATTTGATTGATCGAAAAGGCCCAGAATGTTAGTCTGTTTCCAAGTGCTTTCCGTGTATATATTTGATTCTATATCACCCCGGAGTTTACTGTGTCACGCGCTGATATTATCATGGAGTGAAGGCCACAAAATTTGTTTGGACGAAATCCAAATGCGACGTCAGTTTAGAATGTTGTTTTGTAAGCATAGACACTGGCATTGGACGCTTTGTTTGTCTCAGAGATCATGAAAAAGTTTGTTCAAAAGTGTATTTGACTTAAAACCAGTATAATCGGGTGTAGAGCAGCTTTGATAAGAACAAGATGCTTTTGATGGTGATAAATTCGTTATGTGACGCCTTTCCGTGGGTATACGGGTAGGTATGTGTTGTCTGACAAATTTTTTTGTATCTTCGCCACGGAAAAATATTTATGTCCAGACAACAAATATTTACCCCAATACCCACGGATCCGCGTCATATACATGTAACTAATAATGTATTTATATATATATAGGTTTTTTGTGGGAGGATAACACAGAAATCCTTGTGTAAGTGACATTTGAGGATGTTCCCACTCCTGGTCAGAATGTGAATCATGGTTTGTCATCTGTGAAAGGTTGAATTTCTGAGAGGACCCAAAATGTATAGATCAATAAGGTCTACTCTACATAACCTGATTACCTTAATGTCCAAACATTTGTCTGCTAATTTAGAGAATTATGTTGTCCCACTGATTGATGTAGAAAAAAAAGTATAACAACCAAAAGGTCCATAGGAAAATACAATCAAGTCACTAAAAACTTTTTTCCCTTTTTTTATGGGGAAATTTCACATTTAAAATGATGTTCATATTTATTTATTTATTTATGAACACTAAAACACACGGGCACAGGGAAAATCTTCTTGTCTAAAATACATGTAACCACGGAGACCAAAAGAGGTATATCATTAAGAGATTTATACCCCCAGTCATAAGTTGTTGTAATAAACTAAACCTATGATATTTCATTAGGTGGACGACTGACAGGAGCTACATGTAGGCCTTAGTCAATTTATTGATAGAATATGCTAATCTACCAAATGATAAAAAAAATTATAGTCCAGGATGCTACATGAAATAAAACCAAAAATAAACATTTCAATTATATATGCTAATTATAAAATTAATTAGGAATTAGTTAGATATAATTAAAAGATTATAAAATTTAACAACAGCCATAGTATTTGGAAAGATTTGCCGTGGTCAAAAAAAAAAGGCTGACCTAGATTGGTTTTGCGACAGCACTTAGCACAGCAGTTTTAGAGATGTACTTTTATCCTGTTGAGGACGGCAAAAGAACTGCAGAGCTAAAACAGATTTAGGTCTGTAATGGGGACAGCTTTTGTAGAATGCCGTCGCCAATTACTAGGGCTGATACAAACAAAGTTTGTTCTTTTACTTTGTCGGCCATCTTGGCTCCATGAAGTTTTATCATACATCATGTTCAGTTGTTAAAATTATGACCAAAATGTTGAAAATGTTGTTTTGCAATTAAGATCAACCAAATATAAAACTATTTAATTGATTTTAAAAAATAAGCATTCGTTGTGATTTCTAGCCTAGACATATCTGTGTAAAATACAGTGTTCAAAGTTGTTGTTGAACTACATGCCCACTCATCCTCTATATTATAGCTACGCACAACTTTATTCAACATCATTTTGTATACTCAACTAATCACAGAATGATTCTTAAACACAATTTGTGAAAATCCACCGTTAGTCATTTTTTTCATGAAAGAAAAAGTCTGTTTCATTAAAAATACTTTGACTTTGACAAGCTTTGGTGTGTAAATCGTTGAGACCTTGTTGATAATTGTTGTAGTTAGCGTAGTGAGCTTAGGCCATAGACTGAATCAACACCTCTGTCTACAGTAGTATGTGTCTATGTATAAATGTTCTCTGTGTTTAAAATGGACAAGCTTTATAACATAACGATAATGTTACAATTTCATTTGCCTGAAACATGTCTTGAATTATATATTTCTGAACACTAAAACACACGGGCACAGGGAAAATCTTCTTGTCTAGAATTATATGTGACCATGGATTAATGTGTTTGATTGGCTGCTTGCATGACATGTAAACATTGTTCTTTGGCTAGAAGCCTTTATGCAGATAGGGTTCTTTGAATGTATGCCCTGTAGTATTTACTATTAGTTTATACTGAAGCGATTTCATTGGTTTACTGTTATGGTATGTAGAATTCAAAAGCTGGCTTCAGCTGTTTCCATGTGTTTCATGTAATGATATGCAGATTTTTTTTTCATTGGCTGTCGATGTCAGGTGACTAACTTACCATACATGATGTTTCTTATTGGTTACCGTTACCAGCTTGAAAATTGAAAATAATGTAAATAAAAACTGTAAATATTTGTAAGCTATTGTCAGAATAGATAAAGGTAATTGAAAAACCCTTTACATTTATCGAAAAAATGCCTAAATCCCTTTCTTTTATATGTGTTTTTGTGAACATTGACAACATTTCAGACAAAACTAGTAATTAACTTTTATTTAATAACTTTGTAGAGATATCTTATTTTACACTCTGTCTGGTATAACTCTAGTTATATTTCTGTGTATCAGGGTTAAAATGTTAAGGAAATGTAGCCATTAACATCCTTACTTTTTTGAAAACCGGACCCCAAAATAAGCTACATTTTAAAAATGATGTGTTTATATTCATCTATTATTATATAAAATGCTTGGATATAATCTGTCATTAATTCAAAAAGATTCAATACAAAAGAAATTGAAATCAACATTGAGGAAGGTTCAGAGATGAGGATAGTTATTTTTTCTTCAATGGCTCAGCTGGTAAAGTGATTGTCTCTCACTTCAACGCCAGCCTTCCATCGATAGGCAGCTGGTCCAGAGACGAAAATAAAAAACCTTTCTGATTGGGCTCAATTGTACTAAATAGAAGAATTGCTATATATACTTGCTGAAGGTCTCCTTCGCGTTCAGAATTTAAGAGCCTGGTCCCCCCCCCCTCCACTAAACCTGGCAATATCACCCTTAAAATGAAATAATCTTGAGTCTGACCTAAAACACCAATTCAACTTTCCTTATATATTTTTCATAGAGAAGTCTTAGTGTTTTATTTTTCTTCGATAAATTTAGTGCTCAACATGTTCAGCAATGAATGAGTCTGTTACCTCATTAAGTCTGGTGGCTTTCTTGCCACCTCCCCTCTATATCTCTGTTTAATGCTCACAGCAGGTCTGTGTTTCCCCTTTCCTTTGTAAATAGAACATGTCACATTCTTTTCTGCATTGGATGTAGTTAACAAAATATCAATGATCTAATTGTTTTTTTATTCATTTTATTTTCAATATAGTTTATTTTTAGTTTTTCATCTGTGGTGCTAACTTTTTTTACGCCTTTTCTTATGCATCAAAACAAACCAAACCAATGTGCCATCTTATGTTTCTATCTTTTACCTTTACCATTATATTTCAGGTATTTTAACTCATTATTATTTTTTTCTTTCATTTGATTTATTTAAATGATCTGACCTGTCATATCCAAAACATATTCCAAGAAGTCAGGGATTTTATTATCCTCATCACCATGGTGTTAAAATTCACAACTGATTTTTTCTTTGAGTATTATAACAGCTGATTTGTCCATATTTTTTTTTTTCATGATTTTTTGTTACGATATCTCCTTTTCTCTTATGCTAGTTTTTTGTTGACGTGCTAAACTAGTTGATATATTTATCATATCATATCCAAAATAACTGCTGTAGCTGTACACATACCTAACCACAGATAATGTTGTTTGCTATATAAAAAGATTTGATACATGTGTAGGTAGGCCTACTTTAGATGCACTAAAATAACTTTTGAAGATTTTTTTTTGAAAGCTTTGCTATTTATGCAGTACAACCCCCAATGTTTGCCGGTCATTGTTTTCCATTTGTTTGTTACTGAAGATATATGATATCACTGTGTTAATATTGTTGTTTTGAGATAATAAACAAAGTCAACTAAATATTTAAAAAAATTGTTGGGTTGTTAAAGTGCTTTGAGCTGCCAAAATTCACTCTTTGTTTTCATAAATTCTGATTGTCCCGATAAGAAGAGAGGTTTGAAGTTCAACGGTTGACCTTGGTATGAGGATAATCCATGCAGTTTGTACAGAAAAAGTTTACTAAAAGTAAATAAAATTCAAAATAGGCTGTGGAGACATGAATAGATGAAACTTTCAGTAGGTCTAAAAAACCTGAATTAACCTTATACGATAGTTTCCAAATCTGTTTTATCCACATGGATAAATATATGTGTATGGAATTTACTAAAATTTAAAAAAAAAATATCAGAATGTAAAAAGAATAAAAGTACCAGGTATGTTATTGAATTCATTTCATTGTATGGAAATTACAGCCCACATTGGCACGACTTTCCCAACAAGTAGCCTACTATATTCAAGATATACATGTAGGCTAAATAAAGAATAATTTAGGCATCACCTCCAAGTAAGTTTATGTTTTTGTGTTGTTCACAATTACTGAATTTGTGAAAACAATGAAATATTTGTTTAAGTTATTAATTTAAAGATGCATACACCAAAAAAAAACTTCTATATTTTTAGCGTCATTTTCTAAATGAAATGTCATTTAGATTGCTTTCTTGTAAGTTGTATTATAGAAATGTGTCGTTTGCGGTCGGTAAAAGCCGTGAGCCGATCATTCCCGAAGAACAACCATGGCTACGTTGTAGCAACGGCGGTAAAATACTTCCCGGATATAACTGAGCAAAAAGTAGTTCGGTCGTTGTTAACCTTAAAACAACTAACAGACGACCACTTGCTTCAATTCATTCGTGTTGCCTGAATTAATACTAATTGTTAAAACTCAGAAAATTTGTTTGGGTTTACCCTGAAAGTTATGACGGAGATCAAAAATCGCTCATGAATATTTCATGACTGCGTGAGAGGGTTAACTTTGCACGAGGTCGTGCTGTCAACTTTTGTTTACTTTCTCAAAGATTTATAACTGTGACCGGTTCATGAAGATTTTATAATCAATATTTAACGAGGACAAACATGTCTCAGACTGACTTCAGAAAATGGAATTTGCCTGGCTGGAGAATTGAACAGAGATTTTCTCCCGGAGTTTTAATCGGAAACTGGTCAGAAGAAAGATATACGGTAAGCTGTACGAGGTTTGAATGGTCGTGAAGTGAACACTTTTAGTTTCCTCGAATTTTGCTTGGCCCAAATCAAAGGTTTCCCTTGTTAAGTGTATTTTAAAGAGCTTCTTTGTAGCAATAGTGACGAGTACTACTGGAAAGAAATGAAGACAAGTGCAAGATAGTTTCAGACAGTTATATATATACCGGTAGGCCTACTTAAAGTGGCACGAGCTGCCAAAATTCCTGATTTCTGATCGTCATGGCAGTAAGACTAAGAGGCTTTGAAGGCCATCGAAAAACTAAATGATTGGCGTTGGAATGAGGAAAGTCCATACAGTAATGTGGCCTATACGAACTGAAATAGTGTTCGAAAAGTTAACAAAATGTAAATAACCGGTATGACCATTCATTCATTCTAAGCCATAGTTGGTTCAAAACACTTCTTTATCGTACAATCTCGAGACTAAAAAGCCTCTAAATTATAGTAATACGTTTTGAGAAAAAAAGAAAATAATTTCAACATTCTGTTTTAACGTCAAAATATCAACATTTTGGCAGCTCATGCCACTTTAAGCTAAAGTAGTAATTGTAAAGGGTAGGTAGTTCAATTCTACCGAATATACATGTACCCATTGTAGGCCTATATTTCGAAATATTGAGTCAATAATATGTCTTTCTTCGGATTGCTCACTCTACTTTATTAATTATGTCAAGCTAGTCAGTGGAAATTCTAACTTAATATATTATTTACATATACAATATTATAACCATAACTTGCATAAGGGGGGGGGGGGCAACGCCACACGAAGTTAAGAGATGTAGACTGGTAGCAGTAGCGTTTTCGGGAGCCTAAATAGGCAGCCCGGCGTGGACCCACGCCTGTATATATAGGCTTAGTGGGTTTGGGTACTCTGCCCCCCTTCCCACTTTCAATAAAAAAACTATATCCAGAGGCCCTTGTGTGTAGCACTAAGTATGTAGTTTTTCTATATAATGGCCCAAGTCAGTCCAAAACAAACCGGGGGCGATTCTCCTGCTTGTCTTATTTTGTTATTTTTAAGAATTAGGGAAAGCAAAATCCGAAAGTGATTAGCATTTTTACGCGCAGAACAGACTCAGAACACTTCTCAGGCAATCTAGAACCCCCCAGCTTCCGGGGCCTGGGCGGCCCCTGGACCCTCGCCTAATGCTTTGGGATAGTCATCTCCTCCTCATGCTTCAAAAACGTTACAAGGCTTGATCTATAACTTTAGAACATACCGATTAAACTGGTATTTTTTAAGAATTAGGAAAAGCAAAATCCAAAAATTATCAAGCCATTTTACTTGCAGAACAGCTTCAGAACGCTTCTCAGGCAATCTAGAACCCTTGAGCTTCCGGGGCCTAAGCGGCCCCTGCACCCTCGCCTATTGGCTCGGGATAGTCACCAGGGTATGTGTAGGTAGAACGGGGGGAGGGGGGTTACAGGCCTCTTTCGAATCTGTTGTTGCTGTAACCAGAGGGCCTGGAACCATTGACCATTAAGAATTCGGGTAGGGTCTAACAAAGTGAAATTCGTGCAAATTAATTTTTTTTTACCCGTGATTATGTTTTTGATTGCACTCTCAGCACCTGTATCCACAAAATCCTGTATCCGCCCCTGCATTACACAAATCACATAGCCCTTAAAAAGGCTTAGCCTAATAAGAATAAGACAACATGAGAGAAAACATGATTTTCTAATATTTATGTTAAACTGTTAAGTGATGGATGGTGTTTTTTTTCAAGGTGTTTTTGTAACATTTCAGTTACTAATTACGCATTATATTTCACCCTTTCAATTCAGAGGCGGTTAAGCTGTTGGTTATTCTGTATTTTGTTTTTGTATATCCTGAGAACTGTAATGTTACACAACATTACTGAAATAGTCACACATGCTACTAAACCTAAAATATTTATCCCAATTTTTTATTTTTAGTTTTCAAAAGGAACAGACAAACACAACAGTACACATCGTATTGACTTTACACCATATGGCGGCCATCGACCAGATGTTCTTGTCAGACGGAATGGAATGTTGAAAAATGATGGTCTGGGGAAAGAGCAACTTTTCTCTCACCATGGTGGGAAATATTCCAACAACATGATAACATGGTATGATGAACAATTCAATGGGAGATGGAAGGAAAATAATAATGTCCGTCCGTTAAGAGAGTGGAGAAGTCATCATCTGGCATGGTTACCAGAGAAATCAGATTTCCCATTACATGGTGAGTAATCTGTACTAAAAACATTGGATTGATTGATTCGTGTTCCCACTCAATATAATTTTTAATTTTCCTTCTAAGCCAGTTTTGCAAAGATAATTGGATGGGCAAGCTGGATAACAGAGATAACCCGCGCTTTTTTTTAGAAAATGGTAGATTTATTTACCCAATGAATTTGTAATTTTTATCATTTCAATTTTTAAATTATTTCTACTTTTCAGGACCTCCAACAAATTATGGCTTATATGGGAAAACACAAGAGAAATGGAGAAAGCAGATGGAAGCTGAACAGAAAGGAGAATATGCCTCTATTTATAAGACATCATTTGAACCTGTTGACAAAAAGGATATGACCACTTTACGATTTGCAACTCCCCGTGAACTATCAACGTCATTACTGAAAGCCAATAATGTGAACAACAACCTGGCATTACGGGGTGGCCCGGCATATCTCAGACAACCAGAACAAATTCACTTTCCAAAAGTGCCAAACGTCTCTTGTTAATTTTCAAAATAATTTTATCGATGAAAAAATTCTGCCAAACGTTAAAAGGAAAACAAGAAACTTATTTAGGGAAAACTTTAGATTTTAGCGATTTATGTGTGTGGTAAAAACTAAAATTCCCAATGTTTTGTTGGGGATTTTTGGACAATTTTCAAAATGTTGTAGTTTTTGTTCGTCAGTGTTTTGTCAAAGTGAGACATATAAGTTCTACCAGTAGATAACTTATAATATATAATCTCAAATTTCTATTTAATTAATTTAACTATAGATGCATTATGAATATCTTTTTTAAAACATGTTAAGATATATTTATGCAACTGAAATGGCTTGGTATTAGAGATCAGTATTATTGACAAAACCTCAAATTTTCAAGTTTAAATCTTTTTTTGAAGATTTATTTTTGTTTTAGAATTATTTATCTTTTTCTATTGTATACTTTTGGTGTCTAAATGTTTTTATAAGTAAAATCTTGTTTTCGGTTTTTCATCTAAGGTTTTATTTAAATTCATTCTCTCATGATATAAAGTTACTGTATATTTTCAGTTATTAAAACAAGAGATCAGTGAACTGATCTTAGCCCACCATAGAACACTATCAGAAAGTGAGGCTGCTTATAAACGGATCGCAAATTTGATATATGAAATTTATTTCTTCAGTTGGTGGGTGGCTGGACAAGAACAAAGTTTCTTCGGTAGATAGTGGCTGTTATCTGAAAACTCAGATAACTTTCTTCAAGGAGGCCGCACATTAACGCTACTTACCGGAGCTATATGTACTTGCACACAGGCCAGTCAGTGATATCGCTTGTTTGAGTCCTGTACACAATTAAAATTTACAAAATCCAAAACGATTGTACAGATGTTACCAAGATGCATTGAGTGTTTGTTTACAAATCAAAAGATAATGTATATCTGTCAAAAATAGCCCGTGAAAAGTGAAGAACGGGCGACGTATCACTCGATTGATGAGTAAAAATTTAAACATGACGAAAGTCAGTTTAAAAATTAATGGCAAAAAATGTCCCGATCGTTCAGAAATTAGTGAACTTATAAAAAAATCTTCATGCACGATTTGATATAAATATATGATTGAATAAAAACATTTCAGTTACTTTATTGGTAAATAGCATTTACAATTGCGAAGTCAGTTGCTGTACATAGCTGCCTGAATGCAAATTCGATCGGCAAAATAGTGATTGTACGGTGCCGTGTATTTCATTTCATTTTGAAATATTCCTTCCTTTCACACTCCGAAAAATACAATATGGATCTTCTTAAGTGTCTTAGGGAACACTCTCCTTTAAAAATATTTATTATTGTTACATTTTTGGAAAGAATTTAGGCGTTTAAAATCCAAATTCGAGAAGGCCATTTTACCGACTTCGAACAAGCCGTGGCGGCCGGCAACATGCATAGATAATTCTGTTTCTTATAGTCGCCCTTGGAAATCTGAAAGGAGTCGATTTTGATACGTTTTAAAATGACACGAGGATTGCAATTTCACTCTGAGGTTTAATAAAGCTCCGATAAATGCCTTTTTTCCACTACTCTGGACTAGGAAATTCGAAAATAACGTCCTCAGTGCCAAAAATAGCTTATTTGTCTTTAATTGGGCCATGCTTTTAAAATGCCTGGTAGGGACCCGGTGATTGACAGCGGGAACTCGCACTAGCTAATTTCACCACCCGATTTTAGCACTTTTTAATCATAGATATTTAAATATCTCACTCACTGTCAGTATATTGGAGACAAGGAAAATATATATTAAGATCTGAAGCTGTAAATATAAGGAATTCCACAAGCTTTTATTGTCATATTTAACATTTTCTTGTTATATACGTATGCTTGAAGTGTCCGTTCTCACCTAGACAAGTTGGAAGTTATCAGTGAATTGCGCGTCCGTTAAAGTAAATTAAACCTCTTTAACCGTATTCAAAGATTGACAAAACAAAACACAAAGCAACCAACAGATGCAACATGTGATTTTATTTGTGCATTTTCAAAATCAGTTGAAGTTGTAAGAAAAAATAACCATACGGCGTCAGTGGGGTTTTAGCCGACTTTTCTGCTGTCGCCATAGGCCTACGATGTCTTCGGTAATGAAGCAGGCTAGCACTCTAACGCCAAATGGCGACAGCGGTACCGAATGTGTTAAATGAAAACGTCAACGACGAAAAAAATACATGTTGCATAACTTGACCATATGAGGAAGCAACACAAAAAAAAATCATCAAGATCCGCCTGGTAGTTTTGTTGAGTCCGCGATCACAAACTATGTAGATAGAAATCACAGAAAAAACTACCGGCCGCCATTTTGAATATGCAAATGAGCAGCGAGTGCATAACAAGGCCATAGGGTTAACCTGCGTATAACATTTTACGAACATCCTTTCATTACTTTAGAACAGTGATAAAAAAATAAAGGCCAGTGGCCGCCATTTTGAATATGCAAATGAGCACAAAAGTGCATAGTGCGCAACGAGACCATAGGGCTAACATGCGTAAATTAGTTTACGAAAATCCTAGCCTTTCTTTACTTTAGGAGAAAAGTGAGAAAAAGAAGAAAAACAAAATGGTCGCCCAGCGGCCATTTTGATATGCAAATGAGCAAAAGAAATACATGTTGCACAACTTAGACCATAAGAGGAACGTGCGTGTGAAATTTAAAGAAGATCCGAATAGGACTTCTCTTGGAATCGCGGTCACAAGAGAGAAAAGCGATAAAAAATAGAAAAACAAAATGGTCGCCTAGCGGCCATTTTAATATGCAAATGAGCTTAGAAAAATAGATGCTGCACAACTAGACCATATGGGGAACCAATATAAAAACATTTCATCAAGATCGGCCTGGTGGATTTCTAGATTCCGCGATCACAAACTATGTAGGTAAAAATCATAAAATGGCCGCCAGTGGCCATTTTAATATGCAAATGAGCAAACAAAATAGATGTTGCACAACTAGACCATAAGGGGAACACGTCTGTAAAATTTGATGAAAATCCGACCAGTAGTTCTCTTGGAATCGCGATCACAAGAAAAGTTTACAGACACCCGACGACGAACGACAGACGACGGACCACGGACAAAAAGCGATTTGATAAGACCACCATGAGATCATGGTGGTCTAAAAAAAATAGAATATAATTTGACTTGTGATTTTATTTCCATACTTGGTACATTCACTGCATTGTTCTCCCAGGACTGAAGGTTAAACATCATTGTGATATTTATTTTTGGCAAAGAAGTTTTTCTCTTATTTACTTTGATGGGCATGGACACTGGCATACAACTGTGTTGATTTTTTCAGCAAACGTTGTCTTCTTGTGTAGAGGGCCTGTGTCTGCCCACAGAGTAATAGTCTCTCAGTCCAATGCATCAATATGTTTATTAGAAATTTCTAAGTGGATTTTACCTTCAATCGATTCATCCCGTGTGGATTGATTGATTGAATGGTGTTTTACGCCGCGCTCAAGATTATTTCACTTATATGGCGGCGTTGCCAGTTTTATTTTGGGAGGAAACCGGGCTCTGTGCCCGGAGAAAACACACAACCTTCGCTGGTATCATCCCATATGGAAGAGCTGCTAAATGTAGTCAGTTTTCTCCTCCATGAGTGTTGCATGAGGCATGAAAAAATCAATACATTTCCAAGACTAAATATCACAAGGATACACCCACAAGTCGATCTGATGAAAATGCATTTGCAATTTCAAACTTTGATAAAGGAAGAGAAATCTGAGATTTTCAGAAATTTTTATACTGTCAAAAATACAAAAATATTGCTATATTCAGATTTGCAAAATACTCAATATAAAACTATAGGTTTAATGTTATCTGGCTAAGGGGAGTGTTAAATCATACAAGCCCGGTGCTAATATAGATAATGCCTGATGAAGAAAGACTGCGGTTAAACCCCAGATCTTCTGCTCCCCCAGAAACACCGGAAGGGTATAACCTTGACCTGTTTGAAACCGTGTTGTACGAAGACCTTTTGGATCACATAGGGACGATATTGTCCGGGTGAAAATTTCATCTACCTGGGGATCAAAAAAAGAAACATTAAATTTCCTCTACCTGGGGTAAAAAAACAGAAACAGTAGGCCCATCAATTAACTGATTGGGTTTTTAGTCCTGTCTTATTGATTCTCATTTTGGTTGAATTCCGAAAAAGAATGTCTGGATTTAAAGGATGAGAAATCTATAGGAATACTAACGGTTTAATTTCAATAAAACCCATAATACATGCCAGTGACCCTAAAGCTAATAATAAAAACACCAAAGTATGCACTTGTAGTGGCTTATCTATGTTGCCATGTCTTGGCTATAACATGGCATGTATTTTTACTGCTCTCTAATGCATGAAGGTAGATTTATGTCTAAAACCATGGTGACAAAATTAGAAACAAGAAGGCTGCTTCAGAATAGATATTTCAGAGAGACAACTGGACCTGATTTCTTAAGTGAGTCGGTTGCCTCTGATCTATCTATTCTAAAGCAGCCTTCTTGTTTCCAATATTGCCACCATGGTTTTAGACCTAAATCTACCTTCATGCATTAGAGAGCAGTAAAAATACCTAAGGCAACAGGTCATCTTATAGCCAAGACATGGCAACATAGATAAGCCACTGGAAGTGTATACTTTGGTGTTTTATTCATCATTGATTAGATACAACAAATGAAACATGAGACAAGTTGTAGAGCTGACAGGTTGCTCCCCTACCACGAACATGTGCGAGTAAAAAAGAAATGAAAGGAAATATATGTCAAAGATGGCGGTCAAAAATCTGTCCTCTCCATGGTATGAAGCTATTGTGCGAGTTAAAACATGATCGGATAAATCTGTTCAAAATATCAAATTCATAAGATACTGAACAAGCATTTAAAGATTTAACCAGGTTCATTAGCTAATTAAGCCCGATCTAATATGCTTGTGCAATGACGTCGCAACAGTATTGTTATCAAAACTGACAAATACGCTATTCAAAGATCAGATCTCCCCCCTTCCACCCAAACTGTGGTTACTCAGTCAGCAAGAATTCCTGTGCGGATTGGGGCTACCAAGGAAGCAGAATATGGGAAGTTTGGGGAAAAAGTCCATGTGGCGATGAAACAAAGAGTGAAACACTTGTATTTATTTGTCTACAAATCATAACAAGTTCATAAACAGAACTATCTTTACCTCTTGATGGTTTGGTGTTAGAGAGGTGACATCCAATTCACCACAAAATCCAATTACAGGAGTCACCAGCAAGCGATTCTGCAAACAAAACCCTTAATAAATGACATATTTCCCTGAACTTGATTTAAAATTCCCCAAAATCAATTCTATTCCTTCAATCTATTGTTGCATGAGCCGAAGAAACTGCGACTCAGGCATCAAACTTCTTCTAAACAATAAACTGTTTAGTTTATAGAACAAATCATTCTCAGTTATTGGAACAGACCACAAATTAATAGATTGGTAAATTTGTTTATTGCACATTTACCTGATGATACGCCATTCCATATCAGAGGGACATACAAACTTTGATCAATTAACTGAACAAGAAAATCCATAGTTAATAGACTACAGACAACGAACAACATGTCCACCCAGGGCCATCTTCTCCAGCCAAGATAAAACCTAAATGTCTCCATTCCGGAATGGGGACATGCAGATTTTAACTTGGCTTGCGAAGATAACCCAAAACAGGTTACTAAAAAACTTACCCTGCTAGGGGTGGGTGTTAGATGTCCCCAGACCTCAACATGATTCATTGGTAAACCAACTTCTTCTTCTGTCTCTCTTAAAGCTGTATGGATTAAATCCCTATCAGTCTTGTCCATCTTACCACCGGGAAAACTAAAGGTAAAAATATAGGTAAAAACGTTTTAATTTCAAGACAACATCTGAAAGCTTATATTAAATACTCTTTTGACTGCTACAATGATTTTTGTGTATGAAAACTATTTTGAGAGTGTTTTGAAACATTTGGAATCCTCAGGGAAATTATTGAATTAGATCGTGCATGGTAGTTGGCGTTGAGTTCTGAATTTAATTCTCACCCGGACCAAGATTTTTTCACGCTAAGTGTACTTGCTTGTCAGTAACTACTTCAGAAAAACATTCCTTGTGGCATTTCATAACTTGGGGTGGAATCTTAAACAGTCATGAATTTGTAGACCTACAAAATGATTACCTGACATGTCCTCTATGACTGTTGAGCTGACTTGACCTCAGAGTTAACATAATTGATGGTTCACCGTGTATAGTACAAAGTGGAATGAGTACAGCTGCACGTGGAATTTCTTTTCGGAAAGTTGCTGATTTTTTTACAGGCTTCACTGAATGTAAATTGTTCTGAACTCTGTGTTTATTTTCTTCAGAAAAAATGTTCTTGATTGTCACAGGAATAGTCCTATCCCGATGTGAAGAAAAATGCCTCAAACATTTTGATGGTTCATCCCGTATTTTAAAAAGCTCTCTTTTGAACATTTTCCAAAGAGTAAAGTAAGGACTAGTACCTTCTCACTTGCATGGATTTTTTTTTTTTTTTTTTTGTAACTAACTTCAAATTTCAGTTATGACTCTTTTTTGGAATTGCAAAGAGGAAGAATTTCACTTTGGGATATTCTGAGAAAGAAAAAAAAAAAACAGAAATGAGTAAACTTTTCGCCAGAGGTATTGTTTATAAACAATAAATGTCACACCCACCCACCCAGGGGACATAATCCATTTAGATCACACTAAGGGGAGGTAATTAGAAATTGGGTATCGTATCGCATGCAGGGGTTCAATAATTTTGAGCAAATTTTCAACGGACAAAAAGAATAGATGTATTTCTCTTCAAAGAAATTGTCCGCCTTGTGAAACATACATTATATTACTTCGAGTTGGCCACTTATCGTACAATGATCGCTCGAATGGGAAGAAAACTTACACATTACCGCCCGACATTTCTAGTGGTCTGTTTACTCAATTACTGACCTTGCAAAGGTCAGAGTTGAAAGTTGAAATCGTAGTCCTGGCATTCAACATGGCCCAGAAGTCTGTAAAACTGTTTTATGACGTTATTTCGCCTTATTCATGGGTTGCATTTGAGGTATTTCTGAACCATAGCCCAAAAACTCAAACGTTAAATGCATTGCCGTACCGGTGTGGTATTGTCAACCCCAAAAATGCTCTGCATATTTCAAATTCATTTTTAGTTACTACTTACGAACACGATTTCCAAACGGTCAGATAAGTCACTGATAAGTGGGCCTACTGCTGTGAAACTTGTATGACAGACAATGCATGACAGAACTTGGACATAAATAATTTTTCTCCAAACTTCAAGTCCTTGCAGTTATACTAATTATAAGACACATTTTTCACACATACACTATTACCAAATTAGGGAATTACAAGAAAGGGAGTGTAAAGTAATGTTAAGAAACTCACTCAGAATTTCATTTTCAGTGGGCCCTAGACTAGTCAAAACTTTGACCATACTCAAAACGAGAGCTATTGAGTATGGTCAAAGTTTTGGCTAGGCCCTAGACTAGAGTCGTAGAGAGTAGAGTATGACTTCAGACTATGAGTATGACTCTATGAGGCTATGTAATTTGTAAAGAAAGGGGCTGTTATTAGGACTGGGGAAGGTGGGGGTGTCGATAGCTGGAGATATCAAAACTCTGTGACCAAAGTATATTGATGATGTGTGGGCCACAGAGTGTAGAGTGATGCCGCTCACAGAGTCAAGGCTATGTGAAGAAATTAAGGGGCTGTTGTTGGAATATCTGCAATCTGTGATCAGATAGGCCATCATGAGTCCGAAATATCTGTGATGATAATGTACATCTGTCACAGGGCTCGAATTATACCAGGGCACCGAGGCCATTTGCCTCCATGCCCTTCTTTTTGGCAGTGGTGCCCTATTTTTCTCTCCAGGTTATTTGATAGAGGCAAGGCCAAAAATAACCAAAGTGGCCTGAAAGTGGGTGCCCTAAATTTTCCGAAATTCGAGGCCTGCTGTCAGAAAATGTCTTACATCATCATCGCAGATATTTCGCACTATTGTTGGGACTGGGGGAGGTGGGGGCCGGTGTAGTCCGCAATATGTTGAGTGGATCAGAATTATTCTGATTCGCCCCCACAGGCCTCTTCATTACCACGTCAGCATAGGGTGCATTTGAAAAATCAGTTGCTCTCGGAATTGTCGGCTGTCGGGGAAACTTGGTGTTAAAGCATAGAGAATTTAAAGTTGGCAAATTTTGTTGTTGGCGAGAGCACCTGTTAGATTTTTCAAATGTACCCTATGTTGACGTGGTATTGAAGAAGCCTGTGCGGGCATATCAGAATAACTTCAATCCACTCAACATATTGCGGACTAGTGGAGTTGTAGATAACTGGAGATATTCAAACTCTGTGGCCAAAGTATATTGATGATGTGTGGGCCACATAGTGTAGAATGATGACGCTCACAGAGCCACGGCTTCAAATTATGCTTGGGGGAGCCTCAGTGACTCCTCAGTCAGTAAGACAATAACGCTCACTACGACATTGTCCTAGCATCTATGGTCATGGGCACAGCTCTTCATTACACTCGGCTTTGGTGATTATGTGGCTTAGTCTGTAGAGATTATAGTGACACTCAAGGCAACAATCCATTGACCAGGCTTGTAATTAGTCTTAGTGACGACAGTTACACAATCACGGCGATACAAACCTTATTTGATGACTTTAAAATCTCACTCAGGGTTTGTGAAATAGTTATCAGGTACCTTTGAAAGGTCAGGGTTTCGAGACTCAAAGCACACATCTCGACTTTCTCCTCTAAATAAAAATCTGGCATATAATGAAAAAATCATGAATAAAACAACCAGTAATCAATCAATCCAAAAAATTCAATTGCGCTTTTAAACTTCCTATCCAGGTGTGGTAGCACCATAACATAACATCATTCATGAAGACAAATCTAGATAATACAGACATGCTTGATGTGACTGAAACTTTGTTTTTATTTGTTTGATTATTTATTTTATCTTTTCCAGGTTCTAACACGATACAGAACTAAGTGGAACTATGAGCTTATTTTCAAACCATTTTTTCTTGGAGGCATCATGAATGCTTCAGGTTGGGAAATTTGTTTTTGAATTACGTCTCATCTTTGACTTGAGAATAAATCCCTGGATGAAATCTGTTGATTACTCATCATGATTATACATGTAGGATTTCCGCACCAGACACTGACATTGGATGGTCGTAATTAAGGCACCTTGATTTTCATCACACACAAAAAACTTGCCCTCTGAAACTGTTTAGAAACATGGTTCTCGATGACTCAGTTGGTAGATTCTCATTTGAATCCCACTCAGTTCGAAAGCAAAATTGAACAATTTCTGATCCTGTTTTTCACTTAATTGCTCTATGTGGAAGAGTTGCCAGGTACTTGTCGAAGGTCGGGGGTTTCATCTGGCTAAAGAGCCCAGTTTCCACCCTCACTTAACCTGGTGACACTGCCATATAACTTATAAGTGAAATAATTTTTATTAATTCGTAAAACATGAATCAATTCATCGATGGGTTGACTCCGACTCAGTCCAAAGGAAAAATTAACAAATTTCTGAACGCATGATTGCGTATGTTTTGCCAGGTGATGCACCAAACGTCAGGCGATTTTGTCTGGGCAAAGATCGAGTTTGCCTTGCTTTCCTTCCGTACTAAACTAGATTGCAAAATAAGTGAATTACAGAATTTGAATAATCTTTATCGCATTTCTGTCACACATAATTGAATGTTTATAGTCTGGAAATTATGATGTCAATTTGCTCGTTTCGTTTAACCAAAGTCTGTATAATTTGAAGGTAACAAGCCTCCTATGATGGTGCCTAACAAAGCAAAGTACATGAGCAAAGATCTACAGCGAATTCGAGATCACTATAAAGTACCATTGAATGAGATAACGGTAACAGATCTTTTTATTACTTTTCCCCTAAGCAATTAACATATGGCACACTTGCATGTGTGTAAAGATAGAGAAATGCCACCAGCTTACTACTTAATGTGAAACTATTAAAATTTAATAAACATGTTGCACATTATGCTAAAATGTTTAAATCAAATGGTGATCTTAAAGCATACCCAGAATTGAAAAGTTTTTTGTTTACAACATCAAATATAGCAACAGGTTTTTTGTGTGACTAAGGCCAAGCTCCTGTCAGTCGTCAACCTAATGAAATATCATGGGTTGTGGTTTATTGTAACAATTTATGAGCGGGGTATAAAGGTCTAAGTGATATACCTGTTTTTAACACTTGTCTCCGTGGTTATTTTAGACAAGAAGATTTTCCCTGTGCCCATTTTAGTGTTCATAAATATATAATGCATGAAATAGAAATAAAAAGCTTTTCAATTCTATATTGTTATATATATATATTTCAGGACCCCTTCAATACGTTGGTGACAAAAGGTTCCCTTCCAGCTATGAGATTTCTCACAGCTGTACAAATGATTGCCCCGGAGTTCACAGAAAATGTCTCTCGAGAACTCTGGATGAGAATTTGGAACAGGGTAAGGTTTCTTCGATTTTATTACAAACACGCAGTTTATCTTCATAATACTATTGAAAAAAATAGAGAAATAATATTACTTTCGTTCTTACATTAAGAATAATTGTTGCTAAAGAAGTACTATTTATACTTGGACAAAATTGTTTTTCATTGGCTTCATAGATTTCAATAGTCAAGAAAATGCCCGCATTTCAAGTACACTGAAACGACCTGTGGAATGGTTGCCAGTTACCACCGGAAGGTCGTGGGTTTCCTCCGGGCAAAGCCCGCTTTCCTCCCACAATAAAACTAGTAACGCCACCATATAAGTGAAATAATCTTGAGCGCGGCGTAAAACACCAAACAATCAAGTACACTGAAAAACGAATAAAATATTCAGATTTCCAGTCTTTCTTTCAAACCCTACCTTAAAGTACATTTCCAAGAGTCTTATCAATTGAGTTTTTTTCCGATATTTGGTAGCTCTTGTCACTGTATAAATGCTTATCATCATATTGGATTCGACAGATCAGAAAGTCTGGTGTCCTCTATGTATAGAGCCCAGATTACTGTCCAATAAAGACAGATCAGCAGAAAGTCTGGTGTCCTGTAAGTATAGAGCCCAGATTACTGTCCAATAAAGACAGATCAGCAGAAAGTCTGGTGTCCTGTAAGTATAGAGCCCAGATTACTGTCCAATAAAGACAGATCAGAAAGTCTGGTGTCCTGTAAGTATAGAGCCCAGATTACTGTCCAATAAAGACAGATCAGCAGAAAGTCTGGTGTCCTGTAAGTATAGAGCCCAGATTACTGTCCAATAAAGACAGATCAGCAGAAAGTCTGGTGTCCTGTAAGTATAGAGCCCAGATTGCTGTCCAATAAAGACAGATCAGCATAAAGTCTGGTGTCCTGTAAGTATAGAGCCCAGATTGCTGTCCAATAAAGACAGATCAGCAGAAAGTCTGGTGTCCTCTATGTATAGAGCCCAGATTACTGTCCAATAAAGACAGATCAACAGAAAGTCTGGTGTCCTGTAAGTATAGAGCCCAGATTGCTGTCCAATAAAGACAGATCAGCAGAAAGTCTGGTGTCCTGTAAGTATAGAGCCCAGATTGCTGTCCAATAAAGACAGATCAGCAGAAAGTCTGGTGTCCTCTATGTATAGAGCCCAGATTACTGTCCAATAAAGACAGATCAGCAGAAAGTCTGGTGTCCTGTAAGTATAGAGCCCAGATTGCTGTCCAATAAAGACAGATCAGCAGAAAGTCTGGTGTCCTCTATGTATAGAGCCCAGATTACTGTCCAATAAAGACAGATCAGCAGAAAGTCTGGTGTCCTGTAAGTATAGAGCCCAGATTGCTGTCCAATAAAGACAGATCAGCAGAAAGTCTGGTGTCCTCTATGTATAGAGCCCAGATTGCTGTCCAATAAAGACAGATCAGCAGAAAGTCTGGTGTCCTGTAAGTATAGAGCCCAGATTGCTGTCCAATAAAGACAGATCAGCAGAAAGTCTGGTGTCCTCTATGTATAGAGCCCAGATTACTGTCCAATAAAGACAGATCAGCAGAAAGTCTGGTGTCCTGTAAGTATAGAGCCCAGATTGCTGTCCAATAAAGACAGATCAGCAGAAAGTCTGGTGTCCTCTATGTATAGAGCCCAGATTGCTGTCCAATAAAGACAGATCAGCAGAAAGTCAGGTGTCCTGTAAGTATAGAGCCCAGATTGCTGTCCAATAAAGACAGATCAGCAGAAAGTCTGGTGTCCTCTATGTATAGAGCCCAGATTACTGTCCAATAAAGACAGATCAGCAGAAAGTCTGGTGTCCTCTATGTATAGAGCCCAGATTACTGTCCAATAAAGACAGATCAGCAGAAAGTCTGGTGTCCTGTAAGTATAGAGCCCAGATTGCTGTCCAATAAAGACAGATCAGCAGAAAGTCTGGTGTCCTCTATGTATAGAGCCCAGATTACTGTCCAATAAAGACAGATCAGCAGAAAGTCTGGTGTCCTGTAAGTATAGAGCCCAGATTGCTGTCCAATAAAGACAGATCAGCAGAAAGTCTGGTGTCCTCTATGTATAGAGCCCAGATTACTGTCCAATAAAGACAGATCAGCAGAAAGTCTGGTGTCCTGTAAGTATAGAGCCCAGATTGCTGTCCAATAAAGACAGATCAGCAGAAAGTCTGGTGTCCTGTAAGTATAGAGCCCAGATTACTGTCCAATAAAGACAGATCAGCAGAAAGTCTGGTGTCCTCTATGTATAGAGCCCAGATTACTGTCCAATAAAGACAGATCAGCAGAAAGTCTGGTGTCCTGTAAGTATAGAGCCCAGATTGCTGTCCAATAAAGACAGATCAGCAGAAAGTCTGGTGTCCTGTAAGTATAGAGCCCAGATTACTGTCCAATAAAGACAGATCAGCAGAAAGTCTGGTGTCCTCTATGTATAGAGCCCAGATTGCTGTCCAATAAAGACAGATCAGCAGAAAGTCTGGTGTCCTGTAAGTATAGAGCCCAGATTGCTGTCCAATAAAGACAGATCAGCAGAAAGTCTGGTGTCCTGTAAGTATAGAGCCCAGATTACTGTCCAATAAAGACAGATCAGCAGAAAGTCTGGTGTCCTCTATGTATAGAGCCCAGATTGCTGTCCAATAAAGACAGATCAGCAGAAAGTCTGGTGTCCTCTATGTATAGAGCCCAGATTACTGTCCAATAAAGACAGATCAGCAGAAAGTCTGGTGTCCTGTAAGTATAGAGCCCAGATTGCTGTCCAATAAAGACAGATCAGCAGAAAGTCTGGTGTCCTGTAAGTATAGAGCCCAGATTGCTGTCCAATAAAGACAGATCAGCAGAAAGTCTGGTGTCCTCTATGTATAGAGCCCAGATTACTGTCCAATAAAGACAGATCAGCAGAAAGTCTGGTGTCCTGTAAGTATAGAGCCCAGATTGCTGTCCAATAAAGACAGATCAGCAGAAAGTCTGGTGTCCTGTAAGTATAGAGCCCAGATTACTGTCCAATAAACGACAACTTGTATATAAGGTAGATCTATAATGCCCTATAATTTCTTTATCTATCTTGTTGCCATGTAACCTTGGCTGTTGAGTGTCACAATAAGCCCTAATCAATCAATAAAACTCTTTACCTGTTCTCTAGGATGAAGATATTACCCTTCCAGAAAGTATTCTCCAGGTAAAACTGAAATATCTTATCTTTTGTAGTTTGAATTATAATTGGGGCCTCCGTGGCACAGTAGGTAGAGCGTTGGACGCTCAATCCGAACAGCCTTCCATCGATGGGTCGCGGGTTCGAATCCCACTCAGTCCAAAAATTGGAAAATTCTCTGACTGGGTTTTTACTCGAACAACCTATGTGGGATGGTTGCCAGTTACCAATGTCCTGGGCTTCCTCCCACAATAAAACTGGCAACGCCGCCATATAAGTGAAATAATCTTGAGCGCGGGGTAAAACACCAAACAATCAATCAATTGAAGTAGAAATTTATTTATTTTTGTCTTATGTCCACACAAACGTATTTATCTCTTGTGTTGGGTGATAAGGAAAGAAGGGCTTGTTTTTGGCTTAATGGATTGAGAATCTAAATGAACCCTTGTAAGTTCCTCATCACCACAAACAACAAGCCCTGAAAAGCATGTAACAGCCTCTCTCTAACAATTGTTACATAATTGATTTTCTCTCTCTCTCTCTCTCTCTCTGATATTGAATTAGTCAGAAAATGGAAGGTCAGGTATTTTTCTCAGTACTGTAATCCAGTTTCTTACTCTTGATAAACTGATACATACAACATGGATGCGGAAATATCTCTCCATCTCTATTCTACTATAGTCACAATCAGCAATATAATGGATAGGTTTATATGCTTTTAATACTCTCTTTTGTCACATGTGATTTCCATGCTTGATTAATTACGGTCATGACATCATCATTTTACCCTCAACTGTTTGCTTAAAGGCTGCCATTAAGGCTGGTATGAACCAGGAAGCTGCCAATGAAGCTCTCGCAAAAATCAAAGATCAGCAAGTCAAGGACAAATTAATAGAAACAACTAATGAAGCCATGGAATTTGATGTAAGAAATGATCATCGTTTGTTGACATACATATATTGTCAGGGACTGATCCAGGGGAAATTTGGGCATACAATTTCGGTTCAAAATGTTCTAACAATAAGACAAAAACAACATCTCTGGCCCAAAATTCAACATTAAATGCTATTTTGACATTAAAATCTGTTGGTTTTAAGAATTTGGGCGGATTTTTTGCTTGTGAGTTTGGGCGCCCATACCTGTATACAGGTATCAAAATGTCTCTGGATCAGTCTATGATTGTTTTAAAGCTTTTGGAATCAGTTTTCAGACCTCTGCAGCATGGGCCAATCACTTTACTAGATGTGCCAGCCGAAATGAATGTACCCTCATCCTGACATGGATCAATGGACCAAAAATGGTTGTGTTCAAATTAAGTTAACTTAACTGAGACCATAATTTATCACTAAATAATTACAAGCAATCTTATCAGGCCTTTTTTATGTACCTACATGTATCTGGCAATGGTTGGCAGAAACAATCATTTGGGAGGGTAAGATGTACGCTGAAATTCAACTTGAGTGTGGCATAAAACCCTAAACAAATCTCATTTCATGCAATACATGTCAACACCTGTAGAATTACTTTATTTTGAGAAATGTGTTTAATAACAGATATTTCAATGTTTAATTTTAAGGCATTTGGAGCTCCAACAATGATAACTAATGTGAACAATAAAGAAGAAATGATATTTGGTTCAGATAGGTTTCCAATTCTGGCAGATATTTTAGGTAAGTCAAAAACTTTTCTTTCGTGGCTATGAAGCAATGCTATTTTCTGGCTGATCAAGCTAAGTTGGATGGTTACTAGAAACCAATGGTAATAGCTGAGTAGGATGGTTACTGGAAACCAATGGTAATAGCTGAGTAGGATGGTTACTAGAAACCAATGGTAATAGCTGAGTAGGATGGTTACTAGAAACCAATGGTAATAGCTGAGTAGGATGGTTACTAGAAACCAATGGTAATAGCTGAGTAGGATGGTTACTGGAAACCAATGGTAATGGCTGAGTAGGATGGTTACTAGAAACCAATGGTAACAGCTGAGTAGGATGGTTACTGGAAACCAATGGTAATGGCTGAGTAGGATGGTTACTAGAAACCAATGGTAATGGCAAAGTGGGATGGTTACTAGAAACCAATGCAATGGTTGAGTAGGATGGTTACTAGAAACCAAAGGTAATTGCTGAGTAGGATGGTTACTAGAAACCAATGGTAACTGCTGGGTAGGATGGTTACTAGAAACCAAAGGTAATTGCTGGGTAGGATGGTTACTAAAAACCAATGGTAATTGTTGAGTAGGATGGTTACTAGAAACCAATGGTAATTGCTGAGTAGGATGGTTACTAGAAACCAAAGGTAATTGCTGAGTAGGATGGTTACTAGAAACCAATGGTAATTGCTGAGTAGGATGGTTACTAGAAACCAAAGGTAATTGCTGAGTAGGATGGTTACTAGAAACCAATGGTAATGGCTGAGTAGGATACTTACTAGAAACCGATGGTAATGGCTGAGTAGGACGGCTACTAGAAACCACTGGTAATGGCTGAGTAGGATGGTTACTAGAAACCAATGGTAATAACTGAGTAGGATGGCTACTAGAAACCAATGGTAATGGCTGAGTAGGACGGCTACTAGAAACCACTGGTAATGGCTGAGTAGGATGGTTACTAGAAACCAATGGTAATAACTGAGTAGGATGATTACTAGAAACCAATGGTAATGGCTGAGTAGGATGGTTACTAGAAACCAATGGTAATGGCTGAGTAGGATGGTTACTAGAAACCAATGGTAATGGCAAAGTGGGATGGTTACTAGAAAGCAATGTAATGGCTGAGTAGGATGGTTACTAGAAACCAAAGGTAATTGCTGAGTAGTATTGTTACTAGAAACCAATGGTAACTGCTGGGTAGGATGGTTACTAGAAACCAAAGGTAATTGCTGGGTAGGATGGTTACTAGAAACCAATGGTAATGACTGAGTAGGATGGTTACTAGAAACCAATGGTAATGGCTGAGTAGGATGGCTACTAGAAACCAATGGTAATGGCTGAGTAGGATGATTACTAGAAACCAATGGTAATGGCTGAGTAGGATGGTTACTAGAAACCAATGGTAATGGCTGAGTAGGATGGTTGCTAGAAACCAATGGTAATGGCAAAGTGGGATGGTTACTAGAAACCAAAGGTAATTGCTAGGTAGGATGGTTACTAGAAACCAATGGTAATTGTTGAGTAGGATGGTTACTAGAAACCAATGGTAATTGCTGAGTAGGATGGTTACTAGAAACCAATGGTAATTGCGAAGTAGGATAGTTACTAGAAACCAATGGTAATTGCTGAGTAGAATGGTTACTATAAACCAATGGTATTTGCTGAGTAGGATGGTTACAAGAAACCAATGGTAATTGCGGAGTAGGATGGTTACTAGAAACCAATGGTAACTGCTAAAAAAAGTATGTGTAAAGTATGTTTCTAAATAATGTTGGTTGTTTTTTGCTTGTGAAGTCTTAAGAGTTTATTTTAACAATTCGAGAATTGTTATATTTTAAGAGTTTCATAACTTTGATATATTTAGTCATTTGCTTTGCATTATTGTATTTGATTCAGTTTCGCTGAATTTATTTTATTTTTGTTTTATTTTAGGGGAGAAATATGAAGGTCCTTTAACAGAATTGGCAAAATCCAAGCTGTGACAGTTTTATAAAGAGTCTACACTAGTTTCATATATTGAACAGAGAAATATTCAGGATCACCACTAGTAAAGGGAAATTGCTACCACATCTAGATGAGTAAAGTTGAATCCAAAAAGACATAAGCATTGCAGTGCTAGTCCCATACATATTTTATGCAAGAAAAATCCAACTTTGTGACTGACGTTTCTGGCAGCGATAATTTTACCAGATAAAATGATTTGGTTACCTCCCTTTGGTCATTTGTCTAATTACAGCCCAGGGGGGTATTTCATAAACATGTTTAGAAGGCTAAACTGACCTAGCCGACTAGAATAGCACTGCTTTAACATTACTGCTTAGTCGACTATCTGACCGTAGTCGGCTATATGCGGTTTATGAAATACCCCCCTGGTGTAAGTGAAGTGATTTTGACATTTCATCATCTATT
The DNA here is from genome assembly GCA_963971465.1 of Lepidochitona cinerea. Lineage (NCBI taxonomy): Eukaryota > Metazoa > Mollusca > Polyplacophora > Chitonida > Tonicellidae > Lepidochitona > Lepidochitona cinerea. Next base: position 3,623,632 of record OZ020560.1, read on the forward strand.
GGATAATGTTTGTATATTACCAGAAGTCTATGAATGTGGAAGTGTGAAGCGTTCCATTACACAGTGTTGAGGGCATTGGCGCCGTTTGACCCAGAGGTCACCATACACAGAGCCCTCTCTCGGTTAGTCAGATAGCGTGGCTTTTCTTCACTTTCTCATATGAACTATTATGGGATGCATAAGAAAAAACATGGCGAACATTTTATTTACGATAACAGTACTTGATGGAGCAAAAGTTAAAGTTTTCGAAGAACTTCAAAAAGTTGAAAATGAGACAAGAAGACTTGTTTGGAACGATTTGAGTCCAAATGGAGATATCAGAGTCGCATGTTCGGTAAAGCTTTTATAAAAACCAATGCATTCTCCGAACTGCGGTTACTGGAATTGCCGATAGATGCAGTAAGTGGAGAATGAATTTATTTTCTGATTTGAAATTGCGCAACCGTTGACAATTTCAAAATCTACCGCGCATAAACGTCACATAGTGTAGTATAAGCAGGCTGAAAGCGCCAGCGCCCTGAACATGGGGTAATGCGACATTTCACACTTCCCTGTTCATAGACTTCTGATATTACTGAATCAGGTGCAATAATGAACAATTTACTGATCCTGCTTTCAAGGAGAGACCTGAGGTAGAGGAAATCTACTTTATCCAGTGGGTGTTAGGACTGAAAACTTCCATAGCACTGAGATCCATTGGGGATCAGTCAGTGTAGTTTTGATTTGAACAGCATCCTAGTTAGTTTCTTGTGTGATATTTTAATTCTTTTCTAACGGGGCGAAAAAACACCAATCAATTAATCAACCTTCTCAAAGGTTTGGCCTGGCTCTAACAGAATTCCACTCAGTACAAATGAAAATAATGGAGAAAATTCACATTATCTAATTGACATGTTTGAGATGGTTTTCAGGTACCATAGAACTGCTTTGCTTTCTTGGACTAATAAACCTGACAATGCCCTGGGGAATAATATTCAATGTGACCCAAAACATAAAAGCATCAATAATACTGACCAGAAGATTTTCCCTGTGCCCGTGTATTTTAGTGATCATAAATATACTGACCGTGTGTTTAGGATGCATATAGAATACTGTATTCAGTACAACCACAACTTCACAGTGATTCTGTTATAGCTCATAGTAAAATAAAATAGACAGAGCACTTGTATATTTGTATTTACGATGATTTATTAAAAAATAAAAAAATAGATGCAACTTATTCTTTTATTGTATCCCTATATTTATGTGTTTGTCTGTCAATCCTTTGGCTTGTCAAGTCATGTATTACTTTAGAGCTTAGAAAACAACAGTTAACCTGGCATAGAATTTCAGGGAGGTCTGGACCCAATCTGCCTTTTATAATGCCAACCCTATACGTCTTCATGTCTCATTATTTTGACCTGTGTTATTTCGTACAGGCAAGGACAAATTTATCAAAGTTACCCTGAAATTGGGTGCCCTTAATTTTGTTTGAAATTGGAGGCCAAGGTCTGGTGATCTGATGAAATTAATCTTCAAGATACTGCTATATTTACATGGGTTGTGTCATTAAGTGTGTTTGGATGCCAGCCTATTAATCTACTGGGGGGCCTCCGTGGCTCAGTAGGTAGAGCGCTGGACGCTCAATCCCAACAGCCTTCCACCAATGGGTCGCGGGTTCGAATCCCACTCAGTCCCAAAAAATTGGAAAATTTTCTGACTGGGTTTTCACTCGAACGACCTATGTGGGATGGTTGCCAGTTACCAGCGGAAGGTCGTGGGTTTCCTCCGGGCACAGAGCCCGGTTTCCTCCCACAATAAAACTGGCAACGCCGCCATATAAGTGAAATAATCTTGAGCGCGGCGTAAAACACCAATCAATCAATCAATCAATTAATCTACTGTCCACTCTATAATCTACGATCAGAGATCTGAATGGTTAATTTCTGTATGGGACGGGGTACAAGTAATTTTTGGGGTCCAGACCTCCCTGAAATTTATTTAGACCATGGAAACATAATCGCCCGATATAGGCCTAAGTAAAATAATGATCTTCATTGGTGTAAATGTTTTTTTGCAAAAATAATTCCATACTTTGTTGACTGTTTTTTGCAATGATCAAGATTATTTCACTTATGTGGCGGCAGTGCAAGGCTTAGTTGGGGAGGAAACCGTGCTCATTGCTTGGTGGATTGATTGATTGATGTTATACGCCCACTTAAGATTATTTCACTTAGGCCTATATTTTCGTGTTTAAGTTTCCATGGTTTAAATAAATTTCAACATGGGTTTAAGGTATGTAATGTCAAGAACCAGCGAAAACAATATTGTTAAAATGTGTACTATTCTACCTTTGTTTATATAAAGATGATATTTCCAGATGGCCATTAGTAACTTTCCCAGCTCCCATGGACCACTGGATAGGGAGTTTCGAGGCTGTTTGTTTAGTGGCTGTCAGTCAAAAAAAAAAGCCAAAAACAATAGCAGCAGGGAATTCCCTAAATCAATCAATCATTGGTTGAATGAGAAAAGAATAAAATTACATACATGTAAGGGTGTAGGCCTACTGGTAATTTATTTTTCATTCTTCAAAACTGTTTATAGTGAAACGCTACGTATTCTTCCCGTTATCCACCGCTGTTAATTTATTTATTTATTTTTTAAGTGTTGATATTTTATTTATATATTTTGTTAATTGATGACGTCAAGAATTAAGAAATCCCCCTCTCGCTTGACGTCATTAAATAGAAGTAGGTCACCAGGAAATCTGTGTCACGATAACAGCTGACATGTGCACGAAGCGAATGGACTTCTGAAGAAACAATAACTTAATAAGATCGGTTAATATTTGTCCATGTTGTTTGAAAGCGTCCTACTATAAACTTGAGAATGAGAAAAGCAACAATGTTTGTGATATCTAGTAAAGACAATACATTTTTCTGATTCAAAACGAAAGAATGTTCATTACATTTACAACAACAACGTATGCATGTTGGCATTTTCATTTTCAAACCTGGAGCGTTTTTAAGACTCAAAATTGTGGTAGGTATGTAAAGACATCATTAGCTCTATAACAGACCGTCTCTTTTATGGTTGGCAAATTTTGCTATGATACTTTTTTTTTAGATTTTTAGATTTTTCATAGAAAATTTCAATAAACATATTCATTAATTTATCATAATAATTACCGGTAAAGGCACACTTGCCGCGAAAATCAGGAATATTGTTTACATTAAAAAAGAAAGTCCGTTTTCTGTATTTTTCCCAGACAATATAAGTTAGGAACTTTCTATTTTTACCAAAATTTAAAAGTTTGGACGTCACTTTGTATTTTTAATTTGAATTGTTAGGTGCCCGTAACGTAAACAAACCAAACTGCCCCCTATTGGCGATTTTATGTTTCAGTCGAGTGAGTGAACTAACGCCACAGTGTAATTTTACGTAGGCCTATTTATCTGAGAATTACAGACTGACGATCGGTTAACAGTGACTGGAAAAGCCTGCTGATAATTGTTTGAGTGTAAACCACAGATAAAAAGGCCTGAAATGGGGGTAAACCAACACGAAAGTTAACCGACACTGATCGTTGTTGTTGTAATCAGGCTTCGATTCTTCGTTTGTTTTTCACCCCATTTCTACATTCTAAGCTAACTAGACATGTTTTATGTGTCCTATGTTTAAGTTTAGTTGTATTAGTCGTAGTAAGCTCATGTAAATTGGTTTTCTTAGCAAATTTAAACACGCTACGGCGGAAAGTGGACCTTTAATATTATTATAACTTATACATCTTTTGTGATCAACGAGAAAGTTTACAGTTTACAGGATAGAGAAAGATGACGGGCTATGACATATCAAGAAAATTTCATCAAATCACTGTTTCAGCAACGAATGGCACAGCTGTTAATGTATTGTTATTAAATGGAAACGGCACATTCCCTGATCCAGTTGGTCGAGAAATCTCTGCTCTGCCGAATTTTTTCTTTCTGTGTTCGTCATACATTGGGGCCTCCATGGTTCAGTGGGTAGAGTGTTGGACGCTCAATCCGAACAGCATTCCACCAATGGGTCGCGGGTTCGAATCCCACTCAGGCCAAAAAAATTCTAAAATTTTCTGACAGGGTTTTCACTCAAACGACCTATGTGGGATGGTTGACAGTTACCAACGGAAGGTCGTGGGTTTCCTCCGGGCATAGAGCCCGGTTTCCTCCCACAATAAAACTGGCAAAGCCGCCATATAAGTGAAATAATCTTGAGCGCGGCGTAAAACACCAAACCATCCATCAATCAATCAATCGTCATACTTTTGTCACCCAGATTACTCAGGTGATTGGATTTTATAATCTTTTTTGTATCCCACCAAAGAAAATGGCGGCAACAATTTCTCACCAGATAAGCAAAGAACAGATTATTTATTACTACAGTATATGGGTTAATATGACAATGTTTGCCAACCATTTCGATTTATGGGGTGCTTTGTCTCGCTTGGAACTGTTGATACACATGCTCCGTCTATCCCTTGACTAGATTTAAACCTCCCTGAAAGTCCTCCGTGTTTAATTAGTTCTATATAAGCCTCTAGAAATTATCTAATTGATTGACACTTTTTTTACACATCTTCTATTTAAAATGGATTCTCATTAATGGATTTAATGACATGGAATCATTTTAAAACTTACCCGACAGAGTGCATACATGTTTTTTAAAGCAAAACTAGTTAGTTATTTTTGTCTCTTCACTCATATCAATTTCCACATATCAATTTCCAAAGAAGGTCTGATTCAGGCTCAAGGGTGCAAATGTTACGGTGTGTATGTTAGATTGACAGGACCAATTTTATATGCCTGCTTCAAGCGGGCGTATATTGGTATACCGTTGTCTGTCTGTCCGTCCCGGATTCGTGTTCGCTCCATAACTTGAAACCTATTTCAAGAATTTCTTTTTTTTCTTCTGATATATCATGTAGCTTATAGGTAGACGGTGTCTCGTGTACCAAAATTAAATTGGAGTCTAAATATTTTTAGAAAATTTTCTGACTGGGTTTTCACTCAAACGACCTATATGGGATTGTTGCCAGTTACCAACAGAAGGTCGTGGGTTTCCTCAGGCGCAGTTTGCAGAATAATATTTCATTACGAAGACACAGACCTACGAATCCCACTCAGACCAAATAAATTTAAACAATTTTTGAGTTGGTTTTTCACTCAATCACCTTATGTGGTAAGGTTGCCAGGTACTTGCCAAAGGTCAGGGGATTCCTCTGGGCAAATAGTTTCCTCTCCCACTTAACCTCACAATGCTGCCATATAAGTGAAATAATCCTGAGTACGGTGTAAAAATTTCAATCAATTTTAAGTGCACCTTCAAAGATAATCGTTCAACTAATCCCTCTGATGATACATGTAGCATTAAACAATCGGTCATTAATTACAATGACAAATTACTTGCTGCTTAAACGCAGAAAACACTGATATTAAAAAAAAGATGTAAGACTAAAGCAGCATTTTATTTCTGGCATCATGCTAGAAATAAAATGCTTCTTTAGTCATGTATTTTTTATTTGAAATTTAAAATTTGATTTGTTAAGTTCCTGTAATACCAGCAAAGCATGAGGCTAGACATGTGTAGAGGTACCCTAAATGAAGTGACAGTCAGTTGCATAATGCAAACAAGCAGGTTGGTGTATGCTGACTTTTACTCACTTGTTTCACATTCCGTATGGTGCAAGTAGAAAGGGGAATCTGTTTGAATTGTTGAGACTATATTTACATTATCCAATTTCATTCAATGCATAGTAAGGCTAGAAATTTTGATTAAATTTACCATGGAAGCAGCGAGCCAAGATAGCTTTTTATACGCCCTCTCGTGAAGCCCTTTGGCACTCAGTAACTGAGGAACTATTGCATGGATTTAAATTAATGTTTTTTCAGTTATAACTAATTTATGAGTAGATTTTATAGTGTTCCACACCAAAAGTCAAATTGGGGTCTAACCCTTTGTGGCGACCAAAACAGTCACCCAGCCTTTTGGCATTCAGTACTTGAAGAAATGAATGTTTATCAGTCTGTGATTTCACAATAGGACCAAGTTTTATCCAAACAACTTTTTGATTTATAACCATTTTGACCAAATGAGGCGTCAAACCCTAATTTATGTTGTTTATTTTACAAAACAGTCTCCCAGCGTTGACATTTGTGAAGAAAGCAAATTAAGATGACCTTACTACGATAATGGGCTATATTCTATACACCCAGTCATGTTTAAATGTGTAAACAGTGATGTAAAAAGGCACATGTATCACATATTAGTCTTAGAATACACTCATTTTAACTTTTTGTTTTTGGTTTACTATCTCAAATTTGTCGGCAGACTTTTTTGTGTCCCTTGAACCAAATCCTTCATATAGATCTAGGGTACCTTGGTGGTCCAGTGGGTTAAAGAGACCTTCCCTCAGTCGCACACAGACCTTCCATCGATGCAGTGCGGGTTCGAATCACACTTAAAATTAAAAAATTTCTGAGTGGATTTTTCACTCAGTCGCCGTATGTGAATTCTGGAAGAGTTGCTACATGTAGTTACTCGCCGAAGGTCGGGGGTTTCCTTCGGGCCATGAGCCCTGTTTCCACCCCCGCTAAACCTGGCAACCCCGCCGCACAAGTGAATTAATCTTGAGTGCGGCGTAAAACATCAATCAATCAATTATACAGATCTGTATTTTTCAGATAAGGTTTGTAAAAGAGTTTTCACATAGATGGCAGAAGTCTCATGGACTCGAAGTTAATTGACGTTGCAAGTTCCTAAGAAATCAAATAAAAAATACAAAAGATACCAACATTTTTAGATTTTAGACAAGAATATTTTCCCTGTGCCCGTGTGTTTTAGTGATCATAAACATTTTTAGATTTGTTCTATATGGGCAAAAATTCAGAAAAATGTATTCTATATTTTAGGACTGAGTTTGTTTTTTAGAAAGCTACCTTGTAACATGAAGTGCTTCACCTCGTTGTTACACCCCTCTATTATTACATACATGTTATTGCAAGTTTTTACTTAATGAACCATATTGTCTGTGTCAAAATAAACTATAGATCTGCAGTCATTCATATTAAACTGGGAGCTTCTCAGTCCTGTAACAACATGTCAGTATCTACAGCTGTAATACCATACATATCTGTTTGCTTTATGAACGGTTTCAAACGCACTTTGCCACCAATGGGTCGCGGGTTCAAATCCCACTCAGTCCCAAAAAAAATTGGAAAATGAACGACCTGTGTGGGATGGTTGCCAGTTACCAACGGAAGGTCGTAAGTTTCCTCCGGGCATAGAGCCCGGTTTCCTCCCACACTAAAACTGGCAAGGCGGCCATATAAGTGAAATAATCTTGAGCGCGGCGTAAAACACCAATCAATCAATCAAACTCACTTTGGCTTCTATCATGAGAAGTGATTTATAAGGCATCAACACGATGTAAGTTTTTTTTTTATTGTACGTAACGTTTGACACAGTATTGGAATGTCCCGAGTTTGTTAAATTCCATGATTGATTATGGAGCTGTTAGATACAAGAGCCTCAGTTCAGGAAAAACATCATGTTTATCAACACTAAGTTTTGGAATCTTTTTGTATTTTCAATATGAAATTGAGAAAGGCTATGGCAGTGAGTGTGCCTTTCTAAGTAAATGCCTGCCCGCAGATGTACATGTACTGTATGGTCGGAGCGAATTATATAACTGAAGCTTACATAAACCCATGCCCATAAGCAGTTTTTGTGAGAAAGTCCAATTAGTTACTTTGAGACAAATTGGCTTCCACCACTGAATAGAGTCTTGAACTTTCCTGAACAATGCAGGTTTTGGTAATTCTGTTACGTAGAATGGAGAAACTGGTGCATCTTACCATAAAGGATAAAGGTATAGCGAACAGTGGTTCTTTTTTTCGATGTATCACTCAGTTAGATTGATAGTCCCTCAGTCTGAAAAAAGCCTTCCATCGATGTGGTGCGTGTTAAAATCCCACTCAGACCTGAATTTTTCCGTTCATCGCAGTATGTGAAAGCTTTGCCAGGTACCCGTACCATGTACTAGATTCCGGATTAATGGAGGGGTATATCTTGTCAACGTAACGTAAAAACAAAACCGACTATATACTTTAAAGTGGCATGAACTGCCAAACTTTGAACTTTTTCATAAATTCTGATTGTCACAACAATATAATTATGAGCCTTTGAAGGTTATCGAAAAAGTAAATTAGCATTTGAATTAGAGAAAAATCCATACAATCTGTTCTGTACAAGCCAAAAAAGTGTGGGTGAAAGTAAACAAAATTTAAATAACTGGACGACCATTCAATTGTTCTAAACCTAAGTTACATGTATCTCCATGAAAATCCATTCAGTTAATTAAACAACGGTTGGATTAAGGTAAATTCTAGTTGCAGTAAACCTCAGTTAGGGCAGGTGTTCTGTGCAGTGAATGTTACTCAAGGGGGCCACTAGTAGGCCTACTTTTTGACGAGAATCCGGGCAATTGTACAATCATCGTATGTACTAACTGAATCAATCCTGTTTCCTGACAGGCCCATCTATTATTGACTCCCCCCTGGGGCCCAGGAATGTTGCAAGCTCATGAATTGTCAACATCTTATCAAAGGTCTATCAGGTTTGAATAACACAAATGTAAAATGGATTTTGTGTCTTGAAGCTTAAGGTGCAGAAATAACTTTTTTTCTGATTGTTGATAAAATATGGATTTGTGTAAATTTTCTTAGAATTACAAAAAAAAAATGTCTTACAAGAAAAGCTATCTGATGACGGATATGCCAGATTATTACTGAAACAGTAATTCCTGTACCTGACTCATTGCTTTTTTTTATTATTTTTTATTCAGGAGAAGGGGGTCTGGGTGATAGGTTAACAGAAACGTTGAGGTGTAGATTTATGCAATAGTATATCAGGGCATGTAGAAATATAAAAGTTGGCAGGCTTTAGTTACATGAACTAACACTCATAAAAATATAGCATAAACTATATCTGTTCTTCTTTCTGTATGCATTCCTATTACTGGAGCATGCAGATTAATTTTCGCCAGGCAGTCTTAACACTGAGCTGGGGTGAGTCATCGTGCTGGCTGGCCTGCCTGTTACCAGTCTCCCTTCTCCCACAGACCTCCTATACATGTATGCTCTACCCTGGCAGGCTATTACTATTTAGTGCCTCTACAAATCTGATTCATCTCCAACTGGCTGATGTGGGGCGGAAACCCATAAGGCTCATACATCTATATATATATGCCAGTCCAGTTTTAGACCAATAACTTAGATAATTTCCCCCGTTCTTTTTTAACAGTGCAGAAAAAAGCAGTGTGGAAGTTTTACTAAGATGGGTGGACCTGTGGATGAAGTGAGAGTTGATTTTCGTTATGAATGTTTTGTCAACTAAGATACACGGATTCATAGAAACATGTGAGTTACATAAACCTTTTACTACATCAGTCAATTGTTATCTATCCACGATATACATTCTGAATTGTTACTGCAGTTTAAATGGCTGACTAGTGATATATCTCACTTCATACAATCATATACATCACTGAGTTGGCATTGAAGGAGTCCCACATTGCATTCGGTCCTATTTGGATATTAAACTACAAATAAATCACTTGTTTTTGTCTGTGAGAATTCTATAACCAGTGCATATTTTGCCTACAAATTCAATACATCACAGATTTTTCTTGCCTAATTTTGACATAAGGACATCTTCTATACTCACACCTGGGTTAAAAGTGGACTTCTTACTACATGTTCTAGCTGTCATACAACAAATGTATTTCTTTTATCTGCTGTGATGTACTTGTCAAAGTATGTGTATGTATTGATCTCAACTGGTTTAATACAAGTCCACATTGCATTGACATCAACTACTGTTTAGGTGTATTGTTGTATGTTTGAATGACAACCTTACCACATGTATGTTTCACTCAAACCTTATAGTTCTGATGTCAACCTTAATTTACTTACGTTTCGTAACTTTTGAATTGGTTGACAATGAAAATGCTAAGTTCCTTTTTTATTTTCTGCATGACAAAATAATGCAACTGAAGCCATAGTTAGGTGATATTGTGTATTTTATTATAATAAATGATTTATTTACAGAGAGTCACACAATCAATTTTAAATACAAAAACTGTTCTCCCTTAAGGCCCTCTAATAGCAATGAAAAAAGAGGAAAAATAATAGTAATGATAAAAAAAGTATGGCATGGTTATATAGATAAAGGACAATATGATGAACTAAATAGAGGTTATCTAACGAGAGCCAGTGTGTTACGATAAATATCACTCAAGTCTATTAATTTTCAAAGTCACGAGCCTCTGGCGAGTGACTTTGGAAATTAATAAACGAGAGTGATATTCATTGTAACACACTGGCTCTCGTAAGATAACCTCTATTTAGTTCATCATATAGTGCCTTATCTATATAAGAATGGCTGTCTGAAGAAAGACTCAACAAGGCATTGTGACGTCAGAAATGACGTCACCAGCGACAGCATCCCTTTAATATAGAGTTACTGCTGGACGCTTGATCTTAACGTCATAATCAAATGACTCGTGACATAATTCATTTGTGACATCAGTTTTTACAGTTCTTTCGTGAGGTCATTACGTTACTTGGGCCATAATTTCACACGTTGATTATGCCAAAAATAACACACTGCCTGGGAGTGGAATTATTGAGGGTGTAGCGTGAGAAAACAAAATGAATGCTTGAGGTTAAGAATATACGGATAGTCATTATTTTACGTTTGAGCACATTTGTGATGAATTTTAACAGATCTCTGTAGCCATCATCAGGTATATAATATATTTATGATCACTAAAACACACGGGCACAGGGAAAATCTTCTTGTCTAAAATAACCACGGAGACAAGTTTCTAATTGTGTTAAAAAAGAGGTATATAAGAGGTATATAATATAAGTAAGTCTGTGGTTTTCTTAATTGTATTATTAATAATCCTGATGATGGCTACATAGACATGTACATCCTTATAACAGAAAAAAATATTTTAAATAATTGCGAAAAGAAAAACTTAATCTTTACATTGACAATGGGGGTATGGAGAGAATAGCTCAGCAAATTTGTGCATTTCGATATAAAAACAACAGATTAAAAGAACTGCTTTTTATCACAAATAAATTAAATGAGATCTTTATTTTCCTAAACTTCTTCTAAATATTTGTAACTTGTAAATGGATTTTAAAAAATTGCAATTTATTTTGGTGCAAGAAAAAGTCAGTAATTTTTTCAACTATTTTGCTTGAGAAAACTCAGAACTTTGATCTGTTTGATTTCTATTGTTTATTTTCATAGTTACTGTCATATCATCACTTTAAACGTTCATGTGTGCATTTAAAGCCTGTAATTTCCTAAGCCTTCCTTCCATACTTTTTAACTCCTTATATATTTATGATCACTAAAACACACAGAAAATCTTCTTGTCTAAAATAATATATACTCCTTTAAGAAAGAAAAAAAAATAATACGTCTTGTAAATATGTGTAAATATTTTTGAATGTCACATACAGGACTTAGATTAAAGAGGACTCATGTTAGAGAAGTCACAGTAAATGTCAACATTTTAACATTGTAATTTAAACATGTCTGCATAGATGAAGGAAGAAGTGAAAGGCTGACTTTTTTTCATCTATTTTAAAATACAATAACAAAAATTCTGATATATGTAGCTGTTATTGTGTATTTACACAATTTTTAGTTGTAATATGTTGTTAAAGCAAAGTGACCTTGGAGTGTAATATGATGGACTACAGATGATTTGTTTTGACAATAGGGTTCATTACTTGCCAAATACAGGGAACATTTTAAGGAAAAGGAATTAGCAAATTGTGATTTTTACCAAGATGTACAAAATAAAAGCTTTCTGTTGATACCAATTTCGTTGATTGTTCAATTAATGTTTTACACGGCACTCAAAATTATTTCTCTTATATGGGGTATATTCATCTGTGTTAACGTACACAAGAAATATTCATCTTCTGTTTGAAATCCTCTATGTAACCGATCATTCAATTATGCTAATAATCAATTCAAAATAAAACCAATTCCAACTTATAAGTCCACCTCTATAATCATACAGTGATATCATTTTAAAATTAAATTTAATTTTGAATTTTACATGTACAAGTCATTATTGTGCAATTGATCAACTCTGTAAAGGAAACTTAATGTTTTTCTCAGCTCTCATATTATCAGTTATATCTTAGTGTTAACATACCGGATACAGGGAGAGTATATTTTCCCCTTCAGGGCGATAAGAAACATTTGGGTATTGGGTGTAACAGTTTTATTAATTCTCTACATACAGATCTAATCACATACTGCTGTTTTATCACTTACAATAACGTCTAGCATAGAATAGTCCGGTACATCCTGAAGTGGTAAGTTTTAAAAAGGGTTTAGAACATTATTCAGTCAGCTATAGTATATTTATGATCACTAAAACACACGGGCACAGGGAAAATCTTCTTGTCTAAAATAACCATGGAGACCAGTTTCTAATTGTATTAAAAAGAGGTATATCATTTAGACCTTTATACCCCATAAATTGTTATAGTATATCGTTCAGTTAGTGTGTTATATTGTATTGTTCAGTCAGTGTGTTATTGTATCGTTCAGTTAGTGTGTTATATTGTATCGTTCAGTTAGTGTGTTATATTGTATCGTTCAGTAAGTGTGTTATATTGTATCGTTCAGTTAGTGTGTTATATTGTATCGTTCAGTTAGTGTGTTATATTGTATCGTTCAGTTAGTGTGTTATATTGTATCGTGCAGTAAGTGTGTTATATTGTATCGTTCAGTTAGTGTGTTATATTGTATCGTTCAGTCAGTGTGTTATATTTTATCGTTCAGTTAGTGTGTTATATTGTATTGTTCAGTTAGTGTGCTATATTATATCGTTCAGTTAGTGTGTTATATTTTATCGTTCAGTTAGTGTGTTATTGTATCGTTCAGTTAGTGTGTTATATTGTATCGTTCAGTCAGTGTGTTATTTTGTATCGTTCAGTTAGTGTGTTATATTGTATCGTTCAGTCAGTGTGTTATATTTTATCGTTCAGTTAGTGTGTTATATTGTATCGTTCAGTTAGTGTGTTATATTGTATCGTTCAGTCAGTCTGTTATATTGTATTGTTCAGTTAGTGTGTTATATTGTATCGTTCAGTTAGTGTGTTATTTTGTATCGTTCAGTTAGTGTGTTATATTGTATTGTTCACTTAGTGTGTTATTTTGTATCGTTCAGTTAGTGTGTTATATTGTATCGTTTAGTTAGTGTGTTATTTTGTATCGTTCAGTTAGTGTGTTATATTGTATCGTTTAGTTAGTGTGTTATATTGTATCGTTCAGTTAGTGTGTTATATTGTATCGTTCATTTAGTGTGTTATATTGTATCGTTCAGTTAATGTGTTATAGAGTATCGTTCAGTTAATGTGTCATATTGTATCGTTAAAACAGTCTCTGAGGTGTGTATTTAGTCGATACAGTATTTTACTCATTATTAACAGAGGATTTTTATAATCTTAAATTTTGTGTTATTGTAAAATAAGTTTTTAAAGCTATAAATGTGGTCCTAATTCATACCTGAGTGTTCATACACTGGATGATTTATTACATACTTACAATGTATGTCTCCATATGACCTTGGCTGTTGAATGCGACATTAAGTCCTAATCAATCAATAAAAGGTTTAAATGATATACCCCTTTTTAACACAATTAGAAACCTATCTCCGTGGTTATTTTATGCAAGAAGATTTTCCCTGTGCCCGTGTGTTTTAGTGTTCATAAATAAAAGGTTTATATAATGGTTGCTAGGTCTTCCCAGACAGTTACATATTTGTGGAGGTCAATGTTATGATCTGCTCCTCCTTGTCCGTTTTCTGGATTCCCTAAACTAAAAACACTCAACAGTACACAGAAGTTTAATGATACTCATTATTGTAATCCCCATTCAGCCCTATATATATATAAATGTATTATTCAACCTTGGAATTGCAATATAGAATAATAAAGATGCCAATATATATGATGAGAGGAAGTCACAGGTGGTTTGATATGAAATGATCAATCCTTAGATTCAACAAACCGTAAGCAGGAATGCAACATCATGCTAATCTCCTCTATAATGAATGAAGTACCAGGCTAATCTCTTCTATAATGGATGAAGTACCAGACTAATCTCTTCTATAATGGATGAAGTACCAGGCTAATCTCTTCTATAATGAATGAAGTACCAGGCTAATCTCTTCTATAATGGATGAAGTACCAGGCTAATCTCTTCTTTAATGGATGAAGTACCAGGCTAATCTGTTCTATAATGGATGAAGTACCAGGCTAATCTCCTCTATAATGGATGAAGTACCAGGCTAATCTCCTCTATAACGGATGAAGTACCAGGCTAATCTCCTCTATAATGGATGAAGTACCAGGCTAATCTGTTCTATAATGGATGAAGTACCAGGCTAATCTCCTCTATAACGGATGAAGTACCAGGCTAATCTCTTCTATAATGGATGAAGTACCAGGCTAATCTCTTCTTTAATGGATGAAGTACCAGGCTAATCTCTTCTATAATGGATGAAGTACCAGACTAATCTCTTCTATAATGGATGAAGTACCAGACTAATCTCTTCTATAATGGATGAAGCACAAGGCTAATCTCCTCTATAACGGATGAAGTACCAGGCTAATCTCTTCTATAATGGATGAAGTACCAGGCTAATCTCCTCTATAATGGATGAAGCACAAGGCTAATCTCTTCTATAACTGATGAAGTACCAGGCTAATCTCTTCTATAATGGATGAAGTACCAGGCTAATCTCCTCTATAATGGATGAAGTACCAGGCTAATCTCTTATATAACTGATGAAGTACCAGGCTAATCTCTTCTATAATGGATGAAGTACCAGGCTAATCTCTTCTATAACGGATGAAGTACCAGGCTAATCTCCTCTATAACGGATGAAGTACCAGGCTAATCTCTTCTATAATGGATGAAGTACCAGGCTAATCTGTTCTATAATGGATGAAGTACCAGGCTAATCTCCTCTTTAATGGATGAAGTACCAGGCTAATCTCTTCTATAATGGATGAAGTACCAGACTAATCTCTTCTATAATGGACGAAGCACAAGGCTAATCTCCTCTTTAATGGATGAAGTACCAGGCTAATCTCTTCTATAATGGATGAAGTACCAGGCTAATCTCTTCTATAATGGATGAAGTACCAGGCTAATCTCCTCTATAACGGATAAAGTACCAGGCTAATCTCCTCTATAATGGATGAAGTACCAGACTAATCTCTTCTATAATGGATGAAGTACCAGGCTAATCTCCTCTATAATGGATGAAGTACCAGGCTAATCTCTTCTATAATGGATGAAGTACCAGGCTAATCTCTTCTATAATGGATGAAGTACCAGGCTAATCTCTTCTATAATGGATAAAGTACCAGACTAATCTCTTCTATAATGGATGAAGCACAAGGCTAATCTCCTCTTTAATGGATGAAGTACCAGGATAATCTCTTCTATAATGGATGAAGTACCAGGCTAATCTCCTCTATAACAGATGAAGTACCAGGCTAATCTCCTCTATAACTGATGAAGTACCAGGCTAATCTCTTCTATAACTGATGAAGTACCAGGCTAATCTCCTCTATAACAGATGAAGTACCAGGCTAATCTCTTCTATAACTGATGAAGTACCAGGCTAATCTCTTCTATAATGGATGAAGTACCAGGCTAATCTCCTCTATAACAGATGAAGTACCAGGCTAATCTCTTCTATAATGGATGAAGTACCAGGCTAATCTCCTCTATAACAGATGAAGTACCAGGCTAATCTCCTCTATAACGGATGAAGTACCAGGCTAATCTCTTCTATAATGGATGAAGTACCAGGCTAATCTCTTCTATAATGGATGAAGTACCAGGCTAATCTCTTCTATAATGGATGAAGTACCAGGCTAATCTCTTCTATAATGGATGAAGTACCAGGCTAATCTCCTCTATAACAGATGAAGTACCAGGCTAATCTCTTCTATAATGGATGAAGTACCAGGCTAATCTCCTCTATAACAGATGAAGTACCAGGCTAATCTCTTCTATAACTGATGAAGTACCAGGCTAATCTCCTCTATAACGGATGAAGTACCAGGCTAATCTCTTCTATAATGGATGAAGTACCAGGCTAATCTCCTCTATAACTGATGAAGTACCAGGCTAATCTCTTCTATAACGGATGAAGTACCAGGCTAATCTCTTCTATAATGGATGAAGTACCAGGCTAATCTCTTATATAACTGATGAAGTACCAGGCTAATCTCTTCTATAATGGATGAAGTACCAGGCTAATCTCCTCTATAACAGATGAAGTACCAGGCTAATCTCTTCTATAACGGATGAAGTACCAGGCTAATCTCCTCTATAATGGATGAAGTACCAGGCTAATCTCCTCTATAATGGATGAAGTACCAGGCTAATCTCTTCTATAACAGATGAAGTACCAGGCTAATCTCTTATATAATGGATGAAGTACCAGACTAATCTCTTCTATAATGGATGAAGTACCAGGCTAATCTCTTCTATAATGGATGAAGTACCCGGCTAATCTCCTCTATAATGGATGAAGTACCAGACTAATCTCTTCTATAATGGATGAAGTACCAGGCTAATCTCTTCTATAACTGATGAAGTACCAGGCTAATCTCTTCTATAACGGATGAAGTACCAGGCTAATCTCTTCTATAATGGATGAAGTACCAGGCTAATCTCTTATATAACTGATGAAGTACCAGGCTAATCTCTTATATAATGGATGAAGTACCAGGCTAATCTCTTCTATAATGGATGAACTGGGCCAAAAGAGTATGATTTTCTGCTGATTTCCCCTCAAAATTATCCATTTTAAAATGAATAAAGAAGCAAAAAAGCTAATTTTCTGTGCAGGACTAAAAAAGGTGTTCTTGATAAGGATTAAATCACAGTATTTTTGTTGGTGTCAAATACTAGGATAGTACACTCTGACCTTGTTAAGTAAGAATTAGGTTACCATGCCAACGGATATATGGTATGTTTTTCCAGCCTCTAGCTAACGTCAGCTACTTGTTTCTGTGACGCAAGCCAACAAGGAAATGGTAAACAGCTAGACCACAAACCACATGTTAACTCACTCATTTCTACAGGAGAAAACCTCTAACAGGTTCAAAACTTTTTGATTTCCTGAAAACAAACTGACTTTCCTTGTTTTTTAAAAGCAATCTTTACAAGCACAATTGTTCCTTGATAATTATGTTGTGTGTTTGCTGCATAATGTAAAACTCCAAACCCATCAAAACACACAAAGTTTTATTGAAGCTTTTTTTAACGATATTCTGTCTGTGTAATATCAGGGTGGCAGAAAAAGGAGATTTTAGTAAAATACTATAAAAATAGATGAAAGTTTGTATGTTTGTAAAGTTGAGAAAATGTTTTATAGATAAGCTTATGTATGATTGATGTGAATTGACTGGAACTCTCTCCTGGTTGTTGTTCATTCCTTTGATGTGACTCATTTCTGACATATACCTTCAGATATCTCACTTATTATAATTGGAATAGCAAATGGCTGACATACAAAGCTAGCATCCATCCAGTTAGACACATTTTCTCACAACAGATATCCACATAAACAAGGTTTGTGAACAAGCTCGATTGAACCATAGAACTGTTTTAGTTGAACTATTAAGATGCTATACAGGTCAGTGCTGGTTTTTGTACAATGGGACATAACTTAGATTCATAGAACCTCATTTAGGTTCAGTTAGATTAATTTTATGTCTTGATTGCTGTTTTGACACACGACAGGATCCAATTACAAACTCTTCTACATCTTCAAAATCAGAATTTTGCATCATGGTAGCCATTTTAGTTCTTGTTTTATTGGTAAGCTCTATTAAGGATTTACCGGACCCTTAAAACCTGCATCTCTGACCCTCATTTTCTCACTTGGACCCCAAAATTACAATGAGAAGGGCCCCATGGGATGCAAACAAATAGCAAAATATTATACAATAATGCACCCCACCTAATGTATATGGGACCCTACGTTTTATCTGATGGGGGTCCACTGAACCCCAACATTTTGGGAGCCAGGGAAAACCCTGTTCAGAATGCTTAGTGCTGACAAGATCTCTTATAGCTAACCTTTTATCAACATGTCTGTCGGATGGTTGCCAGTTACCAACGGAAAGTCGTGGGTTTCCTCCTGGCATAGAGCCCGGTTTCCTCCCACAATAAAACTGGCAACGCCGCCATATAAGTGAAATAACCTTGAGCGCGGCGTAAAACACCAATCAATCAATTTATCAACATGCCAGTGGCACAAAACACCAAACAAAATGGAATCCTCTTTTACATTGTCCACAAAACTCTATATAAGCTGAGCTGCCCATCTTTAGAAACTAGGTCAATTGGAATCAGCTGAGACTGGAATCTAGGTCACGTCCTTTAATACTTTCCCATGATGACTCACTGAGTGATATTGTCAAGACTTCCAGAATAGGAGAGTGTAATACTTCCTTCCAGCAGCAAAAATTGGCACGGACGAAAATGACACATATAATATTTGTGTAAATATTAGTCAAATTCTTTAAAGTGACATGGGCTGCCAAAATGTTGATATTTTGACGTTGAAACAGAATGTTGAAATTATCGGCTATTTTTCTCATGACGTATAATTCAGAATCTTTTTAGTGCTTCTAGTCTTGAGAATATCCGATAAAGTGTTGTTTTGAACTAACTTTAGCTTAGAATGAATGAATGGTCTTCCGGTTATTTAAATTTTGTTTACTTTCGAACACTATTCCGATTCGTATAGGCCACATACTGTATGGATTTTCCTCATTCTAACACCTATCATTTAGTTTTTCGATGGCCTTCAAAGCCTCTTACTGTCGTGACGATCAGAAATTCTGGAAAAAAATGTGGATTTTGGCAGCTCATGCCACTTTAAATATCCAAAGAAGACAAATCACTTTACTTCATTGCTCTGTGTGGAAGGGTGGCCAGTTACCTACCAGAGGCTGAGAGGTTCCTCTGAACCTTTTCCTCTGTTACTAAACCTTGCAACACCCCTATATGAATGAAGTAACCTTGAGTGTGGCATAAAACATATTATTAAATGGATAACAGTACTGCTGCAAGAAAAATTGTCCAAGTATATTAACATGAATGAAGTTATTTAAGAGCAATTGGGACTTTGAATACATGAAGTGATTGGAAAGTACTGTTCCTAAAAATGACAGGTCTGCTTGTTATAGATAGCTCCCACAGAGTTCAAATTTTTACATGACAATTGACTAATGTTTATCGGTGAAACCATAATCTATGGATTAATTGTAGGTACAAACCCGATCTATAATCATGTTTTGTAAACCATCATATATACTACCGTGTGCCATAATTATCCCGCCTCGTCGTCATTTTTTCCGACATTTTCCGCCTCAACATTTTCCCCCGTCGACATTGTCCTTCAACGACATTTTCCTCCACTAAGTTAATATATGTACTCTGACAATACAACAGCCTACATTTACCTTACTTTTTACTTTCTGCGAAACCGGGCGTCCAATAAACAGTGGAGCCTTAATCACTTTTGATTTGCCTTCGATTTCAACTTTTATAATTAGATTTTAAGTGTTCCAGCATATTTCGATTTAAAAACAGAGCAATTCTTAATCGCAGGTCTTCCAACTGGATATTTCTAGTTAGCGTTTTAAAAATCTGTTGATCGTTTTGGTAACTCCATAAGAAACTCTCTTTATATTTATGATCACTAAAACACATGGGTACAGGGAAAATCTTCTTGTCTAAAATAACCATGGAGACAAGTTTCTAATTGTGTTAAAAAGAGGTATATCATTTAGACCTTTATACCCCATAAATTGTTGTAACATCTCTTTATGCGAGGGGTTCATTCTATAATACAGGCATTGTTACGGCATCACCTCGAAGTACGTTTTTGTGACATGCGAGAGACTTTGACATTAGTACCGATCTCTTTAACAAGTGCAATATTGAAAAAGCATATAGGTACATCATAGGCTTTTCATTTCACGATTCAAAGGGTAATAAAGTATGATGTTAAGTGAGACATCTTTTTTTATCTCGCTATGGAAAACAGATGCAGAAAAAGTTCCACTGTTCATCGGCCGCAACAAGTTAAAATAGGAATAAAATGTCACGAGGGAAAATGTCATGGAGTCTTTGTAAATCACCATATATACTGTTATGTTTTTCATCCCAAAACTTATCTCCTGAGAAAAACAATTATACACATGATATGTTTTTGATTTATTTTCAATTAATCTGTTAAACAGCTGATCCCCTATTATTTCTACCATAAAACACTTACTTCACTGCCTTCTTTCAAGCCTTTCTACCATACATATGATCCTCCCCGTACCCCTATGATGATTAATCTATTCAGGTTAATTTTTATCTCACATGAAGGCCTGTAAAAGCACCTTTCAGAAATATCAAGAAAGGCAACCCATTTGAATAGAATGCTGGACATTGAGTTGTCTCCCCTTTGCCTACAATGAAAATAGAATATGCAGACTGACCACTATTTTGTTGCTCATGCAAAATATACATTATAAAAATCACCATCTATGTCAATAGAGCTACATTTTGTTTTTTCATTGGAATGCTAAAATTCTGAATTTTGTTAGATTCTTAAGACAGTGACAATTTTAAATTCATGAAAAAGCTTAAGCACTAATGTTAGGATAAAGAAAATTTATGCAATCTGTGGTTTGTAGGAACTGAAATAGTGTTCATAAAATAAACAAAAATTTAAATACCATGGACTAAAAAGTTATTAGATTTTAGGCGTAATTTAGTTCCAACTGATACTTCAGTTCACATTCTCAAAACTGCAATAAAAACTTCTAATGTGTACTTCTTGAAATATAATGTCATCTCAAGCTTAACAGCAACTGAGATGTTAAATGAAAGTGAGTTATTATGATGTGACATAACACACAATGGGGCAGGGGGGGGGGGGGGGGGGGGGGGGGGGGTTATGACATCATGTCAAGCTTAACAACAATTATGATAATTCTGTTAGGTCAGAGTGAGCTATTTATGACATCACTTGACAACTGTTACATTATACAGCATGAGTTGTTCAATGTTTCAATTTGTTTGACTTTTTAAGCCAATTTAAATTGGTTATTTTAGTAAAGAGTTGATGTCACCCTGTACTTCCAAACAATTAACATACATGTTCACATGATCTACTTACATGTTTTTCTTTCACATATCTTTAAGAAAAATGGTTTCTCCCAAAAGCATCTAATTTTTTATACGCCCGACTTAAAAAAAGTCGGTCGTATTATGGTATCACCAGCGCCGTCCGTCCCGGATTCCCTTCCGCTCCATAACTTGAAGAGTTTTGATCTAATCTTTACAATTCTTTCACAACATATACCTTGTGGGTAGAAGGTGTGTCATGATCCATTTATGACATCGTCGATTGCATAATGTGGCTTCTACATTGGATTATGTAGTATTCTGTCTTAGTCTATATCTTCGTTCCCTTCCGCTCCATAACTTGAAGAATTTTGATCCGATCTTTACAATTTTTTTTACAACATATACTCTAGGGGTAGAAGGTGTGTCATGAACCATTAAGAACATTGTCCATTACATAATATGGCTTCTACATGGGATTATGTAATATTCTGTCTTAGTCTATATCTTTGTTCCCTTCCGCTCCATAACTTGAAGAATTTTGATCCGATCTTTACAATTTTTTTTACAACATACAGTTTAGGGGTAGAAGGTGTGTCATGAACCATTTAGGACATTGTCAATTGCATAATATGACTTCTACATTGGATTATGTAATATTCTGTCTTGGTCTATATCTACGTTCCCTTCCGCTCTATAACTTGAAGAGTTTTGATCCGATCTTGACAATTCTTTCAGAGTATATACCTTATTGGCAGACGGTGTGGCGTGTACCATTTCTGACTTCACCCGTTGCATAATATGGCAGTCATATAGGATTAAGTTTTGATCCGATCTTGACAATTCTTTCAGAGTATATACCTTATGGGCAGACAGTGTTTCACGTACCATTTCTGACATCACCTGTTGCATAATATGGCAGCCCTATTGGATTATGTAATATTCCCTTTTGGCTCCAGGACTTCTTTCGTTTTGATATAATCTCTCCAATTCTTTTAGAGTATATATACCTTATAGGTAGGTGATGTGTCGCATACCAAATTTGATTTGGGTACACATATTTTTTGTCTGTTTTCAAGAGGTTTTTTTATCAGAAATGTGTACCTGATGTTTAATATATATATACATGTATTAATATATATCAATGCTTTTTTTAGTACACTTGGTCCAGAGTAATACTGGAAGCCAATTCATTTATACATTCTGAGACTGTCTTCTTGGATAGTTTAATGTGCACTATAATAACAAAAAAAGACCATTTTCCCACTTTATTACCCATCTGGTATTTATCAGAGTGGCTGTTTAAATAGAGATAAGGGGACAATAACATCCATTGAAGTACCACACAAGGTTTGTATATTTACACACCATCATAGCAGTGGTCAGCCTGAAGATTGTTTGCTTTGTACTAAAACTATTACAGCCAAGTCCAATAGAACAGTGTCCCAGTCAAAAGTTAAAATGTGATTGAAATTACCTGAGCAGATTATAATATATGTGTACTATAACGTACTGGTATTTAGTTGCAGCTTCATCAAATTCAGAAAAGAAAAACTTCTAATGTGAACAAGAAATTTGAATTGATGAAATTAAAACAAATGTTATATTAAATGTAAAGTTGTTAACCGTAGCGGTTCGACTTTGCCACGGCGGGCGTATGTTGAGTTTACTAAAACTCTTGTTAATATTGTTTCAAAAGTATATACGTTATTTAAATATTCCTGTGCCCGTTTGTTTTATTGTCTATAAATATCCACATTTATCAAGAAAGGTAACTTTGTTAGAATACCGACTAGCTCTGTTGAGTTACCTCCCTTTGACTATGAAATGACTCATTCTTATGTCACTTTTAAGTGGCATAAGCTGCCTATATGTGCATATATTTCCATTAAAACAAAATTTTGAAATCATAGGTTATTTTTCTCAGAAAGTACAAATTAGAAACTTTTAGTGATACTAGTCTGGAGAAAATATGTTAAAATAGTATTTTGAACTAAATCTAGCCTGAAATGAATTAACCTTCGTCTGTTCTATTTAAAATTTGTTTACATATTGAACACTATTTCAGTTCATACAGGTCACAAATTGTACAGATTTTCCCTATTCTAATGTCAATCATTTTCTTTTTTGATTACAAACGTCAAACTGTCTTATTGTCTTAACAATCAGAATTTATAAAAAAAGAGTGGAATTTGGAAGATCATGCTCCTTTAATATTCTTTTGCGTGTAATAAAATAGACCAAAATATTAACTTAGAGGAAAGACATACGATTTATGTTTTATATTATAAACCGTCATCAGGAAAGAGATTTAAACAATAGACTGCCATTCCTTGGAGTTATGACTTAGTTCTTATTTTTTAACTTTTCTGTGGGATTCACAGCATATGGTACTTCATACTCTTTTATAATGACTACATTAAGAAAGGGAATAATAATGAAAACTAAATGTAATTATGTTTATTTCAGGTTTCAAACATCTGTAGGATGTCTCCAGTGAGATCTGTTTCCTCAAGTCCTCTTCTTTTCCTCATTCCTCTGTGGTAAGTGGAATTCTAATTTCAACATAACCTTCAGTACAAACGTAACATATTTGATAAAAATCACAAATTTGTCAAGGATAACAGATTCAAGTTTACCCCACCAAGTATAGAATAAGCCTACAATGTCACCGTTTGGCTTAAAATCCTCAATCCAACAATCTTCAATTTGACCAGTCACATGTCGCCATGTTCGTTCTCCTGAATAGCCGTTACCAATAGTGTTGAATGTTGTATAAAACACCAGAAAAACGCATGGAACTATTCTATCCAACTGCGTGTGCAATAATTGTAAAATGGTATGAGCTGCCAAAATTCAGATTTTTTGTTTCAGAATTTTTTGTCATCTTGAGAAATGGACCGTTTGAAATCCCTTGAAAAACTTCAAGGCTGGCGTTCAGATAAAATAGATTGGGTAAGCCTGTTACCCGTACGAACTGAAAATCTGTACTAATAGCAGGAATGTACAAGTACATTTTTGAGTCTATATTGCTTATAAAACCTATCTTAACGTACATATCTATATTGATATATGAAGAAATTCCGCTAATTCAAGTACTCTAAAAAATTCAAGGGCCAGAAGAACATTACGAAAAGCCCCCTAAAAATTAGAGATTTTTTGTTGAGTGTCTTACCTCTTGGAGTGAGCGATCGGATAATCCTCTTGAACAATTGCTGTTTTTGTTTTAGATCAAACGAGGCAGAAAGCAGTCTAATAATTTGTTATTTTCACATTGCTTGTCCTTGAATTAGCGGAATTCTTACCGCATTTTACTTTTTGAACAAATCTGACGAACAATTAGCTAACTCTGTTTCAAAAAAATTTTCCCTACATTTGGCAGCTCATGCCACTGATTTATGCTCATTTGAAAATTATATTTATGGAACATTTTTATTCTTATTTTTTTAAAGTAAATTGAATTAAAGAATAATTTATTTATACAAAACATTATAATGTGTTTTTACCTATTTGTTGCGTTAAACTTAATAAAGCTTTTTAAAGAAATTGTGGTAGCGGTATAATTAGGGAAATACAATATTGATTTGTGTTGTCATGAAATGTGTGTTTAGACCAACGTGATCATTTATAGAGAAATAGCAACACTTTTCTGTCATTAAATATAAGTGGTCTTGTAAAGATGGTCTAGAAAAAAATAATTGAGATAAAAATGTTTTTATATGGATAAATCAGAGCAAAACGATAAATTTCTTACAGTTTTTATATTTTGAACCCTTTAATTTGAATCTCTCTGGTCATTAAGTCGTATTACTATTATATGTCTGGAGGCTGAATGCTTATAATGCTTTTATCAAGAATTGTACTTGTGGCCCTTACAACTCTAGTCAATGGTTTTATCAAGACTTGTGACCCTTACAACTCTAGTGAATGGTTTTATCAAGACTTGTACTGGTGGCCCTTACAACTCTAGTGAATGGTTTTATCAAGACTTGTACTGGTGGCCCTTACAACTCTAGTGAATGGTTTTATCAAGACTTGTACTTGTGGTCCTTACAACTCTAGTGAATGGTTTTATCAAGACTTGTACTGGTGGTCCTTACAACTCTAGTGAATGGTTTTATCAAGACTTGTACTTGTGGCCCTTACAACTCTAGTGAATGGTTTTATCAAGACTTGTACTTGTGGCCCTTACAACTCTAGTGAATGGTTTTATCAAGACTTGTACTTGTGGCCCTTACAACTCTAGTGAATGGTTTTATCAAGACCTGTACTTGTGGCCCTTACAACTCTAGTGAATGGTTTTATCAAGACTTGTACTGGTGGTCCTTTCAACTCTAGTCAATGGTTTTATCAAGACTTGTACTGGTGGTCCTTACAACTCTAGTGAATGGTTTTATCAAGACTTGTACTGGTGGTCCTTATAGCTTTAGTCAATGGTTTTATCAAGACTTGTACTGGTGGTCCTTATAGCTTTAGTCAATGGTTTTATCAAGACTTGTACTGGTGGTCCTTATAGCTTTAGTCAATGGTTTTATCAAGACTTGTACTGGTGGTCCTTATAGCTTTAGTCAATGGTTTTATCAAGACTTGTACTGGTGGTCCTTATAGCTTTAGTCAATGGTTTTATCAAGACTTGTACTGGTGGTCCTTATAGCTTTAGTCAATGGTTTTATCAAGACTTGTACTGGTGGTCCTTATAGCTTTAGTCAATGGTTTTATCAAGACTTGTACTGGTGGTCCTTATAGCTTTAGTCAATGGTTTTATCAAGACCCAACCCCCAATGTGTCCACTGCTTTTGCCTCATATATTACCTTCAGACATTGTTGTTTCCAACCATGAGAAATACGCCATCATACAGCAGACGTGGTGTATGATGTCACATTAGGGCACTCAGCTAATTAATTGCTATATCAGCTGTGCATTAAGCCGGAAGGTATTGTTTTTGTTTCCAACCAGATTTTCATTGTCTATTTGTTCAGGCTGGTACAGTTCTTGGTCTGATACAAATTTAACACAAACGAAGAGAATAACACTGCCTTCTAGATAAAAATAGCTTCTTTGTTGACTTTGTATTATCAGCTCTTGGCCTGTTGGCATTTAAATTCTCAGATTTATTGTTATACATTTTTTCTATAAAAAGCATTATAAAGGTATAATGCCCCATAAGTAGACCATTGATCACCACACAGTTGGTCATTTTGGTTACTTTTTTATAATATTATTTTGTATATGTTTACATGTTACACTTGTTTTATTTTTTTTATCTTGACCTCTCTCCGCAACATCTATTTGTCTGTGAATTGTGTAATCTCTAATAAATTTTACTAAATATATTTCTTTCTAATTTTCCCTTGGAGATAACAAGCCCTTTGGGGTATTTTTTCCAACTGTAATTATTATATCATTGCTATGTGCTGGCAATAATAATTAGAATTCATTGGCATTCTTTGTTGACATGATTTGTAAGTTACACATAACTTGGCTTTATGTGCTGGTGTTGTTCTTTGCATTATCTGCAGTTAGTATTATTACTTTGCATTATCTGTTAGTATTATTACTTTGCATTATCTGCAGTTAGTATTATTACTTTGCATTATCTGCAGTTAGTATTATTACTTTGCATTATTTGCAGTTAGTATTATTACTTTGCATTATCTGCAGTTAGTATTATTACTTTGCATTATCTGCAGTTAGTATTATTACTTTGCATTATCTGCAGTTAGTATTATTACTTTGCATTATCTGTTAGTATTATTACTTTGCATTATCTGCATTTAATAGTATTATTACTTTGCATTATCTGCAGTTAGTATTATTACTTTGCATTATCTGCAGTTAGTATTATTACTTTGCATTATCTGCAGTTAGTATTATTACTTTGCATTATTTGCAGTTAGTATTATTACTTTGCATTATCTGCATTTAATAGTATTATTACTTTGCATTATCTGCATTTAATAGTATTATTACTTTGCATTATCTGCAGTTAGTATTATTACTTTGCATTATCTGCAGTTAGTATTATTACTTTGCATTATCTGCAGTTAGTATTATTACTTTGCATTATCTGCAGTTAGTATTATTACTTTGCATTATCTGCAGTTAGTATTATTACTTTGCATTATTTGCAGTTAGTATTATTACTTTGCATTATTTGCAGTTAGTATTATTACTTTGCATTATCTGTTAGTATTATTACTTTGCATTATCTGCAGTTAGTATTATTACTTTGCATTATCTGCAGTTAGTATTATTACTTTGCATTATCTGCAGTTAGTATTATTACTTTGCATTATCTGCAGTTAGTATTATTACTTTGAATTATCTGTTAGTATTATTACTTTGCATTATCTGCAGTTAGTATTATTACTTTGAATTATCTGTTAGTATTATTACTTTGCATTATCTGCAGTTAGTATTATTACTTTGCATTATCTGCAGTTAGTATTATTACTTTGCATTATCTGCAGTTAGTATTATTACTTTGCATTATCTGCAGTTAGTATTATTACTTTGCATTATCTGCAGTTAGTATTATTACTTTGCATTATCTGCAGTTAGTATTATTACTTTGCATTATCTGCAGTTAGTATTATTACTTTGCATTATCTGCAGTTAGTATTATTACTTTGAATTATCTGTTAGTATTATTACTTTGCATTATCTGCAGTTAGTATTATTACTTTGCATTATCTGCAGTTGATAGTATTATTACTTTGCATTGTCTGCAGTTAATAGTATTATTACTTAACATTTTCTGCAGTTAATAGAATTATTACTTTCCATTATCTGCAGTTAGCATTATCTGTATGCATAATTTGTGTTTCCATTAAATGTTGTCATTACTTATAGGCAATATTGTTTAGAATTATCAATAGACATTATTCGTTGGCGTTATAAGTTGTCATAATCTGTTAACAACTCAACAGTATTCGGCTGTCCATTTGTCGGAGTCCCACCAACCCCCCCCCCCCCCCCTCCCGACCCCCACACTACCCATAGAATCCTTCCACAGGAACCTCAAGTGATTATGCCTTATAGATAAAATTCAGAACTGAAATCATAATTATTAAAAGATATGATTCTTTTCTCAGATCAAAGTAGTTATATAAACGGTTGTTTGGTTAAAAACCGTTATTAAATTTTAAACAACCAGCAAGAAGAGGAAAATGGAATAGGGACAGGATCATCAATGTCCTCCATATCACTTACAGAATAGTCATTTGTTAGGAAACGTGTTCCCAGACTGTCTGAGATAATTAATGACAAAGGTAACCTAATTGGCCAATTTACCGCCATCATTGGTCAAGGTGGGGGAAATACTTGTGTGTTTTGAAGAATCCAAATAAACTGAGCCAAAGCTGCATAATTCTCCCTTTCCTTTAAGAAAAAGGCTAATTTGTTGTCCACGTTGAATGTCACAGTTGTACGAGCTATCTGTAATTTGACGGAATCTCAACCCTATTATACAACTTACTCTCCGCCCACTAAACCTTGACTATCCGCACAATTTGAGATATCGTTATCCAGATTTTTCCATGGTGTCTCTCAATTGCAGTCTAAATTGAAATAATTTTATCTGTTTTTAATGCTGCTCTCCCTATTTTGTTATGAAACCGTCCTCATTCCTACATTAGGTTTTTTCCTACAGCACGAGTCTTGCACATGAATCCGCCTAATTCTGGCATTTTTTTTAAATTGTCAAAGCTGACATTTTATGATGCTGATTAATTTTGAATTATGATTATTATAATTCATGAGATATCATTTTCTAATAATCTTCTGAATTTAATTTGTTATATTAGCACCAGCATAAAAGTTTAAACATAAAATCAAAATGTTTACATGTCAGTTTTGTTACCCAGTGAAATCTTGGTCCTCTCACACCTTGGTATATCAGAACTATATCTGAACTAACGGTATTCTTGATTTCATTGTGTTTTAAAAAGCATGTTTATTTTCCTTTAAGTGACATGAGCTGCCAAAATGTTGATATTTTGACCTGAATGCTGAAATTATCGGCTGTTTTTCTCAAGATGTATAACTTAGAAGCTTTTTAGTGCTTATAGTCTCTAGAATGTACGATAAAGTATTGTTTTGAACTAACTTTGGTTTAGAATGAATGAATAGTCGCCCCGGTTATTTAAATTTTGTTTACTCTTCGAACACTATTCGGGTTTGTACAGGCCACATACTGTATGGATTTTCCTCATTACGACGCCAATCATTTACTTTTTTGATGGCCTTCAAAGACTCTTACTGTCCTGACGATCAGAAATTATGAAAAAAGTGTGAATTTTGTCAGCTCATGCCACTTTAAAAAGAGCCAAATGTGTTGCCACTGAATAGAGCAAGTTAATAGCTTTTGACAGGCTTATTCCTACAATGTTTTGATGATTTTTGGGAGATTTTTAATAGTAATAATTTACTAGTAATAATAATGAAAGTAGATCATCCATGTTGATTTCTACAGGCTGGCCAATAAAAGTGTCTGTTTTAGTCACCTGTCTCTCTCTCTGGAAAATCTGGCTTTGAATGCACCACACTGAAAGGCCTGCACAGATTTCTATTCTTCATTTGAAATACATTAGTGCTATTAAAGTTGGTCATATTCCTTCTTAAAGGTATTTCTTTATGAGTACAAAAGCCACTTTTTAACTGGTAGGGCCTCGGTGGTCCAGTGGGTTAGAGTGACCTTCCCTCAGTCCCACACAGACGTTCCATCAATGTGGCGCCGGTTCGAATCCCACTCAGACCGAATATAAAAAAATTCCAAGTGGATTTTTCACTCGGTCGCCGTATGTGGAAGAGTTGACAGGTACTCGCCAAAGGTCGGGGGTTTCCTACGGGCAATGAGCCGGCTTTCCACCCCCACTAAACCTGGCAACGCCGCCGTATAAGTGAAATAATCTTGAGTGCACCATAAAACATCAATCAATCAATCATTTTAACTGGTATGGACTTTACCAGATACGAATGTCCAACTTCAATCACTTCATGGTTTCTGCCCTCCTTAATTAAGGGACCTCAAGTAATACAAATTGAATAATCAAATCCATTGAGTGTCCAAATATGCTTATATTGTGTTGATTTTTTTTAGAAACCATGGGGGCAACACCATCAAAGAAACGAAAGGAAAAACGGCGGCAGAAAGAACAAGAGGAAGTTTTGGCTGCAGTTGCAAACTTAAAAGAAGTTTACGCGAAATCAGCACTTCATTCTTTTCGACCTTCACAACTTCTGGATGTTGAACAAGATTTGACTTCCCTTCCTGAAAACTACTTGAAAGGTCAAGGTCAAACGACTGCTTGGAGAAATTCAGATATTTCAGGGGCAGCAACTCTTCCTTTACCCAGTGGAAAGAGGAACAAATCTACAAAACAAAGATTGACGTTTGATTCAAATGTTGAAAACCACCCAGTTCTTAGTAACCTACAAAACAAGCAAAATGCACGTCTTGAAAACATGGAAAACAAAATGGTTCAGATTCGCCGACATGCCATGGAGGCTGCCGCTGCTGTACAAAACCGACAACGTGTTCAAAGTGCCCCAAATCCTCCTCTGAGGCATGTGACAATGTACGACCGCAACGAACAAACTAAACCATCAAGTCCATCTTCTTTGGCAGAAAGACTTCCTGGTGCTATGGACAGTGCAGACGAGGAGGAATCAGGGGAAGTAATACCGGTTCGTGTTTTGACGCCTCAGGAATGTGAGCGTGCTCGTTTACGTCAACTTAAATTCAAGCGTGAAAAATCACCACCAGACCCTCTATCACTGGATTTACTCTGGAAAGGTATGGTTTTTACAAGTCTAATTTTAAATTCTTTGGGGAAATATTTACTTTCCAATTGTCTGAAATTGTGCTCAGTACTTTAGCCTTAAGTAAGGAGAGGGCTCAGTGAATAGAGCTTGAGTTTTAGGTCATCCAACCTTCCATACCCTTTAAATCTCATTTAGTCTAAAACACTATGTGTTTATCATCCAGTGTGCTATAAAACGCTTTAGTTATGGCTGACAGCTTCTGTTCATTCTTACATCTTAAAGAAACTAAGTAATGGCTCAGCCGGCAGAGTGATATTCTTTCAGTCCGACACAGGCCTTCCATCAATGCCTGGAGATTCAAAACCCACTCAGGCCTAATAAAATTTAAAAACTGAATGATTGATTGATTGATGTTTTACATTGATCATTTCACTTATTTGGCAGCGTTTACAGGTTTAGTGGGGGAGGAAACCGGGTGCATTGCTCAAAGGAAACCTTTGCAACTCTTCCCCATGCAGCCATATATTAAAGTGAAATAATCTTGAGTATGGCATAAAACTTCAATCGATCACTCATCAAATGTGTGTCAGATACCATATGATCAGAGGGTTGCCTGCCTCACTCAATAAACTGGGAACTACTGTTGCAAAATAAAGTCAATGAAAATTATCTTTTCCGTTAGTACGAACTCCAAATGTATCGTCAGGTGCTCTAATTACTGTCAACTGGTTCATTTCTACTGTAACCTGACATAAATCACCTGTATGCCAGGAATGAAATAGTAATTGTCTTGTTTTCTTACAGGAAGTCCTCTGTTGATTGCTCTATTACCGGTGATACTCCCAGTCCTTTTACTCTCTGTCATTATGAAATCCATCAGCTTGTCCTACCAAGACAAGAAAAAACGGTGACTTGTTGCTATGGTAACTTGGTGTGGTGTGACATTTTTTGTCTGTGTTGGTGAATCTGTAGCTAGGTCAACATACTCGGCAATCAATATTTAATACCGGAAAGCAAGAGAACATTACAACACCATCACTAACTAAAAGTGACAAAAGACCAACTTTTAAAATTCAACATATTCTGGCGAAATTCTATTCTCCTTTTTGTTGTGGAAAGTTTGGGAGTGAAAGATAGAAGTTTTATCTTCTAGAGAGATTTCCAGTATCTTCCAGTGGATGTTATCAACTTATAGTTTGCTATTTGTGATTTATAAGCTACAAAGATGAACTGTTGACAAACTTGAGCTGGGATAAGGTTAATTATAACTGACCTGGATTTTAACGTTTCTCCAGACAGCTCCCATGTCTGTGGCTCTATTCTTTTCAGCATTTTGGAGATTTCAAAGTCCCTCTTTTCATTTTGCTTGATGAGAGTCTGGTAACCATCAGGAAGTAAAATGGAAGAAGAAAACCTGTTATCTCGTAGAACTCAGAATGGTTAATCCAGAGCGTTTGAAACGTTGATAACTATCAACACCTTAACGTATAAATTCCTTTTTTTACCCGCGTCATTTATTTTCTCCCAAAGTCAGTGTGAATCATGAAGCTATAAAATGTGTAGATAATATCCTCCCTGTTGAAACAGCCAGTCCCAAATACATATTGTTGGAGGATCATCTTTTCCCTGCAATAACATTACACCTATCCCAAAACACCGATAGTCTGATAACATTACACCTATCCCAAAACACTGATAGTCTGATAACATTACACCTATCCCAAAACACTGACAGTGTGATAACATTACACCTATCCCAAAACACTGATAGTCTGATAACATTACACCTATCCCAAAACACTGATAGTCTGATAACATTACACCTATCCCAAAACACTGATAGTCTGATAACATTACACCTATCCCAAAACACTGATAGTCTGATAACATTACACCTATCCCAAAACACCGATAGTGTGATAACATTACACCTATCCCAAAACATTGATAGTCTGATAACATTACACCTATCCCAAAACACTGATAGTCTGATAACATTACACCTATCTCAAAACACTGATAGTCTGATAACATTACACCTATCCCAAAACACTGATAGTCTGATAACATTACACCTATCCCAAAACACTGATAGTGTGGTAACATTACACCTATCCCAAAACAGCAGATAGTCTGATAACATTACACCTATCCCAAAACACTGATAGTCTGATAACATTACACCTATCCCAAAACACTGATAGTGTGATAACATTACACCTATCCCAAAACACTGATAGTCTGATAACATTACACCTATCCCAAAACACTGATAGTCTTATAACATTACACCTATCCCAAAACACTGATAGTCTGATAACATTACACCTATCCCTAAACACTGATAGTCTGATAACATTACACCTATCCCAAAACACTGATAGTGTGATAACATTACACCTATCCCAAAACAGCAGATAGTCTGATAACATTACACCTATCCCAAAACACTGATAGTGTGATAACATTACACCTATCCCAAAACAGCAGATAGTCTGATAACATTACACCTATCCCAAAACACTGATAGTCTGATAACATTACACCTATCCCAAAACACTGATAGTGTGATAACATTACACCTATCCCAAAACACTGATAGTTTGATAACATTACACCTATCCCAAAACAGCAGATAGTCTGATAACATTACACCTATCCCAAAACACTGATAGTCTGATAACATTACATCTATCCCAAAACACTGATAGTGTGATAACATTACACCTATCCCAAAACACTGATAGTCTGATAACATTACACCTATCCCAAAACACTGATAGTGTGATAACATTACACCTATCCCAAAACACTGATAGTCTGATAACATTACACCTATCCCAAAACAGCAGATAGTCTGATAACATTACACCTATCCCAAAACACTGATAGTCTGATAACATTACACCTATCCCAAAACAATGATAGTGTGATAACATTACACCTATCCCAAAACACTGATAGTCTGATAACATTACACCTATCCCAAAACACTGATAGTCTGATAACATTACACCTATCCCAAAACACTGATAGTCTGATAACATTACACCTATCCCAAAACTCTGATAGTGTGATAACATTACACCTATCCCAAAACACTGATAGTGTGATAACATTACACCTATCCCAAAACACTGATAGTTTGATAACATTACACCTATCCCAAAACAGCAGATAGTCTGGAATGGGTATATCAGTTCGGTATAACTCAGGCAGCATGCAAATATTAAATAGTCACAAGTCCTGCTCGTAAACAACAGCAACAATCTAGTCCCTTTGTATAAAAATGGTTGTAAAAATGTAACAGAAAAATTAGAGCATCAGCCATGTTTTTTTCTATATGTGTGTTTTTGTAAATTGTAATATATTACACTGAACCCAAAGATGTACAGGTATTTTTATACAAACTGATGTATTCTCACCTCTGTTTGCAATTGTTTGAATGCTGTCATGGTTACTCAATATTGTTATCCCACCTGTAGTCACACCTGGGCTAGTTGTTCAAAAGAAAATTAGCTTAAAGATAGGCTAAATCGTGTGCCACAACAAAGAAATTCCTTGGTGATGTGACGTCACTTAACCTGCTTTTAAAGTAATTTTCTCATGAACAACCGGCGCCAGGAGTTAAAGTTGACCTTTTGGCATAATTAGGATCACTGTAAACAGTCATAACATAATACAAGATTGATGTGACACAAATAAAAGCAGGCCTAGTATAACATGCAATATTTTTTCATTGGACCATAATCTGTTGAGTTTATTTTATTTTATTCTTTCTAATTACAAGTTGCACAAGAAAAGAAAGCAGTGATTTAGTTTATGTAAAAAAATAATATAATTATTTGAAGGTTATTATTTCTGTGACCATACACAGTCTATTATTAGTTATCATCAACGGATCATAAGTTTATTTTTTGGTCTTTAAAAGTGCAATCTGGAAAAACATGACTGTATACCATAGAGAGTTTATTTACAGAGCCTACGTGTAGATGGAATCAGATTATATTATATGAAAACCCAAGCTAAACTGCTTGTTTTATAATTTAGCGTTCAGTTTATTAAACACTGAATAAATAGACGATGATTAAATATTTTATCTGTACCAGAAGAAAGCTTGCTATGTTCAGATTTTTGTTTGAAGAACTGAGAAACCTATTACATAACGTGTTTGTTTCAGATATAAAAAAACATCAAGGAGGGGTAAAAATTGCAATTTTATGAAGGTATCAAACATTTCGAAAAAAAAGTTCTTATCCAAATTTTGGCAGCTCATGCTTATGAATTATTTGGTTGTAAACATTGGTCACAAAGTAGAATTTTATTGAGGATCATTCACAAGATTCCTCTCAATGTATTATGAGTTGACATTAAACAAACTCCTACTGGATTTAACACTTCTGTTATATTTAGTCGGACATCGTTTTCAAGCATATAGCCATTGAAACATTGCGCCTAAATATAACAGACGTTGTAAATCCAGTAAGAATTTGTTTAATGTTCTACTTTCAACTTCTATATGCCCCTCAAACAATGTATTATGAGTTATCAAAGATATTATGAATCGCCTTGTGCAATAAATCCAGAGTTAGTTATCTATGTAATATTCACTAAGTATTTAGTATTGATTGATTGATTTTAATTTTAAACTAGTGTCCTAAACTCCAAAAATTGGCAGTAATAATGCTGTATTCAGATTGACTCTTAAACAACTACTTTATTGAAATTTTGGGCTTCTAGAAAGAACACAAAACTTATTGTAAGAAGCAAAAGAGGAGATTTTATGCAAATATCTTCAATAAATGATATTGAACGACCTACGTTGGATGGTTGCCAGTTACCAACGGAAGGTCATGGGTTTCCTCCTGGCATAGAGCCCGGTTTCCTGCCACGATAAAGCTGGCAACACCGCCATATAAGTGAAATAATCTTGAGCATGACGTAAAATACCAAACAATCAATCAATCAATAAATGATAAGTTGTATTTTTGTTTGATAGTTCTTGAACGCATAGACTGTCTTTTGTGTGTGTGTCAAGTTTTAAATCCTTCCTTATAGCATATAGTGAACATGTACTAAATTGTACATGATTAAATCACACCATATGACATATAGTGAACATGTACTAGATTGTACATGATTAAATTCAACGTTATAACATATTTATGGACATATAGTGAACATGTACTAAATTGTACATGATTAAATTCAACCTTATAACATATAGAACAACATGTACATGATGTTGTGGTCCTACATATTCATGTTTCAACCTTAGTAGAATTTATCTATATTTATATCATATATGAAACCATAACCTTGGCAAGGCTGATATGATTTATTGTTAACTTGGCGACTATTATTGATCTATGTTACAAGGTTTTATGGTGACAGGCACTTTACAAGTGTTTACCACTGGTCGACTACTCTATTACTCTACATTATGCCTCATGGTCAAATGATAATTATATATGGCAAAGCAAAATCCTAACTCTTTAAAGGGGCATGAGCTGCCAAAATGTTGATATTTTGACGTTTAAACAGAATGTTGAAATTATCGGCTATTTTTCTCAAGACGTATTATTCAGAAGCTTTTTAGTACTTCTAGTCTCAAAAATGTACGATAAAGTATTGTTTTGAACTAACTTTGACTTAGAATGAATGAATGGTCGTCCCGGTTATTTAAATTTTGCTACTTTTCGAACACGTTTTCGGTTCGTACAGGGCACATACTGTATGGATTTTCCTCGTTCCAACGCCAATCATTTAGTTATTCGATGGCCTTCAAAGCCTCTTACTGTCGTGACGATTAGAAATTATGAAAAAAGTGTGAATTTCGGCAGCTCATGCCCCTTTAAAGGAGGAGAAAACAAATAAAACAGGCATATACACTAAACGGACGGCGAATTACCCTTTCCAATGGTACCATAGACATATTTTTACGATTTTCCCCCACCGCACAGTCCTAAAGTGAAGTTATATAAAACCGTTGGATTTCGACTGAGACCGACTTGCTTACTTGGCCGCCATCATCACAACAGTGCTTAGGGGTGTGTCTCTTTCGGCCAATCAGTAGACGCATACCCAGCAATTCAAAGCGCACGTGCGAGTGAAATTGGTCAACTTTCTTAGTCTGCCATTCAAGCCTAGGTTAATTGCTAGGCACATCTGTTTCCGGTCAATTTCTCGCTTTACAAATGGCGGTCCCCATCGTTTTTGTGACCCAATTTAAACATGTGCAATTTTCTGCATCACCATAAAACGCAGGTAAGATTTACAGCTTAAAAATTGATACTCTAAGGGTGATTGTTCGTTACAATTTCATGTTGTTTTTTTGTTTTCTCCTCCTTTAACTATGACATTCATTAGTATCATTATCAACTGAGAAAACCTTACTGAAACTTCTCATTGGTTGAATTATCGACTTTCTTTTGAGAAAACCTTACTGAAACTTGTCATTAGTTGAATTATCGACTTTCTTTTGAGAAAACCTTTTTGAAACTTTTCATTAGTTGAATTATCGACTTTCTTTTGAGAAAACCTTTCTGAAACTTTTCATTAGTTGAATTATCGACTTTCTTTTGAGAAAACCTTTCTGAAACTTTTCATTAGTTGAATTATCAACTTTCTTTTGAGAAAACCTTTCTGAAACTTTTCATTAGTTGAATTATCGACTTTCTTTTGAGAAAACCTTTCTGAAACTTTTCATTAGTTGAATTATCGACTTTCTTTTGAGAAAACCTTTCTGAAACTTTTCATTAGTTGAATTATCGACTTTCTTTTGAGAAAACCTTTCTGAAACTTTTCATTAGTTGAATTATCGACTTTCTTTTGAGAAAACCTTTCTGAAACTTTTCATTAGTTGAATTATCGACTTTCTTTTGAGAAAACCTTTCTGAAACTTTTCATTAGTTGAATTATCGACTTTCTTTTGAGAAAACCTTTCTGAAACTTTTCATTAGTTGAATTATCGACTTTCTTTTGAGAAAACCTTTCTGAAACTTTTCATTAGTTGAATTATCGACTTTCTTTTGAGAAAACCTTTCTGAAACTTTTCATTAGTTGAATTATCGACTTTCTTTTGAGAAAACCTTTCTGAAACTTTTCATTAGTTGAATTATCGACTTTCTTTTGAGAAAACCTTTCTGAAACTTGTCATTAGTTGAATTATCGACTTTCTTTTGAGAAAACCTTACTGAAGCTTTTCATTAGTTGAATTATCGACTTTCTTTTGAGAAAACCTTTCTGAAACTTGTCATTAGTTGAATTATCGACTTTCTTTTGAGAAAACCTTACTGAAGCTTTTCATTAGTTGAATTATCGACTTTCTTTTGAGAAAACCTTACTGAAGCTTTTCATTAGTTGAATTATCGACTTTCTTTTGAGAAAACCTTTCTGAAACTTGTCATTAGTTGAATTATCGACTTTCTTTTCAGAAAACCTTACTGAAACTTCTCATTAGAATCATTATCAACTGAGAAAACCTTACTAAAACTTGTCATTAGAATCATTATCAACTGAGAAAACCTTACTGAAACTTGTCATCAGTATCATTATCAACTGAGAAAACCTTACTGAAACTTGTCATCAGTATCATTATCAACTGAGAAAACCTTACTGAAACTTGTCATCAGTATCATTATCAACTGAGAAAACCTTACTGAAACTTGTCATCAGTATCATTATCAACTGAGAAAACCTTACTGAAACTTGTCATCAGTATCATTATCAACTGAGAAAACCTGACTGAAACTTGTCATCAGTATCATTATCAACTGAGAAAACCTTACTGAAACTTGTCATTAGTATCATTATCAACTGAGAAAACCTTACTGAAACTTGTCATTAGTATCATTATCAACTGAGAAAACCTTACTGAAACTTGTCATCAGTATCATTATCAACTGAGAAAACCTTACTGAAACTTGTCATCAGTATCATTATCAACTGAGAAAACCTGACTGAAACTTGTCATCAGTATCATTATCAACTGAGAAAACCTTACTGAAACTTGTCATTAGTATCATTATCAACTGAGAAAACCTTACTGAAACTTGTCATTAGTATCATTATCAACTGAGAAAACCTTACTGAAACTTGTCATCAGTATCATTATCAACTGAGAAAACCTTACTGAAACTTGTCATCAGTATCATTATCAACTGAGAAAACCTTACTGAAACTTCTCATTAGTTGAATTATCTGTATAAGTGGGCCGTTAAGGATCAGTTAAGGTCCCATTGTGTCATGTGTCTACATGATGTATTTTTTACCCATGAGATTATTTTGTGTGTACTTAACTATATCTTCAAGATAAGCTATAATATAACCTCATATTTATATATTTGCCTTTGTCTTGGAAGTATCTTCAATAACCTGCTGTGATCTGTATATTAGAATAATACTACCCATGTAGACTGTTTATTGCATTGAGGGTATTAACATAATAAATCTATTATCATGAACTTTCAAAGTGTGTTTATTTTTATTTGCCAGACTCCTATACAGCTTGGCGTTTGGGACACCTCTGGGGCCTTGGCTGACAAAGCTGGGACCTGGGCCCACTTGGACAAAGCCCTCTTAACTTGAGAGGACTCTAGCATATCTCTACAACATGGGAAGTTTACGAGCACTCTTAAGTCCCATGTTGTAGACACACACTAAGAGTACTCTTAGTTAAGAGCGCTTTGTGCGCTGGTCTACACTGATTTACGTCCGACGTAACTTACGCCCGCTTCGTAAGACAGGGCCAGTTACGTCTGACGTAAATCTGTGTTAAAACTATAGTAACTTGCGCCTTGGACGCAACTGATCCATGTTGTAGGCCTATGCGCAAGTTTACACCAGCTTTGTTAGACAGGTATACCAACTACATGTATGTTTAAAAATATGATTGAGGTAAAATGTGGCCTGTTTGTATTGAAACCTATCCCCTTCCCATCTCCCCCCCCCCCCCCCCCAATCCACCTCACCTCGAAAATAAACAACCTAAACCAGGGCAAAGGATGTCAGTTGTAATATTTGCATTCAACAACAGAGGGGAGATTAGACCACGCAATGAGACCGGTTACCTCCGCTACTAAACCATGAAACGGTTCCACCATGTGAGGGAAACAACCTATCGAGATCTCGTGCCATTCTACGAGATCTTCAACACGAGACATGGATATCTCAACGAATGGCAGAAGGATTAATCTCTATTTTAGATTGGGAAACAACCGGAGTGCGACGAAAAACACCAATCAAAGTCAAATGATATATGAAGAGCAAGTCGGGTAGGAATTCAAAAAAACGTCTGTCCCCGGCGCTGCATTGCGCATATGGCCGATCGTTTTTCGTTCTAACAGGGCGTTTATATATGATATTATGATGCAAAATTCGTAAAGTTCAATTGTAACGTCACCAAAAGTGTTCTGAATAGACTCTTTCGCTTAAGGATTAACATTTGCGCGGAAGCCTCGGTGTAAGGCGAAATGGCGCTAAATTGAGTCTTTGGATCAATCTGACGTCGGAATCGTGTTCAATTTGACGCACTACTAAAAGATGCGTGTCACAGTGACTGCAACAGACAAATGACGTCAATGCCATACAATTCAATATTCGGATAACCCGAAATCTCGTAGCAATTCTTGCGAGAGTTGCACTCCCTATTGGACGGACAATCTAAAATTAGAAGTTACCTTTGTCCTAAAGTCTATCTTAGCCACGTCTAAAGGAGATTTAGAGAGAATACGATTGCATGTTGACTTCACACTCAACAGACCAGATAGGCCAACCGAGCAATCGTATTTCGCGAGATCACATTTAGAGGTGGCTAAGACATGGGGGCTGTTTTTGGACAGCGACGTAACTTTGCGCCTAGTCGTAACGCCATGGCATCATATGCCTTCAACATTACGTTACGACCAGGCGCAAAGTTACGTCGGTGTCGAGAAACAACCCCCAGACCTTGTACGCCTTTACCGAACATAGCGCCAGCATGGGTAACATCTTTAAATGCTATCAGAAAGATATTAAAATCCTAATATCATGCTATACGTGATAATATACTTTGACTTAAAAAATTTTTTTAAAGACGTAACGAAAACTTAGAGTCAATTTCACGAAATAAACTAAGTAGTTCCCCTGTAAACGAAATCGGGCAAGATGGCGACGTTCCGTGTCTACTGGATTCACCTTAACTGGCCACTGTTATAGGTTACTTGGGGCGTTTCCAGCAGTTACTAGTGTTTAAAATGTTCCATGTAACTAACGACATCTCTAACCGAGTGGTAGGGGCCTCGGTGGCTCAGTCGGTAATTCGAGGGACAGTTCCTCTAAAGTGCGATACATGTCTTCCATCGATGCTTCGCTGGCTTGACTACCACTCAGACCAAGTAAAAATAAAAAAGAAATCAATCTCCGATAAAAGGCTGCAAGGTTGCATCTTATTGTTGTCCTTGTTTGTCTTCTGATTGGACCCCGAGTGTATGGATTTTAGACCTACGTCTATCTCATTGGTTGTATATACACATACAGACGCCACATCTAGAGTAACAAAAATCGTATTTTGTGGGATGGATTTCTCGGATAATTTAGCCGATAAATCATCAGTATTTTGAAAAGCCATGAAACCGATATGCTATAAGTTTTAGATGGTAATCATTTAACTCCGATATTCTTAATTGACTACAACAATCCGTGATAATAGGACGCCACGAGAGCATTGAAGGCTTGGGCCATTTCAGTGGTTATATGGATTGTTTGGAAGATTAGAATAGATGTCCTTGTTTTTCTTCTAATTAGGCTATCAGACAGCGGGTGTATTATATCGATTTGCTTGTTTTTCTTGTGAATGGGCCCTGAAGCTCAAATGTAATTGCCGGATTGGCCAAGGTTTTGGAGGTAATTCATTGTTTATATTCAAAACAACAATCGGCGTTGAAGGGGAGGGGGGGGGGGTGTTCAGGAAGTAAGGCTTTTTTTTAGCAAAAACAAAAGGATAGCGGGGAAAGGAATGCACACAGAATCAAAATGCATCATTATCTATGCAATCAGATGAAAGGTCTGCCAGCCAGTTTCATATCGTCCTTTTCGTTTCACGGCTACGTTTTTGGTCGCCACATTACATATGATCTACAGTCGATCACAGGGTATTTCACTAAATGCCCCAAGTTCAGACTGCACATGGAAATAAAGAGACATTTGAATTAAAAAATACATCAATTGGGTAACACTTGTCTTGCATTCAAACAATGCTACGGGACAGATTATACACATACTCGGATCGCTCTTTAACGACATGTTCATGCTCTTTGATGAGACCACAGATGTACATAATAACATTGACAGTATGTTGGTGACATTGTATATTCACTACTATTCTCATATAACTTCGCGTTTTCTAAATTTATAAATTATATGCACTAGTTCTAAAATTCCTCTAAGGGCAAAAGTCGCAATTTTTATCGGAAAAATCTACCCTAGAGGTCAATTGATCGTGTGACTTTTAAGCATTCGACAAAACAACAGCATCATGAAACTCAACCTAGCATTTGCTCGCATTTACCGGCTTCTCCATTACTCTCTTACACTTGCCAAGATATATATTTATGAACACTAAAACACACGGGCACAGGGAACATCTTTTTTTCTAAAATAACCATGGAGACAAGTTTCCAATTGTGTTAAAAAGAGGTAAATCATTTAGACCTTTATACCCCATCATAAACTGCTGCAACAAAGCAAACCTATGATACTCCACTAGGCTGACGACCGACAGGAGCAAAACCCTCTGGAACACCCTGTACCACACTGACAATGCTTACGCATCTTAAGCTGTAGTAAGAATATCGTCAGACTATATATTATAGGGTCATGGGAAAAGACAGTGAAAATTTGCCCCCCCCCCCCCCCCCTCACATACCCCTTTCCCAGAAAACCTAGGTAGAAGGCAGACAGGGGAGTTTAGCCCTGACCAGCATGTCTTTCAAACTCTTGTTCTTTTTATAAGCAATGACTGGCCTTTGGGTCAGAGGTCGAGCAAGTTTACTTTGAAGTAGTTTGTATTCTTCCACTATAATCTTGGCCATAGCGATGCTAGCCCTGCCACACTGAAACACAAATGGTATTATAGTTCCCTCACGACATCCTCCGGGGTCCGAGTTCAAACCCAAAAGATAAATAGTTTGAAATGTTTGAATCCAAAAACTTTCCCTTTCCAAACGTTTGTGCTTGGTATCTGCAGCGGAAGTGAGAAAAGGGATCTTCTCAATAGGCATGATTTCAAAATGGTCCTTGACCGAATGACCTTGAGTATTGAAATGTTGTGCCACGAGCACATAATGTTTAAGTCTTATACTAGATAAATGGTTGGCTGCTCTTTGTCGTAGAGAATTCTGAGTTTCTCCGACGTACTGTCTGCGACATTTTTTGCACGTGATTACATACACGATATTAGAGGAGTCACATATCGTTAGTTACATCCAACATTTAAAAAACTAACAACTATTGGAAACGCCCAGTGGAACCTGTAACAGTGGCCAGTTCAAGGTGAATCCAGTCGACAGGGAACGTTGGGCCATCTTTCCTGATTTCGTGAATATGGGACTATTTCGTGAATTTGATATAGTGTGATGTCAGGGTTGTTATATTTTTCTGATATAAAAATGTTACCCAAGCTGGCATTTGAAAATACCGATCCTAAAGATGCGAATTTTTACAACGTTTGTTTTAAACGTAATTTTATTAGAAGCACACTTTCTGTATGGTGATCTAGAATCATCTGTTACTGTAAATACCTTTATTGCTCAAACCTTTTGTTCTTTTATTTTGTCTACAAAGCGCTTTCAAAATAATTAAAATTAATGTATCAATTAATAATTGACTCTGTATTGTGTGTCACTTAATAAGTTAATCGAAGCCTGTACCCGTCTGTCCATACCGGGGACTTGGAAGATGGCCATAGTATACCCTTCATTTATTAAGTCAATCTAGATGTAACACTTATAAAAATGTGCGTGTTTAGCTTATTATCTTACAGTATTTTACTATTACGGTTATTGTCTTTCCTTACTCCTATATTTTGTTTTTTATTTTAATATTTGTTTCTTATCCACTTGATCAATTTCCATTACGTTTCCTTGTATACTGCTCCTCAATTGCAAACTGTTTTACTACTATATGTTATAATAAATTTGCACATGTACAGCACTTATTATAGTCAGCTGTTCCTTGAATGCTCCCTTTGTACTTCAACCAAATCATCCCGTCTAAGGTAAGGGAAATGTTGTCCGAAAACAAAGGTAAGATTGATAAGCCGCATGAGGTCGAAAAATCCCAGTAATAAGACCGCCCAGAAGCGGAGATCATCGTGTTGCTCGAGATTAAGTAAGTTACGAAAATCACGTAAATGTTGCAAAGTAAAGGGGAGCTTAGCTTCCGTTACATCTTCAAAGTTCCGCTTTATGCCTTTCAGCACTCTCTCTAATTCCCAGTTTGATTGCAGGGGATTCTCCAAGGTCTAAATGTAAAATTCTTACTATATTCAAATACTGTATTATAGATTTGTAACATTTGTATTTTGCTAAAAAAGCTACATATCGCAAAAGGTTTTTCTGTGATATCGGCGCAATCTCAATTCTAAAAGAGGTACAGAATGATAGTCATGTTGCTAATTGCGTCGCATGGGATTTCCGAGTGCTGTGTGCATAGGATTCAGACCTGTAGAAATCCACTGCTGTATCAAGCTGTTGAAGGTTCTCCTCCATTGATTTACCTGGGGGTAAATATACAACAAACTTTTAATAGACATATGATCATATAAACAAAAACTATGAGGTACCGTTGC
Source organism: Lepidochitona cinerea (assembly GCA_963971465.1). Taxonomy (NCBI): domain Eukaryota; kingdom Metazoa; phylum Mollusca; class Polyplacophora; order Chitonida; family Tonicellidae; genus Lepidochitona; species Lepidochitona cinerea. The sequence continues at coordinate 3,668,502 of OZ020560.1, forward strand.
ATAACACTCATGAAGTAATTTTACGAATTTGTTCATATACCCAGACAAATGAAACCTCGAAATCGAGTCTGCTAAAACATTAAGTTCGCCCGGCAAAAACACAGAGGAAACTGTGAAGTTATACATATTGGAAAGATTACTTATTTCTTTTATTATGTGCGTCGCCATAAGAGACCGTGAACAACCCTTATTTAGCATAAAAACTGTAGCAGAGTTATCAGAGAAAAACTGAACATTACAGTTTTTCCAGGTCTTTGTCCAGCGTCTTGTTGCCATTAAAACCATAGCAAGCTCTTTTATGTTAATATGGGCATCGGCTAGTTCGGGACTATCCAAATGCCAAACAGTGTACAGCCAATCATTTTGGTAGAACGCTCCACCACCAATAGTACAACTGTCAGTGGCAATATTGATAACCGGCCTGTCGTCCCAAATTAGCCTACGATTAGCTGTACCAGACAAATTTACGAACCACCATTCTAAGTCATCTTGAATAGTAAATAATTTTGCTTTGTGGTGTGCGAATTTCATACATGTGATCAAATCATAGACTGCACGGATATATAACCGCCCCCATGGAATCACATAAGATGCCCAATTCAGTTTACCAGACAATTGTTCCAATTGCTTACGCGTCGATCTACGTTTTTTCTAAAACTCTCAAGGTAAGCAATTAAGTAGCTTAACTTTCCGGCATCCAGGCATAAAGTACCAGATACTGTATCAATACAAATATCAAGAAATACGATTTTTTGACACGGGTCAATTACCTTAGACCAGTTCATTGAAAAACCTAAAGATCTCAAAAGTGTTATTAATAAATTAAGCGCTTTACGGCATGACTCAAACGAATCTGCTGCAATCAGATTGGTAAACCACAGTGCACCGAACACAACGCCGTAACAGCTTGAGTTATTCTGTTAAATATTGAGGGGGCCTTTCGACTTCCAAAGGGGAGCTTATTATCATAAAAATAAGTGGTTTTGTCTTCACCCTTAAAACTCCAGTGCAAACCTGTAAATTTATAATTGGATGGGTGAATATTTACGCTTCTGTATGCAGCATGTAAATCAACTTTACACATGTACCAATTGGGTTGAATTTGATCTAGAATATCTTGCACAGATTGATAACTACATTCTGGTTTACTTGCATAGTCATTTACACTGCGACCCAAAGGCCGACTGCAGTCATGTACTAAGCGCACCTTACCATTTGGTTTGAAAACAGCATTTAGAGCACTAGTAATTAACACTGGATTTTTTACATCCGTGTAATTGTCATCACGGAATTAGGTTAAAATTTGGTTTTCCACTTTTGTACAGCTTAAACGGATGTTGCAGAAACAGAATTATTCACAATCACATTTTTTGGTGACACATCATTATCGTCAATAATAGTAAAGCCATTCTGTATATCATCTAGTAAAAACAATTTGTCTGGGTCATGAGACAGTTCTTTTCCCCAGTTAGCAAGCTTATCACGTAAGGGATTAGAGACAAACGGTGCTAATCGTTTTTTGCATCTTGATTGGTGGGCGCGTTATGCCTGCCTCTATGGTTTGCCTCCCCATGGTTTGGAGAATAACAAGCTTTACACACATGAGCATAATTACAGATTCGAAGAGTACGACCATTTCTTCCATCAAATTTCTCACAAATAGGTGTAGCCGATTGAGGATCATATTTAGTGCGCTGGTTAACATTACGCTGGGCCGATGACTGTTGTGAAAGTCTCTGTCGTAACCAGCTCTGCATAAGAAACGGGACGTCGGTTCCCCATGGAAAATTTTCCGAGCACTGCTGTCGTCTATACTGAGCATCATAATTTAACACAGATGCCCATTCAAACACTTGGCAATAAACTCCAATTTTAGACACATAATCCAAATACTGCGATACAACAGTTAAAGAACACTGATCTTCTGAAATCATTTCCTGAAGTATTTTGCAAGCTCCTTCGAAATATTGTGCTTGTGTCAGTTTATTATGGGGAATCTTCGCATCCTTAATTCTAATTTCCACCGGGCCAAATGACACATTTTCAGCCTTATTTTAATTATTTATAGCAGACACATAGTCTCGAACTTCTCTGAGTTTTGATGGCTGTTGTGCGTTTGATGAGGCCGTAACGCCCTGTCTTACAAAGCTGGCGTAAGTTACGTCGGACGTAAATCAGTGCTAAAACTATAGGAACTTACGCCCTAGTCGCAACTGGTCCATGTTGTAGGCTTATGCGCAACTTTACGCCAGCTTCGTAAGACAGGGCCCAGTTGTGTAAGAATGTCGTACATTCTATTGTCTGGTGCTGTTCTGCAGTACTGTTGGGCTCGAAGGTAGCTCCATTACGGCACAGATTATTGAGAATTCCGAGTAACTCTTCCGGACCGCTACTGCCTTCAGGACCAGTTGTCTGGGGCACTTGGTCAGGTACAACAGCTGGTCGAAGTCCTTGGGTAGCATCAGCAAGTAGAAGACGCTGGGCTACCGTCAAATTCCCAAATACATCATTGATGAGTTCCAGTGTCAGTTTAGTCAATTATATTTTTAATTATTTTGAAAGCGCTTTGTAGAAAAATAAAAGAACAAAAGATTTGAGCAATAAAGGTATTTACAGTAACAGATGATTCTAGATCACCATACAGAAGGGTAGCTGTAGAAATAATTTTGTGGTATCCGCTATAAGCAATTTTGTTCAGCATAATCTGACGTTCCCGTGGTATAATTTTTACATTTAAGAAAGTAGTGCATGGTCAGCAGTTTCTAATGGTTTCCTCGTTAAAGTTACTACAGCCATTTCTTAACCTGCACAGATGAAATATTAGAGAACCGATCGATCCCCAACATATTACCAGGCTGGAGGTAGAGTTGTGCGATACATATACTCCAGTTCTGTTTTAAATTGTTTTGGAACTTTTGTTTGTTTAATTGGGTCTGGGTGACAATTTCAACTTTTGATTGTATTTGCCAGAAATTAAGGACTTACTAAAGGTTGCAGTGTTACAAAAGAATGGCGTAATGGTATTTGAAGAGCGGACTTTACTAGGGGTTTCTGGATACTGTTATTAAATTAAGTTTTTTAATCACGTTATTGTTTAAAGAATCGTGTACTGTCGACTTGTGAAACATTATTAGCCTGTGCATCAAACGTCGTTTTTGTAACTGGAGTAACCCCGATTCTTCATACAATAAAACAGTCAGAGTACTTTTTGTTAGACCAGTTATTATTCTTATGGATTCTTTCTGAAGATTTTCTAATTCGTTTACCTGATGTTCATTAATGTTATCTCACATAAAGTCCGCGTACTCCATTGGTGGTTGAATGAAGCTCTTCTACACTGTTTTAAGATTGTTCCTACTAAGGCGATAATATAGAGCATGGGTATTTTTTGTTGTTGCTTTGTTTATTAAATCACTTTTGTGATCATTCCAATTGCCATTTTTATTAAATGTAAGGCTTAAATGTTTGTGTGTATTTGAACTAATTATGGTTTGTCATATAAGAAGGCTAGATCAATCCCGGTTGGTTGCCTCACTTGCCTGAGCCTTGAAGATAGTAGTGTTTAAGTCAACGTTTTATTATTGAATATTTACGAGTATGCCAGCTTGCTATTACTGTAGGCCTAACTGTGGAGGTTCAAAATATACCACCGAGATGTTATTTTCGTCACCTCTAACACTTAACATATCATGAGGGCCACGATCTTAGCCTCATTAAATTTGGCGGATAGTCGATAAAGACAATATTATGTCTTCTGACTAAACTGACCAAACTCATGTCTGCCTTCAACCCAATGGAATGTTATGGGTTTTGGTTTATTGCAACAACCTATGCTTGGTTGTGAAGTTCTAACACAATTAGAAACTTGTCTCTAGCGATCCAAACCTTCTCAATAATTATCGACCTATTTCTGTTTTTCCGGCTGTAAGTAAAATTTTTGAAAAAATAGCAAGCAATTAATTAACCGACTACTACAATAACACCTTGTCAGTTTGGGTTTCGTCAGGGTCATTCAACTTTACACGCCGCTTTGTCACTTTATGAATAGCTAACAACTGCTAAAGAAAACGAAGATACACGCCGTGTCACTTTTCTCAACCTCTTCAACGCCTTTGATACAGTGAATCACCAATACATTCTTCAGAATAAACTTGAGCATTATGGTATTCGAAATCTACCCTATCATGGTTTAAAAGTTATCTAACAAACAGAAGTCAATGTGTTTCCTTCAATGGGATTCTCCGTTAGTTGCGGCGTACCCCAAGGCTCAATTCTAGGGCCAATTCTTTTCATTCTATAAATCAATAACATAGTCCTAAATAATTCATCAAATATATTAAATTTCATTTCTATTTGCAGATGGCACGGGTATTTCTTATTCCTCAAAAGGTATCGCCAACTCTGCTGCGGTTGTTTCTCGCGAGTTAGAACGTCAAGTCGGTCCGTGTAATGTTCGTTCATTCAATTTTCATTCTTTGACATTGCAAAAGGAAAATTGAAAATGACCATTTTTAAGTTCACTTTTTCATTTTCTACATTTTGAAAACAAAGAATTGAAAATTGAAATTTGACGTTCAATTTTCAATTTTTGTTTTCTATTTTTTCAACACACAACAAAAATTGAAAAATGACGGTAATTTTTCAATTTTCATTTTGCCTTTTCGCTCTACACGAAACGAATATTGAAAATTGTAACCTTCGTCAATGTTTCAATTTTTAATTGGTCGAATTCAGTCCCCACACACAACTGCGCAAGTCACAAACCACCAAAGCGAACAGCCCTTGTGAAGCAAGCGAGCTAGAGCAAAACTTACGGCCATTGTAGAGCACCAAATAACACTTTCTTTAAAGAGGCATGAGCTGCCGAAATTCCCACTTTTTTCATAATTTCTGATGGTCACGACAGTAAGAGGCTTTGAAGGCCATCGAAAAACTAAATGATTGGCGTTGGAATGAGGAAAATCCATACAGTATGTGCCCTGTACGAACCAAAAACGTGTTCGAAAAGTAGCAAAATTTAAATAACCGGGACGACCATTCATTCATTCTAAGCCAAAGTTAGTTCAAAACAATACTTTATCGTACATTTTCGAGACTAGAAGCACTAAAAAGCTTCTGAATTATACGTCTTTAGAAAAATAGCCGATAATTTCAACATTCTGTGTTTACGTCAAAATATTTTGGCAGCTCATGCCCCTTTAAAGCAAAGACTCCCAAAACAAGGACTGCTTTATAAAAACCATAGGAGTAAGATTCCCAGGACATAAAACAAGGCAGGTACACCACAGATTAGTATTAAAATTGGCCCTGAAACCACGCTATTGGCGATGTGCCCCTCAAAGGATGTTGGTGTTTAAAGGCTAATTAAACGTCAAATTCACAATTTCTTAATCGGAATGCGGTCATGAGACTAAGGGGAGTTAAAACAATCAAAAGTTTTATTAAAATCGCCGTATGTGCCTCGCTATTGGCGACGTGCTCCACAAGGGATGTTGGTGTTTTAAGGCTGATCGAAGGTCAAAGTCACGATTTCTTGTGAAATTTGACAGAAACACATTCTGATGCAGTAATTGTGAATTTGACCTTTAATTAGCCTGTGGAGCACATCGCCAATAGCGAGGCACAATGGGTGATTTTATAAAACTTTTGATTGTTTCTGTATCCCGAGAGCCTATTGAACAGATTCTGATTTAGAAATCGTGGATTTGATGTTTAATTTGCATTAAAACACCAACACCCCTTGTGGGACACATCGCCAACAGCGAGGCACTTTGGGCGATTTTAATAAAACTTTTGATTGTCTCTTTCTTCCTAGAGTCTAATGATCACATTCTGATAAAGAAATCGTGACTTTGACCTTTAATTAGTCTTAAACACCAACATCCCTTGTGGAGCATATCGCCAATAGTATGGGCGGGTCAAGGGGGTGTCCAGGGGGTCAGCCTCCCATCCCACCCCCTCCTTTTTTCTAGAGCAAAATAAAATCAATAAGAGAAAACAAAAAGATTGATTGATTGGTGTTTTGCGCCGCGCTCAAGATTATTTCGCTTATATGGCGGCGTTGCCAGTTTTAGTGTGGGAGGAAACCGGGCTATATGCCCAGAGGAAAGCCACGACCTTCCGTTGGTAACTGGCAACCATCCCACATAGGTCGTTTGAGTGAAAACCCAGTCAGAAATTTTTCCAATTTGTTTTGGACTGAGTGGGATTCGAACCCGCGACCTATTGGTGGAAGGCTGTTCGGGTTGAGTGTCCAACGCTCTACCTACTGAGCCACGGAGGCCCCGTTAAACAAAAAGAGACGGAGAGCGGAGAAAGGAATACACACAGAATCAAAATGTAGCATTATATATATGCGCAATCTATTATGGCCCAGTCACAATGTCGGCGATCTGTCGGGGATTAGTTTTGGCCGGGGGTCGTCGTAGAAAAAAAAGAATCCTTGAACAATCCTATCAATAATCCTAATAAAAGTGGAGCAGTCACATTGTCTTGGATATTGACCCGGTTTTGTCGAAAAATCGTGGGATTAGTCTCCGATTGCATCGGGGGCGATCGGAGACGATATCTGCGAGGGTCTTTTCTTTTAATTTTTCCCCACCCTGGGTATACAGAATCTTGCGACTAGTTTCAGATTATTCGGAGGACGCCTCCGATTAATCGGAGGGCATCGTAGGTCATCGGAGATTGTGTCTGGGATGGCCAAAATGAGTGAAAATCTTGCGAGCAATCTTAAAAATCTGCGACAAGCCGCAGGCGTCCGGAGAGCGCCTCCGACGGGTGCAAAATCGTGAGATCTGTCTCAAGATTTTGTTAAAATTTCCCGGGTTTTACCCATTGCCGACGCATCGCAACTGATTTGTGACTGGCCCATTAAATGCAAGGTATGCATGCAGTTTCATGTCGTCTTTAGTTTGACGGTAACCATGGTGATACATGTATGTTTCTTTTTAATTATTTTTGCGCCATAGTCCGTGTTACAGTGTTACGCAACGTGTTGCATGGCTCTAAGAATGAACAAACTGAATTTAGAAAAATTTACTTTCAGGGTGTGAAGAGGCCAATAGCGAGGCACATTAAGCGATTTTAACAAAACCTTCGATTTGTTTATTTGTCTCCTTAATAGAGTCTAATAAACACATTCTGATGAAGAAATCGTGAATTTGACTTTTGTCTATAGCCTTAAAACACCAACATCCTTTGAGGGGCGATATAAAAAATTGAAAATTGAATCAACGAACGTTACACATTTCAATCATGATTAATCGCCAACAACCTTTTTCTCAATACTCCCAAAACTAAGTGTATGATAGAAGCCTCTCCGAGCCCCAAACATCCAAGCAATCCAAAGTATCACAGTGAACGTAACTTCAAATTTCTAGGTATCATATTTAATGAAAAGCTAAACTGAATCGATGACATCAATTATTTCCGTAAGAAAATCTCTCGCAACTTGGGCCTTATCAAACACATCTCATCCACCATTAACAACAGAACTCTTCCTATCCTGCATTATTCTTTAGTAGTTCATTCCATATCTCTTATATATGTGCTAATGTTCTTTAGGGTAATACGTATGTGTCACATTTATCCCCTCTAATTCTCGTGGGGCCTCCGTGGCCCAGTAGGTAGAGCGCTGGACGCAGCCTTCGACCAACAGGTCGCGGGTTCGAATCCCGCTCAGTCCAAAAAAAAAAAATGGAAAGTTTTCTGACTGGGTTTTCACTCGAACGACCAATGTGGGATGGTTGCCAGTTATCACTGGGAGGTCTTGGGTTTCCTCTGGGCATAGAGTCCGGTTTCCTACCACAATAAAACTGGCAACGCCGCCATAGAAGTGAAATAATATTGAGCGCGGCGTAAAACACCATACAATCAATCAATCTAAATCTCGTACAAAGCGTGCTGTACGTACGTATTATCTCCAGATCGCCACGCCTTCAGCACACTAGGCCACAATTTCAAATACTGAAAATTGCATGATCTATTAAAGTCAGCTTAACAGGTTCTTCATTTTACGATTCGTACATAAATGTTTGTACTTTCCTGAATCTACGCCAACGTCTTTTCGGAACTATTTCATTAAACTGGCTGACAATCATCACTACCCTACTAGACAACAATCCGTTAACATTTATACATAGAATCTAAGTCATTATTTAGATCGAAACTGTTTGATAAGCTTGCCACTTGATCGGTAGTTTGGGCTATATTAGGTTTTTTTTTCTTTTCTCTCTGATGGCAAATAATGTTTAAAATGTGCCCATATGTTTGTATCGATGGTCAATTTTGTTTACTTATTTGTTTCCACTATATATGAATGTATTTTCAAATTAAGATCAGTTCACCAGCTAATATAAGCCTAGGCCAAACTAAATTTTACAGTTTTATCTGGAATACAACAAGCCGCCTGCATGGCTTTATTCCCGCCTAATGATCTCTTCTCTTAAAGTGGCATGAGCTGCCAAAATGTTGATATTTTGATGTTAAAACAGAATGTTGAAATTATTGGCTATTTTTCTCAAGACGTATCATTCAGAAGCTTTTTAGTGCTTCTTTTCTCGAAAATGTAGGCATACGATAAAGTATTTTTTTTATCTAACTTTGGCTTAGAATGAATGAATGGTCGTCCCGGTTATTTAAATTTTGCTACTTTTCGAACAAGTTTTCGGTTTGTACAGGCCACATACTGTATTGATTTAAATGATTTTCCTCATGCCAACGCCAATCATATAGTTTTTTCGATGGCCTTCAAAGCCTCTTAATTACTGTCGTGGCGATCAGAAATTGTGAAAAAAAAGTGTGAATTTTGGCAGCTCATGCCACTTTAAATATTTATTTCTCTGTTATTTATGTATCTGTATACATCGAATAAATATATAAATATAAACAATCAATCTAAAATTAATCAATCTCCATGGTTTATATTTAGTCAAGAAGATTTTGCCGGCAGTTATTCAAAAACTTACCCAACGCTCAATTTAACCAGTGCATGTATGATTTTAATATAGTCTAGTAACGTAGCCTAGGCACATACATGAAATAATTCATGAAAAAACGCACTCCATACATTATAAAAAAAAAAAGCAACAGGCAGATGGTTCGATGGAAATATCCACCTGGCTGTACAAAATACACTTTAGCCTGTACAGTACACTAATTTTGCTACTGAGTGGCAACGGAATTTTGTTATCCTGGACACCTTGCAATCCAAGTGTTAAGTCTGCAAAGGGAGACAACCATGTTCCATCCCTCAGTCACGTTGCACGAAACGCAATTCACCAAAATGTTTATTCAGGGCCGTCATGGTCCCATTTTTATGTAAATAGACAGAGAAAGGTCTAAAATATCTAAATTTGTAAATAATTCTGATGTATTCCCTCGAAAAACAGAAGTTTGCTCATTTTTCGTTTCTGAATCTCCAAGCATCGGGGCTGGAATTATTTAGTACTGTTTGTAGGACTATTGATGAAAAGTGTCGCAAAATGGAGAAATCAAGTCTCATTTCTTCGGTTAATTCTAAATGGCGGACTTATATTACATACGAAATAAAAGCCAAAGACATATTCTGGTCTCTGTCAAATAAAAAAGAGGCAAATGTTTCAGGCAAATCAATGTCTATGGTAAAATATACGTTTTGATCAATGTTTTTTGTTATTCTTCTTGACATTCAGTTTCTCTGATTTCCTTTTATGAGATATGTAGGGGCCTACATCTTCGCAAGAGTAAGTAAAGTTTAGTAATTATTTTATTTCGGACACTTGTAAATTTACATGGATGAAAAACAATTGAGAAAAAAAGGAAAGAAGCAATATATATATATATATATATATATATATATATATGTGTATATATATCTATATGCATATATATATATATATATATATATGTCAAGTTACATACATAGCACAAGGAACTAAGTTGATAGACGTTGAGGTTGATTATTAATTATCAGCACCCCAGCAATTTAATTCACCAAAAGTGAATTCCTAAAGTCTGCCCCCTTGTTCAATTATCTGATATTCATTTATATGTTGTCAGGACGGACGACCAGCAAATATCAGAATGGAGATAATGAGTCGGATTTAACTTGTTGAATTACCCAGCAATTATTAAAAGATTTGACTGGTACATGTATTGTACATGTAACTGTAGGTTCAATCTGACTATTACTATTAGGGCCTAAAGTCGGGGTGTCTACTGAAAAGAGCATTTTCCAATGAACATCCCGAGTTTCATCAGATTTGGTTATACCTTACATTTAATTGTTAATTTTCTCATTTCAACAGAGAGCGACAACGTTTTCTCTTCATTAATGTATGTAACTTCAAACTAGTATACCCTTTCAGTTTCATTAAAACTCTCAAACACCGTTTTCTGATTTATGAAAAACAATAAAAAAACCAACAGAGCGAATTAACCTCGTCTCTACTCAAATAAAACATCTTAAAAATCATAACTACTGGTATGTTCCTTGTATCCAAGTAAAACAATTTCTTAGCTGATCCAATTTATCCTATGATTCCGAGTTCAGGTTATTTCCAAGTCCACTATTTCATTTCGATGGTTAACCTTGTTTTCCATTGGACTACTATACCTTTCAGGTGAAGCTGAATATTGACCAATGGCTGAACGGCATTAGTACCATAGATTTAGTTCACGTAAGCCCGTAGCGGTGTGTGGAATACTAATAAAAAACATTACGGCGTCCTGGTAAGCACCTTGTTTAATTTATTTGTAAAATCTTTCATTTTATTTGTTTAGTCTAGACGCAATATTTGCGCTTCCTTTGGTGTAATTTTTATTTCTGATGTGTATCCATGTTTACGGTAATGTCATTTTTCCTTAACCATTGTAAATCTTTATACATCTTGTCATCATCCATTTTGAAACTGTGGAGTGTTAAGTCTGCATGTGAAGATCTTTTTGAAATTCGACAATAACTGGACTTTTTATTCTGCCAAAAATATTTTACCTTGATGTCTCATCTGTTTTTTCTCTGGAGCAATAATATTAAATGCCTGCAGGTACCTCGCTATTTTAATTTATGTTTTGATATTAATTGGTCAGCACCTGGTCAGCATTGGTCTTAGCCACTTTGATAAACGCAGAACCAAATCTCAATAATACCAATCTTTTATTCTTGAGTGATGTTTGATTTTCATACCAGATGCGCAAGAAGATTTTGTGAAATTAATAGTTGCCTTTCATAACCAATTTTGTTTGACTTCTATGCATGCACAGATGAGTGCATAAGGGGGATAATTTAATAGCGTGTAGCTTTATTTTTCGCATTATTGTTCAATGTGTTTGCATACAGGATTCCAAAAAATACTCTGGCGGTTATTTTATTTGACAAATATATATATTTTAGCGGTATGCTGACTGCGACATAGACATAGGAACCGGTGATCATCAAGTGTAGCCCTAACCTGAACGTAAGCCTATGCCTATGGTGCGGAGTACTGCCTGTCTAAGACAGTTGTCAAAAGTTTAATCTTCTAAATCATATAACCAAAAAAATAATTATGTTTCGAAATACAGGGTGGCCTTGTATTTTTGTAAAAAGAGTCCGGTTAAAACTTTTGGTCCCCAAATCTGTGTCGGTCATCGCCGAAGAGCTATGACAGAAATTCATAGATGACCATTTCTATTTCCAAAATCCAGCGCTCTCATCAATAAAATTTCTTGACATTAGATATGAAGGATTTAGATTACCCGGTACTGTTAGCTTTGATAATGCATGTTTTTCAGACCACTTACCACAACATTTTGCGACGCTCTAATTTATGGGAGCCAAAAATTATTGACAGACCAATAAATGTCGGAAATTGTAAATAACGGAATAAGACCTTTATGTAGTGAAATGACTATTTTTTTCAACTGACAGCCGTATTTTGGAGTCAGGGTTCATTGCAATCTAAAAGCCAGAGTAGACTGCCCATTTCTGAGCGGGCAGTATCCAAAGCGGGCAGTATGTGGGCTGATTAATAACAATATAATTATATTTAAATAACCTACTAATCATTTCAAGACTCCCATAATCGCGTTCATGAATAATATACCTACCTAACAGTGTCTGGTGTGGACGAGCACAGTTGTCAGTAATTTGAGTAAAGGTACATGTAATTGGTCCCCTGAATTCACTTTTGCCTCCTTCAGTCTCAAACTTCCCCGCCATTGACACTGTTGTGCTGTTTTTCAGGTTTTCAACATCAAATTCACTTTGTAACAGAAAGCCAAATTTTTCATGAAGGTTGTTTTGACACTATTTGAGTAAGATGTATTGTTATTTCCTGTCTAAATCTGACCACAAACTCTCCGCTCTAGTGTAGCCTACTCCGGCTTTTTTTTATTGCAATTAGACCGAACTCCAAAATATGGCCGTCAGTATAAAAAAAATAGTCATCTTGGAATCGGAAACCCGGACTACTCTAAATTGTTAATTTTTAATAATGATTTGTAAACAGACCACAAGTCTAGCAACTGCAGTAGGCAGTACGGGTATCCGATCAGTTGTCGTACAGAACCAGTTACCGTCATAATGACTGATGCCGTAATTTATTCGTGACATCAGCTTTGACAGTTCCTTTGTGAAGTCATAGCATTACTTGGGCCATAATTTCACACCTTGGTTATGCAAAAAATAACACACTGCCTGAGAGTGGAAATAACATGGGTGTAGTGTGAGAAACGTAGTTATCATTGACATTATCTAATATATAAACATGGATATGTAAGACGTACGAGATAATACTTTTGTTTATATTAAAAGAATTATTTTACACTTTTTAAAGTTCTCCTCATGAGTTGATTTTCATTAAAGGAATATCAGGCCTAATTTTTTCTAAAGTTGGCGTGAACAAACCACCGTTCGACCGTTTGTTTACGTGAGCAAAATTTTGCGCAACCGTTTAAAAAAATATAGATTTTTTTGTAACCGACTTGACAGACCTTTGGTTGTTTCTGAGGTTATCAACTTTATTGCCATTAAATAATGCTATTTTTATTCAACTGTTGGTCAAGACAGAGTGACAATTTCAAAAACTGACCTTTGTAAAGAATGAGACACATCGAAACATCGAAAACTTCAGTTGATGTTGAAGACAGTCTTCGCTCGAAAACAGGTCACATGCTACGGAGCACTACACAGTTAGCCTGTAGACATAGTTTCATAAACTGTTTTGCATACATTTTTGTAAGTTCTCCAACCATTTTAATATTGTCTGTTTGTTAGCGGATTTTAATTGCTTTTCTCAGTAAAAGATTTAGATATTTCGAAGTTATAAAGCGACATTGTTTTGCGCCTGACTTTTTTCTATTAATCTATTATGCAAACTTGTATTGACCTAACTGAACAGACGGTTAAGAAACATGTGTCTGCACCATGTATTCTTATAAATTAGAAAAGAACAATCTGGACCAACATTTGGCATATTGGACATCCAAAATATTTGGAAATATGGTTCTTTTATTTTGAGTGATACATGTATGTGGCATACAATATAGGTATAAGAACTGACATGAAAGTTCAGAAATATGGTTCTTTTATTTATTTATTGACCGAGCTTTTGCATATTGGACTACCAGAATGTTCAGAAATGCAAGCCTTATTTGGACCAAGATGTGGCATATTGGACATCCAGAATGTTCAGAGGTATGGTTCTTTTCCTTTGGCCGAAACCTGGCTTATTGGGCTACTGGCATTTTCAGAAATATGGTTCCTTTACTTGGATTGAGACCTGGCATACATTGTATAGGACCACCTGCATGTTAAAAAAATGCAAGTTTTTATGAGATGTGATGTATTGGACTGCCAGAATGTTCAGAAATTTGGGTCTTGTATTTGGTCTGATTTACACAGTATAGGACTGCATGTATGTTCAGAAATACAAGTCTTATTTGGACCAAGATGTGGCATATTGGACTACCAGAATGTTCAGAAATACAAGTCTTATTTGGACCAAGATGTGGCATATTGGACTACCAGAATATTCAGAAATGCAAGTCTTATTTGGACCAAGATGTGGCATATTGGACTACCAGAATATTCAGAAATGCAAGTCTTATTTGGACCAAGATGTGGCATATTGGACTACCAGAATATCCAGAAATGCAAGTCTTTTATTCGGACCAAGATGTGGCATATTGAACTATCAGAATATTCAGAAATGCAAGTCTTATTTGGACCAAGATGTGGCATATTGGACTACCAGAATATCCAGAAATGCAAGTCTTTTATTTGGACCAAGATCTGGCATATTGGACTACCAGAACGTTCAGAAATATGGGTCTTTTATTTGGACCAAGATGTGGCATATTGGACTACCAGAATGTTCAGAAATATGGGTGTTTTTTTTGGACCAAGATGTGGCATATTGGACTACCAGAATGTTCAGAAATAGGATCTGGCCAGATAATTTCGGTGTCAGTCAGTTATGTTTTTGTTTTTGTTCAGGAGAAACCTTCAGAATTAGTCTACTCGAACTGTGGATGTTTGAATGGTTTTATGTATGCATAACCCTCTGAGTAGCCTGAACCATGTTTAGCCTGCCACAAGCACAGCAGTTCAATTCCCATGCACTCGAGCGACCAATGTGGGATGGTTGCCAGTTACCAGCGGAAGGTCGTGGGTTTCCTCCGGGCACAGAGCCCGGTTTCCTCCCACAATAAAACTGGCAACCCCGCCATATAAGTGAAATAATCTTGAGCGCGGCAAAAAACACCAGACAATCAATCAATTCCCATGGTCATTCGTTTAAAGACCATATCAAATTCATCACTAGTCCAGACCATTGTGGTACCATACTAGTATGACCTGCTTATTTGACAATCTACAAGTCTTGAATTACCTGCGTGTTTACCATTAATTCCGTAAGACCTTGGCAGTGTTAAGAGTTGTGAATCTGAAACCAAACATATTTTGAATCAATGGCATAATTCAGATACCTGTGGCCTGCCCATCCTTCTTTTTGGTTTCATTTACCTGTTGGGCCTATGGAAAATGGGATACCTTTATCATATTATAGCATGTAATTTAATTCATTTTTGCTATACTAAAAGTTGCACCTGGCTAGTTAAGTTATTGGATGGATTTACACTGGGATTCAGACACTATCTTCATGTAGTGGCTAGGCTGTCTGACAGGACCCGCTTCAACCCGATCCTTGAACACAATATCTGACGCGTGCAAATCACTGCTGACGTCACATGTGATGCAACTGAAGGCCGATGTATTGATCCGTATGGTAGACTTTCAATGTACATGTATGTACCAGCTTTTGGTGAAGGTTTCTAATTGACCGATTGCTTGATGTCACTTGGAATTTACATGTACATGCAAAGCATTATGGGGAATTGAGGGATGTTCACATTATTTCAAAATATAGCAGAAGGAATAATATTGCATCGAAAAGAAGCCTAAAAGACGTAACGTTACAAGAAAACTGTGTGGATAAAAACATGTTACAGTACATGTATGTCACCAATGTTTTTAAAAAAAAGTGACCTATTATAAACAAAATGGCAAACTGAGGTACTCTGAAAGCTTTGCGTAAATCTACAGTGTTATGTGACGTCATCAGACTCAATTTTTTTACTAGTGATGTGTACTTTGTTTAAATCAACCAGTCTGTTCATTGAAAACTTTGTCTTGAGGGTTGGAACTAAGTAAGTAATTGGATAATAAGATTGACAGATTGCAATAATTAAAATCTTATTTATTCAATTCTACATGACTTTGGAACTGGTACACGTTTACATGTATCACGGGTTCATCAGTTTTTATACGCCCGGCTTGAAAAGCGGGCTGTATTATGGTATCATCTCTGTCCGTCCGGCAGTCCGGCAGTCCGGCAGTCCAGCAGTCCGGCTGTCCGGCGTCCGCTGTCCCTTCCGCTCCATAACTTCTAAAGTTTTGATTCCATCTGCACAATTTTTTCTAAGTATATACCTTATGGGTAGAAGGTGTGTCGCAAACTATTTTTAACATCACTGGTTACATAATATGGGAGTTATATTGGATTATGTAATATTCCCTTCCGCTCCATAACTTCCAAAGTTTTGATTCCATCTGCACAATTTTTTGCACAAATTATACCTTATGGGTAGAAGGTGTGTCGCGAACTATTTTTGACATCATTCATTGTGTAATATGGCAGCCATATTGGGTTATGTAATATTTACTTTTTCTCTCCATAACTTTAACAAATATGATCCGATGTTTTCAAATCTTTCATGTTACATACCATATTAACAGACAGTGTGTAAAAAAATTGTTTATGATATCAACTATTGCAAATTATTGGATTATGTACATTCCCTTTTATTCTTACTTTCATTTTCATGAAAATAACCTTTAAATTATAAAATGGCTTCTACTTTTCCGATTCTCATCAAAAAAGGATTTTTTCAAATTGCAATAATGTTTCTAAATTGATTAAAACTATTCTTAAATCAATATATAACGTTTTAATCAAATGAAAAATACATATAAGGATTAAAGTTTTATCTACAGACCAAGAGATAAGTATCCCAGCTTTGGTCTATTTACCTTGTCAACTTACAGTTAGCTCTCAGTCTCTCTCGAGAGATTTATGGCCTCCATAAAACAGTGGGTGGCATTAGCAATGGAGTAGGACCCATAGCCAAATCTATTGTAAATCCATTTGGTCTATGATAAAATTAGAAGTAATAACCTGTAGGTATATGGGGAGATTTAGAATATTGTCAAGATGTCTGTGGCCAAATAATGTAGATAAATAATATGAGAAAAATTGTCAAATCTACTTGAATTGGTGTGAGCTGCGAAATTGCCAATTAATTACATTTGTTTAAGTATGATTAGTAAATTATAAACTGCTTTTCTAAAAAATTGAAACATTTTAGTGCAACCTTTATTGACAACAAACAATTTTTAACATCGTGATTTAACAGCAGCGAGAATTGATGACTTGTACCGTGTACAAATCTTGTTAAAAATTGTTGATCCCAATAGCCCAAACAGCCACAGATGGATTTTAATGGTTTTAGTGGCAAGATTTCATTTTGTTGACATAACATCACCTTTTTACCAAGCTTCACATAATAAAACTGGCAACGCCGCCATATACATGTAAGTGAAATAATCTTGAGCGCAGCGTAAAACACCAAACAATCAATCAATCAATCATTTACCAAGCTTCAACCTCTTCCCTCTGAATTTTGAAAATTAAATTCAAATAAATATGGAAGGATTCGTTTTGGTATGGCTGCAGTTACTGTGCCTTTCCGGGCGTATTTTGGGTTTCCCGAAACTCTTGTTTTACATGAATTTATCTTTTTTTTATTATTGATTCATTGACTTGAATAAGGTGCATTGGAGTATTAGAATTGAAATATATTTTATATACATACAAGTATGTTGTACATGTATATTTTCTGCTAATTTTTTCTATATCGGTACTTTTATTTTCCCTTTTCAGCAAAGAATTTAGTGTGACGGCACAGGCGAAAGACTATGGCAGACAAGTCCGAAAAAGTCAATTACCCACCTTCAAACTTGGAAACCGTCTTCACAAATAGGTACTGTATTTCATTTATTGCTTGCATCCTCAATCTATTGCAGACCGTGATATTTAACTTCTGCACCTATCATATTGATGCACAAACACCCTGAAAAGAAAAACCAGAATAAACAATCTATTTATAAGATGTACAACATGACAATTACACATCAACTATCCTTTATTCAATATTTATTTTATACTATCACAGTATATTTGTACGACTGCATGATACGCCCCTTAATCAGTTAATGTTGAACCAGTTGGAAGTTAGAAGAGTGGTTCTCATATGATGATGAACCACCGTGTTCTGATGGTTGTCAATTTACAGGGTTAAGTTTTTTAGGGGGGGGGGGGGGGGGGGGACAAGTTTCTTCTTAAGTTTAAAAGGGCCATATCCTTTAGACTCTTAGATTCTTAATTACACAAACATGCCGATAATTTATCATATTTTTAATTACTTCTCAGACTGACAGTTGACGTAGAAATCTTCACACTTTTATGCCTTATGTTGCAAACTTTTTAATTAAATTTGTTCAAGTGACGTCAGAGATATTAATGTAAGGAGAATAAGCCCTTCCTCTAGAAATGCTATGAGTTACATGTACATGTACTACTTTAGCCATGTTTTTTTTACATGTGGAATTTTAAAAAGTGGACATTTCCGTTTTTCCTGCAGTTATCACAGTGTACATACACACTGGAGAATCATTTCATTAGTTATATTCGGACAAAATATTAAGGTAATAAAAGTTTAGTGCTGCTTATCTTCCACCCCCTACATTGTTGCCTCTTCACAATTTCTCAATGGATGAATCTGAAAACTGATTGAGGACCAGGTGCTAGATTCAAATTGTTTTTATTTTTTATTATCTTGTTTACAATTAGATTTGATAACAATATTTATACTTTTCTTTTAAAATTTCATGGGGTCCGAGAGGAGGGAGGGGGGGGGGGGGGGGGGGTGTTTGGCATACTGTATATCAAATTGGTAGATTCACGCTGATTAAAAATTTTAGCGGATTAAACTTCATTTTAACATTCAATCTTTCACAAAAATATGTCATGAGGAACATATGTGCATCCCCCTGAAATATGTGTGTCATTTGTACTTTATTTTGTGTACACAGTATGTATAAAGTAGGCCAAATGCCTATTTTGATATTGACCGAGACCTTGACATTATTATTAATCCTAATTTATTCGACTGGTTTTCCTCTCTTATGTAGATCTAGTTTAAACCGCCTAAGCCATGACAATGTTTTTAGTAAACAGAGTATACATGTAGGTAATATGAAATCATAAAATAAAATTCCATCCTTTCCCTCTCGGTAGCACACAGTAAGAGTTTTTATTTTAAAAGAAAAGTACCGGTAATGATTTCCATGAATGTTGATATTATTTACAGTAAAATCAACAGCGAAAATTCGAGGTTTATTTTTTTCGTTAATTTTGATTGCCGTTAGAAGTTCAACGTTTGGAGAACCAAAGAATTGACGTTGTATTAAAACATCTTGGGAAAACTGTATCTCGTACAAAATAATGATCTGTGTTTAGCAGGCAAAATTCAAGTATCCAGTATGTTAGAGAACATTTCACATGAGTACTTTTTTTGTTGCTTATAAAAACGTACGGTACAACTTCTAGGTTGGTTCCAGATTAAAGTAGCTTAGAGTGGCATGAGCTGCCAAAATTCACACTTTTTTCATGATTTCTGATCCGCACTACAGTAAGAGGCTTTGAAGGCCAGCGCAAAACTAAATGATTGGCGTTGGAATGAGGAAAATGATACAGTATGTGGCCTACACGAACCGGAATAGTGTTAAAAAGTAAACAAAATTTAAATAACCGAGATGACCATTCATTCATTCTAAGCCAAAGTTAGTTTAAACAATACTTCGTACATTTTTGAGACTAGAAGCACTAAAAAGCTTCGGAATTATACGTCTTGAGAAAAATAGCCAATAATTTCAATATCCTTTTTTTACAACAAAATGTCAACATTTGGGCAGCTCATGCCACTTTTAAATATCTCTTTTTTTTGTACTCTCTATGTGTTGGGTTTCTACAAAATTTTATATCTAGTTGCCTGTTATTTGACCGCTCATGTCACTTAAACTTTAACATTGCTATACATGTACATAATTTGTACAATGAAGTGTCAAAGAGAAGTATTGCCTTTTCAGTATAAAAATAAGTCAAATAATTGTAATTAAGTCTGACTAACTAAATCAATTGTATAATTTGTTTCTTTCAATAATGAAGTGTCAAAGAGAAGTATTGCCTTTTCAGTAAGTCAAATAATTGTAATTAAGTCTCTGCCTAACTAAACTAAGTGTCAAAAGGGAAATATTGCCTTTTCAATATTAAAATAAATCAAATAATTGTAATTAAGTCTAACTAAATCAGTTATATACATGTAATATGCCAGAACTTTATATTTCATTTGAAGTCACTGACAGGAAAAGCAAAAAAATTATTCAGTTTCTTGTAAGTCTATCATACAAACTCTGGAAAACTTTTACTAGTACATATATTTTTTCTCACCTGTCCTTGTGCTATATATATGCATGGGGATTATCACTTAAACCATATTATAGCTGTTTTATTCAGTATTATATTTTTCAACACTAAAACACACGGGCACAGGGAAAATCTTCTTGTCTAAAATAACCATATTCACTATTATATATTAAATGATATACCTCTTTTTAACACAATTAGAATCTTGTCTCCGTGGTTATTTTAGACAAGAAGATTTTCCCTGTGCCCGTGTGTTTTAGTGTTCATAAATATATATATGTACATTTAGATTATTCATATGCATGGGTGGTGTTGTGAGATTGTCTTAGTCTTAGGCATCTCGATGAGATGGTTTCTGACAGACGGATTTCTCATCCACTTCAAAGACACAGCCAGCGTCTCTATTACCATGCTCTTTAGCGAATGTGGCAACTTGAAGCATAAACTCTGCAGTGTAACTTTTGTGTTTTCTTTTTCTCGGATTGCTTGACATTTTTACACAGGTTTAGATATATTCTTAATGAATATTTCCCCCATAATATAGCTTTAATTTATTGCTGTGGATATTTATAGTGCTCATATGTAAAGAATAAGCTAATTTTTGTATGGCTTTTTGCAAAATTCCGGAAACGTCCATTTGTTTGGTGACACATAACGTTTGTCAGTTACTGGCTTGAACTTGAGATTTAAAGCTCAGTTGACTTCGAAGGGGACCGATTGTTAAAAATAATTCTGTTATATTGAGACAAACTGGGTTTCTTCTTTACAATAACATCAATTATGGAAAGTATTTTTTAATAAAACCATTATAAATATACAAGCAGGCCTGTGCTGTTGAGACGAATGGACCAAACGCATTCCGGTTTGTCTCGCGCTCGTCTGTACACAATTTAAGACGTTTTACCGGTTATCCAAAATCGACTAGCCCAATGGATTACTTTCGTTATCACGTCATTCAGCTTCCAGCGAGTTCAGTTTTTTAATTCAAAATTGAACCTACAATGGGAGTATTGATCCTTTTAATTTAAATCACTGGCAGCTGTAAGTTTTCTTGATAGTTCCGATTCGAAATCTTACTTAGGTTTTATCAGAAGTAAATGAATTCACAAAGTTTACACGTAATCCTAGAAGGAACACCGGTTATCTAAATTGTCCTATAGCATAGCCCGTTTTCAGGTTATCTAAAGTAAATTAGGGGAACCTCATTTCAGGTTACAAGTATCTCGGAAAATCTTACAGCACAGGCCTGTACAAGTAATCGCTAATTAGAACAGTTTTTTTTTCTCTCTCTTCCTATTTACGGATGGCGTTGTGTCACAGCCTGATCAGGCTTTGTAAAAACCTTACACCTCAAACGTGTGGGGTTTTCGTCATTGACAGGACTGCAATAACAAATTTGTTAAGATTTTTAATTAGCAGCAGACTTTATCACTGTAATATATATTCTTATGATTATGTAATTTCATATCATACTATGGTCAAAATGGATTGCGTTGGCACTGCAAAACCACCAGTACACAGTTTAACCTGTACCAGACCAAAAAAAAACAAACAATTCAAAATAGAAGTGGGACCATTTGATTTGATTTGAAATGAATCTTTATACTATAGAAGTTGTTACCATCTCCTTGGTGAAGCTGTTATTACCAGTGTATGGCATGGACAAAGTACTGGAGGGCTGCAAACTGATTGCCATTGGGAGATTGATTGGTCACATTCCTCTGTGGCTCCGTAGGCAGAGTGATAGTCGCTCAGTTCACCTGGTACCACAGACCTTCCATCGCTGTGTCGCGGGATCAAATCCTACTCAGACCAAATCAAATTGAAGAATTTCCGTGTTGATTTTTTACACGAGCCATATGTGGAAGAGTTGCCAGATAGTCACTGAGGACTTCCTCCATTCACCCTAAATCAAAAAAAAAAAAATGAAATAAAAAATTTATCCAGACATTTGACAACTTATTATTGGGTCTAAATGAGATACTTATTTTTAAATAAAATTTTAAACTTGTCCCTGGTTATTTTAGACAAGTAGATTTTCCCTGTGGTCGTGTGTTTTAGTGTTCATAAATAAATCAATGGGGAATGCAGAGGAGAAAGAGTAATTGCTCTTCTTTCTTTGGAAAGCCAGAATGCTCATTAAAAACTTAATGTTAACATTTCTCTGTACATTACATTTATATTGTTTAATCTTTTTTTTTTAAATTCAAACTGTTATGGGGTTTGTAATGGACGTAGGTATTTAAAAATATACAAGATAAGCTATGTCTTTAAAAGAGTTGTGTCGTCATATTTAACAGCACCAAATAATTTAATCAATTATTATGGCAAATTTCACTGCAAATGATGATAAATGCCAAGGGCAAACAGTAAGTGCACATGGCGGCCGCCTTTTGTCAGTTGACCTTTCATGCTCAGGGCCTCCTCTAGGACATAAGTTTGGGCACCCATAGTGCGACTTGATAATACCATCCGAAGGCTGCATGGAGAGAGCTCCTACTTTAAACTATCATTTCTGTTTTGAGACTTTGTGAGTGCTCAGGGCATAATCTAGGACATAAGTTTGGGCACCCATAGTGCGACTTGATAATACCATCCCAAGGCCCATGAAGGCTGCATGGAGAGAACTCCTACATGTACTTTAAACTACCATTTCTGTTTTGAGACTTTGTGCACAAACCTTTCAATGAAGAGTTACCCTCCAAACAAAATATATACAATTTCACAAGGAGTGTTCATAAAGTGGAAGCAAGATGGATTGCAGCCAGATTCAAATGAAGGTTTCATACTAACATACTAAACTTGTTAAAGTTCTTCAAAATGAATAAACTCATTATTTGCTATTCAATTCTGGTTGGTTTCTAGCGTTTCGAAAAAGAGAAATTCCATCAACTTGTTGTTGATTGAGGATATACGCAATACTCTTGATTATTTTATCTTTTTCCCAGCTTTACCAGCTTCAGTAGATTGCTGAAGCAGGATTCTTTGTTCAAAGCTGCATATGGTATACGCTCTAGATCTTGGATTGCAACTGCCAGCTCTAATGTTGACAACTATAACATAACACGTTTCATTATTTTGGTCACGTTTACATGAAGGTGTTTATCCTGGTTTTTGCTCAAGCAACATACGCAGTAACCTGTTTAGTTTCTGCGTTGTATGTATTGAAGAGCAATTTTTTTATCACATGAAACAGCAGAGCTATTTAGACCCCTGCAAGGTATCTCAATTGAGCAATCAGTGGAACAAAACTTCATTAGGTAGACAGCCTCATGAAAATATCACCTCTGCTGGACATAATTTATACATCGTTAAAAGCTTTGTGCCCATTCTTCCTAGCACAAGTTCCAAGAGCAATGCATTTTCTTCCAAACTGGTAAAATTAAAAACATATGGCCAAAATGTTTTTGTCAAAATCCCCAATAGTTTTCAGCTGTGTATGCGAATACTGCTGCGTGCCATGAGTAATCTGTAAGCTAAGCTTGTTGGATGAAATTAACAATCACAAAGATGAAACCCCTTATTCCTGATAGTCACGTGCAGCTGCCAGATGACTCCAGAAAAGTAATTGTTATAGCTGCCGACACAGAACATTCTCCCAAAATACATGTAAGTAGATTAAAAACAAGTAGATAAAGCACTGTGAAAATTCTTGTCCGTATATCCATTGACCAACAGGGTGTAATAGAGACATTCAAAAACTCTCACTTTATATTTCCGTTTATTAGGTTACCATTGATTGCCGGGTATAAAAATACAGTAAGGAACATACAATTAAGAAATAATGGATTGATTCTCTGCGTATACGCTGGGATAACTGCAAGAAAAAAAAGGAAGTGTTCAATGTTTTTGGACAAGGCTATACTGGTCGAGTTAAAAAAATGTGGACCCTTTCTTTTTTTTTTGCAGTTATCACCGCGTATATGCAGAGAATCAAACCTTAATTTCTATTCTAACACATTAACTTTTATGTAAAGAAGAACTGAATCTACTGTAAGAACTTTATGTTATAATCTATTTAAAACTAAAAATTTGCAACCCCTGCGTTATTGTAGAATAGTTGCTCCCTGATGATATTGCCCCATGGATGAATCTATATCTCAAAAATGATAGGGGAGCTACATTGTGGCTTCAAACAACTGTTTTGGGAAAAATCTTGTCTGTATATCCATTGACTAACCGGGTATAATAGAGACATTCGAAAACGGATTTCATATTTCCATTTATTAGGTTTCCATTGTCAGGTATAAAGATACAGTAAAGAACATACAATATGTAGTTTCTATGCATCAGTTTTCATGTTAAGCCAATGAAATTTTGTGTGCATGTTGCCTATGGTGTGCAGGTGTGTCATTTGTCACGGATTTTGTATTGTAGTCCTTAAATAACAAAATTTACACATAGGCATCTGGGCAACTATCTGGGGAGGTGTGTGGGGGGGGGGGGGTGTATTCGCTATCGCTGAGCAGTTATAGTTTTGAATTATCTATTTTAAATCAAAAATGGCTGAAAAGGCTTGTTACGGATAGTGTTCACTGGGATTTAACGCCAAACTAGTTCCGAGATGTCACATAGGGAATTAACAAAAAGTATTATTTCATGCGAGTGAGAAATTAATTGTCTGAGTGGAGTTGGTGATGTACATGTATCAGCTTACAAGGCTGTTTCTACTTATACCTGTGGTACAAGGTCACCTGTAATAACCCTTCACAAATCAGCCTCCTCTAAATGCTTTCAATATTGTAATTGACCAATTACTTTTTGACATAACAGTCTATTAGGCCAGTTTAGTTGAAAAGCATTGTATTGGAAAAAAACAATTGGAGATATTATAAAAGAAACTAAGTGTGAATTTGAAATCCCAGTTTCTCCATTTAATGTGGTCATTTATTTGTCACTTAGTCCTTAATGCTTGTGATATTTTCTCAACTAACTATCTCCTTTGATCTGTGTACAGATGTTTTCCTAGAAATTCATCAGTGTTTCTACTGAGTGCAGCCATCTTTGTTTGAAATACTGATTCCGCTTTCGCGCCTCTTCTTACAGAAGAGTACATCTGATGGGTTCTTTCAAAAAACTACACTAAGATAAATTATGATCTTTAAGTTTACTTTTAAGTTATTTTCTGCGCTCACTTCTAGGCTTTGCCTATTACATATTAAAAATATTTGTTTTTTGCATTGTGTTTAAAACAGTTGAGAATTAGTGTTCAATTAGCCAGAGATATTACACGCTATGTTATTTGAAACCATGCATGATGCAATAAGTCTTATTAATTTAAGCTGAACCCAGGTGCTTTTGAATAACATTTGCATAACAATATGTTGTTACAGTCTAAATATCATGATAACCAATGAGTGATGATGTGTTAAATAGATCAATAACCTGTTTGTTCAAACTGATATCATGATAATCAACGTTGAAAGATTATGTGTAAATATATCCCTTACCATCTGTGTTCAAACTGATATCATGATAATGTGTTAAATAGATCCCTTACCTGGTTGGCCAAACAGTGTTTCACCATCTTTCGCTATTTTTTAAGGACGCTTTTGGGATGTTTATCATCTTTTATAGCTACATGTTCATATATATATTTATGAACACTAAACACACGGGCACAGGGAAATCTGCTTGTCTAAAATTACCATGGAGATTTCAAATTGTGTTAAAAAGGGGTAATCATAAGTTGTTGTACATGTAGTTAACTAAAACCCATGATATTTCATCAGGTTGATGACAGACAAGTAGCTGATGGCCAGACTGGCCAGTAGAATTTGGAACACTTATTGCACTTATTAACAATGGCAGAAATGTTTTTGACATACACATGTACATGTACCATCTTCTAAAGGTACCATAGCAGAGAAGTAATATTAGAAGTGCTTTGTACAAGCAAGGCTTGTAGATCAAGCTTACATGATTCGAAAGCTTAGTTCATTAATTGTCTTACCTTTACCTATTCATTCAAAATCTGTCCTCTCCTGAGAAATACTGTGATGGGTTCTCTGCCTAGAGTCAGACCTCCTTCCTCAGTGCAGTTCATTGTTTGTCAACTGTGGATAACCCTTGTCTCAACATTAGAACCTCAAAGATATGGGCTTGTTGACTTGTCCCTCATGAACACCAGGCTGATCAAGCTGTTCAAAAGAATGCCAACCCATTCGGAATCAATCATTCTTCATGATCCCAAAATATTATGTCACTAAGTTGAAAAAAAAAAGGAAAACTGAAACAAACATTGTTTTGGGGAGAATATAGTACATTTGGCCTTCAGGTATTTTTCTAGAAGCATGTCAAAGAAGTTCCTCATGTTATTTATAAATAACACTAAAATACTTATAATATCAGTCTGTTCTTTTTCTATGTAAAGGTTTTGGGATTTCACAGGCTAGAGTTCAGTTTGCTTTTCATTATTTGCTGTTAGCATATTGACACACATCCGGCCAGCTTGACTGTCTGTCCAAACCTGTGCCCAGCTGTGTCTTGTAAGGGAATCTCATTGACCCCCGTGCTATATCCAGCAAATTTACCTCTGACGATCTCACAGGATGGACTTAAAACTCTATAGCTGAAACATTTCTCAACTAAAAAATAAGAATATCCAGTTAGCCCTTTCACAATGCCCAAGGTTCGTTTATATAAAAACACGCACAAAAATAACTAAATTTATTTGTTTCAAGTTATGCCATTAAGACTGCTCTACTAAGGGATCCCATTCTCATGTATATCCTTATGGGTCATCTTCAGTAAACAAAACAAAGATCCTGAAACAAAAGAAGGATTTCAGTATTATTTTTGAAGATTTGTAATTTAGAATATTTTGAATGCAAACATTGAAACAAATTGCAGCATATGTGCTTATTGTATGACCTGGAGAAATTGCTTGTACCTGGTCGAGAGGACATGATTCATCCCCTGGTTCTGACCAACAGTTTTCTCCCCTTTTTGTGGAACAAACATCAATTGATCGTTAGCCTTGTTTAACAGACTTCCTGTGTGAGCTGGTCAGCCGGTCAACTGGGTTCATAAAGTGACCTTTTTCTTTCGTTAAGGGGCATGTCCTTAGTGCAGCAATCTCTTCCGGATAGGAAATGAGCGGCTATTGGTTTTTAACTGCCCCTCCTACCAGATGGCACTGCAACCCATACATACAGTGTACATTTACAAGTCAAATAATCTTAAACATCAACCAATAAATCTAATTTTGAAAATTAGGCTTCTCTTCAGTGTCGGTTAAAATGAATGAATCCGGGTTTCAAAACCAAAATTTCTTTATTGTTGTGGGAACTGATCAAGCGTATGGTTGAAGCAATAAGGAAGTGATTCTATCCTGTTAATGAATTATGGATCACTTTTTGGTTATTGACTTGAAAATGTTGTTAGTATCAACACCAAAACATCATCAGAAATAAACGAAGAATACCAACTCTGTGTTTATTGTGAAGCTCAACTTCTAAATGCCACTTAAATAATTGATGGGTCACTATTGTCTGTAAGAATATTAATGGGATTAAATATATCAGCTCTTCTAAACGATAGCCTTGCTTTTGAAACTCAAGAAGGACCCAGAAAAAGTATTTTCACACTGGTCTTAACTGGTTTCTGAAACCACTCTTTACCTTGTACACATAGCTCAGTGATCTAGGATATCTACACATTAGGCTCCAAGGCATTCCTTTTAATTAAAACAGACGTTAAAGTACATGTACATGTACAAGAGCCAGTAAACATATCTAGTTATCCCCCACCCCTTTTATCTCACATGACCTAATTTACCATATCATTTCAGACAACCCAGTTACTCTATCCATCCCCGTCTTTCACAGTCTTGTTAAGAAAAAAAAGTGAAGATAATAGATTTAAATGTAACAAAACAGTTTATGGATGTCAACCTAGTGAATTATTCACACAGTCGAGTATTTGTCGGATATGGTACTGACTGTACATGGGAATGACTCTTAACTTGTTATCTCCCCTGATAGCATATAAATATAATACCAATCAATTAACCAACAAAAAAATGTAGAATTCAGAAGTGGAATAAAAGATACATGTATTATTTTAGGGAAGAAGATTTTCCCTGTGATTTAGGGTTTATAAATATACAGTAAGCTATGGAAATGCATTTTAAATGTCAAAAGTATGGAAGGTAGATCCCTTACCATTTTTATGTCAATCAATTGTTTTATTTGGGTAATAAAGTTTGCTGAATCCCAAAAGATAAAAAGGTTTTGCAGCATCTTGTGAAAAAGAAACAACCTGGTTTTATTTAGCAACGTATGTCATTGTTTGTAACCTGCATTTGTAGTTTATAAGTTATTGGACCAATTCGGGAAAAAAGGAAACCAAACTAATAATATTTCAGTTAGATTTAAAGATTAAGATGCTATGTTTTGTGTGAGTTGAGAAAGATTTTCTTGCATGTACTTGTGATTGTTGAAGCAATGCGTGTTTGGGTTAAAAAAGGGAAGTCACGTTATTCTCCTGAACTCACGTGGCTCAAGGAGTTGTTGTCCTGCACTGAACAGCCTTTTCTCAAACAGCCTAAAACAAAGTGAGTTTGTTTGTGTTAGACTGCTGCAGCTTATTTACTCCCATGCCTTCCACCTTATGCTACAGGGTGACTGCGTTCACAATTCTATCCACTTCAAAGAGAATCGATTAGCGTATTAAACTGGCGCTAGTTTTCAACCCTTGGATTCCTAACCAAGTCTTTGAGTTCGTGTTTAACGGAGACAAGACCTCTTGTTGGCCCAAACTTCTTACCAAGCATTTCCTTTTACAAAACTTTGCTGGCCATTTGCTAGGATCTTGTGTACTGCCTTTTACTCGGACAAAAAACTACATGTGCAGCGTGGTTTGGAATGCATTGGAGTCATTTGTTTCTAGGATTCTACAAGCATTTTAGTCTTTTTCAATTGTTATAGATTTTACTACGGGATAGAAGCTGTGTCTGTGATTGTGTATACTGTTCAGGTCTATCAAGTTACTACATGTTTGAAATATCCAGAATATACAATGTAACTTGGAAAACTTTACCCTCAGAAGTGTAGAAGTTAAAGTTGAAAGCTGTTACAAAGAAGAATTCCGCTGTCTTACTGCCACGAGGAAATTTATTCTTTTTATTTCCTTGTCCTTGCTCAGTTATATGCACTTTTATGTCACAAGTTAGTGCCAGTGACAAAGGGTTGTTGTTGTGCTTCCAGAAATCCAGCGTTTTATTCAATTTTTGGAATATTCATTTGAAAGTGTGTGCAAAGAGTCTGATTGTGTTTTACTTCTTACATCCTAGACATTACTGGAGGTTACATATTATTTCCACAAGTGATTAGGATTCAAGTGTATATCCAAGGATATATGTACAAATAGGGACTATTTTCTTGTCTGACGATGCTGTGTAATCCAAACTCTATATTTCCAGAATTGGTTCAAGTAAACCATTTGCAATTCCGCTAGACAATTGGAAGGGACTTTTGGCGTGGGAAAAATTGATAACCCATTTGTAGCAGATATGGCAATCCATTCATTCTGTGAATTATTTTAAACCTTCCTCATGCAGTCTCCATATGTTTCAGTAGTTTGTGAAGTTATGCGAATGTTTGTGAAAGAAACTTTACTGGTGATAGGTATTTCCTGACCACACTCTACTAAATAAATGTGTGAATGCTTTTTGATTGTCAGAAGTTTTCGTTTGGACAGAAACATTGTTAGAAGAAACATCGAAATTGTCTTTGAGAAGATCACATGAAGATCCATTGTTTATTATTCTTGTAAAAAAAATGAATAATGAAATATTATAGTTGTAAGCATGTTCCGTGAAAAAATTGTTTTAGTGTGTCTCTAAGCCCATCCTTAAAACTGTGCTCTCCTTTTTAACGGTCAATTCAGGTTTTCTATTTCTTAGCAAAAATTCATATACATGTAGTGTAGTTTAAAGCTTCATTATCTAATTTTAGGGTCATTTTGTGTATGACCATTTGTTCTTGTTGTATTGATGTACCAATCTATATAGATTAGAATCGAGCACATTGTCAGAATGGCTTCTCTCAAAGCACAGAGAAACTGTGTGATGCGCAAACGTAAGAAACCATTTGTCTCCGTGAATTGGCCATGTATCTTTGCTGCCTTGGAGCGGCGTCATCTGGAACCTGATGATAGTGACCTGTCATGTGATGAGTCTGTCACAAACTTCTCCATTTCATCAGCCTCTACAATAACAGATATGAGCCTAGGGTTAGTATATTTTTAGTCGGAGTTCACTTGCTATATGTAAAGTGAATGTGATGTTACCCCTACCACGTATCACTGGCACAAGTCACACAAAAATTCTACAACTAAACACAGAAAATCTCTCTAAAACAGTAAATCATTGGATGTGCACGGGCAGCCAATTGAAAGGAGATCGCCTTTTACATGTAGAGGGGGCAAAACCAAATAGTTTTTAAACCATTTCCATATATTATAGGAAATTCTACTGAAAAGTGAGAACATTAACTATGACAAGATTTCCTATAAACAAACACAATGTATACCTGTACATGTACCTGTACGTTTTGATATTCTTCATATTCTCTATCAAAATATGTCCAATTAAATGTATTCAAATAGCATCGTTTTTGGTAGCCTGTTGTTTGCGTTCTTCTAAAATTACGAAAACACGAATCTGTTACCCATCATGAAAGGCCTGTATTTTATGTGACATACATTATTTTATGAAACTACCAATGGTACTACAGAGTTTTCCTTGGCTCCCAAAATGTTGGGGTTCATTGGACCCCTAACAGATAAAAAGTAGGGTCCCATATTCATTAGTTGGGGTCCAATTAATGTTTAAATATGCATCATTGTATAATATTTGGCTATTTATTTACATCCCATTGCAATTTTGGGGTCCAAGTGAGAAAACGAGGGTCAGAGATGCAGGTTTTAAGGGTCCGGTAAATCCCTGGTACTAGTTGGTTCCCAGGATTCCAATCTGTTTCCAACTGTCAGTAAAATCATCTGGTCTGTACATACTTTAAAATCTAGTAGAGATGTATTATATTTACCTTTCCAAAAGTTATATTTTGTTATTCCCCTGCAAATTTTCTAAAATAATGTACGGTAATGCATGTACCGGAGTTAATTAGAGGACTATGCATGTTGCTAAATCCTCAATAACAAAAAGGCTCTGAATGAGATTTAAACTTTCAACACATGTCCAGGGAGATGATTGACCAGCAGTTAATCATTGAATGTTTTACAAGCTCTCTCTTGAATTAAGATGAGAATTTGCACTCTTCTACTTTTTTCCAGCACTTGAATTAACTCAGACATTACCGTATATTATAATTTACAATACACAATTTAAATTGGTCAGCGTTCATAGTCTCCCATTTACAAACCTAGGTACATCTATACATGTCCCACAAACTTCGAAACCCTTTCTACAATATATCTCAAGACCTTTACTTTGTAGACTATTTTTATGGAATTAAGAAATCTTTTTTGAGGAAAATGTGGCTTTGCAAAAAAGTGCTCTGCATGGTGTAGAGACGTGTTAGGAATGCCTTAAAGTCAAAACAATCAAAACAATCCAGTTATCATGGTCACTCTTTATTTAGAACATTAGTTGAAATGATGGATATTTTGTGGTACTTTGTCTCTAACAAAACTATGACCATTTTCAAAATAGGCACACTTTACCCTACATCATTAAAGCTGTTTCACTCATTTATAAAGAAAGTTTAAAATTACTACTATATATTTCCCTTTTAAAATATGCTGATAAATAACTGCATCGGTATGTTCTTTGTGTTGGGAACGATAATGTATGTTTCCTCCTATTTTGTGTAAGGCATTCTGGGCTGGTAACAAATGCATTTTCATCTGTTAACTCCACAATAAACTTGAAGAAATGCTTCTGTAATTCCTTTTCATAAAAGTTAGATGGATTACTTTGCACTCAAGATAATTTCACTTATATGCTGGAGTGGCCTGGTTTAGTGAGAAAGCAAATTGGTCCCTTTTGCCCGAAAGAAACCCCAGACTTTCGACAAGTACATGTCAACTCTTCCACCCAGCATAAAAGTTAAAAGTTTCCGTTGTAATACTTTTATTTTCGCTTTTGGATGGAAACAATTGTTGAAGTAAATTTTTGTATTTGTTTCAGATCCAGTAGTAGTAGTAATAGTATATCGTGTAGTTCAAGTGACACTGTAGACGATTCGCAATCAACAAGTTTCTGCAGGTAAGTTCTCTCCCTTTGTATTTGTGTCAGTGATACCCCACATTATTCTTTCTCAGAGTTCTAAGGATTGTGTAATAAAGTCAGATCATGTAATTCACTGATACATTGTGGACTGAAATAGATCCATTGCTTGTTTTCTGGCAGTTTTCAGTACAGGATTCTGTACAGGATAAAGTAGAACTCATCAACACCGTGGTATAAGTGATATCATCTGTGGTCTATGTGGGATGTTTCCAGTTACCACCAGAAGGTCGTGGGTTTCCTCCGGGCATAGAGCCCGGTTTCCTCTCACAATAAAACTGACAATGCCGCCATATAAGTGAAATAATCTTGAGCGTGGCTTAAAACACCAAACAATCAATCAATCATCTGTGGTTCAGTTTTAAAGAGGGACCAATTTAACCTTCCAAGTAAAACCTGTCAACGCCACCATATAATAAATTTAATATAATAAAACTTTATTTCAAGAGGGTATTATACAAAATACATGTATATAGATATATAGATAGTCAGCTTGGAAACTGATGTGGCCCTCAAACAATATTATAGAATATAAAAAACAACAATCACAGATAACAAAGAACACAAAACAAGTGTTAACATGATATTCTCACATTATATGCCCAATATTTCCACTCCCAGGCAGTGTGTTATTTTTTGCATAATCAACATGTGAAATTATGGCTCGAGTAACGCTATGACCTCATGAAAGAACTGTCAAAACTGACTCCACAAATGAATCATCAGTTATTATAACTTTAAAATCAAACGTCCAGCAGCAACCCTATATTGAAGGGCCTGGTTTCTCATAGCTTTAGCTTCCTGTTGATTTCTTGCTTAGTTTATCTCTTTTTTGCATTACCTGTGTAATTTTCTCATTCAGTCATTCTGGCTGATTTACATGTTTTACTCTTTTTTTTAGGTGCACATTTATCTAATAAATAATTAAAATTGGTCACCCAATAGTTTAGGGCGACGTTATGTAATGTTAGAATGGGTGACCAGTCTACATCAGCAAGGTTTTCTCTAAAGTTGGTTGTGTCAAAGTATTGACATTAGGTACATTCAAGGAAAGTTGGTTCATCACACACATCAACTGGTTCAAGTATGGGACTAGATTCTTCACTAGAAATAGAAGGTTGTAAATTAGCAGTAGAGGTGTTTCGCTGGATTTTTAGTACAGTAATATTTTCGAACAGTTACATCAGTCTTTATAGATTTTAGTTCAGTGTTTTTTATCCGCACACATACATGTACACTGCAAGGAGCACCTGGCCACATTTTCAATGATTTGTTGCCTAGCTGTTGGCAAATTCCACAGCGTATAGGATATTTGTGCCAACATAGATTCTAATTGAGATGATTCACCGCACATTTTGGTATATCTACATCACATGACCAGGGGACCTTCTTTATTATCTGTCAATGTTCCTTACAAGGCATGATGATCCTTTATCACTAAGATGGAGTCCATCGCCGACAAAAAGTTTACGATTCGCTCTTCTGTTTGATAATCTGAACTTCCAGTCATTGTCTATTAACTTAAGGTTATAATGCAGTGCCAGATTGTAGAGTCGTTCATTGACCTCCGTTGTTGTGGTATGAGTTGATGTTTCCATTCTCGGGCAGAGCCCAGAATTAATTATTTCTGTATTAGGCTATGCATTGTAAATGGTATTCAGCAAGGACAAAAAATCCTTTTCAATTATTGTTAGCGTTTCCATATTTGAGGTCATTTGTACCGACCAGTAACGCATCTAAACTGCTTAGTCTTTCATTGACATTACAGATTTTGGCACCTCTCATGGTTATGACTTTAGTTCCCTGATGTAGTCCTTGAGTTAGGATTCCTTAATAATATAGCTTCCAATTATCAGTCTGTGGATTGATTTGTTCATCTTTGTGTTTGGTATTGGTATTTGATTTTAGTTGATTTGTTGGTATAGGCTGACCAGTAGGAAAGGTATTCTCATTTTCACTCAGGTTCTTGACACTTCTGTTGTCTTCATGGTATTTTGAGGACCCTCAGATAATGTGTTTTTAAATTGGGCTGGATATGATCAGTGTGTCTCCCATTGTTAGGTGTTTGGGTTGCACAGTTTGAGGTGTTGACACAAGTTTCTATTAAGGCACCACAGTGGGTGTTCTTACCTATGTCAACACCTATGTCTGTCTGAGTACTGTCTGAGACTAATCCCTAATCCTTTTCATACAATATAGCCCTGAATAGTTCTTAGGGTGAAGACTTGTGGGATTAGTTCATCTTGGTCCTTCAATAACTTCTCTGTACATTAATCACAATTACATGATTTAACTCCCGGTAGATTAGAAGCATCACACCAGCTGAACAATTTTGGCTGATCAAATCTTCCAATGGCATTTAGAAGTTGAAAGATTACAATAAGGTGAAGAATTACTTATGGATAACAACTTCTAGCTTGAGTTTACATGTAGTTAGTGTATTTTAGAAAGTGCACGAGTATAACGGTATTCTCGTTATTTTGGGATTACACTTTCTGGAAAATATGGCAGAAATTCCTCTACAGATTTTTGGGTGACGTCATATTCCTGCCATATTTTCAAAAAAGTGTTATCCCAAAATAACGAGAATACTGCTAAAGTTCTTGGTTTATTGGGTGGCAATGTTTCGATGTAGTTCTTACATCGTTATCGAAGTCAATGACAAACAACAATAATTCTGTTCTGAAAGTTTAATCTTACATGTACATTCTGGCTGTCTCATCTGTAAGTGACACAATCTGTATCAATCAATGTCTGTTCTTTTGGTTATTTAATTGTTTTCAATATCTTGTGTTTTCCCTCCACTAGTTTTGACATAATGAAGAGGTCAAAGGGAAAATCTAGGAAGAAGGAGAAGGTAAAGGAGTACCTGAATGAGTTAAAGTCCATGGTCAATCAAGAAAAACCAAAAGGTAGTCGCTCTGGCACCCTATCTACACTCGAACATGTCATCAATAGTATGCGCAAGATCAAAGGTCAGTTTTTATTGATTCTCTCTATTGTATTTTAGGGCCACGGTGGCTCAGTCGGTTAGTGTTAGTTCGACACAGTCCTTCCATCAATGCGACGTGGGTTTGAATCCCACTCAGACCAAATAAAAATTGAAAAATTTCTGAGTGTATTTTTCACTCAGTCGTTGTATGTGGAAGAGTTGGCAAGTACTCGCAAAAGGTCGGGGATTTCCCCCAGGCAATGACCCCGGTTTCCTCCCCATTAAACCTTTCAACACCCCATATGAGTGAAATAGTTGTGAGTGCGGCGTAAAACATCAATCAATCAATCTGTTGTATTTCTTTGTGGCTTATTTCATCAGCTACATGTAATGCTTTTCACCGTTGATGCAAAGCATCTAGATTATCCGTTGTTTAAACTTTGCCTGCATTTTAAATTACAAAGATTGTTACCTCGATTTGACTTACATGTAGTAATACTAATAGATCTCGATGTGGGCATACTTTCGCATGTCCTCCCAATTAGAGTGGAAGGTCTGTTTTAACTCTGATCGTGCAATGTCAAATCATTGCTGTGTTAAACTGGTGTTTATAGTAGAAACGGCATTGGAAATATTTGCATCTGATAATAAACTCTTATGTTGAATTTTGTAGCCAAGCAGTTGGAAGATATTCAGTCTCAAACTCAGCTAACAGATGTAGAATCAGGCTTTTACAGCAGCCTAACCTCACAGGCAGAGGAAGGACCCAGTCATGTGGGTGAAGATACACTCGTAAGTCAGGAAATCTGAATACATAACATATATTATTAAACTGTGTGGCTCTTACAACAAGTCAGCCTCCCATCAATGGGGGGAGGGGGTGACTCAGTGGCTCAGTCGGTTAGAGTGGTAGTTCCTCAGTCCAACGCAGGCTTTCCATCAATGCGGCGTGGGTTCAAATCGCACTCAGACTGGATTTTTCACTCAAACAGCGTATGTGGTTTCCTTCCCCACTAAACCTTGCAACGCCGTATAAAAAGAAATAATTTTGAGTGCGGCTTAAAACATCAATCCATTAATGGGCCACAGGCTCGTATCTAGCAAAGTTAAAAAAACGACTTTGGAAAAATCAGTCCATTTTTCCACCTATGTTGGAATGGCTAAAAAGCTTGGTTTCCTTCCAGGCTAAATTTAATATCTTTAAAGAGCGTGGCACAAAACTTCAGCTTCTCTTCTACCACTTTGATCTCATTGTCCTACATTTTGAAATATTAGTTACACCTCGGCTATATAACATCTGAACAATAGCTGAGTTAGTTCTGACGCCACATTCTTTTCTGAAAGTCTCCACCAAAACACACTCGTTTAAATTCTATTAATGTCACTTATGTTTGAATATTTTCCAAAGCCTTTTAAAGATTGGAGAGTATTGAGCTCAGAGTTTTTCTTACCAAAGCATGTTATTTTGTTGAGGGTAACGTATGACTGGAGCTGAGTATTTAATGCTTCTATCCACCTTAATATTCTGCTATTCTGTTGTATTTAGGAACCTCTGGTGTTCTTTTTGTCTCCCTGGACTGGTACCATTGAGAATGTCTCACCAAACGTCAAGGCTGTTCTGGGATATCCCTGGGTAAGTCATTTTTATAACAGTGTGCTTTGATATAACAATGTCACTACAATTGCTGCTGGTCTTGATGTGATGACAGGAACGCCATTCACCGTTAACGTACTGCGAAAAAAAAAAACTTTTGGCGATATATTCTGACCTGTCCAACAATTTACTTGAATTTTAAGTTGATATCAACTGGGGGATATGCATTCAGGGGCTTGCTTCACAAAGCAGTCGTCTCAAATGAAGCCTAGGTGTGGAGGGATACCATAGTGAAGAGATATACGTCATGGCAACTGCGATTAATCACACTTTGCGAGGCAACAAGAATCCTAGAGAATAACCATGTATTACGGTTATTTGAACTTTCTCCATTAATACCCCCATTTTCACATTGTTTAGATACTTATCATTATAACTTAGGGTTTTAAGGTACTACAAAAACTCTGATTCACTAGGTATCATTAAAACATCAAGTCTGAATTTTGGCAGCTCATGCAACAGTAATTAAGTTGTCTCATGATCCCTAACTACTATTCCTGCATAAATTGTTCATTTTACACCGTGTGTGGAATTTGTTTGTGTATGCAATATGTTCTTGTCAGGTTATATTCCCATTCATTAATATTTATGTCTTGTTGTAATTTCTAGGAAATGCTGTTTGGAAGACCTCTGGTAGATTTCATTGGCCATAGTGATCAGGCAGTGCTTGGGAAAATGCTATCCCTGGAACCAAAAGGTCTGGACCCCACAGAAACTGGTAAGAATGCTTCCAGATATTTGTTTCAAATATACCTTCTTAGAATTTGGCAAAAAAAAATAAATTGTAATTTAATGGCTGACAATCATTGTTATGGACAGACCGATTGTATTTTGACATTATTAACTTCTGATGCGAGCTGGTAAGAAGGCACAATTTTCAAAGCAGCTCTACACACCCATTTGGAAGTCGCAATGCAACACTACCGTTTCATGTGATTCAGGGGCAGTTTCTCAACAAACTTATGCCCAACGCAAGTCCAATGCAAGGTGTAACTGCCATGGCACCATATCAACATTACGTTATGACCAGGCGCAAAGTTACGACGGGCGTGTGTTGAGAAACAGCCCCCAGACCTATACATACTCTGGCAAATCTAGCCTATTTCAATATACAATACTCAGGTATTACAGTAAGCCTCAGTACTAAGTGTATTGATTTTCCTTTTATCACCAGGTGAGGATGATCAGCTGGCAGATAATCCAAAGACCTATCTCAGTATAAGGTGAGTCTATTGATCTCCTATTGTCAGATCCAACACTTAGCACCTTTAATTGAATAGGGTCTCCCATCACAAAGAAATTAACTGGGTTTTCACTGGATCTCAGTTTGTGAAACAATCAATGGCGGTGTCTAAGTCCTCAATCAATCAATCTATCTATCAAATTACATCTTTATTTCTTAAGGGTCTTGTTTTATTAAATGGTATTTTTTTTACAAGCATGTTAGAAATTTTCAAATCTTTCAAATTTTCCAAAATTATATCTTGAGTTGTATCTAAGTACTATACATTTGTTTTATAGAACATATAAGAATCTGGAACGCGGGTTCCGCCTTGGTCAAGGCTCTCATTACCAGCCTTTTGAGATTGAAGTTACAACTCAAAGCGTTCAAAAAGAGGATTCTTTGAATGCGTTAATGGCAGCACGCATCAAACCAAGTCTGATGAGTTTTGGGAAACAAGCATGTGTTGTCCTCAAGTGCTTTCCTCTACAGACTGTCTACAAAGGTAGGTCATTCATTTTAGTTATTAGTACCCTCTCTGAGGCCTGTAATTACATCTAACATTTTAAAAGGCTAGACCACCAATGGATCGGAGGGTCGAATCCCACTCAGTCCCAAAAAAATTGGACCTATGTGGGATGGTTGCCATTTACCACCATATAAGTGAAATAATGTTGAGCATGGCGTAAAACACCAAACAATCAATCAATTAAAAGGCTAGATACATCCAATAAGTACTAGTATAAGCAGTGTTACAATTTTTGTTCTATTTGTGTTATTTCCAATGATAAATCTGGTCATTTTCTGCTCTCAAAGATGTCTGGGTAAACATGTCTGTAGAAATTAGTTCCCATTGTTTCACCTCCTCAGATTAATAGGGTAAAATTGATCTATTAGTCCTGTTAGAATTTAGAAAACACTTGCAAGTATTAATTAGGACAATTCAATTTACCCATGCAACTGAAACTCCCCTTATAATGAAAAAATAAATGATCCTGTAAAAAGTGTGTGTCTGATCTCCTTTACAACTGTTCACGGAGGTTAAGTGGTGGTGTCTGATATAAAACTGTGTTATGGGTTATGTATGAGTTTCTTTTCCCCTTCCTTGAACAGGTCCTCAGTGTGTGCCTGAAGTAAGAACATTCTCCACCCGCCATGACAATCTCTTCAACATTACAGACATGGATCCAAAGTAAGTTTATATTTATCTTCCTCACCGCCCATAGCTGAAATAACTAGTTGTTCACTAGTGGAGTATTCTCATTTTTGGGATTACACCACTTCTACCAAATTTTGGTGAAACTCGAAGGGGAATTGGACCCGGGTCTCAGAGTTTGGCACCTAACGCCATCCCTAAATGCTGACTGCCTTATCCATTCAGCCAACCGGCCTCCTCTGAATAAATCTAAATAAAAAAGATGAACTCTTCCAGTTGACTGTAGACCCCCCCCCCCCTCCCCCTTTTCATTTTTCCTGTAAAAAATAAAAGTTAGTCTCGGCCGAAATAATTCGATGTGACATTCATTCAGTGCGGATTTAACAGGAAGTTGTACTTCACCTCAGCCCCTACTGTGACCTTCCTCCTTTGCTATTCGCTAGATTTGATCTTTTATTATTCGGCTACCTCCCAAGTTGAATAATTTTTTCTTTTGAACACACAGGCACAGTTTATATTTATGCATGTTTTATTTCTTTCTTCAATTAGTGCTATTCCATTATTGGGCTACCTCCCCCAGGAGTTTGTGCAGTCCTCTATCTTGGATTATGTTCATATTGATG
Organism: Lepidochitona cinerea; assembly: GCA_963971465.1. Taxonomy (NCBI): domain Eukaryota; kingdom Metazoa; phylum Mollusca; class Polyplacophora; order Chitonida; family Tonicellidae; genus Lepidochitona; species Lepidochitona cinerea. Next base: position 3,708,408 of record OZ020560.1, read on the forward strand.
ATTTATCAGAGTTATATAAAACATACCAAAGTGGTGAGTCTCTTGTCATTTTTAAAATCATTATTTAAATTTATACAAGAATCAAAACATTGCCACATTAATGTTGAAGTCTAATTTTTCCGTCTGTAGAATTTCATGGACTTAGATAGATAACTTAATGTTTATTTTCTGGTTGTAGTTTTGACGAGTGAAGGTAAACCAGTGAGAAGTCCACCATTCCGATTAAGGGTGAAGAATGGAGACTTTGTATTGGTAGACATGGAGTTGACGGCTATATTTAAATTTAAAACACAGGAAGTCAAATCTGTTGTCTGTCAACATACAATAATGAGGTATGTTACAAATATTGTTTATTTTTACATTTCTGCCATAACAATACTTTCAAAGCATATTTTGTAAAGCAGGACAACTCTGAACTGCTTCTTGGTTTCAGTAAAATATTAGTTTTCAACTTGCATTAGTTTTTCACAATTGACCAATTCAAAAGGTATCTTAACTAAAACTTTCTCAATGTATCTTAAGAAAAGGTTGAAATAATTGACTATGGTGACAATCAGTGTTCCCATTATCTGGCATTATATTATAAGTTGTGATCTGGCTGAGCAAAAGGAGCTATACAACCAATTGAATATTAGGTCATCAGATAATTCAAGTGTTAAACTTGTAACTTGCTACCTGATTTTCTGTTTCAAATTCTACCCTTGTAAGTTGTTTGAGTGGCATTTAGAACCTGGGATAAGTACAACAAGAAGGCTTGCATATGGATATCTAATAAATGAAGAAGTTGATATCCATATGCAAGCCTTCTCGTTCCACTATTGTAGATTGTATTTAAAGGTGATGATACAAAATCTGTAATCATTGCTACAATGTGACTTCTGTTTGCAGGGGTCCTAATAATCCCGATGTATTTGAGCTGGTGCCGTGGTCCAACAAAACAGAGAGTGTACCATTTGTTATTAAACTGAAAGAGAAAGTTAAAAATGTCTTCACACAGGTAAATCAGCTTTACTGTAAATCATATTGAAGTCAAATAACATTCTCTTCATCTAGCTCATGGTATATGGCGTAACCAAAGAACGGGACTGGATAGCCATGTGGTGAACTCTCGACAGATTTGCCCCCAATGCAGTTGTCATGACAAACATGTACCTTGAACATAATGTCACGACCATAACTTTCTTAAATTTCTATTAATTGATGTTTTACACCACGCTCAAGATTATTTCACTTATATGGCGGCGTTGCCAGGATTAGTTGGGGCGGAAACCAGGCTCATTGGTGAGTACCTGGCAACTCTACCACATAGTGCTTAAATGAAATGTGACATCGGTTTCTAGCTGGGGCCTTGGTGTGGCATTGCCTGATAGTTTAGCTATTATCCCGTCTGCACTAGTCCTATTAAACATACCATATTAAAAATGTCAGCAGAGGTGAAAATCATACAAGAGTTATGATTTAAAACCAGTTTTCATCAAAAAGATATTCGCCCTAGAAGACCAGTTAATACTGTCGTGAAAATGTTGTATGCTATATGAAGGTGTTACTAATGAAGTCATGTGATTTCAGGTATCCACTAAAGCTGAGATCCCTTCTGCAGAAGAAGCTAAAACTAGAGCTGTTTTTGAGTCCTCTCTGACATATGAACATCTCAACTATAAGACCAGCATCAGAAGGTATGTTAACAGTAATTTTAAATTCTACAATGTGGTTGTTTTACTAAAGCAATAAGACATAGGGCAACTCTTAATATATTGTACATAATGGTGTATATTTATGCGTTTTCAAGAGCAGCTACTCTCATCATCAGATATTACAACACACAATCGATTTTCCATAAGAATTATATTTACAGAAATTTTCAGAATAAGTCTAAACTCTTGTCTGTCTTCAACCAAATGAAACATCATGGGTTTTGGTTTATTACAAAAACCTATGACTTGGTATACAGGCTTAAAGGTTTTTACAAATTTTAGCAGTTCGTGCGACATTTAAGTTGACATTGAATAAAGTTAGTGTAATCTTGAGTTTGACAAGGTTCTAACTAATGCCAAATCTACCAGAATGTGAAATATTTCTGCCACTGGTAAAGACTGTATCAAGCTTAAGTTTTATTCGGTTCTTTTCTTTAGGTTTTTGTTGAGCCAGCCAAAGACATATTCTTCTGAAGAGTCTGAGAAAAAGAGTGTTGATTCTGCCCATGAGGATACATCTGATCTATCAGGTATGTTGTTTGTAAAACTACCCTTCCACTGTTCTTATGGTTAGTACTCTGTATGACAATCAATCAAACACTTCCCAAAAGCAATGACTGTTTCGTTTTTTATCCACATGTAATGGCTTGTTAATTGTATATAGCATAAAGTATAAGATAGTGTCGATCCTCCCAAACCATTGATCGATGATATTGTTCCATTTGTAGACGAGCTGAATGAAGCATTTGCAGTTGATTTTGCCATCCCTAAACCTCCCAGTTTTGGTAGCAGTATCAAGGTAGGGGATTACTTCACTGCACCAGAAAGTCATGTTCAATCTTCTGACTTACTGACAACACCAATACCACATTACAGTTTTATTGAAATCACCAGAAATCAACTGACTGATATCTGGGGGCCGTTTCACGAAGCTGTCACACAGTGCGATCAATCGCAGTTGCGATGTCGTCGTATCTCTTCAATATGGTATCCATTGGCAACTGGGCTTGGTTTGCGATGCGACTGCTGTGTGAAACGAGCCCCAGGCCAGCATTTAGAGCATGTTATAATGTGTTTTTAAACTGATATGAACTGTGATTTTGACAGTAGGAGCAGATGGCGACTATCAAAGAGACTGAATCATTCTTGAATTCTTTCTCGGGGTACCATTTCTGTCCTTTCCATCAAACACTCGTGTTCAGTTTAACAACTTTTATAGGTAAATGGTGACTAGCCAATTATAGAAGTTCAGTTGACATCTGATATGTACATAATCAGACAGTTTCTCTTCATGATTGATGATTGAAATGCCGGCGAAAATGTTCAAATGTGAACTATGATGTCAAAAATATGAAGATATGCATATTTTCAATCATCTTTCCTTTGACACCTTAAAACCATACAGGAAGCTTGTTTCGTTTCAACTTAATGTTTTTAAAATACATATTTATTCAGTTTACAGTTACAAATCACCATACAGTGTCCAGAAAGAACTTGGCATTTATCCTTTAAGGGTGCTTGAAGTTGGCTTTGTGTAAGTGGGCCAATGGATTTAGAGAGCTGGCAATGCCATATTACTTATATGTGTGGCAGAAATCACCAAACAAGCAAAGTAAATTTTCTGTTTTGTTTTTTTAGGTACTTGTTTCAGAACAAGAACCACGAGAGGAAGCTCGTGAAGATGTTCAAATTGCCAGTCCCCATCATGAAGATGTACCAGAAGAACCACAGACTGTACATCCCAAGGTGATGGAAGTCTCTAGCTCTGACTCTGACTCACAGGCTGCTTACCTGCCTGTAACACTGACACAGGAAATGTTACGACAACACACCAAGCTTCAGGAGAAACTATACGTTCAACAGGCAACGCAAGAAAACACAAATTTACCATCTTCCTTCACGCCCATGCTGCTAAAGACGTCCTGCCGACACAAACGTTTTCATTCTTTGTCACGAGAGGGCACATCAGAGGGACATTATCGCTCAGCAAAAACGCCTCGAAAAGAAACATCACATGATACGAACAAGACGACGTCCTTCACGAGTCCGTCAGAAAGTCCACCTGACTTGAATTATCCGCCGCCCAATTTCCCGGGTGTCATGACACCTGACCTTGTCAATATGAATCAATTACAAGGAAATAATTTTGGGATGGCTTTCCCGTTTGTCCAGATCAACCCGACTTCAATGAACAGGTCAACATCTAACGTGAAAACTGGTCCTGGAGTACAGTGGCCATATTATTCTGCTGGAGGTTAGTAAATCCAAACTTTTATATTCTCTGTAGGTTAAGTGTTAGTGCACTGTAAATAGACAACAACAACATATATATCCATACTTATACAAAATATCTTCTTGTAACACTGGAGTTAATTCATGTGTGTGGTCTCTGTCTGTTTGTTTTGGGGGGGGGGGGGGGGGGGGGGTTGATTTGTGGATGTAATCATGATGTCAAGGCTAGCTGCAATTGTAACAAAAAAAAGTTCACTTGGTTTGGCGTCACTCAGAATTGGCCGTGTCCAAAATTTTCGCCAAATTCATCAGACTTATTAAAAAAAACATTACGAAAATTTATTGACATCCTGAATACATTAGACAAATGTAAGAAAGTCAATGTAGAGTTGCACTTGCACATAAATATTCGTAATTTAAACAAATATATTTAAAAAGATATCAAATATTAGCTGCATTGTGTCTACAGCTTAATCTGTTTGTGGCCATATTGTTGTGCTTGTGTTATGTGACTAGTGATACATATAATCTCCCAGATGAGTGTTGTACACCGAGGAATTGGTTTAACTATATTAGACTTGTCCATATTCCAGGGGAGTCACATCGCCCATGATCTGAAGAGCAGAAATTAAAACCTATGGGTAAAACTGCGGGTTTTGTGTGCATGTATTTTTTGTGACATATTTCTACAGCAGTGTCGTGCGCTTCCTTTTTCCTTTTCTTCCAACAAGGGGCCTTCGTTTTTTCAGGTGGATCCGGCTTACCATTCCTACCTGTGTATACTCCTGTCACGCTGTTCAAGACGTGTAACAACGCCACGCTGGATAAACAGACCCCCGGAGGAAAACTGGTCAAGTGTGGTCAACATCCTACTCAGGGAACCTCCTCATCAAGTGTCTCCAGTTTCCAGGTACAGCTGGTGTTTTGTCAGTCAATGCTAACTTGTTATTGTTCTCTATAATTAAAGGGGTAGATCAGTCAACAGAGTGAAAAGTGGGCTGCGTGTTAAGAAAAATGTTAAAGTTTCTGAGTGGGCTTTTCTATCCCAATGGGGGAAGGATTGCCAGTTACCCGCCAAAGATTGAGAGTTAATTTTCACTTACCCTGTTTCCTCCCCAACTAAGCAACACCGTCATAGAGTGAAATTATTTTTTAGTATAAAACATCAATCCACAATTGACTAACCCCATTTTCTAGATATAGCATGGCATTGCTATAGCCATACTTGATGCCCTAAGAAGGAGGAACATTTAGTCTGTGAAATGCATTAACCGTCCTATTATACTGTGGTCATTAGAGCTTGATGTCAAAGTTAACCTGGGATATAAAACTATGGCACTTTTGTCCCTGTTAAAGGAGACATTAACTTAGAAGTTGGCTGTATAACAAGTGAATGAGTTACTTATGGATAACAACTTCTTAATTTATTTCTGGTGACGTTTCGATGTCGAAACATCTTTATCAAACATACGATTTATAGATTTGATAAGGATGTTAGGATTGACATCGAAACGTCACCAGAAATAAATTAAGAAGTTGTCATCCATAAGTAACTCGTTGATTTGGCTGTACCAATCATCCAACCAATAATTGGAAAGCACAGGGAGTCAGGATTCCTCAACCATAACCTGACAAACATCAATCATTCATTTGCTATTTCTCAAGGTAACATTCATTAGAATGGTCATAGATAACAGTTATAATTAAATACCTTGACAATAACATTGACAAGTGTATTTGTTAGATAGTGTCCAAATAAGCTCCTGTCATGTGATTCTTCATCGGCCCCATAAATTGTCTTCTATTCTATTCTCAATTGATATGTGAAATAATCTTGAACTGAGCGTTAAGCAATCAATTAAATCTTTGCCATGTTTACAGAAGTATGACAGGATGAAGTTAATGCCAACACGCAAACAGTTAATTGCTCAAGCTAATCACAAGAAAGGCAAGGATTCCTCTGAAAGCTCTGACTTTACTTCATCAGCAGAAGACACTGCATCTTCTTTATATTTACTGGAATCTGATAGTAATGTTTACAGCTCATACCAAGAGGTCAGACTTTTTTTTATCTTCGTTTTTTTCTTCATACTTTTTTTCAAATCTGACTCCATCATAAATATCTTACCAGTTTCTTATTCAGGATTTTATCTGATTTACCAAAGTGAAATGCATGCCTGGAGCCTTTTTTGCAAAGCGGCGTAGTTTTTACGTAACTGCCATAGCAACCCATGCTGTAGAGATATGTTGCTATGGCAGTTGCGTGAAAAACTTACGCTACGCCAGCTTTGTTAAACAGGCTCCAGATACCAGTGGATTTTAGGTTTCCTCCCATTGTAAAGCCTGTTTTCCCCTCCTAATAAAGTTGGTGATGTCACCTTAACAACAAATTTTTTTTTTTTTTGTCATTTTATTTCCTAAGTGCAATTGTATGAATGAAATAACCCATGGCTTGGAGTATTTGCAAAACAAACTTAACAAATTGTGATGATGATTGTTAATTTTGATATTGACAGGATATTGAGGCTGGAGCAGTAAAACATCAACATCGTCTCCCTGAAGTGCCAGCGTGGCTGTTTGGCTCTAAATGGAACTCGGATACAATGATGTCATATTCATTACCAAAGAAGAAGTTGGCTCGAGTTTTGAAAGAGGATCGTGATAAGTTAGCCAACATGCCTCAGCCAGACCTTTGTTGTGAACAGCTTCAGGAATTCTTGAAAGAAATTGACGACCCCAATTGTCCGCCAATGATTGTGAGTATACCTGGGTTACACCTGCTTCTGAAATATATCACACCTGTGTTGCTGGCTAATAAGTCAATACTCATCAAGAATACCTCTAACAATTCACACGATATTTAAAGTGGCATGAGCTGCCGAAATTCACACTTTTTTCATAATTTCTGATCGTCCCGACAGTAAGAGGCTTTACAGGCCATCGAAAAACTCAATGATTGGCGTTGGAATGAGGAAAATCCATACAGTATGTGGCCTGTACGAACCGAAAACGTGTTCGAAAAGTAAATAAAATTTAAATAACCGGGACGACCATTCATTCATTCTAGGCAAAAGTTAGCTCAAAACAATACTTTAACGTACATTCACGAGACTAGGCGCACTAAAAAGTCTTTGAATTATACATCTTAGGAAAAATAGCCGATAATTTAAACATTCTGTATCAACGTCAAAATATCAACATTTTGGCAGCTCATGCCCCCTTTAAACATGTACATACATTACTCAGCTATTTGTTTTCAGCGATTTGTAAAAAACTCTCTTATAGTTACTCAGGCCAAATAAAATTGAAATAATTGTGAGTGGATTATTCACTTGATTGTCGTTCTGGAAGAGTTACCAGGTACTCACCTAAGGTTTGGGTTTCTTCCAGGCAAAGTTTCTACTCCACATACAAGTGACATAAAACATCATTCCTCTCCACATACAAGTGACATAAAACATCATTCCTCTCCACATACAAGTGACATAAAACATCATTCCTCTCCACATACAAGTGACATAAAACATCATTCCTCTCCACATACAAGTGGCATAAAATATCATTCCTCTCCACATACAAGTGACATAAAATATCATTCCTCTCCACATACAAGTGACATAAAACATCATTCCTCTCCACATACAAGTGACATAAAACACCATTCCTCTCCACATACAAGTGACATAAAACATCATTCCTCTCCACATACAAGTGACATAAAACATCATTCCTCTCCACATACAAGTGGCATAAAATATCAATCATTCACTTCATTTTCCTCCCATAGTTACTGACTGTTCAGGTAACAAGTGTCCTGTGTTGCCCACCCTCTATGCCTTATTGTCTTCTCCAGGTTATTTGATTATACCTACGTCAGACTGGCCTTGAAAATGGTTGCCAAGTTTGTATCAAAGGAAGTAAAGTCCTTTTTGATTTGATTTGATTTCAATCCATACAGGCCCATTGAGCCCACTTACAGGGCATTAATTAAAATTAATAATGGATGAAGTAGACACCAATCTGATATCATATGGTAATTCAATTTCTGAAACGTTTGCTTTTCTTTCCCTGCAGGATGAGGAATATGATGCCCTGGTTGCCCCAGGAGAGGAGACGGAGATGCTCCTAACCCCTGAAGGATTCACAGATATTGTCTTTGATGATCAAGGACTTTATGGAATCTGTGACCAGGAGCATAATCATGGCATATCAGCTGTAATTCAAAAGAAATCCAAAAGTAAAGCCAAGAAGGGAGAGAGTGCCCCTGATTCTAGTGAAGAGGCGTGTGATTCCGACATGACGATGAAGGAAGGAGAAGAGAAACTGGAGAACTCTAGTACATCTCGTGTTACAATTGCTGACAGTCTGTGTAAACTCAGTGACACAGTAGATGTCGATTCCACCACCTCAAAAGATTCGGGCAACTTGACCCCTAGTGACCTTCGAAGTAGTGAAGAAGCTCCGAGCTCTCTTAAAGAATCTGACTCCAAAGAAGAATCGGATACATCGTTAAAGGAAAAGAATGCTGAGACGAGTAAAATCTACTCCCATTTTCCTGAAATCAACTTTTTTGAAAAGATCTTTGTCCCTCTAAAGATGAGCTTTCCAAAGGTCTGTCCTTTTAGTAAACGCAGTGAGCTCCCTCATTGGAAGGTTGAAGCAAACTTAAGTAAGGATTTAGAGCTAAGGTATCAGATGAAAACAAAGTCCACGGAAGAAGTCTTACAAATGGACCGGTTACTCTGTGAAGAAATGACACAGTCACCAGAAGTTATGATTCAGTTTCAAGCCATACAAGAAGAAATCCGTAATGGCCCTACTGAAAAATTGAGTATGTTTCATTCGGAAATAGAGGATAAAGCGGCAGAAACCGCCACCGATTCTAGTGCATGTACTAAAGAACTGCGTAACGCCATCGTGTCGGAACTGATGGGTGCAATGATGAAGCCTGATGATTCAGTTAATGAAGCTGAAACTAAAATGGATAGTAGTGAACAAGAAAATGACTGTGTCACACAAATGGACAGCAGTGAAGAAATAACAGACTCTAGAATGGAGAGTAAAGAAACTGTTGCTAATGTTAACTTTTCTCATTCGGTTGAGGGTGAACAAAATTCATTACAAAAAATAGACATTTCAGAAAATGTGGTGACTGAAGAAATTACGGACTCTGATAATCCTCTGAGGATGGATGTTTTTGATAGCTTGTTTAAACCAACAAGCACACAGGACACATTTGATGTTTGTGATGAGTAGTCTGTGAGGGCAAGGTTATACTTCTGTGTAAATAGCCTCTACCCCATTTTGCAAGTTGCCTCCCTTTTTGGAGAATATCTTTGAATTACTCCCCTTGGGTGTGACATTTACTGTTCAATGTGTAATATAGTTGATCTCACAGATGATAATACTGGACTGAAGGCATAGTTCATGAATAGTGTAAATATTGTAAGAGGAAGGAACTTTTGCTGGAAGGTTACTGATACTGAAGTTATTCTCCTGTTACCCCTGAAAATATTAAGATGTGAAGTGTAAATAATGTGTATTTCCATTGTATTTTTTCAATGGCATGCTTACATGAGGATCAACAGCGGATGTTAATTTGGGGAATTGTTTTTCCCAGGAGCGAGGCTGAATCAAAATATACTTTTATTGGGCCCATGTGTCCGACTATTGTTAATGCTATCAGTGTATAACTATTCTGACCCTACTGGTGGACCTTTTTATTGTTTTTGTCTCGCTCACTTGTGCCAATGCTTACAAAAAATATACTGGCGATTTTAGAATTATTGTTGCAATTCAATATGTTAAAGATTACTTTTAAATGCTGATATTGCAGAGTCATGGGGTTTTGAAATACTGTTATTGTCTGTGTTGTGATAACTTTATACTTGTTAAAGGATGAATCATGTTATTAGTTATTTGATGCCCTTCCTGGGGATATGTCACACACACACTAAATATCTACCCATAGAAGGGCTTCAAAGTATGAATTTATTACCATCTAGAGCAGCTCGTTTAATTAAGAGTGAGTATAATGTTCTTTATTTGATAAGTGCACTAAAATGATTAGGACTGAGTTGTTCAAAGCAACGAGTTCCTCAACACCTACTATAATTACGAAATAACATTCTAAACTGACGTCACTACTGGGTTTTTGGCAAAAAGGCATTCCTTGATGCTAATATCAGAGCATGAGAGCTTTACTCCAGTGATCCAAAATCTAATATTTACACGGTATGTACTTAGATACAGACTTAACATTCTGGGCATTTCCATAAATCCAATGCGAAGACATTTCTCTGGCTGGTGATAATGTCTGTAACATTTGTTATTTTGTGATGGTCAATATTTTATCAAGTGTTGTGGAACATATCTGGATTACATTATAATAATGGTTAACACAAAAAATCGAATACACAATTCAGGTTCTGTAATACTTCTTTCCAATCGACAATGGTACCATACACATGACATACTTACGACACTAAATCGTCAAATCTTTCCAAATTTTATACTTTTGTTCCAATAGAACTTGCAGAATTTAAATAATGTGAAGTAGCTTGTAGCTCATTCTTGAAGTTAGGTACATGTACATGTACTAAAATCAAAATGTCTGAGTTTTTGCCAGGTTTAACCTAAGTGGGACAAATACAACCAGAATGTTGTTACTAATAAAACTTCAAATTGCAATGCAGTATTGTCCTAAAAAGAGGTCTTCACACTTTACACAAAGCTATATATATAATCATATTCTGATAAGTTGTGAATTCCTGTAGTTTTGCTGTTATTTTGCCCCATATTGTGCCTTGTGTAAGATCAACCTTGTTATATATATCATATTTGAGCCCTGGTTGATATAGCATATGACAGCTAACCTGATAAATGAGGAGCTGGTATAACAATATTTTTGTGATAAACTGGAACCAAAAGACAGTACATAGGACAATATAAAAGCTTTATACTTAAGTTAGTCACAAAATAAGCCTGGCTTTTAAATATTTCCTAAAGACACAAAATAAGCTTGGCTTTTCAATATTTCCTAAAGAACCAAATCAACTTCTTAATCTTACAAAGCTGTCAGTACAGTAACATCTTTCATTGCTATAGTAAGTTGACACACTTAGTAGGGTAAAGTCATGAGAAACCATTGGATGGTGGAGAGCCATTTCCCCACCCTCATTAATACTTGAAACTAGATAATTAGTAAAACAGTGATCTTTTACAATGCTTTATACTCGTCCAAATTTAAATGATACCCCTAGTTATTTATCTATATCTTTACAGTAATTGTACATATATTTCAAAGAATTTTTAATTATTATATATGTATTTATTATTAAATAATGTTTTCCTTTAAGGCTGGCCTTTTCTTAAAAACAATGTAAAGGGTTACATTACTTTTTTAAAACACTGCATTTGAATATCACTCCTTTGAATAAGCATTTATTTGAAATAAATGCAGAATTTTTACATCTATAAATTTTTGCTACGTTCACAATTTTCCTGTGTGAAGGTATACTTTTCTTTTTTTTTTTTCTTGGTGATTGTTCCAAATGGGTATGATACATATTTGTCCAATATTCATAAAAGTTGAAATATATATATACAATCATGTCCTTTTGACTGATATACCTGCATTCATTAATTGGAATGTGGACAGTATTTTGAAACTGATACTTATAGTTGAAAGAAATTATGAAAGTGTCATTTTAAAATAACCTAATCAAGATATTTTCTGTTTTTTTTGTAACCACATATATCCACCCCTCTTTTGTCATGATTGCCCTATATACATGTAAAAGGTTGGCTATGTACTCACTGAATATTGAGAGTTTGGTTTCCTCAATCACTAAACCTGTCAGTGTCGCCATATAAAGGAAATAATCTTCAGTGTTTCGGAAAGTACCGGTCATTTATCAACTTGCTTGGCTAAAGCCGGTGTATTTTATATGACATTCGTTTCTATGTGAATAATGATGATAATTATGTTTGGTACGACACAAAGACACAAAGCTTAAGAAATGTTTGAAATTCTCTTTAAACGTGGGTCCCATACTAATGAGAAAGGATTTAGGCATCACCAGGAAGTAATTTTTTTATTGCACTTGATTAAGACACCAGATGTTGAAAGCTCGTGTTCACAAAAACTTACTTCGTGGTGACACAAATCATGTTTGTGACATCACACTGCCACCAATAGTCATATGTATATCTTTACAAAACATTTCATCTTTCATTTTTGGCATACTCTCTCCTTTCGTGCATTTATTTTATTTATTTTCTCACATTTATACTCATTCTAAAAGCTAGAGAGGCCAGCCAGCCCATTGTGTAATCCATGAATTCTATCATTCCTCTTATATTTTGTCATGAATTTTCAAAACCTGCTTTGTGGGTTTTTTATATTTTGCTGGCGTTGAATTCTTATTTATAAGCAACGAATTAACATGTCACTGATATTCACCCTATGAAACTTGTTGATTATTGTTAGTTAAAAGTGCTTAAAAAATAATAAATAAGTAAAAAGACGTTATTCACTTTCAGTATTCTTATTTTAGATTTCCGCTGGTATTTGATAAATAAGTTATTAGATTATTTTAGCATTGATATGTAATTTGTACTTTCACTATATGTTTATTACCACCCCTACTGGTGTAGCCTAAGGCGCTCCATCCGTCAATCAATCAATCAAGAAAACAGTTTTAGCACTTGTTTTTTCAAACGCTTTAAGTTTTATGAGTCAAACTATGATGAGTAACAGATCAAGTATATGGTTCGTTCCGTTTATTTTCACCGAAATTATGACCATTGGACTTCGAAACTTCAATAGAAATTTCAGGTTTTTCTGATCACTCTCAGATATTTTACTGAAAATTTCTATGCGACAGTGAGTCAACCCAATCGTATTCTCGTGAGGCTTCCTTTGGACGTGAATGATTTGGGTTTTAAGTCCTGCTTAACAGTATTTCAGTCATATGAAGACGTTGTCTCCTTGTGACAGGGCAGATTTCCACTGCTCTTTTATTTGGTGGTTTGATTGTTTGGTGTTTTACGCCGCGCTCAAGATTATTTCACTTATATGGCGGCGTTACCAGTTTTATTGTGGGAGGCAACCGCGCTCTATGCCCGGAGGAAACCCACGACCTTCCGTTGGTAACTGGCAACCATCCCACATAGGTCGTTCGAGTGAAAACCCAGACCGGGCCAACCAGTGGCTGCTCTAACTCCTACTGCCGAGCGCCACGCGAAGCAGCAGCAGCTCCCGCTCTTTTAGTCTTTGGTCTGACTCGACCCAGGCTTGAACCTGGATCTCTCAGCCCTGAAGCGGACTCTCTACCAACTGAGCACTCTGAAACTTCGGGGATTTACGTGCGTGAAATACCCTCTGATAGACTGCAGGTCATTTTGAATATGGCGACCAAATAGGTAGCCGTGAAGCGTACAAATCCCAAATCCCTTTGAGGGCCCCACAAAAGTGTCCCCGTGATAATGTAAGGGACTGAAACACTCGGTTTGTTAACTTTCAGCTTCGATCAGTTATATAATTGAAGCATTGGAGGATTCCTGATATGTACCGAAACTGCGTCTGTCTACAACATGTGGTTTACCGGGGTAAATAAAATATATAAACAAATATCTTTCTAAATGATATTAGCATTTAATAAATTTATAATTATTTTTATTTTCTGTTTTCGTCTGTACTAAAACAATTTGATATTTACTTTTGACGCCATTTTTATTCAGCCCAAAAATACGGTGATTTACCGTATAAAGAACTCAGACTGCCCGAGGCGTGTCAAAGCCGACCGGTAGGAAGCGAAGATAGCCGAAGGGAGTTCCGAGTGCCAACTGAGCTATCGGGGCTGGTCCTTTTTAGATAGACAACGAACGTCTTTACAGGACATTGGTCAGGAATGCTGTCATGTCGGCTTGGATAGCATTTTCAAAAGCTATAAAGAAATGTTAACAATCCTGATATCACACTTTACATGGATGTTTACTTGGAATTAAAATGCGTTAAACAAGTAACGAAATCGACGAGTCATTTTCCCGAAATAATTCCATTTTGATGAAATCAGTCAAGATGGCCACGCTCCCTGTCTGTTCAATTCACCTTAAACCGGACACCAATGTTCTAATCTCCATGGGTGTTCAATAGTTAAGTGTCTGAAAAGTTGGATGTGACTAATGGTATCACCAGCTAAGTGTAGAAGATGAATAAAAAGCGGGTAAATGCGAGCAAACAAACGGTTGAATTTCATGTTATGAAAGTCATATGTCCAGTTAACCTCCGAGATGAACTGTCCAACCCCTATTCCTCTTGGCTCAGTAGGTATAGCGTTGGACTGTTCGAATCCCACTCAGTTTTCACTCGAACGACCTATGTGGGATGGTTGCCAGTTATCACCGGAAGGTCGTGGGTTTCCTCCGGGCATAGAGTCCGGTTTCCTCCCACAATAAAAATGTCAACGCCGCCATACAAGTAAAATAATCTTGAGCGCAGCGTAAAACACCAAACAATCGATCGTTTCGTTCCGCTTATTTTTACCGAAATTATGGCCTATTGACTTTGTTCGTAGAAATTTAAGTTTCCTGATCTTTTCTTCTAAGCGCCTTCAGATAAGTTATAGAGTAGATTTGCGTTTTTTGTTTTTGTTTTTTTTTTTCTCAGATTTGCGTTTGTTTGTTTTTTTCTCAGATTTGCGTTTCGTTACGCTTATTATTTTTTTATGGAAATTACGTCCCTTGGATTAGATAAGCTAACAAGCGAGCCGTTCCCACCAAGGCCGGGGTAGCTCAGTTGGTAGGGCGGTGGTAACCCTCAACTTCTGAGTACTCATTCAATTGGCTAAAAATGATCGTCATTAGGACAGACATCACTCGGAGCTTGGCTGAAATGAAGTCTCGAGGAATTATCCTACCGGATGGTGTTTTTATGCTTGTTCAACCGGGGGTACCATCATTTTCATTGTGTCTTTAATGATGTACTTGAGAAGTTAACGGTCTAAGGGAAGCAACTCTAGTTCGACAGCGCATATTCAGTGGGAACAAACTTCGACTGTCTTCGCTTGCTACCGGTCGGCTTTAACATGCCTTGGACAGTTTGAGCTTTTTATACAGTTAATCACCGTATTTTTGCGCGGAATACAAATAGCGTCGAAAGTACATGTCAAAATAATATAATACAGACAAAAAAAACCTGATTAAAACCTCTAGAAAGATATTTGTTTGTATATTTTGTTTAGCCCGGTAAACCACGTACCTGGTTTGTAACACAAAGAAGATACAGTTTCGATACATATCAGGAATCCTCCAATGCTGCCATTATGATCGAGGCTGAAAGTTAACAAACCGAGCGATTCTGTCCCTTACATTATCACGAGGACACTTTTGATGGGCCACAAGAGGATTTCGAAAATGTTCGTTTCGCGGCTACCTGTCACCAGATTTAAAATGACCTGCGGTCTATCAGATGGTATATCACGTACATAAACCCCCGAAGTTTCAGACTGAGCGAATATTATGTCGCCTTGGCAAGCCGTGCTGCTCCCCAGACATAAGCAACAGTTGCCGGGTTACATTTCGGGGGCCTGTCTGGGATGCTGTTACCACAACAGGGCAACCTTGGGGACTTGATTGATATGGAAATGGATGTTAATTAGTCAACGAACTTAGCAAGCGTTCTCTTCTGAGAAAGGATTTTCGTCTAAGAGGTCAAATCGGTAACATAAAAGGATTTCCGAAAGGAAGGGGGATATTCGGAAAGCGAGGTTATCGAGGCGATCATGAGAACTGTTGTTCCAGCCTCCAGGGACTGAATTTAGCAACTATATAGTTGAAAGCCGGTCAGACAGGACACTGTCGGTCCTGACAACCATCATAACGGACGTGAATCATGAAAAATCAGCAGCAGATTTATTTTCTGAATTGCACAATCTTACACAACAACAGAAAGAAGAATCGCCAGCGCTATGAATTTACGTCAAAAACTGTTGAGGGCCTCGACTGAAGAGGACATGTACACAAGGTCAGAGATGGGAATATTTTTGATGAGGTTCTACTGCAGAAAGCCAATAACGTTTATAGAAAAAGAGATGGAAACACAATTAAAGTTCAAAAGACTTGAAAAGGTAAAGCAACTGAGTCAGTTTTAGAAGATACATGCAGTAAAGATAGTTTTATGAAGGGGAAAATAAAAGACTGGAAAACTAGAACTGTCTGAAGACAAGAATGTAATATCTGAAATGAAAAAGGAAATTAATGATTTAAAGGTACTATCATCAAAAGGAACTACAATGAATAATAATAACGATCCGTTCAATAGTCCAATTAACCAAACCAAATGAAATCTACCTAAAAGATCAAACCAGTATTAATCCAAGCCTTCTAAAAGTTGACTCTCAGAATTGTAATCATTGTTGAGCTTGTGGTAGTGCTGACTATTTCAAAGCTGGATGTACACAGCGCAAGATGCAGAGTTTGGGATTTACAAACTGGTCCATTCAAGGACCAAGAGGGTCTGTGTACCAGCTTTCTCCCAAACAGAAGGACTCATTGGGGGAACAAGTGGGTGAACGGTGTACCGTCAAACTTTGTTTTAATGGGGGTACCTGTGGAGGCCTTATGGGACTCCGGGGGTACAAGTGCCAATGATACTCGACACGATGTACCAACAACGGTTTACTAAATGTGACATAATTCCACTTGCTGAATTGTTAGACAATGACTTGAGTATTCATTCAGCAATTGAACAGGGGAAGGGTCCAAAATTGTGTCAAGATTTGGAAAAGGCTGTTCCAGGAGTAAAATCTAAGAAAGCACGACCTATAGTAAACATTCAGCGAAACCAGGATTGGAAGTGTAAAGGTTGGTGGGGAAGACATTATCATACCAAAACGAAAGACAGTTCCTGTGCATTGTACCTCCCACACGTACACGACTACTGAACAATGTGCCTTGTTGGTACCAGATGAATCAGTCAGAGATCGAGCAATTTTACTTTGAAGTAGTTTGTATTCTTCTACTATAATCTTGGTCATAAGCCCATGGCCATGCTGGCCTTGTTATACTGAAACACAAATGGCATTTTTTTCATATCTTCCCGGGTCCAAGTTCAAACCTAAAGGATAAATAGTTTGTAATGTTTTAATCCAAAAACTTTCCCTTTCCAAACGCCTGTGCCTAGCACCTGCAACAGAAGTGAGAAAAGGGATTTTCTGTATAGGAATGATTTCAAAATGGCCCTTGACCGAATGACCTAGAGTCTTGAAATGTTGTTCCACGGACACATCATGTTTAAGTCTAATACTAAATAAATGGTTGGCTGCTATTTGTCGTAGAGAATTTCGAGTTTCTCCGACGTATTGCTTACGACTTTTCAAATAGTCCAAAACATTGCTTTAATGTACATTCTCTAGAATCATTAAAAAGCTTTACTTTTTGGGAAAAATAGAGGGAAAATAACAACATTTAGCAGCTCATGCCACTTTAAACAAGGGGACATATTCAGGATATATTTATTCGTGGTAGGATTTGAATCCCCAAGATCAAACTAAATCACGCCGTATCGTTGTATTGGATATTTTCTTTCATAGGCGTATAAATGATTGTATTTTATCTAAATTATCCAATTGTTATTAGTTGGATATTTTCTGTAATAAATTATCTTTTTATTTTAATTTAACTTCGTTGATCGCTTTATTTATTATCGTTATTTAATGTTTATCATTTGTTTCTTTTTGTATTGTCGATGTTATTGTTTACATCTAGTAATAGGCTAAATAATTAATATACAAGTAGAATGCAAGCCTTTTTAAAAAACACCATTGTTTATGTATATACAGCTTTGCATTTATGAATAAGGGAGATAACTCGAATTAACAAATCACTGCTCTATATTCCCTTTAAAAGAAAGAAATCCCACGCAATGGTCGAACCTGGATCTCCGGAGGGCATTTTTATCGCTGCACACCTCTATTCCAATCGATTATAGACTTTTAAGGCTCTTGTTTTGCCGAAAAATCGATAATAAATTACCGGTCGGTGAAGTTTCAAACCTGATCCTATATAACTCTGCTGGTTCCAAGAATATCCCAATCAAAATTTAAAGTGAGTGGAAAAAACTTCACTGGACCGAAGATAGGCCTACAGCAAATTACCTGTATACTCACTGGCTTCAGACACTTGATTTAAGCTAATTTCGGGGCATGGCATGTGCCACCCTACTATCGGCTTAAGTAATATTGTTAATTTTAGTAACGAGGAGCCTAGAAACCAACATAACTTTATACTAACTCAGAATGTCTTGCATTCAGTGAGTTGCGTGGAAACCTGCTGATAAAGGCAGGATTATATTGAAGAGATAGAACGGCAACTAAGCAGCCCGCCTCTTCATTACAAAAAAACTTGATACGGAGATTTTGCCTGAAAATGTTGGAAATTTCAATAGAATTCTTCGCTCCCGTGAAGAAAATGTTATCCTGATGAAAAACACTATCGCCATTTAAAATCTGATCTTAGAGTACTAAAAATAGCGTTTTCTACATTCTTCACAACCCCACAGCCCAAGCCTTCTGTTCTGAAAGTTAAAGAATATCTGAGCTAACTGATAACTATTTAAAGCATATAGCGGCATCCTAGCTGCATCAAAAATACGGATGATTTATTGGCCAAATTATCGGAAAGGGGGGCGGGGATAATTTTGGTTAGGCCTAGTCTGGATGTGGAGTGTACATGTATACAAATATTGACATACATGTAGACTTGGGTCTCAAATCGTTAAATCAGCATTCCAAAGATATCCTGACTACCATCGTCCGGACAAAGACATTTTAGAATTGTTGGAATTGAGCTTAAACGGCCTGTCTTCTTCCTAATTGGTATTTGTGGGAGAACCCAAATTTTCTTTTTCTTTTCTCTTGATCCCATTGGGTTCAATCTAAGTTTACCGATATCCCTGCCATAGCAGAAGATGCGTAAGCATTGTGAATATATCCAACAATATATCAACATTCTGGCGATAAGAAATCACCATTAAAATGGCATGAGCTGCCAAAATGTTGATATTTTGACGTTAAAACAGAATGCTGAAATTATTGGCTATTGTTCTCAAACCGTATAATTCAGGAGCGTTTTAGTGCTTCCAGTCTCGAGAATGAACGATACAGTATTGTTTTGAACTAACTTTGGCTTAGAATGAATGGATGGTCGTCTCGGTTATTTAAATTTTGTTTACTTTTCGAACACTATTCCGGTTCGTATAGGCCACATAAATATAGATTTTCCTCATTTCAACACCAATCATTTAGTTTTTCAATGGCCTCATACTGTCGTGACGATCTTAAACTATGAAAAAAAGTGTGAATTTTGGCAGCTCATGCCACTTTAATGGCAATAAGCTATACAATTTATTCAGGGTATCGTTAGCCAAATCAAAAGTGTATATTTAGCTCCCATCCTGCGTCTCAACCCTCCAGTGAGACGTCGGATCTGTTGAAGGGGTAAGTGCGCGGATTTGAATCCTTTAGAGCACATTTAGGATAGGGTGGGTAAAAACGGGGTCCGCTCAATAGTCCCCCGTCTCATTGATCCCCGTCCCAATAGTCCTCCGTACGTCTCATTGGTTTCTCAATGGTCCCCCATCTCAATGAGACGGGGGACTATTGAGACGGGGGACCAATGAGACGGGGGACCAGCGACATGCTTCCGTAACGCTGCTTCCGATTCCTGCAGATTTTTAGAACCTCCTGTACAAAATCTGCAGGAATTGGAAGCTAGCCGCATTAGATCGGTATTGACGGCAAATAGCCCCGATACTTACAACACTTTTTTCAAAATTTAACGAACACTAATATTTTCTCAGATTGTTGAAAGGTTGCTAATGTAACTTGAGGCAATCCGGTCGACATAAGTTTCCAATTATCACTCAATCTTGCTAATCACAATCTTAAATGAGTTAATTAAGCCAGTTTAAGTGGCATGAGCTGCCAAAATGTTGATATTTTGACGTAAAAACAGAATGTCGAAATTATTGGCTATTTTTCTCAAGACGTATAATTTAGAAGCTTTTTAGTGCTTCTAGTCTCGAAAAATGTACGAAAAAGTATTGTTTTGAACTAACTTTGGCTTAAAATGAATGAATGGTCGTCCCGGTTATTTAAATTTTGTTTAGGTTTTCGAACACGTTTACGGTTCTTACGGGCCACATACCGGTACTGTATGGATTTTCCTCATCCCAACGCCAAACATTTAGTTTTTCGATGACCTTCAAAACCTCATACTGTTGTGAAGATCATGCCACTTTAAACAAAATTATAATTTCTGAAAAACTTTGACTGTAAATGTAGCCTACCAAGGAAACGAACTGTTAATGCTGGCTTGCATTCTTTCAGCTATGTAAGTTCTAAAATCTGCAATGATCTGCCTGGTTATCTAAGAGAATCCAGTGACATAAATATATTCAAACATCTAATAAAAACGTGGACGGGATCCAAGTGTCATTGTAACGTCTGGGATAAAAATGACTCAGAAATGTGATTTAGACTGTTGTTTTTTAATCGTATAACTGATTTTATTTATTTCCTGTTATGTTTTATTATGTAATGCTCGGACATATTAGTTTCCAGCTAATGTTTCTTATATTGTACCTCCGAGGATAAATAAAGCTTTGTATCTTGTTGTATCAGTTGCCGCAGTAAAATCCATAAATTAGTAGTTTTCAGAGCAATTTTTGATTTTCTACGTGCCAAAATATATCCGTGGCAATGCCAATATATCAACAACAAAGTAGGTCATGACGTGTCTGGGGCGGAAAATTTCCCGCACACAAGCGCCAGTGGGCTATATAAATAATATTGACTTGGATGTGTGTATCACTGTATGTTGTAACCAAAATAGACATGAGAAAGTGCATGTCCAAGTTCGCCTAACATCACTAACAGCAAACTGGCCGGTTAAGTCTTCTCTAACACTCATAGTTTACCATATTATTTCTGAATAAGCAGACAATTTGATGTTGATTATCTCATTCTCATATAATATCGACTGCTTTCCGTTTGACGTAACGTGTTTATATCGGCAAAATCGATAGAATCGGCCTAGAAAAAAATAACTAGGTCAGTAGTTTCACGTGTTTTCTCAGTGATCGAGGGGCTCGTTCCCAATGATCATATGTTGACCAATCAATGAGCCGAAATTTTGGCTCCTGAATTCTGATTGGTTCGTAGCCGAGGGAAGGTCTCGAGAAAAACAATACAACACGACATACTCGAAATGAACTAAAGACATCAGACCTTGTTTTACCCATTTCGACAATAAGTTTTAGGAAGATTTGATTATTTATTGAACATGGTGTTGGATGGAAACACTGTGCATTTGATTGCTGGAGGGTAGGTTCTCATTTTTATCCTACCCGTTGAATGCTTTAAGCTGTTGTTGTAGTCCGTCTGCTTAACAAACAGACCGGGGTTCAACTTCACTCCTGTCTCCATACAAAATGAATGTCATACTCATAAAAATTCGAAGAGATTGTCTGTAATGAAAAGGAATCGCAATTCAATAACGTAAAATAATCTACTTTACTTATTACTTTTCAATCAGATGAAAGCTATATGTAGGCCAACTTGTCATTTCACTTTCTGACGCAAGTTATATTAGACAGTTATGGTTATAGTTATACAACAACATCAACGCTGCAAGGTTAATCGAAAATACAAGTTCACTGAAAGTTGTACTATGTCATGAAAAAAGCGTTTGTTTTTAAATTTAAAAAATGGTTGCTGAAAGAGAGCTTAACAGGCCTGGTTTATCTATCCTCATTGTGGCTGTCACTGTCAGATTTCCTGCCCTCTGGTATAATATTAAAATTATTATATTTAAATATTCTTATTATTCACCCCAATATTTTGAATCAAGGTTTGCATATGATAGCAAATACTGTTCTTCTGGGGTTTTTTTCCTCAAATTTGTTAGTTCTTTCCCATTTATTTGAATGTAAATGCTCAATCTCCAGTGCTGGGATGGTTGCCAGTTACCACCGGAAGGTCGTGGGTTTCCTCCGAGCATTGAGCCCGGTTTCCTCCCACATTAAAACTGGCAATGGCGCCATATAAGCCATCTAAATAATCTTCAGTGTGGCGTAAAACACCAATCAATCAATCTCCTGTGCATCTGTGTCAACCCAAGACTAATAAACTCAACCTATTGATAGAAGGAGGGTTTGGTTTTCCAACCCGGGAGCAGCAACAATCCGTTGGAAATACAATAGGGTTGTTTCAAGTGAAGTAAGGATATCAATAGTGTAATTTACTTTGGAGATCGTATGTCTGACTTTTCATATGCCTATAATGTTCAGATGAGTATATTAAATTTGCTTATATTGATTGCCTTTTTGATAATACAAATCCAATAAAAGAGATAATTATCAAGGGGCTGATTAAGTTTTGATTGAGAAGTTCTAAGAGTCTTTCCTCAAGCAACATGGATGTGTTTCTGTTGTTCTATTACCCAATGTGGAAAGTCAGCAGCCACCAGGTACTTGCACCAGCCAAGGTAAAGGGTTTCTTCTCTGTAGTAGCCCTGTTTACACAACTTAAGTTAACCTGGAAAAGCTGTCATATGGGTGAAATAATAATAAATTATCGTTTTGTATGAACTAAGTTATGACGTTATTTAAGAGGTAATAAGATGTCATTTGGTCTTACATGAGACACATTGAAATATTCCAAGCCATGTTTGACTATGTGGCAATGTGACCTTTTGGCTGCTGTACATCTCTATGACTAAAGAGGTACATGTGTGTGAAGTTAGCATCCCATTCCCCTTTCCCCTTTCCCTATTCGATTCAGGGCGAGTCCATTCACAAAACAATAGGGGTGCAGGAGTATCAGCCATAAATTGATGGTATGGATGGAATATAGACGAATGGGAGTCTGGCCGAATGGGATTATGAACGAATGGGATTATGAACGAATAGGATTATGAAGCGAATGGGAGTATGAACGAATGGATTATGAACGAATGGGATTATAAAGCGAACGTGAGTCTGGCCGAATGGGATTATGAGGCGAATGGGATTATGAAGTGAATGGGAGTCTGGCCGAATGGGATTATGAAGCGAATGGGAGTCTGGCCGAATGGGATTATGAAGCGAATGGGAGTCTGGCGAATGGGATTATGAGGCGAATGGGATTATGAAGCGAATGGGAGTCTGGTCGAATGGGATTATGAACGAATGGGATTATGAATTACGAATGGGATTATGAAGCGAATGGGAGTCTGGCCGAATGGGATTATGAACGAATGGGATGTGAATGGGAGTATGACTGAATGGGATTATGAGGCGAATGGGAGTATGAACGAATGGGATTATGAAACGAATGGGAGTCTGGCCGAATGGGATTATGAAACGAATGGGATTATAAAGCGAATGGGAGTATGGCCGAATGGGATTATGAACGAATGGGATTTTAAAGCGAATGGGAGTCTGGCCGAATGGGATTATGAACGAATGGGATTATAAAGCGAATGGGAGTCTGGCCGAATGGGATTATGAAGTGAATGGGAGTCTAAGCGAATGGGAGTCTGGCCGAATGGGATTATGAACGAATGGGATTATGAAGCGAATGGGAGCCTGGCCGAATGGGATTATGAGGCGAATGGGATTATGAAGTGAATGGGAGTCTGGCCGAATGGGAGTCTGGCCGAATCGGATTATGAGGCGCTAACAGGCCACTTACAGTAACAGTAACAGATCTTTGTTTTGAAAACTGAGGTAATCCACTTAAATAGTGATCATGTAAATTGCCAATTTAAACGATCATGTAAATAGCCTTTAAAATCGTCAACTGAGCACAAATACACTCTACTTTTTCATCTGCAAAAGTAGGCCATTCTTACAGTGATGTCAAGCCGTGACGTCATTTCATTTCTTACAGTCCACTTCTATTAATAGGTGCTTGACCTAGTTGACTCCAGCCGCCAGAATCTAACTTCAACCTGTCATTCTAACACATGTGTGATTTCCCTACATGTTGTGAGATAGGACAAAGCTGGCGTATAAACTAGCATATACGCAGAGAACGTTTTTATTGTGACGTCGAACGCCCTGACACTGAACAACGTCATCATTTTTAAATTTTGGTGACGTGATGGAACACGACGTCACTGGATGACGTCATCACCTAAACGCGAGTGGGGATGTCAGGCTGTTGTGTTTGCCTTGCATTTCGCCTGTAAAACTAATTTATAAACGCAAGACAATGTTAATACTCGACGGGAAGACTTGAAAGTGAAGTTCCATAAGCTAAAAGTGTAGATATATCTTTAAAAAGTTATCAGGTCTGTTAGTGGACTAAAAAATTGTAACACATAAAACAGTTGTTTGAAGCTAGCACCCCTATCATTTTTTTAGATATAGATTCGTCCACGAGGCAATCAGGGAAAAACTATTCAGCTTTAACGTAGGGGTTGCCAATGTTTAGTTTGATGTAGAAAATAAGGCAAACTACTAAAATTCAGTTTTTCTTTACATTAAAGTTTATGTGTTAGAATAGAAATAATGGATTGATTCTCTGCGTATACGCTGTGATAACTGCAAGAAAAAAGGAAGTGTCCACACTTTTTGAACTCGGGCCTCCGGCCCTCGTCCAAAAACAATGGACACTTCCTTTTTTCTTGCAGTTATCACAGCGTATACGCAGAGAATCAATCCATTATTTCTTAATTTGACACAAAGATAAATAGAGCGGAGTTTACACTTTACTGAGAGTTATTGCGTAACAATACTATAAGGTTCGTGAAAACTAACCTTTTCTTTTAATAATAAAGTCGTTAAAACAGAAACATTATCACATAGTGAGGAAAGAAACGTTATAAAACAAATGATTCATTTACGAAATCTGGACCTTTCCTAACTTCGCCGGTTACCACAATACTATTCGGCCCAAGGAGGTCCTTGATTCGACCAGACTCCCATTCGTTTCATAATCCCATTCGTTTCATAATCCCATTCGGCCAGACTCCCATTCGCTTCATAATCCCATTCGTTCATAATCCCATTCGGCCAGACTCCCATTCGCCTCATAATCCCATTCGTTTCATAATCCCATTCGGCCAGACTCCCATTCGCTTCATAATCCCATTCGTTTCATAATCCCATTCGGCCAGACTCCCATTCGCTTCATAATCCCATTCGTTTCATAATCCCATTCGGCCAGACTCCCATTCGCTTCATAATCCCATTCGTTCATAATCGAATTCGGCCAGACTCCCATTCGCCTCATAATCCCATTCGTTTCATAATCCCATTCGGCCAGACTCCCATTCGCTTCATAATCCCATTCGTTTCATAATCCCATTCGGCCAGACTCCCATTCGCTTCATAATCCCATTCGTTTCATAATCCCATTCGGCTCATAATCCCACTCGGCCAGACTCCCATTCGCTTCATAATCCCATTCGCCTCATAATCCCATTCGTTTCATAATCCCATTCGGCCAGACTCCCATTCGCTTCATAATCCCATTCGCCTCATAATCCTATTCGTTCAGACTCCCATTCGCTTCATAATCCCATTCGTTCATAATCCCATTCGGCCAGACTCCCATTCGCTTTATAATCCCATTCGCCTCATAATCCCATTCGGCCAGGCTCCCATTCGCTTCATAATCCCATTCGTTCATAATCCCATTCAGTCATACTCCCATTCACATCCCAATCGTTCATAATCCCATTCGGCCAGACTCCCATTCGTCTATATTCCATCCATACCATCAATTTATGGCTGATACTCCTGCACCCCTATTGTTTTGTGAATGGACTCGCCCTGAATCGAATAGGGAAAGGGGAAAGGGGAATGGGATGCTAACTTCACACACATAAGAGGTACAATGTATAGTGTAGCTAACCAGACTGATCTAGTGACCTTACTCTTCTAGCCTAGTTAAATGGTTGACCTATTTTATCCAGACTTTAACAGATAGTGAGAACAGCCTTATTTCTGAGTAACACATCTCTCTCTGGCCAGGTCAGTTGGTTTAAAAGCAAGTGTATTTAGTTGGGGTGGGGGGAGG
Source organism: Lepidochitona cinerea (assembly GCA_963971465.1). Lineage (NCBI taxonomy): Eukaryota > Metazoa > Mollusca > Polyplacophora > Chitonida > Tonicellidae > Lepidochitona > Lepidochitona cinerea. The sequence goes on from OZ020560.1 coordinate 3,734,404, forward strand.
GGGGGGGGGGGGGGCGGCTTGTTTATGTTACAAATTTCTGAGTGGATTTTTATTTCGGTCACTGGTAGCTGTATGTGGAAGAGTTGCCAGGTTCACGGCCATATTAAGTGATATAATCTTGAGTGCGGTGTCAATTGATTTTGTTACATCTGACTAGCTGTCTGAATCTAGAAGGTTGATATAACACATAAGACACATGTTAAATTTAAGGTCTTAGCCAACACATGGAAAAGTTGAACATTAGAGACTTGTTAAAACCATACCATTGATGCTTAATAGTGTGCAAATAATATATAAATACAATTTTGTACTCTTTAGTTTAAAAGGAAAGAAACGCTGACTGAAATTAGCCATATTATTTAAATAATATCTAATAGAGCACTTTAGAAGGTCTTATTATTAAAACCTTACATGTTCCATCAGTGGTTAGATTAGTGTGAAAATAATGAAGTACACGTATGAACAATATTTTGGGGTATAAATTTGAAACAAGGATAGAGAAGAATTTGGTAGGAAGACTAAAGTACTAGTTTAAGTTAGTTGAAGTGAAAGTAAGGTATTTACTATTATTGTTCCACTTAATCACCATCAGATTTGCTGGGTTCGTTCTAAGGCTCTCACCTTTGGTAGTTTCTCTTGTTAGGAGGGTTTAAATTTCATGCAGTAAAAAAAACTTTAAATTTTTAAAGCCGATACGGTCAGAAAAAAAAATGAGTTCAACACAAAACACCAATCAATCATTTCTCGTCTAAATGATATACCTCTTTTTAACACAATTAGAAACTTGTCTGAGTCTCCATGGTTATTTTAGACAAGAAGATTTTCCCAGTGCAAGCCAAGTGTGTTTTAGACTTTTAGTGTTCATAGATACAACTGTATACATCTATCAAAATAATCAAACTAGCTTTATATAATATTACAGGGTTTGAATTTGGGGCACCTACACTGTACATATATGTGTACATATTGTATTTTTAAGAGCAGATTGGCCTTGCTTGTATCAAATAATCTTGGGGAACGAGGCAGGAGGCTGAGTTAGGCATTTGGCAACTATGAGATCTGATAGTGATATTATGAAGGCTACCCCTTGTCAATTCCAACTTGTGCTTTATGTAAATAACATGACCTTAAGAATGATCTACATCATGTTGTTTCACATGTGTTTTTCTGGTTGTAAGGTATTTGTTATACACTAATCCCTCCCGTCAATATCATGTCTCACTATGTAGTATAGTATGAACAATTTCTTTGTGTTTGTTTTTGCTGAGCTCAGAAATTGCGTCTCTCCTAATTTCATCAGTGTGGCTGACATAGCGGGGATGGTTTGATATTAAGGAAGGAAGTGTTCCCACCAGGGGGCAGGCCAACCTGTGCTATGGTCAGGTGTTTACATCAAACCTCTCACGATAAGCACTTGTCACCTTGATATTTTTAAAGGTCAAGTGATTAAAAATAACGCAATTCAAATCCATTTGATGACCTATTTTCTTGCTTTGTTTTGAATTAATTAATTTATTCAATTTACCGGGGAGGGGGGGGGGGGGATTTAATGAATACCCCAGCGTGCTTTAGTTTATAACTATCTGTGTCTACTTCACAGAAAAACCTCATACATGTACCTACATGTACCTTCAATTAGCTTGTAGAAACAAATTATGGTTTCATTTTCAAGGCCAAAACATAAACCTGTTGTTGCACTTAGTAGAACAGTAGAAGTGTGTGAATTGCCTTTGAACTTTAGTTTTCCTCTTGTCTACATTATATATGTCTATTTTCAATGAGCCAACTGGTTAAGTATTGAAGTGGAGGTTGCATGTTTCTGTACTGTTCTTGTTGACAAGTGGAAGAGTGAATCATGTAGGTTGGCTTGACCTCATTGTTATCCAGGGGTGTAGTTTGTTATGGGTTAAATCAATAGAGATGTTTTGCACATTCTTAGTCAGGACATGTCGAACTGTTGTTTACTTTCAGGCTAATGCAGATTGGCTTATCCACTATCATTATCCATTTTATAATTGAATTTATTGCCTTGGTGCCATTAATACATGTGTTGTGTTGGGGAGGGGGGGGGGGGGGTGGAAGGTTCTTCAATTTGCACCCTCTTCATGTAAATTAGTTTTATTTGTCAAAGAAAGCTTCAACAACAACAACATTATATAAACTAAAAAAATGTGAGTTTGACCAAATAAATTTTGGGCTTGATTGTACTTTCATATTATTAAATTTAGCTGTTAGCAATACCTGGGTCCTGTTTCACAAAGCGGCGTAGATACATTTTTTTCGTAACTTTCATACTAACATCTCTACAGTATGGGTTGCTATGGCAGTTACGCAAAAACTTACGCTACGCCACTTTGTAAAACAGGCCCCAGGTATGTAAATAACGTACATGTAATTCATTATTTGTAAAATAATTTTACAGGGTCAGGTACTGGAGTGGTTTGCCTGTCAGATTTGATATCAGTTGACTCAGTTTTGAAAATATTGTTATCATATACGGTTACATTTGACATTGACCTGATTTCATTTAATATGTTTTGAGCACTTAGCTAAAATAATCAGCTTGTAGAACAGGTAAAAAATCAGCTTGTATAACAGGTAAAAAATATGTTAATTGTTATCCTCAACCACTGACTTACATAACTCAAGCTGTGACCAAAACTATGTTAAACGTCATGGAGACCTTTACAAAAAAGTCGTGATCTAAGGATTTAACTTGTTTATCATATATATAATCGTTTGACCATGAAATACCATGTAACATGCTGTGGTTATTACTCAGTTATCCCCAAAATTTCATTTTATAATCATATCTTGGTCATGACATAAACACCTGCTTCATTCCCCCTCCTCAATTATTCACCCCTCCTCAGTGGCTCAATTATTCACCCCTCCTCAAATTCTTCACCCCTCCGGCCCTCCCCAATTCTCAATTACACACTTTCTACTGAACAGTTAAATATGGATAAATATGATTGTTGTTTTAGTTTAGTAATATATTTCCTAATTTAAGTTTATTTGATGAATGCTTGTTGATTAATATTCATTATTTTCTGTTACCAGGACGGGAGGGACGGTGGGTGCAGTATTAACATGTCCTTTAGAAGTTGTGAAGACACGCCTCCAGTCATCCGTGTCCATGTTCAGACCTGTCTATGTCCCATCAGTCAACCTTGTAACAAATGGCACACAATGTGCCAATTTGAGCACATTATCATCTCCTCGTGAAATGGTATTGAGTCATCCACATCATCACAGAGTGTCAACTAACTTATTCTTTTGTCTCAGGTTAGTCACATATCTTAACTCAAATAATACTTTCATATCTATAATTATCTTCAAAGTCACCAAATTTTTACTTTCGCATTTTTGTCCAATATATTATTAGGCCATGTCAAATATTTGTTAGCTGACCTATGCTAAAAAACAAAACCCATGAGTTATTTAGAGTCAACAAATCTAAATAAAAACCCACACTTAAAGTCGTTTGTTGTTTGTTATAATACTAAGTCAATAATTTTGCTGAATCCGCAATAATTTAGATCGGATTTTCTCTTTTTTTTTTAAAGGCATATCATAGAAACAGAAGGCCCCCGTGGGTTATTCAGAGGGCTAGGGCCCAATTTGGTGGGAGTGGCCCCATCAAGGTAAGACTTTGCTATTGGATTTCAAGAGACTGCCTTAAAAAACTCTTTATATTGTCTTCATTTGGTTTATGTCTAGCATTGTCACTGGGAAACTGATCCTGATTGATAACATTGTGTCCAACCACAAAATTAAGAACTAGATGATAGTGAAAATATCTTTACAAATAAAAGCACTTGTTTTGTGGGTTAAGGAGTTTGTCACGCCTTATATTGATATCCAGATGTGCTGAATTTCAACTTCTTATTTCATTCAAGGTGTTCATATTTTAACATAATGCACTCCTTAAAAAATGTGGTGACAGAAAGTATTCTGTGCCAAAAATATACATGTAGGTGAAGTTGGTGAACAGACGCTAAAAGTTCTTATTACATAGCTTCATACCAAGACTCAGCCCACAATATTGATAGTGTTGACATTAGCTTTCAAGTATATTAACTGACACTTCTACAACTCACAATACCATCAATACCACTGTCATATCATCCACAACCTATAGGTTTTCATGCTTGACTGATTTTCTGTCTGTTAAGCTGTGGAAGTCTGTCATGTGAGGTGCAGTAGTTGTATGATCGTCCTTCTGACATCAAAGCTAATTAAACAATAATTCTCCTGTCTGCCTTCCAACTTACATGTTGGTGAGGGGCCTCGTTGGCTCTGTCAGTTAGACTAGTGATAGTCCCTGTCCAACCCAGGCCTTCCATGGATGCGGACTCGAATGACCTACATTGTATGTGGGATGGTTGCCAGTTACCACCGAAAGGTCATGGGTTTCCTCCGGGCATAGAGCCCGGTTTCCTCCCACAATAAAACTGGCAATGCCGCCATAATATAACTGAAATAATCTTGAGCACGGCGTAAAACACCAAACAATCAATCAACCATCGATGCGGCGCAGGTTCAAATCCCACTCAGACCAAATAAAAAACTTAAAATTTCTGAGTGGATTTTTACTAGACACACATCTGGGTTATCCTGAGGAAAAATGTTCCGAATTTTGTTCATTTCCCTGTCATAATCATTTTTCTACGTAGCTATTTTGAACACTTTGGAAATTGATTATACCCAATGTTATTAGAATGCTGATCCTTGAGATTTGGTCAAACCATAGCAGTGCATTAATATCTTGTCTTTATGTACTGTAGATTGCAAACCAAATTGATTAACATTGCTTACGAGATTTTATTGTTTTTACTTTTTCAGAGCGATATATTTCTACACATATGCCAAATCAAAACGGTTATTAAATCAATCAATCACGCCCGACACCCCTCTAGTTCATATTGGAGCAGCCGCTTCTGCAGGTCAGTAACATCTCTTTTAGTCAGAATAGATTGACTACAATTCAAAATATGACAAAACATTCTAATTTCATTGAGAACTTAGTTTAATATATTTAAACAGACATCTTCCATCCAGATATGGACATGAAGGTAAAGGCTTTTCCTGTTAATGTTTCAGGTGCTACAGCCAGTACGATGACAAACCCCATCTGGTTCGTGAAAACACGATTACAGCTTGACCAAAAGTGAGTGGCATACACATTGTTATGATAGAAATAAACTAATATTGTTTCTCAGACGGACTCTCTAACCTTGATAAATTAGCCATTTTACAGATAGCAAAAAACAAAGAATCCCCTGTTTTACATAGGGTTTTGAGTTTTAATAAATACTAATCTTTAAAAATTGCCTTTATTATAGTGGAAGAGTTGCCAGTTACTCGCCGAAGGCTGGGGGTTTCCTCTGGGCAATGAGCCTGGTTTCCTCCCCCACTAAACCTGGCAACACGCCATATAAGTTAAATAATCTTGAGTGCGGCGTAAAACATCAATCAATCAATCTATTATTTTAAGCTCACAACCAAACTTGGGTTACATTTCCTGGATGTTTTCTTCATATATATATATATTATATACAAAGAAGCTGTGAAAACTGAAATTAAAAAAAAAATATTTATTTGTACCATTTCAGAAAAAATGGTCGACTGACGTGTTCTCAGTGTATAAAGCAGATTTTACAAACTCAGGGAATTCGTGGTTTCTACAAAGGGCTAACTGCTTCCTATTATGGGATATCAGAAACAGTAATACACTTTGTGATATATGAAGAGGTGAAATCAAGGCTAATGGAACATCGGAAAGTGGATGACGACATGACAGGAATGGATTTTTTTCGCTTCATGTTGGCTGGTGCTATATCCAAATCTTGTGCTTCAATCCTCGCTTACCCACATGGTACGTGAACTTTTTGATTGCTTGGTTTGTAATTGCCGGTAGACACATAATGGTCTTGACTTGTTAAAGTGCAAGCAGAGCACATGCTCTAATGTATAAATACATGTATATTTGCCAAAGTAGGCAAAAGTTGTTTTCCACAGTACATCTATAGGTAGATAGGATTATGACGTCACGTCACGGTCAACGCTAGCTGTATTTGTGATCACGCTATTATGACAAATGGCATTTGAGCAAGTTACAGCGTTTTTCACATTTTACCAGAGCCACAGAATTATAGAAAACTTGTATCCTTTAAATTTTCCACTTGTTCGATCAAGAAAACAAAAAAAGACTTGATATTTGAGACAAAGTTGATTTAACCCTACAATTAGACTTTAGGCTGATTCCAAGATCGCCTCTGAGTCTAGTCTTTTTCTCTTAATTTTCTAAATGGTAAACTTTGTGCTTTATTTATAATATATAATTTGTGGTACAACCATGACAATTAAAAAAAGCTTTGTGTTTTAATGAGAATGAATTTTATTAACTAAACAGTCAATGGGTGTCTGTACTTAAAAATACATTGATAGGCTAGTTCGGTATTACTATTTGTGGCACCTTGTTTGGTTATTAAAATTCATTTTTACCAAAACACAAAGGTTTTTTTAATTGTCATGGTTGTACCACAAATGATATATTATAAATAAAGCATTGAAGAATTATTTCATTTGCAAATTATCTATTGAAATTGAATTATCTTGGGAAGTCATGAAAACAAACACTCATTGGACTTGTATTTTCATTTTCAGAAGTGGCAAGGACGAGGTTACGACAGGAAGGTGACAAATATCGCTCGTTTTTCCAAACATTACGACTGGTGTTTAAGGAGGAAGGGTACAGAGGCATGTATCGGGGTTTAGCCACACAGCTTGTGAGACAAATCCCAAATACAGCCATTATGATGTCAACTTATGAACTAGTCGTCTATTTACTTTGTAAAGATGATAGTGATGAAACCTGAAGTGTTTCTTTTTTGTGAAATATGCATCCAATTGTGATAATCATCAATCGGTGAATGCCGTCAGTGGACTCTAGTGCTTGCCTCACCGTGCTATCAAAGGCATTGGACAAATCTCAGTTGTAAATAATTCATCAAACTGACTGACTCCTTCATACATGTACAGATGTGACAACCCCATTCTGCTCCTTCATGCAGTTTTGTACAGATGTGACAACCCCATTCTGCTCCTTCATACATGTACAGATGTACTGGTGTGACAACCCCATTCTGCTCCTTCATACAGAATGGTACTGGTGTGACAACCCCATTCTGCTCCTTCATACACTGTGGTACTGGTGTGACAACCCCATTCTGCTCCTTCATACACTGTGGTACTGGTGTGACAACCCCATTCTGCTCCTTCATGCACTGTGGTACTGGTGTGACAACCTGATTCTGCTCCTTCATACACTATGGTACTGGTGTGACAACCCGATTCTGCTCCTTCATACAGAATGGTACTGGTGTGACAACCCCATTCTGCTCCTTCATACAGAATGGTACTGGTGTGACAACCCCATTCTGCTCCTTCATACACTGTGGTACTGGTGTGACCCCATTCTGCTCCTTCATACACTGTGGTACTGGTGTGACAACCCCATTCTGCTCCTTCATGCACTGTGGTACTGGTGTGACAACCCCATTCTGCTCCTTCATACACTGTGGTACTGGTGTGACAACCTGATTCTGCTCCTTCATACAGAATGGTACTGGTGTGACAACCCCATTCTGCTCCTTCATACACTATGGTACTTGTGTGACAACCCGATTCCTTCATACAGTATGGTACTGGTGTGACAACCCAATTCTGCTCCTTCATACAGTATGGTACTGGTGTGACAACCCCATTCTGCTCCTTCATACAGTATGGTACTGGTGTGACAACCCGATTCTGCTCCTTCATACAATATGGTACTTGTGTGACAACCCTATTCTGCTCCTTCATACAATATGGTACTTGTGTGACAACCCTATTCTGCTCCTTCATACACTGTGGTACTGGTGTGACAACATGATTCTGCTCCTTCATACACTGTTGTACTGGTGTGACAACCCCATTCTGCTCCTTCATGCAGCTTGGTACTGGTGTGACAACATTATTCTACAATCATATCTCTCACCTCTAGTAAAGCACTCATTCTGAACTCACACTTCAAGCAAGCTTGCATTCTTTAAGAAAACGCATGCATCAATCCGAAATTGTCAAGTTACAGTGTAAGAAATGTTGGCAAGTGTCTTCCAAAACTTGAAGGTAGCTTTTCTCCTCTGACTGCCCGGGCAGTTCCATCATTCTAAATTACACTCTACCAAGTCACATCCCCATGTAAATAATACCGTTTCAGAAATAACCCCCAGTGGAGTTAAATAAGTGCTATAAACTTAGTATTATGAGATGTACATAGTTCTCTGTATGGATCAAGACAGATTCTGAACAATAAATACAGTGTACAGATGGTTTTCATCTGCTGGTGGGAAGAGGGGGGGGGGGGGGGGGAGTTGTCGGGACGGCATATCTGTAGATACCTTCCAAATATGTGTGCTGTTTTATAATACTTGTATATCAAAAGTGCAAGAAATTTTTATAAAATGGTCATCTGTGTGAAAATCTTTGAAGCAGTATTTTCAATTAGCTTTTTATTGAATATGTAACGATCAAGATGGAAAAGAAATGTGACTCAATTTTTCACAAAATTTTAGATTTTTTTTTTTTTTTTACTTATTTGTTCAAAAAAGCTTAATTATGATATATATTTAATGTAATGGGTGCAATTTTGAAGTGAAAAAGTTTCTATCTTGCCTTTTTTTCCCTCACAAGTGCCAAAAAAACCCTTAAAACAGCTGAATGCCAATCAACTTTTTTTAAACTTTTTTTTTTATTTTTCAATTGAAATGAATCTTTTTATTATCAAAATGTAAAGGTTTTTTTTTAAAACTAAATTCAGAAATATTTAATAGTTTTAGTGAGAATAGAGTGACTGATTCTTGAATTAGCTAAGGATTTAATCTATCAAGATTAAACAAAATAAACTTCAAGATTCTCTAAAAAATACCTCAAACTAACTCAGTATTCAAAAGGTACAATCTTATTTCAAAATTTAGAATTTTTTATTTTTTTCCAGCTACATTTTGATAACCCTTAATGAAATCCTATCGTAATTAATTAATAGAGCCCTTTTATTACTAGTACAATTGCAATGGGTAACAACAAAGTAAAGATGTTATAGAATCTATGTAAATCTATTGTAAAGCTTTGTGGTTATAACTGATTGTTGGGACAGTACAGAAGCAAATGACGTCCGTGTATCCAGAGCTTTTTTTCGCCCACTAATGGTGACCCAATGCTCATTGTTTCCATGACCTTTTCATACTCAAGCTATGGTATGAAGGCGGTAGTTATCCGGAATAACCTGTCTGATCTGCAGACCAAACCAGGGAAAATCAATGTAAATAGTGTAGATATGTAAATATGTATAAAGTTATCAGAAAACACTGTTCCGTGTTTGAAAACTGCTGTGATTTTGTTTTCCTACTATTTCAAAGAAAGAAGATTCTTCATATAGATCCATGTATATAGAATATGCATTTATATTGTGAGATTGACCGTTAAGTTGATTGCAAGTCAACCAACGTTTATTTTTCTATTTTCTTAGCAATAAAAGTGCTGTATTATTTATCAATAAATTAAAACTGTTGGGGGGGGGGGGGGGGGGGGGGGTCTAATTAAGCTTTGGCATTATGTTAGTGCAACATGGAGTCATATTTTGGTACAGACATAATACATTACACCCACTGGTTGTATTGTTTTGAATTTTTTTTTAGCCAAATTTATACCTTCAAAATAATTTCCTATGCTTTATCGCTTGTCAACTCAAGTAGAAACACTTTTGTTTGTCAAGGTCATTGAATAGAGGTCCTGCTGGTAAATCTGATATGCAAGTTTTTCACATCGACCAAAAGCTAATATACACCACGAAATTGTTTAATACGCTTTTGTTGTTACTTCACATTTATTAATTTTGGAAAAGTGAACGATTTGTCAAAAGAAGATTTCCCTGACTCAATTTTTAAAATGCAGAAGGAGTGTTATTCCAAAAACGAAAACTTCATTCTGAAGTCGAAATATTGAGCCAGTACCAAGTCTTCATGTTTCGGAATAACACTACTTGTGTACTTCGTTAAACTTATCAGTGGAACTACTCAATATTCAAAATTCTGGTTAAAAATGAACTAGAGTTTTAAGTTTTTAATCTGGGTTTCAAGGCTATAAATCGGATAATAGCCAACTCATTTTGCTTTTTGGTTATTTGTTTGTGAAAATCATCAAGTATTTCAGGTTTAGCAGTAGATATATACTTTGATTATTTAAATTAAGGATCCAGGTAAAATGTCTTCATCTGAAGTTACTGGCTTTTGTTTAAATATTTATTCAATAATTCTATTGGGTCTTGTACCGTTAATTTCAAACTTTTTGTTTTCCTCAGCCAGTTTTTGATAATGGGAAGTTCTTATGAATGTTTCGTGAATTTAATTTTCAGTTTTTCTTTTGTTTACATTCAAAACTATACCACCCCCTTAAACTGGTGACCAATAATGTATATACAAAGAAAATAAAAAGAAATCCATAAAAAATTCTACTACTTTTGTTTTTATCTGGTCTTTCTTTCAAGTAATAGCAGTTCTGATTGTTTAATTTAGACAAGAAGATTTTCCCTGTGCCGGTGTGTTTTAGTGTTCATAAATATAACTATATTAGTTGCGCGTGGATATATGTTTACATCCAAGTCATTGCCAAATGTTACTGCCACTATTATTGCAAGGTCGTTTTACAAGGATTTCTGTCTGCTAGATCGTCACAATTATACAGGCGAAACGTAAGCATTTCACACATATTATCATGGTGGCATAGCTCGGATTTTTTTGGCTGCAAAACTGGGCACTGCTCCTGGTATGGAGTAAACTGGAGGTATAGGCTAAATGTGCGCATTGTCTGTGTTTAATGTCATGTTTAGAGAGAGCTATATGCCAGCAGCGCGTATTTTCTTCTAATGTTTATGGTTTTAATGTCAATGTCTTGTGGCATTGTTAACACAAAGATTATAGGAACTTCAACGTGGCGTATATGTCCAATCAATCTAGAAAAAATAACTAATATTTTATTGACAAAATACAGTGGAGTAAATATCAGGCGGAACAATGTGTGGAATATTTCTAGTCCAGTCACACCCCCGTCACGCCTGGAGTTTCTGTGCACTATAGGCCTACAGTTGGCTTTATGCGTTAGCCGAACCTATTTATGTTGTGTGGGAACGAGGGAACAAGTCATGGCTCTCGCCCAAGTTAACCAGTTTGTTTCCATCAGTCGCTTCCCATCTGCCTTCCGCATGTTAGATGTTTTTTTTTAGCATACCTTGTAAGAAAACATGTATCAGGCAAACAGGTATACAACACGGGGCTGTTGATGTTTCATGTACCCACGGCACACAGATAGATATAGGTGAACATTTCTTCCTGAGTGGAGTGGGTTAGTCGGCTGTTCAACTATAATAAACTATTACATAACCCCGTAAGAAACACCTGTGGGTGTTTTGTAGACAGACATTTAGTAATAGTACGTTCTTATCTTTCAATGGCATTTAGAAGTTGAAAGGTTAACAATAAGGTGAAGAATTACTTATGGATAACAACTTCTTGGTTTATTGGGTGACGACGTTTCGATGTAGTTCTTACATCGTTATCAAAAGTCAATGTGACTTTTGATAACGATGTAAGAACTACATCGAAACGTTGTCACCCAATAAACCAAGAAGTTGTTATCCATAAGTAATTCTTCACCTTATAGTACCTTCTGAGGCATGGGAGCTGTTTCTCAACACACTTACACCCGTCGTAACTTTGCGCCTGGTCGTAACGTAACGTTGAGGGGGTATATATTGCCATGCTAGTTAGGCCTTGCATTGAACTTAATTAGGCCTACGTCGGGCGTAAATGTTTTGGGAAACAGCCCCCTGAAGCTTAAAAGGCCACCGTCCGTCAGAGAACAAATTCTCACATTGTACTGTAGTACACATAATCGGAACTTGGAAGGTATGAAGATGATTACTCGTAAACGAGTTTATTACGATTTTCAAATTCCTTTGCAGTTGGTTTGTTCACATAGAGGTTAACTAACGAGAGCCTGTTTGTTACGATGCATATCACTCGAGTCTATTAATTTTCAAAGTCACGATAAATAGTTCAATGCATCTTCTTTGAGAAAGCTGCAAGAAGTCAGTTTAGGTAGATTGATTGATTGAAAGTTTTAATTATCCCGTTTAATTATTGATACAGAAAGTGTCATTGTTTGCAGTTAGGAGTAAATACGGCTATGATATATTCGTATTCAATCGCAATTTGTTAGAAAAACGGAAGCAAGCAGACGAAGTATTGTTTATGTCAAAAAGTATGTCATGTACATTCAAAGGCTTTTCTTGTATGAAAGTAGCTATGACGTGATCGTGGGAAAATCCTACTATTTTGCATAAATGTAGTTGTATGTAAACCCCAACATGATTGGCTACCGACTGGCATAGTTGTGAGTTATACTGCCAATCACTTGTAATGTAACAAGGATGTCTTCAAGTTATTACATCAAAGGAAAACGAACGTATTATCCCTGTGCTGAGAATGCAAGCTTGTGTTTTGATTAGTTGAACTTGGAAAATAATGATTTTTAACCAATCAGTAGTAAGTTGGACAATAATTTCACTTGTTGATTATGAAAACAATAACAAACAGCTTTGGATTGGAAATATCGGGTGGTGTAGTATGACAAAATAAAACAAAACTGTCAAACATGAACGGCTGTTATGCATCGCGGATATGCCAGATTACAGAAAAGCCATTTCTGCGATTTTGATTATGCAAAGGCACGATTGGTAAGAGAGTATAATTGGGCCTAAATAAGGTTACAGCTGGCATGACGGCAGCCTCACTCAGTCGACACATGCATGCAGCGACGGTCTCCCAGTTGGCGCATGCAGCGACGGTCTCCCTGTAGGCGCATGCAGCGACGGTCTCCCTGTAGGCGCATGCAGCGATGGTCTCCTTGTAGGCGCATGCAGCGATCGTCTCCCAGTCGGCACATGCAGCGACAGTCTCCCAGTCAGTCGGCACATGCAGTGATAGCCTCCCAGTCGGCATATGAAGCGATCGTCTCGCAGTCGGCACATGCAGCGATGGTCTCGCAGTCGGCACATGCAGCGATGGTCTCGCAGTCGGCACATGCAGCGATGGTCTCCCAGTCGGCACATGCAGCGATGGTCTCCCAGTCGGCACATGCAGCGATGGTCTCCCAGTCGTCACATTAAGCGATTGTCTTCCAGTCCTGCACTTGCAGCGATAGTATCGCAGTCGGCACATACAGTGATTGTCTTCCAGTCCTACACTTGCAGCGATAGTATCGCAGTCGGCACATACAGCGATTGTCTTCCAGTCCTAGACTTGCAGCGATAGTATCGCAGTCGGCACATACAGCGATTGTCTTCCAGTCCTACACTTGCAGCGATAGTATCGCAGTCGGCACATACAGCGATAGTCTCCCAGTCGTCACATGCAGCGATAGTCTCCCAGTCGGCACATGCAGCGATAGTCTCCCAGTCGTCACATGCAGCGATAGTCTCCCAGTCGTCACATGCAGCGATAGTCTCCCAGTCGGCACATGCAGCGATAGTCTCCCCGTGGGCATATGAAGCGATCGTCTCCCAGTCGGCACATGCAGCCAGCGATTGTCTCCCAGTCGCACATGCAGTGATTGTCTCCCAGTCGGCACATGCAGCGATAATATTCCAGTCGGTACCTGCGGCGATGGTACCCCAGTCTGACACAAGCCTTTATCGATGTGTCGCGGGTTCAAATACCACCCAGTTAAAAGAAAAATAATTGAGAGGGGTTTTCAATTATTCGCATGTAAAAGAGTTTCAAGGTAGACCTATTCACCGAAGGTAGAGGCTTTCTTCACACAAAGAGCCCGGTTTCACCCTCCTCTTAACTCCGGCAACCCCGTCATTTAGATGAACATCAATCTATCAGTCCTGACGACATTCGTAAAAAATGGATGTATTTTATGGGGTCGGATTTTTTCTAAAATATATATCCAGACATGCTAATGTAAAACAGTCCACAATGCCAGGATACCGCGATAACCTCGCATGAAGGGATACTGGAAGATCCACAAGCTTATCGGGTCGAGAACGTGTTCTGAACTCACGTGTTTTCTAGCCATCCATGTCAGTATACCAGGTCATACTAAAATAGGTCCTGTGCTACGTCTGACCCACTTCGAGATAGGCTGTTCGGCTTGGTTTTATATACTCACAATCTATCGGCTAATTCAAGGTTACAAGAAGTACAATAGATTTTGACCCCATTTGAACTACAGCACCCATTTGTACTAAGTTAGAGGATTGCATTCAGAACAAACTCCGTCTGTCTTCGCTCACTACCGGTCGGCTTTGACATGTACGGGAATCCCCGTTTCAGAGTGGGAGGATTGATGTTTAACGCCGCACACAGGTATTGCCAGGTTTAGTTGGGTAGGAAACCGGGCTCTTTTGCCCGATGAGAACCTCCGACATTCGGCCTATACCTGGACATCTCTGCCACAAAGAGTGATCGAGTGAAAGACCATAAAAGATCTTTGGACCTTCAGCGAGTATACCTAACAACTCTTCCACATGCGGCGATCAAGTGAAAAATCATCTCTATCAAATTATTATTTGGTCCGAGGAAGATTTGCCAGGTACCCGCCGAATGTCAGGCGGTTTGCTCTGGACAAAAACCACGGTTTCCTCCCCCACTAAACCCGACAGCGTAACCATTTAAGTGAAATAATTTTGAGAGCGGCGTAAAACATCAATGGAATGGAATGGAATGGAATCAATAGCATAAGCCTATAATGTCCGAAATGTTGGACATACATGTAGCCAGCGATATCTTCAACCAAGTGTTAGAGTGGAAATCGAGTAAATGCCAGCCAATCATTTCATGATTCAGGAACGTTTATAACGGAGAAGGCCTATATGGTGGAATGGATTTTAAGTGGCACGAGCTGCCAAATATAAGAAAAAAATTCGTTGAAACAGAATTGGCAAATAGTTCGCACTAAAGAGCTGCCCACTTTAAATGACCGGTTTCGGCGTAAGAGGTCACTTTTCTGGCCGATATAGGACGTGATTTTTACCATAAAATTAGATTCAAGATTGACGGATTCAATACACGGAGACTTATTAGTCCGAAATATCTGCGCTGATGATGTAAGACATTTTTTGACAGATAGGCCATCATCATCTGATGATCAGATGATGATGGCCTATCTGTCAGAAAATGTCTTACATCATCATCGCAGATATTTCGGACTAGGAGACTTATATGCAAATACCAGCATTGGATGATAGGATAATGCGGGGTTTCATTTATCCCTTGAGATAACATAGCAAACTGAAGACCTAATTTCTTTCTTCTGGATTAAGTTCATATCTGCTCATAAACCCAATCCCACGGTCTGGTTTTACGTATCGTGGTCGTTCAGGCTGCTGATTGTCTGGTGTTCTACGCCGCGCTCAAGATTATTTCACTTATTTGGTAGCGTTGCCCGGAGGAACCCACGACCTTCCGGTGGTAACTTGCAACCATCACACATAGGTCGTTCGAGTGAAAACCAAGTCAGAATGGTAGTTTTAGGAATATCAAGCATAAGTGTCCCTTTTAAACCAGCCCTGTGGGCAACCCTTTGCTTCTACTTACACTTTTCTTAGACACTGGGATTCGAACCCACGACTCATCAATGGGAGGTTTGTATGATAGGCGTGACAAACTATTGGCCACTCAGGAACACTCGCCACAAAATTCCAGACTTTCTTTACATTAAAGCAGCAGACGGTGTCTGGGCTGATGGAGAATCCGAGCCCCCCCCCCCCCCCCCCCCTCTCTTAATATAATAAACGGCTTTAAAACATATGTGATAAAGTTGTGAGATCTTTAAACTTTAGAGTTTTAAAATACCAAATTCTTGTTTGAGTGTAAGGAAAATCCTAGTCCAGGTTTCAGACTCCAAAACGACTATTTTTTGGAGTCACTTTGCAGTCTGCACGGACCGAAAAGTACACAAAATCTAAGTAACCAGGACGAACGCGCATTCGTTTTAAGACTGAAAAGCGTACATTCGAGACATCACCAAAAACTTTAAAAAATATCCGATAATTTAGACTGAAGGAGCAACTAATTTTGGGGGTACAAGTTCTTACGAAAATTAGTGATTAACGTGAAGACTTCACTCGCCGTTCACGTGACAGTGTCTAAACCTGGCAACGCCGACTTAATCCATAAATCTATATACACCCTTTTCAATTAAACGGGTGCCCATTTAAAAGTTGCCACTGCTCCTGGGCCTACACTCCCTCATGTTAGTTTTTATATCGCAAAGTTAAATCTCAAAATTGGATTGTAAGGCAAGACCTAGTCTTACGAAGCTTGCGTATGTTGCGTCGGATGTAAACCTGTGTTAAAAAAACTTACGCCCTAGCCAAGGTGGTCCATGTTGTTGGCCACTGTTGACAGTACAAGAATTATCGTGTTTAGAGTGGTCTCCCTTAGATCATCTCAGCAGGGATGCCAGCCCAGAAGATTCCATTCAAAGCGGTTGAAATGCCGATTTGAATTTTATTTACAGTTGAACTTAAAGATTACAAATATAAATGACAGAGGCTTTGGGCTTTGTACAGATTTTAAAATGTCACAGCATCGAGCTAGTTTGTCCAGTTAGACGGATATGTGAAAAGAATAACGTGGAAAATCATCGTGGCTGTGTTACTATTTCGAGATTAGTTGTATTCGACAAACTTTACTTGGTTTAGGGGGTTTGTTCTGGTCAGCTAGATCGAATGCGATTCAACCTAGGACGATTTATGCATTTCATCGATCTGTGAACAGAACTTTAAACAGGTTTGTGTATGCACTAAATGTAAAGCTATGAGTTAGTTCATATAAGAAAAACAATGTAGAATAATTTCCGTATTGTTTGTAACTATACTCGTCCAAAGAGTAGCCATACAATGACCATTGAGTACAAACTGCCATGAGGAGGCTGACAGATCACGCATTACTACACTATTTTGAGGGCATGTACACAACGCACGTAGGTGTTACGGAGCTTTGATAACCACCGTAGGGCGGTATACAAAGCTAAGATACCATCGGTACAGTGGCGCGACACGTAGATGCAAGAATTGGCATTTTTGAAATAAAATGTACATTGATTCTAGGTGGAACTATTTTTTTTTTTTCACAGAAAAACTTAATATACATTGTACAAATAGAATAAATTTTAGTTTAAGCCTTTGCTGGAGGAGCCTTGTATTTCTGAGAATCGGAAAACACTATGGAGGATGGAAGTGGCGCTATACCTAAAATATAAAGGAAAAAAATGGATTGATGCAACCCCCTCCTTAATATTCTTAAAAAGTAAAAATAAAGCCCCATTTAAATTTTGTTTAAGGAGGCATTTAGAAGTTGAGCATAAGAATGCAGGAAAGAACACTCTTGCGTATGGATTGATGAACCTAACATTAGAATATCAATAACATACATAGGCAAGACCTCCTACCACATATCCAGACCCCTACGACAAAACCAGCTTCTCCACTTCACCGAAGTTAAAAACATTCTTAAATGCTACTGGGAAAAATCCATGACCACGCCACAACTACCTAAAATGTTCTGTGTACAAAATTAACTGCAAATGTGGAAACCGATACATAGAAGAAACATACGATTACAAGAACACCAAACATCGGTTTTAAAATTAGATGGCAAATCCGTCATCTCAGACCATATTCAGGCAAACCCCACACAATATTCAATGGGACAAAACACAAATCTTAGAAACTAATCAAAGCTGCTGGAAGAAAAGAAAGTTACTTGAAGCCATTCACATAAAGATGATTAAGCCAATAATGAACAGAGACCAAGGACTATCTATCCCTACCATTTATGATTTATCAATCTAAAGAGAACCCCGCAGAGTTTAACCCCTTTAATCCCCATTTAAATGCTTTACTGTTTTGAGAGAGTGTTATATCCTTTGTTATAGTTTAGTATAAATAATCATCTTGCATATTTGTTACTCATCACTTGATAACGGCGTTAGGAGCTACACCGAAACGCCATGTTCTCAATAAACCATTTGTCCTTAAAAAAATTTAGCAAGTCAATCGGTCCATAAAAAGATTAACGGCCGATGCGAAGAGATTTCATAAATACTTACTTTCCATTGCCCGCAATCGAGGATTGGAAATAACTGAACAGGAGTCCTGCAAGCATAAAACTCAATGTCAACGATAACGGTTAAGATTTTATTTATTTTGTACAGACTGGGTCTAGATCGATTATAAATACAGATTATGCTAGATTTTAGACGAGTACCAGTTTAAAGTCGAACGAGCTGTCAAAAAACTGTGGATATTTTCAGTTAATTTTGAAATTTTTGGCCTATACACGAAATTGAGAGGAGTTTTTCCAGCTCCGTCCACTTGGGGGTTATTATCGAACTAATTTTACAGCTAATATTAAAGTCCGATAAAAGAAAATGGTACATAAAACCAAAAAACGAAGTATATAATTAATATACAAGTACTAAATATTATCTAAAGCGTACATAATAACCGACTAACGATGTAACAGAAAGGATTTAAAGAATTTACGAACCCCATTGCATGGTCCATCACATTCAGTAAAACGACACTGAAAGAATATAGTTTCGTCACTTCCGGCGAATTTGAAGGCGTCAAAATACGGACTGTAAACTGCATTTCCGATTGTTTGGAAGCCGCTGGACTTGGGAAATACAAGCCCGTCACCACAACTAGGGAACAAAAAAAACAAAAAAACAACGATTTAATGTATTAGCATTTGCAAATGGAGTAGAAACATAGATTAAGAAATTCTGGAAGTAAAAAAAGCTACCATCAATTGGGAGGATTTAAAAAGAATTTTGGTATCTGCCAGTGGATTTTACATGGCGTTTAACATATTTTGTATTTATTTGAGTGGGCTTGGGATGGTTTTAAAACATAAAACGCGACAAAGACATACCCGGCTCTCAAGATGTAATAACGGTTTTGGGAATTCTGTGCAGAACAGCTCAAAGCCCGGAAACCCCCAACATCACCTTTAACAAAATAAAACCATTGAAGAATTACCATTAAAAAGAAAAAAAGCCATTATAGGCAGCTTTCATCTCGATGAATTATAAAGTTACAATACTGCAAACTAATCTTTATTTATGACTAGTTGCCAAAAAGACGAATTTGTAGGGGTGGGTGGAAATCTACGTGGTCATTTTAATATTTACGGATCTGGCTGATATTCACGTAGCGTCATGAAGGAATACCTTAATTAATACACCCCCACGCCCCACCAGTAAACCGTTGGAGAAAAGATTATCAGAAGACGAGAACTTGAACGATTTAATTGATTTCGGAGGACTTTTTAAAATGGTAAAAAGGAGGTTTAGGGTACATCTAGTGCTACATAGGTAAAGCTTCGAAGGAATAACTATACCGGATCCTTCAGAGATATCCTCAGCATAAAGTTGAACTTTACGTCCAATAGAAATATGATCAGTAGTAATTGGTCGTCCGAGAACGTCGATTATTTTCAGAACAAAAGTATCGGACGAGTTGCCGCCAAGTAAACTCTGCGATTCCCAAGGGTTCAGAAACCTGAAAAGTAAAATAAAAAAGACAGTGTTTTAGGCTCCTGTTTGAAACAGCAAACGTAAAATTATGACCTCACTCAGCAGGGTACTTGCCTTTTGGAAATATAAAATTTTAGATTTACCATCTGGAAATACTAATATATATGCCACTGTGAAAGTACCATTTCAGTGACATTTTTATAATTCAGAATTAGTTGCGCTTCTTATTCAAGGTGGAATCATTGCAGGTTCCTTACCAGTCCCGAATTGTCTCCGACTCTGAAACAGCCGATCCATGATCGTCATAAGCACATGATATCGTGTGGATCTTCCGTTGTTGGATTATTTGACTGTTCGGTTCGCCCCAGCCAACTTCAACGTCCACAGTATAGGTATTACTACCATCTTTTTTCTACAAAACGAATTGTTGAAATACAGACATTGCGGTTGCCTAGATAGGATACCCAAATAATCCTTATTTGAGGTATTCAGACAGACTAAAAGACATGGCATCTATTTAAATTCATAAAAAGGCGGTCAACATGGCGTTATCCAAGTACATCCTTTAACGTACCCCACCCCCTCCTGTGCAACAGACTAAGTCTACCTATATCAAAATATCATTTTCGTGAAAATGCTATTAGTTTTGTAAGAAAAACAAATATTACGTAGAACTGGCATCTACTGCCTTGGTGTGATTGGTCGAAGGTGGCAGGCAATAAAAAATTCACTTCATCCGTCTCTACAAGATCCATATGTCCATTCCGACAACGTGCCAAAGCGTACGCAGGAACGTCAGCCGTCAAATGTAATGTTGGGTTATTACTGGCCGACGATGGACATCTAGCGAAGACTGAAACAAAAGGATGGACGGTTAAAATAAAAAAATATTCAACACAAGGTGAAGGTCTCTAATCTTAAAATTCAATATTCCACATCGAAAAGCGAAATCTCAAACGGTTCCCTTTGAACTGGGGCTATCCGAGTACAGTTACAGGCACTTACGGAAAAAATACCGTATGATTACTTACGATGTACTATAGGCTCATCTCCCAATGATAGACCAATCTAAAAAATAACAAACCTCAGTTACTGTTAATGGAATGGTAGGTAGGTTTAATAGGCCCCTGGAAATATCTGATTATAGACAAGACCCTTTGGGCTCGATGGCGGACAGGAATTAGATACAATAGGGAAGTCACAACCAAGGTAATTAACTGGCAGTAAAAATTGTTTAGTATTACCGAGTACTTACAAAAAGTAATACAACTGCTACTGTCAGCATGTCCATTTGAACTAGAAAATCGGAAAAATAATTGGAAGAGTTCAGTAATGGGAATAAAAGGGTCAGCTATATAAATGACCGTTACATGGTTATATGCAAATGACAAAAAGACAAAATGTTACTATAATAGTTACATTTAGTATTTAAGTTACAGGTAAATGAGAGTAGGAGGGGGGGGGGGGGGGAGTTGTAGCAGTAGTTCTCGAGGCCTATTTCATAAAAAGGTTCAAGACAGCTAAATCTATAGCCGAATAAAAATGGTTTGCTTTAATATTGCAGGTTAGTTTAAGGAAGTTTAGCCGACTAGAATAGATACCAGACTACGTTAACAGATAGCCGGTTACGTTATATCATGCAACTTTAGCCTGATTGGTTTGGCCGTCTAAACTCCTTCGTGAAATGTGCCCCTGGGGGGGGTATTTCATAAACAGGTTTAGACGGCTAAACTGACCTAGCCGACTAGAATAGCAATGCTTTAACATTACTGCTTAGTCGACTATCTGACCGTAGTCGGCTATACGTGGTTTATGAAATACCCCCCTAGTCTTTAATAACCCGATACAAACCAAATAGAACTTCGAAGTCTGTGCGGTTTATCAAAAAGGAATCTAGCCTAAGATATTGGGTTTTAGAAGAATACCAAAAACAGAAATACTTAAACCTAAACAAAGGTCGAAATAAACAAACAAAACAAGAAAAACAGTTAAACAGAGATTGACAGAAAATGGCTAATTAACAAAAAATGAAAAGTTCCTGTATTTATACTGTCCTTGGTTGTCCAAAGGAATTCACCCAATGTCAAATGTTCTCTTCGTCTATTGGCTAACTTGCATGATAATTTGCATACAATAACTAGCTTCTGGCAAAGGTTGGGGCCTTTATTCCTGGTGATAAACGACACGAACCCATTGACCAGACAGCACTGTCATCGAAAGGATTGTTAGAACGTTAGCAATGCTCGGATTGAGTGAATAGATCGCTCGGTCATTGTGTCTAATTCAACATCTTACCTCTCTGCTCCTGTTGTCAAAATTTTAATTTTAAAGGTTTTTCGAACCCAAAATTGAAAAATGATGGATTTTTCTCTTGGTCGTTATGTGTGGAAGAGGTACTCGCCGAAAGTCGGGAGTTTCCTCCAGGCAGAGAGCACAGTTTCCTTCCACATTAAACCCGACAACGCCGCCGTATACATGAAATAATCTTGAACGCAGCTTAAAATATCAATTAATCAATCTAATTTGCATTTGATATGCATAAACGTTCGATGCAAATTGGGTTCAAGTTTTTCAAGACTCACTCACCCGCATAACCTTTCTGACATTTGTAAAGAAAACGATTTTACCCGAGTTTGCTTCGAGATTTTGCCGTATCTAAATGTATCTTTTCAGTTAATTTTAAATCCTCAAATCTCCATATTTCACAACCCGTTAAACAAAATTGGAACAATAAGATTATCAAATAATTTTAACTGTAAATCTATTGGTATAAATCATATTTTTTTATTTTGTTTTTTTAACATAAACCCCGCTTCTCTGGTACTGTCTGATCGTTTCTTTCTCGCATTCACAAAACTCCGTGGTTGACTGAATGGATTAACCTGCATAGGTATTTATAATTTCTAACTATTTCTACTTCGTCTGTACCGATATAAAACTTGAATCTATGTGGTATACGAAATCCAAATACAACATTCAACATCCAAATTTCACAATATTTACCAAAAAAATATTTGAACTGCGTTGTAATTCTTGTTCGCTATATGCTACAATAATTATATCATCAGCATACAGCAATGTAATAAGTTCTAAGGGTGAGGGTTAACTGGCTATTACAAAAGCTCTCTGTATTAAAACGTTTGTATTAACAGCTGTGCAACCGCTTGATAACAAATATGACTCTAAATAATTCATATATAAGGCATATATCATGGGTGACAGATTTTTCCCTTGCTTTAGACCGATGTTAAAATTGTAAAAAATCTACCTCTGTCCAGATTTGGTTACACAAGAATTGATATTTTTATACATACATGTATTATACACAACTTTCAAAATTATCCCATTAAAGCCATAGGACAGTGCCTTGGGAGTCCATTTCTCCATAAGTTATGGATACGTTTTGGGATAGAACGAGCCCCATGTGGCTTTATTCACGCCAGAACACATTTTAGGCATCCTTTTTTCCCCCTAATTTCTTATTACATATATGTATGCATGCCTATAACAATTGTAAATATTTCTATATCTGGTGAATAAACAAACAAAAAACAAAGCTGTCTTTAAATCGACAAATGCACAGAACAATCCCTTTTCTCTTGATTTTAGCAATTATATTAGGGCATGCGGGACAAATATGCTATCGTAAGTAGAGTACCCCTTTCAAGATCCGGTTTGGTTTCCATTACGAATCTACCTACTCTGGTAGCCTTACATTCGAAATAGAGGTAAATAATTTGCCAAGGCAGCTCAGCAAACTGATTGGTCGATAATAGTTTGGAATTGTTTTTCTAACCATTTCCTTTGTACATAGGTTTTCTGATTACAACTAACCAGTATTTTGGGATCATGATCATGTCACTATCAAGTATAGCATTAAACAATAATTTATATATTGGTAAACATATTTCCTTTGTAGATGTTATGAATTCGTTAAAAATATCATTTATTCCAGGGGTATTCTTAAAAAGTTTAATTTGAGTTAAGATTTCTGCTTCGGTTATTTCTGGGGGCTTCGGTGGTCCAGTGGGTTAGAGTATCGTCCCTCAGTTCCACATAGACTTTTCATCGAGGCGGCGCGGATTCGAATCATACTCAGATCAAATAAAAATTGAATTTTTCACTCGATCGCCATATGTGGAAAGATTGCCAGGTACTCGCGGAAGGTCGGGGGTTTCCTCCTATATAAGTAAAGTAATCTTGAGTGCGGCGTAGAATGGGATTGGAAGAGGACTTCACTGGTCCAACGAGAGCAGTTCCCTTGTGCATGTTCTTGATTGCAGAGTTCGGAAGGCCTATGGATACAGCTTATGCCACCAGAAACATCATGCCAACTGTATCATATGGCGGTGGATCTGTTAATTCGACGACTCGACTCGACTCAACTAGTTTTTCGAGTGCATAGGTCGGTTACAGGGGCCAATCGCTCGACTCGGAAAGATTTGCCGCCTCTGGATAGAACCGATCGCTCAAGCAGCATATGTCACTGAGATTACTCGTCGGCAGACACATAACACGTGACTGATGAACAATGGCGGCGCCCAGATACACGGTAACACATGTATTCCTTTTAATAATGTTTGGTTCATTGTGCCGTATAAAGCCGACGTACGGATATCTATAGATAATATATTTTAAAGTTAAAACACACTGACACAAGGAATATCTTCTTGACTAAAATAACTATGGAGACTAGTCTATAAATGAGCTTTCTAGATAATATAGATATACATAACGTTTGATCAGATTTTGGCGCCAGTGTAGGTTTGCATATTTTCTAGTTAACCCACTCTTTCTTGCATCTCTCTAGCATCTAGTTTATCTGTCGATTCAATCAAATCAATGTTTACTTAAACGATACGTCAATTCAATGCTATAAATTTATTCTTCAATTTGAAACAGATAAAAAATCACTAACAATTCGGATTATATCGAACTGCCATGTGGAGGAAAAGGTTAGCAGCAGCCGCTGTAGCTCATATATTGAACGAAAGGAAACAAGAAAGTACAGAAAAGAATGGAAAAAACCATGGTTATACCAGCATGATGACCAAGGCTGCTATATGAATCCTGTTAAGGAGCTAGAGTCGCAGGACACAGCATCATTCTGTAACTTTTATCGCGTGAGTCCAGAAAATTTCCATGAGGTCGTACAAAGAGTTACACCAATCATTCAAAAAGAAGACACCAATTTCCATATGGCCATTACACCAGCGGAGATAGTAGCAGTCACCTTACGGGTTTTAGAAACTGGTAAATAGAGTCATTTTCAATTTTAGAATATTTTTAGAAATCTGATTGATTGATTGGTGTTTTGCGCCGCGCTCAAGACTATTTCACTTATATGGCGGCGAATAGAAATATGAAATCAGTACTGGTAAGCAAACAGCCCTATATAATACATTTAAAGATATTAAAGGCACGTTCGCCGCCAAACTGTCGAAAACTGGTTACATTTAGCCCAAAACATCCCTGGGTTTCTGTGTTGTTTTCTTCAGAAACAAGAAGTTATGAACCTTCGATTTTCCCCAAATATGAGAACGTTTAACATATTTAAGTTTTGAAAAGTACAAAAACACGTGTTTTGCTTTGATATATGTAAACAGTTTTCGACATTTTGGCGAAACAAAACGAATTGAACTGAACTATACGCGTTCTGATTGGCTGGATTCGGTTCCAGCCAATCGGTAGAGCGCATACGACGCTTTCAACTTGTTGAGATGAGATGAGTCGAGTCTTCAGTGCTAGAACATGTTCAACTGGCGAGAACCAGTGGAGTCTCAGTTGAGTTAGATCGCCAGGGTGTATATGTCGGACCGATTTATCTGAAATCTGGATGCGGTCAGATGCGGCCAGTCGCTAAAAACCAGTCGAGTTGGCGTCGAGTCGAGAGTTCCGGGCGACCTGAGCCCGCCTTTATGGTATGCGGATGTTTCTAATTTGATTGCAAGCCGGATTTGGTAACCATAAATGACAATCTGGCACGAACTCGCTACATCCAAAAAGGGCTTGCATCCAGTTCTCCTGTGGGACGTTTGGGGGTCCAAGGTTCAATGTCAGGACCCCCTCTACTAATTTTGAAAAAATTGCTGCATTGCACGAGAAGTGGACTCAACTGCGAATGGAATAATTCCTATGTTTTGTCAGGGGTATTAAAATGTGAATGGAAGCTATGATTCAAGTGTTTGGTGAAAGTTCAAGATATTGAAAGATTGTGTTTCTTTCGTCTCCATATGTGTGTTTTAACCTCTCGTTGCAGTTCTGTCAATTTTTAGAATCCATCATGCAAAAAGAGTTCTGCTCCCTATTCTCGGATCACCATCAACGGATACGTTTGGCTTGGTGTTTAGCACGACGAGGTTGGAATTTGAGGACCTGGCGAAGAATCCATTGGTCGGATGAAAGCCGTTTCTTGCTCAACGTCACGGGTGGGCGAACGAGGTGTTGGAGGCACAAAAACACAGCGTATACACTCAAGAAGATCCATACATATGTTTCATATGGAGGGGGCTCTGTAAGGGTTTGGGGTGCATCTCTCACGACTGCAAACTGGTCTTGGTCACTATACGAGGAAACCTCACAGGTGACCGGTACATTCGGGCGGTTCTGCAACCAGCTGTCGTGTCTAATTTTGAGAACCACCCATTAGGCTGAAGACGTGTACATGGATGACAACGCCAGACCTCATCGTTCCCGGGCAGTAATAGCCTACTTCCAAAACGAAGCTGTAACAACTCTGTCTTGACCCGCCGTGAGTTCGGATTTGAATCAATTAGAGCACATTTGGGATAGAATGGGCAGAAACATTCAAGCCCTATAACCTCCTGTACAAAATCTGCAGGAATTGGAAGCCGCATTACATCGATATTGGCGGCAATTACCCCTTCAACAGATCGGACATCTCGCTGGAGGGATGAGACGCAGGTCGGACTAATGGAGGCTATACACGCTATTGACCTTCTGCTCTAGGGATGTGTTCTACACACTCAAAGTGACATTTTTACTTCAATGTGTTCGCCCTGTGAAGTCAGATAGTTTCACACTTTCAATCATCTTTCTATTTTGTTAAAATACACTTATTTGTTGCCAAATTATCTGTTCTAGAAAACTCTACTGACTGAGACCAAACTCCTGCTGGTCGTCAACCTAATGAAATATCATGGGTTTTGGTTCATTTTAACAACATATGATTGGGTGTAAAGGTCTAAATTATATGTCCCGTTGTAACACATTAAGAAACTTATTTTACACGAGTAGATTTTCACTGTGCCCGTGTGTTTTAGTGTTAAAATATATATATATTTATACCAGTTTTCCCCCAGTATGAAACCGGAGTGCTCTATTTACGTTCACCTTCAATCTCTGTGGGGTTCCTTTTCCTTTGACCTCATATTTCTGATTAATCGCATTAGACAGACGGATTATTCTATATTTTGAACATATTGTGACATTATAAACCCTTAGGCATAGACGTTTGAAAAATGTGTTTTAAGGCCAAAGCCCCTAGATGTTGTTTTTGTATGGTACCTTTATTTAGAGCGTGACTGTGTATAGACATCATTGTGTCTCCGACATCTCTGTTAAAATCATCCTTAAGTGTTCGTCTGAAGAAAGTCAAACATCATCTACACAATAACTCCATCTCATCATGTAAGTACAGTATTATTGTTTTAAACGCAGAATTGATAAAAACTTAACCAAATTGTTTTACATAAACATAAATATTGACCTCTGAAATGTAATCTTTTACTATAATGCTCATTTCATTTAAAGTGGCATGAGCTGCCAAAATGTTGATATTTTGACGTAAGAACAGAATGTTGAAATTATCGGTTATTTATCTCAAGACGTCTTTTTAGTGCTTCTAGTATCGAGAATGTACAATAAAGTATTGTTTTGAATTAACTTTAGCCTAGAATGAATGAATGGTCGTCCCGGTTATTTAAATTTTGTTTACTTTTCGAACACTATTCCGGTTCGCATAGGCCACATACTGTATTGATTTTCCTCATTCCAACGCTAATCATTCAGTTTTTCGATGGCCTTCAAAGCCTCTTACTGTCGTGACGATCAGAAATTATGAATAAAGTGTGAATTTTGACAGCTCGTGCCACTTTAATAACTATTATATTTGTTTTAAAATGGGGTTTCTTTAATTCACTCAGTGTAGCAAACTACTTTTGACATTGGTTCAAATTTCGGGTTGTTAACGTCCATTTAACCTATTTGATTGAAGTAGCAAATTATTCAATAAAAATAACAGTGCGAAATTGTCCTTAGTCAGCTTTTAAAGAGGGTGAGCATTTTAGGACGATGCGTTAATATTATTATGTGAAAATTATTATTATGCTTTTATGTGAAAGCATGCAGGTGTGTGTTATTTCAACCGGAACCAACTCTAGATGTGAATAATGGTGTCCCCCGGGGATGTAGTGAGGATTTAAGTTGGTTAATTATGCTTTTCTCGTTTCCAATTGTGTATGCTGTGTTTTATTTTTTCGCGTTTGTATAACTTAACCCTCTTGAAATAAATAGATAGACTCTCACCCAAATACAAACCTATACCCTGATGAGTCTTGGATAAAAGTTGAACTCAGAGAGATGTTTTCACGCGATCGCCGTATGTGGAATAGTTGCCAGGTGCCTATACCAGGTTCCTGTGCAGTCCAGTTTCCTCCTCCACTTAACCCGTTAAAACAGTCATATAGGTGAAATAACCTCCAGCGTAGCTTAATACCTTAACGAATCGATGAGCATTTCGTTAAACGAAAGATTCTACGGGTACGATATACATCTCCATACGTTTACTTGACAGATGTTTGGGGTTGCATCTAAGTGTTTCATTTGTCCTTTCAAAAATGTCTTTTAAACACAAGCAGTAGCATCATTCTGTCATTTGTCTTATATTTTTTACTGCCAGCAAACCCTGGACAATTAAACATGAAGCCAGCCTTGTCTCAAAATAGTCTTAACATTCTATTATAATTACTGCTGAAACGACAAGAGAATTCATTACGATTCTCATCAAGTACCCAGCGTTGTCCGGGATTTCTGCATTTCTTAAAAACATAGCTAACCAGTATAGTTTTGAGAGGTATGACCTTCAGAAAAAGAACGCTTCGGGTCAAATACTCAACTGGATAAAAACCAGCACTGTTGGATTATAACGATCGTCATTGGGGTCACCGTAACTGGGTTAAAACAGGGGATGGTTTGTTCAACTAGGAGAAACAATCAGGTGCCCGTAACCGGTTTGAGAGATCTACTAATTCGCAACATGTTAAAGTACATCACTAAATAACTTCAGTCAGTACTGTATATCTGTACAGTCAAGAAGATTTTCTCCCGATTTGAAACTTATCTAAATGGTTATTTTAGGCTTTCTGTGTCCGTGTGTTTTAGTTTTCATACATGTATATTTGTAGAGATTTTAAGAATCTCGCACCATCTAAACAAAGACATTTCTTTTCTCCCATTCACGAGATATACCGAGATATGATCTCGCGAGAATACGATTTTATATACGATGAAAACAAACAAAAGGTTAACGTGGAATAAAACATAGCTGTAAAGTCACTATGCCACACGAACCGAAGATGTGTGCGTATAAACTGACAAAATTCAAATAGCTGGGATGTTTTAGTAATGTTTGGGGGTTATGTTGCTTATAGAAATACGTCAACCTACATTCCCAAGATTGGTATCAACAGAATTATTTTTAACTTCTTCATAAAAATGACGAACAATTAGCTTATTCTGTTTCTACGACATTTTCCCGATACTTGGCAGCTCCTTGTCATTTTAAAGCGATTGGTAATTGCACTCGAAGTTTGCACTGAGTCAGTTATAAGACTTTGGCACAGGCAATGTGATTGGTTCTATGGAATCTGTGTTTCCGTGAGGCTGGGTTATATCGCATGTCCTTGTTCATAGAAAAGCTTGGAGCAAATGTACGCTTTATAACATGTAACTGGAAGTCTCAAAGAGGACACAAAAGTCCTTGTAGCAAATACCGCAAACAGCTTACCGATACTGTGACCTATCGAATAATTATAACATGTCCAATACCAGTTCGCCACCGTCATATATGTGACGTCTCCCACTTTACATTGATTTATCTGATCAGTATTTTGGTCGATTTTTCGCGGTTTTTATATTCTGTTTTTTATTCTGCAGGTCATCGGAAACGCCTTTGGAGTTCTTGCAGAGAAAATGGCGAATGTGGTTCAAAGTACTAGATTTAAATAACGATAAAGTTTTGTCAAGGGATGATTATAAAACCTGTATTGCCAACATTAAGGATTATTTTAAGGATCGAATCAGCGACGACATTTTGGAAGAATTGCGACAAGGTTACGACGTGTTCTGGAGAGAGATTCTCTTTGGTAAAATGCTCCATAAGGATTCCCTGTCTGAGGATGACCTGATAGCCACACTGACGGAATGGTATTACGACGATCGGGAGAACTTTTATAAAATGGTGAGACGTATGATGGAAAGTGTTGTCAACTTTGGAGACATTGACGGCAATGGAATGATTTCCTTCAAAGAATTTGTACTCATTTTTGCTGCCTACAGTACGAGAGACGAGGCTTTCTTAAGGCGAATGTTCAACGAGTACAAACCTTCCAAACAAGATGAAATCCCACTGAGGCCGTTCATCGACACGTGGTATGATTTTGTGACAGGTGACGATCCCACCAAAGAGAATATCGCTATCGCTGCTTACACCCGAGACAAACCAGAGACTACTATGTAAGGGTTATCGCATTATGTTTACAGCAATTAACACGTAATTATTAAATTAAGGTACTTGACTTTCCATAGGAATGTTGATTCGCTTAATAACTAATTCTAAAACAAAATCCCTATATCTACGCTTTGAAGAATAACATACGTACAAATCTTACATGCTTTATTATTCCAGAACCATTATAATCATTTTTCCAAATTCTGCTGAGCGTTAGGCATTCCCCCCCCCCCCCCCATGGTAACGTCTACTTAAAACATTTGTTAAGAATTGTAATTTTCTTTTGCAGATGCCCAGAAACCCCTTTGGCCTTCTTGCAGAGAAAATGGCGAATGTGGTTTAAACTGCTTGATTTAAATAACGATAAGATTTTGTCAAGGGATGACTTCAAGAAATGTATAACTAACATCAAAGAATATTTCCAGAATCGGATCAGCGACACCAGACTTGAAGAACTCCGACGAGGTTACGATGTTTTCTGGGGCGAAGTTCTGTTTGGGAAAATGTTAGATAAAGATACCCTGACTGAAGATGACCTGGTAGCCAGGTTGACAAAGCTGTATTACAACGATTGGAACAATTTCCATCAATTG
Organism: Lepidochitona cinerea; assembly: GCA_963971465.1. Lineage (NCBI taxonomy): Eukaryota > Metazoa > Mollusca > Polyplacophora > Chitonida > Tonicellidae > Lepidochitona > Lepidochitona cinerea. The sequence continues at coordinate 3,765,400 of OZ020560.1, forward strand.
GTGAGACGGATGATGGAAACTGTGATCAAGTGCGGTGATCTGGATGGTAATGGTATGTTCTCGTTCAAGGAGTTCGTCCTTATATTTGCCGCTTTCAGCACAAGGGATGAGACATTTTTAAGGCGAATGTTTGACGATTACAACCCTTCGCAGCAAGACGAAATCCCAAATCAGCCGTTTATTGAAACCTGGATAGATTTTGTATCTGGCGAAGACCCGTCCAAGGAGAACATCGCGATCAACGCTTACAATCGGGACAAGCCACAGGTATTTGCCAGCTAATACTGGGAAGCGAACTGGGATATGAAGCCAGATATACAGTGTCGAAAACGACCAAAGAATATTTTAGAACAATATAACAAACTATAAAATCAATATCAAAAGAATTATTTTCTCCGCTAACCCAATATGTTACAAAAGTAAAGTCTAGAAATATTTGCAGGCTGTATGTGGCTTCTGTTGCTAAGAAGGCATCTGTCATCAGTAAAGATTTCATAAGAACAATCTCAGAATTTTGTATTCATCCTTAGATGTAAAGCCTTAGTTATCCTCGGAGGTACAATATAAGAAACACTAGCTGGAAACTAATATGTTCGAGCATAACATAATGAAACATAACATGAAATAAATAAAATACGTTATACAATTAAAACAATGAATAAAAATGATCCATTTCTATATCACAGTGTTTGAGTCATTTTTTTTGTCACAGAAGCTACGGTGACATTTGAAACCCGTCAACGTTTTTATGAAACGTGAAACGTTTGAATATATTTCTGTCACTGGATTCTCTTAGGTGACTAGGCAGATCATTGCAGATGTTTGCACTTACATAGCTGAAGGAATGCAAGCCAGCATTTACAGTTCGTTTCATTGGTTTATTTACAGTCGAGGTTTTCCTTGTTATTCTTGTGATTACCTGACCTAATTAACTAATTATTTAGACAATTATTAAGCACGCGGAGCGGAGAAAGTTCAAGGGATGGTATGTTTGCCCGCTAGAGATGGATTTCGCATTAAAAATCACAAAAGACATACTTTAGAGCTTCTTTGGTCTGGCAGTATTGACTTTGCCACAGCTGTGTCAGACAGCAGGACAATAATTAAAATAACACTGTATAAACGACTTATATATCAGAAGTCTAATGTCCTGATAAAAAAGATGAGCAAGTCGTTTTAGTATGTTAAGTTGTCTACTAGCATTCTAGCATATCATTAGAGATATGGACATTAAAGTCTACCTTATTATCTATTTCTGAACACTAAAACACACGGGCACACAGGGAAAATCTTCTTGTCTAAGATAACCACGTAGACAAGTTTCTAATTGTGTTAAAAAGAGGTATATCATTAAGACCTTTATACCCCATCATAAATTGTTGTAATAAAGTAAACCTATGATATTTCATTAGGTTGACGACTGACAGGAGATTGGCCTTAGTCAGTAGAATTTTCTGGAACACTTTGTATTACATTGACAATGCTTACGCATCTTAAGCTATGGTAAGAATATCGTCAGACTATATATTATAGGATCATGGGAAAAGACAGTGAAAATTTGCATCTTCCCGGGTCCAAGTTCAAACCCAAAAGATAAATAGTTTGTATTGTTTGAATCCAAAAACTTTCCCTTTCCAAATGTTGTGCTTGGTATCTGCAGCGGAAGTGAGAAAAGGGATTTTCTCAATAGGCATGATTTCAAAATGGTCCTTGACCGAATGACCTAGAGTATTGAAATTTTGTGCCACGGGTACATCGTGTTTAAGTCTAATACTAGATAAATGGTTGGCTGCTCTTTGTCGTAGAGAATTCTGAGTTTCTCCGACGTACTGTTTGCGACATTTTTTGTAAGTGATAACATACACGATATTAGAGGAGTCGCAATCAAGATTCTCTGCCACTTGATATTTGTCGCGAGATTGCTCTCCGAAAAAGGTACCGCGGTCTGGTACGTATATATCGAGTTTGCATCGCATTTCATTGATGTACCTGAGAGAAATGTTGGGCGGTAATGGTACACTCGTGAAGGGGAGGTAAGCGTATCGGGGGCTGAAGGGGGAAACATGATTTGCCTTACTGTGTTAGATTTGATCCTTCGGAGTAATCTAATAGAATACCCCCTAGGGAGGAGAGCTTTAAAAAGAACAGAACAAGCCTGGTTAAAAAAATCTAAAGAACTAAAGTTTCTATAGAATCTAAAAATCTGAGACTTAATGACTCCCTTGCATGTAGCCTGCATGCATGTAGCAGCTGATGTGTGTCAGTAGGTTTGAAGAATACTTTGCAATCTAGATACCCAGTAGTATGATAGTTATGACCCTTGTAAATAGTGACATCCTAAAAATCCACAGAAGTGTGATCAATAGTAGGCTGTAACTTAATGCTTGAGTCGTGAGAATTAAGAGTATCAATGAAAATGTGAAGGTCTTCCAACGTTTGCTGCCAAATGATAAAAATGTCATCCAGATACCGAAGGTAAATAAAAGGTTGTTTGTGACATTTGTGAAGAATATCACTCTCCACTAAGCCATAAAAATAGAGGCAAAGTTAGGACTAAAGCGTTTCCCCATAGCACACTCTTTAATTTGCTGAAAGATCTCCCCATTGAATTCAAAATCGTTACCTTTTAAGCTAAGTTCCAGCAATTCTTAAATGTCTTTATATGGACGACGGTGGTCAGGATATCTTTGGAATGCTGATTTTATGGATGTAAGACCTAAATCTATGTCAATGTTTATATACATAGACTCCACATCCAGAGTAACCAAAATCACATCTTGTGGGATGGATTTCTCAGACAATTTGGCCAATAAATCATCCGTATTTTTTATAAAGCTAGGATGCCGATTCGCTATAGGTTTTAGATAGTAATCAATTAGCTCTGATATTCTATAACTTTCACTGCCACAATCTGAGATAATAGGACGCCCAGGGGGCATTGTAGGCTTGAACCATTGTTCAATGGGTTTGTGAATTTTCGGAAGAATATAGAAGACCCTGTTTTTAGAGTTATGATCAGATTCCAAATAGCGATACTGTTTTTCATTAAGTAAGCCTTTATCTTGAAGAGAAACAAGAATTTTATTAAACTTCCTAACATTTTCAGGCCAAATTTCCTTATCAAGTTTTTTGTAATGAAGAGGGTTGGTTAGCTGCCTTTCTACCTCTTCAATATAATCCTGTTTAGACATAATAACTGTTGCCGAACCTTTATCAGCAGGTTTAATAACTATGTTTGGATTTCTCCTTTGCTTACTTAAGGCAAGACATTCTGAATGAGTAAGGTTATGTTGGTTTCTAGGATTAGTTAAAACATCAAACTTCCTTGATACAGAGTCACGACTTATGCTTATTCCTGGGTCATACATGTGAGAAGGGGGCATTTTAGATGTAAACGGCTTTCGTACCCCACTCGAATCTCGGTAGATATCAGCCAGACTAAGATTTCTGGAGCACTCCATAACATGCACTAATTTACTAATAGAAAAGTCCCTATCAGATAGTGATTTTGGGCAAGGCACAAATGAAAGTCCTCTACTGAGTAGAGATATATCAGCAGTGAGTTCCTCGTTACTAAGATTAACAATATTACTTCCTAAGCCGAAAGTAGGGTGGCACATGCCCTGTCCCAAATTTAGTTTAAATCTAGTGTCTGAAGCCAGTGGGTATACAAGCAATTTCCTGTATCTTCGGTCCAGTGAATTTTGTCCGTGGATACTTTAAATTTTGAATTGGGGATTTTTGGTATGACCATAACTCTCTTCATCTTGGAAGCAGAAGAGTTATATAGGTTCAGGTTCAAAACTCACTGGCTGGTAATTTAGTGGATGACTGGATCTCTACAAAGTAGATGAGCGAGTCTTCCTAACCGATGTCATCATATTGCGCATTTGAGTTAACGAAGTGTTTGGCTCAGTAGTTGTCTTGTTATTGATACCAATATTCAAGATGACTTTCTCAGGTTTGGGACCTTGATACTTTTGAATTAGCGTCCGAAATGAATTGAAAGTGGCACCAGGAAAACATTCTACCTGCATATCAGGGTGGGGGTCAAGGTTAATTCTAGATAGATTAGAATCCCCAAGTAAAAGAACTTTCTTAGTTACATTTGGAAGGTGTCAATTAGAGGAGGTGTGCCGAAATTTCCAAAATTTAGAATTAGGTAATTTATTCCGAGGGTTGCGCTGACCCCTCGGAGGGGATCTCACTGCATCTGAATATCTCATAGGAGAATGGACTGACAGAACTGGGGATGGGGGAGGAGGAGAGGGACTAGATGTACTAGGTCTAGGAGAATTGATCCTAGTAGAAACTGGGGAAGACGGAGGACGAAAGGGGACAGAGGTACTACTATGTCTAGGGGAGGGGTGGGGGGGTGAGGGGATGAAAAAGAGAGGGCAGAGGTACTAAGTCTAGGGGAGGGAGTACCATTAGGGAAAGGCGAAGGGTAAACAGAAGGTAAAGTTACAGAGCTAGGAATCTGTGACTGCAGAGTTGGAGGTGAGATAACGGATGTCTACAAGCATTACACTACGCTGACTTGCAACAGAATTCCCATCAAGTATTATTAAGGTACTGAGATTTTTTTCATTTACAACTCTTCTTAGTGTCACCTACCTTTGTCTTATGTCTTTTCTTTATAAATGTTGATTATCTTTTGATGTACTCATAATTTCCTGACGATAACTTACTTTGGAGTCCTTTGTACTATTTTTTGTATGTGGACGGGATACTAATACCTTGTAAAACCAAGTTCCAGGGAAATCCTTTTTTTCAAGTGCAACTGATATATCAGTTGATATATCAACAAGATAAGTTCATGTTGCACTCGATAAAGACATTAGCATAGATGTCCACAGCTCGTGTTGTTAAAAAACCACTTACTTCATAGTGATGCCTTAATCATTTCTGATTTACAGTCATTATGTCTAGACATGACTGCCCCCCTCATTATGTCTAGACATGACTGCCCCCCCCCCCCCCCCCCCCAGGACGTCCTGTTGTCTAGGATTGTGGAAAATGAAAGTTATAGAATATTCGAGCTAATTGATTACTAGCTAAAACCTATGGCGAGTCGGTATCCTAGCTTTATCATAATACTGATGATTTATTGGCCAAATTAGTTGCGAAATCCATCCCACGGGATGTGATTTTGGTTGCAACATGGAGTGTATGTAAACAAGCACTGACATGGACTTCTGACATGGGTTTAAAATTCATAAAATCAGCATTCCAAAGATATCCTGACCACCGTGGATCGGACAAATTGGTGTAACTTATAGCTTAAAAGGTAATGATTTGGAATTCAGTGGGAAGATCTTAAAGCAAATTAAAGGATGTGTGATGGGAAAACGTGTAAGCCCACACTTTGCCTCCATTTTTATGGCTGAGTGGGAGAGTGAAATACTTCGTAAATGGCACAAACAAACTTTTTTAATCAGGCTTGTTTTGTTCTTTATATGGCTCTTCTCCACCCCTTCACCCCGGCACACTTGCTTTTCTTTCACGGGTGTATCATTACCGTCCAACGTTTCTACCAGGTACATCAATGAAGTGCCTTAAGACGCAATGTAAACTCGATTTATACTTGCCAGATCGTGGAACTTTTTTCGGAGAACAATCCCGCAACAAATATTAAATGGCAGAGGCCCTTAGTCGCGACTCATCTAGGACCGTGTATGTTATCACATTAAAAAATGTCACAAGCAATACGTACAGTGTAGCAGAAACTCAGAATTTCCTATGCTAAATAGACTCCAATCATTAATCTGGCATTAGACTTGGACATTCCAATACCCCAGGTCATTCGGTTACGGGTCATTTCGAAATCATGCCTATTGAAATTATCTTTTCACTTCCGCTGAAGATACCAAACACAAACGTTTGGAGAGGGACAGTTTTTAGATTCAAACGTTACAAACTGTTTACCCATTAGGGTTGAACTTAAAACCGAGGAGGTGTTTTGAAAAAGAATATTGCGATAAGGCCAGCATGAATATGGCCTAGATTATGAAAAATTGATTGATTGATTCTTTGGCGTTTTAGCTCAAGATTATTTTACTTATATGGCGGCGTTGTCAATTTTATTGTGGAAGGAAGCCGGGCTCTATGCCGGGAGGAAACCCACGACCTTCCGGTGGTAACTGGCATGCCATCCCACATAGGTCGTTCGACTAAAAGCCCAGTCAGAAATATTTCAATTTATTTTGGACTGAGTGGTATTCGAACCCGCGACCCATTGGTGGAAGACTGTTCGCATTGAGCGTCCAACGCTACCTACGGAGCCACGGAGGCCCCCAGATTATAAAAGAAGAATTACTTCCGAGTAAAATAGCTCGACCTCGGAGCCAACGGCTTATGAAAAGAACACGAATTTGTCTGTCCTCCACCCAGGAACACAATTACATATTTTCACTTTCTTTTCCTAATATCATATTTTGTTCAATTTCAGTTTGCCCGACTTCTTGCTACTTTGTCCATATATAACAAACTATTTCAGAAAAAAATTACTGCCTAAGCCAGGTTCTTGTCTGTCTTAAACCTAAAGAAATATCATGTGTTTTGGCATATTACAATAACCTATGGTTGGGTATAAAGGTCTAAATCTGAATACCTCTGTATGATGTGATATTTCACCAAGGTAGACTTATATATGTTTACGTTGACAGGTATGTGGACGAGGAAACCCAGTTTCATATAATACGATTTTTAGGCAATAGCAGAACTCTATTTTGAGAATTACAAAAATAATGCTTATAAAATAGCTAGAAAGATCTAGGATCCGCCATTAAGAATATCAAGCAGCACTCTCTATAGGGATTAATCATCCAGTGCAAAGAGTCATGATTGTCCATCAGATATGTTATAACCCACATTGACTTGTCTCCACTGTCTATGGCTGGTGAATCCATTTAAACCTCAATCGTCCGGTTTTCTTTGACTTTCTCGTTTTTCAGTCTTGTCACGGCATAACTAACAGTTCCAAGGATTGTCAAGATATTCCCCATCCACCATAATGCTGTTTTCCGCTCTCTGAAGTAAATAACAGCCATGACAGTTTGAGTGACAGATTTAGCACTGATACTAATGTGATGACTTATTGGACTGGTTTCATGAATCTCTAAGGTACTAGAGACGCCCAAAAGCAGACTGAAAACTCCAGAGCATGTTAAAATCAGCCAAAACCATGGATCTGTGTGTTGTAGGGTTTTCCATAAAGCTGGAAATTGTCCACTGCTGATCAACAATATATAAAACGCTGCGCCACTTAGAAAATTGAAAGAAAATGTCATTTTTAGAGCGTCTCTTGTCATAAGATTCTCTGACTTTTTAACGACAATCCCTCCTAAAGCGGTGACAAAGCTGGCTGATATTCCATACAAGATCCCTTTTACTGGTAATGATTCCAAACGATTATCCTGACTGGCTGCTAAGTAATATCCTACTATAACGAGACCACAACACGCCACTACATTCACATTAATTATTTTACCCAACGTAATGCGGGATAAAATGACGACAAATATAAGAGTTGGCGAACGGGCAACTTGGTAAAATGCCACGGTGATGTGTCTCAGCATCATGTTGTTAGCCAGAAGTCCTGTAACGAACGTGAGAGAGAGCATGACCATATCACGCTGGAATAATCGCCTGGAGATCAGCCGACTTCTCCGCCGACAACCAATCCGGGCAGTTATCACGTTAACAATGGCGCATGTTACAACAACAACACAAGATTGATACCAGGCAACGAACAGGGATATGTCCTCTTTAAAATCCACCCCACCTAAGAGATATTTGTTTGTAAATACCATGGAAATGGATACGGTCCAGTAAAGACCGATTATTGAGAAAATTTTCACTCTCTTTCTAAGAAATGTTGTTCTGTTATTTCCGTTGTCAGAGAAAATCCTCTTCATTACACTTGTTAACTTGTTGTTAGATTTCACCAATCCCATATCTTCAAAGTTGAAGGTTGTTTCATATCTTAACGCAGTATTCGTGGTCCATATTATTCATTCAATATCACAATCCGTAATATATCATTTCCAACCTAAATGTTTTATTTCAAATTTCTAGAAAAGATATTTTGATCATCAATCCTGTTTCTCCTTCTTGTCATTCCCTTGTCTTGAACGCTAATACCATATCCGAACACCAATCCTACATGTTCAGCGTCACTGCCTTGTCAACACCAATACCAAACTCCAATATTACTCCCACCATATGGCTAACAAACAGAACAAGTTCAAAATACGCAATACACTGTGGAATAACGTTTACTATTTGGTACTGTCCTAAAGTCTCGCCGTTAGTTCAATGCAATACTCCACGCATGGTTACGCTGACTGTTCAAAACCTTATGTTTTCCGGAACGATTGTCTCTTCAATAAACCAGAGTAAAAAACTGAAATGATCGAGAATAAGATAAGGTGGCATCTGTTGTATAAAACGTTTATGATTAAAAATAAAACACATGACCTTTTTTCCAAAAAAATCTTTCCCTTTGTCTACAAGCTGTGCATGGTAGGGCATATAACATTATAATGAAAATACAGCGCAGATTCGACAATTAACGTTTTGTATCTTTTTCTCGAGTATTTCAGTTTTAACCCTATGGTTTATTGAACAGACATTTGTTCCAGGAAATATAAGTAGTATATTTAACAGTCAGCGTAAAAACATCCGTGGAGTATCACATATTGAAAGGTCAAGACATTGAGACAGCACTGGCCGAGAAATCTCGGCTCTGGGGGGTATTTCATAAACCACATATAGCCGACTACCGTCAGATAGTCGACTAAGCAGTAATGTTAAAGCAGTGCTATTCGAGTCGGCTAGGTCAGTTTAGCAGTCTAAACCTGTTTATGAAATACCCCCCAGGCGAATTTTTTTCCGTATTCGTCATAATACCAGTCGCATTTAGACCGATAAACCGGGCTAAGACAGCACAGGGTATTTCATAAACAGGTTTAGACGGCTAAACTGACCTCGCCGACTAGAAAAGGAATGCTTTAACATTACTGCTTAGTCGACTATCTGACCGTAGTCGGCTATATGTGGTTTATGAAATACCCCCCAGGGGGGTATTTCATAAACAGGTTTAGACGGCTATGTTAAAGCAGTGCTTTTCTAGTCGGCTAGGTCAGTTTAGCCTTTTAAATCTGTTTATGAAATACCCCGGTAGTGCTGTTCCTTCTATGAACTGAGAATTAAATACCTGACATTTTTTGCAGTTTGTTAAGCTTTCAAAAAAGAACTTTCTCTTTTTCTACAAACTGCGCATGTTAGAGCGTATAGCATTGTAATGGAAGTGCAGCGCATATTCGACAATATGGAATAATACATTCTCACACTACACCCCCCATAATTTCACTTCCAGGCAGTGTGCTATTTTTGTCATAATCAACTCGTGAAATTATTATCCAACTTACTGCTGATTGGTTAATAAACATGATTTTCCAAGTTCAACTAATCAAAACACAAGCTTGCATTCTCAGCGTAGGGATAATACGTTCGTTTTCCTTTTATGTAATAACTTGAAGACATCCTTGTTAGGTTACAAGTGATTGGCAGTATAACTCACAACTATGCGAGTCGGTAGCCAATCATGTTATGGCTTACATACCACGGACTACATTTATGCAAAATAGTATGATTTTCCCACGATCACGTCATAGCTACTTCCATATAAGGAAAGCCTTTGAATGTAGGCTACATGACCTCTTGACATAAACAAACTACTTCGTCTGCCTGCTTCCGTTTTTCTAACAAATTATGATTGAATATGAATATATCATAGCCGTATTGACTCCTAACTGCAAACGATGACACTTTCTGTATCAATAATTAAACACGGGATAATTAAATTCAATCAATCAATCTACCAAAACTGGCGTCTCGCAGATTTCTCAAGGAAGATGCATTGACCTAGTTATCGTAATTGTGTGGGTATAGAGGTCACAGCAAAACCTGACTTCGTCATCTGAGTACAGACATTAAACTATTGATATGTTTATTTTTGTTTTATTCTAAGAAGTGCCATTCATTTGTAGGATAAATATTTTATCTCTTTATTCTTAAGAATTCGTGAGCAACAAAACTGTTTGATTTTAGAGATCTTTTTTGTGTAGCGTAATGAATACCGTCGCCATGTCAACGCGGTAAAGCGTTTGACCTCATTAGAATCCAGAAAGGTTGGCTGGGTTGAACGATGCGATGTGGAGCTGCATTTCAGAATAAAATGCAGTATTTTTGTGTATTGTGAGAAAAAGATTAACCAACTCGAGTCCGTTTGTTACAATGAATATCACTCTCATCTATTAATTTCCAAAGTCACTCGCCAGAGGCTCGTGACTTTGAAAATTAATAGACTCGAGTGATATTCATCGTAACAAACGGGCTCTCGTTAGTTAACCTCTATATAACTCATAACTCACATATGCCAGTAGTCTATGAAACACATTCTATTGCAAAGTGGAACATTTGTCAGATAACCTATCCAGACCAACATTCATTGAAATCATACCGCTATATCAAAACAGATCAAATCATGCCGCTATATCAAAACAGATCAAATCATGCCACTATATCAAAACAGATCAAATCATGCCGCTATATCAAAACAGATCAAATAGTACCGCTATATCAAAACAGATAAAATCATACCGCTATATCAAAACAGATAAAATCATACCGCTATATCAAAACATATCAAATCATGCCACTATATCAAAACAGATCAAATCATACCGCTATATCAAAACAGGTCAAATCATACCGCTTATCAAAACAGATCAAATCATGCCGCTATATCAAAACAGATCAAATCATGCCACTATATCAAAACAGATAAAATCATACCGCTATATCAAAACAGGTCAAATCATACCGCTTATCAAAACAGATCAAATCATGCCGCTATATCAAAACAGATCAAATCATACCGCTATATCAAAACAGATCAAATCATGCCGCTATATCACAACAGATGAAATCATGCCGCTATATCAAAACAGATCAAATCATGCCACTATATCAAAGCAGATCAAATCATACCGCTATATCAAAGCAGATAAAATCATGCCACTATATCAAAACAGATCAAATCGCGCCGCTATATCAAAACAGATCAAATCATGCCGCTATATCAAAACAGATCAAACCATGCCGCTATAACAAAACAGATCAAATCGCGCCGCTATATCAAAACAGATCAAATCATGCCACTATATCAAAGCAGATCAAATCATGCCGCTATATCAAAACAGAGCAAATCATACTGCTATATCAAAACAGATCAAATCATGCCGCTATATCAAAACAGATCAAATCATGCCGCTATATCAAAACAGATAAAATCATACCGTTATATCAAAGCAGATAAAATCATGCCGCTATATCAAAACAGATCACGTCATGCCGCTATATCAAATAGCAGATGAAATCATGCCGCTATATACCAGTACAGATGAAATCATGCCGCTATATCAGTACACATGAAATAATGCTGCTATATCAGTACAGATGAAATAATGCCGCTATATCAGTACAGATGAAATCATGCCGCTATATATCAGTAGAGATGAAATCATGCCGCTATATATCAGTACAGATGAAATCATGCCGCTATATATCAGTACAGATGAAATAATGCCGCTATATAAGTACAGATGAAATCATGCCGCTATATATCAGTACAGATGAAATAATGCCGCTATATCAGTACAGATGAAATCATGCCGCTATATATCAGTACAGATGAAATCATGCCGCTATATCAGTACAGATGAAATCCCGCCGCTATATCAGTACAGATGAAATCCCGCCGCTATATCAAAACAGATGAAATAATGCCGCTATATCAGTACAGATGAAATCCCGCCTCTATATCAGTACAGATGAAATCCCGCCGCTATATCAGTACAGATGAAATCATGCCGCTATATATCAGTACAGATGAAATCATGCCGCTATATCAGTACAGATGAAATAATGCCGCTATATCAGTACAGATGAAATCATGCCGCTATACCAGTACAGATGAAATCATGCCGCTATATAAGTACAGATGAAATCATGCCGCTATATATCAGTACAGATGAAATAATGCCGCTATATAAGTACAGATGAAATCATGCCGCTATATCAGTACAGATGAAATCATGCCGCTATATATCAGTACAGATGAAATAATGCCGCTTTATAAGTAGGGCCTACAAATGAAATCATGCCGCTATATCAGTACAGATGAAATCATGCCGCTATACCAGTACAAATCAATACTGTATTAAAAATATGTCCCAACTAAATGCCGAATAATTCCTAATCCCACCTAATAATTCCGCATTTTGGCCGCTCATGCCACTTTAGAGAAACAAAGTGATTTTAGATCAGTCAAATGAACGGTCTGTCATCTTGTTTGAAGTGGCATAAGCTGTCAAATTTAGGCTAATTGTTAGCTTTTATTCGGAAGCAGTATACATTAGAAGCTTTGCATCATTACCGCAATTCATTTAGAGTAACAAAAGCTCGAGTTCTGAATATGCATCCCGGATATTCGAATTTTGCTGGTTACGCCCCAAATAGCTTCGTTCGTATATAGGCTACACAATCATTTAGTTTTACAAATAACTTTACACGTTTCCAACCCCTTGCAGTCGAGATTCATGAGAAAAGTCTCCCATGTGGCAGCTTTAAAAAAGCATTATGTATTAGAAGAAACAAGCCAATCCTTACGCGTGGCTTAACTCATCTAGAGATCATGTTTTGCTTAGCTAATCGTGGAAATTAATCTTTGAAAGGAACGCAAACTATTATTGAACCATCCAAATGCTCAGCATTCGAAAATTGAGTTTACAACAGAATATGAAGAAATTCATCAACAACCCTTCTTATTGTCGAAGAGGTTGTTTTGCTACGTCATCCCCAATCGCGTGCTAATCTACATAATATAAAGACTAAGTTCTCATCCGGGCAACTCCTCAGATCGAGTTAATTGGTGTATAAGACGGATCAGTCGGTAATCTGTAGGTTGAACGATGAACTAAACTCAGTCGACACAAAGGACTTACAATCGGAGATGATCGGATCGGATCTTAACTCGACCTGTACACGAGGTTTAAGACAACCTCTCCAACAAACAAACCACCGATCATCATTGCCTCCTTACCAAGCCCGCCTTATAGAATCCACAGAGTTCAGAAAGGGGACATCTCTCGAAGAAAGGGGACAAATTTGCTGAAATCATCTCTAAAAAAGAAGATCATTCATAAAGTTCTACAAAAAGAGTTATTAGTTACAGCCAAACGTACATGGGAGAAACAAATAAGAGTATGGAACATTAAGACAATTACAAACGACTACGTCTGCTGATTGGTTAAACAAGGACTGGGATCGACCTCCACAGGTTTCTTCTACATGTTGTTGATGGCTGATAGTTTGATTGATTGTTTGGTGTTTTACGCCGCGCTCAAGATTATTTCACTTATATAGCGGCGTTGCCAGTTTTATTGTGGGAGGAAACCGGGCTCTATGCCCGGAGGAAACCCACGACCTTCCGTTGGTAACTGGCAACCATCCCACATAGGTCGTTCGAGTGAAAACCCAGTCAGAAAATATTTAAATTTTTGGACTGAGTGGGATTCGAACTTGATAGTTTGAAGGCCTATGGATATAGCTTATGCCAAATGTACCATACGGCGAAAGATCTGTTATGGTATAGGGATGTTTATCATTTCATTGAAGGTTGGACCTACAAGACAGTCTGGTAGGGTTCGAAACATCCAGGGAATGTTCGATTCAGTTTTCATTCCTCTTTTTTGCAAATCATCACTTAGACTTCAGACCACTATTCGTGGATGATACGCATTGCCCAATCGTTCAAAATATGGGACAAACTCCTGTCGGGGCCTCGGTGGCTCATTCGGTTAGAGTGATAGTCCCTCTTTTCGACACAGGCCTCCCATCGATACGCCTTTCACTCAGAAATTTTTTTTTTTCACTCGATCGTCGTATGTGGGAGAGTTGCCAAGTACTAACCGAAGGTCGGGGGCTTCCTACGGAAAATGAGCCCGGTTTTTATTCCCCTAGTAAACCAGAGAACCAGGTTATTTTCCGTATGCTTTAGTGTTCATAAATGTATCTATGTGATCTTCATATTGACTGTATATACAAATGTACGTATTTCTTTTAATTATGTGCTTATGTGCTTAATGACTACCATAGTCGAAACGTTGCGTAAATGTACATAGAAATTCAACTTGTAAAACAACGCTTAAACTAATTAAATGCCGCTTAAACAAGCGATTAATCATCAACTGTCACATGTTGTGAATAACTTTTACTTGTATACCTAAGTTTAAAACTGTCTTTCTTAATCTGTGTTCTTTTTGCTCTGCAAACACTGCCCTTTGTTATATGTCATACATTGCTACCAGTTTAGCGCTCTAACAAAGTATAATAAATACAGAAATATTGAATCATCATAAAATTGTCGTTTTTGTCAGTATTTGTGTATCACCTTTATAAGCGCATCATTCGTTGGACTACTTTATAAAGCCAAGTGCCTTAAGGGTAAATCGTGTAGCTCAAACCCATCAGTCAGTGGATTTCTCTTTAGTGTGTACTGTAACAGTTATTCAAGCGAGGTAGAAGCCACCATTGTATGTCGTACAATAACCCTGACAGCTTAAAAAGAAATACAGGGGCCACTGGACATTCAACTACTGTCCTACATCATGTAAGTACACACCTATTTTCAACATATTTGTTTGAAATGTTTCGTAGGAAGGGATAAATAGAGGATATTGAACCGTTGTGTTTCCATTGAGTGAAAGACGGAGAATAGCCCTCAAGACGCGAATGCTATTCAAATACAGCTGCACAATATTCTGTTTCATTTTGTATACTATCATGTTTTAGGGTGGAATCTGTTAATTCAATATAAATTTATAAATTATAGATCGAGAGAAAAATCTATCAATTTTTCAACGTTTTACTGGTTTGAGTGGGATATGATCTTGCGCCGCATCGATGGAAGGCCTGTGTCGGACTGAAGGACTAACCGACCGAGGCTTCGATTTTCTTTTGAAACAGACAGAAAGCGATTCGTTGGAAGCTTTGTTAAAGTTTGGTCGGATGCCATAGTAATGTTATTTCAAGAAAAGTATGCCACTAGCAATGGTGTCACGTTTGACAAGGTAAAGGAACGCAGTTTATTTTCTTGGTTACGATTAAATTGGAGGGAAGACGATAACCTGTTAGAATGACCGAATGGTTAGATATAAAACCATGCTGGTTAGGAAATGTGATATTGCTATAGATTCTAATTATTGGCTGCAAGTCTAGTTAGCTAATTGCAGGACAACCGAAGTGGGTCTGCGATCACCATGCTTGCGCATCTGAGCTACTTTTGTCATTTTGAATAAGTCGGGACTTGCATTCGAGAGAAAGTAAATGTTCATAGATGGACTCAAATGTGAGCTAAATGTGAGCATCAATCAATCAATCATGTAAAAATGAAATTAAAATGTGTTGTTTGTCTATATCACTGGTTAAATTCCCATGTATTTTAGCAGCTTTTTACGGATGCATCTAGGGGCCAAGTGAAAAAAAATTCTAATTTGGAGTTACTATTAAAGTTCCACGTAGCTAATTCGGAGTTACTAAGTCACACGAAGCTAATTCGAAGTTACTAAGTTCCACGTAGCTAATTCGGAGTTACTAAGTTCCACGTAGCTAATTCGGAGTTACTAAGTTCCACGTAGCTAATTCGGAGTTACTAAGTCCCACGTAGCTAATTCGGAGTTACTAAGTGCCACGTAGCTAATTCGGAGTTAGTAAGTCCCACGTAGCTAATTCGGAGTTACTAAGTCTCACGTAGCTAATTCGGAGTTACTAAGTCCCACGAAGCTAATTCGGAGTTACTAAGTTCCACGTAGCTAATTCGGAGTTACTAAGTTCCACGTAGCTAATTCGGAGTTACTAAGTTCCACGTAGCTAATTCGGAGTTACTAAGTTCCACGTAGCTAATTCGGAGTTACTAAGTGCCACGTAGCTAATTCGGAGTTAGTAAGTCCCACGTAGCTAATTCGGAGTTACTAAGTCTCACGTAGCTAATTCGGAGTTACTAAGTCCAACGTGGCTAATTCGGAGTTACTAACTCCTACGTAGCTAATTCGGAGTTACTAAGTCCCACGTGGCTAATTCGGAGTTACTATGTCCCACGTAGCTAATTCGGAGTTACTAAGTCCAACGTGGCTAATTCGGAGTTACTATGTCCTACGTAGCTAATTCGGAGTTACTAAGTCCAACGTGGCTAATTCGGAGTTACTATGTCCTACGTAGCTAATTCGGAGTTACTAAGTCCAACGTGGCTAATTCGGAGTTACTAAGTTCCACGTAGCTAATTCGGAGTTACTAAGTCTCACGTAGCTAATTCGGAGTTACTAAGTCCAACGTGGCTAATTCGGAGTTACTAAGTCCCACGTAGCTAATTCGGAGTTACTAAGTGCCACGTAGCTAATTCGGAGTTAGTAAGTCCCACGTAGCTAATTCGGAGTTACTAAGTCTCACGTAGCTAATTCGGAGTTACTAAGTCTCACGTAGCTAATTCGGAGTTACTAAGTCCAACGTGGCTAATTCGGAGTTACTAAGTCCCACGTAGCTAATTCGGAGTTACTAAGTGCCACGTAGCTAATTCGGAGTTAGTAAGTCCCACGTAGCTAATTCGGAGTTACTAAGTCTCACGTAGCTCATTCGGAGTTACTAAGTCCCACGAAGCTAATTCGGAGTTACTAAGTTCCACGTAGCTAATTCGGAGTTACTAAGTTCCACGTAGCTAATTCGGAGTTACTAAGTTCCACGTAGCTAATTCGGAGTTACTAAGTTCCACGTAGCTAATTCGGAGTTACTAAGTGCCACGTAGCTAATTCGGAGTTAGTAAGTCCCACGTAGCTAATTCGGAGTTACTAAGTCTCACGTAGCTAATTCGGAGTTACTAAGTCCAACGTGGCTAATTCGGAGTTACTAACTCCTACGTAGCTAATTCGGAGTTACTAAGTCCCACGTGGCTAATTCGGAGTTACTAAGTTCCACGTAGCTAATTCGGAGTTACTAAGTTCCACGTAGCTAATTCGGAGTTACTAAGTCTCACGTAGCTAATTCGGAGTTACTAAGTCCAACGTGGCTAATTCGGAGTTACTAACTCCTACGTAGCTAATTCGGAGTTACTAAGTCCCACGTGGCTAATTCGGAGTTACTAAGTTCCACGTAGCTAATTCGGAGTTACTAAGTTCCACGTAGCTAATTCGGAGTTACTAAGTCTCACGTAGCTAATTCGGAGTTACTAAGTTCCACGTAGCTAATTCGGAGTTACTAAGTCTCACGTAGCTAATTCGGAGTTACTAAGTCTCACGTAGCTAATTCGGAGTTACTAAGTGCCACGTAGCTAATTCGGAGTTAGTAAGTCCCACGTAGCTAATTCGGAGTTACTAAGTCTCACGTAGCTAATTCGGAGTTACTAAGTCTCACGTAGCTAATTCGGAGTTACTAAGTCCAACGTGGCTAATTCGGAGTTACTAACTCCTACGTAGCTAATTCGGAGTTACTAAGTTCCACGTAGCTAATTCGGAGTTACTAAGTCCAACGTGGCTAATTCGGAGTTACTAACTCCTACGTAGCTAATTCGGAGTTACTAAGTTCCACGTAGCTAATTCGGAGTTACTAAGTCTCACGTAGCTAATTCGGAGTTACTAAGTCTCACGTAGCTAATTCGGAGTTACTAAGTGCCACGTAGCTAATTCGGAGTTAGTAAGTCCCACGTAGCTAATTCGGAGTTACTAAGTCTCACGTAGCTAATTCGGAGTTACTAAGTCTCACGTAGCTAATTCGGAGTTACTAAGTCCAACGTGGCTAATTCGGAGTTACTAACTCCTACGTAGCTAATTCGGAGTTACTAAGTTCCACGTAGCTAATTCGGAGTTACTAAGTCCAACGTGGCTAATTCGGAGTTACTAACTCCTACGTAGCTAATTCGGAGTTACTAAGTTCCACGTAGCTAATTCGGAGTTACTAAGTCCCATGTGGCTAATTCGGAGTTACTATGTCCCACGTAGCTAATTCGGAGTTACTAACTCCTACGTAGCTAATTCGGAGTTACTAAGTTCCACGTAGCTAATTCGGAGTTACTAAGACCGAATTAGCTACGTGGAACTTTGTAACTCCAAATTAGCGGCTAATTCGGAGTTAGTATCTCCTAATTAGGAGATTGTATCTCCGAATTATATAGATTTTTTTTAACCTGGCCCGAAGACGCTTCCGTAGCTTTAAAACCTTTACGATTCGGGATAAGCAGGTCATGATCCACAAACTTTTTTAAGCAAGTTCACTCAACTGCGGATGGAGAGGTCAAAATACTGACATACCGCCCTAAGGGCTAAACGAGAATATAGGTATAAAATGACTTAGATAATACGGTAATGGACTAACAAAACAAAATAAACACTTTCTCCATACAATAATCTTACTTTTTGTTTTCGCCGATTGGAATGTCTTTTTAATGAAGTTTAGTTTAAATCCACCTATCTCATCAAGTTATAATTGAATAACACACCTGTTGCATGTGCACGAATGCTTAAAGTTTAACTTTGTGGATGTCATAAAAAGGTTTGGAGATAATCTTGGAATGACCACAATAGAAATTTAATTTAAGAGTCGAACGCCAAAATGTATCATTAACATGTTTTCTCTAACAACTTGTTGTCCATTTAACCTTAAAGTGGCATGAGCTGCCAAAATTCACACTTTGTTCATAATTTCTGATCGTCACGACAGTAAGAGGCTTTGAAGGCCATCGAAAAACTAAATGATTGGCGTTGGAATGGGGAAAATCCACACAGTATGTCGCCTGTAAGAACCGAAAACGTGTTCGAAAAGTAAACAAAATTTAAATAACCGGGACGACCATTCATTCAATCTAAGTCAAAGTTAGTTCAAAACAATACTTTATCGTACATTTTCGAGACTAGAAGCACTAAAATGCTTCTGAATTATACGTCTTGAGATACTGAATAGCCAATAATTTCAACATTCTGTTTTAACCTCAAAATATCAACATTTTGGCAGCTCATGCCACTTTAAGCATATGTGATTGTAATCTTAGTATATCTATATTCATATTTTATATTCACAGGACGTCCGAAACCCCTTTGGAGTTCTTGCAGAGAAAATGGCGAATGTGGTTCAAAGTGCTAGATTTAAATAACGATAAGGTTTTGTCAAGAGATGATTATAAAACCTGTATTGCCAACATTAAGGATTATTTTAAGGATCGGATCAGCGACGACATGTTGGAAGAATTGCGACGAGGTTACGACATTTTCTGGGAAGATGTTCTTTTCGGAAAACTTCTCGACAAGGAATCTTTTAGCGAAGACGAGCTGGTAGTGAGGCTAACAAAACTATACAGCACTGATAAAAGCAATTTCCACCGGTTGGTAAGACAGATGGCCGAGAATGTAGTTACATACGGCGACATTGATGGAAATGGAAGGATATCATTCCAGGAGTATCAACTGTTATTCGCAGCCTTCAGTACCAAAGATCCAGTATTCTTGAGGCGGATGTTTAACTACTTCTCGCCTTCTCCTCAAGACGAAATCCCGTACAGACCGTATATTGATCAATGGGTAGATTTTGTAATTGGTGAAGATCCGACCAAAGAGAACTTCCTAATCAAAGCCTACAACGACAACAAGCCAGACAATACTGTTAAGTAAGTATGGTCAACTCAATGAAGAATGATAAAATACCGCTTTTAAGAAAACATATACTCATTTTGGCAGCTCGTGTTACTTCAAAGTAAATATACATCAGAACGATTCCTAAGCCACATCATTCAGGTATCGAAGGGGTTTCGACATAGTGCACAGTCGCCCAGACATCGCTTATCACAAAATCGTCACATCGTACCTCACAATGAATTTGCCCTTTTCATCTGAGACGCCATTAAGCTTAAATTCTATAATATTTTTGAAATATAAAATGACTACTTTTCCTTTACTTTACAAAGATATTTCATGTCTTGTTTTTTCAGACCCCTTGAAACACCACTTGCTTTCTTGCACAGGAAATGGCGAATGTGGTATAAATTACTGGATCAGAACAAGGATGGCATGTTTTCAACTGAGGATTACAAGACGTGTATTGCTAGTTTTGAAAATTATTACCGAGATCGGGTGGACGCGAAGGTGTTAGAAGAAATGAGACGAGGATATGAGGTATTCTGGGGAGAGTTAGGAGGGATGTTACAGAGAGATACAATGACCGAGGATGAACTGATAGCCACTATGACAGAATTATACAGCACTGATAAGAACCGGTTAAATGAAACAGTGAGCAAGATGACAGAAAGTGTTATCAAAGTCAGTGATCTCGATAAAAACGGAATGATTTCCTTTGAGGAGTACGTATTGATGTTTTCAGCCTTCCAAACCACGGATAGAACCTTCTTAAGACAAATGTTTGACGATCATGGACCTTCCTCAAAAGATGAGATCTCTCTGACTCAAATTCTGGACACTTGGGTAGACTTTGTTACTGGGACAGATCCTTCAAAAGATAACATCGCCCTCAACGCTAACTTAAGACTGAACAAACCACAGGATGCTTCCACGTAAGGAAACAGGGCGAAGAATCTTCCAGAAAACACCTCTTTTTCACATTATTTCCAAAATATGTATTCCAAATGTTTTTGGATTCAAACATTACAAACTATTTATCCTTTGGGTTTGAATTTGGACCCAGGAAGATGTCGTGAAAAAACTACAATACCATTTGTCTTTCAGTATAACAAAGCTAGCATCGCTATGGCCAAGATTATAGTAGAAGAATACAAACTACTTCAAAGTAAACTTGCTCGACCTCTGACCCAAAGGCCAGTCATTGCTTATAAAAAGAACAAGAGTTTGAAAGACATACTGGTAAGGGCTAAACTCCCCTCTCTGCCTTCTACCTAGGTTTTTCTGGGAAAGGGGTGGGGTTGGGTGTGGGGGGGGGGGGCAAATTTTCACTGTCTTTTCCCATGACCCTATAATATATAGTCTGGCGATATTCTTACCAAAGCTTAAGATACGTAAGCATTGTCAATGTAATACAAAGTGTTCCAGAAAATTCTACTGACTAAGGCCAATCTCCTGTCAGTCGTCAACCTAATGAAATATCATAGGTTTACTTTATTACAACAATTTATGATGGGGTATAAAGGTCTAAATGAAATACCTCTTTTTAACACAATTAGAAACTTGTCTCCATGGTTATTTTAGACAAGAAGATGTTCCCTGTGCCCGTGTGTTTTAGTGTTGATAAATATAAAATACATCCAAATGACAAAATCGTTAATAACATATTAAAACTTTTCAGTTACATTTCTATATATCCGCATTGCTTGGAATAAAATATTGTTTTAGAAATATTGGGTTTGAACTTCCACTGATGCTGGTTTTATTTTCTTGAAAAAGCTCACCTTATTTAGTTATCATATATGGACAAAATCCAGCGTTAATATACTTTCTAGTTCCTGGAACAGACTTAGTGTAGGCATGGTGTTCCAACCTACTTAATACAAGGACGGTGTGGTAAAAGATCGTCTTTGTGTTATTTTAACCTCACGCATTAGCTACAAGACGCGCTTTGATTACCTTGGAAACGTCGAGAAAGACAGCGGGGTATTTCATAAACCACATATAGCCGACTACGGTTAGATAGTCGACTAAGCAGTAATGTTAAAGCATTGCTATTCTAGTCGGCTAGGTCAGTTTAGCCGTCTAAACCTGTTTATGAAATACCCCCCCCCTGAGGTTTGCGTTAGGTACTTTATTTTAGTTAGTCATAAAAAGAAAATAATGGCGAATGCAAATCAACATTCACAGAAAAGTATATTTATCAACACTGAAACACACGGACACAGGGAAAATCTTCTTGACTAAAATAACCATGGAGACAAGTTGAGTTAAAAAGATGTATATCGTTTAGACCTTTATGCCCCATCATATGTTGTTGTAGTAAACTAAACCTATGATACTTCATTGAGTTTACGACAGAAACGAGCTTGGTCTTTCTGGAACACTTGTTATACATTGACAATACTAACACATCTCAATATATGGCAAGAATATCGGTAATCTAAGATTAAATCCCATAGGATCATGGGAAAAGAAAATGAAAAGTTTGGTTACCGCAGGAACACCTACATGTAGGTAGATTGATTGTTTGGTGTTTTACGCCGCACTCAAGATTATTTCACTTATATGGCGGCGTTGTTTATTGTGGGAGGAAACCGGGCTCTGTGCCCGGAGGAAACCCACGACCTTCCGGTGGTAACTGGCAACCATCCCACATAGGTCGTTCGAGTGAAAACCCAGTCAGAAAACTTTCCAATTTTTGGACTCAGTGGGATTCGAACCCGCGACCCAATGGTGGAAGGCTGTTCGGATTGAGCGTCCAACACTCTACCTACTGCGCCACGGAGGCCCCCACCCAGGTAGAGGACAGACACAGACAATTATAGCTGTGCAGTCATACTTGTCGCTACAAAGTTTTATCAAACAAGATTCCTCCTCCATCCCATAATTTTTCGAGTGAAGAAAAGGCTTTCGGTCTATATGGTGTTTAGACGGGCGTAAGTAAGCTAATTCTATATAGATCCCAAAGAAAAAGGTTAAGCACCCCCCTGGAAAGTCTGCACCGACCGATAAAATCATTGGTGTAGAGAGATTGTTGGAAAACTGATGTTGCAGAAACGATTGTGATCATAAAAGGCAACATTCTGGCGATAAGAAATCGCCATTAATAGCAATAAGCTATTCAATTTATTCAGGATATCGTTAGCCAAATCAAATGTGTATTTTAACAAAATAAAAAGATGCTTGTAAGTATGAAACTTCAGAGTCCATCTGGCTTCACAGAGCGCGTATATATAGCCTCCATTAGCTTCCAACCTGCGTCTCACCCCTTCAGTGAGACGTAAAAAGAAAATAATTTTAACGCATTCCTGATATTTTGTACATTAAAATTCCGATTATGTGAGATATTCTGGAGCATCAAGGACATTGGTTTTCAGAATCAGATTAAATTACAGACTTATATAGCTCTCATCACACGGTCAAATGTTTAAAACAGTTACGTAATAGTTACTGGATAATGTATTCTCCTAAAGGTTTAGTTGGAGATCACCAGGAGATCACATGGAATAGCCACTAATAAGCCCCATTCGGGTTTGGCGGAAGTCCCACGAGATCACGCGAGACCCGTGTTTAGGGGTATAACTTTCACCGATCGGCTGTCCGATTAACATTAGTGCTTATGGAGATCGGCTGTAACCCTGTTGTTTTATCTGTGATTCTCAGCTTACAATCTATGCTTTTTACAAAAGTCTTTTTCTGAGACATATCAAGATACAAACAAAGCCATCAGGTATTTTTTTTTGACGGACAGAAAAATAATATTATTTCTAACAGAAAAATAACAAGTCGTAGTTGTGTTTTCACTGTTAGTTTTTGACAACTTCGAAGCGTACCCACGCGATATAAATATTTTTATTGAAAGTCAACTGACAAAAACGCAACTGATAGCTTCTGGTGTGCTTCACAAAAAAACTGGATTAAAGAAATGATTTAGAAAAAAAGAATCAAAGACAAAATCACACAATAACCGTCGGTCACCATTGACGCTAATGTTAAATGAACGGCTAGTTAGTGAAAGTTATACCCCTAAACACATTTCTCGGGTGATCTCGTGGGGTTTTAGCCAAACTCGAAAGAGGCTTATTACCACCGAGCCTGTTGACGTCACACAGATTTACGCAAAGATTTCTGGGTAAACCTGATGTACCTCAGGCGTCACTTTTTTCAAAAGCATTGGCTGGTAAACATAACGTATTTTTATCCACACATTTTTTTCTGTGAATTTTGCGCATTTTACGTCTTCTTCTCAATACAGTATTATTACTTCCGTCATTTTGTAAAATTATGTGAACATCCCTCAATCCCTTTGCGTGTAAATTCCAAGTGACGTCATCAAGCTATCCCCCCGCCCCGACCTACAAACAGTCACATTATATCACCCGACGTTCCCGCCAAATTGCCCTTTCAAAACCAGACCAGATGATAGAGTAAAACAAAGAAAGCGGGTCATAGGCTGGTGGCCGAAGCTTCAATTCGATCAGTCCGTAGCCGATCTCAAGAATATACGTTCCGATAGTTTTTAAATAGTAATGATTAACTAAAGAATATATAAAAAAAGTTCGTCCATGCAGAACCCCGGCGTTTATAAGATATCATCAACTGAATATCGATTTATGTTTCTGACCTATCTTTAACCTTTGTGACCTACTTACTCGTTTCTGGCGGTATAATTTTTGAACAAGCCAATCAGATCGCTGAAATTCTATTTCCGATATAAACAATAGTTTGTAAACATACAGAATGACAGCAAGATGGTAGAGCGATCGGATGGAAAATCAAGTACTTATTCCTGTACAATACACACACAAAGCAGGGAAAATGAAGTTGAATTGCCTTTCACTAGAACTAGATGGAGCAGTGTCAAAAGATGTACGATAGACTTCAATTTAAACAGTCCCTTGGGGTTTTATTCCCGCCAGACCACAAATATAAATGAATATAACAATTGTAATATTTTATCCGGTGAATAAATCAAATCAAATCAGAATTGCGGTCAGAGAGAAAAATGACATATTTAACAAATATTGGGTATCATCGATCCTGTTATAAGCATTTCACAAACAATTAACGAATGTAGGCTGCCAAAAAAAAAGAAAGTCTGAAGCTCCTATTAAAGCCCCAACACCGAAAAAGTTAAGATCGAGAAAAAGCAGTCGAACTGCTACACGGTCTTCGGCAGTGCTGCCGGGACCTCGGTTGTCCAGTGGGTTAGGGATCGTCCCTCAGTCCCACACAGACCTTCTATCGATGCGACGCGGGCTCGAATCCCACTCAGACCAAATACATATTTAAAAGTTTCTGAGTGGATTTTTTCACTCGATCGCCGTATGTGGAAGAGTTGCCAAGTACTCGCCGAAGGTCCTGGGTTTTCCTCCGGACAATGAGCCCGGTTTCCTCTCCCACTAAACCTGGCAACGCCGCCATATAAATATTTGTTAATACCCCCTATGTTTAATACAATAATTCGATTTAGTGTGGATTTGCTATGTACTAAGTAGATGTCTTTCTTAAATAATCCGGAATTTACTGTGACACTTCATGTGTGAGGTAAATTATCGATCACTCAGGGGGCCATGAACGATGTAAGTGGAATGGTCGCCAGGAACCAGCGAAAGGTCAGGGTTTTCTTGGGGGAGGGATATAGATTTAGCCTGGTTTCTCTGAGTGTCCTCCAATAATCCTGGCAACACCATCATACATGCGAAAAAAATTTGAGTGAATTGTAAAACGTCAATCCATCCATCCATCCCAATACCTGTGAGGATGGAAATTCTATTCTCGATTTAGACACCAAATTTGTTGACAATTAGTTATCGATCAGCCTCAAGTTGAACGGTAGCCAGAAACCAACAGAAAGGACCTTTGGGGTGTCATCTGACATTGATTTTCTTCTGGTAATAATCCTGCCAATGCCACTATAGGCCTATAAACAAAATAAACTTGAATACGGTGTTAAACAACCAATCAAAAAGTATATTCCTTACAGCGCAAATGGTTTGTATGGGTTGCTGGGTGTGGGAGAAGCTCTTTAAATGGTTTAATTGCCTAATTGCCCCCCCCCCCCCTCCCTCACCCCCACTCACTACCGAAAATTCTTAGATTAAACTAATATCACCGAAGCTTGCATTAAATTTTTAATACATTTATTGTATCTCTAACTTAAATTATATGTTGTCTGGCCCACATGTCTGATTTTAAAATTACATTATTAGACCTACTATATATATTTTGCAGGTTTGTTACGTGAAGCAGCGGGGAAACATCGGATGAAAATATAGAGTTAAAAATGTAAAGTGTTAATAGATTGCATAAACATGTTGATCCTCATACAAATCTGTTTATTTTGACTTTTCTCTCATATACGGCAGAGGGATGCAAATAGTGTCTACCTTTAATCCTATGTCTATGGAAACGACCCAAAACGTAGTATTGGTGGAAAAAGTAATAGCCAGTGGCCTGTTTCACAAAACTGAGTAGATGTATTTTTTTGCGTAACTTTCGTAGACCGTATAGATCTCTACAATATGTGTTGTCATGACAGTTACGTAAAAACTTACGCTACGCCGCTCTGTGTATTCCGGGCCCATGTGTGTGTTGCGAGACACTTCCGTTTTCCGTCAAAAAGAAAAGAATCAACGAAGTGGGAAAACTTTGATGCTGCTGTAGTCCGGTTAATAGAACCCTTTCATAACATATATCAAAGTTAGGTAAGTCATATTTTAACAGATTTAATAACCATATTTCGGGAATGTTGATGTGTCTATATGTATTAGATAGAGGTAAGGGGAGAGCACTCATTTTGCCTATGGCCACTGTATATGCGAAGAAGTGTTCCTTTCACATGGCTTTTTTGCGAAAACGCCGGGGTTTTGAGTGGACGAACTTTTTTTGGTGCTAAAGTATGTCCTAAGGAATATAAGAAAACATACAAAAAGTATATTCCAGAGATCGGCTACGGAACCTTATTTATAGCGACTTTTCAAGTTACAGCCACCGGCCTATCAGTCGTTTTTTCCAAATATACAGCTGTATATTGCAACGTTGAAAGAAAATTTACAAAGAGTTCTAGTAACAATATCACTATGTCAGAAATTATAACAATTGTGCCATTAAGTTTTCGTCTCTGCACAATCCGTAGACCGCAATTAAAGTTCAGATAAGTAGACTCCCTCTCTAGTAATATTACACTTAAGTGAATATTAGTTTCTATAAAGACAGACGAGTAACAAATAACTATCTTTTGTCAACTGATTAATTTCCAGCATATGCTTTGACAGCGATGTTCTCCTTAGAGGGATCATCTCCCGTGATCAAATCTACCCAAGTTTCCAGTAGAGGTAGGAAAGGGATTTCGTCTTCCGCAGACGGCGAGTACTGGTCAAACATACGTCTTAAAAAGGCCTGATCTTTCGTCCCACATGCTGAGAACAGTAATACGTACTCTTTAAATGAAATCATTCCGTTACCATCAATGTCACTAACTTTAATGATACTTTCCATCATTTGTCTCACCATCTGTATGAAACTATCACGGTCTTTGTTGTACAGATTTGTCAACGTCACCAGCAGCTCGTTTTCATCGAGAGAGTCTTTGTGTAGCATTTTCCCAAAGAGAATCTGCTCCCAGAAAACCTGATAACCTTGTCTCATCTCCTCTAACTTTTCTTCGCTTACTTGGTCTTTGTAATAACTCTCTACATTCGTCACACATGTCTTGTAATCATCCCTTGTTAATGTTCCGTCTTTGTTCTGATCCAACATCTTGTACCACAATCGCCATTTTCTCTGCAATAATGCTAGGGAGGTTTCCTCGAACCTGTAGAATAAAGGGCGGTGATTACCGGGGAAAAGGGAAAACAGTGTGTCTCAATAACACATACATTCGCAATGAATTTGATCACAACTATAAATAATGATTTGTTACTAGACCTGTGACAATTAGACCTGTGATTAGAGTGAAGATCTCCTTTATTTCCGCTCATATTTCCAGTTCTAAAGATTGTATCAATCCGAGGTTGAATTTAACATTTAGCTAAAAAAAGAGGCCTCGGTGGCTCAGTCGGCAGGGGGATAATCCCTCAGTCCGACAAAGGTCTTCCATCGATGGGGCAGGGGTTCGAATCACATATTAAATAAAAATTGAACCATTTCTGGGTAGATTTTCACTTCATCTCCATATATGGACGAGTTGCCAGGTACTCAGGATTTTTCTAAAGACAAAGAGCCCCCCCCCCCGCACACACATACTACACCTGGCAAGGTAGGTGAAATACTCTTGAGTACTGCGTAAAACACCAGTCAATCATTTAGATAAAGTAATAAGAGGGTATATTGACCGTCGTAATAAACTGACATACATTGTACACATACACGGACTGGTGTTAAACGGGTTATTAGTGACCGTCGTAATAAACTGACATACATTGTACACATACACGGACTGGTGTTAAACGGGTTATTAGTGACCGTCGTAATAAACTGACATACATTGTACACATACACGGACTGGTGTTAAACGGGTTATTAGTGACCGTCGTAATAAACTGACATACATTGTACACATACACGGACTGGTGTTAAACGGGTTATTAGTGACCGTCGTAATAAACTGACATACATTGTACAGATGCACGGACTGGCGTTAAACGGGTTATTAGTGACCGTCGTAATAAACTGACATACACTGTACACATACATGGACTGGTGTTAAACGGGTTATTAGTGAAAAGGTAGGTAAAAATGACAACTGTTTGTACTTACATGGTGATATTGAGTGGCTGGATTTGTAATCTTGTAAACTCAGCTTGATTTATACGGTTTAAATACTGGCCACGTACATACCGAGCTTTATACTACACACGTAAGTTCTAAATAAAACTACAGAAGTAGTAGAATTAGTATCCCCTCTGTACAGGAGGAATTCCTTTCTAATGGATGTACTTTAAAAGGTATGTACATATCTTTTAATTAAGGCGAGTCATGGATAATGTTTTATGGCATCACTAGAGACATATATAGTAAATAAAAGCCAATCGTTGCTTATAAAAAAGAACAAGTGTTTGAAAGATATACTCCCTTGTCTGTCTTCTACCTGGGTTTTTCTTGGGGGGAGGGGAGAGGCAAAATTTTCACTGTCTTTATTTTCACTGCCTTTTCCTATGATCCTATGGGGCTCAGTCTCAGTCTGTCGATATTCTTGCATAGCTTAAAGGCACACTTGCCGCCGTAGCCTGTTTAAATTTGCTAAGAAAACCAATTTACATGAGCTTACTACGACTAATACCACTAAACTTAAACATAGGACACATAAAACATGTCTAGTTAGCTTTAGACTGTAAAAATGGGGTGAAAAACAAACGAAGAATCGAAGCCTGATTACAACAACAACGATCAGTGTCGGTCAACTTTCGTGTTGGATTACCCTCCTTTCAGGCCTTTTTATCCGTGGTTTACACTCAAACAATCATCAGCAGGGTTTTCCAGTCGCTGTTAACCGATCGTCAGTCTGTATTTCTCAGATAAATAGGCCTACGTAAAATTACACTGTGCCGTTAGTTCACTCACACGACTGAAACATAAAATCGCCAATAGGGGGCAGATCGGTTTGTTTACGTTCCGGGTACGTAACAATTCAAATTTTCAAATTAAAATTAAAAATACGAAGTGACGTCCTAACTTTTAAATTTTGGTAAAAATAGAAAGTTCCTAACTTATATTGTCTGGGAAAAATACAGAATACGGTCTTTCTTTTTTAATGTAAACAATATTCCTGATTTTCGCGGCAAGTGTGCCTTTAAGATGCGTGAGCGTTGTCGGTGTGTTACAAAGTGTTCCAGAAAATTCTGACTAAGGCCGAGCTCCAGCCAGTCGTCGACCTAATGAGGTGTCATGGGTTAAGTTTATTACAACAATTTATGATGGGGTATAAAGGTCTAAATGATATACCTCTTTTTAACACAATTGGAAACTTGTCTCAGTGGTTATTATAGACAAGATCTTCCCTGTGCCCGTGTGTTTTAGTGTTCTTAAATATAAAAAATAAGAGCAATGGTTTAAACTTATATATGTTCACTTGAAGCCCAGAGGTCAATATGGCATCTAGTCGAGTGTATTTTCTCACTTTTAGGCAATGGGAGTTTCTCAATCTCGAGCCGCATAATTTACCAAATACGCAGCATAAGTGTACAAAAGCACGCCATTAGACTTATTGGAGCAAGTATTCAGCAGAGTTTTTTTTTTTAATTGGAAAACGCGACTTTAAAATTGTACAATTTCAGACCTTTTGAGGGTAACCCGCCTGAGTCTCTTACCTCACCGGAATTCACGAGTGGATTTTAACTCTGGGGTCCGAGGGTGCTTAACGCTAATTCAATAACATTAAATGTCTAAATGTACCTCGCTATTTAGGTTTGGATATTTATTGGTCGGTACCTGGTCGACGACCAATGTCAGAAATTATAACGGATTAAGACCTTTACTAAAGTGAAGTAGCTTAACCCGAGACATGGATGGTATCACATAACTATTACCATACTAAATGGACCAGAGAGTACTAGTTAAATGGGAGGACGTGGATTCGCCAACTTTCCAGAGCTTCGGTGGCTATATTTGGTCATAATGCCCTCAACATTGAAAATAAAGGCTGTGCCGCTGAAAACCTTATGCACAATTATCTAGTCTATGGTTGGATAAAATCGGAATATTTTCCCTCCCTTAAACTGCTCGAAACAAAAAGGTTATGCCGTGCAGACCAATGTTAAACTTTATAAACCAAAGTTATTAGTTGAACAAGGTCCTTATCAGCAATGCAAACAATTAGTCAAATAGGTTCTCAAATGAAGAATAAGACGAGATAGAAAGATAACAGCGAACAGAAGACTAGAAGATAACTGAAATCTCTGTGCATGTAAAATAGTAAACGGTGGCAGACCGATAGACCTTTCGATTGTTTTTTTTACCCCGCTTTCACTATTTTACTTTTTAATTAGTAGTGGAGGAAACCTGCAACCTTTCACAGACCTTCGGAGAGTATCTGGCAACTCTTCCGCATACGGCGGTAGAGTTAATTTTTTTTATTTGAACGCTCGTTGGGATCAGAATGGAAGGTTTTTCTTTATGATGTGTTCACGGTTTAATACAAAGAACCATGTAGGAAACGAACCCAGTCGTGAATTTGGAAAGAAAAGAAATGAATCTGAACCCATTTCTAAGTTTGCCTTGGGTTTTTATTTCTAAATGGTATAGGCGAAAGTGTAAGGAGCATACGTGTCCCTGGCGTAAACGGTTGCAGATACTGCCAATTAAAAAAAAAAAGAGACCGATAGAGCTGAATTTAATGCATTATGTATCAGAAAAAGAAACTGGGTTTAAAGGTTTCTTTGTGCGCATGGATAGCTGCATACCAGAACTCTGGCTTGCTGGAGTTGGTTTTGGTGGCGTGTGCAACTCTGGTGAAGGGCAGGTTATGTACGCCATATCTATACTTTTTATACATTGTACATTTGTTATGTTTATACATATATGACGACCAGAACTATGGCCACTGATCAGAGACTTTTAATATAGACACCACAAGGTGCTCAATGTTTAATTCTGACGAGCTAATTTATGAACAAATTGGGCCGATTGATAATTGTACTAAGGTTCCAGACCTTTTATCTTGGCAACATACACACACACTAACAATTAAAAAGAAACACCTTCGAACTAAAGGCGATCTTGAACGGACTACGGACCGATTTGTAAATTAAACAGTTAAAAATTTAATATCCTATATTTGCCAGGGATTAATTACAGGACCACTCTGAAGTTCAACGATAATTTTCGGAGTCAATATAGGTTCCACGTAATCTAAGGATATAAGCGCTGTTCAGGGAGAATTAGAAATGGATAATCACGTGTAGTTAATCGAAAGGATGCAGACTGACATTCTCAGGAGCAGAAAAGCATTCCAAAAGTTCAATCCATTTATTGTTCGTACACTATTGATAACCCAAAGATGATCATCCGATGTTCGGTTATAAATATATAACTCTTTTTGATGGGGATAAGGTTTAATATGCAACAAAAATATACATCATAAACGAGCAAAACAAAAATCAAAAACAAGAAAAAAACAAAAAGGTGGAAGGAAATTATAAACGAAAAGATCTAGAAGTGGAAAGGACAATCGACTCTGGCAGACTTTCTGAAAATATAAAATATAATATAACATAAATATAAAAATGAAAAAAAAAGTTATTAAAAGCCCCAAAAAAAAAGAAAGGTTTTTTTATCAACATTATATTTATAGATATATGGACAAGAGGAATGGTTAACCGAAATAATACATCACATTCCAGATTAGCAAAAAGTTAAGATTGATTGATGTTTTACGCCGCGCTCAAGATTATTTTACTTACATGGCGGCGTTGCCAGTTTTAATGTGGGAGGACCTTCCGTTGGTAACTGACAACCATTCCACAAGTCGTCCTAGTGGGAGGTGTTTAGAAAAGGTTAAAATTTGAAAAAAAATCTATGCTCAACTTCAGGCCGGTTTAGTAAGGCATTAGGCAAGGATAACCATTGTTGTGTTAGGTGAACTAAGCAATTAGGTTGTGGTGGATTGTGGATACACAGGTTACAGAAATGATAAAAATCAATAAACACTTCATATACCTTTTGTTTACCAATTTTGGAAAACTATACACAAGATTGTCCCAGTGCATGAGTGTTGTGTTCATAAATGTAAACAAGGCTAGACTGCTCGTGTACGATAATATCTAGTTAACATTTGACCCTTTTAAAACAAAAAGAAACTTTAAAAAGCAATAGTCCTGAGGTTAGCAGCCGCCCCCGCCCCATCCGAAACTTTCCATTCCAGTTAACCTCAAGGAGATCAGGAATTCACAAACTTACCGGCTCGTCGACGTCTAGCTTGGACTGTGCCGGGAAGGACGGAACACGAATCCTACAAATAAGGAAAGTAGATTGTGTGCACCCTCTAAGGTGAATAATGTAGGCTGTGACCGAAGGTAAACTTAAACTGCCGGCTAGTACCGGGCAGCTAATGAAACGAGCGCTCTGTGTGAAAAATCCACCGAATTTAACATTTCTTCTTAGGGAGATTGTGAGACAATATTTGAGGTAAGTTATACCATATTTGAATTACCATGCGCATTGGAGAGAGTGGGATGCCTGTGTGATTTTCACCTGTGCTGCAGAGTCCAGAAGGACCAAGATTTATTGAGCGGATAAAATGAACCGCGGTTGTCAAAGATAAAAACAAAAAACATACAAAAAAAACCCCCACGACGACGCTTTTATGGGATGGAGGGACTGTAAACAAATAAAATTCTTACCCCGTCACAAGGGCCATCACATTCTGTAAAACGGCATTGAAATTGCACAGTGTTGTCCCGTCCGGATAGTTTAAAAGCGTCGAAGTATGGGCTAAGCACTTCGCGGCCTTGAGTGATAAAACCACTGGTTTTTGGAAATACCAAACCATCACCACATCTGAAAAATCCGGTAAAATATTTAGATTAACAAATAATTGGCTTGGTAGATATCGAACAGGGTGTATGGAATTCGTATTTACAGTGGACCAAGGTGTACTGGTGTGTCTTTGCTATATAATAGGTTAAGTGGGTTAGGAAAATGTCGATCTGTAATAAGGAAACATAACCTGGACCCAAAACCATTAGACATCGAATTGAACATTTCAAAAATATCAAAATACATATTTCATCTAGAGACAATATCATCATCTGAATTAAGCTTCTGGTTATATACAAGTCAAAGCTTGTAGAACCCCGATAAAAATTATCCAATTACGCGTTTGGTAAACGGGAAAGTAGGTTTTGAAAATGAAGCTGAAATGTTTAAAATGAAAACTGGGCATTTCACGTCTCACTTTCATTATATGGATGCCGTTGCTAGGTTGTCAAGGTTTGGGTTGATTGCTTGTTTGGTGTTTTACGCCTCGCTCAAGATTAATTCACTTATATGGCGGCGTTGCCAGTTTTATTGTGGGAGGAAACCGGGCTATGCCCGAAGGAAACCCACGACCTCCCGCTGGTAACTGGCAACCATCCCACATGGGTCATTCGAGTGAAAACCCAGGTCAGATCAAGGTTTTGAAGAAAGCAGACGAAACCAGACCTTCGTTGGATACCAGGCAATCATTGTACACAGGGCGATTGTGTTCAACAGAAGTCCAAGACGAAGTTGGGAAACTTCAATAAAAAGATACATAAAGTCGTTACCCGGCTCTCAAAACGTAGAAACGATTGACGGAGTTCTGTGCCGAGCAGCTTAGAGCCCGAAAAGTCAACCCTTGTCCTGAAAAAAATATGAATAAAAATTTTAGACACCGCAAAGACACGACGAAAGAGAACAGAAAAACAATCATTACGGGAAGGGCTTGTCGAGTTTTGAAATTCGCATTATAATATTCGAAATTGGAACAGTTACGAACAAAATGGATATGAAAAGACGAACACATTACCGGAAACGTCTTCAGCCAGAAGTCTTATCTTCCTGCCTACAGAGATGTGATCAGTGAGGATTTCCTTCCCCAGGACGTCAATCACTCGCAATACAAAATTACCAGTAGAATTTCCACCCAGCAAGGTCTGGGCTTCCCAAGGGTTCAAAAACCTGAAAGAACAAGATACTGGATTTTCAATATCATGATGCGTTGGCGTATGTATCATTTTTCCATGTATGCATTTAAGTGGTTATCCCTGTCCTGCAGATTCCCTTACATTTTTATCCGGTTATTTTGTAAATAAATTGAAACGTCAGCCGTAGTGATCACATACCAGTCAGTGACGGTTTCTTCAGACGACACAGCCCGGCCATGATCATCATAAGCACAGGAAATCGTGTGGATCTTCCTTTGTTGAATAACTTGGCTGTTCTTTTCACCCCAACCAACTTCAACGTCTACAGTAAATGTGTTGCTGCCATCTTTTTGCTACAGTAATAACGAACATATACGTTTATAAATTTCATTTGTGACGTTTTGAAGGTAAGCTTTAAAAAAAAAGAGACCACTCGGCTTCCGTTCCCATTTACAGACAAAAAAAAGTCTAAGACAGTATTTAGAATCAGGCCGGAAAGCCATTAACAACTAGACAGGTTAAGAATGTACTAACGTAAAACTGACAGTTTGCTCCGATGTAGGATAGATCAAAGGATCCCAAAAGTACGAAATTCACTTCGTCCGTTTCCGTCAGATCTTTATCACCGTTGCGACATTTCGCCATGGCATATGCCGGGACATCAGCCGTGAGGTGGAGGGAGGGAGTTTGGCTGAATTTATCCGGGCACTTTGCGTGTACTGAACAAAATAAAAAACAAGTTTAGGTGGAGTCCAGGAGGTGGATATATCCCAGTGAATCTACATGAATGGTATTGGATAACCCCCGAATACAATCATTACTTATAAAAGAGAAGACAGAACTTTCCAGGAAGAGTATAATATCAATAAAGGAAACTAGGAGTTAAATAATTCTATTACAGAGCAATCCGAAACTCCAGGTTAAGTACCCAAGGTGAATACCAATACATAAAAGGAAACCCACTTACGCTGAATAATTGGTTCATCAGCCAGAGCCAAATCCACCTGTGGAGAAAACGAAAGCTTAGATATTATCCATTTGTTCCGTTGATAATACACATATCGCAAAAAACTAATTCAGTGATAATCCAAAAAACACGGTGGTTCAGGATTTATTTCGACATGGGCAATGTATAATAATCTAGTCGAAATATTAAAGTGGCATGAGCTGCCAAAATTCACACTTTTCCTAATTTCTGATCGTCACGACAATAAGAGGCTTTGAAGGCCATCGAAAAACTAAATGATTGGCTTTGGAATGAGGAAAATCCATAAAGTCTACGGCTTATACGAACGGAAACAGTGTTCGAAAAGTAAACTAAATTTAAACAACCAGGACTACCATTCATTCTAAGCAAACGTTAGTTCAATATAATACTTTATCCCACATTATCGAGACTAGAAGCACTAAAAAGCTTCTGAATTATGAGTCTTGAGAAAAATAGCCAATAATTTCAACATTCTGTTTTAACATCAACATATCAACATTTTGGCAGCTCATGCCACTTTAAGTGGTTTTTTTGTTCAAGTTTAGTCGATAAGAACGGTTATTTCTTCAGCGAAAGAAGAAAATCCCACGAATAGAAAACGATACTTACAAACGTAAACAAAATCAAAACAATCAACATGTTCAACTTAAGTAAATGACGAAATCAAAGAACTAAAAATGCTTAATGAAACTAAAAATGCTTAATGAAACTAAAAAGATAGGATAGTTAACGGAAAGAACTAAGGGAAAAGTAAACAGATGTCATCTTCTACTGGTATTTATTCAACATTGGGTATCACGTGTGAAATGCAAAGGGAGCTCCTAAAATTAAATATGTTTGTGTCGTCTTACACCAAGTAGAAGACAACAGATGTTTTGCTTATAGTAGTTTGTCATGAAATGCACAATAGACTTATTGATTGGTGGATTATGCATTCTCGGGTTAGAAGTTTGTTTACATTGCGGGCATCTGATAAATCTAATTTTTAATTTTAAATTAAAAATACTTAATGATGCCAAAACTTTAAATTTTTGGTAAAAATACAAAGTTTCTAACTTTTTCTGTCTGGGAAAAAACAGAAACCCACCCACTGTAGACAGTATTTTAAATTTTCCGAAGGCGACTGTGCCTTTAATGAGTTTATAAATTACACTGATGGTTTACCGTAAATCAATGCTTTTCCAACCAAGCCATAGGCGACACAACATGACAGGAGCTAGTTTGAATATGAACGGCCTTCAAATAGTAAAAGAGTTTACATTTTCAGGTTTTATGATTAATGATAAATTGAACCGGAAAATGCATATTAATTATATTTGTAAAAAACGTATTGGTGTTATAAACCATATTAAGCATGTCCCTAATAAAGTCTACCTGTACTTTTTTTCCTCTTATATACATAGCAAATAGGGTTGATACCCCAAATGAAAAACATTAGTACCTTACAAAATCTTCATCATGCGAAACAACTTCCATTTAATCAATCAGGGTCTGAGTTTGAATCATTTATGTTTTCATGAGAAGCACAAATCCCACAATCGTATCCACCTGAAACTCCAATGAATGTGACATGAATTTTGCTAATTGCCGAATCTTCTTATGTTCAATATCGCCTA
The DNA here is from genome assembly GCA_963971465.1 of Lepidochitona cinerea. Classification (NCBI taxonomy): domain Eukaryota; kingdom Metazoa; phylum Mollusca; class Polyplacophora; order Chitonida; family Tonicellidae; genus Lepidochitona; species Lepidochitona cinerea. The sequence goes on from OZ020560.1 coordinate 3,802,352, forward strand.
TAAAACCTTTCTGACAGACGTATTCATTGCAACAGTAAATTGGTAGATTATTGGCCTGCACAGAGCCGGACCTTGGTCTGAAAACATGAACATATGACGTCGCAAATCACGCAAGACCTCAGACAGATGCGAGAAGATTGCTGAGGTTAGAAGGTGACAACCATTTTCTTCCAGTTCCACTTTGAACGTCTCTGGTTGCGTCTTCGTCCGCTCAGCTGCCAAACAGTTAGAAAATGTCTCAAGGCTGCGGTGGTGAGGGCACGATGTCTGAGTGTATATATGCTACATTCGAACCAAAAACACCCTGATGTATAAGAGACCAATGAACTATATGCGTGGAATGGTCGCGTCACATTGGTTGGATTGGATCTGGCCTGCTAATATCGCCGTCATAACTATGTCTGTAGAAACGCAAGAAAACGTTTTTATACAAATATATGACATCACGAATGGAGGGTCAAAATTGACGTCACAAGACTGATATGTCAGATCAGTAGTGCCATCTCATAATAATGGCGGCGATCGCTACACCTCAAACGTCTCATGATCTTCATTCCACGCATATAGATACTTGTAAGAGACCACGAAATATAAACTTTTGGAACACAAAAGCAGTTGTCACAAAAGGTTGCGGTAACATAATTTCAGAATGGAGAATTTCCAGAAAAATAGATCAAAATAAATCCAGACATAAGTCGGATTGTCTACTTTGTTTTGTATAGAATGTAGGACTTTGGGTTGGGCGGAGTAGCTGTCGAATCACACAAATTGAAACTGATTGTGGTAAATAACATCAGTAGATATAACTTTGGGGGTTCGAGCACAGTGGCCACATGTGGCAACATTTTACTGGTCACTGCTGTCCAGTTTCATCGGACACTTTAGGGTAGTTTCATCGGTCACTTTAGGGCAGTTTCACCGGTCACTTTAGGACAATTTCGACGGTCACTTTCGGCCATCACTTAAGGTCACTCTCGGCCATCACCTTAGGGCAGTATGGATAGGTTTTGTAAAAATAACAGTCTGTATAAATCTGCAAAATAGTGTTGAGGGGTGTAGAAACGGTCAAAGGGAGATAACCCGAGGGCTAGAATACTTTGAGGTATTGGAAGAGTTACCTCCCTTGGGTACTGCGGCGATTCGTCTTTAAACGGGGATTCCCCGCGTAAAACCCAGACAGGTCTTATTGCACCACCGCTATGAAATGGGGATTTCCCATGACGTCAGGAAAACAGCCGTAGCTATAGGACAGTGAGTAATAATGATGAGGCTTGATAGTGTTTCTATTATTAAATCTATAAATATATACTCTACATGCGTCAATAGAGAGATTGTGTAAAGCTATAGTTATTACAGCCGGTATAATTGTTTCGAATACAGAAAATTAAACATCGCGATTAAGCTATATATCTACTATGAACAGACTTGTAGAAATGCTCTCACTAACCAATAGGGAAAATTGTGTACGTTAAAATATACATGAGCCAAACAGAAAAACATATAGAAACATATAGTCACACAGGGAAATAATTATACCAGATTTAGAAAGTAAGGAAATGAAACATCTGAGATGACAACTATCAGTGTCCATTCGCTGCTCGGATAGAAAATGACCTGTGACATGTTCTTAAAGTATGTAACCTTACTACCAATAACATACGCCCGGCGGGCGTTAAGCGGACACCGGGCGTTAAGCGACCGTGACCGGGCGTTAAGCGACCGTGCCCGGGCGTTCATTCAAGACGAAAGGCACTATGTAAATAACCAAAGACATGACTACTTGACGCATTATACAGGGCCTCTCTCGTGGGATCTGTGGCATGACCTATTCGGTGTGTCCGCCCGTGCCATGATGGAGAATAAAGTTTGCGAGAAAGTGGAAGTACGACGGCAGGTTATTCAGATAGGGAGAGCAGGTTACCGGCTGAAGAAGATTCTCTCGGATATGAAACAGCGCATGCTCTAGAACTATCCTCTGTGGTGATTGAATTCAGACAGTACACACCGCGATATACAAAATACTCGCGGACTTATGGAAGACATATTTGGAATGACCAGAGAGGAAGCCTTCGATGTGTTATGATAATAATGTTTAATAATACACAAACAATATGTACAATTCCATAAATCATACGGCTCTAATTATTTCTATCAAACATATTACAAGATACATAATTCATACAATGTTTTTCACAGTTTTAACTTCACAATGCCCGTGAGCTAACGTATCTACACCATTGTCTAAAACGTAACGCTTGTCGTCGAAAGGTGACAAACCTATCTTGCTTATGCGTACGCTGTAAAGACTATGATCAAAACTGCGAATGCAGTTCATGATAGCTGTGAATTGTTTTTTATCAAATAAAGATTGTTTATAGTGATCGTGTCTCAACTTCTTCTTGACTACATATTTTGCTATACCCTTAGCGGTCTTTTTCTCTTGACCCGCAAATGCCATCGAGTACATTTTTGGTCTCAGTCCAACAAATTCGGAGATGGGCTCGCCAGCTGTCTCATCTTTCATCTTTCCTAAAACCTTGGCATTTGCCTGGCTGAATAGTAAATGGTCCTTTGAGTAATTACTGGTATCGAACAAATTCAGGTTTTCAGCCATGTCACTGTAAATATCTTTACATTCGATGAAATAACACAATGAATCTGTATCTGTAAATAATAATTTCAGCTTCTCACCGTATTTCGGCCTCATGTAATTATAGTGGAAATCATACATTAGAATTTTGGAAATGTCTAAAATAGCGAAACCTACGTATATGGGTCGGTTCAGAACCAATTTCAATTTCTTCATCTCGACTCCGCACAAATCTTGGTTAAATATTTTAAATGACTGGAATGACGGCTTCGCAATTAATTTTTCCAACTTGCTACTATCCTGAAGCAGTTCAATTCTCGAACGTTTTCTCAGATTCTCCATGGTCTTTCCGAATACAGCGTTATTCAAAAGTTTGAAAAAGTCCTTTTCAAACTCATTCTTTGCCTGTTTGCGTTTTTCGGTGTTAAAATCTATGTATTGCTTCAACCAGGTAGACTGGACGAATTGAATACCTCTATGAATTTTGGTCAGTTTCATACCTCTATCCAAACAGAATTTCAAATCTCTATAATGTATGACATATTTGAATTTGTCATTAAGATTGGGCACAAGCTTTTCAGTTGGTCTACCCTTGATGTCGAGCTGACGTTTTAGGTCCATTGAGTAGTCAGACAACATTTCATCCCTCACCAACATGCGCTCGGGGCAGAGGGGGTAGCAGTTGTGGTCTTTGTGAAGTTCGCCGGGATATTGCAAATCCACTTCGAGTATATAGCCGATATGCGCATCGTTAGAGATGGCTTGCACATCGAAAATCTTAATTTGTTCTTCTATCAACCAAGCAAAGTCTTTCAACGGTAAAGGTTGTGACATAGCCCAACCGTACAAGTTGTTAGCATCGAGGTACGTTATGTAACTCGTCGGTAGACAGGGGTTGTAATCGTTGAGATACGGATTGTTCGCCTTGGCGTATTTGGTGGTGATGACAGATATACCACCACGAAGTCCGCGTTCCACCATTAGGTGCATATCTATATCTTGCAACAATTCCAACTGAACACCAGTCATTTTCAACATGGCATCCCAGGACAAGCCAGGACTGGTGTAGTAATGTAAGGGGTCTAAATTATAAAAGGCGAGACAGATATCTCTGAAATTTTCAAAGATGTCCGCTAACAGAAGCACGTCCGTTTTAATGTAGAGATCTTGATAATCACCCAAAGTTTTCGTGTCAAATTCTTTCCAAACCATTTGAGCGTGCGCGTAATCTGTTGGAGACAAGGCTTCCTCCTTAAGATCGTTATAAAATGATTCTTTGGGTGGAAATTTCGTCTCATCGAATTTACTAGGATCAGTCATGTAGGCATACGGAAAAACGCCTTTTCTGAGTAGCAATTTGTGTTGTTCTGGTTGGGGAAAATGCTTTATCAATTGACAGAACTTGTTAGAACTGTCTTTAGCCATATTCGAGACAAGGGTATCTAATGACGCGTTTAAAAATTGTAAAGAGTCGATAAAACGAATGTTACCTACTGAAAAACTTATATATTTCTTGTTGTTGGCGATGCATGTAATTTTGAAGTTTTTTAATTTTCCGACTGCTTCGATTAATAGGTGCGTGTCATAGTTGCGACCATTGTGAAAAACGCAAGGTATGAAGAACTTCTTAGCCTCTTCCTTGGACGTAGTACGAAATCTGTATTGCAAATTGCACTGGTTGTGCGCGGGACCTCTGTACAAACCGGAAATGTGACAGTGGTCACGGACAGTTTCAACGTTCAACTCTTTTTCGCAGATATGACAATGCGTAGCGGCTTGAAAAGCACGCTCCTGCTCATCGGAGATAATAATATCAACGGCATTTAAAGAGGGAAGGGCCATCAGGTTGGCTAAAACGAATTTTCCCACACATGGTATTATTTTTCCCGGAAAGACGAATCCTGGAAGATGCCTCTGTCCAAATTTCATGAAAATCCTAACGTAGGTTTTCCCGTACGAATTAATTTTTCAAAGGGGGGCCCTACCAATTATTACAAAATATTTGAAAAACCGCCCAGATCCTCCCCGAAGTTACTGACATGCACATGCGCACTTCATTGTAAACAGTGTTGAGCAAAGTTGGAGAGAATGACTCGAAGAAGTTGAGTGTTAATGACGGTAAAAACAAAACAGAGGCCGTAATATCCACAAAGTTTTCACCCGAAAGCAGTTTGGAATACCTTTACTGACATTAGTGGATATGAAAAGGAGAGAAACAACGAGGATCGGGCGATAATCTGGCTTGCCTTCTTCGCTGCACTCAGGCGTCAACACAACGGTGCCTCTCACTCAGTACAGGTCTGTCAAATCTTCATTTTATCTTGTACAATTTTTTGTAGGCCTCGTGTTACAAACAAAATTTAGCTTAACTTTATTTCTTTTCAATTTCATGCAGGGTGATGTATTGGTTAGATCATTAGTTATTGATATTTCATTCGGACAAACTAGCTGACAGTGACAGTGAGAGTGAGTGGTAGTATGTACAATCAATGTTGTTGTGGTTGCAGGAATGGAAAGTTTCAATAAACAATACATGTATACCGTATATATATGTCCAACCTTGCGTTTACTCACTGGCCTGCCAGAATGATATTAGTCTATGTGCTGCAAATGTCATCACTTTGAGCTCTGTTTTGTGAATTTGTCACTACATACTTTCATAATATGGTTATTTCAGTTCAGAGTTAACACCTTAGCCCATCCCCAGGTGACTATCCTGCCATTCTGTCAGTGTTGTATTCTTTTGTGTATGACATAAAGCACCTAGTAAATCTGATATTTATTTTAGCACTGTAACTAAGAAAACCTTGTTTTAGTACTATTCCTATTTTTTATATTTTGCAGTGATATGAAAACAAAAGATGGAGCTGTAGGCCTATGGATTGTATTCTGTTGGGGAAGTGCTAAAAAATTGACTGAGGCAGAAATGAGGAGTTATTAAGATGTGGCTCACATACATTTAAATCTGTGCCAGCGTATTGACATTACAACTTCAACCTTACTCGTTAGCGATGGAAAACCTTGCGAGATGGAGTATTAATTTGTTTTTGAAATAATCATTTTTGACTGGTCATGATGTTTAATTTCTAATCATCACCACTAGACTAGACTGCTAAATTCAGTGACATTAACTGAAAATGATTTCTACCTGGATATAGACATGTTTAAAATATGTCAAAACCAACGTTTGGTGGACTGGTAGTTATGGAAAAGCATATGCTTAGTGTACACATATTAAATTTGTTTTTTGGTGATTGACTTCACATTTAAATGCTGGAATTGTCAGAATAAAACTGTGTTCTTAACAAAGAACCTGTACGATAAATAATCTAGTCGGATACCGGTATGTTTTATTTTGAAAATCTTCTGCAAATAATCTGAACTAAAATCATCTTTTAGGTTCTTAGGAAACATTCCACCAATTGGTTTTGATTTCAATTCCCACTTTCTTTTAAAAATGCTGGCTTGGTTTACAACTTGATCACTGGCCCAATGTGCTATGTTGTCATGTTGTTATGGATAGTCAAGGGGTTTCCTCCCCAATAAACCTAGCTAGGCCACCTTATAAACGAAATAGTCCTGAGTGCGAATTAAAACAATGAATAAATCAATCTTAGAAACCTGCAAGTTCTCAACAATCACACTTGCGTACACATTCATATACCACCCCACTGACCTCGATAGATTCATTCATGTCTGGAGTAAAGCCGAAACTCTCACCCTTTGGCAGGTACCTAAAAATCTATTCAATTTGGACTGAATTGGATTCGAACTTGGGACCCACTTGTGGAAAGCTGGTGATGATGTGAGAATCATCACTACACACAATCTCCCTTCTTCAAGCAAAGAAGGGGCCTCCGTGGCTCAGTAGGTAGAGCGTTGGACGCTCAATCCGAACAGCCTTCCACCAATGGGTCGCGGGTTCGAATCCCACTCAGTCCAAAAAATTGGAAAATTTTCTGACTGGGTTTTCACTCGAACGAACTAGATAGGATGGTTGCCAGTTACCAGCGGAAGGTCGTGGGTTTCCTCCGGGCATAGAGACCGGTTTCCTCCCACAATAAAACTGGCAACGCCGCCATATAAGCGAAATAATCTTGAGCGCGGCGTAAAACAACAAACAATCAAGCAAAGAAAGGCGTTCGGCTCAGTTGGCAGAGTGATAGTCTCTTTGTTACTAGGTACTTACCGAATGTTGGGTGTTTCCTCTGGTCAGAGCCCAGTTTCCTCCTCCACTAAACTTGGCAATGCTACCATATAAGGGAAATACTATTCAGTGTGGCATAAATATCAATCAATCAAAGAAAGAAGGGACCTAGGCTCAGTTGGCAGAGTGATAGTCTCTTTGTTACTAGGTCGGGTGTTTCCTCTGGGCTCTGGGCAGAGCCCAGTTTCCTCCTCCACTAAACTTGGCAATGCTGCCATATAAGTCAAGTAATATTCAGTGTGGCGTAAACATCAATCAATCAAAGAAAGAAGGGGTCTCTGTGTCTCAGTTGGCTAAGTGATAGTTTTTCAGTCCGACAAACACTTTCCGTTCATGGGTCGTGAGTTCGAATCCCACTCTGACCAAATAAAATTTCGAAATTTCTGAGTAAGTTTTTCACTCTGTCTGCCTATGTGAAAGAGATACCAGGTACTCGCTGAAGGTTGGGTGTTTCTTTCGAGAAGAGCTCCATTCCCCTCTCCAGTAAACTTGGCAACGCCACTATATAAGTGAAATAATCTTGAGTGTGACTAAAAACACCAATCAATTAAACAAAGAAAGGACCTCAATGGCTCAGTGGGCAGAGCGATGGATTCTCAGTTTGACCCAGGCCTTCCATCTATGTGTCGACTCGCGGCCTCAGGTCAAATAAAATTGAAAAATCTCTGTGGGTTTTTCACCCTGTCGACCAATGTGGAAAACTTACGAGGAACTCTCCGAAGGTCAGGGGTTTCCTCCGACAGAGCCCAGTTTCCTCCCGCACTAAACTAATTTTCTGTGCAGCATAAAACATCGATCTATCAAACAAACATGGGACCTCGCTGGCTCAGTGATGGTTTCTCAGTGATTCAGACATTCAAGTCATGAGTTGCAGGTTCGAGTCCAACTCCGACCAAATAAAATTGAAATATTTCTGAGTGAGATTTTTCCTCAATCGCCGTATGTAGAAGAGTTGACAGGCAATTGTCGAAGGATCAGGATTTTCCTCTCACACTAAACCTGGCAAGGCTGCCATATTAGTGATATAATCATCAATCCATCAAACAAAGTAGAAATGAAAACAAAATCTTTCTTTTTGTTATACATGTATATTTTATTTTTTTAAATGGACAGGAATTAAACTTTTTGATTCGTTTATTATGTTTGAAACCACATATCATTGATGAGCCTTATCATAACTTACGTACATAGCAAATGTATTATAAAGTCTCTTCCTAATAGCCCAAATAAGAAATTGGGCTTTCTTTTCTCACCCATTCCTTTTACTGAATTGTCTGTGTTTATAAATAATCAGATCTGTACACTGGATTCCATTCAATTTTGTTTTCTTTGATCTTGCTCTTGAAGCAACTGAGAAATCTTTGAAACCTTGCATTAGTTTTGAATTATCCTCCAGTCAAGTTGTTCAAGACTGTTGAAAAAATAAACAACAGTGCACTGTCATTATTATGTAGTGAATTTTTTATAACATAAATTATAAAGTTTTATTTTAGATGATGAAAATCAAACCTTGAAGATGCATTTAGAGCAGTTTTACACCAAGTATTATACTGAATGGTTTTCTATGTCACACTCAATGTTATTTCATTTATATGATTGATTGATTGTTTGGTGTTTTACGCCGCACTCAAGATTATTTCACTTATATGGCGGCGTTGCCAGTTTTATTGTGGGAGGAAACCGGGCTCTATGCCCGGAGGAAACCCACGACCTTCCGTTGGTAACTGGCAACCATCCCACATAGGTCGTTCGAGTGAAAACCCAGTCAGAAAATTCGCCAATTTTTTTGACTGGGTGGGAATCGAACCCGCGACCTATTGGTGGAATTCATTTATATGACTTTGTTGCAAATTTAGATCGAGAGGGGTACATCATTTAAAATGTTCTCCGTATTACATACAGTTTGACTTTTGATTAATTGGAGAGTAGACCAAATACCCACAAGTGGGGTGGATTGGAATGACTTGACAAGTAAAATACCATTCTTCAAGTATATAGATGATTTGTAAATATACAAACCTATTACTTACTATACTATTTACGAAATTAAGCCTCTTGTATATTTACTTACTATTCGTATGCTTGTCCATTTGCATTCCACATTTACTACCTGTCCCACAATGCCAGTCAGTCACAGAACAAATCCACACTTAGTTAGACTCAGAGTTAGAAAGAAGTTAGACCAAGAGTAGAAATAAAACAGATCGAGACGACGAGAGACTAGAACGTTTGTGGAAGATCTATTGTCTTCTAATTTCACCTTCAAATAAAACAAAAAATCACCAATAGTAAGGAAGTACAGGACAGATATAAATTGCCTTTTTTTAATAAGCTAAAACCACTGTGAAATAACACCGACACTCGATTTCGATCGACGTGTCGTTGTTGTTGTGATGTGCACAGGTTCACTCAGCTTGCACTACGAGGCTGGTATTTCATTTAATCATCCAAAGATTAGTCAGCCGCAAATCTACGTTGGTTGCATTATTCCGATTATTCGACAAAACAACAAGAAATCAAGTGAAAATCAACTTACGCTTTGATATTCCTTTGTATTCAAACAGCTCCTTTCAAACAGGTGACTTTGTTATGACAAGCAGACGGAAGACTCTACTGCGCATGTCAAGGCGGAGACTATAGAAATTCGTTTCGATAATTGACAGATGAACTTCATGAAGGAAGTTTAATTTTTACTCTAATTACTTAATTAAATCAATGAAACATTGGGTCATTAATTAAGTTTCATTTACCACTAAAAACGATTGTGATTTGGACAAAGCCTATAACTTTACTGAAGCTCGTGGCCCTTCCCGCTTTAAGAATTCCGCGTATATAATCGTTTTCCTTCAGCAATGCACGCAAGAAAGTTTCTACAACATTGGGACCGCGATAGACCACGGGAGGCTTACTGTACCGCGGCACTTTACACACAACTGTGTAGCAGAAACTCGATGGTTTGTGCTCCTCATATCGAATCGATTGAGCCGTGTGGTCATCCGTTTTATGCGTAAAGCACTCGAAATCTGCGTAGATTACGAATGGGACGCGGAGTTGATTTCTGATGTTTTTGAATTTCAAAAACTTCTCTTCCGGCATTACCGTTCTTTGCAATCCCATAGGGGAGCAGTAGGGTAGATGGTCGTCTAGCCGGGATTTGCTGCTATATGCGTGCAGGCAGTAGTCGCAGAAAAACGTTTGACTTTTGTGCTTGGTACGATCACCTAGCAATCGGCTTAAAGACTTGATCAAACAGTAGTGTCTAATGTTTCCTTTTGAGAAAAGCAGCAAATTGATATGTCTGTCGCTTTTTTTTGATGTCACGTGTAACGGAAATACGCCGTCTTCGTAACCAAACACGTTGACTGATAGGCTGTTTTGAGATTCGAATTTTGAAACTTGGTCTAAGGTTAGAGGAAATTTAAGACCCTCTAAATTTAAACTGTTAAAATAAGGTTTGTAATGTTGAATGCGATTAGCGTTTTTCTTCACAGGATGTAAAGCCGCTAGGACTGACCATGCAAAACAAAAATGATCAGAATTTTTTACATTCACCAGGGCCATTTTTTTAACCAAGATCTGTGGGATGGGGATATAGGTAGAACCACGCAAAGGGTTATACTTTGCAACATTTAATTGCATATTCACCACTTCATCCAACACCCAACCACTTCCTTCCATTTGAAACGTTTGGAAACTCGTATACATTCTATGGTAGGCATCCGCTATGGCTTGTTGGAACTGACTACTGTTCGTGGTAATTGAATTAAGACTACGGAAGCATGGCTCAGTTGTGATTTCATCACCTTCTGTAGTGTATCGAACTAAACGTACGCATAGCACTAGATTCCATTTCAAACCGTTATGAGCGTCAAGTTCAGTATTTAAAATGTTCATGAGTGGTGTTTCGTTCTCCTTAAAAAAATGTAGTATGTCGAGCTTGTTCGTAGATGTGGGTTCTAAAGTATGGGTGCTAACGCGCCCTTCAAGGGCGGTGACCTTTTGTGATCCTCTTCCAGTCTGATTCTCTCTCTTTCGACAACACGCGTTACACCTTTCTACACTCGAGGTGTAAAAACGCTGAGGCATAGGCCGTCCACAATCTCGACATTGTATACCTTGGTCACCACATTTTTGACAAAAACTCTTCCCAGGAATTAATTTAACTAGTTTCCTACACCAGTTGCACGGAGGATCAGTGTGGTTATCTTCTCTTGTTTCCGAGATTAACGTGTCGAGCTCTCCTGAAAACAATATACAGTTTTCATTGTTAAATAATATGCGTCTAGTCCTTTTCTATAAAAAAGCATGGTCTGTTACAAGTTTCAAAAGTGTTTTTAATCCAAAGACTTCTCCAAAGAAGTCAATTTTAAAGAATTAATTTTTATTATCAAATGCAAGTGAGCAAACTTACTTTGAATGTCTCCAATCGGGTTGTGTATGATTCCTGAAGAAGTTGAAGGTTGTTGATCATCTGTAATAAGAAAAGTATGTATCTATTTGATAGTCAATATATTTAAACATAGCTCCGGTATGTAGCGTTATTGTGAAGCTCCCAGCTCATTAGAGTATTGATTTCTACAATTAATTTAAACGAAGCTAAAAACTTTGATATAATAAAAGTAATAATATAATAATGATATAAAATTAAAGAGCTTACCAGGAGTCAGCCGCATCCGCTTGTGAACAGCCTTATGTCTGTAGAGACTATCACTCCTCGAAAATGTTTTCCCACACTCGGCACAATTAAGCACTTGGCGTTGGTGAATTCGCTTCATATGTTGGTTTAGACGAATTCTAGAGGTGAAAGCAACCCCACAGATATTGCAAATTGAGTCCATGTCTATGAAAGGGAGAAACACTAAAATAGGTTGTCACCTCTGCAAGTCAAGCGAACGAGTGCTGAGTGGTATAGTACCGATGGTGTTTAAGAAGTGCTATCTCTCTGTTGTGCATAGGATTTATAAGGCGGGAATATCTACGTCATACAAACGTGTCTAAACCCGGTAAAAGAAACAACAGACGTGTCCAGACTTGTCAGGGCAAATTCTGCGGAAAACCCCATTCTATAAATAGCTCTGACGAAACATGTCACCCGCTGTCTGTTCAATCATTAAGAATGAAGCCACGTGTGTTCAATGATGTGTAACGCCACGCATTCCACATTAGTCGGGTTAAATAACAAACTGACAACGGCTAAATTCTAATAGTTAATCAAAAAATAGCTACACCGGTCAATGAAAACAAAGCGCGATTTATATTGTACGTATCAATAAAGAAAGAGGGACGATAGAAAGAAATGAATGAGCGCTTTTACCCGGTCACAAAAAAAAAAAAAAAAACATTAGTCCATAGAAATAAAATATTTACATCTATCCAATCAAAAAATGCTTTGCAAGCATTTGGTGTGAGAAGACCGAGTGTGAAAATTCGTGTCGACTATGAGATTAATTTAAAGCGAAAGAAAGAGAAATTAAAAAATGGCTATCAGAGCATAATTATATGTTTATCTTCAAAGCGGGGAAGGACCATCAGATTCAACAACACGGCTTGAACGCAATTAACTAGATAACAACATATTTCATTCAAACGATCCATACAAATCTTAAATAAGTCAGTCTCATATACCGGTACATAGTCGCCCTAATTGTCGTGAGTAATCTGCCGACAATGCGTACAACCAATCAAACCATTGTAACCCGGCTGTTCGCTGTTACAGTTTTTCAAACTAATTATAGTGCTTTGAAGGACTCCAAGTATAAACTTAATTCCCACGGGTAACCTATGTTAAGATTTCTATAGAATTTTGACCACGGTATATCGTCTTAATTTCGACTTCACGGCAAAAAAAAAAAAAAATTTAGCTACTCCGGTGATCAGACATGATATACATTTGTATACACAACTTAGATCAACAAAAAATCTTACCACTAAACCAGGTTACATGCGTATTTAAAACCAACAGTAAAAATACGCAAATAAACATCACCTCTAAAACAATCCGAGAAACTATCATGGAAACGGGGGGAAAATCTGCTTTCTCGGATTGTTTTAGAGGTGATGTTTATTTGCGTATTTTTACTGTTGGTTTTAAATACGCATGTAACCTGGTTTAGTGGTAAGATTTTTTGTTGATCTAAGTTGTGTATACAAATGTATATCATGTCTGATCACCGGAGTAGCTAAATTTTTTTTTTTTTTTTGCCGTGAAGTCGAAATTAAGACGATATACCGTGGTCAAAATTCTATAGAAATCTTAACATAGGTTACCCGTGGGAATTAAGTTTATACTTGGAGTCCTTCAAAGCACTATAATTAGTTTGAAAAACTGTAACAGCGAACAGCCGGGTTACAATGGTTTGATTGGTTGTACGCATTGTCGGCAGATTACTCACGACAATTAGGGCGACTATGTACCGGTATATGAGACTGACTTATTTAAGATTTGTATGGATCGTTTGAATGAAATATGTTGTTATCTAGTTAATTGCGTTCAAGCCGTGTTGTTGAATCTGATGGTCCTTCCCCGCTTTGAAGATAAACATATAATAACGCTCTGATAGCCATTTTTTAATTTCTCTTTCTTTCGCTTTAAATTAATCTCATAGTCGACACGAATTTTCACACTCGGTCTTCTCACACCAAATGCTTGCAAAGCATTTTTTGATTGGATGGATGTAATTATTTTATTTCTATGGACTAATGTTTTTTTGTTTTTTTTTTGTGACCGGGTAAAAGCGCTCATTCATTTCTTTCTATCGTCCCTCTTTCTTTATTGATACGTACAATATAAATCGCGCTTTGTTTTCATTGACCGGTGTAGCTATTTTTTGATTAACTATTAGAATTTAGCCGTTGTCAGTTTGTTATTTAACCCGACTAATGTGGAATGCGTGGCGTTACACATCATTGAACACACGTGGCTTCATTCTTAATGATTGAACAGACAGCGGGTGACATGTTTCGTCAGAGCTATTTATAGAATGGGGTTTTCCGCAGAATTTGCCCTGACAAGTCTGGACACGTCTGTTGTTTCTTTTACCGGGTTTAGACACGTTTGTATGACGTAGATATTCCCGCCTTATAAATCCTATGCACAACAGAGAGATAGCACTTCTTAAACACCATCGGTACTATACCACTCAGCACTCGTTCGCTTGACTTGCAGAGGTGACAACCTATTTTAGTGTTTCTCCCTTTCATAGACATGGACTCAATTTGCAATATCTGTGGGGTTGCTTTCACCTCTAGAATTCGTCTAAACCAACATATGAAGCGAATTCACCAACGCCAAGTGCTTAATTGTGCCGAGTGTGGGAAAACATTTTCGAGGAGTGATAGTCTCTACAGACATAAGGCTGTTCACAAGCGGATGCGGCTGACTCCTGGTAAGCTCTTTAATTTTATATCATTATTATATTATTACTTTTATTATATCAAAGTTTTTAGCTTCGTTTAAATTAATTGTAGAAATCAATACTCTAATGAGCTGGGAGCTTCACAATAACGCTACATACCGGAGCTATGTTTAAATATATTGACTATCAAATAGATACATACTTTTCTTATTACAGATGATCAACAACCTTCAACTTCTTCAGGAATCATACACAACCCGATTGGAGACATTCAAAGTAAGTTTGCTCACTTGCATTTGATAATAAAAATTAATTCTTTAAAATTGACTTCTTTGGAGAAGTCTTTGGATTAAAAACACTTTTGAAACTTGTAACAGACCATGCTTTTTTATAGAAAAGGACTAGACGCATATTATTTAACAATGAAAACTGTATATTGTTTTCAGGAGAGCTCGACACGTTAATCTCGGAAACAAGAGAAGATAACCACACTGATCCTCCGTGCAACTGGTGTAGGAAACTAGTTAAATTAATTCCTGGGAAGAGTTTTTGTCAAAAATGTGGTGACCAAGGTATACAATGTCGAGATTGTGGACGGCCTATGCCTCAGCGTTTTTACACCTCGAGTGTAGAAAGGTGTAACGCGTGTTGTCGAAAGAGAGAGAATCAGACTGGAAGAGGATCACAAAAGGTCACCGCCCTTGAAGGGCGCGTTAGCACCCATACTTTAGAACCCACATCTACGAACAAGCTCGACATACTACATTTTTTTAAGGAGAACGAAACACCACTCATGAACATTTTAAATACTGAACTTGACGCTCATAACGGTTTGAAATGGAATCTAGTGCTATGCGTACGTTTAGTTCGATACACTACAGAAGGTGATGAAATCACAACTGAGCCATGCTTCCGTAGTCTTAATTCAATTACCACGAACAGTAGTCAGTTCCAACAAGCCATAGCGGATGCCTACCATAGAATGTATACGAGTTTCCAAACGTTTCAAATGGAAGGAAGTGGTTGGGTGTTGGATGAAGTGGTGAATATGCAATTAAATGTTGCAAAGTATAACCCTTTGCGTGGTTCTACCTATATCCCCATCCCACAGATCTTGGTTAAAAAAATGGCCCTGGTGAATGTAAAAAATTCTGATCATTTTTGTTTTGCATGGTCAGTCCTAGCGGCTTTACATCCTGTGAAGAAAAACGCTAATCGCATTCAACATTACAAACCTTATTTTAACAGTTTAAATTTAGAGGGTCTTAAATTTCCTCTAACCTTAGACCAAGTTTCAAAATTCGAATCTCAAAACAGCCTATCAGTCAACGTGTTTGGTTACGAAGACGGCGTATTTCCGTTACACGTGACATCAAAAAAAAAGCGACAGACATATCAATTTGCTGCTTTTCTCAAAAGGAAACATTAGACACTACTGTTTGATCAAGTCTTTAAGCCGATTGCTAGGTGATCGTACCAAGCACAAAAGTCAAACGTTTTTCTGCGACTACTGCCTGCACGCATATAGCAGCAAATCCCGGCTAGACGACCATCTACCCTACTGCTCCCCTATGGGATTGCAAAGAACGGTAATGCCGGAAGAGAAGTTTTTGAAATTCAAAAACATCAGAAATCAACTCCGCGTCCCATTCGTAATCTACGCAGATTTCGAGTGCTTTACGCATAAAACGGATGACCACACGGCTCAATCGATTCGATATGAGGAGCACAAACCATCGAGTTTCTGCTACACAGTTGTGTGTAAAGTGCCGCGGTACAGTAAGCCTCCCGTGGTCTATCGCGGTCCCAATGTTGTAGAAACTTTCTTGCGTGCATTGCTGAAGGAAAACGATTATATACGCGGAATTCTTAATAATGCCGTTGATATTATTATCTCCGATGAGCAGGAGCGTGCTTTTCAAGCCGCTACGCATTGTCATATCTGCGAAAAAGAGTTGAACGTTGAAACTGTCCGTGACCACTGTCACATTTCCGGTTTGTACAGAGGTCCCGCGCACAACCAGTGCAATTTGCAATACAGATTTCGTACTACGTCCAAGGAAGAGGCTAAGAAGTTCTTCATACCTTGCGTTTTTCACAATGGTCGCAACTATGACACGCACCTATTAATCGAAGCAGTCGGAAAATTAAAAAACTTCAAAATTACATGCATCGCCAACAACATGCAGAAATATATAAGTTTTTCAGTAGGTAACATTCGTTTTATCGACTCTTTACAATTTTTAAACGCGTCATTAGATACCCTTGTCTCGAATATGGCTAAAGACAGTTCTAACAAGTTCTGTCAATTGATAAAGCATTTTCCCCAACCAGAACAACACAAATTGCTACTCAGAAAAGGCGTTTTTCCGTATGCCTACATGACTGATCCTAGTAAATTCGATGAGACGAAACTTCCACCCAAAGAATCATTTTATAACGATCTTAAGGAGGAAGCCTTGTCTCCAACAGATTACGCGCACGCTCAAATGGTTTGGAAAGAATTTGACACGAAAACTTTGGGTGATTATCAAGTTCTCTACATTAAAACGGACGTGCTTCTGTTAGCGGACATCTTTGAAAATTTCAGAGATATCTGTCTCGCCTTTTATAATTTAGACCCCTTACATTACTACACCAGTCCTGGCTTGTCCTGGGATGCCATGTTGAAAATGACTGGTGTTCAGTTGGAATTGTTGCAAGATATAGATATGCACCTAATGGTGGAACGCGGACTTCGTGGTGGTATATCTGTCATCACCACCAAATACGCCAAGGCGAACAATCCGTATCTCAACGATTACAACCCCTGTCTACCGACGAGTTACATAACGTACCTCGATGCTAACAACTTGTACGGTTGGGCTATGTCACAACCTTTACCGTTGAAAGACTTTGCTTGGTTGATAGAAGAACAAATTAAGATTTTCGATGTGCAAGCCATCTCTAACGATGCGCATATCGGCTATATACTCGAAGTGGATTTGCAATATCCCGGCGAACTTCACAAAGACCACAACTGCTACCCCCTCTGCCCCGAGCGCATGTTGGTGAGGGATGAAATGTTGTCTGACTACTCAATGGACCTAAAACGTCAGCTCGACATCAAGGGTAGACCAACTGAAAAGCTTGTGCCCAATCTTAATGACAAATTCAAATATGTCATACATTATAGAGATTTGAAATTCTGTTTGGATAGAGGTATGAAACTGACCAAAATTCATAGAGGTATTCAATTCGTCCAGTCTACCTGGTTGAAGCAATACATAGATTTTAACACCGAAAAACGCAAACAGGCAAAGAATGAGTTTGAAAAGGACTTTTTCAAACTTTTGAATAACGCTGTATTCGGAAAGACCATGGAGAATCTGAGAAAACGTTCGAGAATTGAACTGCTTCAGGATAGTAGCAAGTTGGAAAAATTAATTGCGAAGCCGTCATTCCAGTCATTTAAAATATTTAACCAAGATTTGTGCGGAGTCGAGATGAAGAAATTGAAATTGGTTCTGAACCGACCCATATACGTAGGTTTCGCTATTTTAGACATTTCCAAAATTCTAATGTATGATTTCCACTATAATTACATGAGGCCGAAATACGGTGAGAAGCTGAAATTATTATTTACAGATACAGATTCATTGTGTTATTTCATCGAATGTAAAGATATTTACAGTGACATGGCTGAAAACCTGAATTTGTTCGATACCAGTAATTACTCAAAGGACCATTTACTATTCAGCCAGGCAAATGCCAAGGTTTTAGGAAAGATGAAAGATGAGACAGCTGGCGAGCCCATCTCCGAATTTGTTGGACTGAGACCAAAAATGTACTCGATGGCATTTGCGGGTCAAGAGAAAAAGACCGCTAAGGGTATAGCAAAATATGTAGTCAAGAAGAAGTTGAGACACGATCACTATAAACAATCTTTATTTGATAAAAAACAATTCACAGCTATCATGAACTGCATTCGCAGTTTTGATCATAGTCTTTACAGCGTACGCATAAGCAAGATAGGTTTGTCACCTTTCGACGACAAGCGTTACGTTTTAGACAATGGTGTAGATACGTTAGCTCACGGGCATTGTGAAGTTAAAACTGTGAAAAACATTGTATGAATTATGTATCTTGTAATATGTTTGATAGAAATAATTAGAGCCGTATGATTTATGGAATTGTACATATTGTTTGTGTATTATTAAACATTATTATCATAACACATCGAAGGCTTCCTCTCTGGTCATTCCAAATATGTCTTCCATAAGTCCGCGAGTATTTTGTATATCGCGGTGTGTACTGTCTGAATTCAATCACCACAGAGGATAGTTCTAGAGCATGCGCTGTTTCATATCCGAGAGAATCTTCTTCAGCCGGTAACCTGCTCTCCCTATCTGAATAACCTGCCGTCGTACTTCCACTTTCTCGCAAACTTTATTCTCCATCATGGCACGGGCGGACACACCGAATAGGTCATGCCACAGATCCCACGAGAGAGGCCCTGTATAATGCGTCAAGTAGTCATGTCTTTGGTTATTTACATAGTGCCTTTCGTCTTGAATGAACGCCCGGGCACGGTCGCTTAACGCCCGGTCACGGTCGCTTAACGCCCGGTGTCCGCTTAACGCCCGCCGGGCGTATGTTATTGGTAGTAAGGTTACATACTTTAAGAACATGTCACAGGTCATTTTCTATCCGAGCAGCGAATGGACACTGATAGTTGTCATCTCAGATGTTTCATTTCCTTACTTTCTAAATCTGGTATAATTATTTCCCTGTGTGACTATATGTTTCTATATGTTTTTCTGTTTGGCTCATGTATATTTTAACGTACACAATTTTCCCTATTGGTTAGTGAGAGCATTTCTACAAGTCTGTTCATAGTAGATATATAGCTTAATCGCGATGTTTAATTTTCTGTATTCGAAACAATTATACCGGCTGTAATAACTATAGCTTCACACAATCTCTCTATTGACGCATGTAGAGTATATATTTATAGATTTAATAATAGAAACACTATCAAGCCTCATCATTATTACTCACTGTCCTATAGCTACGGCTGTTTTCCTGACGTCATGGGAAATCCCCATTTCATAGCGGTGGTGCAATAAGACCTGTCTGGGTTTTACGCGGGGAATCCCCGTTTAAAGACGAATCGCCGCAGTACCCAAGGGAGGTAACTCTTCCAATACCTCAAAGTATTCTAGCCCTCGGGTTATCTCCCTTTGACCGTTTCTACACCCCTCAACACTATTTTGCAGATTTATACAGACTGTTATTTTTACAAAACCTATCCATACTGCCCTAAGGTGATGGCCGAGAGTGACCTTAAGTGATGGCCGAAAGTGACCGTCGAAATTGTCCTAAAGTGACCGGTGAAACTGCCCTAAAGTGACCGATGAAACTACCCTAAAGTGTCCGATGAAACTGGACAGCAGTGACCAGTAAAATGTTGCCACATGTGGCCACTGTGCTCGAACCCCCAAAGTTATATCTACTAACATCAAGATAATAAAACAATAAGCCAAGGTTTATAATTTAAAAATATTTATTACAAATCAGATAGCAGTTTGCAAGTTTTCTTAAAAGTAAAATTTCTTTAAAGGTATTCCTTATTCGGGTTATGATTGATTGATTGATGTTTTCGCCGCACTCAAGATTACTTCATTTATACGGCGGCGTTGCCAGGCTAAGTGGAGAGGAAACCTTCTATGTCTAGAAGAAACCCCCATCTTCGGGGAGTACCTGGCAACTCTTCCACATATTGCGATCGAGTGGGAAACCAACTCAGAAGTTTCATTCAGGTTTTAAAACCACGGCAAACTAAGATCTACAAGTCAAATTGTACTTTTCCGCTGTCGACCTTTTTACTTTGTTATTACGGTTTCCTATATTTTAGTTAAGATATGATCTACGCTATATAACGAGTATCAGTAGTATATTAGACTGTATTGTACAGCTGTATTCTGTGTTTTTACCTGTTCAGGTTTTATTGTTGGTATTTGTTGATGAGCGATGGTTGGGTGTATCAGTCCATGCATTATGTTTCGCAATTGATATATCATTAACGTCCTATTTATCTGGATTCTTTTGAAAATGATGCACTTGATCCGATATCTGGTGTATGGAAAGAATTAGCCGAGAAATCTGGGCTCTGCCAATTTTTTTTCTCTCTCCGTTTTCGGCAAGACACATTAACAGCCATATAATACCAGTCGCCGTAAGACCGATAATCCGGGCTAGGAAAGAATAAGTTCTTATGAAAGTTTATTGTATATTATTTGCTCTTTAATTATCTGAGAAATCTTGTCTGTGTGCTTTTTCTTTATTTCTGTATTACCACACATCCAAGAACACTTTAACGTTATTTTTTGTACATAAGAAATGACTACATGTATGCCGCTGAAAAAATAGGCGGCGTGAATTTCTCATAAATGATGTCACTAAATGACTCACTTTGTATGCACATCTTCTAAGATGTTTTTATGGGTCAATCTTTATTTTTTTAGGACACGAACTCTGTGAACAGTGTTTATCTCGATCATTCGTGGGCAAATAGGCGTGGTCGTGTTCTTTATATGGGAATGACGTAACCGCCAGAGCGAGTGCGTGTCTTCATAGCAAAACAAACCAACAGAGACGTGGTTCAGGCTCTGTGTTGCGTACGTCAGGGAGTGTATGTTAGATTCTCAGCACCACAGAGGCTGATTATTCGTGCTACTCTTTAATCTATCAGCAACCCAGGCATGTGTTGGGTCAAGGTTTTCATGGCGACATTATCCTTCGATGAATCTTCTCCAATAACGAACTCCACCCACATCTCGATGACTGGTTTAAATTGGACTTTATCTTGAGCAGAAGGGCCGTAACTATTGAATATACACCTTAAATAAGCTTCATCCTTTGTACTGTATGCTGCGGACAGAAGGGCATACTCCTTGAAGGAAATCATACCATCGCCATCAATATCGGCACATTTGATCAAGGTCTCCATCATTTGCCTGACCATCTGCTGGAAATGGAATCGATCATTTTGGTACAATTTGGTCAACGTCGCCACCAGCTCGTCTTCACTAAGGCAATCCTTTCCTAGCATTTTCCCGAAGAGCACTTCGTCCCAAAAAATGTCGTAACCTCGTCGCAATTCTTCCAACATGTCGTCGCTGATTCGACCATTGAAATAATCAATGATATTAGTTATACAAGTTTTATAATCGTCTCTAGACAAGACCTTATCGTTATTCAAATCTAGCACTTTGAACCACATTCGCCATTTCCTTTGCAAGAACTCCAAAGGGGTTTTGGATGACCTGTTGAAAAAAGACAAAATCTTTTTAAAAACCACGTACGATAAAAGTATGTATGATTAGACTGACAGTCATTCCGAACTATCTTCGGCAGTCTTCGCTTGCTTCCGTTCGGCTTTGACATGCCTTAGACCCACGCTGAAACGGATTTACGTATGTGAAATATTCTCTGATAGACTGCAGGTCATTTGGATTGTGGCGACCAAAAGGCAATACTGAAACGTACAATTTACATATCCCCTTGAGGGCCCAACAAAAGTGTCCCTTCGATAATGTAACGGTTAACTTTCAATCTATGTTATAAATAACATATATACAAAATATCTTTCTACATAATTTCAGTATTTGATTCATTTACTTTAATTTTCCTTTTCTTTTTTCCGCTGTAGTGAAAAAGACTTGTACTTTCGACGCCATTTTTATTCAGCTCAAAAATACGTTGATTTACCGTATAAAAAGCGCATGTCAAAGCCGACCGGTAGCGGGCGAAGACAGCCGAAGTTTGTTCCGACTGATCTTAGACCATCAGATCCATTGACCTCCGATGTGAACTTTCCAACCCCCATTCCAATGGATTTTTGCGATAAAATGGCGGCTTTTTGGCCTTAGAGGTTATGACAAAAGCAACTTTAGGACAAAAGCAACTTCTAATTTTAGATTGGCCTTGGACTAATCGTATTCTCGCGAAATTTCTTTTAGACATGGCTAAGGTGGACCGCGTACGCCTTTATTGGACATAGCGCAGAGATTTTCACATACCAGCTTGCGTGACATTTTTAAAAGCCCTCACAAAAATACAAGAATCCTGACATCACGCTGTGTGTGAATATATACTTTGAATTAAACAAAACGTTAAACAAGTAACGAAAACGGAGTCAATTTTATGAAATAGTCCCATTTAAACGAAATCAGGCAAGATGGCGCTCACGTCTACTCGATTCACCTTGAACTGGCCACTGTTATAGGCTCCACGGGGCGTTTTCAACAGATGCTTGTATTTGAAATGTTCGATGTAACTAACGATATATCTAATCGAGTGTGAGAGAGTAATAGAAAACGGGTAAATGCGAGCAAACGCCAGGTTGAATTTTTATGATATTTTTGTTTTTGTCGTCCCATGATCAATTGACCTCCGAGGTGTACTTGCCAATCCAATTCCAATGGATTTTTTTCCGATAAAAATGGCGACTAAGGTTATATTTTGACGACAGACGAAAATATAAAACAAGTTTAAATTAATTAAATGCTAAAATCCCCGAAGACATATCTTGATTACTCCTCAGAGTTAAGAAATATAGTGTTTCGGTTCCTATCGTTGTCGCTGTGACACATTTGTTGGCGGCAAAGAAGATGCTGCGACAGTGCTCGTTTCACGGCTGAATTTTTCTTCAACAAATTCCAAAGGACCTATAGTTTGTAGTATTTCACGTAATTAGGGAACGAAAAACCCCAAAGTTATCAGTTATCCAGTTTTACTAAGATGTAACATAGAGTCGATCTGGTATTAGAGGACGTTAACCTCTGGGCCTGTTTCACAAAACAGCGTATATGTATTGTTGCGTAACTTTCATACTAACGTATCTCTACAGTATGGGTTGCTAAGGAATTTGCGTAAAAACTTACAGTACGCCGCTTTGTGAAACAGGGTTCAGCTGTTACATTTCCCTAACTTGTTTATCCCATTTAGTCAG
Organism: Lepidochitona cinerea; assembly: GCA_963971465.1. Classification (NCBI taxonomy): domain Eukaryota; kingdom Metazoa; phylum Mollusca; class Polyplacophora; order Chitonida; family Tonicellidae; genus Lepidochitona; species Lepidochitona cinerea. The sequence goes on from OZ020560.1 coordinate 3,825,499, forward strand.
AATGCCATGTAAAGCGTGTTTCTTAAAGATATGTGTTTTGCCTCAAGCAACATGGCCCCGTTACATGAAATGACCTACTTGCTAATTCACCTTGTTACAGAGTATACACACTGTAGATGATACGGATTTAAGAATTTAGAGATTAACGTAGGTAAACATGATCCGATTTCTGAAACACCCTAAGACAATCCTATCTGCCCTAGAAACCTAAGACATATATTGCCCCTGTATTTACTCTTGCCAAGGCATTTCGGATACAGCTGTTTCAAAATCCATTCGGCATATATTGAGTGAAGAATGTATGAAAAATTCACCTTGCTTATTTGAGCCATCATATATACTATACTCTCTGATAATCAAATGTCTGTTTTAATGAATATTGTAACGGTATATCCCTCTCATTAGGGCACATACGTATATACATGTAACGATCGTCGATATGCGCCGTACCTAAAACTAAATGAGCCCTCGGACAAGTACCAATTCGGTAATTGTGTTTACTGGATTGTTTATTCTGGATGTTTTAACAGTTGTGTATCATTATTCAAATATATGTATAAACCTGTACATCTGAGTTTGTTTCACTCTAGAAGTTAAGCCGTCATAATTACATAGCTGAACTACCGACGTTCGCTATAACAATTTCTGGTATTCTTACCAGTGGTGTCAGAACTGATCTATTTAATATGCGGAGAAACCAACAAACGGTTGTGTTTGTATTATGCCACTACTGACCACAGTCTGAAGTGTGCATTGGTTGTCCGGCATATCCTGACCGGTCGTTTATATAGCCTATGGTCTCGGGGAGGCAGTGCGCTATATCGACGATCGTTACATGTATATACGTATGTGCCCTAATGGGAGGGATATACCGTTACATCTTTGGTGTCAGAAGTGGGATCTAGGGTACTGTATAATTTCACCGTCCTATTTAATGTGAATATACCTACCATCTCAGATCCAGTGATACGAACCCTGCCTTACCTGTATAAAAAAACGGAAAAAAATAACCTCCAAAATGGTGTTGAGACGAAGCAGTCGGACCTCAAAACCAACTCACAAAGCACTGGGGAGCGGAAGGAACGTAAAACAAAGCTCTGGCCGTAAAAGTGTCGATCACTTTCATGGATTTCATGAAACAATTGATAACTGTGATGGCACTGAACAAACACAAAATAACCTAGAAGAATCTTATAAAACCAGAGTCGATGTACATGGCGATACTGAAGTGCAGAGAGATAAATCTATTAATGGCGAGATTTACTCAGCCGTCGGACGAGCTGTAAAAGAGGCGATGACGGATGTTACCGATGCTCTCAAACAAGTTATTCAAACGGTTTCAAAAAGCCCTGAAAACAAACCGGGAAATAAAACTAAGAAACACACACCTGTCACTAGGCTTGTGACTGAAGCGGAAAGTTCCGACGAGAGCGAACCAGAATCGGTAAACAGCGATGAATCCAACGAATGTGCATGGCCAGGCACGAGGAAAACAAATGGTTCGAAATTACCGCCATTTACTGGTGCGGAAAGCTGGCATGTATGGTTCAACCGTTTCTCAGACGTTGCCAAAATGAACCACTGGAATAAAACGGATAAATTGAACGAGTTGTTACCTCGATTACAAGGTGCTGCGGGGGAATTTGTTTACGGGCAATTGTCGAGACCTATCAGGACAAATTTTGATAGCCTTGTGGGTGAACTCGGTTACCGTTTCCGTAAAATAGAAACACCACGAGCATTCGGGGCGGCGTTCAGTAACCGAAATCAAAAGCCTGGCGAAAAAGTTGAATTCTACGCTTCAGAATTAAAGCGTCTATACGACAAAGCACATTCAAACCGAGACCATGTGACCCGTTCCGAAGATCTGTTAAGGCGATTTTTAGACGGCCTTCAAGACGATACAGTACGTTTTCACGTTGAATATGTGAAAGAGCCGAAAGACATAGACGAGGCGGTCTATGAAGTCGTACATTTTTTGGAGACAAATCGTCATGCAAAAATGTCAGACAGCAGAAAACCGACCCGTGTAACAAAATTTTATGAAAATGACACGACTAACGGTAAATCTGGCCAAAATAAAGCAAATCACCCTAAAACGAATGACAGCAAAAATAATAAAATCGGAGATCCGGCGAAGAGCGACGAACATTTGTCAAATACTGTCAAGAAAATTGAGAGTTCACTTGAAAATATGATGCAATCGATAACTGAGCGTCTGAATAAATTGGAACAAAGTACCTCCGGGACACACCCAGTCGATAGCAATCGAACAAATTACAGAGGTGGTTATCAAAATAAACATAAACCCTCGAACATTTTTTCTGGTTGTTATCAGTGTGGGGGAGACCACTTTGTGCGTGACTGTCCTGCACGTCGGACACAACCCGGTCGATACGCCAACGGCTACCAGCATTTCCCTGGAAATGACAGGCAACCTGGTAATAATGTTCTGAGCTCACGACCGACGAACCTGTCAAACGCTCAGGGATCGAACCAGTAGGCCAGGGTGCGATCCCTGTAAGATCGGGCCACAGCGGTGTTTCAGCGAAAAGGGAAAAAGAAAATAATAAATTCGCTGACGCAATCAGACGAGAAATACCTAAATTTGATGGAATTTATATAAAGGGAAAATTGAACGGAGTAACAACTGTTTTCACGGTCGACACTGGCGCTACCCGCACAATCGTGTCAGATCGATTATTTTCAGAGATACCCGACAAATTGAAACCAAAAATAATAAGATGTAAAACTGAAAATTTGTCATGTGCGGATGGGAGAAAATTAAGATATGTCGGCCGAGCGAATTTTGATTTACTACTTGGTCAACTTAAAATACAAAAGGAAGTCATAATTGCAGATATAGAAGATGACGTTTTATTGGGCACGGATATTCTTCTAAAGGGGCTCGACGGTCCTGCTGATATACTTCTAAATGAAGGACGAATGGTTTTAAATGCAGTCAGCATTCCCTTACATTCAGTTCCTTCTCTCAAGAAAATGAGAGTGATCGCTGAGAACGATTTAGAAGTGCCAGGCATGTGCGAAGCCATACTCCGGGTAACAGTAAACAACACATCTGAAATAAAAGGTGATGTTATTGTTGAAGGGTTACCAGAATTTTCACAAAAACATTCTATGTTATTGGCGCCAACCGTTGTGAATGTCGGACTCGGTCGGAAAAATAAAGTTAGAATTTTAAACCCATTTCCTGAAACAAGAAAAATCAAAAGGGGAACTAACATTGGTTACGCTGAAGAAATTCACCCTGAAATAGACACTATTGTGCAAAATGAAGACACGACTGAAATAAATAATTTCCGTTATGTTCGACGACTGAATTTTGGCAGTCAAGATACGACGTCTATACGCCAAGTAAATGTGGTTAAACATGGTACAAACATTGTACCTGATCATTTAGCTGAACTGTTTGTCGAAAGCTGCAGTGAGCTTGACAATTCAAAACATAACACGTTGGCAGATATTCTGTGCGAATTCGGACACGTTTTTTCTAAAAATGAGTTTGATTTGGGCAGAACGGATTTGGTACAATACTCTATTGATACGGGGGACGCTAAACCTATAAAACAGCCACCGAGACGAGTACCACTGGCATATGCGGGGGAAGACAGGAAAGCCCTAGAAAAATTACAACAACAGGGTTGCATCCGTCCGTCAAACTCCCCATGGGCGGCCCCAATTGTGTTGGTCAGAAAGAAATCCGGAGAAGTCAGGCCATGTGTAGATTACAGAAAACTTAATAATGTAACAAAAACGGACGCATTCCCGTTGCCCCGCACACAAGATTGCCTCGATGCAATCGAAGGCGCTACATGGTTTTCTACACTAGATTTAACGTCAGCATATAACCAAGTACCGGTTAAAGAGGAAGACATACCGAAAACAGCGTTTGTTACTAAGTATGGTCTCTTTGAGTACGTAACAATGCCGTTCGGATTAAAAAACAGCCCCGCCTGTTTTGAAAGATGCGTTGAACTCGCGCTCTCTGGGTTGCAATGGACAAAATGTCTTCTATACTTGGACGACGTAATCGTGTTTTCATCGACGTTTGATGAACATGTCTCTAGACTAAAGGAAGTACTGGGTAGAATAAAGTCTGCGAAACTTAAGCTTAAACCGAGCAAATGTCATCTGTTTAAAAAACAGGTTGAATTTCTCGGACACCTTATATCCGCAGATGGGGTACTACCGAACCCAGCTAACATTAAAAAGGTAATAGACTGGCCTACACCTAAAACCGTAACTGAAGTACGTGGTATTCTGGGCCTTGGCAGTTATTACCGACGTTTTGTTAAAGGATTTTCGGAAATTGTACAACCCATGACAGAGCTAACTAAAAAGAACGTGCCATTTAAATGGACTGAAAAATGCGAGAAAGCATTTCAAAAACTTAAGGTCGCTTTAACTGGGCCTGATGTAATGGGTTACCCACGAGATGACTGTCGGTTTATTCTTGACACGGACGCTTGTGATGCAAGTATTGGAGCGGTCCTGAGCCAAATTCAAGATAACCGTGAACGAGTCATTGCGTACGCTAGTAGAACGCTTAATAAAGCGGAGAAAAATTATTGTGTGACAGACAAAGAGCTGTTAGCCGTGAAACATTTTACGGAATATTTCCGACACTATCTGTTGGGTAGGAACTTTACTGTGAGGACTGACCACCAAGCTCTAAAATGGCTTTTCAGTTTGAAAGAGCCTAAAAATAGAATCGCTAGGTGGATCGAAACCTTATCAGCGTTCGATTTTGAGATTGAGCACCGGGCTGGCGTTAAGCATTCAAACGCTGATGCTCTATCTCGATACCCCGAGGAAACAGAAGGAGTGTTGATGTGTGGTCCTTGTAACAAATGCACAAAACGGTCACTGGAAATGAGAAGTGAGCTGGTTGAAAATCAGATTGAAAGTGATGAAACTTTAAGATATGTTTCCACCAGTAAATCTGATCAGTGTTTAACTTCAAATCTTATCCAAACTGTTAAATTTTGTGGGACACAAGTATTTTTGTTCTTTCTGTCAATCCTGTGTCTGGTTAAAACAGAACTAGTAAGTTCTGTACGACAGATACATACGGTCATGACTGAAATAAAGAATTGTTCCATTGGAGGGAAAATTGAAGGTATGGATATCGGTATTAATCGGAAGATTACTGCCACACCTTGGATGCAAGGGTATACATGGTCTACCCTAAAGTTAAAACAGGAGGAAGATCCTGACATAGGGCCCATATTGAAGTGGTTTAAGAGTGGTGTACGCCCTGAAGGTACACAGGTACACTCTTCTAGTCCGGCCACACGATATTACTGGTCATGCTGGTCATCTCTAGGTTTAAAGGATGGAGTCCTGTTTAAGAAATTTAACCGAAAAGATGCAACTGGTAGTCACTGGCAGTTTATCGTTCCCAGAAATATGCGTGAACATGTTTTGAAACAAATGCATAATTCTGTCCTCTCTGGTCACTTGGGTCGCAAGAAAACCAAAGAGAAGACGATACAAAGGTTCTTTTGGTTTGGTCTGAAAGAAGACATTGATATTTGGATAAAACAGTGTGACCTGTGTGGTGCTAACAAACCACCTACTCAGTCTCCTCGAGCGCCACTGGGTGATATGAGAGTGGGGGCACCCATGGATCGTCTGGCTACAGATATACTTGGTCCTTTCTGTGAAACAGAAAGAGGCAATAAGTTCATATTAGTGGTCACAGACTATTTCACTAATTGGGTGGAAATATTTCCTATTCCAGATCAGACATCAGAAACATGTGCTAGAGTCATTCTAAATGAGGTCATCTGTCGTTACGGTTGTCCCTTAGATTTACATACTGACCAAGGCACAAACTTCACCAGTGAAGTGTTTAAAGAGCTCTGCAAAATTCTGGAAATAAGAAAAACAAAAACCACGCCAAGACACCCACAATGTAATGGTAAAGTCGAGCGGTTTAACCGTACTCTTGTTAAGATGATAAGGCCATACCTTAGCGAACAATACGAGGAATGGGATCTTAACCTTGGTTGTTTGGCCGGGGCATATAGAGCTACACCACATGATGGTACTGGGCTGACACCAAACTTACTCATGCTTGGTCGAGAAGTTCACTTACCAGCAGAGATAGTTTACGGTCCACCACCTGATAATGACGAAGAAAACAGGCGTCATTGTACATGCGTTGAACAGCTTCGCGAAAAGCTGTATCATGCTCATATCATAGCAAGAGATCATTTAAAATCGTCTGCCGTGAGACAAAAAGAACGCTATGATTCGAAGTCTCGGTTTCAACCTTTCGAGCGTGGCGATTATGTTTGGTACTTACATGAGAAACGCGAAAAGGGCAAAACGACGAAGTTGCAAACGCCATACTCCGGCCCGCACTTAATAATAAAACGTTTGGATGAGCTTGACTATGTTGTTCAAATGGATGAAACTGGTAGACAGAAGGTACTTCATGGAAATAAACTGAAAAAGTATGAAGGGACCATTAAATTGCCTTGGGAGAAAAAAGCAATAACATCAAATAAAAACATGACTCTGAAGTGTGACAAAATCCAACAATGTTAATGATGTCAAAATGTCAATTCCTATTTTTTTTATGTTTAACAGATTTAACAAGATATGACTGAAAACGTTCCAAAGAAGAGGGTCAGCCGTTTCCGATGTCTGTCCTGTAATTACACAGGAGAGAAACGGTGCATGATACGACACTGTGTCAACTTTCATATTCAAAAGGAGGAGGCACCATTTTGTTGCAACCACTGCAATAAGCGTGCACTGGACGAACAATCTATTGCAAAGCACCTGGCATCAATGCACCCAGAGAAAGACATAGCCACAGGTTTTGGAGGAATACGGAGGCCTTACGTCCTTAAAGACAGCGATGCCATACAAATAAAGACTGGGCAACAACCTTCAACTAGAACAGAAGACCAAACTCACCTGACACCAGCCACAATAATGAAGAAAACAGAAGGTATAAAATCAACTCAGCCAACAATACAAGTTGAACCGGTAGGGACAATCCCTGAGATACTGGCCGCTCTAGAACAAGATCCAAGCCTCCTGCAGACAATTCAAGATAAAATTCAACTCCAGCGAGCAGTGGATAGTGTGTCGTCAACTCCAACAGGACCGTTTGACTTCCCTGCTCAGCCATCACCTCTTCCAGCCAATCCACCTCCATCTAAAGACCAACCCAAAACCCCAGAAATCAGTTCAATTTCTCCCATAAATTTCCTAACACCAACAAATACTCTGCCTACACCCTTCCAATGGCCGACCAAACTCCAAACTCCACCACAGGGCATCGAACTCCACCCAGCAGAGAATGAAGTGAAAGAACTGCTAACAGTACCGTCAGCTATAACGCCTTTGACGTCAACCCTCAAAAGAAAACTTAAAGACAAAACACCTAGTAAAAAACCAAAGAAACCAAAGATCCAAAAAGAAAAACCAGGAATAAAATCAAAGGTACCAACTAAAGTAAAACCAACACCACCCATAAAAGAGAACGCACCAGAGGCAAGCACAGTATCAACACCGACAAACGAGGAAACAAAGAGGAGAGTTAAATCCATCATAATAAAACCCCAAACATCAAACCCTACAAACGAAATGACAGAAAACAAAATGGAAACATATAGAATACCTTTAAAGAAAGTTGGAAAGGAGGAAATAACAGACAAGGTGGCTGGCTGTGAACAAACAAAGACAAGTGGCGGGAAGAAAACAGACAAAAAAGGAAAAACATCAAGAACACCGGAAAATGTTGACCAACTGGGTGATGAAAATAAAGAGCCAAGTGAGATAAGAACGGTAACATGTACACCAAGAATCCAAAACCCGGAAATCACTTTGCCTGTCTCCACAATTGAAGAATTGATCAACAGGGCAGTGAGAGCGTCCATTGGGGCAATGACTTCTTCAATTGTGGGGGCCATAAACAGTAGGACCACGCCATCGACAGACCACAGCCTTCGGCCAGTAACAAATCAGCTGATGTCGACAAACACAAACTTAGCTCAAATTGCCGGAATTATGGCGGGTAACAACGACAAACACCGAGAACTGGCCACTGGGATAAACGATATGATCAAGGCTACAAATGAAATGTCCTCCCAGTTATCGAGGATGACTAGAGCAGTCACTGTTTTCAGCGGTATGGCCGAACAGCTGCACAAGAACCTTGTGGAGCACAACACCACCATTCGGTCCATTGTACAAGGTAGCATCGATTCGCACGCAAATATGACATCTGCGTTGAGAAATCAAGCCGAGGCAGTCAGAAACCTGCAGACCAGTATCGTAGAACAATCCAGCCGCCCAACAACCATCAGCAAGACCAGGCCGACACCATCCCCAGAGACCACACCACCACACCTGTCAGTTGCAGAAACAGTCCAGCGGAGACACCACCAGCCTGAAGTTGACCGATGGATTCGTGGTAGGAGGGGGGTTGGACGACCTTGGGGACGGCGCAACTTCTATCAGCATAGGGAAAGAAAACCCCGAAATGATGAGAGGAGGAGCCAAACGAAGAAGGACAGAGAGCCTTGAATTTTTCTGTACATGTATATATATTTTTTTTAAAGTAATTTTCAATAGCTGGGGACAGCTATGTTTTGAGCAGGGGGGTAATGTAAAGAAATCTGATGTTTAAATATGACTATGCGTTTATCTTTTCTATTGTTGTTAGTTTCTGCAAACATCCTTTCGTATTTTGTAAATAACTAGTTGTTGTTGTTGTAATTTTAAATGACAGTTGTAAGAACAAGCTTCTAAAGTATTTTATGCGGTCATCCTTTCTCGTCGCACTTCCGCGATTGTTTAATGTAAACTTAAAGCGATAGTTAATTGTCTTACCTTGTTCAATTATCTTATTTTCTATTGTTTATACCAATCTTGAGACGTAACTTGTCGATATCCATCCCCATCTTTAAACTACGGTTGTTGATACCGAAAGTAGGTCACTGTGTCTAGCTTTTAAACTTTGTCACTCAAGTTCAAGACTCTCTTAAATGCTTAGCTATCGGTTCAAATCTTATTTAAATTGCTATAACTTATGTCACTTCCAATTTGATGTTTGTTTTCATCGGAAATTGCTATCTGTGAACGGTTTATTTTATTTCACTCTCGGTTACTTTGAGCTCTCGTGCAACTCGACCTTAGACACCGATAGGGGGCGCTGTTTCGTTCGGCGCGAGACTAGACGATTATAAAAGGAGAAGACAAGGTAATTTTAACTCACTTAGACTAGGTGCTAAGTCAAGGATATATAGAATCCTCTCTATTCATTTTATTATCAACTAGATTGAAACATTGCTTTTCTTATGCCAGAATTTTCATATGAAGGTAATACTGCTGGGGAAAACCTATTTTTCGGAATCTTACATCCAACCTTCAAACTCTAATGGACGTCAATCTCAGTCTATTAATTAGATTGAGTTGTTCACTAGACTAAACAATTGGATGCTAGAGATAAACCAACTGATTGAAGTTATTACCCAATAACTCCAGCTACTTGATAAAATGACTTCTGACTAGAGGGAAAACTATATAAGCGAGTATTTACTAATTTGCTGGTCACCTTGTATCCATACGGACATTTTACCCAAGGCTGTACATTTTTGTGCATAGGCTATGGCTGCAACTTTTTGTGCATACGGATGTAACTTTTTGTGCAGATCGGCATATGCACGTTTTCATGCAGATCTCAGTACGCCTGTACATTTTTATGCAGACATTAACTAGATATACTTAAGATGCATATTTTTTCCATCTGTTTGAACAACAAACCATTTTCATCTAAACAATTGAGAGTCTTTGCCGCCGAATGAGAGAAAGTAACCGATCGTGATATGCGCCGTACCTAAAACTAAATGAGCCCTCGGACAAGTACCAATTCGGTAATTGTGTTTACTGGATTGTTTATTCTGGATGTTTTAACAGTTGTGTATCATTATTCAAATATATGTATAAACCTGTACATCTGAGTTTGTTTCACTCTAGAAGTTAAGCCGTCATAATTACATAGCTGAACTACCGACGTTCGCTATAACAATTTCTGGTATTCTTACCAGTGGTGTCAGAACTGATCTATTTAATATGCGGAGAAACCAACAAACGGTTGTGTTTGTATTATGCCACTACTGACCACAGTCTGAAGTGTGCATTGGTTGTCCGGCATATCCTGACCGGTCGTTTATATAGCCTATGGTCTCGGGGAGGCAGTGCGCTATATCGACGATCGTTACATGTATATACGTATGTGCCCTAATGGGAGGGATATACCGTTACAATATAATAGAATATACACGAATCAACAAACCGAGTGTAGATTGAATGGGAAACATGCTTAATTTGTATGTCACTGTAGTAATAGGGATATAAAAAGGACCGATCATTGCGGGGATAAACTTTACATATTCCATCTTGCCACAGTCAGTAGAAATTTAAAGCAGTTTAAATTGCGACGAACTAATTCTATACTTACATGATGTTCTGGTCTGTTGAGGATTATTTTCAGGATTCGAATTAAAACTGCAGCAATTCAAGGTTGACAATGGAGACAAACAGGTCTATATTATTCAATGCTTAGTTTCTCTATTTATCCGTCACCCTCAGGGCATTCATTTCAATGTTGCTGCTTAAGTCAGTTGACAGCTAAACAAGATGCAAAATACGATAATACAGTACCGTCGCCGTTAAAAGGAAAATGCCTTGACCAGCTTTAACCCGTAAAATGTTTAAACAGGCATTAAAAATCATCTTGGCTGTGACTGATCACGCCTGCAGATTAGCTTCACTGCGCCATAAAGAAATAGTTCGCCGGGTCTTAGCATTAAAATCATATATATTGATATTTTTTTGCACTTTAAGTTGGAGTAATCGTTCACATATATGCTACTGATGCTATCCTTATCAAAAAGTTTTAGTTGGCTTGGATTTTAGAACAGAGAAGAAACCGTGGTGAAACTTCAGTTCAGCTTTGAAAGTAGATTGTCCAGCCACCTGTCTGGGCTCACTCAGCTGTCTCTCACAGCGATGTATGTTTCAGTCTAACCAGGCTACTCACACCGGCTTGTCTTCATTGTTTTATGTAATACCTCATGCTATGGTCTTTGGAGTGAAGTTAAATCTGCTAATTTCCCACAGTTTTATTATATGTGTAAATTTAAATATAGGTTTCAAAGATTATGAAGATTTTTTTCCAATCATGAAGTTTTACAATAAATAGTATTTCGTTTTGTAAGACCACTTTATGTCATATATGAATTAGCAAAGTTTGAATTACTTTCAATTTCCTCATTTTTTTCTTTAAAAAATGATTGTTTGCATTATATCAAGAAACAAAACAAGATTGTAAACATAAATTTAAGCCGAAAACTGATTGCCAATTTGAATCTTAAACGGATGCAGTGCGACCAAGGTAGACGAAAAGAGACTTTACGGGCGAAGTCTGTGCGTCTCTCAACCGAGTCGTTTCAGGATATTTCCGATCGGATAATATATGTTTTTTCAATACAAAAATGATAGTAAAAATGAAAGTTTTCTCCCCAAAACTTGTCTTATGAACAAATGAGATCAAGGACACAAGTAAATTATACCTTGCAACTGACCATTTAATGGATATCGAATGGGTCTGCAACATTGTGATAGAAGTCAACGAAAAGTGTCCAGGGGTTTAACCGGTAAAAGTTACGGCTCTAACCCGTAAAACCTTATCGGGTTGATATGTAGCCATTTGAGGACTTGCCATTAGACGATACCCGTTTTATTAACATTGATGAGATTAGAATAAATGTGATTTTCTTTACAAATTATTCTGATGGATTAATTTAAAGAAAACTTAGATAATATTTTTTTAAAGGTTTTTTTCTGGGTTGAAAGCCGTTTTCACTGGTAAAACTAATGCCTTGAGGATTGATAGTCCTCTGCCATTGCCAACAGTATGTCTTGATAAATTTATCCATTCTTCTGTAATACATATGGTATATTTGATATTTATAAAACAATCTACAACTCTAGCGGTACAAGATTTTGTAGTGGTGAACATTTTGAAACTGGTGAGAATCGGTGACTAAAGGAGTTTGACGGGTTCTAAGGCAACGTTTTGTTTTGTACATGGACGGAATTTCAGTTGACTTTTTTCGGGTTGTTCTTTGATCAGAATGTTTGTAAATGGTTATAATCCACTAATCTCCTGCATATCAAATTACAATAATTACCGTCATCATGAATAATCAAGATTTGCTCCGGGGGCTCTTTGAGTTTACGGGAAATTCACGGGGAGTTGTCCAAACCCAATCCGGCGTACATCGAAATATTCTATAAGTCACACTGTGGAAGATGAAGACTGTCCCACAATATACATCTATGTTGTTTCATTTCACACAAACTTTAATGAGTCTTTCCTGTTTAGTCTGTTTTTTATTTAACGTGACGATTTTTAGACAGTTTTACATTTTTGCCTTAGTTGCTTTCTTATCTCCTTCAAAACTGTACGGCCGTACTGTGAAATCTATCATAAATGAACAAAAACACCCAGTTGTAAAAACAATCATATTTAATTCTCCTTGCCAATACCCATCCAACTGTATCTTTTTTTTTAAACAAAACCACGGTGATTTTGTTTCAAGTCACCAATAGTATATATCTGTTGTGAACAATGTTGACATGGAAGGAGTCGGGATGTCTACTCTTCAAATGTCACTCAAGTCAATATAACCAAACAGCCAATCAAATCCCTAGTTACTTTACTTCTCATTGTTATTCATTGATACATTAACTGGACAAACCAATCCATAGCTGTTCTGCTGTGAGTGACATGGACTAAACTCAGTCACCTCTTGTGCAGTGTTCAGTTCAATCGGCAATTGTAAAGTTTTGGATCCAATGACAACTTTAGTTTACTCAAATTGTGAGAAAAAATCAACCACACATGGAATATATTATACATTTTTGTTACTTTGTTTTAAGCACATAATTATTATGTTTTATTCACACCGTATAGTACTTTGCTAGTTTTCATCACGGTCACGTCGAACAGATCATCGGTCTCGATATTTCATTTCTTGTACACTAATAAGCATAAAGGCAGATTCTGATTGCCATGTAATTTAGGGTCTATTACGTTGTGGAAAATACTTATATTTCCAAGGAGTATATTGTGTTTTCACACAGTTATAAATCAGAATCAAAAACAAAATTACGGCTGGCTAGTGACGGCCCGTCAGAGCACTGTAGACCTTAGAGGACTACTTTATCATTCATGCGCTGTGTTCACCCAACACCTGCTGAGACCGTCGCTGGGCCAAGCTTGGCTTTTACTAGTAAAGGTTTCACTAGTAAATTTCCTTTTATCGGCGACGGTACTGTAGCTTTAAACTTCAATATGAAGAAGTTGTTATTTTAGTTGACTGAGCATCTGCTATTCAAGGTAAACTGTTATGTACGTAACATTTAACTTTTTTTTCGACTAGTCGAAGTTTACGGCGTTATTATGCCGCTAATAATACAGAAGAATTACATCATTATATAACTCCGTAAATTAGGGCGTTATAACGCCGTAATCATTATTTTTCCTTTGGTGGAAATCAGCCACCGTACTGCAGAGAGTAGGGCTTACCCAGTATGTGGTAGCTTAATCACATGGACATACAGTTTACCAGATTAGAACACAAAGAGTGCACGAGAATGGATACAGTGAATACTTGAACATGTGAAAGTTAATATTAACAAGCTTCAAACCGTATTGTATAATGTGTGTTAAGGTCTTTAGAACATCCTGGTTAATTCAATTTTGAATATTTGTTATTTGCAATCAACAATATACGTGGAATGGAGGCCACGTGGTATTTGATTTCCATCGAATGCTGCTATTATAAGATGGAGATGAAGATGGTGCAATGTCGATCCACATCGGTCATCCACACGCCCATAACTCAGCAATGTCGGCGCTTTTTACAAAGCCAGGTACAAACCAGCCACGAGAAGTGTCCATTCCACGTAAAAAAGTTCATTGGTTGTTTTATTGCCAATCATATAGATTTTTGGTCATTTTATTGACAATATAAAGTTATTACAGAAGTTCGAATTTAAGCCGACTGTGTCACTTTACATTTGGTCACACGAAGCTTGGTCCAAATCACCTCGGATTATTTTGGGAATACCCCACCCACTGAACTCGTTTTCCTATCTAAAAAAGACAGTTGCATGCCACTCCCTTTTCATAAGAGGAAATGTGTCTGATGATTAACGATGCGGTGTGAAACCAGAGAGATAGTGAGTTTATTATTTGTGGTCATTTTAACACACGAGGGCATTGACCACAAATACATGGGAATGATGTTTGTGAGAGTACGTTACAATTTCCCGTGGTAGTTATGATTTTTTGATAGTGTATTTTTTTAGAAAAAAAGATGGACATTATGAAAACATGAAAGGGATAGTTTTCATGTATATATAGACTGGTAACAATTACACCGGAAGCTCGAGGTTTCCTCCGCATACAAAGCCCTGTTTCTTCTCGTATCGATATATTTATGAACACTAAAACACACGGGCACCGGGAAAATCTTCTTGTCTAAAATAACTAGGGAGACAAGTTTCTAATTGTGTTAAAAAGAGGTATATCATTTATACCTTTATACCCCATCTTAAAGTGGCATGAGCTGCCAAAATTCACACTTTTTTCATAATTTCTGATCGCCACGACAGTAAGAGGCTTTGAAGGCCATCGAAAAACTAAATGATTAGCGTTGGAATGAGGAAAATGCATACCGTATGTGGCCTGTACGAACCGAAAACGTGTTCGAAAAGTAAACAAAATTTAAATAACCGGGACGACCATTCATTCATTCTAGGCCAAAGTTAGTTCAAAACAATACTTTATCGTACATTTTCGAGACTAGAAGCACTAAAAAGCTTCTGAATTACACGTCTTGAAAAAAATAGCCAATAATTTCAACATTATGTTGTAACGTCAAAATATCAACATTTTTGCAGCTAATGCTCCTTTAAGTTGTTGTAATAAACTAAAACCCA
Organism: Lepidochitona cinerea; assembly: GCA_963971465.1. Lineage (NCBI taxonomy): Eukaryota > Metazoa > Mollusca > Polyplacophora > Chitonida > Tonicellidae > Lepidochitona > Lepidochitona cinerea. The sequence continues at coordinate 3,840,556 of OZ020560.1, forward strand.
TGATATTTCACCAGGTCGACGGCTGACAGGTGGAGCTTGGCCTTCGTCAGTAGAATTTGTTGGTCTCTATATAAATACACTGACCCTGAATGGGACTGAATTACCAACCAATTGATCCATCGATACTGTTCATTCAGGATTCCATTTGTTGACAGTCCCTATAACCAAACAAATTGGTATTGAACGAACTAAAATGTCAACATCTTAAAGGCACACTTGCCGCCGTAGCCTGTTTAAATTTGCTAAGAAAACCAATTTACACGAGCTCCCTACGACTAATACCACTAAACTTAAACATAGGACACATAAAACAAGTCTAGTTAGCTTTAGAATGTAAAAATGGGGTGAAAAACAAACGAAGAATCGAAGCTTGATTACAACAACAACGATCAGTGTCGGTCAACTTTCGTGTAGGATTACCCTCCTTTCAGGCCTTTGTATCTGTGGTTTACATTCAAACAATTATCAGCAGGCTTTTCCAGTCGCTGTTAACCGATCGTCAGCCTGTATTTCTCAGATAAATAGGCCTACCTAAAATTACACTGTGCCGTTAGTTCACTCACTCGACTGAAACATAAAATCGCCAATAGGGGGCAGCTTGGTTTGTTTACGTTCCGGGTCCGTAACAATTCAAATTTTCAAATTCAAATTAAAAATACAAAGTGACGTCCAAACTTTTATATTTTGGTAAAAATAGAAAGTTCCTAACTTATATTGTCTGGGAAAAATACAGAAAACGGTCTTTCTTTTTTAGTGTAAACAATATTCCTGATTTTCGCGGCAAGTGTGCCTTTAAAATAAGCCTTGAAAAAATAATCTCTTGAATAATTGACTTAATACTCCTGACCCTGACACAGGTCTCTCAGATCTCCCAGATCCGTTTTACAATTTCAAACTAATAACAGCTATATTTATGTAGTTACAAAGTAGATCCTTGGCCCCAGAAAAATGTTATTTATAACCAGAGTATTTTGCTCTCGATTGAGCTGGAATTTCTGATTTCGATTTCTTTCTATATCAATTTGAGGAAATAATTGTAACAGAGTTCTTAAAGAATTGGAGAAATTGCCCCCCCCCCCCCCCCCCCCACTCCTCCCTTCCTATGTATACCCCACGTTCTTAACCATATCTTAATCCCTACAACTGATGCTCCTACAATGCTTCTTGTGTGACAGCCAAAAAAATGTCAAGCGACTTGGGTGAATAAGCCCCTTTCGGGTTTGGCCGAAGTCCCACGACATCACGCGAGACCCGTGTTTAGGGGCATAACTTTCACCGATCGGCTGTTCGATTAACATTAGTGCTATGGAGATCGGCTGTAACCCTGTAGTTTTGTCTGTGATTCTCAGCTTACAATTTATACTTTTTACAAAAGTCTTTTTCTGAAAAATATCAAGATATATGCAAAGCCATAAGATAATCAGTCAGTGGAAGTAATACCCCCAATCGTGATGACGAGCCTATCTTTGTGTACCCAAGTACTGACAAGTGCTAGTCTTGATATGCATAGATAGCCGCGTCATCACTAAACTCCTTTCTCGCGCGATCTCGCGGGGTTTTAGATAAACTCGAAAGTGGCTTACTGGAGGTGTCAGAGATTTTTAATGGATGACACCTTCTGTATTTATTGTGCTCATCGTTTCAATGTGAAAAAAATGGCTAAATCAATTTCTAAAAATTAGTTTCCTCCGCTGGTTGTTATTAGATATATTACAATTCCACCAGAATCAAAACAGGAATTTACTAGCTTATACACAGAAAATGACATAACGGAAATGTAAGTGGATTAAAATGATTTGTTTTTCATTTAAATCCCGTACACACACAGCAGCTGGATACCTGGGAGGGATTTAACACAGGTGTCATCCACACGTGATAAGATGTAAAAACAAGTGAAAATAAAAAGAGAAAAAAAAACTTTCATAACATGATAGTTCATCTTATCTATGAAAAAATCCACGCAATCTGTTTGACGAGGAAAAACACGCACACACAACAAATGGTTCGTGAATATGAAAAATACAACCCGACGATGCGATATAATATAGTTCAATGAATCGACGTCAATTTGTGACGATCTTTAACTGAAAAACATTTGCTACTTTCAACATAAACCAAAGACATTGAAGTGTTCCAGTTTGTTTTGTTTTGGTGTTTTCTGGAGAGAGTAGAGGAAGCTGTGAATTTGAAAATAATCCCTTCATCAAATATCCTGGAACCCATCGCTGAAGAAGTGATATATAAAGCCAAACAACGAAGGGTATAACATCCTAGGTTTACAAAAGTACTAACCCATGTTTTTGTTGGCCATAAAAAATATCATTTGGACACTTAGTCGGGGTTTCTGACTCCAAAATTACGTATTTTTATACTGACGGCCGTATTTTACGACCGCCAGTATAAAAAAATAGTCATTTTGGAGTCAGTAACCCGGACTATTGGACACTGGTCTACGTGTGCTGTTTATTTCGTGATAAAAGGGTCGGGCTGTGGGTTATAATGGTGCCATACAACTGACACTTTTCGCACTTCTTCATTCAGACTTTGTCGTGTGAAATTTGTACAAAATTACGTCTTATTGCAGTTGATGACGTGACCAAAACAACGTCAGCTGTACACTATTTATTATCCATCTAATCGTTTTAAGAAGACGTGTGTTACTTTAGGGTTTGTCATATTTGTGGTTTTTGATTCTCACCATGCAAACGATGCGTGCGCACACTTACTGACTGGATTGTCATCCCATTAACCTGTGGGATAGTTGACCGATAAGGTAAGCCTGTGATCTGGAGACATGCAGCCCTACCCCGCCCCGCTCAACCACACACACACACGCTTGCACGAACGTGTCCACGCTGGCATCTAAGTGAGAGAACGACATCAAACAAACAATATATCTACGAAAGATAAAACAATTAATAAGTTGCTAATGATATGAAACATAATTTGGTTCTTTCGACTTATTTACAAACGAATTTAAAGTAAACAGCCACAGCCAGATGGGAGCTAGATTTGAGAAACGGGACCTGGTCGGCAAAATTAACCCATCTACTGCTAAGAGAATCTGAAACTACAAGTTCTGTTTCTTGTACAAAAGGACCGTCCCGAATATTCTCCATATACAAACATAATCTTGCCATAACTGAAGATGAGTAAGCATTGTCAATGTATTACAAAGTGTTTCAGAAAATTCTACTGACTAAGGACAAGCTCCTGCAGTCGTCAACTTAATTTACTTTAGTATTACAACAGCTTATGGGGTATCAAGGTCTAAATGATATAACCCTTTTTAACGCAATCAACTTATACATATCATCGTTAGCCAATGACATGTTTTTTTGTGTGTTTTTTTTCGTTATGAGTGATAGGCCTATCTGTTTAATTTAACGTTTTCTTTAATACAGGGGCCTCCGTGGCTCAGTAGTTAGAGCGTTGGACGTTCAATCCGAAAAGCCTTCCACAAATGGGTTCGAATCCCACTCAGTCCAATAAAAAAATGAAAATTTTCTGACTGGGTTTTCACTCGAACGACCTATATTGGATGGTTGCCAGTTACCACCGGAAGGTCGTGGCTTTCCTCCAGGTGAAACAATTTTAAACGCCGCGTAAAACACCAATCAATCAATCTTTAATCCACCCTTGACTATAATCATATATCAAAGGTAACTTGTATAGCCCCTCTGGATGCGCGTGTGGTTCATTCTCGGCTGACAACGAATTTCCTAAATAACTCTTTAAAAATACTCGTTTGGCGGGAAATTTACTTGCGGCACGGTTCTTCATTCGAGATTGGTTAGAACTCATATTTATATTAATTTGAAGGTCAACGAAAAATCGCAACAAACTTCGGAGGTGAGTCCTTTCAACCAAAGGAAGCTAACGATTGTACCACGTGTCAATTACATATCAGTCCACATTGGTTGATTGATTATCATTTTACGCTGCACTCAGTAAGTAGGCCTATTATTTCAATTATATGACGGCGTTGCCGGGTTTAGTGAGGGTGAGGGCAACTCTTCCTCATACTTTGAGAGAAAAATACACAAAAAAATGTGTATGTGATCTGGGTGAGATTTGAACCTGCATCGATGGAAGGCCTGTGCGGCGTAGAAAATCAATCAATGTTAATAATATTACTAACAACAGGAAGGTTATTTTTTATGATAAACAATTCGTAGATTGAAGCCTTGAGGGTGTAAACAGTATCGTTCTTCGTGATAAATTTCACTTGTGTGAATAACACCTTAAGTCACATCCAAGTCGTAAATTATCAAAAATAGCGATATAGATTCAGTATATGTCACGTTCTGTGAAAGGGTGAAAGTAGAAATCAGGTTTTGAGCTCATCCCGTGTATCACAAAAGCTTCACCTTTTTTTCTAGTGTTTATGATCATTTTATAACGTTTTTTTTTTAAGAATACTCAAATCTATACAGTAGGTTTTATCAGTATTTATTTTTTGTTGTCGATAAGTTGACGGGCGAGATTGAAAGATGATGGAAAATGGACATTTTTTTATAGATTAAGCGTTAAAGTCTGTTTAATAGAAAATTATCTAAAATTTGGAGCGGATAGGGCCTACCCCCATATTCCTAGATTCGGAATGAGAAAAAATTATATCTGACTGTTGCCGTAAATTTGGTATATGCCTTTTGTGGGATAAGATACACATCAGTAAATTAGTTTTAAACTGATACTAAAACTGGTTTCAGTTTGTATTGAAGGCCCTGATTTATAGATTGGAAATAGGTCAATTGGCTGTGTCAGTAAATGTCGCAATCATATAAAGTAATTCCATCTGGCGTTCAAATAAGCCAAACAAATAGCTCTAGTACGAAGTGGTACACCAACCGTTCTCAATTTGTAGTACTCAATTATTCAGCCGGGTATTACGTATGGGAATATTCCTTGATCGATTTCATACTGAAGTCATATCAAACCATTGGTGTTGCAACAACACAAAGAGTTTTGCGAAAAGAAAAGTTTGATCACACGGCTGCTTAAATCTAAAGGATTTCATAATGTCAGAACTATTCAGTCAATCATTCTATGAGTGTTGTAAACATTCATAATCAACAATATAATCTGTATCGATCATTTCATAAATGTAATTTTTCTATTCATTCAGTCAGATTAGTTGGGCCTCGCGAATGGAGCAAATTATCAGCAGTTTTGAAAGGTATTACTTTTCCCACTAGATAAGTCCAAAGTTGAAGATTGATTGATTAATGTTTTGCGCCGCACACAAGATTATTTCACTTATATGGCGACTGTGGAGTTAGAACATTTACGGTAACGAGTTGAGTCAGGCCTACTGTGTCTAGTGGGTGCTGCGTGTTTGTTAGAGTTCAGTTTTATGTACGTTCAGTGTTACAATACATATTTGGAATTTGAAACAGACGTCTTCCTGTTTTTTGAAAACCCCACAATTGGTGGCAGCGGTAACTTTTCTTGGATGAACCTAATTTGCCGGTGTAAAAACTTTTGAACAACTTCACTACACGAAGTTTCAACAACAACACGACAGTAGACAACGTCAAGCCACTCTTCTCCACACAAAAACTGTTTCGCTATAATCGTTCGTCGATCTTGGTAAGAGACAGCCAGCACCTTTATAAACCAGAACTTTAGGTAACAGTACGTGTTTTAATAATTTGGAATAGAATATAAGTGAACTTTATTCTGTAAAATAATACATCGAGATATCAGGAAATCTTCGATAGGGTAGTGTTTTTCTACATAGCGTGAAACGAGGTCAAGTCGTCCTCCAGTTTATTACCGTAAATTATCGAATAATCTGAGCAGGATTTCAACCATGGCGTTTTCGGACAGATTAAAAATGCCTATGTTTGATCCTAAGGTAATGACATTCCAGCAATATGTTGAGGACATTTATGAAATCAAAGCATGGGGATTTGACTGGGACGCAAACAAGAAATTACGCCATTTAGCGTTAATCCTTCCTCCTGGTTGGTGCACGAAAGTGTTCCGTGATATGCCTTCATCACATAAGGTCAATTATGATGCCCTTAAGACACAACTAATTAAGGAATTGGACAGGACTGACGAAAAACGCCAAACTGCGGCTTCTGACTTCCATCGCCTTTCTCAGAAATACAACGAAACAATTGATGAATATGGACATAGGTTGTATCGTAAGGTAGAAGAAGCATACCCATCCTTTGCCAAAACCAACAAAGAGGAGCTGTGTGCTCAACGTTTTTTAGAAGGTCTTCGCAGTGCGAAAGTGCGAGAACAACTTCATATTGTCCAGTGTCAGTCTTCTAAACCTGAGAAATTTGATAAACTAATCGACATAGCACGGCGTCTGGTAGATAATGAAAAGATTGAACAATACAGTACTCCCAGTGAATCTGTAATGCGTGTCCGGTGCTCGTACTGTCGTAAACCTGGACATAGTGAGTTTGTCTGTCGCAAGAAAAAACGCGACAATACTGACAAAAAAGATCAGCATCCCAAACCACAATCTAAACGTGATTCTGGTCAGACGAAAGCTGATTGGATTAAATCAGCAAAGTGTTACAATTGTTCGTTAAGAGGGCACTTATCTCGTGATTGTCCCCAAAAGAAAGTTAACAATATAACATCAGACAATCCATGTCCCACAAAATCTGTGACCTTGGGTGCGATGACGTCATTAGCGACTATTGACTCCGGAGCAGCCGTTTCCTGCATTAGTGTTTCACTATTGACAACAGCTTTCCCACACGGTTATGAACTTTCTGAAACACAAGTACAATTATCTGGTCCGGGATCATCTCCTATTCAGTCTCTCGGTACAATATCTACAACCATTTACATTGATCAGCAATTACTACCATGTGTGTTGCATGTACTTAACGCTGACGAGGATACTTTTCTACTTGGTTGGAACTTTTTAAGTCAGTTTAAGAAAGTTGTTATGAAACCTCAAGAAAAAGATATTGAACTACGTGATTATCTGTCTCAGTCAGATGATTCTCCTGTGGTGGTTAGGGCTAACAAAACTACACACTTACCACCCCGTTCACAGAAAGTTCTTGCAGTATCTGTGCTTAGATCTAACGTAGAAACTGTCCAACAGACTTTGTTATTGGAACGCAGTGAAGATTTTGAGTCCCGAACTGGACTATTAGTTGGTCGATGTGTATCTCAATCCAAAGATACAAATATTGTTGTGTTCAACCCTGAGTCAGTCACAAAGAAAATATATCGATGTCAAACTGTTGGATATGCCTACAATGTTGATTTGGAAAAACAGTCAATATGTCCAAGTTCGGAGAGAGTCGAACGACAAGTCATGAATGTTAGCTCTGAAAACATCCATTGGAATATTGGTAATGTTGATGAAAACACTAAGTCATCTTTGATGAACCTGTTAGATCGTTATCAACAGACTGTGTTTAGTGGCATAGGTACGCTTAAAAACTACCAATTTACATTACGTTTAAAGAATGACGCCGACTTAAGTAAAGTAACAGGTCGTCGTAGACATTACAATCCTTTTATGGAAAAACAAATTGAAACTCAAGTAACAGATATGCTTGCTGCTGGCATTATAGAAAACAGCACTTCAGATATTATTTCCCCGGTAGTTTTGGTGAAAAAGCCGGATGGCAGCGTTCGTTTCTGCTTAGATTTTAGAGCTCTAAACAAGGAACTGTTAGATGTTGTGTTTCCCTTAATGACCACAAATGAGGCACTCATGCGTATCCAAAACTCTAAGTATTTCACAGTGCTTGACATGAGATCGGCCTTTAACCAAGTGGAACTTTCCCCAAATTCTCGACAGTTGACCTCTTTTCAAACCTCGTCAGGTGTTTATCAATTCTCTCGCCTTTGTTTTGGTTTGAAGGTTGCACCCCTTGCATTTCAGAGAATTATTCATCTTGTTCTCTCTGGATTAACCAACAGCTACGTGATGGTGTATTTGGATGATTGCTGCATCCACACAGCAACGGTAGAAGAACATCTAAACTGCCTCCAAACAGTATTACAACGTTTTGAAGATTCTGGGTTAACTTTGAAGGCAGAGAAATGCCATTTTTTATGGAAAATGTAAACTATTTGGGATTCAAAATTTCAGCCAATGGTGTTCAGCCAGGAGATAAAGGTCTGAAAGCTATTCATGACTACCCCATTCCTGAAACCTGGGAATCAGTTCGCTCATTTTTGGGACTGTGTGCTTATTTTATGAGATTTATCCCAAACTACAGTGATGTAGCTCTTCCGCTGAGTAAGCTGGTTGAAACAAGGAGTTACAAATGGACTGCAAACGAGCAAAATGCATTCAGTCAGCTGAAAATGAATTTAGTTTCACCACCAGTCTTGAAACATCCCGATTTCAGTGTTAATTCCCCAAAATTCATAGTTCAAACAGATGCAAGTTGTACTGGACTAGCAGGAGTTCTTCTACAGGCTGACCACGATGGTCTAGAACACCCGATCTGTTACGCTTCAAAGAAACTCAACAAGACCGAACGTAACTACTCAACCATTCACAGAGAGGCACTTGGATTAATTTGGTCAGTCAGAAAGTTCCGAGAATATTTGTATGGGCGAAAATTTGTATTGAGGACGGATCACAGACCTCTCACATTCATACATTCTTCAAACTCTCCCAAGTTTGCTCGATGGAGCCTCGAGTTAGCAGACTATCATGACATTGAGTATGTTAAAGGTGAAGACAATGTTGTCAGTGATACCTTGAGCAGAGCCCCTACTGATGATACTGAGATTGATTTACCAGTATTGGCTGTTACACGTTCTCAAACACTCCTAAAATCTCAAACAGAAACAATCAGCAAAGCTCATGGAATTGGTCACTTTGGTGCTAATCGAACTCTTGAATTGGCCCGATTAGTTGATCAAACCATTAGTCTCTCACATGTGAAAGATTTTATCTCCAAATGTATTAACTGTATGGAAGGTCCCCATGTTGTTAAGAAATCCACACTGGGTACGACTAACACTGCTCAACGACCATGGGAGTTGGTTCACTGCGACTTTGTTGGACCACTGCCCCGTACTTCAGCAGGTTATGAATACATCTTCACGTACAAGGACGATTTGACTAGATTTGTTCTAGCTTGGCCTCTTCGATCTGCTACGATTGTAGCGGCGACCACGGTTATGGACAGGCTTGTATCTATATTTGGACCTCCTCAAAAGCTACACTCGGACAACGGATCCGTATTTACATCACCGGTCTTCGTGGACTATTGTACCAAACGAAACATTGAATGCCATTATACCCCTGTAGCCAGACCACAAGCCAATCCAGTAGAACGGGCACATCGAACGTTAAAGGAATCACTTTCGAAGACATGTGAAACCGAAAAGGATTGGGATAAGGTTCTTCCAGATATTGTGGCCGCACACAATGCTGTGGCTAATCGCACAACTGGCATAGCTCCATTTTATGCCATGTTTGGTCGGTCTTCTCCAGTCGATCGATTGATCACCGACTCTCCTTCTGCAGGGGAGGAAGAGACGGAATTACTTGAGATCTGGAATTTTTGTCACGACAGACAAATCTCTACGAAACAACAACGCCAAATCTCATCCGACAAAGGGGTTGATCGTCAGTTCGTCGTCGACCAGGCTGTTGCCTTTAAAGTACAGAACGGACCAAAATTCAGAAAGAAACATTTCGAAAGAGGTTTCACAGTAACCAAGGTGTATGGTGACTTTGTGAGAATTCACAAGGCTGACAGGCACCACCGTCAAGACATTATTGTGAGCAAGGACTTGATTGTGCCGGATACTACAGTTTAAATGAACTATGACTTTTAATAACATAACAGAATACTATTCTTTCTTTAATGTTAAAGTAAACAGTCATTTCTTACGTTTGAGTCTTGTAGCAAATGTTATTTTGACACATTTCGCAATTGTTTAACAGTTAACGTTTTCTAGTTGTTTTCAAGATAAGAAGTTCTCTTATTTCATTCCACGTTAAAGTAACCTCTTAGAGGGGAGGAGTTGTGGAGTTTACGGTAACGTTTACGGTAACGAGTTGAGTCAGGCCTACTGTGTCTAGTGGGTGCTGCGTGTTTGTTAGAGTTCAGTTTTATGTACGTTCAGTGTTACAATACATATTTGGAATTTGGAACAGACGTCTTCCTGTTTTTTGAAAACCCCACACGACGTTGCCAGGTTTAGTGGGAGAAGAAACCGGGCTCATTAGCCAGACAAAAAAAAAACACCTTCGGCGAGTACCTGGCAACATTTCCACATACGGCAACCGAGTGAAAAATACATTCAGAAATTTTCAATTTTTATTTGGTCTGAGTCGGATTCTAACCCGCGTCGAATCGATGAAAGGTTTGTGTGGGACCGAGGGAAGACCACTCTAATCCACTTGACCACCGGCGCCCCTCCAAAATTAAAGACCACCTCTTACTAAATCAATCCACTTAACCATGCACCCATGTTTTGTTATGAGCTTCATTGTATAGGCTACCCAGCGTATCAGATGTATCTTATCTCAAAGGATAGAACATTACATGTCCCTAGGCTCTTTATTCCCGCCACAGAAGCAACTATTTTATTGGTATAGACTTATCTATTTCTTTCATCTGTATGTATTTAATACATAATGTAGTCAATAAACAAATGAAAACAAATCAAATTGTCTTTGTTGTCATTTTTATTTGAGAAACAAGTCCCAAACGAACATGAATATCAACAGAAATTATACAGCTGCTGTTTGAAAAGCAGTCATAGGTTTTTCTAGTAAAAGGCGGATTTGATCGGAAACATTCAAATTTAGTTTCATATGCACAAACAAGCCGGTCAGTTGAATATAACGATTGTTATAAAAATCAAAAGTTTCAGATTGGTCGGTTGATGTTCAAAGGTTCAAACAAAACTCTGTACAATTTGTGTATTCCATGTATAAGTTTAAGCTCGACCAAATGGTTTCTCTTCGCAATTGGCAGAATGGATACTGAGGCGAGTTAACTTTTAAGTGGAATGAGCTGCCAAAGTTCGGACTGTCAAAAGAAGTTGAACGTTTTGAACTGAATAATTGACGTTGAAATAACAGGAATATGGCCAGTAACCCAAACGAGCCGAAGATGTGAGTAAGTATTGAGTAAAATGCAAATAGCAGAGGTGTATGAGTTCAATTTTGAGGGTTTATTGCTCGTTAAAAATACCTTTACGTACATCCCCAACATTGGCATCAACGGGAATTATTTTGGATTTTGTTTCAACGACATTTTCCCTATATTTGGCAACTTGTGCTACTTTAAAGTGGCATGAGCTGCCGGAATTCACACTTTTTTCATCATTTCTGATCGTCACGACAGTAAGAAACTTTGAAGGTCGTCGAAAAACTAAATGATTGGCGTTGGAATGAGGAAAATCCATACAGTAGATGGCATGTACGAACCGAAAACGTGTTCGAAAAGTAAACAAAATTTAAATAAGCGGACGACCATTCATTCTAAGCCAAATTTAGTTCAAAACAATACTTTATCGTACATTTTCGAGACTGGGAGCGCTAAAAAGCTTCTGAATTATATTATATATCGGAATAATTTCAACATTCTGCGTTAACGTCAAACTATCAACATTTTGGCAGCTCATGCCACTTTAACGTCAAAATATCAACATTTTGGCAGCTCATGCCACTTTAACGTACATCCCCAAGATTGCCATCAGCGGGAATTATTTTGAATTTTGTTTCAACGACATTTTCCCTATATTTGGCAACTTGTGCTGCTTTAAAAGAAACAAAAAACAAACAAACTATACTGGATCTTCATGTTAAACCACATCAATTTGAATTGCTCTATAACCACTCTCTACACGCTAATCTTTACAATGATAGTCAATATGGGAGGGACACGGATTTCACGGGAGTATAAAATGATACTGATCTTGGTTTGTTTTTTATTTCGCATTTTCTTTCTTTGATAGAGTTCAATACTGTATTACGTTTTTTGCGGCCGGCCTTTTATATTCAGTTTAGGGGAACGTTTTTTTTTTTCGTCTTTAGATCTCAATTTTCGTCTTCAAAATGCTTAGACTTGTATTTCTGATTTCTTTAGTAAGTAACCCAAAGTTTAGCTGTATAATGAATACCGAATTGCACCGATCGTAGGCTATTATTACATGTCCTTTCCTCTGATAACGGGACATTTTAAACTGCTTTTTGGATTTACCGGGTAATATTAATTATACGATATGCCTATCTTTGTAGATTCAGTTTTCTTTTGCTGACGACCCAATAGTACATCGTAAGTGTTGCCCTACACTTCCATATATTCTAGTTCAGACCTGTTCATTTTTAATCAATTGGTTTATCCCATTTTTATATCTGTACAAATTCCAAAGATTCAACAATGGCGCGATTTCAGATTTCAAACAGAAATTGCTTATGTAAATGCATTTATCAATCGATCGCGTATGTGGAAGAGTTGCCAGGTTCCGTACGAAGGTAGAAATTTCCTCCGTGAAATAATCTGAAATATCAATCCATCAATGATGTAAATAGTTCCGCCTTTGGTGCCATATTATTGAAATTCTTATGATTTTGAATAGCCATCTACTCTTGATCCAAATTTTTACACCTCACTTTAGCCATATGACATTGAAATGACTTTATTAGAATTTCACTAAATTGATCTGTCGATATTTGAATCTCGTGGTGATATCAACAAATCCGAACTTTAAACTTCGTCTGGTTATAAAATCTTTGATTTGATTGTGTTGAATGCTTTTGTTGTTCCAGAGTTTGCCAACTGCCCATCAACAGTGAGTGGAGCTCCGTCGTTACATTTAACTGCCGATGTCCCCGCCTATGCCTCTGCCAGATGTCGTAATGGTGACAAAGAATTGCAACCAATGGGCCAAGTGAAGTTTGGATTACGAGGGACCTTCGACCAAAACTACGTCGGATCGGATTGTCAATTTTATGTAGGTACTTTGGTTTCTAGCACCTGCAGATTGAAGTTAACGCCGCACTAGAGATTATTTCACTTACATGGCGGCGTTGCCAGGTTTAGTGACTAAGGAAACGGGACTCGTTGCCTGGAGGAATCCTTCGGCGAGTACCTGGCAACTATTCCACATTTGGCGATGAAGTGAGAAATTCTGTCAATTTTTTACATTCTTTTATTTGGTCGGCGTGTGATTAGAGCCTGCCCCCATCGATGGAAGGATTGTGCTGTACTGAGGGACTACCACTCTAACCACCGAGGCCCCCAGCACCTACAGAAGTCTCGTCTCTATTTTATTTGCTGATAGGATTATTTCTCTGCTAAATTCTCAATTTTTAACTCTAACAAAATAGTTCCGCAATTTTGTTTTCAGAAAAAGGACGGCAGTAACACGTTTACGGTTGACGTAGAGTTTGGCTGGGGCGAGAAGGATACTCAAATCATAGAACAAAAGAAAATCCGTACGATATCTTGTTCTTACGACGCCAATGGTAGAGCAATATCGTCCACACAAACCATAGGCGAATGGTAAGTACTCTTCATGGTTGTAGATATTAGGTTAACGATTGTTAATGAATTGTTTTTCTCTTGATTCATCAATGGTATATTCCCTGTTTGTTGTCAGGTTTCTTAACCCGTGGGAAGCACAGACCCTTCTAGGTGGCAATTCCTCGGCCATATTTAGTCTAAAGGTGATAGATGTTCTTGGTCGTGAAATAGATAGTGATCGTATCGCCATTGGCAGGAAGGTCCGGTTGATGGCTGTTGACACTACTGGTAAACCCTCATAAATCTTTTCTTTTTGTCTTCCCATAGAGTTACTACCTTGATCTTGACGTTGGTTTTATAGCCATACAAGTAACCATTTGTATTAAATCTGTATACGGACCTATATTCGAATCGGTTTCTTAATTCCCCCAGTTCCCTGGGCATCAAGGGATCATGCGGGTGTAAGATTTGTTTAACCTGTAAGAGTTGAAAGTTAAGCCTATAGGGCCTATCTCGAAAGAAAATCACTGCTCGATTGTTTCCAGTATTAAATTTGTAACCAAAGGGACAGAACTCTGCATTGCCTTTTTTTTTTTTTTGGTTCTCTTATCCCATTGATTCCTCCCCCTTATACGACAATTTTTCTCAATTCCGTAATAATTCCAATGTATTTCTATTTGTAGGCACACTCCAAGGATTCCGAGCTTTAAGTTGTTGGGCGAAGAGTTCTGTTGCCCGCTACAGCATCTTGAGGGCTGGGTACTTTTCCGCTTTTTATTTTGGAAATTCTTTTTCTCATTTCTCACTGTTAGTAAATTAATATGAAACCTTCACGGAGTTAACAATACATTTACAGTTTAATTTTCGCAATTATTGCCTCCGTATGTGGGACAGATGTCCGGTACTGGCCGAAGGTTTGGTTTCTTTCGGGCAATAAGCCAGGTTTCCTCCCAAACTAAACATGGCTACGCGCCATAAAAGTGAAATAATTTTGAGTGCGGCGTAAATCCCAAATGAAATATTCTATCTTATATACTGTTTACATTTGTGACTATTTTTCAAGGTGTGGTGACGGTCTGGTATTTTCCAAAGAGGCGGGTTTTGTTACTGATGGTGCGCGTGTCTTCAGTCCTTATTTCGATGCCTTCAAATTACATGGCGGGGACAACACTTTAAAATTCATGTGTAGGTTTACCGAATGTTTAGGGCCATGTAATGGGGTAAGTAAACTGTTTTTATCGATCATCTGACATGACAACTCGTTTGTTTTTAAAACTAGTTGACCTAGCGTAGATTTTTGTCTAATGCATACTTAGACATTCATCATGAGGACACTAGCAACTCGTACATTTCTAACATATGCATCTCTATTCAATGGTTTATCATTTATCATTTATTTACCGGATTTTATTTTTTTAAGCGGTGTAAATATAGTCTACAATATTAACGATTACTCGTTACTTATATTTCTCCCGAAACTGTACAAAGCAAGATTTCTTGGTTTGTTTCAAATTTAGGACTCGTGTAGCGTGGAAGTCAGACGAGCCAAACGGTCTCTTACTAGTAAGTAAATGTTATTTTAATCCAATGCCCCCGCCCCCCATTTTCATTCAATTGAACAAAAATAGAGGTGGAGTGTTTGACAATCGCGGTATGTGGAAGAGTTACAATAAGGTGAAGAATTACTTATGGATAACAACTTCTTGGTTTACTGAGTGACGTCTCGGTGTAGTTCTTGTATCGTTATTAAAGTCTACCTCTGGCAGGATGGAGATTTCCTCTGGACAAACAGCCAGGTTTCCTCCCGCACTAAACCTGGCAACACCGCCATATAAGTGAAATAATCTTGCGTGGTGTTAAACATGGCCTGGAGCTATTAATTTAAACCGGCAATAATAATTTAGAGATTTTTCAATCTTTTTTCTTATCTACTACACATTTCCAAGTTAATATAGCTGCTTTTATATTTATATTTAATCCTTTTCAGATCTGTTGGATCCTCAGACGAAGAATGTTGTGATCAGCAACACGAGAACGTTTAAAACGGATTCTGCTTCCGATTAATTTCGATTTAATTTGTGCTTGGTGATTTATTTTCAATAAATTCTGTATTGTATCCTGTTTCGTTCCTTTTTTTGTGTGCGTAAATCCTAAAACAAGGCAAAAGACATCGAAAATATCTTAATTCCGTAAACGTAATGATCTCTTCTGTAAAATGTGGCATGAGAATAAGGATTTTTTTATGGCATTGAAACCCAATGGATAATGAATACAATATTCTTAGTTCGGTATTTTTTTTATTTCAACTGTAGGAATCTTTCAATTAAGGATGACTAGTGAAAGTTTTTCTAGCTGAAGTACATATAATCCTCTTCCCCGATCCACAAGGAGGTAGTCTTTATGTAATTGTAAGTGGGTAAATTCGGTAGAGAATGGGATCGTGGTCGGTTGGTACTTAAGTCTGAATAAGAGCTTATATACCATTGATACAAACTCGATGGTCGTTTACCTAGTTTTAGGAGTAACTAAAAACCCAGAACTGTATGTTCGATTTGAAATTTGTCCATTTGTTTTGGCACACACTCGGGCCCTAAAGCCATCTTGTTAAATGTTTTTTTCAAAGTTCTTTAGATAGTGAACAAAAACTCAATTAAAACATACAGGGTCCGGAAGAATAGCTTAGAATGTCTAGTGCTCTTGAATTGACCGACGGTCAACAATATTTGAAATTATCCCAAAGCTGATTTTTCACATTGCCAGCCAATCTGACTAAAGTCGAGATGCTTATTGAGCATATTTTCAATGAGCATCGCGACTTAAGTCAGATTGATTGCCAGCATGCAATTTCTGCGGGCTGGAAGGTTGGCGACCCTAGACCCTCGCCTTTTTGACCTGGGAATCTGGGATAGTCCTTTCCTCTCACGTTTTTATGATGATAGACAATGGACCACATTTTTCTTCTCCATTACGCCAACTTATTGACTCCAATAAACCTGTTTGCGGCGCATTGTTGGCTCTGACGGTTGACGATTTACAAGCCTTCCGAAACGAGCCTTCCATCGATAGGTCGCGGGTTTTAAATCTAAAAAGTCGTCCTATTGCCAAGGTGAGGTGACCCAATGTTGAAACCAACCATGTGACTTAAAATCATTCAATCAAAAAATCACTTATTTCAATCTGTTTGCTCACATGTACCCCCTTTTTTCTCCCCTTACACTGGGCTAAATATACCATTGCATACAGCATGTGAGACACTAGCAACTATTGGCTGATTGATGTGAAGTGTCGACAGGCCGTATCGGTATTTTGTTAAAATGAGACCTTTTTCGTGAAGTTTTTGTCAGTTAAGTTCTTAATTACAAGTAAATATTCACGTATAGTGTGATGTCATGATTGTTATTTTTTTTCCTACGAAGTGACTAAGTTTGCAATAGGATATCTGCTACGTATACGAGGGGAGTCGCCGTGCACCACCGTCGTCCCCCACATTAAATAGTTGGTAGAGGGGCATTAACAGCCAATGAAGTAAATCTATCTGTCCACAGCGCTGTAAGAAATCGGTCATCGATGCGGCTCAAGATAGAATCCCACTATGACCAAATAAAACTTAAGACGTTCTGTGTGGATTTTTCACTTGATTGCCGTACTCATCTAAGGTCTGGGTTTTGCTTTGGGCAAAGAGCCCGGTTTCCTCCCCATAACCTGGCAACGCTGCCTTATAAGTGAAATAATCTTTAGTGCGGCGTAAGATAATTAATCGATGAAGACGACACCAAATGAACGTATAACAATTTTAATGGTATAATACAAATGATGCCAACTATGCAAATCAAATTAATAAAAGAAACTAATTTCAAACCATTTACTAACCTAACACCATCATACGATTGGGTAAACGTAATTAAAAAATTACCAAGGCTTTGCATCAATGTTATAAACAGATCTGCATGAAAAAGAGAAAAAAATATATCAAAAAGAATTAAGGGTAAACGAAAAAATATCCACTATAATAACAAACGTGACCACAAAATTCCAAAAATAAAAACTTAAACCAAATGTAAAAATTGCAAAGTAACAACGAAATTATTCAATTAAGAGTATAATACTTAATGATAATGAAATGATATCTTCCATCACACCGAGAGCTGTGTCTTCGGGGTTTTTGCGTAATATAAAATACGGGCATAAAAATCATGTGATCGTACGAACTAGTAGTTAAGGTAGTTATCTAGTTAAATGTCCCAGAGATATTCATCTGTTTAACAGACAATGATTATTCCAAAAGGGGTGGTAGTTAGTGCGTTTGTATCCATTTGAAATGTGGGGTAAAATCTGGTGTCAACATAAAACGCAATTCCCAAATAATGTCCAACTTTCCCAAGGATGATGCCTACAATAGTTGTTAACAATCCAAAATAATCGTTATCTACAACAAACTTAGATTTACCTTGAAACAGACCTAAAAACTACGTGATTATTGGATTTAGGGCACTGGCAAGATTGATATTGTGTACATTCTACTGGCAAATCCTCTTAGATATCCAGATGCCAGAAGTAAATAAACTCAGTTTGGATGATACACAGAACATAAACAGGGTATAATGATCAAAGGGATTTTAGAACAGGATTTGTAAACCTCAGTACAATGTAGTACATTACTATTATTCTTTGACAATGGCACTCACATTGCCTCTAGTATTTAGGTACTGAACAATGAGTAATTAAACCCAAAAGTCTAACATCTACCAGGCAAGAGTGGCAGCCAAAACTTAAACACTGGCTTACATTCGTTGAAAAATTGGGGGCCAAATTGAAATAATCAATGGCAATATAGATTAGAAACAGAGAAAAGATGTGTGTTTTAGGTGACTTAATATTTCAGTTATAAGTTTGAGTTTTATGACCGGAGGCAACCCTTTCATCCGTACCAAGCAACATCTCCTTAATGTGACATGACCTGCCAAAATTCCGATTTTTTCATAAATTCTGAATGTCAAGAGAAATTTAGCTTTTGATGCACCTTAAAAACTAAAGGAATGATATTGAATTAAGACAGAAAGGCAAAGTGACTAGTCTGTGCAAACGGAAGATGTGCGGTAATAAGTGACAAAATTCAAACAGTTCCTTTTAGAGAGTTTTGCAGTTGATAAATCTACCTTAACCTACATCTTCAAGATTGGTATCAGCAGAAAGCTCTGTCTTTTTGACAAAAATGACCAACAGCTAATTCTGTTTTAACTATATTTTGCCTATATTTGGCAGCTCATGTCACTTTAAGGTTGATTAAACAAAAATCCTAAGTTGATATTTTTCCCAGAGAGTTTTGACCCAATGATCCATTGCTGTAAAACAAAGATACAGTAAAAAGTCTACACAGATATAATAATATCCTAAACCAGAAAACCCCACTGAAATGGCTAGAAAAGTGTTTCATGCACAATGATTTGTTATTTAATTTTTCTTAACAAAAACCTATGGAATGTCATTGAAATCTTTTCCAACTTTCCCTTGCATTGATGTTCATGTGCACTTTGAATAAAAAGATTCTTTACAGGCTTCTCTTTGAGGGTTTTAACACATCTTGCCCATGATTACTTGTGATGCCATTTGGGTTGTTTGCCATCACATATTGCCAATAGAGCGCTGGATTTTTGATGATGGACGAACCAGGATGCATGTTGGGAAGAATTTTCTGATTGCTAAATGTTTTGGGGAGTTTCATGATTGCATAAATCCTACCTAGGCTATTACGTTGTTGGGAGGTATAGCGGTTATTCGCCAATCTATGGTCTCAGAGCTTCTTTAGAGCCTAGGTAGCCACTGAATTCTCACCTTCTGGTTTGGGATCGTTACAATGTTGGGAAAACATGTACATGTAGGTCCATACTGATATCTATTATTAAATACTATATTGGCTTTACATGGTACACTAACTTGATACAGGTAGTGTCAGTTATGGAAGTACACATGGTATTTTGAGCTAGAGTTCTGATTTGCATATGTAATATAAAGGTAGATCTATAAAAAATATATTAAAAATATCACGCAGCATTAAAGAGTTGAGCTTTTTGTTTAAATGCTTGTCGCCTTTCTTTCGCCTCCTCTG
Source organism: Lepidochitona cinerea (assembly GCA_963971465.1). NCBI lineage: Eukaryota > Metazoa > Mollusca > Polyplacophora > Chitonida > Tonicellidae > Lepidochitona > Lepidochitona cinerea. Next base: position 3,860,101 of record OZ020560.1, read on the forward strand.
CTTGCTTCTTTTTCTCCTCGATTTCTTCCTTTATTTCATTTTCAAATTGTTTATCTTTAAATTGAGCATCAATCTGGAACAAAAACAAAGAACTTCATGAAAGATCTTGATAGATAAGTGACTCTTCAAGAATTTGAGAAAACCCTAAAACGTCTTTAAAGGATAAATAAATAGTTCATCGAGAACAACTAAATGTGATTTGTTACAGTAAATTAACTAAACATGTATTTAAAAAACGTTATCTTAAAACAAGCTTCCTTTAAGATCCCAGAACGTCAAAGAAAAGGCCATCAAAAATATGCATATTTTCAATCCTCAATCAGAAATATCTTTTGACTTTTAAACACCGTATTTAAGGTCCTAGTTAGTTGACTTTTAAACACCGTAATCGGTAATTCAACCAATCATGAAGACGCAGTTACTCAATGAAGGTCGAGTATGACGTCACAGCACTAAGGATATACATATTATATATCAACTGTGACAAAACAGCACTACATTGTAAGCTAATCAATTTTCAGAGAGTAAACTGGTTTTGTAGGCTTCGTGCCAGAGGTTTCGTTTTCTTTTTGGCCGAGTCAGTACAATACATAGTTTTAAACAAATTGATTACAAAACAGGAGGTTTGGTCTTAAACTTGTCCTTTATCCATTGGTTGATATGAAATGAGAGTAGAGAAGTCAACATTTTCCATGGTTAACAGATATTTTGTGGGGAATTATGAATACATAGTTAGAAATTATAATATAACAGTGTTATAAATATGACCAAGTCCTTGTGAAACTTGCCATACGGCCATGTAAACGATATGATTGGGGAAACATTTCTCCACACCACAGAATCATTTAATTTAGGTTTGATGATTTATGTATAATACAAAGGTCATTATTTGAACTTATATTCAATATTGATATTACGTAATTGTACTTGTCTTACCTGACGGATGCTTTTCATGGTAACACGCCTGATTTAGATCAACGGGGTCGGTATTTATTTATACAGAAGTAAAGTCATCCAGACACATGGACGTCAACAAGAATGATCTTGAGTAAGCTGACTAGAGGATAGATTATTTTACATGAATTGACAAAACTACCCAAGTTGCCATCAGCTAGCAGCATTTGCAATGTGGATGTACTGCTGTACTGGTTTCATTAATTCTTTCAGAAATTGCACCAAAATTTTAATGACGACTTACTTTTGATTGAAAAAATTTATTCGCCCCCATAACTCCTTCTTTGTCCACATCAATTTCAGTAAAGTTTTGGTACAAGTCATACAGTCCACTGCCTTCTTCAAGTTCACCAGCGGCTGCTTTACGGAATATCAACAAAAACTGAAAATAAAGTATAAATTAAAATATAAGATTTAAACATAAAAAAAAAGATTTATATATGTTTCTCACACTATACCCCTGATACTTTCACTCCCAGACAGTGTGTTATTGATAGCATAATAAACGTGTGAAATATGGCCCAAATAACACTATGACCTCTCGAGAGAACTGAAAAAAAATTACGTCATCAGTCATTAAGAGGTTAGGATAAGCATCAAGCAGCAATCTTATATGGAAGTGTCTGGGATGATGTCGTTGGTGGCGTCATTTCTGAATTTAGAATGCCCTACCAAGTCTTTCTTTGGAAAGAGGGGGCCTCGGCGGTCCAGTGGGTTACAGTGATCGTCCTTCAGTCTCACACAGACCTTCCATCTATGCGGCCCGGGTTCGAATCACACTCAGACCAAATGAAAAACTTCTGAGTGGACTTTTCACTTGGTCGTCGTATGTGGAAGAGTTGCCAGGTACTCGCCCAAGGTCGGGGGTTTCCTCCGGGCAATGAACCCGGTTTACTCCCCCACTAAACCTAGCAACGCCGCCATATACATGTAAGTGAAATAATCTTCTGTGCTGCGTAAACCATTATCAATCAATCATTCTTCGGACAGCCAATCTTGAAAAGAGAGCTGCGTTTTTGAGTAGTACGAGAAAAAGATTATCCAACTCGAGTGAGTGTGATACAATTAACATAACCGTTCTTTATTCACGAGCCTCTGGCGTATTTTATGATTTATTGAGACTCGAGTGATATTCATCGTAACACACTGGCTCTCGTTAGATAACCTCTATATACAGTAGAATTGTAATGTATATTTATGAACATCAAAACACACAGGCACAGGGAAAGTTTCTAATTGTGTTGAAAGGGGTATGTCATTTAGACCTTTATACCTGATTATACATGTAAATTAAAATAAACCAAAACCCATGATATTTCATTAGGTTGAGACAGTCAAGAGTTTGTCTTTAGTCAGTAGAATTTTCTAAAACACTTTGTAATATATTGACAAGGTTGTCTTCAGCTATGGCATGTATAGCATGTACTTACTTCTCGAAAACTGATGGAGTTATCTCTGTCTTCATCTACTTCCTTAATCATTGCTTTTAAACTCAGGTGTGTTTGAGGTTCTCCCAGTTTCTCCATCATGAATTTTAACTCCTCAAAGTTTATCACTTTATCTCGATCCATGTCATATCTGAACAGAAAAAAGCACAAAATTATAACTTAAACTTGATGCATGTCATATCTCTGAACAGAAAGGACCAATTTATCTCGAACCATGTCATATATCTGAAGGGAAAAGGGACCAGTTTATGTTTATCTTGATCCATGTCAAATCTGAAGGGAAAAGGGACCAGATTATGTTTATCTTGATCCATGTCAAATCTGAACAGAAAAAGGACAACTCTATCATTTAATTTTGATCCATGTCATATCTGAAGGGAAAGAGGGACAAGTTTGTCATTGTATTTTGGTCCATATCATACATGTATCTGAAGGAAAAAGAACAAGTATTTACTTTATCTTCATCTGGCTGGAAAAGGGAGAACAATCAAAATCTGAAAATTTGTGTTGATCTCATACATTTGATAAAGTAACTTCATATGTATAGAGGAAACCACGAGGATGCTGGTAGTTAGATTAAGGAACACTGGACATTGGGGCAAAATGGCCTACATTGAATCAGCAGTAACATTCTTCACTTGCTTTGAGAAATGAGGTGGGAATGAGGTGTTGTTCCTCTATATTTAAAGCTTGTTTGTCGTTGACCTTCGGATTAGTAGACAAGAAGAATAAACGAAGGCCCAATTAAACCCTATGAGATAAACTGAAAAGGATTTCACTTTATATGGCGACCTTGCCAGATTTAGTTGTGAGGAAAGCGGGCTATTTTCCCAGAGGAAACACCCCAATCTACCGCAACTCTACCTGGCAACTCTCCAACATAGAGTGATCAAGTGAAATCTCACTAAGAAATTTTTTAATTTTTGTCTTTGGACTGGGCATTATTTTGAGAGGTGTTCAAACTCGTGAGATATCAATGTAAGGCTTGTGATGGACTGAGCATTAGTTTGAGTGGTGTTCAAACTCGTGAGATATCAATGTAAGGCTTGTGATGGACTGAGCATTAGTTTGAGTGGTGTTCAAACTCGTGAGATATCAATGTAAGGCTTGTGATGGACTGAGCATTAGTTTGAGTGGTGTTCAAACTCGTGAGATATCAATGTAAGGCTTGTGATGGACTGAGCATTAGTTTGAGTGGTGTTCAAACTCGTGAGATATCAATGTAAGGCTTGTGATGGACTGAGCATTAGTTTGAGTGGTGTTCAAACTCGTGAGATATCAATGTAAGGCTTGTGATGGACTGAGCATTAGTTTGAGTGGTGTTCAAACTCGTGAGATATCAATGTAAGGCTTGTGATGGACTGAGCATTAGTTTGAGTGGTGTTCAAACTCGTGAGATATCAATGTAAGGCTTGTGATGGACTGAGCATTAGTTTGAGTGGTGTTCAAACTCGTGAGATATCAATGTAAGGCTTGTGATGGACTGAGCATTAGTTTGAGAGGTGTTCAAACTCGTGAGATATCAATGTAAGGCTTGTGATGGACTGAGCATTAGTTTGAGTGGTGTTCAAACTCGTGAGATATCAATGTAAGGCTTGTGATGGACTGAGCATTAGTTTGAGTGGTGTTCAAACTCGTGAGATATCAATGTAAGGCTTGTGATGGACTGAGCATTAGTTTGAGAGGTGTTCAAACTCGTGAGATATCAATGTAAGGCTTGTGATGGACTGAGCATTAGTTTGAGTGGTGTTCAAACCTGTGACCAATCAATGTAAGGCTTGTGATGGACTGAGAGAGTATCCTACTACCCACTGAGGTCCCCTGAGTTAACCAGTGAGTTCAATTAAGAAATCTACTTTTGATAAAACAGCCTGTAATGTGTCTGTCTGAGACAGTAACCAAATATAAACCTGTTAAAATAAGGTTATTAAAAAGTGATTTAAGTTGATGCTATGCCCTCAACCACAGTCCCTGAATAGCTCAGGCAGTGCTGCCTCTACTGGGATATGTGAGAGGAGATAACCCTTCTAACCCCCATTAACAGAACATGTGGGAGGACCAGACTGGATTCATCCGTGCTGGCAACCATCCAGCCATCTATTTTGTCATTCCTTTACTACCTGAGCATCTCTTGTACTAAAGCCTCAACTAAATCAATCTACAGCTATGGGCTTTGGGATTTGATGGGGGATTTAACCCGAAGGAAAACAACAATAATATTTGCATTTGTTGGCTCCGATAACATTTCTGTCTTTTAAAAGTGTTTAGTTTAACGTTTCTTTATCAATTATTTTGCAATGTCATTTTCTTTTTGTTTTTAAAATTTAGATTGAGTAGGAATCAAGTTACAGGAATAAGTCTAACAGATTGATGAGTATTTATTTTTAAAGTACTTCTAACAATAATGACAAAACATAATCACACAGTTTTTAACTAAGAGGTTAATATTCATTATTGTACAGTGTGTCTAGAATGAATATATTTTATCTAAGTGTTCCAATATGCTAAAAAGGCCAGTTATTATGTTAAAGTCCCTCCATTTTGTAGATGCTGTTAATATTACATCAATCAATGCCAGTCGAGAAGGGGAAGAATTAAGGGTATTATACCGGTAACTGGTTTCTAAATATTCATGACAAAAAATTAAATAATGATAATGTCATTGAATAGCAAGAAAACAGTGCTGCCCTTTCAATATAAACAAACACTTCCTTTCCAATGAAATACACATTATTTCACTTTATACAACAATAAACAAATGCCAAATAGAACCAAGATAGACATAAAACCCTAACATTTACAGTGTATGTTAGTATTCAGTCTGGTATTTAATCTGTTATATGAAAAGTTAATAACACCATCTTTCATTCCTTTTTATTTCAATCTAACATGTCTTGCAGTGAATGCATAGTTTTCTATATAGAAATAACAAAAGGCATGTACAGTGTATGTGGAAGTTAAGCCTATACGTGTGCTAATGTACACTACCTGGTCTGTAAAAGAATCAAATAACAATAAAGAAACTCAATACTTAAATATCAGGTACCCATAGTTGCTTCCTGCTAAAAAAAACGTAGGTTTATAGAATCCAAAATCTTATGAGCTACCTTGACGGCGATGATTGTAGAATTGGTCAATCAAATAATTGAGTGCTTCCAGATTGGGATCAAAGCAGTCCCTTTTTTTCTGGATAAAAATGCATTTACCTATACAATAAATTACTTTAGAGGACTTCAAATGAATGTCCGACTCCAACCCTTTCGGTATTGATATCCATTCTCTTATTGTCCCATTATAGGCCAGACTTCACATTTCATCCATATCGAGCACTAGCAGTCATTGATAAGAGATTTAATCAGACAATAGAGTTGCATTTCTTAAACATCAACATTACCAATGATTTTGTAAAACTTGCATGGAAGGCAAATATCAAATATTTCAAAGTGCTATGTACGTGACTAAATACGATAGTTGCCTTAAAATGTTTATTCTTAAAGTGACATGAGCTGCCAATTGTAGAGAAAATTGTTGAAACAGAATTAACTAATTGCTAACCGATAGCCATTCTATCCAGAAGTGCAAAATAAGGAATAAGGTACCAATCTTTGGAATACATACATGTATGTTATGCTAGTTTTTATTAGCAACAAAGACCCTTAAATGCACTCATACATCTCGGCTATTTAAATTTTGTCTGTTATTGGCACACATTTTCTGTTCCCACAAGCTAGTGGCTTTACCAATTTTTTGGCGTTTTGACAATCCTTTAGTTTTTCAAGGTACTTCGAGCACTGAACTTTTCTTGACAGTCTGAATTTATGAAATCAGTTTGAATTTTGGCAGTCCATGCCACTTTGATATTGTCACAAGAGCATTCTGCCCTAAAACCCTACAGTACATGACACCATGACAAAAGAACATTAAATTTCAATGTTAAAAAAATCTTCCATTTGGATTTATTTAGGAACTAATTCAATAAAAAAGTCTGAAACCTATCAAGATAAAACTACCAGAGGACAAAACAAAAATGCATAGTTTGTTCCCTTTATTTATTAAGGGAGCATTGGCTATAAATCAATTGATCAAAATAAACACATTTGCTCTTAACTAAACACTATGCCATATAAACCAGTCCATGGATGTTTATATTTCTAAATCCCCCCCTGAAGGTGTTCTGCAGACCAGTTTCTCATTATTCTTGTCAGGTGGGTTAAACTAATTAGGTCATTGGTTAATTTGTCACAGGTAACAATCCTCATTAAGTGGGCCACAGGTGTGTCATGATGAATAATCAACCCAGTTTGTTATGAGTAATAATTTATATCCATTTAGATCTTCCATAGGACAGTTCAAGGAGTATTTAAAGGGATACGGGCTGCCAAATATAGGGAAAATTTCCTTGAAACAGAATTAGTTAATTGTTCATCACTTTTATCAAAAAATAAAAAACAAGGGCAATCTTGCAGGTAGCTTTATTGGCAACAAAACCCCCCCAAATAACCTCCAACATCATACATACAATTTTGTCTGGTAATAGCACTCATCTTCGTTTTGTTTGGTTATTGGAATATCTGTTTTTTTAATTTTGGCAGATTATACCACTTTAAAAAGAGGTCATTATTATGCCTAAAAATCAAAGCTTTGTGATACCCCAAATTCATTTTAGCTGTGTATACATGTACATGGGGTACATTTTGGGGTATCAGACTATGTAATACATGTATAGCATGTCATAATCGAAATGAATAAATTAACTATGGCTTCAGCTTTCTTTATTGCTTTCCATGCATTGACCAGTGACAATGGTCATACTTAAGATTATTTGCCCTTTGATGTAGGCTTAAAACGGTTAATTGAGATAGAAAATGTACTAACATTACATTAAGACAACCCACATAAGTCATTTGGGCCTTGTCTTTTAAGGCTGGCGATGAGCTATGTGCTGAGCTACAAGCCTCGAGTAACCAAAATCTCAATGTCATGTGTACAAGTTTTCGCCTCCAGCTAAGCTGAAAGCTCTTAGTCTGCATGGTACTACAGGTGACATAAAGATGCATCTAGACCCTCAACATGGACCATTTGCAACGAGGACCCAAGTTTTCCCATATAGAGCTGAAAACCACACTTAGAAATTTGTTAGGACTAAGTTTGATTGGAACCCGCAACCTATCGACCAGAAGCTTGTGTTAGACTGAGAGGGTATTGGTCTGTTGATTAGGCCCTAGTTATCTATGGAGGCCATTAACAGTGCTCATCTGAGAAAATTTTGATCTCCAGTCCAAGGCCAACATAACTGGTTCATGTATTCATTGCATAGATTTAAACTTTGACCAGATTGTTTCCCTAATCATCAACATAGAGGTCAGTTATGTATCATTGTTTGTTAAACAATTGGCTAGGTCATCATGATCTATACCTACATGTACATCAAAAGAGGTCAGGAGGCTTCCAATATGTTACAGTCTCTATGCCAGTGTGACTTTATTTTCAAATATATACCCCAGAAAAGTGGTGTTTGTTCCCTTGTTGGGTGTATAATTATGATATTATATAGCAGGCTGAATTGGGATGAAAGTAGAACTGAAATGACCTTATCATGAATAAGTACACCAGGATATGACCAATTATTTATCATCAAGAACTTGAGATCAACAACCGAAACAGGTCATTTTCCTTCTTGTCAGACATTATCAAACTGGGACACACACATTTTGTGACAGGTATCAACTCAACCCTTGATAAAACTTACAGTGAAAATGTATCAATGTCAGCAATTTGTAGATTTTTTTATACTTTTGCCGAAAAATAAATATGTTTGGTTTTTATTGTATATTATGAGTGCAACTGTAAGAATTGACAAGCAAAAATGTGTCACCACTGCCAAATTTCATAAATTCTTATTGTCAATACTATTCAAGTGTTTGAAGTTCATTAAAAAATTAAAATAAAAAATATTCAGCGAGGAAATGGTTTCCTCGAAGCAAAAAATTTTAAAATGTAATCAACAAAATGTAAATGCACCTACATGTATGATCTACATTCCTTATAAGCCTTGGTGCCTTATAAATAAACACTACCTTAGTCCAGTGACCTTGAATTTTTCCTGCCTTTAAATAAAAATTGGCGAAAATCTTGGAAGCTCATGCCACTTTAAATGACCTTCAAAATTAGCATGCCTTTGTGGAAATATCAATGGTTGCCCTAATTCGACCGTTTATATGCAGATTGAGAATGTAATTCTTGTAAAATAAACATTTCTATGTCCTTAATCTAAACTTTATCAGTTCAGTCTCATTTAAGACTACCATATGAACTCCAGATGCCCACCAAAGCCATTCGCAGAAAAAACAGCAGATACAATATGTGGCTTATGTGCAGAAAACAGCAGAAATGACCCAGTACCAAGCTTCACCTGTCAAATCTGTGAAATCACATAGCATCACATATGTTTGGAGATGAAACAGATTGTCTATATAATGCACCGTGTTATTTTAAAACTGCAGTGGAGATATTTCACATGGGTTGTGTTAGTGTTAGGAGAATGATGACATGATGGCTGAGTCCCATCTACAGGTTATAGTCACAAAGATACACACATTTGCAGACACATTGTGCCAGGTTTCGAGATATGCCATAGGATATAAATCTACGGGTTCCAGTCACAAAGATAAAGAATTGGAGACTCATACAAACTGCAATCATCATCAGGGAAATTACTAAATTAGTAAATTAACCGACACTAATTGACCCGGAAAAAAGTCCGAGCCAGGGTGAGAATCAAACTCACGACTTAGTTTTAGGGTTACCTTCACACCGCTCTACCAACTTCGCTACCCGGAGACACATACAGTTCCAGGTTTCAAGGATGTCACTGCAGGACAAAGTTTCATCTATGAGCTGCAGTCACAAACATGCACACATTTGCAGACAAATACTTTATTGTCAGATTTCAAGGATGTCCTACAAAATAAAGTCCCAACTACCGATTCTGTTCACAAATCACAAAGACACATATTATGTATAACTGCAGACACGCAGAATACTACCAGGATGTTCATTTTTTTAAATTCACCATAATTACACAGTGCAAATACAATATAATATTGAACATATAAGTTGGGAATAAAGCTCCTGGAGAACTTGTTATATCCCATAGATTTAATAAAAGGAAATTTTAACATTCAAAAGTAAGATGGCCAAAGGTTTAAAATATATATTAATATACTTTCCTTACAAACATAATTCATGATTATTTTATACCATGTCTGAGATACTGTTCAAGAGATGATTTGAAGAGTGAAGATGATGTTAATGTTTTCAGTTTTATTGGGAGGTGTTTCCACATTTGAGGGCATTTAACTGTTAAGTGTATGAAGTGATAGATTTGTTTTATGGAAAGGCCTACACTGTAGTTACTGGATCTTGTTGCATAACGATGGATATCTGATTGTCTAGAGAAAAGCATTCGCTGGGAATAAGATAGGCGGAATTGGTGGTGAATAAATGAGTGGGCAATAAGTGTGGTGGTATAAACATTTAGTTTATAAACATCTAAAATTTGTAATAGTTGGAAAATTAGGGCAGCCGGTGCAATTTCATTTGAGTAGGTTATCATGCGAACAGCTTTTTTCAGTAAGAGATATAATAAGTGCAAGTGTGATTTATAGGTATTTCCCCATAGAAAATAAAAATTGGCAAATGTCAGATAAAGGGATATTAAAGCATGATACAGAATGATAAGTGTGTGTTTGTTGTTGGGGGGGGGGGGATTACAGACTGTGCCAGAAGATTGGGCAAGTTTTGGGAATGCGGTGGATTTGAACCTATGTCCAAGTAACTGTAAATGTACATTTGTAGACAGGCACTATAGTAAAGAAAAAACAATTTGGCCAGGCTACTTTTAGCAATCGTTAAATAAAAGAAATATAAGAAAATTAACGATATGAACAACCTCTTTAGGCCGTTTATTTTTATGCTCATATAATGCTCATTCTATAAATTACTTGGCGCTAGACACAGTGTGGGCTGCAGTCGCATTCCCTGGAAAAAGGTTTGTAAATTGAAACCACTCATTCTGGTAAAAGAAAAGCTTTACAAAGGAAACAAATATTAACATAGGTTTCTTCAAGAATTAATTAATTTGATATTCCTATCTAATTTGACCTGTAGACGGAATAAGTAAATAGTAGTTATTTATTAATTACTAATTAGTAAATAGTAGTTATTTATTCATTACTGAATTAGTAAATAGTAGTTATTTATTATTAATGAATTAGTAATGCCTGGTACTGGTAGTAGTTATTTGTTAATTAATGAATTAGTAAATAGTAGTTATTTATTAATTTAGTAAGTCAGTACAACTCCCAAACAACCTACATCAAGTTGAATACAGATGTCGGTGAGCATTGTTCATTTTCAATGTCATACAAAAACTTTAATAAATAGCTTAAGTAAGTCGAAAATCATTTGTTAACCCAGTAACGATGAGTCGTAAAACATTCAGTCTGTCTAATTAACAACAGTCAACTTACTTGTTGAAGATCTTCTGTAACTCCTTGATTTTCTTGACCGAGAACTCCTTAAATTCCGTGTACGGACTCCAAACCCGAGTTACAGGCGACGATTCTTCGCTCCCTTCGTTGATATTCATTCTACGATTGAGTTTTTGAGATAATTCATTGTCAGCCATAGTTGTAAAGTGTGTGTAACAACTAAAGTTTTTTCTACTTAGCTCAAATCCAACTTGACATCGATCGTCTGTTTGCTTTTCTCAACTCTCCCATTCAAGTCTGACACACGTCTTCCGGGTCAAATGTTCACGTGATCCTTGCGGAGGTCAGAGGTCACGTCAAGGAGTGACGTTTCCTTGTATGGAGTGACCTCTTTTTGCTTGACATAAACACAACCCTTTTTTTGTGCGAAATAATTATCGATATACGACAGTAAAATTACGGTTTCTCGACGATGAAGCTATCGGTCAACGTTTGGCGTGTATAGGCCTTTAGTATGAAAACAGCATACTGTATTTTAGATGTTCGGAAAGGTAACATTCTCTTAGCAAGACGGTCACCCCCGAAGAAGCGCCAATAGGCAATACATGAGCTGACAAATTACCATGCAAGCTTAAACGCGTTACAATATATATATATATATATTTATGAGCACACGGGCACATGGAAAATCTTCTGTCTAAAATAACCATGGAGACAAGTTTTTGATTGTGTTAAAAAGAGGCATGTCATTCAGACCGTTATGCCCAATCATAAAATTGTTGTAATAAACTAAAACCCATGATATTTCATTAGGTTGACGACTGACCGGTATAAAGTAAAATGGGATGCGACACATGTGTGCGGCTCGAGACATATGTGTGCGACTATTGCCTGACAAGAACTTGGCCGTATAGTCATTATTTCTGGAACACTTTGTAATACATTGACAATGCTTACGCATCTTCAGGTATTAGAATAAGATCATGGGAAAAGAAAGTGAAAATTTTGGTTCCCCCAGAAATACCTTAGAATATATATATTTATGCCTTAAAACACATCTTAGAATATACTGAATACATCCCAGCTACCGGGTATTTTTGCCAGTTATTAGCACATATCTGCGGCTCGTACGGGTTACTGGCTTTATCGATAAGTTTTATTTATCCTTTAGTTTTTCAAGATACTTCAAACGCTCAACTTCTTTTGATAATCGGAAATCATGAAAAAAATCCGTATTTTGACAGCTCATATCATTAGATGAAATAAGCACTTTTCCGGTTTTCCCGGTACGTTTTGGCACAACCATTGCGGATATGAATATGACTAATAAGTTATAAAATACAAGACTACAATCAAGCATTTAAGTTACCGATATCCACTAACCAAAAGTATCAAGCTCATGCAGTTTCATTCCAGTTAAATGTCACAATTTCATTTGTGCTTTGTCTTCTATTGTCCTTTCGATACTCTTTCGATGTACTCTTTCAGTGTAAAATGCAATACTGGTGACCAATTCGGTCCCCCATTTAATTATTGGTCCTTTTTCTCAATGGACTCAGTTTCCATTGGTCCTCCATACCATTGGCCCTTGAGTCCCATTTGTCTCGTGACCCATCGATCGTTCATCCCATTGGTCTTCAGCCCCCATTGATCCTCCATCTCATTGGACTCCAGTCCCATTGGTCCTCCATCTCATTGGACTCCAGTCCCATTGGTCCTCCATCTCATTGGACTTCAGCCCCCATTGATCCTCCATCTCATTGGACTCCAGTCCCATTGGTCCTCCATCTCATTGGACTCCAGTCCCATTGGTCCTCCATCTCATTGGACTTCAGCCCCCATTGGTCCCCCATCTCATTGGACTCCAGTCCCATTGGTCCTCCATCTCATTGGTCTTCAGCCCCCATTGGTCCTCCATCTCAAAGGTCTTCAGCCCCCATTGGTCCTCCATCTCAAAGGTCTTCAGCCCCCATTGGTCCTCCATCTCAAAGGTCTTCAGCCCCCATTGATCCTCCATCTCATTGGACTCCAGTCCCATTGATCCTCCATCTCATTGGACTCCAGTCCCATTGATCCTCCATCTCATTGGACTCCAGTCCCATTGATCCTCCATCTCATTGGTCTTCAGCCCCCATTGATCCTCCATCTCATTGGACTTCAGCCCCCATTGATCCTCCATCTCATTGGACTCCAGTCCCATTGATCCTCCATCTCATTGGACTCCAGTCCCATTGATCCTCCATCTCATTGGACTTCAGCCCCCATTGATCCTCCATCTCATTGGACTCCAGTCCCATTGATCCTCCATCTCATTGGACTCCAGTCCCATTGGTCCTCCATCTCATTGGACTTCAGCCCCCATTGATCCTCCATCTCATTGGACTCCAGTCCCATTGGTCCTCCATCTCATTGGACTTCAGCCCCCATTGGTCCTCCATCTCAAAGGTCTTCAGCCCCCATTGGTCCTCCATCTCAAAGGTCTTCAGCCCCCATTGATCCTCCATCTCATTGGACTCCAGTCCCATTGATCCTCCATCTCATTGGACTCCAGTCCCATTGGTCCTCCATCTCATTGGACTTCAGCCCCCATTGATCCTCCATCTCATTGGACTCCAGTCCCATTGGTCCTCCATCTCATTGGACTTCAGCCCCCATTGGTCCTCCATCTCAAAGGTCTTCAGCCCCCATTGGTCCTCAATCTCAAAGGTCTTCAGCCCCCATTGGTCCTCCATCTCAAAGGTCTTCAGCCCCCATTGATCCTCCATCTCATTGGACTCCAGTCCCATTGATCCTCCATCTCATTGGACTCCAGTCCCATTGATCCTCCATCTCATTGGACTCCAGTCCCATTGATCCTCCATCTCATTGGTCTTCAGCCCCCATTGATCCTCCATCTCATTGGACTCCAGTCCCATTGATCCTCCATCTCATTGGACTCCAGTCCCATTGATCCTCCATCTCATTGGACTCCAGTCCCATTGATCCTCCATCTCATTGGACTTCAGCCCCCATTGATCCTCCATCTCATTGGACTCCAGTCCCATTGATCCTCCATCTCATTGGACTTCAGCCCCCATTGATCCTCCATCTCATTGGACTCCAGTCCCATTGATCCTCCATCTCATTGGACTCCAGTCCCATTGATCCTCCATCTCATTGGACTCCAGCCCCCATTGATCCTCCATCTCATTGGACTCCAGTCCCATTGGTCCTCCATCTCATTGGACTCCAGTCCCATTGGTCCTCCATCTCATTGGACTTCAGCCCCCATTGATCCTGCATTTCGTTGGACTCCAGTCCCAGTGGTCCTCCATCTCATTGGACTCCAGTCCCATTGGTCCTGCATTTCGTTGGTCCTATTTTATTGATATAGTCCATTTGTCTCTAATCCTCTGAACCCTCGATTTCATTAGTTTCCAGTTATTAAGGTGCCCCCACAAATAGCCCAATAATGCATAGCATGTAATATTTGACAGTTTATTAAGGGTGGGTAGGGCTTTACTTCTAACAATGTTATCTCATTTCAAGATGTTAACCTGGCAAGAACATTATTGATCACCAGTAGGGCCTCGGTGGCTCATAGTGATAGTCTCTCAGTCTACTGCAAGCCTCCCTTTCTCAGTCTAAGAAAATTTTATTGCTATATGTGGGTTACCAGATACTCGCCGAAGGGTGGGGGTTCCCTCCCCTACTAAACCTGGCAACGCTAACATATAAGTGAGATATTATTGAGAGCAGTGCAAAGCATCAATATTTCATGGATGGAGGACCTATGTAAATATCGGTCAAAATAAACATGCTTTCATTTATATATATTATAAGCCTTTGTATACATGCTTGCACATTGTAAATATGTTGGACCATTTATTTTGTTTACTTGGTGTGCATGTGAATAAATTTGAGTATATGTGTGAGTGAAAGGAGGGCCTCAGGGAAGATCAATGTTTTTGTATTGACTAAGCTTTTCAACCCTCAGAAAATAAAGATTATTATTATTATTAATCAATATCGATCAGCAGCACTGGTAATGAGAGTAATTTGACAGGAGTGAGAATATGAACGACTTAACCCCTTCAAGTTCATTGTAAAATCTGTATTTAATCAAACTAAAAGTATTATACAAATTATTCACCTATCAATTTAACAAGATTCTACACGAATTTAAAGAACAGATCAGAACACAAATTGGCTAAGATAACAGCAGAGATCTACAACATACAATAACAAATTAAGTAATATGAGTTTTCAAAGATTCTGCTGAAAAATTAACACAGAAAGAAATATTGATTGGTGTTTTAATGGCCCTACCATATTACAGGATATAACAAACCATCTGGGGCTTTATTTTGCTCTGTTTGGTTAAATAAGAGTCTCAATGGAATTCAACAACTTAAAAATACTCCATTATTTGTTCTCACGGTCGTGGTGAAAAAAATTGGTTATATTGTCATAGAAACATCACAGATATTTACAGTCCAAACATCTCACTTCAGACCTTGACCATAAGTTAATTCCTGATATCAGTAGCAATTTAATCCACTTGGTTTTAGGGCGTAATGTTACGGAGGGAAGGGGGGGGGGGGGGGGCAGAATTCTCAACTAGCTTGGGGTGAGCCCTCCCCAATGGCCCAATAAAAAAAACATTGACAAGATTTAAAAATATGTTCATCTTAGCCAAAAATAATATTTGATTTAGAGGTGTTTAATACCTTTAATCAACTGTTTTACAATGATTTAAATAGTGATAATAATTAAACATACTTTAAAGTTGTTCATGCAATAAATAGTGGGTATAAATATGAAATATCAGCTTACAAATTGAAACCACGATCTCAGATGGGTAGTTAATATTTAATTCCTATTGCAAGAGTATTTCCTTACAATAGTTGGGGGACATCTTTATCTACTTGTTAGGGTGCAATTCTTATGAAGTATTCAAAAATAAAAATACATCACAAAATTTTACTCCTGTTTTGAAAGACTGAAAAACATTAACAAGAATTTTTATAACAAGCACAAAAAGCTATAAATCAGAAATGGTAGAATTTAAATCTCTCACTTTGGGCCTTCCTATGGCACCTGGTTTGATAAAAAATATATTTAAAAAAAATCATTCAAACAACTGTTTTGAAGATTTCAGATTATTTAGAAAAAATATAAAAAATGTTCCAATGAGGGGTTAACAACAGGCTTAATAATAACAACTCTAGATATCAGAACTATTTATTTAACAGTTGATATAGATAAATACCATTATGTAAATGTTTATTTCGATATCAGAACTATATAGGTCTACTATTTATTAAATAGTTGATATAAATGAATACCATTATGTAAATGTTTATTTCGATATCAGAACTATATAGGTCTACTATTTATTAAATAGCTGATATAAATAAATATCATTATGTAAATGTTTATTTTGCTGAATTTTCTAAATGCATCTACAAGTTAAATTCAACTCTTATACCAATTGTTGCTTGGAGAATATGTACCATTGCCATGGTAACAGGTTTTATAAAAATAAGGAATGTGAAAAAAAATGGAAATCCTTCTCGAATGTTGTGTGGTCAACTGAGCACTGATTTAGTTCATTCCACAATCTCCAATGGCTGCTCTAAACCCTGAAACATACAAACATTTACGTTTTTAAGTTGGATTGAAAAATCCTGCCAAGTAATAGCATACTCAAGATTATGACCACACTGATCAGGGAGGACACTTGGTTTTATGTCAGTAGGAAATCCTAAACTCAGAAAGAATGTTTGGCACTTTGTAATTTAACAAGAAACCCATTGGGAAGGTCACATTGAGAGGTCTTATGAGTCTCCAAATCTCAACACATCAATCACCTGTACATTGTTACAACACCTGTACATTGTTACAACACCTGTACATTGTTACAACACCTGTACATTGTTACAACACCTGTACATTGTTACAACACCTGTACATTGTTACAACACCTGTACATTGTTACAACACCTGTACATTGTTACAACACCTGTACATTGTTACAACACCTGTACATTGTTACAACACCTGTACATTGTTACAACACCTGTACATTGTTACAACACCTGTACATTGTTACAACACCTGTACATTGTTACAACACCTGTACATTGTTACAACACCTGTACATTGTTACAACACCTGTACATTGTTACAACACCTGTACATTGTTACAACACCTGTACATTGTTACAACACCTGTACATTGTTACAACACCTGTACATTGTTACAACACCTGTACATTGTTACAACACCTGTACATTGTTACAACACCTGTACATTGTTACAACACCTGTACATTGTTACAACACCTGTACATTGTTACAACACCTGTACATTGTTACAACACCTGTACATTGTTACAACACCTGTACATTGTTACAACACCTGTACATTGTTACAACACCTGTACATTGTTACAACACCTGTACATTGTTACAACACCTGTACATTGTTACAACACCTGTACATTGTTACAACACCTGTACATTGTTACAACACCTGTACATTGTTACAACACCTGTACATTGTTACAACACCTGTACATTGTTACAACACCTGTACATTGTTACAACACCTGTACATTGTTACAACACCTGTACATTGTTACAACAATTAACAAGAGTTTAAGTCATAATACGCCAGCAAGGGTAAATTCAATGTAGCACACTATCTTTATATTCAATATTAAAGACATACTTTAAACAGAAAGCTGCGAGAATCTTTTGGTCACCAAGGGCTTGGTGAGGGATACAAGTTGTAAAAATGTATATCAGACTGTAGCCATACAGCAGAATTATTGAGACCCCAATTTAATTTCTGTATGCAACACATCACCTACCTATAAAGGTGATATACCCATTTTCAACACAACAAGAAACTTGTCTCCATGGTTATTTTAGACAAGAAGATTTTCCATGTGCCAGCGTGTTCATAAATATAAACTAACCATATCTGAAAACTGGGGCGGACAGACAGACGGACATCAGTATACCAATATACACTCGCTCTAAAAATGGGCTTATAAAAACACATTACATGTACTTGGTAAAATTTTGGTCAAGACAAATATAATTTGTACAAGAAAGTTGATCAAGTATATGAAAATTAATGCAGTGCAATTTTGTTACTGGTTAATAATTATATTGATGATTGATTGTTGCTTTACATCACACGTCTGATCATTTCACTAAGTTATACGACTATGTTATCACATGTAATTGGAGAGGAATGGAACTCCCAACACTAACCAGGTACCTGCCAACCCTCACACAGAAGTTAAAACCACAGCCAATTTTATTCTTTTTTTTTTCTACAGAGAGAGATCTGAAGATGTGACAGATCAATGGAAGACGTAAGAGTCTATTTCACTACAGTGTGATGAGGTCGACAGATGGGCAAAGTCTGTAGGGGAACCTTGTATTTTGGGAAAAGTAATGAAAACGACAGAGATATTTCAGTTTGAACTACAGGAAAGTTTTTAGTATAAGCAAAGTTAGAATAAACTGAGATAGACATTAGAGGAAAAGTTGCACATGTGTAGGGATTATAATAAAAGTGAGTTATTTACAGATAAAAGTGAAAATTAATCCCCAAAAAAGGAGACAGACATGCAGAAAAACAGAAGAAACCATAGCCAATGAAATGGTTAGTTTCACTTTCAGTTTCTTACCAAGCAGGTTAGAAGAGAGGATAATCTACAGGAGCAAGCTCTACGAGACTAACTGTGATTCCACAGCCCTTACCAAACTTGTCTCTAATTTGTACAATCGCTTTTCACGTTCTGTCAGATTTTTTTCTGTCTCACATAAATCATTTTTTAATGTCTTGATTTCATAATTTTTGCGTTTGATTAATTCCCTTTGTTGTCGTCTCTTGGCACCAACCTAAAAAAAAAATAGAGTAAAAAACTATTTGATTAATCACACCTTAACGATTTTGACAATTGAATATTATTTTATTCAATATAATACATATTGTTTCTTGTCTTGACTACTTGAAATTCAATGGACTACTTGAAATTGCTATCTGTGAGAGTTTTAATAGGCCTTTGACAAAATTTAATGTCCAAGCATCTGCATATATTTTCTGCAATTTGTTGGCTTATAATGCAATCTTCTTATTAAAAGAATTAACAACCTCAAATTCTAAGGCAAGCTTTCATAAATATGAACTTTGACTAGTGCATTGTTGTAGTAACTTGTACCTTTCCCATGGGATCATCTGGTGGACATTTGTGGGCTGGAGTAGTGTAGTTCAGGTGAGATTGCTCATTCTCTAAGTGAAATGTCTGCAACAGTGGATAATTAATGCATAAAACATCAGTATTCCTCTACATAATATTCCTAAATAAGTATTTCTAATCATTTAATATAAATTTCTCTGATAAGATTTTCAACTGAGCCAGCTTGAGACCGATGATAACAGTGAATCTTTACTTGTGATCAAAATGTAACAATAGTTTTATCATAAGAATAGTCAATGAGTCAAGAAAATGACATAGAAACCAAAACGAATTAAAGAACCCATACCAGAACAGATACAACAGAAACCAACTCAAGAAAATATGCACTCGGAACGAACTAACAAACAAATACAGCAGAAATCAACTCAAGAAGAGATACAACAAGAAACAACTTAATAAGAGATACAACAGGAACCAACTCAAAAAGAGATACAACAGGACCCAATTCAATAAGAGATACAACAGAACCAACTAAAAAAGAGATACAACAGGATCCAACTCAAAAACAGATACAAAAGGAACTAACTCAAAAAGATATACAACAGGAACCAGCACAATAAGAGATACAACAGAAACCAACTCAAAAAGAGATACAACAGGAACAACTCAAAAAGAGATACAACAGGAACCAACTCAAGAAGAGATGCAATGGGAACCAACTCAATAAGAGATACAACATGAACCAACTCAAAAAGAGATACAACAGGAACCAACTCAAAAAGAGATACAACAGGAACCAACTCAAAAAGAGATACAACAGGAACCAACTCGAAAAGAGATACAAGAGGAACCAACTCAATACGAGATACAACAGGAACCAACTCAAAAAGAGATACAACAGGAACCAACTCAAAAAGAGATACAACAGGAACCAACTCAAAAAGAGATACAACAGGAACCAACTCAAGAGATGCAATGGGAACCAACTCAATAAGAGATACAACATGAACCAACTCAAAAAGAGATACAACAGGAACCAACTCAAAAAGAGATACAACAGGAACCAACTCAAAAAGAGATACAACAGGAACCAACTCAAGAAGAGATGCAACGGGAGCCAACTCAATAAGAGATACAACAGGAAGCAACTCAATAAGAGATACAACACGAACCAACTCAATAAGAGATACAACAGGAACCAATTCAACAAGAGATACACAGGGAACCAACTAAAGAAGAGATACACAGAGAACCAACTCAATAAGAGATACAACAGGAAGCAACTCAATAAGAGATACAACAGGAATCAACTAAAGAAGAGATACAACAGGAACCAACTATTAAAAGAAGAGATACACAGGGAACCAACTAAAGAAGAGATACACAGGGAACCAACTATTAAAAGAAGAGATACACAGGGAACCAACTATTAAAAGAAGAGATACACAGGGAACCAACTCACAGAACCAACTTAGAAAAAATAAACTGGGAACCAACCAAAGAAGAACTACACAGGAAACCAACTAAAAACAGATTTAATAGTAACCAACTGAAGAAAAGATACGATAGGAACCAACAGAAGGTCAAACCGAGATCAGAAACAGATCAGATATAGAATGGACCATCAGAATGTGAAAGGCAACAGGAACAAACAGAAGGTTATCAGTTTTCCTCCTCTAAGTATATTCACAATAAAGTCTGAACTTACTTACCTTTTTTTGTTTAATGGCTGTGTTGAGTCGTTTTTCCTGATCTAACTTGGCCTGTGTTCGATTAAGTGACTCTCTCAGATAGTCACATTCTTCTGACCGACTTCGTACATTATGCTGGAAAAAATAAATATATAAAACTTAGCAAACTACTAAATAATACAGTATTTTCTTCATATACAAAAAGGGGCCTCCGTGGTTCAGTAGGTAGAGCGTTGGACCTTCAATCCGAACAGCCTTCCACCAATAGGTCGCGGGTTCGAATCCCACTCAGTCCAAAAAAATTGGAAAATTTTCTGTCTGGGTTTTCACTCGAACGACCTATGTAGGCTGGTTGCCAGTTACCAATGGAAGGTCGTGGGTTTCCTCTGGGCATAGAGCCCGGTTTCCTCCAACAATAAAACTGGCAACGCCGCCATATAAGCAAAATAACTTTGAGCGCGGCATAAAACACCAAACAATCAATCAATCAATCATATTCAAAGAAGATCTAAACTGTAAGTTGACCTTTAATCTGTCCTTAATAAAATCTATTTATATGGGAATAAACACATACCACAAGATTTTCAACCTGGTTTCCTTTTTTATCTGCTATTTCTTGAGCTTGTCTGAGAAAAAGAAGCAAAAGTACATTTGTTAACATACACTGTAGCTTTGTGTTTGATAATGGGAGTGCAGTTTATCATAGAAACAGACGGACAAAGATTTATTATATATAATTCACCAACCTTAATTTTGCTAAATCTCGTTCATAATCTTGTAGCATCTCATCTTTACGAGCAAGTCGTTCGCTGAACACACTAATTTTTTTAACAAGGTGATCACAGAGATTTTCTCGTTCTTTGCGCAACCTGTTGCGTTCATCTCTGGGAATATGCGCCATTGATTGTCCTCCGAGAGACTCGTCTAATTCTAAACAGGCTGATATCTTGCGCAGTAATGCCAAGTACTATAGAACAAAGCAATACAATGGCGGAGATGAAATAATAATGAGGGACACAATACTAATTTGTTAAGTTTGTATAATCTATTAATCTCTCAGGGGCCTAGGTGGCACAAGCCTCAAATCTATGGGTCGTGAGTTCAAATCCCACTCAGAACAAATAAAATTAACAAATGTTTTAATGGGTTTTTCCATTCGATGGGCTTATATGGGATCGTCCCCAGGAACTCGCCAAAGGTCAAAGAGCTAAGTTTCCTTCCCACCTTAGCCTGGTTATACAGCCAGATAAGTAAAATTATCTTAAATGTGGCAAAAAACATCAATCAATCAAATTTATCAAGCTAGGATATCAGTCTTTAAGACGAAAATGAAATTCAAAAGGTTTGGTTTGTTGTTAAAATGAAGATCTTATAAAAATGAAAACTTACAGTAGTTTCACTTGTTTCTAAAGCATCCATGGTTTCTCGATGAGCGCTTTTCTCCATTTCAACTTCAGCATTAACATTTGATAATGACATTCCTCGAACACGATGGACCTCACGATCAAGTGATGTAGCATTCTGTAAGGCATTGTTCTCCGACAGGGCTTGATTTGCTCTCATTTCAGCCAATTCTTTCTTCAACACAATAACTTGTTGTAAGGCCTGATCTTGTGTTGGTACTGATAACAGAAAGCACATAATACTCTGATTGTTTGTGTTGGTACTGATAACAGAAAGCAGATAATACTCTGATTGTTTGTGTTGGTACTGATAACAGAAAGCACATAATACTCTGATTGTTTGTGTTGGTACTGATAACAGAAAGCACATAATACTCTGATTGTTTGTGTTGGTACTGATAACAGAAAGCAGATAATACTCTGATTGTTTGTGTTGGTACTGATAACAGAAAGCACATAATACTCTGATTGTTTGTGTTGGTACTGATAACAGAAAGCACATAATACTCTGATTGTTTGTGTTGGTACTGATAACAGAAAGCAGATAATACTCTGATTGTTTGTGTTGGTACTGATAACAGAAAGCACATAATACTCTGATTGTTTGTGTTGGTACTGATAACAGAAAGCACATAATACTCTGATTGTTTGTGTTGGTACTGATAACAGAAAGCACATAATACTCTGATTGTTTGTGTTGGTACTGATAACAGAAAGCACATAATACTCTGATTGTTTGTGTTGGTACTGATAACAGAAAGCACATAATACTCTGATTGTTTGTGTTGGTACTGATAACAGAAAGCACATAATACTCTGATTGTTTGTGTTGGTACTGATAACAGAAAGCACATAATACTCTGATTAAATCTTGTGGAATTTTCTTGATATTTTTTTGTTCAAACCTAATAGTAAGCATAAAAGAGACTTTTCCGTCAAATAGGGACCAGAATGTACTGAAACATTCTGAATTGGAATAATATACTAAATATACATTTCAAAAATGTCCCAGTTTTTTTCTAAAACTCAAAAAAGTTAAACTTACATGGTGGTTTGGATTGCTCCAATAGCCTAACCCTTGACCTTAGTTCTGACAGAGCCTCTCTTTGACGCATGATCACCTGTTCGTGTCGCTCTCCTCGACATTGAGCACCCAGGGCTGTCATTTCTGATGTTATTTTTCCCTAATACAGAAAAGAAAATATACATAATAGATCAATGAAAAATCTCCTTAAAACTTCCGGAGACATATTGTTATTAAACATTCAGAATGGAACAAATGATGTACTGTCTCACTGCAGGGTTTAATAGACGTCCAAATAAGTGAGGCCATAAATTTCAGCATTGAGGTAATTTCAAGTAGAATTGAGAATTTTAGTAGCAGTAAATTGAAAATTTCCTTGCTTGACTAACTGTAATACTGTTTTTATGGGGTTAATTTAGTTTTTTTAGGAATTCTGAGGTACATATTGCACCTCAAAAATTGACTTCCACGAAACAATGTTATGTATTAAGGGTTGAATACTAGAATCTCATTTATTCTAGGGGCCTCGGTGGTCCAGTGGGTTAGAGTGATCATTCCTCAGTCCCACACAGACCTTCCATCGAAGTTGTTCAATAAAAATGGAAAAATTTCTGAGTGGATTTTTCACTTGGTCGCCCTAAGTGGGAGAGTTGCCAGGTACTTGCCGAAGGTTTCCTCCTCCTGTAAACCTGGCAATCTGGCTATATAAGTGAAATAATCTTGAGTGCGGCATAAAACATCAATCGATCAATCAATCAATCACATAATCTAGGAAGTGAGAAACTATTGGGTGTTGAAATCTACTGCTCTGCCAACTGAGTAATGATGAGACTTAAGTGATGATAGACTTTGATAGTGATGGCTAGGAGAGTCTCTATTTTCAGGCACTATTTTTACCTCATTTTCCAGAAGATCTAACTGTTTTTTCTGTTCCTCTTTTTCATCTCCAAGTTGTTTTTCTAAAGTTGATATATGGACAAGGTTTTCATCAATATGCTGCTGGAATTTCCTAGATATTGATTTCTCTTTACTGAAAACAAACAAACAAACATAAAGAAATATAAGACATTGATTTCTGCTAATTAAAATTATAAATTCAACCAATTACAAAGATTGGTCATTGTTATTTTACTTCAATGAGTAGACTTAACATACTCACAATCTTGCACATTTTTTTTTCTAAACATTTTATTTTCTCTAACTGTACACCTTAAGCCAGAGGCTTATACTGTGTACATTTTACAAAGTATAACATTACAATGTTATACTTTGTAATAACACTTAAGATAAAGTACACTGAATAAGCTGTAAGATGTAAGATTTTGGTTGTTTTTTTGTTGTAATTTTTCTAAAAGAATTTAGGTTTAAACATGTATGGATAGACGTGTATATTAATGCCATTGAATTGCTGTAAATAGCAATTAACCTATGGTATGAGAAAAAAGCTATATTATGCTTGGAAATGATAGATTTTTCTTTTAATTCTTAAATTTCTCCTCGGTATTTACAGGTTACCCTTTGCTTAAACTCAATATCGACACAAGAAAATTCGAAAATTAATGGAATTAAAAATAGCAATATAATATCCAATCCCTATGTTTCTAGATGTTATCCATAAGCAACCAGATATCATCATTTCACCTGTTTGTAACCATTAAATAATTCAAAGCTTGTGATACACAAATGACAAAAATTATCCAAAAATATGTTTGGTAAACATGCAAATAAGTGTTCACTTTAAAGATTAGTAGATTGTTTTAGGTCAACCGCAAGATTATTTCACTAATAAGGCTAAATTGACAGTTGAATTAGTGAAGAAACAAGGATTAAAACTCTAACATTGTCAGTGAGACACAGTTACAATCCATACAATGAGATAGATCGGTGAACTTACTTTAGATCAGCTTTGTAAGTGTTTGCTTCCTCTTTCAGCTTATCAATAATTTGTGATAATTTGGCCATTTGTTGTTTCAGCTCTATTATCTCCCCTTTCTGTTGGTAAACTTGGGCTCGGTTTTGTTCAATTTCTTGCTTCTGTTTCTCACTCAGTTCACCTGAAAGAAAAGGTATAAATAATATACTTTTTCTACTGAATTGAAGTTATCCAAAAATACTTAACAAAACGAAATAAGGCATATCACTTTATTACATGCCGTATATATTTTATTTGCGAGTATCTTGATGAGTCAAACATGTTAGTAACGATTTCAATTTTCGGTTCATAGCGGGGAAATAATCTGAAGTGCTCTGCTCAACAAAAAAGTACAAATGATTTGATAATTTTGAATGACTGACACAGGTAGGAGAAATAAAAACACACAGATCCAATTAAGAAGTGAAAATTGAAATTACAGGTAACACATTCCATCCAGGTAGGAACCTGTTTTCCTCATCTTATTAATAAGACAGATTCATAACAGGAGGTATTCACTGGTTATGTTTTAGACCTGGTATTCCTATTGTATCAGCTGTGAAAACTGAGAGGACGTTTTCATTACAAAAAAAAACATCCAGATCTAAAGCTAGAAATTAATCAAGTTAAAAGTTCTAAATAGTAAACAGTGATTATTCCTTAAAGTGGCATGAGCTGCCAAAATTCACACTTTTTTCATAATTTCTGATCGTCACAACAGTAAGAGGCTTTGAAGGCCATCAAAAAACTAAATGATTGGCGTTGGAATGAGGAAAATCCATACAGCATGTGGCCTGTACGAACCGAAAACGTGTTCGAAATGTAAACAAAATTTAAATAACCGGGACGACCATTCATTCATTATAAGCCAAAGTTAGTTCAAAACAATACTTTATCGTACATTTTCGAGACTAGAAGCACTAAAAAGCTTCTGAATTATACGTCTTGAGAAAAATCACCAATAATTTCAACATTCTGTTTTAACGTCAAAATATCAACATTTTGGCAGCTCATGCCACTTTGAAGTTAAATGCTCTAAGTAGTAAACAATGACTATTCCTTAATGCAACTAACCTGTAACATCCGACAAACGAGCAGATGCCCCGGCTAAATCTCTTCTCAAACCCAATATCACATCTTGTTGCTCTTTTAGCCTCTTTTTTAGCTCAAAGTTTTCTGGCCTATAATAGAAGACAGATAAAAACAAAATGGTAAAAATTTATAATTGGTAGGAGTGAATAAATAAGGCTTTCTAACTTCTTAGAACAGTTTATAATTGTCTGGTGTGAAAAAGAAGATTGATAAAAATAAAATGACCAACAATTAGATTGACTGAGTAGAAATAGTGTTATTATTATCAGTGTTATAATTATCTGTTTTACTCAGCAGGAGAAATCCCAGACATTTGATTGGTTCCTCAGAACCAGTTTGATAGAATTGTAGGAACAACAAACACTAACCATAATGTTGTAGGAACAACAAACACTAACCGTAATGTTGTAGGAACAACAAACACTAACCGTAATGTTGCAGGAACAACAAACACTAACCGTAATGTTGCAGGAACAACAAACACTAACCGTAATGTTGCAGGAACAACAAACACTAACCGTAATGTTGTAGTAACAACAAACAAAAACTAACCTTAATGTTGTAGGAACAATAAACAAAAACTAACCTTAATGTTGTAGGAACAACAAACGCTAACGGTAATGTTGTAGGAACAACCAACAAAAACTAACCTTAATGTTGCTATCATTTGTTCCATGGCAACGAATTCTGGAGAGTTCTTCGGTTGAACGATCACTCGAGGTTTGGGAGTGGCTGGTGGTTTCTGGGTATTTTTGTTCTTCAAGTCTGAAATTTGAACAGGTTATTATTTGTAATTCAAAGAATGATCTCCCTTTGTCTGTGTGTCAGTATGGCCTCATGCAATCATATTGAGGAGAATGGTCAGTTAACAGATTCTAAATGAGATACTAGACACAAGAAATGATGTCTACTTCTCACAACAAACACCACAGGTTTCCCATCCTGTATTTGGACATCCTAAATATATATTTTTGAACACTATAACACACATCTAAAATAACCATGGAGACAAGTTTCTTATTGTGTTAAAAAGGGGTATATCATTTAGATGTTTATACCCAATCATAAGTTGTTATAATGAACCACAACACATGATATTTCATTAGGTTGATATATGATGTTTACAGCTGGTTGTTTTTGTTAATAAGTGCAAAGTTCAGATATCTGTTCAATCAGTGAAAAAAATTGGAAAATTTCTATTTCATAAATGCTATTATTTTCCTGAATAGCCCACTATAATAAAAAGGGATGCCAAAAATAAAAGTCGAATGCAAGACCTAACTGTCATAGCAACATATACATTACATTACGACCAGGCGCAAAGTTACGACCAGGCGCAAAGTTACGACCAGGAGCAAAGTTACGACCAGGAGCAAAGTAACGACCAGGCGCAAAGTTACGACCAGGCGCAAAGTTACGACCAGGCACAAAGTTACGACAGGCGTAAGTGTGTTGAGAAACAGGCCCCATAGCTAATCTGAATAAAGCATTCAAAATATAACTTTCTCCTTAACTCACTTTGTATATTTTTCTTCAACTCTGTGATTTCGTCTTGGTAATCTTTATTCCTCTTTGTAACCTTTGTCAATCTGTCTTCCATAGCACAGATCGTAACAGAGTGCTGTTTTATTTGTTCTTTATATTGAAGAATCTCGGATTCCACTTGACCGCTTAAAGTGGAACTCTCCTGTTGGGCTTTTTCTACCTCCTCAGCTTTGGCTGCCTGAAGAGCTTCATTTTCCTCTTGTAATTTAGTCAGTAGTTGTCTACATTCCTCCAATTGACGGACAGTTTGTGAAGCTTCTTCTAGTTTTAATTTATCTTCTTCCTGTCTTTCTGCAAATGACTGCAAAACAAGAAACCATAATTACTTTTTTCTTTAATAAAAACACAAAATGTTTTTGTGAAATTTGCCTGTAGCAGCATGGTATAATTAAACCATTATCTGAATACACAATTTTACACTAACATACTCTTGTCTCATATACCTAGGATTTGAATACTAAATCAAATGAATTAAATCAAGAAGAATAAATTATTTCATACCTCTCTTAGTCTGGACATTGCAATTTCAATTTCTTCTACTTTATTTCTCTCTGACCTAACAGCATTTTCTCGTTTCTCTGCCTCCACAATTCGAATTTCATCCAAGGCACGGTTAAATTTCTCCTCTCCTGAAGATTAAGTATTTAAATATTTCTTAAAATAAATTGTAAAAAATGATATATACTTTCATTCTGCAATTATTTGTCAATTTCTAACAAAAACAAGCATCTACAAATTTTGAAAAAAATTAAATTTACAGAATAAAACACTCATATTAGAAAAAAATTAAAGTTAAAAAAAAAACAACTCCATAAACAATAACCTTCTAATCGTGATTTTTCTACAGCCTCCGTAATCTTCCCATCAGTCTCCGCTTTAATGGCGTTGATTTGACGCTCAAGGTCAGCTTTATGCGTCTCCTCAAGGGAGGTAATTTGTTTTGTTAATCGTTCTTTTTCTGTAATTGACGACTCCCATTTTGCAAACAACAGAGCTATATGTTTGTCAGGAGCTGAAAAAAGATTAGGAATTTATTCAAAATTATCTTCTTTACAGTTTCCCTGTGTCATAAGATATAGAAAATTGGCATATTTTTCTTCAGAACAAAAAGTCTTAATTATTTATGCAAGAAGTAAAAATGTAGAATGTATATTAAAATGGCGGAAGGGAAATGTCAATGTAACAGAATAAACTAATTGGTTGTCATTTTTGTCAAGTAAAATGTACATTAAAGTGGCGGATGGGAAATGTCAATGTAACAGAATAAACTAATTGGTTGTCATTTTTGTCAAGTACAAAATATATAGGTGCTTTCCTCATGTATTCGTCTTGGAAATGTATGTTTTAATAAGTAACAAAACACTTGAAAATCTACTCATATATCCCGGCTGTTTTAATTTTGTCTGTTATTCTCACACTAAATCCCCCGAAATTTCACCTTGCCTAGTCACTTGTGTGATATTCAGCGTAACACACTGGGTCTCGTTAGATAACCTCTATTCAACACACATTTTCAGTTCATAAGGGTAAATGACTTTACCGATATTTTTTCTTTCAACGTCAATGTTTTAGTTTTTCAAGGTACCGGTACTTCAAACTTCTCATGATGATCAAAAGCTATGATAAAAATTTTGTCAGCTCATGCTACTGGCTATTCAGGCATTCTTTGTAGGATGATTTGAACTTCACTTACAGTCGTTGGAAAGTTTGATGTTTACGCCACATTTTTCTAAGGAATTTTCAATATTCTGTTCCCAGGAGAGAAGGTTGTTCAGGTAGTTCAGGAATGTTGATTTCAGCCATGCACCATTGTCATCAACGACCACTGACTCGAGAAGATCAACTTCCTGTTTCAGTCGACTCGATAAACAGCCTTTTTCTTTTATGCGCCCCTGAGAAACAAATTAAGTACATAGTTTTTAAAAAATGCCCAAAAACATAAGTTCACAAAGAAAAGGGAGAACAGTTAATCCTAAAATCATATTTTCTAGTGGTGTTATAGGGGAAGGGGGCGGGGGCGGTTTGGGATTTTTGTTTGACGGCTTGAACTAAACAAAACATCCTTTATACGGCAACCTTAGTAGGTATATATATTGGTTTTTGTCACCAGACTCTATACCCAGAGTAACCCTCCCATCTTTTATTCGACACCCAGTATCCAGTATTTGCATTCAGTCGGATGAAAACCTTGTACCAAATGGTGGCTGTAGAAGATGGACAGAGCTTGAATTGATCTGCATATTGAACCAAGGGAGCCTATGATCTGCATATTAAACCACAGGAGCTCCCCCCCCCCCAAACCACACCCACCTCTCCTCCTAAGCTTCAGGAAAACCTTGTACAATATTTAAATTAGAAGCTATGATTTGCTTTTTTTACCCACCATAGCCTCATCAATATGAGTCTTGAGTTGCTGTACACTGTCTGTCATTTCATCATTGTTAGATTGAACCTCTTTTAGTTCTTCCTCCAAGTCCTCGATTCTCCTACGCAGGTCTGCTCGGTCATCAATAAACTTCTTCACAGTTTCAACTAGTTTATCATCAGTGATTTCTTCATCTGGAGATAAAGTCCCAGGTGTGGAGAATGTCACTTGAATTACCCTGTTCCTAAACCGCTCCATCTGTGACATTACATAAATAAATACAATTTTGAAGACCAAAAAAATAAATAAAATGAAAAATGTTGATGGGGTAAGATGAAAAATTTCTTTAAATTAATATTGTTTAAATTTTTTTTTAAAAAATCACCTTTTTAGAAATCTGTTCCAAATCAACACGGACCATTCGTTCTGCTCTCTCCATGTCAACAAACTGAGATTTGGCTGAGTCTGCTGCAGTCTGTGCTTTCTTCAATTTGTCTGTTGCTTCGAAAACCGAAAGTTTCATTTTTTCCATTTCATCTTTCAACCCTTGTATTGTTTCTTCATATTGCTGCACTTTATTCTCGGCAGTCTTGAATTTCTGAGTAAATTTAAAGAATTGTTTTTAAATAAATGATATTATCATAATAGGCAAAGAAGGGTCTGTGATTTTGCACAGAAAACTGCACAAATTTGATTCCTTTATATGTTTGTATACCCAAGAATATTTTGCTTGTATCAGGTATGACTCGGATAATTGCAGTGTTGGCAAAAAAATGAATTGGCCAGGTATCAGATACACTGTAGACTTCGATATAATACTGTTGTACGTTATGGAGCAAAATACATCAAATGGAATGACAGTGTCACCAAACACGTTCTTGATAGTGTCATCTTTCACTTTATATCACAAAATCTTGTTGGAATTCCTATGTGACTTGCGCTCCCTATTGATTCAAATAAGTGTTTAATATTATTTACCATACCCTATTGGCAGCTTTATTGTGGGAGAAAAATGGGGTTGATGCAATCATTCCAATCACTTACATGTCTTAGACTAATTAATTCCTTTTCCCTGGCATCTTTTTCTTCCTGGACTTTCTTTTGATCTGTTACCTTGGTTACCTGTAAACAAAATAAGAGTGTAAGACTCTCATAATGTGCTCCCGATAGATGGACAGACAGACCGATGGACAGACAGCAATATAATGTTAATGCAAATAAATGTTATCATTAAAATACTGAGTTTCAATGCACAGACCTATGTCCTTTTCCACAAAATTATAAATTTGTGAGATATTTCATAAAGACTACTGGCAACAATGTAGACATTCAAACAAACAGAATTAGCAAATTGTATATATCCCCTTATTTTCAAAATGTTCCCAAAATTTTTAAACAAAGAGCTTACATAATTTCAAAAGAGATACTTATCTACTGACTACAAAAGTATGGATATGTTCAATGTCATGAACTATTAATGTCTGTTGTATAAAGATCATGCTTACCCTGTTGGACATGTTCGTTAGCTGTACATCTTTTTCACGACCATCTTTCTTCAGATTTTCAATTTCCCTGGTTAGTTTGCTAATTGTCATGTCCTAGAGAAGAAATGAAATGTTACAATGATTGTCCTTTGCTTTCAGAAACATCACTTCAATAACTGATCAGGATGTTAAACCAGATATTTGTTTGATTTTTTACTTTAGGTTAGCCAGGTAGCAATCAAAGGATGGGGGGTTCCCTCCAGACAAACGGCTTAACACAACTCATCCTGGCAATTCTACTATATAAGTGAAATAATCATAGAGTGTGGTTCAAATATATCAATCAAATAAACAATTAAAAAACCATGCAGAAATATCTGCAATTTGACTTTCTGCAAAATAAATAAATTAGACTGTTACACAACAGAGGTAATATTTTGCTCAATCCATTTGACTTAAAACTAACAATCTCCCCAAAAAATTGAAATTAAATTAAAATTTCTATACCCTAGTATTCATTAAATTTAATTAAATAAAGTTTAAGTTAGGATTGTTTACATATAATAATCAAAACGAAAACAGGAACACAAGGCATAATTCAAACTATTTCGCCAAGCTTTGAAATTATTAGCTATAGTTTTGTCTATAGAAGTGTTTACTTTCATTCTGTATTCCTTCAATGCATGTACCAAGAATGATTTGTAACATTCAATTAGCATTACCAGGGGAAGATTTTTGTTAAAATAATTTGAGAATCTCTTAGTTAATGTTTTCTGAAATTATGCAGAATCAATGAATATGTATATTAAAAAAAAACATCCAATGGATATCTGGACTGGATTATATCTAATCTTTAAATGTCATGAAAATAAATTGATTGATTGACTGGTGTTTTACGCTGCACTCAAGATTATTTCACTTATATGGCGGCATTCCAGGTTTAGTACCTGGTAACTCTTCCACATACGGCAACCGAATGAAAAATCCACTCTGAAATGTTTCAATTTTTGTTTGGTCTGAGTGGGATTTGAACCTGCACCGCATCGATGCAAGGCTTGTGTGGGACTGAGGGATGATCACTCTAACCCACTGGACCACCAAGGCCCTCATGAAAATAAAGGCTAAAATGTTAAAAGAATGTCTGAAATGTAAGAATCTAATTTATCAGGTATAAAATACTTGTTCATCTACAAAAGCTCATTGGTCATACTGAGTGTTAGCACCAAGCAGGTCATCAATATTACACATGATAGGGAATTGGGAGCTATTAAGAAATGCCAAGATAAGAGTTCTATAAAATGAAAGGAGTTGAAAAAATTCTGTTTTTTTTTTTTCATTTATTTTGATTGTCAAACTGAAAGCTTGAAATATGTTGGAAAACAATATGACTGATGTCAAAATAAAAAAATATCTGTAAACACACAATCTTATTTCCCTTTATATATGGCTGCCTGTAGTATTGCATCAGGCCCTATCACCAGAGAAATTCTCCACAGTCTGTTATATCAGGTCCAAACCACATTATTAAGTTTTCTTATATTACTGAATCACTCCCTGCATTTCTATAGGTCAATAGATGACCACATGACAGTTAATATATTCTTATATTGTCTAGTATGAATATTTGGTTGGAACTTATTTGACGTCACATTTAAGCTACTTTTGACATTTTTATATCTCAATTCCACAATTGTGTGTCCTTTCTAAATAGAAAGCTCGGGCTGATGTTAATTAAAGTAAAACAAAATTGTTAATGACAATATAGCCGAAATAAATACAATCAGCAAAAAAAAAAATCACAGCAATCCCTTGTTACCTTTTTCATAATGGCTTGGGTCTGAAATAAAAACAGCAAATGAAAAAGAAATGTGCAATACAGTACAGGGTGAAAAGCTAAAAAAATAGGCTGTGGATTGCTCTAATTGAAAGAATAGAAAAGAAAAGAAAAGAAATTGTGAAATGTTTTAAAACCAGAGATGTGTTTTTAATGGCTAAAGTATAAGTTATGAAAATCTGGACTGAATGATTTCTGTTTAGATGGAGTGTCAACCTACCCAGCCCAACCCTCTCAAAATGATTAGATGCACTTTGATGTCATTAACATAAAAAACAGATTAAAAAAAGTACATATGCAAATATTAAACAGTGTATACCATCACCATAAATAGTTAACAAGTCTTAAGCGTGTCTTTAAATGAAAAGATTAAAAACAAGGACTATAATTTAGTAAAGGGAGATAATTCAAATAGACACACTAAGGGGAGATAATAATTTGGAACTTAACTTATTTATTGTTATTTATTTGTTAATAAATTATTCAAATCAAATTGTGCAAACAAAGTTGGAAGTTGTATAGCACACACAAAAAAATGTTAAGTTCAAGTCAAAAAAAAATAAAAACATCTCAGAAAAAAAGAGGAAAAACAACAAGATGACAAAAACTGAAATTCCACATACATTCTGGTAAACAGAAAGTCAAGATAAACAAAGTTACCTTATTAGCCATGTCTCTTTGCATTTGAGTGACAAGTCCTGAAGTGATGTTTTTATCTTTCTTCACTCGATCCAGCTCTTTACGAACTGTTGTAAGTTCTGTGACCCTCTCACCAAGTTCTCGGCGTAGTGTAGGCCCGGTCTCCTCAGATTCCATCTTTAATTTAGCAATCTGTGAAGGTTTATAACACAGTTGATTGTTGACAGCTAATTCAGGATGTTAATTGATTGTTTTCTTACATCATGAAACAGATAATTTAAAAGTTAAATTCTAACAAAAATTACTTGATTAATTCACCGTTAATAATAGCTGCCAGCATTTACTCTGAATAAAGTCATTTTTTCTTAAATTCTGGAAATACCCATACCTCCTCTCTGAGAGATTCGACCTCAGACTTTTTTCCATTGACCTCTGACTCTAGGAGTAGTAATTTCTGTGTGATATCCGCATCACCACCAAGGAGATATGACGGGGCATTGTCAAGCTGTGACTGTAATCTCATTAATTCATCTTGTAAATATTGAATAGTTTGATCTTTACGTATTACTTCAGTCTCCATGGCTCTAAACTGACTCAACTCACTATTTAGTTGGTTGATTTTCTGTTCCTACAAAACAATGTACCAACATGTCATTTACACAGACATGAAATCATGTATGATATTAACTAGGTTATTTGACATGTGTTGTTTTGGTTTACTTTAATAGAGTAACCTAGGATTACACTTGAGGGGATTGGAAACGCCTTTGTATTACAGCCGGTCTCCTCATAGCCGTTTGGCTGGCTACTGTTTCTCTCCAGACACCCGGTGAGGGCATTCCGATCCACCTCAAGAATATTTTAAACCCATGTTGTGTATTCCAATTCATTGAGAACCTTACCAATATATGGGCTGCGCATGTCTACCGGTATTTCTAAGTAAGTCTGACACTTACAAATGCGCAGTACTTATATCTGCCATACCGGAATGTTCAGGAACAAATCGGAAGACACAACAAGGGGTTTCAACTATTCATGGGACAGATCAGAATGCCTTCACCGTGTGTCTGAGACAAGCTTTAGTGAGGCAAACTGCTGAGAGAAGACTGGCTGTAATACAAAGGCCTTTCCAATCCCTTCAGTTGTAATCTCAGAGTTAACTCAGGTTTAACTATACTTTTATGAAAAATTCATTTTGATTCTTTGCAGTGATATGATTCTGCACCACAAATTTAGCCTTTTGGGCAGATCATTTGCTTGCTCTAAATAAAACAGGACAAAGACTTGACGGTGACAGGTTAGGCATGACAAGTTTAAGGACATATGCAATACTGACCTTTTCTTGCAGAATGTATAAAGAGTTGTCTTGGTTGTTTTGTGGTCTGGCGACAGGAGATGAGGCAACAGGGGGTCTCGTGTTCACGCCTCCCATCCAGCCTCCATTCATCGCTGGTGAAAAACAAAAACAAAATGATACAGACTCTAAAAATGCAAATGTTTAATATATATGAGAAGAGAATCAATGATAATAGTTTTAATGAGACAAAATTAAGGCACCACCACGTAGTTGGTTGTTTGTGAACAACGCAAGCTTTTGACACCTATACTGTTGTCTTCGTCAAGTATAACTGACGATGATAATAATCCTGATGATAACATCTGGCCAATGTTTACACAACAGGGTATTAATTCACATATAGACTGGTTTATTATTTCACTTATATGCAGGTATTGTCAGGTTTAGCAGGTAAGGAAACAAGGCTTTTTGCCTGGAGGAAACCTTGACCTTCAGCAGCTCATCCACATAGGGTGACTGAATAAAAATCTACTAACAAATTTTTGTTGGAATTTAAACCGGTGTCCCATTGATGGAAGGATTTTGTTAGACTCAGAGATTGTTACTCTACCGACTGAGCCACCAATGCCCCAAATAACACAAAGTTTGCTGGCAAAAACATAAAAAGTACAAAGATCATTAAAAGTAAAAAATTGAAGAAACATAGTACAAGGGAGATAATCTGAATTCCGTGCAATGAATCCATTATACTGTGCTTAAAACAATTGCTTACATTTCAAAACCTGTGGGGATACTGATGAAGAAAAGGTTGTCGTTGTTGTAGCATTATTGCCATATGAGGTGCTTGTAATGATAGGAATAGGGTGAGTTTGAATCCGATCAAAACTTGACCTCCTGTAGGTGGCGCTACCGGCACTTAGTGGGCGACTTCTTAGAGGAGGACGGGGAACTGTAGGGGGTGGGGCTTGTTGTTGGACAGCAACTGGTGACCATAACGTACAGGACATAGATGGCGTCACTGTGCTTAGATAAGGAAGTCCGGCCCCCGTCGTTGGTGGTTGGGCGTAGGTTGGCTGTTGATCAGGTAACATGGCTACTGGCTGAGTCCAAGCTGGCCGATATTGGACTGGTGGATAATTCACCTAAAACAGATAAATACTATAATATTAAAAACTGTAAAAACAGAAATGAGCTAAGGTTTGTCTATGTAATGTTTGTTTAATATTTGTTGATTGCTTTTTTATCTCAACAAATGTTTAGACATGAAATAATAATTGCACATAGATGATTGGTATTCTATTGCAGTGATTTGAAAATGTTTGACTCTGGAAAGTCTGATTTTAACCTTAGGGACCTTGATTAAACTGGATATTATTTGTGACGTAATTTAAACTCTAATCTCAGGTTAAAATTGACCATGTACATACCAAGTTTTTTAAATAAGTAAATGGATCTTGTATGTATGTTTTTATTTTGCTCATATATATTTTTGTACAAAACTACTATTCTCAGGTATATAGAATTGTTAAATTGAATAACATGAAATGAATGACACAATGTTTTTACTCTTTATTTAGTCATCTCCAGAAGTAAAATTGCTCAATTATAAATTCCTTAAGAGGATTAAATAAAGGTCTGAAATACATAGAATTGTTATAATTGAGTTTCTTGGGCAGGTTCATTAAAAAGGCCTCAGCTGAAATCATTTGTTGCTATTGAAACAGAATGTCTAACATTTCATAGTAATTGAAGTAATGCTCACATCCCCGACCAGTATAGACATATTTGCCCTATGGTTGCCATGGTATCTGATGCGTAGAGCGACATGGTTGCCATGGTATCTGATGCGTATAGTGACACAGAGAAATGTGGTTACACCTGTACATACTGACACTATAACTAATGTATTGATCTACAGATTACCTGCTAGTTAAAGAGGAGCTACAAAATACCAGCAAATAGATCAGGAAAGATTGTCATTAAAAACACATACATTGTACATGTACTGTACATGTATCCTCAACTGACAAGATTAACAAAAGATCCCCCCAACCCCACCCTATACATATACAGATTTTTCCATTAGATTATAATATAGCAATGAGCTCTTCAACTGATGTCAATATGTACAATGTATCTATATTTAATGGTAAAAATATCTGGTTGTGGCAATTCTTGTTGGTACAAACATCAAAATTCCGATATTGTATTTTGTGTGCCCTGCTATGTTAAACATAACTACCTGTATATATACATTACTATTTTGCATGCAATATATGAACTCAAAGGTCTATCCTATCTAAAATTTACACATCTAAAGAGTTGAGACTACAGTTGAATACATTTGGTGAAAGATGATTGATTGATGTTTAACGCCATGCTCAAGATTATTTCCCATATATGGAGGGATTGACAGGTGAAGCGGAGGGGGGGGGGGGACCAGGCTATTTACGTGGGGGAAACACCTGTCCACTCTTCCATAGACATAGATTGCTGGTAGAACCACTCAGAAATTTTCTTTGGGTAAGGATCCCAGCCTGTACTGCCTCGATGGAATGCCTGTGTCAGACTGAGGGACAATATCACTCTGCCAACTAAGCCACCCCCCCCCCCCCCCCCCCCCACCCACTTAATACATCCAATATTGAAGGAAACTGAGATAATGAAATAATGATCTCATCAATGGTATTGTTATAATTTCTGTTCAGACATGTTTGATGAGGGACAAAATAGTGATCTCAACCACTTAACACCTGCAACAGTTATAATAGCTTCTAATAAATGACATTAACACATGATGGGTTGTGAAACTAAACATAAGCAGACTAATGCCAGTGTTAAAGCAGTCAATCATTTAGATGTGAACAATATATATATACAGAGATTGTCTAATAAGAGCCAGTGTGTTACGATGAATATCACTCGAGTTTATTAATTTGTGAGGCTCTGTTGATAGTCATTGTAACACACTGGCTTTAAAGTTGGATAATCTTTTTCTCACACTACAGAAAAAATACAGCGTTTTATTAAAAAACATCACTAATGACAGCATCCCAGCATCTTCAATATTGGGTAACTACAGGATGTTTGTAATATCTCAATGTCATAATGACGTAATTTTCATTGGTGACGTCAGTTTTGATAGTTCTTTTGTGAGGTCATAGCGGTACTTGGGCCTAATTTCGCAGGTAGATTATGAAAAAAATAATACACTGCCTAGGAGTGGAAATATCGGGGGTGTAGTGTGAGAAATATATTTATGAATACTAAAACACACCGACACTGGGAATTTATATATGTACATACATGCAGGTGGTGTCAGTTCTTATCATTTTAGGAGCTTATATTATGCTGGAAAAATGTTAAGCAAAGCAGAGCATAAAGACAAAAGATGAGTATCTCATTAAAAATGAATGAAAAAAATACCCCGCCTAAAGAATCCAAACTAATCAAAATGCTGACCTCTACTACATGTACATGTAAATATGCATAAATGAGTGTAAGGATTTGACAGGACAAATATATATATACAATCAAGAGTGAATATAAAAACATTTTGATAGAAACTCTCTTTAAATGTGGGGACCTTATTGTGTCTTTATCACAAAATCTTACTCGGTGGTGATGAGAGTGAACATGTTATTGAATACATTGATGGCATTGTGATGGACAAATGATGAGGAGGCCAGGGAAGATGTAACAGAATGTCACAGTCTTATACAGGAAATAAAAATTGGTTTCAAGAGTGTTTCATGTTGCACTCAAGATTATGTCGTCACTTAGGTCAGGGAGGAAATCAGACTCTTTGATGGGAGGCAAGTAACTGACAAGAGATCCAGTAATAAACAACCTATACAGAATTGTTTAAAGTGGCATGAGCTGCCAAAATGTTGATATTTTGGCGTTAAAACAGAATGTTAAAACTATTTTCTATTTTTCTCAAGACGTATAATTCAGAAGCTTTTTAGGGCTTCTAGTCTCGAGAATGTACGATAAAGTCTTGTTTTGAACTTACTATGGGTTAGAATGAATGAATGGTCGTCCCGGTTATTTAAATTTTGTTTACTTTCGAACACGTTTTCGGGTCGTATAGGTCACACACTGCATGGATTTTCCTCATTCCAACGTCAATCATTTAGTTTTTTGATGGCCTTCAAAGCGTCTTACTGTCGTGACGATCAGAAATTATGAAAAAAGTGTGAATTTCGGCAGCTCATGCCACTTTAAATGTTGTTGTTCAGCTCTTGAATTGACATTTAGCACAAAGTGGGAGTTTCAAGTGGCTAATGATTGTATTCGCGTCACATTATGGAAGCCAATTTTACCATGTCCAATGTTCCTTTCACGTTTCAAAAAAATATTCTTAGGCATGCAGATAAAACATATACATATCTATAATCAACAACTACAGAGTACAAGACGCTATTTACAAAAAGCATGCACTACATTACAACTCCATAACCCACTACCTAAAGCTCTGCATTACGACACATATAAATCAACACATGCCAAATCTTACCCCTACAATGTTCCATTGAACTGGTTTCCCATTTTGGTCCTAGTAACAGTGGAATTTTTACACAATTTAAACACATCCATTATGCAAGGTACTTAGACTGTGTTTACTTGTTTGTAGATGTTTTAAAATTATTGATTTTCTTAAGTTAAAAATAAACTCTGAATACTCAACAATCAGGTAAGAATAAACGGAGAGAGCAAATATCCTATTGATTAATTTAAATCAAATGATCTATTGTACAGATTTTTCCTGGGTAATACAAATTTTTGCAAAATATTTAAAATTTCACGTTGAGGTTTTATTTCTTAAATTTAATAACTTAAAAAGTGTAAAACCCATAAAATGATTGATAAATGCTTGAATGAATAAAAAACGCCCATGCTATCAGTTTGCTATATGACACAGCCAATTAAAGTTAAAACCTCATATTAAAACTAATTTACATGTTTACCACACATATTTAAAATGTTTGATATTTTTGATCATTTCTCTATAACAAGCTTTGAATCATTTGATGTTTACCGTCAAATGAAAAAGGCTATTGTCTCTGAAATGAACTTTTGTGTATTTTATCTAACAGGTTCCCTTTAAAAAGACATACTGCATGAAGTAGATTAAAACTTACTGGAGGTGGATTTTCAATATCTAGCTGATAAGGGGCACTACTGAATCCAAATCGTATCATATCTCCCGGAGCCAGTCTAACGGCAGCATTCTGTACACGGACATCATTCACATAAGTACCCTGTGAGGTGTTCAAATCTTGTAGAACAAAACAATCTTCTTGTGAGTTATATTCAATAACAGCATGCTGTTGATCAACACCAGGCTGCTGAAAACAAAATTAAAATGACAAACAATTAATCCTGAAAACAAAATAAAATAGACTAAACATTGAGCCAAATGGTTTACAATGCTTTTACCAAAAAATGTTCAATTATATCAAAACAGCCGCAAAAATGAGTATCTATCTCTAGTCTAAGTTGATTTCATAATGTGGTAGTAGATCACAGAGCCACACATGGAAATGATTTCATTTTCAAATCATATACTACTCAGCTAGTCTAAATAAATGAAGTGGAAATATACGAGCTGAAAAAATAATAGATTGAAAATAAGAAGGAAGATATTTAATTGCTGAATTATCTCACTCAATGACCATAATGATTAATTTAAAGTCGTGTTAATGAATTTTTATTCTATGTGTTTTGCTTACGTTTAAATTTGTAATTTATATATTGAAATTAAAAATAATAAAAGTATACCTGTAGAATGAGATCACACCCTTCCCGACCAACAGTTGTCACTTTAGGGGCCAGAGGTATAGTAAAAGAATCTCCACTTTTTAGGTACCCTTTCATGTTGAGATCAGAAATAACATATGTTGTGGTTGTTGTTTATCATGGATACGCGATTGCCAGAATCCAGGTTAGAGTGAAGCAGACAGGTTTTTTAAAATCCCTATCTCCACGTGAAATACTTCCTTAAATAAGTTAGAAGCTAGTCTGTTACATCCATAGTTGTCTTTTTTCGTTATTTCACTTAAATCCCTGATCGTTGCTTGTGTCAGGTGCCGTGTTTTTAGTGGCCTAAATCAGAAAAATCGGGTGCAGCTTGATTGATCGCTTCAGGCAGGGACACATGCATCGCTTGACAACCAAACACGAATACTCTCTAACCTAGTAACAGCCAAACAAAAGAACTTGTTTCTCAAGTTTCGGGTTTCAAGTTCAGAATATATGTATGTGTGTAGAACACCTATTGCTTATGTAATAAAATACAACAAAATTTTCATTCTATCCCTTGTGACATCCAAGTAAATTGATATCCATTTTGACAGGTGCTTGGTGTGTATGTCTCTATTAAGGTCAAGGTCATTAGGCAATGTTATGATTTCAGTATTACGAAGATTGGACCCACGCTGGTTTTCATTTGCAAAGCTGAACATCTCTACAATTACAAACGCCTTCAATATGCCGAAAGCTTTGGTGCTTCTCGCTGAAGGTGCAGAGGAAATGGAAACAGTGATAACTGTTGACGTGTTAAGACGTGGAGGTGTAAGGGACACTCTTTAGTTTAGTGAATATCAGTGAAACTTGCTGGCAGAGCTGGTTACCCAAAATGGCAAAAACTGAAAAAGCAAAATGCATTGAACATTTGAAATTCTTCATATACAGAAGTCTATCTCACTCAGTACTTTAAGAATAAAACTTCTATGTTGAATGCGCCAAGAATTATTTATTTGTTAACTGACAAATTCAAATATCAATATATTTATATTGTTAAAAAGGGAAGTGCAGGTCTATGTTCAAGAGGCTAAAAACCGCTATATAATTGGTATAAATTGGTATACGATTTTTAAAAACGCGGGGTTGTAAAGTCCGCAGACCTGGACGCAGAGATTACAAGCCATGGGAATATTATTGGAACTGCTCGGTACGGACAATTCCTACCTCAGGCTTCTTTAGAACGCATAAAAGAACATTCTTGTCCTCTTGTTGTTCAAGACCAGAAAAAGGTCTTTTGAAAAACTACATGTACATGTAAGCCCAATGGAAGAGGACAAGAATAGTCTTTTATGAGTTCTAAAGAAGTCTGTGGTAGAAATTGTCCATATTGATATTTTCATGGCTTGTAATTTCCGCGTCAAGGTCTACGGACTTTACCCCCTTGCATTTCCAATTCGTATACAGAACGTTGGTATATATGCAATAAACTAAATTCAGTTATACAAGCATACCAATCTAAGAAAAAAAAAACAAAAAAAAAAAACGCTAGATGAATTCTGAACAACCGCTTTTCTGCAATTTGGTAGCTTTTACTTTTATCAAATGTAGTCAAACCTTGTTTAATACATGTACGTGTATGTCAAAAAACATTAAGCCTTATATATAACAATTATATAGCATCTGGAAAACATACATGTATATAAAACTCACCATTCCATTTACTCATGCTTTGTCTTGTAACCCCTCGTATGTGTGTGACAGAGGCTATAGTATAGGATGGCATAAATAAGCAAATTCTGCGTGTTTTGGAGAAAAAAACTATTGAAAACTATAAAATTAATCAAGCACTTTTTCTTGCATTGATATGCTTGTATAGCTGAATTCAGCTTTCAGTCTGTAGTTTTTTCAGTTGTTACAGCTGTTGATTACTATCATAGCTGTTTTCAGGTACCTTCCCTAACATGTTAGCTGGAAGAGTGAAGAATAAGTTTGGTATCACACTGGCCTCTCTGTGTGACTTAATATTGAATTATCTTGGGGATCTTTGCTAATGCCAGTTATTTCTGAAACTCTTTTGGTCACTGTTTAATAGTCTGACAATTGTTGTTCAATTAATACCAAATAGTGAAGATCAGAGTGGAAGACAAAAAACAAATCCCACAAAGTGATAAATGTTTGAGGTTTCATTAATCTTTCAGGTGGAGGTAACTCTTGCTGGTCTTACTGGAGATTCCCCTGTAATGTGTAGCCGTAATGTGTCCATAAAACCGGACGCAAGTTTGACAGAGGCTCTCAAATCTGGGCCATATGATGCTGTTATCTGCCCAGGTGGAGGTCAGGGAGCCAAACATTTAGCAGAGGTAACCTGACACATTGCACTATTATTTTTGGATTAATATAAAACAAATTGCTATTGAACTAGAATGAATTGCACCTGGAATAAGATGTTTCTTCACTTGGTAATGTATGAAGATTTGTTTAATAGATGGTTGATCTGTGAACAGCTTCCATGTCAACATGACACACAATCTGAAGATGTTGTTTCTGGAGCTTTAGGTTGCTCATAATGGGGAAGTTTTCAGGTATTCCTCGAAGGTCAGGGTTTCCAAGAGCTCAGTTTCCTACCACATTAAAGCTGGTAATTCCATATATGTGAAATAATCTTACAACATAATATATCAATAAACCATGATGCTGACTGACTAGTTAGTAATAATGCAGTTTACCAAATTGAAACATTAACAACAACAAAATAATGGTTGTTGTTAATAGATATAGAAGCTGTGATTTATAGGAAATATGTTATATTTTAAAAATTCAAGTATGTTTATTTTAATCTTTAAATTTCAGTCAAAGGCTGTTGGTGAACTATTAGTGGCACAAGAGGCTCGTGGTGGGGTTATTGCTGCTGTCTGTGCTGGTAAATATAGAAGAAATTGAACAGTTAAATATGTTTGTTATTGGTTACTAGATTGATGTTTTTTAATCATACTTATATGGTTGTGTGGTCAGATGAAGTGAGGGAGGAGACTGCACTCTTTGACCATCAACAGAAACCTGACATTCTTACACAGTCATGCAAGCAGTCCAGTATCCTCCCCCACTAAGCCTGGCAATGCCACCATGTAAGTGATAATCTTGAGTGTGGCGTAAAACATCAATCAATCTTCAACCAGTATTATTAGTAAATTTTAGTTGAATCACCAAAGACAGTTATTTAACCCTTTATATAGGAACATTTATTACACCATAAAGATATCTTAGTGGACTTGCGCCATTCTAAAGCCTTTTTTTATGAAATGGATTGATTGATTGATTTTTAAGTCACACACAGGGCCTCACTTATGAGGTAACATTGCCAGGTTTAGAGGGGGAGGGGGGACAATACCCTTTTATCCCCAGGAAACCATTTGGCAACTCTTCCACATACTGCAATGAAGTGAAAATTCCACGTAGAAATTTTTCAGTTGAAATGTCCGGAAAAATATCTGTAAATGGTGAAGATGTTTTATGATGTATTAACTATTGTCTATTATCCATCATATTATCTTTATTTCTGTTTCTCTTCTTTGTTATCACTCCTGTAAGTGGGCCTCTGGCCTATATGGAAGTAAATATTGAAATAAAAGTAAACATAAACAAACATATTGACAGGTCC
The DNA here is from genome assembly GCA_963971465.1 of Lepidochitona cinerea. NCBI lineage: Eukaryota > Metazoa > Mollusca > Polyplacophora > Chitonida > Tonicellidae > Lepidochitona > Lepidochitona cinerea. The sequence goes on from OZ020560.1 coordinate 3,904,888, forward strand.
GACTGTGTTATTGAGTCATGGTATTGCCACTGGGAAGACGGTCACTTCATACCCCAGTTTTAAAGACAAACTGACAGGTAAGTTATCAAATCAAAATTTTACTTTGATAACGATGTAAAAACTACATCACAATATCGTCACCCTATAAACCAAGAAGTTGATATCCATAAGTTATTCTTCACCTTAATGGATAAATGACAAGTTTAAGTCAATGCCTCCTATTTGGTAATCAATTTGTTTAAAAACTTGCACCGTATAGACCTACGAACTCAGCCAAAAGAAAAATAAGATTTCAGGCACAAAACCTACAAAATTCAAGGTATACATTTTCTCTCTACAGTCTAGATATGGAAATTAATTAACTTTAACCGTGACTTCACAGTTGACATCTGATATGTAATTACTACTGAACTGACGTCATTCACAAACGACGGTGTCTTCATGGTTTGTCAATGGGATCGAAAGTGTTCAAATGTCAACTGTGACATAGGAAGATATGTCTGATTGGTGACGGAAGATATGCATATTTTCAATCGCATTTTCTTTGACACCCTGGGGCCTTGTACAGAAAGTTCGTTTTGTTTCAGTATTTTGTTTTTAGATACACATTTAGTCAATTTACAATAACAAATCACCTATACATGTAGGTTCAGAAAGAACTTGGCATTTATCCTTTAAGATAAGTTAATAGCCTCTGTGAAAATATCTGATTATTGAATTTCATCGGTGTATATCGTTTACAAGAAATTTCTATTTGAAATGATATTGTAGTCTTTGAAGTGAACCTCTGTTTTACAGAATTTTGACGGCTCATGCCACTTTAAAATGATATTGTAGTCTTTGAAGTGAAATATTTAACCTCTGTTTTACAGAATTTTGGCAGCTCATGCCACTTTGAAATGACATTGTAGCCTTTGAAGTGAAATATTATCTTCTGTAGTCTCCGATATGAAATATTTTCTCTCTGATTAACAGGAACTTACAAATATTCAGAAGAGAGAGTGGTGCAAGACGGAAAACTGATAACCAGTCGAGGACCTGGTACGTGTTTTGAGTTTGGAATAAAACTAGTGGAAGTATTACAGGGGAAGGAGAAAGCTGAACCATTAGCTGGTCAGATGTTGGTGAAAATGTAATAATGGACTTATTGCCTGTCTTATTATGAGCAAGAGCCCAGTTGAATGACAATGCTGCTGGAAAGGCTTTCATTTGGACTTCAAAAGGTGACTATAGTTTGTGATGTACTGGTTTTCATGAGAATTCCTTAACATTGCTGTTTACTGAAGGTCATTCTCTCAATATCAGTAACATAAAATGGCAGTAGCTTCCAAATAAAGAAAATGACATTTGACCCTCGTCAAAAAACAATGGACACTTCTTTTTTTTGGCAGCGGATGTCACTTGACCATGGGTTTCACTATCAACTGTTTTATACTGGTAGTCAAATTACATACTAGTGCTATAATGAATGTCTAACTCGGTGAAAACATTAAACGAAGTTTATCTTTGTAACCAATGTGAACATTTCAATGATTAACTACTGTGATGGAGATACAATTAAAAAAGAAGAAAAAACAAAAAACAGTGCATAGATTCAGAATGTGATGTTTACTCATAGATAGTAACTTAGAATTTTTGTTTTTTAAATTTCCCAAGTACTTTTTCTGTAGCTCTAAATATATTTTGGCCATTTTGTGGGAATAATGTTATAAACAATGTGTATTAGAAAAATGCTTTAGTTCATGGTGCAATGATTTGTTATTTGAGATCTGCTTTTACTCCAGTGAAAATCTTTTGCTTGTAGCGCATTGGACTATTTCTCCAAACAATAAATTTGTTTTGGTTTACAAAATATCTTGAATTCATTGATGGACATTTTACTTATTAATTGACTGTGCAAGCTTAACACAAATATTAATTGCTACATGTATCAGCGGACGGATGAAGATCGTATTAGCGTTAGGGCCAAAGCAATGTATTGGCCGAGTTCAATTGAATGGCATTTGCAGACGAGATAATGTCTTGGAGATGTAGTTTTTATGTCAATCTTCAAATGCCCGAGGGGGCCTCCCTGGCTCAGTAGGTAGAGCATTGGACGCTCAATCCGAAAAGTCTTCCACCAATGGGTCGCGAGTTCAAATCCCACTCAGTCCGAAAAAAAATTGGAAAATTTTCTGACTGGGTTTTCACTCGAACGACCTATGTGGGATGGTTGCCAGTTACCAGCGGAAGGTCGTGGGTTTCCTCCGAGCGTAGAGCCCGGTTTCCTTCTCCAATACAACTGGTAATGCCGCCATATAAGTGAAATAATCTTGAGGGCGGTGTAAAACACCAAACAATCAATCAAATGCCCAACTTCTCATGACAAACAGATTTTTGAATTTGAATTTTGGCAGCTTATGATACTTTAAAACGAGACATTGCTTAAGTTTGTCGTGGTTTTCCGTTGACCATCAGATTATTAGAAAAATACAGAGTGGTCAATCTTGGACAAAAAGCTGCAAGTGGACTTTTCCGACAAAAATGTACATTTAACGAGTTGGTTAGTGAATCCTGTGTTGCTATCTTCTGTCCTGACAGAAAACAAACCTCCGAAAGAAGACCAAACGCGCAACCACAAAGGGCTCTACTGTGCACTCAATTTTTTTAACCACAACAAAGCAGACATATTGAGATCCTCAAATAAAACTCCCTATCCAGTGGTCCGAGGGAGCTGGGAAAGTTACCAATGGTCATCAGGAAACCTCATCTTTATGCAAACAACGGTAGAATAGCACACATTTTAAAGATATTCGTTCCGGGCATGTTCCTTAAAGCTTAGTCTAATTTGATATACTTTTGACAAGTCAGCAGCAGCCATGAGAAACTTACATTGAAACAAACATGGTATGTTGATAACAGTGAGTAAGAAGATTGCTTAAAAAATTATTTCAGACTTTTATCAGGCTGTTGTGTTGTTTAGTTTCCGAAAAAATAACTTACACAGTTAATTATTGAAAATATTATGAATTCACATTGGCTTCACATGGCCATATTGACCCAATACCAGGGAAATACGAAAATTCTGGATTAATAACATAGTATACCATGGTGTTTTAAGGGGAGAAAACTAGGCCCTGGCAAAGCCTTCCAATACAAGTATGGTGGTTGAGTGAAAAACACACTAAAAAGTCTCATCGTTATTCTAATTTTAACACTCACAGAGATAAAATCTTGTAACCTGGTAGATACTGTATGTTAACACACAGTTCATCCTCCAGTGATTGATTGATTGATTGCTGGGTGTTTTACGACGCACTCAATATTATTTCACTTATATGGCGGCGTTGCCAGTTTTATTGTGGGAGGAAAGCGGGCTCTATGCCTGGAGGAAACCCACGACCTTCGGGTGGTAACTGGCAACCATCCCACATAGGCATCCTTCATTGAAACCACAGACTTAATCAGAGCCATTCATCTTCCACAATATAAAATAGTCTTTATTCAAATCTAGATTTTACCATTTGTGTATGCATTGTAATTGGCAACTATTGAAGTTAAACAACACTTAAACACATGAAGGGATAAAATCATATTTACTTTACAGAAGATTTCCAGGAAGTCACTATGAACTCATTGTTGATTGGTAATTTGTTGTATAGATGATTTATTTAAACTTCATTGGGAATCAAACAAAATTAGTGTGATTGACCCGAGGATCTGAGACAGACAGAACTGTCCTTGGTGGCTCAATCTGAACAAATGTAACCAATGATTGATGGATTGATGTTTAAGCGGCAGTCAGGATTATTTCTCGTATACACGTATATATATTTATGGAGACTAAAACACACGGGCACACGTATATAATGGCTTTGGCAGGTTTAGTGGGGGAGGAAACCAGGCTCTTTGCCCAAAAGAAAACCCCAGACCTTCCATTCAGAAATTTTTCAATTTTTATTTGGTCTGAGTGGGATTCTGCATCGATGGAAGGCGTGTGTCGGACTGCGGGACTATAACTCTAAATGACTGAACCGAACTAACATTTCAAATTTTGGGATTGACAAAAAACTGACATAGACAAGTTTCATTCAATATAATCATGAGGAAAATTACTGAATTAGCAAGAGTATTGTCATACTATTGTATGTAACTTGTAGTACAACTGCAGCTATAGACTGATAACAATGTACCGGTCTAAGGAAATAATAACAAGAAATAAATGCAATAAGTAACTTACATCTGAGATCAAATAAAAATTTGTATCCGAGATAGAATTATTAATACTATAATATAGTGGCAAAACAAACCGGGTAAAACAAGTTACACAACAAGACAAGAAATATTATGCATCAATATCACAAACTGGTGGGTAATGCACCAAACACCAGCTGAAATTACACCCTTACTCACAATTGTCTTTTCTCAAAAATGACGTGGTAATATACTTTAATATTGATTTGAACTTCAAAATTAAATTGTGAGATTTTGGACGTTTGATGTCAACTGGGCCACAAGCTACTCTTATGACACTAAAGTTATACAGATTTAACCTTCATCTATTCTACAAGTATCAGAAATAACACTGACTTTAATATGGCACACAAGATGAGGGCAGAAATTCATGTAACGCCCGAGTAAATTTAATGACTACATCAGCTCATTTAGTAGTCAATGTGAATCATGATACGCAGAAAATTTAATTAATGCCCTTAAAAACCACTTCTCACACTGCACCCCCAATATTTCCACTTCCAGGCAGTGTGTTATTGTTATCTTCTTACACTACACTCCCAATATTTCCACTTCCAGACAGTGTGTGAAATGTGAAAATTTAATAATAAACTGGAGTGATATCATAACTCTAAATGCCATTGAAAGACCATAACACACTGGCTATCGCTAGATAAACTCTATTTAGCTTGATTTATGCTAACATAGACTGCAAAATATTGTTTTTTCTTCTCAACTGCTTTGTCAACTGGTGATAAGTAATCCAAATGGACAATGTAGAAAACAATATAATCTGACATATCTGTATAGCCCTGGTGAAGAATTGACAGATTTAGTGACATCTGATGTTATCTCTCAGAATTCCAGATATCTTTTATTTCTGAACTTTTGATGAAATTTGCAGTTTTAAATTCTGAGGTGATCAGAATTGACAGAATGTTTCATCTGGTACCACAAAATATGTGTTATTCTTCCAATAATTCCAATCCTTATTGAAGCCCACATACACAGTAGTTTAACAAAAATTGCAAATATCTCTGCCACTAAATTGATATGAACCATGAGACGAATGTTGGGTAAAAAAAATTAACAGATTCAAATCCAAACTGAATGGCATTTATCTTGAACAGTTTACTTTTTGTAGAAAAAATCTATATCTAAATAAAATCTTTATGAGACAGAATTTCATTGGAAGATCAAAATGAATAAATTTAAACATTAACAAAACAAACATTTCTATACATAAGATGTTACTAAAATCCATGATATCATGAAACACAGTAGGTTCTAAATCTTCATTCATTTTTTAATTTAATTTTCAACTAAACTAAATATGACGAACAGTTGTGGGGAAAACTTAACATACAGACAACCAAAAGAAAAAAAAACAAAACAATCTTCAACAAAACGACAACAAACAATATCATATCTATATGTCTAAATATCCTTATATAGCCACTGTGTGATTTGTTGTGCCGACTTGCAGGATGCGATTAAAATGGATGCTTTTAATTGGTCAATACGATTTATCAACCAATCAAATGCATCGATTCTCATCGCATCCTACAAGTCTGTACGACAAATCACACAGTGATAGCAGTCTCATTTTGAATTTGAATTACCTTGATTATCCAGGGATATATAATTGGACCTAATGTATTTCTATTTGTACATGAGACAGAATCCATTTACAGGCCTCCAGAGGCACGCAGGTCCTTTAAAACATAAACAGCATAAAATCTGTTTAACTGTTCTAGGAAGATAAATGTTAAGACAGTATGAGGTCCAAGTCTGGCGTAATAAGGAGTAAATCCCTTCCATAAACTGAAAAATCCTTCATTACGAACAACCTTCATCAAAACATCCTGAAATAGAAATAAAAATAAAATTGGATTATTTTGCACGAAGATTTGAAATGGAAATTTCCAAATCTTTTGCCAATTGATGGATAGTAATTCAATACCAGCTTGGTTTTAAAGCTATCCTGTAAAAATATTAACAGAGATAGTACCTGGACAAATATATGGACAAAATTCGATGATTTGCAGAAACTAAGGGCAATAACTCTAAAAATATTAACATCAATAGGAAGAAAATTACACTGCAAAACATTTTAGTAGTTACTATATACCAGTTAAGTTTAAACCAATACTCAAAACAAAATATTAACTGTTATAGTACCTGGACAGAATTTGACAATTTTCAGATACTAAGGGCAATAACTCTAAAAATATTTACATCGCGGAGAAGAAGAAAAACAAGTATTTGGACGGACGAGGCAACTATATGATCCCCTGGGCCCTGTTTTACAAAGCTGACGTAAGTTACGTCGGACGTAAATCAGTGTTAAGGCTATAGGAACTTACGCCCTTGTCGCAACTGGTCCATGTTGTAGGCCTATGCGCAACTTTACGCCAGCTTCGTAAGACAGGGCCCTGAAGGTTTTCAAGGATCATAAAAAAAACATAACGATTTCCAAACCCTGTTTCAACCGAAAATACCACAAATTCTGATACTTGACAATTAAAGAGTTGAAATTCAAATCTGTTGATATTCTAAATAGATATATTTAGGGATAGTTCTAATGCTGTGTAAACCAATGTGAACTTACCAAAGCCCCTTTATATTCGGGTTTGCCATCTATCATCCTCATGTTCTGGATTCTGAAATTAACATTATCTTTAACTGGTTATATTTTCTTAATTCAAACAGACTGAAGAAGGGCAATATTATACCTTCTATAACAATGGAGAAGGGTTCCTCAAAATGTATATGTTCTGTACTATAGAAAAACTGCCTTCACCAATAGAAATTCAGACCTAACCAAGAAGGATGTCATTTGTAGTATTTTAGCCAGACCATGAGACAAAACAGAATTAAATTGACTGTCTCAGCAAATCATATGACTTGAGCGGATATATTGGTATTATAAAGATTTCACTTATATGGTGAACTTGCCAAGTTAAGAGGAGATTTGAAGATAGCAAGGAAAGCTGAGACCTTCCTTTGGTGCCTGAGATCCACAAAATACAACCCAGTATTTGAATAGAAGATCAATACATACCTTGTCTTAGCAATATCCACAGGCATTGAGGCTGCTGTGGTGACCAGACCACTTATCATACTAGCTCCAAAATGACAAAATACATTGTCATTGAAATAGGCTGGGGAATGAAAGAAGAATGTAAATTACTTAAACCATAAGCTTGCTCTTAGATTTGTAATCATGACGGATTGGACAATTACACATGTAAAATGAATTGGGTTATATCGAGGGTGTGGCCAGTTTTATTGAGAAAATAAGCGATTTTCATTCTCGATGGTCGACCGGGGTGGGAACCATGTGCAACATATTGCTATATTCAGCATATTATTTTGTATATTATTCTTTCTGGTGTGTTGTGAGATGTATTGATGGAAGAGAAAAGCAGTAAATGTTTAAACGTTATTTGAAAAACAGGCTCTTGTTAAATAAATACTGTTGAATCAGAAAAAAAATGTTTGTTTCCTTAACAAAAAGGTGCCAACCTGTAGAGAGTAGAAACTGCTTAGCTTGTGAGTAAGAGGCTAATTGTGCTGCGTTGACAACCATCGCCCTGGCAACCGTCGGTATACAACCCTGACAACATCAAAACAAGTATGTTAAAATACTGTACAAATAAAAAAAGTAAACATGTGCTGCTAAAAGAAAATAGTTTATTATGACTCAAACTGTACAATTCATCAGGTGAATGAAAGTACAAAACGTTTGTTAATTAAGGTTTTATTAAATTGGATTCATTTCAATAATAAATGTATTTGTATATAGTGCGAATAATTACATAGTTATCAGCTGATCAATAAAAGCAGCCAGCTTTCTTACAATGTACTTAAAGTGACATGAGCTGCCAAAATGTTGAAATTTTGACGTTAAAACAGAATGTTGAAATTATTGGCTATTTTTCTCAAGAAGCTTTTATTGCTTCTAGTCTCGAAAATGTACGATAAAGTATTGTTTTGAACTAACTTTGGCTAAGAATGAATGAATGGTCGTTTCGGTTATTTAAATTCTGTTTTCTATTGAAACATGTTTTTGGTTCGTACAAGCCAAATACTGGATTTTCCTCATTTCGACGACAATCAATTCGTTTTCAAATAGCCTCCAAAGCCTCTTACTGTCGTGACGATCAGAAATCACGAAAAATGTGTGAATTTTGGCAGCTTGGAGTGATATCTATATATTGGTATCTATATTAAATCAATTAAAAAATTGTTCAGATTTGATTGCCAGCAAACAGTTGATATTCTTGTTAAGTCATGTTGTAAGTCGACAATCAGTCTTCAGGGCCCGGTCTTACGGAGCTGGCGAAGTTACATGGACGTAAATCAGTGTTAAACGTATAGTAACTTGATCTATGCAACCGGTCTATGTTTCTATATGCAAATTTACACCAGCTTTGTGAGACAGGCCCCACAGCTTTATCACTCTAACTGATCATAATTATCTAAAAACCAAGGCCTAAATAAAGGTAATAAAAACAAGAGTATCGCAGGTATACATATACTGTACAAATAATATCCTCACCCTCCATAATGTGACCACACCTTCTTCTTTTGTGATTCGGAATAACGCATCAAATACATTTTTGTAATTTCTTCTACTTTCAACAGGCAATCTACACAAAAAAATAAGAGAAAATTCAATAAATATGCCACAACTTGGATAGTGTCAATTAAAATATTCTTTAAAATACAATTCATCCAGTTTATGATAACCTAAAATCACTGATTCAATGCCTAAAACAGCTCTGCTAACAATACACTATTGGTGGATTCCTGAGGATTCCAAGGCAATGACAATCAGTAACAGTATTGGTAATGTAGTTTGTATTACCGTATTTACCCGTGTATAATACGCAGTTTTTTCTCGGAAAACCGGGTAAAAATAAGACCTGCGCATTATACACGGGCGCAGACTATCGCAGTTTTTTTGTTGTTGTTGTTGTTCTCGGAATAATGAACTGAGCGAAGTTGGACATGCGTTAGCCTACATACGGCCTCAAAGTTAAACTTTGTCCGCTAAATAAAACTTTCAACGAAATTAACTTTCCAGAAATATTCAACCCTTTCAGTTTTGAAGGCAATTTCTTGTATTTCTTTTAAACATAATATACTGGATGGCAATTGTCACCAGACATGCTCTTATAATCGGCAAATCGTGTTCATATTGCTAACACTAACAGTATGGCGCCAGTCGGCTGAGTACATTTCATTGACAGATAGCAGAACGGCTGTAGATTGGTTGAAGGCCAGCCACTTAATAAACATTGCAATGATTTTTGTACAAGGCAGCTAATCTGATTCGCTGTTTGGTGTAATGACTGTCCAATGACAGTGAGTGACGTTTCAGACTCCGCCTTATACATAAAACCAGAAGTAAATTCTGAAGTGATGTATTGACGGCCATGGGCCGCGGACTACTTTTACGGTAGTTTTTCTTTAGCTGTAAACTTGTGGTGTCGTGACATTGAGGTGTATGTTAGACCGTGATTACAGAATTAAAAAAATATTGAAGGTATTATGGAATTTAGCCTTTATAAATGTATTCCCCGGCTGTAAAAGGGCTTCATTTTTTAATACTTCACTGACTGATGCTAGCAGAAATTACGAAAGAAAACTCATTGACTCCAATCATACATTTTGCTTATTAGCAAAACAAGCCATTCCAAAGGTTAATATTAAAAAACAACCACTGTATATACAACGGTCATGAGATATCTATTATTGACTAGAAATGATCAGACTACTCAACTCAGCGTGATTTGTTCATAGGTTGCCGGCTGTCTGCTTTACTAGGCTTCCCGGCGCAAGGCAGCTGTGTTCCCACGCGAGCCGTTGCATAATCTTATCTTGCTAGTGCGTGTTATACACGGCTGTACCAGGTTTAGTGGGAGCAGAAACCGGGCTCATTGCCCAGAGGAAACCCCCTGAGCTTGGACGGGCACCTGGCAACTCTCCTACATATATCGATCGAGTGAAAAATCATATATTCATAATGTGTGAACAAAAAAAGAGCCACCTACAATAAAATGAGAACAAAAGTTTCTGTAATTGATTGATTGATGTTTTACCCAGCACTCTCATTTCACTATATGGAGGCGTTGCCAGGCTTAGTGGGAGAGGAAACCATGATCTTTGCTTGGAGGTAACCCTTGACCTTCGGCGAAAAGATTCTGTAAGGGTTGTTTATATATGATAGACTTACCTGCCATCAGCTGTCATCCTAATCAGTGAGATTTCAGCAGGTGTGCCAACAAACGCCCCCACAGCACCAGCTGCCATACCTATACCAGCTTTTGTGAAGAAGTTTGGGGGTTTGCCATCTCTGTAAACATATAGCAGGTATAATCAATGGTGAGTAATAAGCTGGAGATAATAGAAGTTAAACATTGGATTGCTTCTTGGGTTAGTTTAAGTGGTACAAACTGAAATAACTTTTTTGTAAATTCTGATTGTCAAGAGAAGTTGAGCATTTGAAGTATTTCGAAAAACTAAAGAATTGACATTGAAATAAAAAAAATATTGGTCAAGCCAGAAACCTATATGAACCGAAGATTTGTGATAATAGATGAGAAAATTCAAATTGCCAAGAGTACATTTTAGGGTTTTTGTTCTTTAGAAAAACTACCTATCCCCAATACTGATATCGACAGGGATCTATTATTTTGTCCCTCTTGATAAAAATAATGATTAGCTACCTAAGCCTAGTTTCTTCGGTTTCAAGCATAAAATCCAATTCTTTGGACAAACTTATCTATAGTAGAATTGTGTCAGCCAGAGAGACAGTCACACTACAGATTGTTGCTGAGGCTCCTGTTGAGATATGGAAGACCAATAATAAACATGTGAGCTTCCTTTCTCTCAATACTTCAGGGAACATTAAATTACTCATGTAACTTTCATTGTGTAAATCCTAACAGAACTAAAATACAACAAACCTTGAAACCATATCAAATAGTATTGTATAAATGCCCAGCCTTGTTGTGGTGTATGTTGCCTGTCGTAATAAACCTGCCGATAACCTGAAAGAGAGTAGAGAAAATTATACATCCAAAGAAAGAGTTATGATAAAAAAGGCAAATATAAACAATTGAATGGAAAACTTTTTGATGGAAATAAAGTCAGTCTATGCAGAGGTTTGATTCATAGGACAAAAGTTGAAAATTAAGGAATTCATTTCCGTGTTAAAACTTACCCTGAGTAAATACCAACAATTCCTTCATTTTTGAGAATTGATCGAATAGCATGAAGACTGGTTTTATGTTCTCGAGCTGCACCACCTTCTCCTAAAATATCAGAAAGAAGTTTGTTAAAAAAACATTTATTTCACAAAGATATCAACTTATGTTCAAAATAACACAACCTGCTACAAGCATTATGTACCACAAATTACCGGTCTAACGACGACTGGTATTATATGCCTGGTAATGTGTCTGGTGACCTTTTATGACAAATACGGAGAAGACAAAAATTTGGCATAGCGCAGATTTCTCCCTTAAAGCATTATGTAATTGAGTATTGAATATTATATCAGACAATGACAACAAGATGGTAAGAGGATGAAATTGTATGCACTTAAAACACAAAAAAGATCCAGAATAGAGTGTCAACTATAATGAACAAACACAAATACACACAATAATGCAATTTCAATTTTCAAGGTTTAAACAAAAAAAAATCTGCTGGGCTTGTGGTCTATGCAAACTAAAACTGCTTTTAAACATAAATAAAACAGAACTAAAACATACATTCAAAACCTTTTAAAGTCCATAAAACACTCATTCATGCCTTTCAAAAGTAAATGAAACTCATGCCTTTGAAAACATTTTACAACAGCAGACTCAAATCACTACACTTATTAATCAATTTTTCAACCATTTCCTATTATTTTTATAAGGGACTCGAGCTGCCAAAATTCAACTTTCTTCATTAATTCTGATTGTCAGGACAGCAAGAAGGTCATTGAAAAACTAAAAGGTTGGCGTTGGAATTACCGAAATCAGTACAGTTGCTACATGTATGTGAAAACAGAAATGCCCGAAAGGTATACATGTAAACAAAATCTAAATAACCGAAATGAACATTCATTCATTCTTTACCAAAGTAACTTCAAAACAGTAATTTAAAGTACTTTATCGAGACTAGAAGCATAAAAAAAACTTCTGTTTTAACGCTGTGTTTTAATGGCAACAATTACTATAACAAAAAGAAGCCAATTTATTGCATTAAGAATAAAGAAATCATACCGCTTAGCTGCATTCTGTTCTTCACTAAATCTAATGGTTGGACAAAAAATGTAGCTCCCATTCTGAAATAAATATAAATAATATATTCACTTAAATACAAAAGACAGGAAACAGTGCTCCAATTTTTTAATTCGCGACTTAATGGTGTTTTTTTTGTAAATTTTTATTATTAGTTTAATAAAGGAGTTGAATAGTTCTGCTATAATTGATGTTTCAGATTATTTCCCTTATATGACGGTGTTGCCAGGTTTAGTGGGGGAGGAAACCGGGCTCTTTGCCTGTCCAGAGGAAAACCCCAACTTTCAGCTAGTACAAGGCAACTCTCCCAATGAAATTTCTCCTATTAAGTTAATTAAATGAAAGATTTTTTTTCAAAAGCATCAAACATCAATGATTGATGCTTTACCCCGCACTCAAGATTATTTCACTTACATGGCGGCGTTGTGGGGGCGGAAATTGGACTAAGTCATTGCCGGGAGGAAACCCTCGACAACAAAGTGAAAAAAAAAAGATTTGCGTGATTTGAACCTGCACCGCATCGATGGAAGGTCTGTGAAGGACTGAAGGATGACCACTCTAACCCACTGGACCACAGAGGCCCCTCAAACAGCAATGAAAGTTTCTCATCGATATGTGCAGGCTGCCATGAAGATGCACTTTGGCGTCATATCACTGAGATAATTAAATTTCCTGACTGTTGTAAAACAGTAAATAAAGCATTGAATTTTGTATGTGTTTTGCTCAACATTTCCTTTTTTGTCAGTAAATTACATATGCTGAAATATTACCCAAGGTTGTAACAGAAATTATGTGCATGTAAGATATTTGTTCTTGGGCCATTCTCAGAGTCATCGTAATTTTTCTCTGATTTTCCGATAATTGAAGTACATGTAACACAGCCAAATGAAATTTTCTGTGCATCCCAATCAATGATTTTCTGTAGACCTACAACTTGACTTGTTGGAAATATCTTTATGCAAATATTCAGATTTGGCCAATGTCTTCCATGTTTTCCATCGACTTCAAGATTCCGATATCTTTCCTAAAAGAGAGTAACTTCCGAATACCGGCCAAATATGCACATTTCCATGGGTTTTTTTTTTCTTGAAGTGAGCGTCAAAGTAGTATAATGCCAGAATTCTCTAACAGACATTAGAAGTTAGAACGATGATAAATCACTCTTGTGACGTCAATTTTGACCGTCCGTTTGTGATGTCCTAAATTTGCATTACGTTATTTGCATTACGAGAGACAACATCCCATAGTTAAGATGGCAATTTTGGCACGCCAGGTTCAATTTAACCAATGTGACGATCATTCTATGCATATAGTTCATTGCCCCCCTCCCCCACACACACTAAACCTGGCAACGCCGCCATGTAACCGTAACTTCGTAAGTGAAATTATCTTGAGTGTGGCGTAATACATCAATCAATCAATTGATTATCACACCCCCACCCAAATTTTTAATGACCTGAAGTTACTTTGGAACTAATGGAAGATTAGGCGAGTTTTTGTAATGTAAACCCACTGACATTCAGAAAACGAAAACTAGGATCTCAGTAATGTACACTACATGTTAATGTACCAAGGTGAATCCTTCATTGCGTTTTTTTTTTTTTTTTAATCTTATAATCTTACCCGGCACCGCCTCCGAATAAAAACTTGATGCCATTGGGAATTCTTTTCACCGGCTCTTTCTTTGCAGGTTTTGACATCTTGGCGAAAACTCGGGCAGTTCTCAGCTTCGCGAACACTTCACACTAAACGACCTTCACCTTACGCTTGAAACTCCGGTCAGTGTACGCTGAAGCGAGACAGATATCCAATGGGCCATGCGGCTGTCTACACCGGCTATACTAATATAATGGTCACGGTTCGCTAATTTTTAAGTGACACAAGCCTCTTTTTTTCTTAAGTTTTGAAAACGAAGTGATGCAATGAGATTGGATAACAGTAAACAAAAAATATTACATTTGCAAAAGAAATGCGACAAATAAACTCTCTGCAACAAATGAATATTGATATTCATAATCGATGGATCGCACTCAATAAGTGAAAAATGTAGTATTTGCCGATTGGGTTTTATGGGATGATTATGGGAACAAGTGGTTTTATTTAGCGTTAGTCTCGAGCTATCTAAGAGGTCCACAGATAAACTGAGCAAAAGTTGGTCAAGCTATCAAATAAAATGTAGATCAAGTTTTAAATGCTGAAAATAAAGTAATGTGAGACAAAGTAGGCCTTTGTAGTGATCGACATTCTTTAAAAAAACTTTGGATACAAAAAAATCACTTTTAAAAAAACCCCGAAAACAGAGAGAGATTATTCAAACCGTTTTACTGTTATAAAAGACAATAAACACGTCAAAACTGTGTGCGATAAATACAGGAACAATTGAATCATGGTTTGGATTAAACATGGTTCATTAAAAATCATAAAAACATGCAACACATGTGCATGTTAACAGCTTTGTTAAAGCAACATTATGATTTGAAACAATAACAGCTGGGTGTGTTTTGACGAATCCCATCATGTTGATAAACTTGGAGGTTGATCACATTTTGTTTTCGGTTCTATCTACAGATAGACAGCCGCATACATATAGGCCCTATATAAATACGTTGGAGAAATTCTCTACGACAAACAGCCGCTTATCATTTATCTGGCGTTAGACTTTAATTGGCATGCACCCCAGGTCCATTTCGATTGATTGATTGTTTGGTGTTTTACGCCGCGCTCAAGATTATTTCACTTATATGGCGGTGTTGCCAGTTTTATTGTGGGAGGAAATCGGGCTCTATGCCCAGAGGAAACCCTCGACCTTCCGGCGGTAACTGGCAACATCCCACATAGGTCGTTCGAGTGAAAACCCAGTCCGAATTTTTTGGGGGGACTGAGAGATATTCGAACCCGCGACCCATTGGTGGAAAGCTGTTCGGGGTCGAGCGTCCACCGCTCTACCTACTGAGCCACGGCGGTCCCACAGGCGTTTGGAAAGGGAACGTTATTGGATTCAAACGTTACTAACTGTTTACCCTCTTGGCTTGAACTTCAACCCAGGAAGGGATCTATTAGTCAGCATTAGACTCAAGCTTATAATACTGTATACAGTGAGTCTGTTCTCTACCTACATATTTCCCCTTTCTTTTCCCATTATCATATTTTGTTCAATTCCAGTTTACCGGACAAGGCCTGCCATAGCTGACGATCCGTATTTTGGCTATATATACCAAAGTATTTCAGAAACAAATAACTGACTAAACTTAAACTTCTGTCTGTCTTCAACGTAATGAAATATCATTGGTTTTGGTTTATTACAACAACCTATGACTGGTCTACATGACATAACACAACTAAGAATTTGTCTCCATGATTATTTTAGTCAAGAAGATTTTCCCTAAGTTGTTTGAGAGGCATTTATAGAAGTCGGTAATAGTAACACAAAGGAAGAGATTTCTGGATAACAACTTCTTATTTATTGATGTTGGTACGTTTCGGTATAGATACTAATACCATTTTCAACCAAATGTGACTAATCAACAAAATAGCAGAGAATTTATATGTATATTAATGAAGGGTTTGGCTTGTTAAACATACAGGTAAGCCGTTTGAACAGGTGATGCCCATTGGGGGGTGTAAAGCCAGATAGAAAAATAAACATTTGATGTGGTAAGATAATCAGAGAGGTGTTACAAAAATATTGGCTGGCTGGTCAATTTTAGTTTTTTGAAAAGCAGATAAATTGTGGAATGGTTAAAAAAAAACAACATTATTTTTAAGGAGACAAATGAAGGCTAATCACACAGTAAATGTTTATCTTTTGTAAGCCTGTATACCCGCGTGTTTTGGTGTCTATAAATATATTACCAGAAGTCTATGATATTACAGACAGGGCAGATATATGAATGAAGACATATCAAGAATGTAAAATTTGACAAGAACCCAATGTTATGCTGTTGGTTTCCGTTGCTTATAAACTTTCCTAAGCGTACATCTTCAAGGTTGGTATCACCGGAAAACGCTTATTTTGTACTTCTTAATATAATTTAATAACAAACGATTAGCTGATTATGTTTCAACGAAATTTACCCTATATTTGGCAGCTCATGTAGCATTTGCATGATGGTTTTTTTTATATGAGGGACGAATTATAAGATCGTTTGGGATGCACAGAAAATTTCAACCGACTGTGTTGGTTCAATAAGAAGAAAAATAGGTTGGTTGATTGATGTTTTACGCCGCACTCAACATTATTTCACTTGAATGTCGACGTTGTCAGGTTAAGTGGGGGGAGGAAATCCCCGGAGGAAACCCCCGACCTTCGGCGAGTATCTGGTAACTCTTCCACTAGTCCGGGTTTCTGACTCCAAAATACGACCGTCAGTATTTAAAAAAATAGTCATTTTGGAGTTAGAAACCAGGACTACACTTCCATATACGGCGAGAAAAATAGGTGATTCTCTAATAGTGACATTTTTCAATGTGTTACACTTCCAAGCTCTACTGACCAGCACAAAATATACATTGGTCATAGAGTTTGTATATCTTTAACTAACCGTCTTTGACTTTTCATCAAAGCTATATAATACAAACAGGTTTTAAAAACAACGGATTCAACTCGCATGTTTGGTGCCTTCAACAACAACCTACAATAAGTCTCTTGATCTAGGGACAATTTCCAAGTCACAAAAAAGCTGTGAGCACTAACTTCTTCATCCACAAACCTGAGTATACTTAATATTAAATCCCCATCCACCTATATTAACTAGTCTCGTTTTTCAGCTTTAAATATGATATACAATGGTCAGATGATGCCAGGCGAAAACTCATCATCGGAACTCACGATTAAAACTTACTCACTTTCGAGCTCATTGTGATTTTAACGATGGCGTCAAAGGATGGGAAAAACTTAGCCCGGATTATCGGTCTTACGGCGACTGGTATTATATGGCTGCCAATGTGTCTTGTCGCCTTAGCCTGAATCAATAGGGTAAAATAATATCGATATAACTGTAGAGAAATATAGGTCTATACATCTAGAGTTTAATACTCCAAAAATGTTTCATTTTCGGCCTAGTTCATTGGTCATGACAAAAGATTTCCGAAGATTACGAGTTACGTATTTCTAAGATGCCCCGCCGAGTTTTTAGGTCGGCTAATGTTTTACTATGGCGGTTACGTCAGGTTGAAAGAACACGGTGAGAAAAAAATTCGGCAGAGCCCAGATTTCTCGGCTAGGAAAAACTGTACCTACTAAAGTTCATTAAGTTCATTAAGCCTCCCATCCTTGCGAAAACGGCTTCAAATCCTAATCAGATTGAATAAAAATTGAAAATTGTTTGACTGGATCGCCCATTGTGGGTGAGTTGCCAGGTACTCGCCCCAGGTCGGGGGGTTTTCTCTGAGCAATGAGCTTGGTTTCCTCCCCAATTAACCTGTCAACGATGATCATTAAAACACAGAGGCACAGGGAAAATCTTCTTGTCGCCATATAAGTGAGATTAACTTGAGTGCGGCAAAAAAACATCAATCAATGTTTTGTCCCTACCTGTACTTAACCGACCCCAACGCACTTTAAGCTAAACAATAACACATTTTATTGCCAAGATATATTGCCTTCTGCACTACATATACATACAAACTAGGCTAGATTCTAATTCCTTCCTTCACCACTCTAATCAGAATTTCAGTCTGCTACATACATTCAACAGAAATCAACAGCAAATTTTATGGACAAATAAGCTTTGTAAATATTTGCTTTTTTTAGTTCAAAATTTCTCAACAGCAGGTGTTTAGTTTGTAGACCTATATATGATCTACATATGAGAGATACAGACGGCAGATACAACAATAGTAACTGTGTATTTATATAGGAAAAATGAGACGCTTTAATGGACATTTGGAAGGTTTTTTGATGATATTTCCAAAATTATAAAAGAATGTCTGTACAAAATGACAGAAAAATGCATCATATATTATAACAAAATTGTAAACGTTTTTATTAAAGCAATAAAAAAACAAATTAAACCAATTTTATATGGAGAAGATGGGATTTCTGTTAAAACTTTTTTCTTACATAAAAAGAATAAATGCCTATACCTAAGAAATATATATAGCATATGGAGAGACACTTAGGTAAAAACTTTAGTGAATATTTCATTCAATCCTTAGACGGCCCATTTCTGGATGGTTCTGTCAGAGACAAACTCCCCTCTGGGTGATTGCACCCCTGGGGGTAATAAGGCCAGGTATAAAGGTGTATCAGCACCTGTCAATCAAAAAAACATTCCAAATGTAAGCGTAGATCGGGGAAACATTCAAGAAATAGTTTTTAATACATATTTAAAAATAAACATGGCTCTGTGGATCTGGGAAAATTTGCGAAATGTTGTTTGGATTCGCCTTGTTTCGTGTGACATCACAAAAAGACAGTAGACATTTGTTGTAAAAACTTGCTTTGATCTATAAGCACATTATCACAATTGTAGTTAATCTGGATGTGACATCATTAACAGATCACCCTATGGCTGTACTGTACAGGCCCTTTGGCAATTTTCGCTAAGGTCTCAACCACACACTTAAATTACCTGATAATATATAAAAAAAAGTTTTAAACTTTGCATTTATAAAGTTTTTGGCTACATTAGCATTTGCGGTCCACCTGTACTTTAAAGTCACACTTGCTGCGAAAATCAGGCATATTGTTTACATTAAAAAAGAAAGACCGTTTTCTGTATTTTTCCCAGACAATATAAGTTAGGAACTTTCTATTTTTACAAAAATTTAAAAGTTTGGACGTCACTTTGTATTTTTAATTTGAATTTGAAAATTTGAATTGTTAGGTACCCGGAACGTAAACAAACCAAGCTGCCCCCTATTGGCGATGTTATGTTTCAGTCGAGTGAGTGAACTAACGGCACAGTGTAATTTTACGTAGGCCTATTTATCTGAGAAATACAGACTGACGGTCGGTTAACAGCGACTGGAAAAGCCTGCTGATTATTGTTTGAGTATAAACAACAGATAAAAAGGCCTGAAATGAGGGTAAACCAACACGAAAGTTGACCGACACTGATCGTTGTTGTTGTAATCAGGCTTCGATTCTTCGTTTGTTTTTCACCCCATTTCTACATTCTAAAGCTAACTAGACATGTTTTATGTGTCCTATGTTTAAGTTTAGTTGTATTAGTCGTAGTAAGCTCATGTAAATTGGTTTTCTTAGCAAATTTAAACAAGCTACGGCGGCAAGTGGGCCTTTAAGGTAAAGCTTGGATATGACATCACTTAAATTATTGTGGAGACTAGTCACAGAAATGTCTAGGTATTTGATTGGTTGAAATGCCTAGAATGTGAGCCTGTATCCGAGTGCCTTTTGTGTAGATATTTGATTGTGTATCACTCCGGAGTGTAGGTGTCATGCGCTGATATTACCATTGAGTGAAGGCCTTTATGGGTCAAGATGAAACCTGAAAGTCACCTCAATGATGCGGACTACTGTGAGCTTTAGGTTGGGGATTGAGAGCGGTTGGGATTATAGATACTTGAAGACGATTCTGCTTATGTTGATGTTTCAAACATCCCTATCATTGACGGTGGTCACACGTTCATCATTTGATGATGGCACTAACCCAAAGTTACCTTGGGGAATAGTCTTTAACTACAACAAGAGTAAGCTATTTAATGCATGACAAACCTAGCGCTCTCCTTAATAGATTCATCTGGTGGTTTGAGTAAAGGAGAAAGTGAGAGAAGATGTAATGTCACTTGCATGACAAAATAAACCGTTATAAACGGTCAATATGAGCTGCATGAGTGTAGGATGACTTACCTTGATCTATGGTTTTGTGCCCTTTATGGCTGGTCATATCAGTATCAACATAACCTGGGCAACACTGAAACAAACAATACACAAAATATTGTATATTCTTATTTTCGTCTTGATACATTTTGTATGATGCCCCAATGAGAGGGAGACAAGGGAAGAACTGAAAATCATTCACAAATATTAACTGGAAGGTTTTGGTACCAAAACCAACCCATAAAGATACCTGCACAATTTCATTAACAAAACATTAATTGAGCAAACAAACAGACAAATTGTCTGATGCATTTTTAGTCCGAAATATCTGCAATGATGATGTAAGATACTTTATGACAGATAGGCCATCAGCCTATCTGTCAGAAAATGTCTTACATCATCATTGCAGATATTTCGACTAGATGTAGTTATGCTTCCAACAGTCAGATACCAAACAACAATAAATGAAAATAACCAAATAGGGAGGCAAATGGAGAAATGAACAGATCTTCAGCAGACGAGGGGGGCAGACATAAATATCTTGGGGCAGACATAAATATCTTGGGGCAGACATAAATATCTTGGGGGAGACATAAATATCTTTGGGCAGACATAAAGAGGAAAGAAATAAACAATATACTCACAGCATTAACAACAACATCATCGAGTTTAGATAGTGTTTGATGCTGAGCAAATGTCAGTAATGTGACACCCACTTTTGACGCTCCATAGGCAGTTTCTGGCCAACCTTTATCCTTGAAAGATCCGTCCTTCACAGAGCTAAAGAAGACAAAAGGAAATATTATGGGAATTGGCCAATACATAAACATTTGGTATTCCAATATCCTTCCCTAACATTTCTCAATTTCATTTAACCCTTTTTGATATTATCAAAGTATTAGAATTAATTGTTTTATAAGAGGTATCAATGGTGCTTGTTGCCGTCCAGATATTGACATGTGTGTACTTTATTTTAATGGGCCTGAACAATAATTGGCCAATGATAAAAAATTAAAGACATCACCACGTCCTCAGTTGTTTTTCACAACACGAGCTTTCGGCACCTGTGCCGGTGCCTTCGACAGGTGCCGAAAGCTCGTGTTGTTAAAAACAACTGAGGACGTGGTGATGTCTTTAATTTTTTATCATTAGTATGGAACCCACGTTTAAAGAGAGTTTCAAACATTTCTTACAATAATTGGCCATTTAATGGTTTTGTATTTTGTACACTAAGGTTTGTGTTAGAAGCAATACATGATCTTCAATTATTACCATCACATCCCTGAAGATTGATTGATTGATGTTTTACGCTGCACTCAAGATTATTTCACTTGCCCGGAGGAAATCCTCGACCTTCGGCGAGTACCTGACACGTCTTCCACATACGACCAAGAGAAAAATCCACTCAGAAATATTTCAATTTTTATTGTTCCGAGTGTGATTTGAATTGAACCCTCACCACATCATTGGGAGGTCTGTATGGGACATTGAACCACCGAGGCCTCTATCCCTAAAGAAGGGGGCACCTGTAATTAACTCACCTGACAAATTCAGTCATTAAGGAATTCACTTGTTCTTCAGTCATCGGCAATGACATTAATCGTTTCTGCAGATCTGGACTGGACCTCTTCAGTGTGGAAAGGCTGACAAAACTGGACACATTCACCACCCTGAGAAAATAACAGTTATACTTTCAGTCTTAAACATTTTGAATATAACTGGAACTGTATGAGTTAAAAAAGCTAACATGAACAGTCATAGTGTAAAAACATGTTTTTTCAAAGTGATTACATGAAGAAGAGAGAAGGTGGATATTACAGTAAAATAAATGAATCAATCAAGAGAACCTCCAACTTCCATATATTTAAAACCATTCAAATCAGCTATAAAGTAACCCAAATAACTATATATTTAAGAAATAATGGATTGATTCTCTGCGTATACGCTGTGATAACTGCAAGAAAAAAGGAAGTGTCCATTGTTTTTGGACGAGGGCCGGTGGCCCGAGTTCAAAAAGTGTGGACACTTCCTTTTTTCTTACAGTTATCACAGCGTATACGCATAGAATCAATCCATTATTTCCATTCTAACACATAAACTTTAATGTAAAGAAAAACTGAATTTTAGTAGTTTGCTGTATTTTCTACATCAAACTAAAAATTGGCAACCCCTACGTTAAAGCTGAATAGTTTTTCCCTGATTGCCTCGTGGACGAATCAATATCTAAAAAATGATAGGGGTGCTAGCTTCAAACAACTGTTTAATGTGTTACCATTTTTTAGTCTACTAACAGACCTGATAAATTTTTAAAGATATATCTACAATTTTAGCTTATGGAAGTTCACTTTTAAGTCTTCTCGTCGAGTATTAACATTGTCCTGCGTTTATATGTTAGTTTTACAGGCGAAATGCAACGCAAACACAACAGCCTGTCCTCCCCACTCGCGTTTAGGTAATGACGTCATCCAGTGACGTCGTGTTCCATCACGTCACATGAATTTAAAAATGATGACGTCGTTCAGTGTCAGGGCGTTCGACGTCACAATAAAAACGTTCTCTGCGTATATGCTAGTTTATACGCCAGCTTTGTCCTATCTCACAACATGTAGGGAAATCACACATGTGTTAGAAATATATATATATATATATATATAGATAAATAAAAGATAGATATCTGCCCAGGATTAAATATGAAAAACGAAAAGAAATGACACTGACAACGAAAATCCGTTACCGGTGTCACCACGTCATTGGTGGCTCATCAGACGTTTAATGATTCAAATTTAACGTTCATACATTTTATATACAGGTTACGTCATACGATTACGTCAAATCCACAGTTGAACAGAACGTTTTCCTTCGTTCAGTTTGACGTTGTTCGTCATACAGTTTGATTTTAAATATTTGTAACGTTCATGCACAACAAGTTACGTCGTACAATGACGTTAAAAAGAATATAGTCTGTTATGCTGTTAGAATTTAAAAATAACATACACTGACATGGAATTGAATAGAATGTTTTTTCTTCGGTCACCTTGACACTTTCCGTTATACTGATTGCATTTGAATTTAACCATAGTATCTATACATTGATATAAAATTGAGAATTAAATAAAATCAATTTGGTAGTTCATTTAAATTGCAATTGAATTTTTTCCGGAAAAATGTTTCTTTTTGTATTCTGAAATCCTTATCATTTTTCGTTACTTTGTAAAATGGAAAAATAGTAAATTGTCCATTTCCACATTCATCAATATGTCTACTTAGACCAATTTGTCGAGTTTCAGGGTCTCGTATCTGTTGTTTATGCACGGTTACTCTATTCCTCAGAATATCTCCAGTCTGTCCAACATAATTTTCACCACAACCACCGCATGTAATGACATATATCACATTACTTACTTTACAAGTCATGTTAAATTGAACCTCAAAGACCTTATCTGTTCCCTTGAATTTAAATTGTTTGCCTTCCAGTATGTATTCACAAGTTATATATATATATATAAGTAGAAGCACTTACTATTCTCGTGTTAAACTTACTCCACTTGTCCCCCCAGCTACTTTAAAGTAATAATACCCCCCCCCCCCCCCCCCCCCCCCCCCCCCCCCCCCCCCACTAAAGTGGCAGGAGATGCCAAGACTCTTTTTATAAATTCTATTATCATCATAATTTGAGCATTTGAAGTACCTTATGAAACTAAAGGCTTGACTTTGAAATTAAAAAAATACTGGTAATACCACTAACTCGTAGGAAGCAAATATTTACAATGCATACTGATAGCGAACAAAATTCAAATAGCCAGGATTTTAGAGTTTTGTTGCATATAAAGAACTACCTTAACATGCATCTCCAAAATTAATATCAGCACAGAGCTTTTAATTTGCACTTCTTTGTGAAAATTATCAACAATTAGCTAATTCTGTAGAATCTTTCTCTACATCCTCTTTATACTGACTCTCCAAATACTTCATCAGTATATGAATGTTACATTAAGCTGTTTAACCAATCTCCAGTCCAACCTCAAAAAGTGGCTTTCTTTAAAGGAGGGGAAATCTCTAGAAATACATAGGGATTATCGTCGATAACAGCCTTCAAAGTGCTTAAAACATTTCACGTCAATTACCTCCAGTGACCCTCAAGCTAATAAAAACAGACAGAAGTATGTCCTTTCAGTGGTTTATCTGTGTAGCCATTTTTCCGTTTTAGGATGACGTGATGTTGGTGTAGCTATTTTAGATCAATAATGACGTATTTTTACCGCTCTCTAATGTATAATGGTAGATTTAGGTCCAAAAAAACATGGCGACAAACTTGAAGTGGGAAGATTGGCTCCGAATATATAGGTCAGTATGCAACCGCACGCCATTGCTTAGCCAGCCATTGGCTAAACTGCATCACATGCCTACTCTATAACGCACTTAAATTTTTATTCAACAATAATTGGATAAAACTAATGAAAAAATGGTGGCGGCCTTGTGAATGGCCTATGGAGCTTATTCTCTATTGTAAAGCCACCTTCAAGTTTCAATTATTTGCTTACGAGGGGATAAAACATACATTGGACAGTTGTTTTGGACTAAATGAACTCTACTCTTTCCATCTAAACTAGTCTAAAGCTTAGATTTTCTTTCCCTTTAAACAACCTCCCCAATGTGATTGCAGCCACCAAAAGAATTGAACTACATCATAAACACAGAATACCTTGCATGAGGCCTTAATAATGGGGATAGAGCTTTGCAGACATTCCAGGTGGAGGTGAAATTTGTGTTCACAGTAACTTCAGCTTGTTCAACAAATGGGGCTGTCGATGATCCCTGTAACATAATAAAACTACTTAAGCTCTCTTTGCACATTCAGTTGTACTTAAACCTGGCAAGAAACTAATATTAACAAGGACATCCAGGCCCCCATACGTGAGAGATGATATCATACCTTGTAAGCTATACCAGCATTATTAACAAGGACACCCAGGCCCCCATACGAGAGAAATGATATCCTGCCTTGTAAGCTATACCAGCATTATTAACAAGGACATCCAGGCCCCCATACTTGAGAGATGATATCCTACCTTGTAAGCTATACCAGCATTATTAACAAGGACATCCAGGCCCCCATACATGAGAGATGGTATCTTACCTTGTAAGCTATACCAGCATTATTAACAAGGACATCCAGGCCCCCATACGTGAGAGATGGTATCTTACCTTGTAAGCTATACCAGCATTATTAACAAGGATATCCAGACGCCCATACGTGAGAGATGGCAGACCCCTCGCTAGGCGTTTTTAGAGGGGCGCAGCGCCCTGCCCCTTATTTCTCGCGCCCCTCTGCCCTTTCATTGCGCCCCTTGTGCCCCAAAGATCATGACTACCCACTGTCTCCACATCAGTCCTTCCCTGACCAAAATTTATTTTAAAAATGCTGTCAAAAACGTGTACAACACCAACACGTTACAAACTTCCATTCAGGTCAATTATTCCGGAAATTCAGCTTCCCACAATGCATCAGTCGTTGATGCTCTCCTTGCAGACATACGTGTTATGAAAACTTAGAGAAAAACAGACATATGCTACGGAGAGTCAACCTCATTCCCATGGGCCACTTGTTGTGGCGGGTATTGCATCACTTCAACATGTCTGAAAATAGTGACCTCCTTCAACGTAATAATTTACCAGGGAAAAGTGCCTAACATCAAGCACTGCACAGTCTTCAAATGGTGGATAGAATTCACTCAAATAAAAGAAGTTAATCATGGAATTTAGTCCCCTGCCTTGACACAGAAAGCTGCCATTGCCAAAGGTATTCAGTTCAATCGATTGTACAGCAACAACAACAACAACAACACGATCCTCTTTATCAAATGAAATCGTGTTACAGTTGGAGTTTAAGGCAAACGAAAAAGACACACACAAACACATTAGAAATTGTACAAAATACTAGAAATAGAGGATAGTTTGGGACATTTTGAAAGAAATTTGACAGTTTCATAGCAATTAGTTTTGGATTTTTTTTATTGGATTGTTACACCGCCAAGTTCAGCAAACACTGTCTACAGCCAGTCAATCAGCCAGTCAATGTCACATTCGCAGTGTCAAACTTCATTTAAAACTTGAATTTGTACTAATAATTTGTTAGAGTGTTTTCTGATAAAAACACCCCAAGGCAACTTAGCATTAATGATACATTGCAAAAAATACCCTACTAGAATTATGCCTATAAAAATTAAATAGATTTGAAAAATGGACTTCCCCTGCATTTTTAATTTCATGAAGTGGATTACACAATTTTCCTATCGCCATTCCCTACTCTTGTTATTATCCCAGCAGAAATGGCTTAAAAAGTTTAAGGTATCATAGTTAGACCAAAACATTGAACCAAATGAAAAAACTACTAGTGTAATTTTTTTTCTTTCCTGAAAGTAAAATTGAATAAGAATCAATCTGCATGTAAGTGGCTCTCAGTTTTGTAAATTTCACTACCATATAAATTAAGACGTTCAGTGAGACGCTCAGACCAAATGAAGTAATCGACGATCAGGTGCCCCTTTTTCTCTTAAAGTGCCCTTTTATTTTGGCCAGCACCCTGCCCCTCCCAAATCCTAGCTAGGGGTCTGGATGGTATCATACCTTGTAAGCTATACCAGCATTATTAACAAGGACATCCAGGCCCCCATACGTGAGAGATGGTATCTTACCTTGTAAGCTATACCAGCATTATTAACAAGGACATCCAGACACCCATACGTGTGAGATGATATCATACCTTGTAAGCTATACCAGCATTATTAACAAGGACATCCAGACCCCCATACATGAGAGATGATATCATACCTTGTAAGCTATACCAGCATTATTAACAAGGATATCCAGACCCCCATACATGAGAGATGGTATCATACCTTGTAAGCTATACCAGCATTATTAACAAGGACATCCAGACCCCCATACGTGAGAGATGATATCATTCCTTGTAAGCTATACCAGCATTATTAACAAGGACATCCAGACCCCCATACGTGAGAGATGATATCATTCCTTGTAAGCTATACCAGCATTATTAACAAGGATATCCAGACCCCCATACGTGAGAGATGATATCATACCTTGTAAGCTATACCAGCATTATTAACAAGGACATCCAGGCCCCCATACGTGAGAGATGGTATCTTACCTTGTAAGCTATACCAGGATTATTAACAAGGACATCCAGACCCCCATACATGAGAGATGATATCATACCTTGTAAGCTATACCAGCATTATTAACAAGGATATCCAGACCCCCATACATGAGAGATGGTATCATACCTTGTAAGCTATACCAGCATTATTAACAAGGACATCCAGACCCCCATACGTGAGAGATGATATCATTCCTTGTAAGCTATACCAGCATTATTAACAAGGATATCCAGACCCCCATACGTGAGAGATGATATCATACCTTGTAAGCTATACCAGCATTATTAACAAGGACATCCAGGCCCCCATACGTGAGAGATGATATCATACCTTGTAAGCTATACCAGCATTATTAACAAGGACATCCAGGCCCCCATACGTGAGAGATGATATCATACCTCGTAAGCTATACCAGCATTATTAACAAGGATACCCAGGCCCCCATACATGAGTGATGATATCAAACCTTGTAAGCTATACCAGCATTATTAACAAGGACATCCAGGCCCCCCATACGTGAGAGATGATATCTTACCTCGTAAGCTATACCAGCATTATTAACAAGGACATGCAGGCCCCCCATACGTGAGAGATTATATCATACCTTATAAGCTATACCAGCATTATTAACAAGGACATCCATACCCCCATACGTGAGAGATGATATCATACCTTGTAAGCTATACCAGCATTATTAACTAGACATAACTGAGATACCCCCCGCTCTGCAAGAAAAGTCGGCCCATCTGAGAATTGTAGCATCAAAACAATAATATAATGGTCAGTGATAAGTGATGAGAAAACCAACAATGAAATTGAAAATGCAAAAACACAGAATATGATGATAATTCTGCTGGCAAGTAAGCAAGGAGAACAAGCTATGAGATGCAGATATGACTTTACATGAGCAGATGATGACAGCAGCAGACTGCATCAAAATTGCAGGAACTGGCACCAACCAAGGCCAACATCTATCAACAACATGAAAAAATTAATAACATTCAAGAAAGTGCAAGCTTTATAGAGTACAACAATATGCACATAGGATGATATGTATATGCACATGTATGATAAAGATGGAGAAACAGCACCAAGAGGAGGAGACACATGAATTGGGCATGATTTAATGCTACGTCTGTGACAAATGATGGAGTAAGACAAAATATCATGCAAAATACTCCTTGCTGGTCATGTTTAGTTAGCATCGACAACAAGAAAGTAGACTATGAGGCTGCTTGCTGATCATGTTACCAGCACTCACTACGTGGAAGTAGGCTATCAAGAGTGCCACAAGCACAATAATGAAACATGCAGGCTTATATGACAAGCACAGCAACTATCGTACAACTGTACAATGGGACAAAATTGTGTCTACAAACAAATGTATGAACAGACAAATGGCAGAACAGAGAAATGTCAAAAGGAGTCCAAAATGTCATAAATATGTAAAAATATCTCCTTGCAAGTAGGACATGGACAACTTCATATCATTGGTAACATTTGTCAAGTTTCATTTAAAAAGAACCAACATCTGGGAGGAGTATTTTGGACAAAATTGCGTCTACGGACGGAGGGCACAACGATCAGACAGATGTATGTGTGTACATACAAACTTTATGCCAGCAGAAGGGGGTGGGGGGGAGGTAGGGAGGAGGGAGGGAGGGGCGATAACATGATAACCCTGTCTTCATATGGAATGAGACCCATTGGAGGAGTATTTTGGACAAAACTGTGTCTATGGACGGACGGACGGACAGACGGACAGAGGGAACAACGATTGGACGGATGTATGAGCGTACATACACACTTCATGGCAGTATAAGGGGGGGAGGGGGGAACGTAGGGAGGAGGGAGGGGCGATAACACGATAACCCTGTCTTCATATGGAATGAGACCCCAAAAATGGCAAAGTCCTATAAGTCAAAAACGTCATAAAAATGTGAAAAAAGGAAATATCATCCTGTAAGTTGGGCATGCACATCTACATACCATTGATAACATATTTGTGAAATTTCATTGAAATCAAAGCAAAATCTTAGGAGAAGTAGGCCCCCATACATGAGAGATGATATCATACCTTGTAAGCTATACCAGCATTATTAAGAAGGACATCCAGGCCCCCATACGTGAGAGATGATATCATACCTTGTAAGCTATGCCAGCATTATTAAGAAGGACATCCAGGCCCCCATACGTGAGAAATGATATCATACCTTGTAAGCTATACCAGCATTATTAAGAAGGACATCCAGGCCCCCATACATGAGGGATGATATCATACCTTGTAAGCTATGCCAGCATTATTAACAAGGACATCCAGACCCCCATACATGAGTGATGATATCATACCTTGTAAGCTATACCAGCATTATTAACAAGGACATCCAGGCCCCCATACTTGCGAGATGATATCATGCCTTGTAAGCTATACCAGCATTATTAACAAGGATATCCAGACCCCCATACGTGAGAGATGATATCATACCTTGTAAGCTATACCAGCATTATTAACAAGGACATCCAGGCCCCCATACGTGAGAGATGATATCTTACCTTGTAAGCTATACCAGCATTATTAACAAGGATACCCAGACCCCCATACATGAGAGATGATATCATACCTTGTAAGCTATACCAGCATTATTAACAAGGACATCCAGGCCCCCATATATGAGAGATGGTATCCTACCTTGTAAGCTATACCAGCATTATTAACAAGGACATCCAGGCCCCCATACGTGAGAGATGATATCATACCTTGTAAGCTATACCAGCATAATTAATAAGGACATCCAGGCCCCCATACGTGAGAGATGATATCATACCTTGTAAGCTATACCAGCATTATTAACAAGGACATCCAGGCCCCCATGCGTGAGAGATGATATCTTACCTTGTAAGCTATACCAGCATTATTAACAAGGATACCCAGACCCCCATACATGAGAGATGATATCATACCTTGTAAGCTATACCAGCATTATTAACAAGGACATCCAGGCCCCCATACGTGAGAGATGATATCTTACCTTGTAAGCTATACCAGCATTATTAACAAGGACATCCAGGCCCCCATACGTGAGAGATGATATCTTACCTTGTAAGCTATACCAGCATTATTAACAAGGACATCCAGGCCCCCATACGTGAGAGATGATATCATACCTTGTAAGCTATACCAGCATTATTAACAAGGACATCCAGGCCCCCATACGTGAGAGATGATATCATACCTTGTAAGCTATACCAGCATTATTAACAAGGACATCCAGGCCCCCATACATGAGAGATGGTATCTTACCTTGTAAGCTATACCAGCATTATTAACAAGGATATCCAGACCCCCATACGTGAGAGATGATATCATACCTTGTAAGCTATACCAGCATTATTAAGAAGGACATCCAGACCCCCATACGTGAGAGATGATATCTTACCTTGTAAGCTATACCAGCATTATTAACAAGGATACCCAGACCCCCATACATGAGAGATGATATCATACCTTGTAAGCTATACCAGCATTATTAACAAGGACATCCAGGCCCCCATACATGAGAGATGGTATCCTACCTTGTAAGCTATACCAGCATTATTAACAAGGACATCCAGGCCCCCATACGTGAGAGATGATATCATACCTTGTAAGCTATACCAGCATTATTAACAAGGACATCCAGGCCCCCATACGTGAGAGATGATATCATACCTTGTAAGCTATACCAGCATTATTAACAAGGACATCCAGGCCCCCATACGTGAGAGATGATATCTTACCTTGTAAGCTATACCAGCATTATTAACAAGGATACCCAGACCCCCATACATGAGAGATGATATCATACCTTGTAAGCAATACCAGCATTATTAACATCCAGACCCCCATACATGAGAGATGATATCATACCTTGTAAGCTATACCAGCATTATTAACAAGGACATCCATACCCCCATACGTGAGAGATGATATCATACCTTGTAAGCTATACCAGCATTATTAACAAGGACATCCAGGCCCCCATACATGAGAGATGATATCTTACCTTGTAAGCTATACCAGCATTATTAACAAGGACATCCAGGCCCCCATACGTGAGAGATGATATCATACCTTGTAAGCTATACCAGCATTATTAACAAGGACATCCAGGCCCCCATACATGAGAGATGGTATCTTACCTTGTAAGCTATACCAGCATTATTAACAAGGATATCCAGACCCCCATACGTGAGAGATGATATCATACCTTGTAAGCTATACCAGCATTATTAAGAAGGACATCCAGACCCCCATATGTGAGAGATGATATCATACCTTGTAAGCTATACCAGCATTATTAACAAGGACATCCAGACCCCCATACGTGAGAGATGATATCATACCTTATAAGCTATACCAGCATTATTAACAAGGACATTCAGACCCCCATACGTGAGAGATGATATCATACCTTATAAGCTATACCAGCATTATTAACAAGGACATCCAGGCCCCCATACGTGAGAGACGATATCATACCTTGTAAGCTATACCAGCATTATTAACAAGGACATCCAGGCCCCCATACGTGAGAGATGATATCATAGCTTGTAAGCTATACCAGTATTATTAACAAGGACATCCAGGCCCCCATACGTGAGAGATGATATCATACCTTGTAAGCTATACCAGCATTATTAACAAGGACATCCAGGCCCCCATACATGAGAGATGGTATCTTACCTTGTAAGCTATACCAGCATTATTAACAAGGATATCCAGACCCCCATACGTGAGAGATGATATCATACCTTGTAAGCTATACCAGCATTATTAACAAGGACATCCAGGCCCCCATACGTGAGAGATGATATCATACCTTGTAAGCTATACCAGCATTATTAACAAGGACATCCAGGCCCCCATACATGAGAGATGATATCTTACCTTGTAAGCTATACCAGCATTATTAACAAGGATATCCAGACCCCCATACATGAGAGATGGTATCATACCTTGTAAGCTATACCAGCATTATTAACAAGGACATCCAGACCCCCCCCCCCCCCCATACGTGAGAGATGATACCATACCTTGTAAGCTATACCAGCAATATTAATAGGACATCCAGACCCCTTACGTGAGAGATGATATCATACCTTGTAAGCTATACCAGCATTATTAACAAGGACATCCAGGCCCCCATACATGAGAGATGATATCATACCTTGTAAGCTATACCAGCATTATTAACAAGGATATCCAGTCCCCCATACGTGAGAGATGATATCATACCTTGTAAGCTATACCAGCATTATTAACAAGGACATCCAGGCCCCCATACGTGAGAGATGATATCATACCTTGTAAGCTATACCAGCATTATTAACAAGGACATCCAGGCCCCCATACATGAGAGATGATATCTTACCTTGTAAGCTATACCAGCATTATTAACAAGGATATCCAGACCCCCATACATGAGAGATGGTATCATACCTTGTAAGCTATACCAGCATTATTAACAAGGACATCCAGACCCCCCCCCCCCCCATACGTGAGAGATGATACCATACCTTGTAAGCTATACCAGCATTATTTAATAGGACATCCAGACCCCTTACGTGAGAGATGATATCATACCTTGTAAGCTATACCAGCATTATTAACAAGGACATCCAGGCCCCCATACATGAGAGATGATATCATACCTTGTAAGCTATACCAGCATTATTAACAAGGATATCCAGTCCCCCATACGTGAGAGATGATATCATACCTTGTAAGCTATACCAGCTTTATTAACAAGGACATCCAGGCCCCCATACGTGATATCATACCTTGTAAGCTATACCAGCATTATTAACAAGGACATCCAGGCCCCCATACGTGAGAGATGATATCTTACCTTGTAAGCTATACCAGCATTATTAACAAGGACATCCAGGCCCCCATATGTGCTCTTCAGATGATCCCTTAAAGTGTTAATGCTTGGTACACTATCAATGTCCAGTTGATGGAAAAGGGGAGAGAATCCTTCCTTCTGTAGTTCCTGCACTGCAGAATTACCTCGGCCTGCATCTCGAGCTAAAAGGAATAAAATATCAAATAAATTACATGGGAACATGACCATTTTCAACCATCCTAACTCAAGCCCTGTTGTATAACCTCTGCTTAGGCCCAGGATAAATATGATTGAGATTTAAGGCAAATTTAGCGACAGAACAACCCAATGTTGATGTATCAAATTAGCTATATGGCACCCCCATCTGAGGATAAAGGGAGATAATTAAACTAAGACAGTGGAAGAGGAGACAACTCTTGATTCTGAAAACCTTGTAGGCCCGCTACACAGATATCTTGGTTCAATCTCAGAGTCTTGAGTGGTACAGCTGACTGAATCACTAAGGTTCATACATTTAATGTAGGCCAAAATAACAAGTAAAAAAGTCATTTGGGGACTTGAAACAGCTAGATGTGCTTAATATAGCATATTTCAATGACCAGTCCTCACCTGTCAGTATCACATCCCCTTGAAACTGTTTACACAGACCTCTGACAATGGCATACCCAATACCCTTATTTCCACCAGTTACCTGCAAATAACAACATATAAATAACCAATATCTCATCCATGATAATCAATTTTCTGACTGTGAGAATTACATGTTATTTGTCAGTATTTATACTAAGTCATCCAGTTCTGGTACAGTATACATGTACTTTGTATGTATTTGCTGTCATGAAGAACTTGTATAGTATATATGTACCTTGTCAGTATTTGCTGAGTCATCATGTACTTGTACAGTATACATGTAGGGTCATTGTCAGTATTTGCTGCGTCATGAAGAACTTGTATAATATATATGTATGTACCTTGTCAGTATTTGCTGAGTCATCATGTACTTGTACAATATACATGTACTTTGTCAGTATTTACTGAGTCATCATGTACTTGTACAATATGCATGTACATTGTCAGTATTTGCTGAGTCCTCATGTATTTGTACAAAATACATGTACCTTGTCAGTATTTGCTGAGTCATCATGTATTTGTACAATATACATGTACCTTGTCAGTATTTGCTGAGTCATCATGTACTTGTTCAATATACATGTACCTTGTCAGTATTTGCTGAGTCATCATGTATTTGTTCAATATACATGTACCTTGTCAGTATTTGCTGAGTCATCATGTATTTGTTCAATATACATGTACCTTGTCAGTATTTGCTGAGTCATCATGTATTTGTTCAATATACATGTACCTTGTCAGTATTTGCAGAGTCATCATGTATTTGTACAGTGTACATGTACCTTGTCAGTATTTGCAGAGTCATCATGTATTTGTACAATATATATGTACCTTGTCAGTATTTGCTGAGTCATCATGTACTTGTACAATATACATGTACCTTGTCAGTATTTGCTGAGTCATCATGTATTTGTACAGTATACATGTACCTTGTTAGTATTTGCTGAGTCATCATGTACTTGTACAATATACATGTACCTTGTCAGTATTTACTGAGTTATCATGTACTTGTACAATATACATGTACCTTGTCAGTATTTACTGAGTCATCATGTACTTGTACAGTATACATGTACTTTGTCAGTATTTGCTGAGTCATCATGTATTTGTACAATATACATGTACCTTGTCAGTATTTGCTGAGTCATGAAGAACGTGTACAATATACATGTACCTTGTCAGTATTTACTGAGTTATCATGTACTTGTACAATATACATGTACCTTGTCAGTATTTACTGAGTCATCATGTACTTGTACAGTATACATGTACTTTGTCAGTATTTGCTGAGTCATCATGTATTTGTACAATATACATGTACCTTGTCAGTATTTGCTGAGTCATCATGTACTTGTACAATATACATGTACCTTGTCAGTATTTGCTGAGTCATCATGCACTTGTACAATATGCATGCACCTTGTCAGTATTTGCTGAGTCATGAAGCACTTGTACAATATGCATGTACCTAATTGTCAGTATTTGCTGAGTCATCATGTATTTGTACAATATACATGTACCTTGTCAGTATTTGCTGAGTCATCATGTATTTGTACAATATACATGTACCTTGTCAGTATTTGCTGAGTCATCATGTATTTGTACAGTATACATGTACCTTGTTAGTATTTGCTGAGTCATCATGTACTTGTACAATATACATGTACCTTGTCAGTATGTGTTGAGTCATGAAGAACGTGTACAATATACATGTACCTTGTCAGTATTTACTGAGTTATCATGTACTTGTACAATATACATGTACCTTGTCAGTATTTACTGAGTCATCATGTATTTGTACAATATACATGTACCTTGTCAGTATTTGCTGAGTCATCATGTACTTGTACAATATACATGTACCTTGTCAGTATTTGCTGAGTCATCATGCACTTGTACAATATGCATGCACCTTGTCAGTATTTGCTGAGTCATGAAGCACTTGTACAATATGCATGTACCTAATTGTCAGTATTTGCTGAGTCATCATGTATTTGTACAATATACATGTACCTTGTCAGTATTTGCTGAGTCATCATGTATTTGTACAGTATACATGTACCTTGTTAGTATTTGTTGAGTCATCATGTACTTGTACAATATACATGTACCTTGTCAGTATGTGTTGAGTCATGAAGAACGTGTACAATATACATGTACCTTGTCAGTATTTACTGAGTTATCATGTACTTGTACAATATACATGTACCTTGTCAGTATTTACTGAGTCATCATGTACTTGTACAGTATACATGTACTTTGTCAGTATTTGCTGAGTCATCATGTATTTGTACAATATACATGTACCTTGTCAGTATTTGCTGAGTCATCATGTATTGGTACAATATACATGTACCTTGTCAGTAATTGCTGAGTCATCATGTATTTGGACAATATACATGTATACCTTGTTAAAATTTGCTGAGTCATCGTGTACTTGTACAGTATACATGTAACTTGTCAGTATTTGTTGAGTCATCATGCACTTGTACAATATGCATGCACCTTGTCAGTATTTGCTGAGTCATGAAGCACTTGTACAATATGCATGTACCTAATTGTCAGTATTTGCTGAGTCATGAAGCAGGTCTGGGGGATAGACCTCATATGGATGCTAGTATATATGCACTCACGATCATGAAGAGTAGAATATATACATTTTTAGTATTTGGTTGTCTTGCTCTTCGTGACAATTACAATAAACTTTCAAGTTACATTTACAAGTTACTCTACGATATCCGAAGTTTATCCACACAATTAATATTAGAAGTCAAACTCAAAGCTTACATCGGTATCTGATCAGTAAATTTATGCTCTTTTCTAAAAAATAGTATACGTAACTAAGGAATTATAGCGGCTAGTGTTACCTGACTACTACTGCACTTACCACTGCAACTCGCTTACTCATGATTAATTCTTCCGTTATTTGCAGACCTTTAACTCTCTGTCGTTCTGGCTGTGTCCTCGGAGAAACTCTTGTGTAATAAACTGTCGAGTTGACCCGGTATTTAAAAACTAGGACACTGACCTAAACGACGCCGCCGCCCACTAATGCTACTCGCCAATACAGATACTTACTCGCTCTAACTGCACATGAGCAACCTTTGCCGGCCTGCAGCCAAGTCGAGCCCGACTTTAGTCAGATTGGCCTGCAGCTGGATATAGTACGCATTTTTATTTACCATTTGCAGTAATTTAAGTGTAGTAATCTGCCAAGGGAAAACACGGAATGGGGACATGCAGATTTTTACATGTCTTGAGAAGATGGGATACCCGTCGACCTGCTTGACAGGCAGTTTAGACCTATGGAACCCTGTAATATGTTATTGTGATTTGGGTTATTCCTATATATTGCAACAGCAAGTAACTCCGAATAAATTCAACCTTAACAACAAACAACCTTAATTTTTACACCAATAAAAGTATATTTATCATCCTCAGGAAAATGTGACAGCAAGCGATACTGATAAGTACGGAAGCGTATTAGTGTCAGGGTGAAAAATAAAAATGAGTTTTCTCCTAATTAGGAGATAATATTATCTCCTAATTAGGAGACAAAAAATTATCTCCTAATTAGGAGATAATAAGTCCTAATTAGGAGATAGTATCTCCTAATTAGGAAATAAATTTAGATAGTATCTCCTAATTAGGAGAAAAGTTATCTCCTAATTAGGAGATAATATTATTATCTCCTAATTAGGAGATAGGCCTAATATCTCCTAATTAGGAGATAATTTTTCTCCTAAGTAGGAGATAACAATTTATCACGGCTATTGATTGTTACATTACTTTTCGACTTCCGCTTAAAAGCATTGAAATGGGGGGTCCGCTCAATAGTCCCCCGTCTCATTGATCCCCCGTCTCATTGGTCTCTCAATAGTCCCCCCTCCCCGTCTCATTGGTCCCTCAATAGTCCCCCGTCTCATTGGTTCCCCGTCTCATTGGTCCCCTGTCTCGTTGGTTTCTCAATGGTCCCCCGTCTCTTTGGTGCCCCGTCTCATTTGTCCCCTGTCTCAATGAGAGGGGTGTCCAATGAGACAGGGGACTATTGAGACGGGTGTCCAATGAGACAGGGGACTATTGAGACGGGGGACCAATGAGAGGGGTGTCCAATGAGACGGGGGACTATTGAGACAGGGGACCAATGAGACGGGGTACCAATGAGACGGGGGGACTATTGAGAGACCAATGAGACGGGGGATCAATGAGACGGGGGACCATTGAGAAACCAATGAGACGGGGAACCAATGAGACGGGGGACCAATGCGACGGGGGACTATTGAGAAACCAATGAGACGGGGACCAATGAGACGGGGGACCATTGAGAAACCAATGAGACGGGGAACCAATGAGACGGGGGACCAATGCGACGGGGGACTATTGAGAAACCAATGAGACGGGGGGCCAATGAGACGGGGGACCATTGAGAAACCAATGAGACGGGGAACCAATGGGATGAGGGGGCCATTGAGAAACCAATGAGACGGGGGACTATTGAGGGACCAATGAGACGGGGGGACTATTGAGAGACAAATGAGACGGGGGATCAATGAGACGGGGGATCAATGAGACGGGGGACTAATGAGACGGGGGACTATTGAGCGGACCCCCCATTTCAATGCTTTTAAGCGGAAGTCGAAAAGTAATGTAACAATCAATAGCCGTGATAAATTGTTATCTCCTAATTAGGAGAAAAGTTATCTCCTAATTAGAAGATATTATCTCCTAATTAGGAGATAACTTTCTCCTAATTAGGAGATACTATCTCCTAATTAGAATATTTTTTATCTCCTAATTAGCAGAAAATTTATCTCCTAATTAGGAGATACTATCTCCTAATTAGGACTTATTATCTCCTAATTAGGAGAAAACTCGTTTTTATTTTTCACCCTGGCACTAATACGCTTCCGTAGATAAGAGAAGCTGGCCAGCACGACATCAATCAACTTTGGCCATATAGTTCGGATATTTCCAACTACGACAACCATAGATCGAGCGAGATTTTTTTCAGTTTGGAGACAATCTGGCCTGGTCCGTTTATAGCAAACATTTTAGGAAAGAAATAATGTTAGATTTGCCAAGATTTGCCTA
The DNA here is from genome assembly GCA_963971465.1 of Lepidochitona cinerea. NCBI lineage: Eukaryota > Metazoa > Mollusca > Polyplacophora > Chitonida > Tonicellidae > Lepidochitona > Lepidochitona cinerea. Next base: position 3,943,973 of record OZ020560.1, read on the forward strand.
TTTTGCTTAAACTTAACTGAGCAGCACAATCCCTATGGGGTACATGGGGTAGGTATCCGACTTATAGTCTGCAATATGTTGAGTGGATTGAAGTTATTCTGATACGCCCGCATTGGCTTCTTCGTGGTATTGAAGAAGCCCGTATCAGAATAACTTCAATCCACTCAACATTTTGCGGACTAGTATCCGACAATCTATCAACGTGTTATGTGGATGGGAGCTACGGTATATAGCTTGAAATGCTAAAGGACACTTTAAATAGTTCATGTAACACAAAGTGAGGTTTGATAGTGAGGTGAGAGAAATTACCCAAATGCTAAACTGGTCACATGTCATACCTATATCACATTTAAGTAGTACGAGCTGCAAAAATGTTCATATGTTTCCGTTCACACTGATTTTGAAATTTTCGACTATTTGTCTTAAGAAGTACAAATGAGAAACTAATTTGGGATATTAGTCTTCAAAGTGTACTCGCGAAATAGCCTTTTTTTTTAACCATCTTTTGGTTTTTCGATGCACTCTCAATCCTCTTACCTGGCAGCTCATACCACTTAAAACTCTTGAACTTTTGATTACGTTGAAAACGACCCAATGTCTCGTGAGTTTATTGGGTTTGACGTGCATGACATGAGCTGCCAAAGTCACATTGTTTCATAAATTCCGACTGTCACGACAATTTGAACGCTTGAAGTTGAAAGAAAAACGAAAGTGAACGATTAACTAAAAATAAGGTCGCTTGAACCATAGAAGTCGGAATTATGAATGAAGCAATTGACCCGCAATAAATTGTGACCCCTGAAAAATATCCAAAAATAGAAAAGAAAAAAAACAATCTGTGTGCAGCTCAAAGTAAGTTTCACAGTACTTGACAATTCATGCCGATTCATTGGCCTATATAATGTTTTGGTGGTATCTGCTACCTGTCAGGAACTATGCAGCAATCCAATGATAAAGTGTGTTATGCTTTGTGACTAGTCTCGATTAACATTATTATACCTTGGCTTACTATAACATTGTACACAAGATTGCCTTGGTATGACTGACAGGTACATAGCTTCATTAAAATTCACTTACTTCAACTGTGCAACAAAATATTTTTGAATGGCATTATGATATGGTTGCCAGGTCTATAAAATCTATCATTTAGCCTGCCCTTCAGAAATGTGTTTAAGGACAATCACAGAAGCTAAACATACAAGCTCGATCTTGCCAATTTCATTCTATAAATATGTTTAAATTTTATACAAATATCTGTAGTATGAATATCTGGTGGCCAACAGCTCCACGAGTCTTTGCTTGAGTTCGGTTTTTGGAGAGGTTCAGAAATAAATAAGGTAAGGAACATTTAAGCAATAGGCTATATATCGAGTTGAATTAAAACTTTAATAAACTTTTTTCAAAACAAAAATTCTATAAAGCAAATATAATTTAAAGTGGCTTGAGCTGCCAACTATGGAAACATTTTCTTGAAACAGAATTAGCTAATTATTCGTCTTTTTTATCAGGAAGCACAAAATGTATAACAGTTTTTATAAGCAACCAAAAGTAAAATGTACTCATACATCCCGGCTAATTGAATTATGTCCGTTGTTAGCACACATCTTTCGTTCGTACGCGTGTGCTAACTGGCTTTACCGGTATTCTTTTATTTCAACGTATACCCTAATGAAGAAAAGTGTAATGTGACCAATCAGTGAAACTGTTTACAAGAGTAACTATGTACTGCACCGAGTACTCTCACAACTCACAACAGTCTCACTGATTGGCCACATTACACATTTGTTCTTTTCTTTAGCATTTATATCAATGTTTCGAAATAATAAATTCAGTTACACTGGCATTGGTGTCGTGTTGTTCACAAACAAATTGCTTCGGGATGATGCCTAAATCATTTCACTGACTTTACCCATGTAGTCTTACAGCCTCTTTGGGTCACTAAGAACTCAAATCGTGAACTGGTGGTGGGTAATGAGGCTATCTCCATTTCATTTGGTCAGTTAACAGACATTCAAGCGGTCAAAATAACCATAGGACAGCCGATGGTAACAGCATTGATCCAATGTTCTCGCTGGCTAAGGATGAATCCGTAGAGAATTGTTATCAATGATTTATTGACTTGGAAAACGATGTAAGAACTACATCGAAACGTCGTCACCCAATAAACCAAAAAGTTGTTATCCATAAGTAATTCTTCACCTAATTGTATATCAATCTTTTCTAAGTTCTTGTTAGTATTCTAATATTTGGTAAAATGTGCATGGGTTTTGTTTGCAGAAATATGTCTCAAGTTCGTTTTTTCTCCGAACGTATGAAAGATGTGTTGAAAGAGAGTACGACTGGACTGGGAGAGCCTATACGGGGATTATCCCAAGTCTCCCCAACGTCATTGGCAAATGCTATAATCCCATTAACTGGCATTATACCCGACATTAAAAAACACGCTGACGCTGCTGTAGCGTTTGCGTCAAAAAGTCCACAGCCCCAAGGAGTCGCACGTGACGGCGTTGCAGCGGTCCACCTACTGACCCAGGTATGGCCCAGCTCCCAAGACAGCTTATACAACATAATCAATTCTCGTCTACGAGACACTGGTCGGGATTCACTTACGCCATTTTTCCCACTTCTGAAACTGTTGTTGAGTACATTATCTCATTGGTCGACAACTGATGACGTCATGTGGCGCGGAGTTGATCGCGATCTCTCTGGCGCCTTCCACGTCGGACAAACAGTACTGTGGTGGGGCTTTGGTACAGGTACCACGAATCGCCAAGCCTTGGACAACCCTTCAGTTTTGGGAGATCGACGTGAAAGAACCTTATTCAAACTGAATACCGTGAAAGCTCATGAGGTTGGTAAATATACTGAGAACGGAGACCCCAACGAAGTCTTACTGGCACCTGGTCTCTTCTACGAGGTTACCAACATTACTGATGGCGGTGATATGTACACCTGGATCGTTGAAATGAAGGACACAATGCCAATGATGAAAGCCATGGATTTCCCGATTTAAACAATCCCACATCTCAAATGGTTTCCATAGTTTAGCATATAGCTTTTTTGTTTTTTAATGCACTATAGGTATATAGGTAGTGATTATAGTCTATTAGTGTGACGACAGCTTCTGATATGGTTGTCCCATAGCATCAAGTGAAATTGTTCATTATCAATTCTGTACTGTAAACAGTTAGAAACTGACCATGTACACTGTTGAATGTTGTTATAAGATACTGCCCTATAATCATTTTAGGATAAGAATTAAATGATTTTTAATTGCCAAAAATCAATGTGTTTTTTTTTTATCTTTCGTGCTTTGTTTACGCGATATACATGTGTTTACAGCATAATTGGACCGGTGGGGAGGGGTGGGGAGGGGGTGGGGGGGGTCATGTTAGATGAATAACTAATTACATATTGCAAACATGTGGAGAGGCAGCGACGCTGGGCATTCAAGGCATTTGGAGAACTGCAGAAGCACTTTCATTGGGCATCTGAAGAATTGGAGGAACTTGACGCAACGACATTGGTCATCTAAAGAATTTGGATAACTTGTGAAGTAGCGGCATTTGATAAATGTAGAATGGGGACAACTAGATACTAGATAAACAACGGCATTTGGCATCTAGGAGAATATAAAGAACTTGTGAAGTGGCGACATTTCACATCTAGCAGAATGGGAGGAACTTGTGGTTGTCAAGGATGTCGTATGTATTGACATATTTGAATATGAAAGGGAAAGTCTTTACGAGATTTAGGTAATTAGTCACAAATAACAACGTTAACAGTATCACAAATGGGAAATGAAACTATATCCTGAACGTAAAGTCTCCATGCCATCAAATATCTCATATCTGCCACTCGCCGGCTGTTGTTCATAACTTGGCTTGTATCCAGTAGTAGACATCGTTATACGCTATCTCTAGTGGCCTGCCAGAGATCAAGTTTTCTTATCTCTCCAGACATGTGTATTGTATGATCTTCCAAATATCGGATTTTCCACTGAACAGATTGCTAAGAGATGTAAAAAGAAACGATATCGGGTATTAACAAACCAGTTTGGATTGCTTCATTCAAAATGGTAATAACTTCATGGTAATAATAATGTCTTGTCCAACAACTAGCTAATACTTCAGGGCATTGCCAATCTAAACAGTTAATTATCACAAGCCAGACTTTTCCTGAAGCAAATAAAAATGAGTGTGTGGGCACATATGGGACCTAGCTCCAATACGCGGTCTAGGTACATGTAAAATATAACATTGGTTTACGATGGAATGCCTATGCTTTCCAAAGAGGCCACAGCCATAGTTAAGGTTATATTTATCAAGATCGCTTCCAGGAATCACGTCCTGGTTTTTATTCAGACATTATTTATTTCTATCAAGCAATCATTTAACGAAAAGATCTGTCCCGTTGATAGGATTGAAACATTTAAAAAATTGTATTCGTACTGCCCTCGAAATATCCTAAACAGTATTGTTGATTGGTGTTTACGTCAGACTTACGATTATATCACCTATACATGTACTAGACATCGTTCGGAAAGATAATATGGCAGTTAACTTTCATGCCGAACTGTAACTGTCGATCACATATATTATCATCTTCTCGAGCCAAGTTAAAATCTCCACGGCCCCATTCCGTGTTTTACCTTGGCGGAATACTACACTCCAACCGGTAAATCGAACAGCGCATTTTCGTTGGATGTAAGTAAAACGCAGCCAATCAAAACCTCGGGCACTTTCACTCTTCCAGCAGCTTAGAAAAAAAGGTAATGGTGGCTGTATACAGCTTGAACTTTTGTTTAACTAGTGCTGATAAACCAAGAATTTGTAAGGACACGAAAGATAACTCTGATATTCCCAACAATGGTCGCTGTTCGATTTACTGGTTGGAGTGTAGAAATCCGCACAGCTAGAATACGGAATGAGGTCCATGAAGATTTTAACTTGGCTTGAGAAGATGGTAGCCTATATCATTTAAGTCTGCAGCTTTCATTGAAATCCACTCAAAAGTTTGACTCCATATTTTGTCAACAAGATTTATGTAGTTGTTTCCAAAGACGATATTTAAGCGATATGCACACCAGGATATAGTGAGTTGACCTACTCATTTTCCAGTGTGTGTTTTGAATTCTATACTCAACGAACAAACACTTTCAGTGAAAGTGAACCACAATTACATAACGTTATCCGAACTATGCAGAGACCATATATTGATATAAACACCATTAGAACAACGATGGTAACTTAGCCTGGAAGTCCTGAGATGTATTAATCTTCTGACATTACAGTACAATTTATGGACAGATTTCCATGTCTGGTTAACATAGGTAATTTGTAGTTGCAGCCAAGATATCTTCAAAAAGAACGATGGTAATTGTGTTATGATAGATGTGTGTAGAAATCTATAATTCCAACTGTATTTCTGATGGCCATGTACGATTCCTGTAGATAGATTCTTTAGATTTACGTTTTTTTCTGTTATCTCTATCGGGAATGCAAGAAACTATAACAGTTCAACTGTATGAAATTGAGTTGATCGGCATTGCTTTATCCGACATTGAACGATGACGGATGACTGTAGAGTACATGTTGTTATCTATATTTATATAAGCCGGCTCACTTGATCATGCTGTAACTATTACTGGTCTCAAGCTAGATGTTCACAACAAATATGTAACTATCGCAGTTCCAGGAATTGGTTAGCAAATATAAGAGAGAGAAATTTGTATAATTCCAACCTGTTTGATCCACGGGTCACTATTTAATCTCAAAATGTTTGGGTTCTTTTTTTTTAATTTCATATCTTTGATTCATTTACATCTTCAAAAAATAAACCCAACAGTTCAAGTATAGCAGGAATCAAGTGCACGCTTCCTTTGATTGGTCATATCAAAGTGCGTTGACAATTGGGCTGTTCACTGTTTATTCATTGAAAGAAAAGTGTTTGGAAACCTATTAGCAAATTCTTGATAACCCATTCTATATCTACATTATAATTTTTAATACATAGATAAAATATAAACTTAGGTATTAAATGGGATAATCCATTGTTTTATATAGGGGTGCTGTGTCGTGTAATTCCACTATAGTCAGTTCATCACCGGCATCTATAACACTACCCACTTGAAAAAACATTCCTGGTGTCAGCATGACCTCTGCTTCTGTTCTAAACTCCGCATACTCTCCAATAGCATGTCCTTTAGATGTCTGAATACAAAAGAATGTTCTCTCACCGGATTCACCCAAAACAACAGGTCCTTCTTCTGTCTCCTTGTCTCCCATACAACTACTGAACCCGTGCCAGCAAATTGTTTGACCCGCTACGTATTGAGACACAATGTTAGAATTGACACCTCGCCACAAAACCCCTTCGTAAACGGGCAAATGATCTAAGGCGTTTAACAAAAGTTTCAACACAGGTAAGAACGGTTTCAAATCGTCCCGTTCTGTTCCTCGAAGGCGTTGATTTAGAACATTAAAAAGGCTGTCTTCGTGCGATTGCCATTCCCGGGTAAATAGATTAATAGCTGCTATCCCATCTCGTCCACTACCATGTGGAACGTTAGTCACCCAGCGAGCAAACTGAACTGACATTTCCGCCAACTTTTCTACCTCTGGTATTATCCCGACCAATGGTTTAACGGCCTTCTCCAGTGCCATTAACGGCGTGTCCACAAGTCCATGGATTTGGTCAAGTTTAACGTCTGGGTTTTCGTTGATCACATCTTTAACTCGCTGACACAAGTAATCTATAGATTCCATTTTCGAAAATGTCAACCAATTTCCACTTTTGATATTACAGATTACACTTGACTTTCTTCTGTTTACTAAAAGTTCTCCAACCGGCGTTGTACATCAAAACAACGGTCTGAAATGGTAGAAGATATCAAAATCAGTATTTTTAGTTTTAAAAAATGCACGGAGAACTCGACAGAATTTTCAATTATACCCTCTTAAGTTGATGTCGGAATGACAAGGAACGCATCCACCACATTCAGTAAGGCATTCAACAATAGCATGTTTTACCACTGAAGCTATATACATCGTACTCCCCCCCCCCAAATTATTATTAGAAAATCAGTCTCCATTACTTAATGCTGACGTTAACAATATTTCCAATGATTGCCTTTTACCAATAATGTTTATCACGATATTACAAGAGCCCATATACCATTATGCTATGGGCTAATTTCGTGTCCTGTGCTGTCTATTCGAGCAAGCATTGTCGATACTAATTCAAACGAACCTAGCGTTGTCGATAGCTGGTATCGTCACACGGACAAAAGTTGAACACATGAACTCGATATGTTTCCCCGATGGATTCAGAAAGCCGATAAGATGCGAAAACCTGCGAGATTGATTTGAAAATCCGTTGTAGTAAATTCATTCATAAGCTTTGAAAAAAACACACCTAAACAATAAACACTTACGGCAGTACGCCAGGTAGAAACAGGCTGATACTCGGTTATATGTTGAAAGGTTGTGAATCGCCCGACTTGCCTCAGTCCAAATGGTACAGCTATGAGGGAAATGCCTAGCTTAGTCTTCAGGGAACACAGATAGAGGGTCTATGTTGATTTTCCGATGTCTCCTTGCTTGGTACGGCTCGCTCTTGAATTCAGCGATTTGGGATGGGTCGATACACCTTATCCAGCCGAGACAAAAGCAGTCAGTTGGGGATTATAGAAAGCTTTCGACGTTTAACAAGTCATTCCAATAGTGTTTCCGCTATCCAAATCCTTGCACAAAACAGCCCTAATATTCTGACCAGAGATCCTGATAAGGCAGGTCGAGTTTTGAAGCACTACACGTCAATTATGATATGGAGATGCCCGTTTTCAGTCGATGAGGTTAAACATATGACATGATATTTTGTCTATGCTTGCGGAGCAGATGTTCAGAAAATGCGAGTAACGTCCGAACAAAGCGTATTATCAAATCTAAAGGATATAACATTACAATCGCTAAAAGGGGTATAAACTAAAAATAGAGAATTTCTATTTTTAATTCAGGTTGGTCCCCAACAGCGCTTTCATCTAAAAAAAATCCCTAAATTGGAATATCTTTGAGATATGAATCTGTAGAGGGCTTCTTTCGCATTAATTACAAAAGGAAATGCTCTATGTAATTCATAAATGGTCTGTCAAAGTATCTTGTCAATCATTACATGTTAAAAAAAACATTGGACATAATTAAAAAATAAGGAACGTAAGCATATCAAACAATAACTATAAACGAGACAACGAAAACCAAAAACTAATCGGCTTTATTTTGTCAGAAAGTGCTTTACGTCTGGTATTTTATTCTATGTGTCCTAAAGTACTTCTATATCAGAATTCCTTACAAGAGAGTTTTACATTTATTATTGATGGATCTATTAACAAAACCACACAGACATTTCCCTGGGTGAGACTTTCTTGAAATATCAATATACTACCTTGTGCTGAATGACTAACAAACACTACTGTAACAAACTAATCAATGATTTACTATCAACGTCTAAATAAAAATTGCATGAATTTAGTAAAAAATATTAGCAGTTTAAAATCTTACAGTGCTGTAGCTTTTTAAACACATACAGCATTTGAAAAGGACAAATGGTTTAATAGGACTGCTTGCTGCCTTAGTTGGTTAAATATGAACCACTTGCATGATTTAAAAAAAACTGTTATTGAAATTATTCTGGACGAAATTTTCTGCAGATTTATTAACTAATAAGCATAGCCTGAATGTGATCCTATATATATCATGATGCCAGTGGGGGGAATAATGAACGTGTCTGATTGATGGATAGATTTTGACCTTCACCTTGTCCGAACCACAGAGCCACTTGTGATTTATTGCCAAGTGCCGAGCAAGTTTGAGGACTTAATTATGCTCTGTTGCTGTGAATCGATCAGTCCTGAGAGGCTCACTTCTCGCCTTACAGCCCTCGTTAATTCAGTCAAAAATATTTTCTCTGTATAACTTGTATATCACTACACATGGTTACAGCATCGTTCTTTAGAATGTCACTCGGGGACTTGGGTTGGTGCTCACGTTTTAGCATATGGCACCAACATAGTTCTGGGTATCTTCCTGACTGCTGTACGTCCTTTTTTTAGAATTAACACAAAAAAACCTTACTTGGGCTCCAAATGTAACCAGAACATCACTGTGACTGGCAATGAGCGTTGTTGATTTGTGAATATCATTTGACCTTCACCTTGTCCAAACCACAGAGCCACTTGTAAATTTGTGTCAATTGCGCAGGAAGCTTGGGAACTTGATGATGTGCTTTTACCGAGTATTGATTGGTTGTAATTGGTCCCTCTCACACCATACAGTCACGTTAACAGTGGTGCCGTTACATGGAGAATCGCCACAGCTTCTGAATGTGCTTCCAATTTGAATTGCAATGAACACTGGGAGTGTTGAAGATTGAAAAACGTGCTAAGCAGATAGAACAAAACAATCTATGGAAAGAGAAACGGATCACCATTAAGGAAGCTTTATGGACTGGCCTAAATTGTGACAACAGTTCTACTGTCTAAACATCAACATCTGTTGTTTATACTCGTATCTGTTCGACGTGTAAAATCACTAAGGAAAAACAGAATGTTCACGTATATTTGCACGAGTATGGTGATGGAATCTTGCTTTCACGCCAGGGTTTTCTGAGTGAAAATATGCCTTAACCCGATTCTAATGTTTCTTCTAGAAACCTACGGATTGTTCAACACTATGCAACATACAGGCGTGTAAAAATTAAAATCTTCCCGCTAAGACCACGAAAAGCGGAATTTAGATGAAGCCGAAAATCAATTTATAATAACCACCCCCTCCCTTCTCCCAAACTTACTAGACAGGTGACAAAATACGTTTTTATTAAGAATAATGGTACAGTTAAGGTGAAGCATTGCTTATAAGTAACAAAAAAGTTGTTATATATGAATCTTTTGCCTTAATAAGAATATTTGAAAATAATACAAATAGTTCGATCACCTTGGATCTATTGACTGTATATATTGAATGATGTGGTATAGATTGATGTAGGTGAAGACAAATGTTATAAGTTCAGTATTTCATCATTATAGACATATAAACAGTCGTAACGAGAAACCAGTAATGGTTATCGTCTATTAATGTGACAACAGAGAAGCTCTCGTTAAACGAACGGCTCGTCAATTCTGGTTGAAATCATAATTGATATGATACGGGACATTGTGGAGAATAACGATCGTAGTATTACTAACCTAGTTAACTACAATACTGATGATGCAATAAACAAGACTTCCTCTCACATGGGAAATTCAACCTCAGCGCATGAAAGGGGGAGAAAAACAATAATATGCAGTTGTATAGAAGGGGCTTCCATAGAGTTTCATATTCATGTGTGGTTTATAGGTGTGACAGTAAAATGAAAATGAATCTGTTAGACAAATCTTGTTCGACCATCAGAGACTGTGACTTTAACCTACAATACCAGCTGCAAGACTACCTTTTCTGTAAATTTTACGATCTCCACGAGTCTAGTAGACACCAAATACAGCCTGCCAAGTTTTTCCAAAACGTTGATTTACAGGCCAGTCTTTAGTTATCAGTGCCTCCAAATGATCGAAAATTAATCTAAGTTTAAAGGGCAGACTCTCAGAGTTGACCGATTGTTCTTGCCAGACTGCAGTGACCGATGAGCTAGGCGTATGTTGATTGGCTGAACGGGACACACACTTAATTCAGTCTTGGTGAAGATGGCTGCTGAGTTAGTAAGTCGTTCTCTCATAACGCTTCGCAGCTTTCTAATATCCCAGTTTGGCGGGGAAAATCATGAAGATATGGTATTGGTACCTTGGAAAGGGCAATTTACCGCCCCTGTACTGTAGTTACTTACTTCTTTCCTTTCCCTGTCCTTTAAATACACGCAACAGGATACCCAGAAAAGAGATTGTAACAAAAATCCCTCTATAATGACATATGATTCTCAAATCAAAGACGCTGATCGGTAAGGAGGATCTTCTACACCTTACACACGTCCAATAGACCAACCCTTCATCTCTATTATTCCAACAATTTCACCGAAGTCGCATCTGTTTACAGTGGAAGTAATACAACATAATATTTTGTGTGATATAGATAAGGTTGACTTTCACCCTGTCCTTACTAGTCTACACTCATAATTTTGAGTCAACTACTTGACAACTTGATTCTGTATCGATCCAATCAGGCCACTACTGACAACACAGCCACGTTCTTATCGAACACTGATTCCTAATGGAGAATGGCAATTTGACGGCTTCAGTGTGTTCAAACTCACCTTTTACTCCTGTTTCCGCAGCTTGGGTGTGTTTTATGGTATACTCTATGGCTTCTGTTGGACTGATCCATAGATGACGTATAATGTCTAGTCATGAGGACTTAATTATGTACCCGTTATTAAAAGCATCAAGTTTAACAGCATCAAGTTCAAATTCATCTGTCAAATCTATTTATGATATGATGTTTTCAAAGGATTCAACCATTTGCAAACCATAAAGAAATTTCGCCTTTATCAGGTTTCTTCCCCATGTTCGTACCGAATATGCCTTATTCAGGAGCAATACACAATGCCAAAGTCATAATACAACTGAATTACCAGCAATTGAATTGAAAATCGGTTTCTAGATTTGGTCTAGATTGCTGGCCAGCACAGGAGGGCTTGAACTTCCTGATAATTTTGTATTGGCTGGGTATTGTAGGTTTATAATCGTTTTTTTTCTGTCTCAAACATTTATTTCTCTCAATCCGACTTTAAATCTCCTCTCTCACTAACTAATATACGATAATAAATTGAAAATCACCTTTAAGAAATTGTATTTCCATACACTATTCTAATAAATACATTTACCTGTGCGTCGAATTTTATGCTAAACCTACATCTGTAAACTGTGTAATGTTTTATTGTGAAAGCGATTTGTTGCACTGCAAAGACCTAATAAAACAATTCCTCGAGACTAGAATTTGTATATCATTAGAGTTGATATCATTAACACGGATAAACTTACTTTTGTGTTTTCACATATTAATTGTCATAAGAATTGTATGCCAACAATATGACCGTATTAAGTGACGCCACCATATATTTCAATCCGAGAGGTCAAATCTCATTGGAAGGGGCCTGAAAGACATCGTTGTTTAACTCCTTGTCACTCGGATTACATCATAGAATCATGGTAAAATGTCGTAATTGCATCATTGCCGACCATGCCCTCTGAAACTTGATCTCACAGATTCAAATATATTTTGACGTCACTCGATATGAATATGATCCTTATGGAAATTAACGAGAGAAAACACTAAAAGCCCTGTAAAAGCATTTATGTTAAGGAGATCATCTACAAATTTAAACTTGTCAACCTTAGTTCATTAACACTTCACTGTACATTAAAATCAAAGAAAATACGATTTCAATAGAAAAACATCACAATGTACAAAGTAGTGCAAGTTGTCCTATGTGATTTGGTAATAGAAATCAGCTTCCATTGTTGTGTCATGGTTCCTTTTAAAACAAGAATTAATCATTTTGATTAGATCGTACAAAAATTCTCAGTATAGAGACATTCCTATAATCACCTGAATCGTTATTTAAGAATGATAAATACCCCCAGGGAAGTACAATCACCCCCCCCCCCCCCCCCATCCTGTCAATGAGCTATCAATAATTCACTACCCTTTGGAATTAATGAACGGGTCACTCCGCCTCCCCCTGTTGATGAGGACATCCAGTTATGGATTTGTCTCCATTCTTTCACTCTGATTCTACGGGAAACATCCCTGAAAGGTCTCTGTCTGTCTTATTGCAAAATAAGAGTTATTACCAAAACAGGCAAGAATACTCTACCGGTGTTTAAGAAAAACATATATCGTTGAATGTTATAAGCCTTTGGGGGCACTTTTGTGTGAATGTTTATTAACCTTTTGACAAACCCGGCACATAAATCTTGGTATAAAATAAACATGCGAGATTGAGGAAGACCTTTCCACTGAAACTCCACCCCGTTACCATCACACTGACGCATGTAATTTTGAATGCAGTATTTAGAAAGCTCTGCAATGATATATGTAATATCTATAGCCTTGGCGATTAATAACTGTAGAAGATCGGTCTACAGTGATCCACCGAAATGCATTGGTATAAAGACTTGGCAGAACGATGAAACCAACAGATTTGCTCAAATATATGATAGTGCCAGTCTGTCAATATTTTTAATTTAATCGTGCCCATAGATATTAGTTCTATAAACTGAACATTATTAATGATGTTAAATCTTCACTGATCGGGGTGTATACATTTTTTTGAGTTCTTTGGTCGCACTTGACGTCAGTGTCCATTGTGAAAGTCAGTAAGTTAAAGGTTATACAAATGCTAAAATGTCATAATAAATCACTGATTTCTAAATAGTAAACTGGAATAACACTCTCAATGAGTTTCAACTTTTTATTGGATTTCCTCTTTCTTATTCTGATTACGACGAATATTCCATTCGATAAACCGAGACTTGATTGCTAAACGAATTCAGCTTTATGAAATAAAATTCCTTCACACCGCTTTCTCCTTTGGCGAGAGAAGATACCTGACTGCAGCACGGAATACTGAATCGATTTATCCTTTGTGCCATTGCCGGAAATTGGTTAAGAGGGATGTTATCGGATACAGTTTACAACTCGTTAGGTCTGGTTTTACTCATGGACTTTCAAAAGGTGTTCAAATGCATGCTGAGGGACATGCTAACGTACCTGGGCGGTTTTTGTACACTTTTATTGGCCGCTTTGAAACCCTCTAGACAATTAGAGATTAACTGAGTGTAAACGAAGCACCGTTCGTCCAGGAAGAAAAACCAAAAATCCACGCATCAATTTTCCCCAGGTATTATGTTTTGTAACAGTACCTATTATTTAATTACCGTTGGTGTAGACCTAATTTTTCGCTTGGATTATATGTACACTGTAATACTTATAATGATCTCAGATAGATTAAGGACTCTATCCCCGGACATACCCATAAGGATCCAATCACATGATATGACATCCAATGACGATAAAACGAACATATTTCTATCTAAGCATCTTTCAGTGAAGTGTCGCCCATGCCGTTATATGAATATTATATCAAGACAACCGGTTCGTTTCACTCGTCAATTTGATCTTTCTTGTATATGGACAATTTGCGGGTGGAAAAAGCTTTACAAACTGAACTTTCTCGTAATCATTACACCGAATCGTAGTGTAGTCTAGTGAATAGCATCAAGAAAATAAAGGTTGGTCAATCAGGCTATACTTTTATGCCAAAACAGCCTAGCATGTTCACCGAGAACTGGCCAAGGTTCATCTAAAAACTCCAATAGATCATTTTGATCGGTAAAGACATTTCAATAATCACATTGTTAGTTGATTGGCAGTCTGTCAATAAGCTATCAATAATTCACTTTTATATCAAGATTAGAAGTCATAAATAAGTCATTTCCCTGCCTAAAGAACTTCCCATGAGCGACTTCTCAGATCTCCTTCAACTTACACTTATATTTGATTTGTCTCCATTGTTTCTCTCTGTATTGCAATTCTTAAGTATGAAAACACCAAGACAAGTCACAAGCGAGACAGGAACAGAAATACTGATTGCAGTGAGATTCATTTCAGACCTAATTAATTGGTTTCAAAACGTTACTTAACGTAAATTCTCGAGACTACAGCTTCTGTTTGGTACTTCCTGAGGCCAGCAGCATATAATTCCTAAATTCTGATTTAGCGAGAAAATATAACCCTTTTGGCAGCCAATGCAATTTTCAGCGAATTTCTCCAGAGCACTCATACAGTTATACATATAGTATAGTTCGGTTATAATTTCTTTGTTTCATTCTCTTAACAAGCTATTTAACAATGTTCCGTGATATTGATACGGTACAGCAGATCTATAAAAAAAAAATATTAACGATTATGTGATGACATTGCAACGAACTTGGGCAGCTGGTAAGGAATGTGTTTTATTCTTGACGATTTTATCCAAAGAAATGTTGGCAGTACTTTGAACATCCTTAACATTGCTCCACAAGGAATCGATTTTGAAGAAAAAATAAACATTTATAGAACTAGTAAACATCAAAAACAAATTTACGGTAAGTGTAAGAACATCAAAGTTATATACTGAATAATAAATTCTGATATATTTACAAGCAATTTCCAATCACACACACCAGTTGGTACTTAGTCTGGAGACTTTTTCACAAAACGGCGTAGATGTTTTTTTGGTGTAACCTTCATAGCAACGTATCTCTACAGAATGGGTTGCTATGACAGTTACGTAAAAACTTCCGCTAAGCCGCTTTGTGAAACAGCCTCCAGGTCAGTAAAGAAAAAAAAAAGGAAAAAAAGAAAAAAACGTGAAATGGTTTCGTCAAAGAGAAAGTAATCATCCAGTGTGGTGTATATACAGCTGAAGAAAAAACAACATCTAAAAACAGAATTACCTAAACAGATAAGTCAAAGGATGTCATTAACTGATTGTGGTCATTCTCTTAAAACATATAAATTGAAATGAAAAAAACAAACAATTATAAGAATTTTAGTCTTACGATCGAACCAACTGCTACGAGACAAAACAAGAGTTTTAGTAAACTCAACATACGCCCGCCGTGGCAAAGTCGAACCGTTTATTTTAATATAACATTTTTAATATAACATATGTTTTAATTTCATCAATTCGAATTAGAAGATTTTCTTTTCTGAATTTGATGAAATTGCAACTAAATACCAATACGTTATAGTACACATATATTATCTGTTCAGCTAATTTCAATCACATTTTAATTGCAAAAACTGAAATATTGTGGCTGTTTTGACATTGCTGTTATGTTCCATAATTGGGAAGGAGCAATCAATACAATACATGTAGCTTACAATTCTTGAATTTTAACAGTTTTGACTGGGACACTGTTCTATTGGACTTGGCAGTAAGTTTTATTACAAAGCAAACAATCTTCAGGCTGACCACTGATATGATGGTGTGTAAATATACAAACCTTGTGTGTGTACTTCAGTTCAGATGTCATTGTCCCCTTATCTCTATTTCAACAGCCACTCTGATAAATACCAGATGGGTAATAAAGTGGGAAAATGGTCTTTTTTTTGTTATTATGGTGCACATTAAACTATCCAAGAAAACAGTCTCAGAATGTATAAATTAATTGGCTTCCAGTATTACTCTGGACCAAGTGTACTAAAAAAAGCATTGATATATATATATATATTAATATATATATATATTAAACATCAGGTACACATTTCTGATAAAAAAACTTTTGAAAACAGACAAAAAATATGTGTACCAAATCAAATTTGGTATGCGACACATCATCTACCTATAAGGTATATATACTCTAAAAGAATTGGAGAGATTATATCAAAACGAAAGGAGTTCTAGAGCCGAAAGGGAATATCACATAATCCAATAAGGCTGCCATATTATGCAACAGGTGATGTCAGAAATGGTACGTGAAACACCGTCTGCCCATAAGGTATATACTCTGAAAGAATCGTCAAGATCGGATCAAAACTCTTCAAGTTATGGAGCGGAAAGGAACGAAGATATAGACTAAGACAGAATATTACATAATCCAATGCAGAAGTCATATTATGCAATTGACAATGTCCTGAATGGTTCATGACACACCTTCTACCCCTAAACTGTATGTTGTAAAAAAAATTGTAAAGATCGGATCAAAACTTTTCAAGTTATGGAGCGGAAGGGAACGTAGATATAGACAAAGACAGAATATTACATAATCCAATGTAGAAGCCACATTATGCAATGGACAATGTTCTTAATGGTTCATGACACACCTTCTACCCCTAGAGTATATGTTGTAAAAAATTTTTAAAGATCGGATCAAAACTCTTCAAGTTATGGAGCGGAAGGGAACGAAGATATAGACTAAGACAGAATACTACATAATCCAATGTAGAAGCCACATTATGCAATCGAAGATGTCATAAATGGTTCATGACACACGTTCTACCCACAAAGTATATGTTGTGAAAGAATTGTAAAGATTAGATCAAAACTCTTCAAGTTATGGAGCGGAAGGGAATCCGGGACGGACGGCCGGACGGCCGGACGGACAGACGGACGGACGGCGCTGGTGATACCATAATACGACCGACTTTTTTTAAGTCGGGCGTATAAAAAGAGTAGCAGATTAAATGTGCAAATTTAGCTTTATATTTAAAAAAAAAACATAGTAACATATTTACAAGAAAATAATAAATAAACAGTGCAAAGAAAACATGGTGGAAAAATGACATGATATTAGAAACTAAGATTTGACAGTTCCGAGATGGAAAACTGTTATCCAGGAACTCACAAAGTTCACTAGTATAGCAGATCCGATGATCACGAAATATAAATTCACAGTATAAAATCTTGTAAACACACTGGTAAAATAAATGACGGTATCATTGACAGAAGTTTTAGCCAGTCGAGTAGTAACATTCCATATGGCATCCAAATGTATAACGTTTCAGAGCATACTAAGTCAAGAATACAACAACAACAACAAAAACACGCACTGATATCAGATTTCCGCTGTCTCCGTGTGTTTTAGTGTCTATAAATATATAAGGCTCTCAGAAATACCAGAACAATCGGACAAACATGCATTAACACAAATTTGCATAGCTATAGAAACTTGAGATTTTTAAGCTTCGAGAAGGGAATAGGGATTGGCATTTAAGTCGACCCTGCTGTTGTGCTAAGTGAGCAGACAATAGCCTTCAGGAACGACCTGTATACTTTTACGTGCCACACAAAAGACTAACAAAATAACCAAATAAGAAAATAGGAAGAGAGAAAACTCCAGAGATACCAACTACACGTAATACTAACGTTTTTACATCTATATGAACCGCAAATATTCTTACTCTCATCATACGTTTATAACCTACTGTATGATCAGTAAATACAATAAACAGTTCACATAACTCCAATCGATGATACATTGGTTTCAAAGCGAATAATTCGGTTCGTTTTTCTCTGAAGGATATCTCCCGGCTCTCCTGCCTAGAAACTGACCGAGGGTACTCAGGCATATTTAAGTCATTACGTATTTTCTTCACCCGAATAACTTCAAACGTTGAAATTCTTGCATATCTCCAACTTGAGTCGAATGTTTGGTAAGCTAATTTGGTGGGGGGTTTTTCAATGTCAAAATGGCTTAGAGGAGTTTCACCATGCAGACACCTTGTCGGGACAAATTTATCT
The DNA here is from genome assembly GCA_963971465.1 of Lepidochitona cinerea. Lineage (NCBI taxonomy): Eukaryota > Metazoa > Mollusca > Polyplacophora > Chitonida > Tonicellidae > Lepidochitona > Lepidochitona cinerea. The sequence continues at coordinate 3,962,246 of OZ020560.1, forward strand.
CCAGTAACGAAAGCTTTCTATTAGCTCTCAAATTTTAAACCCCAAAAGACACGAAAACCCCGAGGAGCATTTAGACCAGTCAGCGACACCATTCAACATGGACGTATTAAATATCAACGATTAGAAATACCAAATACCATGTCCATCATTCTTTAAATATGTTGTACCTAAGTAAGGCTATGCAATTGATAAATGATCAATGGTACACATTTCAAATGGGTAAAGTGAATACCACGCACAAAGGGTTTTCTCTTGGAATTGGATTTCCTCTTTTGTGAATAAGTTGCTTTTGACGAAAATCCAATTCGAAATATAACTTAATAATCCGACAGCAAAATGAATTAGCAAAATGAAAGAAAATATCTTATTTTGCCAAAGGTCATCCCCGGAATACGACCCTTGAGGCCATCAGTCGCCGACTCATCGATCTAGCCTTTGTTCCATGTGACGATACTGCCGGAAATTGGTCAGGAGGGATGTTATCAAGTACAGGTTGTTATATCGTCTTGTACTCTCAAGCCAAGCGGCTAGATAAATGTTGTGTTTATCCATAAATCAGTGCTTACTACATATATTACAGGTTTCCAGCCAACTAGATAAACCGTTAAGGATTAACTGATGCAGTACAATGACATTGAGATAAACATCAAATGTTATCGACTGCTTTCTGTTGTACTGTGTGATTCGGATGACGTGGCTGATAGATCTTGTACGCCTTTACACGACATAGCACAGGCGCATAAGTCACATTGCGAAACTACTTTAAAGCTAATAAGAAAAAAAATATAACAATCCTGACATCACACTATATGGATTCTTGGAAACAAGTAAAGAAAACAGAGAATCAGTTTCACGAAGAAGTACCATTTTGACGAAATAAGACAAGATGTCATATCTGGGAAAGGCCTAGTCCAGATGTGACCTCTTGGGACAAACCCAGCCATTTTAGTCCATTGGACTTAGATTAGAGAGTTCATCCCAAAGGTCACTGGATTATGCGACTTTTAATCATCCAACAAAATAACAACATTATGAAATTCAACTTGACGTTTGCTCGTCTTTACCCGCGTTTTTCTATTACTATCTTAAACTTAAATATTTTAGAAAAACTTGTAGCAAAAGTGATCCTAAAACTTTGTATTAAGCGTTAGATACTTAGTGCATTAGATCTGCACAACAGCTTTATAAAAACAATCTGCATTGAGATTGCATATGATTTAAGGGTTCGCACAGAAAACAGAATTCATTTAGTACAAAGATAGGCGGTGACATAACGGTTGTTTGCGTCATAACGGTTGGCAGAAATAAATTAGCTGAGTTGCCCAAGTCATAACCGGCCTCTTGGTGCCTTACTGGTCATTAAAGCAGTTTCAAATGAGCTATATGTTCTCTCAAAGTTACAGGTTATCTATAAACGTTCCAGACCTAACTTATATCTATTTAGGGTGTAGAATGTAGGTCGTAACTTGATCACGAATAAGTTATTTGTTTTATTTTAACAGGTAAAATGTGTCACCGCATGTACCAGATTTTAATCAACTATTGATTATGTCAAATAGTTCAATATGTTTCAGTGGGATCTCACTGTATGCTTAATCAGAACGCTCGTAACAAGAGTAGGGGGTGTTTTCAACAGGGCGATAACCTCCGATAATAGCCCGACATATAGGACACGGAACTGAAATTAGTCCATCTCTGTAGATAGAAGATATAGTAATGGAGTCTATAGATTGCCTGTGTCAGCGAGTTAAAGATGTGATCAACGAAAACCCAGACGTTAAACTTGACCCAATTCATGGACTTTTGGACACACCCTTAATGGCACTAGAGAATGCCGTTAAACCATTGGTCGGGGTTATACCAGAGGTAGAAAAGTTGGCGGAAATGTCTGTTCAGTTTGCTCGCTGGGTGACTAACGTTCCACATGGTAGTGGACGGGATGGGATAGCAGCTATTAATCTATTTACCCGGGAGTGGCAATCACACGAAGACAGCCTTTTTCATGTTCTAAATCAACGCCTTCGAGGAACAGAACGGGACGATTTGAAACCGTTCTTACCTGTGTTGAAACTTTTATTAAACGCATTAGATCATTTGCCCGTTTACGAAGGGGTTTTGTGGCGAGGTGTCAATTCTAACATTGTGTCTCAATACGTAGCGGGTCAGACAATTTGCTGGCACGGGTTCAGTAGTTGTCTAGGAGACAAGGAGACAGAAGAAGGACCTGTTGTTTTGGGTGAATCTGGTGAGAGGACATTCTTTTGTATTCAGACATCTAGAGGACATGCTATTGGAGAGTATGCGGAGTTTAGAACAGAAGCAGAGGTTATGCTGACACCAGGGATGTTTTTCCAAGTGGGTAGTGTTATAGATGCCGGCGATGAACTGACTATAGTGGAATTACACGACACAGCACCCCTATATAAAACAATGGATTATCCTATATAGAAACCAAAACATGCACAGATGTATTTGATAGATTATAATATTATAAAATGAATTAACCATTTTTGGCACTTTTCGTATGCAATTAGCCAATCCATCTCCACTTGGAGACTTCTACATTGTATTAACCATCTGGTATCACACCCGCTACATCTCAGATCATCCCCCTTCAAGAAGAACCAGATCCTTCTAGATCATACCTTTCAAAGAATGATCTGGTGTACCACCAGCCCATTTATGATCGTTTAAACATGTCGTGGATTTCTCGAATAAGGACATTTGTCATACCAGGAAGATTGCATCGCATATCAACATAAGTTTAAAATAAAACCTATACAGAGTGTGGCGTACATCATTCCATGAATGGAAAACGCCAATAACCTTAAAATATAGATATGAAGCTATAAAGATAATGATTTGATTAAACATTCCTTGAAATAACAAGTTTTTTCATTGAACACTGTCTGAAACCGACATACAGCGGCGTTTAGAGATTTCATTTAGTATTTATCTGATTAGTAAGACAGTCGGCCAAAAAAAATATATATCGTTGAAATGTATGTATTCGACTGTTGAGGTTTCCCAGATGACCATTGATGGTAACGTTCCTACATGTAGTTTTATTTGTGAATTCTCTTCTTGTTTGTTGTGATTATGAGAATTGACCTCATTTCATTACATGCCTTCTGACTTACATGTATAAAATATGTAATCAAATAATCTCAATTGTTTGAACCTTTTTCGCCTTTCTGTTTTCACCAATTATCGTTCAGTCAACGTGCCCGTAACCCTCAGGGAAATTCCTCATATTATCCAGCACCAGTGCTGTCAATGCAACTGGGCATTTTCATTCCAATGTGACAAAGAGAAAAAAACAAAAGGGTAACAATATCTGATATTTAAAATCTTACGTTTATCGGCAGGGTTCAAGAAATGCGTGGTATTTTGGAAGTATAATGGTTGTACTACAACGTTTCCTTTTTCTTTCTTGCTTAAGTAGCATACATGTATATCATGAGCATGGAATTAAATCGTTTTGATTTGGAAATGATCGATCTGCGCTTATTTGTAAGACGGTTGATTCTTTGTTGTTTGGAATTGTACTTCCATATGTCAAGTAGTTCAAATGAACTCTGAGGCACGCTGGACTAATCGTACTGTGTACGGTTATGATCGTTCTGGACAAAAAGTCCACGTTATAGATTGCAACGACCGACAGATAATATGATTTTGTACAATGCTCGCAACCAAAACTGACTTCAATACACAGAGACGATCACTTCTTATTCGGCCCTAATCCACACATGCGTTGTGATCACACCAGTTTACTTTCGGAAGAAGGCAAAATAAGTAAGATATTATCAATTCGTTTATTCATTCCAAGCCACAAGGTGGCACATTAGCTAACCGAGATTATATTGGATTGATGGTGTACTTTACGGTGGTTTTGTACGCAGCAAAACCACGCAAAATGAACACATACATCCCGGTAATTTGAATTTTATCGGTTTCTAAATCTGAAAATATCACACAACTAAACCTATGTAGTCATTTTAAATAGGAAGCTGATTGTAATTATGATAGAATCAAAGATACTTTTTGAATAGGCGTTTTTCTGTGCCCATTACTAATATTGTCGAATCCTGCAGCCTTGTGGTTCGAAACATCTTTAATTTCTATCATAAAATTATTGTCGGGGAATCAAGTGAATGATTTACAGGATTTTGGGATTGTATAGCTTTTAGACCAACCGATTTAGGATCATCAGCACTCGATTCATTCTTTCTTGCTTGGTTATATTGATTTGATATGGAAATCAACATTAGACTATACGCGATTTGTCGGGGGAATTGAGTTTTCTACTTGATGCATTCATCAAATATAATAGGTTTTTTAGTTCACCAATAAAGTCTACCATCGACGGGATAGCAGATTTCATCAAGCTTGTTATAGGCACTGGCTGGACTCCAGTTTGAAGACAACTATCTGAAGATTTTTTTAAAATTGAATCGGAAATGTAAATTTCTAAACACTCGCATATATATTCACTGGTATTTTCTTCGTTTAAAAAAGCCCATACTGTGTTAATCAGACTAACGATTTATCATGGACATATAAAACTGTCACGTAATTATGCAGCCAATCAATGAACAGTAACCGGTAAGATTCCGGTAATAAATCAAACCATTCTATATGTTTATGGACCTACATAAGTTTTCCCAAGTAGGTATCGACCATACTGCAAATTTATCGGATTGATTCCACATAAATACCATTCAAAGTTATTCGTTACTCCAAACCTCTAACGATTGTGATAGCCAGGTTGAATTGACATGTTCTTGCGAGAAAGGATTAATGGCTATTTTATGATATATTCACCGATATGAGACTATCAATTTTCTGACACACTGACCAATTGTCCAATTATGTACACGAGTACGTTTCTGGGATTTCGTTTTTTGAAACTGTTGTATCGGATATTTACATGGTTGGTATCAATAGGGAAAGCTGTTATTTTGTACTTGTTGATAAACATGACGAATAAAAATAGCTAATTCTGTTTTAACAAATATTTCCCTATGATATGCAGATCAAAACTCAGAGATTCGAATTTTGAATGTATTCGCCCACATCCACGGTTCATACGAAATACAGGCTCAACGGATATTTTTATTCAACTTCGGTTGCAAAAATGTCGATATTTCTTCGATAAAACAAAACTACGAAGAAAAAAATGAAAATTAGAGGGGACACCAGGCTCGTTCATTTTTCTTTTGAATAAGATCTATATATTTTTTCCGTTCTTGGGGAATACTCCTGAATTGACACATTAGTTCTTAGAATTTATCGATCACGAGTAATTTGTCTGGCGCCAGTGACTGTATTGTATCAGATACACATATTCTGTCTCTCTATTTGTCTGCAAGTTAATAACGGTTGTCTCAGACTGACTTAATATTACGGTGTACATCTATGACTTCAGAGACTGTACTATGAAGGCAGGCCAACAGATGGCGTCCTAATGGTATTTGACATTACAAAGAACAGAGTAGACTTATCTGATCAATACACGCGGCGATATTTTTTCTCTCCAAAATATGTGTTCCTTAATCCTGTTAACGTTGTGTTGTTTTTCCGCAAACATTTGATATATTTTCGTGAAGGTCAACATCGAGACATCCAGAAAGGTATCTGTTGGCCCAACAACTTTAGTTTCATTAAAATTAACTCGATTGATAGCTTAACGGTCCTGTTAATATAGACCAAAATCGAGCTGCAACTTTAACAGTATTATAAGAAATGAGGCCCAAAATATCAGCCTAAACGTCTACGTCAAATACCTAATACATCGTAGTTTGTATATTCTGTAAATGGCTAGAGAAGTTAACACTTGACGGTACAGTGTAAGTGGTTTATTTCTCATTGGTTTACTTGTACTCATATATAGTAATATCGGACTTTACACAGATTGTTTGAAGACAACTTTATTTACAAATTGATTGGGAAAAGTAAATCTTCAAGCGACAAGATGAATGTTCTTTTAATTTGAGTGTCTCTGAATTCTTTCGCATTCAAAGTGATCGGACATAGCCACCGATACCGAATAGTCCTGACAATTTCAACAAACGAATTAACGGTAGAAAGACATCGCGGTATCATTGATTGATGGACAGCTTCCACACTGAGCTTCACCTTGTTAATTCTACACATCTTTATTTGACTAGGATCTTGAAGACCTTGAGGTTGATTCTGTACTTTTACAGGGAATCGATTGGTTATAGTGGAAACATTTCTCGCCAGTCCTTATCCTTATATATACATTCTGTTAGACGAAGAAGTATTTCCAATGCCTCACTGTATTTTTACAGCTTTATACAACTTTTCACGCATAAGCAGTTTGTTTGCGATATCTGTGCGGTGTATTTGCTGGGGCTTGGGGTGAACGATGAGAAAGTAATCCGCGTCCTCCACTATACTCAATATAACGTGTATTAGTTTATTGACCTCTCTGGAGTTTTCACTTGTCCTATGTTCTTATTTGATTGCTTTCCAAAATATTTTGTGTTTCATGTAAAAGTCTACAGATCCTTTAGCTGTGACATTTTTTTTTGCTTCGCCGACTGACGCAAAACAACAGTGTTGACCTAGATGTTAGCCAGAGAAATGTTTGTCGTTACGCCTGGACGTTTCTCGATTGTTTGGATAGCTGTACTAATTTATGGTAATGCGTGATAGTAAAATTGTTCTGGAATTTGTGTGTATTGATAGGCGGATGATTTGTAATTAGTTAATCGAACTGCACTAAATAATACTACTTGGATGTAATTACCCTGTTAATTCTTATTTGTAAATGCTATATTCACCTTGCTTTAACTTTTAAGTTAAGAACATTTTATTCTGTAGATTCACCAGTGTGTTTTATTCAACAGGATGTTATTCAGTTGATTTATATTTCGTCATCATATATACATGTACTGCTTTACCAGTGATCTGTGTGAATTCTCGGATTGCAGTTTTCTATCTCGGAACTGTCAGCTGTTAATTTGTTAAAGTAAGTCATTGTGATATAAAGACATTTTTTTCATAAAATAAACTGGTTTTTTGTTGGTTTTTTTTTCGTTTATTTTTTGTTAGTTTTTTTACAATGTACAATGTAGTTGTACCAACCGATTTATGTAAAGATGTAACACGATCTGTAACAACTTAAAAGGAAAGAAATGTTTGAAACTCTCTTTAAACGTGGGTTCCATTAACTTAAAAGGAGTAAAATACTCACAATTTACTTAGAAAGATGTTGAGATGATCAATGGTAAATGTATTTTCCCTGATAGTCCGTTTAATGCCCATTTGTATACGATTTTAGAATTCATATGCAGCTGGTTTGCTTACTTTTAGTTTCAGCCAGACCGGAGTTTCTAAAAGAGGTTTCATAGCGACCATTGCACGCTTACAACCTTGTCCGCCGTTTTCTCAATTTTCATGAGTTATGTAATGTAGAAATAAACACAGTGATAAACATTAGTAACGCTTTGCGTTCCTTTTAACTCATGAAAAATGATAAATGTAGTTTCAAAGGAACTGGAGTCAAGAAAACCAGGTCAAGTTTCTAAAAGATATCCAATCTTGAACTGATCAGCCGTAAATATCTTCCTGTAAAAAAAATTTGCATTCACTGAAAAGATATTTGGCCGCTCTCGAAATGGAATTTGCCGGCGTGAAATTTCCTCAAGCAGAGTTTTTTCTCTGTCGGTTCAGAATTCCCCGGAAGCTAAGGCAGACATCGCTGAGATGCCACAGAGTTCTTCAATAAGCGATTCTCTCTTTCTTTATACTGTCGTTCTCACCTTATATCTGACTGATACTTTGTATCCAGATATAAACTGTAAGTAATAGACCATAACATAAAGGTTCTCCGCATTTCCAACCGCCTTCCAAACTGATGGACAAGATGTGCTAAAATGCAATTTTAGGGCGTTCGCCTGGGTTATATGGAAAGGGAAGTTCATGGCGACCAGATCATACCATTGATTTAATCGCCTAGCTACTTCCTAAAAGGATGGACCAATCAGAGGAAGAGCCATGCTACGTTTTCCCGTTAATGATACATTTGAATTTAAATAAGTAGATGACCTCAGAGAATTATGACCACACTCAGTTTGTCAACAGTGAATCCTTAAAGGAGAAGAAAAGGAAAAAACTAAGTAAATACAGTACAGGCGCGACACATTTTCCTTTCTAACGGTACCAAAACCATATTTCTACGATTTTTCCTCGCCCAACTGTGCTATAAGAAAGTTAACAACCGTTATCAGAGAACGTCTAAACTGACTCGGCAGCCATCTTCACAGCAGAGCTTAGCTGTGTGTCTCGATCGGCCAATCAGCATACGCCTGGCCACCAGTCACTCACTAGCGTAAGAGAAATTGGTCAACTCTGAAAGTCTCCCATTTAAACCTAGGTTAATTTTGATCCTTTCGACGCGCTAATAAGAGAAGATAAACACTCTAACAGCTCTGAAATGTACACTGGCTAGTAAATCAACCTTTTGGGAAGACGTGACAGGCTGCTATGTTGTCTACGCGACTTGTGGGGATCGTTGTAGAATTTTCAAAAAAGGTAGTCTTACCGCTGACATTGCAGGTTATAACCATGCAAGATATGATAAGCTCGCAAGGGAAGTAATCTACTAATACTTTTTCCGGTCAATTTCAAACCGTCAATGGCGCGCTCCACTGACGATCGAGCACGAGCTTGTCGGGCAGATTCATTTTCATTGTATTTTCACACCGTAAACCACGTGCAAGACTCACACACACGAATACGATGGTCTATGGGAGCCCGTTCGATACAATTGCATGTTATTTTTTTGTTTTCTCCTCCTTTAACTCAGTCAGAGTTAATTTACAAACACATGTCGACGGAATTCATATGATATAGGCTGCTACACGGTAAGTTCTCACGCCTTCTATGATCATAACACGAGGAAAAAATGAATTGCGAAAAGCGGTTTAACCGGTATCCGGAACTTTATTCGTCTAGTATTCTGACCATAGTAAGACGTGGTAATAGACTGTCTGCGTGTATTAGGAGGTTCCGTCAGGGTCAGGAGTACGTGTGAAGGTTGTATGTGCCATATATGTGGAGCAGTTTTTAAAATGCCACGAGCTGCCAAAAATAGAGAAAAAAAATCGATGAAACACAATTATCTCAAGAAGTACAAAACGGCAGCTTTCCGCCGATACCATTTTGATGGATTGATTGATTGGGGTTAACACGACACAAGTACCAACCGACCAAAATATTTAGTTCAACTTATTCCCAGTGCTATGAAGAAGACGCGATTGGTATTTTAAAAAATTGTTGAAAGTAAAGACTAAATAGCCGTTTTAAAACAGTCATAATAAAACAAAAATGACAGAATATGCCGTATTTGATGCACTTTGACATCAGCTTGCGCCAACACTTTGGGGTTAAACGCATATGGTTATTCCGTTAACATTTGGCTAACATTTTAGAAATGGACGTTAAAGTGGCATGAGCTGCCAAAATGTTGAAATTTTGACGTTAAAACAGAATGTTGAAATTATTGGTTATTTTTCTCAAGACGTATAATTCAGAAGTTTTGTTAGCGCTTCTAGTCCCGAGAATGAACGAGAATGTATTGTTTTGAACCAACTTTGGCTTAGAATGAATGAATCGTCGTCCCGGTTATTTAAATTTCGGACACGATGGCCTTCAAAGCCTCTTACTGTCGTGATGATCAAAAATTATGAAAAAAGTGGGAATTTTGGCAGCTCATGCCACTTTAAGGTATTATTGAAGGCAACTAGAGTGGTTTCCCCTTATTAACGTATTTTCTCTCGTGTGGAAGCCTTGTAGAAGGTACCATTTCTGATAGGTCAATCGGAATCTTTTGAACTCCACTTGCTTATACCAGGCCTGATCCACTTGCCAATGATGCCATAATAATTGCCACAAATTCTGATGAAGATGTGTGAGTAAATCTGTATCTATGGATTTAAATGGCAGAATATGGGTGAGCGAGATAGAGATGACTTAACGTTGGTTTCAACATTATTTCAGTCTTACCGCGACAATGATATGGATTAAGTAAAGTTGGCTGTTACATGAACAACCAAAACCCAAATATTTAAAATCTCATCATAACACTCATACATTGTATTTTAGACACAAATAGGTTAGAAAGGACAGTCTCTTATTTTAGTTTGCTGTTCATTGTATATGTTACAACTACCCAGTACTTTTGTCACGATACAAAATAATCAGCAGAAGTAACAAACAAGTTTATGTACAAATTTAGTATCTTATTTACAAACAAAAATTATGCACAATGGAAAGAAAACATATATCAAAATGACTTACTTTTACAAACTAAGAGTTGACAGTTCCGAGAACTCCCGAAGTTCACTTGCATAGCAGTGTAGATTCGATGATCACGAAATATACATCTACACTAAAAATTCCTGGAATCCCACTGGTAAATTCACAGAATAAAATCTTGTCAACACATTGGTAAAATCTTTTCCCAGATAGAAGATAGAATAAATATGTGTATCACTGACGTTAGCAAGCCGAATTTTAACATTCCACATCTCATCCAAAATATATAACATATTACATAATACTAAATAATATCACTGAACAGTTTACTTTAGAAATTCCAGAACAATCCGACTAATTGACACGACGCATATCTATGTCAACTTAACTGCACCAGTGTTATTGGCATTAAAAACTAATTAAAATGCTTTGAAAAATCAGCTGCTAAGATAACTGGATCGCTACAGAGCCTGGCCTAATAATTTCAAAACCTTCTTAGCATTTATTAGACCAAATCAATTTAACATTTTTCTTAAATAAAAAATTGGGCAAAGGCTTAGAAGTGAAGAAACATTTTGTCAAAACTTTCTATTACATGCAACGATACCCATGAAGCGTTTCAGTTGTCTTTTTTGGCAAGACATAGAACCTGCGCGTGTTCATTCCCGTTGGTTTTCCAATCTGACACAGTCACAGTTACCCAAGTCACAGTTTCAACTTTGTATCATTTGATTTCTGTTGAAGATGATGTACCAAATGAAACAGAATGAAGTTAGTTGGCCAGTTAGTTTGGGTTAACGATATCAAATCCTCAACCCTTAGTCTATCACCATTGATGGTAATTGAATCCTGTGGTGTCTTTATGATATCTGTAAAGGAATTCAAAACATTTTGTGATAGTGGAGTTTTTGTTTTAACCGGTTCACAATTAGATTCCTGGATTACTTGTGAGATTTTCACTGCTGCATTTCTGTGAGGCTGTTAACGACATTGGGGAATTAATAGCATAATCAAAGGTACATCTGTCATTAACAATCTCACACCCATCATCACTGTTGGAAGAAAGAACCACGATACTCTCACCCTCCTGGTGTCTTGTCATTCAAACTTAACCAATCTGACAATCTGGCTTAATTGGGTGGCCTCCTCCCGAAGACCTTGTCACTTCAGCACCAACAAACTGAAAAAAGAAAAAGGTGAGCCTTATAATTGTTATTTGATTTATTTGTAAAGGAGAAATCACATGAACTGGCCAAAGCTAATTAACGTTGTTTTAACTTCTAATGATGTTCAGTGTTGTTTACCTGATCATCTGATTTATGGCTTAGTAGGTAATGACCCAAGAGACTATCATCATCCTTCGTTTTCGGCTCACGAAAGGGGCACTGGTTTGTCGCCTGGTGAATTTATCCACATTGATATGACTGTGATATACAGCGGATCGTTTTACCTTCAATGAATTTATCATAAATACATATACCTTATGAAGTCGGTAACAATCAAAGACATGGTGATCTCCTAAAACCTATGTTTTAATATACTTATGAACACTAAAACACAGGGAAAATCTTCTTGTCTAAAATAACCATGGAGACAAGTTTCTAATTGTGTTAAAAAGAGGTATATCATTTAGACCTTTATATCCCATAAATATACATTGGCTACATATCTGTGTAAGTTCTTATAAATGGACATTAGCTACATATATGTGTAAGTTCTTATAAATGAACATTGGCTACATATCTGTGTAAGTTCTTATAAAAGAACATTGGCTACATATATGTGTAAGTTCTTATAAATGAACACTGGCTACATATATGTGTAAGTTCTTATAAATGGACATTAGCTACATATCTGTGTAAGTTCTTATAAATGGACATTAGCTACATATATGTGTAAGTTCTTATAAATGGACATTGGCTACATATATGTGTAAGTTCTTATAGATAGACATTGGCTACATATATATGCAAGTTCTTATAAATGGACATTGGCTACATATATGTGTAAGTTCTTATAGATAGACATTGGCTACATATATATGCAAGTTCTTATAAATGGACATTGGCTACATATATGTGTAAGTTCTTATAGATAGACATTGGCTACATATATGTGTAAGTTCTTATAGATAGACATTGGCTACATATCTGAGTAAGTTCTTAGAAATGGACATTGGCTACATATATGTGTAAGTTCTTATAAATGGACATTGGCTACATATATGTGTAAGTTCTTATAGATAGACATTGGCTACATATATATGCAAGTTCTTATAAATGGACATTGGCTACATATATGTGTAAGTTCTTATAGATAGACATTGGCTACATATATATGCAAGTTCTTATAAATGGACATTGGCTACATATATGTGTAAGTTCTTATAAATGGACATTGGCTACATATCTGTGTAAGTTCTTAGAAATGGACATTGGCTACATATCTGAGTAAGTTCTTATAAATGGACATTGGCTACATATCTGAGTAAGTTCATAGAAATGGACATTGGCTACATATATGTGTAAGTTCTTATAAATGGACATTGGCTACATATATGTGTAAGTTCTTATAAATGGACATTGGCTACATATATGTGTAAGTTCTTATAAATGGACATTGGCTACATATATGTGTAAGTTCTTATAGATAGACATTGGCTACATATATATGCAAGTTCTTATAAATGGACATTGGCTACATATATGTGTAAGTTCTTATAGATAGACATTGGCTACATATCTGAGTAAGTTCTTAGAAATGGACATTGGCTACATATCTGTGTAAGTTCTTATAAATGGACATTTTGAAAAAAGGTATTTCATTATCCTAGGAATGCTCATGTACCCTGCACTAAAAATTCGAATTGTTACCCAGCAGTCAGCTGTAAAATTATTACAATCTAAATTTAAATGAGAGTAGTCAAATGGTGGGTCAGTATTCTTAAAAAGGTCAAAACTTAGCTAAGTTCGATGTGAGGAGCTTAGCTTTCCCGGTTGTCCTAAATGACACCAGTAGGGAATTCCCAATGATGTCATCAACATTCCGTTTTAGGTCAAATTTCTATTCTTCTTTGAAAGGGGATAAGAAACATTATCATATAGGGAGATGATCCGGCCAAGTGAAGTCCTCATTAAATAAAAACGATTTAAATATTTTATGAGGATTATAAACAAAGTATTTTTAATGAGATTTAAGTCTAGATTTAAAACTTTTTTTAAAACCTTTGGAAAAATTTGGACTCGAGTCTAAAAAAAGGGAACGTGTTTCTTCATGAATACAGGCCCTGATGTACAAGATGTTCCCTAATATGTTACATTACCTGATAATCTAAAAGGATTAATTAATGTGTAAAACTATATAAAACTCACATGTTTTGGTGATTTTGACTCCATTCCCCATCCAAATCCATCCGTCAAAAACAACTGAGACATTTGTTTGAACTTGAACACAAACTTTCTGTTTTCCCCAAACTAGATTTTCATTTTACACATCTGTTTATTCTTTTTACAGGTCTATGTTTCTGATTGCGTCTGAAACAAAGTTTAAAAATGATAAGTTATATGAATGGGTTACACATGATCACACTCTTTGGAGGGTTTAGATTTTTCTCTCCCAACTATATACATTTGGCAGCACCGTCGTGAATGTAAGGGAATCTTAGGATAAGGCAATCAACATAACTATACTGTAGCCTATTGCATACCTTTTGCTTGTTATGTTTGGACGTCTTTCTTTTACGTTCCTCAAACCTTTTGTTCTTGAGTTCAGAGTAAATCATAGAAGTTGTCCTAAAATATTAAGAAAAGATCTACACACAATTTAAATCACAATTGTAGCCTAGGTATTGTGTACTGGCTGTTTTCATACAGTAACTATGGAAAATAGATTTTGTTTAAGACAATCAAGCTGACTGAAAAAAAGATAATGTGTTACTATAAATTCAATTATCTTACTTTTCTTGGGACAGGACCAGCTCTTCTGATAAAATCCAACGAATTTTGTCTCTCGCCATTCCATGAAGAGTGAGGTTTCCCTTTTTACTGGAATGGGGTCCATCAATGCTGTGAATGTAAGTTACAACATATATAGTTGTAAATTTGGAGATTTTTGTTAATACCCACTACACATATGTACCATAATATTAGGTAATGTTTAGAGGCAGGGTAAAAATCTGAATAGTAATGTGCCATTCAAGCTCAACCTTCAAATACATGCCACCGGCTGAGTAAATGTTATTTTTATTACAATGCGGTAAAAAGGTGTTTAAATAAAATTCGCAAGGCACTTGGCCATGTGGTCGAAATCATTTTTCATCAACCTATCGCCATTACGTTGGCCCAAAAATGTTGGTCTACATGAATACAAGATACAAGAAATGTTATTTACTCTCGAGTTTACAAAAAGTAACATAAGCACATGGGTGCTTCTCTTTCGACAATCAACAGACAAAAACGCATATAAACAACAAATAAGTTTGCAAATTTGGTTAAACAAAGCTGTGTTTTTATGGTATTGCTAGATCAGCTGATAATTCGAGGGTCTACAAAAAGCATTTCGAATAAAATATTTCACTGAAAGAAAACTATTAAAAGAAGTTCAAGCCTACAATATAGTTAGTAATGGTTGGATACAGTGGCATCATCTTTCAAATAAATTGTTCAAACTCTAGATTCGTAGCCTTTTTTAAGCCACCCAATATATGTCCCTGTTTACAATTTAAGTTTTTTTTTCTTATTCGTTTAAACGTAACCACTTTTTATTACAATACTATTGATAAGAAAGGCAGTTGTTTGTCCCAGATTTAAGTGCACTGTATCATTTGCTTTGGGGACAACGGAATTAAAATTGTACATTGTACATTTATCTTGCAATAGATTTGCCAGTTACTTGCAAATGACGTAATTTACCCTCAGCATTTTTACGAGGGTTCACTAGTCCGAAGGTTCACTAGTCCGAAAAAAGGGTTCACTAGTAAGAAGGTTCACTAGTCCGAAGGTCCACTAGTCAGAAGGTTCACTAGTCCGAACGAGAGGGTTCACTGGTTCGAAGGTTCACTAGTCCGAAGGTCCACTAGTCAGAAGGTTCACTAGTCCGAAGAACAGTACCCATATCATCCTCCAAACGATAATATGTGCTTTTCTCCGAATAGGGGTCAAAATGGGCTTTTACGAGTTTTGGAAAAAAAGGTTTTCCAAACTGCCCCAATCCCAGTCTATTATCAAACTGGATATGTGGAAGTACAGAAAACACAAAAAGCAGTACACTTTCGCGGCTCCATGACATTTTTTGGATAAGATAAAAAGCAAACTCGAAGAACGCTCGTCAACTCCGTTACAGTAGTTTATTTTTCATAAACTTTAAAAATTTACAAAGAAATTTTCCAGGTACATGAATATTGTTTTTTCAGAATGAATTTTATGAAAGTATGTTACATAAAATGAGTAATAGTTTTGACACTCATGTAGGCCCACGTCTTTTACAACCTTTTATAATATAGTGTCCGTGCATGTAAAATGTTACATATAAGACCTACAAGGAAATGTTATAACGTGTGCAGAAACTGTCTCTTATATTAATCTAATATTGCTGCATAATGACATGAAAAACTCTGCCACATGCCTAGAAACTTAATGTTGGGCTTTCCTTTTAGTGTAGAGCTATGTGAAGCTTGCTTGGGGGTAGTGTCAAAACGTAACGGAGTTGATATTTTTTAATTATTACTAAAATACATTAACAGAAATTTCCAACGAATGTTTAGGAACTTTTCAACAGCATTGCGTCAAATGCGAGAAAAAAACAACCAACAATAAACATATTTTGCAGTATTCCAGTGGAATGGTTGCAAACTTTAACAGGAAAGTAACCCTTTTTGAATTTGAATTTTAAAAACTGAACAGGAAGACAATGTGTAAACATTAAAGGAACATGCTTATGTTCTGGTTTTCATTTTCAACAAATGTCAATTGAAGTAAATGTTCCAAATTTCATTGCCAATGCCCAGCAGCCTCTTTGTCAGATGTGTTGGGGGTGGTATAGAAGTTAGTATTTTGTCATAGTTATACCAAAGTGTCATGTCCTCGTCGCCAGACATAACAAATTTGTTGAACCCAACTTTGCGCAGTTCTTGCACTTCAACAGAATCCTCTTCTTGAGAAATAACCTTACCAACAAAAGGTTTTGCATCGTAATCTACAACAATCCATTTGTTTAAGAGATCCTGATTCTTTGAAAACATTGAGGTTGCAGAAGTGCTCGTATCCGACATAGACCTAGATTCAGGTAAGTCAACGAGAACAGGATCATTTCCAGTTGAGAAACATTCTTCAGTTTCATCTGGTGTTTCGGTTACACACAGTTCACCTAGTGTAAAGGAATGTTCATTGAAGCATGTGCAAGGTGTCGGCCATGAACAAAAACAACTAAGGCTCTTGGTCAGAATTTGTTTCTCCGACAAAGACCAGACTTGTTTGGTTTTCATTATACCGCTAATAGGTTTGATCACTGCTGGAACATTCTCACCCATATCATCAATTGAATTTTGATTGATGAAGTGAAATTGTATTGAGCTGTCTTCTTCACAAAGTGCCTCATATAAGCTCTTAGGATCCGGAAGGTCTTTCCCTCGTGCAACGATATCATCTGCTTTCCTTTTGACAGCCCCACCGATGGCATCAGCAACCCCTTTCCCATGCCCGGCCTCAAAAAAGTTCCACGTGCCTCCCTCAAACCCTTGTTCATACAACAGTGTGGAAAACAGATAAAAGTTGTACGATTTCTATACTGGGTAGTCGGTCCATCCGAGAAGAAATGTACACAGGTTATCCCTTGGTTTTTCAACTTGATCAGTATACGGGTTCAAGATGAGCCCATATGGCTACTGGATCATGTTGTCGGCTTTCGGAC
This sequence comes from Lepidochitona cinerea, assembly GCA_963971465.1. Classification (NCBI taxonomy): domain Eukaryota; kingdom Metazoa; phylum Mollusca; class Polyplacophora; order Chitonida; family Tonicellidae; genus Lepidochitona; species Lepidochitona cinerea. Next base: position 3,979,439 of record OZ020560.1, read on the forward strand.
ACCGTGCAGAACGAGAAGAGGCCTTGACTCATGTAGCACACCCCAGTATGAAGTGTGGCCTGTTTGTTTGAATCACCAAAATGTGCACTCGTAATTTGTTTGGCATATTTACATTGCCAATTTTCAGAAAAGTCAATGTGCAAAACAGCCCCATCATCATCCAAGTTTTCCTTCAGATTTCGATAGCATTTGAATTGGTGACGTATGTTAAAAACGTGCGGACAAAGTGTTTCTTTGAGCTCTTCTGCAAATGATTTTTTCAACTGGAACACTTTTCCGTGAACTTTTTCCTTGACAGTTTTCTGAGCATTTCTCTCGACATTGTCTTTGGTCGTGTATTGTTCGCGTTTTATTTGCCACTCCCACCAGAAACATTCTTCGTCATCCTCAGCATTACTAGGGAATTTAAATTCGTTAGGGCATGATTGACATTCATTGTACATACACGCTCGGCTGTTTGCGTCACATACAACCAACCTCATATTTTCTTCTATCCCCTTGGCTTTCAGTTGACGTAGCTCATGCAATTTATCGGTTTGTAACTGCAAATTTTCATGCTTCTTGCACAAACATGTGTCCCTGTCGGAAACCTTAGGACGTAAAACCCAAAATGGCTTGCGCTTGGAGAACTGAGAGAAGCAAATTTGGACATGTGGATTCTCAGATCGGAACTTGAGATATAAATTCCGATTTGAATCGAGGAGGTACCTCTTTGTTTTCTTTACACCATTCATCGTTTTTGTGTCTCTGACGCGAGTGCTTATTCGAGTGTTATCATCTCGTTTGAAGAATATGGTGACTGCTTTTGTTGTCTCATCTGTTATGGCATTTCTGTTGCGGTTTCGTTCGTATGTCCGTACTCCTTCCGTTCGTATCATGTTTGAAAACAATCTTTTCCTTGAAACAGCTCGGCATGTTTTCTTTGCAAAATTTATCAACCTATACTTTTTCAACACTTTACCATTTAACACTTTGGAAACTACCTGTCCATCTTTTTCTGACGTGGAAGACATAGAGGAATTGATCTCAGATACAAGTGCATGGTGGGAAATCAAGTTTTTTTTTACAGATTTACATCCAGCAGAAAGAAGTCGCTTTGTAGCGCTCCTGGGTGTTACGGGTTGTACTCGATTAACACTAGCCTCAGCTCTTTCAGCCCTCTTTCTGTATTTTTCAGAAATGCGTGTCAAACTTGCCACCTTAACAGTCAGTTTAGCATTGTCCCTATATACTTTTGCACGGTGTTTATACATGCGTTTTTTTCCATTTGCCTTGTTGGCACGGACCTGGTTGTTTTCATTTTCAGCAGCTGCAGGATGTTCAGCTTCAGGTGCTGGTGAATCGGGTGGTGTACAAGTATCTTGCAAAGCCTTGGTTGTTTTTTTTTTGTCGTGTCCGATAGTTAGAAGATGCCTCCTTCCAACGTTTCCTTGTGACTGTTTGTTTGCTGGCGGGCTTTCGTAAATGCCAACGCTTGCGGTCTTTTTCCTGGGCCTTCTCTAGCTTTTCTGGATTTTGTTTAAGACGTTCCCTGTAAGCCCGCATTCTTTCTTTTGCGGTCTTTGCCATAGTAGATCAAGCTGGAAAATGAAGTGAATACTGAAGCTAAGTCTAAATAACTTGAGCGAAATACAAGTCGGGTTATTTTATCTCATTTCTATTTGGAAGACAGATACTTTCAAAGTCAAAGGGACCTTGGAAATGCAATTTTTCGACCAGTTATCAACTCCGTTACGGCCAATTCGTAACAGAGTTGATCGTAATGGAGTTGATGATTTTCTATTATTTGTCCACCGAGGGACCACATGGGACAAGGTAGACTTGAAACCAAAACACCAGTTTTGATCGATTAACATGGTCTGTCTACAATCATATGCATTTTTAGGTTTCCATGGTAACTTTATGCTGCTAACTGCGTAACAGAGGTGATGGATAGGAAAAGCTACTCACGAATTTTTTGAAATTTCCTCCTCAAAAACTTGTGAAATCAGGTTCCAATGTCATGTCGCCATTTTGAATTTACCTCAATGTTACGAGTGATGTGATTGGCTACTGTATTTACTTTGATTGGTTGTCTATAGAAGCCAGATGGGAGCTGTTGTAACGGAGTTGATGGGAATTCAGGACAGTTCTTTCTCTGTGACCCGAATAAAAAGTATTTACAGCATAGGCGTGAAACTTAGGTGAGATGAACACTGATTGAGGGTGCATGTTACAAACACCAATTAATTACCATTGAGCTATAGAAAGTGTAAAAAAAAGTCGTGTTTCTACAAAATACCTATATTTAGGACAGGGAGTTTTAGCATACCACTCTAACGGGATGTGAAAAAATTTCATCTAATTTTTGTTTTGAACAAACTAAAATGGCTTCACCTTCTTGCCTGGAATTAAGAAGTCATAAAAACATCCAATTAAAATCATTGACACCTAACTGATGTGTGAACAAATCAAGCTAAAGTCTTCGGACACGATATTGTCCCCTATTCGGAGAAAAGCACATATAGCCCATAGGGCATAGGCCTACCCAGACCCAAGGATAGTTTCCTCAGCATCATTTTCCCACGAGACAGTATCCCTTGGTCTTTGCTAGTCTGTAGTCGAGGCAGTGTAAAGTTAGGAATTTATGATCCCTCCAAAGAAAAAGGCTCCCTCCAAAGAACTCTTAGACATGATATGACATGACATGTTCTATTAAAAGAAGTTCAATTTAAATCATGTTCAATTTAAATCCTTTTATTTATAAGATAATTTGAAAATAATTGGAAAACATTATTTAAAAGACGACATTATACTTATATCTAGAAAGACACGTGGTGTCGACTTTGCAAACGTTCATATATATATATTTATGATCACTAAAACACACGGGCACAGGGAAAATTCTAATTGGTGTTAAAAAGAGGTATATCATTTAGACCTTTATACCCCATAAATTGAACAACCGTGAAGAGTACTTTTTGTTTTTCATATCTGTTCAAGTATACGTACCGCTACTCACTTTTTTTAATTGCTTCAATAAAATGTCTATCAGTACCACTGTTTAGTTTTTCTCATCCAAATAGTGGAGGTCGCGGGTTCGAATCCTTCTCAGTCCCAAAAAATTGGAAAATTTTCTGACTGGGTTTTCACTCGAACGACCTATGTGGGATTGTTCCCACTTACCAACGGGAGGTCGTGGGTTTCCTCCGGGCGTAGAGCACGGTTTCCTCCCAAATAAAACTGGCAACGCCGCCATATAATTGAAATGATCTTGAGCGCGGCGTAAAACACCAAACAATCAATCAATCAACCAAATAGTGGATGGTTTTATTTGAGATATAGCGCATTATGTCTGGGATGTTCGGACTAGTGCACCTTCGGACTAGTGAACCTTCGGACCAGTGGACCTTCGGACTAGTGAACCTTCGGACTAGTGAACCTTCGGACTAGTGAACCTTCGGACTAGTGGACCTTCGGACTAGTGGACCTTCGGACTAGTGAACCTTCGGACTAGTGAGCCTTCGGACTAGTGAACCTTCGGACTAGTGAGCAGTTCCCATTTTTACAACATGTTTTAGAAAAGAAACTAGATATTATGACAGTTAATGTCTGAAATAATCAAGTAATGCGAACAAACCTTACACGAAACGGGAGATCGACTGATCATAGCTGAAACCCAGGCAAAGATTGGTGCCCCGACGTCTTGTCATTGTTGTATTCCCCTGTGTTACTGTAATACCAGAAACTATAAATTTTCCTGTGTACGCACTGTAAATATAACTGGATTAATTTGAACAGTAGCAGCCCGGTAACTTTGTGATAACCACGTGAACATTACATGTCAAAACCGATAGGGTGGTCATTTCCCTTTTCTCGAACGAGTCTGCGTGTAGCAGATGGAAGGTGACGTTTTTTCCGGGATGAAATTGAGTTCCGAAACATCTTAGCAGTCAAATTGGTTATAAGGAAGGTTACTTGTAACAGTTTTTAGTTTTTCTGAAACACAAAATTGCTTACAGTGGACTTCACGGAAGGCAGAAATGTTTCAAGCTGTGCTGTTATTGATGGTACTGCTACAACAACAACGCACTCTCGGCGTTCTGCTTTCATTTTCAATTTCATTTTGAGTTTCTGCACCGTTTTATCATAAAATAAGTAGCACGACATCAATATGGTTTTTGAAATTATTAGATGTAAGAGTCAGACCTGTACTCAACTGTCTAACACATATTATGCTGGGTCTACACTAATTCAACAAAAGTGAATTCCTTACATGCCTCTTTGTTTACTAAGTATAAGAGAAATACCAAGGCAGTGGGTATTCCAGAAAAATAATTGTTTCTGGAATTCCCGCTGACAAGGTGTTTCTCTGACATAAACGATTTGGACTTGCTTGGGCCTCTCATTTCATTTCATTTTTATTCACCATAATTAAAAAGTGTAAATACAGTGTAATATTGAACTTAAAAGGCGGGAAAAAAGCTCCTTGAGAACTTTTTATATCTCATAGATTTAATAAAGGGAAAATTTACTTTCAAAAGTAAGATGGCGAAAGGTTAAAACATATATATATATATATATATGTTTCTTTCAAACATAACTTCTCATCGACCTTCTTTATTGGTGTTATACAAATGCAGTACTATATCATGTTAACAGTTGTGCATTCAACGTCTGAAAATGTATGCTCAAGTCATAGCATTACCATAAATCTAAATTTGTACACTACCGGTACATTCGAGTAGAAATAAACCTTTTTTTCTCAGCATGGTCTCTAATTTGAGGGTCGGTAGAGCGTCCGCTTCAGGCATGGGAGATCCGGGTTCAAGCCCGGGTCGAGTCAGACCAAAGACTTTAACAGTGGTAGCTGTTACTGCTTCGCTTGGCGCTCAGCAATAGGAGTTAGAGCAGCGACTGGTTGGCCCGGTGTCAGTATACTGTGACTGGGTGAGGGGGCTTGCTGGTTGTCTTCGGCAAGTCGTCTAGGTGAGACAGCACCTAAAAGAGCGGTGGAAATCCGCCCTGTCACAAGGAGACAACGTCTTCATATAACCGAAATACTGTTGAGCAGGACGTAAAACCCCAATCACTCACTCACTCACTCTAATTTGAGGATGGAAATCTTATTTCTCGGGGCAGACTGTAATTTGAGGTAATAAAGTGTTCTGCAATATCGCAGGCTTTGTGTCATGGTGTCGTCTTAAATAGAGCTTCACTTAATTGGGCGACTTTCCTAAGAAATAATGTCGTGTTGGAACAATACAGCGACTTCACAACTATCGGTTATTAGACAAGAAGGGGACAGAGCAAAACAATTCGCAGACACTAAACTTTAAAGGACATTCATTTTGTCGCTTGTCGATTTATTCTTCCGAATCAATTTGTAAATAAAGTTGTCTTCAAATAATCTGTGCAAAGTCCGATATCTCTATATAGAAGTAGAAGTAAACCAATGAGAAATAAACCACTTATACTGTATCCGTCAAGTATTAATTCACTCTCCATTTACAGAATATAGAAACCATAGAAATCCTTAGAACCCTAAAGGGTTAGTTGAGAGCTCACGTCAAAGGATTGGTGGGGGAACTAAGAGTCGTAGTAATTGGGCACACAACTACAACTCTTGGCACCAATCGTCTAGAAAATGAATAAGATATTCTCGCGTAATTTATCTAAGACTCACCTGCCATCATCCTTCTTTTTACAAATAAAGGGAATCCATACAGTCACAATGAAGACCGTTTCTGAGAATAGAAAATTAGGAACCATTTTAAATTTCTGGACAATTATCAGATGATGGAATGAGGAAAGTTTACTATTTTCTAACCATACTGCTTGGGTCATTACATCGGTCTGGAGTTTTGTATTTCTCTTCATTTTTCCTTGCCAACGATCGTATTAATGCTAACAAATTAGTTTAAGAATCTTCAGTGAAGCATTCCACAAAAACCAACAAACGAAAGAATCATTGGCAGCTTACCCTTTCTTGTCTTTTTCTAAAGTTTGATAATTCTCATTGGTCTCTGTCGATTGTATAGAGGCTGGACACTGATCCGGAGGTATTTCACATGACTGACTACCCTTAAGCGTGATGCTACTCAACACAAACACTGCTCCTGGATGCCCAGCGTTTCGGTGAAGAAATTGGCCAACACAGTCTAGAGTAACAACTTGGGGGGGGGGGGGGGGGGGGCACGACTTCAGTGAATTCATTAGAAGGTATGTGCCCATGTCCTGTCTTTACGTCAGGGCAACCCAATGTTCCGATGAATGAAGTCGTACAATGGCATGTTGCTTCAAATTCGGCTTATCGATGGAACGTTGAAAACACCCAAGTACCGCTTCCTTTGTGGTCAGATTCTCAATGGACTTGACATTTAACCTTTGCAGTTCCATTCCATAATCTGCCATGGTATTTCGTATGACCTCCACCATCCCGGTTTCTTAAGGGTTCTAACGGTAAAGCCAACCCAAATGCAGGTATGCTCATTAAATCAACCCACATTTTGTCCGCTCTTTCGGCTATTGTTACCGGAAATTCACCGTCTTTACATCCGACAAGATTGTTTATACAGCACAGTCCACATTGACTGGATAAGCCCTGAGTTTGAAACCATCCAAATTTGGTTGAATTGGCAACTTTTTCTGTTTTGTTGCATTGGCCTTTGCCAAAACTCTTGCCAACTGATTGTTTTTAACATTTTCCAAATTGGCTGAATTGGCTTTCAAGTACCACTTCCTTTGCGGTCTAATTCCCAATGAACTATAGAAGGGCTTGATTTCTTCACTGTTTTTTTCATACATTCTGATTCTTTCCAATTCAAATGATAATAGAGTTATTATTAGATTTTGTAGTCAAAGTATATTTACCTTTCATCCAATAATTTCTTGGAAAAGATTGTTCTGCTTATCCAACATTCTATTTAAGATATCGCCTGAAATCATTGGAAGAGAAGTCTTCATATTTAAACCCTATATAGGTGAGAGCTCACGTCAAAGGATTGGTGGGAGAACTAAGAGTCGTCGTAATTGGGCACACAACTACAACTCGTGGCACCAATCGTCTAGAAAATGAATGATATTCTCGGGTAATTTATTAAGACTCACCTGCAATCATCCTTCTTTTTACAAATAAAGGGAATCCATACAGCCACAATGAAGACCGTTTCTGAGAATAGAAAATTAGGAACGATTATAAATTTCGGAACAAGCTGAGACAAAATATCAGATAATGGAATGAGAAAAGTTTGTACTATTTTCTAATCATACTGCTTAGGTCATTACATGGGTCTGGAGTTTTGTATTTCTCTTCATTTTTCCTTGCCAACGATCTTATTAATGCTAACTAATTAGTTCAATAATCTTCAGTAAAGCATTCAACAAAAACCAACAAACGAAACAATCATTGGCTTACCCTTTCTTGTCTTTCTCTGAAGTTTGATAATTCTCATTGGTCTCTGTCGAATATATGTGTAGTTGTATAGAGGCTGTACACTGATTCGGAGGTATTTCACATGATTGACTACCCTTAGGCGTGATGCTACTTAACACAAACACTGCCCCTTGATGCCCAGCGTTTCGGTGAAGAAATTGTTCAACATACTCTAGAGTAACAACTTGGTGGGGGGGGGGGGGGGGGGAGGGCACGACTTCAGTGAATCCATTAGAAGGTATGTGCCCATGTCCTGTCTGTGCGTCAGGACAATCCAATGTTCCGATGAATGAAGTCAAACAATGGCCTGTTGCTTCAAAGTACATGTAGGCTTGTCGATGGAACTTTGAAAACACCCAAGTACCACTCTCTTTGCGGTCAAATTCTCAATGGACTATAGAAGGGCTTGATTCTACACTGGAGTAAAAAACTGGCAAACTGTACGAAATATTCGCCCCTTCTTCTCCTTTTTCTCTGATATTGGGGCCAATCTTCCCTCGTTAGGCTGATAGAAATCAGGGGCAGTTATATTTCCCATTTTAGCAAGAATGTTGCCGCGCGCACGAGTCCGCGTGTCGCAGATGGAAGGTGACGTTTTTTCCTGGACTGAAATGGATTTACGAAACATCTTAGGAGTCAACTTTGTTATATGGTAGGTTAATTGTAACAGTTTTTAGTTCTTCTGAAACACAAAATTGCTTACAGTGGACTTCACGGAAGGCAGAAATGTTTCAAGCTGTGCTGTTATTGATGGTACTGCTACAACAACAACGCACTCTCGGCGTTCTGCTTTGCTTTTGAATTTCTGCGCCGTTTTATCATAAAATAAGAAGCACAACATCAATATAGTTTTTGAAAATTTATGGGGTATAAAGGTATCAATGATATACCTCTTTTTAACACAATTAGAAACTTGTCTCCATGGTTATTTTAGACAAGATTTTCCCAGTGCCCGTGTGCTTTAGTGATCATAAACGACTTCAGTGAATCCATTAGAAGGTGTGAGCCCATGTCCTGTCTGTACCTCAGGGCAACCCAATGTTCCCATGAATGAAGTCGAACAATGGCCGGCTGCTTCAAATTAGGCTTGTCGATGGAACTTTGAAACAGCCATGTACCACTTCCTTTGTGATCAAATTCTCAATGGACTTGACGTTTAACCTTTGTAGTTTCATTCCATAATCCGCCATGATACTTCGTATGCCCTCCACCATCCTGGTTTCTTAAGGGTTCTAACGGTAAAGCCAACCCAAATGCAGGTATGCTCATTAAATCAACCCACATTTTGTCCGCTCTTTCATCCATGTCGGCTTTTGTGACGGGGAATTCACCGTCTTTACATCCATTGTTCACAATAACTGGATAAGCCCTGAGTTTGAAAGCATCCAAATTTGGTTGAAATGGCAGCAACTTGTCTCCGTATAAAATCAGTACAACTTAGTCCTATAACAGAAATGGCATACTCTAAATTAGAAATCAAATTCTTACTTAATTTCATCTGCTGACAACTTTTTCTGTTTTGTTTCATTGGCCTTTGCCAAAACTTATTGTTCTTAACGTTTTCCAAACTGGATACACCAGAGTCAAGCTGCATTAAAGGTACACTGGCGGGTTCAATAAGGGTTCATCAACAATAACAAATTAGGTTGTTGGAATGATAATTTCTTCCTCAACAGTTTCATTTAAACCAGTTATTTCAATATCATCTGGATTCTGGTGTGACTGAAATTATGAATGTGCTGTTTGTCCGTATTTGTTGAGGACTGCTTGCTGTCCAATGGCTATTGGTTGTTTGTTGAAGACTTCTTTAATTGCCTTCTCGTTACTTGGATGTAAAATAAGGTGGAATAGGAAAATGTGCTTTAAAGGACCCATATTATTTAAAAAAGACAGGTCCCTCTTCAGAGAACTAAACAGTTGCTCAACTCTTTGTGTATCCAATACATCTTAGTTTTGGTGGAACCAACCAGTGAGGCCTAAATGGTAATCAGATCAAGTAGTTGGGGACACGACTTCAGTGAATCCATTAGAAGGTAGGAACCCATGTCCTGTCTGTACGTCAGGGCACCCCAATGTTCCGACGAATGAAGTCAACAATCGCATGCTGCTTCAAATTCGGCTTGTCGATGGAACTTTGAAAACACCCAAGTGCCACTTCCTTTGCGGTAAAATTCTCAATGGACTATAGAAGGGCTTGATTCTACACTGGTGTTAAAAACTGGCAAACTGTACGAAATATTCGCTCCTTTTACTCTCTTTTCTCTGATATTGGGGCCAATCTTCCCTCGTTAGGCTTAGAGAAATCAGGGGTAGTTCTATTTCCCATTTTAGCAAGAAGGTAGCACACATCACAAACCGTAATATTTGTCCGATGTTTTATTGACCGTCCAAAAAATCTCGTGGACTTTACGCACGTAGGTTGCTCTTCATACTATATATAATGCCATGAAGAGCCAATGCCCATCCACATTAACGAGAAATCGTAGAGAAGTTCCAGTTTGACATTAAATCCCCACGAAGACTGTTGCATTTGGGTCTATAAAAAACCCAAAGCTTTATAACCATAATACCTAATGGAATTTATGCTGACGTAGTTTAATAGGTTATGGTGCAGTTTGATTTTCAAAAAAATTATAAAAGAGATCATATATGCAATGCTATACTTTTTGTTTGTGGAATATTTTTATTTCAAAGCTATAACGCTATAACGCATTTTGTAAATTGCTTTACTTTACAAAATATTACATTTACATGTAGTTTGGTGTGTGTTATTGATACTATTAAGTACTGTCATGTCTATGACTTCGCAGACATTGGAGAACTTCTTTTGTTAAGGTTAGCGTTTAAAATAAGTTACATGCCATCCTTCAGACCGCTTTCTGTGCTTTACTGGAGTACTAACATATGTTTTATATGCTGATTGATTTATTTCAACGCTGTATGATACGCAATATTTAACTGTCATGCACACCATGGTGTTAAAGGTGATCACTGGTAACCTGATTTCTCCTGAAAGACCATTTAATGGCGAGTATCATACGATTTTCGAATTCCTTAGCAACGGATTTGTTTACTTCCAGTAATAGGCGTATACAACATTTTGCATCTGGTTGAGCAAGCCATCAAGAGATTCAACCAAAGATGTCATTTTAAACAAACATCAGACAAAAAACACCTAAAAAATATATAAAAGAAAACACATTCTTAAAATTAATATATTCCAGCGTTGGTCTTAGCATCACTTGTAGAACTATGTTTTATTTTGGGATACTGTAATCACTTAAAAATACCATCAATACACTTTAGCAAGAGTAATTAACTGAACTAGCTCACTCGTATTCATCAACAGACTCTCAAATGCACCCTCGGTCTTGTGCAAGTTGTGGAGCTATGCTTCATTTTTATATTACACTTTTTTCACTACAAAGCTATCAATACACTTTGGCAAAAAGATATAACTGTATGCGTCATATACATAACGTTTTACGCTACGCTGCTACACAAAGCATTCTTAATCAGAATTATATAAAAACATAAAATGCACCTTAGCGATTTTATGCCCTAGGACTCAGCATCACCTGTGGGGCTGTTTGTAAGTTATGCGGCTATACCTCATTTTTAGAGATTTTTATCACTAAAAAAAGCTATCAATACACTTTTGTAAGTGTAATCAACTGAAAAAACTCTTCGATGTACTAGATTATGGTGATGATATATATGACAATTGTACCAAGAAGGACTGTGACTTGATTGAGAAAGTTCAGAGACAGGCTGGTCTCCTATATATGTACTGGAGGTTTTCGACTGACGAAGCATGAGTCCCTCCTTCAGGAGCTGGGTTGGATCCACGACGCCAATTCCGGAAATTATGTCTAATGTTCAAAATCTACAACAGAGAGGTTCCAGATTATCTGTCTTCAATCTGTCCTTCTTCTGTATTGCATTCCTCCAACCGATTTCTTCGGAACCATGACCATATCCAAAGGTTTTTTTCTTCTCATACTGCGACCGTTTTTTTCCACAAACAGTAATTGAATGGAACAACTCATCTACTAACGTACGCCATGCAGAAAGTCTAAATATATTCAAAACTTCCTTAGGTAAATTTTTTTATTCCCTCTAATAAGCTTTATTCTGAATTTTCTGGTGTTTCAGCCACAGACTTATGCTGAATGAGAATGGGCTTAAGCCACCTAGGGTCACAACTGCATAAATATCACATTATTAATGACCCAGCGTGTAAGCATTGCTGCGCATTAAACGAAAGCACTTAACATTTTTTCTTGCGTGCATCCTTTGCCGCTCAACGCAGTGAACTACTGCCCAGTGTTGTGAGAATAATCAGTCCAGGAGTTCGTTATTCATTATATATTGACCTTCTATCAGAGCATTTAGTTAACATTCTCTTAAATGGTGACAATTCCTTATCTTTTCATGATAATTTACAAATATTTGAGTCTGTTGTAAAGTACATAAAACTTACTGGTATGTTTAGGATTACATTGGACCAAGATCATCGTCATACATGTATTTATTTCCTATTAACGTAAATGGCATAGTTATTTAAGTTATTTCTTTGTAGCGCCATCAATGTGTGTGTATTTTTAGTGTATTATTTTACGAGGAGCCCAATTTTGTAGCCTCAAGGCTGTGTGTTATCCTCACTAATAATAAAGTATTTTATCATATTGTGCATGTATTGCATATACGTACCCTAGAACTGTGGGGCTGTTTGTCACTTATGGGGCTATACCTGATTTTTAGAGATTTTTATCACTAAAAAAGCTATAAATACACTTTTTTAAGTGTGATCAACTGAAAAAGCTCACTGGTATCCATCAACTTACTCCAAAATGCATTCTGGGGCCCAGCATCACCTGTGGGGCTGTTTTTTACTTGTGGGTCTATACTCTATTTTGGGAGATTTTTTTGTGAGTGAAATAAACTGGAAAGGCTCACTGGTATACATCCAATGACTCGCGGATGCACACTGGGGCTTATTAGCATCACTTTTGGGGCTGTTTGTCACTTATGGGGCTATTCTTCATTTTCTTTATAGATTTTTATTACTGAAACAGCTGTTAATACGTTTTGTTAAGTGTCATCAACTGAAATAGGTCACTGATATCCATCCACTGACCTGTGCGGCTGTTCATCACTTCTGGGGCTGTGCTCCATCTTTGGGGACTCAAAACCCTATTAATACTGTCAGAAAACGTAATTAAATGAATTTCCTCACTGGTATTTTTCACCAACTAGCCCTGTGAGACTGAGCAGCCCCAGTGGGATTTTTCCAGAATATTTCATTCTAAATTTCGCCACAAATATGTCAATATATTATTCTACTGACCAAGACTAGGCTCCTGTCAGTCGTCAACCTAATGGAATATCATAGGTTTGGTTTGTTACAACAATTTATGATGGGATATAAAGGTCTAAATGATATACCTCTTTTCAACACAATTAGAAACTTGTCTTCATGGTTATTTTAGATAAGAAGATGTTCCCTGTATCCGTGTGTTTTAGTGATCATATGCTCAACAAATTCTCGATTACTGCTCAATCTTTGTTTTAGCTACCAGTATTGGCAATAACGTCTAACGCTCTACATAGAGGGCAGTTATATTTTCAAGGAAATCTTTATACAATTTTGAGCGACGATATTTTCACTGAAGCTATCCACAGAACTCGCAACGCATCGTAGATTTTATTGCTTGATTGATTGTTTGGTGTTTTACGCCGCGCTCAAGATTATTTCTCTTATATGGCGGCGTTGCCAGTTTTATTGTGGAAGGAAACCGGGCTCTATGCCTGGAGGAAACCCACGACCTTCTGTTGGTAACTGGCAACCATCCCACATAGGCCGTTCGAGTGAAAACCAAGTCAGAAAATTTTCCAATTTTTTGGGACTGAGTGGTTTGGAACCCGCGTCCAAAAATGTCTAAAATGGGTTATTTGAACATATTTTAATTGAGAAACAAGTTAGATTTTTAATATTTGCTTACGTTAAAAATGTGCGCGCCGAGACAGCCATTGAAGTGATGTAGGTCAAAGCCTTCAAAATGATGCCCTACAGATGATTTTGGGCTGGGTACTGTTAGCGTGACACCTTTCATTGTAACTCCGGGGTGATATCACTGATCAAACAAAGTTTATTTCTAGATCAGTGGGTGATACAGAATCAAATAGATACACGGAAAGCAGTCGCATACACATAGACTCACATTCTGGGAATTTCGAGCAATCAAATGCCAAGAGATTTCTCTCAATGGTGCTTAAGTCTCACATTCTGGGCATTTCGACCAACCAAATGTCTAGAAATTTCTCTAAATGGCGATAAAGTTTCAAATTATTTGTAGTCTATCGATGATTTAAAAGCAATCCATAAGATCGCAAACAAAGTGTATTTTTCTTTGGTACCACTTTTTGTACATACTTGGTTTACTATAAACGCACGTATGTGTCTCTTTCCTGTGTTACTTACTTGCCGGTCAGGAAAAGCCACACCCCTATTAAAGGGGTGGGATAACTATTCTCTGTCAACAGACTTTTCAAAACCCCGCTATCATGTGATGCGAGAGTTACGTTGGCATGAAATTGTCCAGCTATTGAGGAAATTATCGGATATACTGCGGACCATGTGAAAGGTTGTCATTGTACGAAAAGAGTTTGAAATCTGTCAGGCCAATTTTAAAGTTTTCTTCTTATGAAGAAAAAACCAGACGCTAATTTGTAGGACACATTTAGTAGGGAAATAGGTCTCCAGTTGGTTAAAGGAGAAGAAAAGGAAAGAACTAAGTAAATACAGTACAGGCGCGACACATTTTCCTTTCTAACGGTACCAAAACCATATTTCTGCGATTTTTACTCGCCAAACTGTGCTATAAGAAAGTTAACAATCGTTATCAGAGAACGTCTAAACTGACTCGGCTGCCATCTTCACAGCAGAGCTTAGCTGTGTGTCTCGATCGGCCAATCAGCATACGCCTGGCCACCAGTCACTCGCTAGGTTAAGAGAAATTGGTCGACTCTGAAAGTCTGCCATTTAAACCTAGGTTAATTTCGATCATTTCGAGGCGCTATTAAGAGAAGACGAACACTCGAACAACTCTGAAATGTACACTAGCTAGTAAAGCAACCTTTTGGGAAGACGTGACAGGCTGCATATGTTGTCTACGCGACTTGTGGGGATCGTTGTAGAATTTTCAGAAAAGGTAGTCTTACCGCTGACATTGCAGGTTATAACCATACAAGATATGGTAAGCTCGCAAGGGAAGTAATCTACTAATACTTTTTCCGGTCAATTTCAAACCGTCAATGGCGCGCTCCACTGACGATCGAGCACGAGCTTGTCTGGCAGATTCATTTTCATTGTATTTTCACACCGTACACCACGTGCAAGACTCACACACATGAATACGATGGTCTATGGGAGCCCGTTCGATACAATTGCATGTTGTTTTTTTGTTTTCTCCTCCTTTAAACTTATACCGTTTATTACAGCCTCTCGTTGAGTACTTGACAGACAATCTATGCAGTATCCTTCATTCAAGGATATCTCCCCAGAACATTTAGTAACTCAATTTCAGTTAACTCTCCTTTCATTTTATTTTTTTGATCCTCAGATAAACTTGTTACCTGAAAATTCTTCATGTTTTCTTTGAATCCACCATGAGCCTCGTTTTGTTTGGACTGAGTAAATTGATTTTACTTCTTCAAGAATTCTCCATTGATCTACGATTGAGTTCAACTGAGTTCAAAGTTTCTTTTTTCAGGAGAACAGAAGTACTTTGTGGGGTTTTCGCCCAAACTCTGTCCATTTTGCTTTACTTCGAAATAAATAACCCCGCATTTTCTCCTTCCTGATTATCTCTAACTCAAGTTTTTTTTATTAAAATAAGTCGCAGCCAATGTCTTCGTGTTGCTCTGTCAAAGTTAACGTTTTTTCTAACTGATTTTCATTTTTATTCTGTCGTTTCTTTTCAAAAGAAGAATATGAAATGGTCTGTTCCTGGACATTCATTAGAAGAGGGTGTAAATTAAATTTGTTACAGAGCTAAATTATTCATGAGCATCGTTTTGATACTGTTTGAGTAAGTTATATTGTTATTTCACTGTCTTTTTGATTGCAATCAACCCTGACACCAAAATACGAAGTTTTGGCATCACTTTTGGCATCAAAATTGTAATTTGTTTTGAACCCGAAATGTAAACAAAATCTGGACATGTGCACAAGAACCCTTCTGATCGTGTCAGCTATCTAACTGTACATAATTATTTTACCCACTTAAAGGCCCACTTGCCGCCGTAACCTGTTTAAATTTGCTAAGAAAACCAATTTACATGAGCTTACTACGACTAATACAACTAAACTTAAACATAGGACACATAAAACATGTCTAGTTAGCTTTAGAATGTAGAAATGGGGTGAAAAACAAACGAAGAATCGAAGCCTGATTACAGCAACAACGATCAGTGTCGGTCAACTTTCGTGTTGGTTTACCCTCATTTCAGGCCTTTTTATCTGTGGTTTACACTCAAACAATTATCAGCAGGCTTTTCCAGTCGCCGTTAACCGATCGTCAGTCTGTATTTCTCAGATAAATAGGCCTACGTAAAAATAAACTGTGCCGTTAGTTCACTCACTCGACTGAAACATAAATTCGCCAATAGGGGGCAGTTTGGTTTGTTTACGTTCCGGGCACCTAACAATTCAAATTTTCAAATTCAAATTAAAAATACAAAGTGACGTCCAAACTTTTAAATTTTGGTAAAAAAAGAAAGTTCCTAACTTATATTGTCTGGGAAAAATACAGAAAACGGTCTTTCTTTTTTTAAAGGCACACTTGCCGCGAAAATCAGGAATATTGTTTACATTAAAAAAGAAAGACCGTATTCTGTATTTTTCCCAGACAATATAAGTTAGGAACTTTCTATTTTTACCAAAATTTAAAAGTTTGGACGTCACTTTGTATTTTTAATTTGAATTTGAAAATTTGAATTGTTACGTACCCGGAACGTAAACAAACCGATCTGCCCCCTATTGGCGATTTTATGTTTCAGTCGAGTGAGTGAACTAACGGCACAGTGTAATTTTACGTAGGCCTATTTATCTGAGAAATACAGACTGACGATCGGTTAACAGCGACTGGAAAAGCCTGCTGATTATTGCTTGAGTGTAAACCACAGATACAAAGGCCTGAAATGAGGGTAAACCAACACGAAAGTTGACCGACACTGATCGTTGTTGTTGTTGGCTTCGATTCTTCGTTTGTTTTTCGCCCCATTTTTACAGTCTAAAGCTAACTAGACATGTTTTATGTGTCCTATGTTTAAGTTTAGTGGTATTAGTCGTAGTAAGCTCATGTAAATTGGTTTTCTTAGCAAATTTAAACAGGCTACGGCGGCAAGTGTGCCTTTAATGTAAACAATATTCCTGATTTTCGCGGCAAGTGTGCCTTTAATCTGGAGAAAACAGATGAAAGATTTGAGAGTCACAAAATGCATGCCGATAGATTTAACACCGTAAACTGCAGACCAAAGGGCCTGAAATGAAGGCAATCCAACACTGAAGTTAACCGGTGCTCAATCGTTCTATTCGGGGTTCAATTCAACGTATGCCTCCCGTTGAGACATGTTTTAAACGTAACTGTACATACATATTGCGCCCAATATTCGGTTCAAGTGGGTTTATTTGTACTGTACGTGTGTAAAATGGCTTTCTTAACAAAGGTCAGAAAGGCTGCGGCGGCGAGTCTGCCTTTAAAATGTGTATTTTTAAAATCGTTCCCTTTTTTCAATACAGAAATTTTCCTTCAACTCCCCAAATCAGTTTATATTGTGTTGGTCTATAATTTGTGATGTTTGGCCCTGGGTATTGTGCAGTGTACAAGTATTGCTATTGTCAAGTCCTCTATTAATGTACTAGCACTCATTGATACTATTCTTTACCTGACAATAATCAAATGACAGTTATTGACCGCGTTGTAAGGACGCTGTAATTGGTAATAGGGCTTAACCTTTATTCCCAACACAACCTCTGCTGAATAGGTTTTATTTCCGAGAGAGTCAATAGGGTTGAAGAGAGTCATAATGTTTTTACAGGGCTCTCTGACCCAAATAAGAGCGATAAGAGCATGACACTTTGACGTCGTCCTTTAATTTAAGGTTGAAATAAAGAACAGGCCATGTTTTACTTTCTTATTTGTTGCCCTTCGTTGTCATGTCTATATACATACCCAGGTTCTTTGTTGACATAAGCCTTCCGTATTCTGTTACTTATATGGTAGTCAGATTTAAGTGGGAGAGAAAAAGACATGCGTACATGTATGCTCTCGCTGTTTACACACAGGTGTGGGAATCGCATTTTTGATAAGACTACCTATTGGTTAACAGCACTTATAGAAGCGAAGCAAACCAAGAATTTAGAACGTGTTTAAGTCAAATGTGAAATGCTGCAACGGACAATGGGCGAGGCAGGTGCTGGTAAAGTGGACGGTCTCTCGGAGAGAAAAGTCTCTTTAGTGAAAGATTCACCAGCTGTGGCCAAAAGAAAGGATGTAGTTACAGAGGGTGATAAGAAAAGTTTGTCAAGTGCCATAGGAACGTCTCTAGCGGGGTTTCTAGCAACCAAAAAATTTGCCCGGAAGTTGACATCTCGAGTTGGTGGAAGTTTTGGGAACAGATCAAGAATATCCATCGTAGATTCAACGCATCCTAAAGAACCGACTTATAAAATGGAAGCAGATCAGAAATTCTGTTCTGGTACTGTTCGGGAAATCATCAGATCCACGTTAAACGACAGACTTGATGGTTTTCGATATGAGCCAAAACCAGCTGCTATGATAAGCAGATTACTTTCTGAGGAAATTAAAGAGAAAGTGAAATCTTTGAATTATGAACGTTACCGGCTGGTGTGTCAGGTGACTATCGGTGAAATACGGGGACAGTCAATGACAATGAGCAGTAGATGTACATGGGATGTAAGTCAGGATACATCAGCTACATACACATATCAAACTCAATCATTCTTCTGTACAGCTACGGTCTATGCTATATATAAGGAATGACGAAAGATTTGACAATTTCTTGTATGAAACAGTATACACTATGTGTTGTATCTTTTGGAGGATAGGAAGCTGTGCAGACGTTGTTCCGGCATTGGTGTGTTCTTTAACTGCAAATGTTAGTTATTAAAAATGTTAAGACCTATGAACTCAGACATAGTTCATCATTTGCACAGTATATCTATTGGCTTAACTGCCCTAAGATGATGTTAAATATTAGCGAAAATGTGAATTACATAATATAGGAATTATACAGGAATAAACGTACATATACTATCATTAGATGTAAAGACGTAAGTATGGTTGATCTATTGCCCAATAAACCAACGTTAGTTAACATCTTACAACTGAAAACTGATCTGATTCTGCATTTCATTTTTTCTGTTAAAGTATTATGGACTGCCAATGTTCGTAGTTTTTCATGAAATCTGATTGTCAAGATAACAAGTGGATTTGAATTTCTTCAAAAAACTACCTGATTAACATTGAAATAAGAAAAATCCACACAGTTTATGGCTTGTGCAAACGGAAATAGTATTTGAAAAGTAGCCAAAGTTTAGATATCCTGAACGAGCGTTTATTCATTTTAAGAATGCTACTACTTAAAGGCCCACTTGCCGCCGTAGCCTGTTTGACATTTGTTAAGAAAACCAATTTGCACGAGCTTACTACAGCTAAAACCACTAAAATTAAACATAGCACACATAAAGTATGTCCAATTAGGTTTAGAATGTATAAATGACGGGGAAAAACAAACGAAGAATCGAAGCTCGATTACAACAACAACACCGATCAGTGTTGGTTATCTTAAGTGTTGGATTACCCTCATTCAAGCTTTGTTGTCTGTGGTTTACACTCGGCAGGCTTTTATAGTCCCTCTTACTCGATCGTTAGTATGTATTTCTTCGATAAAGTTCGTAAAATTATACTGTGTCGTTAGATCGCACACACGACTCAAACCCTTACAGCACTTTTGCACACGAACAGGTTCGAAGTTTGTTGACATTACGGCTACCTCAAAAATCTGTTTTTCAATTTAAAATTTAAAATACTAAATGATATCAAAACTTTCAATTTCTGGTAAAAATAGAAAGTTCCTAACTTTTTCTGTCTGGGAAAAATACAGA
Organism: Lepidochitona cinerea; assembly: GCA_963971465.1. Taxonomy (NCBI): domain Eukaryota; kingdom Metazoa; phylum Mollusca; class Polyplacophora; order Chitonida; family Tonicellidae; genus Lepidochitona; species Lepidochitona cinerea. The sequence continues at coordinate 3,999,046 of OZ020560.1, forward strand.
AAACCGTCCACTGTTTATAATGTAAACAGTCTTCTGGATTTTCGCGGCAAGTGTTCCTTTAAACGTATATTCTCGAGACCAGTTTTGGTTGCACAAAGGTGAATTAATTCCGACTTATCTTGGCGCAATCAAATTGCTTTGTGACACGACATATCTAAGCTCGACTTACGCTGAATACACCTTAGAGCAGCCAGGTCTTAGAGAACTAGAAGCCTCAAATTCGTTATCTTTTTTAAGAACAATAGAGTTCGTTTTAACAGAAGCAAGAGTTTCGGGAAACTTCAAAACGCCAGGTGTAGTACAGTAAATGGGAAGTAGCCCTAAAAATAAATGGATATTAAAAGCAGTGTGAATGACTGTGATATTAAACATGAAACAAAGGTCAAAAAGCAACATTCAAGATATCTCACTCAACATGAACAAGAATAAACGAATGCATGTAGAACTAAATAAGTAATAACATGCATGTTAACATGTACACTGTACTTGTATATCATATTTTTATTGACATCCTCCGTTATGTTTCCAACCACAAACATGAAATCACATTTGTCTACCCCCCCCCCCCCCCCCCCCCATCCGCCTCATCCCTCCCCGCCTCGGTTATGTTTCCAACCACAAACATTTCTATCCCATTTACTTATCCCTCCGTTATGTTAACAGCCACAAACGTGATAGAATATCACATTTAGTTACTGTCTCCGTTTAAATATGTTAACCACAAGCATAGACATCACATTTATTGCCCCCCCCCCCTCCGTTATGTTAACCACCATTATTATATAACTGGAGTGAGTGTTGCAATTTCACTGGTTAATAAAAGATTAGACGTCACATTCTATTTGTTGCGCAACGTAATTTGTTTTTAGTGTAGCTTTATTACTATGACGTCATATAACATCTGCCTGAAATTCTGTGAAGGTTTAGAATAAATATATACGCTAACTTGATATATAATAAAACATTCATTGACTCTCCTGTCAGTTAATATGATGCTTATAATCACCTGGTTCAGGTCATTATAATATCATATTAACTGGCAGGAGAGTCAATAATTGTATAATATTGATATCACATTTATTGACCCCCTCCGTTATGTTAACCACAAACATTGATATCACATTTATTGCCCCTCCGTTATGTTAACCACAAACATTGATATCACATTTATTGACCCCCTCCGTTATGTTAACCACAGACATTGATATCACATTTATTCACCCCCTCCGTTATGTTAACCACAAACATTGATATCACATTTATTGCCCCCTCCGTTATGTTAACCACAGACATTGATATCATATTTATTCACCCCCTTCGTTATGTTAACCACAGACATTGATATCATATTTATTCACCCCCTCCGTTATGTTAACCACAAATATTGATATCACATTTTAATATTGACATCCTTCGTTATGTTAACCACAGACATTGATATCACATTTATTGACCCCCTCCGTTATGTTAACCACAGACATTGATATCACATTTATTGACATCCTTCGTTATGTTAACCACAAGCATTGATATCAAATTTATTGACCCCCTCCGTTATGTTAACCACAGACATTGATATCACATTTATTGCCCCCTTCGTTATGTTAACCGCAAGCATTGATATCAAATTTATTGACCCCTCCGTTATGTTAACCACAAACATTGATATCACATTTATTGACCCCCTCCGTTATGTTAACCACAAACAATGATATCACATTTATTCACCCCCTCCGTTATGTTAACCACAGACATTGATATCACATTTATTCACCCCCTCCGTTATGTTAACCACAAATATTGATATCACATTTATTGACATCCTCCGTTATGTTAACCACAAGCATTGATATCACATTTATTCACCCCCTCCGTTATGTTAACCACAAACAATGATATCACATTTATTCACCCCCTCCGTTATGTTAACCACAAATATTGATATCACATTTATTGACCCCCTCCGTTATGTTAACCACAAACATTGATATCACATTTATGAACCCTTTCAGTTATGTTAACCACCAACATTGATATCACATTTATTCACCCCCTCCGTTATGTTAACCACAAACATTGATATCACATTTATTGCCCCTCCGTTATGTTAACCACAAGCATTGATATCACATTTATTGACCCCCTCCGTTATGTTAACCACCAACATTGATATCACATTTATTGACCCCCTCCGTTATGTTAACCACACATATTGATATCACATTTATTCACCCCCTCCGTTATGTTAACCACAAGCATTGATATCATATTTATTGACCCCCTCCGTTATGTTAACCACAAATATTGATATCACATTTATTCACCCCCTCCGTTATGTTAACCACAAATATTGATATCACATTTATGAACCCTTTCAGTTATGTTAACCACAAATATTGATATCACATTTATTCACCCCCTCCGTTATGTTAACCACAAACATTGATATCACATTTATTGCCCCTCCGTTATGTTAACCACAAGCATTGATATCACATTTATTGACCCCCTCCGTTATGTTAACCACCAACATTGATATCACATTTATTGACCCCCTCCGTTATGTTAACCACACATATTGATATCACATTTATTCACCCCCTCCGTTATGTTAGCCACAAGCATTGATATCATATTTATTGACCCCCTCCGTTATGTTAACCACAAATATTGATATCACATTTATTCACCCCCTCCGTTATGTTAACCACAAATATTGATATCACATTTATGAACCCTTTCAGTTATGTTAACCACAAATATTGATATCACATTTATGAACTCTTTTATTTATGTTAACCACAAATATTGATATCACATTTATTCACCCCCTCCGTTATGTTAACCACAAATATTGATATCACATTTATGAACCCTTTCAGTTATGTTAACCACAAATATTGATATCACATTTATTCACCCCCTCCGTTATGTTAACCACAAATATTGATATCACATTTATTCACCCCCTCCGTTATGTTAACCACAAACATTGATATCACATTTATGAACCCTTTCAGTTATGTTAACCACAAATATTGATATCACATTTATTCACCCCCTCCGTTATGTTAACCACAAATATTGATATCACATTTATTGACCCCCTCCGTTATGTTAGCCACAAACATTGATATCACATTTATTGACCCCCTCCGTTATGTTAACCATACATATTGATATCACATTTATTCACCCCCTCCGTTATGTTAACCACAAACATTGATATCACATTTATTCACCCCCTCCGTTATGTTAACCACAAATATTGATATCACATTTATGAACCCTTTCAGTTATGTTAACCACAAATATTGATATCACATTTATGAAACCCCTCCGTTATGTTAACCACAAATATTGATATCACATTTATTCACCCCCTCCGTTATGTTAACCACAAACATTGATATCTAATTTATTGACCCCCTCCGTTATGTTAACCACAAATATTGATATCACATTTATTGACCCCATCCGTTATGTTAACCACAAATATTGATATCACATTTATTGACCCCATCAGTTATGCTAACCACAAATATTGATATCACACTTTTGTTGACCCCCTCCGTTATGTTAACCACAAATATTGATATCACATTTATTAACCCCTCCGTTATGTTAACCACAAATATTGATATCACATTTATCGATCCCCTCAGTTATGTTGACCACAAATATTGATATCCCATTTAATGACCCCCTTCGTTATGTTAACTACAAATATTGATATCACATTTATTGACCCCCTTCGTTATGTTAACCGCAAACATTGATATCACATTTATTGACCCTTTCAGTTATGTTCCGAACCAGAAACCTGAATATCTCATTCATTGACCCCCTCCGATATCTTACTAACAAAGAACATGGATGCCACATTTTAATCTCATTCGTGGTTCAGGTTACGGGAGGGTTACGCAAACCCAAAATCACACGAACCGTAACGGATTGCGTAGACTATAATTCTAACGGTTCTCGTGAAAAATAACAAACAAAAAATAAACAAGAAAAACTCAAAATGTCTTATTTTGGCGATAGAGTAAACTCTCCAATGCCAAGCGTCTCTTAAGCAATCCGTATATCATCGATATTGTTATATTTGTCTAGTTTTGAGGATTTGGAGCTACTGTAAAGACAATGAATATTACAAATGCCTAGTGTTACCCTATTCTTTGCCGTGCTTTGATTCTGTCTGTAACTATGCATCGTTAAACATGTATTGTTACCCTATCCTTTGTCATGTTCTTTTTATGTATGTAGATAGGTACTCATGGTCAATGTGAATCATATGTGGGATGGTTGCCAGTTACCAGCGGAAGGTCGTGGGTTTCCTCCGGGCATAGAGCACGGTTTCCTCCCAAAAAAAAAACTGGCAACGCCGCCATATAAGTAAATTAATCTTGAGCGCGGCGTAAAACACCAAACAATCAATGTGAATCATATGCTGTATATATTTGTATGTCGTATAATTCATTGTCACTACTTTTACCAAAAATTGAAAGTTTCGGCATCAGTATTTTTAATTTAAAATTTTAAGTTAGATTTATTACGTACCCGCAATGTTAACGAACCCCGAACCTGAACATGCGCACAAGCGTCCTAATGTTTTGAGTTGTGTACTTTATCTGAGAAATACAGACCGACGTACAGTTGTATAGGTAAGAGGTGAAACCACAGATATAAAGGCCTGAAATGAGGGTAATCCAACACTTAACTGACACTGATCGTTGTTGTTGTAATCAAGTGTCGATTCTTCGTTTGTTTTTCACCATAATGTCTACATTCTAAACCTAACTGGGCATGTTTTATGTGTCCTATGTTAATTTTAGTGATTTTAGTTGAAGTAAGCTCATGTAAATTGGGATTCTTAACGTATGTTCAACAGGCTACGGCGGTAAATGGGCAGCTCATGCCACTTTAACCGAGACTGATGGTTGTTGTAATCGAGCATCGATTCCTCGTTAGTCACCCCCATTAATACACTCTAAACCTAACTGGACATGTTTTAGGTGTCCTATGTTTAATTTTAGTGGTTTTAGTATCAGTATTGCTCGTGTAAATTGGTTTTTTTTAACAAACGTCAGGCAATCTACGGCGGCAAGTGAGCCTTGAATGAAACGGACTGCCGTATGAAAGGCAGTAAAACTTTCCACACGTTGATTTGAAAACGAAACAACTTTATTATGATTATTTACAAATCAGTGAATTTGAAAAAAAACTTAACAATCAGCTTAAAGAACACGCAGTCAAAAGAAGAACAGCAATAGTTATAACACAAAGTAACCAAAACAAAACATCTCAAATTGGATTCGCATACAGAAATATAGCATATTGGCATTAGTTTATCAAGATTTGTTATATCTTATTGCCATCTTAAATCAAGTAGAATCTACGTTAAGCTGACAACAAATCTGAGGGAAAAGAAACTTTGTATTTTCAATAAATGGAAATCTCAAATAAGTCCGAATAAAATAAATGGAAACCTCAAGTAAAATCGAACAAAAGGAAAACGTGTATGATGTTAATACAAACTTAACGAATACATAATAGGACAGTGAAACTAAACCCAGGTTATTTCAAATTAACAAAAACCAATGTTCATGGATTAGCTGAGCAAATGGTTTGGAAGGAAGATCTGGGTGTTGTGAGTACAAAATAGACAGTAAGAATTGTGGCTATTAAACACATAAAGACCAAGACCATACCGGCAATGACCGGCAGGTCGAGAAAAGATTCTGGTTCAGTAACTTGAGCAATTGGCTGCAGTTGTTTGATGGGAGATTTCTCGTTCCACTCGTTTAGGATCAGATCTGTTCCCACGCTATCTACAGAGTTTCCCTCAACTAAAATAGATTCCGACTTGGCACTTATAACTGTTATATTCGACACAGAGCCTGCAAATAAATACATTATTTAATATTCATTTCTGGATTGCAGGATGATTATTAAGAATGATTGATTGATGTGTTTAATAATAAAATAACGGACATAGTTTAGCAAATTGGTCAATTGAGAGGCCATTGTTTCTATTTGAGCCCATAAAGAACTTAACATTCTGATAGGCCTAGGGGCCGAACAATCAATAGCTGTGAACGTTGGCCGTTAATGAGCCGACCAACGGAGCCAAGATGTATCGGTCCCTTTACTTACTTTCACATAAAATAATGGCTGAACTTTTCGCCGATGTGTAGAGTAAAGCAGTTTATAGAGCAACGGTCCGTGTAACGTTCGTTAATTCAATTTTCATTTTTTGACATTGCAAAATGAAAATTGGAAATGACCATTTTTAAGTTCAATTTTTCATTTTCTTCATTTTGAAAACAAGAAATGAAAATTGAAATTTGACGTTCAATTTTCAATTTTTGTTTTCTATGTTTTCAACACACAAATCAAAAATTGAAAAATGACGGTCATTTTTACAATTTTCATTTTGCCTTTTCGCTCTACACGAAACGAATTTTGAAAATTGTAACCTTCGTCAATGTTTCAATTTTCAATTGGTCGAAGTCAGTCCCCAAACACAACTGCGCAAGTCACAAACTATCAAAGCGAACAACCCTTGTGAAGCAAGTCGGCGAGAGCAAAACTTACAGGCCTTGTGGAGCACCAAATAACACTTTCTTTAAAGCAAAGACTCCTAAAACAAGGACTGCTTTATAAAAATCATAGGAGTAAGATTTCCAGGACATAAAACATCTAAGTAAGGCAAGTACGCCACAGATTAGCATTAAAATTGGCCCTGAAACCACGCTATTGGTGATGTGCCCCTCAAATGATGTTGGTGTTTTAAGGCTAATTAAAGGTCAAATTCACGATTTCTTCATCAGAATGTGTTCATTAGACTAAGAGGAGTTAAAAACAATCAAGTTTCTTAAAAATCGTGCTTTGTGCCTAGCTATTGACGATATGCCCCACACAGGATGTTGATGTTTTTAGACTAATTAAAAGTCAAATTAAAGATTTCTTCATCAGAGTTTGTTCATTAGGCTCTAGGGTATGGCAAGCCGTTTCGGCCTATTTAACATATCTTGAATCCGATACATGTATGTACATATCAGGAATTGAATTCCACATATGTTCAATTCATTTGCACATATGTGCAATTCAATTCCACATATCTGAAATAGCACTGACTTCTTCATATGTGGGTCGTGTATTTGACATATGTTGAATTCATTTCCACATATCTGAAATTCTATTTAACATATCTTGAAAGGCCCTTACATTCAACATATGTGAAATTGCGCCGCGGTGTAGAAACCACAATCACCGCTCCCTGGGCGGAAGTAGAGGTGGTAATTATACACATGCGCGGTGTCCCACAACGACGGGCAGCGCGATGTTGAGAGAGGACAAATAAAGTTGGCGCGAAGTGACACGTGTGGTGACACACTCGGGGAGCATGCATTTTCTCTACTAAAACAACCCGGCGAATGTAGGGCACATATCACAAAAAGAATTGCAGATATCTTAAATAGACGTGTATTCACGATATGTTGAATTCATTTCCACATATCTGGAAATGAATTCTACATATCTGAAATGTCAATTATTGATATGTGCAGCACAGGATTATTTCCATATATCTTAAAATGAGTTTCACATATGTGCAATTCATTTGCACATATGTGCAAACGAATTCCACACATGTTGAAATCAATTCCCAGGAAATGAATTCAAGATATGTGGAATTGAATTGCACATATGTGCAAATGAATTGCTCATATGTGGAATTCAATTCCTGATATGTACATATCGGGAATCGAATTGCACATATGTGGAAATGAATTCAAGATATGTTAAATAGGCCGAAACGGCTTGCCATACTAGTGAGGCAGAAACAATCAAAAGTTTCATTAAAACCGCCTAACGTGCCTCGCTATATTGGCGACGTGCTCCACAAGGGATGTTGGCGTTTAAACGTTAATTAAACATCAAATTCACAATTTCTTAATCGGGGTGTGTTCTAATAGGAGTTAGAAACAGTTAGAAAGAGTTAGGAGTTAGAAACAATCAAAAGTTTTATTAAAATCGCCGTATGTGCCTCGCTATTGGCGATGTGCTCCACAAGGGATGTTGGTGTTTTAAGGCTAATCAAAGGTCAAATTCATGAAATGAAATTTGACAGAAACACATTGTGATGCAGTAATTGTGAATTTGACCTTTAATTAGCCTTTAATCAACAACAACATCCCTTGTGGAGCACATCGCCAATAGCGAGGCACAATGGGGGATTTTAATAAAACTTTTGATTGTTTCTGTCTTCCTAGAGTCTAATTATCCCATTCTGATAAAGACATCGTGACTGCCCCCCCCCCCCCCTCCTTTTTTTGTTGAGCAAAATTAAATAAGAGAAAATAAGAAACTGAGAGCGGAGAAAGGAATTAACACAGAATCAAAATGTAACATTATATATGCAATCTATTAAATGCAAGGTCTGCCATGCAGTTTCATGTCGTCTTTAGTTTGACGGTAACCATGGTGATGCATGTATGTTTCTTTTTAATTATTATTGCGCCATGGTCCGTGTTGTATGGCTCTAAGAATAAACAAGCTGAATTGTGAAAAAAATGCACTTTCTGGGTGTGGAGAGGCCAATAGCAAGGCGCGTTAGGCGATTTTAACAAAACCTTTGTCTCCTTAATAGAGTATAATAAACACATTCTGATGAAGAAATCGTGAATTTGACTTTTGATTAGCCTAAAAACACCAACATCCCTTGTGGGACACATCACCAATAGCGTGGTTTTAGGGCCAATGCTAACGCTAATCTGTGGCGTACCTGCCTAACTCGGATGTTGCAGGTCTTGGAAATCTTACTCCTATGATTTTAGTAAAGCAGTCTTTGTTTTAAGAGTCTTTGTTTTAGAGAAAGTCCCGTGTTATTTTGTGCTCCGCAGGGGCTGCAAGTTTTGCTCTAGCCGGCCTGCTTCACAAGGGATGCGGCAATGCGTATTGTTGTTTGCTTTGGTGGTTTGTGACTTGCGCATTATGTCCATTGACGATGGTTACAACTTCCAATATTCGTTCATGAAGAGTGAAAAGGCAAATCAAAAATTGAAAAATGACCGTCATTTTTCTATTTTTTATTTGTGTGTTGAAAAGAGAGAAAACGAAAATTGAAAATTGTACGTCAAATTTCATTTCTTCTTTTCAAAAAGTAGAAAATGAAAATGAAAAATTGAACTTAAAAATGGTCATTTCCAAATTTCATTTTGCGATATCAAAAATTGAAAATTGAATTAACGAACGTTACACGGACCAGCAACGCTTCCCTATATGGTACACATAAGAGTTTTAATGACAAACTTACTTCTATCATCTACTGATCGCTTCTGTCGCATCTCATTTGAACATGAATCCTAAAAATGAATGATAAAAAGCACACCTCTATTAATAACGAGGCCCCATTAGTTGATCGATGTTTTTTGCCAGGTTTAGTTTGGGGGGAGGGGGGAGTCCACCGGGCGTTTCGCCCGGAGTAAACCGCAGGACTTCGGCGAATACCTGTTAACTCTTCCACATACGGCGATCTATTTATATTTGGTGTTATTCGAACAAGCGCTGCATTAATAAAACGCCTGTGTGCGACTGAGGGACGTTACTAACGCACTGGACCACCGAAGCAATTGCCCCATTAGTATAGTGTAGGGGAAAACTACGGGTGTGTGTAGCTATATACAGCTCTTGGAATGTCTCTTGGAAATAACATGACTTTACCATCTTTAAAACGTTCATACTACATGTCAATGTGAAAGACTCTACGGAACACTCGATTTGATGGAGAGGAGTGTATTTAGGCCTACCCCATAAAAATTAGATCAAATTTATATATTCCAACCCCCTCATAATTAGATTGACTTATTGAAGTTGCAAGCTGCACTCATTGATTATTTCACGACGCAATTACATTGAAATTTGTTTATATAGACCTACCCCATCACAGTTAGATCGACAGACAGCAAAATTACATCGGAATCCCAGTTGTTCTGTTCCTCTCAGACGAAATGCTTTAAAATAAGGACTATGGACTTGATTGCCTTTAGTTGAAAATCCCAAGTCTTGAGGGATAACCAACCCATCTCCACACCTACAAAATGAGAAAAAGGAACCTTTTTTATAAGAATTACGGTGATTTACAGTATCCAACATTATACAAAAAGTAGTTTCATAAAGTCATTTATTTCTGCAATGGGTAGAAATAGGTTTTTTTCGGATTCATAAAATCCGAAACTATTGGTAGTTGAAGACTAAACATTATAGAGCTATTTCTAAAAACCATTATTTTAACAATAACATCAATTGCTATCGTACATTGTGTTGTAAAAACATAAAATAGAAATTGCGTGCTATTAGTTCGCAATGAAACAGATGATAGATTGAGTCAGCTATTAAGTTTTCATTGAATATATAGTACTGCTCTTTATTATTTGAGGGAGTGAACAATTTAAACTCAGCCTTGGAAAATGCATCTTACCCTGCCACGAGAATAGGATAAGTGAACATGCCGTTCTCCGCAAAGCAACTGATCGCCCGAAAACCGATTAATGAACCTGAAAAGAAAAGGGAACTGATAAAATAACCATTGCAGCTTCATTCAATGTAGACAATATGTACCTAAATGCTGCAAGTTTACGTGTTTAACACTGAATTTCACCAAATTAGATTTTTTGACGTCAAAAACAATGATTGATTGAGGTTTAAGCCGCACACAAGATTATTTCACTTGTATCGCGGCGCTGCCAAGTTCAGTAGGTGAGCAAACCAGGCTCTTTGCCCGGAGGAAACCTCCGACCATAGACGAGTACCAAAAACCATGAAATGGAAGACTTGGTGACCACATTAAGATACTGTTAAAAAAGTTACAGTCGGGTGATCAAATGAAATTTAAACGCCAAAGGTCCCAGTTTGTTTTTTCAGCCAATGAGAATTAATCGTGCTTGAGCCAGGAAGTGTCTTACTTAGCCATAGTTTTGTATCTGGGTAACCGGGTTATTTGAATATTGAATTAACTAATGCATATCTATTGCATACACTTTAACTTTCAACCAACGCCCATTTAAGATTTTAGTGCGCTTTTTTAATTCTGAAAATAACATTGTTTGGCGGAGAATGGGTAGGCATTGAAGTGTCAAAATGGTATGTCGAATAGTGTGTAACGTGAAACAGACTATTTAATTGTCTCATCTATTTGAAAATAGAAAGTTAAAGCCGTTAACCATGTCCCAAATGCGAAATGGAACTAGCCTGAAATCTATAGAATTGCAGGAATTCATTCTGCATCAAGCCTGTCTTCAAATGAATTTAGTGAGCATCCTAAAATTTCTTGAAAATCCTATGGTTGAGATTTCGCAACCAAAAGTGAAAACGGCAAAACAAAATGGTTTCCGGCTTGATTGATTGATTGGTGTTTTACGCCGCGCTCAAGATTATTTCACTTATATGGCGGCGTTGGCAGTTTTATTGTGGGAGGAAAACCGGGCTCTATGCCCGGAGGAAACCCACGACCTTCCGTTGGTAACTGGCAACCATCCCACATAGGTCGTTCGAGTGAAAACCCAGTCAGAAAATTTTCCAATTTTTGGACTGAGTGGGATTCGAACCCGCGACCCATTGGTGGAAGTTTCCGGCTTGAAAGCTGCCATGCAAATCCTTATATACATAATCTAGCGCCAGCCAACCATTAAGGGTAAATGTACAGTTATTTTCTGTGTGAAATGTCATTTAGTAGTTTTCTAGAGGATTTCACAAGGATTTACTCGTTTCTAAACTAATAAAAAAAACACTTCGCGCAACCGAACTCCCCTCCGTCCCCGCGAGTAACTGCAAACATCTTGTGAAATCCACCCGGCACATTTTTTTCACGCAGCATTCAAGATTTCACTTATATGGCGGCGTTGCTAGGTTTACTGCGGGAAGAAACCGGGCTCTTTGCCCGGAGGAAACTCAGACCTTCTTAGAGTACCTGGCAACTCTTCCACATATGGCAATCGAGGAAAAAATCTACTTTTATTGCATTTTTATTTTGGTCTGAGGTGGGATTCGATCCCGTGCCGCGTCAACAAACTTCATTTGGAAGTAGATAAATGCGCCCAGTATTGAAACAAAATGATTAACTATATTTATTATTTTTTTGAAAAAAAAAATAAAAACTCCTTTGAAACAATAGCCTCTGTTTTGATTATGGTGGTCGATAAAAAACCTGATAAGCATACCTGAAGCTTCAGTTATATACAATCTAATTTTTCTTCCAATGTCAATCTTTTCATTTACAATGGTTTCATCCAGAACATCCATGACCTTCAGGTCGAACTCAACATCCGCTTCCGGTCCAGTTAAATCCTGCAATTCTTTGGCAGCTAACACTCTGTAAACATTGGAAGTTTATTGCAGATAAATACGTAGATTCCTTTAGCGAAAATTTTGCATTTACTAAAAAATGAAAGATAACCTTAGAGTTGTAAACTGACAATCGATTCAGGGGTTTTCAGTACGATAATTACAATAGAAAACTAGGTTTTGGTACAAATACAGATCTTCCTCTCCACCCACAAAGACAATTTCAAAATATTTATAGTATATACAAACATACATACAAAACTTGAACCGTGAACGGAAAAGAGAACGGATGATAATTAAAACTCACGCATCTCCAATTTTTTCCAGACTGGTTATAACATTACCGTACTCATCATAAACACACGACACAGTCTTTATATATTGTGAAAATATACCCTCGGCCATTTTGTCCCCCATTCCATATTCTATCTCAACAGTAAATGTGTTGACTCCATTTTTCTTCTGCAAAAATACAACACGATAAAAAAAAAGTTACGTTGAGTGGAATTAGCGAAAAAAATATTAAGGGATCAGGTCATTTTTTTTTTTCAATTCAACTGAATCTTAAAGATTTTCCACGGGACTTACGTATACAAGACAATCCTCTCCCACGTAGCTTTGGTCAAAATTACCAACCAACGTATGTTCTATACCGTCGGAATCAGGAGTGAACATTTTCAATCCATTCCTACATTTCGCCTGCGCATGTCCGTTCACATCCGTTCGCAATGTAAACACTGGCTTGCCAAAACTGGTCAGCGGACAATTAACAAACACTGTAAAAAGAAAATTCAGCGAACAAATATAATCTGCATAAAAACTTATATACGCTTTCAAACCGCCAATAAAGGCATAACCGAGTGGTTTAATGTGTTTTTAAAATGCAATGTCCTTGTGCATTCTCGTTCCTCAAGGTCCAAAATAATAGGTCAAAATCTGGGAGACAACCGGCCAATTAGCAACTGTTTAATGAGTGATAACTTGTTTGGGGTTGTAGCACAAAGTTGGAAGGACCTGGAAAAACCTTTCGTATAACAAAGGATGTTCACTTTTTTTCCCCAAAATACTTGTATATCTAATGCAGGTATATAGCTCATCGGAATACAAATTGGCGGGAAATAAACCCTCAATGGGTTCTATCCCGTGATTGTCAGGTTTGGTGGCATTTCTTTTAGAGTTAGACAAATGCATTTAGAGGTTTGGATTTCTATTTTTACAACATTTACAAAGCGGTGATGAGAGATCCGACTTGTGAAGTTAAAAGGTAACTTTTGGATTTGAATAAACAGTATTCGTTTTAGTATCTGATGGTATCACTGACCTCTTTATTTGAACTTCACAGGATAGGGTTAATTTTTGATACAGTGTTCTTTCCGAATTAGTTGTCCATTAACCAAAGAATAAGACCGAAAGGGTTTTAATCCCGCCGGTTAAACCAAACTTTGTTATTTACCGTCATATTTTTTGTTGTTGAATATTTTCTGGTTCGGTGAATAAATGAAATCAAATCAATAATTGTTATTCACCTTTCGTGTAATCATTACCTTAGGCTAGATAGAATTAGTCACCCAGAATGTATCGAGTCATCACCGGAGTGAGTACTGCTTTTAACAGAATCCTCCCCAGTAAAATGTACTAGGTTGTTCCTCCATACTTACGTTTGAGAATCTCCTTGTCCGCAAAACAAAGGGAAAACTGAAATGTAAGATAATTAAGGTTACTAAAAGCCAATGCATCAAGTTTAACGAATCTGTAGCCTAAAAACAAAACTTGGATCAAGCGTTTGACAGACTTGGTATTTACGTCACTTTAATTGCTATTTGACTTATATGGCGACGTTATCATGTTTGCTTGAGAGGAAACTGTGCTTTACACGAAAAAAGCCCCGCGCATTCGAGGGCATGTGGCCGCATTTCCACAAAGAGCAATCAAGTGCCCGGTCAAAACCTTACTTTTTTGGGGGACAGAGATTGAAACTCGCGACCCATTAAAGACCGGGTTGAGTCCGATTTCCGCTTTGTCGAATGGGCGACTGAGACCCCCAGCCGGACATGGCTATGGTATAGGTGACAGTTCATCGTTAGGTAAGGTCAGAACTCACCTGTAGAAGAAAGACAGTCGCAAACCATCGAGAGTACATTCTTAACACAAAGCTGTAAATAAAACAAAAACGATGGTAGTTGAAATGAGCAGGGTTGTTTCATTATTTCTTAGCGTATAGCTCAAAAATATATATTTTCTTGCATAGGTTGGAGACTTTAGATCACCCCCCCCCCCCCCCCCCAAAAAAAAAATCCTTCAAAACAGTAGAATGAAATTTAAATAATAGTACTACATTAATATCATGCAGCAAGCCACGACCAAACGGATCCACTCCGTTACCGTGCGGCACTGCACGGAACATACTAGACGTAAAGGAAAGGTCCCGTGATAGAACCGCACGGTAATTTGTTTTGTGGTACCTTTCTGAACCCAACTACTTCGGTACTACAGGTAACCATGCAGGTACATTCAATCCGCAGATTGTTTTATAAGACCTTTGCAAAAACTGTTACTCCCATAATTAGAAGATGTAATCAGTATTATGTTCGATATCTATGGTCTATTCCGATTGAATTAGAAACGTGAAATTTGATAAATTAGCAGCGACAACGTACGTTTGAACCTTTAGCAAACAATTATATGAATGGTAGCCATGTGTTTTGCCTCGTTCAACCACCCAACTTCAGATCGGGCGTGCGGTCTATGGCTCGTTCAGGAGTGTTACTCCCGTTCAGGAGTGGACCCCCGATCGGGACGTTTCACCAACCTGGTTTATCGTAATTTGGGTTGATCAGGCAGATTTCATTTCTTATCCATCTTAACAAGCAACATACAATCGTAGAGGAACACGAAAGCTTGAACTTACAGAGTAAATGAATAAAATTCCAAAACAAACAGAACACTAACTTTAACCCCAGCGACTCTTCGCGGACTAAGTTATTTCCTGTTTCAGTCTGTCCGATTTCAGAATGTAGGGGTGCTCAATTTTCAATCATAGACTACGCCAAAGACAAGAATGCAAGAATTGGGTTAATCGATTGTTTTAGGGGTGTCTATTTTACAATTGACCATTCGTTTCTTCGTGTAGTCTGACATCAAGTTTTGGCATACATAACAGCTAAGGGTATACCTGTTGTCTAACAGAATCAGACGTATATATGATTAATGAAATTAAACCGCATTCAAAGTTTTTTTCCACATTTTGTTATAGTTATAAAACTCTTAACCTAATATACACCCAACCACAAAAGAGAATGGCTGTGGAGGATGTGTGTTAAGGCTGTCATATAGGATTGATTTCCCAGTACTAATCATACAATCCCAACCGTCTTTCTCTATCCTGTACAAATAAGTGATACCAAACATATGATACCAATTACCTTGGTAGAGCCTTCTGTGCCTTCTGGTCAGCGACCCATTCAAATATATTGAGAGGATGAGGATTCCGTGTACGTTACCATCGTTTTTGGAAGAATAAGTGGACCATTGCTCACTCCCAAGTACGGAAGAAGCACGCAAAGAGAAGTTTAAGTAAGATCACAGGTTTCTACAGCAATTCGGTTCGATCCATTCGAAATTTCGTATTTTACAAAGTTTAGTGAGAGCTGTGGGAAATTGGATACAACCAACCAAAGCACACTAATTGACATCCCGAAACCGAGCTTCCATCGCGGGTTCGACCCCAACCCACCCCGCCAAAAAAAATTAGAAATTTCTGACTGGATTTTTTCCTTCCACACTTCGGTTGCGGAAAGTCGCCAATTGGTGGCTAAACAGCCGCTTCACCCATGACCGACACAGGTGGGTAACGGTAACGGTAATAATAATTACAATTTCCTCTCTATCTGCCCTCTTTTGTATTTTCGCCGAACTATCGAGTTCTACGACAACAGTACACGTTCCAAGCTTGTTGCGAATGGCTAGTACTTGAAATTTGTTTTTTAAAAGTGTCAAACGGATTGTGCCGTTTTAAGCATGTGTTTTAAAATAAACACAAATATCTCCTCACATGTTTCACCTGTCCTCGTCTAGCGCACGCTCTGTAGTTTTCAAATATAACCACGAGGCATAAATTTATCCCCATGTGAGGCTAAAATTGGCGAAGAACTGGAAGCAAACAACACTGAACACCCGGTCACTCTTTAAACGCTTCAAAAAGATAAGTTTCATATAAAAGTTTTAATAGCATGAAGGATTGATTGAGGTTTAAGCCGCACTCAAAATTATTCACTTATATGGCAACCTTGCCAGGTTTAGTGAGGGGGGGGGGGGGGGAGATTGCCTGGAGGAAAACCCCGACCTTCGGCGAGTACCTGGCAACTTTCGCACATAAGATTGATTGATTGATTGTTTGGTGTTTTACGCCGCGCTCAAGATTATTTCACTTATATGGCGGCGTTGTCAGTTTTATTGTGGGAGGAAACCGGGCTCTATGCCCGGAGGAAACCCACGACCTTCCGTTGGTAACTGGCAACCATCCCACATAGGTCGTTCGAGTGTAAACCCAGTCAGAAAATTTTCCAATTTTTTTGGACTGAGTGGGAATCGAACCCGCGACCCATTGGTGGAAGGCTGTTCGGATTGAGCGTCCAACGCTCTACCTACTGAGCCACGGAGGCCCCGTTCGCACATAGGAAGATCGAGTAAAAATCCAATCAAACATTTTAATTTCTATTTGGTGGGAGTAGTATTCGATCCCTCCGCATCGATGGGACGCATGTGTCGAACTACTACTGTAACCGATTGAGCCACCGAGGCCCACATGCAAGATTGAAGAACAGGTAAGAAAACTATGACATCCCAGAGACGTGAATTATCAGGTCATGCTTTCATTCGAATCCCTACAGTCTGACCAACTCTTCTGCGAGTACCTGGCAACTCATCCTCATACAGCGATTGACTGAAAAACACACACCTTTGTTCAAACTTAAAGCCCAGGAAGGTCACAATTTGTTCAGCAGAGACCGTTTGTTCAAGCGAAACAGTTTTGAACAGCCTAACCAACAGCTATGGTATCTTTGCTACATCCAAGTTATTACTAGCTAGTATAAATACATAGTCGGAACCCACGATTAAAACTTATTCACGCTCAGTTTTACCAGTCGACAAGCTAGAAAAAAATGTCGTTCCTAATTTGGTCTGCATTTATACTTTGATTGGTTCCGCCAGAAATTTGACCAATACCAATTCGCGTTACTTAAGCATGTTTATAATAAACAAAACACAGATGGGCGACTTTTCCACTGAGTAGCCCTGCAAGATAAAAAATCTCAACTTTTAAAAGGTCGCGACGCCTATGTCGTTTTATTTTTTGCCTCTCTCCGATTTCATCCTGTCCACGAAAAGTTGGCGGAAATCCTGAAGTCAAGAAGATATTTCAGACTGTCGCTTGTTAACGGGTGTCTGTCTGTCGCCAAGGTTACCTTATCGTTAGACTATAATAAAGCCTCTAATTGGGTCTGTAAGTGAATGGGCCTTCCTGATGAAACGCCCAATTTGCTCTGGGGTAAATAGGTTTTTGCGATTTTCAGCCTTGGGGTCGAGGATGGTATAAACATTTTTCTAAATATCTCAGACTGGTACCCTTCCGCCGGTAGAGGACTTGTAATATGGCTTTGGCGGGCATGTTCATATGCAAATCGACCTTTCTATAGCCTTTACAGCTGCAAAAGGGAGGGATGGGTATGCAAATTATGTAAAAATCAATTCAGCAGATTTCTTGAATTCTCCATGTACAGTGAACAAATGAAGGATGCCACGAAATTGATTTGAGGAGAATATCCGGCGATTAAAAAACGATGTTATTTAATCTTCGTAAGTACAGAATTTTTCCTAAGTGTTGTTCAACTAGAGCTTCTCAACGAGTAAATCTCAACAAAATCCAAACTTTCGGGTGAAACTTTTACTGTAAACAAGACAAAACGCATGTTCAAATCTTATATAATAAATAGATTTTATTATCCATTAATAAAATTACAGTTTGAAAAACCCTAATAAGACTTCATAAATTTATCACAATATACAAACCAACGTTTCTTAAACTATAACACGAAACAGCAACTATAAAACTAACATTTTTTTAACATAGGAATTTCATTAAATGGTAAAACTTATTTATAAATACTTCCAAGTTGTGAAATTTCATATTTACAACACAGATACAACGACATCCCGAATGATAACATTAAAAGTGATCCAAAAACGATAAACAATTTTGCTAAGAACTCAACATCTGTAAAAAGGGAATTATAACAATCAATATCTTCTGCACATCGCTTTATTGAAGCAGAATTGTTTTTTGTAGGTTTCGATTTCTGTTCTAATTCGTCGGAATTTGCCGTCTGATCTCCCAAAGTTCGACCATGATCGTGGTTAGAATGGTCTAGTCCTGCCATTTCCTGTTCATTCAAACGGAGGGAATTCCCCTCGATATCCAGTACAGGTCCCGGTGTGTTCAAAACGCTCTCAGGATTTAAAGTGGCTAAAAAGTAAAACAAGACGATATTAGATGCAGTGACAAACAGTTAGATCAAGCTCACATGACTCATATGTTATAAAATGAAGGGGAGATTGAGGTTGAAGGGGTGTGTGTGTGGGAGGGGGGGGGGGCATTTAGTTAAAGGCTGAAGGGCTTACGGGCAAAGTTATGATGTAACTGGATGGTAGCAAGAATTTAAATAGTAAAGGTAAGAAACGTTTTTAATCCTTGATTCACCAACCTGATTCTTGCGACGTTTCCGGATGATCCTGATCGGAGAGAGATCTCTTTGACCTCGTAGGAATAGACGGACAGGAATACTAAAATCATGAACGAGATAGACAAAATGTTATTAGGGAGAAATGGTTTTAACTCAATGTATCGTCATTTTGCCATGCACAGAGGATACTGCGCAAGCGTCAACCCTTGAGCCGAAAGGGTATATTACCAAGCTGATCATGTAAATAATTCGTATCCCCCCCCCCCCTCCACGAAGAATGATAACTTTTATTCAATAGTGTTCTCACCTATAGATGGATTAGGTTGTTGTGCTTGTATAAACTGCCTTCATAGAATCGATCGAGTGTTTGTTGTTTAATGCGAAGGTACCGTTAATATAAGTTTTCACGGATCGCTGTGTACTTAAATCTTATTCATCAGGTAACAGGTATAAGTTAATTGAATAAACAGTTAACCGGACTTGAGCTGCCAAAGTATCGATATCTGCTAGATAATCTGCTAGACGATTTATAGAAATGCCAGGTTCAATTTGATTGATGTTTTACGTAGCACTCATGATCCATTTGAATCGCGGCGTTGCCAGGGAGCAAATCATGTTCTTTGCCTGGAGGAAACCCCTGACCTTCGACGAGTACATGGGAACTCTTGTCCATGATCGAAATTATATCATTAGGTAGTGTTCCGAGGCATTTTCGGTGTAGAATTAATGAATTTTCATTTTTCAACAACTAAGCACAAATCACAGGTTCAATTTTGTATTTTAACTTAAATCATTTACTTTTTGTAAATGTTGCGACGGTCGGAATCTCAAATAAAAAGAAATAAATTGAATTCATAAGTGTGTACCTATATTGATATATATATAAGAAAAATATATCAATTTCAAAACGGGCATAATGATAACCTTACCCCATTGCAGCTCGATTCACAAATAGTAAAGTTGCATTCAAAATGGACTTTTACAGAACCGTCCAGTTTGAAGGCATCAAAGAACGGACTGTAGACGACCCGACCAATTGTCTCAAAACCTTCTGTCTTTTCAAATACCAGACCATCGCCACATCTGAAAGGAAAACTTTTCCAATAAAGGTACTGTCAATGGTAAACGATTACGATGGCCAATTAATACAGACATGATTATGAATACAGGCTGATTACAATTTTTTTTGATTATGTTGACACTCTCAATGTTGTACCAATTAAATTATGGCGACAGGGTAAAGTTCCCACATAAATTAGGTTCTATTTATGGAGTAAACCCATAACGTACCAATAGTACAGGGTAATCATAAATACATTTTTTGTGTCTAAAAAAACTCTCTGGTCTTCAAGATTGGGTGTATTTAACGGTCGTTCAGATTGTCAGAGGGGCATCGGTGGTCCAGTGGTTTAGAGTGATATTCCCTCAGTCCCACACAGACCTTCCCTGGATGCGGCGCCAAATGTACCTACCCGGCTCTTAGAATGGCGTAGGTACTCCGTGAATTGGAAGCAGTACAGCTTAATGCCCGAAAGGCTACCACAGATCCTGTAAGGTACAAACAAATTTTTATTGAAGAATGTTTTCGTTCCAATAGCAAGTTTCACTAGGCTGAATGAGCCATCAACGAGGAAACAACTGATAAAAGAGCCAGAGAAAGTGAATTTTGAACAGCTTTTTCTTAAGATTACAAACAGTGCACAAGTTTGGCATTTCCACATTACCTGTCGTCTCTATAGCTCTCAGTCGAATCAAGCGACCTATGTGAAGATGGTCTTCACTAACCTCTCTATCCAGAACATCAATGATAGACAGAGAAAAATTCGCCGACATTCGATGCTCACCCTTTAAATATTGTAGTTCTGGCGGATTTAAGAATCTGAAAATGACAAAAACATTAATTAGCAATCTGTGCACTGATTGGATCAAACTGATGTTGCAAAGACGATTGTGATCAGAAAGGGCAACAAGAAAGTACCATCAATGGCTATAAGCTATACATTTATTCAGGTTATCGTTAGCCAAATCAAAAGTGTGCATTTATAAGGCTGCAAAAACAGTTTTAATCCAACATTTTAAAAATTGTATATATTCAATAAAGATTTTTTAAATGTTCATAAAGATTTAAAGTGGCATGAGCTTCGAAAATTAGGATTTCAAAAATTTCGTTAAGAAAACTTTTAAGTGCCTTGGAAAACTAAAACTATAAAGTTGAAATAAAAAATATTGGTAACTTGTAAACCGTTCGAACCGAAGATGTATGAAAATGACAAATTTAAATAACCAGGATGTAGGAGTGCATTTTTAGTGCTTTCGTTGCTTATAAAACTAATGAAACGAATTGGAATCTGTGCACTGATTGGCTCAAACTGATGTTGCAAAGACGATTGTGATCAGAAAGGGCAACAAGAAATTACCATCAATGGCTATAAAGCTATGCATTTATTCAGGTTATCGTTAGCCAAATCAAAAGTGTATTTTAAAAAAATCAAAAGATGCTTGTAAGTATGAAACTTCAGAGTCCATCTGGCTTCACAGGGCGAACTGCCGCCAATACCGATTTAATGCGCCTTCAAATTCCTGCAGATTTTGTACAAGAGGCTCTAGGGCTTGAATGTTTCTGCCCATCCTATCCCAAATGTGCTTTAACAGATTTACATCAGCGCAGTTACCCTTCAACAGATCCGACGTCTCACTGGAGGGATGAAACGCAGGTTGGAAGCTAATTGAGGCTATAAGCGCTATTGACCTCCTGCTCTAGGGATGTGTTATACACACTCAAAGTGACATTTTTACTTCGTTCGCGCTGTGAAGCCAGATGGATTCATACTTACAAGCATCTTTTTATTTTGTTAAAATACTTTTAATTTGGCTAACGATATCCTGAATAAATTGTATAGCTTATTGTCATTAATGGTGATTTCTTATCGCCAGAATGTTGCCCTTTATGATCCCAATCGTTTCTGCAACATCAGTTAGCAAACAATCTCCACACACCCATGATTTTATCGGTCGGTGACTTTCCAGGGGGGTGCTTAACTTTTTTCTTTGTGTATATCTGCTTAGAAAAAGATTTATATCAACAGGTTGATTGATTGTTTGGTGTTTTACGCCGCGCTTAAGATTATTTCACTTATATGGCGCCGTGGTCAGTTTTATTGTGGGAGGAAACCGGGCTCTATGCCCCGAGGAGTGAGTGAGTGAGTGATTGGGGTTTTACGTCCTGCTCAACAGTATTTCGGTTATATGAAGACGTTGTCTCCTTGTGACAGGGCGGATTTCCACCGCTCTTTTAGGTGCTGTCTCGCCGAGACGACTTGCCGAAGGCAACCAGCAAGCCCCCTCACCCAGTCACAGTATACTGACACCGGGACAACCAGTCGCTGCTCTAACTCCTATTGCTGAGCGCCAAGCGAAGCAGTAACAGCTACCACTGTTAAAGTCTTTGGTCTGACTCGACCCAGGCTTGAACCCGGATCTCCCAGGCCTGAAGCGGACGCTCTACCGACTGAGCTATCGGGTATGCCCCGAGGAAACCCACGACCTTCCGTTGGTAACTGGCAACCATCCCACATACACTGTAGGTCGTTCGAGTTTAAACCTAGTCAGAAAATGTTCCAATTTGAGAGTGGGATTCGAACCTGCGACCCCTTGGTGGAATGCTGTACGGATTGAGCGTCCAACGCTTTACCTACTGAGCCACGGGGGCCCCTATATCAACAGAAAGCTCTTACTTTGTACTTTTTGATAAAAATGACACAAAATTAGCTTCGTTTCAACTAAAATTTCTTTGTTTACGGCAGCTTATGTCGCTTTATGTCACTTTCGATTCGTTCTGGTTATGTTTTAAGAATCTAAACTTATTCCGAGAATGTTTTTAACATGTGTGTCGACAATGAGAGTTCCAATTCTAACATGGCGCTAAAAAGTTACTGAATTAGTCACTGACTTACGATGGAGCCAATTTTTCCAGGTTTGACGTTGCGTTGCCATATCGGTCATAAACGCATGTGATAGTGTGGATTTCTCGTTGGGTGTAGATCTCCTTTCCAGGTTCACTCCAGGCAATGGCTATATTCAAAGTGTACGTGTTTACTCCTTTCTTTTTCTGTCAAAGTATTAAAATATTAAAACATTTTGTGCAGTATGATTATGATTAACCAATTCCCATTCTTGTTGATTAGCTTCTTTTTTGTCCCACTGTAGATTTCATATATATGGCAGTGCTACCAGGTTAGTTTACGGAGGAAACCGGACCTCGTGTCTCCGGGAAACCCCCGACTTTAAAACGCCTGATTCAATATTATCTCCCTGGAGCCCGGTATACACTGAGAGTTTTGCTGCGACCCGACCCGACGCGACTGTACCCGACTCGAGTTGGGTTCATTCGGCTTGAGTTGCGTAGCGTCGTAGACCGGTATACACTGCACACAACTGAAGTCATTGGGAGACATGACGTTCGGAACTCCCGACCCGACGCAACTGAAGCCGACTGAACCCAACTCGAGTCGGGTACAGTCGCGTCGGGTCGGGTCGCAGCAAAACTGGACTGGTATACAGTACACTTTTTCTCTGCGACGCGACGCGATTTTCCAGTCGGGTCGGATCGAGTCGCAGCAAAACTCTCAGTGTATACCGGGGTTAATTTGCCGGCATTACCCGGTTAATTGGGGGAGGAAATCCAGCTCTTTTTACAATTTTTGTTGCAGTGAGAGCGGTACCAGAAATTCAAGAGAAGACAACGAACAACTCTATTCCAGGAGGTAAAGGATTGATAGAGGGATTATACCTCACTCAAAGATTACTTCCCATGAATGATGACGTTGCTAGGTTTAGCGAAGGGTGGAGAGGGGGTCTTTGTCTGTTAGAACTCATCCTTCGGCAGGTATTTCTACCTGACAAACCGTCGGCGAGGTTGATCGAGGCAAACTCCATTTGGAAATTATTGTAGAGTTTCTGCTTTGGACAAAAGCATCCAAAGAGGCAATCCATCGATGAACGTGTCAGTGTGGGAGACTATTGACTTAGTAACCAGGGGCCTGTTTCACAAAGCGGCGTAGATGTATTTTTTGCGTAACTTTCCTACTAACGTCTCTCTACAGTATGGGTTGCTATGGTAGTTACGTGAAAACTTACGCTACACCGCTTTGTAAAACAGGACCCCGTACCCCTCAATGCCACCATGCAAATGGCCTTCATTAGTTGATTGACGTTTATGGCAGCACTCAAGATGCGCTTACTTTAAGTGCGAGTGGCGTTGTTTGGGGAGAATGTAACATGGTTAATGAAATACTGGTTACCGATATCAACATTTTGTAAAGAAACAAAAAAATCAATCAATACTTACATAGTATTGACAGTCTCCACCGACATAGGACTGTGACAAAGTAGCGGACAGGACGTGTTTCACGCCACTTCTTGATGTGAAAATCTTGTCGCCATTTTTGCAGGTTGCTGTGACTTCGGCAGGAACATCTGCTCGTACGACCGGATGTGGAATACCAACACTTGTTGCTGGGCATCCTGGTATAACTACATATAGAAACGGGGACGTGGGACGTGTTAATCGTAACATTCTGTTAAAACATGTAATGCGAAATATTAAAGGGGCATGAGCTGCCAAAATTCAAACTTTTTTCATAATTTCTGATCGTCACGACAGTAAGAGACTTTGACGGCCATCGAATGAGGAAAATCCAAACAGTATGTGGCCTATACGAAACGGAATAGTGTTGGAAAAGTAAACAAAATTTAAATAACCGGGACGACCATTCATTCATTCTAAGCCAAAGTTAGTTCAAAACAATACTTTATCGTATATTCTCGAGACTAAAAGCACTAAAAAGCTTCTGAATTATACTTCTTGTGAAAAATAGCCGATAATTTCAACATTCTGTTTTTACGTCAAAATATCAACATTTTGGCAGCTCATGCCCCTTTAAAGAAGAGGACAAGAGTATGAAGAATAAAATCTTCATGATATTGTTTGGGTTTACCCTGTATATTTATAAGGCTGCGAAAACAGTTTTAATCCAACATTTTAAAAATTGTATATATTCAATAAAGATTTTTTAAATGTTCATAAAGACTTAAAGTGGCATGAGCTTCGAAAATTAGGATTTCAAAAATTTCGTCAAGAAAACTTTGAAGTGCCTTGGAAAACTAAAGGATAGAAGTTGAAATAAAAAATATTAGTAACTTGTAAACCGTTCGAACCGAAGATGTATGAAAATTACAAAATTTAAATAACCAGGATGTAGGAGTGCATTTTTAGTGCTTTCGTTGCTTATAAAACTAATTATTAAAACGAATTGGATTTATATTAACTGAAAAGTCTTATTTTGACCTTTTTTTAAAAATGGAAGATAATTTGCTAATTGAGTTTCAAGCAAATTTCCCCTCGTTTTGGCAGCTCATGTCATTTTAAATTTCTGCGTCAAAACTAAAAAAAAAAAACTTTTAAATGTTACTTCTGCTCACATTCTAAAATGTTGGTCTCCGCTCATAACTACAAAACAAAAATAGATTACTCACCGTGGAGAATTTTCTCGTCCGCCAAAACACATGTTACCTGAAAAATTCACAACGAAAGATTGCAAATCCATATAAATATAGTGCACGAGTTCTCATTTTTAGGGAAAAAATGGTTTAGAACTAATCTTTACAAGATTCCAATCCGTCGAGAAGCTAATCTTTTCTTGTTTCTCAGCGACCATATCGGGTTCCGAGTGTTTTACGTCTCACTCATTTCACTAGTTTGATTTTTTTTGTTTTTACCTGACAGAATTTAGTTTTCCATTTTAGCCACAAGTTCTGTCAACATTTCCTTTTTTTCTTTCGTTTTTTTAATTTGAAACTATCCTCAATAAACTATAAGCATAAGCATCCTAAATGATTTGGACCACAGTTATGACAAATAAACGAGCCAGGCAGACCAGTTTTACAGTGACCTGGGAAATTATGTTTTGTGAGATACTTAAAGTTTGTTCATAAACTTTACATTGTAAAGTGAAAAAAGCCCGCAAATGTGTATAATCCAGCATAGACGTTACACGTGTTTCCGGTCAATCGGTTCAGGCTAGGATTTTACCCTACCATATAGACGTTGGACACCAAGCTGGACGTATTCACTGATAGTAGGTTAAGTGTAATTTCGCTTTCTTCGCATATTTTAAACGTCACATTTGCATTTAATGGCGTGTCTGTCAGATCCCAAATGTTCTATGAAGTGTAAACCTTCTTTAAAGTGGCATCAGCTGCCAAAATGTTGATATTTTGACGTTAAAACAGAATGTTGAAATTATTAGCTATCAATTTCTCAAGACTTATAATTCAGAAGCTTTTTAGTGCTTCTAGTCTCGAAAACGTACGATAAAGTATTGGTTTGAACTAACGAGAATGAATGAATGGTCGTCCCGGTTATTTAAATTTTGTTTACTTTTCGAACACGTTTTCGGTTCGTACAGGCCACATACTGTATGAATTTTCTTCATTCCAACGCGAATCATTTAGTTTTTCGATGGCCTTCAAAGTCTCTTAATACTGTCGTGACGATCAGAAGTTGGAAAAATGGAAAAAGTGTGAATTTTGCCAGCCTATGCCACTTTGAAAAAAAATATTACTCACCAAAATGAAAGATACACAGGTAAAAATCATCTCTGAAATAAAAAAGTTAGATAAAGTAAACGATGACTTTGGCGATATGTGAAATGATTTTTTTACGCAAAAAATCCTAATTTTTGTGCAGCACAATTGCTTTTGGACGACCTCAGAACATAAACTTAGAAGTACACAGAACTACGTTTTACTGCTGTCAACAGGTTGGGGAAAGTCGCCGATGGGCGGAGTTGTCTACCGATTGGTGGGTATCACACACAAAGCTGGGCCATTGGAAATTGAAACAGGTCCATAAACCGCTTATCTGGTTGAAGTTCAGGTGCATTTGCACTTGCTTACTAAATTCGCCAATTGATATTATAACCTTAGCCTGTGGGGAAGATAGTCTCGTTTATTCTTGTGTTCCCTTGGAGTTTATAGGTTCAATTGCTCAGTGCAATCTACATATTTAGTGATCTTCAGATTTGATTGGTTTAGATCATGTCATCATACACAAAGAATATCAATTATAAAACTAAAGCGAAATGTGTTCGGTCAAAATCTACATCAGCGTTGATGGCGATTTACTCATCAATGACTGATATTAGTAATTGCTCTATTAACTGGCATTCAACATTGATCAACATCATGTCGATCTGTCGATTGGTTGTCAAAAAATATTTACAGATATACAGCTAATACAAATGAGTATTTAAAAAATGAATGAAGTCTAATTTTGAATGGCAAATGAAGATCAAGATGTAAAAAATAGAAATCTAGATTCATATCTTTGACTAATAAGTTGAAAGGCAAAATAAACATAATTTTATCCGCCATTTTTTTGCTTGCAGGCTTGGTCTTCCGTGGAGAGATTTTCGAATTTAGAAATCCACGTGTCTCAGTCAACTCGAATGGTATAGGAACAGAAAAAGTCACTTACCGTAAGAGAACAAAATGGAAGGAGAATGAAGGCGAATCTCAAACAAAAAAAAGACAAAAAGAACAGAACAATATGAAAATGAACAAAACGATGAGTTGCACTTCTGCAAATTATGAGACCCGTAATACCATTTCCGATTTTAACTGAATCCCGATTGGATAGCCATAACACGTGACTGCTATTAGTATGGAGATCACCTTTATGTTTCCAAACACAACCACAACATACTACTTTAAAAATGTTATAACAGAAACTTGTTAAATCCCGAATTACGTGTGTAATAAAATTTGGTCTTCTTCTTATTAAAATATGTTCACATATTAAAACTTACAAACACCAACTCCGGCCAAACTTGTGCCTCTGAATTCCGTTCCTTACGGCAGAGATAAAAAAGAAGGAACAACGTGGAAGGGGGGGGGGGGCGGAATGGACACCTGGAAATCATTGATATTGCAAATAAAAACGTGTTTTACGAAACAAAAACCTATTTTCTTGAGATAGGAAGACTTTGAAGAAGTGGGTTAAAATGGAAGATTTTGATAGTTGATTGATGAGTTTTGTATGTAGCGGCATATTCTTCACAATGAGGCATGGATATATCGCAAAAATATTTGTTTGGTACCATTGGATATGTAAATTTATCCCCTTTTTCTCCTCCTGCAATATACTAATTCAACAACCGCCATGTTGCTACTTTCGCTTTTGGCATGGTTAGCTTCAAGTGTTTAACTATGAACACGCTCTTCAGGATATTTGGGGAGGGGGGGGGGGGGGGGGCGCGGGGAGACCATCCATACGAAGAATACAAACTACTTCAAAGTAAAATAGCTCGACCTCAGAGCTAAAGGCGAGTCATTGCTTATAAAAAGAACAAGGAATTGAAAGATGTACTGGTCAGAGCTAAACTCCATCGCCTGTTTTCTACCTAGGTATTTATGGAGAACCAAAATTTTCACATTTTTTGCTCATGACCCTTTTGGGTTTAATCTCACTTCATCGATATTCTTGGCATAGCTGAAGATGGGTAAACATTGCCAATATAGTATGTGTTCAAGAAAATTATGATTGGGTATAAAGGTCTAAATGATATATCACTTTTTAACACAATTTTAAACTTGTCTCCATGGTTATTTTAGACAAGATTTTTCCTGTGCCTGTGTGTTTTAGTGTTGATAGTTGTATAATGATGAAAGTTAGAATTCAGTCAAGAGAACTCTAAGTTAATCTTTCTACTTGTCTCGTCGCGTCCGTGTCCAGGCAATGGGGCTTGAAAAACAACAGCTCTGAAATAATTATATACAATATCGAATTTATCGATCGGATTTACCGTATCCCCCCCCCCCCAAATAGACCAACCTTAGTCTGTATCAATCAAAATAGGTCTCTAAAATGCGTTTACCGTTAGCTCGTTAAGACGATTCACATCATTAGACCGCTTGTGCGCATGCTCATGTTCGAGGTTCATTAACATTACGGGTAACTGACAAATCAAATTATCAATTTCAAACTAAAAGTAAAGACCTTTTTAAAATTTTGTAAGATGTAGAGCGTTCCAAACTTATTCTGTTTGGGAAAATACAGAAACTGCCTGTGAACAGCTTTCCGGATTTGTTGCAGCGAGCGTGCCTTTAAAACTTCCGCGTTTCTACTCAAAAGGTTTTAGCGAGACATTGTTGTATGAGCTGATTGGTCAGCGACAGATCTGGCCAAGAAATTAAGCAGTGGGTGTGTTAAACGAAGGGACAAATGGCCGCTGCTTGTAGGAATGTAGCTCTCTGGGTCGGTCGATAAACCAATAGTTTCTCACACTGACATAAGCCTTCAATTGATGGTCGTGCGTTCGAATCCCACTCAGTCCAAAGAAACACTTTTAAAGGAATTCGGATGGATTTTCACTCGCTCCTCCAAAAAGTCGAAGTGTTGCCAAATACACGCCGGTGGATTTCTTTCGTGCAAAAACCCTGTCCTGTCCCTCCATGCATAGACCCTGTCCTGCCTCCTCCCATAAACAAACCGGCATCGCCGTCTTACATGTGAAATTCTCCCGCACCAGACAAAATAATTGCATTTGAGAGGAGTTTGTACCACGTTTCCGAGAGTTACTTGCCCCTGAACGCACGTCGCGCCACCATGTTAACTATATACACTTCATCGGCTGAATTGAGTTGACAAAATTAACAATATAAACAGAACCTAATGGTGTACATGCCTATAATTGTGGGGGTTCAGGAAACTTTTACCTACTTATTCTGAAATCTGGCGAAGGTAGGTATAAACCTGGATAACGGAGGCAAATCGGCTGAGTTAGACTAACAGAAAGTTGACGCTTTGCCCAATATGGCTTTAACGAATCCCATATATTTCCCTATTGGGTCACTCACAGACTGTGACTTATAATCTTAAGGGCGGAATAATCAACCAATCATTTAATGTATTTTACTTTTTGTCCAAACTTAAAAAAAGTCAACGACTAAGAATTCCGTGTCAGTTTTAAAAAATGTGCCAAGTAACAGACCATTTACTGTTTAATCTGTTCTATAATAAATAAGATCACAGAGGTTTGATTGAAAGCGTAAGTCCCTAGTAAACTGGTACAATGTCGGTGTTGTTGACCGGCTCAACATCATACAATGGGTGTAATCGCTAAATATCTAATATACTTAAAAACACCGTCAACAGCCATATCCATGGTTATAAAACATGGTATATATGAGGAGTGCTGTGAGGATGAGATAAAACGTTTGTTTCTTGTGAACATTCTACCATTTATGTTTTATGCTATTGGAACTTCCAGGGTTCTAAGTGATCAGGGATGGTCGCAAGAAAGAATCTTCACTCAGATACATCATTTCCAGATTAACGATTCGTCTGCATCTACAATCAATATATTTGTTATATTTTCTGCCTAAGGCAACTGAAATCAAGGACAAACGTCTCACATTTCAACGGCTGCAAGGTTTCTCATGATATTATTGTTTCTCGTTTTCAGATTTCTCAGTGCTGATAGATATAAATAAACGGAATCGACGTTTTCAAGAACAGTGTCACGTAAAATGTGTAAACATTCCGTCGTATAGCCAGTGAAAGGTAAAGATAAGCGCTCCTCAAAAACAATTGTACACCAATATACATAAGTACAGTATTCTAGTTGTACACAACTTCGACATCAATTCATTTGACCTCTGCGAATAATCAATGATAATTACTTTCTGGCAAGTATCAAGAAGGACCGAACCTGTTTTGTGACCGTATCTTAAGATCTTGAAAATCAATGTTCTCTATCTGTGACCAACCGTTCTCAAACCGTGACCAACAGTTCTTAAAACCGTGACCAACCGTTCTCAAACCGTGACCAATCGTTCTCAAACCGTGACCAACTGTTCTCAAACCGTGACCAACCGTTCTCAAACCGTGACAAACTGTTTTCAAACCGTGACCAACCGTTCTCAAACCGCGACCAACCGTTCTCAAACCGTGACAAACTGTTCTCAAACCGTGACCAACCGTTCTCAAACCGTAACCAACCATTCTCAAACCGTGACCAACTGTTCTCAAACCGTGACCAACTGTTCTCAAACCGTGACCAACCGTTCTCAAACCGTGACCAACCGTTCTCAAACCGTGACCAAACGTTCTCAAACCGTGACAAACTGTTTTAAAACCGTGACCAACCGTTCTCAAACCGTGACCAACCGTTCTCAAACCGTGACAAACTGTTCTCAAAACGTGACCAACCGTTCTCAAACCGTGACCAACCGTTCTCAAACCGTGACAAACTGTTCTCAAACCGTGACAAACTGTTCTCAAACCGTGACCAACCGTTCTCAAACCGTGACAAACTTCTCAAACCGTGACCAACCGTTCTCAAACCGTGACAAACTGTTCTCAAACCGTGACAAACTGTTCTCAAACCGTGACAAACTGTTCTCAAACTGTGACCAACCGTTCTCAAACCGTGACAAACTGTTCTCAAATTGTGACAAACTGTTCTCAAACCGTGACCAACCGTTCTCAAACCGTGACAAACTGTTCTCAAACCGTGACCAACCGTTCTAAAACCGTGACCAACCGTTCTCAAACTTTGACCAACCGTTCTAAAACCTTTTTCAAATTATAGAATATAAAACATATCATACATTGGGATGACGTAGAAGATTACGCATAAGTATAGTACAAGATTTCGAGATACTTTTAGGATTTAGAATATTGGAACCCAAACATGATTTTTATGTTACTTAGCACTTACTGGCTGAAAACATTTTATCTCTAAGTCACTTTTACATACATGTACAGTTCAGAGTAAATCAAAATAATTTGTTTTCGCTGCTGATAAGTGAGGATGAAGCTGACAAATGAGATCTTCTGTATCATAAATATGTTAAACAACTAATTTGTCTATTTAATCACTTCATTTTTATGGATGACTATACCAATTGCTACGATATCGCTGGGAGAAAAGATTTGTAAGTGTAAACAATCCTGGATATACAAATAAATGTAAGTGTCCATTACCAATAATTTGAACATTTCAAACACAGAAAGCAAAAAAAAAGTGTTTTCGTTTTTTTCGTATTTACAATGATGTTGATGAGACGGTAAGTAAATTCGAGGTGCTCGTGGACGGTGCTGTAACGCTAATGCTACTTCGTCTTGTGATGTTTGGATGAAAAAATCGTTTCCGATATAGACCGATTACTTTAGCTGTCAAAACAAATGCAATGCAAATGAAAAACCCTTGAAGCGAGTTTAAAGCAGAGAATATTATCAATAAAGCCTCGATTGGCCACAAGTTACTGACATAACCAAAAGCCCAAGTGAATCCCATTACGGCAGTGATTCGGGCATAGACTCCCAGCTGGCTGCGTCTAGCAGATGTAACATTCATTTCTTGTGAAAGTTTCCTTATTTTCCTGATGTGGTGAACCGTATATCCAAAGGCGAAGATATTAAAGAGGATATGGGCAGATACCGGTGCTATAAATGTAACTAATAAGGCTATTGGTCCACGAATCCAGCACATCCCTTTATCTCCATAACCCATGGAAAAAGTTGACGTAAAATTTAACGCTATACAAGTTGATACGATAACGCCTGGAATACCCCAGGCAATGACGCTGTAAAACAAGTACTTCTTGTTTCCACGTGTACGAGGAACGGATGTCTTACTACTAAATGTCTTAGCTAAGTCAAACGATAGAATATTAGACCAAGAGAAAGTTGCAAGCCATAGAAAATGTTGAGTAACTGCCAGTATTATACAGGCTGTCGAATCACGCCATGCCACTGTTCCACCGACGATAAAGAGACATTGCGCCATCAACATAGCTCCAGTTAGGCTCAAAATCGATTTGCCCGCAACATTACGAAGCTCCACAAAGATACAATATGTTGTAATTGTGATTATTAGCCCAATGATAGACATTGAACATCCTATAACCGTAACGTAAAATTCAACCGGGCTGGTTGATTGTAATATTGGTGAGCTTGTATCAGTAATATATACTTTTTCGCAAACTGCCAAAACTGAATCTGTTTGATACAACACCGACGTGTTCAACTGAGAACTATCCAATGTTCCCGATTTGTTAAATAAATCATCAATATCATAAAGTGTTAAATCGCACTCGGTTTCCAGTAATTCGCCACAAACAATGTAATAGAGATCTAGTTTTGAGGGGTTTTCAATTGCCTCGTTGTTTACTGCCATTTTCTTTTTTTCAATGGATTCACAGAAATACGTTTGGTTGTCGGGTTTCCCCAATGTAATTTCAACTGGGAAGTCCAGTCCATTAGTTTGATTTACAGATCCCGCTTTGTCGTTCCGTTTATTTAAAAGCTCGTCAAACGTTGTGCTGTTGTAGATCCTAAATGGGGCTACGCATATGTCGGACAAAGGCTTTATAGTATTTCTCATGATAGCTGTCAACACTTGAAACTCATCTTGGTTCCGGAAAACCAATTCTGAAAATATTTCCACAAGATCTGGTGAAAATGTTTTGTTAAGAGAAAACGTCGTGTTAAACAGATAAACGTGATGCTGTTCTGAACATTCTTCATAATCAATCATAACAGGCGTTAAGCTTTCCTCTAGGTTTTGTTTTACATTCAATATCGAATCATTGTTAAGCATTTTAATAGTGAAACTGAGGAGATAAGTCTCTTCCTTGAACCTAGAATTACCTGCCTTGAATCTAGAATTACCTGGAGACAATAAAGTGCCGTAACTTTCAGTCCGATCGAGGTTTGGATCATCAGCAGGATCAACATCAGTCGAAAAATCAAACAATACAGAGAAGCGCAGACGTTCTATGAAAATTCCTCCGCTCGTTATTCTTTTCTTCCAACAGACCAATTCCTTGTCAGCATATGGACTGCATTTTGCACAATACCAGTTCCGAGCAGTAAATGTGTGTCCACCAACGGCATCAAGTCCATTAGGCCAAATGCGTATCGGATTTTGAAACGCATCGCACTTGGTTTTCAGATCTCTTGACCCCTCACAGTTGTGATATTCTGAGGCGACACATTCTCTTCCCAATTCGTATTCTTCATCGGGCAATTTTATTTCAACTTTACAATGTTTTTCAGTGACTTCAGAAAAGGTTATTTCAGACAATCGCCTTCTTTCAAAGTATTCTTTCGAATCAGTCGCATTTACCGGACAATTGAAGTTGGTGGAAAAAGTTTTCATTTTTCCGAGAGGAACTGAATGACACAAGGCACAATACACGTTTCTGTAGATATGACCCTTGGAGTTTGCATATATTGGAAGATGAATGATGACGTCGTCACTTTTTTTGTTCTGACATTTCTCTGCGATCATACGATTACCGAGAAAGTGGTCTGGACAAATGGATACTACATACAGTGTAGCAAACTTAAATACACTGTGCTTTGGACAAGAAAAACACGTCGTTTGACTGCCGTTGCAGTTTCCAATATCTGGTTTGAGACGAAAGACATCTGTTGTGTTAACACAAAGAGCATGGTAATTCTGACAGCAGTCGTTGTATATGGTGCACAGGGAATCACATCCGCATGGCTGGTTGCGATATGGGTTGATGGTTGATCCGCATCTCCCTTCACACGACGCGTCTAAACACACAGGGTTGTTCAGGGCAGTATCCGTTGAGGTTTCAAAAACTTCCGTCGTCGACAGTTTGGTAGCATCGTTTGTGTTGGTACAATTTGTAGACAGATCTACAACAGAAAATCCGAAACGTAAAATATCAAGATAAATATATTTAATATTCACAAATCTGTAGTCCCTCTTTATGTGCCGTAAAAGTCACACTCGCTGAGTCTTGGCAAGCGAACAAGCCGCCTAATGATTTAAATCGTCTAAACGAGCTAACGGAAAACGTATTTTAAACGCACATTTTGAGAAATCGAGACGAAGAATTTGTTATGAAGAACACGGAAAATCATATCGATGAATTCGAGATTATAAACTTTACAGACAAAAACATTTGAAAAAAGTTAATCCAAAGCCTAAGTCACACTGTTTCGGATCGATCGTTTTGCTATTCGCTCTTCATTTTTACGTATGTTTTACACCATACATTATACATTTTTAACATAACTGGATGCACAATATGCCCACCATCATAGTCACGTTTGTCGTACACGAAATGGTTGCACTTTCTTCAACGATGGTCTTTTAAGTTTGTATCAGATGCATGCATATGTCGTTTTGGTTCTCTTGGCGAAACAGCGGATCACTCATCTACTTCATTACCCAATATTTACTGCCCAACGTACAATACTGCTGAAAAGTACGACTGTAGTAGATATAACTTTGACAGTTGAAAAACAGTGGCAGTGGCAACATTTTACTGGTGACGCTTTACGCCCGGCGCCCGCTTAACGCCCGCGGGGCGTCTTTTTTATGCGCCCACAACGCCACCTGGGGGGGGGGGGGGGAATTATATGCTATATAGAAGTACATCGCACTATACCAGTATTATTAGTCAGTCGAGTGCCGTACATTAGACATGGGATTGTTTACATGCACCGAGTGTGGTCAAACTTTTACTCGGGATCATGATATGCGACGTCATCAGGATAGGTATAACCATCATACAACATCACTTCAAAGTCACAATGAAGATCAAAACACTTCCTCAGAATATGGGAACGACAATGTAGCGAAAATCACAGAGTCAGAAAACAATGATTCTGCGGATAGTTGTGCAAGTCAAGAGGCCCTAGATGAAACCACTCTGTCGTCAACGGATGAAGAATCACAGGAAGGTGAAAGCTTTTCCTCGGCTGAGGAAGAGTCACAGGAAAACGGAAAGGCATTCTCAACGATGTGGGATAATCTTGTAACAAAGGCGATTGAACAGCACATCCCTGAAACAACTGACTCTATCGATGAAGAAAATGGTGACTACGAAACTTTGAGGCCAAAAATAAGAAATACTCTGATGTCTTTATACAACGAAGAGAGTTTGCTTTTAGAGTCTATGAAAAAAGATCCAATCCATAAAAAAATTATGGCCACGAAACATTCACTTCAAGACACTTTTGATTTATCACCGAGAGAGGCCCTGTATAATGCTATAGAAATGAGGAAAGCCTTATTTAACGATCTTTTACCAACCACATATCCTGATACTCAAGAAAATGAGGACATTGACTAAATCTAACCTTAACACACAATTTATATATATATATTTTAAATTTGTTAATATAGTTTTGACTTTACATAACCTAACTCAATAAAGATGTCGAAATAGAATGTCAATTTAGTCATGTCTTTGGTCATTTACATACTGCCTTTCGTCTTGAATGAACGTCCGGGCACGGCCACTTAACGCCCGGCGCCCGCTAAAGCCCGGCGTCCGCTTAACGGCCGCCGGGCGTCTGTTAGTGGTAGTAAGGTTACATACTTTAAGAACATTTCACAGGTCATTTTCTATCCGAGCAGCGAATGGACACTGACAGTTGTCATCTCAGATGTTTCATTTCCTTACTTTCTAAATCTGGAATAATTATTTCCCTGTGTGACTATGTTTCTATGTGTTTTTCTGTTTGGCTCATGTATATTTTTACTTTAAGAACATTTCATTTTCTATCCGAGCAGCGAATGGACACTGACAGTTGTCATCTCAGATGTTTCATTTCCTTACTTTCTAAATCTGGAATAATTATTTCCCTGTGTGACTATGTTTCTATATGTGTTTCTGTTTGGCTCATGTATATTTTAACCTACACAATTTTCCCTATTGGTTAGTGAGAGCATTTCTAAAAGTCTGTTCTGTGTTCATAGTAGATGTATAGTTTAATCGCGATGTTTAATTTTCTGTATTCGAAACAATTATACCGGCTGTAATAACTGTAATTATCCTCCCAGATTTGACGGGGTGCCAGGCAATTAGAACGATAAACATGCTGGTTACAGTTACTGTAATATCATTTTTTTTTTTACATTTTATTAGAGTTACTAGCTAACTGATGTATACTAGATTATAGCTTTACACAATCTCTCTATTGGCACATGTAGAGTATATATTTATAGATTTAATTATAGAAACACTATCAAGCCTCATCATTATCACTCACTGTCCTATAGCTACAACTGTTCTCCTAACGTCATGGGAAATCCCCATTTCATGGCGGTGGTGCAATAAGACCTGCCTGGGTTTTACGCGGGGAATCCCCGTTTAAAGACGAATCGCCGCGTTACCCAAGGGAGGTAACTCTTTCAATACCTCAAAGTATTCTAGCCTCGGATTATCTCCCTTTGACCGTTTCTATACCCCTCAACACTACTTTGCAGATTTATACAGACTGTTATTTTTACAAAACCTATCCATACTGTCCTAAGGTGATGGCCGAAAGTGACCTAAAGTGATGGCCGAAAGTGACCGTCGAAACTGCCCTAAAGTGACCGGTGAAACTGCCC
This sequence comes from Lepidochitona cinerea, assembly GCA_963971465.1. Lineage (NCBI taxonomy): Eukaryota > Metazoa > Mollusca > Polyplacophora > Chitonida > Tonicellidae > Lepidochitona > Lepidochitona cinerea. The sequence continues at coordinate 4,036,577 of OZ020560.1, forward strand.
TAAAGTGACCGGCGAAACTGCCCTAAAGTGACCAGTAAAATGTTGCCACTGCCACTGTTTTTCAACTGTCAAAGTTATATCTACTGACTGTGGTACCGATGAACTATGTCTAAAAACGCCAGGTGAAATCAGGCTATTGTTTGTACATTGTTGTAACAGAGCGCTTCTCGTGACAACCTCCGTGTCCGGTTTGCCAAGCTGACTGACTTTCCCCCTTTCTCTGGTCTTTAATATCTTCAAAATTTGCCTATTCATTGTTTTCATCATATGTCTTTTATTTTGAAATATAAGTGCATAAAAAATCATATTTAGAAAACAAAAGTGCCCCATGTTAGATTTTAGTGGTTTACTCGTAGCAAGTTCGTGTAAATTCGCTTTCTTCACAAATATGACCCCAAAGCTTACAGTATATGTGCTAACCAATGGCCTACACTACAGGCATTCTAGTTTACTATTTCAAGCCAAGGTTCTGTTTTAAAATATCAGATCAGCTTTCGATCACAATCTGCATGCGGATGAAGCTATGGTCGCTGGTCGTATTTCTTAATATCTAGAACCCTGTTTCACAAAGCGGCGTAGCGTAAGTTTTTACGTAAAAGCTTTAGCAGCCCATACTGTAGAGGTACGTAAGTATGAAACTTACGCAAAAAAATACATCTACGCCGCTTTGTGAAACAGACCCCAGGACGTTTTTATCTCAGGCTGTAATATGTATGTGCAATATGTCTACCATCAACCATTCAGCGAACCTCTGTGCTTTAAAAGTAGTCAAAATAAAGACAAAAAAGGAGTTGTATAATGTAGAAATAGACTACAGCTTATTCGAGAGATAAATATTCATAACGCTTTCACAACGCACTAAATTTGCGCTCACGTATGTAGGACCTCTGTTTACGTTCAGAGATCGTCCGTCAGGGAACACGTAAGTACCACCTATTTTCCACTAATTACACGATAATTATACAGTTTTCCCTCACAGTCGACATTCCACTTTTCATTCAAATGACGTTCAGTCTTATTTTAGTAACTAGCAGAAAACACGAGCATGTAAACGATACTGGACAATGAGTAGTCCGGGTTTCTGACTCCAAAATTACTATTTTTTTTATTCTGACGATCGTATTTTAGAGTCAGGGTTCACTGCAATAAAAAAACTGGAGTTGGCCGCTCACAAGCGGGCAGTATGTCTGATTTCGACAAAGAAATAGCAATATAACCTACTCAGATCGTGTCTAAACGGTCATAATCACGTTCATGGATAATTTCGCTACCTACCAGTGCCTAATATGGACGAGCAGGATCGACCAGTAAACATTATTCTTCTACTGAATTCACTTTTGCCTTCTCCAGTCTCAAACTCTCCGCCATTGATGACGCAACACTGTTTAGCGGGTTTTCAATTTTTAAACGTTAAATTCACTTTACGAAAGGCCAAGTTATTAATGAATGTCGTACTGACACTATATACGGGTTAGTTATGTTGTTATTTACTGTGTAAATCTGACCACAAACTGCCCGATCAGAAGCGTGCAGTCGACTCCGACTTTTTGATTGCAATGAGCCCTGACTTCAAATTACGACCGTCAGTACAAAAAAAAGGAATTTTGGAGTCAGAAACCTGGACTAGACAATGGCCTAGATAGTGGACTAGATACCTTGGAAAGAAGATCCGGAATAAATATGTTTACTTACTAAGTATCCCAGGGGTTCCATTCCATGCAAGCCATAGTTTTTACCTCTTGAAAGAAGGATAGATTCAATTCGAACTATAAACCTGAGTTTTATAAAACCCGACACTCACCGTAGTAAACGATATCCATAGAATGCAGTAAGCACTTGTAATATTTTACGATTAGATTAAAATATCGGGGGGAAAGTCCCAAAAAGTAGAATATTGCCTAAGATAAGTCCATAAAAACGAGAGAAAAGTCTAAACCCAATATACTGACTCGTATAACAACATATGAACAGTAGCCATATGTCCTACTAAAGCACAGCGATTGGCCTAACATTCAATCGATGGATTCATTGATGTTTTTACGCCGCACTCAAGATTATTTTACTTATATGGCGGCGTTGCCAGGTTTATTGGAGAGGAAACCGATCGAGTGAAAACTCCATTCAGACTAAACATTACAGCGTGAATCAGACACCCACATCCACTCGGCAACTTTCCCTTTCTCTGGTAATGTACTGTTTTACCTTGAAAAGGGCGGGTTAAAAAGTAACATGCATGCCGGGAAGAAACAAGGGATTACGGAACTCCCAAAATTAGAAATACTATAACGGAAAACTTTTAAATAAAATCAAACATACCGTCAGTGATGTTGTCTGAAGAAACCAACTGGTTTAGACAAATAATTACAAACATGGCAATTATCTTCTGTGGAGCCATGGACATCTTTACCACCAGGTCAAGAATTACCGTAATGGTCCGAACATAAATGTACAGTGACGAAGGACATGGACACTGATTTAATCAAGTTTTTACATAAACCTTTACCCAGGTATGTTCGATAGGATATTTTTTTATGGAATTTGAAACCCTTTATCAATCATGCCTTTACTTGGCCTTTGGGCATCACGTGGTATACATTATTATTTACTTTCAACTGTTTACACTTGTCGTTCTGTATTACCAAACAACCAACTAAGAAAAGACTTAGGTCACTTTTGCCGGCCATTTGAGAACATGGAATCAGCTGTAATGATAAGTAAATAAAACACTGGCGGGAGGATCGTTGTGGCTTTACCAGCTATTGATTGGTTGACTAAATGCTTTACCAGAAAAGATATAGTTTTGTTAGGTTATGTATTCGTGAAGAGACTTGAAGTTTGTCAAGAGGTGACGGGAATCAATATCACCTGGTCGGTCATCAAAGAAATACATGTGTCATCAATAAAATGACGGACACGTGAAAAACAGATAATAACTTGTTTTCTTTACCTTGTCCCGAGAGACGGAATTTACACATGTCAATCAATACTGAAATTATCTATCGTTATTGAACTGATCAGTCGGCTTCGTATAAAGGGTTTATGAAAATTATACAGTTCTATACCTTGTATATTCACCCATGCAAAACTTTCCAAGTCAATTGTATGTCATGGAGAAAGTTATATATATTTCATCGTCTCTGAAAGAGTCGATACGTCTTCAAGACATTTGGAACAAACAGGTTATTCAAAATTGGTCGAGATCAAATACATCATTATTGATTCCAAGTTCATTCTGAGGCCATTCTCCTTTTTTACAGACCGTACACGTGTCTTAAGAGCTATACTTTCTACCTGGAATCCATCGATTTCCAATCTTTGGTAAGCACTGATTTTAAGGACTTGCTGATTAGGTTTATAACCTAACCGTATGGGAACTAAGGGCACACTTCCCAGAACACGACACAATTCCAAGTTATCTGATATCTTCATCATGTATTTTATTGACATTGCTATTATACAAGCTCCTCTAAGGACTAAATACAGGCTTAATCAAATTGCTCAGGTCTAACTCCATTTAGAATTAATAGAACAATAGGATTGTCTTTAACAAAACCTCATTCCTTAATTCAACACTAAGAGAAACTTGGTAGTAAGGCGAGCGAATTTACTGAAAGCAAAACATAAAACAGCAAAAAGTCCAGGGAGTTATTTATTTATCAATTTGATGCACTTAGTTCGACTCTCAATAAAATGGCCACCAAAAACAAACACATGTGGATAAACAGTTTTGTTGTGGACACACATAAACATACAATTGAATTGCCTGCCATTATGTCAAATGTTATATGTCTAAAATTGCAATACAAATACACAGAAAATTAAAGAAACGTGGGTTTACTTAATCGTTTTTTCGTGGATGTTTAGACTGTGAAGTTTTTGAACGACGAAATCAAAAATTGAAATAGTCAATTGTCAATAAAGCTGTTGTCTTTCAAATGTCTTTTCAAATGTGCCGTTTCAGGTTACTTTTTGGAAAAATTGAATATGAATACACAGTTAGATCGCTCACACTGTTCAAATCGTTAGGGCGCTTTTGCGCATACCCAGGCTCAGAGTTTGGAGTTTGTTTTCATTGCGGAAAAAAAAGAAATCAAATTTTTTATTTCATATCAAAAATGTAAAATAATGCCAAATTGCCGTAGGAATAAAGAAAATACATACAGCCTGTGACCTGTGCGAACCAAAAAAGTAAACAGAATTTAAATGACAACATATAGGCCATACGCTGAAATCAATCTCAGAATGGATATTGTCTGCAGCTATCCAAAACCGGTTATTAGATTCAAAATCCCCAGCGTCTGTTACATATGATTAGCGTTTGTTACATAAAAAGAGAGGCGAAGTGTCTGTCCGCAATCTTGGTTCGGATGACCTATACTTTAAAGGAGAAGGAAATGAAAGAACTTAGTAATTCATTACAGGCGCGCTAAATTTTCCTTTCTAACGATATCAAAACCATATCTCTACGATTTTCCTCGCCAAACTGTGCTATAAGAAAGTTAATAATCGTTATCAGATAATGTGTAAATGACTCGGTAGCCATCTTCACGGCAGAGCTTAGCTGTGTGTCCCGATCGACCAACCAGCATACGCATAGCTCACCAGTCACTGCACTAGCGTAAGAGAAATTGGTCAACTCTGAAAGTCTGCCATTTAAATCTGATCTAATCTTTCAGTGGCATTTAGACGTTGGAAGTACAAATCAAGACGAGGATTACTTATGGATAAACAACCATCTTCACTGCAGAGCTAAGCTGTGTGTCCCGATCGACCAACCAGCATACGCATAGCTCACCAGTCACTGGTTAATTTCGATCATTTCGAGGCGCTAATAACAAGACAAACACTCTGATAACTCTGAAATATATACTGGCTAGTAAATTAACATTTTGGGGAGACGTGTCAGGCTACATTTGGTGTCTATGCGATTTGTGGCGGGTCGTTGTAGAATTTTCAGAAAAGGTAGTCTTACCGTTAACATTACAGGTTATAACCATACAAGCTCGCAAGGGAAGTGATTTATTAATACTTTTTCCGGTCAATTTCAAAACATCGATGGCGCGCTCCACTGACGATTGAACACGAGCTTGTCTGGCAGATTCATTTTCAGGGTATTTTCACACCGTATACCACGAGCAAGACTCACATACATAGATAGGATGGCCTTTGGGAACCCGTTCGATACAATTGCATGCTGTTTTTCATTTTCTCCCCCTTTAACATAGGCTAAAGAAAAATGTTGTATCTATTCGCAACTTTGTTACGGGATTTTAGCTCTATTTGTTAATTGATGTACTTTAATATCTTGTGTAAGCTCTCAATATCCCGATCACATCTCCTCCCCCCAAACAGTGAAATAGAGCTTATTTACCCAAAGCCCATGTTAAACCATATGGCAGCCGCTGTTGGTTTAAAACCAGGATGTTGGTTTGTCATGATGAGTACAATGTCACACTTCGGCTCTCCATAAGCTAAATGATTATTTACCTTTGGGCATGCGCAATTTGGTCAATAACTTTGAGCGTATTAGAACCATGATTTTCTCTCAGTTATGTAAAAAAGACACGTTTTAAGTAAAATAATCAAGTCTTTCAAATAACGTAAGCGTTGTGTTTCGTTAAAAGAAACAAAGAATTAAAAATCTAAGAGGCATGAACGCTTCACCAAAAATTTAGGTTATCAGGATAGGTTGAGCGTTGCAAGTACCTTGAAAAAACTGAAGGATATATGTTGAAATAAAAAAAAAACGTGAAAAACAACCTATGTTGTGTACGTACCATCAGAGTGGTGACCAAATAAAAGATGTCGACTGTGTCTCATCATGGTAGTTTGTACACTGGTTTTAAACTTCGGGGATTTACGTACGTGAAATATCCTTTGACATACTTCAGATCGTTATATATGCGGCGACCAAACAAGGTAGCCGCGAAAGGAACATTTTCCATATTTTCTTGAGGTCCCAACAAAAGTGTCTTTTTGTTTTCACTTTGGAGGTACCATGGTAATCGGGTTGACCTATATTTGTATTCACTGATTGGTCAACACGGCAAAGAACCAGGTGACGTTTCTGTTGCGTTCATCAGCTATAGACTGTCAAAGTTGATTGCAGACAATAGTTTAAATTTTGAGAGACAGCATTTTGACAACATGCCGAAACCTCAACGTAAAAGATCTTTGCGTTCAGCGGGAAAACAATCCAGTATAAAGCCGACAGCTATAAGTAGCAAGGCGAGGGATGCCAGTTTTACAAAGGATGCTTAACAGTAACACTTTTAGTGTCTGTCAAGGTTCGACTGAAGAAGAAATGGGTATGCCCATCCAACCTGATTTTTTGAACGGCATCGCTACAGTTCCTGTGGAGAATATTGAATAAAGAATATTGGTTTGCCAGGTAGTATGTTACCTTTTAAAACAGTGAGAAAAGATTCGTATGACCAAAGTTCAAACATAAATTTAGGTCTTCCTAACATCAACCGTTAATGACAGGGACACTAATGATGAACAGGAGTTGAAAAAAGTCAGCCAGGAGAAGAAAGCTGTACTCTGACAGTGGCTAGTAAGGTCAGAGATCTTAAGGGGGGAATCTGGCTTGTGAGTACGTGGCAAACAATAACTTCACAGGACAAAATAGTACTACTAGTTCTTGTCCATTTTTATTTGATGTTCCAAACCGGAGGAACAGCAATAATGGGCAGTTTTCGAACCCTGGTTCAAATGTATGTTTGAAATTCGATAACGGGGACTGCGGCCGAAAAAAATGTTCCTTTCGTCACTAAATGTAACGGTCAGCACGCCGCCAGAAATTGCGTTAAAGGTCATGTTCCCAAACGAAATTAAGCTATTGAATACGAATGTTTCACACTTGGTCCCTACCCCAATCATTGATGAGAATTTGTGTAAATTGCTTACTCATTACCCGAACAAAACAGAAAGAAATGTTCTTCAAAATAGCTTTAAAAATGAATTTTCTTTACATTACGAGAGGCCACTTGCCCCTACTGAAGACAAAAATCTTAAATCTGTGAAGGAAGCACCAGGGGAGTTTTTGAAAGAGAAAGATAAAGAAATCTCTCTGGGTCGCATAGCAGGACCATTCAAAGTTAAACCCTTTAAAACCCTTAGAATTTCTCTGGTAGGTTTGGTTCCCAAAAAAGAACCAGGTGAATATCGAGTGATTCATCACTTGTCTTTTCCTAAAGGCAGTTCAGTGAACGATTGTATTGACTAAGCATACACATCCGTATCCTATTCTAGCGTGGGCCAAGCTATCGAAATGATGCAAAATGAGGTCATAATAGCTTTTTTTTTAAACATGAATTTAGCATTTTATTAATCTATACTTATTTTTCTAACCATCACAATTTCAGAAAGCGACGAATTATTTCCAGATCAAATATTTCTGGCATTGCTTCAAATTTGAAAAGGTCAAATTAATATTCAGTCTTCAACATACTGTACTGAAACCTACCATCTCCTGTCAAACGCAAATTCGAACAAAATCCAAGTTTACTTGTGGAACTTTGCGTCAAGCATCGATTTGTAGAAAAGACGAGGATGCAGAAGCAAGGTTTTGTGGTCATCGTGAAAGCGCGAAATTGGACAGACGAGGACGACGAACGTCTCTTGGAACCATCGCAGGAGTACGACTGCCTTTTCAACACGAATTCATCAATTTATTCCGAAGAGTGTGGGAAAATAGCTGTCCAGCTTACAGACAAAGTAAGTATTTTATTCTTATTGTTGGAATAAAACTATTGATTAAGTCAGTGACCCGTGCAAACCACAGATGTCTGTGAATAAGGAACTTCAAGCCAGGATGTTTGAGTTCCCTTTTTAGGGTTTGCTTACCCAAACTAACTAACTAAACATACATGTACATCTGCAATTAAGGTCGATACCAACGGAAATCCCTTATTTTGTATTTTGTCCCTATTACTTTATACTATTTGTTTTTTCACTTTATTTGGCAGCTCATGCCACTTTAATGTATCCCAGACATCCCAATCCTAGAAGTCATTTGGTAGTATCATCCAATGATTCAGTTTCATTTTAATAGACATAGCATTCTCATTCAACATAAATTGGAAAATGTACGAAAGAATTAAGCAGCCCCTGAAAGGAGATGCTTACAGGTTTTGTCTGGTTTCATCCGCCGCCGCATTTTGTTTTTGCAATAGCTCAGTTACCTGAAAGAACATGGTTACCATATTTCAAATGTGGGATATATAGGCCTTGGAAATTTTTTCACCTATGTGACAGTGAGGTCAAGTTCACTGAGAAGTCGCCTATGCGCTAAAAAGCTTGTTACCACGTTTCTCAGAAAACGGTTGCTTTAAATTACGTGAAACTTTGGATATATCATCGATATAATAAGGTTGCGAGCTGAATGACTTTTGACGAACATCGGTTCAAAGGTCAAGGTTACATAGGAGTTCAAACTTTGACCAAAAACTTGTTACCATGTTTAACATAACCGTTGTTTCAAATTTCATGAAACTTGGTATATATTATCTCTACACTAAGGTTTCAATTTGAACAAGGGCCAAGGTCACCGAGAGGTCACACATAGGCTAAACAGCTTCTTTACCACGTTTTTCAGAAAACCGTTTTTTCAAATTCCGTGAAACTTGGGATATACCATGGTTATAGTAAGGTAACTAGGTAATTGGCTTATGACGACCATTGGTTTAAGGATCAAGGTTACCAAGATGTCGCACAGGAGCTAAAAAGCTTGTTATCACGTTTCACAAGAAACCGTTGTTTTAAATTTCGCGAAACTTGGGATATATCATTGCTATACTAAGGTTGCTAGCTGGATGACTTTGGACGAACATCGGTGCAAAGGTCAAGGTCACACAGGAGTTGAAATTTTGGATCATTTCATGAAATTTTGCATATATCATCAAAACACTAAGGTTTTGATGGGATCAACATTTGACGAAGATCCCTCGAAGGGTCAAGGTCGCCGAGAGGTCAAACATGAGCTAAAACCATGTCTTACAGAAACGCCTTTTCAAATTTCTATCATTTTTTTTTAAAGATTAATGGTGAAGAGTGTTTATGCAAAAATATATGGGACAGAGGGGATTGCTCTCGTGTTTGTCAAAACAAACATTTCTAGTTTGTAAATGTTTTAGATAAATTTATTTGAGAGAAAGAATATTTTGAAATACATCCCCTCCTCATGGGTTTGAAGAAATCTCAAAATCCAATAAGCAAACCTTACAGGATCATGAACTGTAAACATAGTAATCTTTTGTTATAAAACAAACTTAGGGCAGCATACATAGAGGATCTCCAACTCGTGACCGTGGGGTATCAGATTTATTTAACTCGAGTAGTAATTTTCATTTGTTCCTCGCCTGGAGATCCTACTTATCCTATAAAAACCAGAGATCTTAATTCATCAAAAACATACCAACTGTCGCCATCGATTCATAGTAAAACTATAAATAACGCGCATTGATTTACCGCAATATGGTCAAAGTAAACAATCGTGATAAAACAGACATCGCTCAAGTTGGTTGTAGTTCTCCGTTGACCTTCGGATTATTAGAAAAACACAGAGTGATCAATCTCAGATAGAAAAGCTGCAAGTCGACTTTCCGCCAAAAGTGCACATTTGACGTGTTATTTAGGGAATCCAGCGCTGCTATTGTTTTGTATCTGACAGTCAGTAAACAAACCGTCGAAAGTAGCCCCAAGGCGCAGCCATAAACGACTTTACCGCGCACTCGATTCTTTTTACCACAACAAAGCAGACATTGCAACCCTCAATAAAAACTCCCTATCCAGTCCTTGGGAGCTGGGAAAGTTACCAATGGCCATCTGGAAACCTCATCTCTCATATGTAAACAACTGTAGAATAGCACACATTTTAACGGAATTCGTTCAGGGTAAGTCCCTTTAATATCGGCAATAGTTCAGTGTAAACTAGCGGGCTAAATAGTCTGGGAGCCCATGGAGATTTGTTTAGCATTGCGAGTACAAAAGGTTTGAAGCTGGCAATATGAAGGGGGAGGCTGTGGGACCTTCACATAGCCATTCTTAAGTTCCATCTCCTGTACCAATCCTGGCAGCGACCCCTCAAAGTATCCAAAATTCATGTTTAATTAGCATAGTCGAGTACACCGAAGAAACCAATGCTAAAATGTCCATATTGGTGGTGGGAATCAAGATCTATCATTCTTAAGTTCCAACGCCTGTACCTTATATACTTAAGAACGCCCGCAATTAGAGCTAATTAACACTTTAATTAGCATAATTGAGTATATCAATGAAACCTTTGTAAAAATAATCGTTATGGTTCCTTCAATGAGGATATGCAGTTCTTAAGTGACAAAGCCTGTACCAAGTCCACTTAAGAAAAGGTCAAAGGTCGCGATTAGAATCAAATAGTTTTAATTAGCATAACTGAGTACATGAATGAAAGCTATGCTAAAATGTCCCTATTGGTGGTGGGAATCCATATATATCATTCTTAAGTTCCAAACCATGTACTTAATCACCTTAAGAATGACCATATTTAAAGCTTTAATTAGCATAATTAACTTTAATTAGCATAATTGGGTACTGTGGCTATATTTTTGTTTTTCTGAGTTGTTTAAGTTCAGTTAAAGGGTCGAATTTCTTTTCCTTTGCCCAGACTGGGGCGTGTTGTTGAACAAGCCTGTTAAATACTACAGTGCTCCTTATTACTTTCACAGTATATTTTAATAATTCCTGCTTCAGCATACTACAGCCGTTCTCATTTTGGTCTGGTGAATTTCAGAGCTTTTATTTTGAGCATTCAGTTTTCCAGGAAAATTGAGAGACCTGACTGAGTGGCTGAGTAGGTAGAGCACTCAATCCGAACAGCCTTCCACCAATGGGTCGCAGGGTAATCCCACTCAGACCGTAGAATATTGGAAAATTTTCTGACTGGGGTTTTACCCGAACGACCTATGTGGGATGGTTGCCAGTTACCTCCGGAAGGTCGTGGGTTTTCTCCACGCATAAAGCCCGATTTCCTCCCACAGTAGAACTGGCATCGCCGCCATATAAGTGAAATAATCTTCAGCGCGGCGTAAAACATCAAACAATCAATCAACCAGTCTTCAAATAGGTATGGTAACTGTGGGTTCATTCAAATACAAGGGCCGGTTATGTAACAGACGAAAGTCTTTTAGTACCCCTGTATCCATTGTGCTGGATAAAATAAAGTTCAAGTTAAAAGGCATCAAAAAAATATATATAAAATATCTTTAAAATCATTTGGATATTGTCTTTCGATGGATTTATTCACTGGTAAACTGCTCCAGCAGAGGGCGCCAATTAATTCTAAATCATTTAAGCATATATATATCAGTCCTATTTGACCAGATACAGGATTTCGGTAAATACTTTCAACTATTCAAAATGGAGACACATTGGTGTTAGCTGTTCTGTGTGTGTGACAAATGTGGATCTGGTTAGATAGAGAACGAATTTCATTATATTCTTGCTTGTCCACCTTATCAAAACTTGAGAACAAAATATACACAAAGAAAAAAGTAAGCACAACACCCCCCCCCCCCCCCCCCCATCCTGAAAAATCTGCAACGACAGATAAAATCATTGGTGTAGGGAGACTGTTGGAAAACTAATATTGCAGAAACGATTGCGATCATATTAAGGGCAACATTCTGGCGATAAGAAATCACCATTAATGTCAATAAGCTATACAATTTATTCAGGATATCGTTAATTAAATCAAAAGTGTATTTTAGCAAAATAAAAAGATGATAAAAAGTCCATCTGGCTTCACAGGGCGAACATATTGAAGTAAAAATATCACTTTGAGTGTGTAGAACACATCCCTAGAGCAGAGGGTCAATAGCGCATATAGCCTCCATGGTCAGAATGATAGCTCCTTACTTGCGTCTCATCCCTCCAGTGAGACGTCGGATCTGTTTAAGGGGTACCTGACGCCAATACCGATGTAATGCGGCTTCCAATTACAGTAGATTTTGCACTAAGGATTCAAATCCGGACTCACGGCCAGCCAAGCAGAGTTGTTACAGCTTTGTTTTGGAAGTAGGCTATTACTGCCCGGGAACGACGAGGTCTGGCGTTGTCATCCATGTACACAGGTCTTGGGCATAACGTGTGGTTCTTAAAATGAGGCACGACAACTGGTTGCAGAACCTCCCGAATGTACCGGGGCCGCAGGTTTCCTCGTGTAGTGACCAAGTTCAGTTTGCAGTCGTGAGAGATGCACCCCAAACCATTACAGAGCCCCCTCCATAAGCTGTGTTTCGGTGCCTCCAAACCCTCTCTCGTCCATCCGTGACGTTGAGCAAGAAACAAATTTCGTCCGACCAATGGATTCTTCGTCAGGTCCTCAAATTCCAACCTCGTCGTGCTAAACACAAAACCAAACGTATCCGTTGATGGCGATCTGACAATAGAGGTATTTGGTGACTCCTTGTCCTCAGGCATGCAGTCGGTTTCTCATGGATCTTGTGCACAGGCGTCGGTTGGGTAGCCATTGCCGCTTCAAAGATGGACTTTGAAAAAAAAAACGTACCAGTCGGATCAGTGCCCTATCTTCACGCTGTGATGTTACAGGTGGTCGCGGCGAGCGTGGTCGATCCTTCACAGCACACGTTGCACCGTGTTTTATCACAAATCTGCTTATCACTGTATAATGGTACCCTAATTGACGCCCGATTGCTTTGTACATCCCTGTGGAGTGTATACCAACAATTTGCCATTGTTGCCCCTCTAATATCCTTCTTCGTGCCATGTTCCCAGAAGATGAGTCTACGTTGCACAAAACCGGCCTTAAGTAGAAAACATTTAAGGGGAAGCATACTGAATTTGCGTAATTACACGAAAAAAACAATTTTCCTGTCGCATTATAGGCAGTTTTTGCGTTACTGCCAACATGAATTGCCCAGTCATTCAATAGAACATGTCTTATCATCATCAAAACTGGCCGTACAGTTAACATTAATTCAGATTTATAATAATTAATTTTAGCATGGGGTGCCAAAATGTTGATATTTTGACGTTAAATCAGAATGTAGAAATTATTGGCTATTTTTCTCAAGACGTATAATTCAGAAGCTTTTTAGTGCTTCTAATCTCGAAAATGTACGATAAAGTATTGTTTTGAACTAACTTTGGCTTAGAATGAATGAATGGTCGTCCCGGTTATTTAAATTTTGTTTACTTTCGAACACGTTTTCTGGTCGTATAGGTCACACACTGCATGGATTTTCTTCATTCCAACGTCAATCATTTAGTTTTTCGATGACCTTCAAAGCCTCTTACTGTCGTGACGATCAGAAATTATGAAAAAAGTGTGAATTTCGGCAGCTCATGCCACTTTAAGTTTTTCCTTGTGTGTATGTAAAGCTGTTATACAGATGAAACACAACTACATTCAAGCTAGCACAAGTTTAATACACAAACAATACGAAAGAACAGTAATTTTTGTATACCTTATCCTTTGCATGCTTTATCTATTTTAGCATGTCCTTTCTCGTATTCCACCCCCCCCCCCTCCCCCTTCCTCTCCTTCCCAAAAAATCTCCAGGGACATCAACCAGGCCTCTGGAAAACTGAATGCTCAAAATAAATGCTCTGAAATTCACAGGCCAAAATGAGACCGGCTGTGCAGTATGCTGAAGCAGGAATTACTAAATATCCTAAAATTAGAGACCATGCTGAGAAAGAAAAAAGGTATTGTTTTACTCGAATGTATCAGACGTTGAATGCACAAATGTAAACCTGATATAGTACTGCATTTATATAACATGTACAATAAAGGAAGCCGTTGAGAAACCCAAGCAAGTCCAAATCGTTTACGTCGGAGAAACACCCTGTCAGCGAGTATTACAGAAACAATTATTTCTTATTCAGGGAACCCTAATAAATACTTTTGCAAAGGTTCCATTGGTGAACCCAATGATGCTAATTAAAGTGGCAACTATCATTAAATATAGTCATTCTTAAGGTGATTAAGTACATGGTTTGGAACTCAAGAATGATAGATATGGATTCCCACCACCAGTAGGGACATTTTAGAATAAGTTTCATTAATGCTAATTAAAATTATTTGATTCTAATCGCGACCTTTGGCCTTTTCTTAAGTGGACTTGGTACAGGCTTTGTCACTTAAGAACTGCAGATTCTCATTGAAGGAACCATAACGATTATTTTTACAAAGGTTTCATTGATGTACTCAATTATGGTAATTAAAGTGTTAATTAGCTCTAATTGCGGGCGTTCTTAAGTAAGTAAGGTACATGGTTCGGAACTTAAGAATGATAGATATGGATTCCCACCACCAGTAGGGACATTTTAGAATAGGTTTCATTCATGTACTCAATTACGCTAATTAAAATTATTTGATTCTAATCGCGACCTTTGACCTTTTCTTAAGTGGACTTGGTACAGGCTTTGTCACTTAAGAACTGCATATCCTCATTGAAGGAACCATAATGATTATTTTTTCAAAGGTTTTTTTGATGTACTCAATTATGCTAATTAAAGTGTTAATTAGCTCTAATTGCGGGCGTTCTTAAGTATATAAGGTACAGGCGTTGGAACTTAAGAATGATAGATATTGATTCCCACCACCAATATGGACATTTTAGCATTGGTTTCTTAGATGTACTCGACTATGCTAATTAAACATGAATTTTGGATACTTTGAGGGGTCGCTGCCAGGATTGGTACAAGAGATGGAACTTAAGAATGGCTATTTGAAGGTCCCACAGCCTCCCCCTTCATATTGCCAGCTTCAAACCTTTTGTACTCGCAATGCTAAACAAATCTCCATGGGCTCCCAGACTAAAACCACATTTAAAGATTGTGAAAATTCGATGACACAAAGTATGCTACGCTTCGCATTGGGTGCTTCAGAATGAACATGACCGTTGAAAACTTCTCCCGAAATTTGACCTCCAAATACTGGCGCGACATTTGAGGCTGTGGTCGTACGTACTAGATACTCATAAATTTCACGCTTTTCTCCATTATTCGTCAGGGGGCCTCCGTGACTCAGACCAACCAATGGGTCGCCGGTTCGAATCCCACTCAGTGGAAAATTTTCTGACTGGGTTTTTACTCGAACGACCTATGTTGGATCGTTGCCAGTTACCGCCGGGCATAGAACCCGGTTTCCCCCCACAATAAAACTGACAACGCCGCCATATAAGTGAAATAATTTTGAGCGCGACGTAAAACACCAAACAATCAATCAACCATTATCCTTCATAGCCTACTCGTCAGCTTCTTCTAATCGGCCGTTGATATCGCTCCTGTTGATGTAATGTTTCAAATAAACATTATGTCTTTCTCGCAAATCGAAGTATCACGAAAATATAATAACTAATATGAGAAAGTATTTCAGTTATTTTAAGTTACTCTGGGCTGGAATAATTCATAGGCCTTCCTTGACCAATGTCGGACGCCAATGTTAAAACCGTACCGTTGATGGTATTCTTGTCAATCGCCGTGGCGACAGTTCAATGCCAAATTCAATGCCGATTATTTGAAGATTTAACAAATTTAATTTCAGACGCTAAAGGTGCAAACCAAAGTGACACGGATTTTGGGAGGAGTAGGCGAGGCGAAGCCGTGATGCTGGAGAAACGTAAAAGAGGGGAAGACGGAGAGGGAGGGGGTTACTTGCAGGTGTGGCCACAGGAGAAGGTAATTATAGTACAAACAAACTAAAGGCCTATTTTTAATTAGCTAAAATATGAATGTCTTGCCTATTTGAATCCACAAGGCACTCGATTCTACAGAACTTTAACAATTAGCCGTCAATTTATAAAATTCAGGTTGCCAAGAATAGGGCTTCAAGTTCAATGGTCATCAGAATAAGTAAGTCTTACGTTTGGGATTTTAATACTTTTTGACGCAATGAAGCGTATTTATTTACCATGATTGATAAACTGTATGGAAGTTTATAGGTTCGCTAATTTGAAGACATTTTAAGAATAAAATTACTTTCTGGGAAGATGAGCAAGGCAGCCATCCGGTTGACGTAAGTGAACTTCCCCATACCCAATTACTATTTCTCCATCTATTCACAAATCTTAAATTATTGAGTAATTGATAGTCTGTCGTAATTTAAACAGAATTTATTGTACAAAAGATTATTTTTGTATTTAATTTTACAACTACTATTAAAGAATATAATTATACTTATAGTATTATTTCTATTAATAATTTAAAAAATACTTCACATTAAGACCCTCCAAGACCCTTATATTTTGTTTCAATACATAGAGCTTAGAGATATCAAGGGCCTACATTACAATTTAATTTTCTGTCTTACAGATCCGTTATACGCCAACCTCTTGTTCGATGTGGACGGGTGCACCGCAGTTCAAAGGCATCCTAGCTTTAACGATCCCTTAGAATCGTTTCACCCATGCATACTCCAAGACCACCCTCATCCACAGAGAGGAACCATACTATGTGGAGATTTTGTGTAATGGTGGTAAGTAAAGAGGATAATGCATATTTCTTTAACAATTGTAACTATTTAGACTAGTATCACTATCAGTATGACTTGTAGCTTTTTTATCCTTCCCGGCGCGTTAATTCAACAAGTTAAATTCCGATTCCTTATTTCTATACTGTTATTTAATGGTTGTGTGAGAAGATGAACAACAGATTTTATAATAACGAGCTAAGACCTTTACTTGGCACTTCAACAATACCCACATATTTAACACAATAAGAAACTTATCTCCATGGTTATTTTAGACAAGAAGATTTTCCCTGTGCCCGTGTGTTTTAGTGTTCAAATATATATATATATATATATATATATATATATACATATATACATATATATGTATATATATATGTATGTATATATATACATATATATATATATGTCTAAGCTTTGACTTGTGACTTTGTTGTTGTTACTATTAGCCAACTGTTTAGTTGTAATATAAAAATTATTAGTTTACTCGTCTTTTTATTTAATAATAGTATTTTCAATTTATTAATAATAGCATTTTTTAAATGTACAGGCTACTTGTTGAGCGAAAAATAAATTGTGTCAACAAATTTAATTTCAGACGCTAAAGGTGCAAACCAAAGTGACAAGGATTTTGGGAGGAGTGGGCGGGGCAAAGCCGTGATGCTTGAGAAAAGCAGAAGAGGGGAAGACGGAGAGGGAGGGGACTACTTAGAGGTGTGGCCCCAGGAGAAGGTAATTATAGTAAAAACAAACTAAAGGCCTATTTCTAATTAGCTAAAATATGAATGTCTTGCCTATTTGAATCCACAAGGCACTCGATTCTACAGAACTTTAACAATTAGCCGTCAATTTATAAAATTCAGGTTGCCAAGAGTAGGGCTTCAAGTTCAATGGTCATCAGAGTAAGTAAGTCTTACGTTTGGGATTTTAATACTTTTTGACGCAATGAAGAATCATTTACTCCTGACAAACATAATCAACATACACCATTGTTCAGACTACTGTTTAAGAAACTCCGGATGGAGTTTGGGACAGCCTGGGAAAAAGCTGAAGATAAACCCAGCCATATTTAACGACAGGAACGGCTGTATTCGTCGAGGAATGGAAAGAGATCATCCAATGCTTGTTCAGAATGCCCAGTACCATACTCATTTCCATTATTTTATCTCACAGTAATCCCAAAAGTCCATCAGGGAACGAAATTATAGCACCTGAAAAGTATGTATCTGGATATGCCTGTAAAGGTAATGAATACACAGGGGCAAAAGTGGATTTGTTAAACGACATAGTGAATTATGTGGATGAATCCTCAAATGCAATTGCAAAATCAATCTGTACCAAACTTGTAATGAGCTCAGTAAGCGAGATATCTCAGGTGTTGAAGTATCTTTTGAATTGCCCCCCCCCCTTGTCATTATACAGGTGTAGTCATTTGTTTCAATCTATAAGTATGTCTGGTTCATGTGTGCTTGAACATACAGGTTCAACAGTGACCGCTGGACAGGTAGTTGGCACGAAATGAAGAAGACTTTATTTGTAAACATGGACGAGTGCCAGTCACAGCAGGAAGTTACATTCAGGCAACGTGGCCTCCGGAAGACTACTGCAGAAGAATGCTGCTGCTCTACTGGCTCAACTGGAGAAAAATAAAAGATGTATTTATTTTAATGTTTTACTGATAAATAAGTGACTGTTTCGCTCTTCATTATACATGTAATTGTTGTATATTTCAGTTTCAAATGGAAGGCAAAACTCTTTATCAATGTGAGAGTTGTCAGGCTGCCTTTCATTCAAAGTGAATAGCCCTCCAATATGTGTGGCAATGTTTTAGGTCATATTAGCTTTACCATTGGCATACATATGAAACTGACAGGCTTTATTTCTCCAGGGCTCAGGGACGATGGTTGTAGGTTGGCAGCTTCTCTGTCTCGCGTGCAGCTCGCGAGGCAGTTCAATAAGCGATGTTGGCATTTAACGGGCCGGGTCAACTGGATGAGGTACCGGTTCCACCCCACTGCGGATTTGGCGTTGGCAGTTGGGGATGTGGTGGACGAAATACAGGCGAGAGGTAAAGATCTATCTTCTTACCCCCTCCCCCGGCAAGTTTCTTCAGTTTTCAATCAGGCTCCTTTACCTTTTCAGGTAAGTGACAAGCTTAAGACCAAAATATGAGCTGGTGAGTTTGTGGATCTCAGCACGTTAGATCACAATTTTAGGGACCAAGAAAAACTCACTCTGAGTCTGGATCAATCTGCTGATACACCTTCTTTGGCTCTGGTTTCAGATTCAAAAGGTAGAAAACTATCTTTCGACCAATGGTCTCATCTTTTTGCAATGTGTTTGTGCGGTTATTGCAGAACGGCATCCGAAGGAGACCATCTGCCATATTTAGCACATGGAGGGCGATTGGTTAGGATATGACCGTAAGTTCCGCGAGTTAACGTCCAGGGGCCGGTTGTTCAAAGCTCTATTAAGTTAACGACCCGTTAAGCATTAACGGGGCGTTAACCTCTTAACGTTGCGTTTGTTAACGGGCCGTTATCTTTCTGTTGTAGAAAGCCAAATTTACCATCCGTTAACTAACGGTATGTTAAAATCTAACTATCTAGCAACCATTTTATATTTTCCCACAATTCACTAGAATTGATCCCATAATGCATTACACAACCACTCAACATGGCTGCCATCGATAACAATGATTCAAAACAGAAAAAAGCAGAGGAACAAAAATTTGAGTGTGGAGGAAGAAAATATTATTCATTCAATGGTTGAAGCCAACCTGGGCATCATTAATTCTAAATTCAGCAATGAAGTAAGCAACAGAAGGAAAGCAGATGTCACAGACAGTGTAAATATGATAGGGGTTGCGTTGCGAAGCGTCACTCAAGTGAAAGAAAAGTGAGGCAATATGACGCAAAAGGCCAAGAAGTGCTATACTTCGCATCGTAAACAGATAAAAATGACAGGAGGAGGTCCACCACCAGCTGAAATGGGCAGTGTGACGGAGAAGATCATAGATCTCA
The DNA here is from genome assembly GCA_963971465.1 of Lepidochitona cinerea. NCBI lineage: Eukaryota > Metazoa > Mollusca > Polyplacophora > Chitonida > Tonicellidae > Lepidochitona > Lepidochitona cinerea. The sequence goes on from OZ020560.1 coordinate 4,056,074, forward strand.
TGAAGGACACGGCATCTTTTAACGGCGTTCCTGGTGGAATAGACTCCATTGTTATTCCAGTGCAAAACGGTACGAAAAATCTCCATCTTAAGGTTTCATATCAAATAAACTTCACCAATAATCCAAATGTCTATTCCAAAGGCTTATAATCACGGACATAACCCATAGTCACGAATATGGACACATTGACATTCAACTGTCCAACATCAACATGACACCTTGGATATCTTCCCCATGGAAAAGAAAGGATTTTGAGTTTAATAAGAATTAACTATACAGCAAGGAGGGATTTACTCAGTTTAATAAGAGTAGTGTCCGTTGCCTTTAATGTTTAAACTCTTGGATGCTATTATTCATGAATATTATTTTGTATTATGTTATACCTTTCCAGGGTTGTACACGGTGTGCCTACAAAACAAGCAGATTTACCAGATGATTCTGCTGCGGTCCCTTCATGCTCGACTGTCCCTGCTTGTACAGCTACTGGAACTAAAGATATTGTGTTGACGCAGTACATACCTATAACGTTTATTTCTTCTCACAGAGGATTGTGGGCAAGCCATTGGTCGACGTGTAGAACGCATACCATTTGTCTCGTTTTGAACTATATGAATAGTACTAAAAGCATATGCAGGTTTGTGTAAATTCCCAGACTCATTTGGTTGTGGGCATTGCAAGAACTTAACAAATAGAATTCACGATTTCAAACTAAAAAAACTTCACAATTTCAAGAGGTATCTGCTTCACAGAAGGCCTCTTTTCTTTTTTGAAATAAACAGTTTTATAAATTAATTGCTATCAATTATTTTTAACAACTCTGGTCTGTGGAAATTAAATGATTTTGTTGAACATTTTTTTAGCTAAGATAGCTATTTCTTTTTACTTCTACAGATGAGAAGTTCATATGGACCAGTGCTGCGACTTAATCTCTGCTGGCCCTTTACAGCCAGCACGAGGAAGAGGTGTGCGACAACATCACTAGAAAATCCATTGTCTGGGGTCGTATATGCGAAGTCCTGAACGCCCAAGGCTATGGCCTTCGTGTTACGCAAGTAGAGTCAAGGCGTACAGGAAGACTGTGGACCACAACAGCAAGAGTGTCAATGATCGTAAGAGCTGTGCATTCTTTGAGGAGTTGGATGAATTGTTGTGTGTGAAACCCAACATAGCACCAGTTGCAGCCGCTTCTCTCCGGTTTGTTTAACAATTAAAAACTGATATTTTAGACAAAAGTTGACGTAACGCTGCACTTAGACTGTAAAAACGGCAGCTTTTTGTTATGTGTTCAGCAGTTCACCTAGATGGCAGCAACTTCAGTTGCAATGGAATGCAATGGAAAGGAAAGGAAAGGAAAGGAAAAAGTACACCAGTCGTTAAATGATTGTAGGATTGGTCGGGAAAAAGCTAAAGTGGATTCAAAACACAGAGCTGCAATGGAAGCTCGATTTTTGGCACAACAGCAAATGCTTGAACGTAAAATGACCTTTATGGAAAATTTCTTTAAACAATTCAACAAAGAAAGTTGAATAGTAGATATCAAGCCTTCAGCCATTCCTTTTTACCTGTTGAAGCTTGTGTTACAGATTTCATCCAAGCCTTAAAGAATGCTGCATTATGTTGTGTTCCACAGTCACTTGATGGGACTTCCAATAACCAATTGATATTTTTGGGAGTCTCATCAGCAAATTCCATTTCCCCTCTATTTATTCCGCACAGTGGATTTAATGAACTCTATATAAATATTTGTGTATATAGTTTTAATTTATTATTTAGATAATATTTATTTTGTTAAAAGAATAAATCGTTTTTTCTTCTCAAAGAGACATGAAAAGAGACAAAGCTTCGAGAATTTGTTTTTCTTTTTGTTTATATTTTGAAATAATGTTGGTTAACGAAAAACGGTGCTAGCTTCTGTAGGGGAAAGGAGCAAATAAATAAAAGTAAAACAAATTACTGACCAAACTGATTTGACCAGACAACCTTCTGATGACGGCTAATCAGAAGAAAAATGTAAAAATTCTGGATAAAAACTTTCATAAAACATTCATTTTTACAAGTACATACAGCGGTGTTAAATTTTATAATAAACAAAAAAATAGAAGAAAATTGTATAGCAGTTTTCTCAAATTTCTAATCACAATCTGTTAAAATAGTTTATATGCACTTCAGCTGTAAGTTGGAGGCAAACAAAACCGGAGTGATCTGATTGATTAATGGTTTACGTCGTATTCTCAAGATTATTTCATTTGTATTCTGCATTGCCAAGTTAATTGGGGGAGGAAATCAGACTTTGATGTAAGGAAACCTCAGACTTTCAACCAGTACCTGGCAACTCTTGCACATTGGGTGGAAATTACAGGTGACAAAATGAATGATGAGGCCATAAGGAAGAGGATGTCAACAACATCGAAGGTATGACCGAGACAAGAAAGGCAAAGTGGCCATAGTATGCTCCACGGAAAACTATCGAGGAGCCTTACAATTAAGCAAGTATTATCAATGGGGAGAGTATATTTGAGTTAGGCGTAAAAACTGACTACAAAGCCCTCATTATTCTTTCTGTCCCTTTTGTCAATGCCTAAGTGGGCATGGTGGCTATCATATTGAACAGGGATGTTGTTGGCATCTTTTCCTCCTCATCAACATACATCATGTCACCTGCTGACAAGCAAATGTTATGTAAAATACATCATGCTGTCATTATTTGCGAAAGGGTCTGACACTATTCATTTAGAGATATTTTAATCGACGAAATCTTCCTTTAAGCAAAGCGAAGCATCTATGAATAACCTGGCGGCCAGAGTGTTGAGCAAAATTAAAATGACTTTGTTCCCTTGTCAGATGACCATTATCCCTGTTAGGAGTTAGTGCGTATCCTCTACTATCTCATAAGAGGTGTTTATCCACAGGGAACAGGGGCCGGTTGTTCAAAGCTCTATTAAGTTAACGGCCCGTTAAGCACTACATGTAACAGGCCGTTAACCTTTTAACGTTACGTTTGTTAACGGGACGTTAGAAAGCCAAATTTACCATCCGTTAACTAACGATATGTTAAAATCTAACTAACCATTTTATATTTTCCCACAATTTACCAGAATTGATCCCATAATGCATTACACAAGCACTCAACATGGCTGCCATCGATAACAATGATTCCAAACAGAAAAAGCAGAGAAACAAAAATTTTAGTGTGGAGGAAGAAAATGTTATTCATTCAATGGTTGAAGCCAACCTGGACATCATTAATTTGAAATTCAGCAATGAAGTAAGCAATAGAAGTAAGGCAGATGTCTGGAAAAAAATCACAGACAATTTGATAGGGTTGCTTTGAGAAGTGTCACTCAAGTGAAAGAAAAGTGGGGCAATATGACACAAAAGGCCAAGAAGTGTTATACTTCACACCGTCAGAGGATCAAACCGAGTTTGATTTTGAGCGATAAAAAAATCGGTGGACAAGCTAATCGCCTAGTGTGCGCTGGCTGGCGACAAAACTCCGTGATAAAAAATGTTTTATCCAATCAGCATCGAAATGCAGCTTACGTGATTTCTAGTCACATACACTCGTCTTTTTATATATCTTGACAAAATCTGAATGACTATTCGTTACTGGCGTTCAAGATTATTTCGCTTAGATTGCGGCAGCTATTTTTAGCGGAGGAAACTTGTGATCTTCTTAATGTTTGGTTATATACCACCTTCATAGTACTGGGGGACATGGAAAATGCTCTTAACATTGGATTTGTACTCTGAAATATAATGGATAATACACAAAGGACTAACTTGCAGTAGGCAGGTCTGCTGTGTGCCATGAATATTGAAATTCTAAAAATGATCCCTGTTTCGAAAAAGTAAAACTGTTGGGAATGAAAAATACTTAACGGATTTTAAAATTCAAATTGTTTAGAAAATCACAAGGCCAGTCGTCTCTAAGAGCTTTTTTTTTACATCTTTACAGAGCAACACAATTGCCTGAAACCCCTACTATGGGTCGCACAGTATGTCGTTGCCATTTTACTGTTGCTTACTATTGATTAATTATCAAAAACCCTGTCTAAAACGGACTAGCAGGGTCGTTTAGTAATTATTATTCCTCCCCTGAATTCATTTTTGTCAACATGAGTCTCAAACTTATCTGTGATTTATGACACTGTTTTCGTGTGGTCCGTTTTGAAATCTTTGTCACAGAAACTTTACCTATCCATGGACACAAGTTATGACAGTTATGGCACGATTTCAGCGGCTCATAATATTATTTTGCCAATTAAATCTGAAGCATAAAAACCGCTCAGAAGCAATGAACCCTGACCATGAAACATGATCGTCGGTATTAAATACGGTCATTTTTAAAATCAGAAAGCATGGTTAGTCGAGCGAATACACCCTGCATACCCTGGTGACACTCCAAGAAAACATTCAACCACTAGACTTACTTACATGTAGTACTTAGTACTCTCAAAATAAACAAGGTCATAAATACATATTACTTAAAATGTATAAGTGAATGCAACATTGAAGGCAAAGTGACGTCATACGATGACATTATACTAACAACATTGTTGCATTTTGTTGCTGTTTTTCACGGGTCCTATCCTGGTGATGACAGAGCTATTCAGGCTCGCAGACATACATGTTATTCAAATCTTTATTGTACAAATCATCCGTTGACGGACAGGTACAAATAATTAAATGAATAAACAAATAAAATAGAGGACAGTAGAAATATAAAGAACACAAAATTCGCTGAAGAAATAAACACAAGGCTATTATAGACAACGCCAAGGTATACTGATGAATGGTATAAGCCTACATTAATACTTTAATTGAGCAAAATGACAATTTTAATTGCCCCTTACATGACCGATTGAAGGCATTGTCTACGTTCCTGCATACATGTGTATGCACACAGCAGGCCACTATAGCTGCAATATTTGCCGGTGGATTTAGTAGGTGTAAGAAAAAATTAATTTCGCTCATGTAGTCGGAATGAAGGCATCCAATTTAGATTGTATTTCTTTTATCATTGTTTCTAGATCGGAGTGATAAATAGGACACTCTGTTAGAAAATGATATTCATCCTCAACCAAGTTTGGACAGAATTTACAGAAACGCTCGTCATTCGGTATCTGTTCAGTTTTTGTATCTGCCAGCTTCAATTTTTAAAGAATGATAATCTTTAGGAAATGGGCTTAATGTGGGAGCGGACAGTCACTGAACTGAAGACAAATACTCAGAGGTACACAAGGCTTGTCAAGACCGTATGTACGTAGTTTCCTGCCAGAATCCCCAGATTGACAAGTTTTTGTGAATACATAGCTAAATTCATTTACAAAACATTGTTTGATTTTACTAAAGTTAAATGGGTTATTTTTCGAACCTAGCGCAGCATGAATATGAGCGACTTGAGCATTTCAAGATAATTTTGGATTCCTTAAAGCGAGTTTCATGTCCTCTTTATATGTCTCAAAAACCAACCTTTGTCGTGGACACTAAGTCGTTCGCAAACTAAGCATAAGGTGGTCTAACACACCAATGTTATTAGTGCGTGGAGGTAGATCAAGAATTGACATGACGATTTTTATATAAGATTCATTACATTTATGTGAGGCCCATTTTAGATAACAAATCATTAGCAGAATTTAGTTAAATTGACTCCCCACCCCGAATTTCGCAGCCATATATCAATATTGGAACGCATACTGCTGTGGCAAGTTTATGACAGGCAAGCTTGTAACATCAAAACTCAGATTCCTTAAAGGCCCACTTGCCGCCGTAGCCTGTTTAAATTTGCTAAGAAAACCAATTGACATGAGCTTACTACGACTAATACCACTAAACTTAAACATAGGACACATAAAACATGTCTAGTTAGCTTTAGAATGTAGAAATGGGACGAAAAACAAACGAAGAATCGAAGCCTGAGTACAACAACAACGATCGGTGTCGGTCAACTTTCGTGTTGGATTACCCTCATTTCAGGCCTTTTTATCTGTGGTTTACACTCAAACAATTATCAGCAGGCTTTTCCAGTCGCTGTTAACCGATCGTCAGTCTGTATTTCTCAGATAAATAGGCCTACGAAAAATTACACTGTGTCGTTAGTTCACTCACTCGACTGAAACATAAAATCGCCCCAGCGAGCAGTTTGGTTTGTTTACGTTCCGGGCACCTAACAATTCAAATTCAAATTCAAAATACAAAGTGACGTCCAAACTTTTAAATTTTTGGTAAAAATAGAAAGTTCCTAACTTATATTGTCTGGGAAAAATACAGAAAACGGTCTTTCTTTTTTAATGTAAACAGTATTCCTGATTTTCGCGGCAAGTGTGACTTTAAGATTCTCAAATTGACTATTGACAAAAAAATCTTTCCTAGACAGTTGCCTACATTTATCACCCTATAATTGTTCGGATCTTCTTTATTACCCTTTTCAAAATATATAGATGATATAAAGAAACTTAGGTGAGGGAAGGAAGCCGATTTCAAAATTAATTAAATACTTGATGATATTGATCTATAAGTATCCGGGATGAACACTTGATCATTTCGTTTGATATAAGATCAGATCCAGAAGCTTTACCAGATCTTAGTTTCTTAACGGAATTTCTAATCCCCTCTACTGTTATTTCTCTATCTAAGACCCCTGTAGGCAAACGAAATTGTATATTAACAATACTATTATTTACCATGTTATGGAAGGAATTCGTGGAGATTATATAAACAACCGTAGAAGAGCACACATTTTAACGATATTCGTCCAGGACACGTCTCTTTAAAACAAAACTGAGAAGGTTACACGAGTCATAAGACCATAAATACTTGTAAGACTTCATCGCTTTTTTTGTAAATATGCGAATTAGGTCGATCACGATTTTTCTGTGAGGTCGGAAAAGGTATGCACCCGGAGAGATTGGACAAATTTGAGAAAATCTGGGTTACATAAAAGTAGTCAATTTTTGGCATGCCAAAGCGGAAAAAAATCAGCATTCGTCATTCAACTACTTTTTCGACTATAGCATCAAATTTCACTTCAACATCAAGCACATTTTAAAGCTAATGTCGTTTTTTACTATTCAGGATAAAAAATGTTTTTGTAATTATTCAAAATATAACAAGTATTATACGCGTATGTTGTTTCATTTGGTTCAACAAATAAATCAAAAAGCTCTACCTCCAGAAAGAATACTCGATGAAAAAAATCATGGTGACCTTGACTTCAAATTAAAACCAATATCAGTATTAAAGCCAGTTACCCGTAGCGGTGTTGTTATTCGCGTACATGCAGCCATGTCATAGCTAGTAAGCAGCGCAGAATTAGAAACAAAAGACGTGTTAATCCGGTGAAATCAGCATATTATAATCGACATGGGGATTTACAAAGTATGAGGATTAGTCCATGTGCAGAAAGATTATACGAGCGCTCAGGTCGGATATAAGAAAAAGCTTTGCGAATGTTTCTCATTAAAGCTTTAGCATGCAATTTGTACTTCTTTAAAGGCACACTTGCCGCGAAAATCAGGAATATTGTTTACATTAAAAAAGAAAGACCGTATTCTGTATTTTCCCCAGACAATATAAGTTAGGAACTTTCTATTTTTACCAAAATTTAAAAGTTTGGACGTCACTTTGTATTTTTAATTTGAATTTGAAAATTTGAATTGTTACGTACCCGGAACGTAAACAAACCGATCTGCCCCCTATTGGCGATTTTATGTTTCAGTCGAGTGAGTGAACTAACGGCACAGTGTAATTTTACGTAGGCCTATTTATCTGAGAAATACAGACTGACGATCGGTTAACGGCGACTGGAAAAGCCTGCTGATGCTTGTTTGAGTGTAAACCATCGATACAAAGGCCTGAAAGGAGGGTAGTCCAAGACGAAAGTTGACGGACACTGATCGTTGTTGTTGTAATCAGGCTTCGATTCTTCGTTTGTTTTTCACCCCATTTTTACAGTCTAAAGCTAACTAGACATGTTTTATGTGTCCTATGTTTAAGTTTAGTGGTATTAGTCGTAGTAAGCTCATGTAAATTGGTTTTCTTAGCAAATTTAAACAGGCTACGGCGGCAAGTGTGCCTTTAAAAATTCTGCGTGTCTGGAATCGTTGTCCCAACTTGTACTGGTTTGTTAAATTTGATTTCCTTAAGCGAATCTTCTCAACCCAATGTATTGGGATACTCTGGTAGATTGTCTTGTTTGTGAACAGGATCCCTAGGATCCACGGAATGTCCCTGTTTTTGTGTCAGTCGCTCAAGGATATCAGCTGTAGCAAATTAGTCTGGGAGCTGGGTGAAGTTTAATTAACATGGAAGGTACAAAAGGTTGGAGGTTATTGAGGTGTAGTACTACTCCGACTTTACACAAAACAGCCATTCTTACGTTCCGGAAGTGGTGGATGTGATAGAGGGCGCCACCCCAAAACCCCCCAAGATTGGATTTAATTAACATGAAAGGTACAAGTTTCATTTCTGTGCCAAATGTTTATGGGCACCCCACTTAATCCAAATCTACAACGTAAGAATGGAATTTCTGGTGGAATGATCACTTAAGAACGACGTTAATTAGGGCGTTAATTAAGGTTTTAATTAACATAAAAGGTACAAGTATGGAACCAAATCAGAAATGTAGAGGGTGGTTGTCTGGTTAAGAATCAATAGAGTAAGAATGAGAATTGCGGTGGAAAGGTCACATAAGAACAGGTCAAAGGTCACTAATTAAGCCAGACACTAATTAAAATTGCCATATCTCTTGAGGTTAATCATACACCATGTTGAATTTGGTCTTAAAATAAAGGCAGAGTAAAGAAGTACCACTCGGGTGCCAACAAATCTCAGATTGTTAGTTCTAACTGGGTCAAATGTGGGAAAAACCTATAAAAAATGCACCTAATTGACCACTGGACTAATTATCATTTTAATTAACATGTAAGGTACAAATACAAAACCAGTGGGGATTTGTAGGCTGTGGTCATCTGAATATAAAACACAAACGTAAGAATGGAAATTACGGTGGGAAGATAACTTAAGAATAGATCAAAGGTCATATCATGTCTAATCATCCCTAAAAAACATTTTAATTATCATGGTACAACATCAATCTTGATGCAAACGGTTTTTTGGTTCCCAATCACCAACTGAAGAACAGAAATAGTGGTGAAAACAGTACTCAAAATTACACCGAATTACTATGGAGTGGACACATACAATGTAGTAAATAATGCGGATTAACTCTCAGTTAGGATCACAACACTTAATAATCAGCAGCTTTACAGTAGTGTTTGTACATAAAAAGAATAACAATTGCACTCAATAAAATTGAATTATCCCTTCTAGTGCTAGGTTTTAGAATAATTTCGTCTGTTTACTTTTTCAAAAAATATAGCCATGAAATCCCAAAACCATGTACAAATGTTCTCTGTTTACAAGGTCCGTAAGTAGCATAGGTCTCCATTTTCAAAGAGTTTCTCTAGAAAAAACAAAACAATAAGATTTGTAGTTCGAAGGCGGCGCTCTTAATATTGAAACAGCGCCAATGTTCATCCAATAATAACATCATAATATCATTAACAGTTTCTGCTCTCTGCAAGCTGGTATACCCATGCTAAACCATTCATAAGAGCCATAGTGTATGTGAAACCCCATAAGTTGACTCAAGTTCTACCTAGTGTTAAATGAAATGTTTCATATATGGTGTCAATGTGAATAATTAGTCTTCACCTGACGCCTCATCCTCATCTGTTGACGATAGATCATCCTCCTCATCTGATGAGGACAGCTGGAGGTCTTCGTCGCTTTCCTCATCGGTGACTTCTTGGTCTGGTACAAGAGCTTCTGGCAGTTGAAGACCACTAAAGTGACTAAACCAACAAATCCCGTATGTCTCCTCTTGAAGTTCCCAACCATCATCTTCAGTAGGGTGTTGCTGAATGTGGGCAACGTCGGCATTTGCTCACATTCTTGCGACAAACGACGCTCGACGAATATGTTGGGTAAGCTCAGCCTCACGGGTGGGATCATTGTCGCATCGATGCCCGTAATTTCTTCAGGGGCTTTTTGCATGTTGCCTTTGGCCCAAAGCTTTTTTCAAATATTTTGTACCGATGAGTGTCCAAGGATAACGTTGCTCTGCTCCTCTTCGCGCCATACATCCTGGCTGTAAAAGACATCACAGCTTGTGTGGTGTTCTCGTTCAGGTTCAGATATTGCTGTCATACTGATCCATCATTCTTGGAATATTAGAGCGAACAGCTGGAAAATGACACTGACGCACAAACAGCATTTGCGGAAATAGCAAAAGGAAACTGTTAATGATATTATGATGTTATTATTGGATGAACATTGGTGCTGTTTCAATATTAAGAGCGCCGCCTTCGAACTACAAATCTTATTGTTTTGTTTTTTCTAGAGAAACTCTTTGAAAATGGAGACCTATGCTACTTACGGACCTTGTAAACAGAGAACATTTGTACATGGTTTTGGGATTTCATGGCTATATTTTTTGAAAAAGTAAACAGACGAAATTATTCTAAAACCTAGCACTAGAAGGGATAATTCAATTTTATTGAGTGCAATTGTTATTCTTTTCATGTACAAACACTACTGTAAAGCTGCTGATTATTAAGTGTTGTGATCCTAACTGAGAGTTAATCCGTAATATTTACTACATTGTATGTGATGCCTGTCCACTCCATAGTAATTCGGTGTAATTTTGAGTACTGTTTTCACCACTATTTCTGTTCTTCAGTTCATCAGTTGGTGATTGGGAACCAAAAAACCGTTTGCATCAAGATTGATGTTGTACCATGATAATTAAAATGTTATTTAGGGATGATTAGACATGATATGACCTTTGACCTATTCTTAAGTTATCTTCCCACCGTAATTTCCATTCTTACGTTTGTGTTTTATATTCAGATGACCGCAGCCTACAAATCCCCACTGGTTTTGTATTTGTACCTTACATGTTGATTAAAATGATAATTAGTCCAGTGGTCAATTAGGTGCATTTTTTATAGGTTTTTCCCACATTTGACCCAGTTAGAACTAACAATCTGAGATTTGTTGGCACCCGAGTGGTACTACTTTACTCTGCCTTTATTTTAAGACCAAATTCAACATGGTGTATGATTAACCTCAAGAGATATGGCAAATTTAATTAGTGTCTGGCTTAATTAGTGACCTTTGACCTGTTCTTATGTGACCTTTCCACCACAATTCTCATTCTTACTCTATTGATTCTTAACCAGACAACCACCCTCTACATTTCTGATTTGGTTCCATACTTGTACCTTTCATGTTAATTAAAACCTTAATTAACGCCCTAATTAACGTCGTTCTTAAGTGATCATTCCACCAGAAATTCCATTCTTACGTTGTAGATTTGGATTAAGTGGGGTGCCCATAAACATTTGGCACAGAAATGAAACTTGTACCTTTCATGTTAATTAAATCCAATCTTGGGGGGTTTTGGGGTGGCGCCCCCTATTACATCCACCACTTCCGGAACGTAAGAATGGCTGTTTTGTGTAAAGTCGGAGTGGTACTACACCTCAATAACCTCCAACCTTTTGTACCTTCCATGTTAATTAAACTTCACCCAGCTCCCAGACTAAATGGGTTCCTGTAGTCAATTTTTCCACAGCTTCTTATAGTTGTTTGCCGTCCTGCAGATTTTTGGCATTAACCGTAAGATGAGATAAGTTCTCGGCAATTGCATCTTTGGCAAATGGGTTCAGATATTGAGGATAGTCGTCAAAGGGTTTCCACTTTCTTTGACATTCTTTCATTTTCGCAATTTTTTCTGCATAGAAAACTCTCAGTCGTTTGACGTATACAGTGATAAAGTTACTGCATGACATCTTTTCAACGAAATAATCAAACTGTTTTGAGCTGCAGCCTACAGTCCACCTCATGAGGGTACAAAATGACACTCTTGATACACAACGGTTGAAAAACGTTGACTGGAAACATTGATTTTGTGACGTATGTTTTAAAAGGGTATCTAATTTAAACTACTTTTAAAATTTAATCCACCAGCGCTACAATCTAAAAAGGGGGTCGATCCTACTGTCATTAGTTGTGATACAGACCCTTATTTGCATAACTACCAAGTTTCTTGGGTCCAAGGAGGTCACCGTTGTCGAATTACGTAAGAAGAGCTACTTTCATCAAGTAGACTTCTCGACTGTATAACAACAAATATGTTAACTTAATACACCAATATGTTTCATTTTATTATTTACTCTCTCAAAATAAATATAATTACATAATACACATTTTAGATCTCTCCCGCCATGTTCTTGTTTCAGGATGTATTCATGATATTTTAAGTGTTTGATTACTGTTTTGGGTTAAAAAGAATTGATTATTTACAGTAGCTTCATGTTTGGGAATAGAACAGTACAGAACAGAAAAGTAAGGTTCAGATATCATTAAAGATTTCAGTCAATTTTTTTCACAACTGAAGTTTTGACATTTTAAAATATAAAATATTTCTCACCATACCCTAACATACAAAGTATGTGATTTGGCAAGCTTATGTGATGTAGACAGTGTGTGTTTATAAAAAAACTTACTCAATTATTTTAGGAGAATGAATTTACAGTTTTGAAAACACTACAGGAGTGGAGGTTAGCACAACTTCGCGTTGAAACTCTGGTTTAATAGCTGACATTTTGTTAGGGTTATTTAGTCAATATGGCTTGTGTTTTTTACCCCTCAGACAACAAGCATTTAATATAAAAATTGTTCTAGATATAGATTATCATTTTATAGTATACACATTTTTATTTCATTGCAGAACATTCCTGATGATGAAAAAGCCAATTTCTTAAAAAGCAAACCAGAGGAGGGGCCTAAATTGATAATCTTCTTAGAAGACAACCGTTACAAAGACAGTGTAGTGATTGCAGATGACACTCACGAGCTAACAAAGGCAGAGAATGTTAGAGAAAGTGTCATTGTTTGGCATGGATTATTCCACGCATTTCATCTGTCAAACGTTGGGGTTAATTCCCAAATTCTGGGTCTGCCCCAGGAGTATGTCACAAACCAGCTTTATTTGGGCTTTATGTCCAAGAAAAAGACAATTCTTTCGAAAAAAAGTAAATAACATTTTGCGAAAATGATTTAATCTAATTCACAGCCACTTTACTTGAAGACTTGCCCACTGTTGAAATTAAGAAAGCTCTATATACATTTCCACTGAGCTGCTGGAAGCATTTAAACTTGGACTGCTGTGTCCAGTGGAAAGCAGAGTGTGTAATAGGACAGAACAGTGTGGAGCTGCTCTCAGGTAGTTGTAATATTTGGTAGCCGGAATTGAAGGACTATATCATACATTAATGGGTGAACCCCAAGTTCAACCCGGATGCCCCAGTTATGGGTTGTTCTATTAACCTGCAATATATGTTTGTGAAATTTATTTTGCACCCGTTCGAAAATGTTTATATCTAAGTTTTTACTAAATAAGCTGTCCATGCCCCGCACCTCAGAGCCATACAATAATATTGGTTTAATCAATGTTTGGAAAAAATGACAGCTGGTGCTAATCATTGTATCTTTTCCTTTTAAATTAGAGTGCTGGTATTGCTTTGTTTGGTCTCTTGCTATATTACCAAGGTGCCATTGGAACGCAGAAGATACTAGGCCTTGCTTAAAGACGAAAACTTAAGTTTTATCAAGGTTGATCTCTAGTTTATTATCTGCACAGAACTCTTTGAGGGCATCAGTGCACTTCTGAAGTCCAGTAGGTGATTCAGAAAGTAAGAGTAAATCATCGGCAAACAGTAAATGAGATAATAAATGGTTATTGAGATTGACTGGCGAACAGGCAGCATTAAATCTGTCTGAAATATCATCTATGAAAACATTAAATAGTGTTGGAGAGAGACAGCAACCTTGCTTGACACCTCTATAGGTCGGGAAGGCAGATGAATAATTATCATTAATCGTAATATTGTAGGAGAGATCTGAGTAAAGGGATTTAATGAGCTGTAGTATGTTTCCGTTTATGGCTTTTTGATTCAGCTTTTGTATTAGAATATTATGATCGACTGAATCAAATGCTTTTCTGAAGTCCACAAAGCATGAATATAATGGCTTTTTGTTATGTTTATATTTATCTATTCGTGTACGAAGGGTAAATATATTATCTGCTGTGCGAAAACCTGGTCGGAAACCTGTTTGATTCGGACTTACTTACAATAAGATTGTTCAGAATTTTAGAGAACAGCTTACCCATAGAGTAACCAATGGCTATGTTCGTTGGTTTGGAACGATCTCCCTTCTCGTATATAGGAAGAATAGTAGATGGTTTCCAGCGCTTGGGGTAATGTCCCGACGATAGAACTATATTAAATAAATATGTGATGTGGTCAACATGAAGAGGAAGGGTTTCTTTTAAAAGTTCGTTACTTATCTCATATTCACCTGGGCGTTTGTTTTTTTCATTTCGCCTGGAGCTATCAGAATTAGAGTTAGGGTACCTAACAACCCGATAAAATGGTTGGCCATAGTTTGATTATCAACCTGACAGTTATTGTTTGACTTGGATTTAATGGTACCACCTATTTCCTTGACAATTCTACAGTAGCTGGCTGTGTTGCTTATGGAATATTGTGGAGTTTGTCTGAGAGTCTTTGGTAATAGTTTACCTTTTTAGAGTTTATAAGGCGTTTCTCTTTTTAACTGAATGAAATGCATGGTGAGTTTGATCTTTCTGGTCCTTATTGGTATTTATGTTTCATGAACTTTTTTGAATTTTTGCAGCCAGAATCGTACCATGTATTTTTCTTACTCGTTTTATTTAAACGGATTTGTATCGTGGCTTTATCATTTAGTTTTTGTATAATTTGTATAATTGTATAACTCCTCAGCACTTTGTTCAGTGCCTGGAATTGTACATGGATATGGGGTCATAAGAAATAGTTAAGTAAGATGTCGTATTTCACTGGAATTCTTGTTTGATGATATCAGAGCTGTTTTTGTCCATTTTCTCCTATATGTGATTTTATGGAAATTAACTTTGGGATCAGGGTAATCAGACTCTTCATTCCGAATTGTAAGATTAAAGAGACAGGACAGCTGACAGTGATCTGATAAATGTTGTAATGAATACACATGGAAATAATTGATAAATGGTGTGACTGATTCTGATGCAATGGCATAATCTACTGTACCTTTGACCGTGATATACATGGCATTTAAACTTGCCCAGGAGGTCAGCTGCTGTTCTACCATTCAGAATGATTAATTCGTGTCCGATGACACAGTCTAACAATTGAGTTCATTTTTCTATCTTGGTTTTGTCTTCCAGTGTGCATTTCATCGTAAGCGTCGTCGGGTAACTCGGGTAAGTATTTGACACCTACCTCGTCAATTACGTCATTTTTGGTGGATGTTCGAGCATTAAAGTCACCTTGACCGATAGAGGCCAATATGTTCTCCAATTTATCAAAAGGATCGGTGACAGTGTTATTTCTCCAGTATGAGGAGTTGTCTGGTCGTATATATATAGTGCCAATGAATACATCTTTATCTGAATTCAAACATTTGCGTGAAACTTTTATCCACACCATGTTTTCAGAACTATAAAAAAGGAAACATCTAGAAGATTTCTGTACAAAATACCAATACCTCCCTTTAACCTCCGATCGAACTACCTCTTGGTGTTAAAATTTATAAACGAGTAACCGGGAACGTCAAATTGAAAGTCAGAAGTTTGCCAAGTTTAAAGGAAACCGACAAAAGCAAATTTAGCTATCTCACTCTGAAAGTCGATTTTTGAATGATCCAAACCATGAATGTCTCAAAAGGAACAGCTAAACAAATTGATCATGCTTAGTGACAAGGATATAAGACCAGTTGCAGGCTATCATACTAAATAATAAGAGAAATACTATGCAGTAAATCCTTATTGGATAAATAACTAGTTAATGTAGCTAACGTTGTTAGGCCTGATAAGTGGCCAATACTAATAATATCACATATGCATATTAATGGTACAAGAAGCTAACTAGCAAAGTGCATTAAGATATTGAATGAGATTTTTCATAAAACTTCGAGAGTCTGGGGTATTAGGGAGGTTCACATAGCCTTGTTTAACGATATCTGCATAATTACGTGGGATTATTCTGAGCTTGCGATGTGGGACCATGTTGAATTTCAGGATAGGCCTGATGGTGTTTTTTTTGGTGGTGTTTTTTTTTCGTTGCTTGGCAGCTCTCTCTCGTCCAAAACACTATCAACCACTCTCGCAAATTTTGCACTCGATGGGTTGTCATTGTCTGAAGAAACATTGCGAGTGACAGATTCCATATCAACAATGCATCTCATTAAAAGCTCGTCATCGTCTGATTCAATGAAATCGGCTTCAAGTTCAACTTTCAAGTTGGTGTCTGTAAATATTTGTTGAAAATAATATTAAGGCTTAAATCGGCTATAAAATAACCAAAACAAAAAACTGAATTTCGCATTGATTTGTCCGAATTTTTATTTTTGAATTTGTTTAAAACAGTTCTCCTTAATTAGACAGTGGGGTAAAGGGGGCTAATTCCGGACACTTAAGGCCTCTTTAACTGATATGTAACGCGGATCGTGAGAATTTCAACTAATCTGAATATCACCGAATAGAGGAGATTCAAATCATCTTACTTTTTATACGCAAGCGTTGCTGCGCATTGAGGTATGCGACGAGAAACGCTGACAAAACACTTTATCAGGAGCGGGTAAATTCGGACACTGGTCTGGTAATTTCGGACAGGCTACTGAGGCATTAAAAGTGCGTCGGGTAATTCCGGTGTGTTGATGTTTTTTTCCCCTTGCGTTCGCCTATTTCCGTAACTTTCCGTGAACTAGCCATGTGACCTACTTTATAGTGATGCCTCTAAAAATGAGCTGCCAAAATTAAGATTTTTTTCATAAATTCTGATTGTCAAGAAGAAGTTCAACGTTTGAACTACATTGAATAACTAAGGGGGTTGACATTTAAATGAAAAAATATTGGTTAACCCGTACGAACTGAAAAAGCTTTTTAGTGCTTGTATTTTTGAAAATATACGATAAAGTATCGTTTTGAACTAACTAAGGCTTAGAATGAATAAACGTTTGTTCCGAATATTTATATATTGTTTAATTTCGAACACTATTTTGCTTGGAAAAGGCCACATTTTGTATGGATTTTTCTCATTCCAACGCCAATCGTTTAGTTTTTTTATGACGTTCAACGCCTATTACTGTCGTGACAATGAGTATTTATGAAAAAAGTACGAATTTTGGCAGCTCGTGCCACGCATTTGATAAACAATTGATTTGGGTAAATGTTTCCTTAATAATGTACTCCGATATTCTTTGTTTCAGAAAGTTTTGCAGAGAAGAATACCTTTTTTTTCATAATATAGCGTCATGTTTGAAAAAATATAAACAAAGAAACGATAAATTATCACCGGGCGTTTAGCGTTATTTTATTATATAGTCGGAAAATTGTGATTAAATGACAGTAACATGAAGTCCGGCTTTTGAGAGCATGTCTTGGGCAAATTGTGCTCTGTTATCAGGGCATTTGAATCCGAAGGAACTTCAACGGGTTTGAAATATTTTCCATTAGGAGACAAGCAGTGGATGAAAACAGGAACCAGAAGTTTTGCACTTGACATCTTCAAGTAAGGCACTTTCCTTCCTTCATCGTAAATTGCTATAGCATTTGCGTCATATGGGTTCGCTGGTTCGTGAAGTGCGTTGTAGCCAGCACCCACTTGAAGTTCTTTGCCACCGTAGTGGTGCATTCCAACAGCAAACACGTGCCACACGATAATGTTTTTCATGTTTCTGAAATAAGAAACACAGTGAAAACCAGGTATTTCATAACTCATTTTAACAGATAACTTATTTCGTGATTTAGATGTTTAAAGTGGGGTGGTTGCTATAAACCGTCAGTGACCCCGCCCCCGCTTTGAGGCATGGTGTTCATCGCCTATAGTATTGACCAAATTATATTGAATGGGATGTACTCAAAACAATCAAACCTCATTGATAATGTAATCAACCCCATCGTATAAGTGATATAATCTGAACTGCGATATAAAACCCAAAACCCATACATAAAGTGCTCTACAGTATAGTGATTGCTAACTACTATAACATTGATTGAACTGCTTCATGTTTTAAAAATCGAGTTTGTTCTCATTTCATTATCCTACCCCGTTCAGAGATTTAAAAAAAGCTAAGCCGACTATATAACTGATTCTGTTGCTATTTATGCAGCACGAATATAATTGAATATATATACTGTTTTTTTCACGTATATATGCTTCACAAACAAACTTTATACACAGTTTTGACAAATAATTGTGTTTTCTTTTTATTGTTCAATAGTTATTTTTGTAGATTTTTTTCTGTTTTTTTTATGTGATTTTTTTTCTGTTTCTCTTGATAAGCCATCCTTTTGGCAGCCAAAATATCGTCACTAGTGAGAAGCCTATGACTTTTCAATGCTCTTGAGTGTGTTGCCTTTCTATCTGCCTGTGGGATAGCAAAAATATTTTTCAGATTGGTTTTCCAGTTGGCCGAAAAAGAGGTTTCTGAGTTTATGTGTTCACCTGATGAGATATCTTTGGCTGCGTCTGAACTTAGAGTGGTAATGGTTGAATGTGCCAGTGTTGGTGGAATGTCATTGGGTGAATGTGCCTGTAGGTCAATGATGAAAGATGATGGATGTTTGTATGTGTCTGGATGAGGTAGAAGTACACTGATGGTCTGTGAAGTCTGTTGTTCTGGTTCATTGTGTCCTGAATGTGTGAGTGAACTATTGCTATTTGTTTGCTGATTTGTTGGTTGTGGCACATCGAATGGGTGTGAAGGTGCAAAGGCGTTGCCAGGTCTAATGGGGAAGAAAATAGGCCTCATTGCCCGGAGAAAACCCCTGACCTTCGGCGAGTACCTGGCAACTCTTCCACATACGGCGACCAAGTGAAAAATGGTGTATATTAAAAGTGTAACCTTTCACCTTGTAGACAAATGACAACAAAATAATTCGAAGCATGCAAAATACTTCATTAACTGAAATCCTGAAGCTATGGAGAAAAGGCTATTTTTGTTTTCTCCTGGCAAACCTTTATTTATAAACTTTTCTGCTATAACAAAATAAAATATTGAAATTTATTACTGAATGCTATCATAAGATGTGGTATTTTAATAGTTACTTACAATTATTTTATTATTATTTAATCTCAAGTTTGTAAACATGTACTATTAAAGCTTTATATTTCTCACTTTTACAGAAGTGCCAGCAAGCTTAAATAAGCCCAGTGGTCCAAAGAACGCCAATTTAGAAATGGAATTGTTGCTGTGCGAGCAGAAAAGACAAGTGCAACAGAGAGAAGAAATAGTTTGCTTGAGAGATTGGTGGATGTTAAAGAAAAAGAATTTATTTTAAAAGAAAAGGCCATCGAAGTAAAAAGAGGTTGTCTTGAATTGGAAAAGAAACGGTTTGAGTTGGAAAACTCAAGGAGTTTCTTCCCTGTGCCAGAATTCGTAAATGCCAGTACAGAGGAGTGAGCTGCTTTCACGAAAATGGTTTGCATTCACTTTCAATGTTTTCGTCCACAAACCTTGTCGTTTTCACTTTGAGGAGAGTTAACTTAATCCAACAGGGAAAACATTGGAGGTTATTTCAATTAAATGTCTAGTCAAACCATGTAGTATTTATCTTTCCCCAGGTAGAGGGCTTGGTAACTCTCCCATTTATCCTGACAATTCAACTATAAGTGAAATATTCCTGGAAATACTGATCAACCAATGAAATACATGTATATTCAAGATGCTTAAAGACCCACTTGCCGCCGTAGCCTGTTTAAATTTGCTAAGAAAACCAATTTACATGAGCTTACTACGACTAATACAACTAAACTTAAACATAGGACACATAAAACATGTCTAGTTAGCTTTAGAATGTAGAAATGGGGTGAAAAACAAACGAAGAATCGAAGCCTGATTACAACAACAACGATCAGTGTCGGTCAACTTTCGTGTTGGATTACCCTGATTTCAGGCCTTTTTATCTGTGGTTTACACTCAAACAATAATCAGCAGGCTTTTCCAGTCGCTGTTAACCGATCGTCAGTCTGTATTTCTCAGATAAATAGGCCTACGTAAAATTACACTGTGCGGTTAGTTCACTCTCTCGACTGAAACTTAAAATCGCCAATTGGGGGCAGTGTGGTTTGTTTACGTTACGGGCACCTAACAATTCAAATTCAAATTAAAAATACAAAGTGACGTCCAAACTTTTAAATTTTGGTAAAAATAGAAAGTTCCTAACTTATATTGTCTGGGAAAAATACAGAAAACGGTCTTTCTTTTTTAATGTAAACAATATTCCTGATTTTCGCGGCAAGTGTGCCTTTAAGCATTGTCAATATATTACAAAGTGTTCCAGAAAATTTTAAGGCCAAGTTCCCGTCAGTAGTCAACCTAATGAAATATCAAAGGTTTAATTTATTACAACCATTTATGATGGGGTATAATATATAAATGATATACCTCTGTGTAACACAATTAGAAACTTGTCTCCGTGGTTTTAGACAAGAAGATTTTCCATGTGTTTTAGTGTTCATAAATATATATTCAAGTTATTAATCAATTATAATTAAGTAAATATTCCTCTTCAAAAATCTGGAATTCTAATTTGTAAAAATATTTTTGTTTTTGTTTTTAAGTAGCACTCTTTACATAGTGTCCTTATCTATGATTACATGTACGTATTTATTAGGCATATTTTAAGAAGTATAAATCGATACCTTTCAACAACATTCTTGTCTTTTATGTGGACTATGTGGAAAGGTTTTCTAAAATTAGAGCTTTCCTTACCTTTGTACCATTCTTCACTGACTTCCCAACCCTTCACTGTTATTTTCATCAAATTGAGATGATATCCTATTGTTTATGCACATATTGTGTAGTATTGCTGCTGCTTTTATGAGTTTAATCCATTTAGCAGACAGCGAAGGCGACCCTTTCAAACCCCAAAGCACCTTTCAGTTGTGCACCTTGAGCGTTTTAGCTTACGATTATACCGCCTATCCCCAGGAGTGACAACATTCAGTTTTGGTGTGAGAATCCATGGTCTTATTGTTAAAATATTAATGTTTTCCCATCCTTTCTAACCTGTACTAGAAAAATGTCGTCGTAAACACCAAATTAAAACATTTCTTCTAGTACCAATATATTTTCGTATTGTGTACATTAACTTTAGGGTAAATCGAATGTAACTGTAAGTACTTCATGCAAATAACTCAATTGTGCGTCACAAATTCCCTTGATATTAATTACTCGCATGATATCCCTTGCGATAAACGTGTAAATGCTCATCTGTCAGTGGACTCTCGATAGGAATTAAAGAGCCGTCTACCACTCCAATAACGTTGGGGAATTCAGCTATTTCGTAGAAGTCCGAAATAATTTACCTTTTTCCTATATGAGCTCGGAAACTTTATGTGGTATGACAGTCTGTTTGAAATTGAGACGTTAACTGATGTAATAATTCTAGAAACGGAAGCTTTACTTAGTCTGTGGGTGTCCCCCATGACTGTTTGAAATCGCGTAGAATCGAAGTGCTGTCATAAGTTGCAATAAGGCGGGAATAGCCGAACATCTTCTTGTTGGATGGTCGATGTCTGGATTGATGGAATTTAAGATTTCGTATATAGTCTGTCGAGGTAGCCTGTATCTGTCGCTCAATTCTTGGTCATTGTGTGTGTCTTAAGGGGATAATCTGTCTCTGAATATCCGTTCACGCTTCTGCGATTAACTCTTGCCAATAAAATCGCGTACACCATATTTTGGGTAATGCAGACACCTTGCAATTTTTGCGACAGATCTAACGCTCTCGCAAATATACGACGTAATTTACGATCAAAACGCGAACAAGCGTAAGAGCGGTTTGCGATCAGCCTTTGCGATGCGACGGCTTCGTGAAACGGCTCCCTGGATCTGTTTCTTGTGAAGATTGTACAGTTTGTTATCTGTTCGTACTGCGTGTCTTCATATTGACGACGTAAAACTTCTTTGAGTGGCATTTAGAAGTTGAAGATATAAACAGGAAAACTAAAGTGTATGGATCCCGGATTTATTGAAGATGCTAGCATCGTTATCAAGGATACCGAACATAACGACTATTGTCGTAAATTGTTGTAAAACAGATGACGTCATGACGACCGACGTCATGCAAAGTAATCGAGAACATATGTTATATTTTTAATATTGCGTAAAGCTGATCTAAAGATGACATAACGTCAGCGTGGCAACTTAAAACATAAACAAAGTAAAATAAACATATCAATATGAAATATACAATACAATAGGTTTATTGCCATCAGAGTAGATGTACAAGGTCTGTTATGAGGAATGAATCAGGCTTGAATTATTACACGCACAATCCATTAGTACCCAGTGTCCTTTTAAAAGGACGCTTCTCAAAAATAAACTAAAAAGGGCTCTAATTGTAAAAAAAAATTTAATTTTTGTTCTCCATAGTGTGAACCGTTTTAGCCTTTGAATGATATGTTCTCCAATTGCCGGTCAACTTTTGATTTGCTGCTGTGTGCAAGTTACTTCCTCTCAAACCAAAATGGCGGAAAAAGTACTCATTCAAAACGGTAAGACCTTATATTCACTATTACATTTAAAAAAAGTAAAAAACACAATCAAAATTGTCGAATAATACTTCAGTGTTACATCTGTTTCATTTATTTTGTAATTCTATTTACAAGTTCCCCATAAATGTGTTAAACACTGTGTCTTTTTTAAAGGACACTGGGCACTATTGTCCCCAGTGTTTTCCCCAGTCAAATGTCCTTTGTAAAGGACACTGGGCATACAATTGATCAAATATGACCGAATATTTGCTCCATTTTCGCCTGCACTCTTTACATGGATGATTGAACAAAAGCTGGGGTTTCTACAAGATGATTTGACAGCGACAAAGTGTTTTGAACATTTTTTGACGATTCCGTAATTCTACACATGGTCACTGAGACACTTTGATATTCCAGATCCAAGGGTGACCCAGTTGAGATGAGGGCCTTTCTTGCTATTTTATTTATTTCAGGGTATAAAGATCTTGCCGTCTTTCGAAGGCGACCGTACTGTATGTTTAGTTGCGATTCTTGCCACTTTCAAACCGATCGTTTATCCACATTTATGCGACACAAACGAACAAAAAAGCATGATTTGCAAACCTTCAATGTGAAAAGATTTAGAGGTTTACGAGATGTTGATGATGTTGCAGGCTAAGATGGAGGATGACAAATTTTCTTCTGATGATTTTTGTAGCGGTCGTCGTTTTCAAGAAGAATTTGGCATTGAAGAAGAGCCCAAAACTGGTAATTTATTAAAATTATTATTTTACTGAAGAAGTTTTAATAATAATTACTTCTTGATTAACCCACAATTTAAGAGCAAAGTATAATAGACACATATTGAAGTAAAATTGACAATAGGCCGATATGTGTATAACACTACGGAGTTGTGTTGTTAATTATGTCATAATAGGCCATGGGCCCTGGTCTCTGTTAATTTCTGGTTTAGTTCTATAAATCACGATTGCTTCCATTAATTTTCTTATCGTTGTATTGTACAAGTTTGTATTGGTAATCTCAACATTGTTCCAATTAATTTGGTGGTTTCGGGTTGGCAATCAAATGTTCGGAGATTGCGCATTTAGCATCCTAACATTTAATTGAGATTTTGTGTTTCCTAATTCTTTTGTTAAGGGGACGGCATGTTTCTCCAACGTAGTGTTTGTCACAAGAACGAGTGATTTTATAAATCTATCCTTTTGGAACAGGTTTTCCAGGGGTATGTGAATGTCTCTTGAGGCTGGTTCATGTTGTGAAAACGCTGTCGATGTTGGCGTTAGCTTTTAAAAGCCTGCGTATCTTGTCACTGGTCTTGCCGATGAATGGTAGTGTGACGAAGATCAAACATTTCAAGTGATCGATCAATCTTCAGACTGAGGTTAAGGTAAGGATTTGCATGATATTGAAAAAATGAGCTAACTTTTCTAACATTTCATACAGTTCAGATTGAGATGAATTCTTTGTAAATACATTAAACTCCCACCAAGTTATTATTAGTTGTCGTTGAATTTATGGGTAATGACATTTCACTATTCACTTTCTCTGAAAAAGTACTATCTTTACAGGCCTGTTTAATCGAAATATTTCTAAAAGTATACGTGCATGTTATTTCCGCTCTGCCAGTTTCTCCATCAGAACCTATCTTGCCATCTATGGTGTCTCATAGAAATGAAAATGTATTATTTACAACAAAAATGTGCTCTTCAGTATTTCTTTAGCACTTTCTTCATAGGCTTTCCCATATTCAAGCGAGGACAATGATATTGTTTATTTTAAGTGGCATGAGCTTCATAAATTCTGCATGTGACGAACGTTCATCCATTCTACGTCTAAGTCAGTTCAGAACACTACTTTAATGTACGTTCCCTAGACTAGTACCACCAAAAAGCTTGTGAATTGCATGTCTATAGAGAGAGAAACAGCCGATAATTTTCAAACTCTGTTTATCGGAAAAATATCAACATTCTGAGAGTTCGTGCCACTTTAAAATATAAAGTTATAATTGGTTTAGGGTCTTTTACTTGACAAAATGTTCTCAAAGTTAGAAGTTGT
Source organism: Lepidochitona cinerea (assembly GCA_963971465.1). Lineage (NCBI taxonomy): Eukaryota > Metazoa > Mollusca > Polyplacophora > Chitonida > Tonicellidae > Lepidochitona > Lepidochitona cinerea. The sequence goes on from OZ020560.1 coordinate 4,080,757, forward strand.
GAAGCGTTTTCTGCGTTCTTGAAACCATTGAGCTGAGGCCAGATTTCGTTTATCTGTTTCCAGAGCGTGTGGATTTGTGCAGATTGATTTAGTGTTAAGATTTGTATAATAGTCCGACAGATCTATTGGTGCTGTTCTGGTGTGTGTTCCATTGGTCGATCTGACAATAGAACTTCAACTTCCACAGGAGAAATCAGTGGTGACGAACCCATCGTTCCCGGAAGTAGACGCGCTGTCGGAGGACAAACATGGCTGAACAATCACATCTAAACTTCATCTCGATGGTGTTGTTTTTAGAAGAGGATTTTCCTGAACCACCAATTGACGACGAGCTGATGGTAATATCACCATCACATAGACACAACCCTGCTCAGCGTATTAAATGGTATGTCGAAAAAGTTATTTTTATGTACGTAGTTCAGCCGACTGGAATTCCAGTCGCATTTTCTGAGGACAGCAACGACGTTTGAAAATTTGCGTCAGATTGTTGGTGAGTTGATTCATAGTCATATATATATAACTTTCCACTTTTGTACCAGTAACCATACTATTCCAAATAATTATCATACTCATAGTGTTTAAATCATCATTCAATTTTAAGAGTAAAGATAGCATGGATAACATCTACTGTCAATTGTTTCAAGCATTTGAATTTACCTCGAGCGTCAAGTATTATAGGGCACATAGGGTAAGTTGGATGAAAGGTGAGTTTGCTATGACTGTTGTAATTCTATATCTCGGATAGATGTACATAAATGGGAATTAAAATAACTTTTTACTTGCTGGATTACTTGCTGGATTAATTATCTGTAGTAAAATGGAAATACATCCCATAACCTTGGTGAAAATGTTGGTTCAAATCCGACTGGAGGTGTAGTGCGATTGAAAGTTACTTATGGATCTACACTATAGTATCAGTATGTTACTTTATTGATGTTGATAATTTTCCATTATCTAAGATGATCATTCATCATTCCTTATGACACTTGGTTCATTTAACTTCCTTTATATGTACAGTGTACACATTACATTTGATTTATAATATATATGCAATTATTACTACATGTATAAGTGAAATAATGTTAACAACCTCAAGCTCTCATCAGCATTGTTTTTTACGTATTCATTCATTAATTTCTTATGCTTGTTTTGAAGCTTTAAAGAATGTACTAATTACATATAATATTTTATTCTTTATATAAAAATGTATATAAATTTGTTTACAATATGCACGATTTTTGTGTTTCAGGGAGTTTGAGAGATGTAAATGCAGTATGACCAACAAGTGCACATGATGCCAGAAGCTTAAAGAGATGATGGGAGCAATTAGAGCTGATGTCCTATTCCCTGTGGATACACAGTGCGTATCCTCCTTACAGAGATGATGGTCGTCTGGCAAGGGAACAAGGTAACTTTGAGACGCTTTACTGGAGGATTGATTGGTTGGTTGGTGTTTTACGCCGCGCTCAAGATTATTTCACTTATATGGCGGCGTTGCCAGTTTTTATTTTAATTTTGCTCAGCTCTCTTGCCGCCAGGTTATAGAGAGATGCTTCGCTTTACTTCAAGGAAGATTTCGTAGATTAAAATATCTCGAAACTAATAGTGTCAAGACCCCTTCGCAAATAATTACAGCTTGCTGTGTTTTACATAACATTTGCTTGTCAGCAGGTGTCAACAAGCTATAACTATACCAATCAACCATTGATGCTTTTCACGGTCTGTGGAATTGATTTGTAATGCTTGTTTTGAAGGTTAAAAGATTGTACCATTTACATACAAGCTGTGACAGATTGATAAGGATTTGTTCTAGTTGGTACATGTACTTGTCTTACTGTCTGTCGATTGTACAATCCAGATTAAAAGTATTCAAGATTTATATAAAAAAAAAATTTCATCTATTAAATTGATTTTAAGTTTTTATCTCTTTGTTTTTTTCCAGACCATGGCTTCATCTAGTCAAATACTGCGTCGACACGATTGATTGCGATGTATTCGGGAGACATTTTTAAGATTTAAAGACTGTGGTATGTAGTTACCTGAATTGAAACCAAAAAACATACAAGACTATTTCTATATCATCATTATGTTATAAATACTTCATTTGTGAGAAACATATTGCTGGCTGTGTCATTGATTTAACAAAACATTTTAGAGTCATACACTTACTACCCTATTCCGGTGCAGAAATGAAATGTGCACAGATTGACTGTCCAAGAACATATTTGTCTCTACGGAGGCTTAAAAGTCACATTTTAAGATTCCATAGCAGGGGGATGGGGAACATTGATCAGCTTTACATATACATTTTCTAATATTATTTATAACCAGGCTTACTTATCACAATACTTCACTGATGCTCTTGATGTCCTCTTTTTTATGTCCTCATTCACTCTTTCACTTATAATTTTTACTCAGTTATTTCACTCATGATCAGTTGGCAAGGACGTCTCTTAAAGAACAATTGAACTACTCCATAACTATACACTTTCTGGTGTAGTTTCTCTATAAAACAAGGCAAAATATTTTATACGCCTTTTTGCATCTAGAGATTTTAATATCTCTTTTCATAATGTCACTTTTACACAGGTTGACAGTATATTTGTTATGTAAATAATTGAAGGTCGTGTTGATTTATTCTGTAAAAGTACTGCTTTACTAACCCATATTATCAAATCAAATAACTGCTCTCTTCTTTGCCTCCAACTTTCAGCTGATGTGTATACAAAACTATAGACTAGTGACTATTTTGAGTTTACCAATTGAACAGTTTGTGATTACAAATTTGAGAAAACTTTTTTAATTCATGGATCTCTCTATATAATTTAACGTAATTTATGGCATTTCTCACCACTGTATGTATCTGTATGTACTTTGTTTGTTTATTCAACATATACTATGTACAACATTTTACGCATGAGTTCGAAGACTTGTTCTATCCCCACAATGGGCAATTTATACAATATTTTTGGATGACAACTTTAAAGGTTACGTTGTATTTCGTTTAATGCAAATGAGAAAGTAAGAATTATACATCATACATTTTACAAATTACAATTTTTTATTTAAAACAGAGTTGGTATTCTAAAAATTAATCAGATTCGCTTTGTGGGGAAAATAAAATCTTTTATTAGATAGCCATCTCAAGCCAAGAGGAGAGAGATCGCTGGTATAGCTGATATCACGAGCCTCCATCTTTGTTCTTGGTACTCCTCAGTAACACCCCGGATAGGTGGGAAGTGGAAATCTTGTTCGCGAACAGTGTTCTTGTCTCCGCACTTGTCATTCGTGACTATGTTTTCGTGTTATCTTCCTTGAATGAAGATCGAGTACACAAAAGAACACAAAAGAGGACCGAGCAACGTCTTTCTTTCATCTCCGAGATTTCAACATCACATAACGATGATAAATACATGAGGAAGATATTCTAGCGAAGAATCTCTAAACTTAATGACCAAACTCGTAGAAGATGAGTTAAAACAACCAACTAGACGTAGCAATGCCGTTGATGCCGAAACCCAAAGAATTATCGCTTTGCGATACTTCAGAGTTTTTATCATTTCCGTCAACTACCGACGTAGACGACATCAAATCGGGATGTTTTTTTCATGGAAAGATTTCCTGGAGTTGTGGGATGTAAAGACGGTACACAGGTCCGTGTTATCGCTCCTCAACAAAATGAAAATGACTTTGTGAACAAAAAGGGGTTTCATTCAATTAATGTGCAAGCAATCTGCGACCACAAAAGTAAGTTTCCTTTTCCGTCAAAATTTCACAATTGGGGCAACTGACATTTGATTGGTTACTATCGCTTGGAAAGAAGCGCGCATCAAGGGGAGTTAATTTGACACACGAGGGTCAGCGAGGTTAAAATCAATTAAAGCTGCTAAAGCAGTTTCCGGGGTCCAAGCGGAAGTCGTTTAGTTGTTTGCTTACATCTGCAGACAATGACGGTCATATATGTCAAGATTTGGTTTAATCCGATTTGTACTTTTTGAGATAATGCCCGAAAAAGAAACATCACAAAATCACAATAATATATTAAGGGGAGTTAATTCTTTCGTCTTCCAGTCTTGACACACTGGATCATCTCCCTTGTGTTTGGCCATAGATAATGCACCAAACAGACATCAAAGGACATCTCTATACAGCTTATCAGTTAATGTACTCAATAGCCTCAACTGTGGCCAGCTGGTCTTGACGGGCCATAAATCTTGAGGCAATAACTGCCTGACTGAAGAACTAATAGCCTAAAAAAACATAAGATCGGTTAAGAAATCTGTTTTATTTATTACATATTCGAATAAGTAAAGCGATTTAGCATATTGTGATATATTTTTCATTTCTGTAAGTGCATTAGAAGTAAAGATACAAATAAATTAGAAGTAAAGATACAAATAAATTAGCTAAAAGCCTAATTATCGAACTAATGAACTTTAAAATAAGTACACACATTCTTTTAATATAACACTACTTATATATCAAGTTTCAAGTAGATATGTCTTAGCATTACATAGTAAGAGACATTTATACGTTTTTTGACCTTATGTTAATTTTGACCTATGGCGAGCTCCCTAGATTTTGATCTCATCAAAATCGTTTCCGAATTAGAATTTAGTTCCATACCCGCACTACATAAAAATCCAAGTTTGACATATGTAGGTCCAGTGGTTTTAGAGAAGAAGTCGTTCAAATATTTCATTTTTTTGGACGAAAATCCAAGATGGCCGCCATACCATGTGACCTATGACGTCATACTTGTTTCGTTTGCATCCCTAGTCCATAGCAGTCTTACATGTAAAGTTTGAGTTTTATCTGACGAATACTTTTTGAGATATTGTCCGGCAAAGACCATCAGAAAATAATAATAATAATAATTAAAGCTGCTAAAGCAGCTGTTTCCGGGGTCCAAGCGGAAGTCGTTTAGTTGTTTGTTTACATCTGCAGAAATTGACTGTCATAAATGTCAAGATTTGGTTTAATCAGACTTGTACTTTTTGAGATAATGCCTGTAAAAGAAACATCAGCGAATGACAATAATATATTCAGGGGAGTTAACTCGTTCCTCTTCCAGTCTTATAATATGACACACTGGATCGTCTCCCTATTGTTACCATGTGAATCAGTCTGGCAGCTTTGCAGTGTCCTTAAAGTGGCATGAGCTGCCGAAATTCACACTTTTTTCATAATGTCTGATCGTCACGACAGTAAGGGGCTTTGAAGGCCATCGAAAAACTAAATGAATGAGGAAAATCCATAGAGTATGTGGCCTGTATGAACCGAATACGTGTTCGAAAAGTATACAAAATTTAAATAACCGGGACGACCGTTTATTCATTCTAAGCCAAAGTTAGTTCAAAGCAATACTTTATCGAACATTCTCGAGACTAGAAGCACTAAAAAGCTTCTGAATTATACATTTAGTTTGTCGATAGCCTCGAAAGCCTTTTACTGTTGTGACGATCAGAAATTATGAACAAAGTGTGAATTAATTGTGGCAGCTCATCCCACTTTCAAGTAATTACACGCCTTCTTTCAATAAGGCACTACTTACATATCAAGTTTAAGGTATCCAGACATTTCGGCCTGGGACATTTCGGTACAGTATATTTCGGCCTGGGACAGTTCGGCCTGGGATATTTCGTTCCAAAGTGCAAAAGGGGACATTTCGGCCTACCTTGGTTTTAATTCTATTTGATTAAACATTTTCTCATTTCTTTCTCTTATTCTATATGAATATATATATGCTCGTTAAGTTGAGCTTAAGTTGAAAAATTTATCTAACCACAATACGTTACATATATAGCCCACCACTACATAACGCCAAGCATAATGGGATCAATCACAGGCTTCAATCTGATAAGGTGACCAGCACCATTCTGAAGCTGGCCACGTACTGAGTGTTCAAGAAGTCACAACAGAGATAATCTTTCCCTCTTTGATTTTAATTACTGGGCCAATCAACACAAGCTTACCTACCCTTATCATGCTTAATATTGCTCATCTTATTGTTACAGGTTTATTTTTGTGGATAAAGCTAGGAAGTTTACATGACTATACAATATGTTTCACGGAGCCAAACTGCCCAGGAGAGACAAATTTATTTATATTTTCTTGTTAAAAGTTTTATAATAAAGTGAAAATTGTCTGCAGCACATGCCAAGGCTTTGCGCATAAACTAAAAATTGCAAGCTTTGAAATTCATACCCTTTGGTAATTACCTGTAGTAAAAAAATCAGAAAACATGATAATAGAGTACAATGGAAACAATTTTGCAAATTCGCACATAAAAGTGTGACCAAGTACATATGTGAGTTTGTTAGACCTCAATAATTACTATTTCTCCGACTAATACCTGTAACATATGTATCATGAAAGTTGGAAAGATTGACCAGAAGACCACTATAGTATCACTGTTATAGCTGAAACATTGCTGAATATGGAGAAAGAAATGATAAAATATACAATTAAATTGAATAACAAGAGTTTCGGGAAACCCAAAATACGCCCGCAAAGGCACAGTCACTGCAGCCATACCAAAACAAATACTTCCATATATATATTTTTGAATACATGTAATGGGTCCTTCAAATGGGTCCTTCAAATATGAAAACTCATCTGGTGTTAAATGTCCAGGTCTTCAGCTTGGAGTCCAGCTAATTCTGATTGGTCAGTGGGTTCAATCACTTGCTGAAGAGATCACTAGCCAGGATGTTTGCCACATTTTATATAGGTATATTTGAACACAGCCTAATCTCTGAGATGGTCAATGGTGTGTAAATATACAAGTCTTATCTGTTTACACTTACAACCAGGTTTATGAATATTGTCAAACATATCTTTAAGCAGCTATATTTGCTTTACCATATGGGTAATAAAACTGAATTGAAGAGCCTTTAAAACAGAGAAATAATTATAATTCTAAACTTTTTAGGTTTTGGAAACCATACATGTAGCTATCACTAAATTATCCAAGGAAGCTGGCACACCTTCTACCCATAAGCTATATCCTCAGAAAAAATTGTCCACATGGAATCAAAACTTTGAAAGTTATGGAGCGGAAAGGAATATTACATAATCCAATATAACTCCCATATTATGTAAACAGTGATGTTAAAAATAGTTCGCGACACACCTTCTACCCATAAGGTATATACTCAGAAAAAATTGTGCAGATGGAATCCAAACTTTAGAAGTTATGGAGTGGAAGGGAATATTAAATAATCCAATATAACTCCAATATTATGCAACCAGTGATGTTAAAAATAGTTCGCAACACCTTCTACCCATAAGGTATATACTCAGAAAAAATTGTGCTGATGGAATCAAAACTTTAGAAGTTATGGAGCGGAAGGGCATATTACATAATCCAATATAACTCCGATATTATGTAACCAGTGATGTTGAAAATAGTTTGCGACACACCTTCTACCCATAAGGTATATACTCAGAAAAAAATGTGCAGATGGAATCAAAACATTTGAAGTTATGGAGCGGAAGGGAAAGCGGACGCCGGACTGCCGGAGATGATACCATAATACAGCCCGCTTTTCAATTCCAGGCGTATAAAAACCCAGGTGGGCCGAAATGTCCCCTTTAACACTTTGGGCCGAAATGTCCCAGGCCGAAATGTACCGTACCGAAATATCCCGGACCGCAAGTTTTAAGTAGATATGTCCAAGCATTACAGAGTTACATACATTTATATGTTTTATGACTTTATGTTAATTGTGACGTATGGTGAGCTGTCTGATAGTATGACACGCTGCAATGACTACAAACTACTTAGCGTTGAAATCGATAAAATAAAAAATATGTTACTCCAAAATCAATATCCACCCCCACACCCCCCCGCCCCCCCACGGTAGACAAAATCATTAAACAGTTCCTAGACAATAAATTTTCCGACAACCCATTTCGTAAACAATTCGGACCTGAAAACAACAATCTTCATCAGAACACCCTTTCTTTGACCAGCCTCAATCAAAATTATCTAAAGAACTAAAATCACTTGAAAACCTTGTCCCGACAGCTCAGTTTGTATCTTTAAGCGAAACTTTCTCAATCAGTTCTTATTTTAATTACAAAGATGGCAAAGATGAAAAACATGTGGTGATTGCCCTGCATCTTATGTGGGACTTACATCCAGACATATTAATCAGAGGTTCTCCGAGAATCACATGCACCAAAACAGTGGCTCCTCTGCAGTTGCAAGTCACTGTTACAACAATCACAATCCAAACACACTGGCATGTGAGGTAATTGACCAGGCTAAGAACAAGCTTAATTTAGCATACGAAGAGTTCCTTCATATTTCATAATTAAATCCTATATTAAATGTTCCAATTTCATTCGTTTCTCTCTGCTTATTCAATGTGTAACCAACTGTCTCCATTCTATAGATAAGGTTGTCTTATCCTCTGTGTAATATCCTGATGTTACAGCACACCTGCTGATTCCATGTCCTTCATATCTTAATACATGTAGTTAACTCTTGACCTGTAATAGGATTGCCTCTTCCTCCCCACTAAGATTGTAGTGATTTTAACTGCAGGGTAGGAATCACATCTTATCAATGATAATAACTTTTGTATTTGTTTTGTTGATTCTTACTGTGTATATAATGCCTGTTTTAACATACCAAAGTTATGTTGCGGTAATTTCTGATGATGAAAGTAGTTTCTCTCGAAAGCTTATATTAAACATGACCATGTACAAAGTAGTACAAATTGTCCCATGTGTTTTGGTTTAGTAAAACGGCTCCATAGAAGAATCTATCATGTATAATCTACCTATTGTTAACATTGACCATGTGAATTTCAGTCTGCCAGCTTTGCAGTGTCCTTTAAGGTAATAAACCAGAGAGATCAGGCCTATGTCAATAAACATCTCCATGCTGCTTTATTGCTTATTGTGTACACTAGCCTAGCACTACCCCTCTTATCTTAACAGGCCATAAAACTTGAGGCAATAAATGCCTGACTGAAAAACTGATATCCTAAAAAAACATAACATCGATTAAGAAATTTGTTTTATTTATTACATATTCGAACAAGTAAAGCAATTTAGCATGTTGTGATATGTTTTTCATTTCTGTAAGTGCATTAGAAGTAAAGATACAAATAAATTAGCTAAAAGCCTAATTAACAAACTAATGAACTTTAAAATAAGTACACACGTTCTTTTAATATAGCACTACTTACATATTAAGTTTCAAGTAGGTATGTCTAAGCATTACATAGTGAGGGGCATTTATATGTTTTTTTACTTTATGTTAATTTTGACCTATGGCGAGCTCCCTAGATATTGATCTCATCAAAATCGTTCCCGAATTAGATTTTAGTTCCATACCCGCACTACATAAAAATCCAAGTTTGACATGTGTAGGCCCAGTGGTTTAAGAGAAGAAGACGTTTTGTTTTTTGGCCGAAAATCCAAGATGGCCGCCATACCATGTGACCTATGACGTCATGCTTGTTTCGTTTGCATCCCTAGTCTATAGCAGTCCTACATGGAAAGTTTGAGTTTTATCTGACGAATACTTTTTGAGGTATTGTCCGGCACAGAACATCAGAAAATAATAATAATAATAATTAAAGCTGCTAAAGCAGTTTCCGGGGTCCAAGCGGAAGTCGTTTAGTTGTTTGCTTACATCTGCAGACAATGACGGTCATATATGTCAAGATTTGGTTTAATCCGTTTTGTACTTTTTGAGATAATGCCCGAAAAAGAAACATCACAATAATGTATTAAGGGGAGTTAATTCTTTCGTCTTGACACACTGGATCATCTCCCTTGTGTTTGCCCATAGATAATGCACCAAACAGACATCAAAGGACATCTCTATACAGCTTATCAGTTAATGTACTCAATAGCCTCAACTGTGGCCAGCTGGTCTTGACGGGCCATAAATCTTGAGGCAATAACTGCCTGACTGAAGAACTAATAACCTAAAAAAACATAAGATCGGTTAAGAAATCTGTTTTATTTATTACATATTCGAATAAGTAAAGCGATTTAGCATATTGTGATATATTTTTCATTTCTGTAAGTGCATTAGAAGTAAAGATACAAATAAATTAGCTAAAAGCCTAATTATCGAACTAATGAACTTTAAAATAAGTACACACGTTCTTTTAATATAACACTACTTATATATCAAGTTTCAAGTAGATATGTCTTAGCATTACATAGTAAGAGACATTTATACGTTTTTTGACCTTATGTTAATTTTGACCTATGGCGAGCTCCCTAGATTTTGATCTCATTAAAATCGTTTCCAAATTAGAATTTAGTTCCATACCCGCACTACATAAAAATCCAAGTTTGACATATGTAGGTCCAGTGGTTTCAGAGTAGAAGTCGTTCAAATATTTCATTTTTTTGGACGAAAATCCAAGATGGCCGCCTTACCATGTGACCTATGACGTCATACTTGTTTCGTTTGCATCCCTAGTCTAAAGCAGTCCTACATGTAAAGTTTGAGTTTTATCAGACGAATACTTTTTGAGATATTGTCCGGCAAAATCCATCAGAAAATAATAATAATAATAATAATAATAATAATAATAACCCTTACAAAAATAATAGGGTTCCAAGCCATTGCTTGGACCCCTAATAACCCTTACAAAAATAAGAGGGTTCCAAGCCATTGCTTGGACCCCTAATTAAAGCTGCTAAAGCAGTTTCCGGGGTCCAAGCGGAAGTCGTTTAGTTGTTTGCTTACATCTGCAGACAATGACGGTCATATATGTCAAGATTTGGTTTAATCCGATTTGTACTTTTTGAGATAATGCCCGAAAAAGAAACATCACAAAATCATAATAATATATTAAGGGGAGTTAATTCTATCGTCTTGACACACTGGATCATCTCCCTTGTGTTTGGCCATAGATAATATACCAAACAGACATCAAAGGACATCTCTATACAGCTTATCAGTTAATGTAATCAATAGCCTCAACTGTGGCCAGCTGGTCTTGACGGGCCATAAATCTTGAGGCAATAACTGCATGACTGAAAAACTATAGCCTAAAAAAACATAAGATCGGTTAAGAAATCTGTTTTATTTATTACATATTCGAACAAGTAAAGCGATTTAGCATATTGTGATATATTTTTCATTTCTGTAAGTGCATTAGAAGTAAAGATACAAATAAATTAGCTAAAAGCCTAATTATCGAACTAATGAACTTTAAAATAAGTACACACGTTCTTTTAATATAGCACTACTTATATATCAAGTTTCAAGTAGATATGTCTAAGCATTACAGAGTAAGAGACATTTATACGTTTTTTGACTATATGCTAATTTTGACCTATGGCGAGCTCCCTAGATATTGATCTCATCAAAATCGCTTCCGAATTAGATTTTAGTCCCATACCCGCACTACAGGAAAATCCAAGTTCGACATATGTAGGTCCGGTCGTTTCAGAGAAGAAGTCGTTCAAATATTTCATTTTTTTGGACGAAAATCCAAGATGGCCGCCATACCATGTGACCTATGACGTCATACTTGTTTCGTTTGCATCCCTAGTCCATAGCAGTCTTACATGTAAAGTTTGAGTTATATCTGACGAATACTTTTTGAGGTATTGTCCGGCAAAGAACATCAGAAAATAATAATAATAATAATTAAAGCTGCTAAAGCAGTTTCCGGGGTCCAAGCGGAAGTCGTTTAGTTGTTTGCTTACATCTGCAGACAATGACGGTCATATATGTCAAGATTTGGTTTAATCCGTTTTGTACTTTTTGAGATAATGCCCGAAAAAGAAACATCACAATAATGTATTAAGGGGAGTTAATTCTTTCGTCTTGACACACTGGATCATCTCCCTTGTGTTTGGCCATAGATAATGCACCAAACAGACATCAAAGGACATCTCTATACAGCTTATCAGTTAATGTACTCAATAGCCTCAACTGTGGCCAGCTGGTCTTGACGGGCCATAAATCTTGAGGCAATAACTGCCTGACTGAAGAACTAATAACCTAAAAAAACATAAGATCGGTTAAGAAATCTGTTTTATTTATTACATATTCGAATAAGTAAAGCGATTTAGCATATTGTGATATATTTTTCATTTCTGTAAGTGCATTAGAAGTAAAGATACAAATAAATTAGCTAAAAGCCTAATTATCGAACTAATGAACTTTAAAATAAGTACACACGTTCTTTTAATATAACACTACTTATATATCAAGTTTCAAGTAGATATGTCTTAGCATTACATAGTAAGAGACATTTATACGTTTTTTGACCTTATGTTAATTTTGACCTATGGCGAGCTCCCTAGATTTTGATCTCATTAAAATCGTTTCCAAATTAGAATTTAGTTTCATACCCGCACTACATAAAAATCCAAGTTTGACATATGTAGGTCCAGTGGTTTCAGAGTAGAAGTCGTTCAAATATTTCATTTTTTTGGACGAAAATCCAAGATGGCCGCCTTACCATGTGACCTATGACGTCATACTTGTTTCGTTTGCATCCCTAGTCTAAAGCAGTCCTACATGTAAAGTTTGAGTTTTATCAGACGAATACTTTTTGAGATATTGTCCGGCAAAATCCATCAGAAAATAATAATAATAATAATAATAATAATAATAATAACCCTTACAAAAATAATAGGGTTCCAAGCCATTGCTTGGACCCCTAATAATAACCCTTACAAAAATAATAGGGTTCCAAGCCATTGCTTGGCCCCCTAATTAAAGCTGCTAAAGCAGTTTCCGGGGTCCAAGCGGAAGTCGTTTAGTTGTTTGCTTACATCTGCAGACAATGACGGTCATATATGTCAAGATTTGGTTTAATCCGATTTGTACTTTTTGAGATAATGCCCGAAAAAGAAACATCACAAAATCACAATAATATATTAAGGGGAGTTAATTCTTTCGTCTTGACACACTGGATCATCTCCCTTGTGTTTGGCCATAGATAATGCACCAAACAGACATCAAAGGACATCTCTATACAGCTTATCAGTTAATGTACTCAATAGCCTCAACTGTGGCCAGCTGGTCTTGACGGGCCATAAATCTTGAGGCAATAACTGCCTGACTGAAAAACTAAAAGCCTAAAAAAACATAAGATCGGTTAAGAAATCTGTTTTATTTATTACATATTCGAACAAGTAAAGCGATTTAGCATATTGTGATATATTTTTCATTTCTGTAAGTGCATTAGAAGTAAAGATACAAATAAATTAGCTAAAAGCCTAATTATCGAACTAATGAACTTTAAAATAAGTACACACGTTCTTTTAATATAGCACTACTTATATATCAAGTTTCAAGTAGATATGTCTAAGCATTACAGAGTAAGGAGTTTTTTGACTTTATGCTAATTTTGACCTATGGCGAGCTCCGTAGATATTGATCTCATCATAATCGTTTCCGAATTAGATTTTAGGTCCATACCCGCACTACATAAAAATCCAAGTTTGACATATGTAGGTCCAGTGGTTTCAGAGAAGAAGTCGTTCAAATATTTCATTTTTTTGGACGAAAATCCAAGATGGCCGCCTTACCATGTGACCTATGACGTCATACTTGTTTCGTTTGCATCCCTAGTCTATAGCAGTCCTACATGTAAAGTTTGAGTTTTATCAGACGAATACTTTTTGAGATATTGTCCAGCAAAAACCCATCAGAAAATAATAATAATAATTAAAGCTGCTAAAGCAGCTGTTTCCGGGGTCCAAGCGGAAGTCGTTTAGTTGTTTGTTTACATCTGCAGAAATTGACTGTCATAAATGTCAAGATTTGGTTTAATCAGACTTGTACTTTTTGAGATAATGCCTGTAAAAGAAACATCAGCGAATGACAATAATATATTCAGGGGAGTTAACTCTTTCCTCTTCCAGTCTTATAATATGACACACTGGATCGTCTCCCTATTGTTACTATTGACCATGTGAATTTCAGTCTGGCAGCTTTGCAGTGTCCTTAAAGTGGCATGAGCTGCCGAAATTCACACTTTTTTCATAATGTCTGATCGTCACGACAGTAAGGGGCTTTGAAGGCCATCGAAAAACTAAATGAATGAGGAAAATCCATAGAGTATGTGGCCTGTATGAACCGAATACGTGTTCGAAAAGTAAACAAAATTTAAATAACCGGGACGACCGTTTATTCATTCTAAGCCAAAGTTAGTTCAAAGCAATACTTTATCGAACATTCTCGAGACTAGAAGCACTAAAAAGCTTCTGAATTATACATTTAGTTTGTCGATAGCCTCGAAAGCCTTTTACTGTTGTGACGATCAGAAATTATGAACAAAGTGTGAATTAATTGTGGCAGCTCATCCCACTTTAAAGTAATTACACGCCTTCTTTCAATAAGGCACTACTTACATATCAAGTTTAAGGTATCCAGACATTTCGGCCTGGGACATTTCGGTACAGTATATTTCGGCCTGGGACAGTTCGGCCTGGGATATTTCGTTCCAAAGTGCAAAAGGGGACATTTCGGCCTACCTTGGTTTTAATTCTATTTGATTAAACATTTTCTCATTTCTTTCTCTTATTCTATATGAATATATATATGCTCATTAAGTTGAGCTTAAGTTGAAAAATTTATCTAACCACAATACGTTACATATATAGCCCACCACTACATAACGCCAAGCATAATGGGATCAATCACAGGCTTCAATCTGATAAGGTGACCAGCACCATTCTGAAGCTGGCCAGGTACTGAGTGTTCAAGAAGTCACAACAGAGATAATCTTTCCCTCTTTGAATTTAATTACTGGGCCAATCAACACAAGCTTACCTACCCTTATCATGCTTAATATTGCTCATCTTATTGTTACAAGTTTATTTTTGTGGATAAAGCTAGGAAGTTTACATGACTATACAATATGTTTCACGGAGCCAAACTGCCCAGGAGAGACAAATTTATTTATATTTTCTTGTTAAAAGTTTTATAATAAAGTGAAAATTGTCTGCAGCACATGCCAAGGCTTTGCGCATAAACTAAAAGTTGCAAGCTTTGAAATTCATACCCTTTGGTAATTACCTGTAGTAAAAAAATCAGAAAACATGATAATAGAGTATTGTATTAGAAACAATGGAAACAATTTAGCAAATTCGCACATAAAAGTGTGACCAAGTACATATGTGAGTTTGTTAGACCTCAATAATTACTATTTCTCCGACTAATACCTGTAACATATGTATTATGAAAGTTGGAAAGATTGACCAGAAGACCACTATAGTATCACTGTTATAGCTGAAACATTGCTGAATATGGAGAAAGAAATGATAAAATGTTTGCCACATTTTATATAGGTATATTTGAACACAGCCTAATCTCTGAGATGGTCAATGGTGTGTAAATATACAAGTCTTATTTTATTACACTTACAACCAGGTTTATGAATATTGTCAAACATATCTTTAAGCAGCTATATTTGCTTTACCATATGGGTAATAAAACTGAATTGAAGAGCCTTTAAAACAGAGAAATAATTATAATTCTAAACTTTTTAGGTTTTGGAAACCATACATGTAGCTATCACTAAATTATCCAAGGAAGCTGGCACACCTTCTACCCATAAGCTATATCCTCAGAAAAAATTGTCCACATGGAATCAAAACTTTGAAAGTTATGGAGCGGAAAGGAATATTACATAATCCAATATAACTCCCATATTATGTAAACAGTGATGTTAAAAATAGTTCGCGACACACCTTCTACCCATAAGATATATACTCAGAAAAAATTGTGCAGATGGAATCCAAACTTTAGAAGTTATGGAGTGGAAGGGAATATTAAATAATCCAATATAACTCCAATATTATGCAACCAGTGATGTTAAAAATAGTTCGCGACACACCTTCTACCCATAAGGTATATACTCAGAAAAAATTGTGCTGATGGAATCAAAACTTTAGAAGTTATGGAGCGGAAGGGCATATTACATAATCCAATATAACTCCGATATTATGTAACCAGTGATGTTGAAAATAGTTTGCGACACACCTTCTACCCATAAGGTATATACTCAGAAAAAATTGTGCAGATGGAATCAAAACTTTTGAAGTTATGGAGCGGAAGGGAAAGCGGACGCCGGACTGCCGGAGATGATACCATAATACAGCCCGCTTTTCAATTCCAGGCGTATAAAAACCAAGGTGGGCCGAAATGTCCCCTTTAACACTTTGGGCCGAAATGTCCCAGGCCGAAATGTACCGTACCGAAATATCCTGGACCGCAAGTTTTAAGTAGATATGTCCAAGCATTACAGAGTTACATACATTTATATGTTTTATGACTTTATGTTAATTTTGACGTATGGTGAGCTGTCTGATAGTATGACACGCTGCAATGACTACAAACTACTTAGCGTTGAAATCGATAAAATAAAAAATATGTTACTCCAAAATCAATATCCACCCCCCACCACGGTAGACAAAATCATTAAACAGTTCCTAGACAATAAATTTTCCGACAACCCATTTCGTAAACAATTCGGACCTGAAAACAACAATCTTCATCAGAACACCCTTTCTTTGACCAGCCTCAATCAAAATTATCTAAAGAACTAAAATCACTTGAAAACCTTGTCCCGACCGCTCAGTTTGTATCTTTAAGCGAAACTTTCTCAATCAGTTCTTATTTTAATTACAAAGATGGCAAAGATGAAAAACATGTGGTGATTGCCCTGCATCTTATGTGGGACTTACATCCAGACATATTAATCAGAGGTTCTCCGAGAATCACATGCACCAAAACAGTGGCTCCTCTGCAGTTGCAAGTCACTGTTACAACAATCACAATCCAAACACACTGGCATGTGAGGTAATTGACCAGGCTAAGAACAAGCTTAACTTAGCATACGAAGAGTCCCTTCATATTTCATAATTTAAATCCTATATTAAATGTTCCAATTTCATTCGTTTCTCTCCACTTATTCAATGTGTAACCAACTGTCTCCATTCTATAGATAAGGTTGTCTTAGCCTCTGTGTAATATCCTGATGTTACAGCACACCTGCTGATTCCATGTCCTTCATATCTTAATACATGTAGTTAACTCTTGACCTGTAATAGGATTGCCTCCTCCTCCCCCACTAAGATTGTAGTGATTTTAACTGCAGGGTAGGAATCACATCTTATCAATGATAATAACTTTTGTATTTGTTTTGTTGATTCTTACTGTGTATATAATGCCTGTTTTAACATACCAAAGTTATGTTGCGGTAATTTCTGATGATGAAAGTAGTTTCTCTCGAAAGCTCATATTAAACATGACCATGTACAAAGTAGTACAAATTGTCCCATGTGTTTTGGTTTAGTAAAACGGCTCCATAGAAGAATCTATCATGTATAATCTACCTATTGTTAACATTGACCATGTGAATTTCAGTCTGCCAGCTTTGCAGTGTCCTACAAGGTAATAAACCAGAGAGATCAGGCCTATGTCAATAAACATCTCCATGCTGCTTTATTGCTTATTGTGTACATTAGCCTAGCACTACCCCTCTTATCTTAACAGGCCATAAAACTTGAGTCAATAAATGCCTGACTGAAAAACTGATATCCTAAAAAAACATAACATCGGTTAAGAAATTTGTTTTATTTATTACATATTCGAACAAGTAAAGCGATTTAGCATATTGTGATATATTTTTCATTCCTGTAGGTGCATTAGAAGTAAAGATACAAATAAATTAGCTAAAAGCCTAATTAACAAACTAATGAACTTTAAAATAAGTACACACGTTCTTTTAATATAGCACTACTTACATATTAAGTTTCAAGTAGGTATGTCTAAGCATTACATAGTAAGGGGCATTTATATGTTTTTTTACTTTATGTTAATTTTGACCTATGGCGAGCTCCCTAGATATTGATCTCATCAAAATCGTTCCCGAATTAGATTTTAGTTCCATACCCGCACTACATAAAAATCCAAGTTTGACATATGTAGGCCCAGTGGTTTAAGAGAAGAAGACGTTTTGTTTTTTGGCCGAAAATCCAAGATGGCCGCCATACCATGTGACCTATGACGTCATGCTTGTTTCTTTTGCATCCCTAGTCCATAGCAGTCCTACATGGACAGTTTGAGTTTTATCTGACGATTACTTTTTGAGGTATTGTCCGGCACAGAACATCAGAAAATAATAATAATAATAATTAAAGCTGCTAAAGCAGTTTCCGGGGTCCAAGCGGAAGTCGTTTAGTTGTTTGCTTACATCTGCAGACAATGACGGTCATATATGTCAAGATTTGGTTTAATCCGATTTGTACTTTTTGAGATAATGCCCGAAAAAGAAACATCACAAAATCACAATAATATATTAAGGGGAGTTAATTCTTTCGTCTTCCAGTCTTGACACACTGGATCATCTCCCTTGTGTTTGGCCATAGATAATGCACCAAACAGACATCAAAGGACATCTCTATACAGCTTATCAGTTAATGTACTCAATAGCCTCAACTGTGGCCAGCTGGTCTTGACGGGCCATAAATCTTGAGGCAATAACTGCCTGACTGAAGAACTAATAGCCTAAAAAAACATAAGATCGGTTAAGAAATCTGTTTTATTTATTACATATTCGAATAAGTAAAGCGATTTAGCATATTGTGATATATTTTTCATTTCTGTAAGTGCATTAGAAGTAAAGATACAAATAAATTAGCTAAAAGCCTAATTATCGAACTAATGAACTTTAAAATAAGTACACACGTTCTTTTAATATAACACTACTTATATATCAAGTTTCAAGTAGATATGTCTTAGCATTACATAGTAAGAGACATTTATACGTTTTTTGACCTTATGTTAATTTTAACCTATGGCGAGCTCCCTAGATTTTGATCTCATCAAAATCGTTTCCGAATTAGAATTTAGTTCCATACCCGCACTACATAAAAATCCAAGTTTGACATATGTAGGTCCAGTGGTTTAAGAGAAGAAGTCGTTCAAATATTTCATTTTTTTGGACGAAAATCCAAGATGGCCGCCATACCATGTGACCTTTGACGTCATACTTGTTTCGTTTGCATCCCTAGTCCATAGCAGTCTTACATGTAAAGTTTGAGTTTTATCTGATGAATACTTTTTGAGATATTGTCCGGCAAAGACCATCAGAAAATAATAATAATAATAATAATAATAATAACCCTTACAAAAATAATAGGGTTCCAAGCCATTGCTTGGCCCCCTAATAACCCTTACAAAAATAAGAGGGTTCCAAGCCATTGCTTGGACCCCTAATAATAATAATAACCCTTACAAAAATAATAGGGTTCCAAGCCATTGCTTGGCCCCCTAATAATTAAAGCTGCTAAAGCAGCTGTTTCCGGGGTCCAAGCGGAAGTCGTTTAGTTGTTTGTTTACATCTGCAGAAATTGACGGTCATATATGTCAAGATTTAGTTTAATCCGATTTGTACTTTTTGAGATAATGCCTGTAAAAGAAACATTAGCGAATAACAATAATATATTCAGGGGAGTTAACTCTTTCCTCTTCCAGTCTTATAATATGACACACTGGATCGTCTCCCTATTGTTACTATTGACCATGTGGATTTCAGTCTGCCAGCTTTGCAGCGTCCTTAATACCGGTAAGCTAATAAACCAGAGAGATCAGGCCTATGTCAATAAACATCTCCATGCTGCTTTATTGCTTATTGTAAACATCAGCCTAGTATTAGAAGTAAAGATACAAATAAATTAGCTAACCGCATTAATTAAAATGACCGTGTATTTTAGTGTTCATAATATAATTAAAATCATTTATTTATTATACATAATAAATATATGATTATAATTAATGCGGTTGATTGAAAAATTATATTATTATTTTTTCCTGTCTCTTTGTTCTTTTTGCTCATTACAGATATATATTTGATATACTTACAAGCATGTGTTTATTTTTCTCAAACTTTACCAAATATCACTGTGAATGTATGCATATGACCTAGCAAGGATTTCAGTGACAGATGTTTACTTAATTTATTAGCCTGGCTAGGTATTATGACTGCCCTTTAGAACCCTGCTCTATTGTATCACAATTTTAATCTCCATTGCCTTCTTAGTGTGAACCATCATTTTATTCTGTTTTTCTATATAAATGCACACTGTCTTTTGACGTACACATAATTCTCCTGGCGATGACTTAATTAAAGTCGAAATATTGAGATTACACCATGAATATTTACGGAGTTTCCTTACTACTTTACTGGATCATCTCTCTATTGTTACTATTGACCATGCGAATGTCAATCTGCCAGCTTTGCAGTGTCAAGGTAATAAACCAGAGAGATCAGGCCTATGTCAACAAACATCTCCATGCTGCCTCTGGGCTAATCTACAGGCCATAAATCTTGAAGTAAATGATTTATACAAAGCCTGACTGAATAGCTAATGCCTAAAAATACATAACATCAGTTAACAAATCAGTTTTACTTATTACATATTCGAACAAGTTAAGCAATTTAGAACATTGTGATATATTTTTCATTTCTGTAAGGGCATTAGAAGTAAAGATACAAATAAATTAGCTAAAGGCCTAATTAACGAAATATCAAACTTTAAAATAATAACACGCGGTCTTTTAATAAATAACTACTTATATATCAAGTTTCAATTATATATGTCTAAGCATTACAGAGTTAGAGACATTTATATGTTCTGTTTAATCCATGCACAATAATACCAACCATTCTGGCTCCCAGTCCCAGCTTCCCCAATAGAAACCAAGACAAGTGGCTGGGGTATTAGATTATTTATTACATATTCGAACAAGTAAAGCGATTTAGCATATTGTGATATATTTTTCATTTCTGTAAGTGCATTAGAAGTAAAGATACAAATAAATTAGCTGAAAGCCTAATTAATTAACTCATGAACTTTAAAATAAGTACACGCTTTCTTTGTACATAGCACTACTTATATATCAAGTTTCAAGTAGATATGTCAAAGCATTACAGAGTTAGAGACATTTATAGGTTTTATGACTTTATGTTAATTTTGGCCATTGGCGAGTTCCCTAGATATTGGCTGGGGTATTAGATTACAGTGGACAATGGTGTGATACACCGATATAAATGTTAAGCTCATCCCCAGTCACTATATCCATCTGACCTGCACTACATAGCCTGTCCAGCTTGTCTTGACCGGCCATAAATCTTGGAATAAAAGAACATGGCAGTCCAAATAAAAACAGTGAAATTTTCAATCAGGTTTCTAATTGTGAAGAATTTATTTTTTTGAAAAACTTACAATCATTACCAGGCAATTTAAATGATCTTAGTCCACCTAAACTTTGCGACTTTATTCTTATTGACACTGTAATTATTGATAAATCATATCACTGGTCAGACATACTGTTCAGAGAAGCTCTGTGTATTTGAAGAAATAGTCCGGTCTTAAACAGTGGATTAAAAGCATCTAAACAACTTCCTAATATTCTGATGTTACAACACACCTGCTGATTCCATGTCCTTCATATCTTAATACATGTAGTTAACTCTTGACCTGTAATAAGATTGCCCCCCACCTTAGATTGTAGTGATTTCAACTGCAGTGTAGGAATCACACCTTATGATAATAACTTTTGTGTTTGTTTTGTTGATTCTTACTGTGTATATAATGCATGTTTTAATATGCCAACGTTGTGTTGCTGTAATTTCTGATGATGAAAGCAGTTTCTCTCGAAAGTTCATATTAAACATGACCATGTACAAAGTATAGTACAAGTTGTCCTATGTGTTTTGGTTTTAGTAAAACCGCTCCACGGAAGAATCTATTAGTGGTCATCTACCTATTGTTACTATTGACCATGTAAATTTCAGTCTGCCAGCTTTGCAGCTCCTTAAGCTAATAAACCAGAGAGATCAGGCCTATGTCAATAAACATCTCCATGCTGCTTTATTGCTATTGTAAACATCAGCCTAGCGCCTCCGCTCTTATCTTGACAGGTCATAAAACTTGAGGCAGTACAAAGCCTGACTGAAAAACTAATAAGCTAAAAAAACACAACATGGGTTAAGAAATCTGTTTTATCTATTACATATTCGAACAAGTAAAGCGATTTAGAATATTGTGATATATTTTTCATCTCTGTAAGTGCATTAGAAGTAAAGATACAAATAAATTAGCTAAAAGCTTAATTAACCAACTAATGAACTTTAAATTAATTGCACGCCTTCTTTTAATATAGCATTGCTTATATATCAAGTTTCAAGTATATATGTCTAAGCATTACAGAGTTAGAGACATTTATAGGTTTTTTGACTTTATGTTAATTTTGACCTATGGCGAGCTCCCTAGATATTGATCTGACGGAAGATATTTTCAACCATTATTTTAGTTCCATACACACCCTACATAAAAAGCCAAGTTTGACAAATGTAGGCCGATTGGTTTAAGAGAAGAAGACGTTTTGTTTTTTGGCCCAAAATCCAAGATGGCAGCCATACCATGTGACCTATGACGTCATACTTGTTTCGTTTGCATCTCTAGTCCATAGCAGTCCTACATGTAAAGTTTGAGTATTATCCGACAAATACTTTTTGAGATAGTGTCCGGCAAAGAACATCAGAAAATAATAATAATAATTAAAGCTGCTAAAGCAGTTTCCGGGGTCCAAGCGGAAGTCGTTTAGTTGTTTGCTTACATCTGCAGACAATGACGGTCCTATATATCAAGATTTGGTTTAATCCGATTTGTACTTTTTGAGATAATGCCCGAAACAGAAACATTAGAAAATCACAATAATATATTAAGGGGAGTTAATTCTTTCGTCTTCCAGTCTTGACACACTGGATGGATCATCTCCCTTGTGTTTGGCCATAGATAATGCACCAAAGATAGCAGATCTATGTCAAAAAACATCTCCATACAACGTATCGGTTAAGGTAATCACTGGCCAGCTGGTCTTGACAGGCCATAAATCTTGAGGCAGTTAATGCCTGTTGCAACGAGTTTTGTCACAACGTACGAGTTTTATTCCAACTCACGAGTTTTGTTAAAAGGTCGACGCGTTTTGTCACAACTCACGGGTTTTGTTCCAATCTTGACGAGTTTTGTTCTAAACACGTCACGTGTTTTGATACAAACAGGCGACAGCTTTTGTACCAAATTTTACATGTCACGAGTTTTGATACAAACAGTCGACATGATTTGTAACAACTTTTGGCTGATGTTTTTAACCATTTTGAAAAAGTAGATGGAGTTAGGAGTAAATTAGATTACCATTATTTGTTTTGAGAACGCATTAAATCAACAAAAAGTAAAAAAAATCCAAATGCTATTTCTTTATTTTCCTATGATCGACCAATTAGTAATATATCACATAGGCGGTGACACTGGAAAGTTCGAAGTAGCGATATGTTTTATTGTTTTTTTTTTCACGTATGATAAGTTACACAGCAGTTCATGGTTAGCAGTTCGTTATTCGAGAGGGAGCAGTCATTTTTCTGACTGATATACCAATTGGCTTATTAATGCAGATAAAAAGGTTACATTCACTACACATAATTACAGGGGCGTATACTATATACAGTAGTATCTTTACTTAATATATTACCCACCAGGGGGCGCTTTTTGAATAACTGACTGAATAACTGTCCGGTTTGTTATTCGCTTTTTATTCAAGATAGAAAGTCCAAATTTGCTACACATACTAGTGATGACGTATACTATATAGTAGTAGCTTTAGTTGATAGATTACCCACCACGGGGCGCTTTTTTGAATAACTGTCTGAATAACTGTCTGGTTTGTTATTTGCTTATTATTCAAGATAGAAAGTCCAAATTTGCTACACATACTAACGATGACATATACTATATAGTAGTAGCTTTAGTTTATGGATTACCCGCCAGAGGGCGCTTTTTGAATAACTGTCTGAATAACTGTCTGGTCTGTTATTCGCTTAGTATTCAAGATAGAAAGTCCAAATTTGCTACACATACTAGTGATGACGTATACTATATAGTATTAGCTTTAGTTTATGGATTACCCACCAGGGGGCGTTTTTTGAATAACTGTCTGAATAACTGTCTGGTCTGTTATTAGCTTATTATTCAAGCTAGAAAGTCCAAATTTGCTACACATACTAACGATGACGTATACTATATAGTAGTAGATTTAGTTTATGAATTACCCGCCAGAGGGCGCTTTTTGGATAACTGTCTTAACAACTGTCCGGTTTGTTATTTGCTTATTATTCAAGATAGAAAGTCCAAATTTGCTACACATACTAACGATGACGTATACCATATCGTAGTATCCCCTTAAGTCAGCAGCGGTGGGATAAGACATAAAGATAGGTACGAACACGACAACAACGGCGAGACAGGACAAAACGATGGGTAGGAATATGACAACAACGGCGAGACAAGACATACAGATTGGTACGACATGTACGAAGACAAGGACTGGGGTTATCAGCTCCCCTCCGAGATTTGGGCTATAATAATAGAAAAGTCTGTCCATGCAGATATACCTTCAGTGGGACGTATGTTACTCGTGAACACATTTTTTAACAACAGTGTTAAGATACACATACTAAAATGCTCCAAATGTTCATGTTTATTTTCAGCATATAAACATTTAAGATCAATCCACATATCATACATCCTGAAAGAGAAACTTGGTGTAAGTGATGTTGGTCCTAGTTCTGTGTCTGTCTTGTGATTAATAGGTATGGCTGGCAAGACAAGTGGCCTCAGCTGCTCTATTCGTGAAATGTCGAAGGGGGTTACTAAATGGTGGCTAAGGAAGATCCTTATTAAGCCCCAGTTAGGACTCAATAGCCCCGATTGGTTTTTTTTTTAGGATGGGGCATATTAATTACATATCGACACTAGAGATTAAGTGATTGCACGCAATCACTGGAGATGGCTCCGCGAAGGAGGGGAACTAATTGACAAGGGTATTAGAACCGGCAGTGTGGTTTGAGAGGTTACATAAAGAAGAAATGAAACAATAAAGATGATGTATGATATTCTTGGCATTAATTACTTTAAAAGATGGCTGCCAGAAAAGATGGCTGAAAACTTATAACAAATAATGCCTTATCACAAGTTTACTCCCGATAAAATATTGCCCATAATCCAATATGCTTCATGGCAGCCATATTGTATTGGGCACATGGCTGAAAATTGATCCCAATCGCCCTTTCCTCAATGTCAAAGCACACCTCAGGTTTGATATTGGATTGCGCAGATTGCTGAAAATCAATCCCAACCGTCCCCTGCCCGATGTCAAGGCACACCCCAAGTTTGAAGTTCATCGGATGAATCATCAACAAGTTATTGCACGGACAAGAAAATCATGCTCATAATCCAATATGACGGATAGCGGCCATATTGGATTGTGCACGTGGCTAAAAATCAATCCCAACCGTCCTCTGCCTGATGTCAAGGCACAATCCAAGTTTGAAGTTGATTGGATGAATCATTCATGAGCTATTGTACGGACAAGGATGGAAAGACGGACGGACGAACAGACGAACGGCCATATTGGATTGCGCGCATTGCTGAAAATCAATCCCAACCTTCCTCTGCCCGATGCCAAGACACACGCCAAGTTTGAAGTACATCGGATGAATCATCCACAAGTTATTGCCCGGACAAGATTGATTGATTGATTGGTGTTTTACGCCGCACTCAAGATTATTTCACTTATATGGCGGCGTTGCCAGTTTTATTGTGGGAGGAAACCGGGCGCCCGGACAAGAAAATCATGCTCATAATCCAATATGACGGATAGCGGCCATATTGGATTGCGCACAGTGCTGAAAATCAATCCCAACTGTCCTCTGCCCGATGTCAAGGCACACCCCAAGTTTGAAGTTCATCGGATGAATCATCCACAAGTTATTGCCCGGACAAGAAAATCATGCTCATAATCCAATATGACGAATAGCGGCCATATTGGATTGCGCACATTGCTGAAAATCAATCCCAACCGTCCTCTGCCCGATGTCAAGGCACACCCCAAGTTTGAAGTTCATCGGATGAATCATCCACAAGTTATTGCCCGGACAAGAAAATCATGCTCATAATCCAATATGACGGATAGCGGCCATATTGGATTGCGCACATTGCTGAAAATCAATCCCAACCGTCCTCTGCCCGATGTCAAGGAACACCCCAAGTTTGAAGTTGACCGGATGAATCATTCATGAGTTATTGTACGGACAAGGATGGAAAGGTGGACGGACGGACGGACGGACGGACGGACGGACAGACGGACGGACAGACGGACGTACAGACGGACGTACAGACGGACGGACGAACGGACGGACGGAAGACCCGAAAACATAATGGCTCCGCTTTCGCTTTGCAGAGCCATAAATATAGTCTCGCTATCCTGTGTCAAATTATAATGTTACCGGTTATTTGAGTGGCTATGTGGGTGAAATTTTTTCACAATTTTTTTTACCAGTTATCAAAACGTGTAATCTATTTGTTCCATCTGGAGTTTTAACGGTGAATGTGCCTTTGATTCATTGTTTTTGTAGGTTTGTTTAAAGACCAGTGGTTTTTGCTGATCTGTTTAGAAAATGTTAAAGGAGACTAAATGATGACCAGGGAGAGCCCAATAATTAATATTTAAGTTATGGTTTTCAATTGGACCCGATTGGTCTATCTAGATCTAGTACCCATATTTTGCTGTATTTCTAGTGAGACAAAAAGTATTTTTAGTGAAACAACGCTTAAGCATATTTTTAAAAGAAATATATTTTCGAAATCTTTTGTTATTGTTTTGAGGAGGAATTTTAAGCAATTGACAACTATCTTATCAATCATATATCAGATGAAGTTACAAAAAATTGGATTTTAAGTAAGAAGTCCATTTGTGACAGTATTTTACGCAAAACATGAGTTATCTTCTGTTTATCTAACTGTTTTCAATCACATTTGTTGTATTGTGTTTGTTGAATTAAAGAAAGCGTTCGAACAAAATATAAATTTCCATCTCGGTTCTTATTTATGTTATGAATTGAAAGAGGATAGGAGGGCTTTATGCTTGATTGTGGAATATCTTCACTCTACGTAGACGTTCCTATAGGCTCATAACCCGACTTAATTACTGTTGAAACCAGGGAACTGAAAAGCGAAATGAAAATGAGCTCGAATGCACATGACATAACATGACATAACTACTTGGTAGTGAGTTTGTACCAGCTAAGTTTCAAAATAATCCTCTAAATATTAATCGAAATGTGAGCAGGACAAAAATATCAGCAGAAAGTGACCATTACCACATAAAGGGCAACAACTCTGAACAAATGTTCAAAAAAGTAACACTGTAGCCTACTACTTGATTGTAAGTATGTACCAGCCAAATTTCCAAGCAATCCTCAAAATATTACAGAAACATGGTCAGGACAAGAAATCACGACGGACGGACAAAGTTGCGACTTAATGCTCCGTCGAAGGTTTTTTATAAAGCCAAGCTACCAGTCACTATCAAATTGCCTACAGCTGACATTTGGGACAAAAGCTGTCGACTCTTTGTATCAAAACTCGTGTCCTATTAAAATTGTTATAAAAGCTGTTGACGGTTTGTTTCAAAACTCGTAACATTGATTTTGTAACAAAACTCGGCAGGGTTGGAACAAAACTTGGGACATGTAACAAAACATGGCGCTCTTGTGACAAAACTCGTAACCTTTTGTGACAAAACGCGTCGACCTTGTAACAAAACTCGTGAGTTGGAATAAAACTCGTACGTTGTGACAAAACTCGTTGCAACATGCCTGACTGAAAAACTAATAGCCTAAAAAACATAAGATCGGTTAAGAAATCTGTTTTATTTATTACATATTCGAACAAGTAAAGCGATTTAGCATATTGTGATATATTTTTCATTTCTGTAAGTGCATTAGAAGTAAAGATACAAATATATTAGCTATCACATTAATTAAAATCATATATTTATTATACATATTAAATATATGATTTTAATTAATGCGGTTGATTGAAAAATTCTATTATTATTTTTTCCTGTCTCTTTGTTCTTTTTGCTCATTACAGATATATATTTGATATACTTACAAGCGTGTATTTTATTTTTCTCAAACTTTACCAATTATTACTGTGAATGTATGCATATGACCTAGCAAGGATTTCAGTGACAGATGTTTACTTAATTTATTAGCCTGGCTAGGTATTATGACTGTCCTTTAGAACCCTGCTCTATTGTATCACAATTTTAATCTCCCATGCCTTCTTAGTGTCAACCATAATTGTATTCTGTTTTTCTATATAAATGCACGCTGTCTTTTGATGTACACATAATTCTCCTGACGATGCCTTAATTAAAGTCGAAACTTTCTCAATCAGTTCTTATTTTAATTACAAAGATCGCGAAGAAGTAATGTTATTTACAAGGTTACATGTGGTGATTGTCCTGCATCTTATGTATGACTTACATCCAGACATATTAATCAGAGGTTCTCCGAACATCACATTATGCACCAAAACAGTGGCTCCTCTACAGTTGCAAGTCACTGTTACAACAACAATCACAGTCCCAACACACTGTCATGTGAGGTAATTGACCAGGCTAAGAACAAGCTTAACTTAGCATACAAAGAGTCCCTTCATATTTCAAAATTAAATCCTATATTAAGTGTTCAAATTTCATCCGTTCCTCTCCGCTTATTCAATGTGTAACCAACAGTACACAAGTAGTGTTATTCCGCAAGACGAAAACTTCATATTGACTCAATATTTCGACTTGTATTCAGTCATCATCAGGAGTAAGGTACATTAGCAACAACATTGGTATATATACAGGTAACAAACAAACGGATTAAGCAGTGATATAGCAATATTAGGAATGGCCTTACAGATTTCACAAACTTATTATCATTATTACATATGCACGTTGACAAAACAGATAAAGAAAACAGATTAGGGAGATCGTTGATTTATAGAGCCTTCAGAATTTGTTCTGATGAATTATCTTTTAATACTGAATATAAGGACATTCTAAAGTTTTTATCATGGAATGGATATCGTAAGTCTACTGCCCAACAATTGCTAAGAAAATGCATGCCTAAATTTGGTCCTAAAAATAAAGAATCTAATGAGAAACTTGATAAAATTTGGATGAGACTCCCATACATTGGGAAAAGAAAAGAATTTATTGTTAAAAAATCTATATCTAAAATTCGTAAATTATTAATCAAACCCATCAACTTTGTCTTCCAATGGCAGACCACCAAAATTAACTTTTTTACTTTTTTACAAACCCTCAAGATCCGACCCCTAAACATTACAAAAGCTCACTTATTTCTAAATTTACGTGCCCAGCATGTGGCTCAGACTACATTGGTAAAACTGACCGATGTCTTATTAAAAGAATTAAAGAACATGGCAGTACAAATAAAAACAGTGAAATTTTCAATCGTGTTTCTATTTGTGAAGCATTTATTTTTTTGGAAAACTTACAATCATTACCAGGCAATTTAAATGATCTTAGTCCACCTACACTTTGCGACTTTATTCTTAATAACACTGTAATTATTGATAAATCGTATCACTGGTCAGACATCCTGTTCAGAGAAGCTCTGTGTATTAGAAGAAATAGCCCGGTCTTGAACAGTGGATTAATAGCATCTAAAGTACTTACTAATATCCGGATGTTACAGCACACCTGCTGATTCAATTTCCTTCATATCTTAATACATGTAGTTAACTCTTGACCCCCCCCCCCCTCCCCGCCTTTGATTGTAGTGATTTCACTTTTGTATTTGTTTTGTTGATTCTGACTGTGTATATAAGTTGTCCTATGTGTTTTGGTTTTAATAAAACCGCTCCGTAGAAGAATCTAATCTGTAATAGGATTGCCTCCCCCCGGCTCCCCTCCCTTACCTTAGATTGTGGTGATTTCAACTACAGTGTAGGAATCACAACTTATCAGTGATTATAACTTTTGTATTTGTTTTGCTCATTCTTGCTGTGTATATAATGCCTGTTTAACCATGCCGACGTTGTGTTGCTGTACGTTCTGATGATGAGAGTAGTTTCTCTCGAAAGCTCATATTAAAACATCACCATGTACAAAGTAGTACAAGTTGTCCTATGTGTTTTGGTTATAGAAGAATCTATTATGGTCAATCTACCTATTGTTACTATTAGCCATCTGGATTTCAGTCTGCCAGCTTTGTGGTGATCAGGCCAGAGAGATCAGGCCTAAGTCAATAAACATCTCCATGCTGCTTTATTGCTTACTGTAAACATTAGCCTAGACCTACCGCTCTTATCTTGAGAGGCCATAAAACTTGAGACAGTACAAAGCCTGACTGAAAAACTCATAGCCTAAAAAAACATAACATCGGTTAAGAAATCTGTTTTATTTATTACATATTCGAACAAGTAAAGCGATTTAGCATATTGTGATATATTTTGCATTTCTGTAAGTGCATTAGAACTAAAGATACAATTAAATTAGCTAAAAGCCTAATTAACAAACTAATGAACTTTAAATTAAGTACACACGTTCTTTCAATATAGCACTACTTATATATCAAGTTTCAAGTAGATATGTCTAAGCATTACAGAGTAAGATACATTTATACGTCTTTTGACTTTATGTTAATTTTGACCTATGGTGAGCTCCCTAGATATTGATCTCATCAAAATCGTTTCCAAATTAGATTTTAGTTCCATACCCGCACTACATAAAATTCCAAGTTTGACATATGTAGGTCCAGTGATTTAAGAGAAGAAGACGTTTTGTTTTTTGGCCGAAAATCCAAGATGGCTGCTATACCATCTGGCCTATGACGTCATACTTGTTTCGTTTGCATCCCTAGTTCATAGCAGTCTTACATGTAAAGTTTGAGTTATATCTGACGAATAATGTTTGAGGTATTGTCCGGCAAGCACATATTAATCAGAGGTTCTCCGAACATCACATTATGCACCAAAACAGTGGCTCCTCTACAGTTGCAAGTCACTGTTACAACAACAATCACAGTCCCAACACACTGTCATGTGAGGTAATTGACCAGGCTAAGAACAAGCTTAACTTAGCATACAAAGAGTCCCTTCATATTTCAAAATTAAATCCTATATTAAGTGTTCAAATTTCATCCGTTCCTCTCCGCTTATTCAATGTGTAACCAACAGTACACAAGTAGTGTTATTCCGCAAGACGAAAACTTCATATTGACTCAATATTTCGACTTGTATTCAGTCATCATCAGGAGTAAGGTACATTAGCAACAACATTGGTATATATACAGGTAACAAACAAACGGATTAAGCAGTGATATAGCAATATTAGGAATGGCCTTACAGATTTCACAAACTTATTATCATTATTACATATGCACGTTGACAAAACAGATAAAGAAAACAGATTAGGGAGATCGTTGATTTATAGAGCCTTCAGAATTTGTTCTGATGAATTATCTTTTAATACTGAATATAAGGACATTCTAAAGTTTTTATCATGGAATGGATATCGTAAGTCTACTGCCCAACAATTGCTAAGAAAATGCATGCCTAAATTTGGTCCTAAAAATAAAGAATCTAATGAGAAACTTGATAAAATTTGGATGAGACTCCCATACATTGGGAAAAGAAAAGAATTTATTGTTAAAAAATCTATATCTAAAATTCGTAAATTATTAATCAAACCCATCAACTTTGTCTTCCAATGGCAGACCACCAAAATTAACTTTTTTACTTTTTTACAAACCCTCAAGATCCGACCCCTAAACATTACAAAAGCTCACTTATTTCTAAATTTACGTGCCCAGCATGTGGCTCAGACTACATTGGTAAAACTGACCGATGTCTTATTAAAAGAATTAAAGAACATGGCAGTACAAATAAAAACAGTGAAATTTTCAATCGTGTTTCTATTTGTGAAGCATTTATTTTTTTGGAAAACTTACAATCATTACCAGGCAATTTAAATGATCTTAGTCCACCTACACTTTGCGACTTTATTCTTAATAACACTGTAATTATTGATAAATCGTATCACTGGTCAGACATCCTGTTCAGAGAAGCTCTGTGTATTAGAAGAAATAGCCCGGTCTTGAACAGTGGATTAATAGCATCTAAAGTACTTACTAATATCCGGATGTTACAGCACACCTGCTGATTCAATTTCCTTCATATCTTAATACATGTAGTTAACTCTTGACCCCCCCCCCCCTCCCCGCCTTTGATTGTAGTGATTTCACTTTTGTATTTGTTTTGTTGATTCTGACTGTGTATATAAGTTGTCCTATGTGTTTTGGTTTTAATAAAACCGCTCCGTAGAAGAATCTAATCTGTAATAGGATTGCCTCCCCCCGGCTCCCCTCCCTTACCTTAGATTGTGGTGATTTCAACTACAGTGTAGGAATCACAACTTATCAGTGATTATAACTTTTGTATTTGTTTTGCTCATTCTTGCTGTGTATATAATGCCTGTTTAACCATGCCGACGTTGTGTTGCTGTACGTTCTGATGATGAGAGTAGTTTCTCTCGAAAGCTCATATTAAAACATCACCATGTACAAAGTAGTACAAGTTGTCCTATGTGTTTTGGTTATAGAAGAATCTATTATGGTCAATCTACCTATTGTTACTATTAGCCATCTGGATTTCAGTCTGCCAGCTTTGTGGTGATCAGGCCAGAGAGATCAGGCCTAAGTCAATAAACATCTCCATGCTGCTTTATTGCTTACTGTAAACATTAGCCTAGACCTACCGCTCTTATCTTGAGAGGCCATAAAACTTGAGACAGTACAAAGCCTGACTGAAAAACTCATAGCCTAAAAAAACATAACATCGGTTAAGAAATCTGTTTTATTTATTACATATTCGAACAAGTAAAGCGATTTAGCATATTGTGATATATTTTGCATTTCTGTAAGTGCATTAGAACTAAAGATACAATTAAATTAGCTAAAAGCCTAATTAACAAACTAATGAACTTTAAATTAAGTACACACGTTCTTTCAATATAGCACTACTTATATATCAAGTTTCAAGTAGATATGTCTAAGCATTACAGAGTAAGATACATTTATACGTCTTTTGACTTTATGTTAATTTTGACCTATGGTGAGCTCCCTAGATATTGATCTCATCAAAATCGTTTCCAAATTAGATTTTAGTTCCATACCCGCACTACATAAAATTCCAAGTTTGACATATGTAGGTCCAGTGATTTAAGAGAAGAAGACGTTTTGTTTTTTGGCCGAAAATCCAAGATGGCTGCTATACCATCTGGCCTATGACGTCATACTTGTTTCGTTTGCATCCCTAGTTCATAGCAGTCTTACATGTAAAGTTTGAGTTATATCTGACGAATAATGTTTGAGGTATTGTCCGGCAAAGAACATCAGAAAATAATAATAATAATAATTAAAGCTGCTAAAGCAGTTTCCGGGGTCCAAGCGGAAGTCGTTTAGTTGTTTGCTTACATCTGCAGACAATGACGGTCATATATGTCAAGATTTGGTTTAATCCGATTTGTACTTTTTGAGATAATGCCCGAAAAAGAAACATTAGAAAATCAGAATAATATATTAAGGGGAGTTAATTCTTTCGTCTTCACACACTGGATCATCTCCCTTGTGTTTGGCCATAAATAATGCACCAAACAGACATCAAAGGACATCTCTATACAGCTTATCAGTTAATGTACTCAATAGCCTCAACTGTGGCCAGCTGGTCTTGACGGGCCATAAATCTTGAGGCAATAACTGCCTGACTGAAAAACTAAAAGCCTAAAAAAACATAAGATCGGTTAAGAAATCTGTTTTATTTATTACATATTCGAACAAGTAAAGCGATTTAGCATATTGTGATATATTTTTCATTTCTGTAAGTGCATTAGAAGTAAAGATACAAATAAATTAGCTAAAAGCCTAATTAACGAACAAATGAACTTTAAAATAAGTACACACGTTCTTTTAATATAACACTACTTATATATCAAGTTTCAAGTAGATATGTCTTAGCATTACATAGTAGGAGACATTTATACGTTTTTTGACCTTATGTTAATTTTGACCTATAGCGAGCTCCCTAGATTTTGATCTCATCAAAATCGTTTCCGAATTAGAATTTAGTTCCATACCCGCACTACATAAAAATCCAAGTTTGACATATGTAGGTCCAGTGGTTTTAGAGAAGAAGTCGTTCAAATATTTCATTTTTTTGGACGAAAATCCAAGATGGCCGCCATACCATGTGACTTATGACGTCATACTTGTTTCGTTTGCATCCCTATTCCATAGCAGTCTTACATGTAAAGTTTGAGTTTTATCTGACGAATACTTTTTGAGATATTGTCCGGCAAAGACCATCAGAAAATAATAATAATAATAATAATAATAATAATAATAACCCTTACAAAAATAATAGGGTTCCAAGCCATTGCTTGGCCCCCTAATAAGAACCCTTACAAAAATAAGAGGGTTCCAAGCCATTGCTTGGACCCCTAATAATAATTAAAGCTGCTAAAGCAGTTTCCGGGGTCCAAGCGGAAGTCGTTTAGTTGTTTGCTTACATCTGCAGACAATGACGGTCATATATGTCAAGATTTGGTTTAATCCGATTTGTACTTTTTGAGATAATGCCCGAAAAAGAAACATCACAAAATCACAATAATATATTAAGGGGAGTTAATTCTTTCGTCTTCCAGTCTTGACACACTGGAGCATCTCCCTTGTGTTTGGCCATAGATAATGCACCAAACAGACATCAAAGGACATATCTATACAGCTTATCAGTTAATGTACTCAATAGCCTCCACTGTGGCCAGCTGGTCTTGACGGGCCATAAATCTTGAGGCAATAACTGCCTAACTGAAAAATTAATAGCCTAAAAAAACATAAGATCGGTTAAGAAATCTGTTTCATTTATTACATATTCGAACAAGTAAAGCCATTTAGCATATTGTGATATATTTTTCATTTCTGTAAGTGCATTAGAAGTAAAGATACAAATAAATTAGCTAAAAGCCTAATTATCGAACTAATGAACTTTAAAATAAGTACACACGTTCTTTTAATATAGCACTACTTATATATCAAGTTTCAAGTAGATATGTCTTAGCATTACATAGTAAGAGACATTTATACGTTTTTTGACCTTATGGTAATTTTGACCTATGGCGAGCTCCCTAGATTTTGATCTCATTAAAATCGTTTCCGAATTAGAATTTAGTTCCATACCCGCACTACATAAAAATCCAAGTTTGACATATGTAGGTCCAGTGGTTTCAGAGAAGAAGTCGTTCAAATATTTCATTTTTTTGGACGAAAATCCAAGATGGCCGCCTTACCATGTGACCTATGACGTCATACTTGTTTCGTTTGCACCCCTAGTCTATAGCAGTCCTACATGTAAAGTTTGAGTTTTATCAGACGAATACTTTTTGAGATATTGTCCGGCAAAATCCATCAGAAAATAATAATAATAATAATAATAATAATTAAAGCTGCAAAGCAGCTGTTTCCGGGGTCCAAGCGGAAGTCGTTTAGTTGTTTGCTTACATCTGCAGACAATGCCGGTCCTATATGTCAAGATTTGGTTTAATCCGATTTGTACTTTTTGAGATAAGGCCCGAAAAAGAAACAATAGAAAATCAGAATAATATATTAAGGGGAGTTAATTCTATCGTCTTGACACACTGGATCATCTCCCTTGTGTTTGGTCATAAATAATGCACCAAAGAGACATCAAAGACATCTCTATACAGCTTATCAGTTACTGTACTCGATAGCCGTAACAGTGGCCAGCTGGTCTTGACGGGCCATAAATCTTAAGGCAATAAATGGCTGACTGAAACACTAATAGCCTAAAAAAACATAAGATCGGTTAAGAAATCTGTTTTATTTATTACATATTCGAACAAGTAAAGCGATTTAGCATATTGTGATATATTTTTCATTTCTGTAAGTGCATTAGAAGTAAAGATACAAATAAATTAGCTAAAAGCCTAATTAACGAACTCATGAACTTTAAAATAAGTACACACGTTTTTTTACTATAGCACTACTTATATATCAAGTTTCAAGTAGATATGTCTAAGCATTACAGAGTAAGAGTCATTTAAACGTTTTTTAACTTTATGCTAATTTTGACCTATGGCGAGCTCCTTAGAAATTGATCTCATCAAAATCGTTTCCAAATTAGATTTTAGTTCCATACCCGCACTACATAGAAATCCAAGTTTGACATATGTAGGTCCAGTGGTTTCAGAGAAGAAGTCGTTCAAATATTTCATTTTTTTGGACGAAAATCCAAGATGGCCGCCTTACCATGTGACCTATGACGTCATACTTGTTTCGTTTGCATCCCTAGTCTATAGCAGTCCTACATGTAAAGTTTGAGTTTTATCAGACGAATACTTTTTGAGATATTGTCCGGCAAAATCCATCAGAAAATAATAATAATAATAATAATAATAATAATAATAACCCTTACAAAAACAATAGGGTTCCAAGCCATTGCTTGGACCCCTAATAATAACCCTTACAAAAACAATAGGGTTCCAAGCCATTGCTTGGACCCCTAATAACCCTTACAAAAATAATAGGGTTCCAAGCCATTGCTTGGCCCCCTAATTACAGACTCTCACAGGCATTATAACTAGTAAACTAAATAGACTTCAAAGTCTGAGGAGAAATGAAAAATACCAAAAGTACCAGACAAGCCTGTTTGTATGAGTCAAATATCTAGCATAAAGCAACTTACATTAATACATATTTCCAAACGAAAAGTCATACATTTGTTGTAAAGTGCTTCAAATTGATTTTTTTCTTTTCAGACAGACTTACAAATGTTGCTCACTGGCCTGGGGCTACTCACGATAGTAGAATATTTCGAGAGTCAGAGGTTGGACAAGCTTTAGAAAGGGGAGAGATAAAAGGACTCTTATTAAGGGATGCGGGATATGCATGCAGATCATTTCTTTTAACTTTCTTTTATCCATCAACATCAGCACAACAGAAATATAACAGGGCACACAAACAAACTAAGTGCATCATTGAACGCACTTTGGGGATTTGGACGAGACGGTTTCATATATTACACTCTGAAATTAGATTATCACCGGAAAAAGTTTGTAAAATAATTGGTGCATGTGCAGTTTTACACAATATAGCAATTATACACAAGGAGCCAGTGATTGGGGATATTGACATATCAGAAGACCCTACAATACACACACCACATACAGACAGGGAGGATGGTAAAGGGGTAAGGGAACACATCACAAACACTTTTTTTCTTAGATAATAATTTTACCCTGCAACGAAATCCTTTTACATGTAAAGCAAATTTACGATTTCTTCCAAATCCCCGAAAAGACACGAATGAAAGAACTTCCCAGACAGTGTTTAAAATTACCAATCAAATGATTTAACATGAATAATAATTACATGTATAATAAAAGTCTTTCAGAAATTCTTGAATATTTACATATATTAAATACATATTTTCATTGTTTTGTGAAAATAATAATAGAACTAAAATTCTTAAACATCCAATTTTGTAAAATGTGAATTGGATCACTTCTTATGCAAAAATATATTTACATGTTATAAATCAAAGACTAAAACATAGACTTTTTACAATTGAATTTAAAAAAATAGAGACTACGACAGAGAAATTACAAGAATCTGGTAGAGTCTGGCCACAAAATTCGCTGCAAAGTGCTCCAAATTAGTCCCATTATGTTATGATGTGCTCACATGAAATTCTGTGATATTGAAGAAACCTTTATGGGTGCATGAGAATAACATGAATCAACTTAATATATTAGCGACTAACTTCAAATATACATTTATATGTAAAGGTTTTTTTAAAACTTGCTTCATTGTTATTTTAGTCCAAAAGATAATCTTTATGCCAATGTGTTTTAAATTAGACAATATTTACAAATTGTTATTTTAATTTACAGCATATTGTTTGCCTGCTTTAACTAAATATAAATACTTGTGTTTAATTATATATGTATATTTTAGTGGTTTATATACTAGAAGGATAGGGTACATTCATACATAGGATATCATGTACAAATCTTTGGTATCACTATCAACATGAGTGTATAACCATTGTATACTCATCATAACCATTTGTAGGATAAAAACCTTCAACTATGTGAATTGGGAAAATTAGATCACTATTTATAAATTCAGTTTCACCAAAATAAAGTTTCCAAAATCATGGCCTTTGTAAGATAATTGCCAGTCAGAAATGGAAGGTTTCTTTCCCACAACCTTAGAATGTTGCTCAATATGTGTTTATATAAAATAAACCATTTTTATTCAAGAATGTTTATATTTAAAGTGGCACAAGGAGCCAAAATGTTTATATTTTCCTAATAAAATGACATTTGTCAAAATATCTACCTATTTATTTAAATTTTGTATAATATTTAGAACAATGGTTCAGTTGGTACAGGTGACAGAACTCTGCTTATTCCAAAGTCAATCATTTAGTTTTATATGAAGTTCAAACTCTCTTATAAATGGTCTTGACAGACAGAATTTGTTTATTTTTATTGACAAAAGGCTTTTTTGTGACTTTTGATTGCAGACAGAATAAAGAGTAGAAGTACACTGTCTGTACACCCAAAAAACTAAATGACTGACATTGAAGTAAAAAGACTATTAATTGGGCCAATACCCGGTAAAAACTGAAGCTGTGGTAACACAATAAACATAATTCAAGACCACAGACTCTATCAAGTTACTCCAATGAAACAATCAGTTTATGAATTGCATTTCTTGAAAAAAAAAGTCAGTATCAGTAATTTTCTAATTCTGCTTCAATGTAAAAATATCAGCATTTTTCCAGACCTTTGAGCATATAGATTGAAGGATTCCAAAAGCTCTGCAACAAATACTTCTGTAATAAAGTGCCCCTGTGTCTTAACTTTGATCATCAAATTTTGGTAAAAGTTACACTGGGTAGAGTGAGGATTGGTGGTTGTATTGAAAATACAAAATTCATTACATTATGAAACCCTATGGCGTTAATGGATGTTACAAAGCCATATGGCAAACAAATTTGATTCTTAAAGTGAAAATGTTAAGTGAAATACATAAAAAATACTGTTCTGATAACAGAAACAAAAAAGTTCTTCTTGTAATGTACACTTTACCCTTTGCTTACAATCACTATCAACACAATTAAATTACTAAATAAAAGAATTACAAAAAAAAAACATCACTAAATAAATAGTCTTTTTCCAATAAAAGTATTATGTAGTTTAGCTAAAGTGTTTACTTAAGGTGAACATTTGACTCTTCAACCTTAATAGATTTCATAAGTGTTTTTTTTTTAAATTAATATTTTTATAAGCTCTGATTTTAAATCTGGTAAGTAAGTTTCTTTTTTTCTCTCCACTTCTTTGTGAATACTCTGCTTCTATGCATGTAGAACTTCTATCTGAGCCTCCATCACATCCTGCTGGGTCAACTTTCTATTCCTGGAGGGGTTTGGTCTAGGTACTGCAAAGGAATAAATTATATACACATACCTTAGCTAAAATGAAAGTGAACGTTATGAACACAGTTTAAAAAAATATTTCCGAAGATCCTAGGGAAACGCCTTTTCAACCGCCCAGGGGAAACATGGAACAGGAGCTTTCTCCGCCGACATCCCCAAATCGTCTCCCGCAGTAGTGAGACAATCAATAAAGCAAGGGCATGTGTCACGGAGGCCTCGATCAGAAAGTAGTTCCGTGATTTAGAGGCGTTCTTGGAGAGCCAAGGCTGCTTAGATATTCTATTGGGAAACCGAATTCTTAATGCTGATGAGAGCAATTTTCAGCTCCGAAAAGTGGTAAAGTTCTTGGGCCGAAAGGTTGGAAAAATGTATACGAAGTGGTTCCAGGGAAGGAAAAGGAAACGTTAACTGTTGGGACATTCAACAGAGATGGCGAAATTGTTAAAGGTATGATAGTGTATCCATACAAGAGGCCGCATAAGGATCTTGTCCGATCTGTACCACCTAGTTGGGCAATTGGCTTATCGGAGAGCGGGTGGATGCGATCAGAACGGTTTTC
This sequence comes from Lepidochitona cinerea, assembly GCA_963971465.1. Taxonomy (NCBI): domain Eukaryota; kingdom Metazoa; phylum Mollusca; class Polyplacophora; order Chitonida; family Tonicellidae; genus Lepidochitona; species Lepidochitona cinerea. Next base: position 4,120,766 of record OZ020560.1, read on the forward strand.
AAGTATGTAACAAATGTATTGCACCTTTGGCTAGTGGAACATTCCGTGAAACTCCCGGTCCTTTTTGTGGTGGATGGACACAAAACCCATCTGACAAACCAACTCAGCGATTTTTACTCCAAGAATGGGATATTACTCTATTGCATTTTGCCAAACGCCAAGCATATCCTCTCGGTGTTTATTGTAAATGCTATTATATGCCTTAATTTACTATGGATACAAAATTATACAACTATGTTATTGAACGTTTAATTTTCTGTTCTAGGGAAAGGAACTTTGTAAGTTTTTGGAACTTGTTCCCAATCCCCTTGCTTTACTTATGCAATAAAATATGTTCAATTCATATCTTACAACCAGCGGATGTGTCTGTTTCCAGGCCTCTTAATGGATAAAGTGTGTCAGACAAAGCTGATAGCTCAAACACCCCGCAAACAGTGAGCGTTTTTCCTCGCGAGACGTAACATATCAAACACGTCAAATATTCGCATCAAGACCTCGCGAGGTGAGAAATTAAGTAAAAACACCCTGGAAACGACGAGCTAACAACTGAGGGACTTTTAAGCTTTAGAAAGGCGGGAGATAAAAGGACTCTTATAAGGTGGATGCGGGATATGTAGGCAGACCATTTCTTTTAACTCTGTATTCAAATTCAACATCAGCACAATGTCACTAGGTTAAAGTAGTATTTTGAACCAACATTAGCAAAAAACGAATGAATGCTCATCTCGCTTATTTAAATTTTGTATAATATTTAGAACAATGTTTCAGTTGGTACAAGTGCCAGAACTCTGCAAAGTCAATCATTTAGTTTTTTCAAACTCTCTTATAAATTTTATTGACAGACAGAATTTGTTTATGTTTATTGTCAAAAAGCTTTTTTTTTTGGTGACTTTTGATTGCAGACGGAATTAAGAGTAGAAGTACAGTCTGTACACCCAAAAAGCTAAATGACTGACATTGTAGTAAAAAAACTATTAATTGGGCCAATACCCTGTAAAAACTGAAGCTGTGGTAAGAAAATAAACATAATTAAAGACCAAAGACTCTATGAAGTTACTCCAATGAAACAATCAGTTTATGAATTGCATTTCTTGAGAAAAAGTCTGTATCGGTAATTTCCTACTTCTGCTTCAATGTAAAAATATCAGCATTTTTCCAGCCCTTTTAGCACATAGAATGAAGGATTTCAAAAACTCCCTAACAAACACTTATGTAATAAAGTGCCTTTGTGTTTTAACTTTGATCATCAAACTGTTACCTCAGCTGATAGTTCTCGTCTGCGACAGGCCTTGAACTCACTGTCTAATAACTTGTTCCACTACAATGTTTTTATACGTGAAAGAAATACAAAGTATCCTGTTTTTTTAATTTATATACACGTCATTCTCTTTAAGACGCGACAATGAAAAGGGTGCAGAGATAGAATGAAATGTATCGTTTGCCTAGATTTATTTAACCTGAAAGCTTTTCTTCTAATGTGATATATTTATCAATATACCTGTAGTTTAGGAATGGTCAATCTGGTAAATCACATCTCAGCATTTTTTAATTGACCATTCAAAAACTGTATTACAAACAACCAAAAGCCAGAGAAGGAACTAAACAGCTTTATTGATTGGGTTGTTTTTTTTAAATGTCAGGATGTGAAAAAGTTCACTTCGTTTTCTTCCAGAACGCATCAAAACCCTTTCGGTTGATATAACATTACAAGTCACGCGTATGGCATATCTCTCACCCGACACATTGATGCATGTCGTGTACAAAAATAATTGTATCGACTGAATGAATGAAATTGAGCAGCATATTTTAAAATATAACGCATAGTTAATTTGCCAACAAGTTGAGGAGATAATGATACGCGTATCAATTATTTAGCAACGTGTAAAGCCCGGGACACACTAGGCGATTGTTGACGCCCGTCGGCGCAACTTTTGTTGCCGGCAATGATCGCCCATCGGCTGTTCAGGCAACTGCTGCGGGCAGACTAGGCGACCTTCACAGGCGATAATAACCAAAAAGGCATGTGACAATAGTAAAAGATCATGTGACTATCACAAAATGCCGCATATTAACAAGCGGCGAATTGTGTCCGCTATCATTTTTTGTTATTAAGGCATCGAACAAGACGGTGCTCAAAGAGATGGGTGAACAGGAAGATCTGGTCAAAATCCTGGATTCTGAGACGAAGATCGCACGGGATTTTTTATAATTTATTGAACGAGCTGTCAACTGAGGATGAAGCTATGTACAGGCAGTACATGCGCATGTCGCCTCAAAGTTTTTTAGAAATAGCCGCTGTGGTACAGCCTTTCATTCAGAGGGAATATTTACATAATCACATGATTGCATAACGTCATGTTACAAAATTATTTCTACTGATTGGTCAAAAGAGTATAACATTCAAAATTGCGGTCACCAGAGGTGGCACACTACACGACGAGTAAAATATCGCCGGCGAAATTTTATTCCGAAAATCAAACATGTTCTGATACCGGCGATCGATGCGGCAACAGTCGCCGGCGCTCGAAATCGCCGTCGTGGGCGCGGGAGCCGGCAGACTACACGACTATCGCCTGATCGCCGCGAGCGGCGTTCAAAATCGCCTAGTGTGCCGTGGGCTTATTTACATAATCACATGATTGCATAACCACATGTGACAAAATTATTTCTACTGATTGGTCAAAAGAGTATGGCGTTCAAAATTGCGGTCGCCAGAGGTGGCACACTACACGACGAGTAAAATATCGCCGGCGAATTTGATTCCGAAAATCAAACATGTTCTGATACCGGCGATCGATGCGGCAACAGTCGCCGGCGCTCGAAATCGCCTAGTGTGCCGTGGGCTTAAGGCTAAAAAAAAACAAAAAACAAGCCCAACATATCATCTTCCAAAAGTTATCCGTTCTTTTACTTTTCTAACGCGTGCTATAATATTAACAATGTGTTACTTAAAGCATTATTTTTATTGGCTATTATAGTACACGTATCTAAAGTTTAGCGTACAATGCATTAAATCTGTGGTTTGATTGGCCAACAAAGTGGCGTGGTATGAAGCTTTGTTTTTGGTTGGCTCTTATTGATAGTGTATGATTTTTAAAGACGTGTGTTGTATAAAGCTGCATTTCCATTGGCTACTATAGATACGCGTTACAAACTTTTGACTACAGTACTAAAACTAGTGTCCTGTATTAAAACGTAAAGAGACATGTAGTAATTGCGGGCATTTATGTCCACATTCGCCAACCATAAACGTATTTACATATACTTTTAGCACTGTTCATATATTGATACGGAAATATTATCAGGAATAGGCGCTATACAACCGCTCACCGCACACGTTAAATGCATTGAAGTGGCCATTTTGTAGCTATGTTTGTGGTGATTAATGACGGTAATCTGAGCTTAGTTGATCGACAGTGATCCATGAATTGGGTGATCTTCAATCGGAAAACCACGCTTTGAGTGAAGATACTGGCTTGGTATAAGAAGATAGAGCTTCAATGTGTATGACTGGTTCACTATGCATATTAAAATGACTGTACAACAAGCGTATCAAAATGAAAACGTTATCACTGTACTGATCTCGATTCTGGCAAATTGCAGAACTACAAAGAGAATATGGTTTCTACATGGGATCATATGCCTTTGATCGTGAATATATATCTGTCAATCTTTCGCGTATCTTTTTCTTAACTAGACAACATATAAGTTTGTTTTTGAAACGTAAAATGGCTACTTCTTATCTATCAACTATATCGGCTGTCATTTAAAATGTGGACAGGTTTGTATGATAAGTGTGTTTTTTCTCAAACAAGCGTGAACTTCAATAGAATGTAACAGCTGGTTTCTTACGCCAACTTATAAACTGAATGGATATGGAGCAGCTTAAATACTATTGGCTTTAAAATTGAATAAGAAACGCAGTTAGACAAATTTAAGAACTAATCTCCGAAACAAAACTTCAAAACTAAAGCATTTACTTTTGTAAAACAAACATAACTGAAGTTATGTTCAACGATGCATGGTCTTGATCAATTGGTATGTTACGCGGCACTCAAGCTTATTACACTTACACGGGTGCAGACCACTGTTCCGAAGGTCCGTTAGTCCGAAGGCCCGCTGTTCCGAATGTCCGCTAATCCGAAGACCCGCTGTTCCGAAGGTCCGTTAGTCCGAAGGCCCGCTGTTCCGAAGGTCCGTTAGTCCGAAGGCCCATAAGTCCAAAGACCCGCTGTTCCGAAGGTCCGTTAGTCCGAAGGGTTAGGGTTATGGTTCACGCGCATTAGCCCTTCGGACTAATTGGCCTTCGGACTAACAGACCTTCGGACCTTTCGACTAATGGACCTTCGGACTAACAGACCTTCGGACTAACGGACCTTCCGACTAACGGACCTTCGGACTAACGGACCTTCGGACTACAGGGTCTTTGGACTAACGGGCCTTAGGACTAAAGGGCCTTCGGACTAATGAACCTTCGGACTAACGCTACGCACCTTTGGACTAATGGGCATTCGGACTAACGCTACACACCCCACTTACACGGCGTCCCCTAGTGGATGAGGAAACCGAATTGATTTATTAGCGTTGGGCCACAGAACAATCTGTATACCTTATCATTTTTCAAATATATATCCTGTAACATGACCAGACAACGTCGAAGAAGAAAAATAAGCCGATTTGAAAAACACCAAAAAGCTTCGCACGTATAGCTGATACATATGGCGGCAAACGATGCTTTAGTAGTTTTGATGGGACTTTTTAGCCATCCAAATATTAAAACCTAACAGCTGCAATATGGAGTATTTCTTTACTTAGCATCTTAAAACCACAGCATATAAATGCCTCTATTGATTGGCTATGCTGCATCGACCAGGTACATGTATGCCATTAAGTATCCCACTGTATGTATACGAACTCCTGCCAAGATGCCTGTTGAAATGAAACCTTGGTTCTGGTGGACAATCATCCAGAGCTTTATGTGCCTGTTATTTGGAGGTGTGGATAATGCTTTCAATGTCTACGCTCTTCAACTAAAGGACACTTTTAATCTCTCACAAACTCAAGGTAAGACAATCAGTATCTTTAATAACTTACTCAAATTACTTGACAAGACGAGCGTGAACTGGATTGGAGTAAATACTTTCTTATGGATAGCCCTTTTGGGTTTGTGCTCGTCACAAATACGTTTGAGAATGATATTAGGACTGGCACAGAAATGTGCTCACTATTAGTTCTAAGGAAGTTGTTATCTAGCAGAAAATGTCAAGTAAAAACGAATGCATGGATTTGTCAAGTAATTTGTAATAAAATTTAATGTATTTCACAAAAGCTTTGTCAAAATGTCTGATCACTACATTGATGAAACATGTTACTGTGTTTTTACATTTCATACTAAGTTCAAAACAGAACCGTACAAGTTCAATCGAGATCTTCCTTTCCATTGGCTTGTATAATTGAAGTTCCATGAAAAGAAAAAAAAAGCAAGTTGAATGTGTGCTTACAGTTTTCATTGTTTTTTTTTGTTCAATGCAGTGGAGATTGTAGCTTCTACCAATAACATTGGCATGGGACTAACAATATTGGAACCTTTGTTGACTGGAACATTCGGTTACCTGACCACATTCTTAATGACATTCGTCCTTCTCACTGGATCAAGTGGTGGACTATCGCTCATGATTTATTACAGAGATGTCTTCGCGGGACGGGTATATTGTATTTATCTTCTTCATACGTCTTTAGGTAAGGAATCACATGTCACTTGCTAAAGCAAACAATGACTAGCTCCTTAAAATCCTTAAGACATTTCTTGGCAAATAAATAGTAATTGAACACACGTAAATAAAGACCTAAACATTCTGTCCCCAAAGTCGTTCTATTTACATATATTAGTATCTCAAATACATGTATTCATATTTTCCTTAATTTCACAGCTATCGGTAGCAGTATAGCCAACTGCTGTATCATGTCCGCAATAGTGAAACTTTTCCCACTGGAATACACCGGAATTTTACTTGGACTTGAAAACGCCAGCCTGGGTTTAACGAAAGTAATTCTTGGCGTAGTGATGGAATTTATCTTTTACAGCAGTCTTTCTCAGTTCTTTTTAATGATTTGTGTAACATCGGGTGTTTTATATGGAATCGGTTATATCCTCCTCTATAGGGCGGTCACGTCTACGTCGTCTATTGGAAATCAGATGAGGATGACAGAAAATAGAAATGTGATGGAAATGTTAACGTCCAGGTTTTTTCACATAACCTTTTGGCCTTCAGTGTTTTTCTCCTCGTGTGCTTTTACGGTCATGACCAACATAACATCAATAGCACAGTCAGAAAATAGCTCACATCCAATAACTACAGTATACGTTATGGCCGTTGGTATAGTGTTTTCAAGAATTGTGCTTGGTTTTATCTTTGATAAATTTTCTTCGGAGGCTTGTGGTCTTCGAATATTGTTGTTGGCCTGTCTAAGCTTTAGTGTAGGTATGGGTTTTTGCTTTATCATAACAGAATCCTCTTGGAAAGTCTACCTAATTTGTCTTTGCTCAGCGGTAGGTATGGGGGCATCTCTATCCATCTCTCTGTCCGTGCTGGTAATGCGATTTGGAAAGCACAACATTGCTATATTGTTAGGTTGTTTCCTTACTTGTGCAGCTGCTGTTCAAATTTGTCTTCAATTGTTGGTCGGCATTTTATATGATAGCCAACGTGTTTATTCTTGTGATATAAAAACATTGACATGTAAAGGACCCAAATGTTTTGCTGTATCTTATGCAGTCATGTGTGTCTTGTCCTTTCTGTGTATGATAATTATTAGTTTGAATTTATATATTTTGAATCATAAGAAGACACATTCCGATAGATGGTTAATTAATGCTCTCCCAGGACGTCATGCTCATTAAACATTTATCACGCACGATTGAATCACCATTGTCATCTTAAATCAAGTTATATTTATTTCAACTTCTCGGCAAGTATGCGGAATTGAGTTTATAAAACAATTACGGAGTGAGTCAGGATGTTCATCTCTAAGTATCATGTCTTCCATCAACAAAGAAATCACAGAGCCAGGATTGCATTTTTAGAAGAAAAAAAGAGTGCTAACCTTCGATAAACATTTATGATGAAAATACACAGCGAAGAAAATTTGGCAAAAAGAAGGACATATTTGTCAAAATCGGAAAAAGGGTCAACGTTCCACAGAGGGGTGGTTCGATTTCAACGACAAAATTTCAAGCGTGATTGCTTATATTTAAAGATCTCTCCAAAATCCATCAACTGGTACTTGGAGAATAAGAAGGTTATCCTTTGGGAGTTGTCTTTGTGTTCCTAGTGGAGTTGGAATTACACACATATCTTTTCATGTGGACACAGGGGCCTGTTTCTGGTTTAGGAAATACTTCTGTGTGGAAAGAAGATCCGGTGTAGTTGTTTACCAATGTAAATAACATATGTGGTAATAAAGTAGCTTGTTCTTGGGATTGGCCTCGTCAAATTTTACTGAAATGAGATTATGTTTAAACAACTAGGACCCAAGGGTAAACCGAGTGTGGTGCAATGTGAGAGACTAAAACCGAATTCACGCACATTCTTTCTGAAAATGATTGTAGTGTAAAGCTAAAATATTTTAAGAACTTAATTCCTGCCCAAAGTAAAAGAAAAGTTAACAAAACAACGACAAATGGAGAAGCACATGAAAAGCTCAGATGGACGTTGTCATTTAAGGTGTCCGTATAAATGCAAAAAGAATGGCCCCCATGAATTCAGCATATTCGTTTCTTCAAATGATGGTTTCTGATCCGACAGCTGATAATAGCACACATTCTCGTAGTCTTTCAACTCTAAACAGCATAGACTGTATCATTAAGTGAATAGCATAACGCTGATGCCAACGTAATGCCTGGAAAAAATATTTAAAAAAACCAATAATATGTCGAAAATATAAATCAATAATTGAATATAAGCATAGATAGATCAGTTGAGGAAGGAGGTCCTTTTCGGAAAAATGGATATTAAATCGCCATTCCGAGTTTTCCCAGTTTTGCTCATTTGGATTGTGAACTTTAGGAGCCAACTTATGAGGCGACGTTATTCACATTAACAACCAGGCTCTAGTTTCAATAATTAAGAAACCGTCTTCTTCAAAAGGAACAATGCAATTGTTGTGCCCATTTTTACGTCAAAATTTTACTTTAAAAATCATCGACTTTAAGTACGTTATATTTCCATCAAGGAAAAGTTACTCCCAATGCTGTGCTCTCTATTGACAGGAGAAAGCATTTCTCCCCTCTCGCGAGATTTCTGAGACGGGCCTTGTGTTAAATGAATGGTGAATTGTACAGAAAGCTGTTGACAGCCAATCGGATCAAAATAGTTATTTGGATTTAACCTCAGATAGTAAAAATAAAAACATAAAGATATAAATATTTCATTAAAACCTAACGAAATTATCGGTAAATAGAACTCTTCCATTGTTTGTATTGTTTTGCACTATAACGAGAAGGAGGCTGTCCCACTCGTACCACCAAATGCACCTCCAGTTTGAAGAGTTCTACTATTGGAAATAGAACGTATTGGGAGCACTGATCTAGAAATAAACTGGATCGCGCAATTCCGTTGTTATGGTAGTCCTGTTTCGAAGACCGCACGCTTTCCCGGCTGCCATTGTACTCGTTCCCCGTAGAGGGTTGCTATGGACGGCAAAATGAAAGAAAGGGGACCACAGTGCTGTGCTTTTGGATGTAGAAAACGAAGAAAAAAAAACGCACCCAGAAGTGACAGTGAAGGCAGTAGCGATGAGTAATCTACCCTCCAAAAAATTTCCTCGAAATTCCACTCGTAATATTGAAAGTAGCAGATCGGGTCAAGTAGACAAGGTGTGCAATGCGAAGTACACTACCGTACCGTAGTTGGCTCATAATACATGTATCATAAGTAGCTCTGCAGCGTTCGGAAACTGACAGTTCACCAGAAATACAATTTATAAACTGTGGATATTATGCCAAGTTGAATAATAATTACTCCCACAGTTCAGTTGGACACATAGTGACATAGAACTTGAATGCTAAATTAAAAAATATCTTCAAGTTCGAATAGGCTGTTAACTTCAACGCGAATATTGTCATACTAATAAATAGAGGTTAACTGACGAGAGCCCGTTTGTTACGATGAATATCATTCAAGTCACGAGCCTTTGGCGAGTGACTTTGGAAATTAATAGATGAGAGTGATATTCATTGTAACAAACGGACTCGAGTTGGTTAAAGGGGCATGAGCTGCCAAAATGTTGATATTTTGACTTTGAAACAGAATGTTGAAATTATTAGCTATTTTTCTCAAGACGTATAAATCAGAAGCTTTTTAGTGCTTCTAGTTTCAAAAATGTACGATAAAGTATTGTTTTGAACTAACTCGCTCTTAGAATGAATGAATGGTCGTCCCGGTTATTTAAATTTTGTTTACTTTTCGAACACGTGTTCGGTTCGTACAGGCCACATGCTGTATGGATTTTCCTCATTCCAACGCCAATCATTTAGTTTTCCGAAGGCCTTCAAAGCCTCTTACTGTCGTGACGATCAGAAATTATGAAAAAATGTGAATTTTGACAGCTCATGCCACTTTAATCTTTTTCTCACAATACACAAAAATACTGCATTTTATTAGCCCGCCATCATTCTGATGGAGGGCTATTCAAATCGCTTTTCCGTGGTCCGTCGTCCGTCCGTTAACTTTTTGCTTAATTGTTACCTTTATTCCAAGAAAACTACCAGTCCAATCTTAATCAAACTTAACATACAACATCACCCTATGGTCTAGTTGTGCACCGTACGTTTTCATCTCATTTGCATATTCAATGTGGCCACCAGGGGGCGATATTGTTTTTTTTTTGTTACCTTTATTCCAAGAAAACTACCTGTCCGATTTTCACCAAACTTGGCTGACATTATCTCCATATAGTCTAGTTGCGCATCCTACATTTTCATCTCATTTGCATATTCAATATGGCCGCCAGGGGGCGATGTTGTTTTTTATTTGTTACCTTTATTTCAAGAAAACTACCTGTCCAATCTTAATCAAACTTAACATACATCATCACCCTATGGTCTAGTTGTGCACCGTACATTTTCATCTCATTTGCATAAACAATATGGCCGCCAGGGGGAGATGTTGTTTTCCTTTGTTACGTTTATTGCAAGAAAACTTTCGGTAGTTACCTTTATTCCAAGAAAACTATTAGTCCAATCTTAATCAAACTCAACATGCATCATCACCCTACGGTCTAGTTGTACACCGTACATTTTCATCTCATTTGCATATTCAATATGGCCACCAGGGGGCGATATTGTTTTTTTTTGTTACCTTTATTCCAAGGAAACTATTAGTCAGATTTTCATCAAACTTGGCTGACATTATCTCCATATAGTCTAGTTGTGCATCATACAGTTTCATCTAATTTGCATATTCAATATGGCCACCAGGGGGCGATGTTGTTTTTCTTTGTTACCTTTATTCCAAGAAAACTACCTGTCCAATCTTAATCAAACTTAACATACATCATCACCCTATGGTCTAGTTGTGCATCGTACATTTTCATCTCATTTGCATAAACAATATGGCCACCAGGGGGAGATGTTGTTTTTCTTTGTTACGTTTATTGCAAGAAAACTTTCGGTAGTTACCTTTATTCCAAGAAAACTATTAGTCCAATCTTAATCAAACTCAACATGCATCATCACTGTACGGTCTAGTTGTACACCGTACATTTTCATCTCATTTGCATATTCAATATGGCCACCAGGGGGTGATGTTGTTTTTTTTTTGTTACCTTTATTCCAAGGAAACTACTAGTCCGATTTTCATCAAACTTGGCTGACATTATCTCCATATAGTCTTGTTGTGCATCGTACAGTTTCATCTCATTTGCATATTCAATATGGCCGCCAGGGGGCGATGTTGTTTTTTATTTGTTACCTTTATTTCAAGAAAACTACCTGTCCAATCTTAATCAAACTTAACATACATCATCACCCTATGGTCTAGTTGTGCATCGTACATTTTCATCTCATTTGCATAATCAATATGGCCGCCAGGGGGAGATGTTGTTTTTCTTTGTTACGTTTATTGCAAGAAAACTTTCGCTTGTTACCTTTATTCCAAGAAAGCTATTAGTCCAATCTTAATCAAACTCAACGTACATCATCACCCTACGGTCTAGTTGTGCACCGTACATTTTCATCTCATTTTGCATATTCAATATGGCCACCAGGGGAAACTACTAGTCCGATTTTCACCAAACTTGGCTGACATTATCTCCATATAGTCTAGTTGTGCATCCTACAGTTTCATCTCATTTGCATATTCAATATGGCCACCAGGGGGCGATGTTGTTTTTTTGTTACCTTTATTCCAAGAAAACTACCTGTCCAATCTTAATCAAACTTAACATACATCATCTCACCCTATGGTCTAGTGGTGCACCGTACATTTTCATCTCATTTGCATATTCAATATGGCCGCCAGGGGGAGATGGGTTTTTTTCTCGTTTATTGCAAGAAAACTTTTGCTTGTTAACTTTATTCCAATAAAACTATCAGTCCAATCTTAATCAATCTGAACATACATCACCCTATGGTCTAGTTGTGCACCATATATTTTCATCTCATTTGCATATTCAATATGGCTGTCAGGGACGATATATTTTTTTTGTTCCTTTTTTCCAAGAAAACTACCAATCCGATTTTCACCAAACTTGGCTCACATTATCTCCCTATAGCCATGTTGTGTACTGTACATTTTCATCTCATTTGCATATTCAATATGGCCGCCAGGAGGGCGATATTGTTTTTTCGTTACTTCTATTCCAAGAAAATACTGGTCTGATTTTGACCAATTTTGGCCGACATTATCTCCCTTTGATCTAGTTGTGTACCCTACATTTTCGTCTCATTTGCTTATTAAATATGGCCGCCAGGAAGCAATGTTGTTTTTTAACCAAATTTGAAAATGAAACTTATCATTATTCCAAAAACACTACTGACCTGATCTTAACCAAACATGACACACATCATCCCTCTAAGTTCTAGCTGTGCACCGTACATTATCATTTCATTAGCATATTGAAGATGGCTACCAGGTGGCAATGTTTTCAACCAAAATTTTTAGGGGAGCTTAATTTTGCAATTCACAATTTAACTTTCCTCAACAATAGTTATCTCCCTGGAATAAGATTTTTTATGTAGGCCCCAATTCCTATATCCAGTTATTGCTGTAAGTGAAATAATCTTGAGCGCAGCGTAAAACACCAAACAATCAATCAATCAATTTAATATGAATAGATGAACGCGGGCGTTAAGATCCCTTTAAGGGATCTCTTGTTCTGAAATGCAGCTCTACATCACATCGTTCAATCCAGCCATTCTAATGAAGTCAGACCGCTTCACCGCGTTGACATGGAGACTGTATTTATACGCTACACAAGAAAGGTCTCTAAAATCAAACAGTTTTGTTGCTCACGAATTCTTAAGAATAAAGAGATAAAATATTTATCCTACAAATGAATGGCACTTCTTAGAATAAAACAAAAGAAAACATATCAATAGTTCAATGTCTGCAATCCAATGACGAAGTCAGGTTTTGCTGTGACCTCTACGCCGACACAATTACGATAACTAGGTCATTGCATGTGTTTTGAGAAATTTGCGAGACGCCAGTTTGGGTAGATTTATCGATTAAAAGTTTTAATTATCCCGTGTTTAATTATTGATGCAGAGAGTGTAAATACAGTTAGGAGTAAATACGGCTATGATATATTCGTATTCAATCATAATTTGTTAGATAAACGGAAGTAAGCAGACGAAGTAGTTGTATTGGATTCATTACATGAACTTTTAAGTGTTTGTTAAAGAAAGACAACTCTTTTTGACTATTTTATTCTTGGGTGATTATCTCCCTTTAGTCTAAAATTAATTTTAACCAATCAAAACTTAGATTTATTGACTCTTGAACTGAAGGACAATGCTGTGCACCACACAGACGTTTTGAAGGCCCTGACGCCTTTTGTTTCAAGTATTTGTGTTTATAAGGACTGTATTCACGAGAAAAGTGAGTTAAATCCATGCCGTTTTTATTTCAAAACAATTTAATCTCTGTGCTAAACTTTTAAACCACTTTGGCCTACTACTTTCAAATGTCATTATGTTGTTGTTGCATTATAGTTAATGTACGGTTTAAAACGTACATAACACCAAAATGGTGCTGTAATATTTTAGCGCCCTATGTTTTCTAATCAACACACATTTCGGAAATTAATGACACAGAGACTATATACTTTGTTTTTGCATTTATTTTAAGGTTTTACCTACTAAAAGTCATTAAGAAGAAAATACAGACTTCAATCGTTTTTCTGAATTTTGGCTTGAGTTTTATACCGAAACTATCACCGCTGAATACACTCAGTCCGTCCGGGCTTACGCCAGTAATCCCATACAGTAAAACTTTTTATCACAAGTGGGATAGAGAAATTTCAATACTTCAACTCCCAGATAACAGACCCAAACAATTACAGCCTATTAGTTGGAAAATCAGTGCCAGCCACTTTTTAAAGCAGCTAGTTTGTGTAATTTAAAGTCACGACATTCAACATGGAGGAAGTAGACAATTTGAAGCAACAACGTACCAAAAGTAAACAATCAGTGACAATCAGTGCCAGAAGAATTACGTCATCAATTCAAAGGGGAACTGACATAGACATTCTTCGAAATTTAATGACAGAACTGGAAAAGGCTTATTCAGATTTCTTAGATATAGATGAGGAGTATGCAAATTTTGTCACAGAAAACAATTTGGAAGAACATTCAACAGTTAATGGGGAAAACCTGATTCAATACAAATTATCAGTGACAGGTGCTTATGAAACAGTACGAGAGAAATATAGAGCATACATCAACCCCCCACAAACAACCAGTGATAATTCAAGTGGTGCAACCACCACATATAACTTCCCCACATATGCAATGACACCGCCTACACTTAACATGGCAACCAATACAGCCTGGTCTACAGATAGACCCCAGGTAAGCCCAATTATTTATGGGCCTCCTGTTCCAACATACTACCCTTCCAGTGAATTACCAACCACTAACATACACCCAACTACCGGTGCATATACCTATCATAACCATAGCACGCCACAAACTGGGGTTTTTACCACTCAGCCAGTAGCTTCAACACATACATACCCACATTTATTCAATCCAGTTATGGCAACGCCTACCCCTGTCTTAACCCCACTGCCAGAACGTCAATCTTTTGGTGAAATTAGGTTGAAGAAAACTTCCTTGCCAATATTTTCGGGTGAGAGGAAGGATTGGCCCGAATTTAAGGCAGTATGGCGCGAACTTGCGGAAAATGCCATAGATAGTAAAACAGCACTAGCTCATGAGTTAAAACGGTCGGTACGTGGCGAAGCTGCCCAACGTATTAAATCAGTTTATGCAACCAGGCCTGACTCCTATAGTTTAATGTGGCATAAGCTGGAGAGCTATTATGACGATACCACCGCTAGTGTTCAGGCTGCCCTGGAGAATTTAAGTAAGTTAAAACCAGTTAAGGAAGATAATTTTAGAGGTATAATAGCGTTGGTAGATGAGGTAGAGGCTACCTACAGTCAACTCCAAGAATTAGGTCAGTTAAATGTTCTAACTATGAGGGACGTTGATCAAATAGCCAGTTTACTTCCAGGTAACCTTAAATTTGCATGGATAAGAATTTATCACAATCTTTCTCCTACTGACAAAATAAGGCCCTTTGCATCATTTATGCATTATTTAGAAGGTGAAAGGGAGGCAGTAACTAGATTAGCTGATATGCAGATTGACAAGGAGATTCAAATTGAAACAAACAGAAGTAAACCAAAAACACGCTTCACATTCACACATCAAACCAACACAGATTGTGAATCACGTGATAAACAAACATACAAACGTAAATTTCACAAATGTGCCTTCCCAAATCACAGAAGAGACACAGTTCAACACACAACAACTGATTGTAATGAATTCAAGAAATTGCCAACTAGTAAGCGCTATGAAATGTTAAGACAGGTAAATGCATGTTTTATTTGCTTTGGGGACCATCTTAAAGAAAAATGCCCAAACAAAACAATTTGTCCTAAATGTAATCAAACAGATCACCACCAATTACTTTGTCAGGCCAAAACAAATAAAACACTGGACATTGCATCAAACCATTCCAAAACATCCCCTGTCACGAGCTGTTCACAATTATCCCTATATCCTATCCAACAAGCGGTCATACCGGGTACTGGAAAGACAGCAACACTGTTTTGTGATGGTGGCTCAAACACTACTTACATCACTCATGCTGCCGCTGACCGATTCCATGCTAAGAAACTCAACCGTTTCACACTTGATGTTACAACCATGGGAAACGTCCAGAAAACGTATGATACATGGCAATATGAGATCTGCTTACTTACACAAAATGGTAAGCGAATGAACATTTCAGCTTTTGGTATGGACAGAATTACAGGGCCAGTGAGTAAGCTTGACATTAAAGCACTCAAGAATTTGTTCCCAGACTATGATGCCAATCTCTTACAGCGTCAATCCAACACAGTTGACATACTACTTGGATGTGATTATTTTGGTCTTCACCCCAAACAGGAAATTGCCAGAGCAGGTGACAATCTTAGTATAATGAGGGGCGATTTCGGTGTGTGTATTCAGGGTACCCACCCCAGTTTGAAAGAAGAGACTCAAGTTGACTCAAATCTTGTTAAAACCATACATGATTCTTTTCTAAAAGTGGAAACTTTCCATGGCAAAGGGTATCGGGAATTTCAATTTCCAAGTCAGTGCCCAATGGAATCCAAGTCTGAATCACCTATCATCGATGACTGTGTGTCATCAGTTCCCTCTACTTTATGTGACAATGAGATAGAATCTTTGAGTTTGAACAGTGAAACGAAACAATGTGAGGTGAATTCTGCACGTCTTGATAGTAAATGCAGACAACAAGAAATTCAAAACTTCATTAAAGGTGAAGAACTGAGCACTGAAACAACTCCACGCTGTGGCGGCTGTCGGTGTGGCAAATGCCCCACAGTTGGTCACACCTATTCTTTCAAAGAGGAACAGGAATTAAAAATGATCCAAGAAAACCTCTCATATGACGAGAATAAGCAATGTTGGATAACCAGTTATCCCTGGATTGTGGATCCTAGTAGTTTACCAGATAACTACAACTCAGCACTTGGGACATTGTATAGTACTGAGAGAACCTTACAGAAAGACCCACAGTGGGCTGACACATACAAGGCCCAAATCCAAGATATGTTGGAGCGTGGCGTAGCCAGAAAGTTAACCGACAAAGAGTTAAAGGAATGGACTGGGCCAAAATTTTATATCAGTCACCTAGCTGTGTTAAACCCAAGGTCTCATTCAACACCTGTACGAATTCAGGTTTGCCAAGGTGTTTCATTGAACGCTTGTCTGGCCAAAGGGCCTGATTGCTACCTGAACAACCTCTTATCCCTCCTGTTGAGGTGGAGAGAACAACCCATAGCCCTTGTGGGTGACATAAGGAAAATGTTTAATTCTGTTCACATCAAGCCCTTGGAACAACATTGTCATAGGTTTCTTTGGAGAGACCTCGATAAGAACCGTGCCCCAGATGTTTATGTGATGGAACGCGTAAACATGGGCGATACTCCAGCTCCAGCTATCAGTTCGGAAGCTATTTACAAGACTGCAGACAAGTTCTACGATGATAGCCCAGAAACAGCAATATTCCTCAAGAAATCAAGTTACGTGGACGACTTAATTGACTCGTTCCCTTCTATGTCACATGCCGAGGAAATAGCACTTTTTTCGGAAACTATGTTAAATAAGGGAGGATTTCGAATAAAATGCTGGCAATTTAGTGGAGAGCCTACTACCAGAACAAGTGGACTACAGAAATCTACTGAGACAAAGGACACACCTGTTAAGATGTTGCTGAAAGGCACACGTGACAACCTTCGAGTATTAGGACTGGGATGGCAACCAGTCGATGACGTGATGATCTTTCAGGTCACCTTGAACTTTTCAATCAAAAAGAAAGGCAATCGTACTGGCCCCAACTTAACTGAAACTGACATTCCATCATCAATTCCAGACATTCTGACAAGACGAATTGTGCTAGAACAAGTCATGATGATCTATGACCCACTTGGTTTGGTTTGCCCGTTCACGCTCTTAGCTAAAGTATATTTACGGGAGACATGGGCCCTACGTGTTGATTGGGACGATCAACTCCCACAAGATCTACGATCGAAATGGACATCCTTCTTCAAAACAATGTTTGAACTCGAAAATCTTAAATTACCCCGGTGCTTGAAACCTGCTGAAGTTATTGGACAGCCTTGGCTCATTATATTGAGCGATGGTAGCAACCAAGCTTATGGCTTTGCAGCCTACATTTTATGGACTTTGAAAAGTGGACAACATTGGTGCCGACTCATCATGGCTAAGTGTCGGATAGCACCACTAAACCGAGTCTCTACACCTCAAATGGAACTCAATGGTGCCGTTCTTTCCAAGAGGGCACGAGTAGTCATACAGAAAGAGATGAGATTTGATTTTGAAAGAATCCTTCATCTTGTTGATTCAGAAACTGTGCTCAATATGGTTAACAAGACTAGCACCAGGTTCAAAGTATACGAAGGCGTTCGTATTGGAGAAATCCAGGCAGCCACCAATGGGGATATGTCTTGCTGGGGTTGGATTTCTGGTGAGCAAAATGTTGCTGACTGGCTCACGAGGGGAAGGACTCCTAGTCAACTGGATGTGCACTCAGAATGGTGGAACGGTCCAAACATATTGTATAGACCCGTGGAGCAATGGGAGCTAAAATTTGGGTCTCAGCGAGACGCCATTCTACCAGGTGAGAAACAACAGTGTTCAACTTCAAGTACATCAACTAAAGTGTCACTTTTTGACTTTGCACGATTCAGCTCCATGCAGAAATTAGTCTGGGTTGTGGCTCGGGTCAAAAACATAGTAAAGTTGAAGTCATTCAAAGGGGGTCGCAGTTCTCTCATTTCTTCCGAAATTCTCAAGGATGCTGAGGATCATATCATCTTGGAGGCCCAGACTTCAATGGCAGAAGACTTAGAGAAAACAAATGGCAGATATAGAAAACTCGATCCAGTTAAACGTCCTGATGGTATCTGGGTTGTTGGTCACCGGATGCAACGATTCAACGCCATGACTGCAGATTCTAGTCTACAAAAGTTAGTACCAACAACACATCCTGTCACAAGACTCCTCATGAAGAGAGCACATGAAATTGGACACAGGGGACGAAATGCTACGCTAGCTATGTTCAGACAACATTATTGGACACCACATGGAGATAAGGTGGCAAAGTTTGTGAAAAGTAAATGTCAAATGTGTAAACTGAAAGATCCAATTCTTCTTCAACAAGAGATGGGTATCTTGCCAGACTCAAGACTCAAACCATCTCCTCCATTCAACAATGTAATGCTTGACCTTTTTGGACCATACTCTGTGAGAGGCGAAGTACAGAAACGAACCAGTGGAAAGGTGTATGGAGTCATCTTCACGGATCTCTCCATGAGGGCAGTGCATATTGAGACTGTTTGTGGGTATGACGTCAGTTCTTTCCTTCTAGCTCTTACAAGATTTACAAGTCTACGGGGATGGCCGGAGGTCATCTACAGTGACCCTGGTTCTCAACTGGTTGGAGCAGAACGAGAACTCAAACTGGCTTGGGAGAAAACTGACAAAAATGTTATTCATCGCAAGAGCTCAGAAAATGGACTTACATGGATCTTTGGCCCTGCCGATAGCCCTTGGCACCAGGGAGCTGTTGAATCCCTCATCAAAAGTGTGAAGAGAGCTATCCATTTTGCTGTAGGAACTCAACGCCTAACACCATTAGAATTTCAAACTGTGTGTACAGAGGTTGCTAATCTATTGAATGAAAGACCAATAGGAACAGTACCAAGTGATGAGTCAGAAATCAACATCTTCACTCCAAACAGCTTACTTCTTGGTCGAGCTACATCAAAAAATCCCGGAGGCTGGCAACCTCAACATTCTTTACAAGATCGATTTCAGATGGTGCAAACTACCACCAATCAATTCTGGAAAAAGTGGACAGAGTTGTATGCCCCAACTTTGATTATACGCCAAAAGTGGGCAACCTCCCAAAGGAACCTGAAACCTGGGGATGTCGTTATTGTGGCTGACAGAAACACTCTTCGGGGGCATTACAGACTTGGCTTAGTCAAAGAAGTTAAACCAAGCAAAGATGGCAAAGTTCGTCAGGTTACTTTATCGTACAAAAACTACAAAGTTGGAGAGAAGGCATGTGTGTACTCAGGCGCAAAGGATACAGTTGTCACAAGGAGTGTGCAAAGATTAGCTCTTCTAGTTCCAGTGGATGAGGACTAATTTTACCCCAGAATCATTATGTTTTGTTTCGCATGCGATAAAGGATATCGCTGCGACCCTTCTCCTCCCGGTGTATTGGATTCATTACATGAACTTTTAAGTGTTTGTTAAAGAAAGACAACTCTTTTTGACTATTTTATTCTTTGGTGATTATCTCCCTTTAGTCTAAAATTAATTTTAACCAATCAAAACTTAGATTTATTGACTCTTGAACTGAAGGACAATGCTGTGCACCACACAGACGTTTTGAAGGCCCTGACGCCTTTTGTTTCAAGTATTTGTGTTTATAAGGACTGTATTCACGAGAAAAGTGAGTTAAATCCATGCCGTTTTTATTTCAAAACAATTTAATCTCTGTGCTAAACTTTTAAACCACTTAGGCCTACTACTTTCAAATGTCATTATGTTGTTGTTGCATTATAGTTAATGTACGGTTTAAAACGTAAACATAACACCAAAATGGTGCTGTAATATTTTAGCGCCCTATGTTTTCTAATCAACACACATTTCGGAAATTAATGACACAGAGACTATATACTTTGTTTTTGCATTTATTTTAAGGTTTTACCTACTAAAAGTCATTAAGAAGAAAATACAGACTTCAATCGTTTTTCTGAATTTTGGCTTGAGTTTTATACCGAAACTATCACCGCTGAATACACTCAGTCCGTCCGGGCTTACGCCAGTAATCCCATACAGTAGTTTGTTTATGTCAAGAAGTATGTCATGTACGGTACATTCAAATGCTTTCCTTATATAGAAGTAGCTATGACGTGATCGTGGGAAAATCATACTATTTTGCATAAATGTAGTCCGCTGTATGTAAACCATAACATGATTGGCTACCGACTCGCATAGTTGTGAGTTATACTGCCAATCACTTGTAATCTAACAAGGATGTCTTCAAGTTATTACATAAAAGGAAAACGAACGTATTATCCCTACGCTGAGAATGCAAGCTTGTGTTTTGATTAGTTGAACTTGGAAAATCATGTTTGTTAACCAATCAGCAGTAAGTTGGGCCATAATTTCACTAGTTGATTATGACAAAAATAGCACACTGCCTGAGAGTGAAATTATGGGGGGTGTAGTGTGAGAATAGATTATACATGTAGGCCTAACTAGTATCAATCAGTATCCAAATATAATTTTTTATAATCACTAATAAGTATATTCTATCTGTTGTTGACCATTGTGCATTCGAGAGAAAAACCTTGAATTCTATCATTTTTAAGTTTTTATATTATTGGTACGGTTAGTGACAGGCCGACATTGATTGATTGTTTGGTATTTTGCGCCACGCTTAAGGTTAGTAAGTTAACGTATATGGCGGCGTTCCCAGTTTTATTGGGGGAGAAAACCGGGTTCTATGCCCGAAGGAAACCCACGACCTTCCGGTGGTAACTGGCAACCATCCCACATAGGTCGTTCGAGTGAAAACCCAGACAGAAAATTAAGGTTCCTGAGGCCCATTAAACATAGGTCTAGAGTCCTTTTTTCCCCCTTTTACATGGACCAGATTGGTTAATTGGTTGATGTTTTTCCCTGCACTCAAGATTAATTGAGGACAGCGATTTATATGACAGCTAAAGATAACCGGACTATTTGCCCGGAAGAAAACCCCAACCTTTCGGTGAGCACTGATAACTCTTTCACATAAGACGATCCAGTTAAAAATCCATTCAGATTTTTTATATTTTCCTTCTGAGTGGGATTCGAACCGGCACCTCATCGATGGAAGGCCTGTGTGTTTGCCGACTGAGCTATGTGGCCACGCAAACATATGTCGAAGAAAGCACTTAAACAAGAAATCAATGATCTAATTAACGAATGATTGCTTGGGGTTTTTAGGCACAGCCAATGATTTCACTTATATGGCAGCATTTGACTTATACGGTAGCATTGTCAGATTGAGTGATAGATCTATGAAAAGGAGTTTTAATCGCACATTTTCCTTACCTAACAACCATTCAACTTCCAGGTAAACAATAACTTCACTGTAACCTAATCATTTAACACACAACTTGCTGAGGCCACTCATTTTATGTCGCCATTTGTGCGTTTTCAGGATTCCATCTGATACAATTCGAAGAAAGGAGTGGTTAATAAGAATTCTTCGTGAGGACTGGGTGCCAACTAAACATTCACTCATATGTTCAGATCACTTCCTCGAAAAAAATATAGATCGGCTCATATGTTCAGATAACTTCCTCGAAAAAGATATAGATCGGCTCATATGTTCAGATCACTTCCTCGAAAAAGATATAGATCGAGCTGTCAGCAGTCCCGAATACGAACCGATGCTACATCAACTTGTTTTAAGAACTTTCCGTAGCATTTAAAACAGGTTATGTTTTGGGTTTTTTTTTTCTTTTTGATTGATTGATTGCTTGTTTCACTTATATGGCGACATTGCCATGTTTAGTGGGCTAGGAAACCGGACTGATTGCCCGGAGGAAACTCCGACCTTCGGTGAGTACCTAGCAACTCTTCTACATACAGCGACCGAGACAGAAGTCCACTTAGAAATTTTTCAATTCTCATTTGGTCTGAGTGGGATTTGAACCTCGCTGCATCCATGGAAGGTCTGTGTGGCACTGAGGGACAAACCCACTGGACCATCGAGGCCCCTTTTTCTTGTTGGCTTGAATTTTGAAGTGTTTAACTTTAACTTCAGAAGTATTTTTTATGAAAAAATGTACCTGGTTTCTAAAGAAGGCTTAGTTTTTTTATATTAACTTTACAAGGAATGATGATTAACTAGAGTATACATCAAATTCAGTAAAAACACAGGAATTTAGTCAAAGATAGCATTTTTACTAAACCTTTTCTTGAAACCAGAAAATATTGACTTTAGAGTTGATAAGCAGGCCTTTTAGTTTCGAGTGCAATCTTTCTCTTACTCCTTTTATATAAACAGACCAGTTCAAATGGAAAATAAATCAGTTGAAAACGTAATAGAAAAATCATTTAAGGGTGCTATTCACACACTTCAACATCTATGTAAGGATCATTTTAGTCACACTCCTATCACCCCCGAGATTTGATCAAAAGTTTCCTACATTTGGAAGCTGATGCGGCTTAGAACAATATATTAAGACTTCATGCAAAAGGCAAACATATATTTCCATAGAAAAGGCAATCAACAAAGTATCTGCATATTATCATATTTCAAATGATCAGGGCCATATGCAGTCAATTAAGGGGTCCCTCATACAAACAAGAAAGAAAATTAAATTTTCCGTGACATTTATGAGTTGGATCCACAAAAATGTCCGAGATTGCATTGAAATCGGTTTTCACATTATAGAAGTTTTCCAGAACATATTAAAATGCTGAAGTATTTGTTCTCAAAATTGGTAAAATTTGATTAAGCCTAGCCCCAAATTAAAAAAAAATTGATACAATGGGGCGCTCTATGACGTTGTAGGGGAGATAATCATAGATGGCGCCTCTGACCTATGCGGTCTTTTACCGGTTACTTGTATGTTAGTATCGCGCTTGCGTATAGCTAGAATTTGTCACGAACCAGAAATATTGATCCGACGGTGGGTTTCAGTGGATGTCAACGAAGTCAAAATATGGCGAAAAAAATATTGAACAGCTCAAAGTCGAATTGGGAAAAAAAGGAACAAAGACATCAGGGAGAAAGAAAGATTTAGTTGAACGGTAAGTGTCAAAGTCAAACAGCTTTCAAGGTCACGTAGTACTAAGTAGGCCTACTTAAGACTATCGCATCGTGAGATTTCTATTTATTTTTTTTTTCCGAAAAAAAAATAGAGGGAAAAAAAATACCGATTATCTTATGAAGAACATATAGTTTATATTCCGTTCAGACTGTGGCACAATCTAATGGAGGATTGTTGTCAAGCTAAAAGTCTTTGAAAGTGTACAGATGATGACTGATGTTGTTGTTGAAGCCTTCAATTTTCGATATAAATTTTTTCTGGCAAGTCTTTAGTGAAATTCCCCTGTGTGATATTTATTACCCCAAAATAAGTATGTATTTTAGAACTATAATAATGATATCAGTAGTATTTCCGAACAAATGCTAGTGAGTGCATTTTTCCCTCGAGAAAGTTATATATAAAACTTGTATAAGCTTTTAATTGACAGTAATAGATAGGTTATGATAACCGTTAGGTCATTAAGGTATATGAAGGTCACAAGGTTATGGGGGAAAGCCTACAGCGCTCGAGACAGGTCGCTGAGTGGACTCTTCATTCAAATGTTAGTGAAAATAAACAAGACAAATCCGAGCGAATGCGCGAGTGTCTAATTTCCCCCACGGAAACTTAATTGACAGGCTATGATGACCATTAGGTTGATAAGGTTCAGGCTGGCCACAAGGCTATGGGAAAGTACACAGTGTTCCAGACAGATGGTTGAGTAAGTTCTTCATTTCAATGCTAACTATTGGGAAAGTATACAGCGTTCCAGACAGATGGTAGAGTGAGTTCTTCATTTCAATGCTAATGAAAAAATAAAATAAAAACAGTACACATTTGTAAGAAAAGAAATGTTATAGGAGAAAAGAAAAGTGCCGCCAATTACTTTATATTTTTTTTTATTAAGTATAAAATTATTGATAATCTGAAGATAATAGTTAATTTCAAATGATCATGGTAAATCTGTGCTATCAAGAGACTTTTTCGAGAGTTTTCGGTTGGCCCTGAAAAGGGCCTTTGAAAAAAAGCTGCGTCTACTCCTCTGGCCTAAAAACAATTTCCTCTCTATGTGTGTCTTCATAGTCTTCATAGTCTGAATGGCTTTCGGAAAATGCTGACGGTGGTCTAGACATGGTTGATAGGGAAGAGTTTTCGCTGGTGCTGCTTATCGGTATAATTCCCTCTCTATATAGTATGTCTCGATAATCTGATTCTGACAAATCGCTGTGTGGAGATGATGATGGTGGTCTAAACGTGCTTGATAGGAAAGAGCGCTCGCTTGAACTGTTCATAGGCGTCACGGATCTCTCCACTTCAGAGAAAATCATAGGCGTTGTAATTGTAGAATCATAAACTTGAGCCGATTCGAGCCATCTGTAGACTATCTCGACGTTAGATAGATGAGTGGGCGTGCCAGGCGTGTAACCCGAAGAATATGAACTACGCGACATGTTGATACGACACGGAACAGTGTGAAAATAACAGTGTAAAAATAAGCTGAGTAAACAAAAATGAAAGCACGGCGACGAATTGTCTCTAAAGAAAACCAACCGGTCAATGTCCGAGATTATGTCAATAGTCTACCGCTACTGGTTGGTAGAGTTCAGTAAATGAGGGTAACCGTGAGAAAAGAACCTATCCTGTGTGAGTGAGGCTGGGCCATAGCATAAAGTTAATACGGATAATTATTCTGACAGCTGAAGGTAGCAGGGAGGGGATTTCAGTGTCCAATGAAAAACAAAGACACTCCGAGTTTATAACTTACGTATGTGTTGAGTCTAGCCATAGGCTGGATTCTCTAAGAAGAAAAAGAGAAAATTAAAAGCCACCCAATGAAAATAAAGGTTTAGTGATCCAACCCAGTTGAAATATATCAGTCGTGTCGATGAAAGTTCATTATCCTGTAAAGACTTCAAGACTGAGTAAGTAGTTTTTTTCTGTTTACTTTTTTCTTTCTTGTAGGATTTTTTTTCATATATCATACAGATGATTTATAAGTTGTCGCTGAAAACATGTCTGAATGCATGTTATTATAATGTATTAAAAAACATACATTTAAAGAAAACTCTACAACGACGGTTCGTACATTAACTTTGCAGGAAAAAAATGTCCCAGGAGAACTTTTTCAAAGCCTTGGAAGATTTGCCTAGTGATGATTTAGAAAGACGGAGTGATTCGCTGGAGTAAGGCAATATTTTGTTTCATTTCTTTAAAAAAAAATGAATAAATTTTAGAGAAATCATAGTGAAAAAAACAACCTTGGCTTATTCCGAAGTTAAAGAGCAAGAATATATATGACCATTCCTAATATGTTGAACAAAACTTCAAAGTTAATTCAAACGCGCTAAATATTAGAAGAAGAAAAAATGAAAGAAATAATGCGTGTGATTTTCTCGATATCTCGTATACCTAATAAAGTCACATTTTCATTTTTTATTAAAGTGGCATGAGCTGCCAAAATTAACACTTTTTTATAATTTCTGATCGTCGCGACGGTAAGACGCTTTGAAGGCCATCGCAAAAACTAAATGATTAGCGTTGAAATGAGGAAAATATATACAGTATGTGGCCCATACGAACCGAAAACGTGTTCGAAAAGTAAACAAAATTTTAAATAACGACCATTTATTCATTTCTAAGCCCAAAGTTAGTTCAAAACAATACTTTATCGTACATTTTCGAGACTAGAAGCACTATATAGCTTCTGAATAATACGTCTTGAGAAAAATAGCCGATAATTTCAACATTCTGTTTTAACTTCAAAATATCAATATTTCGGCAGCTCATGCCGCCTTAAATATAAGATGATTAAAAAAAAGAAAATAAAAAAAAAATTAAATTAGACAACAAAAATAGGACAGTTCTTAACTTCTTTTTAGCGGAGTGTAAACGTTTGCATGCATTTATTTTTTACGGCGAGTGTGACTTTAAGTGTGCAAGATTTTTTTTAACCAAAAGGTCAATTTTAATTCTGTAAATGAAAAAAAAACACAACACTATCTCTCATTAGATTTGGAGAAGAATATATCAACGATTGGACGTTACAATGGAGTAATGCATTTCGGAATGAGGCCACGTCTTCAAATTCCGACGTATCACCCAACAAGACAGTCGACAAGGAAATCGTTTCGAGTGAAAGAGAAGATGCTTTCTTAAAAGCCCTAGACACAATGCCGAATAATGAATTGGTACAACGTCCTGGTTTTTCAGAGTAAGTCTCTAATCAAAATATAAAAGCATACACTAAAATATCACATATAACTTGTCCATTTCTGCATTGTGAAAACAAGTTAGTATTTTTTAAAGAAAAAAAAACTAAAACTATTTTTTTTTTACTTAAAAGTTATTATTATTATTTTTTTTTAAAAATTAAAAGGATTTACATGATTTTCTATCGGTAGTTTCGGGGATGAATTTGTTTCGAGTTGGACGGCTCTATGGAACAAAACATTTCAAGGAGGTCCGGTTGTAGATACATCCCCGCCGAGCGTAGCTACAGCCTGTCCCCAGAAAGAACCGCCCCCATCACAGCCTTCCCGGAAAGAACCGCCCTCACCACACCCCCCTAGTGAGCTTGAATGGAGTCTCACTAAAAAACGGTGGGTTCTGATTTTATTAGTATAGATCGTAGAGGATATCTTTTTATAAAAAAAAAGATCAACATTTATAACAGTCTTTCACTCCTACGGAAGTAGTCTTGATAGTTATTTTACTTTCCGTTTCAGAGATTTGAAAAAAAACTCAGCTAAAGCAGAAATAAGCAACGAATCAAAACTCCTCTTGTAGAAAATGAGCCCGAAACCTTAACCCCGATCGTAGCTACAACCTGTCCCCGGAAAGAACCGCCCCCATCACAACCTCCCCCATCACAACCTCCCCGGAAAGAACCGCCCCCACCACAACCCCCTAGTGAGCTTGAATGGAGTCTCACTAAAAAACGGTGGGTTCATGATTTTATTAGTATAGATCGTAGAGGATATCTTTTTTATTAAAAAACAACATTTATAATAGTCTTTCACTCCTACGGAAGTAGTCTTGATAGTTATTTTACTTTCCGTTTCAGAGATTTGACGCGAAGAAATAAACTCAGCTTAAGCAGAAATAAGCAACGAATCAAAACTCCTCGCGTAGAAAATGAGCCCGAAACCTTAACCCCGATCGTAGCTACCACGTCCGATACACCAGAGGCGCCACCTTTTGTTAAACCGAGCTGTAGCACTGGCTATTTCAAACCTAAAGGAATACAGTAAGTAATAATTTTGTTATAAAATTGTTTTCTTTTTCTTCTCTCTTAAAACAATACAAACGATTTTTTTTATCTGAATCGGTATTTTCAACAAACAAAAACGCTAGAGGCTAATGGATTTTTTCCCCTCTTTTTCAACAGGACATCGGTTAAGATAAGTAAAAAAGGAAAGGGACGTGGAAACAAATCGTCCACTATTCCCGAACTGCCCGCCGTATCCGATATTGTAGACTTGTCACCGTCTTCGGATTTTCCCGTTATGCCGGTCTCTTCCGTTATTCCCGATAAACCGTGCCACCCGCTAATAGCGATGTTAACCTCTCACACGATACGCAATCTGGAGGGTTTACAGCACAAACGCGTTCTGATGATTTTAAAATCGAACGAGTAAAAGTAACCCACCGTAAGAAATTTAATACGACAGAATCAACACATATTCTTAAATTAAATACGCGTTTGATAAATAGAACGTGGAAATCGAGTTTAGACGTTTTAACTAGAGCCATAGAATTCGTATTCGAAAATGCTATGGCTGGATTGCACGATGACGATTTGGTTAGGGTGTATCTCCGACAGAATAACATGGAAACCCCTAGAGTTATTCCATTGACTCAGCGCCGAAAAATAACTGTGGACCTGTTACTACAGATGATAGAGAAAATTCTACAGTCCAACGAAAATATCGTCTTCAACGAAACGTTTAAAATACATGTCGGTGTTATCCGTTTGATAAGAGGGGGTAGAGCAACGTAAATCACGAACCTAGAGGAAGACAGAGTAAAGAAGAAAAGTATTATAAGGATAACAAATACGAATGACAAACTATGTATGGCCCGGGCAATTTGTGTTGGATTGACTTACAGCAGAAATGACCCTGATAAGACAAAAGTAGGATACACAAATAAGGTACTTCAAACTCAAAGAGCTATAGAGTTAACGAGAAAGGCTGGTATCGATCCTGAGCAGCCCTGTGGTTTAGAACATGTAGAATTGTTTGAAAAGGTTTTAGGAGTTCAAATTATTGTCGTGAAGACCGATGCTCTCAACACTATTGTATATAGAGGTAGTATTAAGTATTAGTGCTAAAATTTACCTCTTATATCATAACTCGCATTTCGACTGTATAACAAAGCTACACGCGTTTTACGGAGCTGCTTATATGTGCAATGATTGTTTGAAACCGTACTACAAGAAGTCGGACCACAAGTGTGCCAATATATGCAGTATGTGTTACAGGGCCGGTTGTAAATATACCAATCCTGTAAGTTGTAAGAGATATAACAGGACATTCAGGAACAAAGAATGTTTTGATAGACATTTAGAACGGAAAAATCAGATAACCGAAAGGCACATGTTTAACTGTTCCATATGTGACCGTTTATGGCTATGTATCACGTGTAAAAAGTTACCACAAAGAGCTAAAAGATCTCCAAAAAATCATTGTTGTGAAGAGTTTTATTGTCTCTCGTGTCATGTCTATCATATGGGGGATCATTACTGTTACATAGAGCCGGGCAGTAATAAAGAAAAATCGGATCTTTATATTTTTTTCGATTTTGAAACTAATCAGGAAACGGGTGAGCACATTCCAAATTTCTGCGTAGCTAACAAAGTTTGTAATATGTGTATATCTAAAGAAGATGATGCTACGTGTAAGAAATGCGTGTTGAGAACTGTGGTATTTAAAGGAACGTCAACGGTGTATAGATTTGGGAAATGGCTTTTTAATAAGAATCATAAAGGCTATACAGTGATAGCTCACAATGGAGGGAATTTTGACACTTATTTTCTTCTCAGATATCTAGTGGATCAAACAGTCTGTCCGGAGATTATATATACAGGAGGCAAAATAATGTACCTATACGTTAAATGTTTTGACATTCGAATCGTGGACAGCTTCAACTTGATTTCAACCCGGCTAGCTAACTTCCCTAAAACTTTTGATATATCTATGAAAAAGGGTTGGTTTCCTCATTTATTCAACACAGCGGCAAATCAAGAATATGTCGGAGAAATTCCTGGGATCGAATATTATGGCGTTGATGACATGTCATCGGTCGACAAAAAAGAATTTTTGGAGTGGCACGCCGAGCAAGTTCTAAGCCGCTATATTTTTGACTTTCAGAAGGAAATCTTGGCGTATTGTACTGCTGATGTTGAAATATTACGAAAATGTTGTTTGAAGTTCAAAGAATTAATTTTAGACATTACCAAAGGTACTAACGAGTCAACAGGTGGAATCGATCCGTTACAGCATATTACCGTCGCCTCACTCTGTTTCGCTATTTACAAACTACGTTTTTTGAAAGAAAACACAATAGCAAAGGTACCGTCCAACGGGATAGTGGAGAAAGATCAATTCTCACGAATATCGATACACTGGTTAGAATGGTTAATGCATGAAGCCCGACAGAGGGGCGAAGAGTTGGACATCGAACATGCCCTGAATAAAGGGGAACACAGAATAGGGCGTTACAAATGCGATGGTTTTGATCGAAAGAGAAATGTAATCTACGAATTTTTCGGTTGTTGGGTACACGGATGTAAAGACTGCTATGAGCAAGATGTTATTCATCCTCGCACAGGTACGCTGATGTCTGAAGTCTATAAGAAAACCATGGAAAAACTGACAAACCTTCGTCCGCAAGTTACAGATATTGTTTATATTTGGGAACACGATTTTAGAAAACGAATAGTAGATAACACAAAACTGGAGAAGTTTGTTCAAACGTTGGACATCCAAGATAGACTGGATCCGAGGGACGCTTTTTTTGGAGGGAGAACATGCTGTACAAAGTTTAAGTTGTATTACGAAGCGGACGAGAACACGAGTGTACAGTATTTAGATTTTACATCTCTCTATCCTTCCGTTTTGAAAACAAAGGAATTCCCTTTAAAGTACCCCGAGGTAATAACTAAGGATTTCCAAGACATCCGGAACTATGTAGGATTCGTTTAATGCAAAATACTCCCTCCTAAAAATCTCTATCTCCCAGTTCTGCCATACCGCAGTAATGACCGACTAATGTTTCCTCTATGTAGTACCTGTTGCGATAATCTCCTAACAACGTGTAATCATGACGATGAACAACGGGCATTAATCGGTACGTGGGTGTCATTTGAAAAGAGTTTGGAGAAAGGCTATAGAATACTAAAGATCTACGAGGTATATCATTTCCCAACGACAACCAAGTTTAACGGCGTGGACGAAAACACAGGCTTGTTTACTAAGTATATAAACACTTTCCTGAAAATCAAACAGCAAGCCTCTGGGTAGCCTGATTGGATACGTTCAGAGGAAGATAAGACCCAGTACATCCAAACGTATCGAGAACACGAAGGAATTCTTTTAGATCAGGATAAAATCGTAAAGAACCCCGGCTTAAGGTCTGTCGCTAAGATGGGAAAATTCGCACAAAGAAACGGATTATCGCAGACTACGTTTGTTACGAGGAAGACCAGTTTTACGAAATATTAAATGATGCGACGAAAGAGATAACGGATTTTCACGATGTAAATGAAGAGATTGTATTGTTGGATTGGAAGGCTAAAAAAGATTTCGCTCCGACGGGATATTCTTCCAATTTGTGGCTAGCAGCTTTTACAACTGCCCATGCACGACTTGCACTATACGTCGTCCTCGAAAAGCTGGACGTCAGGACCCTTTATTTTGACACGGACAGTATTATCTTCTATACCAGGCCAGGAGATGTCGAGATCCCCTGTGGTGATATGTTGGGTCAGCTGTGTTCCGAATTAGAACCGGGGGATAGTATTCACGTGTTCGCTAGTGGAGGGCCCAAGAATTATACCTATAAAACGAAATTCGGCAAAACCGTGACCAAAGTAAGGGGGTTCACTTTGAATTCTAAAAATTCAGTGATTATAAATTTTGGATTGGTGTCCGACATGGTGCGAAACGTTCTCGTCGACTGCGAATGCAAAAACATGCCTACATCTTGCCCGCTTTGTTTACGAAGCGTGTACAAGGAGAATAAGATTACAAGAAAGAAAAAGGAGATTAAGATCGTTAATAGAGACGAGAAAAAAGATTACAGAATAAAATTTGTGAAACGTGTTATACAACCCGATTTGGATACTGTCCCGTACGGATATTCTTCATAACGTCGTCCCACCATCCCTCCCAGAATCAACCGCGCTGTAGAATATTCCTCTTTCGTTTATTCATAGACTTGTTTTCAATAAAGATTGTGTGTGTGTGTGTTGTGACCCGTCTTATTTTGAATATAAATAAAGTGTTCATATTTTATTCCTTTGTGTATAGTTTTTTTAGTTTGTATCCTACTTTTTTTGTTAATATAGAATGTATAAAACATTAGTTTGCTTTTACTTTTTTAATGTATATTTATCGTGCAATTATACTTTTGTGGATCGGGAAGAAAAAAAACAGAAAAAAAACGTTATTTCTTTCTGGATGGTTGGCCTATTGTATCTTAAAGGGTTGACACCAAGAAGGAGTTAACGGATTTTATTTAAACCAAGAAAGAAATCAACACAAAACAACGTTGGATTTACAGTTTTAAATTTTTTTTTTATTCTTTTAAAAAAAATATTACATAAAACATATTACATAAAGTTTTCTTAAGAACCGTTTACCACCCAACAACGCACCTAAAAACGAGATCTGTCTCTGGTTATACCCGTCAATAGATGTAGTCAGGACTCTGAAGTGAAGCCTTTCCAGGGTAATTCGTTCTTTTACATAGTTCTTACTATTAATGGTACATCGGTAATATTATATTTGTAAGCGAAATAATCGTAAATCTCTACATCATTGTCGCTGTAATATTGATCGAAGGGAGCTAATATGTTTGCCATTGATGCACCACGACAAATCTGTAATATAAAATAAGCGCAATACTGTCCGCAAACCGCAGAAAAAGGACTTTGTATTCTTTTATCATTGAAAGTCCATGACTGACAATAGGCATTCATAAAGTCATAAAATTCTCGATGTAAAGGAAATACCCCATACGGATCGAAATACACCCCTGACTGTTCGTTGTTTATATACATAGCCACCCAGTGTTCGCCTCGCAAATATGAGGGGTGTGTGTTACATATATAAGCGCCTCTACCATCCTTGAAATTTGGTAAATTATCTAAAGAATAAACACCTCTGTAGCAAGTTTTAGCGAAGTCATCTTCACTTAATATCTTATCTATCTGAAGATTATTCATTATATGGCAAAGTCGAATAACACATTTCTATTTTTATCTATAAAAATTAGATTTTGGGACTCTGAATAAACGATCACGTTAATCGTCTGTGCTAGAGGGGAGGCAAACCTCATCTCTAAACGTATATTACCTTTCTGAATAAGGTCGAAATGTTCCCCTTTCGCACATATCGGGGGAGAGGTCGAAGCAAAATAAAGTATAACCTTTACCGAAATCCGTTCTAGATATATTATTCCCCATGTCTTTATACATCTGACCATTACCTACATACATGTGATATATTCTTAAATAATCAAAACGCTCGAAATTAGGCGTATAAGCTATGCTAGGAATTTGTTTAGCGTTACAGTAAAGCGCGAAAAAATTAACTTTATTATGCTTAAAAGTAAACGGATTTTTTCCATACGAACCGTTATACGCATCTGAATCCACCATAGCAATAACGAGGCGCTTAGGTAACTGACCCAAAAACAAATTCTCTTGATTTAAAGATAAATTTCCTTTCGGCACGCTAAATACTTTTACGTCAACTCTGTTTATAGGATATTTCGCAGGTGCTTTTTCCAAAGCCCTCATATGCGCAATTTGAACATCGGGATTAATTTTCACTTTACGAATAAAAAATGAAATATCTTTGATAACTACTTTAAAGTCCGCATTTTGTACACTGCTCATAAGCGAAAACGCATCTTTCAAACGAATCAGTTTTAATTTAATATCGACGCCATTAAGAATGAGTCTGTTTTGAAATGCGAGATCCAGGTGGGGTTTGCCAATCAAGTATACAATTCGACTGTTAGACGTGAACTCGCTTCGTTTCGTTAAACCTTCGTTGAAAGGCGTAACCGAATCGAAACTGCCAGCTGTGTCTTTATAAAACAGAGCGGATGTGAGGTGAGATTCTTTTGCTTCCTTTCCATAGCTTAATATAGCTTCTATATAACTTCTGATAGGATAAGTATTACTAGCCATACTCAGATTTTTTGAATTGAGGGATAACTGCATTTGTGAAAATAAACTATGTAACCAATAATTAACAGGAGCAAGCGGGGCATCAGCATCCACGGTTGTTCCATCCTTTTTTACTATTTGGACCCTGGCATAAATATACGAACTGGCTAAATCGTAATAATCATCAGATGCCCCGCTTAAGTTAAATTCGATCGGATAAGTATCGTTCACAGAAGACACGGGATGATATTGGACCCAATAACTTTCTTCCAAACTAGTTTGTGTGGTTGGGATTTTGAAAATATCTAGACTATCGTTCGTACTCAAACATGATTGGGGGTGAATTAAACTCATACTGGTTTTTTATCTAAAAATATCTCTCTTCGAAGTAGTCCGTCTCTTGATCTTTGACCGAATAGCCTTTTGTTTTGTTGCTCTTCTCTTTATAGGTTTTTGTGTCCGCGTTGTGTTCAGATGATCAACTGTTTTGTTCAATAATGTGTTACGAGCCTGTCGTACCCTCGTTGTAGCGGCCGATTTGACGTTTTGACCACCTATGACATCTCCCGCTATCTGTAAACCCGTGTTTAACGCCTGTTTACCCACTGTCTTGCCTACAGATGATAGTAATGGCATAACAGCGTTCATTACGCCTCTAAATATTCCACCCAGGCCGGACCCCCGTTGGAATTGAGTTCCCACAAACACAGGTAAGCCAGAACCCCCCTGAGATGCGTAGTAGTCTAAATATAACGCTGAAGCATCGCAGAAATGTCTCATGGTGATTATACTTATTAAAAATGTGTTGAACGGCGTTTTCTGAAATGTAACGTCACCACTACTTTTCCGTGTTCGAATGGAATTGTTCGTCCTAAGCTATCTCTTATATCCATTTCCACTGTAAAAAATGATCTGTTTTGTAGAGGAAAATATTTTACATGCTCGAAGGAATGAGTGATGGACTGACCATGTTTTCCCGTGATGGGAACAATTCTCATCAGAGGTACAAAACTATCTCCCACCACATGTGGTTCCACAACATCTGAGTAGATATAAAGAGCTTCTAGGCCCGAATTCATGCTGACCGCTGAGTCGCTTCTATACACTCCTGGTTTATAGAGTCCTAAAGGCAGGGTCTAAAAACGTTGAAGCGTCGGTGAAAGCTCGACCATAACTGCGTCGTGAGTAATATATAGCGAAGCTTTACAACTAATTCGATCATATGTAAATCTAACAGATTTTCTTAAGGCCCGGCTTCGAATTTTTATAGCATCGTGTAACGCGTGTATCAAGGACACTCCATCCTCATAATATCCTTCCTGTAATGGTATGGAAAAAAATTCTGAATTTCTTCTGTAGATTTGGTTGTGATATTTATTTTGATAACCTCTGGATGAACGTTATACCAGGAAAATGGGTAAAAAAATTCCACCACACCCGCCTCGTAATCGCCGTTCAAGTTGATTGCATGAGGTAATTTTGTTACATAGTTCGATAAAGTATTTTCAGGATAGTAATCCATAGAACTGTTCGAAGGCAGTGTTAAGTAAAACATACTCGTACTATGCTCTGTTAAACTGTGTTGATGATTTCATTCGTTGCTCCTATTTAATACGATTGCCATGATATAGGTTCGCTGGTTTTAGATCTTTTTCGGGTTGAGGGGGTCTGTATTTTTCTTCTCGCTCGTGGAATCTTTGAGGGGGAGGGTGCTTGGGGCTTCTGCATAAACTCCCATCTTTCTTTATTGCCTATCAATTCCAAAGGCACATTCAACTCCTTTAAACCCATAGCAAACGTCTGCCATCCCTTCGGCGTAAACTGTCTCCGTTGACGTAAAGCATCGTTGACCAGATCTGATATGTTACTGCCTTTGATTAAATTGTCTTTATATATAAGTTCACCTTTCTCGTTCCAGTTCATCAACGGATTAGCTTTTATTCTCTGAATCAGTAACTGGGCTTTTTTGCTCATGGTTTTAGGGACGCTTTGGACAATTTCATTTTCTATCACTCTTCCAATTGTTTCAGATTTGTTCGACACCGGAATGTCTTGAGAAACCATTTTTACGGGTATACGAGTCTGTTTGTTGTTGTATTGAGATTGAAAGGTAAGATATTTTTGCAATGTATCATTATACATCATTACTTTGTCTCTTTCCGATAAATTATTTCTCCATTTCGTTGTCCAAGTTCTGAAGCATAGTTACAGTACTGTTTGGAGACGCTTGGGACTGTCGAAGAGCATGTAACATTCTAGGATATACTAAGGCCATTTTTTTCATAGTTGCCATAATCACTTAAATATTTTCGAAAGTAAGGGGCCTAAAACAGTTGCTGCGATTGGTGCTAAAATGGCTCCTAAAAATCCTCCTCTTTGTAGAATATCTTTTTTCTTCTTTCTGCTGGTCGTCTTTTTAACTAGTTGCCTAAGATGATTCTTATGTCGCCTCAATTTGTGTATGCGAGACTTACTG
The DNA here is from genome assembly GCA_963971465.1 of Lepidochitona cinerea. Lineage (NCBI taxonomy): Eukaryota > Metazoa > Mollusca > Polyplacophora > Chitonida > Tonicellidae > Lepidochitona > Lepidochitona cinerea. Next base: position 4,156,786 of record OZ020560.1, read on the forward strand.
AGGGGAACATTACCTTTTATTATATAACTGGAGTGAGTGCAATTTCATTGGTCAATAGGCGGTCACATGACAGTTAATATTATCATATATTACATGACTTGCTGGTTAATATAAGATTTGACGTCACATTCTCTTTGTTGCTCAAAGTAATTTGCTTTTAGTGTAGCTTTATTACTATAACGTCATTCCGATGACATCAGATTTGAGCGTTAAAACGTAATCCACATGACGTAATTTAACCCATTGCATTTGTAATGCCTATGCACTATGTTATGTGAATTATGTAAATATAACATCTGCCTGAAATTCTGTGAAGGTTTAGAATAAATACATACGCTAACTTGATATATAATAAAACAATTATTGACTCTCCTGCCAGTTAATATGATGGTTATACTGACCTGGAAAACATATATTGACCTCTGCCTTCGGCATCGGTCAATATAAGTTGTCCAGGTCATTATAACATCATATTAACTGGCAGGAGAGTCAATAATTGTATATTAATACATTTAACGCATTCACATATACAACTCATTAACTCTTTGTCAGCTCCTTTCACTATATTCTTAAACAAAGGCCGAGTCGCCTTGGACAAAAGTTGTAAAGTATGAGCGTGTTTTCTTAGTCTACGCGACATGACGCCTTCCGAGTATAAAATGATGATGTAGGTTGAGCAACGAACGTTTTTATGATCTTTTCAGGTAAACCTCTTGGACCTCTCCGGGAAAATTTTTACTTCTCAATCTCAAATGGTCTGGAGTATGTTGTTTAAAATCGAAGAGAAGATAACCATGTGGTCTGGAGGTGGCGTCTTTATAGGCTTCTTGCACGAAGCGTCCTTGTCCCGGATACATCTGTTTGGCCAGGTGAGTTATTTGAGAAGCATCAAACTCTTGTTCGTAAAAAGTACCTTTCAACACTTCGTCGTTTAAATCTTTAAGTTTATACACGACGGGGTATCTGGGTATTCGGGTTATAACAAGAAAAATGTCATCTGTCCAAGACGGTAGATAGCCTTTGTCAAATATCATTTTGGTTTTACTGATACGAACTTTATCCCCTATTTTGAACTTAAATAGTAACTTATCTCTTTTTAGACGTGGATAAAGACGCTGTCTGACCTCAGATTCATTCAGTTAAGCGACCTCGACCGGAGGCATTCCAATACTTCTATGGAAAGAATTGTTATAACCCTCTATTAATTTAGGCAACGCCTTCAAAAAACGGTAAGAGTTTATAGTCGTGAAATACCTAAACATTTGTGTTTTTATGGTTCTGTTAAAACGTTCGACTACGCTAGCTTTTGTTTCATTGTGTGTGTGAAAATGATATATTTTCTTATTTTTTAAAAACTTTTGAAAATGGCGATTAAAGAACTCCGTACCTTGGTCAGTTTGAAGATAAGTCGGTTGTCTACCTTTTTAAAATATTTGTTGGAAAGCTTTGACCATAGCTACACCAGTTTTGTCCTTCACCGGCACATCCCATGCATATTTTGAAAACACGTCTATACACGTTAGGATATATCTATAGCCTTTATTGCGTTTCTTTAAGTGACTCATGTCTACGATTTCGGCTTGCCATTGTTCATCAATACCCGAGACTTCAACTCTGTTTCTTGCAAAGTTTTTCCTCGTGGGTTTGTGTAATGTATAGGCGTCTTGTTTCTTTAACCATTCTTTTATTTCTTTTACATGTATACGGTACCCGGCTTTTTTAACAGCTCTCTCCAGCACCCGGATTCCGCCGTAACCGCCTGTAGAGGAAACGGTATAATACAGCTTTTCCAAAACATCATCGTGTGAAGTGTTCATGTCGAAGGTCGGACGAGATTTAAATAGACGTTGTCGTATACCGTTCATTATAAGTACAAATCAAGAAAACAACAGAATATTAATGGTAATTTTTTTTTATTATCTATTTCTAATACAATAAGACGTAGTAAAACAACATAAGAAAGACAGTTACTCGTCAATTATCAGCTGACTGTCATCTAAGAGTCCTTCATCAGCCAATAATGTTTAGTACACGTGGGTTTTTACATTGTCTATGAAATCACTTGTCTTGAGGTAGCATTTTCTCCAGGAACGGTCCTCATATTGTAGCAGGTACACTGGATGCACATACACTTGATGATTCGTAGCACATATTGTCTTCACTTCGTCTACCACTCGGTCGTCGTCTAAAGATTCGACGGCTTTACGGAACTCTCTGTCGAATTCGGCCAATACATCCACTCCTTTTCGACGGGAATTCCTCACCTCGGCCAATAAATGTTTCACGTACATGTCTCTTTTAAAAATGTTGATCTTTTACAAGATGCTATTAATGTTTCACTGTTCAACACTCTTCTTCTCTTATTTTTGTTTTCAGATTTCGACTCCACTACCGGAACATAATCTTTCTGCATCAGAGGAGGGAATGGTATTTCAGTGAAAACATGGTGACTTTCCATATACTCTCTCAGAAGGGTGTTTATGTCTAGGACGACATTCTTAAACTTCCCCCAACCTTCTTTGCTGAGCGCTACTCCGTTTTTAGCGGGAAAGGGTTTGTTGTTGATGCCTTTCTCCCATCTCCTAACATGGACACACCAGAGGCCTTTAAACTCGCCATAGGTTAGATGTACTTCTTCGCCCAAGTGGATGGCTTCAGGTGTTTTCTTACCCAGGTGGATAAGTTCATCGATGGTAGATATGTAAAACACCAGCTGCTCCCAGGCTCTTTGCGGCAGAGTGACTTTTTTCTCTTCTTGGCCTCTACATAATTCTACGAATAATGCTTGACCCTCTAAGAAGGCATAGGCTACAATATCGGCGAGAATTGGGAACTTCATGGTGTCGAGAAGAGAGAGATCGCTACTGACTGTTAAGCAGTAGGATACGTCTGCTGACTGAATTAAGACTCCTTTTTCCTCTGGGTTTATCAAGCCTAAATCACCCCCACGTGACTCTGAAGCTATCAACTTTTCCCATAACTTAAAACATTGACCCTTGAACTATGTGTAAATAAATCCTTTGGTTTTCTCACGATGTTTGCTGGCTTTTATTTATTTTCATTTAACATCCTGCATGGAACGTGACCCTCATATACCTTACTAACCTAACGGTTATCATGACCTATCAATCACTGTCATCATAACCTATTAATCACTGTCAATTAAAAGTTTATACAAGTTTTATATATAACTTTCTCTTGGGAAAAATGCACTAACTTGCATTTGTTCGGATTTACTACTGATATCTGACATTTTAAATGAATGCATAGACATGTTCAAATTGGGTTACCAGTCACATAGTTCCAAAGCATGCTTAGTTATCGCTCTGACCAATGTCCAATTTTATTGCAGGTGCCAATGATAACCAAGAAATCTATAGATGATTATCTGTCCCAATTTGAAAAAAAAACTTGATGACAACGCCAAAAATCTTTACAACGAAAAGTAAGTTCTTGTTATTCGTTCTGCTAAAGTCAACACATTGTACTACGTCTGAGGACGATGTGGGGCTGAGATGAAGAAAATTGTTTATACAGTTGATATTGTTATCGATGACAACGGCATAGTTGGAGAGGCACAGTGTGAGTGTAGAGCAGGTTTGGGCCCCGAAGCCCATTGTAAACATATCTGTTGCGTGCTATATGGGATTTCCAGACTACATCAAGCGGAAGAACTGGTCTTACAAAAAACATGTACTGAACAATTACAGACTTTCCATAAATGTATAAGGTTCAAAGGGTCACCATTATAAACAAAGCAACTCAAGTTGCGTAAGAACCACGATCATTGAATTTCCAACTTAGTCGGATTTGACCCAAGGCTACCAAAGTTCAGAAAAATGACCGGCTATAACCTATACTACCCCGAAATGTTTCCGTGATGTAATCGTCAGCTGTAAAATGGTTAGAGCAGACTACAATGGCCTCCGGTAGTGTTTGTAGGGTTCCACTTATCCCGCTTGATCACCATTATCCATTTTTTCTCAGACTCTTGTCTTTTGGGACAACATGACCTCCTCTTTCTGAACACATTGGCTCACAAGGTTGTTGACGGCATATTTATTTAATAACGGTAACACAAAGGACCGTGTTGTCAGTGGCGCCACCTGTAATAACCGCCCCTGCTGATTCGCCCATTGACGAACCTCACATACAAAGGCTGCATATGCTCCAAAACCAAACAAATTCATAACATGAACCATTTTTTATATATCTGAATAACTTCTATGTTTTAAGAGTCCAAGAAAACGAAGTCTCCTTTTGAACGTTCCTTCGAGTCACATGATTAAAAAATTATTGTTGAACCAACACCCAAGAAAATCTGTGTTCAGGAGGATCACAATTATATGCCATCAACCAGTCTCCTAGGCAAATGAAAGGAATTCTTAAAAACCAGTGGTCGGAGATCTCTAGATTAAAAAAAAACAATTGAAGGTTTGCAAACAACGTTCATGAAATGTAAGGTGTCTTCCCTAAAGACAGTTGTCAAGGTCTTAAGAAAAAAACCCAACTCATTTCAAACAGCTGTGAGGAGCTTTAAAACCAAACTTTGTGCGGAGCTTCTTTGGATATTATGAAGAGTATTAAACCAGGCAAGTTTGGCGAGGGTCAAAAATATCCTCTGGAGCTGAAATATTTTGCCCTCACACTTCAGTTCTACTCCACTAAGCCGTACCGGTTTGTGAGAAACACCTTTAAATTGGCTCTCCCCCATCCTGCTCAAGTAGGCGTTGGTATTTATCAATTCAAGCAGAGCCAGGTTTTACAGAACCAGCATTTTTAGCGTTAAAGGCAAAGGTACAGGAGGCTGAAAGAGACGGGAGGAAGGTAGTGTGCTCATTGATGATCGAGGAAATGGCAATAAAAAAGCATGTTTCCTGGGATGGCTGTAAATTTCGGGGATATTTGGACATTGGGAATGGCATCTATGACGACTCCAATCCTGTGGTCAAAGATTCATTGGTATTCATGGTAATATGTAAAAATGGATCCTGGAAAGTCCCCGGTGCCTATTTCTTCATTGAAGGTCTAGGTGGAACAGAAATGGCAAACCTCGTCAAAGTTTGCATACAACGTTTATCAGATACTGGTATTCAAGTAGTCCATCATGTCATTGTTCAATGCTTTCCGAGCTTGGTGCTTCAATGAAGCTACCAAATCTGCAGCCATCCTTTCCGCATCCCTCCGATGAAGATGAAATAGTCAATATTCTCTTATTCAGCTTGAAGCTGGTCCGAAATACAAACGCTGAAGGGAGCATTATAATTGATGAAGATGGGAATAAAATTAAATGGCAATATCTTGATCATCTTCAACAATTGCCGGACACAGAAGGATTACGTCTCGGTAATAAACTCAGGTAAGCACAAATCCAATGGTGGCAACAAAAAATGAAAGTTAAACTCACCACACAGGCTCTCAGTTCCAGTGTAGCAGATGCCATTGAATATTGTTCAGATATCTTGCAACTGAGGCAATTTCATGGATGTAAGGCAACAGTGACATATATCAGAATTTTTTATCAATTGTTTGATATCCTGAATTCGAGAAATTCATTCGCAAGAGGAGCTAAATCAGCGCAAAGCAAACAAGCATTCATGGGATCCGTTTCTCACCACAGCAAATCAATATATCCTGTCTCTTAAAGATTCCTCAGGACAGTTGTTGTACACAAGTAGGAGAAAGACTGGATTCATTTAGTTTCTTGCTTCCATCCAAAGTACAAGGAAACTATTTGAAGACCTTGTAGAAAGCCCTCAAGCCCCACTGAAGTATCTGTTGACGTAAGTTCAGCCAGTTTCATCTTGAGTTGTTTTTTTTTGGTGCAGTTCGTTCGGTTGGTGGATTCAATAACAACCCAACTGCTAAGCTTTTGATGAGGAGCAGCATTCAAGGTGGAGATGGTAATTGTATAAAGCAAGATCCCACATCTATCCTATACATCGATGGCGATTCTCCTCAGGCCAGCAATATTGCAGTGACCCTAACGAACTCAGCTTTAGTCAGGAAATATGACCTACAACAGAGGAACCCAATGAATTTAGACCATGACTAAAGTGATATTCTCAATATCCCAACACTCTCTGAATACAAAAGAGGGGCAATATCTTACATATCTGGCTATGTCGCCGAAATGGCAGAAAAAGAATTACTGTGCAGGGAATGTTGCACAGCATTGGGTTCAAGGTTGCACCCTGTTGAATCAAATTTCCTGGCTCTAAAGAACAGAGGTGGGCTATATAAACCAACCAGCATTGTAATTCAAGTTTGTGAGGAAACTGAAAAATGTGTTGGTAGGATGTAAGCTGCTACAGTGTACAGGTTTGTATTACAGTACACTTTGTTTCAGCTCAAATATAAAGATTTCAATTTTGCAAAATTTTATAAAAATAAAATATATCTTTTTTTAAGGTATGCTACTATATTGAACAAGTGAGAATTACTAGTCTATTTAAACTAATCGTTTTTACATAGTTGTTTCAAGGTATATATATTTTAGAGAGGATTTATATTAAAAATTATGTGGCATTTCTATAGTATTCTTCCAGTCACATAAATGATCACCCATAGTGTTTAAACAATTAGTTTGAATAACATACTAGTTTGCAGGCTTAACTTGAGCATCTTAAAGTTTAGTAGATATTTATCTTCAATTATGTCCAATATACAAATTTACAAATAAGTGATATTTTTATATTTTTTTAATTGCCACTAACAGTTTTTAAACTTACTTTTTCTTTAACTAGGTATTCCTGGTGCCATTACCACAGCAGTATTAGGAGGTCTAAACTTACAGACAGTGTTCAGGGAGTTGGATGGCCTAGTGACCATTGCCAAGTGTCACTGCAAGATCTGCACGATCTGCGAAAAAAAAAAACAACACAGACGATGACAGGTCTCAAAATTAGAAAAAAGCTCAGCAAACTTGTGTTGTTTAAACACCACAAATAATTATTTTATCAATGCCACTATCCTTCATGTGCCCATTGCAAGCAGGGGATGGGAAAGGTCTATCACCCACTCATTTGTAATGTGTCTTGTCCTTATGAGGAAGAGGTTCCAATCAAAAGCAAATACAGGCAGAGGTGGGTACTGGACCATCTCCCACTAACCTGTATTTCCTCTTGTTTAGAACAGAGGGGAATTAAATTTAGATATTTCTATAGTTTTCTAGTGAAACTTTACTGAAGAAAAAAGAATTGGCATGCTTTATCAGTGTGATTAACCCAGAGGTCCCATCTGTGTTAACTTCTGGACATACTGGGGCTTTTATACTAAAAACAAATCAAATTATATCCTGATATGAAATATTATAACTCCAATTTGCTTTTACTGATGGTTAACGTTGATTTTTCACTTAATACCCAAATCTTTCTGAAAGTCACAACCATTCCAGGCCTCTATATAACAGGGGCCGGTTGTTCAAAAGAAAATGAGCTTAACGGCAGGTTAGATGACGTCGCGTCACAAAGCAATTTCTTTGTTACGGCACGTCATTAGGCAATGACTGATAGGGCGTACGTGCTAAAAGGTTTTGTCTGGTTTTATCCACCGCCGCCGCCGCGTTTTGTTTTTGTAATAGCTCAGTTATCTGAAGGAACCTGATTACCATATTTCACATGTGGGACATATAGGCCTCGTGAATTTTTTTCGCGCATGTGTTAATGAGGTCAAAGGTCAAGGTCACCTAGAGGTCACACATGGGCTAAAAAGCTTGTTACCATTTTTTCGAAGAAAACGATTGCTTCAAACTATCTGAAACTTGGGATATGTGATTGCTATACTAAGGTTGCGAGCTGAATGACTTTTAACAAACATCGGCTCAAAGGTCAAGGTCACATAGGAGTTCAAATTTTGGACCAAAAACCTTGTTACCATGTTTAACTTAACCGTTGTTTCAAATTTCATGAAACTTCGGATATATCATCACTAAGGTTTCAATCTTAAGAAAATTTGAAGAAGATCGGTTCAAGGGTCAAGGTCATCGAGAGGTCACACATAGGCTAAAAGGCTTGTTTACCATGTTTTTTCAAATTCTGTGAAACGTGGGATATATCATCACTATACTAAGGTTGCTAGCTGAATGACTTTGAACAAACACCGGTCAAAAGGTCAAGGTCACACAGGAGTTCAAATTTTGGACCAAAAAGAGATGGGACAGAAGGGGCTGCTTTCGTGTTTGTCAAAACAAACACAATTTCTAGTTTAAACTGCTTTTAAGCTAATACTCTTTTGAAGTATCAGTCAGCCTCGATAAACCGGCAAATGGTTGCTTTTTGTTTACTGCAATTTATACTTTATCCGCACTTTGCCGCCATACAAACAAGCTGCAACAGACAAAAAACAATAAGGGGAAATCGGTAACGTCAACTAATACTACAATATAGGTGAACCAATAGGCACGTTAGTTTTCTTAGTTTAGAAACAGAATTTACTAAAGAATTTCTTTCCCATTGTCATGTGTGTAAAATAAATTTATATCCTTTTAAAATAAATGCCCCAATATCCAAATTAATATAAATCTGTGTATATTATTATTTTTACTATTGTTTAAAGTTTATTATAGTTTGTATATAAGATGTATACCCGGTATATATATATACTTACAATGTTATATTGAATCCATATGCAATATAATATAATGAACAATATACAGAGATATTGTATATATGTATTGTAACCGTATATATGATGAGCGTATGTTATAGAATCACACAAACCAGAGTGAAAGTTCGTTGCCTGTATTGGAATAAACGTCTAAAGTGGATAGACCACTTCACACCCTGTAACAATGAAATGAGGCAGTAAATAGACAAAGTCTATAATATACTGGATATGGAAGTTAAGGGATAGATAACTCGAATATGAATCGAACGGTAAAAATTTGAGTAAATAAGGCTTTCATACCCGGTAGGTGAAACTGGGGTGTAGGCCAAATTCTTCCTTGGTTGCTGAATTAATTAAATCCAGACTTGAACATCAAAAAAACACATTGTAAGAAATAATACCAAATCCTCTAGAACCTGTATTCTATTGAAACATTCCATAAATACTGTCACTAGACAAAGTACTTGTGAAATGATCTGGTTCATAAGTGGAAAATACTAAAACTCCATTATAAAGACCTGTACGATCTTTTTTAGTAGCTGGCTGAACAAAACTGATTTTACAAACCTAAAACACCCCTGCTTTTAATCTTAGAACACTTTATTAAAGCTGCATGAGCTTTCATGAACTTGTCAACCTTAGACGAGCATTTAAAAGAGTTAAGGATTTATGCGGAGATAAAACAAAAAGATTCGAAGATTAAAAATCTGTATATATGTATACATTGAATAGCAATGATTCGTTAAAATCTTTAATACTGGTAATGGTATATGTATATTTGTTAACACTATAACGCACGGGCACAGGGAAAATCTTCTTGTCTAAAATAAACGCGGAGACAAGTTTCTTATTGTGTTAAAAAGGGGCATATCATTTAGAGGTTTATACCCAATCATAGGTGGTAATGGTATACGTATTGTATATGAAAAATCGTAAGCATGAAAAGACTACATTTCAAGAACCTGTGTAAAATTATTCTTTGGCTGTCACAGATATTGAATTTTTGTATTAAAGATACGCAATTCTAAGAATTTACAACATACTCAACCCTTGTCCTTTGTTTTAATTCAATAAAAGTTAAAACTTAAAATAGATGCAAATAATCTCTATGTTGAACTATTTTTATTAGGAATTTAGGAGTAAATATGCATGCGTTCGATAACAAAACTTAACTTGGAGTCCGGATGAGAATGAAATCGATGTCAGTTTTGGGACACAGTTTTGCACACGGCAACTACAGAACCAGAAGAACGTACACCCGAAATTTGGGGTTGTCCGCGTTTGGTTTTAAAATCTAAATTTCTATCCAATTTGAACATTGTCACGTGTGGATGTGTCAAACGCTCTTCCTATCTCTCAAATAGTAAATTTCAACCTGTCATTAACATCAGATTATTATGAAATTTTGGCAATATATTTATTTTGAAATGGGCTCGAATTTGGTAACCCAAGCACACATAGTGAGCAGCCATTGGATCAGCTTCTTAATACGGGATGCAAATAATCCCATATAACAATAAAACTATTACTCGTCATCTCTTTTGAAGCTCCACTGTAGTAAGAAGTTAATCAACCAGAAATCTCGACACTCTCCAGCTCTGGTAGCGTTGCTGATCTGCTAACTGCCAAAATTCGGTAACGAGCAAGATGGTCCAAATACGCAGGTCGACGTCAACTTTAATACTGCAACGTCAGGGATGGTTAAAATCTCTGGGAAGGTCCAAATCAATTAAAACATAAACATTAAATTTCGACTGGGAGCTGTCCAAACAATATAGTAAAATTACTTTCATTAAAAATCCATTTGCTGTTTAGCTCCCGTTACCAACTGTTCTGGCTTGTTAACAGAATTTAAATCTGGGCGCGTGTACGCTAGGTGAATCTCGGTAAATGTCAGAACACGATAATAACACCTGGATTCAATATTCAATAGACATATATTCCAGTAAAGTCGATTGATTGATGATATCAGAAAGTTGAGACGTAGCCTTCTGAGTTTTGTTTCTCCAAAATATTTCCCCAAAAGTGAAAAACTATCACAGTTGGAGAAGGGCTAAAGCCTTGAAGTTTCGCTTCGACGACCACTACACCCACATCTCTATCGTTAGCGTTGTCACCACAACAATGTACCCATATCCACAAAACCTTAGTTCAGACCATCCGGTTGTTGGAAAAATGGTGTAAATGCTGGTTTTATTATAGTCAATCTGCAGAACATGATTACAATCTGATCAGACAAAGAAAAGCGCGAGTTCAGATTCTCTTTTTGGGGCATGCAAATGTATAATTTAACTGACTGACTTCATCTGCTAACTATCTTTATCACTTCTGGATTAACACCAGCTACAGTACGGCTGAGTGTGTTTTGTTCCGTCTTGATGTTCTGTGTGTATGATGTTCGGATTAACACTACTAGTGCAATACTGCACAACTTAAGTTATAAGAAAAGCAGGTATCCTTCAAGTGACACTTGCATATTACCCCAGGCAAATAGGAACATACTGTAAGTCAATTGTTGCTATAGCTAAGTTTGCTATATATTTCGTATTTTGTTTGACAAGCTGGTCCCTTACAGCATTTGAAATCTTGAACATGTGTCTTTGAAATTGTATATATGACAGTTATTAGCAGCTGGGGCATTTGCATTAGTGAGTTGTTTTGAACCGAGTGATTGTCCCATGTATAAAAGCCACAGTTCAGGTCTAAGGTAGACACCATGTATGCATTGAGTATTGTGGACAAATCCAAAGTATCGCCCCATTAATTACAGACTTAAAGAAATTACTCGAAGAAGAAGGTTTTGAGATCTCTGTAAAACTAGGAGAAAGAGTACTGGGAAGTAATGTGTGAATTGTTGGGGACAGTCTAGACAGTAACTGCATTGGCGGATTTGTTCAGGACTTTAGTTGAGCACATTACTGTTATATGTATTGTCTAATAAAAACAGATCAGTTTACTGCATCGGTGAAAAGCATATAGAATACAATACTACTATTGATGCTGTTTCAGATTTCAGATTTTCAGATTTGTTTTATTCTCTTGGCCCTTTTCCGGGCATGGAGAAATACATCATATAAACATAACAATACATATATTGGCGGACATTGGTCAAACAACAACACCTAACAAATGGTGGGATTATTTTAGGAGGCCTATGAATTGGCTTAAATTCTTTAGATTTCTGACATTTGTATTGATAAATAGAGATTGCAAGCCATGCGAATACTTATTTCTTACAAAATAATGGGGTATTTTCAACAAGCGTTGTGGCTCGTAGAATTGACAATGAAATAAGTAGTGGACTTCGTCACCTACATCTAAATTGCATTTGTCACATAATCTAAGGTGAGCTGGCAAATTTGTCCATCTACCCTTTTCGATTGGTAGAGAATGGTTAGAAGTTCTGAAACGCAGTAGATTGGTCATGAGTCTTTCCGGTAATACAGATAAATATTTTTCAAATTGAAAAGTAGTTTTTATCTTCGCATAAAAACGCCCCTTTTCAGAACTTGTAACTTCCTCTCTCCATCTTTGTAAAAACTGATCTTGTAAACGTTGTTTTACTGATTTTACAAGCCATATTGGGTTTAACAACAAATCACCGGTCCATACATATGTTAGTCACAAACTATCCAGAAGAGATTTAACTTGAGTAAGCCATTTAGAATTTTCAGGCTGCCTAACTAAATGTTGGTACAAAATAAAACACAGTTTAGTTCCCTTGTCGTCTCGTAATTTACTCCAGTAGCTCAAAATACGAGTATAGATAGTTATATCTACAGGGTATCTACCCAATTCTCCATATACCATGTAACTAGCTGTCGATTTCCGGAGATTAAGTAACAGCTTTAGAAATTTTCGTTCTGCCTTTATAATTGGCTTGATGTTACCAACTCCCCAGATTTCACAACCGTACAATAGTATTGACATAACAGTTTGATCAAATATTTCGATCAAGCAATCAATAGGCAAATCTAAATTTCTTTGCTTTCTTAACAAACAGTACATAGCTTTTGTAGCTTTGGTAATATTGGTTTTTATACATTGGGAAAAATTTCTGTTACACCTAAATATTTGAAGTGTTTTACAATTTCAATTTTTCCATCATCTATGTAAAATTCAAATTGATGAATATTTCGGCATCCAAAGATAACAATCTTTGTTTTATCTTTGTTAATTTTGAGTTTCCATTGTCTACAATATTCTGAATAGACATTTAAATACAATTGGAGTTCTATGGCATTATTAGCTAAAATAACAGTGTCATCTGCATATAATAAAACAAAAAGTTTCAAAAATATCGATAGGTTTTCATTATAATTTCCAATTTCTATACCTTTGCATTGGTGCAGTTCAAAAAAGTTTTCTAAATCGTTGAGATATATAGAAAAGATAAGAGGAGAAAGATTTTCCCCTTGTCTAAACGACCATAGAATTGAGAGTAATGACGGCGTAAAGTCCAACTCATGGTTTTATCAATTACAATATTTTCGTTTTAGTGGAGCGGCATGATTCAAAGTTTCACAAAAATATTTAATGACACATGATAATTTTCAAAAGCACAGTTGGCCCTCACGAGTTTTGCTATTTTCAAAATGGCTACCACGAAAACAAAAAAGGCGGAATTTCGTACCCGCATGACCTGATATATGATCGATTTTCTCTCATAAACATCCCTGTTTACAGGTTTATGTTCATAGATTGGTATGGTTAAGATTTGACAAACCGTTTTGATAACCTAAACAACGAATGAATAATAAATCTAGATTTTTTTAAAAAGATAATTTGCAGATTTGAAAAATAGATTTAGACTAATAAATGTGCACGTCCGCAAGGGTGAAATGACTTTGGCTGAGACACTAAGCATTGGTGGGCCTGTTGTTACAATTTGGCTTAATTTGTGTTATTTAAGAACAAAGTATCTCAAATACGTCATGCTCTTATGATGACCTCATAGGCCTGACCAAATTGTCAGAGTGTGTCAAAGAGGAGAGGCTGAGTCAAGTGAGACGATGCTTTGGTTCCTCTGAAGGCATCCAACACAATCGCACAACACTACGTCACAAAAAGCTAATGAATATTTATGAACATGAGCTCCATCCGGAAGTAGGGCAAGTTTTGAGGCCGGCCATATGCGATAGCATTACGAACATGTCGTCGTCTGCAAGTTTGTCGGTTAAATTGACAGAGGATGACGTTCCAGGGGCTAAATCGGACGTTCAATTGGACGTTTGAGTGTTTTCCTACATCATGAAATAAAATTTATTGCATGATGTAGGAAAACACTCAAACGTCCAATTGCGTCGTTGACTTGCATGGATGAAGACTTGCGGTACGAAGACAGATTTGATCAGAAAAAACGAACTAAACGGACTGCATGGTTGCTGAAGAAACTCTAGTTCTTGGCCCCTCATGTGGCTAGTAGGCCACTAATGACGAATTTGGATTCGGTAAGTCTGCAATGTATAATGTCTAATTGAATGTTTGTTCAATATATAGTTAAATATACGATATTTCAACATGTCGGGAAAACCTATTATACCATTTGTGTTTCAGTATAACAAGGCCAGCATCGATATAGCCAAGATTATAGTAGAAAAAAATACAAACTAATAAAATAATAACTAGTAAAATGGCTCGACCTCTAGCCTAAAGACCAGTCATTGCTTATAAAAAGAACAAGTGTTTGAAAGATATACTAGTCCCCGACTAAACTCCCTTCTCTTTCATCCACTTGGGTATTTCAGGGGGAATCTTACATCAGTCCATCGATATTCTTGCCATAGCTAAGGATGCGTAAGCATCGTCTATATATCACAGTGTCCCAGAACATACCGACTAAGCCCAAGCTTCTGTCCGTCTATATCTAATGGAATATCATGGGTTTTAGTTTATAACAACAACTTATCATATACCTATCAATAATATGTGGTCTAATATGTGGCATAGAGAGAGGGGGGGGGGGGGGGGCGTCTTTGGATTAGAGTTATCTCCCTTTGGATCGTCTGCTAGGAAGTACACGCTGTTCAACGACAGCCTCGGCCACAAGTTGTTTGCTTCCAGAAGCTCGGATAATGGGAAATGCTAACATAAACTGTACATTAAAAAATCACTATGATCACCCAAAACAGCCCTATAGCAAACGGCAAAGAATCGGAGTTATTGGCTCTGACAGTGAATAACGGTGATTTCTGTCTACTGGCTTTTTTTTGTCATGTTTTCTTCATTAAATTAATAGTGTTTCAACGGTTTTTTCAAATCTTCTCAAGTTACCACATAGTCCGGGTTTCTGACTCCAAATTGACTTTTTTTTTGTACTGACGGTCGTATTTTGGAGTCAGGGCTCATTGCAATCAAAAAGTCGGAGTAGCCTGCACGTTTCTGATCGGACAGTTTGCGGTAAGATTTAGACAGTAAATAACAACATAAATGACTCAAATAGTGTCAGCACGACATTCATTTATAATTAACCTTTTGTAAAGTGAATTTAACGTTTAACAACGGAAAAACCGCTAAACAGTGTTACGTCATCAATGGCGGAGAGTTTGAGACTGGAGAAGGCAAATGTGAATTCAGGGGAAGAATAAAGTTTACTGGCCGATCTTGCTCGTCCATATCAGGCACTGGTAGGTAGCGAAATTATCCATGAACGTGATTATGACCGTTTAGACACGATCTGAGTAGGTTATATTGCTATTTCTTTGTCTAAATCGGACCACGTACTGCCCGCTTCTGAGCGGGCAGCCAACTCCGGCTTTTTGATTGCAGTGAACCCTGACTCCAAAATACGGCCGTCAGTATAAAAAAATATTCATTTTGGAGTCCGAAACCCGGACTAGTTACCACAATAAAAAATTATCCCATAACGTATACTATTTCTGTGTTTTTTCATTATGTATTATGATATACAATAAAAAGGTTATAACATGCCATTTTTCATATCATACCCCATATCAGCCCTCGAACCATATCATCCCTCTGGCCTTCGGCCCTCTGGCTGACATGGAGGTCTCTGGCTGATATGGGGTATGATATGAAAATGGCATGTTATAACCTCTAATTATGATTGGATATAAATGTCTAAATTACATGCCCCTTTTTAACACAATTAGAAACTTGTCTTCATGGTCATTTTACACCAGAAGATTTTCCCTTTGCCCGTATGTTTTACTGTTCATAAATCCTTCAAAATACCAATAAATCACAACCACAAACAAGCATTCAGAGGCTGAAATATATTTAGATCAGCAAGAAATTCGTATTGTTTAAAAATACAAAAATCACAAAATGTAAGAAACAGTGACAGAATAAAAATCCAAAGGATGAATGTCCTTATGCGCCAGCTGTTCAATTCAATTGATTTGATCTTGCCGAGAAACTATTATATGTTCACCATAAAATCTTGCGATGGTAAAAGACCCTTTTCAGAGACAAAAAAATCGGTCAGCAGTTTGCGCATTTCCTTTGCACTTCTCGTCGGGTTTCTGTCTGGATTTGGTGCCATATCAACTGGGACTTGCCCATAGTACCATGCACCTGGAATGAAAGTGTTGTTCTCAGTATCTTCTACGTCACACGGGACCCTGAGAGTGCTTTTATTTTTTCCACCATAAAGTTATGTAAACAACAGGAAGCCAAAATCAAGTTCTCGACTTTGTCTGGGCAAAGTTGTATGGTTGATTAAAACACACGAAATCGGCTGGCTAGAATACCAAAGGCATTCTCAACAACACGGCGTGCCTTGGATAGACGATAATTGAAGATTCTTTTCGATAGATCTAGATTTCTGTGTGGGTAGGTTTTAAGCAGGTTGATTGACATCGCAAACGCATCGTCGCCGACAATGTTGAAATGGATATATTTATCGGGCATGCCATCAATTTGCTTTAGACTCCGGAAAGTTGAGCTTGCCCTCATCAAGTGCTTTTTTCAAATCCGAGTCTTTGGTATCTCTGAACCATAGTAATCTAGTATAGCCACTGTAGGGCGACATCGCCAGTGTTGTAAATATTCACGAATACAAATTCAATGATGTGGGTTCGCCTTGAGTATGGGATTTTTTTTTCTTCCATTTTGAAATGGAACAGCTTTAATGTAACTTGGTTAGTGGTAATTCACTTTTTAAATTGATTCAGAGGAATGGGTAAAGACAAAAATACGTCTTCTTCGGAACAGCTACACGGCGGCTAACAAAACCCAGAGCAGTGGAAGTGCCAGAAAACCCCAACTAAACAGACTGAATGGTTGCTGAAGAAACCCATGTGGCTGGTAGGCCATCAATGACAAATTTGGATTCGGTAAGTCTGCACTGTATAATGTCTAAGTAAATGTTTGTTTAATATCTAGTTAAATATACGATATTTCAACATGTCGGGAAAACCTATTATACCATTAGTGTTTCAGTATAACAAGACCAGCATCGATATATCCAAGATTATAGTAGAAAAAAATAAAAACTACTTAAAAAAGTAGTTTTACTAGTAAAATGGCCGGCCTCTAGCCCAAAGACCAGCCATTGCTTATAAAAAGAACAGGTGTTTGAAAGATATACCAGTCCACAACTAACGTCCCTTGTCTTTCTTCTACCTAAATACTTTAAAATACTGTTCCTTTGCACTTCTCGTTGGGTTTGACCGTTTCTGTCTGGATTTGGTGCCATATCAACTGGGACTTGCTCATAGCGTCATGCACCTGGAATGAAGGTGTTTTGTTCTCAGTATCTTCTACGTCACACAGGGCCGTGTAGGTGCTTTTATTTTTTTCCGCCAGGAAGCCAAAATCAAGTTCTGTATGGTTGATAAAAACACACGAAATCGGCTGGCTAGAATACCAAAGGCATTCTCAACAACGAGGCGATAATTGAAGATTCTTTTCGATAGATGTAGATTTCTGTGTGGGTAGGTTTCAAGCAGGTTGATTGACATCGCAAACGTATCGTCGCCGACAATGTGGGAATGGATATATTTATTGGGCATACCATCAATTGCTTTAAACTCCGGAAAGTTGAGCTTGCCCTCATCGAGTGCCTTTTTCAAATCCGAGTCGTTGAAAACACCCGCATCACCGGCTCTACCTGAAGCCCCTACATGGACATAAATAAATTTTTAATCAGCGTCGACAAGCCCCAAAAGTAAAACGCTGAAGAAATGTTTGTAATTGAAGAACTCCGATCCTGATACATCCGACTGTTGAATGGCGATGTGTTTTCCGTCTATGGTCCCTATGCAGGAAGAATAATTCAACTGTTTTTGAAAATCCTCGGAGATTTTCTCCCAATCTTCATTAAGTAAAAAACAAAATAGTTATAAAAATGTGATATAAGGTCCCAATGACAAATTTAAAAATATTTATTAATAACAAATACACTTTTCCTTCAGCCTGTGGCTACAACTGAGGACGAGGGGCGAAGGTGACGATTTGGATGGATCGATGGTAACCAACCTTTCCTCATCCAATGCTATTAAACCAAAACACAAACAAAGGCCTAAATCACTTAAAAAGAAGAGAGAAGAGGAAGAATACGAACTCATAAAAGACATTGCGTCTTCTTTCAAAACCAGAAGACCATCTGAAGATAATGTTGCCGACCCATTTTGTCAGTAACAGTGTGAAAGAGCTAGATAACACCACTAGGCACATTGCACATAACGCCATAACTAATATTCTTTTCCAGGCTCAAATGGGGATATTAAACCAAGGTAATCAATCAAGTTTAACCCCTTCTTATGCGCCACAGCCACAATACCACCAAATGATTCCTCCTCAGCAATATTACCCTGCATTGAGACGTCCAATGTCCACCGACGAACCCTGGTTGGAACAAAGTGGTGGTCAATCTAATGAACTATTCCAGTTCTAATTACTCAGTCCATGTAACAAACTGATTATATCCCTAGTGTTGTTTCGGAATTATTCGACGGCGGTCATCAGACTGATTCCATCTATTTAGACTTTGCGAAGGCTTTCGATTCTGTTCCGCATTATTTATTAATTCACAAACTACAATTCTACGGATTTAGCGGAGCTTGTCTCAAATGGCTGAATCCTAACTGAAAGACCGTACACAAGGTGTAATTTTAAATGGCTATAGCTCCTCTTGGAGCAATGTTAGATCGGGAGTTCCCCAGGGGTCTATTTTGGGCCCTCTTATGTTTGTTCTCTATGTAGCTGATATGACAAACTGTGTTAACTTCTCACAAATATCTATGTATGCCGATGGCACTAAATTGTTTAAACAAGTTTCTTCCGTACAGCATTGTAATGAACTTCAGAGTGATTTAGATAATGTTGCCATTTGGTGTAACACCTGGGGTCTGTCAGTAAATTCCTCCAAATGCTGTGTCATTTCGTTTACGAACAAACGTTCTAAAATTGATCATCCATATTGTATTGACAGTGTTCGATTAGAAAAGGTGAGCAGCGTAAAGGACTTGGGCGTAAATATCTCATCAGACTTGTCTTGTAAAGTCCACATTGACAGAACAGTAAATAAATCATTTAAAATAGTCATCTCATTGCAATTGGGTAGTGGTTGCAAGCATTGGTTTTGTGAAACCAGGAAATACATGGCAACATTTTGACAGCTTATCTATTCTACTGAAATTATATTTTAATAAATGATTTTTAATCTTCGACTATAACAAATGTTTAACACAAACAAATCGAAAAAAAACCCATCAATCAATCAAACTGAAGTTGGGACTTTTTAAGGCACAGTGAATTGGTGCCCTGGAACCGAACAATGGTTTTAGAAAAAAATGTCGATTATGGCGTAAAGCATCCATTAAACCACAGTAAGGTATCCGAAAAGTGGCATGTTACTCATTTTGACTTGAAATGTTGGATTATTAGATTTAACTTTCCCCAGGAGTATTATGTACAAGAAATTACACCGATGATTATTGCCTATTAAACGCAGACACAAAATGCAATAAAATGATATATAAACAGAGTTAGCATTTATCACCCAGGGCTCTTATAATATGTCTCCCCTCTTGGTATGTTTATTGCAACAGTTTGGCTCGTACAAGTTTGCCTTGTTAATTTTAGTTATCTACTATACCACTCCTGAAGTTGATTTCATCTTATAAACCAAAATATCGAGTCAATATGAGTTGATTCTTCGGATTGTTTTCTGGGCTTAATTGCGATAAACTTATCAGTGGAAATTCTAGCAAACAATCAAATGGTTATCAGTATTTCTTGTAACGGAACCGATACATTATCCGATAGGAACTAATCAGTCAGAGTTTTTCATTGGTCTTTAGCATTTCTTGTTGGATTTCAGGTTTAGGAGATCTAGACCATTTCTCCATGTACCAGCAGTACATTAACTATGTCTTAATTGTCTTGAATACTGGTGTAAAAGTGTTTGTTTTTGTCTTCCATATTGATGTACATACAACATGCAGCCAATATTAACTTTTGCACTTTCTCTGGGGAGAGATTTATGGTGGTAAGAAAAACACGGAACCTGTTAGCAAGGATATTCAACGACCTCTCTTGCTCGTGATAATCTATATTTGTAAATTCTCATTTCCTTGTTCAGATTCCTGTGTGGACAATGTTTTATTGTACTAGTAGATAATGGAAAGGCGTCATCTCCTATGATGTGGTGTTCAATTGAGGCGGGTGAGGGCGGGGTAGGTTTAAATCTCAAAGATGGCGGTATGTTCAGGGTGGTGTTAACTATAGCTTGCTTTTGGGGTGAATCACCATATACACCGATAGTACCCGCGGTTGTGGAGGGGGGGGGGGGGTAGGTTTTCCACTGACGACTTTATCTGGTCCTTTCTTTCCCCCCGATTCCCATTTCACCGCAATTATAAATGGAGCCTGGTTTATTATTCAGCTTTAAATTCATTATGGTGTCCTTCAACAGTTCAAAGTATTTATTGATTTCATGTTGGGTTATACCCAAACGACCCTGATCAGTGTGATCTGGTGTTCTGACAGTTCAGGATGTCTCTCTGGAGAAATCGCCGACACCATTTATCAGATGGACCTGTCTCTCTGTTCATGAGGGTTTGTCTACCACTCTTTTGAATCAAACTTTGAGCTACCAGTTTTATCATTTTCCTTGTGAGTGGAAATCCATGAGAGGCCATGTAAATGATATACTCTACCAAATCAGCTTCCTCATCATCAGTTAGGATACGTTCTGGGTCAAACCGAGTTGTATACCCGTGGTACTTTCCTCTTGCATGACGCTGTAATGTTGACCTATTAAGATTGTATTTTTTTGCTATCTTTCGGATTGATCCTCCTTTAACAACTTCCCTAACAGCCGCATTCATAACATCTTGTGTATTTCTGCATTTTTTCATCCATACTTTACAATGTAAAGAAAATATTATTTTGATGTTTTTGATTTTGATTACAAATGATGGCCTGGGAAAACATTGGAAAATATTTAAAAAAATAGGTAAGACTTTCCCATCTGCCGCTATGCACATGTGAACAGTCAAATGTCCGGATATGCCTGGCAATGACTGATACGGATGCCCACCTTTTCCAATGACGACTTTATCTCTGGTCCTTTCTTTCCCCCTGATTCCCATTTCATCACAATTATAAATGGAGCCTGGCTTATTGTTCAGCTTTAAATTCATTATGGTGTCATTCAACAGTTCAAAGTATTTATTGATTTGATGTTGGGCTATACCCAAACGACCCTGATCAGTGGGATCTGGTGTTCTAACAGACAGTTTTGGATGTCTCTGGAGAAATCGCCAACACCATTTATCAGATGGACCTGTCTCTGTGTTCATGAGGGTTTGTCTACCACTCTTTTTAATCAAACTTTGAGCTACCAGTTTTATCATTTTCCTTGTGAGTGGAAATCCATGAGAGGCCATATAAATGATATACTCGACACAGCTTCCTCATCATCAGGTAGGATACGTTCTGGGTCAAACCGAGTTGTATACCCGTGGTACTTTCCTCTTGCATGACGCTGTAATATTGACTTATTAAGATTGTATTTTTTTGCTATCTTTCGGATTGATCCTCCTTTAACAACTTCCCTAACAGCCACACTCCTAACATCTTGTGTGTATTTCTGCCTTTTTTCATCCATACTTTACAATGTAAAAAAATATTATTTTCATTGATAATTTATGTAAATTTTTGTTAATGACTAGCTTAGCAATATTATGTTTTTATTTATCAAATTTATATAATTTTACTAATGTTTGTATGCTTTAAATTGATTATTTTTAGCTGTAATGCAGTTGTAAAGCAGAAGTGATTATCAATTAAGTTCAATTTGTCATTATTTCTTGCCAGGCAACCGATCCATTATCAGATAGGAACTAATCGGTCAGAGTTTTTCATTGGTCTTAAGCATTTCTTATTGGGTTTCTGGTTTAGGAGATCTAGACCATTTCTCCATGTACCAACAGTGCATTAACTATGTCTTAATTGTCCTGAATACTGGTATAGAAGTGTTTGTTTTTGTCTTCCATATTGATGTGCATACAACATGCAGCTAATATTAACTTATGCGCTTTCTCTGGGGAGAGATTTATGGTGGTAAGGAAAACACGGAACCTGTTAGCAAGTATACCAAATGCGTTTTCAACTACCTTTCTTGCTCGTGATAATCTATATTTGTAAATTCTCATTTCCTTGTTCAGATTCCTGTGTAGATATTGGAAAGGCGTCATCTCCTATGATATGGTATTCAATGGAAAGAGGGGGAGGGAGGGAGGGGGTGGGGGTTGGTTTTCTTTTGTTGACAAAGATGGCAGTATGTTCAGGGTTGTGTTATCTAAAGCTTGCTTTTGGGGTGAATCACCATATACACCGACAACACCAGCTCTTCCTGTGGCACCAACATCAACGTAAATAAATTTATAGTTTGCATGCCAAAAGAATAATGCTAAAACTTGTTTGTGATTGCAGTATTCTGACCCACTGTCTGGTGGTTGACGGATAGCGATGTGTTTCCCATCTAGCGCACCCAAACAACTTGGGTAGTTTTTCTGCTTTGTCAACCACTCATCTGTCGAGTTTGGAACCTGAAAATATATATTTATAAGCATGAGTTTTGTAAAGAGTAATATTTAGGTTTGCAGAAGAGCCGCCATCCTCAAATACCCAAGCTTCCATTTCTCAGCCACCCAATTCATTAAACAATACTAAGAAATCTTTAAAAAGAAGAACAGATGAAGAAGAATATGGACTTTCTTGAACCTAAAATTAAAAAGTAAAGACGTCTGGTTACATTCAGTTTTACGCAGGCAAGGTCCTCTGGGTGGCGATAAATTTGTTTTTGGACGCCCTACCACGGGCATATGAATAGATATTTGGTGTATGGCAGATATTTTCCCTCAGCTTTGCCTCGAAAAATATTAATGTCAGACACTAAACATCTACGCCTGTACCCATGTTCAAGGGTGTCAAATAGTTGAAAGTATATACCTGTCTTACAGTTTTATCAAGAAATGACAAGTTGTAACGTTTTCAACATTTTCCAAGTGGATTCTAGCAATGTTGTGTTTTTAAATTAATTTAACAGTTTCGTTGAATTCATGTCTTGAGTGCCGCATAAAACGACAATCATTCAATTGCAGGGTTGGATTTTTCTTGTTATAATGCACTAGACGGCAGAGCTAGTGGGTTTACGTAAGTAGTGTACCTTCCGATATTTTACTGGCTCTCCTAATCAGCAAACTTACAAAAGTGATTCTGTACTTCCCATATTTTATTGGCCCTACTAATCACCAAAATAGCAAAAGTGATTCTCTAAAAGTGTTTCCCACTAGACGACTGTTCAGTGTTGTAACAGACTGTTCGGTTTACTGGACCAACACATTTTTTCACTAACCTTGGTCTAGCGGACTACCGGGTAAATCAAACTTAGATTGTAGTAATTTCACTGCGATTTGCATCTCAACCAAGTACTTACAAACACAGTTTGAGCTGTTTTAGAACCTTAAGGACGCTCTCGGGTGCTTTGGCGGTGTCATGCATGTTGAGTAACACTTTCTGTATGAACGTTAGAGTTTTGCACAGTTCTTTCGGATAGGGTAAGTTGAATATATAATAAGCAGCCATGATTATCGTGATGGTATCAAAGAGAGTGAGAATGTCTTTACAAATCCTAACGCCATTAACGTAGACCTCAAAAGTACAATCCTCTTCTGGATCCAGTATATATCCTGCATAGGGAACTTTCTCCATCTAGAACAAAACACAAGGAATTGATGAAAGCTACACAATCAGCCCAAAAAGTGAGCGCGTCTACTACCATGCAACAGAGATACAACATTGTTAAGCACAGTATCCTCCACCAAGGTAAACAAGAGTTCAATTGAACCCAAAATACATCCGTAAAATACTGTTGATAACCATCATTATATCTCCAGGATGTTGTTACATGTATGCGGTACAGCTCGATGTGCCTACATATATTGGTGACAATAAAATCATCTGAACAGTCTACATGTATGCTGAGGAAAACGTTGAATCAGCTCGAAAAATGTGAATGCACGTCTATAGACATTATCATGCAAAACGTTCTACAAGTTTTCAAATGAGTGAGGGAAATGACCCTTACAGGTATAACCATGGACCCAGCCAGAGAGAAGATACATCCTAGAAAATCTATTCGAAGGTGTGGATTTGGTGAATAACAAGATCCGTTTTACTATTAGGTAACAAGTTTCAAGTACCTGGCCTTTTTCTACCAACCAAGCCATTGTCCCATTTTGCTTTATACTATTGGCATAATGCCAATAGTATAGATTAGGCCTATGGTAGACCGACGTCTATCCGGTAATTCCTCAGATAATGAACTCGTACTATACAGTACGGTAAACTTCTTTTGGATTACATATTTTTCTTCGATAAACGCCTGGTCATATTGACTAACTTCTGAAGAAAGCCGTTCATATTGACTAAGCCTAGTCAAACTAGTAATTTTTTTTCCTCCAGAGGACGAATATTCGCCCGTCAAATGACTTTGACCTTTTTTTTTCTTTGATAAAATTTATTCCATAAATAAACTTGATACATCCTATATCTTGAGTGTAAACTTTTCACATATTTAAGGTATACATAGTCATTATTTAACATACATTGTTAAACTTTGTCACAGCATGTTAATATCATAAATTAAAACAAAATCATCATATGGGCACATCCAACATTGAGGGGAATTTAAGCCTCTATTTCTTTCCAAAAAAATTATATCGAAATATATATGGAGAAAGCAGAGGTGTCTGTCCTTAAGGGAGGGTCTTGGGGGTCAGTGTAGTGCCCCACCTCCAATCCTGAGAGGGTAAATCCTCTCAAGGATGGACGAGACATACCTTACCACTAACCAGAAAGACATAATCATAACGTTTGACATAGTTGACATTCAAATTATTAAAATTTAAACCAAATACACAATTTTTTTCAATCCTATATACTTATGTTTCGTAACTGACACTCTTTATTGAACAGAATTTCGAAATTAGGATGCTTCCCATACTTAACTTTACTAATACATAGTTTTCCAATTATGATAAGTTTGTTAATAAAAATGACAAATGCGCTATAGAGGCGGTCCGTAATCCCAAACATTACATCAATGACCGACAGAACAAAGTTTTTTTTTGTGTACATATAGTTAGTGCTCGTGAAACTTTATTCCAGAAACGGTTAACCTCTTCACATTCAAAGAAGAAACGTTCGATATATTCTACCATCCCGCACCATTTACATTTGTCTGTTTTGGATGGTGACATTTTCTTCCGCAGTACGCTGGTAGGATATATTTTGTGCATAATTTTCCAATGCAGTTCTCGCAGTTTTGTTTCGTCTGTTACATTTACAGTTACAGCCCATTTTTCCTTTCAATTAAAAGCTTTTTTAAATTTGCGTTCCCAAAACGTCTGACATAAAGGGATTGCATTGGTTTTATTTAACAATGGGACGATGTCCTTTGTTTTGCACCCTTTTTTGGGCGTTACAGTTTCTGCTGAAGTTTTGATATAATTTTTTTTAATTGCTTCATTTAATGCCTTATTCTCAAACAGGGCTGGACTAAAGATTCCCATAACTTAATAAGTTACCATTTGGGTCTACTACATCTTGAAGGTAATATATACCAGCATTTCTCCATTTGGCAAAACACAATAAGTTGCCCTGGTATTGAACATTATCATTTAACAATAGCACGTCGGATGTACAAGTGTTTTTATTTTTTTTCCTTACTGGAGAAATTAAGCCAATCAGTAAGAAGATATTTGTAGAACAATGGAATTCTATCCAAACAAAAGTATTTTTTAACACAGTCATTAGATTTCTTTACTTCTAAAATCAATAGGTTTGGACCAAATATATTAAAGTAATATAGTGGTATAACAGACCACCTTTCATTTGTTGTTACTAACAACTTATCTATCCACTTTAATCATAAACCAATTATCCATTTTCTTAAGTTTTAACATGTTCGTACCTCCTTCTTCGGAACTTTTACACAAAACTGTTCTTTTAATTTTTTGAACACTGGGCCCGTTTCTATGCCACACAAATTTAAAAAATAAGGAATTTAATTTCTGTATACCTTGTTCTGATGGAATCAAAGACATAAATAAATGTGATATTTGCGATATAAACAAAGACTTAATAACTGTGATCTTGCCAATAATAGTTAAATTACGTGCATTCCAACTTTTTTCCATTTGCTGTATTTGCTCAATTCGAGATTCCCAATTTAGCATAATGTTCCCTGCAGTACAACTATTTCCAAAATAAACCCCAGCACCTTTAAATATTCAGTTTCACGAAGTTTCCATTTAACTTTGCCTGGTCTATGCTTCCACCTGCCCATCCACATAGTTTCTGATTTCTTCTCATTTAATTTTAGACCAGTAAATTTTCCAAAATCTTCTACAATGTCTAACACAGTATTTAAAGACTGTTCGTCGCCAAGAAACAGAGTGGTATCATCAGAGTATTGGGGGACTTTAAAGGAGAGCACAACAATTAGAGCGCTCAAAGGGAGGCCTTGTTTAATACCCCTTTCCATTGGGAAAAAGTTTGTTAACCAGCCAGCATTGGTTACACGGTTTTGTGTTCGAGTATTAAAAATATCAATCCATTTACAAAATGGAGAACCAAAACCAAACTTACACAGAACATGTCCCATGTATTCTTTTGATATACTATCAAACGCTTTAGCAAAATCTAAAGCTAGAATTATCCCCGGTAAGTTTTCAATATTAGTGTGTGTTATGATATCCTGTATGACTCTTATATTTTTAAACATTCCCCTTCCCTTTATATAACCCGTCTGATCAGTATTAATGAGTTTTGCAATTACCAGATGCATGCGTTTCACCAATACTGCGGATCCTATTTTATAGTCGCAGCATGTCTGTGTTATTGGGCGATAATTCTCCGGTTTCTTATTTACACCTTCCTTTGTGAAACTGTTAGCTGACCATGCTCATATCCATACTTTAGACTATTCAATACCAGTTTACTAATTTTGGGCCAAAACATCTTACAAAAGGCAGGTCCGAGACCGTGAATACCGGAACTGGTATCATTACCAAGGGCACTTAGTAACATTGATCAGGAAATGTTTTTGTGCGTTATACATTGTGGCATCTATGAGAAAGTTGTATGCCAGAACAAAGCTTATGGTTGAGCACTAAATAAAGCAGGGGACACACGTGCGAATTTTTCCGCATGACCGCGGCGTATTTTGCAATCGCACCGATATTCGCATGCGTGTGTCCTCTCCTCAACGTGCGAAATTCGCCGCGGATTTTTCAGCATCGAAATTCGGACCGTTCAAACATGTTAAATATTTCCGCAGCGATTTTTTCAGCCGCGGATAAAATCGCTCCGTGTGTCCTCTCCGTGCGAGATTCGCTGCGGACGACTCTGACAAGCAGCCAATAGCCGCCGAGATCCAAATCATGTGATCTTGCAAAATGTCGGCGACCGCAAATATGAATACAGGTGCAACGTGGACTAGGGAAAAAGAAGTCGAACTCGTGCTGTTATGGTCGGAAAAGCCGTGTTTGTTCAACACGACATTAAGCATATATCGTGACAGGATAGAATCTCATATATTTTGTGAAATCCCGTGTCTTCAGTAGAGAATTTTTTTATCAAATTAACATAAATTAACTTTTTCAGTGTTTGTATCGCCGTAGTATACATGGTTTTGTCCAGTGTCGTCTATTTTTCCACCGCAATCTGCGACGCTGGCGTTTTTTTTAACAATAAATACAGAGCAGCAGCGGCTGCAATCTTCAGCTTACTGGACGCCGCCATCTTTAGATCACGTGACCGTCAGTATCAAGGCTGCTCTGTGCGATAATCGCAGCCGTGTGTCCTCTCGGTGCAGGTGCGAATTTATCCGCCGCGTATTTCGATGCGGATATTATCGCCGCGATCATGCGAAAAAAAATCCGCACGTGTGTCCCCTGCTTTACTAAATCAAATAACCAAATTACCAACAATTCCCCCAACAGCCCCACTATCAACATCAGTCCACGCCCCAACAGGCCCCAAACCCAACAGTACCCGCCTCATCACATCAACAGCTCTTTCATTAATTAGCCCCCAACTATCACAATATTTCACAAGAGGAGAATTACATTTTCTTAATTTGTTTATTTCCGTGCAGAAAGTGTTTCTAGTCATAAAGAATTTTTTTATGTTGTTTTTACCACCATGATCAGGTGATTATTTTATTCAAGTGGAATGCGTTTCCCAATTTCATATATCACAATTGTCTGTGTATAAAATAAGGGTACAGATTTAGTATTTCATCTGCCATTTTTATTTTATTTATAATCTTAAAAATGCATATGTAAAAATACTTTATGATAGTACATGTGACGTACATGTGGTCTCTTATAATGTTTATATTTCCAAGTTGTGGGATACCCTTAGAATTTGAAAATAATAAATGCAAAACATATTGAGGCTATACTGCGAATATTGTTAATACACTTTATTGCTTTAAATATTAAATAGATGCATTATAATTTAAATTCCAATAGACCGATTGGTTAATGACGTCATCTGGATATTAGAAGAGAAGAACATGGCGGATGCAAAGAAATTCTGTACTGAAAAAATATAGGTTGGCAGTCAAGCGTGTCATCAAATGTTGCAACAAAGCCATGCCCCTCAAACGTTCCATAATTTTTGGATTGATTGATTGATGTTTGATGTTTATTTCACTGATAGGGCGACGTTGCCAGGTTTAGTGGGGGGAGGAAAACTGCAACCTCGGTAAGTATTTGGCAACCTTTCCATATACAACGACCGAGTGATAAATCCACTAAGAATGTTTTCAATTATTATTTGGTCTGAGTGTGATTCGAACCCGCGCCGTATCGAGGTGTGTGCTGAAACTTCTTGTTGCACTCTCAGCCACGCATGACTGGCAGCTCAGCCGGCGCCTCTCGTGTGTGAAACAACCATCATGTGTAGATATGCCTTTTGAGGTTTTCAACTTTTTGAAAATTGTATTTTTTTATATTTTTGACCGTTTCCATGGAAACATAACTTTGAAAAATATTTTCAAAAAGTGGAAAAGCTCAAAATGCACGTCTACACATGAGGATTTTAAAACTAGCCGCTATAACCCATTATATTGTTTATATCAAAAACAAAGGAAGTACTTTTCCTAGACAAGAGAGTTCTTTTCTGTTTTTGTCAAAATATATAGGTTTTGCCACCACTTTGTATTTTTTATTTATTTATCTTTAACCGGACTTCTTTACGAATTGTTTGTTTGACATTTAGCTGATGTTTGGTATACATGTTGGCATATAGGCCAAGTTTAGGCTTTCTATGTCTCTCGTCATTTATTTCTTGGTATTTTACTGATCAAGTGTCAATTTAGACCTTCTTATGAGCAGTTTTAAGGATTTCAGGGATCTACCTTAACAACCGGTTAATCCTTTAAATACTAAAAGAATATTGTTTATTTTGGGCACCATTTTAAATAATCATTGAATTTCACACTCTTTGATATCCTTCCGGCAGGGGACTCTCAGAATGCTTGTTTTCACTCAACTTGGTCTAGCGGACTACCGGGTAAATCAAACTCTGATTGTATTAATTTCACTGCGTCATCTCAACCAAGTACTGACTAACACAGTTTGAGCTATGGGGTGCTTTAGCGGTGTCATGCATGTTGAGTAACACTTTCTGTATGGAAGTTAGAGTTTTGCACAGCTCTTTCATATAGGGTAAGTTGAATATATAATAAGCACCCATGATTATTGTGATGGTATCAAAGAGAGTGAGAATGCCTTTACAAATCCTAACGCCACCAAGGTAGACCTCAAAAGTACAATCCTTTTCTGGATCTAGCATAGGGTGTTCAATTGAACCCAAAATACACCCGTAAAATACTGTTGATAACCAACATTATATCTCCTGGTTATTGTTTCATGTATGCGCCACAGCTCGATGTGTCTACATATATTTGCGAGAATACAATCGAGAATACAATCGTCTGAAGAGTTAAATTTAACTTTCCCCAGGAGTTGTATGTACAAGAAGAAATTACACCGATGATAATTGCCTAACACAGAAACAAAACGCAACTGTTGGCTAAAAAACTTACTGCATTTGTTTTGCAATTATCACCCAGTGCTCTTATAATATCTCTCCCCCCTCTTGGTATGTTTATTGTCACAGTTTAGCTGGTACAATTTAACATTGTGAATGTTCGTTCTCTACCAATAAACTCATCTGTATATAGACTGCATATACTACTCCTGAAGTTGATTTGATTTTATAAACCAAGATATCGTGTCAATATGAGTTGATTCTTCGGATTGTTTACTGGGCTTGATTGCGCTAAACTTATCAGTGGAAATTCTAGCAAACAATCAAATGGTTATTTACTTCTTGCCAGGGAACCGATCCATTGCAGATAGGAACTAAGTCAGAGTTTTTCATTGGTCTTTAGCATTTCTTGTTGGATCTTTATCCAAGGTACCTGGCAGGTTTAGGGGATCTGGATCATTTCTCCATGTACCAGCAGTGCTTAAACTGTGTCTTGATTGTCTTGAATACTGGTATAGAAGTGTTTGTTTATGTATTCCATATTGATGTGCATACAACATGCAGCCAATAATAACTTTTGCACTTTCTTTGGGGAGAGATTTATGGTGGTAAGAAAAACACGGAACCTGCTAGCAAGGGTATTCAACGACCTTTCTTGCTCGTGATAATCTATATTTGTAAATTCTCATTTCCTTGTTCAGATTCCTGTGTGGACAATGTTTTATTGTACTAGTAGATAATGGAAAGGCGTCATCTCCTATGATATGGTGTTCAATTGAGGCGGGGAGGGGGGGGGGGGGGTAGGTTTTCTTCTCAAAGATGGCGGTATGTTCAGGGTGGTGTTATCTATAGCTTGCTTTTGGGGTGAATCACCATATACACCGACAACACCCGCGGTTGTGGGGGGGGGGGGGGGGGTAGGTTTTCTCCTGACGACTTTATCTCTGGTCCTTTCTTTCCCCCCGATTCATATTTCATCGCAATTATAAATGGAGCCTGGCTTATTATTCAGCTTTAAATTCATTATGGTGTCATTCAACAGTTCAAAGTATTTATTGATTTGATGTTGGGTTATACCCAAACGACCCTGATCAGTTGGATCTGGTGTTCTGACAGTTCAGGTTGTCTCTGGAGAAATGGCCGACACCATTTATCAGATGGACCTGTCCTTGGGTTCATGAGGGTTTGTCTACCACTCTTTTGAATCAAACTTTGAGCTACCAGTTTTATCATTTTCCATGTGAGTGGAAATCCATGAGAGGACATATAAATGATATACTCGGCCAAATCAGCTTCCTCATCATCAGTTAGGATACGTTCTGGGCCAAACGGAGTTGTATACCCGTGGTACTTTCCTCTTGCATGACGCTGTCATGTTGACCTATTAAGATTGTATTTTTTTGCTATCTTTCGGATTGATCCTCCTTCATCAACTTCCCTAACAGCCGCATTCATAACATCTTGTGTGTATTTCTGCCTTTTTTCATCCATACTTTACACTATAAAAAAAAATATCATTTTCATTGATAATTTATGTAAATTTTTGTTAATGAACAGCTTAGCAATATTATGTTTTTATTTATCAAATTTATATAAGTTTAATAATGTTTGTATGTTTTAACTTGATTATTTTTAGCTGTAATGCAGTTGTAAAGTAGAAGTGATTATCAGTGGAGATTCTAACAAACAATCAAAATCAAATGGTTGTCATTATTTCTTGCCAGGCAACCGATCCATTATCAGATAGGAACTAATCGGTCAGAGTTTTTCATTGGTCTTTAGCATTTCTTGTTGGATTTCAGGTTTAGGAGATCTGGACCATTTCTCCATGTACCAGCAGTGCATTAAATATGTCTTAATTGTCCCGAATACTGGTATAGAAGTGTTTGTTTTTGTCTTCCATATTGATGTGCATACAATATGCAGCCAATATTAAATTTTGCGCTTTCTCTGGGGAGAGATTTATGGTGGTAAGGAAAACACGGAACCTGTTAGCAAGTCTACCAAATGCGTTTTCAACTACCTTTCTTGCTCGTGATAATCTATATTTGTAAATTCTCATTTCCTTGTTCAGATTCCTGTGTAGATATTGGAAAGGCGTCATCTCCTATGATATGGTATTCAATGGGAAGAAGGGGGGGGAGGTTTCTTTTGTTGACAAAGATGGCAGTATGTTCAGGGTTGTGTTATCTATAGCTTGCTTTTGGGGTGAATCATCATATACACCGACAACACCAGATCTTCCTGTGGCACCAACATCAACGTAAATAAATTTATAGTTTGCATGCCAAAAGAATAATGCTAAAACCTGTTTGTGATTGCAGTATTCTGACCACTGTCTGGTGGTTGACGGATAGCGATGTGTTTCCCATCTAGCGCACCCAAACAACTTTGGTAGTTCTTCTGCTTTGTCAACCATTCATCTGTCGAGTTTGGAATCTGAAAATATATATTTACAAGCATGAGTTTTGTAAAGAGTAATATTTAAGTTTGTTTACATTTCAGTCCCGCCCTAAGCCTGCCCCAACACGCACAGAAGAGGATGAAGCGGACTCAGAGACATCATTTACAGAAGAGCCGCCATCCTCAAATACCCAAGCTTCCATTTCTCAGCCACCCAATGCATTAAACAATACTAAGAAATCTTTAAAAAGAAGAACAGATGAAGAAGAATATGGACTTTCTTGAACCTAAAATTAAAAAGTAAAGACCTCTGGTTACATTCAGTTTTACGCAGGCAAGGTCCTCTGGGTGGTGATAAATTTGTTTTAGGACGCCCTACCACGGGCATATGAATAGATATTTGGTGTATGGCAGATATTTTCCCTCAGCTTTGCCTCGAAAAATATTAATGTCAGACACTAAACATCTACGCCTGTACCCATGCTCAAGGGTGTCAAATAGCTGAAAGTATATACCTGTCTTATAGTTTTATCAAGAAATGACAAGTTGTAACGTTTTCAACATTTTCCAAGTGGATTCTAGCAATGTTGTGTTTTTAAATTAATTTAACAGTTTCGTTGAATTCATATCTTGATCGAGTGCCGCGTAAAACGACAACCATTCAATTGCAGGGTTGGATTTTTCTTGTTATAATGCACTAGACGGCAAAGCTAGTGG
Source organism: Lepidochitona cinerea (assembly GCA_963971465.1). Taxonomy (NCBI): domain Eukaryota; kingdom Metazoa; phylum Mollusca; class Polyplacophora; order Chitonida; family Tonicellidae; genus Lepidochitona; species Lepidochitona cinerea. The sequence continues at coordinate 4,190,053 of OZ020560.1, forward strand.
GTTTACGTAAGTAGTGTACCTTCCCATATTTTACTGGCTCTCCTAATCAGCAAACTTACAAAAGTGATTCTGTACTTCCCATATTTTATTGGCCCTACTAAACAAAAGTGATTCTCTAAAAGTTTTTCCCACTAGACGACTGTTCAGTGTTGTAACAGACTGTTCGATTTACTGGACCTACACATATTTTCACTAACCTTGGTCTAGCGGACTACCGGGTAAATCAAACTTAGATTGTAGTAATTTCACTGCGATTTGCATCTCAACCAAGTACTTACAAACACAGTTTGAGCTGTTTTAGAACCTTAAGGCCGCTCTCGGGTGCTTTAGCGGTGTCATGCATGTTGAGTAACACTTTTTGTATGAGAGTTAGAGTTTCGCACAGTTCTTTCGGATAGGGTAAGTTGAATATATAATAAGCAGCCATGATTATCGTGATGGTATCAAAGAGAGTGAGAATGTCTTTACAAATCCTAACGCCATTAACGTAGACCTCAAAAGTACAATCCTCTTCTGGATCCAGTATATATCCTGCATAGGGAACTTTCTCCATCTAGAACAAAACACAAGGAATTGATGAAAGCTACACAATCAGCCCAAAAAGTGAGCGCGTCTACTACCATGCAACAGAGATACAACCTTAGTAAGCACAGTATCCTCCACCAAGGTAAACAAGAGTTCAATTGAACCCAAAATACATCCGTAAAATACTGTTGATAACCAACATTATATCTCCAGGATGTTGTTACATGTATGCGTTACAGCTCGATGTGCCTACATATATTGGTGACAATAAAATCATCTGAACAGTCTACATGTAGGCTGAGGCAACGTTGAATCAGCTCGAAAAATGTGAATGCACGTCTATAGACATTATCATGCAAAACGTTCTACAAGTTTTCAAATGAGTGACGGAAATGACCCTTACAGGTATAACCATGGACCCAACCAGAGAGAAGATACATCTTAGACAATCTATTGGAAGGTGTGGATTTGGTGAATAACAAGATCCGTTTTACTATTAGGTAACAAGTTTCAAGTACCTGGCCTTTTTCTACGCCAAGAAAGGGAAAATCTCTCCTAGTAGTTGACGAGTGAGCATAAGGACACCGTCGCTGTTGATGCCTAAAACAAATTGTATTTCGTTTCACGTATTGTACAATATTATGTTAAATTATTGTATCTTGTGTTTGACTACTGACTAAAAGTTTAAAAATTAATTAAATAACTACAGATTCTTCGAGGTTTTTTTTGCATTAATATTTGATTTAACAGTTTAGGTTGTCAAAAGTATAAATCTTCATTATTCATTTAAAGGCTTACTACGTTACAAAAACAAATAGAACACACCAACCAAGCCATTGTCCCACTTTGCTTTATACTATTGGCATAATGCGAATAGTATAGATTAGGCCTATGGTAGACCGACGTCTATCCTGTAATTCCTCAGATAATGAACTCGTACTATACAGTTCGGTAAACTTCTTTTGGATTACATATTTTTCTTCGATAAACGCCTAGTCATATTGACTAACTTCTTAAGAAAGCCGTTCATATTGACTAAGCCTAGTCAAACTAGTTTTTTTTTTCCTCCAGAGGACGAATATTCGCCAGTCAAATGACTTTGACCTTTTTTTTTCTTTGATAAAATTTATTCCATAAATAAACTTGATACATCCTATATCTTGAGTGTAAACTTTTCACATATTTAAGGTATACATAGTCAGTATTTAACATACATTGTTAAACTTTGTCACAGCATGTTAATATCATAAATTAAAACAAAATGATATGGGCACATCCAACATTGAGGGGAATTTAAGCCTCTATTTCTTTCAATCTCAAAAAAAAATTATATCGAAATATATATGGAGAAAGCAGAGGTGTCTGTCCTTAAGGGAGGGTCTTGAGGGTCAGTGTAGTGCCCCACCTCTAATCCTGAGAGGGTAAATCCTCTCAATGATGGACGAGGCGTACCTTACCACTAACCAGAAAGACATAATCATAACGTTTGACATAGTTGACATTCAAATTATTAAAATTTAAACCAAATACACAATTTTTTTCAATCCTAAATACTTATGTTTCGTAACTGACACTCTTTATTGAACAGAATTTCGAAATTAGGATGCTTCCCATACTTAAGTTTACTAATACATAGTTTTCCAATTATGATAAGTTTGTTAATAAAAATGACAGATGCGCCATAGAGGCGGTCCGTAATCCCAAACATTACATCAATGACCGACAGAACAAAGTTTTTTTTGTGTACATATAGTTAGTGCTCGTGAAACTTTATTCCAGAAACGGTTAACCTCTTCACATTCAAAGAAGAAACGTTCGATATATTCTACCATCCCGCACCATTTACATTTGTCTGTATTGGATGGTGACATTTTCTTCCGCAGTACGCTGGTAGGATATATTTTGTGCATAATTTTCCAATGCAACTCTCGCAGTTTTGTTTCGTCTGTTACATGTACAGCCCATTTTTCCTTTCAATTAAAAGCTTTTTTAAATTTGCGTTCCCAAAACGTTTGACATAAAGGGATTTCATTGGTTTTATTTGACAATCGGACGATGTCCTTCGTTTTGTGGATAAACAAAGGATTATATATCCCCAACTGCTATGACTTATTAATCCTTCAAGATAATCCACAACGAACTTAACTCATCTCCATTGTTACATTGTTACTTAATCCAGATATTCTCACACCTGTCTTAACTTGTATTTCTGCCAACCACTATATAACGAATTTGTACCTGTTGATTGTCATTGACTTTGATAATGATGTAAGAACTACATCGAAACGTCGTCACCCAATAAATTAAGAAGTTGTTTATCCATAAGTAATTCTCGTCTTGAAATGGAATTCTGTCCAAACAAAAGTATTTTTTAACACAGTCATTAGATTTCTTTACTTCTAAAATCAATAGGTTTGGACCAAATTTATTAAAGTAATATAGTGGTATAACAGACCACCTTTCATTTGTTGTTACTAACAACTTATCTATCCACTTTAATCATAAACCAATTATCCATTTTCTTAAGTTTAACATGTTCGTACCTCCTTCTTCGGAACTTTTACACAAGACTGTTCTTTTAATTTTTTGAACACTGGACCCGTTTCTATGCCACACAAATTTAAAAAATAAGGAATTTAATTTCTGTATACCTTGTTCTGATGGAATCAAAGAAATAAATAAATGTGATATTTGCGATATAAACAAAGACTTTAATAATAACTGTGATCTTGCCAATAATAGTTAAATTACGTGCATTCCAACTTTTTCCATTTGCTGTATTTGCTCAATTCGAGATTCCCAATTTAGCATAATGTTCCCAGCAGTACAACTATTTCCAAAATAAACCCCCAACACCTTTAAATATTCAGTTTCACGAAGTTTCCATTTAACTTTGCCTGGTCTATGCTTCCACCTGGCCATCCACATAGTTTCTGATTTCTTCTCCTTTAATGTTAGACCAGTAAATTTTCCAAAATCTTTTACAATGTCTAACACAGTATTTAAAGACTGTTCGTCGCCAAGAAACAGAGTGGCATCATCAGAGTATTGGGAGACTTTAAAGGAGAGCACAACAATTAGAGCGCTCAAAGGGAGGCCTTGTTTAATACCCCTTTCCATTGGGAAAAAGTTTGTTAACCAGCCAGCATTGGTTACACAGTTTTGTGTTCGAGTATTAAAAATATCAATCCATTTACAAAATGGAGAACCAAAACCAAACTTACACAGAACATGTCCCATGTATTCTTTTGATATACTATCAAACGCTTTAGCAAAATCTAAAGCTAGAATTATCCCCGGTAAGTTTTCAATATTAGTGTATGTTATGATATCCTGTATGACTCTTATATTTTTAAACATTCCCCTTCCCTTTATATAACCTGTCTGATCAGTATTAATGAGTTTTTCAATTACCAGATGCATGCGTTTCACCAATACTGCGGATCCTATTTTATAATCGCAGCATGTCTGTGTTATTGGGCGATAATTCTCCGGTTTCTTATTTACACCTTCCTTTGTGAAACTGTTAGCTGGCCATGCTCATATCCATACTTTAGACTATTCAATACCAGTTTACTATTTTTGGGCCAAAACATCTTACAAAAGGCAGGTCCGAGACCGTCAATACCAGAACTGGTATCATTACCAAGGGCACTTAGTAACATTGATCAGGAAATGTTTTTGTGCGTTATACATTGTGGCATCTATGAGAAAGTTGTATGCCAGAACAAAGCTTATGGTTGAGCACTAAATAAAGCAGGGGACACACGTGCGAATTTTTCCGCATGACCGCGGCGTATTTTGCAATCGCACCGATATTCGCATGCGTGTGTCCTCTCCTCAACGTGCGAAATTCGCCGCGGATTTTTCAGCATCGAAATTCGGACCGTTCAAACATGTTAAATATTTCCGCAGCGATTTTTTCAGCCGCGGATAAAATCGCTCCGTGTGTCCTCTCCGTGCGAGATTCGCTGCGGACGACTCTGACAAGCAGCCAATAGCCGCCGAGATCCAAATCATGTGATCTTGCAAAATGTCGGCGACCGCAAATATGAATACAGGTGCAACGTGGACTAGGGAAAAAGAAGTCGAACTCGTGCTGTTATGGTCGGAAAAGCCGTGTTTGTTCAACACGACATTAAGCATATATCGTGACAGGATAGAATCTCATATATTTTGTGAAATCCCGTGTCTTCAGTAGAGAATTTTTTTATCAAATTAACATAAATTAACTTTTTCAGTGTTTGTATCGCCGTAGTATACATGGTTTTGTCCAGTGTCGTCTATTTTTCCACCGCAATCTGCGACGCTGGCGTTTTTTTTAACAATAAATACAGAGCAGCAGCGGCTGCAATCTTCAGCTTACTGGACGCCGCCATCTTTAGATCACGTGACCGTCAGTATCAAGGCTGCTCTGTGCGATAATCGCAGCCGTGTGTCCTCTCGGTGCAGGTGCGAATTTATCCGCCGCGTATTTCGATGCGGATATTATCGCCGCGATCATGCGAAAAAAAATCCGCACGTGTGTCCCCTGCTTTACTAAATCAAATAACCAAATTACCAACAATTCCCCCAACAGCCCCACTATCAACATCAGTCCACGCCCCAACAGGCCCCAAACCCAACAGTACCCGCCTCATCACATCAACAGCTCTTTCATTAATTAGCCCCCAACTATCACAATATTTCACAAGAGGAGAATTACATTTTCTTAATTTGTTTATTTCCGTGCAGAAAGTGTTTCTAGTCATAAAGAATTTTTTTATGTTGTTTTTACCACCATGATCAGGTGATTATTTTATTCAAGTGGAATGCGTTTCCCAATTTCATATATCACAATTGTCTGTGTATAAAATAAGGGTACAGATTTAGTATTTCATCTGCCATTTTTATTTTATTTATAATCTTAAAAATGCATATGTAAAAATACTTTATGATAGTACATGTGACGTACATGTGGTCTCTTATAATGTTTATATTTCCAAGTTGTGGGATACCCTTAGAATTTGAAAATAATAAATGCAAAACATATTGAGGCTATACTGCGAATATTGTTAATACACTTTATTGCTTTAAATATTAAATAGATGCATTATAATTTAAATTCCAATAGACCGATTGGTTAATGACGTCATCTGGATATTAGAAGAGAAGAACATGGCGGATGCAAAGAAATTCTGTACTGAAAAAATATAGGTTGGCAGTCAAGCGTGTCATCAAATGTTGCAACAAAGCCATGCCCCTCAAACGTTCCATAATTTTTGGATTGATTGATTGATGTTTGATGTTTATTTCACTGATAGGGCGACGTTGCCAGGTTTAGTGGGGGGAGGAAAACTGCAACCTCGGTAAGTATTTGGCAACCTTTCCATATACAACGACCGAGTGATAAATCCACTAAGAATGTTTTCAATTATTATTTGGTCTGAGTGTGATTCGAACCCGCGCCGTATCGAGGTGTGTGCTGAAACTTCTTGTTGCACTCTCAGCCACGCATGACTGGCAGCTCAGCCGGCGCCTCTCGTGTGTGAAACAACCATCATGTGTAGATATGCCTTTTGAGGTTTTCAACTTTTTGAAAATTGTATTTTTTTATATTTTTGACCGTTTCCATGGAAACATAACTTTGAAAAATATTTTCAAAAAGTGGAAAAGCTCAAAATGCACGTCTACACATGAGGATTTTAAAACTAGCCGCTATAACCCATTATATTGTTTATATCAAAAACAAAGGAAGTACTTTTCCTAGACAAGAGAGTTCTTTTCTGTTTTTGTCAAAATATATAGGTTTTGCCACCACTTTGTATTTTTTATTTATTTATCTTTAACCGGACTTCTTTACGAATTGTTTGTTTGACATTTAGCTGATGTTTGGTATACATGTTGGCATATAGGCCAAGTTTAGGCTTTCTATGTCTCTCGTCATTTATTTCTTGGTATTTTACTGATCAAGTGTTAATTTAGACCTTCTTATGAGCAGTTTTAAGGATTTCAGGGATCTACCTTAACAACCGGTTAATCCTTTAAATACTAAAAGAATATTGTTTATTTTGGGCACCATTTTAAATAATCATTGAATTTCACACTCTTTGATATCCTTCCGGCAGGGGACTCTCAGAATGCTTGTTTTCACTCAACTTGGTCTAGCGGACTACCGGGTAAATCAAACTCTGATTGTATTAATTTCACTGCGTCATCTCAACCAAGTACTGACTAACACAGTTTGAGCTATGGGGTGCTTTAGCGGTGTCATGCATGTTGAGTAACACTTTCTGTATGGAAGTTAGAGTTTTGCACAGCTCTTTCATATAGGGTAAGTTGAATATATAATAAGCACCCATGATTATTGTGATGGTATCAAAGAGAGTGAGAATGCCTTTACAAATCCTAACGCCACCAAGGTAGACCTCAAAAGTACAATCCTTTTCTGGATCTAGCATAGGGTGTTCAATTGAACCCAAAATACACCCGTAAAATACTGTTGATAACCAACATTATATCTCCTGGTTATTGTTTCATGTATGCGCCACAGCTCGATGTGTCTACATATATTTGCGAGAATACAATCGAGAATACAATCGTCTGAAGAGTTAAATTTAACTTTCCCCAGGAGTTGTATGTACAAGAAGAAATTACACCGATGATAATTGCCTAACACAGAAACAAAACGCAACTGTTGGCTAAAAAACTTACTGCATTTGTTTTGCAGTTATCACCCAGTGCTCTTATAATATCTCTCCCCCCTCTTGGTATGTTTATTGTCACAGTTTAGCTGGTACAATTTAACATTGTGAATGTTCGTTCTCTACCAATAAACTCATCTGTATATAGACTGCATATACTACTCCTGAAGTTGATTTGATTTTATAAACCAAGATATCGTGTCAATATGAGTTGATTCTTCGGATTGTTTACTGGGCTTGATTGCGCTAAACTTATCAGTGGAAATTCTAGCAAACAATCAAATGGTTATTTACTTCTTGCCAGGGAACCGATCCATTGCAGATAGGAACTAAGTCAGAGTTTTTCATTGGTCTTTAGCATTTCTTGTTGGATCTTTATCCAAGGTACCTGGCAGGTTTAGGGGATCTGGATCATTTCTCCATGTACCAGCAGTGCTTAAACTGTGTCTTGATTGTCTTGAATACTGGTATAGAAGTGTTTGTTTATGTATTCCATATTGATGTGCATACAACATGCAGCCAATAATAACTTTTGCACTTTCTTTGGGGAGAGATTTATGGTGGTAAGAAAAACACGGAACCTGCTAGCAAGGGTATTCAACGACCTTTCTTGCTCGTGATAATCTATATTTGTAAATTCTCATTTCCTTGTTCAGATTCCTGTGTGGACAATGTTTTATTGTACTAGTAGATAATGGAAAGGCGTCATCTCCTATGATATGGTGTTCAATTGAGGCGGGGAGGGGGGGGGGTAGGTTTTCTTCTCAAAGATGGCGGTATGTTCAGGGTGGTGTTATCTATAGCTTGCTTTTGGGGTGAATCACCATATATACCGACAACACCCGCGGTTGTGGGGGGGGGGGGGGGTAGGTTTTCTCCTGACGACTTTATCTCTGGTCCTTTCTTTCCCCCCGATTCATATTTCATCGCAATTATAAATGGAGCCTGGCTTATTATTCAGCTTTAAATTCATTATGGTGTCATTCAACAGTTCAAAGTATTTATTGATTTGATGTTGGGTTATACCCAAACGACCCTGATCAGTTGGATCTGGTGTTCTGACAGTTCAGGTTGTCTCTGGAGAAATGGCCGACACCATTTATCAGATGGACCTGTCCTTGGGTTCATGAGGGTTTGTCTACCACTCTTTTGAATCAAACTTTGAGCTACCAGTTTTATCATTTTCCATGTGAGTGGAAATCCATGAGAGGACATATAAATGATATACTCGGCCAAATCAGCTTCCTCATCATCAGTTAGGATACGTTCTGGGCCAAACGGAGTTGTATACCCGTGGTACTTTCCTCTTGCATGACGCTGTCATGTTGACCTATTAAGATTGTATTTTTTTGCTATCTTTCGGATTGATCCTCCTTCATCAACTTCCCTAACAGCCGCATTCATAACATCTTGTGTGTATTTCTGCCTTTTTTCATCCATACTTTACACTATAAAAAAAAAATATCATTTTCATTGATAATTTATGTAAATTTTTGTTAATGAACAGCTTAGCAATATTATGTTTTTATTTATCAAATTTATATAAGTTTAATAATGTTTGTATGTTTTAACTTGATTATTTTTAGCTGTAATGCAGTTGTAAAGTAGAAGTGATTATCAGTGGAGATTCTAACAAACAATCAAAATCAAATGGTTGTCATTATTTCTTGCCAGGCAACCGATCCATTATCAGATAGGAACTAATCGGTCAGAGTTTTTCATTGGTCTTTAGCATTTCTTGTTGGATTTCAGGTTTAGGAGATCTGGACCATTTCTCCATGTACCAGCAGTGCATTAAATATGTCTTAATTGTCCCGAATACTGGTATAGAAGTGTTTGTTTTTGTCTTCCATATTGATGTGCATACAACATGCAGCCAATATTAAATTTTGCGCTTTCTCTGGGGAGAGATTTATGGTGGTAAGGAAAACACGGAACCTGTTAGCAAGTCTACCAAATGCGTTTTCAACTACCTTTCTTGCTCGTGATAATCTATATTTGTAAATTCTCATTTCCTTGTTCAGATTCCTGTGTAGATATTGGAAAGGCGTCATCTCCTATGATATGGTATTCAATGGGAAGAAGGGGGGGGGAGGTTTCTTTTGTTGACAAAGATGGCAGTATGTTCAGGGTTGTGTTATCTATAGCTTGCTTTTGGGGTGAATCATCATATACACCGACAACACCAGATCTTCCTGTGGCACCAACATCAACGTAAATAAATTTATAGTTTGCATGCCAAAAGAATAATGCTAAAACCTGTTTGTGATTGCAGTATTCTGACCACTGTCTGGTGGTTGACGGATAGCGATGTGTTTCCCATCTAGCGCACCCAAACAACTTTGGTAGTTCTTCTGCTTTGTCAACCATTCATCTGTCGAGTTTGGAATCTGAAAATATATATTTACAAGCATGAGTTTTGTAAAGAGTAATATTTAAGTTTGTTTACATTTCAGTCCCGCCCTAAGCCTGCCCCAACACGCACAGAAGAGGATGAAGCGGACTCAGAGACATCATTTACAGAAGAGCCGCCATCCTCAAATACCCAAGCTTCCATTTCTCAGCCACCCAATGCATTAAACAATACTAAGAAATCTTTAAAAAGAAGAACAGATGAAGAAGAATATGGACTTTCTTGAACCTAAAATTAAAAAGTAAAGACCTCTGGTTACATTCAGTTTTACGCAGGCAAGGTCCTCTGGGTGGTGATAAATTTGTTTTAGGACGCCCTACCACGGGCATATGAATAGATATTTGGTGTATGGCAGATATTTTCCCTCAGCTTTGCCTCGAAAAATATTAATGTCAGACACTAAACATCTACGCCTGTACCCATGCTCAAGGGTGTCAAATAGCTGAAAGTATATACCTGTCTTATAGTTTTATCAAGAAATGACAAGTTGTAACGTTTTCAACATTTTCCAAGTGGATTCTAGCAATGTTGTGTTTTTAAATTAATTTAACAGTTTCGTTGAATTCATATCTTGATCGAGTGCCGCGTAAAACGACAACCATTCAATTGCAGGGTTGGATTTTTCTTGTTATAATGCACTAGACGGCAAAGCTAGTGGGTTTACGTAAGTAGTGTACCTTCCCATATTTTACTGGCTCTCCTAATCAGCAAACTTACAAAAGTGATTCTGTACTTCCCATATTTTATTGGCCCTACTAAACAAAAGTGATTCTCTAAAAGTTTTTCCCACTAGACGACTGTTCAGTGTTGTAACAGACTGTTCGATTTACTGGACCTACACATGTTTTCACTAACCTTGGTCTAGCGGACTACCGGGTAAATCAAACTTAGATTGTAGTAATTTCACTGCGATTTGCATCTCAACCAAGTACTTACAAACACAGTTTGAGCTGTTTTAGAACCTTAAGGCCGCTCTCGGGTGCTTTAGCGGTGTCATGCATGTTGAGTAACACTTTTTGTATGAGAGTTAGAGTTTCGCACAGTTCTTTCGGATAGGGTAAGTTGAATATATAATAAGCAGCCATGATTATCGTGATGGTATCAAAGAGAGTGAGAATGTCTTTACAAATCCTAACGCCATTAACGTAGACCTCAAAAGTACAATCCTCTTCTGGATCCAGTATATATCCTGCATAGGGAACTTTCTCCATCTAGAACAAAACACAAGGAATTGATGAAAGCTACACAATCAGCCCAAAAAGTGAGCGCGTCTACTACCATGCAACAGAGATACAACCTTAGTAAGCACAGTATCCTCCACCAAGGTAAACAAGAGTTCAATTGAACCCAAAATACATCCGTAAAATACTGTTGATAACCAACATTATATCTCCAGGATGTTGTTACATGTATGCGTTACAGCTCGATGTGCCTACATATATTGGTGACAATAAAATCATCTGAACAGTCTACATGTAGGCTGAGGCAACGTTGAATCAGCTCGAAAAATGTGAATGCACGTCTATAGACATTATCATGCAAAACGTTCTACAAGTTTTCAAATGAGTGACGGAAATGACCCTTACAGGTATAACCATGGACCCAACCAGAGAGAAGATACATCTTAGACAATCTATTGGAAGGTGTGGATTTGGTGAATAACAAGATCCGTTTTACTATTAGGTAACAAGTTTCAAGTACCTGGCCTTTTTCTACGCCAAGAAAGGGAAAATCTCTCCTAGTAGTTGACGAGTGAGCATAAGGACACCGTCGCTGTTGATGCCTAAAACAAATTGTATTTCGTTTCACGTATTGTACAATATTATGTTAAATTATTGTATCTTGTGTTTGACTACTGACTAAAAGTTTAAAAATTAATTAAATAACTACAGATTCTTCGAGGTTTTTTTTTGCATTAATATTTGATTTAACAGTTTAGGTTGTCAAAAGTATAAATCTTCATTATTCATTTAAAGGCTTACTACGTTACAAAAACAAATAGAACACACCAACCAAGCCATTGTCCCACTTTGCTTTATACTATTGGCATAATGCGAATAGTATAGATTAGGCCTATGGTAGACCGACGTCTATCCTGTAATTCCTCAGATAATGAACTCGTACTATACAGTACGGTAAACTTCTTTTGGATTACATATTTTTCTTCGATAAACGCCTAGTCATATTGACTAACTTCTGAAGAAAGCCGTTCATATTGACTAAGCCTAGTCAAACTAGTTTTTTTTTTCCTCCAGAGGACGAATATTCGCCAGTCAAATGACTTTGACCTTTTTTTTTCTTTGATAAAATTTATTCCATAAATAAACTTGATACATCCTATATCTTGAGTGTAAACTTTTCACATATTTAAGGTATACATAGTCAGTATTTAACATACATTGTTAAACTTTGTCACAGCATGTTAATATCATAAATTAAAACAAAATGATATGGGCACATCCAACATTGAGGGGAATTTAAGCCTCTATTTCTTTCAATCTCAAAAAAAAATTATATCGAAATATATATGGAGAAAGCAGAGGTGTCTGTCCTTAAGGGAGGGTCTTGAGGGTCAGTGTAGTGCCCCACCTCTAATCCTGAGAGGGTAAATCCTCTCAATGATGGACGAGGCGTACCTTACCACTAACCAGAAAGACATAATCATAACGTTTGACATAGTTGACATTCAAATTATTAAAATTTAAACCAAATACACAATTTTTTTCAATCCTAAATACTTATGTTTCGTAACTGACACTCTTTATTGAACAGAATTTCGAAATTAGGATGCTTCCCATACTTAAGTTTACTAATACATAGTTTTCCAATTATGATAAGTTTGTTAATAAAAATGACAGATGCGCCATAGAGGCGGTCCGTAATCCTAAACATTACATCAATGACCGACAGAACAAAGTTTTTTTTGTGTACATATAGTTAGTGCTCGTGAAACTTTATTCCAGAAACGGTTAACCTCTTCACATTCAAAGAAGAAACGTTCGATATATTCTACCATCCCGCACCATTTACATTTGTCTGTATTGGATGGTGACATTTTCTTCCGCAGTACGCTGGTAGGATATATTTTGTGCATAATTTTCCAATGCAACTCTCGCAGTTTTGTTTCGTCTGTTACATGTACAGCCCATTTTTCCTTTCAATTAAAAGCTTTTTTAAATTTGCGTTCCCAAAACGTTTGACATAAAGGGATTTCATTGGTTTTATTTGACAATCGGACGATGTCCTTCGTTTTGTGGATAAACAAAGGATTATATATCCCCAACTGCTATGACTTACTAATCCTTCAAGATAATCCACAACGAACTTAACTCATCTCCATTGTTACATTGTTACTTAATCCAGATATTCTCACACCTGTCTTAACTTGTATTTCTGCCAACCACTATATAACGAATTTGTACCTGTTGATTGTCATTGACTTTGATAATGATGTAAGAACTACATCGAAACGTCGTCACCCAATAAATTAAGAAGTTGTTTATCCATAAGTAATTCTCGTCTTGAAATGGAATTCTGTCCAAACAAAAGTATTTTTTAACACAGTCATTAGATTTCTTTACTTCTAAAATCAATAGGTTTGGACCAAATTTATTAAAGTAATATAGTGGTATAACAGACCACCTTTCATTTGTTGTTACTAACAACTTATCTATCCACTTTAATCATAAACCAATTATCCATTTTCTTAAGTTTAACATGTTCGTACCTCCTTCTTCGGAACTTTTACACAAGACTGTTCTTTTAATTTTTTGAACACTGGACCCGTTTCTATGCCACACAAATTTAAAAAATAAGGAATTTAATTTCTGTATACCTTGTTCTGATGGAATCAAAGAAATAAATAAATGTGATATTTGCGATATAAACAAAGACTTTAATAATAACTGTGATCTTGCCAATAATAGTTAAATTACGTGCATTCCAACTTTTTCCATTTGCTGTATTTGCTCAATTCGAGATTCCCAATTTAGCATAATGTTCCCAGCAGTACAACTATTTCCAAAATAAACCCCCAACACCTTTAAATATTCAGTTTCACGAAGTTTCCATTTAACTTTGCCTGGTCTATGCTTCCACCTGGCCATCCACATAGTTTCTGATTTCTTCTCCTTTAATGTTAGACCAGTAAATTTTCCAAAATCTTTTACAATGTCTAACACAGTATTTAAAGACTGTTCGTCGCCAAGAAACAGAGTGGCATCATCAGAGTATTGGGAGACTTTAAAGGAGAGCACAACAATTAGAGCGCTCAAAGGGAGGCCTTGTTTAATACCCCTTTCCATTGGGAAAAAGTTTGTTAACCAGCCAGCATTGGTTACACAGTTTTGTGTTCGAGTATTAAAAATATCAATCCATTTACAAAATGGAGAACCAAAACCAAACTTACACAGAACATGTCCCATGTATTCTTTTGATATACTATCAAACGCTTTAGCAAAATCTAAAGCTAGAATTATCCCCGGTAAGTTTTCAATATTAGTGTGTGTTATGATATCCTGTATGACTCTTATATTTTTAAACATTCCCCTTCCCTTTATATAACCCGTCTGATCAGTATTATTGAGTTTTGCAATTACCAGATGCATGCGTTTCACCAATACTGCGGATCCTATTTTATAGTCGCAGCATGTCTGTGTTATTGGGCGATAATTCTCCGGTTTCTTATTTACACCTTCCTTTGTGAAACTGTTAGCTGGCCATGCTCATATCCATACTTTAGACTATTCAATACCAGTTTACTAATTTTGGGCCAAAACATCTTACAAAAGGCAGGTCCGAGACCGTCAATACCGGAACTGGTATCATTACCAAGGGCACTTAGTAACATTGATCAGGAAATGTTTTTTTGCGTTATACATTGTGGCATCTATGAGAAAGTTGTATGCCAGAACAAAGCTTATGGTTGAGCACTAAATAAAGCAGGGGACACACGTGCGAATTTTTCCGCATGACCGCGGCGTATTTTGCAATCGCACCGATATTCGCATACGTGTGTCCTCTCCTCAACGTGCGAAATTGGTCGCGGATTTTTCCGCATCGAAATTCGGACCGATCAAACATGTTAAATATTTCCGCAGCGATTTTTTCCGCCGCGGATAAAATCGCTCCGTGTGTCCTCTCCGTGAGGTATTTGCTGCGGACGACTCTGACAAGCAGCCAATAGCCACCGAGATCCAGATCATGTGATCTTGCAAAATGTCGGCGATCGCAAATATGAATACAGGTACAACGTGGACTAGGGAAAAAGAAGTCGAACTGGTGCTGTTATGGTCGGAAAAGCCGTGTTTGTTCAACACGATATTAAGCATATATCGTGACAGGATAGAATCTCATATATTTTGTGAAATCCCGTGTCTTCAGTAGAGAATTTTTTTTATCAAATTAACATAAATTGACTGTTTCAGTGTTTGTATCGCCGTAGTATCCATGGTTTTGTCCAGTGTCGTCTATTTTTCCACCGCAATCTGCGACGCTGGCGTTTTTTTTTTAACAATAAATACAGAGCAGCAGCGGCTGCAATCTTCAGCTTACTGGACGCCGCCATCTTTAGATCACGTGACCGTCAGTATCAAGGCTGCTCTGTGCGATAATCGCAGCCGTGTGTCCTCTCGGTGCAGGTGCGAATTTATCCGCCGCGTATTTCGATGCGGATATTATCGCCGCGATCATGCGAAAAAAATCAGCACGTGTGTCCCCTGCTTTACTAAATCAAATAACCAAATTACCAACAATTCACCCAACAGCCCCACTATCAACATCAGTCCACGCCCCAACAGGCCCCAAACCCAACAGTACCCACCTCGTCACATCACCAGCTCTTTCATTCCTTAGCCCCCAACTATCACAATATTTCACAAGAGGAGAATTACATTTATTAAATTTATTTATTTCCGTGCAGAAAGTGTTTCTAGTCATAAAGGATTTTTTATGTTGTTTTTACCACCATGATCAGGTGATTATTCAAGTGGAATGAGTTTCCCAATTTCATATATCACAATTGTCTGTGTATAAAATAAGGGTACAGATTTAGTATTTCATCTGCCATTTTCATTTTATTTATAAGCTTAAAAATGCATATGTGAAAATACTTTATGATAGTACATGTGACGTACATGTTGTCTCTTATAATGTTTATATTTCCAAGTTGTGGGATACCCTTAGAATTTGAAAATAATAAATGCAAAACATATTGAGGCTATACTGCGAATATTGTTAATACACTTTATTGCTTTAAATATTAAATAGATTCATTATAATTTAAATTCCAATAGACCGATTGGTTAATGACGTCATCTGGATATTAGAAGAGAAGAACATGGCGGATGCAAAGATATTCTGTACTGAAAAAATATAGGCGGGCAATCAAGCGTGTCATCAAATGTTGCAACAAAGCCATGTCCCTCAAACGTTCCATAATTTTTGGATTGATTGATTGATGTTTGATGTTTATTTCACTGATAGGGCGACGTTGCCAGGTTTAGTGGGGGAGGAAAACTGCAACCTCGGGAAGTATTTGGCAACCTTTCCATATACAACGACCAAGTGATAAATCCACTAAGAATGTTTTCAATTATTATTTGGTCTGAGTGTGATTCGAACCCGCGCCGTATCGAGGTGTGTGCTGAAACTTCTTGTTGCACTCTCAGCCACGCATGACTGGCAGCTCAGCCGGCGCCTCTCGTGTGTGAAACAATCATCATGTGTAGATATGCCTTTCGAGGTTTTCAACTTTTTGAAAATTGTATTTTTTTATATTTTTGACCGTTTCCATGGAAACATAACTTTGACAAATATTTTCAAAAAGTGGAAAAGCTCAAAATGCACGTCTACACATGAGGATTTTAAAACTAGCCGCTATAACCCATTATATTGTTTATATCAAAAACAAAGGAAGTACTTTTCCTAGACAAGAGAGTTCTTTTCTGTTTTTGTCAAAATATATAGGTTTTGGCACCACTTTGTATTTTTTATTTATTTATCTTTAACCGTTTCCATGGAAACATAACTTAGAAATTTCGTTTCGGGAGCAGAACTAAAAAACTATTTAACATAACTCAATGTAACTAGGTGTGTGGAACAATCATGTGTAGATGTGTCTATTAATATTTTTCACCTTAGGTGGGCCATATGGAGGCTGTCTGCTTGTTTGATTGATTGATTTGGGGGTTTACGCTGCGCTCAAGATTATTTCACTTATATGACGGCGTTGCCAGTTTTATTGTGGGAGGAAACCGGGCTCTATGCCCGGAGGAAACCCACGACCTTCCGCTGGTAACTGGCAACCATCCCACATAAGTCGTTCGAGTGAACACCCAGTCCGAACATTTTCCAATTGGTGGAAGGCTGTGCGGATTGAGCGTCCAACGGACTTCATCGAAGAAATACAAAAGGACACAAAGAGGCTTATCGGTAAATTGGTTGATTGATTGTTTGGTGTTTTACGCCGCGCTCATGACTGTTTACTTCTATGGCGACATTGTCAGTTTTAGTATGGGAGAAAACCCACGACCTTCCAGTGGTAACTGGCAACCAACTCACATAGGTCGTTCGAGTGAAAACCCAGTCAGTGTCTGTATTGGATATTGTAACCTGGAAAGAAAGAGACCGAGAATGAGTGTAATGTAACACTGAACTCTGCCTGTTGTTCGGGCTTCTTTTTCACGTATCCTTTATAAGAGAACAGGGTATACACACTGTGCCCAATGTTTAATTTCAGGGATTATACTAACAGTCATCGTCGGAACCCACGATTAAAACTTACGCTCACACTTACTTTACCCGTGGGACAAGTGGAACCAAATCCTAGTTTCTAAAACTGTGGCGGATATTTCACAAATCAAAATCGGCGTTACATAAGCATCCAAGCAGTGTTCAAAACAAAGATGGAAGACTTTTCGGTTTACACTTCAATTTGATAAACGGGTCTCAAAAACTGAAGAGTTCCAACGTTTTGAAAAGAATTTTTGATTGGTCTGACAGTAAATGGGCGTTCCCAGAAAACGAGGTTTTAAATCGCAGTTGGCCCAGGGGTAAAAGGTGAGCTGTTGATAATTTAACCCTGGGTATCCGAGGATGACTAACAGTAAGCACTCGTAAATTCTCAAACGTCGAAAGGGCTGCCGAGGCGAGTGTGCCTTTAAATAGCTATGGTTTAAATTTTAAGTCCGATTCGTCATCGTTATATCATTGACTGGTTACACTATTCAATCAGACTCTACAGACGGTCGCATTACAACTCTCCCGAGTTATCTGCTCCAAAGTAGAGTATTAGGATTAGCCCACCTCCTAAAGGGAGAGGCTTCTAATATTTCAATGGATCTTCGGTGTTCAATGATACTGCAGATAAGTTGGGTTGATTGATTGATTTGGCTCATGGTATGATGCTTTGATTTAGTACTGAACAAAGGCTCGCATTGGGCTGTTTGACTAAAGTCTAGGATTGCAACCAATCTTATTCTCGGGAGATCTTAACACGTGGACATCGCATAAACATCGCACGCCGTAGGGGGAATAGCGCAGGGATTTTCACATGCCAGCATAGTGTAAGCGAGTAATGAGTTGAATTTCATGATTTTTTGTTGAATGGTGAAGTCATCAATTGACCTCCAGGGTGAACTCTAACCCAAGTCCAATGGACTTTGTCCGATTAAAATAGAGACATTACTCATCCAAGGATACATCTAGAGTTCAGGACTATAGGGATCTCTAATTTTAGGATAAGAAAAAGTAGATTTACGACCACATTCTGCGCTAGGATGGTCCCGAGCTTATGCCACTGGTTTCAGCTCAGTCCGACAAAGAAAGTCTTGTGGCGCTAATCATCTACCAATGATCAAACAAGTATATTCTCATAACTGTTGTAAGCACGTCTACATGTATGGCGAGATATTGACGTGTACATTCAACGAAGTTTCATGCGCATGAACAATCTCGAAATACACGGTTATCTCGTCATCTAGAGCAACAAACATGCTTTTCATCTGGATAAATTTTAGTTATTTAAATGCCCGGTTTCCTCTCCAACTTAACCTCGCAAAGTAGTCATATAAGTGAAATAAACTTGAATCGTAAAAGAACCAATATATCATTTGTTAAAAACATTGAAAGAATATTTGTATTAAATCGACTTCACAAACCGATGGGAGGGGGGGGGGGTCTTCATACACCGAGGACGAGGACTTCACAAACTGATGGAGGCGGGGGAGGGAGGTCTTCATACACCGAGGACGAGAACTTCACAAACTGATGGGAGGCGGGGGAGGGAGGTGTTCATACACCGAGGACGAGAACTTCACAAACTGATGGGAGGCGGGGGAGGGAGGTCTTCATACACCGAGGACGAGAACTTTACAAACTGATGGGAGGCGGGGGAGGGAGGTCTTCATACACCGAGGACGAGAACTTTACAAGCTGATGGGAGGCGGGGGAGGGAGGTCTTCATACACCGAGGACGAGAACTTCACAAACTGATGGGAGGCGGGGGAGGGAGGTCTCCATACACCGAGGACGAGAACTTCACACGCTGATGGGAGGCGGGGGAGGGAGGTCTTCATACACCGAGGACGAGAACTTCACAAACTGATGGGAGGCGGGGGAGGGAGGTCTTCATACACCGAGGACGAGAACTTCACAAACTGATGGGAGGCGGGGGAGGGAGGTCTTCATACACCGAGGACGAGAACTTCACAAACTGATGGGAGGCGGGGGAGGGAGGCCTTCATACACTGTGGAGGATGACTTCACAAAGTGATGGGGAGACATTTGCGTAATATGAAAACAATCAATTTGAAATGTACCAAAACCAATTTATTTGCCGGAAAATATACACTTAAATTTCATAATATATGGCTATTATAGAAAATATGGCTATGTAAAAATTTACACTTTTCTATGAACAGTGCTACAGTTTTTCAGATATGGATCCTTGTCGATTATATGTTAAGGGTTGTAGGCAAATAGACGATCTATTTTTTCTTTGGTATCAACAGGCTGAAAGTAAAGAAATAAATTTTACATCAGGGAGTTGCAGTATTTAAAATGGACTGTTTAAAAAATACATTATGTACACCACATAACAGACCACATTGATCTGGAGGTTACCTCAAATCCCAATTTATCACTTAAAACATGCATGTAAATGCATTAAAGATTGTAGACAGTGTTGATATATTTGTGGCATTTTCTTTCTACTTCAAGTAAGCCGCTTTGATTTGGTTGATTGATCGATGCTTTACATCGCTTTTTCACTTTCAAGATTAATTCACTTATATGTCGGTGTTGGCAGGGGGTGGGGGGGTGGGGTGGAAACTAGACTCATTGCCAACAAGAAACCCCCGACCTTCGGTCAGTGCCTGGCAACTCAACCACATACGGCAATGCTTTGATTTGGAGTCAATATTTTTAAGAGCTAAATATTAGTTATATGCTAACCTTTAGAATTGGTTGGTCCCTTTTCCCTTAAATAACGACCGAACACGAATCCTGTAAAAGCAAGGAAAACATATTGTAGAACCATGATATAAAACGTACCTTCCTCGAGTATTCCAGTGCTCATTTATTTAGGTTTTTACGTTGCACTTCAGATTATTACCAAAGCCGAGTTGCAAGATTTTGTAGGAAATAAAAGCGGACTTTCCAAGCTGAAGTAAAGTATTATCGGTCACCGCCTTCAAAAGCGGACTTAATTACTTTTAATTTACATGTGAATAAATTGTCAAATCAAAAACGTGGATTTATGGAAATGTGTCCTTGCGCGAGATGCAGGAAATATACTATAGCTAAAATGGATAAATTATACCAACCCCATCACAATTACTGTCACAAACTGTAAAATTGCAGTGAAATTCGATGGTGTCCGCTCCTTGTAATTTGAAGGCATCGAAATAAGGACTGAAAGCCACACTTCCCTTCGACCGGAATCCGTCTATTTTATCGAGCACCATACCGTCGCCACAGCTGAAATATTCAGTTAAATCCATAAAAGTAGAAAGCATATTCCATTTTATCAATTTCAGCAGAAATTCGTCAGATTATGAATTATAACGTGCCTGTGTTCGAAACTTTTGCGACTTACTAGGTTGCGTAAGAAGGCTAAAGGAGAGATAAGTGCCAAGAGGATTGATTGATCGAGGCTTAACGCCACACTCAACAGATAGGTCGTACAGCGACAAAAGTACCAACCAATCTTTCCAGGTTTAGGGCAAATTGGCCAAGATAGATGGTCAGGTGAGGTTTACAATTGGCGAGAGCAGCTCTCATTGGCCAAGAGGACATAAGCCCAAGAGAAAATAGCGCTCGATAATTTTATGGTTTGAAATCTTAGCACAAGGTAGTACAACCCTATGTTAGGTTGTGTTAAATGTATTAGATATAGGGACACAGTGAGAGGAATTCCTAGTGCCTATGCAATGATCTACGTCACATTTAAAAAGTTATTCCAGTACAAGACAGTAATTCATAAGAAATAGAATACACAAATGGCTACATACCCAGCCCTTAAAATTGAATATGAGGTCAAAGGATTCAGCGCGTCACAACTTAGAACATGGAAACCTGGAAATTGGCCTAAAAACAGAAATAAAACAAAGTTTTCAATTAACACATACAAATAAACCTTCGTATTTGTAGCAGAAGATTTATACAAAAGGCAGGTTAAACCGATGTGCCAGCTTTTAAAAATATTTCACGTCTATGACGGCGTTGTCAGGTTTAGTGGGGTTGGAAACCGGGATCATTGACCAGAGGAAACCCCAGATTCGGCGAGTACCTGGCAACGTAGCCATTAGAATCAGAAGAATAACAGTGCAAAGCTGAAAAAAAAATTAAAAACTCTCATTTTAAGTTACCAGAAGTTTCTGTAGCTTTCAAACGAATCTTCTTCCCAAGAGTGATGTGATCTGACGTCAGAGGTCGACCTATCACATCAACAACCTCCAATTGGAAAGGACTAGACGTGAAACTACCCAAAAGGTGCTGTCTCTCCTGTGGTGCCAAAAACCTACAGATGGAAAATGTGCACTTTATCAATGGTCGTGTTTCTGAACGCGATGCAAATTTTTAAACTAAATTTAAAATAGAAATGTAAAAAAACTGTAGTTCAAATATCTTACCATTAGTTTTTAAGACAGCCTAGATACATTACTCAATTTCTAAATTAACACATAGCAAAGGACCAAATAAATTCTGTTTCTCACCAATCATTTATGTTTTGCCTATCAGCCACACTATTGCCATGTTCGTCGTAAGCACAAGAGAGCGTAAATATATCCTTTTTATTAATCAGTACTTGATTAGCATCGCCCCAGCCAAACTCCACATCCAATGTGTATGTATTGCTGCCATCTTTTTTCTACAAAATGGAAATTTTAATTCATCACCGCCTTCATATCAAATCATGTCTTTACCTCTCAGCCACTGTGTAAGGTACCGTAAAAGATGACAGTACTGTACACAAGTAGCGTAACGCCGAAAAACGTAAGACCCAATATTTGACTCAATATTTCGGCTTTTTATTTCGCCATCATCATGAGTCAATGATGATGGCGGAATGAAGTGCCGAAATATTTCAAACATTTCTTGAATAATGTCAGTTAAAACCAGACTGATATTGGTTGAAAATGTCTTAACTCCTGCCACATTAACGTTAATTATGGCAAAAATAGCTCCATTTGTTTTTTATATTTAACTTTCCTAACTTAAGCTTAAACCTGTTCGAGAAATATTTACATCTTATGAGGTTTCCTCATAGTCGTCCATTTAATTTTGACAATTTAATAAATTGGCCAATACAATAAATTTAATACTCATTTTCATCTTAGGAGTATTAAAGTTTTCTATACAGTTTCTTATTTGATTGTTTTCATTAGTTTGATTCATTCTGAAATCCGTGGCATGTTTTTCACAGTTCAACGGCTCTCCCCACATCTGTTTAGATGTAGGGAAGTTGACCAAGATTTCAGATGTGCTGTCAAAATTCAAGAATTGTTTAAGATTAAATGTACTATATGTAAATTTATGTTTATACGGTGACCGTTTTCTATATCGGAACTGTCATTTCTTACTTTCCAAACGTTTTTGATACTGTATATGTTTTCTTTCCACTGTTTGTATAATGTTTGCCTGCAAATATAGTGATCTGTTTTTAAAAATATAAATCAAAATTGTTACATACTATCTACTGGTGTTTGCTACTTTTATTAACCGGTAAATACTCTAACTTACATGGAATTGGCATAGACTGCCTCGGTATTCCCTTTGAAGAGTTCCCATTAACCGATGCTTCACCCGATTCTCTTGGGGAATAAGTTGTTGTTTTCCATTCTGACAGAAAGCTACAGCGTATGCCGGAACGTCAGCTATTAGTTCCAGGAAAGCTTCATCCCACAACCTTGAAGGACACTTGTGTTCAACTGGAAGACAAATGCCACAGATTGATTATGACGATTTTCATGATAAATACAGTATCGTTAGTTTGCCATATATGTCTCAATTATCCCATATACGCATTAAGTAGAGACAAAGAGTTAAAATACAATAGATGAATAGGAACTAACGGAAAGTGAATCAAGAAAATCAAAACGGGAAAGAGAACTTACATTTTATGATGGGGCCTTTGAGAAGATTAATTTTTCCAGGGATGACCACATCAGGACCCAAAGTACTGACAGTAACAGGACTTGTAAATGGCGACTGTGTCGTAGTGGTCGTCGGAGCTGGCGTTGTAGTCGTAGTGGTCGTCGGAGCTGGCGTTGTAGTCGTAGTGGTCGTCGGAGCTGGCGTTGTAGTCGTAGTGGTCGTCGGAGCTGGCGTTGTAGTCGTAGTGGTCGTCGGAGCTGGCGTTGTAGTCGTAGTGGTCGTCGGAGCTGGCGTTGTAGTCGTAGTGGTCGTCGGAGCTGGCGTTGTAGTCGTAGTGGTCGTCGGAGCTGGCGTTGTAGTCGTAGTGGTCGTCGGAGCTGGCGTTGTAGTCGTAGTGGTCGTCGGAGCTGGCGTTGTAGTCGTAGTGGTCGTCGGAGCTGGCGTTGTAGTCGTAGTGGTCGTCGGAGCTGGCGTTGTAGTCGTAGTGGTCGTCGGAGCTGGCGTTGTAGTCGTAGTGGTCGTCGGAGCTGGCGTTGTAGTCGTAGTGGTCGTCGGAGCTGGCGTTGTAGTCGTAGTGGTCGTCGGAGCTGGCGCTGTAGTCTTAGTGGTCGTCGGAGCTGGCGTTGTAGTCGTAGTGGTCGTCGGAGCTGGCGTTGTAGTCGTCGGAGCTGGCGTTGTAGTCGTAGTGGTCGTCGGAGCTGGCGTTGTAGTCGTAGTGGTCGTCGGAGCTGGCGTTGTAGTCGTAGTGGTCGTAGGAGCTGGCGTTGTAGTCGTAGGAGCTGGCGTTGTAGTCGTAGTGGTCGTAGGAGCTGGCGTTGTAGTCGTAGTGGTCGTCGGAGCTGGCGTTGTAGTAGTGGTCGTCGGAGCTGGCGTTGTAGTCGTAGTGGTCGTCGGAGCTGGCGTTGTAGTCGTAGTGGTCGTCGGAGCTGGCGTTGTCGTCGTAGTGGTCGTCGGAGCTGGCGTTGTCGTCGTAGTGGTCGTCGGAGCTGGCGTTGTCGTCGTAGTGGTCGTCGGAGCTGGCGTTGTCGTCGTAGTGGTCGTCGGAGCTGGCGTTGTCGTCGTAGTGGTCGTCGGAGCTGGCGTAGTCGTCGTAGTGGTCGTCGGAGCTGGCGTAGTCGTCGTAGTGGTCGTCGGAGCTGGCGTAGTCGTCGTAGTGGTCGTCGGAGCTGGTGTAGTCGTCGTAGTGGTCGTCGGAGCTGGTGTAGTCGTCGTAGTGGTCGTCGGAGCTGGCGTAGTCGTCGTAGTGGTCGTCGGAGCTGGCGTAGTCGTCGTAGTGGTCGTCGGAGCTGGCGTAGTCGTCGTAGTGGTCGTCGGAGCTGGCGTAGTCGTAGTGGTCGGAGCTGGCGTAGTCGTAGTGGTCGTAGGAGCTGGCGTTGTGGTCGTCGGGGCAGGCGTTGTAGTCGTTGTGGTCGTCGGGGCAGGCGTTGTAGTCGTTGTGGTCGTCGGGGCAGGCGTTGTAGTCGTTGTGGTCGTCGGAGCTGGCGTTGTAGTCGTAGTGGTCGTAGGAGCTGACGTTGTGGTCGTCGGGGCAGGCGTTGTAGTCGTTGTGGTCGTCGGGGCAGGCGTTGTGGTCGTCGGAGCTAGCGTAGTCGTAGTGGTCGTCGGAGCTAGCGTAGTCGTAGTGGTCGTCGGAGCTGGCGTAGTCGTAGTGGTCGTCGGAGCTGGCGTAGTCGTAGTGGTCGTCGGAGCTGGCGTAGTCGTAGTGGTCGTCGGGGCAGGCGTAGTCGTAGTGGTCGTCGGGGCAGGCGTAGTCGTAGTGGTCGTCGGGGCAGGCGTTGTAGTCGTCGGGGCAGGCGTTGTAGTCGTAGTGGTCGTCGGAGCTGGCGTTGTCGTCGTAGTGGTCGTCGGAGCTGGCGTAGTCGTCGTAGTGGTCGTCGGAGCTGGCGTAGTCGTCGTAGTGGTCGTCGGAGCTGGCGTAGTCGTAGTGGTCGGAGCTGGCGTAGTCGTAGTGGTCGTAGGAGCTGGCGTTGTGGTCGTCGGGGCAGGCGTTGTAGTCGTTGTGGTCGTCGGGGCAGGCGTTGTAGTCGTTGTGGTCGTCGGAGCTGGCGTAGTCGTAGTGGTCGTAGGAGCTGGCGTAGTCGTAGTGGTCGTAGGAGCTGGCGTAGTCGTAGTGGTCGTAGGAGCTGGCGTTGTGGTCGTCGGGGCAGGCGTTGTAGTCGTTGTGGTCGTCGGGGCAGGCGTTGTAGTCGTTGTGGTCGTCATGGCAGACGTTGTTGTCGTTGTGGTCGGAGCTGGCGTAGTCGTAGTGGTCGTCGGAGCTGGCGTAGTCGTAGTGGTCGTAGGAGCTGGCGTAGTCGTAGTGGTCGTAGGAGCTGGCGTAGTCGTAGTGGTCGTAGGAGCTGGCGTTGTGGTCGTCGTTGTGGTCGTCGGGGCAGGCGTTGTAGTCGTTGTGGTCGTCGGAGCTGGCGTTGTAGTCGTTGTGGTCGTCGGAGCCGGCGTTGTAGTCGGAGCCGGCGTAGTTGTAGTGGTCGTCGGAGCCGGCGTAGTCGTAGTGGTCGTCGGAGCTGGCGTAGTCGTAGTGGTCGTAGGAGCTGGCGTAGTCGTAGTGGTCGTAGGAGCTGGCGTTGTGGTCGTCGGGGCAGGCGTTGTGGTCGTCGGGGCAGGCGTTGTGGTCGTCGGCGCAGGCGTTGTAGTCGTAGTGGTCGTTGGAGCTGGCGTAGTCGTCGTAGTGGTCGTCGGAGCTGTAGTCGTCGTAGTGGTCGTCGGAGCTGTAGTCGTCGTAGTGGTCGTCGGAGCTGGCGTAGTCGTAGTGGTCGTCGGAGCTGGCGTAGTCGTAGTGGTCGTAGGAGCTGGCGTAGTCGTAGTGGTCGTAGGAGCTGGCGTAGTCGTAGTGGTCGTAGGAGCTGGCGTTGTGGTCGTCGGGGCAGGCGTTGTGGTCGTCGGCGCAGGCGTTGTAGTCGTTGTGGTCGTCGGGGCAGGCGTTGTAGTCGTTGTGGTCGTCGGAGCTGGCGTTGTAGTCGTTGTGGTCGTCGGAGCTGGCGTTGTAGTCGTTGTGGTCGTCGGAGCTGGCGTTGTAGTCGTAGTGGTCGTCGGAGCTGGCGTTGTAGTCGTAGTGGTCGTCGGAGCTGGCGTTGTAGTCGTAGTGGTCGTCGGAGCTGGCGTTGTAGTCGTAGTGGTCGTCGGAGCTGGCGTTGTAGTCGTAGTGGTCGTCGGAGCTGGCGTTGTAGTCGTAGTGGTCGTCGGAGCTGGCGTTGTAGTCGTAGTGGTCGTCGGAGCTGGCGTTGTAGTCGTAGTGGTCGTCGGAGCTGGCGTTGTAGTCGTAGTGGTCGTCGGAGCTGGCGTTGTAGTCGTAGTGGTCGTCGGAGCTGGCGTTGTAGTCGTAGTGGTCGTCGGAGCTGGCGTTGTCGTCGTAGTGGTCGTCGGAGCTGGCGTTGTAGTCGTAGTGGTCGTCGGAGCTGGCGTTGTAGTCGTAGTGGTCGTTGGAGCTGGCGTAGTCGTCGTAGTGGTCGTCGGAGCTGTAGTCGTCGTAGTGGTCGTCGGAGCTGTAGTCGTCGTAGTGGTCGTCGGAGCTGGCGTAGTCGTAGTGGTCGTCGGAGCTGGCGTAGTCGTAGTGGTCGTCGGAGCGGGCGTAGTCGTAGTGGTCGTCGGAGCGGGCGTAGTCGGAGCGGGCGTAATCGGAGCTGGCGTAGTCGTAGTTGTCGTCGGAGCTGGCGTAGTCGTAGTTGTCGTCGGAGCTGGCGTAGTCGTAGTTGTCGTCGGAGCTGGCGTAGTCGTAGTTGTCGTCGGAGCTGGCGTAGTCGTAGTTGTCGTCGGAGCTGGTGTAGTCGTAGTTGTAGTCGTAGTGGTCGTTGGCGCTGGCTTAGTCGTAGTTGTCGTTGGAGCTGGCGTAGTAGTTGTCGCTGGAACTGGCGTAGTGGTTATGGGCACCGTCGAAGGCTTGACAGATGTTGTCACAATAGTGAATTTAGTAGCGGCTGTGGGCACTGTTGTGGGCATTGGTTCTGCAGTCTGGGGAAGTAGGAGGTCTTCCGAATCGCCCTCGTCCGGAAACTACAAGGAAAGTAAAACTATGTCAACTAAGCAGAGCCAGTCGGGATACAGAAGGGAAAACTTATTGCAGGACCAAACGTAGCAGGGAATTAAGACGGAGGATAAATAACCCTCTGGGAGTTTATGTATTTAATAACTTGAATTTGAGAACATTTATTCTAACAGAAAATGGCGCGGTTTAAAGAATTCAGACTATAGTTTATAGAGGGCTTCAAATTTGCAAATGCCGGTGTATTTCCATACAAACCGAAAGTGGTTTACTTTATTAATCGGGGAATTTGCAATGTTTTCGAATGCTCAATAGCAAATTTTTAATTTACAGACGTCGGAAGTGAATTAATATAAACACCTTTGAATAACAGCACCAAAGCTGTTTTCCTGTCCTTTTTCCTGTCATTATTAAGTGACATCACAAGCTACAAAAAGATGAAATTCATGGCATCTGGCCACCCATCCACGAATGGGTGGGCCTTTTTTTATTTGAATGTCCTGTTTTGTCAAAGTTATTGTGGAAGAAGTGATTTACGCGGTGCTTGAGATTTCACTTTATGGGTGCATAACATAATGGAAGCTTCCGTTAACATTCGTCAAATAAGTGGTTTCGTCGAGCAACTGACGGCCGTATTTTTTTAGTCCTGCCTCATTGCAATCAAAAAGCGGGAGCAGATTGACAGTTTGTGGTCAGTTTTCGACAGTAAAATAATATAACTTACTAAAATAGTGTCAATAAGACATTCATAAATAATGTAGCTTTATGTTAAGTGGAT
Source organism: Lepidochitona cinerea (assembly GCA_963971465.1). Classification (NCBI taxonomy): domain Eukaryota; kingdom Metazoa; phylum Mollusca; class Polyplacophora; order Chitonida; family Tonicellidae; genus Lepidochitona; species Lepidochitona cinerea. The sequence continues at coordinate 4,218,027 of OZ020560.1, forward strand.
TAACATCTCAAAAACAGCAAAGCAGTATGATGTCATCAACTGCTGAGGAGAGAGGGGAGTTGAGACAGAAGGCAACAATGATTTCAGGGAACCAGTAATATTTAGATAAAAAATAGAGCAGGCCGGGTGATTTAAAGTACATCTTTTAATATTGCATATCCTCTTGCTCAGTTAGCCACACATCAATATACAGTGTGGATATCTCCACTAGTTATGCTATAGCAAGTGTATAGCTCCGGGAGATGAAGCCAGACTTGCGCCAAATCTAGAGTCCTCTTCACGTTTTTTATACGCAGGGCTTCTATAAATCCAAATTTATCAGTTTATGTACATTTATAGCATTGTATCAATCATGCAGTGTCGTGGCTGCAAAGGTTGTTGCATATGGCTATGTGTGTACAGCAGCAGAAAGCAACGACCTTTTACAGATAAAATTCTGAAATTTGTTTTGTTACGAGCCTAAACATTGTGGGACCACCACCCCCCCCCCCCCCCCCCCCTCCCCCTTTTTCTTGGGTTAGGACTTGGTTTAGCTGCTTCTCTGCGTGTGGCACATTCTCGGTTGTGTTTCCGAAGTAACTTTTTCGATTTTCTTGTTTGGCGGCAAATTGACCTGCGGTCTTTTACCTCATGACGGTGCTGGATTTGGTGAGGAATTAAACTGGGCCATTTGTTGGGAAATCCTCGTCCTTCAACAGGCCGATTGAGTTAAAAACCCCTCAATTTTAACAATTTTTGTTTGGACCGAGCGGGATACGAAACCGACTCATGAAAGGCGTCTGTCTGTGTGATAAACCATGGCTTTAGTGATTGAGCCACAGACAAGAGATAGGAATTTGAAAGAAATGCAAAGTATGTAGTCATTTGTTTGCTCAAAACATTCAGGTTATTGGACGCTTTAATAAATTGAGAGACTAAACATACCAAGTAAGATATAGACGTCGGACCGGTTTCTCCAGTGAGGTTCTTACTTTCTTCCCTGAAATAAAACAAAAAGCAATTGCTTTTTCTCCTGTGGGACTGGACTATGGGCATCTTAGGAATCCGACCTTTGCATAACGAAATTCTAGTTCTTTTTTATTAGAGTATGGAAGAAAACCTAACAAAACTTAGTGCACAATTATCGCAACTGCGCTTGTAATAAATTGTATTATGAACTGTGGTTGCCAGTTACCACCGGAAAGTCGTGGGTTTCCTCTGGCTATAGAGCCCGGTTTCCGCCCACAATAAAACGGGCAACGTCGCCATACAAGTGAAATAATCTTGAACGCGACGTAAAACACCAATCAATCAATATTATCAACTGGAATTAAATAGAACGTTCTGAGCTCAATGCACATGTGATGATCCTGATAGATTTATGTCACGTGTTTATAGAAATCCTACATTCGATATCCCCGAATATAAAATTTCAATTGTAGATTTTTCTTGTTCCTAACTACTAGAAAATGTTCAATTAACAGCTGTATTTCAGTTTAACGAAACTATTGTGCTTGACCTTTTTAAATAAACTTACCAGCCAACTATAGTTCCTCGTGATGAATTTACCTTCCCACCTTCATCATAAAGACAAATGGCGGTCTTCAAATCTGCCAAAGTTAGTATATGACCTTCACCCCAACCGATTTCAATATTCACCGAATACCTTCGAAATTGTTCATCTTCCTGACAAAATGGAAATACAAAATTAGAACCTGTAAAAATGTGAATCATACGAACGATCGAAATTAGTACATTCACTGGTTTCTTATATATTTTTAAAGTGGCATGAGCTGCCAAAATGTTGATATTTTGACGTTAAAACAGAATGTTGAAATTATTTGCTATTCAGAAGCTTTTTAGTGCTTCTAGTCTCGAAAATGTACGATAAAGTATTGTTTTGAACTAACTTTGGCTTAGAATGAATGAATAGTCGTCCGTTATTTAAATTCTGTTTACTTTTCGAACACGTTTTCGGTTCGCACAGACCACATACTGTATGGATTTTCCTAATTCCAACACCAATCATTTAGTTTTTCGATGGCCTTCAAAGCCTTTTACTGTCGTGGCTATCAGAAATTATGAAAAATGTGAATTTTGGCAGTTTATGCCACTTTAAGAATAAATGTCAAATAAATGTTAATATATACATTGCAATAAAATAATATCAGATAAAAGTATTACCAAATATAATTACTATGTTCATGATAATTGAGAACCAAATACTGGTAACAAATTTGATTTCATTGTATTCATGTTTCACAACGCACTAAAGGTAATTTAAATGGGCATGAGCTGCCAAAATGTTGATATTTTGACGTTAAAACAGAATGTTGAAATTATTGGCTATTTTCCTCAAGACTCCTGATTCAGAAGCTTTTCAGTGTTTCTGGTCTCGAAAATGTACGATAAAGTATTGTTTTAAACTAACTTTGGCTTAAAATGAATGAATGGTCGTCCCGGTTATTTAAATTTTGTTTACTTTTCGAACACGTTTTCGGTTCGTACAGGCCACATACTGTATGGATTTTCCTCATTCCAACGCCAATCATTTAGTTTTTCGATGACCTTCAAAGCCTCTTAGTGTAGTGACGATCAGAAATTGTGAATTTTGGCAGCTCATGCCACTTTAATTATATGGCGATGTGAGCAGGTTTAGTGGGAGAGGCAAGCAGATTAAGGCACTATGGAAACATTCAGTATGAAACCTTCCATATGCGGCCAAAATGCAAATCTGGGAGACCTCGACGGAAGGACTTGTCGAACAGATTATTGTTCTTCCAACGTTATGGATTTACGATTTCTAAAACATGACGTCAATTTGCACACCCGAATATTAAGCCTCCTATTCTTCATGTTCATTCGAATTTTCAAAACTAAAGCCACACTGGAAAAATAACAGAAAAGTATCGATGAAACGAATTGCTCTTCTATCCCATATTAGGCTGATAAAATTTGAAGACAGGAAGCGTATAAGCATAATTTGATTGATTGATTGATTGTTTGGTGTTTAACGCCACGCTCAAGATTATTTCATTATGGCAGCGTTGTCAGTTTTATTGTAAGAAGAAACCGGACTCTATGCCCGGAGGAAACCTATGACCTTCCGGTGGTAACTGGCAACCATCCCATATAGGTAGAGCATAATTTGAGGATTTGCAGAAACAATGGGCGATAACTAGAACCCAAGATCACGGAGAAAAAGTTACAATGCCCAGCTACTTCTTAAAAGTATACTCCATCTAAATTTAAAAAAAATATCTCAATATTCATAGAAATTGTCTGGAAAAAAGATAAAAACATTTTGATTTGCAGAAACAAATGCAAACAAAATATCAACTTTACTGAGGAAAACAAGTAACCTTGTACAACTTCTTGGCAGAGAGTATATATCAGACAAGTTTGAAATCAATCTTCAATAATTAAAAAGATATGACCCAGACAAGAATCGGGGCAGTCATAGCGGTGGAGTATAATAATTACTCCCCTGAAAGCTAAAAGTGGACATAAATACGTTAAGTATCAAATATTTGACTAGAGATGACCAAATACTTACTGTATATATACAATCCTCTCCCAGGTAGTCTCGATTGAAACTCCCCTTCAGTTGATATTTAACGGTATTATTAGTGATGAATGACTTGTTGCCATTCCGACAAGCAGCTACAGCAATAATATCAACATCAGCGATAATCGTCAACATGGGGCTTCCATCCAGCCAGGGAGGGCATTTCATGGACACTGTAAACAGCAGTCAGGAAATAAATACTCTGGTGGCCATATTTGTAATTAATGCAGTCTCGATTCGCAATTGGCGTACTGGTGCCTAATATTATAAGTTATGGAAGATTGAAGTGCTTTGCTAAAATAAAATTAAAAACACTTGTAAATTCCTTTTGAGTAGAAAATTAAATTAAAACAAGAGTAGGATGGTCTTAAACTTGAGTAGAAAAAAACGGATATCAAGATGTAAAATGGCGGATTTGCTAAAAGGTGATCTGCAAACTGAATTTACAAATCTATTTCAAATGTATACCCTAATATAAAACCACCTGGGTAATAACATACACCGAACACAATATTTTACAAGAGATTGGTGTTGTACGCTGCACAAAGATTATTTCACATATATGGCAGAGTAGCAAGGTTTAGTGGGCGAGAAAACTGAGAGGATAATCCGGAGGAAATCCCTACCCTGGGCGGGTATTCGAAACACAGTTGTGTAAGATAGAAGAAATGTTACTTACATTCTATAATATGTTTACATAACCCAGGGGAAATCTGAAAAGGGAGAAAATTACCATGTTCTGAACTTGATTCCTGATGTTTAATCAAACTCAGATTGCCAATAGTCGTACTTTAAAGCGATAGACGCTGCCAAAATTGAGATATTTTGCCATGAAAACATGTTATCAGCTGATTTTTCTCAAGACAGAATTCCTAATTTTTTTAGTACTTCGGCTCTTGAGAATGGACGTTAAAGTATTGTTTTGAACTAACTTCGGCTTAGAATGAATTAATGTGATCGTGCCGGTTATGTAATTTTGTTCACTTTTCGAACACTATTCCGGTTCGTATAGGCTACATACGGTACGGATTTCACTCATCCCAACGCCAATCCTTTAGTTTTTTTTGAAGGCCATCAAAGTGTCATACTGTTATGACAATCAGAATTTATGAATATAGTCCGAATGTTGGCAACTCATGTCGCTTTCGTGCTTTTTTTTAAAGTAAAAAATGGACAGGTAATGTTTTCGGGGTAACAGTAACAGTGTTACACATTGCGGTTGAATATACACTACTTGATTATTAATTGAATGTGCATAAAATTGATGCCAATCTGTTCTAATTATAAAATCAGTTTCCTGAAGGGAACTAAATCAACGTTTGGCCAAAACACGAAATGTTAATTCAAATTTCCTAGTTTAGGCAACTGGAGTTTTCTGTACATTTCCCTTTTCTTAAACATTACGTCTGTCCCACAAATCTCGCGAGAGTGGAACCATGATTCCCCCCTTTAAACAAGGTGAACTCTCCAAGGGTGATATCTTTTGCTATATGAAGAGTAACATTTTGTTCCTATAAGACATTCCAAACTAGAATCATCGGATTTATTGATTGGGGTTTAACATACATCATATAATACTTTGTCTGGAGGAAAGCCCGGTACTCCAAAGGTACAGGACAACCGTTCAACATAGAACTTAACCAGTACGGATTTTTTTATCCGAATCGGCAAGCCATCGATGCAAGACTCCCTACCGATTGAACCATCGATGGGGCATTTAACACTAAATTTTCCAACCTTATCAATTCACGGAAATAACAGCGCTCGAAAACTATAATGCAGAATATTCTTCCCCAACAAAAAATAGTTTTCTCGGAGAAAAATTGTACTTACCAAGAGGGAAAGTAAAAACAAAATCATCTTCCAACAAATAACCTGAAACCAAAAAAAAATGACCGTTTACAAGCTGCACGTCAGGACATCCGTTAATCTGGGGAAAATGGTTTTACGCACAACAACCACATACAAGGCTATGGAACGTATTTTGTTCACAGATTATTTCACACATCTAGCTGATTCCATAGGATAGTACTCACAAATTAACGGTTACATACGCAATCTACTCAAAATAATCAATCGTCATTAAACCAAAACAAGACAAGAGATACGTCTACCTGGTACAAAAACAGAAACAAACATGCAACGTAAGAAAAGGTACAAGTGAACGGGTGAATCACATGATCAGACAGACGTTTCAGGTTTACCTTCATATAAAGCGACACCAATCTGTGGTGAGTATTTATGGAGCATTTAGCATAAATTGCTGAATTTATTGATTCAGTGTCAATTTTAATTGAAACACACTCTTGAGGAAATTTTAAGCGATTGAAGTTGCCACAATATTGAAATTGAAGCTAATAAATATCTCTGTGGAAAATTTTAGCGGATCGTGACCTGTACGCACCGAATTAGTGACCGAAAAGTAAACAAAATTTCGATACAGACCTTCATTGACTTTAGGACTAGATACATCTAACCATTACTAAGCAAATACACACGTCTATTCAAACAACTAAAAGTTGGGAGCTACGCGTAATATGAAATTAACGAATGAGGTAGAATGAATGTATATTTCAAGTTGCGTTATCACAAACTAATATACACATCAATGATTAAAAGCGACAATTTTTCGAGGGTTGAAAAAAAAATTTCCAATGACTGCGTAAACTAATTAATGAAAACTAATCAAATCAAATTTTCTCCAGTTTACCTGAGTTGCTTTCAACCGTCTTCCCTGACCTTATTTAAGTGAGATAATCTCTGGGCGAAATGACATCACACTTCCTCTTAGAGCTCAACTTCATCAATGTCGCGGGGGCCTCCGTGGCTCAGTAGGTAGAGCGTTGGACGCTCAATCCGAACAGCCTTCCACCAATGGGTCGCGGGTTCAAATCCCACTCAGTCCAAAAAAAAAATACAAAATTTTCTGAGTGGGTGTCCAACCGAACGACCTATGTGGGATGGTTGCCAGTTACCAACGGGAGCTATAGCTTATCTGCAATTTTGTTCCAATGAAAATCCGACTAGAACAAACACATTACGTTTATCCTTTTAGTCAATTTTCACTTCATTTGAACATTTCAACAATTTTAGACCAAAAGAGGATCATATTTGTATTACACGTCAACTGATAACGTAAACTTAAAATCGCCAGGGTGACGTTCGTTAACGTTCGGAGCCACATTCGAGTGAGCCCGGGGAGCTCTCAAAAACGTAACCTTGATGAATCTAAAGTACGTGTATCTTGGATATAAATTATGTAACATTTATTGTCCTCACAACCTTGACAAACAACTTTGTCACCCACAACCTCGTCTCTCCTCGTTTCACACCCTTACCTAACCGACCCACTTTGTCTCACTTTATCTCCCCAAAATTTGTCTCATAACTTTTTATAGGTGGTCTCGATGATTCTGTTGGCAGAGTAATACATTTAGCTTCTCAGTCCAACACAGGCCTTACGTCGATCGTTAACGGGTTCGAATCCAACTCCGATGAAATAGAATTGAAATTTCTTTAAACGTGGGTTTTTCACCCGGTCGTCCTATGTGGAAGAGTTTCCAGGTACTCGCCGAAGATCGGGTGTTTCTTCCGGGCAATGAACCCGGTTGACTCTCCCACTAAACCCGAAACGACCGCCATGTAAGTGAAATCACCTTGAATATGACGTAAAACATCAATCAATCAGTGTTTCGTGTGTCTCATGACATTATCTCACATTCTCCAGCCAACGGATCTCATATAGGCCTACTCTCACAGCGTTGCTGACTTTCTCACACCCATGCCACATAACATTGTCTCGCAACCTTGTATCTTAGCCTCGCCCAAGCTTGTTTAAAAACCTTGTCTCGCAGGTGACACGGGATGTGTGTAGATTATAGATTTTAGCAATGTCTCTTAGTAAAACAATAATCAATTATTCGATAGTTAATCAAACAATCCCCATGTATCTTTTGGGTTGAATAGGCTTACTAAATTTTAACTCCATTATTTAATCAGACACGTATTAACAACAACTGATTACACTTTCTTAAGCTATGACACAGCGAATAAATTTAAAAAAAATCATCAAAAGGGGCAATTAGTCTACGTACCCCTGTATTGTAAAAGTAATTCGTGTGACAATTATGGATATATCGATAAGGATTCGTTTTGAACCAGTCGGTGTATTTAAACGATCAATAACATTTGCATGGTCTGTTGCAGAACAATAAAACATTTCAGTAAACAGATCCGACGATATTGAAATATTGAGTTCTAGAACTTTTTTTTTCGATCACTTCATTTAAAATCCCAACTCGGTCGCGGGTTCAGTTCCCAGTCAGTGTTTTTTCCGCTCGATCGCTCTACCTGGAAGAGTTGCCAGGGATTCGCCGAAAGTCGGGGGTTTCCTTCTTCGCTAAACCTGGCAACGCTGGCGTCTTTTACACATACTTTTATTGGCTTTATTGGCTGTTCCGAAGGTATCCAGTTTTTTCCTCACTTTTTATGTCCAGTGTATGAGATTCATATCACCGCCAGAAAGCGTTTATGCCAAAAATGTAAATGAAATGGGATACAAAACGCCTTCTGTGGCCCTCAATTTCCTATATAGTTTTAATGACGAAAGTGAGAACAGAAAGTTTGTAAAAAGATTATTAAGTTTATTATTGGGTTTTGACTTATCGTGACCAATGATTTTTAATATACATAATGTTGGCAAACGTACGTCGTGACGATAAGACTGAACAATTTTGAAATTTTCTTCAGTTACCCACGGGCGGATCTAGTTTTGTTTTTTTGCAAAAGGGAAGGTGTTGCAACGAGTTTTGTCACAACGTACGAGTTTTATTCCAACTCACGAGTTTTGTCACAAGGTCGACGAGTTTTGTCACAACTCACGAGTTTTGTTCCAATCTTGACCAGTTTTGTTCTAAACACGTCACGTGTTTTGATACAAACAGTCAACGGCCTTTGTACCAAACTATACATGTCACGAGTTTTGATACAAACAGTCGACAGGATTTGTCTGATGTTTATGACAAATTTTGGCTGATGTTTATAACCTTTTTTAAAAAGTAGATGGAGTTGGGAGTAAATTAGGTTACCATAATTTATTTTGGAAGGTAGTTAAATCAACACAAAGAAAAAAATCAAATGCTGATTATTGATTTTCATATGATCGACCAATCAGTTATTATATACTCTCCCAAAAAAGAAACGCAACATCCAATTTTTGTTTTTCAAAATATGAATTTCCAACATCATTTTTAATACAGAAAAAAGCATCAAATTACACTGAAATTTGGCAGACTGGCTGTTAAAACTTTAAAGTTCATTCACATGTAAAAAATTATCACATTAAAGTTCATAGCGCTCAGATGACGTCCCTGCAACGTCAATATCTGTTGTGCCCACCATTAACCTGTAACACAGCACGGACCCCTCTCGGCATAGACACAATCAATCGACGAATACGGTTTTGCGGAATTCTCCTCCATTCTTGCTCAAGAGCCTGCTGCAGTTCTTGCAGAGTTTGCGGCGCTGGATGACGACTGCGCACGCGTCTATCCAGATCATCCCACAAATGTTCTACTGGGTTCAAATCTGGTGATTTGGACGGCCAGGGGAGCACTGTTACGTTCTGGTTGGCTAGAAATTCATCAGTAGCACGAGTTGTGTGCGACCGAGCGTTGTCGTGCTGAAAATTTCTCTACGGAGGTCCATTACGGGCAGCATATGTGGTGTCAAAACCTCATCTGTGTATCGAACGGCGTTAAGGTTGCCGGGAATGTGCACCAGTTGAGTTTTTCGGGCACAGGATATGGCACCCCACACCATCACACTTCCTCCGCCGAAATTGTCGACCCCAAGGACGCAGTTCCTTGCGAACCTCTCATTCCGGCATCTGTAAACTCGTGTACGACCATCTCTTCTCTGCAGCTGGAATCTTGATTCATCGCTGAACCAGACTCGCCTCCAGTTTCGCAGATTTCAGTCCCTTAACCTGTTGCACCATCGGACCCTTGCAAGTCGATGCTGGCGTCTCAGTACTACGCCAAAGTAAGGACGTCTGGCGCGTAAGCCGTTTTGACGGAGACGGTTTCTGACTGTCTGTGCCGATATTCGACGGAGACCTGGGATATTTGATGCTGTTTCTGTTGCTGTTTTGGTCCGGTTTCGCAGGTGAAGTAACCGGATGTAGCAATCTTGGGCTGCTGATGTGATCCTAGTTCGGCCAGAACGTTGACGATCAGCTGTTGGACCGGATTGCTGGTGCCGTTGCAACAGTCTGGAAATCGTGCTCCGGTGAACATTATAAAGTCTAGCGACTGCATTCTGTGATTCGCCGGCCAGGAGACGACCAGTGACGACGTTCCGGGTAGCTGCGTCTAGTCTTGGCATATTGTAGCACACAAGTGAAACAATTTAACGACTGAATTCAATTGAACCGTTGTGTGTCTTTTAAACCCATTAAACACGCATAAAGATAAGACGTGATTCGCACGTGCAACTGCCCTACGTTTTTCCCCACGCCCTCATCGTGTAGCGTTACCCTTAGGCTGGCCCGAAAGTCACGTGTGATCAACAGCCACTATCAGGGGCTTAAATTCAATTATCGGACATTTACATTATAACATGATCTTGTTGTCATGTGTCAATCACGCACATTTTTGGAATTTTTTTTGGAAAAATTGGATGTTGCGTTTCTTATTTGGGAGAGTATATAACATTGGCCTAATCCTGGTGACACTGGAAAGTTCGAAGTGGCGATGTGTTTTATTGTTTTTTCAGCTATGTGAATTACCTGGAACCCAAAGTAGACAAAAAAATAAGGTGAAGAATTACTTATGGATAACAACTTCTTGAAGTTGTTATCCATAAGTAATTCTTCACCTTATTGTAACTTTTCAACCAAGCAAAATAAATAAAAAATAGTTGCCCGATAAACCACAAAGCGGCTTCTAATTCCACTTCAGTACGTCAATATATGTTTCAGGCTAAAATTATGGGATTGAAAGTTACTAAGAACTGCCCGGCTAGGGAAAAGGGGAACGGTGGAATTTCCCTGCAAAGCTTTGGGAACGCGACGATGAAGAATAATTAATTTGCGTAAAATCGTCTCCATTTGGGTAATTCTTCATAGGCCTACCTGTACAGGCTAACAGATAAAGTTCAATCTAAGGCAAAGTCTTTTTTCGTTCATTTTGGGTAATTCGGCATAAGTAGGCAAACCATACCACGGTTCCATTTCTACTTAAACTAGTAAAATAATCAGTGTGTGAGAACAGATTATTCGATCTCTTCAAATACTTTGGAGTTTTGTTTTATTTGCAAGGAAACAATGTTACAAATAAGTACATTGCAATTTACATAAATATCTTATCAAAGTTGTATCAGTTGAAAGTTACAAAAAAGTTGATGTCAAGTAAGCAATCGGAGCACAGTTCGGCTATATCCGCTTGATACCGGTCGGCTTTGACACGCCTCGGACACAGTCTGATAACTTTAAAAAGTGTCCTCGTGATAATGTAAGGGACCGAAATACTTGAACTTTCAGGCTTGTTTGTTAACTTTCAGGCTCGATCAGTTTTATAATTGAAGCATTGGAGGATTTCTGAAATGTACCGAAACTGTAGGGCCCTAAAGAGGATATAACAATTGTACGTTTCACGGCTACCTTTTTGATCGCCACATTAAAAATGACCTGCAGTCTATCAGAGGGTATTTCACGCACATAAATCCCCGAAGTTATCAGACTGTCAATTAAGAAGTCCGTTTGGGACAGTATTTTACGCAAAACACGAGTTATTAGTTTATATTAAACTGTTTCCAACCATATCTGGTGCATTGTGTTTGTTCGATTAAAAAAAACGCTCGAACAAAATAAAAAATTCGATCTCAGTTCTTATTTTTGTTACGTATTGAAAGGGGGTAGCGGGGATCATGTTTTACTGTGGAACATTTTTACTATACGTAGACGTTCCTATAGCCAAACTCAAAACCACGGAACTGAAAACCGAAATGAAAATGAGCTCGTATGCACTGTTTTATAAACGTAATCTCGTGTACGTTTAAAAAAAGAGGTTGCAATATCGTTTACCAACGGGACAGTGAACGTTTTGATTGTTCATATTGAAGTTATGACGCCCTCATTAATGGTCGATCCGGATAGGGAGCATGTATATACCATAAGAAAACCACTTATTTGCTGATAGTGAAAATCTCGCTTTTTTTCCAATGTACGTCCTGAGTGTTGATTAGTTGAGTAACAATTTGTCCCGCGAGAAAAGGATACCCTATCCCATATATACGCACAAGAAATTTGACAAAATACGAGAGATACTTTAAAATATCAACAACACTGGAAAATGAGACATAACACAACTACTTGGTAGTGAGTTTGTACCAGCAATATCGGCAGAATGTGACCATTGCCACAAAAAGGGCAAAATACCAGCCAAATTTCAAAGCAATCCTCGAAATATTAACCGGGACATGGTCAGGACAAGAAACCATGACGGACGGACTCCCGGACGGACAAGGTGGCGACTAAATGTTCCGTCGAAAGTTTTCGGAGAGCAAAGCTATCAGCCACTATAAAATTGCCTACAGCTGACATTTTAGGACAAAAGCTGTTGACTCTGTGTATCAAAACTCGTGTCCTTTTAAAATTGTTACAAAAGCTGTTGACGGTTTGTTTCAAAACTCGTAACATTGATTTTGTAACAAAACTCGGCAGGGTTGGAACAAAACTTGGGACATGTAACAAAAGCTGGCGCTCTTGTGACAAAATTCGTAACCTTTTGTGACAAAACTCGTCAACATTGTAACAAATCTCGTGAGTTGGAATAAAACTCGTACGTTGTGACAAAACTCGTTGCAACAAAGGTCTATCGTTCTGAGATTAAAAATTATCTATGGTATCCAGATTTTGCTTTCCTAATTACTAAAAGGAAAGAAAATCCAACTAAACGTGTACATTCGCCAAATAGGCCAACCTAATAGCTTTCGATAAAGGTTTTTAGGAGATTTTTGATAGAATTTTAAGTTCAACTTCAACAGTATAAGCGATAATGATCGTGGATCATCCGTCTTGATTTCGCCAGTCCATCTGCTGACGATGGTTTGATTTATTGATTGAAGTTTTCGCCATACTCAAGATTATTTCACTTATATGGCGGCGTTGCATAATCGATTGTCCGTCAAATTTGATGAATCACGATCGAAGATACGTTGAGTGTTATAAAATCGCAGTATGGTTTTAAACGTTAATAGATAATAGCAAGCTGACTGTGATAATCGTAAAGCCCCAGTCCCATATAGGCCCCGGATAACCCCGGATTAGTCCGTAGCGATCCGGGGTCCGATCCGTTACTTGGCCGGAATGGTCCTTGTATGTCCGGGATGATCCTTGGGCATCCGCCAACGTCCTGGGGGTAGTCCCGGAAGTTTTTGACTGTCAAAAACTTCCGGGATGATCCGTGACGAGCGTTCATCCGTAGTCATCCTGGACAAAACCGGGACACATCCTGGAATCCGCCGGGTAGGTCCGTATCGGTCCTGGAAGGTCCGTGAAGCCGCCTGCATGGTCCTGGACGATCCGAGACAGTCCGGGAAGGAAAAATACATGCCGGATCATCCCATTTGACATACGGACTGTTACGGAATGTTCAGGACCATGCCGGCGGCTTCACGGACCTTCCAGGACCGATACGGATTCTAAATGAATTTCATGTTTTACAGGCCGGAAAAGTCACGGATTGACCTGGACGACCACGGTTGACTTACGGACAATTCAGGAATAGTTACGGATCATCCCGGATCACCACGGATCATCACGGATAAACCAGGATCATCACGGATAAGCCACGGATGACGACGGACAAGTCCCGGACAAACACGGCATACATACGGCATACATACGGATGACTTACGGACGTTAACGGAGACTCCCGGATCATACAGGACAAAGCAAGACCCTCTCTCGATGCTCCACTCGTACAGACGTCTTCATCAACATGACAGAGGCTCCAACAACAAAATACAAACTCTTACTGATGAACTATCAGCTGGAACTCGACCGTCAGCAACGTACGAATGCAGTACTGCTGTCCAAATTGAAAGTAGAGAGAGTGAATCGGAAAAGAAATATTGAAATTGAACAGAAGAGAAGAAAGAAGAAGAGGTCCATCTGGGTACGACAATGGCTGACTAGAAGACCAGAGCTTGGCCAGTACACAAGGCTCATGAACGAATTAAAGAATGAAGACGTCAAAGGATTTAAGAACTTCCTGCGAATGGATGCTGACGTGTTCCAAGAGATTCTGAGAAGAGTGGAGCATCGAATCCAGCCCAAAAAGTCCAGATACCGCACACTTCTCTCAGCAGGGATAAAGCTGGCCATCACCATACGTTACCTTGCATCTGGGGACAGCTATCATTCCATTATGTATGGCTTCAGAGTTGCGCACAACACCGTCTCAAAGGTCATCAGACAAGTTACTCGAGCAATCGTTGCTGAGTACGCTGCAGAACTCATAGCCACACCAAGCACCCCAGAAGATTGGAAGAAGATAGCAGAGGTCTTCGAGAACAGGTGGCAACTCAGTCACTGCATGGGGGCGATAGACGGGAAACACATAGCCATACAGTGTCCAAAAAAGGCGGCTCGAGCTTCTACAACTACAAGGGGTTCCACTCTATTATTCTGATGGCAGTGGTTGGCGCAGATTACAACTTCATCTGGTGTGAAGTCGGGCGTGAGGGATCGGCTGGAGATGCGCAAGTTTTCAACATGGACGAACTGAAAGAGGCACTTGACAAGAACGTTCTCGGTCTACCTGATGCTGATCCTCTGCCCAACGACGATCAGCCAATACCATACTTCCTTGCTGTGACGAAGCCTTCGCATTAAAGACCTGGCTCATGAAACCTTTCGCCAAAAGGATGATGTCCAGGGAAGAGAGGATCTACAACTACCGCTTATCAAGGGACAGGCGCATAGTCGAAAACGCCTTTGGCATACTGGCCCACATATTCCGATGTCTACTCACCACCATGCTCCAGGATGTGGACACAACCATTGACATCGTTCTCTCCTGCATATGTCTACATAACCTGCTGAGGTCTCGCCAGGGTAAGGAGTACACATCTGTAGGCGATCAAGAGGACGACGACCATGACGTCATCCCAGGACAATGGAGAAATGACAATCCACTACTCGATGGAGTCTCCGTACTGCCTCGTCACTCCAGTACACAAGCTGCGAAAAACCAAAGACAATACCTTTGTGCCTACTTCAACTCTGAGGCAGGATCTGTCCCTTGGCAAGACAGAATGATCTGAACTGTTCTGAACTGAATGATCTGAACTGTAACTGTTGAATATTTTATGGATATGTCAATGTGTTCTGAAATGATTTTGTATGCAATTAATGATTGATGATATAAAAATGTTTAAAACCAAAACTGAACTTGTTTTCTTCTATGCAATAAATACGAAAGAAAATTGAGAAAAAAAGAATAAAAAAATTAAAAAAAAAAAAGTTATGTCTGATAACTCTTCTAATTAGAGGAGTTGTCAGTCATAACTATATTTTTTTTAAATTTCTTTTTAATTGTTGTTTTATTTTTGACTTTCTTTCAAATAACTATTTGTTGGAGTCACCAACAAACACCATAGATAAGTTTAATATTTTATTACATCAAACATGAAAAATATGAATATCACATATATAATGAATGGCACTAGAACAAATGCAACAGTCCATTAAATGCAACAGTCCATTAAAACACTACTGTTGAGAATCTTGTTGGCAAGGCGACGGGGTGTTTAGATTCCCTAAGTCCGAGAACGATGACATCATGGTGGATCTCGAGTTGGGGTTTGGAGTGCTGGAGGGACGTGGGGATTTAGGCATCACCGGCTGAGGGTAGGTCTTACCAGCAGAAGGAGCCATGGAGTCCCAAGCTGGTATGTTGAGACGCACTGGGTCCTGCTGCTGCGTGAAATGCTGTTGCTGCTGCTGCTGTTGCTGATATTGCGTATCTGCTTGCTGCTGCGGCACGTAAGAGATGTAGGTCTGTTGTTGTTGCTGCTGAACCTGAGGCTGCTGCTCGTCCAAATTGGTGAGGATGGGAAGGTATTGCTGCTGCTGTTGTTGCTGCTGCTGGTGGTGGTGGTGTTGGTCTTGCGGCTGCTGCTGCTGAGGAGGAGGAGGAGGAGGAGGCACCCGAGAGGACTCCTCTCCACACTGCAGAACCAACTCGAGACTATCGCGGTAAAACTTTGGAAGAACATGTGGGGCAAAGTCCTTCGCCATCGTCCCAATCCACGTGCCCCAGGCTGCGGTGGCGGAGGTCTGGTCCTTGGAAAGCAAACCACTGATGTGCGACTGGATATCATCTGAGCGCTTCTGTTGGTTCTGCAGTGTGTTGAGGATTTCACTCAGTTCGTGATCATCATCGATGAGAGGAGTCTGTACCGAGGACGACCTGGGACGCGTGCTTTTGGGCGTGGTTTTGGGCTTGGGTGGTGGCCGGACTTCCTTGCTCGACGTGTCCTTGTCATCTTATAGGAGATCATCTATGTCGGAAGGAGGAGGAGACGCCTGAGAAATCAATTTTGTCGCCGACGAGCCACTCGGTTTCTCTGCCAGGAGCTTCCCTATCTTCGTCCTGACACTCTCGTACCACACTTTCAGCTTGGGTCCATAGTCTCGGTCCCTCCCCATCTCCACCGCCTTCGAAATCCATGCCTCTACTTTTTTAGCCGTGTCCTTGTAATCTTTTACACCTTTATCATACAAAAAGGGATTTGCCCGCAGCCACTCGGCAAGCATGATCTCCTCGTCTTCGGTCAGGATAATGCCCTTTGCTTTTGCCCTCTTCTGCTTGTTAATTTCAGCTTTTCAGTCTGGCTCTCTGTTGGCGGTGGTGGAGATGGGGACCTTGGACGGCTCCTAGGTGGTGATCTGGATCTGGACGTCTCCTCCTCCTCATCTTCGGATGAAGATACTTTCTTCCTTTTACTCTTCGCCTTTCTGGATATTACTGGCACTTTACTGGCACTTTTACTGCCGCTTTTTTTCGCTGGCATGATGATAGCGAGGTGGCAGCTCCAAAATTACGTTGATGTTGCTCCTTCAAAAGCAAGAAGTCAAGTGAAACTTACCCCAAAAACAGTCGGTTTATATACTTTTAGATCGGTCCGGGACGCATCTGGAACTCCACCGGGATGGTCCGGGAAGATCCGGGGCAGTCCGGGACTATCCGTAACTCTGCCTGGATGGTCCTGGACTCTGCCGGGATGATCCGGGCCTGTCCGGGGTCACATCCGGGGTGGTCCTGGACTCTGCCTGGATGATCCTGGACTCTACCTGGATGGTCCGGGATGATCCTGGACTCTGCCTGGAAGGCCCGTTACTCTACCGGGACTATCCGGGCCGGTATGCAGAGGAAATCTTGCATTTTTTCGTGGTCCGGGACGAAAATCATCCCGGATTAGGTCCCGGCAGTCCGTGATAGATCCGGTGTTTCAGATCCGGGGTGTCCCCATATGGGACTGTAGCTCAATGTTATTCAACTGGAAGAAATCGGCTGATTTCAGCTCTGTCTCAAAGCCGGACTTTTCCCAGGCTATCATGTCAAAATTGACCGAAATTTGTGGCCGTATCGACAAGATTGAAAATAAGCCACGCTTGATCGTCGAAGACGATGTAATTGAGCCTAGCCAGAAACGTTTAAAAGCGAGTAACAGGCCTAAAAGTGTTTTGTCCGGGCGTGAACTATCCATGATAGAAGAATGTTCTAGCATTGGTGGATAGAAAATGTCCATTCTGCTAAAAACAGTATTTTGAAAGGCTCCGCAGACTTGGTCCTGAGGTCCGATGCGTCCAAATCAGGTTGGGGGGGGGGGGGGGATGGGGACCTGTCAACAGGAGGCTCATGAACACCACAAGAATCTCATATGCACATTAACTGCCTTGAATTATTGGCGGCTTGGTTTACACTTAAGTGTTTTTGCTCTGATAAAACTTATATATTTGTAAATATACGTTGTCAACTCAACCGCTCTGGCCTATATCAATAGCACAGGAGGCAAGTCTGAACAGTGTAATAAAATTACTAGAGATATTTGGTTGTGGTGCAAATCAAAAACCATTTGGCTTCAAGCCTCCTTCATACCAGGCATTTCAAACGTAGAGGCTGATCGTCAGTCCAGACTAGCCGAGAAATCTTGGCTCTGCCGAATTTTTTTTTTCCGTGTTCGTCATAACCAAGATCACTTCCATAGTAAAAAAGGGATATAAGTTAAGGAGACCCGCCGAAAAAATCGGCGGCGCAAATTTCACAACAAATAAGCAAAGAATAAAATATTTACCACTGCATTCCGATAGTATAGACCACGGAGAAGGAGTTTGTCAAACTTACGCCGCTGTAAAGGGGTAAACTTTCCCTTATGCAGTCAATATTTGTTTCGAAGTCCACTGGCTTTCAACCTGACGTAACCGCCATAGTAAAACATTTAAACGACCAGTTAAACTGTGCGGGGCGTCGTAGAAATACTTCAATCATATATCTTTAGTCACTTTACAGCGGCCTAAGTTTGACAAACTCCTTCTTCGTGGTCTATGCTATCGGAATGCAGTGGTAAATATTTTATTCTTTGCCTATTTGTTGTGAAATTTGCGCCGCCGATATTTTCGGCGGGTCTCCTTAACATATATCCCTTTTTTACTATGGAAGTGATCTTGGCTATGACGAACACGGAAAAAAAAAATTCGGCAGAGCCAAGATTTCTCGGCTAAGTCCAGACTAGAACGTTCAAACTCTGAATGGATGTTATCAAAGAAAGTGTTTAATAAAATCACTAATTACCTCGGGAAGCCGGAAATTGACTTGTTTGCATCCAGGCTAAATTACCAAATGAAGCCCTATGTAGCCTGGAAGCCGGACCCAGAAGCTGTTGCCATAGATGCTTTTAGTATTAATTGGTTTGGGAAAACATTCTACGCCTTCTCTCCTTTTTGTCTTATTGGCAGATTACCACAAAAAATACAGGAAAATCTAGCTTGTGGAATCTTGATCGTCCCTTATTGGACGACTCAAAGTTGGTTCTCGAAATTAGGCACAATGCTTACAGATTCTCCTATTATTCTTTCCAGGGGGGGGGGGGGGGGGACTTTGGTATATCCAGGCCTGGGGGAGCCAGAGCTACCGAAGATGCGCTTGATGGCCTGCCTTGTGTCGGGAGATCCCTGCGCAGCTGTGGAATTTCGAGGAAGGCATCAAGACTTATCTTCCAATCATGGAGATCGACAACAAAGATTCAGTATCGGGTCTACATCAAACAGTGGCTGGACTTTTGTAGTAAAAGACGTTGTAATCCCATTGAGGAAAATCTGAGAGCTGTCTTAGATTTTTTAACAGATTTGTTTGAAAAAGGACTCAGTTATAGTACTATTAACACAGCCAGGTCGGCACTGTCCACTTTTATTTTTTCGCAGCAATGGATTACCTATTGGTACTCATCCGCTTGTAGTGCGCCTTTTAAAGGGCGTCTATCTTAGTAGGCCATCTCTTCCAAAAACGGGTGTCACGTGGGATGTGGAATTTGTTTTATCTTACCTAAGAAGACTTTCGCCACTGAGCAAGTTAAATCTTAAATCCCTGTCTCTCAAATTAGTTATGCTGTTTGCTTTATTATCAGGACAAAGGGTTCATTGTATTAGTTTATTTGACATTAGAAACATGACTTTTGGTTCGTCTGTCTGTAAATTCAGAATTGGTGATGTTCTGAAGAATTCACGTCCTGGATTTCATCAGAGCGAGATTGAATTTCCAGCTTTTCCTCCAGATCGGAGGATATGTGTCATTACAGTGTTAAGAGAGTATTTAAAACGCATGGAACCCTTGAGAGGGGAGACAACTAAGCTTTTTATAAGCTATCAGAAACCACATAAGGCTGTAATGAAAGCCACTGTTTCAAGGTGGGTCAAAACAGTCTTAGGAAAAGCAGGCGTTGACACAAACATTTTTTCAACCCATTCAACTAGGTCTGCCTCTACATCAAGGGTATCATTGTCTTCTGTTTCATTAAATACTATCTTAAAAACTGCTGGTTGGTTGTGGGCGTCAACATTTGCAAAATTTTATAAAAAACCTATCCGAACAGAAGGTCTTTTTGGGCTAACTATTTTGCAAGCAGCAGGAGAAAGTTAACTTAATCCATGTATACCAGAGAATGGTCTGTTTTTCCTTTAAAACTGGATTCATTTGGAAATAAATCCTGTCCAATGAGAATTGCTTGTGTTATCTTTTCTTTTGAATGCTCATGGACTTCAACTTACAAGTAAGTATCGTTTAATTTTCTAATTAAAGCAGAGTATTCCTTTGATCTGCTTTACAAATTACAATTGGAAATATGATTATGAATATATTTATTCCCACTAGCACGTTCTTTAATCTTTGCAGTGAGACACTTACCTGCTTTACCAACATTTCTGGCGGAACAACCCGGACATGAAAATATGTTTAATACAGAGCGGTTATATTCTTGTGGAATAAGGTCTTTGGAATAAACAAAGAAATACACTTTTGCGGACTGCCACAAAAGAATTTAAAATAATTCACAAAAAAAATATTTTTGTAACACATGTATACTTAAAAATGGTCACAGACACACTTTATAAACACGTTAAATATTTTTGTGTAAACGCATTACATGCTTTTCGATAAACTTGTATGCTTTAAATATTATTTTCTAACTTTTAAATGATATAAAACATGATGTTTTTTATTTAACTCACAGCTGTTTAATATATAAAAAAGAAAACGTTACTCTTTGTAAAAACTACAACATGTTTGATATTATTTTGTTTTACCTTACTGTACGACTATACAGTCAGAGTTTTAAACAGTCGGATTAAAAGCATGTAGTCAAACAAGAAGAAAGGTATCAATAGAACTGACGTATGCTTAGTTGGGCAATACTCTGAAAATCTGTCAACTTTCACAGCAACGCGCGATCCAGGGGCTGTGTATAGGGCTTCTTTAATAGTGCAGATGCTTAGACAGGCAAACGTGCTCTCCTAGCTGTACCATTTAAAATTGCACATTATTCCTACGAATGTTAAGGTGGTGAGCAGTTTTACCCCCCATATTGGTAATTTAGGATACAGCAGTTGTATTGTCAATCTGGATGTTGATAACACCCATAAGTAGAATTGAGACATAACAATTTATATAGAAAACTTTTAGTTGCTTTAATTTAATTCCATTTTCTTTTTATATATGCAGACCATTCCTTTTAATCCCTTATTTAAATCCCCAAGCCGGACCACAACAAAGGTTTAATGACCGTTTATGACAGAGTGACAATTGAGCGAACTTTTGGTACATCGGATCAAAAAAGGGGGTGATTGTCATTAGAAGATGAATAAAATACCAAATATTTTTAACAGCTATGGCAGACTTAGAACAGAGGTGGTCCACATGTAAAGGCCTACCTGTACTTACAACAAAACATTTAATCTGAACTTTTCAATGAACATCCTGAGTTTACTTAGATTGTAAAACACTGAGCTTAATTAAATCGGGAGCAAGTAATATGAAACCAACGAAACATACATGTAAATAGCTCAACGTCAAAATATCGAGAAAAAATAAATATAAAAGAAACTTTGCAATTTTATTTGTAGGTAAGAATGAATCCTGGAAGGGTATGCCAGGTTGTAGTGGCTTGTGCGATACTGCACAGCATAGCAATATCCCGTAACGAGGAGCTATAACAGAAATAGCCATTTTCTTTGGGCCTGAATCTCGATGGTTTAACAACGGCAAGATCAAAGCTGTTTAAACATGACCTTCACTACAGGCAATCATAACTTAATTATGCTTCAAAAAGGACAAACCGACACTCATCAGCATACCGTTTGTTAACAAGTTACCACAGGAAAAAGATAGATGTAAGTAACTCTTCCTGTCTCTCTTTCGGTAGACAACATTGTTGTTTCAAGTTGACTTACTTCACATGGGGCGACCAATTGTTTGAACAAATACACGATTGCCCATGGGTAGCCCGTTGTCTACGGTAATAACTGAGATTGTCGTGACCCACTTCGATAGATTGATTGTTTGGTGTTTTACGCCGCGCTCAAGATTATTTCACTTATATGGCGGCGTTGCCAGTTTAATTGTGGGAGTAAACCGGGACCCACATCGAAGAAACATAAACCGAGTGATACTGCTAAAGCCTCCTCACCCATCCTCGTCACACTACCATTCATCGACAAGACCAGTTACAAGATACGCAGGCTTTTAAAAGCTAAAGCCAACATCGATAGCGTTTTCACAATAGGAACCAGCCTCAAGACACATCTACATGCCTCTGGGAAACGTCCACATCCACGAAACCCGTTACTAGAGGACGTATTTACAAAAACACGTGTTCTTGTAACAATCAATACGCTGGAGAAACATGCCGTCCCCTGAACAAAAGAATTAGGGAACACGAAGCCTCAATTAAATCTTACCTTCTCTCATTTTTTTCAAAGCTTTTTTTATTTATTTATTTAGAAAAAAAACTTGACCGGATTGTTAGGATTTTGGCAGTTCTAGCTGCAGCATTTGAAGCGTAGTCGAAAAGAAGAAAGTTTTACGGAAGTGAGAGGCTCAAACATTGAGGTAAAAAGGCAAATGTGGAAGTTTGAACAGGATATGAAGCACACCTGTAACATAGCCCTCTTCCACTAAATTGTTGATTTTTAATTAAGACATGGATTTTTAATCTTTTGAGAAAGCACGATGTTATCATCAATTCTACCCCTCCTGCATGTGCGTGCCGTGTGCAAATATACATGTTAAGTAGAGATGACTTTTCAAACGACATCGAGTCTGTAGTGCATCATCGGCTGCCGGCTGGTAGGTTTACCTCCCCCGGAAGAAGTGATATTTTGCTTGTTATCATACAAAATGAAGGATTTAACCTGATAATGTTGTGAGTGTGGTTATATTCTGTCCTTTTCTATTGAAAACTGGGCTGTCATGAACGTATATAGTCATCAAAGGGTTGATTTCACAACATTTCCCCCGATAGCGTCGTCAGCAACCCAGCCTGTCAAAGCGGTAGCCATAGTGACATTATGTCATTCTGCTTCAAAATATCTGGGTCAACCGTTGCACGTGACCAAAGCTTATCGTTGATTGGTTAAAAGTTCCAAGTCTGTCCCGAGGGAGGGAAAAGGAACGGCAATCAACAACAGGTCACTTTTTCCTCATTTTTCTCAATTATCGGGGTAGAATCGACTTTAATACCTTCGTCTTGGTGTTTATTGCATAACCCGATACCGCTGAACGTTGGTTCGCACCTCGTCAAACCCCTCGAATGCTGTGCATTCTCGTGGTTTGACTCGGTACGAACCAACGTTCAACGGTATCGGGTTACGCAACAAACACCGCTACGACGGTATTAAACCCTTAAACATACCGAGATGTGTGGAAAGGCGGTGTGTAGAAAGCACGATGTTAACATCAAACAAACCGAGATGTGTGGAAAGGCGGTGTGTAGGAAATTGTGTGATTGGAGAAACAATATTCGTATAAAGGTAATCAGAAAATGATGTCGATTATTGTAGTTGTGGTAACCACAAGACAACATAAACAGTTTGGATGATTCAAACGTTACGTTCTATATAATACAACTTTATAATTCTGCTTAATAACTTCATCACAGTGTACTTCTCATTGATTTCTTACATCGAATCACATGGATATCCAATATATAGAGATCGGAAAAAAGTATAATCTTAAAACCATGGCTTTGCCTTTGTTTTGCAGTCGCTCTCCCAGAAAAAAACCCATGGGTCCCACTGGTCGATTTAAAATTGTGCGTGTTTAGGGGAGGGATAGGTTAGATTCCTTAACTCTCTCATTCACACCAATGTGGCAGCTCATTTTATTTTAGATTTTGTGAGTAGACCTGTAATGGCATAACATTAAAACGTACAGGAATGCATTAAGCTTTTTTACAGTTTCAATTAAATATATGACCTGGTTAGTTGGCCATTTATGTTTTTGTCCTATTTTCTCTTACTAATTCGTTGTCTTAGTTTATTGTCAATATGTGGTTGCGATTTTTTCTTCACAGAAATGGTAGGTTTAGTCCAAACTTATCGGCTCGGTGAAAGGGAGACAATCACTAAACTTCGTCCACAATCGCTTTTTGGAGTTGTTGAAAAGTCGGAAACGGTCCGGAATTTGCTGATTTTACCATGTTTCATTTACAATTGGCCGGGTATTGACCTCTTGGGTGAATGATTTATATTTTGTTCTTGGTTCACAACCACTGTTGTCAAGCGAAAGAACATATGCCGGCAATCTTAAATCAAGTATTTACGTGTCCGAGTCATTCTAGATTGCATTTAGCTACGAATTCAAGTTACTTCCAGCCTATATCTAAATTCTGAATGTTACAGTCATTATAAAAGCCATACAACACCGAAAGGCTTGGTAGGAATTTCTCCAGCTTTATCTGTAACATTTGTATCAAAGCTATCCCCAGGTTCTGTCTCAGACAAAGCTATAACACGCTCTTGTTCGATATAAGATTTGATCGAAGATTGAGAGGATGCAATTGTAGATAGGTTTTGCAATATGACCTGTTGGGAGAAATTAGTGTCAGCCATATAGTTAACCCCCTTTCTTCACTAATGAAAAAGCTGTGACAGAAACAGGGAATTGCTCGTTTACGCATACATGTTGAGCGTTCCATCAGACGCTGTCTTATCACAAAATTCATGAGGGATCTATGTCAGTTGGTCTATCATCCCATGACCTGACCAATCCAAACTCTACCCAGGAAAAGAAAATCTCCATAAGGACCTTTTCAGGACCCCACAACAAGTCTTCCGACAGCCATTTTAAGGGTCATCCAGATGCACTCTTTCTCGTTTGTCTTAATAAAACATTTTTCTCTGGCAATTCAAATTGGCAAAACTTTATATTATTTATAATATTGTATATTTGACTTTACATTAATCTGATTGGTTCATGCTTTACGCCACACTAAAATGGTATACTACGTTATTATTGGAGCCGAATAAAAACTTCACCCTGTGCCTAGGGGAAACTCCAACCTTCTGCAAGTACTGAGCCACTGTTTGCATATGGTATTAATGAGAAATTAAATAAGAAACAACTATGGTTATTATTCAAGGGTTTATTTCTACAAGAACTGGAGTTGTAGAGAGCGTAAATGTAAATTTTGGAAAAGCAACCACAGTGATATATTAGCATTTCAACATTAAATAAATTCCTAGCTCATAATACTAGTTGTACATTTACATGGCACCGTAGCGTATTCAGATGAAGACGTGCGTGTTTCCCGGCCCCAAATTAGTCAGTATACATTCTTGTCTTTAGACGAAATAGAACCGCCAAGAAATTTATTTCCTTCCTAAAAATTGATGTTTTTTATAAAATCTCCAAAAAAAAAAGGTCAAGGTCATCAAATATAATTTGGTTTTTGTTCATGTTCATTCCTAGACTGAATATATAACATAATAAATTGTTTCGGTCTATGTCGCAAAAAGTCGTTTCGATTCCCGGCCCAGTTTTGAATTTCACGAACCATTAAATAGCTGATGACACATAGCGAAAAGACTCTAGCTTGAAGGAAGCACTTTATTTCTGCCTCAAATTCATCCTTCTTATTCATGTCTTTCGAGTTCCATTGACGTGCAAAACAGATCAGTGTCTTAATAAAAGCCGTGTTAGTAGTTTGAATATTTTATATTTAATTATTTTTAAAACAATTAATTTTCTATTAAACCAGTATGTAAGGGAGGGCACTTTGTCGTGACATTTGCGGTGTGGCATCTTATCCAATTAATCAATCTTATGCTAATTATCTATAATCTTATAAATTTCTATTGCAAGCGTATAGTTAAATAACATGTGAAAACATAAACTCCTGGAGACTGGCCATCAATTTATTATATAACTTCCGCATATTTATTATTTAATGTTAAAATACAGTTTTAGGCCTTGAGCAGCAAATTTCTAGCTTTGAATGTTTTACGGAGTCGCATTGAGAGAAATTCTAGCAAGGTAAGTACACATTTCTTAGGTCCTCAAGTGTGTCCAGTGTAAATCTTTCCAAAATAGGTACATTAGCTATGTTCATTTGATAGAAGCTTTTTTCAATTTATATTTTATTTTTCTTATAGAAATGGCAGAGCGAAAAAAGTCAGCAAAAGAAAATAAAGAAAGTGACCGAGAGACGTACAGATACCTGCAGCGAATAAGTTACGAAAGGCTGTCAGAAAGAAATGCTCAAAGAAATGCTCAAGAAGAGGAGGAAAGACGGATGGTCAGACTCAGTGTTGTACGCAGACCATGCCCATAAGAAGACACAGAGAAAAATGAAGAAAAAAACTCAAAATAAAATAAATTTAAATTGCTGAAATAAAACATCTCTACAAATTTATTTACCATACCAAAGGAGGTAGAGTGATGGATCGAATCCTGCCATGAGAGGGGTGCCTCCATTTTCAGCAATTTTTTTTTATTCAAAGTCCATCCGCCCACCGATTTCAACCTAATTTTTCAAAGTGGCATGAGCTGCCAAAATGTTGATATTTTGACGTTAAAACAGAATGTTGAAATTATTGGCTATTTTTCTCAAGACGTATAATTCAGAAGCTTTTTAGTGCCTCTAGTCTCGAAAATGTACGATAAAGTATTGTTTTGAACTAACTTTGGCTTAGAATGAATGAATGGTCGTCCCGGTTATTTAAATTTTGTTTACTTTTCGAACACGTTTTCGGTTCGTATAGGCCACATGCTGTATGGTTTTTCCTCGTTCCAACGCCAATCATTTAGTTTTTCGAAGGCCTTCAAAGCCTCTTACTGTCGTGACGATCAGAAATTATGAAAAAAGTCTGAATTTCGGCAGCTCATGCCACTTTAAGATATTTTAAATTGCTGTAAGATTTATTTAATCATAATATCACATAAATATTAACGTTATTGTTAATTTAAAAGCCTGTCCGAAATTACCCTCCATGCAATTGGAAGGAAACTTGACAAGTTACACGAAAATCAATGGTTACAGGCCTAGTCATACTGTATACATAAACATCTATGTGACTTGTAACCCTCTTCCAACTACTTATGATTGATGAGAAATTCTATCGGCTTCAGCTGTGTTTCATTCTTGTTTGGTAATATGAACATTAGTATGGAAGCCGAATACGGACATTTTAGTTCGCGTGCTTGGCGACCCCGCCAGACTCGCCAAAGCAAATGATTCGCAAAAAACTCGCCAACCACGCTAATAAACTTTATAAAATAAATAGTATTTTTTTTAAACATTTCATTCGCGCCCTTCGCTACCTTTGCGAGGCTGGCGGGGGCGAGAAGGTCGCGATTCCATATCATTCGCGACTTTCTCGACCTTGGTGGGGTCGCCAAGGTCGCGAAACACACTAAAAAAAGATAGTATTTTTTTTTTGCAATCCCGAATCGCGACCTTCTCGACTTTCGCGTGCTTGGCGGGGTCGCTAACGGCGCGAAGGTCGCCAACCAAGGTCGCCTTGACCCCGACAAGCACGCAAAGGTCGCGATTCGGGATTGAAAAAAAAACACTATCTTTTTATTAGCGTATTTGGCGACCCCGCCAAGGTCGAGAAAGTCGCGAATGATATAGAATCGCGACTTTCTCGCCCACCTAGGCGTCATTTACTATTTGAAGTGAATGCGAATGTAGCCTATACACAAGAACTATCATAGGGCCTTTCCCTATTATACAAATAACACACAGTAATAGGTAATTTATTATTAATTGAGACATAATTAGGTGCCAATGTATATGCCCCGCCCCTTCCAAAAAAACAAACAAACATTTTTGGACACCGCAATAAGACCAAAATATTTAAAAATATGAAAGATAGACCTATATAATAATAATATAATAAATATAGACCTAAAACATTTTTATGGCGTTTATAAGTACCGGTATTTAAAAACTATGGAATCATTGCAAAAGTCATTAAGCTTAAAACATAATTTCACACAGGTACACCATGCCGAAGCATTATATGGGATATTCTGAACAGGCATTAGACGATGCAGTCAAAGCGGTGTCTTCTGGAGAAACATCTGTTGGAGAGCTGCTGCTTATTATGGAGTGCCGAAATCCACGCTGAGTGACCACATCACTGGAAAGAGTCAAACCGGTGTACGTCCGGGCAGAAGGCCTACCATTCCTGAAAAATTGGAAAATGCTATGGTTTCCAACACCATGGAAGCTGCAGAGAGGGGCTTCGGAATAAGTAGGACTCAATTTATGATAAAGGCACACCAAGTTTGCACCAAATTTAATATCACTATCAATTTTCGCGGTGGAGTGCCTGGTGAAGATTGGTTTGCCGGAGTTAAAAGGCGACACCCAGAACTAACTGTAATGGTACTCATGTTAATGAAGGGACACAACTCTTATTGTCTAACTTGTTCTAGGTTTTCACATTATGTTTGCTGCCTAAATACAGACCTTACATCCAACCTCTCGTCTTGTGTGATCCTGATATCGCCCGCGTAACATGGTGTCAGTCACTGGGATTTTTCAAACACAAAGGACTCTAAAGGTGTAAGTTTTTTGTCTCAAAACAAAAGTAATTTAATGGAAACCTCGCATCAGGCGAAAAACGCGTGACTAAACAACAACAACAACAACAGCTCCAACTCAAAGAAACGCGCAACGTCGTGAAATCATAGAAACTAAACAAATAATTTTACTATTTGTGAAACTAAACAGAAGAAAAGAAAAATGAATCAACTACCACCACCATCTATACTTGTGTTGACGGGCAATCTATCAGAAAACTTTCGCAGATTTAAACAGTCGTTCCAAATTTATTTGATAGCCAGTGGCATAGACAATAAGCCTGAACGGGTTAAAGCTAACGTCCTATTACATGTTATTGGTGCTGACTCTATCGAAATCTACAACAGCTTTACTTGGTCTGACGGGGAAAATGCAGAAAACTGTAATGACATTTTGGATAAATTTGAACGCTACTGCAATCCGAAAAAGAATGTTTCATTTGAACGTAATGTATTAGGAAACCGACTCCAGCGACGAGGAGAATCATTTGATTCTTTCTACGCAGATTTGAGGAATAAATCTAAGAACTGTGAATATGGAGATTTAACTGACTCTGTTATTCGTGATCAAATCATTCGCGGCATACAAAGTGAACAAGTCAAGGGGAGACTACTCCGGGAGACAGATTTAACACTCTCCCGAGCAATTGATATTTGCCATGCTGGTGAAGTAAGCTCTCAACAACTGCAACAAATGGGTGCATGTGCCGATACAGCAGCTGAAAGTACCATGGAACGTGTTCACGCGAATTTCCGTAAGTCTTCACCGCGAAACAAACAGAGCAATTTAAAATCCTTGAATTATCAACCACAACATAAATCTCAAAACCAACGTAGACCTCCACAACATCGCTCTCAACGTCACCAAGTTGACGAGTGTTACTTCTGTAAGCAAGAGCCTCACCCAAGAAAATCTTGTCCAGCCAGAAATGCAACTTGTAATGCATGCCAAAAGAAAGGACACTATGCTGTAGCTTGTCAGTCTAAACGTCACCAAAGTAAACGTGTCAATTATGTCGACCAATCAGACTACCGGTACGCATTCATCGGTGGTATAAAATCTGACTGTGAAGAAACTTGACTGCAAATGGACTGCAAAAGTATGGGTAGATTCTGAACAGTTGACATTTACTGTGGACACTGGTGCGGACGTATCTGTCATTCCGCATGATGTGTATCTCAAGCACTTCCATCACAAAGGCTTTAAGAAAGCAAAGCGTATGCTACGCGGACCTGACAAACATCTTCTTGCAAATGAAGGATGGTTCCAAGCGACTCTCAAGAAAAACAATGACTGTGTGACTGAAATTATCTATGTGATCAAGAAACTTTCTTCGCCTTTACTTAGCCGAGGGGCGAGTGAAGCCTTGGGCTTAGTAACTTTTGTAAACTCTATTGGTCAACCAGACATTCTAGATAAAATTCCCTCAGAATTCCATAATCTTTTCCAAGGTTTGGGAAAGATGGATTATGAGTACGATATTCAGTTAAGTGATGATCACACTCCTTACGCTGTGCAAACGCCACGTCGTATTCCTTTACCGCTCTTAGCTAAAGTCAAAGACGAACTTCGACGTCTGCAGGACGAAGATGTCATAACGCCTGTAGACGAACCTACTGAATGGTGTGCGCCGATTGTCGTCGTACAAAAACCTAATGGTAAAGTACGCGTTTGCGTTGATTTAACGAAACTTAACAAAGCCGTAAAACGTGAGAGACATATGCTTCCTTCTGTTGATTATGTCTTAGGACAACTCTCCGGTGCGACGGTATTTACAAAGCTTGACGCAAACTCCGGATTTCATCAGATTCCGCTGACACAAAAATCTTCATTACTAACAACATTTATTACTCCTTTCGGACGTTTCCGTTATAATCGACTCCCGTTTGGTATAAGCAGCGCTCCCGAGCATTACCAAAAACAACTTTCTCGCATTCTCAGTGGTGTTGAAGGTGTTATCTGCCTAATGGATGATACCGTAATTTATGGTTCAACACAGGAAGAACATGACGCTAGATTAAAGGCAGTCTTTCAAAAACTCAAAAAAGCTAATGTTACACTTAATCCGACAAAATGCGAAATCAGTAAAACCTCCATGAAGTTCCTAGGTCACGTGATTAGTGCGAGTGGAATCGAAGCTGACGTTGACAAAGTTTCAGCCATTCAAAACTTACCAGAACCGACAAATATTAGTGAAGTTCGCCGTGTTCTCGGTATGGTCAATCAACTCGGTAAATTTATACCAAATCTTTCCACAATCACAAAACCGCTTCGTGATCTGTTAAGCTCGAAAAATGCTTGGCTTTTCGACGTAAGTCAACGCGAGGCTTTTCAAGCTATAAAAGACGCTCTTATTAGCGCACCTGGGCTTGCTCACTACGATCCTAATCTTCCAACGAAGATCACCGCAGATTCATCGTCTTATGGACTTGGTGCAGTATTATGTCAGAAAACCGACAATGACTGGCGACCGGTAGCTTACGCATCAAGATCTTTGTCCGATTCAGAGTCTCGTTGGGCTCAAATAGAAACCGAGTGTTTAGCTTTAACGTGGGGATGTGAAAAGTTCTCTGATTATGTAACTGGAAAACATTTCACGATCGAAACCGACCATAAACCTCTAATACCCTTGTTGGGCAGTAAATCTCTTGATCAGCTAACTCCGCGAATCCAACGTTTACGCATGAGACTGATGCGATACTCATTTGACGTAGTACATGTTCCCGGGCGTGAACTGTACACCGCTGATACGCTCTCGCGAGCGCCAGTTTCATTACCCCAACAAACCGACGTAGAATTGCAAAATGAAGTTAATGCCTACGTTAATCTTGTTCTACAGTCACTTCCAGCTACTGACCAAAGACTCGTAGAAATACGCGAACATCAACAAAAAGATCCGACATGTATCGAAGTTATTCGATTTTGTAACGAAGGGTGGCCAGCAAAACACGCTGTTAAAGGTGATTTGAAACCTTATTGGTCATACCAGGCTGATTTATCTGTTTTGAATGACATTTTAATGTTTGCAGACAGACTAGTTATTCCTCCATCTCTGAGGACGGATATTCTTGAAAAACTTCATACTGGACATCAAGGCATCACAAAGTGCCGCGAGCTAGCGAAATGTTCAGTGTGGTGGCCTAGACTAAGTACTGAAATTTCCGAAATGGTTCAGAACTGTCATACTTGTATTAAGAAAAATGCAACACATATGGAACCTCTAATTCCATTTGATTTCCCTCAACGTCCGTGGCAAATTCTTGCAACTGATTTGTTTGAGTATGAGAAAAAGCAATACTTGCTCGTAGTAGATTGTTATTCTCGCTACATTGAAATTGCCTTATTGAACAATATCTCTGCTCCTGAAATAATCCGCCACATGAAGTCTATATTTGCTCGACACGGAATACCGGAAATTGTTCGTCCAGACAATGGTCCTCAATTTACCGCTGATAATTTTCGTGAATTTAGTGAAGCGTACAATTTTACGTTTGTGTTTAACAGTCCCAAACATCCATCTGGAAATGGTGAAGCCGAACGCGCTGTCCGTACAATCAAAAACCTCTTAAAAGGTTCACCAGATCCGTACCGCGCACTCTTAAACTACAGAGCCACTCCGCTCGCAAATGGCTTTAGTCCAGCGCAACTTTTGATGTCTAGAAATGTTAGGACACAAATCCCGGTAATCTCCAAATTTTTGAAACCACAAACTGTTGACGCAGATAGTGTTGCGTAAAAGGAAAATGGTTTACGCGAACGTCAGAAGATCAACTTTGACAAACGCCATGCCGCTAAGTCTCTCTCTAACCTTGAAAAGGGAGATGAGGTATGGATAACCGACCGTAAGCAATCCGCAATAGTAAACGAGAACACTAGAAATCGTTCTTACACTGTTGTGAACTCGAGCGGAACTTTTCGTAGAAATCGCATTAATTTAAGAAAACTTCCAAGTAACGTAAAAACTAACGCTGCTCCTGAAAATTATCATTCAGTGCAAACTTCTGCCTCTGCCGACACCAACGTTAGACGCTCTAATAGAGCAATAGTAAAACCGCAACGTTATAAGGACTATACTTAGGTGTATACTAACTTTTGTATGAAACATCTTGTGTTTTTTGTAACTGGTTTAATCACAACATGTTTCAGTTTGATGTTTTATCTTTATATGTAAAACTAACTTGATTTCCTGTTGTAAAACATTAAGCTATCAAACCCAATCCTATAGAAAGCAATAGTTTTGCTAAGACAGAAGTTACTTTGTATGTATGGCTATTATGAACAATTCTTTAAAAACTCGCTATTCATGTTCCACTACAGTTTGATTTCTCATTCCAGTTTTTCTATTTACGTAAGCCTTCTGCTAAATAAAAAAGGGAGATGTAATGGTACTCATGTTAATGAAGGGACACAACTCTTATTGTCTAACTTGTTCTAGGTTTTCACATTATGTTTGCTGCCTAAATACAGACCTTACATCCAACCTCTCGTCTTGTGTGATCCTGATATCGCCCGCGTAACACTAACCCTTCGAAAAACCAGAACAGTTGACAACTTCAAGGGCGAGGTTAATGAACCCTACTGTCGTCCATCGCTACTTCGATCTAGGGACGGTATTATCATCTGTTAACACAAACCTGAGTTAATTTGGAATATGGACGAAACTGGCTTTCAACTTCAACACCATCCTGTGAATGTTGTAGCCAGAAAAGGCTGCCGCTCCATTCCGGGACGTACCAGCAACAGCAGAGAGAGTATCACCGTCGTAGCCTCCGTAAATGCAGCTGGTACCTCCATGCCACCTTTAATAATTGGGAAAGGAAAGACTTCCAAGTCCCTTCGCTCTTTTTCAACTGACCAGGCTCCACCTGGGACCGTATGGACTTACCAATCCAAGGCCTGGATGGAGGATGTTCTCGGAGAAGAGTGGTTTCAGAACATTTTTTTGGCTAATTGTGGCACAGAGAGACCACAAGTTCTTATTTTGGACAGCCATTCCTCACATGAAACGCTGGGTCTTCTTGAAAAAGCGAAATTGGAGCAAATACATGTTTTAGCCATTCCTCCACACACCAGCCATTTTTTACAGCCTCTTGATCGAACATTTTCCGGCCCCTTAAGTAAAAATTATAATAAAGTTTGCAGTTTATTTATGTCCTCTAGCCCAAATAACATTGTAAACAAATCATCATGGCCCCAGTTATTATTGTAAACAAATCACCATGGCCCCAGTTATTCAATCAAGCATGGCAAAGAGCTTGTACAGAACAAAATATCTCAAACGGTTTTAAATCCTGCGGAATACACCCATTCAACCCCATATCACTTTCTGCCTTTTATGTCAGTGTCAGTTATGTCCGAGATATTTTCGATCAACATCAAGATCAGCTAACAACCGACAAACGGAGTTGATTGTGGTGTTTTTCACTTGCTTGCCTACATTACATCTCTTCAGTGTGGGCAAAATCCAGAAATAATCGCCATCGACATTGGTAAACTGAGGCCACATCTGATCAAGTGTCTGGACAACAAGTTATTCCAGTGATTTCCTACGGTCAAAAACAGCCGCCCATAAACTATTAAAAGATGCAGGAAAGGAATATGTGCGTCAACATGTATTGCATACGTAGGATGCCTTGAACCCAAGGAGGTCTAAAAGATGGCATGGTGCATGGGATGAGTGCAAAGAATATTCTATGGACAACAACTAGCTGGCAAAGTACTTCCTGGAAGACATGAATTATTTTGGTGTAAATGTTAACATGGTGGATAACAAGCAGCCTTCCGTCGAGTAAAATATTGCCGTTGAACAGGTGGAATAATTTTAATTAGTCCAGTAAATTCCAGTGGGCAAAATACTCGCCACCCTCTAAATTTAAGAGCTGCACTGTTCCGTATTCTATCGCACGCATTTAAAGCATGTCAAGCATTATGTGAAAGCAAAAATTCATGTTTATTGTTGGCTCCACCAAATAAGAAAGACATTTATAGAGCTAGAAAATTGGGACACAATCTCCAATGCCAGAGCACAATTGTCCAAAAAAGTAGAATCAACAAAAATCAAGACAAAAAACATGTTGACTCTTTCGTTCAAACTTACTATTAATAACGATGACGTTAGAGGAACTGGAAATAAATTAAGGACATATCGACAATTGAAAGATAGTATAGACTTAGAAAACTACCTACTATATAATGACCATCCAAAATCAACAAAACCCTTCTGCAGACTAAGGTTAAGTAATCATAATCTAATGAAAAAGGGCGTCATTTACATATTCATTTAACAGAACGTGTTTGTCCAGGTACCATAGAAGATGAACATCATTTCATAATTGGATGTCCAAATTATCAAAATTTACGTACCCCATTATTTTCCCAAATCATTGATATTTGTCCTCTATTTGGTACTTTAAATGCTCATGAAAAGTTCATTTTTATATTACGCAACAATCTACCTGAATTATGCAACCCAATATGCCAATCAATTCAACTGGCCACTAACAAACGACATCCCACATGATAAACATGCTATTGGGCACAGGTCCTCCTATTATGCAACAGTTTATATGTATCAGTATTATCTTAGTAAATTCAAATGTTGTTGTTCTTTTTAAATTGATGTACACTGTACTGGCTTTCACTTGGTGTTTTGTACAATAAAATTGAATCGAATCTACAGATACATCAGTTTAAAACATATTTGAAAAATTGTTGCCATAAAATTCCGCAGCAATTAAATAGTTTAACAATACGTAGTGACTAAAACACGTCACAGGGAGTAAAGTTCGTATGATTTGTTACAATGTATCAACATAATTTAACACTATTTTTTCTTTGACGCGAAAGCAATGTACATGTCTGATTCACATCCTTTTACAAAAGCCACCTGGCATCTTCACTTTACTGTTACGTACTGGCGGCCATCCATGTAAAAAAAAAAAAACTTCTAATATAAACAAATTCCAAATTAACCAGCAAACCAACTAACGTAAACACAACCGGTTTTAAAAATTCATCCAGGATCGTATGAAACTGTTTTTAGCGCTATAAAAGATCAGATAATTCAAGAAATCAATTACTTTCTTTATATGGTTATTAAGTGGTTAGCTACGTTTCAAGATGTTCATCACCAGGTATTAAAGTGTGGTGTTGACCATTACATAGACTGATTGCTTAATGGCGCCATTAGGGGTATTAAGAGATAACCAAAATCACTGACTGAAAGTAGTATTGCGTAGGTTACATGTGTGTACAGGTCTTTAGCAAGGAAGGGATGGGTATGTTG
The DNA here is from genome assembly GCA_963971465.1 of Lepidochitona cinerea. Lineage (NCBI taxonomy): Eukaryota > Metazoa > Mollusca > Polyplacophora > Chitonida > Tonicellidae > Lepidochitona > Lepidochitona cinerea. The sequence continues at coordinate 4,253,507 of OZ020560.1, forward strand.
ATGCAACACCTGACATCAAACCAGCTATGCTGCAGGTATTGTGTGAGAAAGAGCAGAATCCTCAAGAAGTAAGCTAACTCCTAAGAAATCTTGGTTAAAAGCTTAGTTATAATGTTCACTTAACAACAACACTAACCGATATTTTGTTTCTGTTGTTTATTTCTGTAGACAATTACCCAACATAACAAACATGTTTTACCTACTTGTAACCTTTCTTGGTACATATGTTTTTACTGCGTTCATTCTTCAGCCACTTATATGGTGGTTTTTTTTTTTAGGTATTTTTAAAACATATATGATGTATTCAACAAGGTACGTCAACTGATTTTCATAGGAGGGGCTTTGGTAAATTTCTTTTCAGAACGGTTAACGTTTTACTCTTCTCCCGTGTTGAGTTTATCTTTAGTTGTCACCAAATTGTAGAAATAACAAACACCGAGTGGTAGATGGTGTATGGAACATTTATTTAGATGATTTACATTTCACCCACTACAAATGTATTTTCAGATGTGCCTTGATAATTGGTGCTATGGCGATTAGACAACACATAGAAAATGATTCTGGTAAAAGCATTTTTACCGGTTATGTCGACTTGGGAAATGGGCAGGATTCTGACCCCTAAACCAAGGAAGCCCTCGTGTTCATGTTGGTAGGAATAAGTGTTGCCTGGAAGACTCCAGCTGCTTATTTTACTGCTGGTTAGAATCTCAGAAAGAGCTGATGTCCAGATCATGTCATTAACAAACTCTAAGAACTTGGATTACGCAAATGTGCGCTGACGACGGATGGCCAAGGTACTAATGTTAACTTAGGAGCAAACTTTATCAGGAGCGAGAGAAAGCCTTAGTTTGAAATTGATGGGGAAAAATGTATTATGCCTGGTATATGGTCAAACCGATCAGAAATATGCCTCAAGCGCATGAGACTATTAAAGGACCTTTAGGAGAGATTTCATGGAAATATAGTTCTTTACTACATGATGTACAATCTTCACATAGCATCAGACTTGGGAATAGACTTTCGGCAAGTACAACAGAAAATGATAGTTTCTCGAGCTGTGCAGACCCGTTTTACCTCGGTAGCTATAAAGTCCTTGAGGTTTTTATGTGAGATGGGTCATCCAGATATAAGTGGTTGTGGCGCAACTGCAGATTTTATTGAGGTGAGTAATTTGCCTCATTATTTGTTTTACATTTAAAAAAAAACTTTAACTACTTTGTATAAATACAGGTTCATGTATATGTAACTGAATCTATTGCTTGCTGTCTTGTTAAACTATTGACGACCGAAACTGGCTGCTTATGATCTGTAATAAATGTCTTTGACTGTAGGTACAATGTTGTTTTTCACATTATTTTTTCTTGAATTACAGGTTTTATATTTTGACTATTGGTATTTTTTGTTCTTCAGATATCCTGATTGTGAATGTACTTTGAAAGCAGCAATGATTTAAGTTTCCATATACTCATGTATGTTTCTTATTTTACAGAGAAATATCTCTGACGATTTGTTCTGCTGATCAACTCATCAGATATTTTAGTATCTGAACTGCTTCAGCATCAGACATACATACTTGGAGTTTGAATACTTGCCCCCCTTTAAGATCTTGTCCAAATTGAAATACTGTTTTACCGTTGGAATAATAATCGTACTACAAAAACATTCACTAGCAGTTTTCATGAAGATAATCACACATCGCGAGACTTTCAAAGTTGCACATAATGTTTCCTATTCTTTCTCTCCCTCTCTCGGGATAAATCTTTTATGTTCACACTATTCCAATATCGACTTTCAACCCAACGGCGACTCGTACAATAAATATTCATATTGGATGCGAAGTCATATAATAATCCTGTTATTATACATATGCAATCAAACGCCAACAACAATTATTTCAAGTTTAACTTAAAACAAGCACACTAATTTATTTCAATATTCAACGTATTCACAATTATTAGAAAAGAAAGCCCTGCAAGAGCCAAATTTTATAAAATAACAAATCACGGTACATACCGCATAGTAGTTTACTTTCCATTAAAATTTACGGTTATGTTGAAACTAGATCCTGAAATGGTTGACGACTGAAAAAAGGGGGCGACTAAACCCAAGCAGACGACTCCGCGGTGACGTCAGATTCGACTGATATATGATCGACACGTGGTACAAATGTTAGTCTTTCATTGGTTAATGAATACTGGTTGTATAATAAATGTTCATATCTGAACAGTAAATTATACGCCCGTCTCCATACTTACAGAGACATGGATCAAACAAGATAGTTATATTGTATCTCCTAATTACATACATATAGCGCAAGGCATGTGCGATTTGTTTCAAATAAATGCTTTGGACTCCATGTAGGCAATTGATATTTGTGTGGAGTAATATTAAAGTATATTTAATCATTTGTCCGATAAGTTATAAAAACAAAGATGACACACTGGTTATAATTTGTGAATTTTACAGGTGTCTTAATCTGGAAACTGTTGTCAGCTAGATAGTATTATGCGTATACAGACTGGCACATCAGCTAGATAGTAGTATGCTTATACAGACAGTGAGACTGGCACATCTACCTACATGACGCCAATAAAGGAAGATCATTTGCGACTAGGTACACCAAAATGAGCACTGCTAAATATCCAAGCAATTGTTTATTTTAGTTGAAAATGCAGTTGTGTACATAGGTGGAAGGGTTGACGTTCATAAAATGTATGGAAGTCCTCGTGTGCCCCATATAAATTTGGCCAGTACATAATTAAAATAATGAACTTTAGTGTAAAGCAGCAAACAATCATCAGCAGTGAAACTTCGAGGCCACTAATTAGACTTCTTGTATATGAAACCACAATATTCCTTGCCTGGAAAAGTGCCTCATTTCATTTACTGTATAGGGTAGAATTGGTCTTCTGTTGAATTTTCCTAGTTTGTGATGAACCCATCTGCACAAAATCTGTACATCCTTGAAACAGAAATACGTATTCTCAAATTATAATGTGAATGCACATTTTATTATATTATTTTATTTTTTTCTAAATATCAACCATTATTAGTACATGTAACTTGAATTATTTATTTGAAGTTTATGCCATGTCACACTCGAAAATATTTCAATTACGTGGTGGCGATGCAAGGGAAGGAAGATGAAGACCCTTTCACATAGCGGTATCGCGACCAAAAGAGACTTATCATGTTGGCATTGGTTGAAAGCGTTTACGTTTAAAACGAATGATCACATTGAGATCAAGTGGGAGACTTATTTCAATATTTATATTTCTTTATAGTGCATACTTGTTTGGAGGATGGTTGTCGTCAGAGGGCCCATAACCCTCCAATATGCCATAGATAGATGGATAGACATCAAATTTATTCTACACATATATATTATACAAATTCGGCTTTATACAGAGGAATTTTCTATTTGTTTAGTTTAATTATGGTCACAAAATCTGTATGTAACCCAGGTTCTGCTGATAGATTAGTGTTTATTGCTGATACTGAAGTCTTCAGGGTTGGGCATAACCATAGTGCATTTCAACTGAACTCTGGAGGGTAAGAAGTGGAGACAAACACACCAAATGAAGGAATCGGTCCCTAAAGAGCCACCTAATTAAAAGAAAAACGTTTCAATTGTGAGCAGTCTGCAGAAAAGAGCCAGTGAGCAGTAATGTGTCTCTCCTATATCTGCTTGTCTAGAGTTCTGCCTTTAGACCCGGGAGTGGACAAAGACTTCTTGTAGATATGTAAATTAGGTCAGGTGACCACTAGGCAGATAAGTTTAGGCTGGGTAATTGGGTAAAATAGTGTTTGACCAACTGATGTAAATTAGGTGACATGGCCCCTAGGCTGAAATGATGCAGCTGAGCAAAGGACTAAATGACCTTGGTTACATGTAGTTAGTATAAGTATTTTTGTGGTTGAGTGTATTTACATGAAACAAATATTTTGTTTATTGTATAACATGACACCATCAGATTCAGTGTCCATACTAAAGGGATCACAATTGTTACGTCTACGACGAACCGCGGTCAGTCTCTCTTCACTTCACGGTGCTACGAATTGACCCTTGACCACTCGTGTGTACCACTCTCGTGTACAAAGGAGGTGAATATATAGTAATCAAAGGTGTCTACAATAGCCTCTGTATTCAATGAACGAAATCCCTTCGAACGAAAGAAGATTTGTCCTCTGATGGGGCCACAATGGGAATCTGTGTATCATACACAACGCAGGGAAAACTGCAATATCATGAACATCGACTTTGATAAGAGTCAAATGTTCACGGATCACTAAAAATTGATCTTTTTTTCCAGATTGCAACAAATACAGTTTGTAACCCTTACAAATACATGTAGACATATTTGTCGGTACGGTCAGGTCAACTTGTAAATCCTCAATCAGGTCAATTATGACAGATCGTGCCATCGTGTATCTTGCGACCATAGCCTCGTCATCATACATATCCACCCGATGCATACGGTCCCTAAAATGCGTTCTTTTTTTTTCAAATATGTATGTGTGCGTCTCCTGAAATAAATCATTTTCGCCATTTTGACTTGCTAAACTTACGCCAGCTCTGACCAAGCACAACATTTGCCAGAAATTTGCGTTGGACCAAAGTTAAGACACTGTCACAGTTCCTTACGACTAAGACACGAGTGACATATAGGCCTTTCGGAAAAATTAGGTCATACCACTCACACAGCAGAATTTTTTCTCTTGCGCTTGCCTGAAATCGTATGCCCCTCTCCCTGTTTACGTAATACACAACAGCGGACCCGCGTGTTGTGTTGGCTCGGATTGTGCACGTAACATTGGTTGATATTAAGCTTACGGAGTTCAACCAGTAACTTTGGAGAGGCAAAGTAGTTGACAAAGAAAACGTAAGAGTCGTTGGGTTGGCCAATTGTTAATTGCAACACAGTTTCTCCCGCTTTTCCCACTGATTGGACGATATCTCCATCTAGACTTGGCACTGTATTATCTCCACCGAAGTAAAACCGGTGGACATAATTATCCAGACTGTACCCATACTCTATATCCCCATTTTTTTTTTTGGCTTCTTTATCATATAGGCTTTTAGGTTGCGGCGTCCATTACAGGAGTTATTTGCTAGTCCACTGAAACCAATGGTTATAACAGGAGTGTCAATGCAGAATCATTCTTCGCAGCTGTAAAAAAGAAGTAAACAAACCACAAAGCATCGAGACGAAAAACAGGTGTGAACAAATGCTATAGGTAAACATTAACAAAAACAAGATAACACCTTCAGAATAAAAACAATAAAAATCAGAATTATATTTCGTTGAAAATTTCACTTAATTTTAATAACGATAAATAAAATAACGGATTTTAGCTGCAGACGTATGAACAACAACAACGTACCTAAAATGTCTCATTGTAGTCGCATGGTAGAAAATGCCCTTTGCAGACAACACCATCTTTTTTGGTCATCCACAGTCCATGGCCCTTCTCTTTTTGCCTTTTTATAGCGATTCGCCATTTCAATTGAAGGTCCGGGTCGTCGGGAAACCTGTGCCCCCCCCCCCCCCAAAACTGCCGTTAGAGAGGCACACAGCAGTACCGAGGCATGTTTCGCTTTTCGATTCCCTCATGGTACACCAGCGCCATCTATTGGTGATCGTCACGGTTAACCCACCCCATTGGGGGGTACTTAAGGTGGATGAATGTGAGGTTGCGGTGCTCTCCCTTCTGCAGCTGATTTCTGTAGACTTATTATGTTGGACATGGATTCTTGTTGTTCAACGGATGCTACGGCGTAATTGTTCAGGGCAGAAACTTTCCTATATTCAGTCAATTGAGCAATTGTAGTCAGGGCTACACCAGCATGAAATAATCTTGTCGCTGTTGTCGACCTTGCACTGTGGTTAGTTTTTTTTCTTCTATTTTCTAAGTTACCACGCTCCGCCACCCTTTTCATCATAGCATTAAGATAATTTTTCCCTAATGGCTGACACTTGTACCAACGTTGACTGTTTTGTTTGCGTTTGTGATTTATGGCTAAATAAAAGGGGTTTTCTTCCTGGCACAGTTCATGTGGACGATGCAATTTAAATTGCTTGTACGTCTCTACCGGACACTCATGTTTGTTTTGAAGCGCAAATTGTTTCGGATTAAATGCCCTATGATGGCCACCTGACTGTTCCCCACTCCTGGTCTTGGTATCTCGCTCATTAAAGGACAAAAATTCCACGCCTCGTTTATCTTTTTGAAGTGTAACATCCCCCCATTTTAATTTACGATTTTCATCCCTTCCGCGAAGACCAAATTGCAAGGTGTTATTTAGTCATATTTTATTTTGCAGGGCCTCCGGGCTATGGTTTCCAATAATGCCTTTATTTTCCAAAATGTTTTGTTCTCTTTCTGTCAGTGGTGTTGACTTATTGGTATTTTACCTTTCCCTTTTAATTCTTTCCTCTTCGATGGCAGCACATCCCGACTAGAACGACACTCTGAGCCAAATGCTGGGCTTGATATGTAGTTTTTTCCTCGCAACCATCTATCAATTCCTCTGACAACTGGTAAGAGTGTCCCAAGACTTCCCATCCTGGACAACTTTACTGACATGGTTCATATTCAGATTCGTCGTATTTTCGTATGGAAAGGAGAAATTCTCCTACCTAATTACTTACTTCAGTAGGATGAATAATGTCAATGTTTCTCATCTCATGTCTGGGTTCTGATTGAAGCCACTTGCTGAATACATTCACTTTCAGTTTTCTTCAGAGTGTTGCGGTTTTTAATTTTGTTTACATAGTCAATTTGAGGTTCCTTGGCCTCAACAAAAGGTGGCTTTCTGTTATTACATGATGGGAAAATGTGATTGTCAGGAGAAATGTTGTTGATTAACATGTTAATTTCATCAGTAATTTCATTTACCTGTACGAGTTCTGAATTTGATAAATTATGTAGTGAAGTTTCATTTTCTTCTGAAATGGGTTTGTGGTTACTTATTTCGAACGGACTCTCAGTAGCTCCCTCAAGAGCCTGAAGAAGCAATTGTTCTTCATCAGATCCCTTGATTGTCAGTGAAGATGATGCGGGCAGATTTTATCCCAACTCAACATATTGGCAGTCGGCACCATCTTCACCATCGTCCATGGTAAACAACGGAAAACTGATAGACTCCTTGAATGTATTAACCCCATTACATTTAATCTTTAAATCTTTGTCCGATAAAGTGGCATGTTATGAAGCTTCACTTTGATTGGTTTTTATTGATACGTGTATAATAATAACTGTATGCACACGTTGTTTAAAGCTGGATTTCCATTGACTGTAATAGATACGCGTTAGAAACTTTGCACTACAGTACTCTTTGTACGCCTGTAACCTTTAAGTTAAACTACGCATTCACCAAAGGTGCCAGCTCGTTTGCAGTAATCAAAACAAAGTCAGTTTAGTTTTTTGGGCTGAATAGGCCATTCAAAATAGAATGACATTTATTAATAAAAACAAGGAAAAAGAAATTCAGCCCCCAAAGGATATTTACAAAAACGTATTAAATATAATGGTTAACTGGCTCGGATTTGTTAAAAAGTACTTGATTTAATGCAAAGGTGGGGAACAAAAGCGCCATACATAAACATCTATACAGAGATAATCCAATGGGGGCGATGGGGTGGAGGAGGGCGAAACTACTGTCTCCAGATAGTTGCAGAAAGTGTGGCTTGTGGAGATGTCCAGCAGGAGAAGAGTCATGTGGAGAAACAAGGCTATCTTTTGATTGGCTGCTGATCCTCAACAAGTGTCCTTCATTGGTTCAAATATTATAAACAAGTGATTGTCCACATTTGCCTAAGCGAATACCCCAGTTATGAAAGTAGCTAAGTTACGTCACACAAATACAATTAAATGCATTTAATTTCACATTTGTACGCCTGTAACCTTTAAGTTAAACTACGCATTCACCAAAGGTGCCAGCTCGTTTGCAGTAATCAAAACAAAGTCAGTTTAGTTTTTTGGGCTGAATAGGCCATTCAAAATAGAATGACATTTATTAATAAAAACAAGGAAAAAGAAATTCAGCCCCCAAAGGATATTTACAAAAACGTATTAAATATAATGGTTAACTGGCTCGGATTTGTTAAAAAGTACTTGATTTAATGCAAAGGTGGGGAACAAAAGCGCCATAGGCTGGTTCTGCTCAACAGGGCCAGCCACCCCCACCCAAGGCACCGCAGGTGAATGCTTGCAAAGCTAATCAAGGTAGAATACTAAATCGATAGACCGGTTTATGTCGGTACTTGTAACGACTCGAGAAGTAAAAAAAAAAATAAAAGAAAATAATATCTAACTAAAACATTTCCAAAGGGTATAATATTAAATGACTAAACAGTATTCAGAAGCAGCCATGCTGGCGACGAATACCCATATAAGAGAAATCAATAAAATCCATAGGAGTCAACGAAAGACTGGAACAGCCCTTCCATTTGCCCCTGTGCGTGATAAAGGATTCCTTCCAAAGCCATAACTCCAGCATAGCTGTAAAAGGTACATAATTTGACATCAGTACATATTTATCATCATACAATAACCCAGCAGCCCTGCTGTACTGGGGACGTTTCAAGATCAACGGACAACACCACTCATACCCCTGGCAGCCCTGCTGAACCGGAGGCAACGATTATCTGAAACACATGAAAAATCGATAGGCCGGTTTACGTGGGTACTTGTAACGACTCAAAAACTTTAAAAAATAAAATAAAATATCTAACTAAAACAATTCCAAAGTCTATAATATTAAATGACTAAAAGTATTCAGAAGCTGACGACGAATATCCGCATAACAGAAATCAATCAAATCCATAGGGGTCAACGAAAAAACAAAAAACAAACTGGAACAGCCCTGCTGACTGCCATTTGCCCCTGTGCGTAATAAAGGATTCCTTCCAAAGCCATAACTCCAGCATAGCTGTAAAAGGTACATAATTTGATATCAGTACATATTTATCATCATACAATAACCCAGCAGCCCTGCTGTACTGGGGACGTTTTAAGATCAACGGCCACCACCACTCATATCCCTGGCAGCCCTGCTGAACCGGAGGCAACGATTATCTGAAACACATGAAAAATAAAAGTCAGCTGGCATATTAAGGACATAAGAAAAGCACGGATTTCAACTTACTACCATTGCCCTTTAGTTTAAGGTATTTAAAGCGAATGACGTCAAGCTGGATCTATAAGATTTAAACGACCATGTTAAAATGATTTACACGAATATACTGACGAAAAGCGTTAGACTTCCACCGTCCTAGGCGTTTTATTACATCATCAGATACGCCCTGTGATGCCAACATACTTGCTTTACCTATACGAAAACTATGAGTTTTATATAAGTTATTATCCAGACCAAGGAAATTCACAGCAGATTGTAAAATCCGAGCAAATCTGGAACTGGATACAGGTGTCCCGTCGCCGAGACAAAAAAGTGGCCCGCTGTTGCAACGCTGCGACGATACTCTTAAATAAGTTTTCAGTGCCACTACAGGACAATATTTAGAGCTAGGTTGACAGGCTAAGTACAATACTACGGGCTTCAGGGAAGTATGATGTTTGAACTGAAGCATAGTAAGCTCCATCCCTGTATTAGAAATGAAAGATATACCCACCCTTTTTAACGTATGCAAGGGTTTAACATTGGAGTACGTCAACTCACTTACACGAAGCATTGCGTGAAAAGCAAGATGAAACATTGCCTTATAAAGTTGTTGAGAGAATAAATCAGGAACTGTATAAACCAAGGCGTCTACCAAACCATGAAGCATGTGCAACGAAAAAGGACGACGGGTATCCGGTTTTTTTGTTGTTTTACTCATGCCTGCAAGGGTTTTTTGAACTATAAAACTACGACCCGGATCGGGGAACCCTGCTAATTTGTGAATAAACCCAAGTGCCGACACAAATGTCAATGCTGTTGTCGCAGCATACTCTTTTAAGTGCAAATATGCTACAAAATGCACTAAATTTAAAGGATGTATTGGAAAAATAGATGTGTGATTAATAGGGTTTACAGACAGAAACTGTGAGTATAATAGCCAAGCTCTGCGATAAGTGGCCTTTGAAGACTTGGATAAAGATGAACCAAGAAGATATTGGGACACAGATGCTATAACAGCATGGACGTCGGCAGGATGGTGCAAGCTGTTTTTTTCAACCAGGGAGCCACCAACATTGCTTCCTGTAATATTAAGCGAGATAGCATATCAGCAATCATGTTATGTTTCCCGGGGATAAGTATGTTTTTACACAAGCATAGCGTCACCATGCGCCTCACTAATTTCATTATCGTAGAATCCTTAGAGGACATTTTATTTATTATTTCGACCACCGCCTGGTTGTCACACAGGAATAATACTTTGTGGTTGGATAACTTGCTACCCCAGAGTTCCAGGGCTATCACTATTGGGAACATTTCTTTGACAGTAATATGGACCTTCTCCAAGTGGGGCGGCCATGCCACCGCAAACCATTCCGAACCAAACACAGCTGCCATACCAGAGTTCCCAGCGGCGTCAGACCACAACTTTATAGCTTCAGAGGAGACCCATTGGTCATGCAGAAAAAGAGATTTACCGTTAAAACTACGAATAAAAGAAAGCCATGTACGAACGTCAAACCTTGCTTCCTTATTTATTCGAATACGATGATGGGATTTTTTCACCCCTATCGTTAGATTAATAAGTCGCCGTAGAAAAGCGCGTCCAGGTAGAATCACCGAACAAGCAAAATTTAAGGAGCCGATTAAAGACTGGAGTTCTACCAGAGCGCATTTCTTTCTCCTTACAAACGAGTCTAGTAGACAGAACAGTTTCGACAATTTTTCCACAGGAAGTCTAGCTTGCATACGTTTGGTATCCAGCTCAATGCCGTAAATGACTATGCATGTCGTAGGAGCACACGTTTTTTCATTTTTTATAGGAATACCAATTCTGTTACACAAATTTAGAAAAATCGTCAAAAGTTCTAAGCATAATGGAGAACCCGGTGGACCAATAAAAAAGAAATCATCTAAAATGTGGGACATACCAGGACTGCTATATCTATTAGTCATGATCCAAACAAGAGCCCGACTAAGACAATCAAAAATGCGACATGAGGAAGAGCAACCCATAGGAAGACATCGGTCATAATAAAACTGATTTCCCCAAATGAATCCCAAGAGGTGATAATCAGCGGGGTGAATAGGTATAATACGAAAAGCATCCTCAATGTCCGTCTTGGCCATAAGGCAACGTGGACCCATTATTTGTACCAAAGATATGACTTTGTCAACTGTGTCATACACAACAGATGCATTCTCTTTAGTAATGGTGGAATTTACCGAATTTCCACTAGGGTAAGACAAATCATGAATCAACCTAAACGAGCCAGTTTCTTTTTTTGGAACTAGTCCCAGAGGGGAGCACACAAAGTTTTGGAAGGGAGGGAAATCAAAAGGACCGGCAATTCGCTTTTTTGCTAGTTCCTTTTGAATCTTCGCAGTTACCGCGCTTGGATTTTGAGTAACAGATTTGTGATTACTCGATGCTAGCCTATGTGCTACATCGGAACTACCGATTCTAAAACCATTCGTGAAACCTTCAACCAAATATGCTCTGCCTTCATAACCCAGTAAAAGTTTATTTAATTCATTTGGGTCCACTGGACTTGGAAGTAGAGTCGGCGGTGGATCTGTTAAATGACTTGGTTTTGGGACAGAATACACTGCCGTGAGGTCCGCCACATTTTGTACATTCGTGCTTGTACTTACAGGAGGCCCTGTTAAAACATGAATTTTCTTGAGTAAATTTAAAACAATATCCCGTGCGAAGGAAATTTCTATTTTTTACTTTATTTTTATCTGCTTTCCAGGGAGCATTATTGTGGAAATTACCATTACGTCTCGCTACTGCACGCATCCAAATTTCAGGATGCGGCGTATCCCATGGAAGTGAGTGGTTTACTTCTTTTAACAGTCTAAATTGTTCATCATAAAACTTCCAGGTTGCATTACCATATTGAGAACCCAGCTCTTTTACAAGCGTGCCATATTTCAATAATGCACGCATTTCATATGGATAGTGCAGAACGTAGATCGAAATGAAAATAGTAAATGCACGATACCAGTCCTCAAAAGTATTGATGGAGCGAGAACGAGATCCATTTGTAAACGATACACTTGGTTTCCCTTCATTATGATTAATGGTCAGTGAGAAATTTGAGTCGCCAGGGGATTTTAGTAAATTAGTAAAATCAATGTATTTATGGTCCCAAATTTTTTGTTTCAAAGATTGACATACGTGGCCATCGAGTGGAACACTTAAGGTTGACTGGAGTGGTGGATTACGAAACGAATTAAAGTTGTCCGTACCTGTATTTTCCCCATTTAAAAGCGACTGTAGACTATTTGACACTAGGGTACCGAAGTCATTCTCAGATGTGAGCGTGGTTGTTGGAGGTTCTACAACTGACGGGTCAGGGGGAACTGGGTGGGTTTGTGAAATATGTGGTTGTGGGTTTGATGGGGTAGGATCAATTGTGGGGTTTGTTACGGTTACTAGACCGCCTTCCTTAACCCTCTAGAGCCCGCGTACAGAAAGCTGTGCAGAAAAAAATTATACTACGGGGATTCATGTCCCTTTATGTTCCAATATATGAAATAAAACAAGATTTTTGCGAAAAAAATATTTTGTTGTACATTTTAATTAGGGGTCATCTGTGACCCTTTGGGTTATAACAGACACAACATATGCAGAGTTTATGTAAACAATTTATTCATATTGTTACATTTTTTCTCAATGAATTATCAAAAAAGTGAAGCACAACTGATTAAAACAATAACTTGAACTATAAAACTGAAATCCTCAGTAAAAATTGCTATGAGGTTTTCATAAATGATGAGCTGCTGCCGAACTTGATGCTTACTAATTAGTTTAGAGTTCGTTTTTAATTATGACAAAATAGTCGTGATTTACACATGGTACTCTTTGAAACAGTTCCTGTTTTCGGTGAAACAGAGGGGTACTTGACATTTTTCACAGTTTGTGTCTGTTTTAATCTGGCAAATTGCACAACGACGGCGTTTGTCAATTTTGATTGGCCAGTGAGCAAATTGGTCCTTTCGTGCATCCTTACTTGGATAGATTCTGACTTTTTTAGGCTGGGGAATAGGATTTGGGCTTTCAGGTCTTTCTTGTGAAGGCCGGCCCGGTTTTCTTGCTGTGTCCATCTCTATCAGCCCACTTGCTATTTGGGCCTGGAATCTTCTAAGAATGAGTGGCCTCTCTAAGCCTTGAATTTGTGAGTCGCGACGGTATAAAAACTAGGCATTTACAACTGCCAATTGGATACAGGGCCAAAAAAGGTACATATACCACCGACGGGATTTTAGCAGAATCTTATAACGTGCAACACAGGAATCTAACAAGTCTATTCCGCCCATGTTGCTGTTGTACTCTTTTATGATCAGAGGCCTAGCTACTTCTTTGTGTTCCTTTTGGGTTTTGTCCCATCGTTTGGCAGTGTCAAGTGGGTGAATACCGACACAAGTAGACATCAAAGTAACCATTTTTGTGTCAAGCCAACGGACACAAATGATGTTAGACTGTCGTTTAACCCTGAACTCAAATGATCCACGCCCGAGTTTAGAAAGCTCTTTTTCACCCTTCAAACTACAACCATGCAGACGGTTTGCTCTTACAGTTCCTGTATACTGGAATCCTTTCTCTTGGAGTTTTTGCATCAAACCTACTGAGGTGAACAGGTTATCCGCAAACAACTTATAATTCTTATCAGATGGTAATGTGGAGCTCAATCTGTTTACAACATCTCCTGCAACGCCAAGTGTATTATTATCTTTGATTTTGGCAGCTTTACCTTGATATACCTCAAAATCATGCAGTATACCACTTTTACTGCAGCGGCACCAAATTTTGAATCCCCAAGGATTAGGTTTACCTCGAATGTACTGTTTTATACGGCTGAACCGTCCCTTAAATGGAACCATCATTTCATCGACTGCCTGGTTCTCTTCAGGAGTGACAAGAAGACATTGTTCTCGAAACATCTGCAGAAAAGGTCTGATCTCATCAGAAACAGATTCGTTGTCCACAAAGTGTATATTTCTCAACAGAAGCTGAAATCTATTCCTTCCCATTACATCTGCAACAGGATCGTATCGAGTATCCGTTTCAAAGTATACTCTTACGCTTGACATTTGCACAATGCCCATACGGAGGACCATTCCTATTATCTGTTCGATCTCTTTGACTGACGTATTTACACAGTTGCCAGTTTTCTGAATACTGTATTGGTTAGTGTATTGCACCGGGAGCTCCAGCATATCAGAAGTTATAAATCGACGAAAGTATTGCAGAGGTGTTTGTTGTTGTCCTGTGTCATCCAATATAGGAACAGCTAAGGGTAAGCCCTTGAACGTGAGATTTGGAGGCTGGAAGTCTGTCTTCATCCATCTATATGTTTTCCCAGGTTGCCGTTTCTTTGTTTTTGAAACAAAATTGGCTAATGGTTGATTTTCTTCCTCGTCACTGGAAGATTTTTCCTCGGATGAGTCTTCAGAGTCATTTTCCTCATCTTGTGTATCTAAATATTCGTCGTTTTCATCATCATCAGTTTCGCTGTCATCTCCAAAATCACTCTCATCCCCATTATTTAACATTTCCAAGACATCCTTTACATGGAGCAGTGGTCTACGGGATTCCCTCGAAGCCATACTACAAAAACCAAAAGTTTAGGTTACCTTGAATACACCAGAGGGATTAAAAAGTATGTATTAAAATACAATTACCATCATTCAACTCCCACAAACTGCATACATACAGAAAAAAATGTGAGGTAATTGTGTATATCCAAAACGGATGAAGTGCAAACAACATTCCTTTAAACCCAAGGGGTCACATTTGACCCCAAAAAATGTACTCTCATCCCGATGGGTCACCTGTGACCCGACCAAACAAGAAAATTCATATCAGAGAAATACTTGTGCAAGATCTGATACAAAGGGTTTAGAAACCTTCAGAAAGCATAAATTTGAAATTCTGTCAAGTTTATGAAGAAAAAAACTTACCTTGGACGAAGAAGCAGACTATTTTGTACGGGTGGCGCGCTATCAACATGCAGTCGTGAAAGGGGAGATCTTGCGCTCAGTGCAGATTCACTGTGATGCCCTCTACTGTCAACCATGTGCTTTAAAATAGGGTCGCGGGTGGAACATTGGGTTTTGGTGGAAGCAAAGGCATGTAAAAGGTAATTCTTTGTAACATTGACCCGACAATCTCTTGGGGTCCTCGGTGACCCCTGGGGCTCTAGAGGGTTAAGTAAGTTGACTGTAACTACCGCAATCTCCTTGATTTGCTCAGGAGTGAGCCCAATAGGGGCAGGGGGTTGGGTAGGGGAGCTAGTCGGGGATGGGTTCGTCCTGGCCGATACACAACGCCGTCTGGGTCTCTGAATGGGGACAGAGGGGTTTATCTGAAAATTACTGCCCGACGTCGCTTTGGCTGATGCACGTCGAGTTTTTGGCTTCGCCGCAGCTGCCACATCTTCCGCGGCTCTACGTTTCGCTGGCATAGTCTGG
The DNA here is from genome assembly GCA_963971465.1 of Lepidochitona cinerea. Lineage (NCBI taxonomy): Eukaryota > Metazoa > Mollusca > Polyplacophora > Chitonida > Tonicellidae > Lepidochitona > Lepidochitona cinerea. The sequence continues at coordinate 4,269,108 of OZ020560.1, forward strand.
AAACAATAAAATCACGACAGCAGCAGTATTATGTTTAAAATAACCAAAGTTTAAAATGTGCTATATGTATGAACATACAGATGTCAATTCATTGCCCAGTTCCAAGCATTTTATTATAATTTTTTTTTTTTTTTTTTTTTTTTTTTTTTTTTTAAACCTGAGAGGAAACCCCATCAGGAATAACGGATACACATCACCAAGGGCAACACTGGTAGCAAAGTTGTTTAATTATTGTAAGCACAAAAACAAAGCAAAATCATCTTAAGTCTCCATATCGGCCACGTTGAACTGTAAGACGAGGATACACTCTGGCAAATGAATCCAAGAACAAGTGACTATGGACTTAACGCACATACGTGTTAACACGATGCTTACAGCAAATACAACAATAATGCTCTTGTATTACAGCAAGATTTAAGGTCTCATAATGGCCACATTGAACTATAAGACAAGGATACATTCTGGCGAATGAACCCAAGTCCAAGTGACTATGGACCTAACGAACACTTGCTGCTTATTCAAGAAGAAGCATTGTCCAGGCGCCGAACAAAGTTGGTGAAGAAAAGAGTAATAACTGGCAGCAATGGAGACAAAACGAAGCAGCGAGTACTTCGAATCAAACATTCCATAAATAAGCACACCAGACTCGTATCCATTATAATTGTTCATGATTTAAACATGAAGCTTGAATAACAAACTGTTCATATATCATCAAACAGTATAAACGTTTATGTAATACAGTTCATAAAATTATCATAAGAGGCTTGAAAAATATGTTTGTTTAAAATATCAATGCATGAATAGTCAAACCTCTCACTGGTTCCAGGTAGGCAACCCACTGGATTCAATATACAGAAAACCCAGGACATTATTTACAGCTATGAACAATTGCACCACGCAAGCTTCTGGCAAACTTGCGTTGTCCCACATCGTTTAAGTGAATTCCATCTACATGTAGATGTGACTGGTCAGCCCACATTCCCCTATGTTTTAAGAAGGATATACCCGTGTTTCCTTCTTGACAGTTTGACAAGCTATTGTTCAGAATTATATTCGTCTCATTTATCTTGTCGTTCAAATTAGGTAAATATTGACGTGCACGTGTTAGGAGTTGACCAATAATGACTATATTCACGCCATACCCGTGCACGAGAAAGTTAGCAAAGGAGATCAAATCGCGTGCGCATGTTTGTGGGGATAATAACGGGCTGCACAGGTCGTTCTCGCCTAACTGTAGAATAATTACAGACGGACGTAACAGAAGCAGAGGTTTTAATTTTGGTATCCATTTTTTTACTGTTGCTCCGCCCAAACCCATAAATTCCACGTGGTAATGGTCGGGGTCGAGGTTTAAATTCGACCAGACCGGTGAAAACTTTATGTGGGATTCTATGCGATGTACAAAGCTATGCCCCAGAACAACTATGTCACGACGCTCCATAGCTGCATGAGGAAAATTAAATGGATTTTTACCTTGGCTACTCTGTCTGAATCGTCCGAAACTACTGTCTCCAGATAGTTGCAGAAAGTGTGGCTTGTAGAGATGTCCAGCAGGAGAAGAGTCATGTGGAGAAACAAGGCTATCTTTTGATTGGCTGCTGATCCTCAACAAGTGTCCTTCATTGGTTCAAATATTATAAACAAGTGATTGTCCACATTTGCCTAAGCGAATACCCCAGTTATGAAAGTAGCTAAGTTACGTCACACAAATACAATTAAATGCATTTAATTTCACATATATGCATTGGAATAGAAATAAAGGTTGATAACTTTTGCAGAAAGTAGAAGTTATATCGTCACTATATCAGTTTACATTCATTTCACCATGAGAAATATGATATCGTATGTCCACTTTCAGATACATTGTACTTTACAATAATATAATCAATTGTTATTTTTTTGAAAAAAGTGACTTATCACACACTTCCGGTTCATTAGCCAATGAAATGGTCTTGGTTTCCTTGTTGTATAATCTGTAAATCGTATTCTGGGAATAGAAAAACGTTTCATGCTTAGCTGGATTATTATTGCGTGTACCCCAGCTATCAAAATGACAAGAAGAGTCTTACACTTGTCAAAGACATGGGACAAGAAACGGACAATTCAGCCAAAATTACTGGTAAAGACCGAATGTCAGCCAGGTGTTCGAGTTCTCTAAAGAGGGCAGGTTAGAGTGTATCTTATCACATATTTCCGGTCAATGAAAAAAAAAATAAGATTGAGTAAAGCTGCCATATGGCAGTGTCACGCATGCCAAACAGACGTGAGCGAAAAGTACACTCATCTCCACACAAATGACGCGGGTGGAACGAAATGTACAATTTGTTTTGTTGGTCTGTTTTATTTGTTTGAGTGTTTGCTCTGTTCCTTACCAGCTCTAACTTGTAAAGTGATGAGCTGATTCAGTGTTTTATCGGTCATTGTCCTTGTATTGGAGAAGCTGGGCATAGGACTTAAGGAACTGAAAATATGTCTGATTTCTAATTAGAAATTGCATGTGACAATACCTTGCAGTTGTGCAACAGTGTTTTGGTTAGAGATGGTCTGGGTTGCCAAATCGATAGAGGTATGGGTAAGGGACACTCAGAGTTGCCAACATCTCCTCTACAAGTTTGAAAATGGTCAAAGATCGGTTGATCCGAGAATTCTTCACCAAAAGTGTCGTTTCAAGATTGGCTACATTATCCAGTTCCATTTATTGTTTCTCGGTCATTGCGACGGTATGACGGAATGTTTTTCTATCGAAGAATACCTGATGAATTTAGGAAAATCTAAATTCATTATATTGTTGTCAAATTGCCTGTCCTCATCAACGTTTTGTTTTTAGCCATGTAACTTATCACAGTTTAGTGTAGTACATCAGTTTGATGTTTTCCTGATATAAATTTTCAGGAATCACAAACAGATTGCCATCCACTGTTTGCAGAGACAAATCCAAGCTGCCACAAAAAAGGTGTCAGACGTTTTGGGTTCATCAGTTCATCCCGATGGATTAGTACATCTAATTACTTGTAGAGGAGAACACTTCAAAAAGACTCTCCACGTTACACGCTGAAAAATGTACCTTGATCGAATATAGATCCCCCATTACATTCGTGGCGCAGGATGCTTTACCTACCCGCCGGAAGCCTAGAAAATGGTCGAAACTAAGCAATTTATGATCGACCCTCGTAATATCTTCCACATGAAAAGGAGCTAATGATTGACTAATTAATCCTATTGAGTTTTAATCCATACAAGATAATTATGCTCATATAACAATTTCACACATTCCTAGGAGAGGGAAGACCACTCTATTTACACAAAAACTTTGCTGGCAATGGACTAGCAAGAAACCATCCCATATAGATTTTTGGGTTAAATATTCCTTTTCCACATTCTTTTTCTGGCCTGTATCAACATGACTTATTCAAAGGATAGATCAAAAGAAAGTCCTATAAGTGAATACGAGCGAACACGGTTAAATATAAATAAAATCTGCCAGTAGTAATCTAATAGAATGAGATACCAACCAAGTTTGTGATGGTGCTTTTCTGTTAAACTTCTCAAGAATGGATCCAGAAGTGGGAACCATTCCCAAGTTGACACATACAGGTCGTCTGTTCCAGCTCCATTTCTCTTACTTAAACTATCTTTCCTAAACTCCTTGTAGTTAGTTCTTCTTTAAGCAAATTTACATTAGGGTTTTAGTCACTTGATCTCTCAGTCTAGAAAAATCGGCTGCTGTGAGAAAAAAGTTTTAAAACCTCAACATTGAGAATTAATCTACTCGCAAATATTTAAGTGTAAATTCTGAAACTTTGCACAAAGCACTATCAAGCATTCAAGAGTTACCGTGATTTTTTTCAACTGGCTCGCTTTGACCGATTCGTAAATTTCGTAAATTGTTTGAATCGATGTTTGGTCACCGCGTCACTTCGGCAACCCGGGACCTTCGAAGGCGTGCATGGTTTTGAGGGTTTGCACGAGGCAATATAGCGCGAATTCCGGGCTCGTTGATTCGTTCCAAGGACTTGGGAGGTTGACAACTGTCTCCAGGGCATCTCGAGGATCATTACGGTAGGTGGAACTAGTATGTAGACTGATTTTTGTCGATTCTACGCAAGTTCTCTTGCTTTTCGCGTTTTTTTTTTGTTCGAAAATGAAATATACTTTTTTAAATATCAACCTTAGTTCCACTCGGAGTTACATGACACTCCTGTCCATACCATTACCTCTACTTGAATGAAAATCACAAAAATCATTGGAATTCTGTTTTGGTCAGGTTATATTACCTTGAAAATGAAGAGTATTGTACTTTACCTAAAAGCTTTTTTAAAGCATTTTAAAATGTTTTGGAATTTAAAATGAACTGAAAATGAATGTTATTTCTTAATCAGTGTAACTAAACAAAACATCTAGAATTGCCTTCTTGGCTAACTTTTTGGGGGGTTCATTTCTGAAAATTCTGAAGCAAAATTTGTGAGAGAATTTCATTTCTCTGTTTCGTAATGAAGAATTTATAGAACATAAAATAGACATGGCATCAGCAGTTTCATTTTTCTTGGGTTTTTAGGCTCTGATTATATTATGAAGAAGAACAACTGAGCAACAAACCATCACACGCACCCCTAAAGCGTTGAAAATAAAGTACATTAGTATTAAAAAATTAGTTGCTGTATCGTCAGTTTGAGTTGTTTTCTTTTTTCTGAAATCCTTGATTGTGGCAATTTCTTGCCTGATGTACTCGCCAAAGAGGGCCTCACCATAACCTTCCCTCTCTGTCTTCCTCTTTTCATTGGAACGTAGGGTACTTAACACTTCCCTTTGTAATTTTATCTTTTAGGGGTTTTTGTTTGGGATTGGGGAATTAGTATTGAGAGATTGAGGTAGTGCTTCGTCGAGGGTGTCTGTTGGTACAACAACACTGTTCTCCAAAAGAGAGTGTGGTTCCAGATCTTGTACTTCAGATAACTCCACTTGTTCCTAAAATGTATACAAAACACAATGCTCTTCATCAAATTGATGAGACAATATTACTCCTATATTCCTGGAGTAACATGACTTTGACGCTACAAAAAAAAAACTAAACAAAACAAAAAACATTGGTCTTGCTTCAGATTTTATTACTTTCATATTTCCTTGGAAGGATTGATGCATGTTTTCTTCATCACACTCAAGATTATTTCACTTACATACTCGATACTAAGCTATTTATGGTCGACCTTCGTCATATCTTCCACTTGAAAAGAAACTAATCAGTAATGGTTGACTAATTGGCTCTATTGTGCTTTAATCCATACAAGATAATTTCACTCATATAACAATTTCACACATTCCTAGGAGAGGGAAGACCACTCTATTTACACAAAAACTTTGCTGGCAATGGACTAGCAATAGACCATCCCATATAGATTTTTGGGTTAAATATTCCTTTTCCACATTCTTTTTCTGGCCTGTATCAACATGACTTATTCAAAGGATAGATCAAAAGAAAGTCCTATAAGTGAATACGAGCGAACACAGTTAAATATAAAAAAATCTGCCAGTAGTAATCTAATAGAATGAGATACCAACGAAGTTTGTAATGGTGCTTTTCTGTTAAACTTCTCAAGAATGGATCCACAAGTGGGAACCATTCCCAAGTTGACACGTACAGGTCGTCTGTTCCAGCTCCACTTCTCTTACTTAAACTATCTTTCCTAAGCTCCTTGTAGTTAGTTCTTCTTTAAGCAAATTTACATTAGGGTTTTGCTCCTTGTAGTTAGTTCTTCTTTAAGCAAATTTACATTAGGGTTTTAGTCACTTGACCTCTCAGTCTAGAAAAATCGGCTGCTGTGTGAAAAAAATTTGTAAAACCTCAACCTTGAGAATTAATCTACTCGCAAATATTCAAGTGTAAATTCTGAAACTTTGCTCAAAGCACTATAAAGCCTTCAAGAGTTACCGTGATTTTTTTCAACTGACTCGCTTCGACCGATTCGGAAATTTCGTAAATTGTTTGAATCGATGTTTGGTCACCGCTTCACTTCGGCAACCCGGGACCTTCGAAGGCGTGCATGGTTTTGAGGGTTTGCACGAGGCAATATAGCGCGAATTCCGGGCTCGTTGATTCGTTCCAAGGACTTACGGTAGGTGGAACTAGTTTATAGACTGATTTTTGTCGATTCTACGCCAGTTCTCTTGCTTTTCGCGTCTTTTTGTTCGAAAATGAAATATACTTTTTTAAATATCAACCTTAGTTCCACTCGGAGTTACATGACACTCCTGCCCATACCATTACCTCTACTTTAATGAAAATCACAAAAATCATTGGAATTCTGTTTTTGTCAGGTTGAAAATGAAGAGTATTGTATTTTATCTAAAAGCCTTATTTAAAGCATTTTAAAATGTTTTGGAATTTAAAATGAACTGAAAATGAATGTTATTTCTTAATCAGTGTAACTAAACAAAACATCTAGAATTGCCTTCTTGGCTAACATTTCTGAAAGTTCTGAAGCAAAATTTGTGAGAGAATTTCTTTTCTCTGTTTCGTAATGAAGAATTTATAGAACATAAAATCGACATGGCATCAGCAGTTTCATTTTTCTTGGTTTTTTAGGCTCTGATTATATTATGGAGAAGAACAACTGAGCACCAAACCATCACACTCATCCCACACTCTTCCCAAACACGGACCCCTAAAGCATTTAAAATAAAGTACGTTAGTATTAAACAATTAGTTGCTGTATCGTCAGTTTGAGTTGTTAAACAATTAGTTGCTGTATCGTCAGTTTGAGTTGTTTTCTTTTTCCAGAAATCCTTGATTGTGGCAATTTCTTGCCTGATGAACTTGCCAAAGAGGGCCTCGCCATGACCTTCCCTCTCCGTCCTCCTCTTTTCATTGGGACGTAGGGTACTCTTCCCTTTGTAAATTTATCTTTTGGGGTTTTTTTGTTATTGGGGAATTAGTATTTAGTGCTTGGTCGAGGGTGTCTGCTGATACAACACTGTCCTCAAGAAGAGAGCGTGGTTCCAGATCTTGTACTCCTTCAGATAACTCCACTTGATCCTACAATGTATAAAAAAACACAAGACTCTTTATCAAGTTGCTAAAATTGTACATGCATAACAACAATATTCCCATACTCCTGGAGTAAGATGTTGGCCGCATGACTTTGGCGATACAATAACAAAACAACATAGGTATATATGACTTGCTTCAGCTTTTATTTCTTTCATATTTCCTTGGAACAGTTGGTGGATGTTTTCTTCATGGCATTCAAGATTATTTCACTTACAGAGTCGAAACTAAGCTATTTATGGTCGACCTTCGTAATATCTTCCACTTGAAAAGAAACTAATCAGTAATGGTTGACTAATTGGTTCTATCGTGCTTTAATCCATACAAGATAATTTTACTCATATAACAATCTCACACATTCCTAGGGGAGTGAAGACCAAACTATATAAACAAAAACTTTGCTGGCAATGGACTAGCAAGAAACCATCCCATATAGATTTTTTGGTTAGATATTCATTTTCCACATTCTTTTTCTGGCCTGTATCAACATGACTTATTCAAAAGATAGATCAAAAGAAAGTCATATAAGTGAATAAGAGTGAACACAGTTGAATATAAATAAAATCTGCCAGCAGTAATCTAACAGAATGAGGTACCAACCAGGTTTGTGATGGTTCTTTTTTGTTAAACTTGGCTCATCAAGAATGGATCCAGAAGTGAGAACCATTCCCAAGTTGACACATACAGGTCCTCTGTTCCAGCTCCACTTCTCTTACTTAAACTGTCTTTCCTAAGCTCCTTGTTGCAGTAAGTTCTTTGAAAATCTTTGTAGGTACTTGGTCAGCTTTGGAATAAAAAAAAGTTCAATGGAGTTTAAAAATATGCATAAATCATGTACATACAAATGTACAACATTCACATGTCTATTTTAAAATGGTATCATATTACAAATTTTAACATGGTGGGATAAGGATATCATATGCAGGATAATTAATGTGAGGCCCGAAGTGCCGAACGCTAGTGGAAGTAGCTATTAGTAAAATAGGACAATTTCTGAATGGTTGAGAATACAAAACATGACCGCCGTGACCGCGGGAAAGTGTTCCAACCAGCTCTAGATATTGATGTAATTCGATAACTCTGCCCTATTATTGAACAATAGGGAATGGATATCAAGACAGAAAAGGTTGGTCGTTTATTTTAAGGCATTATTGTATCAGTGCATCCATTTTTGCGGAAGAAAGAAGGGACCACCTCGGCAGCTGTATATGTCAACAGGAGACATTTATGTTCAAAATGGTGACTGTTGTACAATCATCGAGCTCCTAGCTAATTAGTTTTATTTGAGAAAATACAATTTATATTTATCTTGAGTAATAACGTGCCTGACCTTATCCATTTTATCTTAAAGTCATTGTTTGACTGGTCAACCTAGACCTATTTAAGTTCATCTATTATACATCTATTATGAAACGGCGAACACACTAGCCAGGCTTCCATATATATTTTAGTAAATTGTGAATTAATCTTAGACTTTTGAATTAATCTTTAAATGAGTCTCATTCGGTTTGAGGTGGAGCTAGAGAAGAGAGAGCTTGGCTTACCTGTCATTCCATTCCCCATTACTGCAGCGATGGACGAGTAGGCTGCTTGTCTTTGTTCTCGCTTGGAATAACTGGGACTGGCGATATTCCATAAGCTTTCGCGAGAAGCATAGTAATTTATAAATATCTCCGTTTCCTCCCTGGTATTACGATTTCTTCGATGTGCTCGCCATGTTTCCTCAATTTGTCAGACAACAACAAATAACACATAATCTGCCGTTTTGACTGGTCAGTTGCATACAAATTGTCGCATGAAAATAGAACAGATCCTTCTTTGTATCGCTCGCTTGCAACGAGTTTTATACGTCAAACGTTTGACAGATTTGAGAGTCCACTCTGAAATTTGACGCATACAGCAGGTTGTATACAACTAATTGCATCATTTGACCATTTGCCAGTTTCTCACACAACAATGACACTCGGTCCAAAAAATTGGAAAATTTTCTGACTGGGTTTTCACTCGAACGACCTATGTGGGATGGTTGCCAGCTACCAACGGAAGGTCGTGTGTTTCCTCCGGGCATAGAGCCCGGTTTCCTCCCACAATAAAACTGGCAACGTGAAATAATCTTGAGCGCGGCGTAAAACACCAAACAATCAATCAATCACACAACAATGACATGTTGACGGGGCACCAATCTTAGACCGGAAAAGCACAACTTCCATGTTCAATCAAGCTCCTAACCGGCGTCAGCTTCATTAATAGCGGCTTTTGTCGGTGTAGCTGGCCTCTCTCCGCAGCAAACTCACTCCTTTTCCGATTGTAAGTTGGCCACAGAGCAATTACCACAAGAACACCAGTCCACATTCTTCAATCGAGGCGTTATGCCTTCTTCAGATGAGCTTCGTGAGCTTTCTCCGTCTTCGTCGCTAGTTTCATTGTCACTTGCTGAGTTGTGATCTCGGGGCTCGAACTGGTATCCTCTCAAGGAATTTTCTCTCGTCTGTATATCGCCTATAAAGATTCATCTGAACTTGATTCGCTAAGGTCCGCCATTTTGTTTATTTGGGCTGTCCCTACATAGGGTCACGTGTATGCTTCAGCGCCAGCTAGTGCAAAGGGGAGGTAATCGATATTTCTTTTTCCGTTCTAAATTTTACTAAAATGGCTGCTCCCATTAAGCAAACGAACCGACCTAATCGTTTGAGCTTTACTCCATCCACGCGAAACACAAACAGGATTCACACACAGGTAATTGCTGCCCAGGGGGTGATCTTTCAATGCGGCTGCATGTTGTTTTTTTGTTTTCTCCTCCTTTAAAATGCTCTGTAAATGAATGTTTTTTCTTAATCAGTGTAACTAAACAAAACATCTAGAATTACCTTCTTGGCTAACTTAGCTTTTTGGGGATTCATTTCTGAAAGTTCTGAAGCAAAATTTGTGAGAGAATTTCTTTTCTCTGTTTCGTTATGAAGAATTTATAGAACATAAAATCGACATGGCATCAGCAGTTTCATTTTTCTTGGTTTTTATCTTGGAGGGTGGAGTGTCACAGGGAGTATCAATATGTTGATCAGTTAGGGGTACAAGTTCATCTTGTTGAGAATTCACCTCAATACTATTTAGCAATGCCCCAATATCCCCTTCTTCCTGACCTAAGCTGCATTTCTCTATTTTAGCCCCTGAGGACATTTGTTCTTCTGAAAACGAAGACTCCTAAAACAAAACAAAAACTTGTAAAAAAAAATGGATTACTGAATTATATACAGTTAAATGATTTTATAGTTCAGATGGATGTATTCTTGTTTTTGTTTTGTACGAAAATTTACTTATCCATTGCACACAAAAAGGCATCTAAAGTTGAGGAAAATGTCCATTTTGGAATATAGATTTGGTCAGTCCCACATCCACCTCTTGTTGAGGCTTTTATTTTATTTAGTTCTCTCCCATAAGTAGTTCTCAATGAATTTATGTCTTCAAAGAGTTCTCTGAAAGTCAATAGTTCTCAATGGATTTATTTTCAGTTTGACTGTCTTCAAAGAGTTATCTGAAAGTCAATAGTTCTCAATGGATTTATTTTCAGTTTGACTCTCTTCAAAGAGTTATCTGAAAGTCCATAGTTCTCAATGAATGCATTTTCAGTTTGACTCTCTTCAAAGAGTTATTTGAAAGTCCATAGTTCTCAATGAATTTATTTTCAGTTGGACTGTCTTCAAAAAGCTATCTGAAAGTCCAAAAAATAAATACTTTTAGAGACACATTATTGATTCAACAGATACATACATGTATTTTGTCAAAAAAGATAGCATTAAAAATGTCAACTCATATTCATACTAATACTAACATTGTAAATCAAACAGCGCAGTTACAAGTAAACTTAACTAGCTAGGATAAGCTAGGATTTGTATTAAGTAGCATTTTTTGCTAACATAGACTAAACATTTTCATTAAGTTATCCTAAAGCTCTTTTAAATGTACGTGATCGTATAATTTATATGGTGGCTCTGGAAAAATTAGGGGCATAATATATTTAACACACATTTTCACAAAATGGCCACGGTGATATGTAAAAAATGTTGATATTGTTTTGCTCAAAAACAAAATTGCAATTTTACAAAAAATGTAATATCATAAAGATATGTGTTCACATAAAACTTTAGAATATTGGTGGGTAAAATCCAACAATATTTTACTCATGACATATCTTAATTCATCACAAGTGAATTCCTTACCTGCCTTCTGGTTTAATAATCTGATATTCATTATGTTGTCAAGGCGGAATTCACTATCCGCCATTAGTCAACCCGTAATGCTACAGAACCGATTACAGACGAACGGGGGAAATGGGTTGTCTTCTTTGCATGCGCATGACCGAGATCGGTTGCCACGGTTGACTTCAACTGCCCCAATGTTCGTAGGGGGTTGAGGTTGGGTTAAAAGGGTGTAAAAGTAAAATTACCTGCCAATTTGATAAAAAATAAAAAAGTCTGTGATTGCCATTTTGCATTTTTGGCAGCCACATGGTATCGCCTGCTTCAGTGATTTATGAGATCGCTTGAAAGTGTGCAGCCATCACGAGACTAGAGTAGACAATTACGCCCCCCCCCCCCCCCCCCCTTCAAATAGTTCCTTTGGTTTGACGGTTCGATGTGTGTGTGTGTGATCATATTGTTTTTTTTAAAGAAACGACTATAAATGGCCGCCAACAAAATAAGAAAATGTTTCGGTAATTTTACCGATAAAGACCACTCGAACACTGTGAAACACGTTGCCATCAACACAGGAATCTAAGAAACGACAATTCTGACTGAAGGTAAAGTTTAATATTTGCCCAAAACAGCTAACTTTGTAGACATATCTAAGTATAGAAAAACAAAAAACAAAAATCTACAGCACTTTTGCTTTTCAAAAAGCACCTTGGGTGTTCCTTTTTCGTGGAATGGCTATATATCGTGTGTACATATACTGATGATTGATACTAGTCTTGAGAATATCTTCATGCTATTTCAGGTAAAATTTACATATTTCTAAAATATTGTCTTAAAGTGGCATGAGCTGCCAAAATGTGGATATTTTGACGTTAAAACAGAATGTTGAAATTGGCTATTTTTCAGAAGCTTTTTAATGCTTCTTGCCTTGAGAATGCACGATAAAGTAATGTTTTGAACCAACTTTGGCTTAGAATGAATGATCGTCCCGGTTATTTAAATTTTGTTTACTTTTCGGACACTATTTCGGTTTGTATAGGCCGTAGACTTAATGGAATTCCCTAATTTTAACGCCACTAGTTTAGTTTTTCGATGGCTTTCAAAGCCTCTTACTTTCGTGACGATCAGAGAATATGAAAAAAGTGTGAATTTCTGCAGCTCATGCCACTTTAAAGTCGATTCAAGTTGTCTAAGCACTAGGATACTAGTATACAAACCTAAACAATAAAATGGGATTACGTAAATTAAATGCATCCAGGATATTTATTTTTTTACTTTTCGAAATCTTGCTCATGCTCAAATTTACATTCTAATGGATGTTTTATTTTATACAATTAGTTTTTCGATGTAATTTCAAACTTTTTCAGTTTGGAAGGTGATATTATTAAATTATAATAAAGAAATGAAACAATTAATTAGCTAGGATGGAGTTTGTTGTGACAGTTTCGTGAAAAGTTTCATATACTTTTTAAAGCCCCATTTATTTAAAATAAGCCTGTCGAGTAATTTTGTTGAAGTTATAGCTCTGTGACAAGCTCGGTGTCAGACACAAGCACAGTGATACTCTCGTTCGCAATATGTTGAGTGGATTGAAGTTATTCGGTATAAGGCCGTATTGAAGAAGCCCATGCGGGCGAATCAGAGATACTTCAATTTATTCAACATATTGCGGACTACACTATGCTATACTCTATTATAGTCTGCGATACGTCGTACCTGTACTGTAGAGTACTTACCTATTATTGCCATTCGTTCAGGGCATTATGCTTCCATAGTGTTGCTGAGGGGCAAATAGTGCCCGAGCGAGTGAAGCTGTAAGTCCCAAGACGATTTTATAACAAATCGAGCGCATTGCTTGTAAGCTGAATGGTGTCTCACATGCGAACAATTGCTTGAGATTAAAATAAGTAATTAATAGTAGTACTAAATTACTGAACATTGTCAAAAGGGGCATAACTCTGCCAAACATCTGACGGTATGATAATGCCCGCTCTGGCGTGCATTATTGCAAATGGTACTCGTCTGTTTAACCAATCAAAACCCTTGAATTTATCATGGGATGTATCAAAGTAGCCTAGTTACATGAAACCGATTCAAGATTTGGTGTAGGGTAAACATGTAAACAAAAATATTGATTGTGACTGTGTTTCATTCGATACGAATTTTCGGTTCACAGTTAGTACATACCTGAAGTAGTGGCGCACATCATTCAACAGAATGGAGCCGCCAAAAAATCAAATTATGTATGTATGTACATACCTGAAGCATCTAGCCCGAGAAAAGGACACAAAGCGCTTAGCGAAGTTTGTCTCATATTTCTGTCTGTATAATCTTTGGAAGAGACGTCCCACGCTTCCATGTCAGCCATGACTGCAGTGCGGTTGGTTGTGTTTGTGGTAATGGTGCATACAGTTTTGCAGTGCGGTGAACCCTTTATATCATACATAAAGTCGAGGATACGCTTTGCGCATGCTTGTACTTCCACACAGCTGAATTCACCGCTAGAGGGCACTGTAGATCAAATGCATGCATCAATGGCAGGTCAACTGGTCGCTAGGCGAGCTGGAAACGTGATTTGTATACAGAAATATCTATGGTTTGATGAGTTGTCATGTGAATCATTGTTTGAAAATGTTTTGAGTAACGCATTTGGAAACTATTTTGTTGAACGTTTTCATGAGTTTCTAATGAAAATAGTATTTATTGTTTTACCTAGAATGTTTATCTTATGAGTTCGAACTCGAAGAACCAAAGGGTAGACGCAGCACATGTCTGGCTTCCCCACACCTTGTTTTCATTTCAATCTCAAACCCAGTATTCTCAAAGCATTTTTTTTATTAATCTGCAAACTTTAAGAAATCTGAACTGGTAAAATGTTAACATTTCTCCGTTTAAACAAAATTTCGAAAAATTATCGGTCATTCTTCTCCAGAAGTATTAAAGAATTAAAAAATTATAATTTTATTATTCTAAATATTAGAAACAGCCAATATTTATGTGATAGTTGATTACTCATTGTTTTAAAGGTAAAGGCATTTTTGGTTTATGTATGGTTGGCCATCCCTGTCATAAATCAGTATTCAGTATGTTGCAAAACATATTTTGTAGTATGGTACATATTATTTTGTTGTGTGGTACAAAATAATTATATGCATCCTATAATTCGAATTGTGACAGGTTCGGCGAATTTATAACATGGTACATATTATTTTTGTAGTATGGTACAAATTGTTTTGTACAATGGTACATATTATTTTGTAGAAAGGTACATATTATTTTGTACTATGGTACATGTACATATTAAGTTGTAGTATGGTACATGTACATATTATTTTGTAGTATGGTACATATTATTTTGTAGTATGGTACGTATTATTTTGTAGTATGGTACGTATTAATTTGTAGTATGGTAAATATTATTTTGTAGTATGGTACATATTATTTTGTAGTATGGTACATATTATTTTGTCGAATGGTGCAAATTATTTTGTAGTATGGTACATATTATTTTCTAGTATGGTACATCTTTTTTTTAGTGTGGTACAAATTATTTTGTAGAATGGTACATATTATTTTGTAGAAAGGTACATATTATTTTGTAGTATGGTACATGCTATTTTGTAGTATGGTACATGTACATATTAATTTGTAGTATGGTACATGTACATATTATTTTGTAGTATGGTATATCTTTTTTTGTAGTATGGTACAAATTATTTAGAATGATACATATTATTTTGTAGAATGGTACATATTATTTTGTAGAAAGGTACATGTTATTTTGTAGAAAGGTACATGTACATATTAATTTGTAGTATGGTACATGTACATATTATTTTGTAGTATGGTACATATTATTTTGTAGTATGGTACATATTATTTTGTAGTATGGTACATATTATTTTGTCGAATGGTGCAAATTATTTTGTAGTATGGTACATATTATTTTCTAGTATGGTACATCTTTTTTTTAGTGTGGTACAAATTATTTTGTAGAATGGTACATATTATTTTGTAGAAAGGTACATATTATTTTGTAGTATGGTACATGCTATTTTGTAGTATGGTACATGTACATATTAATTTGTAGTATGGTACATGTACATATTATTTTGTAGTATGGTATATCTTTTTTTGTAGTATGGTACAAATTATTTAGAATGATACATATTATTTTGTAGAATGGTACATATTATTTTGTAGAAAGGTACATATTATTTTGTAGAAAGGTACATGTACATATTAATTTGTAGTATGGTACATGTACATATTATTTTGTAGTATGGTACATATTATTTTGTAGTATGGTACATCTTATTTTGTAGTATGGTACATATTATTTTGTAGTATGGTACATATTATTTAGTAGTATGGTACGTATTATTTTGTAGTATGGTACGTATTATTTTGTAGTATGGTGTCCAGGCTTTAACTTCAGTTCATCATAAATGTTACAAAAATCTACATTCCATGGGATGGTGTATTGACGAATTTACCATAAATACATACTATTTTATATGGGTGGGAGGGAATTTTCAAGTCTACTTTTAATATATTGACACATTTCTTTACTTCAAATTTCTTTCACTCAAAAGCGTTTTCAATCAAAAATCTCTTGTTTATGTACCACTACAATTTGTATGTTCTGCTCTGAGACCATTTAACTCAGAGAAAAATACCATACCTTGGGATGTTCTCAGCCATGTAGTAACGCTCCATACATGACACTACAAATTCTCTGGGCCGATTGTGCAAAAACATGGGGACGGTTTCATTGTACTTTCGGTAAGTTGTGGTATACTTTACATTATTTTCAACATACCTGCAATAAAATATGTTTACAGATTTTATTCAGTGAAATTCAACTTTCTTTCTATACTTCTATAACCTGTTTAAGTGATTTTATTATATCAATTTCATTTTCATCCAGGATACCACCTGCGTCAACCAAAGGCCAACAGAGAAATGTTTCATTATACGAGCTACGACATCAAACTGATCTTACTTGTCGTATTCATCTGGTAAATAATATTCTATCAACGTCTTCACCATCTGGCTTAAAGTTTTGTTACGATGTCTCTGTAGGTATGTGTGTTTGAAGGTCTCGTTTTGTCTTTCAATGCCATTATTGACATTTACGAGAAACCTGTCTTTCCGGAAGGCGAAAACCCATCTCTGAAGATAAAGAGAAAAAAAAACATTGTGTGATATTAATGTCAAAAATACAGTTATTCGTTTTGTTTATAACAATTTCAAATTAAAAGGCATAAGGCACAGAAGAAAGTTTGCTGTTGTTGTGTTATATTATTTTCAAAATGGCAGCAGATTAGGCAGCAATGCCATACTCCTGTTTGTGTTTCTCAATATACCAGCGTGAACAATTAATGAGTTTCATTAATCGGTTTGATGTTTACCTCATAACATGAAAACCATTTGTTATTCAGCCAATTCTGTACTTTGGGGCTGCTGTTCCAGGTGTCAGAACTCTTCAATGTTTTTATTGCTTCCTCAAAGGTCCCTTCTGTGGCAGCACGGGCGATTCGACGGAGCAAAGGTAAAAGTTTGTCAGCTTGACCATGGATTCCATGCTGTTTATGTCTAATCCATCGTGTCCATGCTTTCTCTCGATGGAAGTCACAGATGAAGACTTTACACCCTGGAGATAAAAGAGAAAAAGATTTTAAATTTTGGCCTGTTAGAATAAAAAAACGCATTTTTGGGTATTTATCTTGTTCACAAAAAACTAGAAAATCATTGGACAAAATGAAAAAAAGCTGCGGTGGTTAACAGACGTTTGACATTTTTGGTCTATACATATTCTTGGTTGGAACATGGTAAATGGAATCATTCTTGAAGGTAGTTATTATCTTTTTATTATTTGGCATTTCAGTCCCCAGGCATTGGGAGCTACAAAAATCTTAATTATTTATCCCTTTTTTTGTTGTGCCAGGAAATATAAAGTTTTAACTCAAAGTTTCTGGGTTCAACAGCTGAAAATTTTTCATAATACCTGAAAATACTTCTTCCACAGCTTGGATTTCTTCCTGACAGTAATCTGTCATGAAATGACCAGGGCTCCAATTGGGATTCCAAGCCTTCAGTATCTGTAAAGCTTCTTGAATGGACACCTTTGTTTCATCTTGGGTTATAAAAGATGCTGCGACAAAGTACCCAGAGTTTGTCTTTACTCCAATGAAAAAGAGCGGAAGGCTGTACCGTGTCGTCCTATATGTTGCGTTCAACAGGCATAACTCATCGCCATACCTGGATAACAAACGGCGCTGCTCTGCAGTCTGGTGAACAAAAAGTAATTTGTCGGCCAAAGGGTGTTGCCCTGAAACACGCAAGTCATCCTCAACGTCCTGACTTTCAGTAACTGGTTGGATTTCTTGGTCATCTTTTGGATGGATGGAATGAGACCAAAAGAAGATGTTGTCCTTTGGTCGGTGCTGTAATCAACAACATGATGGGGTTAAAGGTAAGGGTGGACATTGTCCTCTTAGTTTCGTTATTTCTGGATACACTAGACCGTCCATTGCTACATTTTAAGTTCGTATCTTATTATTTAAGATGGTAATTAAATAATGAACTTATCAAAACTTTTGTTACTTACAAAAAATTCTTGATCACAACAAAAAACATCCGTGTATTAAGTGCATGTGTTTTTTTAAGGAAATAACTGCTTCCATATTGGTATTTGTTGTTTCAGATTTTCTTGGTCAATATTGCTCAGTCTGTTTTTTTAGAATCCCTCTGTACATCGCATTTTGTATGTCAACTGTGGATGGGTAAAAGCGTCGGTTTGGCCGTGGTGGTAATTCACCCTCAGGGAAGAGCTCATTTTGAACATACTGACGGGCATGTATCTTTATGTCAGCAACAGACCGGACCCCATCTCCAATCAGGTCTTGTATTTTCCTGATGATTCGTTCGTCCACGGGTAATGAAACACCAGCTGCCTAAATTGTTATGACAAACAAAAATGTTCAGTTGCTGTTCATGGCTTGAGAGAGGAAGGATTTCCTGGAATCTTAAACAGTTCTAAGGAAAGTTGAGGCTATTTGTATGTTATTGTATTTGTAAATCAAAAGTGGTATGGGCTGCAAAATATAGGGACAATTTTATTGAAACAGAAAAAGCTAATTGTTCGTCATTTTTGTAAAGAAGTTCATATATCAATCTTGCTGTTATAAGCAACAAAGAAAGTGTACCCTTATACATCCTGGTTATTTCAATATTTTGTCCGTTATGAGCACACGGGTTTGATTCGTTCGGGTAACTGTCTTTAAAGTGGCATGAGCTGCCAAAATTCACACTTTTTTCATAATTTCTGATCGTCACGACAGTAAGAGGCTTTGAAGGCCATCGAAAAACTAAATGATTGGCGTTGGAATGAGGACAATTCATACAGTGTGCGGCCTATACGAACCGGAATAGTGTTCGAAAAGTAAACTAAATTTAAATAAACGGGACGACCATTCATTCATTCTAAGCCAAAGTTGGTTAAAAAAAATACTTAATCGTACATTACTAGAATCACTAAAAAGCTTCTGAATTATACGTCTTGACAACAATAGCCGATAACTTCAACATTCTGTTTCAACATGAAAATATCAACATTTTGCCAGCTCAGGCCACTTAACCGATCTCAACGTGAATCTTTTAGTTTCCCAAGGTACTTCAAACCTCATTTTCTCACAACGTGAATCTTAATTTTCGCAGCTCGTGCCGATAACATTAGTTCAACTTCTTATAAATTGCTGGATAATATGTGTGCCAACCTTTGTTTATAATGTGAATTAAGTTATAATTATGAATCTTTATATCTTGTGTAACAAAAATTTCCATTGAAAAGGTTTTCGTTATACGTTAATTAGAGGTCCATATACTGAACATACCTTCGTGGTACAGTTGACATCATGCTCAGAGGTAGTGGGATAAAAAACCACGAACTGTCTTGTGCCTTTCAAGGTGCCACCTGGTAATTGAGCTTTAATCCGTTTTGTCATGGCCCTTTGTAACCATTCAGATGGGTGCTCCAACTTTCGAATAAACACAAATGTAGAAAAGCTATTATTAAACGTATGGGATGGCATAGTGCGTGGCTCGAAAGTCGGATAATCAGAAAAGTTTTCCACTTCTCGGCTTTAGTGCTTTCGAAACAAGTGATTTTCTGATTATCCTTGAACTTGTCTGCAGCATTGGTAAAGCCAGCTACTACGGCAAGGTCGAGAGTTTCCTTCGGGCTTAGAGCCCGGTTTTCTCCCAGACTACACCTGGCTACGCCGCCATGTAAGTAAAATAATCTTGAGCGCGGCGTAAAGCATCAATCAACCAATCCATTCTATTGAGATATAATCAAGGCTTCACTACGAAGTAAGCTATGGGAACAACAAGAGCTTTCGATGCCTAAATGCCCATGTCTTAACTTTCACATCAACATAGTTGTCGAAATCTTGTGTTCAAAAAACTTCCTAAAAGTTGTTGGCTACCATTCTACTTTTTGGAAATGGGTCTTTATATATATCTGGTGGACAAATATAAATGGTTGCTGATGTCAGCTTTATATATTTTCAGGTTGACGTTTAGTTTAACCAAATTCATCATTTATTGAGAACAAAAGGCATGCCTTTAATTTTAAATATGAATATTATTTGTTATTGATTTGGAGTTTACAGATTGTACTGATATTGGCCTGAGTGTTGCCACATTGGCCGGCGGTAATACGGCCACTCAAAGGGCAATGCCACGGCAATGCGAAAACTCTGGATTCCTAATATTTTTATTAATTATTTGTGCAAATTAATACTGACAGTATATAATCCCCGATTAAACCACACGGCGTGTTATTGAAATCCCATGTTCGTTTCAATGCAAGTTTCTCCGTGCTGCAGCTGGGTTATTCTTAAGTGTATCCAGTTCGACAATGATTTCATTTACGCATTGTAGAATTGGAATATATTTCAAGCGAGGTAATTTTATTTGACCAAAAGCTATTGTGACGACATGGTCTACAAAAGTCATTCAGTTGGACTCGGCCAATACAGCTTGAATTGACCCGAGGCCTAATACGAACTTTGTTCGTTTGCTGAAATTACCAGGCCGCGAAGTTCGTATTCGGGTAATAACTTGCACAGCCAATTAATAACAAGAGTCATCAGAAGATGCCGTATCCCCCCGGCCCCGCATAAGATTTATTATTAATTTTAAGTTATTATAAGATATCTATGCTATACTGTTGGAAAAGGGCAGTAACTCCGAAAAAATGATACAACGCAGCCGAAATAGGAGGTACACTTTCTTAATTGATGTCCAGCATGTCAACTAAGTTTCGAAAAAATCCACAAAAAAACGTGGGAGGAGATGCGATGACCAGCATCCATTGTCTACGCCCTCCTATACTGTCGGAAAAGGGGAGTAACTCATAATATAAATATGAGGGACACAGCCTTCCATAATATCCAGCATATCCACCAATTTTAAAAAAATCTTATAAAAACTGTGGTAGGAGATGCGATGACAAGCACTTATTGTCTATGTTGTCTTATGCTGTCGGAAAAGGGCAGTGACTTTAAAAATAATGAAACCAGCGCAACCAAAATAAGAGGTGCACATCCTCGAATGATATCCAGCAAGTCCACCAAATTTCGAAAAAATCTGCTAAAACCCGTGAGAGGAGATGCGATGACAAGCACTAATTGTCTATGTCGTTTGATACTGTCGGAAAAGGGCAGTAACTCTAAAAATAATGAAACCAGCGCAACCAAAAAAGGAGGTGCACATCCTCGAATGCTATCCAGCATGTCCAACAAGTTTTGGAAAAAAATATTAAAAACTGCGGGAGGAAATGTGATGACAAGCACTAATTGTCTATGTCGTCTTATACTGTCGGAAAAGGGCAGTAACTCTAAAATAAATGAAACCAGCGCAACCAAAATAGGAGGTGCACATCCTCGAATGATATCCAGCAAGTCCACCAAATTTCGAACAAAACTGATGAAAACTGTGGTAGGAGATGCGATGACAAGCACTTATTGTCTATGTTGTCTTATGCTGTCGGAAAAGGGCAGTGACTTTAAAAATAATGAAACCAGCGCAACCAAAATAAGAGGTGCACATCCTCGAATGATATCCAGCAAGTCCACCAAATTTCGAAAAAATCTGCTAAAACCCGTGAGAGG
The DNA here is from genome assembly GCA_963971465.1 of Lepidochitona cinerea. Classification (NCBI taxonomy): domain Eukaryota; kingdom Metazoa; phylum Mollusca; class Polyplacophora; order Chitonida; family Tonicellidae; genus Lepidochitona; species Lepidochitona cinerea. The sequence continues at coordinate 4,290,524 of OZ020560.1, forward strand.
AGATGCGATGACAAGCACTAATTGTCTATGTCGTTTGATACTGTCGGAAAAGGGCAGTAACTCTAAAAATAATGAAACCAGCGCAACCAAAAAAGGAGGTGCACATCCTCGAATGCTATCCAGCATGTCCAACAAGTTTTGGAAAAAAATATTAAAAACTGCGGGAGGAAATGTGATGACAAGCACTAATTGTCTATGTCGTCTTATACTGTCGGAAAAGGGCAGTAACTCTAAAATAAATGAAACCAGCGCAACCAAAATAGGAGGTGCACATCCTCGAATGATATCCAGCAAGTCCACCAAATTTCGAACAAAACTGATGAAAACTGTGGTAGGAGATGCGATGACAAGCACTTATTGTCTATGTTGTCTTATGCTGTCGGAAAAGGGCAGTGACTTTAAAAATAATGAAACCAGCGCAACCAAAATAAGAGGTGCACATCCTCGAATGATATCCAGCAAGTCCACCAAATTTCGAAAAAATCTGCTAAAACCCGTGAGAGGAGATGCGATGACAAGCACTAATTGTCTATGTCGTTTGATACTGTCGGAAAAGGGCAGTAACTCTAAAAATAATGAAACCAGCGCAACCAAAAAAGGAGGTGCACATCCTCGAATGCTATCCAGCATGTCCAACAAGTTTTGGAAAAAAATATTAAAAACTGCGGGAGGAAATGTGATGACAAGCACTAATTGTCTATGTCGTCTTATACTGTCGGAAAAGGGCAGTAACTCTAAAATAAATGAAACCAGCGCAACCAAAATAGGAGGTGCACATCCTCGAATGATATCCAGCAAGTCCACCAAATTTCGAACAAAACTGATGAAAACCGTGGGAGGAGATGCGATGACAAGCACTAATTGTCTATGTCGTCTTATACTGTAGGAAAAGGGCAGTAACTCTAAAAATAATGAAACCATCGGAACCAAAATAGGAGGTGCACATTCTCAAATGATATCCAGCAAGTCCACCAAATTTCGAAAAAATCTGCTAAAACCCGTGAGAGGAGATGCGATGACAAGCACTAATTGTCTATGTAGTTTGATACTGTCGGAAAAGGGCAGTGACTTTAAAAATAATGAAACCAGCGCAACCAAATTATCCAGCAAGTCCACCAAATTTCGAAAAAATCTGCTAAAACCCGTGAGAGGAGATGCGATGACAAGCACTAATTGTCTATGTCGTTTGATACTGTCGGAAAAGGGCAGTAACTCTAAAAATAATGAAACCAGCGCAACTAAAAAGGGAGGTGCACATCCTCGAATGCTATCCAGCATGTCCAACAAGTTTTGGAAAAAATTGATAAAAACTGCGGGAGGAGATGTGATGACAAGCACTAATTGTCTATGTCGTCTTATACTGTCGGAAAAGGGCAGTAACTCTAAAAATAATGAAACCATCGGAACCAAAATAGGAGGTGCACATCCTCGAATAATATCCAGTATGACAACCAAGTTCCGAAAAAATCCGATAAAAACTGTGGGAGGAGATGCGATGACAAGAAATGATTACGGACAGACAGACAGACGGACAGACAAGCTGATCGCTATATCCCCCCGCATTATATGCCGGGGGAATAAAAAAAGTTACAACCTTTTCAAAAATGGCAATTTAATTAAAATAAACCTTTTCATTCCTGCCCAGTGCATTTCTGATTTTCTTGGAAAATGCTATTGTCTTTGCCTCTGGGACAATCCCACAGCTTCGCGCCAAGTTGCATCCTCGGAATTCCCGTTAATTCACCCAACAGACCAAGAAAACTGATCCGATGGTTTCCATACTCGATATCTGGAATAGTTAAGTATAAACCTGAAGTGACATGAGCTGCCGAAATTATGCCGTTATATAGTAAGGATTCTTAATTAGTTTAAGTGGCATGAGCTGCAGAATTCGCACTTCTTTTGCTTACTAAGCCCCTTTCGAGTTTGGCTAAAACCCCGCGAGAAATGAGTTTAGGGGTATAACTTTCAGTGACCAGCCGTTCAGTTAACATTATAGCGTCTATGGTGATCGGTGTTTATCGTGTCGTTTTGTCTTTGATTCTTTATTTCTTAATCATTTATTTAATCCAGATTTGTCTGTGAAACCCACCAGAAGCTGTCAGTTGCGTTTTTGTCGGTTGGCAGTCAATAAAAATGCTTATATCGCGTGGATACGCTTCGAAGTTGTCAAAAGCCAACGGTGAAAACACAACTACGACGTGTTTTTTTTGTGTTAGAAATAATATTATTTTTTTGTCGGTCAAAAAAGTATCTAATCGCTTTGTTTATAGCTTGATATGTCTCAGAAAAAGATTTGTGTAAAAAGTATAAATTGTAAACTGAGAATCACAGACAAAACAACAGGCTTACAGCTGATTTCCATAAGCACTAATGCTAATCGGACAGCCGATCGATGAAAGTTTTACCCCTAAACACGGGTCTCGTGTTCTCATCGGACTTCCGCCAAACCCGAAAGGGGCTTATTCCGAATGTCTATACAGTAAGAGGTTTGGATATTCATGGAAAAACTAAATGATTGGCGTCGCGGAAGTAGGAAAATCCAGTCTTTGGCGGAAATAGTGTTCGAAAATTAAACAGGGACGAACGTTCATTCATTTTTGGGCTAAGATAGTTCAAAACACTATTTTAACGTACATTTGCCAAAGCTTCTAATTAGTACTTCTTGACACAAATAGCCGACACGTTTTAACTGGAAAATATCAACATTTTGGCAACTCATGGTTTCTGTTTTCCATAAAAATAGACGTAGTAAGATGACGTATAGAGCTTTATTGAATACGAAAAGCACTAGACTCTTTTCGACATTATAGTTTTAAATAAACTGTAAGACGGCCGGCGTAGGCTTAAGCAGTCCTGTCATAAACAAATGCGAGTTTAACGTAATATTTTTTTTATATAATTGGGAAAATTTTGGAAGTAAACAAATCCATTAAAATGGCATTATGGGGTCACCTGAATTCAATCTATAGAGTTGTTAAAACATTGCTAAAAGGGTGTGTGTGTGGGCGGGGGGGGGGGGGGGTGCTGTATCATCGGAAAATACATTTGAATGTTGTAGAAATTATAGCCTATTCGACATAAAAAATAAAACCAAAGTGAACTGCCGGTTGGTAACAGTAAAGACTAGTAATCATCGGTGTCCGTTGACTAGGATTAAAGCGGGCGCCTTGTCCAAGATAAATACAATTGCGAGTTTTAATAATTCCACCTATAGGCTATAGGGCTACCGGGGTATAACCCAGGCTAAAGCCGTACATAGCCGGCATTACAGGCCTACTCGATATACGAATTTTTAAAAAGATTTTAGTAGTTTAGATTTACAGAGAACTTAATAACTTTAACAATGTTATTTATGAGTTCTGTAATTCAATGATGAAGTCATCAAAGGTTATATTTGAAATACTGTTAAACTATCTAGATCAGATTCACAGAACTAAAATTTATGAAGAGTGATGTATACTTTTTTTAAAAAAATTACGCCGGTACCATTTTTGTCTCCAAAATGCTTCGTAGCTTTGTAAACTGCAAACTTTGTACCAGTGTCTGTCTCAAACTTTCTGATCGCATCCTTAGCTTCATCGAATGATTTTAAAATTTCAAAATTCCGTTCCATTTTGAAACTAATCGACATAAATTTGTATTTGCCGCCTCGGCTAAGGGTAAGTACATGTAGGTCAACCAAAGTCAACGATCTCGTGCTGCCAGACATAGTCACTGGTAAGCAGTCATGCGCAGTGCATGTGATTCGTAGGACATGCGCGGAGCACATCCTTGACTTTATGTATGATATAAAGGGTTCACCCTGCAGTGCAGACGACAGTAAACAAACCCACTTGACGAAACAGCTCAAATTTGATTGGTTGATTTCTTACGACTTCCAACTAAAAATAGAACATGCTCTAATGTTTCCAACTCTGCGTAAAAAGTCGAAAACGATCAATCGGTAACGATGCTTTCACCAACACACGACTTGAAAATCGCATTTAACCAGTTGAAAGAATAATCGGATAAAAAATTGTTGTGTGTTAGCGGACCTTTAGGTACAACAGAGGCACTCCGGTATTAATCATCTTAAATGCAGATGGTTTGCCATTTAGAGTGACTTTAAAGGGGCAGTATTAGGTGCTTTATTTAGGCCATCGAGATTTACAGTCTTGGAATCTTTCACTAAACGCTTAAGGGAGGATGGCCTTTTACACTTGGACATAACAATATAAATTGCCACACCTCCATACCCATCTGCTCTTTAGGCGCCGAATTATGTCAAAGCCTTCAATTTGAATATCAGTGCTCTCGATGGCACTATGAAGCCAAGTTTCACTAACAACAATTAAATCATTCTGATCACGCTTAAGTAGGATGTCTTCAATCTCAGCAATTTTAGGATAGTTCATAAGGCTTTCTACTCTAAGGGTGTGGCCAGTAAGCTTCTAGCATTCACGTGACTAATTCTCATGATTCAGGGCCAGGATTTGGGTGAATGTCACCATAGGTCAACAACAGTAGCAGGGGAATAACTCTTGAACAGTTATTTGAGGTCATTATGGAAATGATACAAATGATTACAATGACTGCTCTGTAATGATTAATACACATTAGGTTATACCATTGGGATAAAGGTTAAAGGTCTGCTCACGAGAGCAAATATAGCTATGCCATTCCCGAAAGTCAAACTGACTAAAAAGTATAAGTGCAAAAAATGAAAGAGCTGAGTGTAACAGTATGTTGGTTTGAACTCAATGATCATATCAATTGTCGTATCATTTTTTCTACACCTGCCCACCTTTACCATTCATTACTGAACGCCTTATGTTGTCTCTCATAGATTTCATATGGATTGATGGGTCATTTGGTTTGAGTGATTGTTCCTCAGTCCGACACAGGCTTTCCATCGATGCGGTGCGAGTTCGAATCCCACTCAGACCAAATAAAATGGAAACATGTCTGAGTGGGTCTTTTACTCGATCGCCGTATGTGAAAAAGTTGCCAGGTACTCACCAAATATCGGGGGTTTCCTCGGGAAGGGTACCAGGTTTCTTCTCTTACTGAACCTGGCACCGCCGGGTGAAATAATCTTGAGCATTAATCAATAAGGTGGATTGGACTGGGGATGATCTTTTCTGAATGAAGCGTCGTAGATGTTAACACATAACTTCCATTGGACAAATTTAAAGGAAAGAAAACCAAAATACCGGCAGATCAACATCGAGTTTTATATTTACTTTTTTGTATGTAAAATATACATTGAAGTTTCACTGAAGTCCATCTGAGAACGATGGCAGTTTATCGCTTGGGTCATCGGAGCTGAAAATCAGTACATCTGGATCGACCTTCGAACAGGCCATATCTATAAAAAACAACAAAATATAAGAACACTCAGAGAACAGCTAATAGGAATTGAAGTAAACTATATAACTATCAACGCTCTTGTACCTCGGAAGTTCAAGACGGATGCTTTAATCTATTGTTCGTTCCTTTTAATTATTCGTAAGTTAGTAAGCTAATTAAAAAAATGTTTTACATAAAACTCAAATTTTGAGTTGACACCATTAACACGATTAATTTGATATAGCTTTTAGTGTTTTCCCCATGCTAAATAGCATGACTGTTTTTTAACCAGATGGGGAACCAATCGATTGACGCAAAAATGTATTCAAATCCGTGAGGTCAAATGTCAGTGGGCGTGGAAAATAAATGATAGACGGCCTTTGGCCAATGATTGTAGGATGTGACTAACATGACGAGGAGCGGTACAAATAGTTGCCCACAAGGCCCCTCCCTTCCCAGGACAGTTGACTTCTCGGATTTAAATAAATTGTGACGTCACTCGGCATTTAACATGGGACAAACACTACAAGTTGTGCATATTATTTTCGTTATTGATATCAAGTATCAATATGAAACTTGAACCCTGTGTCAAACTCACTTTTTACACAGCATGAATAAACAAACAAAAACTATCTCTAACTTAAAAACAATCCATAATCAGCTTCCAAAGTTGTAACTATGAGTACTCTCGTTATTTTTGGGATTACACTTTCTTAAAAAATGACAGAAAGTTTTCTATCAATTTTAGGTGACACCCGAAACAGAAATCGAACCCGGGTCCCAGAGTATGGCACCTATCGTCAGCACTATATGCCGACTTTCTTATCCATTTAGCCATCCGCCCCCCCTCCAAAAAAGGAGATATTTGGCTGGCAGATAAAACAGCGGACATTTAACACATTTCCCATTCCGAATGCATGAATTTAATTAGTTCTGCGTATATGAGTACTCTCTGTATTTTTGGGATAACACTTTCTTGAAAAATGACAAATTCTTCAACCGATTTTGGGTGACGCCCGAAACGGCAATTGAACCCGCGTTCTAGAGTATGGCACCTATCGCCAGCACTAAATGCGGACTGTCCTATCCATTTAACAAACCCGCCTCCTCTAAAAAAAGAGGTAGTTTAAATTAATCTCTTTAGAAGAATATCGGCCATTTTTTTTTTTAAAAAAGCGTAATCCCAAAAACAAGGAGAGTGCTCTTATAGACACGGTTACAGGAGGAGCGATCGATATACGTAATATCACTTTCTAAAAGACACGGACTAATTCAAATCTTTCAATGGCATTTAGAAGTTGAAAGGTTACAATAAGGTTAGGATTACTTATTGGGTGACGACGTTTCGATGTAGTTTTTACATCCTTTTCAAAGTCATCGACTTTGATAACAATGTAAGAACTACATCGAAACGTCCTTCGCTGATTCTTCACCTTATACTAACTAATTTAACTCCTGCACCCAACAATGTCCGCTATTGTATCTACCTGCTAACTACCTCTAGGAGGGCGGCTGGCTAAGTGGATAAGACAGCCGGCATTTAGTGATCCGTAGAAGAATTTCTTACATTTTTCAAGAAAGTGTAACTACAAAAATAACGAGAGTATACTGTTATACCCACTTTCTAAAAGACACTAACTATAAATTAAATGAGACGGATACTAATATCTAGTTTCAGTGAGAAAAAAAAAACAATCACAATATCGTTCGTATTCGCGTCTAGTTCTGTATCCTTTCTGATTATTTCTATATTGTGCCAATTAATAACATATCATATTTACCTTCTCTTTCTCGATCTTCTGGAGAGAGTTTCTGCTTTCTACGTACTTCTTCCACACACGAGTCCTTTACAAAATAAAGATTTCAATTAATACAGTTAGCTGTTTAGAATTTCTCGATTAACAGCTGTAACTGTTTACCTAACAATGTCTAATTCAACATTTCAACCGTACTAATTGCAAACATAAACCAGCCGTCGAACTATACATGGCAAAAAAGGGATACCTCCCAAATGAAAACCATTGGTGCATTACAAAATCAATATCAAAAACAGCTCTAGCAGGTAATTGGTCAATCGAGATCTGGGGAAATCAACCAAAACACAAACTATAGTTGTACGTCTAGATTAGAGTAGACAAAGACAGGTGTGTAACTTGAGATTTGGAGAAAAATCTACTGTTTGTTGTTTATGACAGAATTAGAGTTTACAGGCCTACTGGTACAGCTTATGCAACCAGAAACATCATAGTATATGTACCATTTTAAGTTTTCCTCAAAACACCACCACCATGGAATTTTACCTGGCATTTGCTCGCATCTACGTACTTTTCTATTATTCTCTTACACTTAGCTACAGCTATTGTTAGTTACATCGCACATTTAAAAACTTACAGCTATTGGAAACGCCCCGTGGAACCTATCACAGTGGCCAGTTCAAAGTGAATCGGATCGACAGGGAACGTCGCTATTTTGCCTGTTTTCGTCAAAATGGGACTATTTTGTGAAATTGACTCTACGTTTTCGTTACTAGTTTAACGTTTTCTAAATTCAAAATATATATTCACGTACAGCGTGATGTCAGGATTTTTATATTTTACTGATAGCTTTTAGAAATGTTACCCTAGATCGCACGATAAAATCTATGCACCATGTCCGGTAAAGTCGTACGAGGTCTATCTTAGCCACGTCTAAAGGAGATCTCGCGAGAATACGATTGGGACGACCATTCAAACCCACTGGACCACCAAAGCCCCGTGGGAGATATGAGAATGCCACTGGAAGCCGCGATTCGTATTTGGTGGAAATTCAGGATATTGACTGATTGTGTTTCTATCGTCTCCATATGTGACATTTAACCCCTCATTACAGTTCTGTCAACATAACATTTTAAGATTTCACCATATTTATTTGACCATGGTGAAGTAAAGTCAAATGTCAGTTACTTTTTGCATAATGGCTAGTACTCGCTAACATAACAAGACTAATGAAGGATTAAGCATGTAAAACAGTTTTAAACAAAAAACATAGTGATGCAAAGCATATTACCATGTACAATCTGGACATATTATCCAACAAAAGTTGAATCTTAACTGCATTAAGCACTACATCATAAGTAGAAATGAAACGGTAGAAAAATGTTAAATAAGCATGTTCAATTAAGGCTTCACACAATTGTGTGAGCTTAACTTTTTGGACAAAGTTATTTTTGCGAACAACGAACATACCGCTGACGAAGGGAACCACAATAAACTTGCTATAAAGGGGTACTGCAACACTTAGTTGCCATCGATGTCGTGTCTGTACAATTACAAATTCGTGTACCAGTCAAAATAAAGTTAACAAAGTATGGACTGAACTTACTCCATTACAGTTTCCGAAACATTTTTTGAAGTTGCACAAAAACTGTAGGGTGTCGCCTCCCTTCAAACGGAATGCCTCGAAATAAGGACTGTAAACTTCTTGACCGACTGTCTGAAAACCGATGGTCTTCTTAAATATAATTCCATCTCCACAACTGAAAGATGTAAACCAATTGTCAACGTGGTGGCCATGACCAAGTTTGGCTTGGTATAGCCAATATTTATGCATTTATATGAAAATATATTACAAAAGAGTACTTTAGATGTAGAAATCTTAATGATAACCGCTACCTTTAGCAGAAGGGGATTGTATCACCTAACAATAAGTTACTAAGATAAGGATCGTTCATTTTGAATGAATTTCAGTACAGCAAGGGACGATTTTTATGCCAATTACCATAACGAAACACCCTTAACAAACTAAAATGCTTGTTTTGTACATTACTGTATTGTTTTACAATCCTTATTTAAAGTGAGCTGCCATTTAAAAAAAAAATAGATTCCGATTGTCACGAATAGTTAAACATTAAAAAACTAAAAATAAGGTTGAAACAAAAAAAAAAGGAGGGCCGGTAACTGGTACGGACCGAAGAAGCTGATGCAAAAAGCTCTTATTGTACAAACAATAAGCTAATTCTGTTTCGACGAAAATTTCACTGCATTTGTCAGTTTATACCACTTTATTATCTGGAGTGGAATAGGTCTTCAGGTTTTCATAAATCTATCTTTTACCCTTGTTTTGAAAAAAAAAACCTCCATTCCAATCTAAAGCTAATTTATTGACAGGCTTTGGGATGTCTTTTCTTGTTCAATCCCAGCAATTATTAAATACTAAGGAAATCGACAGGTACTTACCCCGATTTTAAAATCGTGTAGCTGTTAATGGCATTTTTCACCACACACGTTAAAGCACGAAATGTGAGGAACGAGTCTAAGAGAAAAAAATACAAATGTTAATTGGTGCCAGGAAAAGGTTGGGATTTTTTATATTTCCACCATGCGTTGTAAAAAAATGAAGTGGCTTTGCTGTAATGAATTATGAGAAAACACATGAAAGATTGATTGAAGTTTAGCCAGCACTTACAATTATTTCACTTATACGGTTGAGTTGCCAGGTTTAATTGGGTGTGGGATGGGGAGGGAGGTCTTTTAAATTGTGTCCATTATTAGCACATATTGGATTTCATATTTTCATTCAAAATTAGTATTTCAGGTACTTTTATCTCTGAACTTCTTTTGAAAATTGGAAGGACAGAATTTTAGCAGCTCATGTCGCCTTAAACGCACTATCGGCAAAATTTAAATACCAACCTCCAAAACTGCATTTGAGATTTTTCCTAAAAAAATTCACTGATCCATACCACACTGATACAACGCTGCACTTTCTTTGGACCCATGCAAATAAAACCTCTAACCTCATATTAAAACCTCAGTATTTTAAGGTAACCACCAATTTTAGAACCTTTATTCAGTGTCGGTCATGGGTCGGGAATTTCAATTAAATTTGGTTCGGCTTTTAAACGACGGATAGCCTTGTTCTGATACACCCACACTCAGCACTATTGCCATGGCGTTTTACCGTTCAGTTACAGAAAGATTGATGAATTGATTGGTGTTTTATGCCGCTATCAAGATTATTTCACTTACATGGCGGCGTTGCCAGTTTTATTGTGGGAGGAAACCGGGCTCTATGCGCGGAGGAAACCCACGACCTTCCGGTGGTAACTGGCAACCATCCCACATAGGTCGCTCGAATGAAAACCCAGTCATAAAATTTTCCAATTTTTTGTGGACTGAGTGGGATTCGAACCGCGACCCATTGGTGGAAGACTGTTCGGATTGAGCGTCCAACGCTCTACCCACTGAGCGACGGAGGCCCCCCAGTTAGAGAAAGAAAACGACGACCCTTTTTGCCATCATAAAGTACGGACAAAACTCAATTAGTCCGGTGGTAGGAGTTAATTTTTCTTAATTTTCCTTATATTTGACAGATCATGTCACTTTTAACTAAAGGTTCTCGGACCTATTCTATGAGCGGGGAAAACTCCAAAAATAGATAGCATTGCACACCAAGGCCATTAAAATAATGAATGACTTAGCACCGACGACCTTGATGTTAGTAAAAGAATATTGACCTGATATTTGATAGGAGAGAAAACAGAAAATGACTGCGACTATCCTTAGTCCAATCTCTGTGATCACAATACTTAAAAAAAACAACAACAACAACAAAAAACATGCGCTTGTTTTAGTATCGGGAACCAAAAGTGAACCTTGCCTTGAGCACATAAGTGGCTAAACCTGGCAACATCGCCATATGAACAAGGCATCGCAGACGACACTAATACCCTCGCATCCCCATGTCGTAAAAGTAATGTCGCGACGGTATATAAGGATCCCCCCTACATATGTACGTATGTATGTATGTAAGTAAAAGACTGCTCACAAGACTGCAATGCTAATTCGATTATCACAAAACTTCATACAACTGATAAGAATTCTGACCTCTCGTAACAGGTTGAGAAGCAACCTCTTATAAACGGTTGTATAGAATGCCAAATGAAAGGTGGGAAGGGGGTATTTGCATAAGTTTTGTGTCATCAGCTCAATTATATCATGAAAAAACTGTTTACCTATTTAATCAAATGCTGCATAAATGGTGGTATGGTCAGAGTAGTACTGACATATAGTTCCTGATCGTACAATGTCAATCTCTTTGGTGTAGAGATGATCTAGTAATCCACCAAAACGATGAGTATAGGTGCCTGGAGAGCGTTGACGTCAAGACTCTGGCTAAGTTCTATTTATAGTAAAAGTGACCAAGTTTTTGACCTCAGGAAGTTGAAACGCGAACTTGTACAAGGAGTGATGGTTGTGAACATATGTATGAAGTTTCGTGACGAAAAGAATTGTGGTCTGTAGAGCGATGACGCCGTTTGGGATACGTACATCCGTACATACATACATACGTACGGGCAGATCCCTATATACCCTCACGACTTTTGTCGCGAGGGTATAATGAATAACTCTTGAGTCTGGCGCAAGACGTCGTTCAATCGATTTACCAAATCTGTTTTTGATTTATCAAGCATACCATTTAATGGCGAAAGACTCAGAAAGCTTACTGGTTTTGTGTGAGATTCCTAATCTTATCTTCTTCCCCATGTAAATGCTGTCAGTCAAAACTTCTTCATTTGATATATCGATCACACTGATATCAAATTTTGAAGACTCCGAGGACAGGAATTTTAGTTCCTGTCTGCTAACATCAATCCGTCTGTAATGAGATATTGGAATAATGCGTTATCTGTTGATTTAACACTCATGTTAAAGCGTTTGACTTCATATGTACCGACTTAGAATTGAAATGGTTTATCTGAAGGTTCAATGCAAATTGTAAATTTCGAACCCGTCCGTCATTGATTGGCTGAAAGTCAAGGCCTTTCCGTGTGAATCATAGACACAGGATAGTGTATGGATCCGCTTGTGTGTAATTGATGGATCAACTGAGTCGTCGTCGCCCCAGCCTATCTCCACATCAAGCGTAAAGACATGGTCATCACCTTTCTTCTGAAAATGAAATGCAACATTTATTATGTTAGTTCAGTCATGTAAGCTACAGGCGAAAAACATTGACTGGTTGTATTTGCTGGTCGCAAAAACATGAGGATAAGGTCTTTGATTGTGAACACTGGTAGATTGTACACTTATAATTCACCATGCATTTTTTAGAAAGGATCCTGCAAGATAAAATATATTTCAAAACACTTACATAAAATTCACATTCCCGGTTATCAGCATTCAGTTTCAGAACACCCGTCATGTAGGCGTCTTTATTATCACGTGATGTAAACGGTCGATCGCCATTTTGACATTTGGCCAAAGCGAAGGCTGGGTGATCTGACGACATCCGGATGCTGGCTAAACCATGAACATCTTCTGGGCATTGTGGGGAGACTGAAGGAAAAATGTATAAAGAATTCGAGTAAATAATGATGACTGTCTGTATGAATGATTGAATAATGTGTACTAGTGTTAGGTCTTTGTGAACATTTTCTCTCTTCAGAAACAGAATTTCGGTATCAAAATTGTATATCGCCATTTGGTTCTACAAGGACCTGGACCCTGTTTCACAAAGCGGCGTAGCGTAAGTTTTTACGTAAATGCCTTAGCAACCCATACTGTAGAGATACGTTAGTATGAAAGTTACGCAAAAATACATCTACGCCGCTTTGTGAAACAGGCCCCAGGTTGTAAAACGACATCAACACATATTATTTAAACGGATATTAAAGTGACTTTATTCGTTTCTCATCTACACAATGATACTGTCTTCGGTTTATCATTATCAACTTTCTGACTTTCAGCCAATACAAACATGTGGATTTTCTGGTACCGCACCGTTTTGTTCCCACAACGACATTTTGACTATGCAGGTTGAGGCTCCATATGTGAATGTTAATGTAAACTGCCTTCCTATCAAAAGTGCTACCATTTTCCGATTCTATGGTGAAGACCATACGATGAAAAATAAGGAAAATATACTTTAACCAAGCATATGTTATAGAATCATCTCTGTGTGGAGATGTGGCTGAATGGTGTAAACTGAAGTAAAAATGGTTTATCACTCGTTTATCGTATATTTTTCCAGAAAAAACTACCAACCGTCTTTCACCGAAGTAAACTCAATCTTATTATTCTGTTTAGCAAAAGCATCTGGTGGTATAAGCAAAACAGTAAAAAACCGAAAAAGTGACTTCATTCATTTGAGTATTTAATGAAATTAATCGTATCAAAAACATACAGCGAAAAGTTACTTACGTCGAGGGCCATCACAATCCACAAAACTAGGTAAAAGCTGAAAAAAACAAAAACAAGAAAAGCACAAGTAGAACAGCTCTCAGACCCCGCCACCAGATGTACGCTCAATAAAGAAACATGAGAACACAGCCATAAATTAAATATCAGTCAAAGAGAATTATATATACTAACTTTCAATTTACTCCTCAAAATATAAAGACAAAAAATAGTTTATTTTACAATTTACGGAACCATAAGGCTATAAGTCTAAATATATCAAAATTACAGAGAGGAAATTGACGATACATAGCGACCTAGTAGTGAGTAATACACCAGTCAAACTTCAAACTAATTCTCAAAATATTAACCAAGAAATCGCCAAAAGCATAACGGTAGAATTTGTCATTTTGGCTTTGCAGAAACAAAACGTAAAAACTCCAAAGATATAAGCTACTTAGCCCTATTTGCATTGCCTCCCACCCCCGAAAACATGCCCACATTATTCATAACTTTTTAGCGCTCAAGCAAGATGCGCAAGACCAAAGCTACGCCCCCCCCCCCCCCCCCCCCCACTCACGACCAAAGCTACGCCCCCTACCCTCACCCGAAATAAAAAATGAATGAACTCAGACAGGAAGTTGCCAGTTGTGACGGACTATTACCGCGCAAATAACTTCTTTCTCTTCTGCATTCCAGTGCTTTATACTGACACACTGTTATAAAGCAGGGATTGAGTAGGACTTGGCAATACTTTATCAAACTTATATTACAAAACAGTTGTTGCTTTCCAGATCATACTTACACTCGTGAAAAAAACACCAGCAAAAATCCAAAAAGACATGGTGTCCTAAAAGAAAACCATCTATGTTTCATAAAGACAAAGACATTTGATTCTGGGTGAACGTTATCAAGGTTTCAATCTCATTCACAAGATTTGAATTAAAGCTTTTAATTTGCTGTTAAATCTATATTTTAAAAAGTGATAGGCAAAATCAAGATATTTTCATGAATTCAGATTGCCAAGAGAAAGAAGGAACTTGTAGCCCTTTGAAAACCTAACCAGCCACATATAATCTCAAAGTATTCAGGAGTCTATGCTTTGTATTAATAACTCAAAGGACTGTATTGCTGTTAGTTTTGAAACACCACGGTACACCACGAGTGAAACATATAGAGGATATTGACTGGTCCAGAAGTACAACACGAGTGAAACATATAGAGGATATTGACTGGTCCCGAAGTACAACACGAGTGAAACATATAGAGGATATTGACTGGTCCAGAAGTACAACACGAGTGAAACATATAGAGGATATTGACTGGTCCAGAAGTACAACACGAGTGAAACATTTAAAGGATATTGACTGGTCCAGAAGTACAACACGAGTGAAACATATAGAGGATATTGACTGGTCCAGAAGTACAACACGAGTGAAACATATAGAGGATATTGACTGGTCCAGAAGTACAACACGAGTGAAACATATAGAGGATATTAACTAGCATGTATTTGTATACAAACGGCCTGGTCTTTTAACGCCTTAACGTAATTAGTTGTGTATTGAAAGTAGTTTATTTTGGGTGTTATTTGGTTGATATTTCTTACTTACAAGAAAAATACTATTTTTTAAGTTGGCTATCTTCTCAGAATGTTTTACGACCTCGATTTAATCTCCAAACTGAACAAAATTCAATCAAGGGTGATCATTTTTTTGAAAAGTAGATCGGTTGACAAAAGAGATATCGTCATTGTGATGATATGCCGCAAGTTTATATCGTCACTGTGACATCAGCTGGTATTTCCCTTCTGATATGCTTTATATCAAGTTGATAGTCCTGCAAATCCATTGCCAGGTATATAAAAAGGCAAAATACTTACGACTGACCCCTGCTTTATAATTGTTATTGCTGACATAGATAGTCTTATAGGGGAAATACGTCCTTCATGTAAAACGCCCTGAAACACTACATACACTGTCCTTCATCAGGAGGGGGGGGGGGGGGGAGAGTGATTTTATCCACAGCAATACACACGCTGCAGAAAATGCATTTTTGCTAGGTGAACGGTCTTTGTGTGAGGTTAGTACATGCCATTTAAAGTGCTATCAAGCGGCCAATCAATCAGAAGCTGTTTTAAGCCAGCGGTCATAATTACATTAGATGTGATCTTATAACACATTAATACCATGAGCATGACTAACTTAATAAAGTTAAAACCATTTATCACCATACTATGCAAAAAAAAAAAAATACTACATAACCGGACTAGGATCTGTCAATTTAAGGTATTTTTTCGAACATGATTCTTGAAACGTCATATCCATATAATGTGGGACTACTTAACTCGGCGCTTCGATGTCGTTACCCCCCGTGTGTGTTCCGGGGAGATACGAATAGACCCTCAGCCTTCCCAAGGTGCTTGATCGTAAGAGGCGACTAATCCTTGGGTCCCCGTGTGGGTTCCGGGGGGGTAAGAATTGGCTCACAGTTCCCAGGCAAGCTTGATCGTAAAAGGCGACTAACCTGGGTCAAATTTTTAATTATGGTAGAAACCTATTTGTTGTTATAATTACACTCTATTATAACATAAATGCATATTTACAAATTTGTATATTATAAAAAATGGTTATTTATATAAATTGTTTATTGTTGCTCCATTGGAGATAATTGTGATATTTTTTTTTAATCTCCGGAAATGATTTACACAATGTTTTACCAGTTTTTTTATTTCTGTCATTTTTCAGTTCCAATGTACTTTTGATGTAAAAATTGTATGAGATTTAATTTCTTTTCGCCGCCGTAGTATAAGCGATATAATCTTGAGCGCGGCGTTACACTCTAATCAATCAATCAATCCATGTCCAAACGATTGGCGAAATCGTAAGTATTCAAAATTTTGTTCAGACTTTTTTACACTATTTACTTCTGGAATAGTTATAGTGGTTAGGCTAGTTTCGTGCAGCCTTGGGTCAAAATATCCGGTGGTACTCTGCCGGCAGTTTACCAAGCAACGTATTTACAAACTGAAATTTCGGAAAATTGAGTTTCTAGCTGCAAAAATCAAACTTATACAATACGTTATGGCTGGAGTAAATGCAAAATAGATGTGCAAAAAGCAAAGAAGGGCATTACAATCGCAGGAATTTCACAAAAAGACGTATCATGGTTGCGGCGTTTTTCTTTTGATGTGCAGTCCTCGACAAATCCGATACCCAGTGGACAGAGAGTGGGCAAGGCTTAAAGACACACTTGCTGCCGTAGCCTGTTTAAATTTGTTAAGAAAACTAATTTACATGAGCTTACTACGACTAATACCACTAAACTTAAACATAGGACACATAAAACATGTCTAGTTAGCTTTAGAATGTAGAAATGGGGTGAAAAACAAACGAAGAATCGAAGCCTGATTACAACAACAACGATCAGCGTCGGTCAACTTTCGTGTTGGATTACCCTCATTTCAGGCCTTTGTATCTGTGGTTTACACTCAAACAATAATCAGCAGGCTTTTCCAGTCGCTGTTAACCGATCGTCAGTCTGTATTTCTCAGATAAATAGGCCTACGTACAATTACACTGTGCCGTTAGTTCACTCACTCGACTGAGACATAAAATCGCCAATAGGGGGCAGTTCGGTTTGTTTACGTTCCGGGTACCTAACAATTCAAATTTTCAAATTCAAATTAAAAATACAAAGTGACGTCCAAACTTTTAAATTTTGGTAAAAATAGAAAGTTCCTAACTTATATTGTCTGGGAAAAATACAGAAAACGGTCTTTCTTTTTTAATGTAAACAATATTCCTGATTTTCGCGGCAAGTGTGCCTTTAAGCGTTGAATAACTTCCCGATTTTGGAAGTAGTTGTATGGCTCTCAGAGAGTGGGTATCAGAGAGTAAACAAGTGTTAGTTGATTGACAACGTCAATCACTAATACCATGATACAAGCACGTTATTGAATGACTCCATCGAGCATGGAAGAAATTCTTAGACGTGTGGCTAGCTCGTACGTTCGCACTCTAGTCCAACCTCTCAGATATCTTTCATACCCTCGGGAAGCCATTCAATATAACTCTAACCTATCCTTGCAGCGCCACAGCTGCCATGGCTTTTGTGGCGTCACATCCTTTCAACAGATCCGACGTCTCACGGGAGGGATAAAACGCAGGATGAAAGCTAATGGAGGCTATACGCGCTATTGACCTTCTGCTCTAGGGATGTGTTCTACACACTCAAAGTGACATTTTTACTTCAATTTGATCGCCCTGTGAAGACAGATGGACTCTGAAGGATCATACTTACAAGCATCGTTATATTTTGTTAAAATACACTTTTGATTTGGCTAACGATATCCTGAATACATTGTATAGTTTATTGCCATTAATGGTGATTTCTTATCGCCAGAATGTTGCCCTTTATGATCACAAAATAACATAACAACACAAAATCAGTTTGCCATCAATCTCCCTACACCAAGGATTTTATCGGTCGGTGCAGACTCTCCAGGGGGTTC
The DNA here is from genome assembly GCA_963971465.1 of Lepidochitona cinerea. Classification (NCBI taxonomy): domain Eukaryota; kingdom Metazoa; phylum Mollusca; class Polyplacophora; order Chitonida; family Tonicellidae; genus Lepidochitona; species Lepidochitona cinerea. The sequence continues at coordinate 4,308,524 of OZ020560.1, forward strand.
CTAACTTTTTCTTTGCTATACTGTAGCTGAAAACCGCTCTTTTATCATTTTTTAATCATGTTTACGTTTTGATGTATATGTCGATGCGCTTTTTTCTGACCTCTAAACACTAAACACATCTGGACACTAAATCACACAGGGAAAATCTTTTTGCTTAAAATAACCATGGAGACAAGTTTCTAAAAGAGATATATCATTTAGGCCTTAATAGTGTGGAAACATCTCTTGACATTTTTCATGATGGATCATGTGACTCGGATCGCAATGAGCCCATTTTCTTCTCCCACTTAACTTAGCCCTGCGGTATATAAGTGAAAAAAACATCAATAAATCTATATAATTAATGATTAACAGTTACAAATGGTACCATAAAAGGGATTATAGTTATATGTCAGCGTAAAACATAACCAACTAATTGGCATTGTCATCAGATTCTGTCATCAATAAGTCTCACAATTCTACTGGACTTACATGTGCATGCCGGTAGACACATTTGCACCACGATATACACTTTTATTAGCCACTAGCCTCCGTCTCAATATTTTCACAGATTTGTGCATACAGATCGCATCATGAAAGTAGCTAGTACACAATGGAACATATTCTCTTGAAAAGAAACGTTTACAACAGCTGTGTGTCAAATCAGTTCTGGTTTTGTGCTCTTGAAAAGAAGTGCACGATAGGCAAGGATCTAATTCACGGGCGAGTTCTTTAATCCAATTTGACTAGTTCATGAACGAATAATGAAACACCGTTTATTGTACTAAAATCAGATTTAACCTGTATGTTTCATGAGCAGTTACAACACAGATATGAGATAATATCAGTGTGTTTTTGGTGAACATTTATAATTCTTTAAAGCAAACGTAAAATGGAACGTGCAGCTAGGTCCTAGGTTACCTTAAAGGGGAATGAACTGCCAAAATTCACAATTCATAATGTCTGATCGTCACGACAGTGAGAGGGTTTGAAGGCCATCGGAAAACTAAATGATTAGCGTTGGAATGAGGAAAATTCATACAGTATGTGGCTTATACGAACCGGAATATTATTCGAAAAGTTAAAAAAAATTAAATAATCGGGACGACCATTCATTCATTCGAAGCCAAAGTTAGTTCAAAACAATACTTTATCGTACATTCTATTAGGATTTTTTTCTGCTTATCTGATATTAACGTCGGGTTGAACACATATGCCTAAGCAGCTCAAGTCTATACCGACTCCGTACGATAAACCCTTACTGAAGCAGCTCTTGTTTATACCTACTCCGTACGATACACCCCTTACTGAAGCAGCTCTTGTTTATACATACTCCGTACGATAAACCCCGTACTGAAGCAGCTCTTGTTTATACCTACTCCGTATGATAAACCCCTCACTGAAGCAGCTCTTGTTTATACCCACTCCGTGCGATAAACCCCTTACTGAAGCAGGTCTTGTTTATACCGATTCCGTACGATAAACCCCTTGAGGGGCTTTCACAATTGAGATACGGCGGGTTTACGGCTCTTGCGGTGATGAATTTTGGCCTTCCGTACGATGGACCACAGCCTTCCTTGCGGGCAACCGCACCTTACCGCGCGGAATTTTTATGCCACAAGAGCCGCAGAAAAGTTTGGTGTGCACATGGAATCCAATTTTCGGCCGTGCGAATTTTTTTATTACCTCTGATCCGTGCGGGCGCTAGTACCTTCACCGTAAACCGTTGTATCTTGACGCGCGGTTGTTGCACGATTTTTTTGTGTCGTAAGATGCTCCGTCCGGTGAAATTTCTTGTTCCGCCAACCTTGCGGCAGTCGTAAACCGTTGAAAGATTCGCCGTCTCGGTCTTGCACCGCCTTGCGTTCACCTTGCGAAAAATACCATCAAGTGTGCTACAGGTATATATTTTGGGGTGCTTCATTTTATCTCACAACAGTTGAAGCTTTTACAATGGATACAAACTAACGTTTTTTTTTGGATCTCTGAGCCTTTTTATACTGCAATCACGTCTGCGGAGCCCAAAATCGCCGCACGATTTGACAAAACGCCGTAAGGCGCCCGCTCATTGGTGCGCGGCGAAAAACAATGACGCACGATGCATCTTGCGGCACGCCGCACGTTCCAACCAATCACGTAGCACCTCCGCGCAACTGTCTCACGGATCACGTGCGTTGCTTGCGTCACTGCGCGCGGTTCCGCAAGAGATTCGTGGATTAAAACGTGCGGGAACCTTGCCACGCCCTTACGATGCCCCGGCCAATCGTAAAATGGATTGTTTTCTTGCGGTAATTTTGCCGATTCTACTGCGGCCCGAAAAATTTTTATCTCCACCGTGCGATCGATTTCAGTATTTTGACCGTGCGGCGAAAGTTTCAACTGTGAAAGCCCCTTTACTGGTGCAGCTCTTGTTTATACCTACTCCGTACGATAAACCCTTTACTGAAGCAGCTCTTGTTAATACCTACTCCGTACGATAAACCCCTTACTGATGCAGCTCTTGTTTATACCTACTATGTATGATAAACCCCTCACTGAAGCAGCTCTTGTTTATACCTACTCCGTACGATAAACCCCTTACTGAAGCAGCTCTTGTTTATACCTACTATGTATGATAAACCCCTTACTGAAGCAGCTCTTGTTTATACCTACTCCGTACGATAAACCCCGTACTGAAGCAGCTCTTGTTTATACCTACTCCGTACGATAAACCCCGTACTGAAGCAGCTCTTGTTTATACCCACTCCGTACGATAAACCCCTTACTGAAGCAGCTCTTGTTTATACCTACTCCGTACGATAAACCCCTTACTGAAGCAGCTCTTGTTTATACCTACTCCGTGCGATAAACCCCGTACTGAAGCAGCTCTTGTTTATACCTACTATGTATGATAAACCCCTCACTGAAGCAGCTCTTGTTTATACCTACTCCGTACGATAAACCCCGTACTGAAGCAGCTCTTGTTTATACCTACTCCGTACGATAAACCCCGTACCGAAGCAGCTCTTGTTTATACCTACTCCGTATGATAAACCCCTCACTGAAGCAGCTCCTGTTTATACCTACTCCGTACGATAAACCCCTTACTGAAGCAGCTATTGTTTATACCTACTCCGTGCGATAAACCCCGTACTGAAGCAGCTCTTGTTTATACCTACTATGTATGATAAACCCCTCACTGAAGCAGCTCTTGTTTATACCTACTCCGTACGATAAACCCCGTACTGAAGCAGCTCTTGTTTATACCGACTCCGTACGATAAACCCCGTACTGAAGCAGCTATTGTTTATACCTACTCCGTACGATAAACCCCTTAGTGAAGCAGCTCTTGATTATACCTACTCCGTACGATAAACCCCGTATTGAAGCAGCTCTTGTTTATACCTACTCCGTACGATAAACCCCTTACTGAAGCAGCTCTTGTTTATACCTACTCCGTACGATAAACCCCGTACTGAAGCAGCTCTTGTTTATACCTACTCCGTACGATAAACCCCTTACTGAAGCAGCTCTTGTTTATACCTACTCCGTACGATAAACCCTGTACTGAAGCAGCTCTTGTTTATACCGACTCCGTACGATAAACCCCGTACTGAAGCAGCTCTTGTTTATACCTACTCCGTGCGATAAACTCCTTACTGAAGCAGCTCTTGTTTATACCTACTCCGTACGATAAACCCCGTACTGAAGCAGCTCTTGTTTATACCTACTCCGTACGATAAACCCTGTACTGAAGCAGCTCTTGTTTATACCTACTCCGTACGATAAACCCCGTACCGAAGCAGCTCTTGTTTATACCTACTCCGCGCGATAAACCCCTAACTGAAGCAGCTCTTGTTTATACCTACTCCGTACGATAAACCCCGTACTGAAGCAGCTCTTGTTTATACCGATTCCGTACGATAAACCCTTTACTGAAGCAGCTCTTGTTTATACCTACTCCGTGCGATAAACCCCTTACTGAAGCAGCTCTTGTTTATACCTACTCCGTGCGATAAACTCCTTACTGAACCAGCTCTTGTTTATACCTACTCCGTACGATGGGCATTTTAATACGTTGTATATTCGTTTTCTTAAAATGGGATATTTTTGTAAGGTTTGTTGTCGTATTGACAGATCTCTAAAGTTTATGATGCAAAGAAGCTGGCGGCAAAGTGAATATATAGAGAAATCTGAACTTATTGGACGAAGGAATAACACAACCCTTGACCTATTACATTAATCGTGTGGTTTGTTGCACATACAACTATGTCTGAAGCCTTTAATTAAACACAAAGAAAAAAGTTAAGCACCCCCCCCCCCCGGAAAGTGTGCACCGACCGATAAAATCATTGGTGTAGGGAGATTGTTGACCAACTGATGTTGTAGAAACGATTGTGATCATAAAGGGCAATATTCAGGCAATAAGAAATCGCCATTTATGGCAATTAGCTATACAATTTATTCAGGATATCGTTAGCCAAATCAAAAGTGTATTTAAAAAAAAAGAGATAAACGACTCCTGGAACTAAAAATAAAAATAAATGATATACAAAAATCAATTGATGATTTTGGAGATGAAAGGCAGTTTTAATATTCTTGCAGATTTAAAGAAAGAATTTGAAAATATTAAAAGAGAAAAAATGGAAGGGTTTATAATAAGATCTAGGGCAAATTGGATTGAGCATGGAGAAAAACCTAGTAAATATTTGTGTTCGGTTGAGCAACGAAATTGTGTTAACAAAACACTATGTAAAATTCAGACTCCAGTTATAATAATTGAGGACCAAAATGAGATTGAAGAAGAAGTTTTTAGATTTTATAGTAACTTATATACCTCGAATGAAAACGATTTAAAACTTTTTGACGAAAAGCTTTTTAAACAGGAGTATCATATACCTGTCTTATCATTTGCCGGAAAAAATCATCAGAGGGCCCACTAACGTACACAGAAGCTTCTTCTGTTGTAAAGAAAATGAAAGACAATAAAATCACTGGTTCTGATGGATATTCAACGGAATTTTTCAAAACGTTTTGGCCGGATATTGGATATTTTTGGCTTAGATCAATAAATGAAGGGTACACATAATGTTACTCAAAGGGACGGTGTGATTACACTATTACCAAAGGGAGATAAATCTAGAGAGCTGCTGAAAAATTGGCGTCCAATAACACTCCTAAATGTTTCCTTTAAATTGGCTTCTATGTGTGTAGCTGATCTTTAAAGCGAATACTGAAAACACTAGTCAATGAAAACCAAGAGGGCTTTTTGTCCGGTCGTTTAATTGGAGAAAACACTAGACTTATATATGACATAATATCTCTCTATTTAAATAAATATATTGAAACATTAACCAAAAAGTAAAAAAAAACTTACGCTAATCCTAATGAAAATTAGAATTTGCATACATTATGTATATGAACATATATGTAATTATTTTCGTTGTTTTTTTTTCAGGTATAACAAACTCAAATGTCTTCTCCATTATTCGTCAACGGATTCGTATTCGGAGTGATTGATATTGACGTCGGGTTGAACACATATGTCCTACCTCTGAAAGAGACATTTGCGCGTGTAACCTTATCCAAGCTTAGGGTGAGCGTTTTTTTGTCCTTGTTAATGAGAGCAAATGAAAGTATAGCAGAATATGTTAGCAAGGAGAAAGTTATTATCAGAAATTAGAGAAAGATTATGAATTAATGTTAAAATATCAATTAAAAGGAGCACGGGTACGATCCAGAACAAAGTGGGTAGAAGAATAACTCGAACTTTTTAGGTTTGTACAAAGTTAGGTCGAAGAAGATTATTCATAGGGTGAAAACCTAAGAAGGTAAAATGTTGTGTTCTGGAGTCACCGATGAACTATATATGCACTTTCCAGTCCAATTTAAAGATGATTATAAGTATGGAGATAGGTCTTACTTGCATTACATACCAAATGTTAATCTGTCTTATAGTATAGCAGCATCCGACTCCGTGTTTTTTTCTCCAGGTATAACAAACTACAATGGTTTCTCCGAGTATCCGTCTACGGATGGGCTTTGTATTAAGTGTTTTTTTTCTGTTTGCTGCCTGGTATTGACGTCGGGTTCAACACGTATGCCTTAGCTCTGAAAGAAACATTTAACCTAACCCAAACTCAGGGTAAGTTGTTTTTGTCCTCGTACTAAAAGAGGTTTGATATCACTGTTAACAATTTGGACCAGTCAGTAAAACTCGGTATGTTATCTGCATTTGAAAACAACACAATACTGACTGAGCAAGTTTTTTTTAGCGAGATAGACATATGTGTAAAAATTATCGGTTTGAATTAAGTCCGTTTTAGAAATATAGTTATTATATAATAGTCAGCAAACATCCTTGCAATGACTTTTTCATTCGTAATTTCAAATAACCGATATGATTTAGTATTTTAGGAAAAGTTCATGTTTTAAACTTATTTAGTATTTATTTGGGATAAAACAATAGTATATTACTCCCGCTAAGTATGTCTTTTTTATTAATAATGAAAGATTCATTTAGACAGACGAACACAACATTATATGCCAGGATGCATCATATATGCTAGTTTACCTATTCTAACCCAAAGAGAACCGTTTTAATAAGAAAGGCGTCACCGGGACATATTATAGCAAATTAACTGCCTTTGATGAAAGCAATGTAGACTTGGATTTTACAACCGTTCGTTTCGTTTTATTGGGTGTTGTATATGTAAACTCAGCTGGTTGATTGTTAACACTACCTTTAAGTGACACGAAGTACCAAAATTCTCACTTTTCTGCCATGTATTCTGATTGCCAAAAAAAATAAGAGAGGTTGAAGTTCAGTGAGAAACAAAATGATTGACGTTGGAATAATGAAAATCCATACACAGTTTGGCATGTACAAGAAAAAAGACTCTGCAAACAAAATTTAAATAACCGGGACGAATGTTCATTGGTTTAAGGCTTGCGTTAGTTTATAGGCACACTCGCCTTTAAAATCCAAAGAGACCGTTTTCTGTATATTTTACCAGCTAGTAGAAGTTAGGATCTTTCATTTTTTGCCAAAATTAAAAAAATTGAGGTCATTTAGTAATATATAAACCCCTTAAATGGCTTGAATCGTGAATTTCAAGCCAGCTGGCAGTTGACCCATTTTTCGGAACTAACCTTGTGGGTTTCCTCCGGGCACTGAGCCCGGTTTCCTCCCACAATAAAACTGGCAACGCCGCCATATAAGTGAAATAATCTTGAGCGCGGCGTAAAACACCAAACAATCAATCAATCAATCGGAACTAACCTTAGCAATACAGACGGCCGTGCTGTTTTGAGTGACACAGAAAGGCCTTTCGATAATTTTGAGTAAATAAATTCAAAACCCGAAAGTTCTAAAATGAGTGTATTCCAACATGGGACTACGGGGTTTCTGTTCGATGTTGGAATTCTGGGTATGCCTTCACACCACCATTTTCAAATTTAAACAAGAGTCATCAGAGAATGACGTATCCCCCCGGCCCCACATACGATTGTGGAGGTGGAAACATACTAAGAATAGACAAAAGTTTTTGATAACAACCATCCTCACCAAGTTTCAACAAAATTCAAAGCAATATGTAGGAGGAAATGCATTCAGAAACCATATCAGGTGAAATCAAGAAAAAACCACAGACACAGCTTTCTGTAAGGTAACAATGTCCTGATGCACTGTATGTCATCAGAAACAAGCACCTTTGTGTATGTCTTCCTGTACAGTCGGAAAAGGGCAGTAACTCTGAAATTAGCAAAACCAGCGTAGTCAAAATAGGAGGTGCACATCCTCGCATGATATTCAACATGTCCAACAAGTTTCGAAAAAAATTGATGAAAACCGTGGGGGCAGATGTGATGACAATCTCTAACTGTCTATGTCTTCGTATACTGTCGTAAAAAAATAACTGGACATATTTTATGTCTAACATTTAATTTTAGTGATTTTACTAACGGTTAGCTCGTATATATTCGCTTTCTTGACACAAATGTCTTAACGGCTATTTAGTTGGTATCAACGAATAGCATTTAATTTGTACCCCTTGAGAAAACTAGTCAAAAATCTTTAAATTTGTTTTTGTGGACAAATATCCACATTTTGGCAGATCATGTCACTATAAGGCGGCCACCTGGCTATATATCCAGAAGGAGTTATTGTTCTAAAACAAGGATTGGATTGTGTTTTCATTTCTATATGAACAAGGTTAGATGCATTTCAGAGATGACTGTAGATGAAATAAAGTTCGCTTTGGTCAACCTTCATGTTCGGGTATACTGCTTGTATACGTTTCATCAATTCTTTAACCAAGAACTTTTACGGAATCGACTTTAGATTAAAACTTGGACTATCAAACAATTTTTCACTTTAATATTTAAGCTATATATTGTTTTCCTTTTTTTAAGTTGAACTGATGGGTTCAATGAGCAGTATTGGAATGGGACTATCCGGATTAGAAACGATGCTAACTGCTTGTTTTGGTTATAAAGTTACGTGCTGTCTGACAGCGACAGTCGTCCCAATCACGGCTGCATTGTTCGCATTGACTGCAACGTATCCTACGATATTTGGGCAGTGGCCAACACTTATATACATTATCCAGCTATGCCTTTGTAAGTATTTGGTGCAACTTTAACGCAGTTTTCAGTATTTGTAAAACTTATAACAGTTTTTTCATTGAGCTATTACGGCTAACATCTTAAACGTTTTTATGATATGGCACAGTAGCCTATCTCATTGTTTTGTTTATATCGAAGCCTGATCAACCAATCTTGTAGCCTTGCCATATTATTTTATATAGCAACCAGTATCAGCGCTGGATTTGTGGCCGTGACTCGAGTATGCGTTGAAAATGTACCTGAAAAGCACAGTGGGAAGTTAATTGCGTTTTATTCGGCAATGATGTCAGCAGCAAAGATACTGTTTACTTTCCTAATTCAAATTCTTGATGATAATCTTCAACGATTTTTCCTGTCAATCAGCCTGTGGGCGGCCTTTTTCTGCCCTGCAACACTTTACGTCTTTCTTCCTTTTGCGGTGTCGAGGAATAGAAAAGTAGACCATGGTAAGCTGTTAGAAGATGAAATCAACCACGTTTACCCACTATTGGACGAAGATGAGCCAGATGAAAAACAAAGGGAAAAGATGAAACTAATCGAAAGTGAAACAGAAGCCAATTCTACAGAAGATACAAAAACTCTACTCAAATCCCCCCTTTTCCATATTGTTTTCTGGTCGTCAACAATACTGTATGGCTTTGAATTTTCCACAATGAATAATATAACGACAATAGCCAAGTCAGTCGGTTTAGAAAATCCATTGAATGTTGTTTACGTCCTGTCAGTTATGTTACTTGCTTCTCGTGTGTTGTTTGGTGCCGTTCTAGATCAGTTCTTTTCTTTTACCCTTGGTCTCGGGCTTCTAAATATAACCTACATATCTTTTTCGATTGGTTTACTAATTGGTTTATTCGTGTCGAATGGTGCGACAGTTTTCACCGCCACTGTTTTTTTTGTCTTTAGGTATTGGACCTGGTGCACCAACGGCTGTATCATTAATTCTCAAAAAGTTCGGCCAATCACATTACAGTTTAGTAATGGGTTTGTTTTTATTTGCGAGTTGCTCCTTTCAATCTATGATTCAAATCATTTTTGGAATGATCTATGACAGCACTAGACTAGCATATGGGTTTTCACAAAATAACTGCTACGGCACACAATGCTTTTTCTGGTCCTTTTTCATTATGTTAATAATTTCACTGTTATTCGTAATTGTGATCAGTTCTTTGTTAGTTTTGTATATTGTGAAAGGTTTGAAAAAATAATCAATGTATATTCAGTAGCACAGTGTGGTCCCTTTGCTTTACGCATCCATTTAAACATTTGAAATCTAACAGGGCATTTACAATGTGTCCTATGTTACTTGTACTAAGTTCATGTAAATTGATATCATGTGTAGATACCAAGCAAGACTATGCCCTCAAACTTCAGAACACAGACTTTCGAGTAAAGATTAACAGGAAAGGTATGGGAAGAGAAAGCGAACAGGAAATATTTGAATATCTGACTGAAGTCGTGCATGGGGAATGTCAGGACTTTTCATCCGGCAAATATTCTAGGATAGACAATTTGACACCTAAATCGAGGGTAGGCTTGGTCAATATTGACGAAGTCTGTATATTAAAGTCTGTATGTTATTACAGACTTTTCGATATTGGTCTTAATTTAGTAATAATAAAAGCCTAAGATTTTAAGCTCCAAATGCCAATTGCCCCCCCCCCCTCCCCTCTGTGAGAGCGTGCCGTATGATAGATAGTCGCAGTAAGTATGTATGTATAAATTATGGTCAAATTACCTTGGAAATTGTAGGAAATAAAGTCTTTATTTTCTGAATTTAGAACAAGCAACTGACATACAATATTTGGAACTGGCATCTGACTTGACATGCATTTGAGTGTGCTCAGTCTGGGCATTTTGCAAGACAGTGTCCAAAAATAACCCACCAAATTCGAGAGACAAAAGAGTATGTGTTGAGCAACAGTCTGACAGGGACGAAGAGGAAGAAGTGAATACATTTTCTAGCAGAATTCAGATTTGCAAGTTTGCACTACTGGAGACGATGATGTATTTGCAGAACTAAATGTTTATGCCCTAAACGAAGACGGAGAGAACCTAAAGTTAGATAAATGGAATTGTTTAATAACTGGATAATCTTGAGTGCGGCATAAAACACCAACCAATCAATCAATCGATTTAATACCTGGAGATATGAATGTCATGATTGATGCAGATACTGATAATATTACCAGTGAAATACATAAAGCTTGAGTTGTACAGCTATTCAATAGTTAGCTGCGACTATCAGCTTTCCAGGCCACTCTGTCTTCCAGTCGGTCGGTAACGTCAAATATCCACGTTAGCTGGATAACTCAAGAATCCACTAAGATGCGGTTCCTATGACCACAAAGCACTTAAGCAGTTAAAAATTGCATCATTCCGAGTTCTGTTGTTCTTTTCAACAAATAGTCAAATATCGACGTTATCAGCACAATTCCGGTATCGATTCAGATACGGTTTCCGAACCTGTTCCTGTTATAATTTTCGGGCTGAATACGAATGGCGTCGAAAGAACATATCAACATATTTTACTTCTAACACAAGAAAAAAAATTATAAATTTATTAAATGCTAATATCATTAAGAAAGATATTTGTTTATATACTTTATTTAGCCTGGTAAACCACATGATTTGTAACGCAAAGAAAACAGACGCAGTTTCGGTACATATCAGGAATCCTCCAGTGCTTCAAATATATAACTGATCGAGGTTGAAGCGAGGTTGACTAGTTTAGATGGAAGGAGTAGAGTTCATTTAGTCCAAAACAACTGTCCAATGTATGTTTTATGGGGAGATAAGCGAATAATTGAAATTTGAATGTGGCGTTACAAAAGAGAATAAGCTCCATAGGTCATTCACAAGACCATCACCATTTTTCATTAGTTTTATCCAATTATAGGTGAATACAATTTTGGTGCGTTTAAAGTAGCCATGTGATGCAATTTAACCAATGACTGACCTACATATTCCGAGGCAATCTTCCAACTTCAAGTTTGTTGCCATGTTTTTGGACCTAAATCTACCATCATACATTAGAAAGCGGTAAAAAATACGTCATTATTGATCTAAAAATAGCTACTGCAGCATCACTTGATCTTAAAACCGATAAGCCACCGAAAGATCATACTTCTGTCTGTTTTTGTTAGCTTGAGGGTCACTGGCGGTAATTAACGTAGCATGTTATAAGTACACAATGTACGTTAAAGGTTGTTATTTACGATACTCCCTATGTATTCTAGAGATTTCCCACCCTTTAACAAACCGAGTCTTTCGGTTCCTTACATTATCACGGGGACACTTTTGTGGGGCTCTCAAGAGAATATGGAAATCGTACGTTTCACAGCTACCTTTTTGGTCGCCACATTCAAAATGATTGATTGATTGATTTTTTTACGCCGCACTCACGATTATTTCACTTATATTTTACTTAAATTGCCAGGTTTAGTGGGGGGGGAAATTGGTTTCATTGCCCGTAGGAAATCGGGTTCATTGCCCGGAGGAAACCCTCAACCTTCTGCGAGTACCTGTCAACTATTGCACATACGGACACTCATAATGACTTGCAGTCTGTCAGTGGATATTTCACGTGCTTACCACTCTGATAGGACCGCTACATAATCTTAGCTACCTAATGCGTGTTATACACAGAACTGTAAAGGGTTGTTTTTTTCAGGGATAGAGTTCTACAATTTGGGGTGCGCATTATTTAGGTGGAGTCCTTTTAGTGTTGAATTTTTGTTTAAGATGTTTTTTTTTAGTTAGAGTGAATACAAAATGTTGTCATCCGTAAAAATTGTTTTCATGTCATTTTTACTCATGACAGGTTCTTAGCAGCAGAAGCCACGTACAGCCTACACATATTGCTAGCTTTTGGGGTCGCAGCTATTGCGATTTGCACTTGTTTTTAAAACTTCAGAACTTTACTTTATTCCACCCAGACCACAAAAGTATACATCTTGTAAGCGAGTCTTTGCAGAATTTCCACAGTTATTTATATGATCATTAAAATTGTTGTAGAAATGAAGTACTCCGCTGAATTTACAACATTTTGAAATACCAGCACATTCGAATAATTAGCAATAGCAGACTGAATCATTGTAATTTATACAGTGGGCAGAGTAGTCAAAACGGGTAGACTGAAGTCCTGGTAAATGTAAATTAAATGACCTTGGGAGTTTAATGGAAGGATGGATACATATAAATTATGTAATCCATATCACGACACACGCAGCCCCCTGGGGCCTGTTTCACAAAGCGGCGTACATGATTTTTTTGCGTTACTTTCATACTAACGTATTTCTACAGTATGGGCTGCTAAGGCAATTACGTAAAAACTTACGCTACGCCGCTTTGTGAAACAGGTTCCTGGTATGTTTACGAGCAGCTTAATAAGATGACATTTTTTTCTTTATTTTCTTTATCCTAGCTTATTATAAAGGTAACATAAACAATCTGTTTTAAAATGGGTGGCGACAGTAGAGAGAAAGCGTGCGATTTTAATTAAAACAAACGTCTTACTGAACCTTGCAATAACTTGCAATAACGATTTAAAACGCGAGTGTAATTATATGAAACCACCTATTCACGCTTCAAGGTGGAATGCATATTCACTCGGGTGAAATTTTTCTGAACTATTGAATCAAGCAGAACCAGCACAGTATCCTTATTCGCCTCTGAGTGAATGAATGTCACAAACCGCTGAAAGATGTTTTCTCGTCAAGGTCGCCTTTGGGTTGGGTTTGTCTTAAGCGCCTTTTTCAGCATGCTTCCTGGTATTGATGTGGCGTTCAATACTTATGCATTGGCTTTAAAAGAAACCTTTAACTTGACTCAATTCCAAGGTGAGTATATAACATATGCACAATACAATGAACTGAAAATAGCACGGTTAATATAAAAATGTATGCATAAATTGATTTTTAAATGTCATGACAACGCATCTTCCACCTACATATATACATGTTGCCGTGTCACTGAGAGTATAGTGGTAGTGGACGGCGGCTGTTAGAGGTGAACCCAATAAATGCTCTACCGTCCACTGCCAGGATCGCAGAGAAACAAACAATGATTTTTGTTTGGCACAGGCGTTCCGTTTAATTATTTCACTCCGTAAATCTACAAAAACTCGAGAGAAAAAAAAAACGCAAGTTATCACAATGACAAATAACACGAAATCTTAAAGTGGCATGAACTGCCAAAATGTTGATATTTTGACGTAACAATATGTTGAAATTATTGGATATTTTTCTCAAGAGGTATAGTTCGAATCCCACTCAGTCCAAAAAAATTGGAAAATTTTCTGACTGGGTTTTCACTCGAACGACCTATGTGGGATGGTTGCCAGTTACCAACGGAAGGTCGTGGGTTTCCTCCGGGCATAGAGCCCGGTTTCCTCCCACAATAAAACTGGCAACGCCGCCATATAAGTGAAATAATCTTGAGCGCGGCGTAAAACACCAAACAATCAATCAATCAATCAAGAGGTATAATTCAGAAGCTTTTTTACTGCTTCTTGCCTTGGGGAAAGTACGATAAAGTATTGTTTTGAACCAACATTGGCTTAGAATGAATGAATGGTCGTCCCGGTTTTTAAAATTTTGTTTACTTTTCGGACACTATTTCGGTTTGTACAGGCCGTAGACTTGATGGATTTGCCTCATTCCGACGCCAATCATTTAGTTTTTCGATGGCCTTTAAAGCCTCTTACTGTCGTGACGATCAGAAATTATGAAAAACGTGTGAATTTTGGCAGCTCATGTCACTTCAAACACTAATAATTTTGGATTTTGTGGTCAACAAGTTGTTGGGAGTGAGAAGCTCGAGGGAAAGAGTTTGGAGTAAGAAGTTTGGAGTAAGAAGTTTGGAGTGAGAAGTTCGGAGTGAGGAGTTCGGAGTGAGAAGTTCGGAGTGAAAAGTTCGGAGTGAAAAGTTCGGAGTGAAAAGTTCGGAGTGAAAAGTGGTTCGGAGTGAAAAGTGGTTCGGAGTGAAAAGTGGTTCGGAGTGAAAAGTGGTTCGGAGTGAAAAGTGGTTCGGAGTGAAAAGTGGTTCGGAGTGAAAAGTGGTTCGGAGTGAAAAGTGGTTCGGGGTGAAAAGTGGTTCGGGGTGAAAAGTGGTTCGGGGTGAAAAGTGGTTCGGGGTGAAAAGTGGTTCGGGGTGAAAAGTGGTTCGGGGTGAAAAGTGGTTCGGGGTGAAAAGTGGTTCGGGGTGAAAAGTGGTTCGGGGTGAAAAGTGGTTCGGGGTGAAAAGTGGTTCGGGGTGAAAAGTGGTTCGGGGTGAAAAGTGGTTCGGGGTGAAAAGTGGTTCGGGGTGAAAAGTGGTTCGGGGTGAAAAGTGGTTCGGGGTGAAAAGTGGTTCGGGGTGAAAAGTGGTTCGGGGTGAAAATTGGTTCGGGGTGAAAAGTGGTTCGGGGTGAAAAGTGGTTCGGGGTGAAAAGTGGTTCGGAGTGAAAAGTGGTTCGGAGTGAAAAGTGGTTCGGAGTGGAAAGTGGTTCGGAGTGAAAAGTGGTTCGGAGTGAAAAGTGGTTCGGAGTGAAAAGTGGTTCGGAGTGAAAAGTGGTTCGGAGTGAAAAGTGGTTCGGAGTGAAAAGTGGTTCGGAGTGAAAAGTGGTTCGGAGTGAAAAGTGGTTCGGAGTGAAAAGTGGTTCGGAGTGAAAAGTGGTTCGGAGTGAAAAGTGGTTCGGAGTGAAAAGTGGTTCGGAGTGAAAAGTGGTTCGGAGTGAAAAGTGGTTCGGAGTGAAAAGGAGTTCGGAGTGAAAAGTGGTTCGGAGTGAAAAGTGGTTCGGAGTGAAAAGTGGTTCGGAGTGAGAGGCTCGGGGAGGTGGTTCGGAGTGAGAAGTTAGAGGAGTCGCAATTAAGATTCTCTGCCATTCGATACTTGTTGCGAGATTGTATTCGGAAAAATGATCTGGCACGTATACTTCTAGTTTGCATTACGTCTTTAGGCATTTCAATGATGTACCTCAGAGCAATATTGGGCGGTAATGGTACACTCATGAAGGAAAAGCAAACGTGTCGGGGGCTGGGGGATACTTCCCTTAGAAGAAGAGCTTTAAAAAGAACAGAACAAGCCTGATTTAAAAAATCTTAAGAACTACAGCTTTTATAGAATCTAAAAAAAACTGAGACTTAACGACTCTTTTGAAAGTGTGGGGTCCTAGGATGGTATGACCCAGCATGTAGCAGCTGATGCTTGTCAGTAGGTTTGAAGAATATTTTGTATTCTAGATACCCAGTAGTATGATATGTATGACCTTTGTAAACATCAAATACATCCATAAAATCCACTTAGGTGTGATCGATTATAGACTGTAGTTTAATGCTGGGATCGTGAGAATTAAGAGTATAATGAAAATATGAAGGCCTTCCAACGTATACTGCCAAATGATAAAAATATCATCCACACACCGAAGGTAAATGAAATGTTGTTTTTGACTTTTGCGAAGAATATCATTCTCCCGCACAGCCATAAAAATCCTTAATTTGCTGAAAGATTGCATTTCGGGCGAGCTTCGACCGAACCTCACCGACCCGGCCACACTGGACAAACTTACCGGCGAATGTTATAAAACTGCCCGAAAAATTTACTGTGTTTGTAAATGCACTAAATGTTAAAAACAAAACCTACAATGTCACAAAACTGCCTTCACGTTTGCTCCTTGGTAGTCAAAATGGACAGCGAATGAAGATATTCCATATTTTACACCGGAAATGCTATTGTCTTTATTGTCCAGACATGTAAAATACATTTTATTAATATAAAACAAATTTAACCCAAAATTGGACACGTGACACAAAGGTGTTCATATATCCTTTAATCCCCATATATGAGTTAAAAACGTGCCCTGAGATTACTCAAACATTTAAGATTACTTCGTACAGACCTAGTTGTGTAAAGATTAATTGTAAATTCGACTTCTTAGCCCTGTTCAACTCATATACGAGTGAACATAGAATTAGTAATAACGAGTAGCAGTATTCGACGAATGAAGATACCATGAAAAAGTATGTTGTCAATAAAAAGTGCCATCTTAATAAACGTCTATGTTTGCATTTAAGTCTGAAGTTCGTTTGCTTTTACATTCTTTGGTAATAATATTGCCATTTAATAGCAAATCAGCGACTCAAGTGAAACAATTTCCAAAGGGTTTCAAAAACTTGACTTTTTTAAAGATGATACCCTGTCATTGCATTTTGTTATTTCTTGGGAAAAGTAATTATGGCTTATGTACGTATCGCAATTCATTGGTTGATTATTTATTGTTTTACTTCACATTGAAGCTTTTTCCCTTCCAAACGTTAGCAAACCGAAGAAAGAAATAACTAACAAAAGACCAACAGGTTTTGTTTTCAAATTTTGATTTATACTAAACAACTAGAATAAAATATTTACTTGCAAATACAAACGATGGAACGAAAACATATATCAAAATGACTTACTTTCAAAAACTAACTTTTAACAGTTCCAAAATAGAAAGTTGATTGGTAGGAATAGCAGTATAGATCCGATGATCAAGTCAAAGAATATCTTACGAACATCTTAATATGTTTCCACGAAACACAGTAGATTTACGAAAACAATCAAATAAAGAAGTTTCTAGAAATCTCAATAAACTAATACACGTAATAAGCAGAAACCCTAGGGTCTGCACGCGATGGTTCTACTGAGTGAGTAACGATACACCCAACTGTAGAAAGGACGCCAATTAACCAGTTGTGTTCAGGTGTTTAGCAGTTTTCATTGGAAACCATGCACAGGTTATACTCTTGATCAATACGGCAGCCAAAAATTGTGTCGCTCAGCTGAGCATTAATAACTATTTGTTACAAGAGGAACATTTTCTTATGCAATTTCTTCGAGCAGCATCAAATAAAACATCCCTCAAGCGATATTTTGATGTTAATCTCTATGCATAGGAAGGTCGCAGGGAATTAACGCTACAAGAGTATAGTATTTCGTTTGCTATATTTGTTGGTTTTAAATAAAAATAAATTGGGAAATCATGTGAACTTTTGCGTGTGATTTTAAGCCTACAACGGGGTTCCATCGGTTCAAGTTTTTTTCGAGATGGCCATAGGATTGCCATCGACATTAAATTAATTAGTTTCTACTATGTTATTGTAAATGGCGACCTATATAGTTGTTAACTACTCTTTTATAATAAAAGTGAAAAGTGAGAAACAGATTAGATGAAAGGTAGAAAAGTTATCTCTCGTGCCATGTCCCCAAACACATTGTTGAGAAATTTGCACTGACCTATGATGGCCGAGAAGGGACATCCCGTTATAGTTACTCAACCAAGCTAAATCAAAATCTAAGACGCGATGAAAAATATAGCAAGATTTATTTTCGTGTTATACTTTATGAAATTGGCTCATTTCCTATGTAAAACACGATGGAAACACGATGAAAAATACTTTTCATCGCGTTTTACTTACTAAACCGCCTACATTTTTATCTCAGAAACACTATGGAAATGCGATGGTAAATACTTACCATCGCTTTACCATCGCATTTCCATAGTATTTCTGAGTCCAATAAAGTCTGATTTCACTTGCACTATGCGACAAAAAAGACTTTTTATGGGATTACCGTTGCATTTTATTTTACAAATTATTTTTTAGGATAAGCCACAAACACGATGGAAACGCGATGATAAAGCGATGGTAAATATTAACCATCGCTTTATCATAGCGTTTCTGAGATCAAAATATAGGCGGTTTAGTAAGTAAAACGCAACGAAAAATATTTTTCATCGTGTTTTACATAGCAAGTGAGCCAATTTCATAAAGTATAACACGACAATAAATCTTGCTGTATTTTTCATCGATTCTAAGATTTTGATTTAGCCTGGTTGAGTAACTATAACGCGATGTCCCTTCTCGGCCTGATAAGATTAAAATAATAAAAGTGTAACTCGATTCCAAATGGAAATTCCAAAGTAAAACGCGATGGTAAAGCAATGGAAAATCCTTTCTCGCCTCCAAAAAAGAAGAGCTCTTGGCTTTGCATACGCCGGCAGCAAATGACGTATGATAAGTTAGACAGCAGTTCGTGGTTAGCAGTTCGTTATTCGAGAGGGAGTAGTCATTTTTCTTACTGATATACCAATTGGCTTATTAATGCAGATAAAAAGGTTTAATTCACTACACATACTTACAAGGGCGTATACTATATACAGTAGTATCAGAAGTCTATCGACTTCTGGTAGTATCTTTACTTAATAGATTAACCGCCAGGGAATAACTGTCTGAATTACTGTCTGGTCTGTTATTCGCTTATTATTCAAGATAGAAAGTCCTAATATGCTACACATACTAGCGATGACGTATACTATACCGTAAAAGATTTAGTTTATGGATTACCCACCAGGGGCCGCTTTTTTAAATAACTGTCTGAATAACTATCTGGTCTGTTATTCGCTTATTATTCAAGATAGAAAGTCCGAATGCTTATGCCGATAGTTTTTACCCAGTATTAACTTTTGAAATTATGAAATAGGTACAAATCAAAGCTATGTTTGACTGTGCTCGATGTGAAGGGCTGGGCACAAGACAAATACATTTTTTAAAATATAACTTTAATTCAGATAGAAGTGCACAGCTAGTCTTTTTACTTTCTGGTAAATCTGTGAAATTTCATGAACAATTTTTTACCACTCAAAAACGTTGAAAACAAGTTTACATTGCTATGGTAACCATTTGGTAATCCCCGAGTTAAGGCAAACGAAAAACCCTAAATCTAACATTACTATGGTGACCATTTAGCAACATAGTTAAGACGTTATATTGGTTGCCATTACAAAACCACTTCAAAAATCCTCAGTAAACTTCTGACAGTAACTAGTAATTGTACTTCAAAGTTTGCCATCATATTTTTCTACTTGCATTTGTTTTGTCCTTCCAGTTCCTGTGATTAGGAATGCATTAAACTGAAAATCTCATTTGGCCAACAAAAAAATGACAGGTTATGGCGTATCAAATTTTTGAGAGCCTTAGAGGTGCCATCTCTTTTTTTGTTCAATTTTCTACCCAATATACCACTTGTGTAATTACAAAGAATAATTAAAAAACAAACGCTTCACGTTTAGTACATGTAGTCATCAGCCGGCTTTTGCTTTTGCAAGTCCCAAATCTAACATTGCAATGGTTAAGGGTTTAATACCGCCGTAGCGGTGTTTGTTGCGTAACCCGATACCGCTGAACGTTGGTTCGTACCGAGTCAAACCACGAGAATGCGCAGCATTCGAGGGGTATGACGAGGTGCGAACCAACGTTCAGCGGTATCGGGTTACTCAATAAACACCAAGATGAAGGTATTAAAGTCGATTCTACCCCGATAATTGAGAAAAATGAGGAAAAAGTGACCTGTTGTTGATTGCCGTTCCTTTTCCCTCCCTCGGACAGAGTGGAAACTTTTAACCAATCAACGATAAGCTTTGGTCACGTGCAACGGTTGACCCAGATATTTTGAAGCAGAATGACATAATGTCACTATGGCTACCGCTTTGACAGGCTGGGTTGCTGACGACGCTATCGGGGGAAATGTTGTGAAATCAACCCTTTGATGACTGTATACGTTCATGACAGCCCAGTTTTCAATATAAAAGGACAGAATATAACCACACTCACAACATTATCAGGTTAAATCCTTCATTTTGTATGTTAACAAGCAAAATATCACTTCTTCCGGGGGAGGTAAACCTACCAGCCCATGTTTCACTACAGACTCGATGTTGTTTGAAAAGTCATCTCTACTTAACATGTATATTTGCACACGGCACGCACATGCAGGAGGGGTAGAATGATCATTTTGCAACGCTGTTAAAATGTTATATCGGTTATCAATTACAAAACCACTTCAAAAATCAACCATCAGATCAATATATTAACTTTTAAATACTTTGAAATCAACCACAAAAACATAAATCAGCAATATCAACCATATGCATGCGTACTGATATAAAACCATATCGTGTGGACAACAAATCCCCCTCTCCTGTTTCATCACGAATAACTAAAAAACTAAGCATTAATTACATGTACTTTAATGAATGTTGGTACACATCACAAGCAGCCGATGTTTTCCAAGTATGGAGATTTTCATCTAGTCATATTTATAAACGCAGGAACATCGAGAAAACGTCCTAAAAAGCCAGACTTTGACGCACTCCCGCTTCTCTAATCTTGTCCTTCAATTAATATCTCGGACTTCCACATAAACTTATTCTGAGAGTGGTAATTTATCCTTGGAAAATTTCACAAAACGTAAACTAACGACAGTCTATAGCTTACTTGTTAAAAACGATTAATTATAAGGATTCATTTAAAGTATTCAGGTAATCCTCAGTAAACTTCTGACAGTAACTAGTAATTATATTTCAAAGTCTGGCATAATATTTTTCTACATGCATTGTCTTTCTTCTCGTAATTCCTGTGTTTATGCATGCATTAGGCTGAAAATCTCTTCATTTGGCAAAACCCATCCAGGTAATGGCGTATCATGTCTGTATTTGATATTATTTTTTTTTACCAAATACCACCCGTGTAATTAAAATAGTAATTAAAAAATAAACGTTGTACGTTTAGTACATGCGATCAGCAGCCCAGGTTTTGCATTTGGTGAGATTATCAGCTAACAAATGTATACAAACACGGACACATCGCGGAAATATAAATCTGATGAAGGAACACAGATCTACAATGTTTTATTACAGCCTCAATGGAGTACGTAGTCAATACAACTAAAGCTAGTACTATGTAGTATACGTTACCGCTAGTATGTGTAGCAAATTTGGACTTTCTATCTTGAATAATAAGCTGCTACTATATAGTACACGTCATCGTTAGTACGTGTAGCAAATTTGGACTTTCTATCTTAAATACTAAGCGAATAACAGACCAGACAGTTATTCAAACAAGCGCCCCCCTGACGGATAATCCATAAAGTAAAGCTACTGCGGTATAGTATACGTCATCGTTAGTATGTGTAGCAAATTTGTACTTTCTATCTTGAATAATAAGCGAATAACAGACCAGACAGTTATTCAGACAGTTGTTAAAAAAGCGCCCCCTGGTGGGTAATCTATAAACTAAGGCTACTGCTATATAGTACACGTCATCGTTAGTACGTGTAGCAAATTTGGACTTTCTATCTTAAATACTAAGCGAATAACAGACCAGACAGTTATTCAAACAAGCGCCCCCTGACGGATAATCCATAAACTAAAGCTACTGCGGTATAGTATACGTCATCGTTAGTATGTGTAGCAAATTTGTACTTTCTATCTTGAATAATAAGCGAATAACAGACCAGACAGTTATTCAAAAAAGCGCCCCCTGGTGCGTAATCCATAAACTAAAGCTACTACTATATAGTATATGTCACCGCTAGTATGTGTAGCAAATTTGGACTTTCTATCTTGAATAATAAGCGAATAACAGACCAGACAGTTATTCAAAAAAGCGCCCCCTGGTGGGTAATCCATAAACTAAAGCTACTACTATATAGTATATGTCACCGCTAGTATGTGTAGCAAATTTGGACTTTCTATCTTGAATATTAAGCCAACCCTGCCAGTAAGCATGAATCTCAGCTGCTCAAAAAATTGTCACTATACGCAATTTTTACGGTTTCACTTCTTTACTTCCTTTAAAGGCACACTTGCCGCGAAAATCAGGAATATTGTTTACATTAAAAAAGAAAGACTGTATTCTGTATTTTTCCCAGACAATATAAGTTAGGAACTTTCTATTTTTACCAAAATTTAAAAGTTTGGACGTCACTTTGTATTTTTAATTTGAATTTGAAAATTTGAATTGTTACGTACCCGGAACGTAAACAAACCGATCTGCCCCCTATTGGCGATTTTATGTTTCAGTCGAGTGAGTGAACTAACGGCACAGTGTAATTTTACGTAGGCCTATTTATCTGAGAAATACAGACTGACGATCGGTTAACAGCGACTGGAAAAGCCTGCTGATAATTGTTTGAGTGTAAACCACAGGTACAAAGGCCTGAAAGGAGGGTAATCCAACACGAAAGTTGACCGACACTGATCGTTGTTGTTGTAATCAGGCTTCGATTCTTCGTTTGTTTTTCACCCCATTTTTACAGTCTAAAGCTAACTAGACATGTATTATGTGTCCTATGTTTAAGTTTAGTGGTATTTGTCGTAGTAAGCTCATGTAAATTTAAACAGGCTACGGTGGCAAGTGTGCCTTTAACGTCTCTTTTTTCCGTTTGAATTTTTTTTAAAAACGTTGTAATGTTATACTTTGTAAAATGTACACAGTACAAGCCTCTGGCTTAAGGTGTACAGTTATAGAAAAAAAATGTTTAGAAGAAAAAAAAAAAATAATAAGCGAATAACAAACCGGACAGTTATCAAGACAGTTATTCAAAAAGCGCTCCCTGGTAAGTAAAGATACTTAAGAAATAATGGATTGATTCTCTGCGTATACGCTGTGATAACTGCAAGAAAAAAGGAAGTGTCCATTGTTTTTGGACGAGGGCCGGAGGCCCGAGTTCTAAAAATGTGGACACTTCCTTTTTTCTTGCAGTTATCACAGCGTATACGCAGAGAATCAATCCATTATTTCTATTCTAACACATTAACTTTCATGTAAAGAAAAACTGAATTTTAGTAGTTTGCTTTATTTTCTACTTCAAACTAAAAATTGGCAACCCCTACGTTATAGCTGAATAGTTTTTCCCTGATTGCCCCATGGACGAATCTATATGTAAAAAATTATAGGGGTGCTAGCTTGAAACAACTGTTTTATGTATTACCATTTTTTAGTCTACTAACAGACCTGATAACTTTTTAAAGATATATTTATACTTTTAGCTGATGTAAGTTCCCTTTCAAGTCTTGACATAGCTTATTAGCACCACCCTGCGTTTATGAGTTAGTTTTAAAGGCGAAATACCTAGCATACACAACAGTCTGACATCCCCACTCGCGTTTGTGTGATGACGTCATCCAGTGACGTCGTGTTCCATCTCGTCACTAAAATTTAAAAATGATGACGTCATTCAGTGTCAGGGTGTTTGACGTCACAATATAATGTTCTCTGCATATATGCTAGTTTATACGCCAGCTTTGTCCTATCTCACAACATGTAGGGAAATCACGCATGTGTTAGAATACTGTATATAGTATACGCCCTTGTAAGTATGTGTAGTGAATTAAACCTTTTTATCTGCATTAATAAGCCAATCGGTATATCAATCCCATCCCTCCACTCAGAAACCCAAATGACTCGATTTCCTACACAAGCACTGAGAAAGCAAATACACTCAACAGTTTTTTCTCTAACATTTCTTATCTCAATGACAACAATGTACCGTTACCCAATTTACCACCCTACACGAATAATACCTTGAGTGAAATTAACATTACAGCAGCCGAGGTTGACAGTATCTTGTCCAATCTGGATTGCGGTAAAGCTATTGGCCCGGATAGAATAAGCCCAAGATGTCTAGTCGAGGGCAAAACTATCTTATCACCAATTCTCTCCATCTTCTTTAACCACTCACTGAAAAATTCTGTTTACCCGGAAAGCTGGAAGATTGCTAATGTCACACCCATATTTAAAAAAGGTGACCGGGACATCCCATCTAACTACCGACCCATATCTCTGTTAAGTTGTTTAAGCAAAGTCCTGGAAAGAGCCGTCTTCAAACATATTTATAATTACATCAGGCACTATATTACCCCTCAGCAATCCGGTTTTCTTCCGTCAAACTCTACAGTCACTCAACTATTAGATATTTATTTTGACATATCAAAAGCATTAGATGACCAGAAAGAAGTTTTATTTTTATTTTTTGACATTTCGAAGGCATTCGATCGTGTCTGGCATCGCGGACTTCTACACAAACTAGGTCTTTTTGGTATTTGTGGCAACGTTCTGACATGGTTTGAAAGCTATATTACAGATCGCCGTCAACGTGTAGTTGTCAACGGTTCTGAATCCACGTTACTAGATTTAAAAGCAGGTGTGCCACAAGGATCAGTCCTTGGGCCCCTGCTTTTTTTACTGTACATAAACGACCTTCCTGTTAATATCCTAAATAATATACGAATGTTTGCCGACGATACTTAACACGATACTTGCCGACGGTAACATCTGAAAATCTTCAAAATAACATCGAATCCATTAATCACGATCTGACTGCTCTATCAGAATGGGCAGAAAACTGGCTTGTTAACTTTAACACAGACAAGACCGTCTCCCTTACTATATCCCTTCAACAAATCCCTCAATACTTCCTCTTTCTTTCCAGGGTTCAGATCTCACACGTTCTTCGAAACACAAGCATCTTGGAGTTATTTTTAACAGCAAAGCCAATTGGCATGAACACATTGACCAACTTATCGATACTACCTCTAGAAAACTATCTATATTTAAAGGCCTCAAATATTTATTAAACAGAAAATGCTCAGAGATTATGTATAAAAGTTTCATCAGACCAAATTTAGAATATGCCGATGTCGTATGGGATAACCTTGATCAAACATCAATTCAGCGACTTGAAAATATTTAAAAAGATGCCCTTAGAGTCATTACAGGTTTGACCTGTAGTGCCTCTTTGGAGGAATTATACATTGAATCCGGATTTGAAAAGCTGTCTGACAGACGTAAAAAACACCGACTATGTATGTTTTATAAAATAATAAATGGCTTATCTCCTCAATCCTTATCAGATCATCTACCCCAACAACGCAAGTCCGCAACCCATACAATGTCCGGAACGCCAATTTACTCACTCCTTATCAATGCAGAACAGAACTATTTCGCCGATCATTCTTTCCTTTAACTCTCCGTGATTGGAATGCCCTCCCGACTTTTATTAAAAACCAGCCTACCTTTGCTTTATTTAAACATCATCTAGAATTTGTAAACCGTATCCCCATCCCACCAGCATGGTATTATGAGTGCCAGCGAAATGTCAACATAACGCTTTGTCACCTGCGCAATGGTTGTAGCAACCTCAATAGAGACCTTTTTAACAATTTTATTTCCACATCGCCAGAATGTAACTGTGGATATCAGGATGAGAATCTAGACATTTTTTTCTTCCACTGCCCATTATACTACGAACAAAGAAGAGTTCTAGAAATTGATATGACTAGAGTATACCGGGCTGAGGAAACTAAGGATGTTCGTATTTTAATATCAGGCGACCTAAACAAATCCATTTATCAAAATAATGACATTCAAAAGACACTTGGAAAATATATAGCTTCAACAAATCGCTTCTGACATCTCGCATCTGATACATTTATCTCCTTTTCCCATGCACGTATATATTTTGTCTCTTAATGTTTGTGGTATGTATATGTATATATATATATGTATGTGTGTGTTGGTGTTGGTGCATGTGTGTGTGTGTGTGTATGTATATATGCATACGACGTACATTGTATGCGTGTACACAATATTGAATACAAAATGACCTCCGGAAGGGGACCAAGCGACTGCAGCACGAGCAATCCAGCAAACATCTAGCAATCCTGGGTTTTAAACAACAACATCATATCAATCGATACTTTTATTTCAATTATCATGTCTTTTAAGTTATAATTTGTTATAATATTATTATGTAACTTTTTATATTGCCTGTGTTATCCACCTTGTAAGGAGACGCACAAACAAGCTCTGGCTTACTGCGCTCCTCTTTCAGTAATAAATCTATTTAAACCAATCGGTATATCAGTAAGAAAAATAACTGCTCCCTCCCTCTCGAATAACGAACTGCTAACCACGAACTACTGTCTAACTTATCATACGTCAAAAAATGAAAGTTCGATAGCTGGGCGCTCTTTTGTGGGGGAGGAGCGAAAGGATTTTAAATCGCTTTACCTTCGCGTTTTACTTTGGAATTTCCATAGCGTCTTACTTTATGATTACAGTCGCGTAATACTTCGGAATTTGCAACTCGAAATACTTTGCAATTTCCATCGAGTTACACTTTTATTATTTTAATCGTATCAGGCCGAGAAGGGACATCGCGTTATACATAATCAACCACCATAATCAAAATCTACGACGCAATGAAAAATACAGCAAGATTTATTGTCGTGTTATACTTTATGAAATGGCTCACTTGCTATGTAAGACACGATGAAAAATACTTATCATTGCGTTTTACTTATTAAACCGGCTATATTTTGATCTCAGAAACACGATGGAAATGCGATGGTAAATATTTATCATCGCGTTTTTATCGTTTCTCAGTTGAATAAAGCTTGGTTTTATACGTATTTTGCGATAGAAATTAGGATCGAAAGGACTATCACTGCAACTTACTTTATGAACTGGGTTTTGAAAGAAAATCACAAACACGATGGAAACGCGATGGTAAAGCGATGGTAAATATTAACCATCGCTTTACCATCGCATTTTTATCGTGTTTGTGAGTAAGATTGAAGGAAGATTTGAAAGTAAAATGCGATGTCCCTTCTCGGTCATCATAGTCTAACTTATCATACGTCATTTGCTGCCGGCGTATGCAAAGCCAAGAGCTCTTCTTTTTTGGAGGCGAGAAAGGATTTTCCATCGCTTTACCATCGCGTTTTACTTTGGAATTTCCATTTGGAATCGAGTTACACTTTTATTATTTTAATCTTATCAGGCCGAGAAGGGACATAGCGTTATAGATACTCAACCAGCCTAAATCGAAATCTTAGACTCGATGAAAAATACAGCAAGATTTATTGTCGTGTTATACTTTATGAAATTGGCTCACTTGCTATGTAAAACACGATGAAAAATATTTTTTGTGAGTAAGATTGAAGGAAGATTTGAAAGTAAAATGCGATGTCCCTTCTCGGCCATCATACTGACCAGTTGACTTTTTTTAAATGGAATCAGTGCATAATCTCTATATTTTCATATAGGACAAAATAAGTTCCTATTATGTTCTTCCCTCATCCATCTGCATATTATGTCTTGATTAAATATATAGAACTCAAAGCAATTTAATTGGCGAATTTCAGTGGACTTCAGAAACAAAGATCTCAGTCACATATATCTGGTCTTGCTTAAAGTCCGGTAAATTTCTTGGGAAAATGCTGAATTTCCATTGTCAAATTATATGGGTCGTATAAAACCATATAACCCGCATGATTCTGTTATGACCCGTCTGGCGAAAAAACATGAACGCCACTATTTCAAACGTTTGGTCGCGAAAGACAAAATTCTTCATCAATTGATCTCAGTCGGAACACACTTCGGCTATCTTCGCTCGCTACCGGTCGGCTTTGACACGCCTTGGACAGTCTGCGCTTTTTATACGGTAAATCACCGTATTTTTGGGCTGAATACAAATGGCGTCCAAAATAAATATCAAAATACTTTACTTCAGACGGAAAAATATAATAAAAATTGTAGCATATTGATCAAACGCTGAAATCATCTAGAAAGATATATTTTTTATGTATGTTTTTGAGCCCAGTAAAGCACATGTTGTGTAACGCAAAGAAGAGACGCAGTTTCGGTATATTTCAGTAACCCTCCAATGCTTCAATTATAAAACTGATCGAGCCTGCATGTTAACAAACACATTATTTCGGTCCCTAACATTATCACGAGGACACCTTCGACAGGCCCTCAAAAGGATATGGAAATGGTACGTTACACGGCTACCTTTTTGGTCGCAACATTCAAAATGACCTGCAGTCTATCAGAAGGTATTTCACTCACGTAAATCCCCGAAGTTATGACTGCAATTGATCTTTAGCGTTACTTTGCTTTGCTTTGAGCAAGGGGCGTTACTCTGCGCGTAGTCGGCCTTTGTTCGGCCCATTTGGGTTCATACATTTTGGCAATACTGAAGATGTGAAATATGTTATCTTTACATATGATATGAACTAGTTAAAATATATCTGTAAACAGAGCGTGATTACTTCACATATAAACAAGTTTTCTGCCAAAGCTGGCGATTGAAAGAAGGAAAAATTCTGTTAGATTTACCCGGCTTGGTTTCTCGGCTTTCGGGGTAATTTTACCCTTCCTGCTCAGGGAGGATGATTATCAGGAGGGTCATAACAATTCATACACCCACGTTTAAATATCAATAACTAATGATTACATTGAGGCTTTACCAGTTTCTCCATTCCGCGACCATACATTAGTTCTCAAAGATGAAGAATAATATATATAAGAATAGTGGGGTAAACGAACTAGCGTCAAATCAACAGTAATTGGGATTTCTTAACAAAAACTGCTTATGGCTATATTATCAGTCTCTGCAAACAATCTCAACTCACTTATACACCTTTGCCGTAGGCATAACCTGGTCTGTGTATTCTTCTACTGTTAAAAAAACTGTAGGTGTATTAAAATGATTGCCGTTTTTAACCCTGTTAACAAGATTTCCTTAAATACATCATCAGTAAAATGCTAACCACGATAACAGATGTTAATGAAAAGGAGAACATGATAACAAATGACCAATAAAAACATTGACTGCCGTAACAGTTATGATATGGAAAACTATTTGCTACTATGGCACTTTCATAGAAAATCCCAAACAGTAATTGGATTAAGCTCTGAGAAAACATGGTGATAAGAAAGAAAATACCGGTTACAGCGCTGTAATATTCACGACCGAAACTTTGTATTATTGTCGCCATCGCCGTACTTCTTGTCGGACCCATGCCTGCTGATATGAAAAAGGTCATAACATATATCGTTTGAATATTAAGCTCAATTATGCCAACCAGAAGGCCAGCTGAAAACGCTAAATAACAAAACATCAAAAGCCCAAGGCCAATGGTAGCAGAAATGAACTGATCAACAATAATACCAAACAAAATCCTTGCAAAAAACATTGTTGCTGACATAACGTAAATAACAGTCAAGGGATTCTCCAGTAGAATAGACTTGGCAATTGTCGTTATATTATTCATAGTGGAGAATTCAAATCCATAAAGTAAAGTTGAAGACCATAACACAACGTGGAAAAGAGGTGATTGCAGCATGGCCTTTGCACTACGTGAATCCTTTTCATCCCGGTCATTCATCGTAGCTAGAAGTTGTTGGTTATCGTCATCTTTGCCACCATCTTGCTGTTTTGCGAATGGAACCAAAAAGTAAAATGTTATTGGACAAAAAACGATTGCCCAAAGACATATTACAAGAAAGAATCGATGTAAATCACCATTTACTGCCTGAATCAGGATAGTGTACAGAATCTTTGCAACAGACATCAACGATGCATAAAAAGCTACTAGTTTTCCGCTGTGTTTGACAGCTAAGTTCTCGACGCACACTCGGGAAATAGCAACGTATCCAACACTAACACCTGTGGCTGAAACAGAAAGAATCGCTGATTAAGATGAGCTTACTGAAAAATTGATACATAAAGTTCACCCAAGACAGAGAATATTTGTGTTTACTCAAGGGTACTGAGCTGGGCATTATTTCACGCGGTTTTAATAAGTGAAAATGCCCATGTACAGAGATTGTGTGTTTTTTTTAGTAATTACATGTATGCGATACAATTTTGTCAATACAGATTTTAACATTAGTGTACCGGATTATGTCTATTTTCTTGTAAAATAATTAATATTTAAAAAAAAAAGATTCTTTAAAGTTATTTTACAGTTAAAAAACTCTAAACTAACTTACAAAGACATAGTTGAATCAGACATATCAGAGCTGGCCAGTGTTCAAATATGTTTGCGTACATAGAAATCAATGCGTACGCAGCTGTTGACAAGGGTATAAGAACCATAGTAAACCAACAGGTTACTGTATATCCAAGAAAGGCTGTTAAAATTGTTTCTAATCCAGATAACCCAATCCCAATACTGCTCATGGACCCCACGAGTTCCACTGCAAATAATGAAGATCAAGTAAAGTACAGTGAGGAAAAATAAGAATTTTCGTCAATGGAACATTGTCGATGACTCGAGCGTCAACGTTAACACCAACGTTAACAACTAAACTAACACTGAGTTTAAACCGACCTAAGTGTTATGGCAATGGTGATAAAGGGTTACTGTCAGACTCCGGTTTAAGTTTATTATATGGTTTGTAGTAACAATCTGTCTACTATTACTGACAATCATGGCTTTCATTCTAATGAGAAATTATTAATTGAAACCTTATCTGACTTCAATAACGGATAGTGTTTATGTGTTGAAGCCTCTGATGTTTACAACTGGCAATTATTATGTTGTTGAAACCTTGTGTTGAAGCCTCTGATATTTACAACTGCCAATTGTTATGTTGTTGAAACCTCGTGTTGAAGCCTCTGATGTTTACTACTGCCAATTGTTATGTTGTTGAAACCTTGTGTTGAAGCCTCTGTTATTTACAACTGCAATTGTTATGTTGTTGAAACCTTGTGTTGAAGCCTCTGTTATTTACAACTGCAATTGTTATGTTGTTGAAACCTTGTGTTGAAGCCTCTGATGTTTACAACTGCCAATCATTATGTTATTGAAACCTCGTGTTGAAGCCTCTGATGTTTACAACTGCCAATTGTTATGTTGTTGAAACCTCGTGTTGAAGCCCCTGATGTTTACAACTGGCAATTGTTATGTTGCTGAAACCTTGTGTTGAAGCCTCTGATGTTTACTACTGCCAATTGTTATGTTGTTGAAACCTTGTGTTGAAGCCTCTGATGTTTACTACTGCCAATTGTTATGTTGTTGAAACCTTGTGTTGAAGCCTCTGATGTTTACAACTGCCAATCATTTTGTTGCTGAAACCTTGTGTTGGAGCCTCTGATGTTTACAACTGCAAATCAGTAAGTTGTTGAAATCTTGTGTTGAAGCCTCTGATGTTTACAACTGCCAATTATTCTGTTGTTGAAACCTTGTGTTGAAGCATCTGATATTTACAACTGCCAATTGTTATGTTGTTGAAACCGTGTGTTGAAGCCTCTGATGTTTACAACTGCCAATTATTATGTTGTTGAAACCTTGTGTTGAAGCCTCTGATGTTTACAACTGCCAATTATTATGTTGTTGAAACCTTGTGTTGAAGCCTCTGATGTTTACAACTGCCAATTGTTATGTTATTGAAACCTTGTGTTGAAGCCTCTGATATTTACAACTGCCAATTATTATGTTGTTGAAACCTTGTGTTGAAGAGAGTATTTACAACTGCCAATTGTTATGTTGTTGAAACCTTGTGTCGAAGCCTCTGATGTTTGCAACTGCCAATTATTATGTTGTTGAAACCTTGTGTTGAAGCCTCTGATGTTTACAACTGCCAATTATTATGTTGATGAAACCTTGTGTTGAAGCCTCTGATGTTTACAACTGCCAATTATTATGTTGTTGAAACCTTGTGTTGAAGCCTCTGATGTTTACAACTGCCAATTATTATGTTGTTGAAACCTTGTGCTGTTGACTGAGTTACCGGCAGTTATTATGTTATGTAAACCTTGTGTTGAAACACTCGTCTATTACTGACAGTCATCGTGTTGTTGAAATCTGGTCTGGTGTCTGAGGTCTATTACTGAGTCCCGTTGAGGCGGCGACAGGTCCGAAGATTAGTATGGGGTACAGTAGCACTTTATAATAGACTTGGCCATATAGTATTCCAGAATGTTGTCCGTTTAAAAGAAATGGTAAATAACAACAGTCGTCCGCTACAGCGACCATTTTCATACATTTTCATACTTTCACATCGCACTGGGATGTGACCTATCATCCCTTTCACATCGCACTGTGGTGCAACCTATCGTCACTTTCACATCGCACTGTGGTGCAACCTACCGTCACTTTCACATAACACTGTGTGCAATCTGTCATAACTTTCACATCGCAATGTTATGCGACATACCATCCCTTTGACATCGCACTGTGGTGCAACCTACCGTCAATTTCACATAGCACTGTCTGCAATCTATCATCCCTTGAACATCGCACTCTCGTGCAACCTACCGTCACTTTCACATCTCACTGTGGTGCAATCTGTCATCACTTTCACATCGCACTGTGGTGCGACCTATCATCACTTTCACATCGCACTGTGGTGAGACATATCATCACTTTCACATCGCACTGTGGTGCGACCTATCATCACTTTCACATCGCACTGTGGTGCTACCTATCATCACTTTCACATCGCACTGTGGTGCGACCTATCATCACTTTCATATCGCACTGTGGTGAGACCTATCATCACTTTCACATCGCACTGTGGTGCAACCTATCATCACTTTCACATCGCACTGTGGTGCGACCTATCATCACTTTCACATCGCACTGTGGTGCGACCTATCATCACTTTCATATCGCACTGTGGTGCGACCTATCATCACTTTCACATCGCACTGTGGTGCGACCTATCATCACTTTCACATCGCACTGTGGTGAGACCTATCATCACTTTCATATCGCACTGTGGTGTTACTTATCATTACTTTCACATCGTATTGGGATGTGACCTACCATCCCTTTGACATCGCACTGTGGTGCAACCTACCGTCACTTTCACATAACACTGTGTGCAATCTGTCATAACTTTCACATCGCAATGTTATGCGACATACCATCCCTTTGACATCGCACTGTGGTGCAACCTACCGTCAATTTCACATAGCACTGTCTGCAATCTATCATCCCTTTAACATCGCACTCTCGTGCAACCTACCGTCACTTTCACATCTCACTGTGGTGCAATCTGTCATCACTTTCACATCGCACTGTGGTGCGACCTATCATCACTTTCACATCTCACGGTGGTGCAATCTGTCATCACTTTCACATCGCACTGTGGTGCGACCTATCATCACTTTCACATCGCACTGTGGTGCGACCTATCATCACTTTCACATCGCACTGTGGTGAGACCTATCATCACTTTCACATCGCACTGTGGTGCGACCTATCATCACTTTCACATCTAAATATGGTGAGACCTATCACCACTTTCACATCGCACTGTGGTGCGACCTATCATCACTTTCAGATCGCACTGTGGTGAGACCTATCATCACTTTCACATCGCACTGTGGTGCGACCTATCATCACTTTCACATCTAAATATGGTGAGACCTATCATCACTTTCACATCTAAATATGGTGAGACCTATCATCACTTTTACATCGCACTGTAGTGCGACCTGTCCTGACTTCCACATAACACTTCGACTTATTATCACTTTTACATCACACTGTTGTTGGACTTATTATCACTTTCACATCACAGTGTGGTTCGACTTATTATCACTTTCACATCACACTGTTGTTCGACTTATTATCACTTTCACATCACACTGTGGTTCGACTTATTATCACTTTCACATCACACTGTGGTGAGACCTGTTATCACTTTCACATCACACTGTGGTGAGACCTGTTATCACTTTCACATCACACTGTGGTTCGACGTGTTACAGTATCTCTTTCACTAGAAATTATCTTTATTTTCTGACAGTGATGACCAAGCGTTTTACCCTCAAGATGTACTCGTACGTCCTGGCTTTTTAATTTTGGTCGTTTTCAGCAGTTTGTATGGGTGGGTGTAAGGATACTTTTTTAACGTCAACAATTTGTGTTTCGGCGTACATCAATTATACGAATGAACGCGACAATAAGCTAAAACAACCAGACAACTATCATTTAGTGTTTCAATGTACTTAAAACACTTAAATTACCTTGACAATCTGACATTTTGCACACAAGTCTGACTTTTTGACAGCTCATTCCACTTTAAGAATACAGATAATCAAAGCACTTGAATATGGAAGACTTGAGTTTTAATTCTTTGAAAGTTGTTCATGACTCACCTTCAAACTGAGTCAAGTTAAAAGTTTCTTTTAAAGCCAATGCATACGTGTTGAACGCCACATCAATACCAGGTAACATACTGAAGAACGCACTTAAAACAAAGCCGAACCACAGGCGAGTTTGAGGAGTAAACATCTTTTATACGACACTTTCTTCCTTACTAAGTGAGGAAAGTAATAAGTGTTCTTTTATCACCTCGTGTAGAACTTCACTATTATACTGCTTCCTATTCTGAAACACACATGTATCTATTATAACCAATCAGCTATATATAAACAAGTATGTGATTTCAACAGTGAGTGGTCATTGTCATTGTCATGGTCCAAAACACATCGTTAAATTGACCGTCTACACTATCGATTATTTAGAAGGTTTGTGGTCGTTTTTATTTTTAAGCAACATAAACATAGTATTTGTACTGTTTTATTCAATCTCGTTGATAACGATAAGACGTATGTTACCTTTGTCTTTGATCCTTGACTCGCCTCTATCAATCGGTACTTCAATGTCTATTTTGCGCTTGGCGTAAAATTAGAAAACAAATTGGACAATTCAAGCCGAATGATAGAGGGGTTGTTTGTTATATCTAAGGCACAAATAATTATTCTTAAATTAAATCCCACTAAAAGAACAACACCCAAGTTAAATTGGGGATCAAACCAGCCAATGTAATCCACTAGTTATAAAAATAAGCAGTGTAATATTATTCCAAGTTCGAATTGTTTTTTACACATTTTTCAGAAAATCATCAACTATTTGTTGGTCAAGAAAGGTTTAAAGTCTCTTTAAGAGTGGGTTCCATACTCTTGAGAAATAATTAAGGCGTCACTTCGAAGTAAGGCTTTAGCTTACGACATTTGTGCCGGTGTCTTTATCATTGGAAGGCCTTGTTGTCCTCGTAAAAGAAACCGGTATAGGTGTCGAAAGTTCGTGTTGTTCACAAAAACTTGCTTCGTGGTGATGCCTGAATCATTTCTTATTAGTATTTGTTATTTTCCGACAAGCCATACATTATGCATGCTGTCGTGATTTGGCTTACAATAACGTGAAGAATTACTTATGGTTAATAACTTCTTGGTTGAAGAGGAGAGTTTCAAACATTTCTAACTTCTTGGTTTATTGGGTGACGACGTTTCGATGTAGTTCTTACATCGTTGTCAAATCCATGATAACGATGTAAGAACTACATCGAAACGTCGTTACCCAATTAACAGAGAAGTTGTTATCCATTTAGTTCTTCATCTTATTGCAAGACTTTAATTAA
The DNA here is from genome assembly GCA_963971465.1 of Lepidochitona cinerea. Lineage (NCBI taxonomy): Eukaryota > Metazoa > Mollusca > Polyplacophora > Chitonida > Tonicellidae > Lepidochitona > Lepidochitona cinerea. Next base: position 4,344,127 of record OZ020560.1, read on the forward strand.
AATTGAAGTTTGATTGGGATTTACTAATCATTGGTGACGAATGGAGTAATCATGTGCCCACCCATGTGTGTTATCCGCCCTGATTACTCCATTTAATGTGATCACTGATTGCTTTTAAACCTGAAGGCCAGCTAACTCGCGTTATCTCACACATTCTTTAAGAAGTTGAGGTAACAATATTAAAGTTTATTTTAATATCAATATCACAAAGTTTAATCAAACTTTAACTTTAATTAAATTCTCGTTTGATTGTAGTATTATCGCCGTATAATAAAGGGAGGTAAGTCATAACGTTTGAGAGAATATCTGTCTTTCACTATCCCTTTAAGAGGTCATGGCTCGTTAACCATGACGAAGGTAAGACCAATGGATAAGGCAAATATGTATTATAGAAAGCCGATAAGGCCTCTCGGGTCGCGGTTTGTCGACTTTCAGAAACACGCAGCACTAGACATTGCCAAAAGTGGCATATTCTCTAAAAAATATTGCAGTTTTCTCGACCTCCCACAAACACAATAAGCTCAATTAAAAGGCTCTAAAAAGGTAGAATTCTTATACTCTTTGGTTCCTCGTTCCGTAAGTTTCACATTTTGTTTGTTTGTTTATTTTTTCACCATAGATAATATACAACATATTTTGCACAAATTGAAAATACACAATACAAATGGCGGGAATAAAGTCTAAAAGACTTATTAAAATATCAAGATTTCTTGATGGCGGCATATTTACAAATAGGTTGCATGGATTTATATCATTTTTCGGAAATCAGGAAGTTATATTTATGTATCATACGGATCTATTATATAAGCTGGTTATATGATTAAGGAGGTTGAGTTTTAACTTTGATTTGAACAAAGATTGTGATAGAGTAGATTTTAGTGTAGTTGACAGACTGTTCCATTCACGTGGGCCTGAGAAACGAAGAGAATGAGAAGCAAGTACAGATGAGTTGAAGGGTCTATGAAGATTTAAAGAGAGTGATCTTGTAGAGTAATGGTGACCATCGGAGAGTTTTTTAAATAGATGATGAAGAGGAGCTGGTAGTTGATCAGGATGGTGTATATATTTGTGACAGATCATAAAATTTGAAAACTGGCTGATAGAGTGTAGTGGTAGAGTTTTCAGGGATGAAAATAATTTAGAGGAATTAGAAAGGCGATCTGCTGAAGTTATTATCCTTAAGGCTCTTTTTTGAAGAATAAACGGTTGATTAAGATGACTTATGTACGCATTTGCCCACAACCCAGAAGCATAAGAAAGATAAGTATGAATTAATGAGTAGTAAAGAATTAGAAGAGTATGCTTATTGACTGATGATTTTATATGTTTGATGAGTTCTATGTTGCGACAGATTTTTTTGCAAGTGTGATTTATATGAGAATTCCAAGAGAGACGATCAGACAGGATGATGTCAAGAAAGTTATGATCATGAACAGATGATAGCTCAGTAGTATGAAAGTAGACTTTAGAAGAGAAATCCCTCGATTTTGGGGGTTTTATATACATGCATTTAGTTTAAATTTAAGAATAATCGATTTGCCGATAGCCATGTAGACACATTAATAAGTTCGTCCGTCATGACTCTTACAGCTATCTTTGGCGTTTGGTGAGGAAAAAGAAAGGCTAGTGTCGTCTGCAAACAAAATGAAATTAAGTAGGGAAGATGAAGCTATGATGTCATTTATAAACAGAAGAAACAGAATCGGTCCTAAAATAGAGCCTTGAGGAACTCCGTGAGTCACAGCGTTTACCACGGATCCCACGCCATTATAATAAACAAAGTGAGTTCTAGAGGACAAATAATTTTTCAGCCATTCATTAGATTTTCCTCGAAAACCATAATAAATTAATTTGTGCAATAAAATTGAATGATTCACAGTGTCAAACGCTTTAGACAGATCAATAAAAGTTAAAACAGTAAAAAAATTGTTCTTTGTTGGATATAAGCTGATCATAGAGTGATTGTGTTGAGTGTCCGGACCTAAACCCATTTTACTATGATTGGACGAGAGGAGATTTCAGTTTTTTTACCAACCCAGTGAGCCATATCAATGTCATCAGTTTTGAGATCCATAGATAGTTTTTCATTCAGTATGTTTTTAATTTTTTCCGCGCATTGTGTCCACGTTTCACCCGGTTGGTCACCGTCAACACCCCACACCCTAATGCTGGCTTTACGAGTGTATTGCTCGAGATCATTATTTGACGCCTCACATACAGCTACCCTCTTCTCCAGAGCCTCGGATTTGTCAATAAGCTCAGCAAATGTTCGCTTAAGCCCGTCATTCTCCTTGCCAAGATCGAATATTTCACCTTCTAGCACTTCAATTTTTCTCTCTAGTCCAGTAATAATTTTATCTTTAGTTTTTTCTGAAGCTGATTCCATATCATTTCTGGTTACTATAGTTTCCTTCATTTTATTGAATTCATCTTTTGTTACCATAAGCGACTTTCTTTCAGTTAGAGCATTACACATATCTTTTATACTATCAAGTATGTTAGACTGCTGGGTTGTTTCGTCACTACTAGGATCCATCTTTATTCGATCTAAGATGAGCCATAAGGTGAGTAGCAGGGTTGAGATAGAATTAGTAGTACATACAGAATAACAGCACAATAGTCAATACTCACATCAACGGCTTCACTGAAAGTAGGCAGACAAACAGCAAGGCAGACAAACAACAATGCCAAGTTACTCAGACAAACGACAAGGCCAAGCTACTAGTACTGATATTTTCACACAAAGCACAATTGAAAGGACGAGACAAAATACAGAAAGATAGAGTTTGCACATGTCTAATAACTTGGTCTGCAGATCGCGGTTAGCATTTCGTTATTCGAAAGGAAGAAATTATTGTTTTTTTGGATATATAAAAAACATTGATATGTCAAGTACTCTTCAATTTAAAGACATCATTTCTTGAGGATAGACTTATGTTGACACCATCTATCCAACCGCACCATCGATGGTCGATTTCGGCCACCAGGGTGCGCTGTAGCGAACCGCAGACTGGCTATATTTCAAGTACTGTTGACCGTAGAGACATCATTTCTTGATGATAGACTTATGTTGACACCGTATATCCAAACGCAAACCGCAGACTGAAAAACAGACTGGCTATATTTCAAATACAGTTTGCCGTAGAAACATCATTTCTTGAGGATAGACTTATGTTGACACCGTCTATCCAACCGCACCATCGATGGTCGATTTCAGCCACCAGGGGGCGCTGTAGCGAACCGCAGACTGAATAACAGACTGGCTATATTTCAAATACTGTTGACCGTAGAGACACCATTTCTTGAGGATAGACTTATATTGACACCGGTTCGCTACAGCGCTCCCTTGTGGCCAAAATCGACAATCGATGGTGCGTTTGGATAGACGGTGTCAACATAAGTCTATCCTCAAGAAATGATGTCTCCACGGCCAACAGTATTTGAAATATAGCCAGTCTGTTATTCAGTCTGCGGTTTGCGTTTGGATAGACGGTGTCAACAGAAGTCTATCCTCAAGAAATGATGTCTCTACGGCCAACAGTACTTGAAATATAGCCAGTCTGCGGTTCGCTACAACGCCCCCTGGTGGCCGAAATCGACCATCGGTGGTGCGTTTGGATAGACGGTGTCAACATAAGTCTATCCTCAAGAATGATGTTTCTACGGTCAACAGTACTTGGAATATAGCCAGTCTGTTATTCACCCTGCATGTTTATTGACCTTGCTAAATGTATAATGATCACCACCCTGCATGTTTATTGACCTTGCTAAATGTATAATGATCCTGCTGCATGTTTATTGACCTTACTAAATGTATACTGATCTTGCTGCATGTTTATTGACCATGCTAAATGTATAATGATCACCACCCTGCATGTTTATTGACCTTGCTAAATGTATACTGGTCTTGTTGCATGTTTATTGACCTTGCTAAATGTATAATGATCCTGCTGCCTGTTTATTGACCTTGCTAAATGTATAATGATCTTGCTGCATGTTTGCATGTTTATTGACCTTGCTAAATGTATACTGATCTTGCTACATGTTTATTGACCTTGCTAAATGTATAATGATCCTGCTGCATGTTTATTGACCTTGCTAAATGTATAATGATCTTGCTGCATGCTTATTGACCTTGCTAAATGTATAATGATCCTGCTGCATGTTTATTGACCTTGCTAAATGTATAATGATCCTGCTGCATGTTTATTGACCTTGCTAAATGTATACTGATCTTGCTGCATGTTTATTGACCTTGCTAAATGTATAATGATCACCACCCTGCATGTTTATTGACCTTGCTAAATGTATAATGATCACCACCCTGCATGTTTATTGACCTTGCTAAATGTATACTGGTCTTGTTGCATGTTTATTGACCTTGCTAAATGTATAATGATCCTGCTGCATGTTTATTGACCTTGCTAAATGTATAATGACCTTGCTGCATGTTCATTGACCCTGCTAAATGTATACCGATCTTGCTGCATGTTTTATATTGACCTTGCTAAATGTATACTGATCTTGCTGCATGTTTGCATGTTTATTGACCTTGCTAAATGTATACTGATCTTGCTGCATGTTTATTGACCTTGCTGAATGTATAATGATCTTGCTGCATATTTATTTATCAGTTTATATTCTGATCTTGCCGCATGTTTATTGACTTATGTTGATATCTATGATTCGTTTTTGATACAATAGGTTTACCATGTATTAACTCCATTTATATAATTTATTGATAAATCAAACACTGTAACGTCCTGTTTTTATAAAGACCTTGATTGGAATTAACAATTTGAAATATTTTACCTCAACTTAGCTCCCATTAGATCTATCGTCTTATCATAGACACTTTTGTTTGTATATATGTTATTATGTTAATTTATATGTTCCCTTTTACCTTTAACACAACCCTTTATTTTCTAATCTTTAAACATTTTTGCCATTACTACAATGAAATCAGCATGATAGACTGGACGTGGCCTCAGAACGACGCTCATTTAAACGCACTGTTTCCTTATGATAATGGATAACAAATTGTTCTCATACCGAGCGTCAGTAGGGCAATATCGAGTTTTACGATACAGCTTACAATCTTTCTACCATAAATACTTCTCTATGCCATCCAACAAACACATTTTTTCATATTAGTCCTCCTAAATATCTTTAAGTATGTCTATATCTTTTTCTTGCTAGCAGTTTTACTGCTTTTATTATCAGGTGATATTGAGCTAAACCCAGGCCCAAACAATAGTCAAGATCTTTCATTTGTCCATCTCAACGTCTGTGGACTTAAAAACAAACTGGACCTAGTTCTTGCTAATCTTTCCGATTTCGATATCATAGCTATCACTGAAAGTCATCTTACACCTAACGTTCCTACAACTTCCATAACTCTACCCGGTTACCATTCCCCTGTTCGATGTGATCGGGATCAGGCCTGGGGTGGCGTTTGAGTATATGTTTCTACAAGATTGTCATTTAGGCGCCGCCCCGACCTTGAAACTAATCAGTTGGAGATGATATGGGTGGAGATATTTGATAAGCCGTCCTCACTAATTTGTACCATCTATCGTCCACCAAATAGCCGGGTGGAGTTATGGAATGATCTGGCTAATAATATCACTAACGCAACTGAAAACAATAAAAATACAAACATTATCATTTCGGGGGATCTGAATGAAAACTTATTGGATTTTACGAACCGTAATTTAAGAAATATTTTGAATTCTCATGGTTTAACCCAACTAATAAACGAACCTACAAGACCTACCTCCAACACCCTTCTAGACCCTATTGGATGCAGTCACAGATCACTTGTGAAACATTCCGGCATATTACCCAATTTCTGTAGTGACCATTGTCCAGTATATGCAGTTCTTTCCTCAACAATTCCTCGAATACCAAAACACAAAAGGCACATCTGGAACTACAAAAGAGCAGACTGGGGAATGTTCCGTAATATTTTAACAAATTTGGACCTGGGTTTGGCTCATTGTACGGATGTTAACGAGTTGTGCTCGCTAGTATGTAATGCCATTATGGAGGCAGCAAAGCAAGCCATACCTAATCAAACGGTCACAATCTATCCTAAAGATAAAATCTGGATAACAAAAGAAATAAAAAATGAAATCAAAGTCAGAGACAAACTATTCAAATTATCAAGAAAACATAAAACCGAAATTAACAACCAGAATTACAAAAAGCAACGTAACAATGTAACTTCACTTATCAGACAGGCGAAGCGTGCTCATGACGAGAAAATTTCAGCGCAAATTTCAAACGGTAACACAGACAAATGTTCTGGTGGAAACTGTGCAAGATGCATTTAAAAAATTCCAATGTAAACTTCAATCACATACCTGGGCTTAAGTCCAAAGACGGTGAAATTCTTTATGATAATGATCTTAAAGCACAGGCTTTGAACGATTATTTCTCATCAATTTGCTCAGTAGATGAATCTCCTGATGATGAATTATTGACATTTTTGGATAATACCGACTCTGAATGCATGTCTGAAATCCATATTACTGAGGATGAAGTTCTTAATGAACTGAATGCTATCGATACAAGCAAAGCCATAGGGGCCGATGGAGTGAGCCCCAGGCTACTGTTTGAGGCTCGCTCTATTCTATCCCCACACCTTACCGCATTATTCAATCAATCACTATCTACTAGCATCTACCCAAACGAATGGAAAATTGCCAACGTCAACCCGGTTTTTAAATCCAATTACCAATTATCGACCAATTTCCATATTGAGTTGCCTAAGCAAAGTTTTCGAAAGAATAATTTTCAAACATGTTTATAGCCATATAAGGAGTCAAATAACCCCCTCTCAATTCGGGTTCCTACCTGGCAGATCTACAGTTTTTCAACTGATAGACATTTATTTTGATTTGATCAAGGCTCTGGATGAAGGCAAGGAGGTAGTTTTCTTATTTTTTGACATTTTAAAAGCCTTTGATCGTGTCTGGCACAGGGGCCTTTTGATTAAACTCCAAACAATGGGTATAAGAGATAACCTTTTAAGATGGTTTGCAAATTATCTGAAAGATCGACAGCAAAGAGTAGTATTAACTGGCTCAAGTTCAGACCTAAAATCTTTATCAGCGGGAGTTCCCCAAGGTTCTGTGCTTGGTCCTCTGCTCTTCATTATCTTCATAAATGATCTCCCAACTTCAATTTTGAATAATATTAAATTATTTGCTGACGATACATGTCTATATATTTTGTCTGAAGATTTACTTCAGCCAGAAATATCTTCATCTATCAAGGATGATCTACTTTCTATCCAAAAGTGGGCTAAAAAATGGAAGGTATCTTTTAACGCTGCAAAAACTAAACTATTACTATGCTCCAGACGTCGCCACCCTACAAATATTGACATTGATTTTATGGATAGTAAAGTAAACCCTTGTGAGACACACAAGCATTTAGGTCTAACATTCAATTCTTTAGCAAATTGGTCTAATCATATTGAAAACTTGATTTCCTCAGCCAATTTAACAATATCATTATTCAGAGGTATGAAATTCCGTCTTAATAGAAAATCATTGGAAATTATGTACAAATCCTTTATTCGACCTTGCTTTGAGTACGCGGATGTTGTCTGGGATAACATAAGTGACTACCAGGTTGATTTAATAGAAAATCTCCAGAACGAATGTCTTCGCATTATTACCGGTTTGACGAAGAGCGTCTCCAGTTCACTTCTATACGAAGAAGCCGGATTCCAAAATCTTGTAATACGTCGGAAAATTCATCGTCTGAGGGCGTTTCACCGTCTGGTAATTGACAAAACCAACCTAGATCTTCATAAAAAATTACCGCCACAAGTAATAACTAGAAATCCATACCCGCAACGCTCAAATAACAATTACACCACTTTTTTTTCTGTAAAACTGCTTTATTTAGTAAATCGTTTTTTCCATCAACTATCCGCGATTTTAATAGTCTCCCCGACAATGTTAAAACCCTTAATAACCATCCAGAGTTTAATTCTAAATTATCACACTTTTTCCCAGTTACCAAACCTCCATTATGGTATTATGTCGGCGAGCGCCTCTCCAATATCCACCTATGTCGTATGAGGAATGGTTGCAGTTTCCTCAACGACGACCTATTCAATAACTTTGTAACTGATTCATCCAGATGTCTCTGTGGATTTCCCACAGAGACATCCGACCATTATCTTCTTCAATGTCCAATATATAATATTCATCGAGTGTTATTAATTCAAGATGTACGTCAGAGTGTGGCAGATCAAACTATTGGTACTACCATTCTCTTATACGGATCTCCAGACCTTACTTGCAATCAGAACATCAACATAATGTTATCCATTTGTAAATTCATTGCAGCAACTAAGCGTTTCACTAACTAACTATACGTAATTATGCCTATACAAAACTGAAACACTCCAGTATATATTTTAAATGCCTGCCCTTAACGTTTTTTCTCTATCATGATTATGTGTCAGAACTTAGATAATGCCCTCTTCTGATCTTCACCTGTCTGTCTACCGTGCTGATTACTATCTTCTTGTTATTTTGGCCTTTCAAATACAAGATCATGCTTGTTTTTTTTCTTTCTTTTTTTTCTTTTATTATTATCTGATTATTTATAAATAAGGGTTAAAAATATATATATATTTATTTGTAAATATCCTGCTTCATCAAAACTATGTATACTGTTATTAGATACACAATATAAGCCAATGGCTTAAAGTGTACAATCAATAAACATGTTTAAAAAAAAAAATGATGTCTATAAATTGAACAGTACTTGACATATTAATGTTTTTTATATATCCCAGAACAATTATTTCTCCCTTTCGAATAACGAACTGCTAACCGCGAACTGCAGACCAAGTTATTAGACATAGTTTGCACACGTAATAGTTAAATACTCACTTCAAAGACTTCACATGCACACACAAAGACGATAAGAGAAAGTGAAAACATATCCAGAAACACTCGTCATCATATCGCTCGTTGTCAGTTGTGGTTATGGTTGTTGTTGTAAATAGACCTTCATGCTAAACAGACATGGTTTGCCAATTAAACTCCCGTAAGAATCACAAAACAGTGCATCCTGAATACTATACGTAGATTACAACATGATAAAGAACATGACACACGGCGATTTATGGATTGTTCGATAGGTGTGTGTTAGGCAGGCTCAGAACTGGTTCTCCGTCTAAAAACGCCCTACCTCTACGCCGCCGCCATGTAATTTTGTCGACAAAAGTCGAGAAATCGCCGCGCGAGAAACGCCAAAGCCGTTTTGGTGATTTTTCTCTGTCAACTTTGCCTCCATTTTATGGCGTACTTTGCAAATGCCACATAGAGCCTTTCATTGAAATTATTTAACCTTGTTTGAAATATTTCGACATCGCACAAAATCGTTTCGACCCGATTTGAAATCATTTCTACTTAAGTCTAAATATTTTAACTCTAATATATATTTTGACGTAGGTCGATATTATTTTTGCTGGAGTTGAAATACTTTAACTTAATTGAAAATAAAAAAGTCCATTGATTATACAAATTTCAGAATCTTTCAATGGCATTTAGAAGTTGAAAGGTTAACAATAAGGTGAAGACAAGAAGTTGTTATCCATAAGTAATTTTTCACCTTATTGTTAAATTTCAGAATGTGTAGTACGTCCTCACCCTATGGAGATACTTGAGTTGAACCTACTTTGAATGATACAAGTTGTTAATATGTACGAGCTTCCGACCGTTATTTTTTTGTGGATATCTCTCGCACCGTGTTTTGTCGATCTGCCAAACACTCGCAACACGGGATATCGCCAAAACAAACCGTTTTGATGGAAATGGTGGCGCGAAAAATCACGAAAACGGCAATATCTATAAAGAATTAGCCGTTCTGGCGTTTTCTCGCTCCGAGTTTTGTCACTTTTCAGAAACACCCGGCCCAGAAAGTCGTCAAAACGCAATTTCTCTAGAGAGATTAGGCTTTGGGCGTTTTCTATGCCCACGATTTATCAGCACGGGTCGAGAAAACAAAATGCATTTTTAGGACTTTCAGTATAGCGTGTTGTTGAGAAAACGCTAAAATGGGAATATCTCTAGAGAATTTGTCGTTTTGGTGATTTCTCATGTCGTATGTTTCTGAGTGGCCCAATCCGTCTTCTATATATAATTATGAAATGTTAATAGGGTAAAACAACCAAGCATAAGTATATTAGTATCAGATAACACTTACATGTCTCCTTCTTCTTCCTTATTTCACATATACTTTAAGTTTGTTAGACAGACCAGAATTACCAGGTATAAGAAGAATTTCAGCTAAATATATTGGATCACAGGACTGTATGAGCAAAGGGCGTTATGCCTGACTTATCTCCCTTTATACTATCACAGACTTAATCAGAATGTTTGCTTATTTTACAGGGTTTTATTACAGTTGTTGAAATCGTTTGCTACAGCTGATTTTATACAGTTGATCCCCCGTTCCATGTTCAATCGGGGCCTCGGTGGTCCACTGGTTTACAGTGATTGTCCCTCAGCCCAATACAGACCTTCCATCGATGCGGCGCAGGTTCGAATCACACTTGAAAAATTTCTCAGTGGATTTTTCACTCGGTCGCCGTATGTGGAAGAGTTGCCAGGTACTCGCCGAAGGTTAGGGGTTTCCTCTGGGCAATGAGCCCGGTTTCCTCCCCCACTAAATCTGACAACGCCGCCATATAAGTGAAATAATCTTGAGTGGGCGTAAAACATCAATCAATCCACATTTAAAGTGGCATGAGCTGCCAAAATTCTGAAAATTTAATTTCTGATCGTTACGACAGTAAAGAGGCTTTGAATGCCATCGAAAAACTAAATGTTAGGCGTTGGAATGAGGAAAATCCATACAGTATGTGGCCTGTACGAACCGAAAACGTGTTCGAAAAGTAAACAAAATTTAAATAAGCGGGACGATAATTCATTCATTCTAAGCCAAAGTTAGTTCAAAATAATACTTTATCGTACATTTTCGAGACTAGAAGCAATAAAAAGCTTCTGAATTATACGTCTTGAGAAAAATTGACAATAATTTCAACATTCTGTTTTAATGTCACAATATTAACATTTTGGCAGCTCATGCCACTTTAATCAATTTGCAGTATATCAACAAAAAGAAGAAAAAGCGTTGTTGTATCGATTATAAGACGTAAATAGAAAACTGCTATAGTATAAGCTAATTAAGTACGACTGCTACGATGCTATGGTTTTCTACAAGTTATGTATCATTCTGAAAAAATTGTGTATTAAAGGGTATCCCAAATGCTCTAATATAGTTGATTTCGTTAAAATGAACTGCATTCCCTGGTCTTAATTACATATGAGGTTTATTTGCATGCGACGCATAGTTAGTCAGATATTGCACTCTAAAAATGTCTTCAGGCTTCACGTCATTGGGGGAAGACAGCCGGCAGCAGTAACGTTATTCTGATTTGATTCTTTAATCGTTTCTGGGCATGTTATTAACATAATTAGTGAATTTTTCGTTCCGGTATGTTCACCTGTGGGACTGCTAACGGCGTTAATCTGTTCAAGTGATTTAAAGAATCAAAGCCAAAGAAAAGTCGCAAATACGACAAAAATGTTTTCTATGGGATTGAAGCGGTGTCTGCCTTGTCGAACCTTTCCTGGTGAGACTCGCTTCATGGGCAGTCGCCCTCAAGGGTAGTATGTCATAGCCGATGTCACAGCCAAACTATCTACGTTCAGCATAGCAAACGACAAACTGAAACACAATTACTGGGAATGGAAGAGCAACCTTGTCAATACCTGAAAACATCACAATGATAAATGTTTACTTGACGTTGATTTCAGCCAATTGCATAGATCTGATTACTAATTTAATCGTCCGAGTGCACGGAGCCACGATCGTCTATTGTGATTCAAATGGACAAAGATATATATTTAAATTTTCAATAATTTTTTTTTTTACTTTTTCACCCAATACCCTTAAAGTGGCATGAGCTGCCAAAATACTGATATTTTTACGTTAAAACAGAATGTTAAAATTATTAGCTATTTTTCTTAAGACGTATAATTCAGAAGCTTTTTAGTGTTTCTAATCTCGAAAATGTACGATAAAGTATTGTTTTGAACTAACTTTGACTTAGAATGAATGAACGATCGTCCCGGTTATTTAAATTTTGTTTACTTTTCCAACACGTTTTCGGTTCGTGCAGGCAACATACTGTGTGGATTTCCCTCATTCCAACGCCAATCATTTAGTTTTTCGATGGCCTTCAAAGCTTCTTACTGTCGTGTCGATCAGAAATTATGAAAAAAGTGTCAATTTTGGCAGCTCATGCCTCTTTAAGTGATATTGCAGCTTCATTTATGTAAAATTATGATGTTATAGCCATTTTTATCGATATAATCACTGCATTTCTGAGCTAGAAAATCGCAGTAGGCCTACGGGAAAGCTATATTGCGTTGGTGATTTTTAAAGCCATCTTCTGCTAGTATAAAATGTAATTTGAATGAATTTCTAGGCATTTGGGATACCCTTTAAATCAAGCGAATGTTTAAGCGATATTTCCATCAAAATTTGGGTCTAGGTCAGGGGGACTTGGACAGTGATCTGGTAAATCACACGCGTCATCTGGTAGATATTGATGTATGCATGATGTATTAATGTATGCGGACCACACATTCCTTATATGGAATAGCATTGAAGTATTATCATATCAGAGGAACAGTGAAAAATGGTAATATATGGGTAAACCGCTAGAGGAAATAGACAGATTCAACTATGTATGGTGCCTTTTAACTTACAACATAAAATGTAAAGCCACCACAGAGAAGAGAGGCTATGTTGTTCAGCTAGATTTGTAATTTTAATCTGAATTTTCCCACTTGTTTCCAGCTTCCTAAATTATACATGTGAAGTCTGGGGGTTCCATCTTTACAAAATATCCAAATATCATTTATTAAAAGAATTTTATTTTGAGATAAAGTTCAATAAACATCTTGAAATTTGAAATTGAAAACTCAAAATAATCAAGTACAAAATGCGCCTGTTAACCGAAAATTGCATACTAAAATATTGTATGACGACATGCATGATGACGCTACAAAAAAGTAATTTTTTTCAAGTATAAGGAACATGATACACCATAATATCTCTAAAACAATAATTATTGTCAATATATAAAATTGCCTCAGAAATATACACACTTTGTATATATGTAACTTTTTGTTCTTATCTTCACTCAATGTTTAAAAGTTAGTTTTCGTGGAATAATATACACAAGGAAAAACGTTAAGCACCCTATGCTGAAATCAATTATTATAAATCTGCATTAGTGTTAACTGTAATGTCAGTTATGATGATAAGATGTTCTATTGGACAATTGTGGCAATTCGTGTGTGACAGTAACGCAAATATTGCATGTAATGCGACATGAAGTGTTTTTTTTTTCGTGCAATTACGCAAATTTAGTATGCTTCCCCTTAAATCTGTGCAGCGTGAACTCATCTTCTGTGAACATGGCACGCAGGAGGGTATCAGAGGGGCAAAATGGCAAATTGTCGGTATGTACTCCGCAGAGATGTCGTACAAAGCTATCGGGACTTGGTCTCTTTACGATGAATTCTACCCCTCCTGCATGTGCGTGTCGTGTGCAAATATACATGTTAAGTAGAGATGACTTTTCAAACAACATAGAGTCTGTAGTGCAACATCGGCCGGTCGGTTTACCTCCCCCGGAAGAAGTGATATTTTGCTTGTTATCATACAAAATGAAGGATTTAACCTGATAATGTTGTGAGTGTGGTTATAATCTGTCCTTTTCTATTGAAAACTGGGCTGTCATGAACGTATATAGTCATCAAAGGGTTGATTTCACAACATTTCCCCCGATAGCGTCGTCAGCAACCCAGCCTGTCAAAGCGGTAGCCATAGTGACATTATGTCATTCTGCTTCAAAATATCTGGGTCAACCGTCGCACGTGACCAAAGCTTATCGTTGATTGGTTAAAAGTTCCCACTCTGTTCCGGGGAAGGGAAAAGGAACGGCAATCAACAACAGGTCACTTTTTCCTCATTTTTCTTAATTATCGGGGTAGAATCGACTTTAATACCTTCGTCTTGGTATTTATTGCGTAACCCGATACCGCTGAACGTTGGTTCGCACCTCGTCATACCCCTCGAATGCTGCGCATTCTCGTGGTTTGACTCGGTACGAACCAACGTTCAGCGGTATCGGGTTACGCAACAAACACCGCTACGGCGGTATTAAACCCTTAAACCTCACAGGTGACCTGTACATTCGGGAGGTCCTGCAACCAGTTGTCGTGTCTCATTTTGAAAACCACCCATTAGGCTCAAGACCTGTGTACATGGACGACAACGCCAGACCTCATCGATCCCTGGCAGTAATAGCCTACTCCCAAAACGAAGCTGTAACAACTCTGCCGTGATCCGCCGTGAGTCCGGATTTGAATCCTTTAGAGCACATTTGGGATAGAGTGGGCAGAAACATTCAAGCCCTAGAGCCAAAATCTGCAGGAATTGGAAGCCGCATTACATCGGTATTGGCGGCAGTTACCCCTTCAACAGATCCGACGTCTCACTGCAGGGATGAGACGCAGACTGGAAGCTGTAATTCGGACTAATGGAGGCTATACGCGCTATTGTCCTTCTGCTCTGAGGATGTGTTCAACACAATCAAAATGACATTTTTACTTCAATATGTTCGCCCTCTGAAGCCAGATGGACTCTGAAGTTTCATACTTACAAGCATCTTTTTATTTTGTTAAAATACACTTTTGATTTGGCTAACGCTATCCTGAATAAATTGTATAGCTTATTGCCGTTAATGGCGATTTCTTATCGCTAGAATGTTGATCACAATCGTTTCTGCAATATCAGTTTGCCAACAATCTCCCTACACCAATGATTTTATCGGTCGATGCAGACTTTCTTTTTTATGTAAAAGCGTATAGGCCTGTACTATAAATTTAAGAAATTGCCTCAGGTAAGTCCCCCTCAAACGACAAGGTTGTCTGGGATCTGTAGGCCATTTTTGTCCTTCGAACCCACATTGGGGCCAAAAGATGAGTTGCCTCTTACGATCAAGCTTCTTGAGAAACCTGAAGGTATATCCTTATCTCCCTGATCTGTAAGGTTTTAAGAAGATTTTACGATCGTGTCAAACCGCTTATCTCCCTTTATCTACAATTCACCATATATATCTTATATTAGCTGGATTGGCTAAGCGCTATGGATTTCAACATTATTTGGGTACAAAAGTTTGAAAACACAAATCTATTTCTGCACAGTAGAAAACGCCACAATAGTCTGCCATCTCACATTAACGTTGCATTCTAGGGGGCTGTTTCTCGACATATTTACGACCGACGTAAGTCCAATCCAAGGCCTAGCTGTTATAACATATACCTTCACCAGGTGCCAAGTTACGCCGATGTTGAGAAACAGCGCCCAGAACGAGATTAACTCTTGATGTTTGTTTGTGTGTTTTATTCGCCAGATAAAGCATAATAAGCAATTACACCAACAATTGTTGTATGGTAGTCGTTGCATGGTAGTCAAGCTATAGGCCCTACCAAAGCAAGTTCTAAAGGCTTGTCTTGATGGGCGACGAATTTCATACAGTACCTACGGCTTGAAACTTATTCCATTCTCGAAAAAAAAAATTGCAGAAAAGTCCAAAGTAGACTAGAAAACAACTTGTTATCGCAAGTCAAAAATCAATTAGCAAGATGGCGGACTTACATTCCGGAAGCCGCTTGTCATTAGTCAATCTCTTTATTATAAGATATCTATTCAATTCAGCCTTCCCTAAAGAAGTACCAACTGATCAATGTACGTATTAGTTAATTTC
This sequence comes from Lepidochitona cinerea, assembly GCA_963971465.1. NCBI lineage: Eukaryota > Metazoa > Mollusca > Polyplacophora > Chitonida > Tonicellidae > Lepidochitona > Lepidochitona cinerea. Next base: position 4,360,007 of record OZ020560.1, read on the forward strand.
TCTGTTAAAGTTGACCATATGTACATGTACAAGGCATTAGCTGGTTGGATTCCCACGCTAATTTAGAAAGTGTCGATCTGAGAAACTCTCTGCCGACTGAGCTAAGTTAAGAGCCCGTTTTCCTCTCCTGATAATAAAACCTGATTGTGTTCATATTTCCAAACAAAACCCATAAGTTATGCTACGAGTTCTGTGGGATATCTTTGAAATAGGATAAATAACAAGGGACCAAAACAAGGACAACAATCAAAAGTTGAATGCCACAATATTTAGTCAATGGACAGCTGAGGCCAATTAAATATCTCTGTGTTTTTCTTTCTATTTTCAGATCAACACATACGACATCCTTGACAATCAAAAAAAAGTTGACATAATGCGTATCGGTTTCACGTGGGCAGGATTCAACATGGATACCGTCATTTTGACACCCTAAAGCGACCTATTCTTATCCAAAGTTTGACATTTTCAAAGTGGGTTCAAAATCGAGAAATCACACAAAACTCTTAGATTAGGCATTGGTTGAAAGTTTAATGGGAGTACGATGGGTCAGTATTAGTTTTATTAATCCAGATACAAAACTATGGCTTTTAAAGTAAGACAATCCCAAGCTCAAGTTGGCCGAAAAGCTAATCCATTTGTAGTAAACCTCGGCTGCCTTCGTTCGCTTCTGGTCGGCTTTGGCATGCCTCGGACGACTCGGATATTCTCTAGGGTTTACGAATGTCAAATACCCTCTGAAGGGATGCAGGTCATTTTTAATGTGGTCTTGTGAGCCCAAGAAAAGTGTCACAGCAAAAACGAAAGGAACTGAGACACTCCACTTGTTAACTTTCAGCCGTATTCAGTTATAATTGAAGCATTGGAGGAATCCAAATATGCACCGAAACTGCGTCTGTTTCCGTACATATTTTCAATTTTTGTGTGGACTGAATGGGATGTAAACTCGCGCCTCATTCATAGAAGGTCTCGGTCGGACTGACAGACTATCGCTCTTCTTATTGAGAAATGCCTTTGACAAGCATTTGTCTGTGGACATTGTGTATTCTGACCAGAGTTATTTTTCCAACTAGAGATGAAGGGGTACTTGTGTATACATGTAATTAAATTTTGTTTCAATGAAATACATCGCTGCAGATCAACGCATTCATCAATTGTCTTTTTAATTACATAACTTCTATCAATTGTTAATAATGTATCTAAAATTGCTCTTTCCGCTGTATTCTTTATGTCGTTTTTCTTTCGTGTTCCATGCAAAGTAATGGCCTTTTTAACGATTTTCGGCGAAGAAAAAACATCGTTTGATCATGAGGAAATCAAAGAGTTACCATTCAATGGTTTGCTCAAATAGACTGAAGTATTTTTCGCATTGCTTATTTCCAATGAAGCTAAAATATCCGCAATAGCTTTGACGCCTGCCAAACGGTAATTTGACTAGCTTCAGTTGATGGTCCCATGTAGTAAATTCATCTAATACACAGGCAGTGCAATATCAATGTCGGCGATACCGCAATAAATCAATCAATTTAAAGGAGATCGCTGAAGGAACATATCGATGGCATTCGCGTGTAATCAACGGCGATTTGTAGTTCTGACTGTATGTGCTAACTGCCTATCATCGAGTCGTTCCGTGCTGTTTTGTCAGCTGAAGTTGTCATAGATTGTCGAGGTTATTTTTGCAGTCATGTTAGGTCTATTTATCGCTTACTTGGCGATGCTGCGGGGGTGAGCACAATGGACGTTTGATTAGATATCGAACAGAAATTTCAATAGGTGCATCTCACGAAATTGATCTTTCCTCGCACAAGGTATGAAAGTTTTCGCTGATCTGATTGGCTTAATTCCAGGAGGTATAGTGACGTCAGTGCGGGGAACTTCGCTTACCGACGTTATTTGTTGAAAGTGTCACTGGAATAGTGTGTAGGGAACAGACACGACACGACGCTTTACTTTCACCTCTTTTATAACATCTGAACATAACCCCACTGGACTGAATTCCTTGACTTTCTCAACCTAATACTCTTAGCAGGTAAGTCTGAACAATTATGTTACTTAGTTTATTGTGATGATAACTCACATCCTACCATTAAAGTCGTATGAACTGACAACATTTTTTTCTTTTTCTCAGAATTATAATTGTCATGAGACCTTCATCGTTTGAAGTGCCTTAAAAACTAAATGATTTACGTTTAAATAAAAAATAGTGGTAAAGTCAATAGCCTGTATGAAGCAAAGACGTGCTAGTAACGGACAAAATTCAAATAGCCGGGTTCATTCGAAAGTTTTGCTGCTTATAAAACTAGCATGTCATACACCAAGTTTGGCATCAATGGAAAGCCCTGATTTTGTACTTTGTGATAAAAAATAAATTTTCATTCTTTTTGGAGCTCATGCTACTCTAAATACTCTGCAATGGTCTTTGATATGGATTGTTTTTTTAACATCTTTTTTTTTCTTACACCAAATAGCTTCAAATTGACTATGTTAAACATCTTTTACTAACTTATGCGCACTAAGAAGGTTTCCACATAGAAATATATTTTTTCGTACACCAAATACCTTCAAATTGACTATGTTAAAAGCAATACTTAGCTAGCTCATTTTTTATTTAAAACTGAGATGTTACGTGCTTAAAATTACCTGGATCTCAAATCAAAACGAATGAACTGTGAGTTTCTCTCGTCATAACTCAATTTCTTCCTGAAATAAACTTGACAACGCCTCATTATAAATCGGTATAAACAGCATTAGACTGAACTCGTTATAATATGATTTTTTCAGGATCTGGATTTTAAATATTGTTAACATCAGGGGATATTTAGAATGTGTTATATGTATAATTTTTGTGGTTTTACTTGTAGCAAACTCGTGAAAATTTGTTTTCTTAACAAATGTCGGAAAGGCTAGGGCAAATGTAGTCCGCAATATGTTGAGTGGATTGAAGGATAATTTCTGATACGCCCGCACGGGCTTCTTCAATACCACGTCAACATAGGGTACATTTGAAAAATCTAAGAGTGGCTCTCGGAATTTTTAAAAAATGATAACTCGCAATTTTTAAACATTACTCACCTAAAATTTTGTCAGAAAGCTTCTTTGATAATCCCTTCGTAGAGCTAAACCATCATTTGTGATCATACACATCGCCAAACAACGAAATTCGCTAAGTTTAAATTCCCTTTGCGTTATCACCGACTTTCCCTGACAGTCGTTACCGGTTGTAGTGGCGAGCATGATTTGAAAGTTCGCGGTAGATGGCGGTGTGATCGCCCAAGAAAATTTTTAGTCAACAGACGGAATTCAAACTTAGCGAAATTGGCTGCTAACAGATTTTAATGTCACATATGATGGTTTAGCTCTACGAAGGGATTATCAAAGAAGCTTTCTGACAAAATTTTAGGTGAGTAATGTTTAAAAATTGCGAGTTATCATTTTTTTTAAAATTCCGAGAGCAACTCTTAGATTTTTCAAATGTACCCTATGTTGACGTGGTATTGAAGAAGCCCGTGCGGGCGTATCAGAATTTATCCTTCAATCCACTCAACATATTGCGGACTAGGGCAAATGGGCCTTTAATTTGGCTTCTAATATGCATGGTATTACTCACCCGACTACAGTTCCTTGTATGCGCTCAACATAATTAACCGTTTTCACCAACAAGAAAGCAGTTGCAAGTACTACGTACATATATGAATATACGTAAGACATACACTGTCATAGTAGCTGCCAATCGTATTCTCGAGAGATCTCCTTTAGATGGGACTAGGACGACCTAGTACGCCTGTACAGGACACATCACAGGCATGTTCACATGCCATCTTAGGAACCACGAGAAGTCTATAGATGGGACATTTTTAAACGTCCTATTTCACCATATTTAGGGTACTGTCCGCCGTTAGCATGCTTATGCTACATCACGTGACATCTATGCGCGGTAGATTTTGAAATTGTCAACGATTGCGCAATTTCAAATCAGAAAATAAACCTACCCTCCACTTAGTGGATTATAAGTGACACCGCATTGGTTATTATAAAAAATGTACCCGGCAAGCGACTCCGAAATCTCCACTTTGACTCAAAGTGCCCCAACCAAGGCTCCTTGTCTCATTTTCAACTATGTGAAGTTCTTCGAAAACTTGAACTTTTCCTCTATTGAGTACTGTCGTTGCATCTAAAACGTTCACCATCTTTCTTTTCTTATACATCCCATAATAGTTCATACAAAGTAGAGAAGAAAAGCCACGGCTTCTGACTAACCAAGAGAGGGCTCTGTTTGAGGTGGCCTCTTTTTCAAAAGGCGATAGTGCCATGAATAGAGGGTCATGGGTCATGGGATGTTTAACACTTCCCCATCCATATACTTCTGGTACCATGAATATAAATAATCCCACTTCAGGCAAGTTGGTGAGGCTTCCCGTCGATTCGATTCAACACTGTTGAAAGCTCCGAAATGTTGGATGTGACTAACGATACCCCTAGTTAAGTGTAGGAAATGAATTAAAAAGTTGGTAAATGCAAGCAAAGGCCAAGTTGAATTTCTCGATTGTATTGTTTTGTCGAAAAATTAATAGTCACATGATCAGTTGACCTCCGAGGTGGACTGTCCCACCTCAAATGAATAGCTGGATAAAACTGGCGATTTTAGTCCTTAGAGGTGACATCTAGACTTTGGAAATAGGGTGACTAATCTAAGATTGAGTAGCTACCTATAACAGTTAACTACGCCAGCTTTGTACGGTAAATTCTAGTGGCCCATCTTACAGATCAATCAATACGTTGTATTAAACCCCCTGGACAGGGATGGGATCAGTTAGCTTCTCAAAGCATTCACCCTCCAAAGATAATCGTAACGTAATTTGCAGGTATATTTTTTCATGATGGTTACCTCTTACATCTGAAGTTATTTAATTAAACTTTGCCTAGTTTACCCTATTTTGCGTCAACTGTGTTTTTGTACAATGGTACATGCGCCATTCTTTGTTGAGATTTCTTTCCATTACCGGGTACAACATTCATAAAACTCAAGCTATCCAATTTTCACGTTTTTGAATTTAGGAGTTTAGAATCAACCTGTGATAGCATTTATGAAAATCAAATCTTGGAAACCAACGGACCTCCGAGAAACCTGGTGTCAAAATAAGAATTTATTCAAATCATGATGCTTGACTGCATTTAAAATGATGTGCTTGAATTCGTCTCAACAGTTTTCTCGTTGTGGCTTGACTCAATACTTGTTTTAACCCAGTAGGGTTTCCCAGAGACAGTGTGTTTTCAATTGGAAAATATTTCAGTATTTTTAACAATATGTTTAAAAATCAGCCTTCGTGACACTTAAATCGTTATTTCACAACAGTCAATACCGTACCAATTGTTCAATCAGTTTGATAGTTTCAATGACAAGCTTAATTGTAACATTTACAGATTCAACTGCAGAAAAGACAACTTATGACGACTTTTAAAATAGCCACAATTAAAGCCAAATAATTATAAAAAATCGACTACAAAAAATGTATTTCAGCTGTCAGCTGTTCACTCACTATGTGGCGAAGAATTGCATTGAGAGCACTGTCGTTTTGTACTCTATTTTAATGTAAATGCCATGGCAGGCTATTGAGAAAAAGACCAATGCTGCCGTTATAGGAAGAATGTTACTCAATAATTTCCCCTGATTTAATGATGGTTAAGAAAATGTCCAATTATGTAGCTCTACTCCTAACCGTGACAAGAGATAATGAACCGAAATGGAAACTCGCTGCGACAAAACCACGCAACTAACATTTCTTGCCACAACGAGATTAATATTTCCGATGCAACTATCGACGGTCTGGAGTGGCGTAATGAAGTGCTCTATTAAACTTATCATAGACATGTTACCATCGACGAAAAAGACCGGTGGAGATCATTTGCTAACCTAAACGGCTAATTCGTGTTGGACTATACATTATATAAATTGTCATCTTTTCTTTTAAAATTAAAAAAAATATCATCTGACCAAGGTTTTTAACGATACTCATATAAAAAGCCACATATGCACATGACTGTTTTGTTCGAGTGTTTTGACCTATTGTTTTATCAATGCGTAAATATCGGGATGAATGGGGAGCAAAAATAAATGAGGCTAGAGGATACCCTGCTCTTTAATAAAGAAAAGCAAACAAGCGGAGACCAAATCCTTGAATGGTGATGTTGGTTTATTACTTAAAATGGCCTGCCAATATGTCGATATTTTTCAGTTAAAACAGAATTTGGAAATTATCGGCCATTTCGACGTTCAATTAAGAAGCTATTTAGTGCGACGAATAATACATTTGTTTAAGGCATTGTTCGTCAAAATAAAGGAAATATATGTTCTGAACTTTAAACCCAATCATCAATTTTTTCCGCTACTGATTTTATAGAATTAGCAAATTACAAACATTTTCCAGTCCAGTTCAATGTATTAAAAGGAATGAATTTGGTCTGATTGTCTAAATCCCATCTCAGTAACCAAATATCTCTTGGCAATTTCCTTCTATAGAGCTGAATATCAATGGCTTCATACTGAGAGAACGTTTTAAGAGAAAGTCAGTGCTGGCCAGTTTAGCACCACCATGCAGAAACCATTAAATTTAAGAGGGCCAACGCAGCTGGAACCACGGTAGTGTTGATGCACAATCCATTTGTCGCGGTATGCCAAAAGAGATGAAAAGGGCTGGAGATGTCTTGTAAAATGGCACTCGCTGTCTTTATCCACGGGACATCTTCACAATGAGGAACAATTCGTGTGCTTTAAGATAAAAAATAGCGGTAGTCAGTGTGGATCCTAGCTAGGTAATCTCTATCTTCCCCAAGTTTACATAAATAAAGGGGTAAGAGATTATTAAGTCGCGATTTCATATCTATACATATATTACTACTTGACCTTCAATCCAGCCATATTTTGTGTCTTGATTTTGATGTGTTTTTCTGTTAGATGTACGTCACCCAACGAAAACATGTCCAAAAAAGTAACGATAATCAATAAAGTCGTTTACAACATGCTCGGATATATAGCACTAATGATCTCTAAAAGTAATGAGGATCATTTGGTGCATAATATTGTCTAGGACCATCACTTAAGTATTGCTTTTTCCTGTAAAATGTGCTTATAAGTGGCCAATAAACATACAAACACATTCTAAATTATCTGTTGGTTGATGATTATAGTTGCATCTGGTATTCTTTGACCTTCACGCAGAATCATGTAGTAAAAGTCGATATGGCTGTTTGTCTATAATTATCTCCCCGTGAATGATGGACCAGCAAGTATGGCGAGAATTAGGTTTTAGTGTTTGTCGTTGACTTTGATAACGATATCAGAACTACATAGAAACGTCGTCGTCCAATAAACTAAGAAGTTGTAATTCTTCATCTTATCATGGTTCATTAACCTGAACCAAAACACTTCACCCATAAACTGACGTTTGTCCTTTTGGAGGTTTTGGATTATAAGAGATTGATTAATGGGAATTATTATTGTCTAACAGGCGAATACATAACTCAATACGATTTCTATTCTTTGGAAAATAACTCAATTAGAACACAGTAGAAAACGTTTCTAACTCAATAAGAGCACAGTAGAAAACGTTTTTGAGCTCACGGCATAATTAACCTTGGATCGAGATCAAAATTTCCAGTTTGTTTCTGCTATTCGCATTCGAGTGTTACAGATTTGGAAAGTCACTTCGCTATTGTCCGCCTCTTATCGTTAAGGCCGAGTGAAAAATCCACCCAGAAATTTGCTATTTTTTATTTGGTTTGAGTGTAATTTGAACCCGGGCCACATCGATGGAAGATCAGTGCGGGTCTAAGGGACGATCACTCTAACCCACTGGACCACCGAGGCCCCCTTGCATGTTTAGAAGCTCATTAAACATCTTTTGGTATCCGTTTTTTAGTTTGGTACAGGACTCAAATGAGTAATTTGACAGAGATTTTTATGTTTTCCAATGATAAATGCTATATGGAATGTTTTCCAGCAACAAGCGCGATATATGCGTTAAGTTACAATTTCCGTTGACCAAATGGGTCACATATGTCATTGGGAGGGGCTCACCTTCTACAATCATTGGCCAATGGTAGTTTGGCATTGCCGATTCATCATTTCCACACTGACTTTTGACATCTAGCATTTGGATAAATGTCGATAACGCTCGATATATTTGTTATTCATGATTACGGAAACAATCCGTATGGCGTTTAAGCAGAAAAAACACACAAAGCTCTATCACGTTATTCATGTTAATGAAATCAACTCCAGACTTGTTTCCTATATCAAACCTAGTTTCTTACAGTACATAGATTAAAGAAGAAAACATTTCACTTAAAACCCTTTTTAATCTGCTCCCAAACTTGCAGCTAATTGTATGAGACGGATATAAGCCAGTTTTCTTCTCATGACGTTGCTTTAACAACTCTATGCATTCCCATAAAAAAGAACCAGATCATTGTAGATCATACCTGTCAAAGAGGTATATCACCATCACATATGGGATCGGCCCATGCGCTTCAAATGGTCTTAACATGGTCATACACTATGTCTAGGATTTCTCGAAAAATACAAAGAAGATTCCATCGAATCACTGCCTAAGTAACCTATGATTGATTAAAATAAAACGTTTTTCTGAAGTTATTCGATGAAATTGTTTTGGTATTAGAAATCAGTTTTTCGAAAAATGCAAAAATCACTAACGGCTGAGAGGATTACATTTGTTTGCTTGAAGCGTGTGGTCTGATCTTATATGATTTAATTGTATACCAGATCATTCATTGAAAGGGATGACCTGTTATCTTGTGGTTCTTCTTGTAGGGAATGATCGGAGTTGTATCTGGTCGTGCTCTCCATATTAATTGTCCTGTTAAAGGTGTTATGTACGAATGAGGTATAATTAGATACATCTGTTGCCAGATTCCAATCAGAAAGAAATATTCCACAGAAACCAGCTAACGTAGTCTGTGGTCGTTTAAGACGTAAACTGTTTCATCACAAACACCGTATCGGACAGACACATGTCTTTTCGGCGTAATGTCACAATTTAGAATGGAAAGAAAGGGAATTTTCTCTTGTATGCGCCCTGTAGCCGAACGAAGGAACGTTCCTTTTGTCCAAAACAAAGAATTATACACCTATATCGAGATAATTAGCGTTAATATTGAATGAATGATATGCGAAAGGTACCATTTTACAATTCAGTCGAAACCACTTCGCGTGATACATTCTAATTAAAAAATCAGTGCTTCTTAGATTATTTTGTGAATTATGTAAAAAGCTTTGATTTGATTTATTTCCGGAGCAATGTATGTCACTGCCATGTGACATGGTCTATATGTAGTATTTTGTAACCCATTGATACAGAAATAATATAGCTTTCCAAGTGATAATGTACTTATTATACACACACTGATTCGTACCTATCTACTGTTGTATATATCAACCGAAAATGTGCCAATGTATCGAAAGTGTTATATAAACTAATGATTTAAGACTGAAACAAACAATGAACGAAATTGCATCAAAACACAATTGATTCTTCTGTTTTCTCATGGATGACATTCACTGTCTGTTTCTGAAATACATATATGTTCCCGATATGTATCTCTGACATTCAGTTTCTTCTTGATGCAATTTATACAAGTACATGTAGAGATGATGTTTTTCTTAAAGCCAGTACGTGCTGACTTTCTGTTTTTGAGTATTTGTGGGTTTTGTGAATACGACAAACTGTTATCTTTCTTCAAAAGAAAAAAACACTGAACGTGTGCGAAAACGCAATAGTGTGCAATGTGCAAATAGCTTTCTGGCGAATTGTTAACAGGTTCACTTTTAAGGCATGGCATAATATAGGTGTTAATTAAATTTTCAGTACTTGACAACTATATCAAATCAACAAATCGTCAACGTGCACGTCATAGAGCTCCAGTTAAATAGAAAGTGTCAAAGTTATTTCACTTGATCTTTTTTCTCATTTCAGGTGACATTGTGTGATATTGGCAGCAGTATGACTAACATCGACTTAAAATCAACATTTTGTGTATTTGTTCTAATAGGTAAGTTACTAATCTGTTTTTTTTTGTTAAACAAGTTTATGAAAGCGTTTGTCCCGGTGACCCACCCTCCAACATCCATCTTTTTATCCCTTAAATAATAGTTCATTAACAAAAACAAGCTGGACGTCGGGAAAATGGATTGATTTACTTGGAAGTTCCTTTGACACACGGAACCAATTCGAAGCTCAACGAGCTTGAAGGGATAATTTTCAACCCAAGAAATGGACAAATAGTAAGCTCCTGATTTGTCCGATTCCTATAATGACGGGAAGTTTTTGTCTGGGTTGACCTTACTTACAGGAATTTACCTATATAGTTTAGATAATTTTTGACGTCTCCTCGGAGTGTATTCCGCTATTTTATACTCATATTCTGAGAATATAAGATTCCATGTTTTCCAATAGCCAAAGGATAAGCTAAAGCTTTTATTGGCAAAAACAATTATTAGTTTGTTGTTGTACATAACCCGATGAAAAAAAAACACTTTTGTCCTCTGGCTGTGTTAATGTAACATTTTTTTTAACGAAATTTAAAAAAAAATAGAATAAAACGATTTAAAGATGTTTTCTTTTAGTGTGGGCCAGTTTAGTTCCATGGAACTAGTTATGTAAGCTTTTATGCTAAAGAATACACGCCATTTAGATAATATGCCAAAAATGCTCTTTATTAAGGATCCCATAGGCGGGAGCTATAGAGTGAATATATAATCCTTTTTGACAAGATGATGCTCTCACATAAATACTTGGTTCGATATTAGGATTATTCTGAACTGAGTGCTCGGTGACATTTAAGGTTATCTTTAGGAGGTGCATTGAAATGATTTGTCTTGCTTGAGCTAGAACCGTGTATTAAGTGGAGGCGGCTTTTCCCAGAGGGAATGCGCATGTCTATTAAGTATGTTAACGTTATATAAATATAACGAAATAGTAGGCCGATAATTTACCTTGCACTTCTTTATGTCAAAACAAAAGCCTGTTGGACAAAAAAAGAAAGATATATCTGAAAAGGATTATTATAAATGGAATAATACTTCCATCTAAAAAGATACCAAAAGCCGTTGCTTCAGTAAAGTCTATAGTTTATTTTAAGAGCACATTTACGGCTGTCTTTTTTATTTTGACTTAGAACAGTAACACAAACAACTTATTTTCCAACGCTCTATGGTTGTCGCCTGATATGGTTTCCATTTAATTGTCTTTGTGAATGGACAATATATATATATATAAATCAATAGCGGCATAAAAGACATGTCGGGAAAATGCTGAATGCAATATAATTTAAACGCATCTGCTGGCCAGACGCTCTATTAAGCCTCTTGTACTTTTTTAATGCTTCAATTGTTTAACAAGGATTACTTGTTGCTCTCCGTGATAGATATATTAAAATTAAACAGCTGCGAGGCCACTAGCTGCTCACCTTGATAGATACATTGAAATTGAACAGCCTCGAAGTCACTAGTTGCTCACCTTGATAAAAACATTGAAATTGAACAGCCTCGAAGTCACTAGTTGCTCACCTTGATAAAAACATTGAAATTGAACAGCCTCGAAGTCACTAGTTGCTCTCCTTGATAAATACATTGAAATTGAACAGCCGCGAAGCCACTAGTTGTTTTTCTTGACAGATACCTTACAAAAAAAATGTTACCCCCCCCCCCCCTACCTGGAAAGTCTGCACCGACTGATAAAATCATTGGTGCTTTTCATTGTTTGCAAACTGATATTGCATAAACGATTGTGATCATAAAGGACGACATTCTGGTAATAAGAAATCACCAATAATGGCAATAAGCTATACATTTTTTTCAGGATATCGTTAGCCAAATCAAAAGTGTAATTTAACAAAATAAAAAGATGTTTGTAAGTATGAAACTTCAGAGTCCATCTGGCCTCACAGGGCGAACATATTGAAGTTTAAAATGTCTGAATGTGTAGAACACATCCCTGGAGCAGAGGAACAATAGCGCGTATAGCCTCCATTAGTGCGAATTACAGCTTCCAACCTGCGTCTCATCCCTCCAGTGAGACGTCGGATCTGTTGAAGGGGTAACTGCCGCCAATACCGATGTGATATGGCTTCCAGTTCCTGCAGATGTTGTACAGGATGCAGAGGAGAGATACATGTAAAAGGAAGATATGGCTTAAATGTTTCTGTCCATCCTATTCCAAATGTGTTTCATAAGGATTCAAATCCGGACTCACGGCGGGCCAAGGCAGAGTTGTTACAGCTTCGTTTTGGTAGTAGGCTCTTACTGCCCGGAACGATGCGGTCTGGCGTTGCCTTATGGGTGGGTCTCAAAATGAGGGACGACAACTGGTTGCAGGACCTCCCGAATGTACCGGTTACCTGTGAGGTTTGCTCGTATAGGGACTAGGTTCAGTTTGCAGTCGTGAGAGATGCACGCCCAAACCAGTACAGAGTCCCCCCCCCCCCCCCATAAGGAAGATATTGATGGATGTTCTTGGGTGTATACGCTGTGTGTTTGTGCCTCCAAACCCTCCTTCGCCCATGCGTTACGTTAAACAAGAAACGACTTTCGTCCGACCAATGGATTCTTCGCCAGGTCCTCAAATTCCAACCTCGTCGTGCTAAACACGAAGCCAAACGTATCCGTTGATGGCGATCTGACAATAGGGGGCGTTTGATTAAGGGTTTAATACCGCCGTAGCGGTGTTTGTTGCGTAACCCGATACCGCTGAACGTTGGTTCGTACCGAGTCAAACCACGAGAATGCGCAGCATTCGAGGGGTTTGACGAGGTGCGAACCAACGTTCAGCGTTATCGGGTTATGCAATAAACACCAAGACGAATGTATTAAAGTCGATTGTTTTTTTTTTGTGCAATTACGCACATTCAGTATGCTGTTTTGTACTTAAGGCCGGTTTTGTGCAACGTAAACTCATTTTCTGTGAACATGACGCGAAGAAGGATATCAGAGAGACAAAAATGACACATTGTCGGTATGCACTCCGCTGGGATGTCATACAAAGCTATCGGGCATCAATTAGGCTACGTCGTACCAGTCGGATCAGTGCCCTATCTTCACGCTGTGATGTTACAGGTGGTCGGTCCTTCACAGCACCAGTTTCAACGTATTTTGTCACCAATCTGCTTATCAGTGTATAAGCGGAGTGCATACCGACAATGTGTCATTTTTGTCTCTCTGATATCCTCCTTCGCGTCATGTTCACAGAAAATGAGTTTACGTTGCACAAAACCGGCCTTAAGTACAAAACAGCATACTGAATTTGCGTAATTGCACAAAAAAAACATTTCATGTCGCATGACATGCAGTTTTTGCGTTACTGTCACACATGAATTGCCCCAATCTCTCAATAGAACATCATTCTTATCATCATCATGACTGGCATTACAGTTAACATTAATGCAGATTTATAATAATTAATTTCAGCATAGGGTGCTTGCTTAATTTTTTTCCTTGTGTATATATACATTTTCCTACATCAACTTACAGTAACATATTATGTTTGCAACACAATTAACCAAATGTTCATACCAAGAGAATACTGCAGATGTAACTCAAGCCGGTTTGCATGTCGTTGAAATCTTTTGATTTCCTTAATGTATTTAGGTAGGTTAGAGTGGAAAACATTGTCACTCGCATCGCCCAGTACAATAATTGTCAATTAGTGTCTATATTTGCTTACTAGTGTTATTCAATAGGAGGAACTGGGATTCGGATTTGATCAATTATTGAACTATAGTTAAATTCCCTAAATATCTTATGGAGGAAAGCTGCAATGCTTTCAGAAAGTGAAGTGGGTGTTCTTCCCGGGAATAGATTCTTGTCCTCCTCCATCCCAAATAAACCTTTCAATATTGCCATAGTTGTAAAGTATCCTGGCGTGCAACGTAAAACTCCTAGGAACCAATCCATTATCTTTCTTTTTACGTTCTCGGTATCTTTCTCAGAAACCATAACGGTTTTCGCTTTTGAATCGTTTTCCTTCCGGTGACTTGAATAATTTAGCATTTGTCTTTTTGTATTTCTAGCAAAAATGCAGCCGTTTGTTGAAAAAGCGGGTCTTATCTGTATAATTTTTGTTTCATGTTACGAACCGAAATTGTGTGTTAATAACGGACAAAATTCAAATAGCCGGGATGTATGATTACCCTTTCTAGTCGTTTGTGCTTATAAAAACTGACTTAACGTACATATCTAAGATTTATATAAGAAGAAAACTTCTGTTTTGTACTCCACAAAAATGGCTAACATGCACCATGCAGCCATATATACGCCAATTGTGAGGTGTAAAAACTACAATGTAAAAGGCAAACATTTTCCAATGGCTTGGCGGCTTTAGAAGAACTAAATGACTTTAGGACAACTTTAATAACTCTCGAATGTTCAGTTAACTTGACAACACATACGATTTTATTAAAGTTGATTTGAACTGACAAATCGATAACGTAATGTCTGCCTTGAGAATTACTCTAATGGATATAAGCTATTAAATCTTTTAATTACATTTAGAAGTTAAACTGTTGCAACGAGGCAAAGAATTACATTGTAAATTCAAAATTTATCCATAAGTAATTCTTATTGACAACGCATATCTGGAACATATTCTCATGCCATGCGTTTGACGTATAATTTATTCATGAATGGCAAAAAGACACAAGCTTATTTCACATGAAAAGACGTGCTAATTTTTGTGGGCATGTGTTATTGACTGCTTAATGGTTATACTAAAAATAACATAACCTATAAACAGGCGTGTTTTAAGGGAGCTTGAGATAAGCGGCGAGTATCTGTTTCTCATCGATCTTAATAAATTATTCAGCCTTTAATTAACCAGACATAAAACTTTATATCACATTGAAGTCTTGGCCCCAGCCTCTATACAAGAGAATCGAAGTCTTATAGACACTACTCTATCTTTCTAACACCTTATATCTCATCAAATAACGGTTCTTACGCAAAAGAAAAACAAGGAAAAAAACATTGAAAAACGATGTGTTAAAGAAATAAGACACGAAACAAGGACAATGCCTTCAGTACATATCTATGTAATCTTTGATCACAAAAATATGACAAATGCAAATCTTGGTTTTTTGATATCTGACAAACGAACGTCATTGGACAAAATCTTCATAATAAATAACTTTAAAAAAAAACAATGTATATGCCAAATCTATGAAGTTATGAAGGTCACACATCCTTCACTCCGAAGAAAGATTAGTGGTTGAACCATTCCTAATGTGGTTTACTACATTCACGTATTATACAATCCTAATAATAAATTTCTTTGTTCGAAGTTTTTTGACCGTCTCACAAAAAGCTGATTCACAAACTTCGAAATCACCCAACTAGACACAGATAAGTGCAAAACGTAGTAAGTCGTTATTGACACTTTGAAACGATTTCGTTTGTAGTAAAATAGACAATTTAAAAAACACCAAGTAAGCGACCGCTATAGTAAAGAAGAACCTTACGTATTGAGTTTACGATACCTATTATCTACATTTAACATTATAAATAAATCACTTCTGGCGAAACGCTGACGATTAAGCCAGCTTGCGCAAAGCTTATAAACAACCAAACAATCGGTATAATAAGTCTGATAAGACGAGAGGGATGTACTTTTCTGAATAAAAACTCAGTACGAGGTATAAATAGAACATTCTTATCAAAAACCACAAGAACAAGCTGGGAAGCTAACTGGTAGACACCTTGTGTGCGTGTACTGGTAACACCACCTGTACTTAGACCATTCCTTCCGTGCATTAGGGATAAAGCTAAACTACAAGGGGTTAATATCCGACAGGCGCCTTGAGACACAAATTTCCAACGATGTGGGAGAGTTTCCGGATCCCCTGACAGTAAACCCGGATTAACATGAAGGTTAAAATGCTACACCGTTCTTACTAATTGACGTCTATTTCAGTGGAGGGATAAAGGTTCACTTGTAGCATGTTCACTTCTTTGGAAATTGCCGATATAACTGTTGGGAGGTTAATCGCCCATTGTTGCCAGTAATATCTCATTAGTCGTAGTTATATTGAAATCAGAGAGACCTGACAAAATATGCAGTCTGATAACGCGATCTTTGTATTTCTAAAACCACTTACAGTCCCAGAAAATTCAATACTGTTTTTACCTATCTGGTAACTGTTCACACGCGTTACTATATGTATGGGTATCTGAATTTAGATTTCACATTTATTTTAAAGTGGCATGAGCTGCCAAAATTCACACTTTTCTCATAATCTCTGATCGTCACGACAGTAAGAGGCTTTGGAGGTCATCGATGTCTACGGCCTATACGAACCGAAATAGTGTCCGAAAAGTAAGCAACATTTTAATAACTGGGACGACCATTCATTCATTCTAAGCCTAAGTTTGTTGAAAACAATACTTGATCGTTCATTCTCGAGACTAGAAACACTAAAAAGTTCTGAATTATACGTCTTGAGAAAAATAGCCAATAATTTCAACATTCTGTTTTAACGTCAAAATATCACCATTTTTGCAGCTCATGCCACTTTAAGAATGCATGACTAGTCCTTACAATATCATCAAAGTGATGCACGCCACAGTGAGTTGTAACAAATGCATATGTAATATAAGTTACGGTTTTAAAATTAATAAAGTTGAGTAACAACCTTTCATTCAAGCCTCTGACAAAAATGAATTTCATTATTCTATTAACTTCTCTACATTCAAGCCTCTGACAAAAATGAATTTTACTATTCTGTTAACTTCTCTACATTCAAGCTTCTGACAAAAATGAATTTAACTATTCTGTTAACTTCTCTACATTCAAACCTCCCGAAAAGTTTACGTAGGTACCAAAATTAAATATTGTTTCGCACAAACGTTATAAATCCAATTGTTTGTTACATTTTGAAAGTAATTGGGGTTTTTCTGTTAGAATTATCCTGCAAGAACAAAACCCTCAAATCATAGAAAGGTGTCTCGATAATATATCCATCCAATTTTGGTCCGTGGAGGCTTCAAACTCACTTTAGAAACTTTGGGGATTTACGTACGTAAGGTCATTTTGAATATAGCGAGCAAATATGTAGCCGTGAATCTAATGATTTCCTTTTTTCCAGTAAGCTAAAACAACCAACTAACCTATTCCTCTTAATTAGGGGCGCAGCAAAATTGTATCCATGATAATGTAAGGGGTCTAAACACTTTGTTAACTTTCAGCCTCGATCAGTTACAATTGAAGCATTGCTGGATTCCTGGAGGTATCAAACTACGCCTGTGTTACAAATCATCTGGTTTACCGGGCTAAATACCATATATAAACACATTTTAGCATTTGTTGAATTTATAATGATTTTTATTTTCGCTTTTCGTCTTTAGTAAAATATTTTTTTATGTTCTTGTCGCCCTTTATATACAGCCCAAAAATACGGCGACCTAGCGTATAAAAAGCACTGTCCGAGGCATGTCAAAGCCGATCGGTAGAGAGCGGAGACAGCCGAAGTGTGTTCCGACTGAAATCTCAACAGTAATTTTTCAACGAGCATATTTCTTTCAATGAAGCAAACCATTTCGCGCCTCATATCGACCTTAAAAATGAACATGAATTCTACTAATTTAAGCAGCTCGTATCTGATTAGGCATTCTTACAGCTATATGAAGCCAAAATTTTATAACTGTGTGGATTTTGGGGGGAACTCAAAAGGGGTTTACTTTCCACTGATGAAAACATTTCTGCCCAAATCCAGATAACAAGAATAAAACAATTACCATGTATTTAATACATTGTCAATGTTTTCTTATCTTTTGTAGTTCATGGTTTATCAGAGGGTTTTTTAATGCGACGGAGTACGATGCCAGTATATTGGATATCCAAACCATATTTAAAAGGTCGGTATAATACAATTTTACCCAACGAAATATGTCGGGTATCGCTAAATGCGATTTGCTTTATTTTGGTGTTTCACATACGTATATATCTGTGAGTAATACGTTATGGCACAAAATATTGTGATGTGTTGATCGGAAAAGAGATTTATATTTGCCTATGTTTACTACAACTGTATTTTGTATTAAAAGATCATTATACACCTATAAACAGTACGTCGGAGAAACTCAGAATTCTCCACGACAAAGAGCAGCCAACCATTTATCTAGTATTAGACTTAAACATGATGTACCCGTGGCACAACATTTCAATACTCTAGGTCATTCGGTCAAGGACCATTTTGAAATCATGCATATTGAGAAAATCCCTTTTCTCACTTCCGCTGCAGATGCTATTGCAAAATTGCAAATTTTTACTGTTTTTTCCCATGACCCTATAACGATATTCTTACCATAGCTTAAGATACGTAAGCATTTTCAATGTTATACAAAGTGTTCCAGAAAATTCTACTGACTAAGGCCAAGCTCCTGTCAGTCGTTAACCTAATGAAATATCATAGGTTTACTTTATTACAACAATTTATGATGGGATATAAAGGTCGAAATGATATACCTCTTTTTAACACAATTAGAAACTTGTCTCCATGTTTTTTTTAGACAAGAAGATTTTCCCTGTGCCCGTGTGTTTTAGTGTTCATAAATATATAAAACTTGAACGTTATTGACAAATTAATTTTTAAGGATTTAGTCGAAAGGCGGGAAATAGTACCAAAGAGACAGTGTGTAGAGTATGTGATACATTGTAGCTTGTGGATCTCAATTTTAAAAAGACAGCTCAATGGAATTAATGGAAGTCTAATCTTAAGCAACAATCGTTTATTAAAGTGGCATGAGCTGCCGAAATTCACGCTTTTTTTCATAATTTCTGATCGTCACGACAGTAAGATGCTTTGAAGGCCATCGAAAAACTAAATGATTGGCGTTGGAATTAGGAAAATCCATACAGTGTGTGGCCTGTACAAACCGAAAACGTGTTCGAAAAGTAACAAAATTTAAATAACCGGGACGACCATTCATTCATTCTGAGTCAAAGTTTGTTCAAAACAATACTTTGTCGTACGTTTTCGAGACTAGAAGCACTAAAAAGCTTCTGAATTATACGTCTTGAGAAAAATAGCCAATAATTTCAACATTCTGTATTAACGTCAAAATATCAACATTTTGGCAGCTCATGCCACTTTAAGGAAACCATTTTAAACCTAATTCAAGTTTTGTGACAGAACTTCCTTGAGAAAAAAGTATTTAAAGAGAACTGTATTTATGAGTCTCTCCCTATTCAAAGTAAGGACTCAAGTCTACCATCGTGGTCTGATCTGGTACAACAACCGTCTGATCTGTTAGTTGTCTTTGTGGTTGACATATAGATGACACTAATTGGCAGTTGTTTGATTATTATACTGTTAACGATGCGTGGGAGTACAGAAACACTAAATATGCAATCAACATATAATTAATGCATAATATACTAACGTTCGTACCACTGGATCGAGATGATCAGTTGACATATGGGTAGTTTACCTTCGACAGCCACTTCCTGAAGTTCTTCCACAAACCGGAACCTAAAAATGACATTCATACATTTATAGGGCGTCTGTGGTAGAGGGGTTTCTAGAAAAAGTTTGCTAAATTCATGGGCGTTTGTTTATATATGTGGACACTAAAACACACTGACACAGGGAAAAATTCCGTGACTAAAAAAAAAGTTTCCAATTGTGTTAAAAAAAGGGCGAGAGAGAGGAGATCATTGTGTTTGTTTACAAAAAGTGTATATATTGTGTTTGTTTATAAGTGTACTTTATCTCAATATTTGATCCATTTGGCTTTTTTTTTATCACACCCGATGTTTGTGTAAAGGGTTTTTTGTATACGTGCATTTACAGCTAAATAACTATGTCCATGCTACCCAGTAATAGAGAATCCTGGAACACTTTGCACTTGATCAGAGTATTGAATGAAACCATGTGTTTGTAACTCGTGAATGTTTTATATCTCACGGCGCCAAGTTGAAATCTCTGAAGACATGGTTATTTTCGTTGGAAAACCTCTCTCGTGGAATAATTTAGTTAACACAGGATGAAATGACCGCTATTCTAGATCCCTCAGGAGAATGTTTAACAAGATTATCCCTACGCAGATTTAAAATAAGAAAATTCAATTGATAGGGATGACCTCCATTGCTCTTCTAGTTAAAGGCTACTGGCGACAGCCACCTATCACAATCTTTCTCAAATAAAGATACACGTTTTGATGTTTTGTTTCAGAAGGAAATTATTTGAGAAAAAAGGTTTTGATAAAATTCGATAAGGGAATATTGTTACCAATGTGGGCAGATTGACGTCTGTGTTTTTCTGATATCCCCATGAGCTAATTCCTTATATGGAAGGTGATACATTTCCTTTTGCAAAAGAGAGTACAAGCTGAACAAAAAGATCAATCGGTATCGTCAGGAATAAGAAATATTTGTCCTCTGTGGACATAAATCTTGTATTTCAGTTATTGGTGTATTCACAACATTTATATCTCACTTCCCATGTAAGAAATGTGACTAATCGTTTCTTTTCAATCTCTAACGATCAATATACACACGAAAGCCGTACAATTGAGCTTATTCTACATCTGAAATCAAAAGCTGAAAGCTATTCTCTAATCGGCAAACCATAAGTGATAGCCATGTATGACGCTGGCTATTTAGCTGTGAAATGGCGTAGATAACAATTAGGTTAGATCAGAACACGACAGATAAATGTAGAAAAACCCGTATGACTTGCCTGCTGTCATGCATACATTTTTGGTCATTTGCAGATTTCCATTTGTTGTATTTTGACTCGTTTTAATGTATGGTGAATTGGTGGTTAGGATTACTGCATTTATCTGTTTAATTTCCTTTGGTTCAGAGGTTTTATACCTGTGTGAATTATTTTATTTAATCTTTTGTTCTTGAAGCATATGCTATAGACGAATCGGCATCTGATCCAGTGGTTTGCGGGACAGCCATGATTGCCTACATGTGTGAAAACCAAGATTTGCCGGACGGGGAATACGGAAAATATATTATTCCTGTTTACTCACGAAAATATATCTGTGACATCAAAGTGGGAAGTAAGTGTACATCAATTGGGTAATCCCAACACTTCTTTATTAGAGAGGAATATGATTTGAAATCATTTCAATATGAGTTAAAATTCAAGTAACTTTTAATAACAAGTGACAAAATGGAAAATGTTTTCTGAGAGGAAACTGGGTTTCTAATTGTACAATTTACACTTTGCCTCTTAATTTTAACCGCATTTCTGACTGGTCAAATACAAAACGCATTTTATTTACTTTAGAAAATAAATCAGTCAAGTTGATATGTACAAATTTAACATATACCTTGCGCAAGCCGATACTGTTCGACCAGGGGATACAGTTTTTTTTTTAAACCGGGATGCATATTCAATATTGCATTATAAACACAACCGTTACCATATCGATAAAAACTACTGAATCGGCAACGTCGTCGCAGCAAACTTTGTTATACTGTTTATTTAGCATTAGACAGGAATAGTCATTGTAGCATTAATAACTTAATCATGTGAGTAGACTAGCGCCTGGTGAAGTGGCACATCCAGCAGATATGCTGCTGTCTTTGTAACATTATTTTGTTATTGCTGATGAAAAGCGTGCTTCATTGGATCCTCGCTATTTGATTGACTTAGATTAAACCCAAGAGAATCTTCACGCGTTATATACAAGAAAACACGTCCTTCGCGTGTGTGAAAACAGATGTTACAGACTTCCAAAACAGGTCCTCCTACGACTGCTATATAGACACGAATAGAAACACTTGGTCGATCGTATGTTCTCAGTCTATCGCCCGTTTAATCGGCCAAATTGATTAGATTAAAGCTATGGATTCAAAGACACGACTCTGAGTTTATACAAACCATAAACTGTCTGCCAGATAATGTAGAATCCATGAACGTTAATATCGATAGAAAACCACGATCATTAAGTAAAAGAGATATATTACATGCATAAACAAGTTCATAATTCAATTTCCCCATATTTTGATAAAGAAAATCAAACAAGCTTGAAATAATAATTTAGTTTTTACTCCTTTGACAAACTTGTGTATTTTTGTGTATGTTTTTTAAAAATAATTTCAAAGCGTTTTCCCAAGTAAAATCAGCTGATAAATTTATAGAATTTCCAGATGAAACTGTGCGTTACAGCTTTTGTTGTATCAAAAAGATTTCATTAGGCGTAAGACAGTTTAAGAGAGTAATACGACGTTGGTATTACAGAATCTGTTTTTTTTAAGCAAAAATTACAAACGACTGAGATAGGATTTCACTTTTTGACCAAATTAGTATGAGCCAATCCTATATGAGATGATAGTATACCAGATTATTTTTTGTTGTTCAAATTTCGAATTCATGCCAATAACAATGATTCTATAGAGCTTGTTTCCGATGTTTTTCTCATAAATACTTTCAAACGCAAATCCGCATTTATATTTAAAGTTGTTATTTTTTATTTTCTGTTTCAGTGCGAGATTACTTCCCTTGTTTGGGTTCCGAGAACGAAATTGACGAAAAACGTTTGCTTAACTAATGGGACAACGTTATGTTCTGACGCCCATTGGACGCAGTCGAACACTCATTAAACGGTGTATTTTGTGAATTCTGTATTATTTCTGTAGATATTGTTGGCAATAAATGAGTTACTTTTATTTTGTTTCTGTACAATGTCGTCTTATTTTGTTTTTTATTAATCTGCATATGAGTAATCAGTTTATATTGCGAAATCCAGATATGTATCGCAAGTGTTGACTGTTTCCACTTGTGTTACTCGATATGTAGTTCACATGGTTTTTGGCATTTGATAAATTCCTGAATATTTTTATTTTCTATTTTCGTCTGTAGTAAAATATTTCAACATGAGCTTCCTGTCGCCATTTGTATTCAGCCCCAAAATACAGTGATTCACCTATTGTCCTAGGCATGGTTCCACTCATAAGGCATTTGGAACTCTTTAAAACCAATGGAAATATTTGAAGTTTTCACAGACGTATTTCAAAAGTGTATCACGCATTGAAGTCACTTAATTTTAGCGACATCATTTAGTCTTTCCGAGGGAGTTCGGTAGACTGTTGAACAACCTGTCCCTCAGGTTTTCTTCTTCACCCATAACAGATATAGAGGATATTAACTGGTCTCGATGTGTATACCATAAATATTTCATCTCGTGTGATGCGAAAATGTACATTTTCACTCGTGGCATACATATCGAGACCAGTTAATTTTCTTTTTATTATATATCTAACAAGATTCATCTTTTAAATTTTGGTTTGTAAACAACTACGTAACGAAAACAAAACTATGCCAAGGGTTTATGTCTCAGCCACTGACCTATATATCGAGCTATATAGGTCCACGGTCCAAACTACCACGATGCGCATGACAAAATAGATCGACAAAGAAATTCATTCAGTTAACTTAAGAAAGAAAACTTTTCTTAATACCCGAATCAAATTACCTATACTGTTTATTAAGACCAACAAGAAAAAAGATATGCACCCTTTCGCTGCTTTTTCGTCATTATTCAAGACGCGCGCATTTACACATAGCCAATCACGTGCAGTGGTAATGTCAAATTTGATCGAAGCGAGGAAAAATATGAAAATGCAAAACCAATTTTAAGAATTACAAAAAATACAATTACAGTTCAACCTAAATAGTTCGCATCGGACTTTCTGATTTATAAAGAGTATTAGATAACTGAAAGTGCTTGAGTGCAAAAAGAAAGTGTAGGGGAAAAAAGCTTAATATTGGAGCACGGTCGAGGAAGATTGCGCTGCCTAGGGCAGTGGAGCGTCCAGTGAGGCAGAGACATCATCGGGAAGGACGACTTGGTATGCCTGGCTTGCAAGTGGTCGAAGTAGTCCCGGCTATCAAAAGTGATATCATCACTGTGACGATATCACAAAAAGTGTTATCGTCACAGTGACGATATCAGTTGCTATTTTCCCTCTGATATGATTTATATCATGATGATAGTTCTCTATATTTCATTGCCAGATATATAATAAATCCATATATTATTAATTAGTTGACGCCCCTTATTGGGTATCAGGGTAGATATAATGTGTCTGACACAAGCCGAGGGAAATATCTGTCAGACACCAAATGTCTACTCTTATCACCATTGAGAGAAATTTCTTGGAATTTGATTGGTCGAAATTCCCAGAATGTGAGTCTGCATTGGAGGGCTTTCCGTGTATATATTTGATTCTGTATCACCCCGGAGTTAAGATCTCACGTGCTGTTATTACCACGGAGTGAAGGTCTTGGTGCGTCACAGAATTCTTCCGTCAAGACGAAATCCTATCGTGACGTCAGTTTATAAGGTTGTTCGTAAGCATTGAACGCTATGCTTGTCTCAAAGATCATGAAAGCCGGTATAACTTTGCAACGTCACAATAGAATTCATTTGTTTCGCGACGTCATTTAGACCTGGCTCAAGCTTAATACACTTTTGCACAACTTAGCCCATACACATATTGAACTACTGAATAAAAAACAGCTGGTTATACTTAGTTTTGAGTAAACAAGCTGCTCTGGATGGTGATAAATACGTTTTCTCACACTACACCCCCGATAATTTCACTCCCAGGCAGTTTGTTATTTTTAGCATAATCAACGTGTGAAATTATGGCCCAAGTAACGTTATGACCTCACGAAAGAACTGTTAAAATTGACGTCACAAATTAATTACGTCATCAGTCATTATGACGTTAAGATCAAGCAACCCTATATTGAAGGGCCAGTGATGCTGTCGTTTGTGAGTTCATTTGTGACGTCACAATGCCTTATGGAGTTTTTTGACAGACAGTCATTCTTGACGTCGCCAAACATTTGCTTAATTTGAGCCGTGTTTTTTTTTTAAATAAAACGCTGTATGTTTTGTGTAGTGTGAGAAAAAGATTATCCGACTCGAACCAGTGTGTTACGATGAACATCACTCTCGTTTATTAATTTCCAAAGTCACTCGCCAGAGGCTCGTGGCTTTGAAAATTAATAGACTTGAGTGATATTCATCGCAGCACACTGGCTCTCGTTAGATAACCTCTATATATGACGCTCTTGAGTGGGTATACGGGTAGATATTTGGTGTCTGGCAGATATTTTTCCGAGGCGAAGCCGAGACACCAAATATGTCAGACACCAAATATCTACCCGTATACCCACGCAAGGGCGTCATATAACTAATAATATACCCACGGAAAGGCGTCAAAGAACAAAATTATCACCATCCAGAGCAGCTTATTTACTTTTAACTAAGAAAAATCAGTAGTTCTTTATTCGATACGTGCACTAAAAGGATCTGGGGGCTGTTTCTCAACACACTTACGTCCGCCGTAACTTTGCGCCTGGCCGTAACGTAATGTTGAAGGTATATGTTGCCATGACGTTACGACCAGGCGCAAAGTTACGTTGGTGTCTAGAAACAGCCCCCTGGGCTTGTTCATAGCAAATATTTCCTCGTCAACTTCTATTCGTACCAAACTACATTCTTTCATGTATGTGTCCAAATTGCCGTTTCTTTATAGACAGCTTTCAGTGTTTACTTGAATCAGCGTCTGCCGTTTAGCATCCCTGCTAATTAGTCTGGTGCTTGGGCAACTAATATGTCTTAGCAAAATGAAAGCTTTCAAGAAGATTTTATTTACAAATTTGAATTGATATTTGGAGTAACGAATGTCCTCGCACATATAGTGGAAAGTAAACATAAATCAAGAATTACTTAAAGCGCTTAGCCGTAACAGTTCCGAACTATAAAACTGTAGTGCGATAACTCACTAAGTTAACTGTAAACAAACATTGTAGTAGATCCGAGGAGTTCAGAATAAAATTCCACAATATGAAATCCTTGAAGCACACTGGTCAATTATTTGTCCAAACAGTAAAATCCACAGAGCACAAACAGGACTGTAAACTAGTAGATATAGAGCAGGGAGAATAGACAAAGTCACGTGTAACTCTACAACTAATAATACTATGAAATCACATTTGAATATTTAACGCTCAAAAACATACCTGGTAGCATTCCTGAACAGTTGAGAACTGACTGACTCTAGCAAAAATTAGACCCTTTAAAAACATGTTTAAGAAAAAGCGTATTATCACGTATAAACCTAAATTTATATATTTATGGAAAGTTTACATATTTTGTCATCTAGTAAAATCTATAATCCTCTAGGCACAATGACGTAAATCTCACTTGCTTTTATCTAGGTCGATATCACAGTACAGGACTCGCTGACGTAAACATTGCATCTGTTATTGTAGACTGTATCTAAATGACAATCTTTACTCTCGAGACCAAAAGTTCGGCTTGTTAAATAGTATTTACCGATAATCCGATTTACCCCACGGCCAATAACAAGTAAAACTTGTTTGTTATGGGTTTTCTTTACACTGTTTCTCTCAGCAAAACCATTTTAGATTCCTTATAACAAGGCCAATGTGCTTGGGACTGAATGAAATGTTAAGATATACATAGTCACTTAGTAATTACAACCCCATTTTTAAAAAAAATTTAAATGTTAGTTAAATGTTAGATAATTGGCTAACAACCAAAACACAATTATACGCAAATGCAAGAAGGTATAAATCTATTTACTTCTGTGGGTAATCGACTAGAAACCCGACGTCATAATTTATAGACATTAAATGAGTCAAACCTCATACTAGAAAAATATATACCCTTCTTATGTTTGCCAGACAAGTAAATATTGTTTTCTTGTAGGTTATCGCCGAGAAACACGACGCCATAGCTTCGCATAACCATTAAAATGATTCAAACCTCTGGGTAATAAAATAATAAAGAAAATATGCCAAATCTATTTGGTGTACAGATGATATTGTTTTCAAACTAAATGCTTATGATTTTAACTACAGTGTTCGCTTCAAACTGATAATTTACAAAGACAGAGAAAAAAGATAATAAAAATAAATTAGCATATATATCCATAACAGAACAAGGACTGTGGATTGCACACAGGAATCCAGTTTACTTTTCTACAATGAAGACATACTGGATTGTGTATTGGCCGTTCTTCAATGTTTCTGTTGATGATCTATGAAAGGAACTCCTGATAGAGGCTTGTTTATCGTTGTGAAATATATGAAACATTTTAAGATACGAAGAATAACCGATTGGTTAAAGTTTACTATCCAGTAATTGTAATTTTATGCTTCTCTATCCTCTATGTTCTATCCGTTATAAGTCTACTCAATAAATAGGCATGACAGTCAAGTGAATAAGTAGATGGACCATCAAGTCGCCGGGGCCTCAATGGCTCAGTATGCCGAGTTATAGTCTCTCAATGCGACACAGGCCTCTCATCGATAAACCGCGAGTTCGAATCTCACTCAGTCCAAATTAAAAGAGTGGATTTTTAATTTGTTAAGCGGTAAAACTGCCGTATACCCGCCGAAGGTCACGGGTTTCCTCCAGCAGAGCACGGTTTCCTCTCCTGCTGAACCTAGCAATATAGCCATATTAAGTTAATCTTACCATGTTATGTAATGTTCTTTTATCATAATTGTTGATGAAGAGGCCACTCTTGCTGTTTACAGCCCAGAGATGAGAGTACTGACTTGCAGCATTTGTATCGGGTACAACCAACGCCCCAATGACTATAGCGCTTGTACATGTACAATAATTGCCCTTAACATAAATGATAAATGAGAAAGCAACATTACGATCTTGTCGATAACTGACAAATGGGCCCATACTCCAAGGATTAAAGTTAAATCAAAAGTGGCACCTTTCTACGTATACGATTGGTTTTGATAGATCTTTTACGGGGCCTTCGGCTTTAATAGAAAGGGTTATATCAGTAGAAGATATGGGGTTTACTCCGTGAAACAATACATTAATGTAGAACCAGATTGACAATTTCATTTGAAATTAGGATACTTCTTAAGAAGAACTAATCATCAGATTTGAAGCTGTGCCGAAATTAGACTTGGAAATGTTTGTTAAGGATGTTTTTACACTTCTCACAAAGTAGTTTTGTTTGCAATTTAAGAATAAATACCGGTCGTATACGTCCTGTTTTCAAAGTTAAAATATTGGAAGTTCAGAATTACTGATGTGTTAACGTTGTTTAGGTTGGGCGATTTCGTTCAAGAAACAATTTGGTTGCCATAAAATCACAGGATTAAATAGCGAAATGGCAACATATGAAGTATAATTACACAGCTAAGAGCTTAGGCAGCGTCCTGCAATGTTCATAAAGCCCGCATTGCTGTTAACTACTGTACGGGTGTCAACTATCTGATAGTTAACGGGGGATTCTACATTAGCCAACATCATGATCAATCAATAATTTACATCTTAGAAGCCTTAAATAAATCTTGGAGCAATTTGTTTTAATAACAAAACAAAAACAATCTATTATGAGGAAGAAGTTTGACTATATATTAACAGGCGACTGTGGACGTTTGACTGTCTTGACGCGATGTCACAAAGAATTGGCTAAATGAAGACACTCGACTGTGGAAAAGATGTGTGACTGTCTTGACGCGATGTCACAAAGAATTGGCTAAATAAAGACACTCGACTGTGACAAAGACGTATGACAGTCGTGACGCGATGTCACAAAGAATTGGCTAAGCGATGTCACAAAGAATTGGCTAAATGAAGACGCCCGAGTGTGACAAAGATGTATCACTGTCTTTACGTGATGTCACAAAGAATTGGCTAAATGAAGACAGCCGACTGTGACAAAGACGTATGACTGTCTTAACGCGATGTCACAAAGAATTGGCTAAATGAAGACAGGCGACTGTGACAAAGTTGTTTGACTGTCTTGATGCGATGTCACAAAGAATTGGCTAAATGAAGACAGGTGACTATGACAAACACGTATGACTGTCTTGACGCGATGTCACAAACAATTGGCTAAATGAAGACAGGCGACAGTGACAAACATGTATGACTGTCTTGACGCGATGTCACAAATAATTGGCTAAATGAAGACAGGCGACTGTGACAAACACGTATGAAGGTATTGACGCGATGTCACAAAGAATTGGCTAAATGAAGACACTCGACTCTGACAAACACGTATGAAGGGCTTGACACGATGTCACAAAGAATTGGCTAAATGAAGACAGGCGACTGTGACAAAGACGTGTGACTGTCTTGACGCGATGTCACAAAAAAATTGGCTAATTGAAGCCAGGTGACTGTGGAAATGACGTATGACTGTCTTGACATGATATCACGAGGAATTGGCCAGAGGAAGACAGGCTACTTGTTAAAGACGTGTGTTTGTCTTCAGGTCATGTTACACAAAATTGGCCAAATGAAACAGCATTTTCTCAGATTCATTTAATTTTTTATAAAAAAAGGGAAAAATAACCCAAAGAGTAATGGAACATACCCACACAGAGATATACAGCATCTGAAGGCATAGCGGATAGCACAGAGGTGCCTCTATTCGCTCGTCCACAAAATGCAAGCCTGGAAAACAAGGGATGTATAGGTCACTGTCTGTCTGTCTGTCGGTCGGTATGTAAAATATCCACGTTACCAGCATAACTCCAGTATCGATTTAGATACGGTTTTCTAATTTTGTATACGGCATCTTATGACTATAAAGCACGTCCCTAGGGCGTTGTTTGTATCAACAAATAGTTAAATATCGACGTTACCAGCATAACTCCAGTATCGAACGAGATACCGTTTCCAAACACGTTGCTATTATAAGCAAATGGTGAAAGAAATACTGCAATTTTTTGTAATCAGTAAGAACGTATAGCGTACGTAAAAAATCTCCTCGATATCGGAGTTTAATTTGTCACTGAGAGATATATTCAGAAGACTAATCGCGCACATCCGATTTAGCATAGGCAAGTTTAAGGGAAATGGACATTGTCAACTGGATTCGTTCAGGATTTTCTGGATTATCACGTGCTCAGTTATAGCGATGTGTGTGTCCAATTCTTTGCAGCTATCTTAAACGCTGGGAACCAAATTAGCCCACATATGTGCGTCTTATTGTATAAAACAGACAATAAACAATACATTGATTCAAAGATGTTATTCCAATTACGTATACGATCGATAAAGAGGGTACCAGACAACACAGCTAGAATATTGGTTACCCGGTAGTGTTTTTATTAACCGGTAAGTCTCAAACACCGAACCGATCACGATTAATCGATTTTCTGTTTCAGCAATAGTCACCAGTATAGTTCCTTATAGCTACATGCTACCTAGCCGCACTCATGTGTCTCCTTACTGTGTTACTTTTTGCCGGTCAGGAAGAGACACACATTAAACCACCATTAAAAGGATGGGATAACTATTCTATGTCAACAGATTTTTCAAAACCCCGCAATCATGTGATGCGAGAGTTATGTTGTCATCAAATTGTCCAGCTATTGAGGAAATTCTCAGACATACTGCGGACCATGTGGCAGGTTGTCATTGTACGAGGAGAGTTTGAAATCTGTCCGGCCAATTTTAAAGTTTTCTTCTTAAGAAGAAGGATTTGTTAGATTTACAATGAAATTCGAACAAAGTAATGAGTAAAATGAAAAGAGGAATGCTTTAAATATGTGTTGAAGGTAAAATATAAAAGGCAGCTAGGATTAATAGATATTTAAAACTTGGTTTAAATCTGAAAGCAGAAGTCCTTCCAAATACTTCATATAAAAGCCGTAATTGCATGCTACCTGGTCATTTTAAATCCCGGCAAAGCAGTTCTTCCTCTCCCCACAGAGCTGTCTCGCGAACAATACCTATGAAACAAGGTGGGCTGCAAATTTCCTATGAAATCTAACAAGGATAGATTGCAGTAAAGTGTATAAAATTTTCGTCCAAGCTTTAAAATTTCCTACGGGTTACACTCCGTATTCTGCTCTGTATTCTGCTGCTGCATATAGGCGATGGATACGAGCTGATTTCGACAGACTGTTCCCATTTAAAGTAAAATGAGAAAAATTCTGAACGATTTCAGTTGACAATGTCCATTTCCCCTTAAACTTGCCTATGCTAAATAGAAGTTTCACATCTCGAGTAACCGAATAAAGACACCTGGCGTAAATTGTTGACGATTGAACATGAAAAAGTATGGAAGACGGATGAGGACACTCGCGCCGCGTTTTGGCGACCTGTAAAAATCGAGAAAACGCGGCGCGAGAAAACGCCAAAACGGTAATATCTCCAGAGAATTCGCCGTTTTGGCGTTTTCTCGTTTTCTCGTGCCGCGTGTTATTACAGGTCGCCAAAACGCGGCGCGAGTGTCCTCATCCGTCTTCCATAAAAAAGGGTTCATACCAAATCTTTTTGGCAACCATATTACTCTTTTTGCATCAAACCACAAGTAAGGATGAATACAAAATGTTTGTCTTTCCCCGAATTGTTCTTCATACTTTACTCACAACAGGTGCTTTTTAGCAACAGTAACTTGCGCTTGTTTATTTACACATAATGCATGTATTTAAACTTGGCTACTTAGAGTATAATGTTATATATGGTAACCGGACATATAGTGTAAAATGGGCGATGAATATTATTATCAATTTTAATATTTTAGCACACTTCAACGGAATATAGCTAATTTTTATTTAACGCTAAGGTACTTCAAATGGAAAATATCACGCTCCACACCGAATGAAAGTCGTTTCACAACAAGCACAATTTAATGAAAGCTCTTTACAAATAAACACAATTTAATGAAAGACGTTTGCCAACAAACACAATTTAATGAAAGTCGTTCACCAAACACAATTTGACTGGGGATGTCTAGTGGAATCTCCAATTCGCGAAGGATTAAATATTCAACAGATTTTGTCTGTTTTTATACCAGTCTGAATTTGGTCCGATTATAAAGATGTCCAACTGTTACCTATCATTAGTTAATTGTGTCTGCCTAATATATATGACTTTGTCTAACATTGGCCTGTCTACCGACGGTAGTTTATTTTTGAGCACTCATCCTCGTGCTGATTGTAGACGAAATCTTAAATGTTTAATCATAAAAGGTGGTGGGCTAAGATAATTCTTCTAAATTAAGGTCACAGGGCTCTCTGGACAAAAAGCTTGGTTTTCTCTTCCTCTAAACATGGCAAGGCAAGGATTTTAGAGAAAAATCTTCAGTGCGACGTAAAACCGTAATCAATCAATAAGTCGGGTGATTGATTGATTGATTGGTTGACGTTTACGTCGCAATCGACATTATTTTACTTTGATGGAAGCTTTGTCAGGTTTAGTGGAGGAATAAACCCCCGACTGCAGGGGGCCAAAAGAACGATCGAGGAAAAAGCCTCTCAGATTGAAAAAAAAATGTTTCAGCAAAAAGTCTGACGATGATAATTTATCAGCCATATTTCACTAACCTATAGAATTCAATAAATAAGATTTTCACTTTAAAATGGAAATGCAGATCGTATTGCGTGCAAAATAATTGACGTAGTATCAACAATTCTCAGGTGTAAGTGTTGGATATGTTACAGATTCACAGTTTTCTCTCTCTCAGGAATAAGGCAAACCGATACACAAGTGTCCTTTAAACTAGCTAACAGACGTCGCCCACTGACTAGACAATATCTTGTATCTTGTGCTGATTTGATTAGTGATGACTCTTCTGATAATAAATTAGATAAGTCAGGTGGGATATGTTTGCTCGTAAAGACCGGGTGTGAAATACCCGCTGGGCAAACCGTACATATCGATGGAACACCTTTATATACAGACAGGTGGAAATTCAGTTATTTGCCAGAGAAATCGTGTGAAGCAGTTTAACGCTTACCAGAAACTCTAATAATATATACCAAAATAACCGTAAGAAAGATTAAGCAATGAATACAAATGACGTGGCATTTCACATAAATTAGAAATAGTTAAAACACTGTTTGATGACTAAAGAATTCAGATTACCTTACCTGGCTTGTATGGCTTACAACGTATTTACCTTAGTATATGTCTAGCATAGTTTTCATCCCGAAAAACTTCTAAAAGTAAAATGCATGGTCATGACAAGAAATCAAAGGAAACCAAAAGATACAACGATTAATACAAAAACAATGTTCATCGGTACTGTCGATATAATGGTAAATCAAAACATCGGTCATTGTGGCGCCTTCCAATTCATATCACAAATACAAATTATACTTATTCTACTGAAAGTAGTTCAACCTTTGAACTGGCCGCCATCGGTAGCAGATCGGGGACATCGCCCACTGATCAACAGCAGTTCGGGGACCTAGCCCACTGACTTACAGCTGATCGGGCATGTCGCCCACTGACTTACAGCTGATGGAGGACATCGCCCACTGACTTGAAGCTGATCGAGGACATCGCCCACTGACTAACAGCAGATCGGGGACATCGCCCACTGACTAACAGCAGATCGGGGACATCGCCCACTGACTA
Source organism: Lepidochitona cinerea (assembly GCA_963971465.1). Lineage (NCBI taxonomy): Eukaryota > Metazoa > Mollusca > Polyplacophora > Chitonida > Tonicellidae > Lepidochitona > Lepidochitona cinerea. Next base: position 4,393,413 of record OZ020560.1, read on the forward strand.
ACAGCAGATCGGGGACATCGCCCACTGACTTACAGCTGATCGTGGACATCGCCCACTGACTAACAGCAGATTGGGGACATGGCCCACTGACTAACAGCAGATTGGGGACATGGCCCATTGACAGCAGACCGGGGACATCGCCCACTGACTTACAGCTGATCGGGAATATCGCCCACTGACTTACAGCTGATCGCGGACATCGCCCACTGACTTACAACTGATCGCGGACATCGCCCACTGGCATACAGCTGATCGGGGACAACACCCACTGACTTACAGCAGATCGGGAATATCGCCCACTGACTAACAACTGATCTGGGACATCGCCCACTGACTAACAGCAGACAGGGGACATCACCCACTGACTAACAACTGATCGGGGACATCGCCCACTGAGGAACAGCAGATCGGGGACATCGCCCACTGACTAACAGCAGACAGGGGACATCACCGACTGACTAACAGCAGACCGGGGACATCGCCCACTGACTAACAACTGATCGGGGACATCGCCCACTGAGGAACATCAGATCGGGCATGTCGCCCACTGACTAACAGCAGATCGGGGACATCACCCACTGACTAAAACAGCAGATTGATGACACCGCCCACTGACTAACAGCAGATCGATGACACAGCCCACTGACTAACAGCAGATCGATGACACAGCCCACTGACTAACAGCAGATCGGGGACATCACCCACTGACTAACAGCAGATCGATGACACAGCCCACTGACTAACAGCAGATCGGGGACATCGCCCACTGACTAACAGCAGATCGTTGACACAGCCCACTGACTAACAGCAGATCGATGACACAGCCCACTGACTAACAGCAGATCGATGACACAGCCCACTGACTAACAGCAGATCGGGGACATCGCCCACTGACTAACAGCAGATCGATGACACAGCCCACTGACTAACAGCAGATCGGGGACATCGCCCACTGACTAACAACTGATCGGGGACATCGGCCACTGACGAACAGCCGATTAGGGATATCGCCCACTGACTAACAGCAGATCGGGGACATCACCCACTGACTAACAGCAGATCGATGACACAGCCCACTGACTAACAGCAGATCGATGACACAGCCCACTGACTAACAGCAGATCGGGGACATCGCCCAGTGACTAACAGCAGATCGATGACACAGCCCACTGACTAACAGCAGATCGGGGACATCGCCTACTGACTAACAGCAGATCGGGGACATCGCCCAGTGACTAACAGCACATCGAGAACATCGCCCATTTAGTAAACAGCAGAGTCAGAAACATACCGTGAATCAACTTATCAGTCATCTTTAAATGATTAATCGATAAGTCAGGCCTCATATGTTTGTAACAAAAGACTTGAATAGTCTACACCGGTTGTAGAAAGATACTAATGTGTTTCCTCAAGAAATCGTGCGGAACAGCATGACAAAAGTATTCCTCTAAATGAGCCAGAACACCTGTAAGAAAGATCAAGGGAGATGGAGATAAATTACATGTTCATTAGATATGTTTAAACTCGTTGTTGCTGCAAACTATGCAGGGACATAAATGGCTAACTACACTAATTATGTATAAGAAACCATTTTAGCTTAACAGACCCCTGGCTACCGCAGCAGCTTCGTCGACGTTATAAGAAATAAGAGATTCTATTAGCCGGACTGATGGTGGAACAACAAACGCATTTCAAAGTCGATGCTTCAAGACCGTGCCTCTATTATATTAAACATAGAATATACTCCAATGCTTCAATTGAATAGGTGTGTTCGTTACACTGTGGCTCTTATCAGGCGATGTGTGATATTTGCCTAACATAATCTGGAAGAACCTCAAGTCAAAGATACTGGTTCGTTATCTTTTTAAAAGAAATACAAATGAAATTATTGAAGTGAAATATCTCCAGCGGCGACAGCAAACAATATATCAAGTAAAACAACAGCAAAACAAAAACAAAAGACGATATTATTAAAAAACGACGTAAAACACGGATATCGTGTGAATATTGTACCCAAAAAAACTATTACTATACACAAAGAAAGAAGTTAAGCACCCCCCCCCCCTCCCCCCTGGATAGTCTGCACCGACCGATAAAATCTTTGGTGTAGGGCGATTGCTGGCAAACGGATGTTGCAGAATCGATTGTGATCATAAAGGACAACATTCTGGCGATAAGAAATCACCATTAATGGCAATAAGCTATGCAATTTATTCAGGATATCGTTAGCCAAATCAAAAGTGTATTTTAACAAAATAAAAAGATGCTTGTAAGTATGAAACTTCAGAGTCCATCTGGCTTCACAGGGTGAACATATTGAAGTAAAAATGTAACTTTGAGTGTGCAGAAGACATCCCTAGAGCTGAAGGTCAATAGTGTGTATAGCCTCCATTAGTCCGAACGACAGCTTCCAGTCTGCGTCTCAGTCCTCCAGTAAGACGTCGGATCTGTTGAACGGGTAACTGCCACCAATACCGATGTAATGCGGCTTCCAATTCACGCAGATTTTGTACAGGAGGCTCTAGGGCTTGACTGTTTCTGCCCGTTCTATCCCAAATGTGCTCTAAAGGATTCAAATCCGTACTCACGGCGAGCCAAGGCAGAGTTGTTACAGCTTCGTTTTGGAAGTAGGCTATTACTGCTCGGGACCGATGAGGTATGGTGTTTTCATCCATGTACACAGGTCTTGAGCGACATGGGTGGTTCTCAAAATGAGGCACGACAACTGGTTGCAGGACCTCCCGAACCTACCGGTCACCTATGAGATTTCCTCCTATAGTGACCAAGTCCAGTTTGCAGTCGTGAGAGATGCACCCAAACCATTACAGACCCCCTCCATAAGGAACATATCGATGGATGTTCTTGGGTGTATGCTCTGTGTTTTTTGTGATGTAACATGCATTTTTTACGTTATTGTCACCCATGAATTGCCACAATCGTTCTATAGAGCATCATTCTTATCATCATTATAACTGGCATTACAGTTAACTTTAATGCAGATTTACCATAATTAATTTCAACATGAGGTGCTTAACGTTTTTCCTTGTGTATAATTTGAAAACAATAAAGTGGTAATATTTGTAATTACATTTTTCAGTCAACATCAGTTGTCCTAGTCTCATTCGGCTAACATAGCTCGTTTCTGGCCAAACTGTTTGATAGCATAAATGTAAATTTTTGTAACCACCTCATGAAGTTGTATGTATGGATGGGTCATCTGTATAAAGTAAAATTTTACCATATTGTATAGAATCGTACACAAATTTAGCTTAAACTCAACTTAATGACCTTGGAAATGTGTGCGTCATAATTTTATGATACCAAATAATTATGCAGCAATATACATAGTGTCCTTCAGCTACTTTCACTTATAGGATGTGTTTAACACGCCGATACTCCTTTGGACACTTTTTTAGATACCAGCTAGTTAGCGCCATTAAAAACGCACGGTTGAATTTTATGTTTCTACCCCAGTAAGGCTATTGGCCATTTACGTTTTGTTGTTTATTGTTAGTTCGAGTTGAGTTGCAATAACTGGATAAACTGTGGTGTTCCCGACGCGCCTGTCGTGAACATTACGCAACATTTCCTAATAACGTCCATTGAGTGTTTCACCGTCACTGAGAACAGCTTTCGGGGCTCATTTGTCGTAGGACGTCACATGTAGTGTCATCCCTCCACAATTAGTCTCCTCAGAATCAGGGAACATGAAACTGGCAATGTTGCCGACCGACCACGCCCTGGTCAGCCAAGAGTCACTACATCCCGCCAGGATCGGTACATCGGTGGTGCCGGCGTCACGACGTTTCAGCAAGACAATGCGCGCCCACACTCTACAAGGTTGACACAAGACTTCTTGCAACAGAATAATGTGAACATCATGGAATGGCCAGCTTACTCTCCCGATCTATCGCCCATAGAGCACTTGTGGGATCAGTTTAACAATGCCGTTGCACAACGTCAACCCAGGCCACGCAACCGACGTGAATTGATCCATGTAGTACAGGAAGAGTAGGACCGGATCCCACAGCACAGAATAGCTACACTCATCAGGTCCATGCGTCGCAGATGTACTGCTTGCGTTGATGCCCGAGGGGGACATACCCATTATTGAATGATGACACCTTCAATTTCTGTATCAACGATTTGTTTGCAAAGAATAAAAGTCACCAGGGTTTCACATATTGTCAATTCTTTGTCTCATTGTGACCAATGCCTTGTTCTTCAATTTAAGAGTACTTACAATATTTTACACTTTACATTTCTCAAAATATTTTACATTCTTTGGGTCGTGCGTTTTTAATGGCGATAAGTATATATATTTGCCTTGGACATATTTTAACATCGAATATTTCAGACAAAGAAGATATTGAATCTCAAATTAGGAAACTTTGTATAAGAGCTAACGTGTTACTTAGGAAATTTGTGCTTTGTACATCTATAAAAAATGTGTTTATTGCCTACAATATTTATCCTTGTCAATTATGGGCTGTTTTTAACAAATCTGTTTTTCAAAAGATGCGGACGCTATATAACAATGTTTTCAGGCCGCTGCTTCACTACAAATGTAGCGCTAGCGCTATGTTTGCTCTGAATGACGTGCCGTCGTTTGGGGAAGCACAATAGCAAAATCGGTGTTGTGTTAAGTAGAACCGATATTTTTTATTCATTTTATTATATGTTTATTGTGTTTTTGGGGGGGGTATTATTTTTATATGGACCAAGTGGTCTGAAATAATAAATATTGGCGGTGTATCGGTCCAGTATAACCAGTATAATTGAATATTTGGTATCGATGGTGTCCGAACAGAATGTTTGAAGTTGGCCGTCAAATTTCTTCTTCTATTCGTCTGATAATCAATCAATCCTTGGAAACTGGTATTGTATCAAATGCAATGAAAACTGCTTTAGTGATTCCAATTTATTAAAGTGGAGATACTATGTTTGATACTACATGTATGTTTCAGTAAAGTATTTGGACAAAATCTCGAATTTTCTTGAAGAGCAAAACCTTATCTTTCCAAATCAGTATGGTTTCAGACAAAATCAAACAACATCTTTGGCAGATAACCCTGTATCGGCCAACGAATCTAAATTATTTAGCATTAAGATCTTCTTAGACTTAGAGAAGGCCTTCGATACAGTAAACCATGAAATTCCTATAGCCAAACTAGCCCATTACGGATTTATAAGGGTGATTCAAACACAAAATTTTCTGACTGGGTTTTCACTGGAACGACCTATGTGGGATGGTTGCCAGTTACCACATTAAGGTCGTGGGTTTTCCTCCGGTTTCCGCTCTAAATAAAACTGGCAACGCTGCTATATAAGTGAAACAATCTTCAGCGCGGCGTAAACACCAAACAATCAATCAACAAAACGCATGGTTCCGAAACTATTTGTCATTTAGGTCGCAATATTTGAACTTACATGTAAACATATCAGATGATGGTAGAATTAAATACGGTGTTCAACAAGGACAAGTCTGGGACCCATTATGTTTCTACTGTATATTAACGACGTTTTGCAATTGTTCCTCTATTCTTTGTTTTTTACTGTTTGCTGATTTTGACAGGCAATGACTCAAAAAGATTATTCGAGTGGCTGTGCAGTAACAAATTATACCTTAACTTGAAAACTAAATTCATGTTTATAAATCCAACAAGAAATAATATACATGTATATATATAAATAAATAAATAATTGATTAAAGCTCTTCAATACTGCCACTTATTTATTACCGGTCACTTTCCAAAATTACCTCACTCCACTGTATGTTCTCAACAGATAAGTTCACAAGACAACAGCAATTATATTTTCTCAATCTAATATGTACACGTATTACGTTAGAAATACCCTGTGTGGTCGCAGGCAGGATGCAGTTATCCACCTAATATTGGAAATTTATAACTCCCCCCATAATCGATGTTTGCCGTTTCCTTTTTATGATGGATGTATTGTATGTATTAAAGTGAAATGCGATAAAACAAGCCTTTTAACCCCGCCAAAGTTATATCCTATATTTATCATTTAACAACAGTACCTAACACTTATTGTAGTTTGTAATTATTTGTTCGTATAGTTATATTCAACTAGTTTATGCCATATTCAGAATTATTTACATTTGGTCAGATTGCCAGGAATTTGCAAATCTTAGATGAAAATGTACAGTTTTATTACTGATGCTTGGTATATCTGTATATCATCGCACATTTTGTTGAAATTCCAAAAAAAAAAATGATCATATTATTCCTATCTAAGAGAAATTCTTTTTGTAAACAAATTAAGTCAAACCACTATGTGATGGATTAGAAAGACAATTTACGCTTTCGAAACGAGATAACACGTCTTTCTTGTGTGGAAAACGGATGTTATTGACTCCCGATGAAGAGACCACCTACGACCGATTGCTTGTTTGTTTGAGCCTAACTTAAGAACGAGGTAACGACACGAACGCAAGAAGGGATGTGTATGAAAACGGAATGATCACGACTCTCTATCGCCCAGATAATCGTTTCAATTAGGCAGAGCAAACATATCGACCTAATATATGACTGGACATTTACACAAACCATGAAAATGTCTATCAGATAATGTAAAAACAATGTATTCTGAAAGTGTTGACCTCGTTATAACTTCCTGACAAATATCATCATTTAATCTCAGACAGGCGCCCTTGTCAAAAAGAGACGTTCAATTGTCAAGTGAGATTAAATCAATACTCCGTCGATCCCATAATAAAAACGGCGTACAGTTGGATACTGAACGCGCACTTCTTAACAAAGTTTAGGCAAAATTTTAAACATTTCCAGTATCCGATGGCTGATGTATATTCCACAGAAAATGACAAGAACATTTCCAGTATGCATTGGCAGATGTTTATTCCACAGAAAATGACACGAACATTTCCAGTATGCGTTGGCAGATGTTTATCTCACAGAAAATGACACGAACATTTCCAGTACACACTGGCACATGTTTATCTCACAGAAAATGACACGAACATTTCCAGTATGCATTGGCAGATGTTTATTCCACAGAAAATGACACGAACATTTCCAGTATGCGTTGGCAGATGTTTGTATCATAGGAAATGACGTGAACATTTCCAGTATGCGTTGGCAGATGTTTGTAACACAGGAAATGGAACGAACATTTCCAGTATGAGTTGGCAGATGTTTATTCCAGAGAAAATGACACGAACATTCAAGTATGCGTTGACAGATGTTTGTAACACAGGAAATGGCACGAACATGTCCGGTACGCATTGGCAGATGTTTATTCCACAGAAAATGACACGAACATTTCCAGTATGCGTTGGCAGATGTTTATTCCACAGAAAATGACACGAACATTTCCTGTATGCGTTGGCAGATGTTTGTAACACAGGAAATGACACGAACATTTCCAATATGCGTTGGCAGATGTTTGTATCACAGGAAATGACACGAACATTTCCAGTATGCGTTGGCAGATGGTTATAAAAAGGATGCGATTGGAGTTAAAAATTTTGACTTTTGAAAGATATAGCTATCAATTAATGTCAGAATAAAGTTTTGGTGGCTGAGATTGCTATTCTAAGTTTTCTAACTTCGTATCCATATCAAGCTCGCAAACACTAGGTAAACCAGTTGAGGTAGGGCATATAGATTTGCAGCCCCCCCCCCTTCCCCTGATATGCATATTGTCAAGCCATCGCCAGTATATCGTTAATTCATGAAAATGGGTCTAAAGTTAGTTTGACATATTATTAGGCAGCAAATTAGTAAGTAGGACTAAGTGAATGTAGCTTATTCTATTGTACATATCTGATTCTTAAAATCATTTTATCGTGAAATACAATCGGAGAAAAGTACGAAAGCCCAGAGGGCTCATTCGAAATTCACATTTCTTAATTTCGAAATTCAAGATTCACACTTAGTTAATTAAACAATCACTGACACCTTTTAAATTAGTTTTCACCAATCAAATTATTGTTAACACTATAAATAGGTCTACATATGCACTCGTAGGTCAGCGATTTCATTATTAAAATTCAATTTTTTGATACCCAGTTTCACATTTTGAAATTCGAAATTAGAAATTGGAAGGTGAGTTTCGAATTTCGAATTTCAAATATTGAAATTCGAAATTCGAAATTGGAAAGCGAGTTTCGAATTTCGAATTTCAAATATTGAAATTGGAAATTCGAACATGAGTTTCGAGGTTTCAAAACGAAATCGTCACATTTAAGGTGGCAGTCTAGATCTCAAACACTCATTACACCAATGAACTGGAATGGAAGTCACGTGGTATTTGATTTGCCTCGAATGCCGCCATTACTAGGAGATGGTGCAATAGCGATCCAGATATGTCTGCGCGCTTCAACTATCAATGGCGGCAGAGTTCAACTTTAGTCAGATCCAAACCAGCCAATGAGACATATAATTCATTGCATTTCACCTTCTGCTGCCATGTTTTGTAAACTCGCAATTAATTTGTTTGAAATTGAAAGTCAATTTCCTAATTTCGAATTTCAGATTTTGAAATTCGAAATTCGAAATTGGAAGGTGAGTTCGAATTTCGAATTTCAAATCTTGAAACTCGAAATTCGAATGAGCTCTCTGGGCTTTCGTAGAAAAGTATACCATAGAGTTGTACATGTACTTTTTGATAAACGATTTCGGTGCAACTGTTATTGATTAATCGCTCAAACAAACTTAACAAAATCTGTTCACTATGTGAATGTAAATTGGATAAACATGATTTGATGCCATTTTCTTAATATGGTATCCATGCAGGTTTGACCACCAGTGGTTAGTACACTAACCACAGTGTCAATGTTCGGTTAAGAGAAAACATTTGGTTTCAGTAACGGACAAGAAACGGGGCTTTATCCTGAGGGAACCTCTACCTTTGTGGGTACCTTGCAACCATTGCACTTAGATTTTTTTTCAATTTTCCATTGACCTGAGAGGGATCTCTAGCTGCAGTCCGTCGATGGGAGGTCTGTTCTGTAATGAGGACTGCGTATATAGCTCTGCATAATGGGCCATGATGTTCTAGATAAGATTGCCATTGGATAGAGCAAATATAAGACGTGACCGGTCATTTGCGCAAACCGTGAAATGTCTACCGCATAATTTAGAAATAATGTAGCCTAAAAGTGTTTGTCTCGTTATAACTACCGGCCAAACTATCGTCATTAAGTCTTAATCAGACTTTCTTGTCACAAGAGAGATACTTTTCTGTCCAGAGATAAGCAGTTTAATTTCCTTTTATGTGGCTTTTCTATCCACTGCCAGTTATACATATTGCTTGACACTAATCAAATTTTATTTACAAACTAAAACAACTAGCTGATTTAATAATATTAAACACAGTAAAGCCTATTTGCCCTTTCTTGAAGCACGAATGACCCTCAATGTGATACTGACGGAAGTTATTCTTTTGGTCAGATTTGTTTCTTTTCGATTCATATTTTTTAATCCAAGTGGAAAATTACAGCCGTCTCATTGTTGTGAAACACAAATAATGTTTATCTAGAACAATTGGAATTGGTTTGTTTAGTCAGCCGTTGGTTAATGAATGGTCGGTGAAAGACAGTTACAGTAGGGATTTCAAGAAGCTATCAAATATATATTCAAATTATGCACATCAGGAGACAAAAAAGCACAACAAAAAGGTTAAACTCTTAAACATAGCCATTAAGAAGTAGTCTTCCTTGATTTTTAATCTCAGAAATAATCCGTTAGATTCTATTAATGTTGGAGAAAACATTTCAGAGTGAGCGCGATGATCTTACCCCTGATTGATCTATATTTGGTAATACATATCTCCTAAAAATGAGTATAATACTCATGTTTAGATGCTTACAAATTCTCCATGCATTTGGTTGATTTTAGAATATATTGCTTATATTATTTCCAGTGTTTATAAATATTCCGATTGGGAAGTGGTAGAGTCCCCTGTCTAGGCCCAATCCCGCTTCACATGGTTGGCACAGAGTGGTTAGCTCGAACATGGTATAGAACACGCTCATAAATCCACAAAGTGAGCTATTACGGTTTATGAAATAAACGATAAAATATGCGTAATTCAAGTAAATATGAATTGATTCGTATTTATCAATTATAACCAGTGGAGTAATTATAAATGCCTGCACACAATCTGACTTAAGTCGAGATGCTCATTGAAAAGAGCTCTTTTCAATAAGCATCTCGACTTTAATCAGATTGGCCTGCACAGTGACCCAGGCAGGTATACAAACTCTTGGCATAAGATGCCAAAATGTTGATATTTTGACGTTATAACAGAATGTTGAAATTATTGGCTATTTTTCTCAAGACAGATAATTCAGAAGCTTTTTAGTGCTTCTATTCTCGAAAACGATAAAGTATTGTTTGGAACTAACTTTGGCTTAGAATGAATGAATAGTCGTCCCGGTTATTTAAGTTTTGTTTACTTTTCGAGCACGTTTTCGGCTCGTACAGGCCAAATACCAGGCCACACGTCGTTCCTCATTCAAGTGACACTCATTTAGTTTTTCGACGGCCTTCAAAGTCTCTTACTGTCGTGACGATCGGAAATTATGGGAAAAGTGTGAATTTTGGCGCCTTACATCTATCCAAGATACCACATATTATGTAAAAGGACAAACGAGATTATATTCATGCGCTTAGAGCGGCAAACTTGCTTTGTGATCAAATTTTGCAAAGAATGTTTAAGACAAAATAAGACACTGTCTTGGAAAGAAAATATTAGGGGTGTAGTGTGAGAACATTTGTTAATGACCAGAATTAAAGATACCACCTACAAAGGATTGTTCGTTTGTTGAGGTTAGCTAAAAATCGAACGACAGACACCACTGAAAAGAGGAATTTGAGTTAAGTTGGATTAGCCTCGTCCCCAACAAGTCAACTCTTTTGCATTCCTGGTGTGTTCTAGAGATAAAAAGCGAAGATATCGATACAAGACATGACTGAATATTTAAATGGGTTATTAATTGTCTGCCAGATAATGAGAACACTGTACTCTAAAAGCAATCATCTTGTTATAACTACCGTCCTGTCATTAAAACTCGACCAGATTATCTTGTCACAAGAGGGAGAGCGTAAAGCTAAATTAAAAGGCTTGATTGATTAACCAGCGTTGATAATCTTCAAGCTTTTGTGTCAAACTATTGTAATTATACAGTAACACTATGTTAAATATCTAGATCAAAAATTCAAAATAACCGATTTAAAGTGACATGACGAGAATTCTCCCGTGTGCTGTTCCACTTTTGTAAAATAAAGACGAGATACCCAGATGAGCAATGGTGCGTGGAACTTTCTTAGATCCAATTAACTTTTAAATTGACTTGCTCTTTTTCATCCAATGTCGTTAATTCTTTTTTCTATTTATCTTGATCAACGGAAATTCATAACAATAGACCATTTGCCAGTTTTGCGCGCAACAATGAAATGACGTCGTGGCATCAATCTTACACCGGACAAGCCCCTTAGTCAAGTTTTGCCATATTCGGTCAAAATCCCTTTTCATCCACGATTTTTTCACATTTCTAGATTCATTCGGATATAAACTGTCCGAATATAGATTTTCATTTCTTATATCTGTTGTAAAATACCGAAAACTTGAAGTTAAAAACAGATGGATCCTTTGTCCGGTCTACTACTTGGGGTAGTAATTGTGACGTCGCAAAATTACGTCATTTGAAAGTAATTGGCAAATCACCTATTGTATGTGTATGTTCCGTTGACTAACGCATTATCTAATGGTATGTTAGATGTCATGAAGAAGGGTATCAACACACTTCTTAGGGGTTATTTGACATAAATAAGAAAAAGAATCTGTTTGGATCTGTGTTATATCTATTCGATCTAGTATAAACAGAAATGGTGGTTTAGACAGATTTTATAAATCGTTTTTTCCAATTAAGTTAACATACTGAAATATCAATACCGCTCAGGCGTGATTGTTTCGAAGGCTTCTTTCTGAGCGACAGAGATTGATTGAGTGGTGTTTTACGACGAACTGAAGATTATTTTACCCATATGGCGAAGTTGCCAACTTTAGTGCAGGAGGAAACCGGGCATATATATCAAAAAGGCAAATTTAACGCATGTGTGTTTTAAATGACTTGACGTCCCTGCAGTGTGTTTGACCTTTACTATACACTTACAGTCAATTTCTTCAAACCAGTCTTATGGTTTTAAAAGTTTTTATATTTTCCTTACTAGTGCAATCGTTACCATTGAACGGTATCAGAACGTACTTCTGGGCAGCTCATCTATCATTTACGTAAAGAAACGAAAATGGCCTTTTAGTATCCGATTTTTACCGGATACAATACTAATCCAAGCAAAGTGCAGTAATATAGACTGATGAATGAATACACCCCCAATGTTGACGTGATAGAACATGGGCTTTGTTGGTTCCATCGTCTATCAATGGTCATTCGGAAACTAGTTCTATAATAATATATCCTCGAAGAAAAGGTTGATTTTTTAAGATAATATCTGGACTAAATTAGCAGCTGAACTTTGATTTGGAGACAAAATCACATAGAACTACCGAATGTTCATATGTGACGGACAGATGTAACAAAAAGTACCACTGATTTTCAATAAATGATCTTTTATTGTACATTTTTAAAAAGAAAATAGTCAGCCAACTTTCATTCCAAATTGATTTCGTCTTTGTTTTTTTCAACGTTTTTGAAGGTTGATTGATTGATTGTGTGGTGTTTTACGCCGTGCTCAAGATTATTTCACTTATATGGCGGCGTTGCCAGTTTTATTGTGGGAGGAAACCCACGACCTTCCGGTGGTAACTGGCAACCATCCCACATAGGTCGCTCGAGTGAAAACCCATTCAGAAAATTTTCCAATTGTTGATGGACTGAGTGGGATTCGAACCCGCGACCCATTTTTAGAGGTATTTCACACTTGCATAAAGTGACAATAGCGGTCAAATATAAGGAACATTTCTTTTGGAATAGGGGGGCTCCTTGGCTCAGTAGGTAGAGCGTTGGACGCTCAATCCGAACAGCCTTCCACCAATGGGTCGCTGGTTTGAATTCCCCTCAATACAAAAAAAAAAAAACAATGGAAAATTTTCTGACTGGGTTTTCACTCGAACAACCTATGTGGGATGGTTGACAGTTACCCCCGGAAGTTCGTGGGATTCCTCCGGGCATAGAGCCCGGTTTCCTCCCACAATAAAACTGGCAACGCCGCCATATAAGTGAAATAATCTTGAGCGCGGCGTAAATCACCAAACAACCAATCAATCAATCTTTTGGAATAGAACTATCTATTAATCAGTTATTTTAATTTGATTGATTGTTTGGTGTTTTACGCCGCGCTCAAGATTATTTCACTTATATGGCGGCGTTGCCAGTTTTATTGTGGGAGGAAACCGGGCTCTGTGCCCGGAGGAAACCCACGACCTTCCGCTGGTAACTGGCAACCATCCCACATAGGCCGTTCGAGTGAAAACCTATTTTAATTTGAAGAAACAAAAATACGAGCTTTCTGTTGATGCCAATATAGAAAATGTTTCTCAACTTCATTATATAAGCAGGCAAACTCACAAACCAAAAATGCGAAAAAATCTCAATTTTGGCATCGATACGCTGCCAATCATTAGATTTCCAATGCATTAGCTGCTATATGATATAATTTTGGTAAGCCTCTGCAGTATCCCAACGCCATTATTATTACGAAAAAACACCAATGAGTCAATTCATACAGGTTCAGTTTGAGGGACAGTATTAAACAAATCCATAATATATCATTGATTGATATTTTACTGATGCCCGTCTTCTACGTTTGATAAACCTCTAATGCAATAATCAAATTACCTTTAATATTCAATATTTTTTCCCACGTCACTTCTTAACCTGATCATTCGCTTTAATACATTGCGTTTGCTTAAATGACTAATCTCTTTTTTACTCATCGTTGATTGGCTAAAAACAATTGGCCTGTCAAATTTACTCAATAACTTCATGTCTATTATTTCTGCAGATTTCAATATTAATTGTCTTAGTAAAAGTAGTTATTTAGCACATGTCAACATAGAATTCATTCAGAATGCCAATGCATGCATGGATTCATTTTTTTCTCTTACTCTTATATTTGAGGCTGTTTGTGGTTACCAAAAAAAATAGTTTCTGGGTTAGAGAAGTTTTAGCAATCACTGTTCGTATACATATAGCTCTAAGGTTAACTAACTGGAATATGAAATCCGCTGAGGTGTAAATGTTTACGGCCTGCTTCTGAAGCGAGTATGAACAAACGAGATAGTTGGCACACAACCAAGCAATTTGGTATCTCGTGGATGGGACCAATAGGATTACTACACTGTCAGAAACACATGCATTGTATAAGGTTAACCTAAATTAGATTTTGTTTATGAACGAACTAAATTCTGTAATACGTATATTGGAAGTAAATGTACTGTTATATTGATCTGGCCTTTCTTCTAAAGACCAAACTTGGAGTCTGTAAAAATGATACTCTGGCACGTCTTCTACAAATCTCGTGCTAGAATTGCTTTTAAAAATTTGTTTGGGTTTTCTCTCTGGCACTATGAAAGAGCTACCAGGTATCCATAAGAACCAGGTGTCCTCTGGGTACTGCCTATAAACACGATGTCAAATAAATGAAATACATGCTGAGTAAAATGTCAATAAAACAGTAAACAAAATTAAATCATCATGACGAAAAAGGCTTGGTTAAATTCGCACAGGTTAATGCCATATTGATGCAATCGTTGTAAGAGGTATATGTAAGACAGTTTGGTTACATATTTGGTTTGATAAAGTATTTGTTTCTGTCAATTCTCTTGTCGAAGGATCACAATACGACTGTACATTTGTTTTCTGTACACAACATTGCAACCATATCTTTAAAAAATTAAAAAAACACACCATAATATGTCGTTAATGAACAACTATATTTCTAAATTCGTTTAATGGAATAGAAAATCCATCAAGACATAAAGATTCACATCTTTTACAGTGTAAGCGTTTGGTTTAAAATAACCCGATAATTTATACCCGGGACAAAGTCGGCCTCCAGTGGCCCCTATACTTACCACACTTCTTATTTCCTGTAATAAGTAGATTTTGGGTTTTATTAGTACATGGAGTGGCATTTTCAGACAGCCAGTAAACACTTATCCACACCGTCACGATATATTGTCCTGAATATTCTATTGTAAGTCTGTTGTACGTGGTTAAGAGTACATTAAGAGATATAAAGAGATATGAAAACCAATCCATGTCTTACATTATATAACAGCAAGACAAGAATAGTCCACCCTTCTTTTATTAATGTATTATCTTTTATTCTCAACGCTAATAGTAATCTAGGAATCAACCAATGGACCATTAAGCAAAATACACAGTTTTGTTCAAACCATTCTTACATATCCAAATGGTTAATGAGAGATTGATATTTCCCATGTGCATACAGTCATTATCATTTATCGCCATCTAAAGAGACATTCAACTTAATAATTCATTCACCACTCATATGAAGAGTCGATGAAGAATTAAACTGACATTTTAACGTGTAATTATGATAGGATACAATACAAATCCACAGCAATGTTCTGCTAAATATTGATTCCCATTCTACCATTGGCCACTCTTAAACTTTACATTTACCCTTTCTCTTGCTAATAATGTATTCTCTTACAAATGGTGGATATTCTTTGTACAATACCTGGTTTTAAGAACAGCTTAACTATGATTCACTAGTCTGGGTTATTCTGTCATTTTCCATTGATTAATAGATTTATAGGACAAGGAGTTTTCAACACAGACTTCAGGATAGTTAGTCTATTGGGTAGGAGGAAACGGGAATTTCTGTCCAATTAATGAGAAATGTTTTTACAACTATCTTGACAACGAAAGGTTTGTATTGTGTCAAGGGACACTTGTGACGATTCAACTATGACAAACCCAGAGTCTTGTGCTGCGCTCGATATCTTTGTTCCATCCAATCAATTGACTCGATTATATGGACGATAGATTGAGTTTTCTGTCCATTTAATCGATGTTGTTAGTCAAGTCTAGCTATTTGTACACGTTCATGTGTCAAACAAAACAAATCAGGAATGAGTGTAAGAGTATTTTTAGTATCAAGTACAGTTAAAATATACACTTCCGTTAATTGTACAAGTTGGGAAATTGACTATATATTGACTATATTTTCCATTGAAATGTAAAAGAGGCAATCGAATTTATGATGCAAAATCCGTTTGTCCTCTACTCGGGAAATTAACCACGAGTACATTCTTGGCGATAGCGTAGAACTTGTCTGTATACAGTAGATCCCATGACTCGGGGGTTACCGTCTCACAGCTGTGGGACATTCCACAGATTTTATTCGATTGTGAGATTTTTGACTTCATCATTCGTCTGACCGTATCTTAAATTTGAGTCTTATTAAGACAGAATTAATGGGTATGAATGGACCTTTTTGAGACCCACCATAACAAAATCACTGCTCGTCATTACTTGGTCTTGTGAAATCATTCAATAAACAACAATGTGATTGATCTACTTCAAAGGTATCCTGTTATCATATGTACGGGGAATACCGGTACATCAAGCAGACATTCTGTTATGATTGAATTATTGATGCCATCAATATTATATCTGCTTGAAACGTCAACTTTCCGTGAGGTTATTTTAAGATTAATACATGTCGTTGATGTCGGATAAATCAATTGGATCAAGCCAATTTATGCCATTCACCGAAAAAGTGTACCCAATTCACGAAAATATGGGTGTTTATTAAAGTGGCATGAGCTGCCAAAATGTTGATATTTTGACATTAAAACAGGATGTTGAAATCATTGGGTATTTTTCTCAAGACTTATAATTCAGAAGCTTTTTAGTGCTTCTATTCTTGAAAATGTACGATAAAGTATTGTTTTGAACTTAATTTGGTTTAGAATGAATGAATGGTCGTCCCGGTTATTTAGATTTTGTTTACTTTTCGAACACGCATTCGGTTCGTACAGGCCACATACTGTATGGATTTTCCTCATTCCAACGCCAATCGTTTAGTTTTTCGATGGCCTTCAAAACCTCTTACTGTCATGACGATCAGGAATTATGAAAAAGTGTGAATTATTGCAGCTCATGCCACTTTAATGTATTAAAACATACAGAAAATACCACCCTGATTATAAATAATCATTGAAATAAAAAAACGCTGAAAACTTGTATGTTCAAAGATATAATATAATATCATATATTAGCATAAAAATCCAAAACGGATTTACCAAAGGAAAGCCAACGATTGTGCCACGTGTCAATCGCGTATCAGTTTATATTGGTGCCAAACTCACTATCGGGTCTCATATTGGAGTTATATCCTGGCAACGACGACATATTAGGCCATTCAACAAAGTAAGAATCTGACGTAATCCACACGAAGCTCTCGTAACATGTTCTATACGTGCTTCATTCAGGCACATAAACCATAGGATTGGGGAACTTATCTCACTGCTGCAGAATCATTTATTTTATGGTTGATTGTTTATGTATCATAAAAATGCCATTATATGAATGTTCATCCAATATTGATATTAAAGGCACACTTGCCGCGAAAATCAGGAATATTGTTTACATTAAAAAAGAAAGACCGTAATCTGTATTTTTCCCAGACAATACAAGTTAGGAACTTTCTATTTTTACCAAAATTTAAAAGTTTGGACGTCACTTTGTATTTTTAATTTGAATTTGAAAATTTGAATTGTTACGGACCCGGAACGTAAACAAACCGATCTGCCCCCTATTGGCGATTTTATGTTTCAGTCGAGTGAGTGAACTAACGGCACAGTGTAATTTTACGTAGGCCTATTTATCTGAGAAATACAGACTGACGATCGGTTAACAGCGACTGGAAAAGCCTGCTGATAATTGTTTGAGTGTAAACCACAGATACAAAGGCCTGGAAGGAGGGTAATCCAACACGAAAGTTGACCGACACTGATCGTTGTTGTTGTAATCAGGCTTCGATTCTTCGTTTGTTTTTCACCCCATTTTTACAGTCTAAAGCTAACTAGACATGTTTTATGGGTCCCATGTTTAAGTTTAGTGGTATTAGTCGTAGTAAGCTCATGTAAATTGGTTTTCTTAGCAAATTTAAACAGGCTACGGCGGCAAGTGTGCCTTTAATTGTACTCGTCACGGATGACTTGAAATGACATTAGTACAAATGTAACTGGTACAATAAATATCCATATTGGTTATAACTTCATATAATAACCTCATAATATAACCTAGTTTACAGTTGCTATGTCCAACAGGTTAATATTTCCTTATGGTGTAAATCTACTTAAAACTGGCAACTAGTGTTATATCACCTCGAAAGGGAACAATTCAGTGTTTTTCGCTGAAAGGCTCCCTAAATCAATCAAACATTGCATGGTTTCTTTAAGGTATGTTTTTGATACAGATGTATTAACCTACTTAATTATGTTGTGGAAATTCTATTCATATTACCGATATCATTTCCATGTGTTATGTTTATAGACAGGGACAATTTTGTTGGCTTAAATATCCATGGAGATTTTTCTAGTTGTGTTAAAATATGTTGATGTATCCTCAATTCTAATGGAAAAAAACTTGGTTCCGTGTGATAAGAATTTGCCCACAGTTTCAATGCCAGAAAAGAGAAAATCCATGTCGAAAAATGCAATGCAAGAGATTGACTTCCTTTTACTGCCTCGCGTTAACGAAAAGCGGTGATCAAAATCGTTATTTGACTGGAAATAAGAACATCTTATATTATTTCTACTTCGATACAGTGTTTAAATCACTAACGAAAAAGCGTCCATGCAGAAAACGTTAGCGAAATCAGAAGTTATACGTTTCTTTAGACGTTCTTAATCATTTTGTGTATAAAGGAAAAAAATATCAACAATATATTACAGAGATAAATGGGTTCATCATGAAGCGTAGACCTCTGCAAACCTTTTCTTTCGGGAGCATGCCAAAGTCTAGTCCTTCATTTTTCTATCAATTGTTCTTTTCTGATTGTTTCTCAGATTTTTTTAGATATCTCGCTGAAAATCCAACCAGAAACTGGCCACTTATGATGTGTGCCAGATTTGATTTATTTGCCATGCTTAGCTTTAGAGTAATTCCTTATGAAAAAGAAGTAGCTTTTTTTTGGCTATTTGATATATTGTCTTTGTATTGAGCTAATCGACTGGAATATCAGAATTGCTGAGGTGTGAACGTTTTGGAGGATGCTGTTAAAGGGAAGACGAACGGACGAGATGATCGCCATACAAATTAACCGATTAAATGGCTAGACGACAGTGCCAGCAGAATATCTAATCACTTGGACACACACAGTACCCTTTACTAATTTAATAAGCTAAGGCCCTTAAATTGACAAGACATACATTGTATGTAAGAGTTAGTATATATTATTGAAATGAATGAAACCTATACATAGATCTGTCCTTTCTAATGGAGACAAAATGAGGAAATCTGTTGATGGTATGACGAATATTTTTATAATACAATAGACATCATATCAATATTTATTTAAGCCACAGAGATTATACATTCTAGCTATTTACACGGCATAGCGTCAATTTTTACGTCGTTTTTCAATCCACCGATTTTGTATATTTATGCACACTACAACACACACACACAGGGAAAATCTTCTTGTCTAAATAACCATGGAGACAAGTTTCTAATTGTGTTAAAAAGAAGTATATCATTTAGACCTTTATACCCATCATAAATTGTTGTAATAAAGTAAACCTATGATATTTCATTAGGTTGACGACTGACAGGAGCTTGGTCTTAGTCAGTAGAATTTTCTGGAACACTTTGCATTACATTGACAATGCTTACGTATCTTAAGCTATGGTAAGAATATCGTCAGACTATATATTATAGGGTCATGGGAAAAGACACTGAAAATTTGCCCCCCACCCACCCCCACCCCTTTCCCAGAAAAACCTAGGTAGAAGGCAGACAGGGGAGTTTAGCCCTGACCAGTATGTCTTTCAAACTCTTGTTCGGCGGTAATGGTACACTCGTGAAGGGGAGGTAAGTGGATCGGGGGCTGAAGAGGGAAACATGATTTGTCTTTCTGTGTTAGATTTGATCCTTCGGAGTAATCTAATAGAATACCTCCTAGGGAGGAGAGCTTTAAAAAGAACAGAACAAGCCTGGTTAAAGAAATCTAAAGAACTACAGTTTCTATAGAATCTAAAACTTAATCTAAGACTTAATGACTCCCTTGAAAGTGTGAGGAGGATGGTATGACCCAGCATGTAGCAGCTGATGCGTGTCAGTAGGTTTGAAGAATACTTTGTAATCTAGATGCCTAGTAGTATGATATGTATGACCCTTGTAAATAGTTACATCCAAAAAATCCACAGAATTGTGATCAATAGTAGGCTGTAACTTAATGCTTGAGTAGTCAGAATTAAGAGTATCAATGAAAATATGAAGGTCTTCCAACGTATGCTGCCAAATGATATGTCATCCAGATATCGAAGGTAAATAAAAGGTTTTTTTGTGACATTTGTGAAGAATATCACTCTCCCACTCAGCCATAAAAATAAAGGCAAAGTTAGGAATAAAACGTTTCCCCATAGCACACCCTTTAAATTGCTGAAAGATCTCCCCATTGAATTCAAAATCGTTACCTTTTAAGCTAAGTTCCAGCAATTCTAAAATGTCTTTATCCGGACGACGGTGGTCAGGATATCTTTGGAATGCTGATTTTATGGATTTAAGACCCAAATCTATGTCAATGTTTGTATACATAGACTCCACATCGAGAGTAACCAAAATCACATCTTGTGGGATGGATTTCTCAGACAATTTGGCCAATAAATCGTCCGTATGTTTGATAAAGCTAGGATGCCGATTCGCTATAGGTTTTAGATAGTAATCAATTAGCTCTGATATTCTATAACTTTCACTGCCACAATCTGAGATAATAGGACGCCCAGGGGGCATTGTAGGCTTGGACCATTTTTCAATGGGTTTGTGAATTTTCGGAAGAATATAGAAGACCCTGTTTTTAGAGTTATGATCAGATTCCAAATAGCGATACTGTTTTTCATTATGTAAGCCTGTATCTTGAAGAGAAACAAGAGTTTTATTCAACTTCCTAACATTTTCAGGCCAAATTTCCTTATCAAGTTTTTTGTAATGATGAGGGTTGCTGCCGTTCTATCTCTTCAATATTATCCTGTTTAGACATAATAACTGTTGCCGAACCTTTATCAGCAGGTTCAATAATTATGTTTGGATTTCTTTAGATGTAAACGGTTTTCGTACCCCACTAGAATCTCGGTAGATATCAGTTAGACTTACAATTTTGGAGTACTCCATAACATGCACTAATTTACTAATAGAAAAGTCCCTATCAGATAATGATTTTGGGCAAGGCACAAATGAAAGTCCTCTACTTAGTAGAGATATATCATCAGCAGTGAGTTCCTCGTTACTAAGATTAACAATATTACTTCCTAAGCCGAAAGTAGGGTGGCACATGCCCTGTCCAAAATTTAGTTCAAATCTACTGTCTGAAGCCAGTGGGTATACAAGTAATTTGCTGTATCTTCGGTCTAGTGAATTTTGTCCGTGGATACTCTAAATTTTGAATTAGGGATTTTTGGTATGACCATAACTCTCTTCATCTTGGAAGCAGAAGAGTTATATAGGTTCAGGTTCGAAACTTCACTGGCCGGTAATTTAATGGATGACTGGGTCTCTACAAAGTAGATGATCGAGTTGGAAAAAGTCTTCCTAACCGCTGTCATCATGTTGCGCATTTGAGTTAACGAACTGTTTGGCTCAGTAGTTGTCTTGTTATTGATACCAATATTAAAGATAACTTTGTCTGGTTTGAGACCTTGATACTTTTGAATTAGCGTCCGAAATGAATTGAAAGTGGCACCAGGAAAACATTCTACCTGCATATCAGGTAGGGGGTCAAGGTTAATTCTAGATAGATTAGAATCCCCTAGTAAAAAACCTTTCTTAGTTACATTAGGAAGGTGCCAATTAGAGGAGGTGTGCCGAAATTTCCAAAATTTAGAATTAGCTAATTTATTTAGAGGGTTGCGGTGACCCCTCGGAGGGGATCTCACTGCATCTGAATATCTCATAGGTGAATGGACTGAGAACACTGGGGATGGGGGAGGAGGAGAGGGACTAGATGTACTAGGTCTAGGAGAAGTGACCCTAGTAGAAACTGGGGAGGACGGAGGACGAAAGGGGACAGAGGTACTACTAGGTCTAGGGGAGGGGGGGCTGAGGGGATGAAAAAGAGGGGGCAGAGGTACTAGGTCTAAGGGAGGAAGTAACAGTAGGGAAAGGCGAAGGGGAAACAAAAGGTAAAGTTGCAGACCTAGGAATCTGTGAGTGCAGAGTTGGAGGTGAGATAACAGATGTCGACGGGCTGACAGACGGATGGGGTTGGGGAGACGATGGTGGACTAAACTGAGTAGTAGCAGCAGAAGTGACAGATTAAGTGATGGAAAGAAAAGAATAACAATTTTGAATGGTCGAAAGTTGTAATTTACCCTTATAATTCTGTTTTCCCATTTTAAAGCATTATTGAAAGCACTGTCAAAGTTTAGACCATTGGATGACCTGGCAGAAGTCACCTGTGCTTTTAATCTATTTAAACATGCCGCATAATGAGAAATCATCTCTTGCATGATCTTATGGGCCCAATCATGGTCAAACGCAATATCAACTTCCCGATTTCGTTGAGCCGGTTTAAGAAAAGAATTTAGCTCTTTAATTTTAGTATTTAAGAAATTTGGGAGGGTATGGTCACGTAAATGTCCCTCAAGGATGCCAATGTGGTGAAGACATTGTAAAATTTTGAAAAGGGCTTTCACCAGAGCCGAGAATTCTGAATATTGGGTACTTTTAGATTTTGAATTTCCATGCCTATTGCTAACTGAAAATTGCCTGCTTCTGTTACCACGCCCTTGTTTTGCCATTCTGCCTAAATGCCAATATACTTAATTAGTCTAGCTGGATGAGAAGGAAAAATGAAGTTGGGAAAGTGAGACAGAGATAAAAAGGAAAAATATGTCTGAAAACAAAAAGAATTGATTCAAACTAAAAGAACCTAATTGAACTGGCTGACTTATGGAACAAAAGGATGGAGTTTGGAAAATATGTGTTTCAAAGAGGCAGAGATAAAGAATAAAATGCGTCTGAAGACAGAAGGACTAAAGTAAAAAGGGTAATAAATCTAAGTCACAAATTGTCAGATATATAAGCATAGGAAGATTAAATAGAGCAGGTAGGAAAAAACTTAATAAGACACTAAGGTTAAAATTAATGTACAATTAGAACAGGAAATAATAATGAAGTCCTAGAAATAAAATTTGGAAGAAAAATATACAGGGGCTGTAAATGGAATATGAGGTTAAATCATAAGTAAAAGGGCAAAACAATAGTCAGCCTAAAACAATAAAACTATATAAAGAATATATAATTTTTAGATGAAAACTAATGAAGTGTTTAAAGATGGAAAGTATGATAAAAGTAAAATATATATCAAGAAAGTTCAACAATGCTGCAGACTGCTTCCAACCGTGTACTAATGTGTGGATAGTTTTTTGTTTTAAAACAATGGTTATTTTAAGCTCCTGGCACAGGCAAATATATATATTTTTGAACACTAAAACACACGGGCACAGGGAAAATCTTCTTGTCTAAAATAACCATGGAGACAAGTTTCATCAATTTTTGCAATACAGTAAACCTATGATATTTCATTAGGTTGACGACTGACAAGAGCTTGGTCTTTAGTCCGTAGAATTTTCTGGAACACTTTGTATTACATTGACAATGCTTATGTATCTTAAGCTATGGTAAGAATATCGTCAGACTATATATTATAAGGTCATGGGAAAAGACAGTGAAAATTTGCCCCCCCCCCCCACCCACCCACCCCACCCCTTTCCCAGAAAACCTAGGTAGAAGGCAGACAGGGGAGTTTAGCCCTGACCAGTATGTCTTTCAAACTCTTGTATAGATACACTACTATGGTAACTACGTAAAATCTTGTACCTGTGTCCTCTTGTGTAACATATAGGGTTACCCAAACCTTTATCGTGATCATGCAAACGCCATGTTCTTACACCAGTCATTTGTATGCATATGTTGCTGAACTTCTGGGTTTTGGGGCCATTTACCTACTTTTTGTAAAAAAAAAACCAAGCTGAAAACATACAAGTATGGCTGAACAGGAATTAAGGAAGAACA
This sequence comes from Lepidochitona cinerea, assembly GCA_963971465.1. Lineage (NCBI taxonomy): Eukaryota > Metazoa > Mollusca > Polyplacophora > Chitonida > Tonicellidae > Lepidochitona > Lepidochitona cinerea. The sequence continues at coordinate 4,417,693 of OZ020560.1, forward strand.
AATCGTAGCTAAAAACGTATCTTGTTTGAATAAGTTGCGTTTCTTTTGCTTTCGGGAAAGGAATAAATTGGCGATATTTCTGAATACACACGCCGTGTGGGGAAGAGTTGCCAGGTACCCGTCCAACGTTCTGGGTCAGTTAGTTTCCTTCCCCACAAAACTGGCAAGCCTCCAGAAGAGTGAATAATCTTGAGTGCGAAATAAAACGCCAATAAATCTATCAATCGATTGAATTGCACATATCCAATTGTATAACTCAATACCATTTCATTTTCATGCTATATTGATCAATGGAAACAAGAAAGCCATAGAAAAGGAAATAGATTCTGGTGTGTTTACTATGTGAGTGTTTTAATTAAAATGACTTGATAACTTATCGCTGGGGTGAATTTGGCATTTAATGGTTCCTGTGCAAACCTCCCTCTCCATTTCCTATAAGAAATGGCTACAGTCAGACCCGCCATCTGCTGTCACGTCATTGTAAGTTTGCTGCGGTCACCAGCCATTCTCATAGTTGCCCTCCACTTGATGTTGTTAACTCAAAATAGTCCAAAACAAATGTTTAGATGAAAAAAACTGGAGTCCAGTCATGGTGGGAATATAATCCACCATTTTCATTATTTCTAAATAAATTTCTAATAAATGTTCACAGTTAGTAATGCTATAATCGCCTGGTTAAGTACCAATAAAAGGCCCTTTAAACAAGCCCATTTATCATTTATGTACTGAACCGCTAAATAATCAAAACAATCTATATCTATGCGATATTGACATGGCACAATAAAAGATCGACGGTTAAAGAAATGACTTGTGTTGAAAGTGCTTGTATCGATTGTTTTTCTAGCATATATCATATGAAATTTACATGTACATGAAATTCCATGTAAAATATCTCATCTTAAAAATTATCATTCCCTACTGGATTATTTTATATCTACCATCGGTCGATTGATTTATGTCAGAAGAAGTACATTTGTAAAATAAAACTGATTTTTATCTATCTTGACAATTGAATGGCTTTCGTGTGACAAAACAAAATTTCCAGGCAGCTATAACAAGATAATCGTTTCCGAAGTGCAATGAGTGTAGATTTTGCTGTGGACAATCGTCGGCTGTATAGACTTAAATCCATATCTTGGACTAGACGTCATGGATTCGATCAAAAGGGTCTGTAAGCTATCGGATCACCAGTGACCCCCACGTCAGAGGAATTCTCGCGATACTCACACGTCCAAACCATCTGTTTTTTCCGCACACGATGACGAGTTATTCTTCAACTAAGGAATGCAGCTCCTATTGAATTTGGTGCATTTTAGATGTCGAGTGACCCGGTCATGCTTCTCTACCTTTTACTCATACAATTGTTTGTCATAAAATCAGTCAAAACTTTGTAAAGCAATACTATAATCAATTTATTTGAGAAGTAGCGTCAAATCCACAGGATACACCGGCACTTTATGTACAATGCACGATGTTATTATTGAATTATTCCTGCTATGCTTTTAGCAATAAAGGTATAAAAATTACTCACGGCTTCAGCAAATGGATGTTCACAAACTGCCGTGCCAGTTCTTTAAAGCCACGTGATTATTGAAATTAAACTGTGTCCAACAGTACACATTACAGTCAAGTAAATCACTAACATATTTTACTTAATCAATTACGACATCAACTGAAGAATAAACATCACCTTCAACTGATACAGAAATAAACAATATTGATAGATACTGTTTCTGTAGAAAGTGTGTATATGAGGCCTTAAACCAACCAAACAACCAACAAATCAACAACCAACAACAATTAACCAAGAACACCAACTAACATTCAACTTATAAACCAATCATCCATATTCCAACCAACTAGTCAATTGAACAAACAAGAATTAACCAACCAATCAACCAACCAACAATAAACCAAATAGCCAGTCATCACACAATCAACCAACCAACCAAGTACCATTCATTCAACCAACCAATAAACCAACTCTCAGCTAGCAATCAACCAACCAAGTACCAATCAACCAACCAACCAAGTATCAATTAACCAACCAGCCAAGTACAAATGAACCAACCAACCAAGAACCAATCGATCAACCAACCAAGTACCAATTAATCAACCAACAATCAACTATCAATGAGCCAACCAACAAGCAACCAACCAAATAAACAAACAACCAATCAATCAATGAAAACCTTAATCGGTCATTTACTACACCAACCGTAGATTTCGCTCTCTTATCAATCTGCATTCAAATTAATGTTTTGGAAACATCACGAGTCTGGTTTTCATTTTTCAAATAATGGCAGTGTAACATTTACAGGAAAAGCGGCGAATGAATTGAATGGCATTTGTTTGTGTTAAATCTTTGGACAAATAAAGAGGTTTAGAACGAAATAATGTGATAATCTGGTTAATTTGCTCACTCTTACGAACAGAACTGAATTATCCGGAAACAGGTGGTGGATAATATGGTTAGTACAGAGGCAAATTAAGGTTAACTTCTGCCCAAGGGAAAAAAGACTGTGACCTAACACACTATATTTCAACCGGGACACTAGAACACGGTAATCAAACGTCGCTATTTATCCTCATTTGGACAATTTTGAACTAGTGAATTACCAAATCTGTTCCTTTTGGGGTAGTTTTGTGAAATCCGTTCCATCTGACATAGAATTAGGCTGTTTTACTGAGAATTTTACGATGTTTTAGGTTTTACTGTCTTACAAAACCATGATTTAGCAAGATGTTTATTATGTTCCAAATTTGCCTAAAATGAATAATCTTCAAAGGAAACAACGAGTATCACCGGAAATAGAAGTATTACTATTTCAAAAAGTGTTCTCCTTTCTACCGAGTCAAATTGAGCTCAACTTTTGTATATTATGCGATCCTAAATAATAAGGTATTTCTGCTGATATAATTCTGCTGAATCTGTCCATTTATAAAATCAATATCGATTTATCTACATGTATAACACTTCAATAAACCTTTTGCAACATCTACCAATCAATCAAATAACATGTACAGTGCTAAAAAAAAGGCACACATTTTAGGCATACTTGATTGGCTTGCTCACAAGACAGCGGTTGCTCCTGTTAACAGGCTGCAGAACAGCGCTGTGAGAGTTCTACGATGGGTTTTGAAATGACATGTTTATTCAATCATACAGCTATTGCATTAGGTGTTAAAATAGAGATTTACTAAAGTTTTACTTCTTTTAAGAGAAAAATGACCAGCATTTGAATAACACAAAATTTCGTTTTGCATTCAGTTGCAATGTTGTTCACGTGACCTGACTATCAACAGCCACAGCACGCCATGAGCATGCTGAGGGTTTATAAATCAAGTGCACCGGCCGATTGATGCCTGAGACAAGGTTTTACTAACTAGTAGTTGTTGAGGTGAAGTTTTTAGCGTATTTATTATTTTCACATATTGTGAATTAAAGAAACGGTTTAAATGCTAACTAACAAGATGAAAGGTTCAAAATGTAGTAAAGGAATTTGATTTTATTGTGAAGTTTCATTTTTCGTCCATGGGGTGCCGATGTGTTGAGATAAATGAAATTAAAAGAGCAGGAAGGGTAATATGTGGTTTGCCAATTACTTGCAAATAACGTAATGTAGTGACTTGACCATTACGATCCTTTGGGCTAGACCAGAGTAATCATCCGTCTGTTTGTATACATCTAACACACTGGAATGTTTCCTGTACGGTTGTTGGAGCAAAGATTGACAAAGGATTAGGATGTCATACAAATTACCACATCAAATATCTCGAGGACAAGACCAGTGTACGAATTTTCATTGGCCCATGCAATTGGTTTCTTGTGCATGTTCTACATTTGTCAAATGAAAATGTTTGATTCTAAGAAAGAAAACTGTCGAGAAAGTGGAATTTGAGATTAAGTTAGATGGACAGAGATCTGAAAGTTAGATGTGCTTCGATATGTTTACAAATGTCGGAATACATGTATAGCAACCGTTGTGAGACGTCTTTTGCATATGGATGAACAGTTGTCTACTGTCTCTATGTTCAAAAATCCACTCAAGAAACTCACAAAGTTACTGAAGTGCTTTGGCTCAACAATAATTGGAAGGCGATTCTAAACGGTAACAATACGTACCGCAATATAAAATTAAATTGTCTACTATTGCAAACAGAATAAGAACACTGCAGGAAACATACTACAGTAGCATAAGCTGCCGAGCAGTTGATATTTTTTCGTATGTTCTCAAGATATACACATTAGAAGCTTTTTTTATTAACACCAGTCGCCAGATTGTACGTTAACGTAGTATTCTGAACTGACTTGAGCGTGGGTCCCGGCTATCTAAATTTTTGCTTACTTTCCGAACACTGTTTCGGTTCGTACATTCATATATGGAGTTTGCTTATTTCAACGTCCAACAATTTTCAGTAAGCTTCAAACTCTCTTATTGTTTGGACAAAACGAATTTGCGAAAAAAGTACGAATTTTGGCAGTCCATGCCACTTCAAATAATTCCATAAAAGACGAACCATATCGGTTAAACCTGCCCAGCATGTTTGTTATTAAAAGCATGGTGTGAGATACACCCTTTGTAAATCTAAATAGCGCTCTCTTCTCCTGCCGAATATTTCCCGCTGTGATCTAGTCATATTCAATTATCTTATAACAAATTTGCATACTTTTCACTCAACAAACAACGCAGATCTCCAAGAATGCGTTTTACTCATAGGCAGAGTTAAGGCCATTCATTGTTTTATTTCTAAACAATCCGCTTGTAAATGTTCACTGTCGACCAAATGGCAATACAACTAAAACAGAATAAAGCAAGGCATTCTGAAAAGCCCATCTATCATTCATGTTCGGTTTATAAACATCCTTGGACATTACTTTCTAATTTACGTTGAGTGTATTTTACAACGTGTACTTGACAAGTCTAAACAAAACGAAATTGAAACTGCTATGTTTATCGATTAACGGTGGTTACAAAAGTCAAAGTTAATTCGATCGGTCAAACGCGACCTCTGTTGTGTCAGTGTGTCTTCTTGGCAGCTTGTATACATTTGGAGGTCAAGTATGACGTTCTTTGTGACTGGTTTTTATAGCAGTTATTTTAAATATGGAAAAAAAATCATTTTTTGTTTGCTTATCAAGAAACTCAAGCGAAGGTTGTTGTGTCTATTCTTATATTTTTATATTTACAATATGATTTTGACTGAGTAGTTTGGAAACCAATGAATTAAACATGTCATGATGTGATAAAGCAGTACGTTGATTCATTGTTTTGTTGATTGTTTATCTGTCATCGGTCATCTAGAAGTCACAATTACCATTTATTGCTATCACCTTCAAAACGTCTTATCTTGAAGCGCGACTTAATCTCGATTCCCATGTTGTATTATTGGTCATTCATCACCAATCAACTTGTTTATGACAAACAAACAAAGTGTAGGTTTTACATGCTCTGTCTATTGGTAAAAAGAAACTGATTAGTGTTAATGTATATTTATCTCAGTTGGCAATGAACGGTCTTTAGACAAACAACACTGGTGGAACTTACATTTTGACATTTGGATGACAAGATTAACGACGTTAACGTTTACTGGGTACTATGCCTCCACATTATCTGTTAGAAAGGCCTAGGTTTCTTTTTTTAAACTTAGAATCATGTCTTGGACTCAATATGGCCGATTTAGATTACAAATTGATCGATCGAGGTACTCCAACGACTCTCTAATCGTCCGTGTAATATATACTTGCTGTTTTACGAAATGGAATTTAACAAACAAGCAATCAATCGTAGGAGGCGTCTGTGTTGAAAGTCACTAACATATGTATTCGCACACTCCAACAACTTGTGGTTTCACCTCAAAGGCGCTAAACGTCTGTTGGATTTAGTTCATGTTACATGTTGCGAGGCACGAAAGTGTTGTTAAAGTTTGTGACATAATCATGTAGAAATAGTATAATAAATTGATTGCAAAGAAACATATTCTGTAGCAGTATATCAGCCCACCGAATTGACTTTGCTGTATGACAACCGCTTCATGATCTGCCCCAGACTGGCTGTCACTTTGTTTAATTTGAGATATTTGATATTTTTAATTGTAAAACGTCACAGTAAAACTAAAAGCTTTGTTTGTTATCTGTTCATTTTAGGATTTGAAACTATCTGTTCACTAAATTAACCCTGTCCATTCATCATTCAACAAATCAACACAATACAAATCGTTCATTCCGTTTTCTACAGTTTTGAAGACAAGTCTACCGACAGGTAAGTAAATCAGTTAGTGAGAGGGATTTAGATTAAAGGTTAAAAGTCAAAAGAATAAAAGTTGATTGATTGATTGATGTTTTACGCAGCACTCAAGATAATTTCACTTATATGATGGCGTTGCCAGGTTTTGTGCGGGAGGAAATCTCAAAAATAAATAGATTAATATAGTTAGCCCTGTGACAATCGCCAAGCAAGTAAAGCTATCTGAACGAAGCGGGGGCACTAGCCCCGCCTAGGTGCCTATCATGCCCCAACGAATTCTATGCTCATTTGTAGGCTTAATTATTTACTAGTTTTTCAAGCCCATGAAACAGTTTATGCTGTGCATTTTAAAGTATTGATGTTGAGATTTTTTTTGTCAACAAACATATAGTTCAAGGCAAAAGTTGAGGAGAGAGGCCACACACATCCGAAAGCACATGTCCCTTCCCATTGGTCAACACAATATGACTACACCTGGTGTGTGTTTCTTAATTTTCGACAGAGAAAACAACTAAAATAACTTTGATTAATTGTAGAATTATTTTCCGAGGAACACATACCTCACACACCAACCAATCAATTAGTAGAAAATATAATCGACCCACATTGACATGTAAATTGATATAGTTAACACGTTTGTATGAAAGACGTTGAATTTTGTAATTGGAATCTCAGAACAAAATGCTCCGATAGCGTCAGGGAACTTTATTGATTGATTGATGTTTTACGCCGCACTCAAGATTATTTCACTTATATGACGGCGTATGGCGGGATTTTCAGGAATAGTGGGGGAGGAAACCCCCAAACTTCGGTGAGTACCTGGGAACTCTCCCACATACGGCGATTGAGTGAACAATCTATCAGAATTGTTTCAATTTTTATTTGGTTTGAGTGAAATTGTTGTAGATATTATACAAATCTGATAAGCTGTAATGTTACGTTGTTTGGTATGTGTTATATTTGTCTTCAATGACTGAAAGCCCAGAAATCTATCATCTAGAAATGAGTTGTAATTAAAGGGGCATGAGCTGCCAAAATTCACACTTTTTCATAATTTCTGATCGTCACGACAGTAAGAGGCTTTGTAGGCCATCGAAAAACTAAATGATTGGCTTTGGAATGAGGAAAATCCATACAGTATGTGGCCTGTACGAACCGAAAACGTGTTCGAAAAGCAAACAAAATTTAAATAACCGGGACGACCATTCATTCATTCTAAGCCAAAGTTAGTTCAAAACAATACTTTATCGTACATTTTAGAGACCAGAAGCACTAAAAAGCTTATGAATTGTACGTCATGAGAAAAATAGCCAATAATTTCAACAATCGGTTTAAACCTCAAAATATCAACATTTTGGCAGCTCATGCCCCTTTAATGTGCAGAAACAAGTAAATGTCAACTTCAAGAATGTGGTCTTAATGCTAAGCATTAATACAATGATTGGACCGTTATCCCATAAATAGAGCAATTCTACGATACCATGTTAAATGCCTTCCAGTTTGAACACGTTTTGAATGACAAAGATTGAAGCGTTTTTCTTAGACCGTTAAGGCCATATTGATTTGGTTGTCTTCCTATTCCACAAAGACATGATTAACTGTGAATTATAAAACTTTGATGTTTACGCATTATCAAAGGAATTCAAGGGTTCTTACCGGAAATAAAAATAATTTTCAGGTGAGTTTTTCCTTGATTTCCAATGAGCTAATTTAAGCCATCGTTAAAGTATGCTAATCAAACAGGATATCTGTCAATTTACCCCGGACCGGTTGATATTAACGTTTTTGGTGAAGTATAACCTCGAGAATTTACCTTGTGTTGATTTCTATAGATTGAAATGTATTCCTGCATACCATTTCGGTAAATCTGTGCATTTTGGAAATATATTTCGATCTATTTATATATCTCTTGATTGATGTTTTACGCCGCACTCAAGATTATTTCACTCATATGGCGTTGCCAGGTTTAGTGGGGGAGATTTAAAGTCTGTTTCAACATTATTTCCAAAGAAATATCCCTTTTAAACAACATAACGACCTGAAAGGAGCGTAACTATCCAACGCTCAAGTTGCTGCGTTTCCGATCAATTGGTTGTGTTGGGGCTTCGGATCAGGTATGCTTTCATACCTCCATTTATACATTTTAAACATGGCTGGACATGCATAATGTGCTCAATGTTTAATTTATGGGTTTTACCAGTAATAAGCTCGTGTATGTTCGCTTTATTCACAAATGTGGTTTTGATCACATGAAGGACGTGTTATTCTGTGTTAAAGGATGGAGGTTTCTGTTATTTATGAATATGTTATATATTAACAGACACCATCGTAGTGTATTGGCTTTGATAACATAGCATTTTAGTTTGTATGTAAACAGATTTAAGCATTTCATGCAGCATTAATATTTCGTGTTTGTTTCAGAGTAACTTTATATGAGCAGGTTATACCGCTGCGTCAGACGCGATTCTGGTTGAATTTTATGTTACAAAGTCTTCCCTTTCAAATGTTTGCTAAACACATCAAAGAATATAAATTGATGACTGCGTCAAGACAAGAATGTTCATAAAAGTCGGTGGCAATCTCTAAAAGTCATGAGATCCAGGGAAATAGACTAAATGTGCTCGCCTATTTACATGTAGTATTTTTTATACGAAGATCATCAACTGGTTAACATTTCTGATTATATGGAAAATCTTTTCCCTGAAACAGTGCCGAGGAGTAAATGACTAATAGCTAATAGTGTTAAAATCTTGCTTGAGATGCGCAACGACTTACAATCTTTTACATATGGTTAAATCCTTCAGTCAATTGATTTGATATGACCAAACACTGAGCTGAAACACTAGTGCATGAATGCTGTTTATGTGATTTACTCAAATATAATCTAATTATTCTCCAATACTTTTAAAACCTCACCTATTTTAATCATTCGAGTTCAAATGTGGTTGTTTTTGAAAGTCTTTCTTTGACATATAACATTGGGGATTTTACTGCTTTTATAATAATCCTCAAAGGATCTCGAGGACTTTGATAAAAATTGACAAGAATCTGCTGATAAATTTTCCCTACATTCAACGGAGGCAAAATAGGCCCTTATAAAAATCAATATATTCGGGTAATTGGTTTTCTATTGAGATGGTATTTTACTCCAAAGATAACCTCAATGCACTCGGATCTTTCTCGAATTAGTGCAAGGTGGATTATGTTCAATTTTATTTCAATGAAAACACTTAAAACGTGTTTTTTGTCCAATATATCTCCCAATTTCTTAGCCTAGGGGTACCTTGAATATCCCTGTTGGGTTGGGATTTCCAGCCATATTATCCCTATCTACTTTTTTTTTAAAAGTGCTTCGTACATTTTTGTTCTACAATAGTGCCGTATCCAATTTATATCTATGGGTACTGAACACACACGTACACAAAGGAAATCTTCTTGACTAAAATAACTATGGAGATTGGTTGACCGAGCCCCCGTATTGTAGACCTAGATACCTCCCCCCCCCCTACCCATCACTACACACTTCCGAAAACCTACCCTCGCACACACACCATCGTTAGAATTAGCGTATCTTGCAGCTGGCTGAAGCAATTCCAGAACTTCAGAAGCTACGGTATGTAACGTAAACGTGAGACCCGAACGCTACCAAGGCTAGCCATGTTTAAGATAGGAAGATTCCTGAATGGCTGAGAATATAAAACATGACCGCCGCGACCGTGGGAAAGTGTTTCAGCCAGCTCTAGATATGGATGTAATGCAATAACTCTGGCCTATAATTCGACAAAAAGGGAATCGATATCAAAACAGAAAAGGTTGGTCGGTCCGTGTAACGTTCGTTAATTCAATTTTCAATTTTTGATATCGCAAAATGAAATTTGGAAATGACCATTTTTAAGTTCAATTTTGCATTTTCATTTTCTACTCTTTGAAAAGAAGAAATGAAAATTGAAATTTGACGTTCAATTTTCAATTTTTGTTTTCTCTCTTTCAACACGCAAATTAAAAATAGAAAAATGACGGTCATTTTTCAACTTTCGATTTGCCTTTTCACTCTTCATGAAACGAATATTGAAAGTTGTAACCTTCGTCAATGAAACACACTGCGCCAGTCAAAAACCACCAAAGCAAACAGCAATACGCATTGCCACAGCCCTTGTGAAGCAATCCGGTTAGAGCAAAACTTACAGCCCTTGCGGAGCGCAAAATAACACGTGACTTTCTCTAAAACAAAGATTCTTAAAACAAGGACTGCTTTACAAAAATCATAGGAGTAAGATTTCCAAGACCTAAAACATCGGAGTTAGGCAGGTACGCCACAGATTAGCAGTAGAGGGCAATATGGGTGTTCCAGCACACATTAAGTGAGCCAATGCCGCGAGGCATTGACCTAATTATATATGCACCCAGTCTAGTGCAGGTCTATTAAGGGACGTGCGCATCAGTCAATATTAAAGTACATGTGCCCACGTATAAATAGTAATAGACTCCGGCTTTAGGTATCAACCAATCAAGTGATTGCGCCTTCCCGAAAAAAATATGCTGAGTAAAAAGTGTCAGCCTTAGGGCTCAGCCAATCTGTATAAATACGGGTGTAAATCAGATCCAGTCATCATCGGCGTACAGGACTGGCCAGCAACACTCTCAACACTATCCAACATCGTTTAACATTGGACAACCACTAAAGTTTGAGAAGCTCCTCGAAATGTATAACATCAGCTCCAGTCTATGTGTGGGAGTCATTAGTCTCGATGGACAGGCCAGAGTATCCTTCCAAAGGATTCAGAGCAAAACAGATGAAAGCAGACCAAACAGTATACCCATAACGTTATCATCTACTGCATGGAGTGGACTAACCACGCTTGCATATAGGATTGACGAGATGTTAAAGATGGGAGAGCCGCTAGAAAGACCATACAACCTAGAGGATGACATATATCTAAGTTGCAGTCAATACAATGGGAAACAATTTATTCATCTGCGGAAATGGATAGAAGACAAAACACTTTCGACTAGCCTGAAGCCTACCAAGATGGGGTATGCCATGAACGAATTTGGATGGCGTAAATTAAGAAAGCATTTTTCGGACATAGACCGAGATATAGGAAAAATGGAATCCGTATTTAAAATGGCCGATGAATTTTCCAAAACGATGAAAGATCCGGGATCGGACGACAATGCGGAGGGAGAAACTCAAGAAGAGGACGATGAAGATTGTAGTGCCAGAGACGACCACGCTAATCAACTCGGAGCAATGATGTGTAGACGTTGCAATCCAGGGGACTACGTCAACTGGTGACGTCATCAACATTATATCTACTATTAAAATACTATACTGAACCCTAATAAACGGAATGAATCTTACCACTTATCTGTTTGTTCTTTGTATATATATATAGTCGAGTAGTTCTTCTATGTTCTCATACATATGTCAAACCGTTAACGCACCAGTGTCAATCACTCCATCCCTAATATAATGGGTAATGTAGGTAGTCGGTCTAGAAGATCTGACAGCGATATAGCGGGCCTATGCAAAATTTGCCTCATCGAAGTCTGTCAAGCGGTATTTCATCCCTGTAATCACGTATGCATATGCCTTGACTGTCTATATAAGCTGGAGGAATACAACGACTCTCTAAAATGTCCAGTATGCAGAAAACGGGTGAAGGGCGCATTCGAAGTGTATTTATAGAATATTCGTGGGTAATAACAGTGCAACCAGACCCACGAAGCGTGACTCAACACGGGTTAGAAGAAGAACTAGTAATAGCGGAAGCTGATGAATGGTTTTCTACGGAAGAACGCTGTCTAACCAATCTGTCGATGTCGGTACAGCCGGATTACCCAGCCTGTTGGGGTAATTTGAAAACCTACATTCTTACACGTCAGATACTTTTGTCTATATAACTACGTTTAAACGTGGACCGTCTTCATTTCCACACAGGCTTTGGCAGAGGATGGATAACTATCACAAAACGAAAATAGTAACCATCGTCTTGATCATTCTGTTCGTCATATCACTCATCGTCATCGTAACGTTAGCTGCGAGTTGTAATCGAGAAGTCGAATCTATCATCACCACTATCCCCAATCGGACTCTTTGTACTCCTATGCAACAAATCCGTATAGATAGACGTTTACGAGCTACAGCGTGTAAATACGGGAACAAGCTCAGAGTGGATTTACGCTATTTCATCGACGACACGGCTACTAGGAAAGGCGTGGTCCTTAACTATAATCAGTGGTCCCTTCTGAAAACGAAGTCACACCTCATCGATAAGGCGATTAGCCATGTGCTCGACGGATAGAACGAGATGGAAGGAGATGGTCGACTCGGCCGTGAACCTGGATGCTTACGAAGCCATAGTAGATTCCATGTTCGACGATGGAATCATCAATTTTGGACGGTTAATCACGCTCTACGCATTCACGTCGGCGGTTTGCGACAAACTATCTCCCTCGGCGAGACGTGAGATCTGGGAATACTATAAAAGCCTGTCCTACGCTATATAACCGACCATTACGTACAAACGGTGTTATGGTAAACTTCATTATCGCCAGCAGTACAGATTCGGTAGAACACTATCCGGATAACAAACCATACCACTTTAGAGTACGTTTGAATAGAAGCATAACCTTCGAAGATTCCAGTACAGTCGCGCTAACGGAAATCATCTTAAAGAAACAGCCGAAGTTCCAGCCCAGGGCGGTTTTGAGTATCTGCTCCAATATTTGCGCTCACTCACTGGTAGGAGAAACGACTTTACCGCTTTTACGAAAAGTAGACGTTTCTGGTAGGAAAAGGGTTGCCGAAGTCTTTGTACGGCCATACTATCATCCCGTCATCCTAGGCGAAGTCGAAGTGTTAGAAGTCCGTATTTTAGACGAGCGGGGATCGTTAGCTACCTTCATCACAGAGCCGGTAACCGTAACCCTCCACCTTAAATCATGATACAGAGGAGACGATATGTACCGGACGTAAATAAATGGATCGCCTTTTATCAGAATATGGCCGCAAATCCGACGTGCAAAAGACCTAAAAAGAGGAAGACGAAGTGGGGTGGAGCGAAAAGGCATATCGCCCGAGTAAAGACCCCCGTTATACAACTCGTGACCCCCGCCCAAGCGGCTGTGGAACGGGCGAAGTCGGAGATAAAAGCTAACCCCGAAAAATATATAAATAGAAGACGTTCTCACAATTCCGACATTCCGAGTCTAAGCAAACGAAGGAAACGGACGGCTCCTCAGATATTCCGATTAAAACATGGCACACCTTCTGCAAGATAGAGACGCTGACGAGGGACAACCGGATGAACTTAGCCTCTTCGAATTACCTCCCGTTCAAACCGCTATTCAGGGTAGATACTACGTCGACATAAGACCATTTTCCCAAATAACGGACGAAGCACCGGTGGAATTTCTTATCCCCGGACAGGGATCGGACTATTTGGACTTGAAATCGTCTCGTTTATACGTTAAAGCGAAAATCGTGCACAAAGATAATAGCCCACTAGTACAGGATGAAAAATGCGCGCCCACCAATTTACTATTGTCGAGCATGTGGTCACAAATCGATGTATCGATGCTGGGATCGCTCATGACTGTAATGGACAACAAATACCCGTATAAAGCTTATATTCAAACAGTTCTAAATACGGGTTATGAGGCTACGACGACTCAATTGGAAGCCCAGCTATACGACAAAGACGTAGGCAACGACATCGGCGAATCCGACCCCGTAGGAGGTAATAACCCGGGGCTAGCCACACGTTATGATCGTACGAAAGAGAGCAACTCGTTTGAAATGGAGGGTCGCATGCTGCAAGACATCTTCCAGCAAGATCGCTATGTACTAAACAACGTCGATGTCCACGTCAAATTATATCGATCACCTCCGGAGTTCATCTTCATGTCGGCGGAGGAAAATAAAAACTATAAGTTAGTTATCGAGGATATAGTTTTAAAGGCGTGTAAAGTACGTCTAAATGCTGGAGTAGAGTTAGGTCACGCCAAAGCTCTCGAACAGGCTACAGCGAAATACCCCTACGTGAGAACCGAGATAAAAACGAGTTCGTTGTCAAAGGGTGAAGTCTTGTTTCGATGGGAAAACATCTGGCCGTCGATATACCCGAGTAGACTAATCATAGGATTCGTGTCGTCTAAGGCTATGGCGGGTGATTATTCCAAAAACCCGTTCAACTTCAAACACTGGGACTTGGTTAACCTAGCCGTACACGTAGATGGATCCACGATTCCGGGGTCGACGGTGAGAACGCTATATAAAGAAGACGGATTTGATCTATGCAGCACTGCCTATTTAAACTTGTTCAGAGGCACTGGCAAGTTGGGAGAAAACTTTGGCAACGATATATCTCTATTCGATTTCGCTCACGGATACGCTCTATACGTCTTCGAGTTAGATCCAGCATTCTCGACTGGCGAGTACATCCATCTTCTTAAGCAAGGAAGTATTAGAATAGAAGCTACTTTCAACAAGCCGCTCCCGGAAACGGTGAACTGCGTGATTCTGGGAGAATTTCCTGCGATGTTCGAGATTGACAAAAGCCGAAGAATTCTACTAAATACACCATGAATTCGGACGAACTACGATGCATTATCCGGGCCGATAAAGAGTTAGAAGCTCAAGTACGGGGGATTTACTCCGCCGACACCCTACCGAGACGGGTATCCAGAAAACCGGCGGCCTATATCGTAAACACAGACCTTTCCTTTCTTTCGGGCCTCCATTGGACTGCGTTTTATTTTAATGGAGAAGAAGGATATTTTATCGACTCTTTGGGTAATCCTCCAGCTTTTTACGGTGCACAGTTCGAGGCGTTTCTCCTTACAAATTGTCGGCATGCATCGTTTACTACTACGAGACTACAGGGAGAGTTAAGCTTAACGTGTGGACATTACTGTGTATTCTTCCTTCTTCAACTCGTCAGAGGGTTTTCGTTAATAGACGTTATATCTGACTTTAGCCAGAATTATTGTCATAATGATTGTTTCGTATATCGCTTCGTTTTAAACTATTTTAATCATTGTATATCGTCTACTCTATCTCACTTAGTCTGTCAATAAAAAGGTATTCATACCACCAATCGAGTGTTTTTGTGTGTATTTATATATAAGTAGCGCAGTATGTAGATCACCATTGTTGATATGAACCATGGCGAGCAACGGTTGGCAGGACCGACTAACGGAGGTATATTTCGATCCGAAGCATCCCATCGCATTTACCGGTCCTACAAAAGTCCGAATGTGGTTAAAGTCGAACGGATATAAAGTAAGCCCCAGTGAATTGAGGCAGTGGTTGAGCGATCAAGACGCCTACAGTTTACAGAAGTCGGTGAAATACAAATTCAAACGTAATAGAGTAATCACCACGGGCCTAGACGATTTATGGGATGTGGATTTGGCAGATGTTTCCAATATAGCCGAGCATAATGACGGTATACGCTTTCTCTTAGTCGCCATCGATGTCTTCTCCAGATATCTCTGGGTCGAACCACTCCCTAATAAACGACATCAAACCGTCATATCGGCGCTCGATAAGGTTTTGAACGAAGGAAGACGACCGGCTCTAATTCGGTGGGATAAAGGATCTGAATTTAATAACAGATGGATGAAAGCCTATTTGAAAAAGAAAGACATTAAATTTTACGTGACGCACAACGAGACGAAGGCTAATTACGTGGAACGAGTTATCCGTACCATCAAGACCCATCTTTACCGGTATTTCACTCATAACCAGACCTACCGATACGTAGAAGTACTGGTCGATTTGATTAAAAGTTACAACCGTCGACCGCATAGGTCGTTAAAACAAAGAGCCCCGATCGACATCGTCCCGCGCAACGAAGCCGGTGTGTGGAAAGAATTATACGTAGACACGGCCAAGCCGATCAAAAAACAACCGTTCAAATTCAAAGTAGGTGACACGGTCAGAATCTCCCATTTGAGATATATATATCAACGAGCGTATATGTCCACTTATACGGAAGAGCTATTTAAAGTCGACAAGCGCTGGCGTAGACGTTCGATACCCGTATATAAACTGATAGATTTCACTGAAGATCCTATTCAAGGAACGTTTTACGAACCCGAACTCCAAAAGGTGGAAAAAGACGTCGATGCTTTGTGGCGTATTGAGAAAGTGTTAAAAACTAGACGACGAGGAGGTCGCGTCGAAAAACTAGTCCAATACGTCGGGTGGCCTACCAAATTTAACAGCTGGGTTAGAGCCGACGACATCCACACCCTATAAAAAGGATGCCGTAGTGTCATCGTCATCAGTCGACTACGGACACTCAACATGGCACTCCAACACCCTCTAACGATGAGGGTTATAGGTTCTACGGGCGTCGGGAAAACCATGTGGGTAAAACGCCTGCTCCAGGAACGAAAAATTCAGCCGACCCCCCACAGAATTATTTTCTGCTATAGTAAGTGGCAGCCGCTCTACCAGGAAATGAAAGAATCGATAGCCGACATAGAATTCGTCAAAGGTTTGCCGTCCAATTTGGGAGATGATGATTTCTTCGATCCGACTATTCGCTCGATTATCGTGTTTGACGATCTGATGACGGACATTAAAAAAGATACCAGGATAGCTGACCTATTCAGCAAGGGGTCTCATCACGACAACGCATCGGTCATATACATCGTGCAAAACATGTTCCACGGAGACAAGGCAAGTCGAGACATTGAACTGAACTCGCAATACATCGTGCTCTTCAACAACCCGGTGGATCGACAGCAAGTAGCTCTACTCGGGCGGCGTATATTCCCCGGTAAGGGAGATTACTTCATGAAACAATATAACGATGCTATGACCAACACGCCTTACGGTTCGCTCCTAATCGATTTGAAACCCACAACACCGGAAAATCAGCGTCTCAGGAAAAACTTTCTTACCCAAAATGGTGAAGGTCTTTACACGACCGTCAGACCATCTTGGTTCAAACAACATGGCGGAGGCTATACAATTGAGTATGATAAGTGGAAGACGATGTTCGCCAATTCGGCTCGCGAGCAGATGAGGAATGCTATTGACCGTACAGCTAAGGCATACGAATTGGAAGGATATAATACGTCAGAAGCCGTTGAACTCGCAGAAGACGAGCACTCGGACGAGATGAGAGACTTGTTACGCCAGAAATATATGAATTGGTTCATAAACAGAACCGCTCTCGAGAACGACTCTATTCATCGCAACATTGAAAGAACATGTCGGACGCTTGAAACTCTCTATAATATGAACTCTGTCGAAGCTTTGAAGGAAAGCATTTCTCTAGGAAACCATTTATTCGATAAATTGTACGCGGAAGACAAAGAATAAAAAATGTAGAAAGTTTATTCACAGTATATATACAGTAGCCCAAAGGCCATACAGAGAGATTGATCATTATATAACATATATATTTTGAAATAACAATTTTCCGTTTACACGGGCATATAATAAACAAGTGTCACATTTATTTCGGAGTTAGATGGATGTCATGTTAAACAGTTCGTTGTATTCTGTCTTGTAATGTCCATGCGCTAACGTGTCATAACCGTTGTCTAACACATAGCGCTTGTCATCGAAAGGTGACAAGCCTATCTTACTTTGTCTAATTGTGTACAGCTGATGGTCAAAACTTCTTATACAATTCATCGTACTTGTAAATGAACGTTTTTTAAATAAAGACTCTTTATACATCCGATGTTTTAGCTTTTTCTTAATTACATACTTTGATATACCTTTAGCGGTTTTCTTTTCGTGGCCGTCGTAAGTGAGGGAGTACATTTTTGGCCGTAATCCTACGAACTCGTCGATTATTGCACCCCCCACCTCGTCTTTAAACTTGCCGAGAACTTTGGCATTACCAGAGCTATATAGGGGATGGTCTTTGGGATAGTTACTAGTATCGAACAGATGGAAGTTCCCCGCCATATCGCGATAAAAATCGGGACACTGTATCTGGTAGCAGAAAGAGTCTGTATCGGTAAACAAAAGTTTAACGTTTTGGTCGTATTTGGCTTTAATGAAATTGTAGTGGAAGTCGTACATTAATACTTTCGAAACGTCTAATATGGCGAGACCGACGTAAATGGGTCGATTCAGTGTCAACTTCGTTTTCTTTAAATGTACCCCGCAAAGGTCTGGGCTGAATATTTTAAAACTCTGAAATGAGGGCTTTGCGACAAATTTTTCCAGTTTCGCCTCATCTCGCACTAATTCGATGCGGGTTCTATTCCGGAGGTTTTCCATTGTTTTCCCGAACACGCTGTTGTTCATGAGTTTAAAAAAATCTTTTTCGAAATCGTTCCTGGCCGCTTTACGTTTCTCGGTGTTGAAATCGATATACGACTTCAACCAGGCGGATTGTGTGAATTCGACTCCCCGATGTATTTTCGTCAATACCATGCCCTGGGCCAAGTAGAATTTCAAGTTCCTATAGTGAACGACGTAATTCGTTTTGTGGTGGAGATTAGGCACCAGTTTTTCCGCTGGCTTACCTTTTAAGTCCAGTAGTTGTTTCAAAGTAGTCGAATAATTGGACAGCATGTCATCAGTTACTACCAGACGTTCCGGGCAGAGTGGATAGTCGGTATGTAGATCGTGCAACTGTTCCGGGTATTCAATATCCACTTCGAGGATGTACCCCGTGTCAGCGGTGTCCGAGACGGATGCGATGTCAAGGGTTTGTATTTGTTGTTCCGTCAGCCACGCGAAATCCTGAAGAGGTAAATATTGCGACATGGCCCAACCGTATAAGTTGTTCGCGTCTAAATACACTATGTAATTCGTAGGCATAGAGGGGTCAAACTCTTTAGAGTACGGGTTGTTGGCTTTGGCGTATTTAGTACTTATCATAGATACACCGCCTCTTATACCTCTCTCCACGAATAAGTGGATGTCGATATCTTGCAACAACTCCAGTCGTACGTCAGTCATTTTTAACATGGCGTCCCAGGACAACCCCGGGCTGGTGTAATAATGAGCGGGGTCTAGCTTATAGTACGAAAGACAAATGTTCCGAAAATTTTCGAATACATCGGCCAATAACAAGACGTCAGACTTGAGGTATAGATCGTGGTAATCTCCGAGATTGGAGATGTTAAAGCGTGACCACACCGACCTGGCATAAGCGTAATCATCCGGTGTTAGAGCTTCTTCTTTCAAAGAGTTATAAAAGGCTTGAATAGGAGGGAGTTGTGTTTCGGCAAATTTAGAGTCATCGGTCATATAGCTATACGGGTACACGCCCTTTCTCAATAGCAGTGTTTGGTGCGTTGGGTCGGGGAAATGGGTTTTCAACATATGGAATTTGTCGGAGCCTTCTTTGGCCATATTCGTCACTAGGGTGTCTAACGAAGCGTTCAAAAATTGAAGGGAATCGATGAAGCGCAGATTCCCGAGAGAAAAACTGATATACTTCTGCATGTTATTAGCGATGCAATTAACTTTCAAATGTTTGAACTTGCCCAATTCGCTGCATATTAAATGACTGTCATACCCTCGGCAATTGTGTAAGACGACGGGAATAAAAAATCGATTGGCTTCCTGTCTAGTGGTGGTTCTAAAGTGAAACTGCAAATTACACTGCTCATGGGCAGGCCCTCTAAAACGTCCGGTCAAGTGACAATGGTCTCGATGTCGATCGGCTCCCAGCTCTTTCTCGCAAATATGGCAATGGGTAGCCGCTTGAAATTCACGCTCCTGTTCGAGCGTTAGTTTTTCCATATCCCGTTTTTCGTTGAGAATCTTACAAATGTAGTCATTCTCCTTTTTCAATTCTTGCAGGAACTTTTCCGCTGCGTTAGGCCCGCGATACACGGTGGCCGGTTTACTATAAGCGTCTACACTGCTGACGACTACGTAGCAAAAGCCGGAAGGTTGATGCTTCTCATACCGTTCAGTTTTAGCGGTAGTCTCATGAGTTTTCTCAGTAAAACATTCGAAGTCGGCGTACACGATGAAAGGAACTCGGTAAAGATTTTTTATATTCTTGAATTCAAGAAACTCGTCTTTCGGCATTACCGTTTTCTGTATCCCTAATGGTGTACACTGTGGAAGGTGCTCTTCCAAAAGATGTTCGGCGCTAAAACCGTGTAGGCAATAGTCGCAGTAATAGGTTGTACCGTGGTGAGCGGTGCGATCACCCAACAGACGACTCATAGATTTGACGAGACAGTAATGTCGGACGTCGCCTTTCGATATAAGAATGAGTGTGACGTGCGAGTCGCAACGCTTTTTGGTCACGTAAAGCGGGAAAACATCGTTATCGTATCCCAAGACGTTCACGGTTATATTATTCTGGGTTTCGAATCGAGGTATTTGGTCTAACGTCATAGGGAATTTAAGACCCTCGAGGTTTAACGTGTCGAAATAGGGAGTGTATTTACTTACGCGATTGGGATTCTTATCCGCGGGATGTAAAGCGGCCAAGACGCTCCATACGAAACAATAATCGTCAGAGTTTTTAACGTTTACTATAGCCATTTTCTTGACCAATGCTGGTGGGGTAGGAACAAATGTAGACCCGTGTAGCGGATTGTATTTAGCGACGTTCACTTCCATCTTAACGATTTCATCCAGTGACCACCCAGACCCTTCTCCTTGATAGCTTTGAAAAGCTTCGTAAATTTTGTGGAAGGCGTCGGCTAAAGTTAGTTCAAACTGACTGTTGTTAGTTATAATAGCGTTTATACTACGAAAAGATGGTTCCGAAGTCACTTCATCGCCGTCGGATGTGTATCGAACGAGACGAAGTGTAACCACTAAATACAATTTGAAGCCCCCGTGCTGAAGAAGCTGTCCATTTAGAATATTCGACACGGAGGCCTGGATATCTCTAAAAAATAATAAAAGGTCGCCATTGTTCGTGTTATCGGGCTTTAATTCGAACGTCTCTGCACGCCCCTCCAGGGTGGTGCGATTCGGAGGTCCTCGTCCGGCCTGCTTCCGTTGTTTGCGGAGACAGGTGTCACACTTTGATTCATCCTGCGTGTAAAACCGTTGGGGAAGAGGTCGTCTGCAGGCGGAGCATTCCACTCCTCGTTGTGCGCACACACCGCAAAAAGGCTTGCCCGGTAGAAGAATTGTTTGTTTTCCGCACCAGTTACATTGTTCACCTTCCGTCGAGGTGGATGGGCGCGGCTCGTCTGGAAGAAATAATAAAAAGTTTGGTTAGTTGTCCTTCTTTCTATATTATGGGCATCTATCAGCTTTGTATTTAGTCAGGCTGAACAATAACTGAGAAGCAACTTACCCGGTTTGTGTACGGTTTTTATATGTCGGTTGAGGTTGAATGATTTGGTGAATATTCTGTCGCAGTGGGGACATCTTTGTTCGTGTTTACGTCTTTTGTGGCTTTCGAGAAGCTCTTTGGTCTCCCATGTCCGTTGACAGAATTCACAGGTCAAACCACACAGTCGATTGGCAAGCTCCATGATTCTGTCGAGATTGTCTTCTACCGTTAAACCGTTTTCTTCAAATGACTTATCCATCTAAATGAGAAACCAAGACAAGGTTAAATTCCGTTTAACACAATTATTTATCGACAGACTGTCACTTAAAAAGGCGATTATTAAATGGAAAGTGATAAAATCTTACCCAAAACGTAAAAACAATGAATTTTAGTGGATCTCGAGCCATTTAAAACAACTTTATTCCATTCATATTTGATTAAGCGGAAGTTATATTGCATCGAACCATCTCTTCCTGCGACCATTCACATGTAGATACTAGCCAAACCAGAGTGCCGGGATTTGGTGCAGATTTGAACGTTTCAATCGATTTGTGTAAAACCAGAATTGAGAAAACCACGAGCTATAGTAGGTCTTGCAGATATCTTTACACCCTTTACTTTGATATGTAACACGACCGAATTCGGTTAGAAATTGGCTACATCCGGGCTTGGAACTTATTTTTGGCTCAATTACTTCACTTCCGGTTATTTCCGGTCCACTTCCGGGTCACTTCCGGTTCACTTCCGGTTGCTTCGGGTTAACTTCCGGTCACTTCCGGTTCACTTCCGGTTACTTCCGGTGACTTCCGGTCCACTTCCAGGTCACTTCCGGTTATTTCCGGTCTATTTCCGGTTGCTTCCGGTTCACTCCTGGTCACTTCCGGTTCACTTCCAGTTACTTCCGGTGACTTCCGGGTTATTTCCGGTCACTTCCGGTTACTTCCGACCCACTTCCGGTGACTCCCGGGTTATTTCTGGTCACTTCCGGGTCACTTCCGGTTCACTTCCGGTCACTTCCGGCTTATTTACGGTCACTTCCGGTTACTTCCGGTCCACTTCCGGTGACTTCCGGGTTATTTCCGGTCACTTCCGGTTCACTTCCGGTTACTTCCGGTCCACTTCCGGGTTATTTCCGGTCACTTCCGGTTACTTCCTGTCCACTTCCGGGTTATTTACGGTCACTTCCGGTCACTTCCGGGTTATTTCCGGTCACTTCCGGTTACTTCCGGTCCACTTCCGGTGACTTCCGGGTCACTTCCGGTTCACTTCCGGTTACTTCCGGTCCACTTCCGGGTTATTTCCGGGTCACTTCCGGTTCACTTCCGGTCACTTCCGGGTTGATGACCAGTGGTCAAGACTTAAGTATTATACATAGTATATTTTTGATATGCATAAAAAAGTTTTCAACTTACCTTCTCAAACTTTAGTGGTTTCCAATGTTAAACGATGTTGGATAGTGTTGAGAGTGTTGCCGGGCAGTCCTGTTTTCCAATGATGACTGGATCTGATTTACACCCGTATTTATACAGATTGGCTGAGCCCTAAGGCTGACACTTTTTACTCAGCATATTTTTTTTTTCGGGAAGGCGCAATCATTTTACTGCATTACTCGACATATTCTATTCCGTTAATTTGTTACGGTTGGACGCACACGTCTCTTTGGCAGTCGACTTAATTGGATACGGTCCGATGCATCTGCCCCCCGAGGCCGTTCGGCTGTGATATACACATACTTACCGATATGATCTATACATTGAGGTAATACTGTCCAAGGTTATTTATACATTCGTTTATTATCTATTGTCTATCACCAGTGTCACGGTTTAATTGGTCCTTTAGACCAGTATTGCATTACTAAGCATATTTTTTCCGTGGGAGTGTATTATTCAGCATATTTTTTTAAGAATAGGCGCACATGTACTTTAATATTGGTTTAATGCGCACGTCCCTTAATAGACCTGTACTAGACTGGGTGCATATGTAATTAGGTCAATGCCTCGCGGCATTGGCTCACTTAATGTGTGCTGGAACACCCATATTGCCCTCTACTATTAGCATTAAAATTGGCCCTGAAACCACGCTATTGGTGATGTGCCCCACAAGGGATGTTGGTGCTCTTAGGCTAATCAAACATCAAATTCACGATTTCTTCATTAAAATTAGCCGCACACATATGTGTCTCATCCTGTTTTACTTACTTTGCCCGTTAAGAAGATACATCAGAATGTGTTTATTAGACTATATTAATGAGACAGAAACAAGCAAAACTTTTGTTAAAATCGCCTTAATGTGCCTCGCTATTGGCCTCTTCACACCCAGAAAGTGCATTTTTCTAAATTCAGCTTGTTCATTGTTAGAGCCATGCAACACGGACTATGGCGCAAAAATAATTAAAAAGAAACCTTCATGCATCACCATGGTTACCGTCAAACTAAAGACGACAGGAAACTGCATGGCATGAAACTGCATTTAATAGATGATGTGTGTCAGATTTGATTTATCTGCCATGCTTAGCTTTAGAGTAATTCCTTATGAAAAAGAAGTAGCTTTTTTGGCCATTTGATATATTGTCTTTATATTAAGCTAGTCGACTGGAATATCAGAATTGCTGAGGTGTGAACGTTTCGGAGGATGCTGTTAAAGGGAAGACAAACGAACGAGATGATCGCCATACAAATTAACCGATTAAATGGCTAGACGACAGTGCCAGCAGAATATCTAATCATTTGGACACACACAGTACCCTTTACTAATTTAATAAGCTAAGGCCCTTAAATTGACAAGACATACATTGTATGTACGAGTCTTGATGCGTTAGTATATATTATTGAAATGAATAAAACCTATACATAGATCTGTCCTTTCTAATGGAGACAAAATGAGGAAATCTGCTGATAGTATGACGAATATTTCTAATACAATAGACATCAATATTTATTTAAGCCATAGAGATTATACACTTCCATCTATTTACACTGTTTTACAAAGCGGCTTAGCGTAAGTTTTTACGTAGCTTTCATTGCAACTGGTTTTGTATAGATACCATTCTATGGTAGATAAGTAAAACCTTGTACCTGTGTCCTTATAGAGTTACCCAAACCCTTATCGTATGCTTGTTACCAGCAATTTCTTACATCAGTCATTTATACGCATATTTGGCTGACCCTCTGGGTTTTGGGGCCATTTACCTACTTTTTGTCAAAAAAAACTTAAGCAGAAAATATACGGTAACCCGAAGTCCTGAGTTCGATTCTCACCCTGGCCCGGAATTTTTTCCGGGTCAATCAGTGTCGGTTAATTTACTAATTCAGTAAATATACATGCATGGCTGAACAGGAATTAAGAAAGAATAAATCGTAGCTAAAAACGTATCTTGTTTGAATAAGTTGCGTTTCTTTTGCTTTCGGGAAAGGAATAATTTGGCGATATTTCTGAATGCACACGCCGTGTGGGGAAGAGTTGCCAGTTACCTGTCCAACGTCGGGGGTCAGTTAGTTTCCTTCCCCATAAAACTGGCAAGCCTCCAGAAGAGTGAATAATCTTGAGTGCGAAGGAAAACGCCAATAAATCCAGGCAGCTATTACAAGATAGTCGTTTACAGAGTGCAATGAGTGTACATTTTGCTGTAGACAATCGTAGGCTGTACAGACTTAAATCCTGGACTAGACGGCCTTGATTCGATCAAAAGCGTTTGTAAGCTATCGAGTCACCAGTGATCCCCACATCCGAGGAATTTTCGCGATACTCACAGGTCCAAACAAACTGTTTTTCCGCACACGATGACGAGTTATTCTTCAACTAAGGAATGCAGCTCCTATTCAATTTGGTGCATTTTAGATGTCGAGTGGCCCGGTCATGCTCCTCTACCTTTTACTCATACAATTGTTTGTCATAAAACCAGTCAAAATTTTTTAAAGCAATACTATACTCAATTTAATTCAGAAGTAGCGTCAACTCCACAGTATACAGCGGTACATTAGTCACAATTTACAAAGTTATTATTGAATTATTCCTGCTACAACTAGCTTTCGCCAATAAAGGTATAGAAATTACTCACTGCTTCAGCAAATCGATGTCCACAAACTGCCGTGCCAGTTCTTTAAAGCCATGTGATTATTGAAATTAAACTCTGTACAACAGTACACATTGCAGTCAAATAAATCACTAACACACTTTACTAAATCAATTACGACATCAACTGAAGAATAAAAATCACCTTCAACTGATACAGAAATAAACAATATTGATAGATATCCGTAGAATTCGTGAGTATGAGGCCTTGAATTTGTTCAATCAACCAACCAAACAAATCAACAACCAGCCAACAATTAACCATTAAACCAACTAACAGTCAATCTATAAACCAACCATCAACTATCAATCAACCAATCATCCATATTCCAACCAACTAGCCAACTGAACAAACAATAATTAACCAATCACATTTCAACCAACCAGCCAACCAACAATAAACCAACCAACCGACAACCATTCATTCAACCAACCAATAAACCAACTATTAGCTAGCAATCACCCAACCAAGTAGGCCTACCAATCAATCAACCAACTAAGTAACAATCAATCAACCAACCAAGTAAAATCAATCAACCATCAAAGAATCAACTATAAATGAGCCAGCCAACCAACCAAATAAACAAACAACCAATCAATGACAACCTTAATTGATCATTTTGTACATAAACCGTAGATTCCTCTCTCTCTATCAATCTGCAGTCAAATTAATGTTTTGGAGACTGGTTTTCATTTTTCAAATAATTGCGTTGTAGCATTTACAGAAAAAGCGACAAATGAATTGAATGGCATTTGTTTGTGTTAGATGTTTGTACAAATAAAAAGGTTTAGAACGAAATAATGTGATAATCTGGTTAATTTGCTACCTCATACGAACAGAACTGAATTATTCGGAAACAGGTGGTGGATAACATGGTTAGTACAGAGGCAAATTAAGGTTCACTTCTGCCCAAGGGAAAAAGAGGATGTGACTTAACACACTATATATCAACCGGGACACTAGAACATGGTAATCAAACGTCGCTATTTATCCTCGTTTGGACAATTTTGAACTAGTGAATTACCAAATCTGTTCCTTTTGGGGTAGTTTTGTGAAATCCCTTCCATCTGACATAGAATTAGGCTGTTTTACTGAGAATTTTACGATCTTTTAGGTTTTACTGTCTTACAAAACCATGATTAACCGAAATGGTTATGATGTTCCAAATTTGGCTGAAATGAATAATCTTCAAAGAAAACAACGAGTTTCACCGGAAATAGAAGTATTACTACTTTAAATAATGTTCTCCTTTCTACCGAGTCAAATTGAGCTCAACTTTTGTATATTATGCGATCCTTATTTATAATGTATTTCTGTTGATATAATCGATACATCTGCTTATTTGTAAAATCCATGTCAGTTTATATGTAACACTTTAATAAACCTTTTGTAACATCCACCAATTAATTAAATACACTCAGTGTAACACAAGGTTCAGGATCGTCATGTATAGTGCTCCAAAGGCACACAGTTTAGGCATACTGGTTTGGTTTACTCACAACACAGGGTTGCTGCTGTCAACAGGCTGCAAAACAGCGCTGTGAGAGTTCTGAGATGGAGGATGAAATAACATTTTGATTCAAATCATACAGCTATGACATTAGGTGTTAAAATAGAACTTTTGCTAAAGTTTTACTTCTTTTATGAGAAAAATCATCTAAAGCCAGCATTTGTACTATACAAAATTTCGTTTTGCCTTCGGTTGCAAAGTTGTTCATGTGACCTGACTATCAACTGTCACAGCACGCCATAAGCATGCTGAGGGTTTAATCAAGTGCACCGTCCGATTGATGCCTGAAACAAGGTTTTACTAACTAGTAATCGTTGAGGTGAAGTTTTTAGCGTATTTATTATTTTCACATATTGTGAATTAAAGAAACGGTTTAAATGCTAACTAACAAGATGAAAGGTTCAAAATGTAGTAAAGGAATTTGATTTTATTGTGAAGTTTCATTTTTCGTCCATGGGGTGCCGATGTGTTGAGATAAAGGAAATTAAAAGAGCAGAAAGGGTAATATGTGGTTTGCCAATTACTTGCAAATAACGTAATGTAGTGATTTGACCATTACGATCCTTTGGGCTAGACCAGAGTAATCATCCGTCTGTTTGTATACATCTAACACACTGGAATGTTTCCTGTACGGTTGTTGGAGCAAAGATTGACAAAGGATTAGGATGTCATACAAATGATCACATTAAATATCTCAAGGACAAGACCAGTGTACGAATCAGTACATAATTTCCAAATTCAGTTTTTTTTTTTGGAAACGAAGAAAGAAGAGCGGAAGAAATTTATAGTTTTCTTTTCATTGGCCCATGCAATTGGTTTCTTGTGCATGTTCTACATTTGTCAAATGAAAATGTTTGATTCTAAGAAAGAAAACTGTCGGGGAAGTGGAATTTGAGATCAAGTTAGATGGACAGAGATCTGAAAGTTAGATGTGCTTCGATATGTTTACAAATGTCGGAATACATGTATAGCAATCGTTGTGAGACGTCTTTTGCCTATGGATGAACAGTTGTCTACTGTCTCTGTTAAAAAATCCACTCAAGAAACTCACAAAGTTGCTGAAGTGCTTTGGCTCAACAATAATTGGAAGGCGATTCTAAACGGTAACAATACGTACCGCAATATAAAATTAGATTGTATACTATTGCAAACAGAATAAGAACACTGCAGGAAACATACTACAGTAGCATAAGCTGCCAAGCAGTTGATATTTTTTCGAATGTTCTCCAGATATACACATTAGAAGCTTTTTTTATTAACACCAGTCGCCAGATTGTACGTTAACGTAGTATTCTGAACTGACTTGAGCGTTGGTCCCGGCTATCTAAATTTTTGCTTACTTTCCAAACACTGTTTCGGTTCGTACATTCATATATGGTGCTTGCTTATTCCAACGTCAAACTATTTTCAGTTAACTTCAAACCCTCATTGTTTGGACAAAAAGAATTTGCGAAAAAAGTACGAATTTTGGCAGCTCATGCCACCTCAAATAATTCCATAAAAGACGAACCATATCGGTTAAACCTGCCCAGCATGTTTGTTATTAAAAGCATGGTGTGAGATGCACCCTGGGTAAATCTAAATAGTCATTTAACATTCAGTTACTTCATTACCAACGAAAATCTATCGGCGATAAAGCGGTTCATAAAACGGCTTCATTTGAGTATTTTATACAGTGACATTTAAGTATTTGGAATTATCAAAATTAAGGAAAACGTGTTATAGATAAGAGCTTGGCTATTGACTGATTATGTGGTCCACTTGTCACATGATTCGACACGTTTTCTTTGTTTTATTACAAACGATAACTTTGGATCTTTGGGTGCAAGTTGGAAGGTTCTTTCTCTACCACGCATGTAGATCGTGTAAAATTTTGAATCGCACATAGGCTTACTCGGACTCACCTCCAAATAAACAAAAAGAAAAATTGTTTCAGTCACAAATATGTCAATAGACTTAGGCTGTCTAAAATGTTCAAATTTTCTTTATATGACAAAGGAGCAGGGTAATGCTCAAGTCAAAAATCAATCAATCTAAATACATGTACTTTGTTGTAATTTTTTTCGCGATCTTTTCAATAGGGGGTGCCACCTCTCCCCTCCTCCTGTCGTTTGATCTAGTCGTATTCAATGATCTTTTAACAAATATGCATACTTTTCATTCAACAAACAACGTAGATCTTCAAGAATGCGTTTCACTCATAGGTAGAGATAAGGCCATTCACTTTTTTATTTCTAAACAATCCGCTTGTAAATGTTCACTGTCGACCAAATGGCATTACAAATAAAACAGAATAAAGCATGGCATTCTGAAAATACCATCTATCATTCATGTTCGGTTTATAAACATCCTTGGACATTACTTTCTAATTTACATTGAGTGTATTTTACAACGTGTACTTGACAAGGTTTAACAAAACCAAATTGAAACTCAATGCTCTGTTTATCGATTAACGGTGGTTACAAAAGTCAAAGTTAATTCGATCGGTCAAACGCGACCTCTGTTGTGTCAGTGTGTCTTCTTGGCAGCTTGTATACATTTAGAGGTCAAGTATGACGTCCACTGTGACTGGTTTTTATAGCAGTTATGGGAAATGTGGACAAAAATTCCTTTCATTTTTTGTTTGCTTACCAAGGAACTCAAGCGAAGGTTGTTGTGTCTATTCTTGTATTTTAAATCTACAGAATTTACAATATCATTTTGACTAAGTTGTTTGGAACACCAATGAATTAAAAATGTAATGATGTGGTAAAGCAGTGCGTTGATTCATTCTTTTTGTTGATTGTTTATCTGTCATTGGTCATTTAGAAGTCACAATTACCGTTTATTGCTATCACCCTCCTAAAGTCTTATCTTGAAAAGCGGCTTAATCTTGATTCCCATGTTGTATTATTGGTCATTCATCACCAATCAACTGGTCTATGACAAACAAACAAAGTGTAGCATTTACATGCTTTGTCTATTGGTAAAAAGAAATTGATTAGCGTTAATGTATATTTATCTCGGTTGGCAATGAAAGGTCTTTAGACAAACAACACTGGTGGAACTTACATTTTGACATTTGGCAGACACGATAGACGACGTTATTGTTTACTGGGTTCTATTCTTCCCACATTATCTGTTAGAAAGGTCTAGGTTTCTGTTTTTAAACTTAGAATCATGTCTTGGACTCAATATGGCCGATTTAGACTACACGTTGATCGATCGGGTTACTCCTACGACTCTCTAATCGTCCGTGTAATGTATACTTGCTGTTTTACGAAATGAAATTTAACGAACAAGCAATCAATCAATCGTAGGAGGCGTCTGTTTTGAAAGTCGCTATCGTATGTATTCGCACACTCCAACAACGTGTGATTTTGCCTCAAAGGCGCTAAGCGTCTGTTGGATTTAGTTCATGTTACATGTTGCGAGGCACGAAAGTATTGTTTAAGTTTGTGACATAGTCATGCAGAAATGGTATAATAAATTGATTGCAAAGACACGTAGTCTGCAGTTGTATATCAGCCCACCGGATTGACTTTGATGTATGACGACCGCTTCATATCCTGGATGTCAATTTGGATGTCAATCGCAGTAAATCTATTATCTGTTCATACAAGGATTTGAATCTGTTCAATAAATTAACCCTGTCCATTTATCATTCAACAAATCAACACAATAATCGTTCATTCAGTTTTCTACAATTC
Source organism: Lepidochitona cinerea (assembly GCA_963971465.1). Classification (NCBI taxonomy): domain Eukaryota; kingdom Metazoa; phylum Mollusca; class Polyplacophora; order Chitonida; family Tonicellidae; genus Lepidochitona; species Lepidochitona cinerea. The sequence continues at coordinate 4,448,451 of OZ020560.1, forward strand.
TAAAGACAAGTATACCGACAGGTAAGTAAATCAGTTAGTAAGAGGGATTTAGATTAAAGGTTAAAAAGTCAAAAGAATAAAAGTTGATTGATTAATTGATGTTTTACGCAGCACTCAAGATTATTTCACTTATATGGTGGCGTTGCCACGTCAATGGTTTTCTACAATTTTGAAGACAAGTCTAACCATCAGATTAGTAAATCAGTTAATAAGAGGGAGTTTGATGAAAGGCTAAACAGATTGATTGATTGATGTGTGTTTTACGCCACTCTCAAGATTATTTAACCTGACGTGAGAGTTCTGAGATGGACGATGAAATCGGGCTCATTGCCCAGAGGAAACCCCCGACCTTCGGTGAGCACCTGGCAACTCTTCCACATACGGGATATAAGTTGAACACACATAGTGCACTCAATCCTGTATTTTTTAAGAAAACTAAATTAATATAATTAGCCCTGTGACAATCGCCAAGTAAAGCTATCTGAACGATCCATCTATCGTGAAAAGCACCATAAATAAATCAAACTACCTTTCACTGAGCGATTTTGACCGGATATAATACTAATCCAGGTTAAGTAGTTATAAAGAGTGATGTATTAGGAAATCTCATTTTTGGTCTTATCTAAAACACGACCTGTATTCATTGGTCAATACAATTTGTAAATCTAAAATAAAACCTAGTTTACAGTTGCAATGTTCAATATGTTAATATTTCCTTATGGTGTAAATCTACCATGGCCTTAAAACTGGCAACTAGTGTTATATCACCTCGAAAGGGAACAATTCAGTGTTTTTCTCTGAAAGGCTCCCTAAATCAATCAAACATTGCATGGTTTCTTTAAGGTATGTTTTTGATACAGATGTATTAACCTACTTAATTATGTTGTGGGAATTCTATTCATGTTATCGATATCATTTCCACGTGTTATGTTTATAGACAGGGACAATTTTGTTGGCTTATGTATCCATGGAGATTTTTCTAGTTGTGTTAAAATATGTTGATGTATCCTCAATTCTAATGAAAAAAAAACTTGGTTCCGTGTGATAAGAATTTGCCCACAGTTTCAATGCCAGAAAAGAGAAAATCCATGTCGAAAAATGCAATGCAAGAGATTGACTTCCTTTTACTGCCTCGCGTTAACGAAAAGCGGTGATCAAAATCGTTATTTGACTGGAAATAAGCACATCTTATATTATTTCTACTTCGATACAGTGTTTAAATCACTAACGAAAAAGCGTCCATGCAGAAAACGTTAGCGAAATCAGAAGTTATACGTTTCTTTAGACGTTCTTAATCATTTTGTGTATAAAGGAAAAAAATATCAACAATATATTACAGAGATAAATGGGTTCATCATGAAGCGTAGACCTCTGCAAACCTTTTCTTTCGGGAGCATGCCAAAGTCTAGTCCTTCATTTTTCTATCAATTGTTCTTTTCTGATTGTTTCTCAGATTTTTTTAGATATCTCGCTGAAAATCCAACCAGAAACTGGCCACTTATGATGTGTGCCAGATTTGATTTATTTGCCATGCTTAGCTTTAGAGTAATTCCTTATGAAAAAGAAGTAGCTTTTTTTTGGCTATTTGATATATTGTCTTTGTATTGAGCTAATCGACTGGAATATCAGAATTGCTGAGGTGTGAACGTTTTGGAGGATGCTGTTAAAGGGAAGACGAACGGACGAGATGATCGCCATACAAATTAACCGATTAAATGGCTAGACGACAGTGCCAGCAGAATATCTAATCACTTGGACACACACAGTACCCTTTACTAATTTAATAAGCTAAGGCCCTTAAATTGACAAGACATACATTGTATGTAAGAGTTAGTATATATTATTGAAATGAATGAAACCTATACATAGATCTGTCCTTTCTAATGGAGACAAAATGAGGAAATCTGTTGATGGTATGACGAATATTTTTATAATACAATAGACATCATATCAATATTTATTTAAGCCACAGAGATTATACATTCTAGCTATTTACACGGCATAGCGTCAATTTTTACGTCGTTTTTCAATCCACCGATTTTGTATATTTATGCACACTACAACACACACACACAGGGAAAATCTTCTTGTCTAAATAACCATGGAGACAAGTTTCTAATTGTGTTAAAAAGAAGTATATCATTTAGACCTTTATACCCATCATAAATTGTTGTAATAAAGTAAACCTATGATATTTCATTAGGTTGACGACTGACAGGAGCTTGGTCTTAGTCAGTAGAATTTTCTGGAACACTTTGCATTACATTGACAATGCTTACGTATCTTAAGCTATGGTAAGAATATCGTCAGACTATATATTATAGGGTCATGGGAAAAGACACTGAAAATTTGCCCCCCACCCACCCCCACCCCTTTCCCAGAAAAACCTAGGTAGAAGGCAGACAGGGGAGTTTAGCCCTGACCAGTATGTCTTTCAAACTCTTGTTCGGCGGTAATGGTACACTCGTGAAGGGGAGGTAAGTGGATCGGGGGCTGAAGAGGGAAACATGATTTGTCTTTCTGTGTTAGATTTGATCCTTCGGAGTAATCTAATAGAATACCTCCTAGGGAGGAGAGCTTTAAAAAGAACAGAACAAGCCTGGTTAAAGAAATCTAAAGAACTACAGTTTCTATAGAATCTAAAACTTAATCTAAGACTTAATGACTCCCTTGAAAGTGTGAGGAGGATGGTATGACCCAGCATGTAGCAGCTGATGCGTGTCAGTAGGTTTGAAGAATACTTTGTAATCTAGATGCCTAGTAGTATGATATGTATGACCCTTGTAAATAGTTACATCCAAAAAATCCACAGAATTGTGATCAATAGTAGGCTGTAACTTAATGCTTGAGTAGTCAGAATTAAGAGTATCAATGAAAATATGAAGGTCTTCCAACGTATGCTGCCAAATGATATGTCATCCAGATATCGAAGGTAAATAAAAGGTTTTTTTGTGACATTTGTGAAGAATATCACTCTCCCACTCAGCCATAAAAATAAAGGCAAAGTTAGGAATAAAACGTTTCCCCATAGCACACCCTTTAAATTGCTGAAAGATCTCCCCATTGAATTCAAAATCGTTACCTTTTAAGCTAAGTTCCAGCAATTCTAAAATGTCTTTATCCGGACGACGGTGGTCAGGATATCTTTGGAATGCTGATTTTATGGATTTAAGACCCAAATCTATGTCAATGTTTGTATACATAGACTCCACATCGAGAGTAACCAAAATCACATCTTGTGGGATGGATTTCTCAGACAATTTGGCCAATAAATCGTCCGTATGTTTGATAAAGCTAGGATGCCGATTCGCTATAGGTTTTAGATAGTAATCAATTAGCTCTGATATTCTATAACTTTCACTGCCACAATCTGAGATAATAGGACGCCCAGGGGGCATTGTAGGCTTGGACCATTTTTCAATGGGTTTGTGAATTTTCGGAAGAATATAGAAGACCCTGTTTTTAGAGTTATGATCAGATTCCAAATAGCGATACTGTTTTTCATTATGTAAGCCTGTATCTTGAAGAGAAACAAGAGTTTTATTCAACTTCCTAACATTTTCAGGCCAAATTTCCTTATCAAGTTTTTTGTAATGATGAGGGTTGCTGCCGTTCTATCTCTTCAATATTATCCTGTTTAGACATAATAACTGTTGCCGAACCTTTATCAGCAGGTTCAATAATTATGTTTGGATTTCTTTAGATGTAAACGGTTTTCGTACCCCACTAGAATCTCGGTAGATATCAGTTAGACTTACAATTTTGGAGTACTCCATAACATGCACTAATTTACTAATAGAAAAGTCCCTATCAGATAATGATTTTGGGCAAGGCACAAATGAAAGTCCTCTACTTAGTAGAGATATATCATCAGCAGTGAGTTCCTCGTTACTAAGATTAACAATATTACTTCCTAAGCCGAAAGTAGGGTGGCACATGCCCTGTCCAAAATTTAGTTCAAATCTACTGTCTGAAGCCAGTGGGTATACAAGTAATTTGCTGTATCTTCGGTCTAGTGAATTTTGTCCGTGGATACTCTAAATTTTGAATTAGGGATTTTTGGTATGACCATAACTCTCTTCATCTTGGAAGCAGAAGAGTTATATAGGTTCAGGTTCGAAACTTCACTGGCCGGTAATTTAATGGATGACTGGGTCTCTACAAAGTAGATGATCGAGTTGGAAAAAGTCTTCCTAACCGCTGTCATCATGTTGCGCATTTGAGTTAACGAACTGTTTGGCTCAGTAGTTGTCTTGTTATTGATACCAATATTAAAGATAACTTTGTCTGGTTTGAGACCTTGATACTTTTGAATTAGCGTCCGAAATGAATTGAAAGTGGCACCAGGAAAACATTCTACCTGCATATCAGGTAGGGGGTCAAGGTTAATTCTAGATAGATTAGAATCCCCTAGTAAAAAACCTTTCTTAGTTACATTAGGAAGGTGCCAATTAGAGGAGGTGTGCCGAAATTTCCAAAATTTAGAATTAGCTAATTTATTTAGAGGGTTGCGGTGACCCCTCGGAGGGGATCTCACTGCATCTGAATATCTCATAGGTGAATGGACTGAGAACACTGGGGATGGGGGAGGAGGAGAGGGACTAGATGTACTAGGTCTAGGAGAAGTGACCCTAGTAGAAACTGGGGAGGACGGAGGACGAAAGGGGACAGAGGTACTACTAGGTCTAGGGGAGGGGGGGCTGAGGGGATGAAAAAGAGGGGGCAGAGGTACTAGGTCTAAGGGAGGAAGTAACAGTAGGGAAAGGCGAAGGGGAAACAAAAGGTAAAGTTGCAGACCTAGGAATCTGTGAGTGCAGAGTTGGAGGTGAGATAACAGATGTCGACGGGCTGACAGACGGATGGGGTTGGGGAGACGATGGTGGACTAAACTGAGTAGTAGCAGCAGAAGTGACAGATTAAGTGATGGAAAGAAAAGAATAACAATTTTGAATGGTCGAAAGTTGTAATTTACCCTTATAATTCTGTTTTCCCATTTTAAAGCATTATTGAAAGCACTGTCAAAGTTTAGACCATTGGATGACCTGGCAGAAGTCACCTGTGCTTTTAATCTATTTAAACATGCCGCATAATGAGAAATCATCTCTTGCATGATCTTATGGGCCCAATCATGGTCAAACGCAATATCAACTTCCCGATTTCGTTGAGCCGGTTTAAGAAAAGAATTTAGCTCTTTAATTTTAGTATTTAAGAAATTTGGGAGGGTATGGTCACGTAAATGTCCCTCAAGGATGCCAATGTGGTGAAGACATTGTAAAATTTTGAAAAGGGCTTTCACCAGAGCCGAGAATTCTGAATATTGGGTACTTTTAGATTTTGAATTTCCATGCCTATTGCTAACTGAAAATTGCCTGCTTCTGTTACCACGCCCTTGTTTTGCCATTCTGCCTAAATGCCAATATACTTAATTAGTCTAGCTGGATGAGAAGGAAAAATGAAGTTGGGAAAGTGAGACAGAGATAAAAAGGAAAAATATGTCTGAAAACAAAAAGAATTGATTCAAACTAAAAGAACCTAATTGAACTGGCTGACTTATGGAACAAAAGGATGGAGTTTGGAAAATATGTGTTTCAAAGAGGCAGAGATAAAGAATAAAATGCGTCTGAAGACAGAAGGACTAAAGTAAAAAGGGTAATAAATCTAAGTCACAAATTGTCAGATATATAAGCATAGGAAGATTAAATAGAGCAGGTAGGAAAAAACTTAATAAGACACTAAGGTTAAAATTAATGTACAATTAGAACAGGAAATAATAATGAAGTCCTAGAAATAAAATTTGGAAGAAAAATATACAGGGGCTGTAAATGGAATATGAGGTTAAATCATAAGTAAAAGGGCAAAACAATAGTCAGCCTAAAACAATAAAACTATATAAAGAATATATAATTTTTAGATGAAAACTAATGAAGTGTTTAAAGATGGAAAGTATGATAAAAGTAAAATATATATCAAGAAAGTTCAACAATGCTGCAGACTGCTTCCAACCGTGTACTAATGTGTGGATAGTTTTTTGTTTTAAAACAATGGTTATTTTAAGCTCCTGGCACAGGCAAATATATATATTTTTGAACACTAAAACACACGGGCACAGGGAAAATCTTCTTGTCTAAAATAACCATGGAGACAAGTTTCATCAATTTTTGCAATACAGTAAACCTATGATATTTCATTAGGTTGACGACTGACAAGAGCTTGGTCTTTAGTCCGTAGAATTTTCTGGAACACTTTGTATTACATTGACAATGCTTATGTATCTTAAGCTATGGTAAGAATATCGTCAGACTATATATTATAAGGTCATGGGAAAAGACAGTGAAAATTTGCCCCCCCCCCCCACCCACCCACCCCACCCCTTTCCCAGAAAACCTAGGTAGAAGGCAGACAGGGGAGTTTAGCCCTGACCAGTATGTCTTTCAAACTCTTGTATAGATACACTACTATGGTAACTACGTAAAATCTTGTACCTGTGTCCTCTTGTGTAACATATAGGGTTACCCAAACCTTTATCGTGATCATGCAAACGCCATGTTCTTACACCAGTCATTTGTATGCATATGTTGCTGAACTTCTGGGTTTTGGGGCCATTTACCTACTTTTTGTAAAAAAAAAACCAAGCTGAAAACATACAAGTATGGCTGAACAGGAATTAAGGAAGAACAAATCGTAGCTAAAAACGTATCTTGTTTGAATAAGTTGCGTTTCTTTTGCTTTCGGGAAAGGAATAAATTGGCGATATTTCTGAATACACACGCCGTGTGGGGAAGAGTTGCCAGGTACCCGTCCAACGTTCTGGGTCAGTTAGTTTCCTTCCCCACAAAACTGGCAAGCCTCCAGAAGAGTGAATAATCTTGAGTGCGAAATAAAACGCCAATAAATCTATCAATCGATTGAATTGCACATATCCAATTGTATAACTCAATACCATTTCATTTTCATGCTATATTGATCAATGGAAACAAGAAAGCCATAGAAAAGGAAATAGATTCTGGTGTGTTTACTATGTGAGTGTTTTAATTAAAATGACTTGATAACTTATCGCTGGGGTGAATTTGGCATTTAATGGTTCCTGTGCAAACCTCCCTCTCCATTTCCTATAAGAAATGGCTACAGTCAGACCCGCCATCTGCTGTCACGTCATTGTAAGTTTGCTGCGGTCACCAGCCATTCTCATAGTTGCCCTCCACTTGATGTTGTTAACTCAAAATAGTCCAAAACAAATGTTTAGATGAAAAAAACTGGAGTCCAGTCATGGTGGGAATATAATCCACCATTTTCATTATTTCTAAATAAATTTCTAATAAATGTTCACAGTTAGTAATGCTATAATCGCCTGGTTAAGTACCAATAAAAGGCCCTTTAAACAAGCCCATTTATCATTTATGTACTGAACCGCTAAATAATCAAAACAATCTATATCTATGCGATATTGACATGGCACAATAAAAGATCGACGGTTAAAGAAATGACTTGTGTTGAAAGTGCTTGTATCGATTGTTTTTCTAGCATATATCATATGAAATTTACATGTACATGAAATTCCATGTAAAATATCTCATCTTAAAAATTATCATTCCCTACTGGATTATTTTATATCTACCATCGGTCGATTGATTTATGTCAGAAGAAGTACATTTGTAAAATAAAACTGATTTTTATCTATCTTGACAATTGAATGGCTTTCGTGTGACAAAACAAAATTTCCAGGCAGCTATAACAAGATAATCGTTTCCGAAGTGCAATGAGTGTAGATTTTGCTGTGGACAATCGTCGGCTGTATAGACTTAAATCCATATCTTGGACTAGACGTCATGGATTCGATCAAAAGGGTCTGTAAGCTATCGGATCACCAGTGACCCCCACGTCAGAGGAATTCTCGCGATACTCACACGTCCAAACCATCTGTTTTTTCCGCACACGATGACGAGTTATTCTTCAACTAAGGAATGCAGCTCCTATTGAATTTGGTGCATTTTAGATGTCGAGTGACCCGGTCATGCTTCTCTACCTTTTACTCATACAATTGTTTGTCATAAAATCAGTCAAAACTTTGTAAAGCAATACTATAATCAATTTATTTGAGAAGTAGCGTCAAATCCACAGGATACACCGGCACTTTATGTACAATGCACGATGTTATTATTGAATTATTCCTGCTATGCTTTTAGCAATAAAGGTATAAAAATTACTCACGGCTTCAGCAAATGGATGTTCACAAACTGCCGTGCCAGTTCTTTAAAGCCACGTGATTATTGAAATTAAACTGTGTCCAACAGTACACATTACAGTCAAGTAAATCACTAACATATTTTACTTAATCAATTACGACATCAACTGAAGAATAAACATCACCTTCAACTGATACAGAAATAAACAATATTGATAGATACTGTTTCTGTAGAAAGTGTGTATATGAGGCCTTAAACCAACCAAACAACCAACAAATCAACAACCAACAACAATTAACCAAGAACACCAACTAACATTCAACTTATAAACCAATCATCCATATTCCAACCAACTAGTCAATTGAACAAACAAGAATTAACCAACCAATCAACCAACCAACAATAAACCAAATAGCCAGTCATCACACAATCAACCAACCAACCAAGTACCATTCATTCAACCAACCAATAAACCAACTCTCAGCTAGCAATCAACCAACCAAGTACCAATCAACCAACCAACCAAGTATCAATTAACCAACCAGCCAAGTACAAATGAACCAACCAACCAAGAACCAATCGATCAACCAACCAAGTACCAATTAATCAACCAACAATCAACTATCAATGAGCCAACCAACAAGCAACCAACCAAATAAACAAACAACCAATCAATCAATGAAAACCTTAATCGGTCATTTACTACACCAACCGTAGATTTCGCTCTCTTATCAATCTGCATTCAAATTAATGTTTTGGAAACATCACGAGTCTGGTTTTCATTTTTCAAATAATGGCAGTGTAACATTTACAGGAAAAGCGGCGAATGAATTGAATGGCATTTGTTTGTGTTAAATCTTTGGACAAATAAAGAGGTTTAGAACGAAATAATGTGATAATCTGGTTAATTTGCTCACTCTTACGAACAGAACTGAATTATCCGGAAACAGGTGGTGGATAATATGGTTAGTACAGAGGCAAATTAAGGTTAACTTCTGCCCAAGGGAAAAAAGACTGTGACCTAACACACTATATTTCAACCGGGACACTAGAACACGGTAATCAAACGTCGCTATTTATCCTCATTTGGACAATTTTGAACTAGTGAATTACCAAATCTGTTCCTTTTGGGGTAGTTTTGTGAAATCCGTTCCATCTGACATAGAATTAGGCTGTTTTACTGAGAATTTTACGATGTTTTAGGTTTTACTGTCTTACAAAACCATGATTTAGCAAGATGTTTATTATGTTCCAAATTTGCCTAAAATGAATAATCTTCAAAGGAAACAACGAGTATCACCGGAAATAGAAGTATTACTATTTCAAAAAGTGTTCTCCTTTCTACCGAGTCAAATTGAGCTCAACTTTTGTATATTATGCGATCCTAAATAATAAGGTATTTCTGCTGATATAATTCTGCTGAATCTGTCCATTTATAAAATCAATATCGATTTATCTACATGTATAACACTTCAATAAACCTTTTGCAACATCTACCAATCAATCAAATAACATGTACAGTGCTAAAAAAAAGGCACACATTTTAGGCATACTTGATTGGCTTGCTCACAAGACAGCGGTTGCTCCTGTTAACAGGCTGCAGAACAGCGCTGTGAGAGTTCTACGATGGGTTTTGAAATGACATGTTTATTCAATCATACAGCTATTGCATTAGGTGTTAAAATAGAGATTTACTAAAGTTTTACTTCTTTTAAGAGAAAAATGACCAGCATTTGAATAACACAAAATTTCGTTTTGCATTCAGTTGCAATGTTGTTCACGTGACCTGACTATCAACAGCCACAGCACGCCATGAGCATGCTGAGGGTTTATAAATCAAGTGCACCGGCCGATTGATGCCTGAGACAAGGTTTTACTAACTAGTAGTTGTTGAGGTGAAGTTTTTAGCGTATTTATTATTTTCACATATTGTGAATTAAAGAAACGGTTTAAATGCTAACTAACAAGATGAAAGGTTCAAAATGTAGTAAAGGAATTTGATTTTATTGTGAAGTTTCATTTTTCGTCCATGGGGTGCCGATGTGTTGAGATAAATGAAATTAAAAGAGCAGGAAGGGTAATATGTGGTTTGCCAATTACTTGCAAATAACGTAATGTAGTGACTTGACCATTACGATCCTTTGGGCTAGACCAGAGTAATCATCCGTCTGTTTGTATACATCTAACACACTGGAATGTTTCCTGTACGGTTGTTGGAGCAAAGATTGACAAAGGATTAGGATGTCATACAAATTACCACATCAAATATCTCGAGGACAAGACCAGTGTACGAATTTTCATTGGCCCATGCAATTGGTTTCTTGTGCATGTTCTACATTTGTCAAATGAAAATGTTTGATTCTAAGAAAGAAAACTGTCGAGAAAGTGGAATTTGAGATTAAGTTAGATGGACAGAGATCTGAAAGTTAGATGTGCTTCGATATGTTTACAAATGTCGGAATACATGTATAGCAACCGTTGTGAGACGTCTTTTGCATATGGATGAACAGTTGTCTACTGTCTCTATGTTCAAAAATCCACTCAAGAAACTCACAAAGTTACTGAAGTGCTTTGGCTCAACAATAATTGGAAGGCGATTCTAAACGGTAACAATACGTACCGCAATATAAAATTAAATTGTCTACTATTGCAAACAGAATAAGAACACTGCAGGAAACATACTACAGTAGCATAAGCTGCCGAGCAGTTGATATTTTTTCGTATGTTCTCAAGATATACACATTAGAAGCTTTTTTTATTAACACCAGTCGCCAGATTGTACGTTAACGTAGTATTCTGAACTGACTTGAGCGTGGGTCCCGGCTATCTAAATTTTTGCTTACTTTCCGAACACTGTTTCGGTTCGTACATTCATATATGGAGTTTGCTTATTTCAACGTCCAACAATTTTCAGTAAGCTTCAAACTCTCTTATTGTTTGGACAAAACGAATTTGCGAAAAAAGTACGAATTTTGGCAGTCCATGCCACTTCAAATAATTCCATAAAAGACGAACCATACCAATTAAACCTGCCCAGCATGTTTGTTATTAAAAGCATGGTGTGAGATACACCCTTTGTAAATCTAAATAGCGCTCTCTTCTCCTGCCGAATATTTCCCGCTGTGATCTAGTCATATTCAATTATCTTATAACAAATTTGCATACTTTTCACTCAACAAACAACGCAGATCTCCAAGAATGCGTTTTACTCATAGGCAGAGTTAAGGCCATTCATTGTTTTATTTCTAAACAATCCGCTTGTAAATGTTCACTGTCGACCAAATGGCAATACAACTAAAACAGAATAAAGCAAGGCATTCTGAAAAGCCCATCTATCATTCATGTTCGGTTTATAAACATCCTTGGACATTACTTTCTAATTTACGTTGAGTGTATTTTACAACGTGTACTTGACAAGTCTAAACAAAACGAAATTGAAACTGCTATGTTTATCGATTAACGGTGGTTACAAAAGTCAAAGTTAATTCGATCGGTCAAACGCGACCTCTGTTGTGTCAGTGTGTCTTCTTGGCAGCTTGTATACATTTGGAGGTCAAGTATGACGTTCTTTGTGACTGGTTTTTATAGCAGTTATTTTAAATATGGAAAAAAAATCCTTTCATTTTTTGTTTGCTTATCAAGAAACTCAAGCGAAGGTTGTTGTGTCTATTCTTATATTTTTATATTTACAATATGATTTTGACTGAGTAGTTTGGAAACCAATGAATTAAACATGTCATGATGTGATAAAGCAGTACGTTGATTCATTGTTTTGTTGATTGTTTATCTGTCATCGGTCATCTAGAAGTCACAATTACCATTTATTGCTATCACCTTCAAAACGTCTTATCTTGAAGCGCGACTTAATCTCGATTCCCATGTTGTATTATTGGTCATTCATCACCAATCAACTTGTTTATGACAAACAAACAAAGTGTAGGTTTTACATGCTCTGTCTATTGGTAAAAAGAAACTGATTAGTGTTAATGTATATTTATCTCAGTTGGCAATGAACGGTCTTTAGACAAACAACACTGGTGGAACTTACATTTTGACATTTGGATGACAAGATTAACGACGTTAACGTTTACTGGGTACTATGCCTCCACATTATCTGTTAGAAAGGCCTAGGTTTCTTTTTTTAAACTTAGAATCATGTCTTGGACTCAATATGGCCGATTTAGATTACAAATTGATCGATCGAGGTACTCCAACGACTCTCTAATCGTCCGTGTAATATATACTTGCTGTTTTACGAAATGGAATTTAACAAACAAGCAATCAATCGTAGGAGGCGTCTGTGTTGAAAGTCACTAACATATGTATTCGCACACTCCAACAACTTGTGGTTTCACCTCAAAGGCGCTAAACGTCTGTTGGATTTAGTTCATGTTACATGTTGCGAGGCACGAAAGTGTTGTTAAAGTTTGTGACATAATCATGTAGAAATAGTATAATAAATTGATTGCAAAGAAACATATTCTGTAGCAGTATATCAGCCCACCGAATTGACTTTGCTGTATGACAACCGCTTCATGATCTGCCCCAGACTGGCTGTCACTTTGTTTAATTTGAGATATTTGATATTTTTAATTGTAAAACGTCACAGTAAAACTAAAAGCTTTGTTTGTTATCTGTTCATTTTAGGATTTGAAACTATCTGTTCACTAAATTAACCCTGTCCATTCATCATTCAACAAATCAACACAATACAAATCGTTCATTCCGTTTTCTACAGTTTTGAAGACAAGTCTACCGACAGGTAAGTAAATCAGTTAGTGAGAGGGATTTAGATTAAAGGTTAAAAGTCAAAAGAATAAAAGTTGATTGATTGATTGATGTTTTACGCAGCACTCAAGATAATTTCACTTATATGATGGCGTTGCCAGGTTTTGTGCGGGAGGAAATCTCAAAAATAAATAGATTAATATAGTTAGCCCTGTGACAATCGCCAAGCAAGTAAAGCTATCTGAACGAAGCGGGGGCACTAGCCCCGCCTAGGTGCCTATCATGCCCCAACGAATTCTATGCTCATTTGTAGGCTTAATTATTTACTAGTTTTTCAAGCCCATGAAACAGTTTATGCTGTGCATTTTAAAGTATTGATGTTGAGATTTTTTTTGTCAACAAACATATAGTTCAAGGCAAAAGTTGAGGAGAGAGGCCACACACATCCGAAAGCACATGTCCCTTCCCATTGGTCAACACAATATGACTACACCTGGTGTGTGTTTCTTAATTTTCGACAGAGAAAACAACTAAAATAACTTTGATTAATTGTAGAATTATTTTCCGAGGAACACATACCTCACACACCAACCAATCAATTAGTAGAAAATATAATCGACCCACATTGACATGTAAATTGATATAGTTAACACGTTTGTATGAAAGACGTTGAATTTTGTAATTGGAATCTCAGAACAAAATGCTCCGATAGCGTCAGGGAACTTTATTGATTGATTGATGTTTTACGCCGCACTCAAGATTATTTCACTTATATGACGGCGTATGGCGGGATTTTCAGGAATAGTGGGGGAGGAAACCCCCAAACTTCGGTGAGTACCTGGGAACTCTCCCACATACGGCGATTGAGTGAACAATCTATCAGAATTGTTTCAATTTTTATTTGGTTTGAGTGAAATTGTTGTAGATATTATACAAATCTGATAAGCTGTAATGTTACGTTGTTTGGTATGTGTTATATTTGTCTTCAATGACTGAAAGCCCAGAAATCTATCATCTAGAAATGAGTTGTAATTAAAGGGGCATGAGCTGCCAAAATTCACACTTTTTCATAATTTCTGATCGTCACGACAGTAAGAGGCTTTGTAGGCCATCGAAAAACTAAATGATTGGCTTTGGAATGAGGAAAATCCATACAGTATGTGGCCTGTACGAACCGAAAACGTGTTCGAAAAGCAAACAAAATTTAAATAACCGGGACGACCATTCATTCATTCTAAGCCAAAGTTAGTTCAAAACAATACTTTATCGTACATTTTAGAGACCAGAAGCACTAAAAAGCTTATGAATTGTACGTCATGAGAAAAATAGCCAATAATTTCAACAATCGGTTTAAACCTCAAAATATCAACATTTTGGCAGCTCATGCCCCTTTAATGTGCAGAAACAAGTAAATGTCAACTTCAAGAATGTGGTCTTAATGCTAAGCATTAATACAATGATTGGACCGTTATCCCATAAATAGAGCAATTCTACGATACCATGTTAAATGCCTTCCAGTTTGAACACGTTTTGAATGACAAAGATTGAAGCGTTTTTCATAGACCGTTAAGGCCATATTGATTTGGTTGTCTTCCTATTCCACAAAGACATGATTAACTGTGAATTATAAAACTTTGATGTTTACGCATTATCAAAGGAATTCAAGGGTTCTTACCGGAAATAAAAATAATTTTCAGGTGAGTTTTTCCTTGATTTCCAATGAGCTAATTTAAGCCATCGTTAAAGTATGCTAATCAAACAGGATATCTGTCAATTTACCCCGGACCGGTTGATATTAACGTTTTTGGTGAAGTATAACCTCGAGAATTTACCTTGTGTTGATTTCTATAGATTGAAATGTATTCCTGCATACCATTTCGGTAAATCTGTGCATTTTGGAAATATATTTCGATCTATTTATATATCTCTTGATTGATGTTTTACGCCGCACTCAAGATTATTTCACTCATATGGCGTTGCCAGGTTTAGTGGGGGAGATTTAAAGTCTGTTTCAACATTATTTCCAAAGAAATATCCCTTTTAAACAACATAACGACCTGAAAGGAGCGTAACTATCCAACGCTCAAGTTGCTGCGTTTCCGATCAATTGGTTGTGTTGGGGCTTCGGATCAGGTATGCTTTCATACCTCCATTTATACATTTTAAACATGGCTGGACATGCATAATGTGCTCAATGTTTAATTTATGGGTTTTACCAGTAATAAGCTCGTGTATGTTCGCTTTATTCACAAATGTGGTTTTGATCACATGAAGGACGTGTTATTCTGTGTTAAAGGATGGAGGTTTCTGTTATTTATGAATATGTTATATATTAACAGACACCATCGTAGTGTATTGGCTTTGATAACATAGCATTTTAGTTTGTATGTAAACAGATTTAAGCATTTCATGCAGCATTAATATTTCGTGTTTGTTTCAGAGTAACTTTATATGAGCAGGTTATACCGCTGCGTCAGACGCGATTCTGGTTGAATTTTATGTTACAAAGTCTTCCCTTTCAAATGTTTGCTAAACACATCAAAGAATATAAATTGATGACTGCGTCAAGACAAGAATGTTCATAAAAGTCGGTGGCAATCTCTAAAAGTCATGAGATCCAGGGAAATAGACTAAATGTGCTCGCCTATTTACATGTAGTATTTTTTATACGAAGATCATCAACTGGTTAACATTTCTGATTATATGGAAAATCTTTTCCCTGAAACAGTGCCGAGGAGTAAATGACTAATAGCTAATAGTGTTAAAATCTTGCTTGAGATGCGCAACGACTTACAATCTTTTACATATGGTTAAATCCTTCAGTCAATTGATTTGATATGACCAAACACTGAGCTGAAACACTAGTGCATGAATGCTGTTTCTGTGATTTACTCAAATATAATCTAATTATTCTCCAATACTTTTAAAACCTCACCTATTTTAATCATTCGAGTTCAAATGTGGTTGTTTTTGAAAGTCTTTCTTTGACATATAACATTGGGGATTTTACTGCTTTTATAATAATCCTCAAAGGATCTCGAGGACTTTGATAAAAATTGACAAGAATCTGCTGATAAATTTTCCCTACATTCAACGGAGGCAAAATAGGCCCTTATAAAAATCAATATATTCGGGTAATTGGTTTTCTATTGAGATGGTATTTTACTCCAAAGATAACCTCAATGCACTCGGATCTTTCTCGAATTAGTGCAAGGTGGATTATGTTCAATTTTATTTCAATGAAAACACTTAAAACGTGTTTTTTGTCCAATATATCTCCCAATTTCTTAGCCTAGGGGTACCTTGAATATCCCTGTTGGGTTGGGATTTCCAGCCATATTATCCCTATCTACTTTTTTTTTAAAAGTGCTTCGTACATTTTTGTTCTACAATAGTGCCGTATCCAATTTATATCTATGGGTACTGAACACACACGTACACAAAGGAAATCTTCTTGACTAAAATAACTATGGAGATTGGTTGACCGAGCCCCCGTATTGTAGACCTAGATACCTCCCCCCCCCCCTACCCATCACTACACACTTCCGAAAACCTACCCTCGCACACACACCATCGTTAGAATTAGCGTATCTTGCAGCTGGCTGAAGCAATTCCAGAACTTCAGAAGCTACGGTATGTAACGTAAACGTGAGACCCGAACGCTACCAAGGCTAGCCATGTTTAAGATAGGAAGATTCCTGAATGGCTGAGAATATAAAACATGACCGCCGCGACCGTGGGAAAGTGTTTCAGCCAGCTCTAGATATGGATGTAATGCAATAACTCTGGCCTATAATTCGACAAAAAGGGAATCGATATCAAAACAGAAAAGGTTGGTCGGTCCGTGTAACGTTCGTTAATTCAATTTTCAATTTTTGATATCGCAAAATGAAATTTGGAAATGACCATTTTTAAGTTCAATTTTGCATTTTCATTTTCTACTCTTTGAAAAGAAGAAATGAAAATTGAAATTTGACGTTCAATTTTCAATTTTTGTTTTCTCTCTTTCAACACGCAAATTAAAAATAGAAAAATGACGGTCATTTTTCAACTTTCGATTTGCCTTTTCACTCTTCATGAAACGAATATTGAAAGTTGTAACCTTCGTCAATGAAACACACTGCGCCAGTCAAAAACCACCAAAGCAAACAGCAATACGCATTGCCACAGCCCTTGTGAAGCAATCCGGTTAGAGCAAAACTTACAGCCCTTGCGGAGCGCAAAATAACACGTGACTTTCTCTAAAACAAAGATTCTTAAAACAAGGACTGCTTTACAAAAATCATAGGAGTAAGATTTCCAAGACCTAAAACATCGGAGTTAGGCAGGTACGCCACAGATTAGCAGTAGAGGGCAATATGGGTGTTCCAGCACACATTAAGTGAGCCAATGCCGCGAGGCATTGACCTAATTATATATGCACCCAGTCTAGTGCAGGTCTATTAAGGGACGTGCGCATCAGTCAATATTAAAGTACATGTGCCCACGTATAAATAGTAATAGACTCCGGCTTTAGGTATCAACCAATCAAGTGATTGCGCCTTCCCGAAAAAAATATGCTGAGTAAAAAGTGTCAGCCTTAGGGCTCAGCCAATCTGTATAAATACGGGTGTAAATCAGATCCAGTCATCATCGGCGTACAGGACTGGCCAGCAACACTCTCAACACTATCCAACATCGTTTAACATTGGACAACCACTAAAGTTTGAGAAGCTCCTCGAAATGTATAACATCAGCTCCAGTCTATGTGTGGGAGTCATTAGTCTCGATGGACAGGCCAGAGTATCCTTCCAAAGGATTCAGAGCAAAACAGATGAAAGCAGACCAAACAGTATACCCATAACGTTATCATCTACTGCATGGAGTGGACTAACCACGCTTGCATATAGGATTGACGAGATGTTAAAGATGGGAGAGCCGCTAGAAAGACCATACAACCTAGAGGATGACATATATCTAAGTTGCAGTCAATACAATGGGAAACAATTTATTCATCTGCGGAAATGGATAGAAGACAAAACACTTTCGACTAGCCTGAAGCCTACCAAGATGGGGTATGCCATGAACGAATTTGGATGGCGTAAATTAAGAAAGCATTTTTCGGACATAGACCGAGATATAGGAGAAATGGAATCCGTATTTAAAATGGCCGATGAATTTTCCAAAACGATGAAAGATCCGGGATCGGACGACAATGCGGAGGGAGAAACTCAAGAAGAGGACGATGAAGATTGTAGTGCCAGAGACGACCACGCTAATCAACTCGGAGCAATGATGTGTAGACGTTGCAATCCAGGGGACTACGTCAACTGGTGACGTCATCAACATTATATCTACTATTAAAATACTATACTGAACCCTAATAAACGGAATGAATCTTACCACTTATCTGTTTGTTCTTTGTATATATATATAGTCGAGTAGTTCTTCTATGTTCTCATACATATGTCAAACCGTTAACGCACCAGTGTCAATCACTCCATCCCTAATATAATGGGTAATGTAGGTAGTCGGTCTAGAAGATCTGACAGCGATATAGCGGGCCTATGCAAAATTTGCCTCATCGAAGTCTGTCAAGCGGTATTTCATCCCTGTAATCACGTATGCATATGCCTTGACTGTCTATATAAGCTGGAGGAATACAACGACTCTCTAAAATGTCCAGTATGCAGAAAACGGGTGAAGGGCGCATTCGAAGTGTATTTATAGAATATTCGTGGGTAATAACAGTGCAACCAGACCCACGAAGCGTGACTCAACACGGGTTAGAAGAAGAACTAGTAATAGCGGAAGCTGATGAATGGTTTTCTACGGAAGAACGCTGTCTAACCAATCTGTCGATGTCGGTACAGCCGGATTACCCAGCCTGTTGGGGTAATTTGAAAACCTACATTCTTACACGTCAGATACTTTTGTCTATATAACTACGTTTAAACGTGGACCGTCTTCATTTCCACACAGGCTTTGGCAGAGGATGGATAACTATCACAAAACGAAAATAGTAACCATCGTCTTGATCATTCTGTTCGTCATATCACTCATCGTCATCGTAACGTTAGCTGCGAGTTGTAATCGAGAAGTCGAATCTATCATCACCACTATCCCCAATCGGACTCTTTGTACTCCTATGCAACAAATCCGTATAGATAGACGTTTACGAGCTACAGCGTGTAAATACGGGAACAAGCTCAGAGTGGATTTACGCTATTTCATCGACGACACGGCTACTAGGAAAGGCGTGGTCCTTAACTATAATCAGTGGTCCCTTCTGAAAACGAAGTCACACCTCATCGATAAGGCGATTAGCCATGTGCTCGACGGATAGAACGAGATGGAAGGAGATGGTCGACTCGGCCGTGAACCTGGATGCTTACGAAGCCATAGTAGATTCCATGTTCGACGATGGAATCATCAATTTTGGACGGTTAATCACGCTCTACGCATTCACGTCGGCGGTTTGCGACAAACTATCTCCCTCGGCGAGACGTGAGATCTGGGAATACTATAAAAGCCTGTCCTACGCTATATAACCGACCATTACGTACAAACGGTGTTATGGTAAACTTCATTATCGCCAGCAGTACAGATTCGGTAGAACACTATCCGGATAACAAACCATACCACTTTAGAGTACGTTTGAATAGAAGCATAACCTTCGAAGATTCCAGTACAGTCGCGCTAACGGAAATCATCTTAAAGAAACAGCCGAAGTTCCAGCCCAGGGCGGTTTTGAGTATCTGCTCCAATATTTGCGCTCACTCACTGGTAGGAGAAACGACTTTACCGCTTTTACGAAAAGTAGACGTTTCTGGTAGGAAAAGGGTTGCCGAAGTCTTTGTACGGCCATACTATCATCCCGTCATCCTAGGCGAAGTCGAAGTGTTAGAAGTCCGTATTTTAGACGAGCGGGGATCGTTAGCTACCTTCATCACAGAGCCGGTAACCGTAACCCTCCACCTTAAATCATGATACAGAGGAGACGATATGTACCGGACGTAAATAAATGGATCGCCTTTTATCAGAATATGGCCGCAAATCCGACGTGCAAAAGACCTAAAAAGAGGAAGACGAAGTGGGGTGGAGCGAAAAGGCATATCGCCCGAGTAAAGACCCCCGTTATACAACTCGTGACCCCCGCCCAAGCGGCTGTGGAACGGGCGAAGTCGGAGATAAAAGCTAACCCCGAAAAATATATAAATAGAAGACGTTCTCACAATTCCGACATTCCGAGTCTAAGCAAACGAAGGAAACGGACGGCTCCTCAGATATTCCGATTAAAACATGGCACACCTTCTGCAAGATAGAGACGCTGACGAGGGACAACCGGATGAACTTAGCCTCTTCGAATTACCTCCCGTTCAAACCGCTATTCAGGGTAGATACTACGTCGACATAAGACCATTTTCCCAAATAACGGACGAAGCACCGGTGGAATTTCTTATCCCCGGACAGGGATCGGACTATTTGGACTTGAAATCGTCTCGTTTATACGTTAAAGCGAAAATCGTGCACAAAGATAATAGCCCACTAGTACAGGATGAAAAATGCGCGCCCACCAATTTACTATTGTCGAGCATGTGGTCACAAATCGATGTATCGATGCTGGGATCGCTCATGACTGTAATGGACAACAAATACCCGTATAAAGCTTATATTCAAACAGTTCTAAATACGGGTTATGAGGCTACGACGACTCAATTGGAAGCCCAGCTATACGACAAAGACGTAGGCAACGACATCGGCGAATCCGACCCCGTAGGAGGTAATAACCCGGGGCTAGCCACACGTTATGATCGTACGAAAGAGAGCAACTCGTTTGAAATGGAGGGTCGCATGCTGCAAGACATCTTCCAGCAAGATCGCTATGTACTAAACAACGTCGATGTCCACGTCAAATTATATCGATCACCTCCGGAGTTCATCTTCATGTCGGCGGAGGAAAATAAAAACTATAAGTTAGTTATCGAGGATATAGTTTTAAAGGCGTGTAAAGTACGTCTAAATGCTGGAGTAGAGTTAGGTCACGCCAAAGCTCTCGAACAGGCTACAGCGAAATACCCCTACGTGAGAACCGAGATAAAAACGAGTTCGTTGTCAAAGGGTGAAGTCTTGTTTCGATGGGAAAACATCTGGCCGTCGATATACCCGAGTAGACTAATCATAGGATTCGTGTCGTCTAAGGCTATGGCGGGTGATTATTCCAAAAACCCGTTCAACTTCAAACACTGGGACTTGGTTAACCTAGCCGTACACGTAGATGGATCCACGATTCCGGGGTCGACGGTGAGAACGCTATATAAAGAAGACGGATTTGATCTATGCAGCACTGCCTATTTAAACTTGTTCAGAGGCACTGGCAAGTTGGGAGAAAACTTTGGCAACGATATATCTCTATTCGATTTCGCTCACGGATACGCTCTATACGTCTTCGAGTTAGATCCAGCATTCTCGACTGGCGAGTACATCCATCTTCTTAAGCAAGGAAGTATTAGAATAGAAGCTACTTTCAACAAGCCGCTCCCGGAAACGGTGAACTGCGTGATTCTGGGAGAATTTCCTGCGATGTTCGAGATTGACAAAAGCCGAAGAATTCTACTAAATACACCATGAATTCGGACGAACTACGATGCATTATCCGGGCCGATAAAGAGTTAGAAGCTCAAGTACGGGGGATTTACTCCGCCGACACCCTACCGAGACGGGTATCCAGAAAACCGGCGGCCTATATCGTAAACACAGACCTTTCCTTTCTTTCGGGCCTCCATTGGACTGCGTTTTATTTTAATGGAGAAGAAGGATATTTTATCGACTCTTTGGGTAATCCTCCAGCTTTTTACGGTGCACAGTTCGAGGCGTTTCTCCTTACAAATTGTCGGCATGCATCGTTTACTACTACGAGACTACAGGGAGAGTTAAGCTTAACGTGTGGACATTACTGTGTATTCTTCCTTCTTCAACTCGTCAGAGGGTTTTCGTTAATAGACGTTATATCTGACTTTAGCCAGAATTATTGTCATAATGATTGTTTCGTATATCGCTTCGTTTTAAACTATTTTAATCATTGTATATCGTCTACTCTATCTCACTTAGTCTGTCAATAAAAAGGTATTCATACCACCAATCGAGTGTTTTTGTGTGTATTTATATATAAGTAGCGCAGTATGTAGATCACCATTGTTGATATGAACCATGGCGAGCAACGGTTGGCAGGACCGACTAACGGAGGTATATTTCGATCCGAAGCATCCCATCGCATTTACCGGTCCTACAAAAGTCCGAATGTGGTTAAAGTCGAACGGATATAAAGTAAGCCCCAGTGAATTGAGGCAGTGGTTGAGCGATCAAGACGCCTACAGTTTACAGAAGTCGGTGAAATACAAATTCAAACGTAATAGAGTAATCACCACGGGCCTAGACGATTTATGGGATGTGGATTTGGCAGATGTTTCCAATATAGCCGAGCATAATGACGGTATACGCTTTCTCTTAGTCGCCATCGATGTCTTCTCCAGATATCTCTGGGTCGAACCACTCCCTAATAAACGACATCAAACCGTCATATCGGCGCTCGATAAGGTTTTGAACGAAGGAAGACGACCGGCTCTAATTCGGTGGGATAAAGGATCTGAATTTAATAACAGATGGATGAAAGCCTATTTGAAAAAGAAAGACATTAAATTTTACGTGACGCACAACGAGACGAAGGCTAATTACGTGGAACGAGTTATCCGTACCATCAAGACCCATCTTTACCGGTATTTCACTCATAACCAGACCTACCGATACGTAGAAGTACTGGTCGATTTGATTAAAAGTTACAACCGTCGACCGCATAGGTCGTTAAAACAAAGAGCCCCGATCGACATCGTCCCGCGCAACGAAGCCGGTGTGTGGAAAGAATTATACGTAGACACGGCCAAGCCGATCAAAAAACAACCGTTCAAATTCAAAGTAGGTGACACGGTCAGAATCTCCCATTTGAGATATATATATCAACGAGCGTATATGTCCACTTATACGGAAGAGCTATTTAAAGTCGACAAGCGCTGGCGTAGACGTTCGATACCCGTATATAAACTGATAGATTTCACTGAAGATCCTATTCAAGGAACGTTTTACGAACCCGAACTCCAAAAGGTGGAAAAAGACGTCGATGCTTTGTGGCGTATTGAGAAAGTGTTAAAAACTAGACGACGAGGAGGTCGCGTCGAAAAACTAGTCCAATACGTCGGGTGGCCTACCAAATTTAACAGCTGGGTTAGAGCCGACGACATCCACACCCTATAAAAAGGATGCCGTAGTGTCATCGTCATCAGTCGACTACGGACACTCAACATGGCACTCCAACACCCTCTAACGATGAGGGTTATAGGTTCTACGGGCGTCGGGAAAACCATGTGGGTAAAACGCCTGCTCCAGGAACGAAAAATTCAGCCGACCCCCCACAGAATTATTTTCTGCTATAGTAAGTGGCAGCCGCTCTACCAGGAAATGAAAGAATCGATAGCCGACATAGAATTCGTCAAAGGTTTGCCGTCCAATTTGGGAGATGATGATTTCTTCGATCCGACTATTCGCTCGATTATCGTGTTTGACGATCTGATGACGGACATTAAAAAAGATACCAGGATAGCTGACCTATTCAGCAAGGGGTCTCATCACGACAACGCATCGGTCATATACATCGTGCAAAACATGTTCCACGGAGACAAGGCAAGTCGAGACATTGAACTGAACTCGCAATACATCGTGCTCTTCAACAACCCGGTGGATCGACAGCAAGTAGCTCTACTCGGGCGGCGTATATTCCCCGGTAAGGGAGATTACTTCATGAAACAATATAACGATGCTATGACCAACACGCCTTACGGTTCGCTCCTAATCGATTTGAAACCCACAACACCGGAAAATCAGCGTCTCAGGAAAAACTTTCTTACCCAAAATGGTGAAGGTCTTTACACGACCGTCAGACCATCTTGGTTCAAACAACATGGCGGAGGCTATACAATTGAGTATGATAAGTGGAAGACGATGTTCGCCAATTCGGCTCGCGAGCAGATGAGGAATGCTATTGACCGTACAGCTAAGGCATACGAATTGGAAGGATATAATACGTCAGAAGCCGTTGAACTCGCAGAAGACGAGCACTCGGACGAGATGAGAGACTTGTTACGCCAGAAATATATGAATTGGTTCATAAACAGAACCGCTCTCGAGAACGACTCTATTCATCGCAACATTGAAAGAACATGTCGGACGCTTGAAACTCTCTATAATATGAACTCTGTCGAAGCTTTGAAGGAAAGCATTTCTCTAGGAAACCATTTATTCGATAAATTGTACGCGGAAGACAAAGAATAAAAAATGTAGACAGTTTATTCACAGTATATATACAGTAGCCCAAAGGCCATACAGAGAGATTGATCATTATATAACATATATATTTTGAAATAACAATTTTCCGTTTACACGGGCATATAATAAACAAGTGTCACATTTATTTCGGAGTTAGATGGATGTCATGTTAAACAGTTCGTTGTATTCTGTCTTGTAATGTCCATGCGCTAACGTGTCATAACCGTTGTCTAACACATAGCGCTTGTCATCGAAAGGTGACAAGCCTATCTTACTTTGTCTAATTGTGTACAGCTGATGGTCAAAACTTCTTATACAATTCATCGTACTTGTAAATGAACGTTTTTTAAATAAAGACTCTTTATACATCCGATGTTTTAGCTTTTTCTTAATTACATACTTTGATATACCTTTAGCGGTTTTCTTTTCGTGGCCGTCGTAAGTGAGGGAGTACATTTTTGGCCGTAATCCTACGAACTCGTCGATTATTGCACCCCCCACCTCGTCTTTAAACTTGCCGAGAACTTTGGCATTACCAGAGCTATATAGGGGATGGTCTTTGGGATAGTTACTAGTATCGAACAGATGGAAGTTCCCCGCCATATCGCGATAAAAATCGGGACACTGTATCTGGTAGCAGAAAGAGTCTGTATCGGTAAACAAAAGTTTAACGTTTTGGTCGTATTTGGCTTTAATGAAATTGTAGTGGAAGTCGTACATTAATACTTTCGAAACGTCTAATATGGCGAGACCGACGTAAATGGGTCGATTCAGTGTCAACTTCGTTTTCTTTAAATGTACCCCGCAAAGGTCTGGGCTGAATATTTTAAAACTCTGAAATGAGGGCTTTGCGACAAATTTTTCCAGTTTCGCCTCATCTCGCACTAATTCGATGCGGGTTCTATTCCGGAGGTTTTCCATTGTTTTCCCGAACACGCTGTTGTTCATGAGTTAAAAAAAATCTTTTTCGAAATCGTTCCTGGCCGCTTTACGTTTCTCGGTGTTGAAATCGATATACGACTTCAACCAGGCGGATTGTGTGAATTCGACTCCCCGATGTATTTTCGTCAATACCATGCCCTGGGCCAAGTAGAATTTCAAGTTCCTATAGTGAACGACGTAATTCGTTTTGTGGTGGAGATTAGGCACCAGTTTTTCCGCTGGCTTACCTTTTAAGTCCAGTAGTTGTTTCAAAGTAGTCGAATAATTGGACAGCATGTCATCAGTTACTACCAGACGTTCCGGGCAGAGTGGATAGTCGGTATGTAGATCGTGCAACTGTTCCGGGTATTCAATATCCACTTCGAGGATGTACCCCGTGTCAGCGGTGTCCGAGACGGATGCGATGTCAAGGGTTTGTATTTGTTGTTCCGTCAGCCACGCGAAATCCTGAAGAGGTAAATATTGCGACATGGCCCAACCGTATAAGTTGTTCGCGTCTAAATACACTATGTAATTCGTAGGCATAGAGGGGTCAAACTCTTTAGAGTACGGGTTGTTGGCTTTGGCGTATTTAGTACTTATCATAGATACACCGCCTCTTATACCTCTCTCCACGAATAAGTGGATGTCGATATCTTGCAACAACTCCAGTCGTACGTCAGTCATTTTTAACATGGCGTCCCAGGACAACCCCGGGCTGGTGTAATAATGAGCGGGGTCTAGCTTATAGTACGAAAGACAAATGTTCCGAAAATTTTCGAATACATCGGCCAATAACAAGACGTCAGACTTGAGGTATAGATCGTGGTAATCTCCGAGATTGGAGATGTTAAAGCGTGACCACACCGACCTGGCATAAGCGTAATCATCCGGTGTTAGAGCTTCTTCTTTCAAAGAGTTATAAAAGGCTTGAATAGGAGGGAGTTGTGTTTCGGCAAATTTAGAGTCATCGGTCATATAGCTATACGGGTACACGCCCTTTCTCAATAGCAGTGTTTGGTGCGTTGGGTCGGGGAAATGGGTTTTCAACATATGGAATTTGTCGGAGCCTTCTTTGGCCATATTCGTCACTAGGGTGTCTAACGAAGCGTTCAAAAATTGAAGGGAATCGATGAAGCGCAGATTCCCGAGAGAAAAACTGATATACTTCTGCATGTTATTAGCGATGCAATTAACTTTCAAATGTTTGAACTTGCCCAATTCGCTGCATATTAAATGACTGTCATACCCTCGGCAATTGTGTAAGACGACGGGAATAAAAAATCGATTGGCTTCCTGTCTAGTGGTGGTTCTAAAGTGAAACTGCAAATTACACTGCTCATGGGCAGGCCCTCTAAAACGTCCGGTCAAGTGACAATGGTCTCGATGTCGATCGGCTCCCAGCTCTTTCTCGCAAATATGGCAATGGGTAGCCGCTTGAAATTCACGCTCCTGTTCGAGCGTTAGTTTTTCCATATCCCGTTTTTCGTTGAGAATCTTACAAATGTAGTCATTCTCCTTTTTCAATTCTTGCAGGAACTTTTCCGCTGCGTTAGGCCCGCGATACACGGTGGCCGGTTTACTATAAGCGTCTACACTGCTGACGACTACGTAGCAAAAGCCGGAAGGTTGATGCTTCTCATACCGTTCAGTTTTAGCGGTAGTCTCATGAGTTTTCTCAGTAAAACATTCGAAGTCGGCGTACACGATGAAAGGAACTCGGTAAAGATTTTTTATATTCTTGAATTCAAGAAACTCGTCTTTCGGCATTACCGTTTTCTGTATCCCTAATGGTGTACACTGTGGAAGGTGCTCTTCCAAAAGATGTTCGGCGCTAAAACCGTGTAGGCAATAGTCGCAGTAATAGGTTGTACCGTGGTGAGCGGTGCGATCACCCAACAGACGACTCATAGATTTGACGAGACAGTAATGTCGGACGTCGCCTTTCGATATAAGAATGAGTGTGACGTGCGAGTCGCAACGCTTTTTGGTCACGTAAAGCGGGAAAACATCGTTATCGTATCCCAAGACGTTCACGGTTATATTATTCTGGGTTTCGAATCGAGGTATTTGGTCTAACGTCATAGGGAATTTAAGACCCTCGAGGTTTAACGTGTCGAAATAGGGAGTGTATTTACTTACGCGATTGGGATTCTTATCCGCGGGATGTAAAGCGGCCAAGACGCTCCATACGAAACAATAATCGTCAGAGTTTTTAACGTTTACTATAGCCATTTTCTTGACCAATGCTGGTGGGGTAGGAACAAATGTAGACCCGTGTAGCGGATTGTATTTAGCGACGTTCACTTCCATCTTAACGATTTCATCCAGTGACCACCCAGACCCTTCTCCTTGATAGCTTTGAAAAGCTTCGTAAATTTTGTGGAAGGCGTCGGCTAAAGTTAGTTCAAACTGACTGTTGTTAGTTATAATAGCGTTTATACTACGAAAAGATGGTTCCGAAGTCACTTCATCGCCGTCGGATGTGTATCGAACGAGACGAAGTGTAACCACTAAATACAATTTGAAGCCCCCGTGCTGAAGAAGCTGTCCATTTAGAATATTCGACACGGAGGCCTGGATATCTCTAAAAAATAATAAAAGGTCGCCATTGTTCGTGTTATCGGGCTTTAATTCGAACGTCTCTGCACGCCCCTCCAGGGTGGTGCGATTCGGAGGTCCTCGTCCGGCCTGCTTCCGTTGTTTGCGGAGACAGGTGTCACACTTTGATTCATCCTGCGTGTAAAACCGTTGGGGAAGAGGTCGTCTGCAGGCGGAGCATTCCACTCCTCGTTGTGCGCACACACCGCAAAAAGGCTTGCCCGGTAGAAGAATTGTTTGTTTTCCGCACCAGTTACATTGTTCACCTTCCGTCGAGGTGGATGGGCGCGGCTCGTCTGGAAGAAATAATAAAAAGTTTGGTTAGTTGTCCTTCTTTCTATATTATGGGCATCTATCAGCTTTGTATTTAGTCAGGCTGAACAATAACTGAGAAGCAACTTACCCGGTTTGTGTACGGTTTTTATATGTCGGTTGAGGTTGAATGATTTGGTGAATATTCTGTCGCAGTGGGGACATCTTTGTTCGTGTTTACGTCTTTTGTGGCTTTCGAGAAGCTCTTTGGTCTCCCATGTCCGTTGACAGAATTCACAGGTCAAACCACACAGTCGATTGGCAAGCTCCATGATTCTGTCGAGATTGTCTTCTACCGTTAAACCGTTTTCTTCAAATGACTTATCCATCTAAATGAGAAACCAAGACAAGGTTAAATTCCGTTTAACACAATTATTTATCGACAGACTGTCACTTAAAAAGGCGATTATTAAATGGAAAGTGATAAAATCTTACCCAAAACGTAAAAACAATGAATTTTAGTGGATCTCGAGCCATTTAAAACAACTTTATTCCATTCATATTTGATTAAGCGGAAGTTATATTGCATCGAACCATCTCTTCCTGCGACCATTCACATGTAGATACTAGCCAAACCAGAGTGCCGGGATTTGGTGCAGATTTGAACGTTTCAATCGATTTGTGTAAAACCAGAATTGAGAAAACCACGAGCTATAGTAGGTCTTGCAGATATCTTTACACCCTTTACTTTGATATGTAACACGACCGAATTCGGTTAGAAATTGGCTACATCCGGGCTTGGAACTTATTTTTGGCTCAATTACTTCACTTCCGGTTATTTCCGGTCCACTTCCGGGTCACTTCCGGTTCACTTCCGGTTGCTTCGGGTTAACTTCCGGTCACTTCCGGTTCACTTCCGGTTACTTCCGGTGACTTCCGGTCCACTTCCAGGTCACTTCCGGTTATTTCCGGTCTATTTCCGGTTGCTTCCGGTTCACTTCTGGTCACTTCCGGTTCACTTCCAGTTACTTCCGGTGACTTCCGGGTTATTTCCGGTCACTTCCGGTTACTTCCGACCCACTTCCGGTGACTCCCGGGTTATTTCTGGTCACTTCCGGGTCACTTCCGGTTCACTTCCGGTCACTTCCGGCTTATTTACGGTCACTTCCGGTTACTTCCGGTCCACTTCCGGTGACTTCCGGGTTATTTCCGGTCACTTCCGGTTCACTTCCGGTTACTTCCGGTCCACTTCCGGGTTATTTCCGGTCACTTCCGGTTACTTCCTGTCCACTTCCGGGTTATTTACGGTCACTTCCGGTCACTTCCGGGTTATTTCCGGTCACTTCCGGTTACTTCCGGTCCACTTCCGGTGACTTCCGGGTCACTTCCGGTTCACTTCCGGTTACTTCCGGTCCACTTCCGGGTTATTTCCGGGTCACTTCCGGTTCACTTCCGGTCACTTCCGGGTTGATGACCAGTGGTCAAGACTTAAGTATTATACATAGTATATTTTTGATATGCATAAAAAAGTTTTCAACTTACCTTCTCAAACTTTAGTGGTTGTCCAATGTTAAACGATGTTGGATAGTGTTGAGAGTGTTGCCGGGCAGTCCTGTTTTCCAATGATGACTGGATCTGATTTACACCCGTATTTATACAGATTGGCTGAGCCCTAAGGCTGACACTTTTTACTCAGCATATTTTTTTTTTCGGGAAGGCGCAATCATTTTACTGCATTACTCGACATATTCTATTCCGTTAATTTGTTACGGTTGGACGCACACGTCTCTTTGGCAGTCGACTTAATTGGATACGGTCCGATGCATCTGCCCCCCGAGGCCGTTCGGCTGTGATATACACATACTTACCGATATGATCTATACATTGAGGTAATACTGTCCAAGGTTATTTATACATTCGTTTATTATCTATTGTCTATCACCAGTGTCACGGTTTAATTGGTCCTTTAGACCAGTATTGCATTACTAAGCATATTTTTTCCGTGGGAGTGTATTATTCAGCATATTTTTTTAAGAATAGGCGCACATGTACTTTAATATTGGTTTAATGCGCACGTCCCTTAATAGACCTGTACTAGACTGGGTGCATATGTAATTAGGTCAATGCCTCGCGGCATTGGCTCACTTAATGTGTGCTGGAACACCCATATTGCCCTCTACTATTAGCATTAAAATTGGCCCTGAAACCACGCTATTGGTGATGTGCCCCACAAGGGATGTTGGTGCTCTTAGGCTAATCAAACATCAAATTCACGATTTCTTCATTAAAATTAGCCGCACACATATGTGTCTCATCCTGTTTTACTTACTTTGCCCGTTAAGAAGATACATCAGAATGTGTTTATTAGACTATATTAATGAGACAGAAACAAGCAAAACTTTTGTTAAAATCGCCTTAATGTGCCTCGCTATTGGCCTCTTCACACCCAGAAAGTGCATTTTTCTAAATTCAGCTTGTTCATTGTTAGAGCCATGCAACACGGACTATGGCGCAAAAATAATTAAAAAGAAACCTTCATGCATCACCATGGTTACCGTCAAACTAAAGACGACAGGAAACTGCATGGCATGAAACTGCATTTAATAGATGATGTGTGTCAGATTTGATTTATCTGCCATGCTTAGCTTTAGAGTAATTCCTTATGAAAAAGAAGTAGCTTTTTTGGCCATTTGATATATTGTCTTTATATTAAGCTAGTCGACTGGAATATCAGAATTGCTGAGGTGTGAACGTTTCGGAGGATGCTGTTAAAGGGAAGACAAACGAACGAGATGATCGCCATACAAATTAACCGATTAAATGGCTAGACGACAGTGCCAGCAGAATATCTAATCATTTGGACACACACAGTACCCTTTACTAATTTAATAAGCTAAGGCCCTTAAATTGACAAGACATACATTGTATGTACGAGTCTTGATGCGTTAGTATATATTATTGAAATGAATAAAACCTATACATAGATCTGTCCTTTCTAATGGAGACAAAATGAGGAAATCTGCTGATAGTATGACGAATATTTCTAATACAATAGACATCAATATTTATTTAAGCCATAGAGATTATACACTTCCATCTATTTACACTGTTTTACAAAGCGGCTTAGCGTAAGTTTTTACGTAGCTTTCATTGCAACTGGTTTTGTATAGATACCATTCTATGGTAGATAAGTAAAACCTTGTACCTGTGTCCTTATAGAGTTACCCAAACCCTTATCGTATGCTTGTTACCAGCAATTTCTTACATCAGTCATTTATACGCATATTTGGCTGACCCTCTGGGTTTTGGGGCCATTTACCTACTTTTTGTCAAAAAAAACTTAAGCAGAAAATATACGGTAACCCGAAGTCCTGAGTTCGATTCTCACCCTGGCCCGGAATTTTTTCCGGGTCAATCAGTGTCGGTTAATTTACTAATTCAGTAAATATACATGCATGGCTGAACAGGAATTAAGAAAGAATAAATCGTAGCTAAAAACGTATCTTGTTTGAATAAGTTGCGTTTCTTTTGCTTTCGGGAAAGGAATAATTTGGCGATATTTCTGAATGCACACGCCGTGTGGGGAAGAGTTGCCAGTTACCTGTCCAACGTCGGGGGTCAGTTAGTTTCCTTCCCCATAAAACTGGCAAGCCTCCAGAAGAGTGAATAATCTTGAGTGCGAAGGAAAACGCCAATAAATCCAGGCAGCTATTACAAGATAGTCGTTTACAGAGTGCAATGAGTGTACATTTTGCTGTAGACAATCGTAGGCTGTACAGACTTAAATCCTGGACTAGACGGCCTTGATTCGATCAAAAGCGTTTGTAAGCTATCGAGTCACCAGTGATCCCCACATCCGAGGAATTTTCGCGATACTCACAGGTCCAAACAAACTGTTTTTCCGCACACGATGACGAGTTATTCTTCAACTAAGGAATGCAGCTCCTATTCAATTTGGTGCATTTTAGATGTCGAGTGGCCCGGTCATGCTCCTCTACCTTTTACTCATACAATTGTTTGTCATAAAACCAGTCAAAATTTTTTAAAGCAATACTATACTCAATTTAATTCAGAAGTAGCGTCAACTCCACAGTATACAGCGGTACATTAGTCACAATTTACAAAGTTATTATTGAATTATTCCTGCTACAACTAGCTTTCGCCAATAAAGGTATAGAAATTACTCACTGCTTCAGCAAATCGATGTCCACAAACTGCCGTGCCAGTTCTTTAAAGCCATGTGATTATTGAAATTAAACTCTGTACAACAGTACACATTGCAGTCAAATAAATCACTAACACACTTTACTAAATCAATTACGACATCAACTGAAGAATAAAAATCACCTTCAACTGATACAGAAATAAACAATATTGATAGATATCCGTAGAATTCGTGAGTATGAGGCCTTGAATTTGTTCAATCAACCAACCAAACAAATCAACAACCAGCCAACAATTAACCATTAAACCAACTAACAGTCAATCTATAAACCAACCATCAACTATCAATCAACCAATCATCCATATTCCAACCAACTAGCCAACTGAACAAACAATAATTAACCAATCACATTTCAACCAACCAGCCAACCAACAATAAACCAACCAACCGACAACCATTCATTCAACCAACCAATAAACCAACTATTAGCTAGCAATCACCCAACCAAGTAGGCCTACCAATCAATCAACCAACTAAGTAACAATCAATCAACCAACCAAGTAAAATCAATCAACCATCAAAGAATCAACTATAAATGAGCCAGCCAACCAACCAAATAAACAAACAACCAATCAATGACAACCTTAATTGATCATTTTGTACATAAACCGTAGATTCCTCTCTCTCTATCAATCTGCAGTCAAATTAATGTTTTGGAGACTGGTTTTCATTTTTCAAATAATTGCGTTGTAGCATTTACAGAAAAAGCGACAAATGAATTGAATGGCATTTGTTTGTGTTAGATGTTTGTACAAATAAAAAGGTTTAGAACGAAATAATGTGATAATCTGGTTAATTTGCTACCTCATACGAACAGAACTGAATTATCCGGAAACAGGTGGTGGATAACATGGTTAGTACAGAGGCAAATTAAGGTTCACTTCTGCCCAAGGGAAAAAGAGGATGTGACTTAACACACTATATATCAACCGGGACACTAGAACATGGTAATCAAACGTCGCTATTTATCCTCGTTTGGACAATTTTGAACTAGTGAATTACCAAATCTGTTCCTTTTGGGGTAGTTTTGTGAAATCCCTTCCATCTGACATAGAATTAGGCTGTTTTACTGAGAATTTTACGATCTTTTAGGTTTTACTGTCTTACAAAACCATGATTAACCGAAATGGTTATGATGTTCCAAATTTGGCTGAAATGAATAATCTTCAAAGAAAACAACGAGTTTCACCGGAAATAGAAGTATTACTACTTTAAATAATGTTCTCCTTTCTACCGAGTCAAATTGAACTCAACTTTTGTATATTATGCGATCCTTATTTATAATGTATTTCTGTTGATATAATCGATACATCTGCTTATTTGTAAAATCCATGTCAGTTTATATGTAACACTTTAATAAACCTTTTGTAACATCCACCAATTAATTAAATACACTCAGTGTAACACAAGGTTCAGGATCGTCATGTATAGTGCTCCAAAGGCACACAGTTTAGGCATACTGGTTTGGTTTACTCACAACACAGGGTTGCTGCTGTCAACAGGCTGCAAAACAGCGCTGTGAGAGTTCTGAGATGGAGGATGAAATAACATTTTGATTCAAATCATACAGCTATGACATTAGGTGTTAAAATAGAACTTTTGCTAAAGTTTTACTTCTTTTATGAGAAAAATCATCTAAAGCCAGCATTTGTACTATACAAAATTTCGTTTTGCCTTCGGTTGCAAAGTTGTTCATGTGACCTGACTATCAACTGTCACAGCACGCCATAAGCATGCTGAGGGTTTAATCAAGTGCACCGTCCGATTGATGCCTGAAACAAGGTTTTACTAACTAGTAATCGTTGAGGTGAAGTTTTTAGCGTATTTATTATTTTCACATATTGTGAATTAAAGAAACGGTTTAAATGCTAACTAACAAGATGAAAGGTTCAAAATGTAGTAAAGGAATTTGATTTTATTGTGAAGTTTCATTTTTCGTCCATGGGGTGCCGATGTGTTGAGATAAAGGAAATTAAAAGAGCAGAAAGGGTAATATGTGGTTTGCCAATTACTTGCAAATAACGTAATGTAGTGATTTGACCATTACGATCCTTTGGGCTAGACCAGAGTAATCATCCGTCTGTTTGTATACATCTAACACACTGGAATGTTTCCTGTACGGTTGTTGGAGCAAAGATTGACAAAGGATTAGGATGTCATACAAATGATCACATTAAATATCTCAAGGACAAGACCAGTGTACGAATCAGTACATAATTTCCAAATTCAGTTTTTTTTTTTGGAAACGAAGAAAGAAGAGCGGAAGAAATTTATAGTTTTCTTTTCATTGGCCCATGCAATTGGTTTCTTGTGCATGTTCTACATTTGTCAAATGAAAATGTTTGATTCTAAGAAAGAAAACTGTCGGGGAAGTGGAATTTGAGATCAAGTTAGATGGACAGAGATCTGAAAGTTAGATGTGCTTCGATATGTTTACAAATGTCGGAATACATGTATAGCAATCGTTGTGAGACGTCTTTTGCCTATGGATGAACAGTTGTCTACTGTCTCTGTTAAAAAATCCACTCAAGAAACTCACAAAGTTGCTGAAGTGCTTTGGCTCAACAATAATTGGAAGGCGATTCTAAACGGTAACAATACGTACCGCAATATAAAATTAGATTGTATACTATTGCAAACAGAATA
This sequence comes from Lepidochitona cinerea, assembly GCA_963971465.1. Classification (NCBI taxonomy): domain Eukaryota; kingdom Metazoa; phylum Mollusca; class Polyplacophora; order Chitonida; family Tonicellidae; genus Lepidochitona; species Lepidochitona cinerea. The sequence goes on from OZ020560.1 coordinate 4,483,362, forward strand.
AGAACACTGCAGGAAACATACTACAGTAGCATAAGCTGCCAAGCAGTTGATATTTTTTCGAATGTTCTCCAGATATACACATTAGAAGCTTTTTTTATTAACACCAGTCGCCAGATTGTACGTTAACGTAGTATTCTGAACTGACTTGAGCGTTGGTCCCGGCTATCTAAATTTTTGCTTACTTTCCAAACACTGTTTCGGTTCGTACATTCATATATGGTGCTTGCTTATTCCAACGTCAAACTATTTTCAGTTAACTTCAAACCCTCATTGTTTGGACAAAAAGAATTTGCGAAAAAAGTACGAATTTTGGCAGCTCATGCCACCTCAAATAATTCCATAAAAGACGAACCATATCGGTTAAACCTGCCCAGCATGTTTGTTATTAAAAGCATGGTGTGAGATGCACCCTGGGTAAATCTAAATAGTCATTTAACATTCAGTTACTTCATTACCAACGAAAATCTATCGGCGATAAAGCGGTTCATAAAACGGCTTCATTTGAGTATTTTATACAGTGACATTTAAGTATTTGGAATTATCAAAATTAAGGAAAACGTGTTATAGATAAGAGCTTGGCTATTGACTGATTATGTGGTCCACTTGTCACATGATTCGACACGTTTTCTTTGTTTTATTACAAACGATAACTTTGGATCTTTGGGTGCAAGTTGGAAGGTTCTTTCTCTACCACGCATGTAGATCGTGTAAAATTTTGAATCGCACATAGGCTTACTCGGACTCACCTCCAAATAAACAAAAAGAAAAATTGTTTCAGTCACAAATATGTCAATAGACTTAGGCTGTCTAAAATGTTCAAATTTTCTTTATATGACAAAGGAGCAGGGTAATGCTCAAGTCAAAAATCAATCAATCTAAATACATGTACTTTGTTGTAATTTTTTTCGCGATCTTTTCAATAGGGGGTGCCACCTCTCCCCTCCTCCTGTCGTTTGATCTAGTCGTATTCAATGATCTTTTAACAAATATGCATACTTTTCATTCAACAAACAACGTAGATCTTCAAGAATGCGTTTCACTCATAGGTAGAGATAAGGCCATTCACTTTTTTATTTCTAAACAATCCGCTTGTAAATGTTCACTGTCGACCAAATGGCATTACAAATAAAACAGAATAAAGCATGGCATTCTGAAAATACCATCTATCATTCATGTTCGGTTTATAAACATCCTTGGACATTACTTTCTAATTTACATTGAGTGTATTTTACAACGTGTACTTGACAAGGTTTAACAAAACCAAATTGAAACTCAATGCTCTGTTTATCGATTAACGGTGGTTACAAAAGTCAAAGTTAATTCGATCGGTCAAACGCGACCTCTGTTGTGTCAGTGTGTCTTCTTGGCAGCTTGTATACATTTAGAGGTCAAGTATGACGTCCACTGTGACTGGTTTTTATAGCAGTTATGGGAAATGTGGACAAAAATTCCTTTCATTTTTTGTTTGCTTACCAAGGAACTCAAGCGAAGGTTGTTGTGTCTATTCTTGTATTTTAAATCTACAGAATTTACAATATCATTTTGACTAAGTTGTTTGGAACACCAATGAATTAAAAATGTAATGATGTGGTAAAGCAGTGCGTTGATTCATTCTTTTTGTTGATTGTTTATCTGTCATTGGTCATTTAGAAGTCACAATTACCGTTTATTGCTATCACCCTCCTAAAGTCTTATCTTGAAAAGCGGCTTAATCTTGATTCCCATGTTGTATTATTGGTCATTCATCACCAATCAACTGGTCTATGACAAACAAACAAAGTGTAGCATTTACATGCTTTGTCTATTGGTAAAAAGAAATTGATTAGCGTTAATGTATATTTATCTCGGTTGGCAATGAAAGGTCTTTAGACAAACAACACTGGTGGAACTTACATTTTGACATTTGGCAGACACGATAGACGACGTTATTGTTTACTGGGTTCTATTCTTCCCACATTATCTGTTAGAAAGGTCTAGGTTTCTGTTTTTAAACTTAGAATCATGTCTTGGACTCAATATGGCCGATTTAGACTACACGTTGATCGATCGGGTTACTCCTACGACTCTCTAATCGTCCGTGTAATGTATACTTGCTGTTTTACGAAATGAAATTTAACGAACAAGCAATCAATCAATCGTAGGAGGCGTCTGTTTTGAAAGTCGCTATCGTATGTATTCGCACACTCCAACAACGTGTGATTTTGCCTCAAAGGCGCTAAGCGTCTGTTGGATTTAGTTCATGTTACATGTTGCGAGGCACGAAAGTATTGTTTAAGTTTGTGACATAGTCATGCAGAAATGGTATAATAAATTGATTGCAAAGACACGTAGTCTGCAGTTGTATATCAGCCCACCGGATTGACTTTGATGTATGACGACCGCTTCATATCCTGGATGTCAATTTGTTCAATTTGAGATATTTTATATTTTTAATTGGAAAGGGTCGCAGTAAATCTATTATCTGTTCATACAAGGATTTGAATCTGTTCAATAAATTAACCCTGTCCATTTATCATTCAACAAATCAACACAATAATCGTTCATTCAGTTTTCTACAATTCTAAAGACAAGTATACCGACAGGTAAGTAAATCAGTTAGTAAGAGGGATTTAGATTAAAGGTTAAAAAGTCAAAAGAATAAAAGTTGATTGATTAATTGATGTTTTACGCAGCACTCAAGATTATTTCACTTATATGGTGGCGTTGCCACGTCAATGGTTTTCTACAATTTTGAAGACAAGTCTAACCATCAGATTAGTAAATCAGTTAATAAGAGGGAGTTTGATGAAAGGCTAAACAGATTGATTGATTGATGTGTGTTTTACGCCACACTCAAGATTATTTAACCTGACGTGAGAGTTCTGAGATGGACGATGAAATCGGGCTCATTGCCCAGAGGAAACCCCCGACCTTCGGTGAGCACCTGGCAACTCTTCCACATACGGGATATAAGTTGAACACACATAGTGCACTCAATCCTGTATTTTTTAAGAAAACTAAATTAATATAATTAGCCCTGTGACAATCGCCAAGTAAAGCTATCTGAACGATCCATCTATCGTGAAAAGCACCATAAATAAATCAAACTACCTTTCACTGAGCGATTTTGACCGGATATAATACTAATCCAGGTTAAGTAGTTATAAAGAGTGATGTATTAGGAAATCTCATTTTTGGTCTTATCTAAAACACGACCTGTATTCATTGGTCAATACAATTTGTAAATCTAAAATAAAACCTAGTTTACAGTTGCAATGTTCAATATGTTAATATTTCCTTATGGTGTAAATCTACCATGGCCTTAAAACTGGCAACTAGTGTTATATCACCTCGAAAGGGAACAATTCAGTGTTTTTCTCTGAAAGGCTCCCTAAATCAATCAAACATTGCATGGTTTCTTTAAGGTATGTTTTTGATACAGATGTATTAACCTACTTAATTATGTTGTGGGAATTCTATTCATGTTATCGATATCATTTCCACGTGTTATGTTTATAGACAGGGACAATTTTGTTGGCTTATGTATCCATGGAGATTTTTCTAGTTGTGTTAAAATATGTTGATGTATCCTCAATTCTAATGAAAAAAAAAACTTGGTTCCGTGTGATAAGAATTTGCCCACAGTTTCAATGCCAGAAAAGAGAAAATCCATGTCGAAAAATGCAATGCAAGAGATTGACTTCCTTTTACTGCCTCGCGTTAACGAAAAGCGGTGATCAAAATCGTTATTTGACTGGAAATAAGAACATCTTATATTATTTCTACCTCGATACAGTGTTTAAATCACTAACGAAAAAGCGTCCATGCAGAAAACGTTAGCGAAATCAGAAGTTATACGTTTCTTTAAACGTTCTTAATCATTTTGTGTATAAAGGAAAAAAATATCAACAATATATTACAGAGATAAATGGGTTCATCATGAAGCGTACACCTCTGCAAACATTTTCTTTCGTGAGCATGCGAAAGTCTAGTCCTTCATTCTTCTATCAATTTTCGTTTTCTGATTGTTTCTCAGATTTTGTAGATATCTCGCTAAAAATCCAGTCAGAAACTGGCCACTTATGATGTGTGTCAGATTTGATTTATCTGCCATGCTCAGTTTTAGAGTAATTCCTTATGAAAAAGAACTAGTTTTGTTTTTGGCTATTTGATATATTGTCTTTATATTGAGCTAATCGACTGGAATATCAGAATTGCTGAGGTGTGAACGTTTTGGAGGATGCTGTTAAAGGGAAGACGAACGGACGAGATGATCGCCATACAAGTTAACTGATTAAATGGCTAGACGCAGTGCCAGCAGAATATCTAATCACTTGGACACACACAGTTCCCTTTACTAATTTAATAAGCTAAGGCCCTTAAATTGACATGACATACATTGTATGTAAGAGTCTTGATGCGCTAGTCTATATTATTGAAATGAATGAAACCTATACATAGATCTGTCCTTTCTAATGGAGACAAAATGAGGAAATTTGTTGATGGTATGACGAATATTTCTGATACAATAGACATCCATATTTATTTAAGCCGTAGAGATTATACACTTCCATCTATTTACACTGTTTCACAAAGCAGCTTAGCGCAAGTTTTTACGTAGCTTTTCATTCAACCGATTTTGTATAGATAAACTACTACGGTAACTACGTGTGTCCTCTTGTGTAACTTATGGGGTTACCCAAACGTTCATCATGATCATGCAACCAGCAATGTCTTACACCAGTCATTTATATGTATATTTTGCTGAACTTCTGTGTTTTGGGGCCATTTACCTACTTTTTGTAAAAAAAAAACCAAGCTGAAAACATACATGCATGGCTGAACAGGAATTAAGGAAGAACAAATCGTAGCTAAAACGTATCTTGTTTGAATAAGTTGCATTTCTTTTGCTTTCGGGAGAGGAATAAATTTGGCGATATTTCTGAATACACACACCGTGTGGGGAAGAGTTACCAGGTACACGTCCAACGTCGGGAGTTTCCGACGGGCAAATAGACCAGTTTCCTTCCCCACAAACCTGGCAAGCCTCCATAAAAGTGAATAATCTTGAGTGCAAAGTAAAACACCAATAAATCTATCAATCAATTGAATTGTACATATCAGTTAGTAATGTTACAATCACCTAGTTAAGTATCAATAAAAGGCCCTTTAAACAAGCCCATTTATCATTTATGTACTGAACCGCTAAATAATCAAAACAATCTAAAACTATGCGATTGTGACCATGGGTCGATTGATTTATGTCAGAATAGGTACATTTATAAAATAAAACTGATTTTTGTCTATCTTGGCAATTCAATGTATTTCGTGTGACATAGAAAAGAAGATTTTCCAGGCAGCTATTACAAGATAGTCGTTTCCGAAGTGCAATGAGTGTACATTTTGCTGTAGACAATCGTCGGCTGTACAGACTTAAATCCATACCTTGGACTAGACGTCCTTGATTCGATCAAAAGGGTCTGTAAGCTATCGGGTCACCAGTGACCCCCACATCAGAGGAATTCTCGCGATACTCACACGTCCAAACCATCTGTTTTTCCGCACACGATGACGAGTTATTCTTCAACTAAGGAATGCAGCTCGTATTGAATTTGGTGCATTTTAGATGTCGAGTGACCCGGTCATGCTTCTCTACCTTTTACTCATACAATTGTTTGTCATAAAATCAGTCAAAATTTTTTAAAGCAATACTATACTCAATTTATTTCAGAAGTAGCGTCAACTCCACAATATACAGCGGTACATTAGTCACAATTAATTTACAATGTTATTATTGAATTTTTCCTGCTACAACTATGCTTTCGCCAATAAAGGTATAGAAATTACTCACGGCTTCAGCAAATCGATGTCCACAAACTGCCATACCAGTTCTTTAAAGGCATGTGATTATTGAAATTAAACTGTGTACAACAGTACACATTGCAGTCAAGTAAATCACTAACACACTTTACTAAATCAATTACGACATCAACTGAAGAATAAACATCACCTTCAACTGATATAGAAATAAACAATATTGATAGATACAGTATCCGTAGAATTCGTGAATATGAGGCCTTGAATTTGTTCAATCAACCAACCAAACAAATCAACAACTAACCAACAATTAACCATTAAACCAACTAACATTCAATCTATAAACCAACCGTCAACTATCAATCAACCAATCATCCATATTCTAACCAACTAGCCAACTGAACAAACAAGAATTAACCAATCACATTTCAACCAACCAACCAACAATAAACCAACAAAGCTTTTGCTAAAGTTTTACTTCTTTTATGAGAAAAATGATCTAAAGCCAGCATTTGTATAATACAAAATTTCGTTTTGTCTTCGGTTGCAAAGTTGTTCATGTGACCTGACTATTAACAGTCACAGCACGCCATGATCATGCTGAGGGTTTAATCAAGTGCACCGGCCGATTGATGCCTGAGACAAGGTTTTACTAACTAGTAGTCGTTGAGGTGAAGTTTTTATTGCATTTATCATTTTCACATATTGTGAATTAAAGAAACGGTTTAAATGCTAACTAACAAGATTAAAGGTTCAAAGTGTTGTAAAGGAATTGGATTTACTGAAGGGTAGTTTAATGTTTGGTCCAGGGGATGCTGATGTATTGAGATAAATGAAATTAAAAGAGCAGGAAGGGTAATAGGTGGTTTGCCAATTACTTAAAAAGACGTAATGTAGTGACTTAACAATTATGATCCTTTGAGGTAGACTAGAGTAATCATCCGTCTGTTTGTAACTTGAAATTTTTGGCATTTTTACAAAAGATTTTAAAAAAGAAAACCGATATTGTGACAATTTGTGTTTAAAGAAATCAAGTCTTGTATGAAACGGGAGCTTCAGTAAAAATGGTTGAAGTCTAATTGGAAGTTGGGCTTGTCCCGTCCAAGATTGGTACCACGACGTTATGTCACTGTTGCGTAAAAAACTGTCAAATGGTCTATTGTGATCTCCAGTTGGATAAAGTTACAATTTATCACAGTATGTCATTGTACTATGTTTATCTTACAGAATTACAAACCTTGGTTTCTTTGTATACAACTAACACACTGGGATATCGCTGAAGTGTGAATGTTTCCTGTACGGTTGTTGGAGCGAAGATTGACAAAGGATTAGGATGTCATACAAATTACCACATCAAATATCTCGAGGACAAGACCAGTGTACGAATCAGCACATAATTTTCAAATTCAGTTTTTTTGGAAACGAAGAAAGAAGAGAGGAAGACTTTTATTGTTTTCTTTTCATGGGTCCATGCAATTTGTTTCTTTTGTGTGTTCTTTTAATTTAAACTCTTTGAATTTAAGACAGAAAACAGTTCTGGAAGGGGAATTTGAGACCAAGTTAGATGGACAGAGATCTTAGAGTTAGATGTGTTTCGATATGTTGACAAATGTCGAAATACATGTATAGAAACCGCTGTGAGACCATACCAGACAGACATGTCGAGCATGCTTGTTATTAAAGGCATGGTCCCTGGGTAAATCTAAATCTCCAGTGAACATTCATTTACTTCATTACCACCCAAATCTATTGCCGAAAAAGCGGTTCATGAAACGGTTTCATTGGAGTATTTTATACAGTGACATTTAAGTATTTGGATTAATCGAGAGTGAGGAAAACATGTAATAGATAACAACTTTGTTATTGACTGATTCTGTGGTCCACTTGTCACATGATTCGACGCGTTTTCTTTTATTTATTTTTTTGCAAGCGAAAGCTTGATATATGAAGGTTCTTTATGTAACACGTATGTAGATCGTGTAAAACTGTTATTCGCACGTAGGCTTACTCATTACTCACCTCCAAATAAACAAAATCAAAATGTTTCAGTCACAAAGATATGAATAGACTTAATACGTACTTTGTTATAATTTTTTTTCGCACACCTCCCCCCCCCCCCCCCACCATTTGCATACTTTTCACTCAACAAACAACGCAGATCTCCAAGAATGCGTTTCACTCATAGGCAGAGTTAAGGCCATTAATTGTTTTATTTCTAAACAATCCCCTTGTAAATGATCACTGTCGGCCAAATGGCAATACAAGTAAAACAGAATAAAGCATTGCATTCTGAACATTCCATCTATCATTCATGTTCGGTTTATAAACATCCTTGGACATTACTTTCTAATTTACGTTGAGTGTATTTTACAACGTGTACTTGACATGTCTAAACAAAACGAAATTGAAACTGCTATGTTTATCGATTAACGGTGGTTACAAAAGTCAAAGTTAATTCGATCGGTCAAACGCGACCTCTGTTGTGTCAGTGTGTCTTCATGGCAGCTTGTATACATTTGGAGGTCAAGTATGACGTCCTTTGTGGCTGGTTTTTATAGCAGTTATTGGAAATGTGGACAAAAATTCCTTTCATAATTTGTTTACTTACCAAGAAACTCAAGCGAAGGTTGTTGTGTCTATTCTTATATTTTTATATTTACAATATGATTTTGACTGAGTAGTTTGGAACACCGATGAATTAAACATGTCATGATGTGATAAAGCAGTGTGTTGATTCATTGTTGTGTTGATTGTTTATCTGTCATTGGTCATTTAGAAGTCACAACTACCAGTTATTGCTATCACCTTCCAAACGTCTTATCGTGAAAAGCGACCTAATCTCGATTCCCATGTTGTATTATTGGTCATCCATCACAAGTCAACTGGTCTATGACAAACAAACAAAGTGTAGATTTTACATGCTTTGTCTATTGGTAAAAAGAAACTGATTAGTGTTAATGTATATTTATCTCACTTGGCAATGAAAAGTCTTTATACAAACAACACTGGTGGAACTTACATTTTGACATTTGGATGACAAGATTAACGAGGTTAACGTTTACTGGGTACTATTCTTCCATATTATCTGTTAGAAAGGTCGCGTTTTTTCAAACTTAGAATCATGTCTTTGACTCAATATGGCCGATTTAGACTACAAATTGATCGATCGAGGTACTCCTACGACTCTCTAATCGTCCGTGTTGTAATATATACTTGCTGTTTTACGAAATGAAATTTAACAAACTAGCAATCAATGGTAGTAGTTGCTAACATATGTATTCGCACACTCCAACAACGTGTGATTTCGCCTCAAGGCGCAAAACGTCTATTGGATTTAGTTCATGTTACATGCTGCGAGGCACGAACGTGTTGTTTAAGTTTGTGACATAATCATGCAAAAATGGTATAATAAATTGATTGCAAAGAAACATATTCGGTAGCAGTATATCAGCCCACCGAATTGACTTTGCTGTATTTTTTTATTTTTTTTATTGCATTTATTCACCATAGAAACATAACATGGACATATGTATATTTTGGAACATAAATTGGCGGGAATAAAGTTCGAAAGAACTTGTTCTATCCCTAAGTAAAATAAAAGTAAATTGCTAAGTTAAGAATGGCGTGATTCAAAGTCAGTAAACAAAGTTAAACAAATTATGGTTAACTAAAGAAATATAAAGATTTTTTAAAATAACATATTTACAATGCGTATCTAAACTGCATGATAAGGGGGTTTTAATTACAATGTCGCTAGGTAGAGAGTAGATAGGTTTTAAGTTTTGATTTAAACATTGATGTAGTTGTTCCACTCTCGAGGGCATTTAATTTTCATTGTATATAGAGAAATGTTGCTATGATAGAATGGCCTGTACATATTGCGAGCACAAGCTCTTGTTGAGTAATTGTGGATATCTGCTTGATTTGAGAACATCATTTGGTCAGTTAGAGATAGAAAGGTAGGATGGTGGATAAATTTGTGTGCTATTTGAAGGCTGGAAAAGTCGTTTCATTTATAGATATCGAGTATTTTTAGTTTCTGAAAGATTGGATGAGAAGGGGAAGCTCTGTGAGAATAGGTGATCGTACGAAGAGCACGTTTCTGTAAAAGGAGGAGAGGATGGAGATGAGTTTTATAAGTGTTGCCCCATAGGGCGTTTGCATATGTTAGGTATGGTGACACAAGCGAGTGATAAAGAATACGAAGAGTAAGTTTGTTAAGGCTGTTTCGGATATGCTTAATTATACCAATATTGCGGTAAATTTTTTGACTTATATATCTGATATGTGAGGTCCATGTTAATTTTTCATTGAATAAAATACCTAGAAATTTAAATTCTTTCACGTTTTCTATAATTGTATTATTTAATATTAGATCGGAACAGTTTCGAAAAGACGCCCTACTACCAGATTTAATTATGATATATTTAGTTTTTGTTATATTTAATGATAGTCGATTGGCTTCCAGCCACCGCTGAATATTGTTCAGTTCTTGAGACATTACAGATATAGTGTTAGCGACATTTTCAGAGGAGTAACAGACACTTGTGTCATCAGCAAACAAGATAAAATGAAGGATTGGCGAGGAAAAGGTGATATCATTTATATAGAGAAGAAAGAGGATTGGACCGAGTATAGAGCCTTGTGGAACGCCGATAGAAATGTTAGATAATGATGATAGGGTGCCATTGTATTTTACGGTTTGGGATCTGCTTGAAAGTTAGTTACTAAACCAGGGAGAAATTAAGCCATAATGATTTCATTTAAGGAGGAGAATATCATGATCAACAGTATCGAAAGCTTTTGATAGGTCTAGAAAAGTAATTATGCTATGTAGAGGGTTTTCTTTCGCTTCTACCAGTTTATTGTATAGAGATGATGCTGCTGATGTGGTGGAGTGATTGCTTCTGAAGCCATACTGTTGGGATGAAAGAATATTATTGGTTTCAATGTGATCCATTATCATATTACATGCTAATTTTTCTAATACTTTGCTAAATGATGGTAAGACAGATATTGGGCGATAATTCTCCATGAGCTGATTGTCTCCAGATTTATAAATGGGTGATACTCTTGTAGTTTTTAAGGAGTAGGGAATTGAGCCGGTGGAGAACGAAAGGTTGATAATGTGGGCGAGAGGGGTTGATATAGAGACTGCAATAAGTTTTAAGGATGAGATACTAACTCCGTCAAGTCCTGCAGCGGTAGATTTTAGTTGGTTGATAGTTGTTTGTACATCTGAAGGAGTGACAGTTTGGAATTGGAATATATTATCAGTCGATTTCGGCAAGTATTCAGAGAAGTGTGTTTGCGGTTGTGGAATATTGTCTTTCAATTTCTGTGCTACTGTTGTAAAATATGAGTTAAATTTATCAGCTATTACGTCTTTATTTGATTCTTGTTGACCATCTATGAGGAAAGAACTTGGCAGAATTGGCTGTTTTTTCCGCTGCATAACTTGATTTAAAATTTTCCACGTTTCTTTTATAATATTGTTAAATTTATTGAATTTGTTTTCAAAATAGAATTTCCGGGAGACTTTCCGGTATGACGACCGCTCCATATCCTGGCTGTGAATTTGTTTAATTTGAGATATTAGATATTTTTAATTGTAAAGGGTCAGAGTAAAACTAGAAGTTTTGTTTGTTATTCGTTCATATAAGGATTTGAAACTATCTGTTCACTAAATTAACCCTGTCCATTCATCATTCAACAAATCAACACTATAAAAATCGTTCATTCAGTCAATAGTTTTTCTACAATTTTGAAAACAAGTATACCGACAGGTTAGTAAATCAGCTGGTAAGAGGGATTTAGATTAAAGGTTAAAAAGTCAAAAGAATTGATTGATTGATTGGCGTTTTACGCCGCACTCAAGATTGATTAACTTATATGGTGGAGCTGCCAGGTTTAGTGGGCAGGAAATCGGGCTCATTGTCCAGAGGAAACCCCAGACCTTTGGCGAGTACCTGGCAACTCTTCCACATACGGAACATAAGTTGAACATAGTGCACTCATTCCTGTATTTTTTAATACATTAATATAATTAGCCCTGTGACAATCGCCAAGTAAAGCAAGTAAAGCTATCTGAACGATCCATCTATCATGAAAAGTACCATAAATGAATCAAACTACCTTTTACTGAGCGATTTTGACCGGATTTTATACTAATCCAGGTCAAGTAGTTATAAAGAGTGATGAATTAGGAAATCTCCTTTTAGGTTTTATCTAAAACACGACCTGTATTGATTACTCATCGTTCATTGGTCAATACAATTTGCAAATCTTCAATAGAACTACAACTGACGTGTGCTTCTTAATTTTCGATAAAGAAAACAACTAAAATAACTTTGATTGGAAAACTATAGGGAGTATAATTAAATTGGCAGATCGAAGCGGGGTCACTAGCCCCGCCCAGGTGCCTATCATGCCCCAACGAATTCTATGTTAACTTGTAGACTTAATTATTTACTAGTTTTTCAAGCCCACGAAAGAGTTGATGCTGTACATTTTAAGGTTTTAGTGCTGAGAGTTTCTTTTTTGCGAACAAACATATAGTCCAAGGCAAAAGCTGAGGAGAAAGGCCACAAGCATCCGAAATCACATGCCCCTTCCCACCCCCATATTAATTGTGGAGATATGTTCTGACCTATCAATAGGTCAATTAATCAACAAATAAATTTATCAGTCAATCAATGTCAATCAATCAATGGATCGATCCATCAATCCACTGAAAAGATAAGCAATAATTCATTTCTCTCACACCCACACCAACCAGTCAATCAGCAGAGAGTTTAATCAATCCACATTTACATGTAAATTAACATAGTTCACACATTGGTATGAAAAACGAATTTGGGCAACTCATGAACAATCCCAGAACAAAATGCTCCGATAGCGTTGGGAAAGTTTTCTTTAATATTGACCATGAGTTTAAAGACATTTGAAATGATTGATTCATGCTTTACGCGGCACTCGGATTATTTTACTGATATGGCGGCGTTGACAGGTTGAGTGGGGGAGAAAACTGGACTAAGTGCGCGAAGGAAACGCCCAACCTTCAGCGAGAGCCTGGCAATTCCCCAACATACGGCGATTCAGTGAAAAATATATCAGAATTGTTTCAATTTTTATTCGGGCTGAGTGAAATTGTTGGAGGAATTATATAAATCTGATAAGCTGCAATGTTACGTTGTTTGAGATGTGTCATGTTTGTCTTCAATGACTTAAAGCCCAGAATATATGATCTAGAAATGAGTTGTAATTAATGTGCAGAAACAAGTAAATGCCAACTTCACCTCAGGTATAAAGAATGTGGTCTTAATGCTAAGCATTAATACAATGATGGGACCGTTATCCCATAGATAGAGCAATTCTAAGCTGAGAAACTCACAAAGTCTTTTCTTCAATCCACCATGTTAAATACCTTCCAGTTTGAACACGTTTTGAATAGCACAGATTAAAGCGTTTTTCTTAGAACTTTAATGTCGTATTGATTTGGTTGTCTTCCTATTCCACAAAGACATGATTAACTGTGAATTATAAAACTTTGATGTTTACCCATATCAAAGGAATTCAAGAGTTCTTACCGGAAATAAAAATAATTTTCAGGCGACTTTTTCCTTAATTTCCAATGAACCAATTTAAGCCATAGTAAAAATATGCTAATCAAACAGGATATCTGTCAATTTCACCCGGACCGGTTGATATTAACGTTTTGGGTGAAGTATAACCTAGAGAATTTACCTTGTGTTGATTTCTATAGATTGAAATGTATTCCTGCATACCATTTCGGTAAATCTGTGCATTTTGGAAATATATTTCGATGTATTTATATATCTCTTGATTGATGTTTTACGCCGCACTCAAGATTATTTCACTCATATGGCGTTGCCAGGTTTAGTGGGGGAGATTTAAAGTCTGTTTCAACATTATTTCCAAAGAAATATCCCTTTTTAACAACATAACGACCTGAAAGAAGCGTAACTATCCAAGGATCAAGTTGCTGCGTTTCCGATCAATTGGTTGTGTTGAGGCTTCTGATCAGGTATGCTTTCATACCTTCATTTATACATTTTAAACATGGCTGGACATGCATAATGTGCTCAATGTTTAATTTATGGGTTTTACCAGTAATAAGCTCGTATAAATTCACTTTATTCTCAAATGTGGTTTTGATCATATGGAGGACGTATTATTCTGTGTTTAAGGCTGGGGCTTTCTGTTATTTATGAATATGTTGTATATCAACAGACACCATCGTATAGTATAGGCATAACATTTTAGTTTGTATGTAAACAGATTTAAGCTTTTCATGCAGCAATGATATTTTTTGTTTGTTTCAGAGTAACTTTATATGAGCAGGTTATACCGCTGCGTCAGACACGATTCTGGTTGAATTTTATGTTACAATAGTCTTCCCTTTCAAATGTTTACTTAAACATCAAAGAATATAAATTGATGACTGCGTCAAGACAAGAATGTTCATAAAAGTCGGTGGCAATCTCTAAAAGTCATGAGATCCAGGGAAATAGACTAAATGTGCTCCCCTATTTACATATAGTATTTTTTATACGAAGATCATCAACTGGTTAACATTTCTGATTATATGGAAAATCTTTTCCCTGAAACAGTGCCGAGGAGTAAATGACTAATAGCTAATAATGTTAAAATCTTGCTTGAGATCCGCAACGACTTACAATCTTTTACATATGGTTAAATCCTTCAGTCATTTGATTTGATATGACCAAACACAGAGCTGAAACACTAGTGCATGGATGCTGTTTCTGTAATTTACACAAATATAAACTAAATATTCTCCAATACTTTTAAAACCTCTCCTATTTAAATCATTCGAGTTCAAATGTGGTTGTTTTTGGAAGTCTTTCTCTGACATAGAACATTGGGGATTTTACTGCTTTTATAATAATCCTCAAAGGATCTCGAGGACTTTGATAAAAATTGACAAGGATCTGCTGATGACTTTTCCCTACATTCAACGGAGGCAAAATAGGCCCTTATAAAAATCAATATATTCGGGTAATTGGTTTTCTATTGAGATGGTATTTTACTCCAAAGATAACCTCAATGCACTCGGATCTTTCTCGAATTAGTGGAAGGTGGATTATGTTCAATTTTATTTCAATGAAAACACTTAAAACGTATTTATTGTCCAATATATCTCCCAATTTCTTAGCCTAGGGGTACCTTGAATATCCCTGTTGGGTTGGGATTTTCAGCCATATTAATATCCCTATCCACTTTTAAAAGTGCTGCGTATATTGTTGGTCTACAAATGGCCGTATCTTATATGTATATATACATATATTAAATTTAACGTCGTCTTAAATGACCGACCGGCCAAAATAAGTATGGAGATTGGTTGATGTTTTAGATCACATTTCAAAATATTTCTCTATTTCTCTTATTTCTAACGTCGAAAAAGACAAGTATTGCACTATCAGGCTTACGTATCATTTTATTGTCTTTTATATAATCTTGATTAAAGTATCTGAACTTTCTTTCTGGTGAATAAAAAGAAAGAAATGAGAATAGATCGCTTAGAAGTCTTCCACTTGTAAATAATATCGTTGGAAAAAATCGCAGATACTTTTCTGACATTGTTTTAACAAAAAAATATCAAATTTTGATATTACAGAACACTTTTATACGTGATGTCAATTTGCAAATAAGCGTTTTTGAAAGTCCAACATTGGTAATATTGAGGAACGATTTGCGACGTCAGGGATATCAAGCCTTCGCAAAATATGTGTGTGAAGTTAGCTCCCGGTTCCCGATTCGTTCCTTATTCAAACTCTATATTGTCTCCCCATTGGCTCCTTATTCGTTCCTTATTGGGAAAAAACGTAATTTCTAGCGTTATAATACATAAATCTTTAGCAAACTTCGAGACATGGACTACAGAATGACACTGATAGTTCTGAATTCCTCCACCAGTGGGCGAATAGGGAACCCTTCTTCGCATAAGGAACTGGGTCTGCACAGTCTTTTATTTCAATGGAGAGCAACAAAACTTAGTACACGTGTAATCCGAAACATGTCCTATATTATGACACAGACAGCTCTGAATTCCACCGCTTAGGCCGAGGCCACAACCACGAGCCGCGCTTTGGAGAAGCTTTGGCCAAGCTGTAGCCGAGCTACGAGCGACAGGCGTTGGGTGGCCACACCACGAGCTGTAACAATAAGCTGTCAGCTAGCGGCCAGCTAGCTAAAAGCTCCTAAAAGCTGGTATGACCACATTGTAAGCGGTTATAGCTTGATAGGCTGCTAGCGTACAGCTAGCTCGAACATGTATCTCATATCCTATGCATACAGATAAGTTTAAATAAGATGTAAAACTAATTACATGACGATATAATAGTTACTTGAACTGGTGCCTCATTATCGTTTACAAGTTGTCAATTTTTGTGTGTTTAATGATGTTGTTAACCAACAAAGGCTTCTGATCAACATGTTTGCATGGAAGAATGGTCCTAGCGGTGCGATTTTTTGCCAATGTCTGTTCTACTATTTCAATTTGTAGCAAAACTAATTAAGATTGACATTGAAATAAATACAGTGGTAAAGTCAGTAGCCGGTGCGATGATAATAACGTACACAATTCAAATAGTCCGGATAATTTAAAGTGGTATGAGCTGCCCAAAGTCGGACTTTGTCATAAATTCCAATTGCCAAGAGAATTCCAACGTTTGTTGAACCTTGAAAAACTAAAGGATTGACGTTGATATGAACAATATTGGTAAAGTCAGTAACACGAACGAACCGATGAAGAGTGTAAATGGCTGACCCCATTAAAACAGCGGGGATGTATGAGTACATTTTGGTATTTGTCGTTCCTTATAAAAACTACCTAAACATACATCTGCAAGATTGGCATCAACGGATTGCCTATATTTTGTACTTTTTGATAAAAATAACGAAATTACGAATAAATCTGTTTCTACGAAATTTTCTCCATAGCTCATGGCTCGATAAATATATTTTTCTTCATAGTAAAATTGTATATTCGGAATAATTGTGTCGCCTTTGACACCCAAAGGATGGTCCCTTCTTGTTATTCAATCCCAGGGCTTTATATTTTTTCTTAATGGAGACTGGTTGAATTTAAAACTGCATGAATACTATTTAGGAAGTATAATAAGGCAAGGTTAGGTGCAGGGTGGAAATCTATAAAAAATATGTGATTCGGTCTGTTGACAAAAGACCGATACATGTAAGATGTTTTTGTCTCGGGGACAAAACTTGTCCAGTAATCAAATTCTGTTCGAGACCCCCACAACGGCAGCGGAAAGCATGAGTTGATTGATGTTTTAGGTACCCCCGATCTTCCTATGGCAACGAGTTCATGTTCAAGGGCTAGCAAATGAAAATCGAGTCAGAATTTATTTATTGGTTTGAACGACATTTGAACCCATTTACCGATCGATGTAAGGCATCATAAAATGTCACCTCAAACAACTAAATGCAGGAAGCCACGAAATATAATTGAAGACAATAGAATAATTCAATGTCGATCCGAACTTGTACCTGTCTACATATATAACATATATACAAGCTGCAATTTGCAGGAACAAGAAAGTTATTGTATTGTATTTGATTAATAAATTAATAACATTTCACTCCAAAATACGATGATTAAAACATTTCTTGAAGCCGATCGTAGCAATCCAAACCCCCCACCCACCTATGGTCTTTCTGATTGAAGAAAGGCACCTTGGTTCGTTCGCAAATATTCGTGAATTATCGTTGCTTTCCGCCAGATTTCTAAAAATAACCTTTAAAAGTACGGCTTGAGCTTTGAGCGGCGATAAATGTAGGGAAGTAAAGCGCAGCTCAATGCTCGCCTGCTGCTAGCACCCACTGCTAGGCTACTGCCCACAGTATGGCCGGTTCAGTGTAAATCTATACAAAGTTTTTCACGGCGCGGCTACAGCGCGGCTACGGCGCGGCTCAACGCTCATAGTGTGGCCTCGGCCTAAGGGTGAATAGGGAACCCGCCTCCGGATAAGGAGCTGATTTGTTTGAAATGTTTTTTTTAATAAAGACCCTTTGTACCCATTTATTGTGTGTGTGTTTTTTTATTTCGACACTCGAATGTGCAACAAGGTGAAGAATTACTAATGGATAACAACTTTTTGGTTTATTGGGTGACAACGTTTCGATGTATCAAAATCATAAGAAAAGTCGTAACAACTACATGGAAATGTCCTCACCCAATAAACCAAGAAGTTGTTATCCATAAGTAATTCTTCACCCTATTGTAACCTTTTAGGATTTGGTGGCTAAGGGATTTGGTGGCTGCCGCACCCCTCGGCCCACCCCCTTTTGGGCTGCCGGTAAATCCTTCTAGCAAAACTAACTCATTGTGGGTTTAAAGGTGGTTCAAACACATGCTTTCAAAACTACTTGACATTTAGGGTGCAATATTTCAACTTAAATGTGACCATATCAGATGATGGCAGAATTAAATACGGTGTTCCACAAGGGCAATTCTGGGACCCATTCTACTATATATTAACCACGTTTTACAATTGCTCCTCTATTATTTGTTTTTTTACTTTTCACTGATGACAAAAGTGTGATTTTTAACAGGCAATGACCCCAAAAAGTTAAAAAATTATACATTAACTTAACAAAAACTAAATTCATGTTTATAAACCCCACAACAAATAATATACATGTATATAAATAACCTGTTTGATCAATCAAAAACAGTAAGATTGAAAAATTCAAGAACTAAATTTCGCGGCGGTTATTTTAATAGCAAGCTCAACTGGCAAACTCACATTGATGAAACATGCAATCAATTTTCAATACATTGGTATATTAAACAACATAAAATCTTGTTTGTAAACGAAACACTACTCACTTTATACAATTCAATAGTATATCCATATTTATCATATTGTATATAGCATGAGGAAATACCTATCCTACACATCTGAAACCTTCAGTTATCTTACGGAAGAAAGTACTGCGAATCATTAACTTGTGTGGGTATTTAGATTACACAGAACCTATGTATTCTTCCAACAAAAAGATTTTGATTAAAGCTCTTCAATACTGCCATATATTACTGGTCACTTGCAAAAATTACCTCACTCCACTGTATGTTCTCAACAGACAAGTTCACAAGACAACAGCAATGTAATTTCTAGAGGCCATTTTAATGGCACTTTTTTAATTAAAAACCTAAGGTACATGTGTGTGTAATAGTTTGTTCATTTAGCCCAAGTCCTTACAATCATTGTCTCTGATTAAACTGAAACTGAAAAAGAGAGGATTAATTTAACTGTATAGCTTAAAGTGGCATGAGCTGCCAAAATTCACACTTTTTTTATAGTTTCTGATCGTCACGACAGTAAGAGGCTTTGAAGGCCATCGAAAAACTAAATGATGGGCGTTGTAATGAGGAAAATTCACACAGTATGTGGCCTGTACGAACAGAAAACGTGCTCGAAAAGTAAACAAAATTTAAATAACCGGGACGACAATTCATTCATTCTAAGACAAAGTTAGTTCAAAACAATACTTTATCGTACACTTTCGAAACAAGAAAGCTTCTGAATTATACGTCTTGAGAACAATAGCCAATAATTCCAACATTCTGTTTTAAGGCCAAAATATCAACATTTTGGCAGCTCATACTACTTTAACGTATAAACTATTATATTTTCTCAATCTAATATGTATGTAGGTTAGAATACCCTGTGTGATCGCAGGCAGGATGCGGTTATCAAATTCATCTAATATTTGAAAGTCATAACTTCATCCATAATCCGTTGTCTTTTTATGATGGATGTATTGTATGTATTAAAGTGAAATGCGATAAAACAAGCCTTTTGCGGTTTTAACCCCGCTAAAGTTATATATATTATTTGTTCGTACTGTTATATTCAACTAGTTTATGCCATATTCAGAATTATTTATATTTGGTCAGATTGCCAGGAATTTGAAAATCTTAGATGAAAATGTACAGTTTTATTACTGATGCTTGGTATATCTGTATATCATCGCACATTTTGTTGAAATTCCAAAAAAAAAAAGATTATATTATTCCTATCTAAGAGAAATTCTTTTTGTAAACAAATTGTCAAACCACTATGTGATGGATTAGAAAGACAATTTACGCCTTCAAAACGAGATAACACGTCTTTCTTGTGTGGAAAACGGATGTTATTGACTCCCGATGAAGAGACCACCTACGACCGATTGATTGTTTGTTTGAGCCTAACTTAAGAACGAGGTAACGACACGAACGCAAGAAAGGATGTGTATGAAAACGGATTCGTCACGTCTCTAAAATGTCGACTCTATCGCCCAGATAATCGGTTCAATTAGACAGAGCAAACATATCGACCTAGCATATGACTGGACATTTACACAAACCATGAAAATGTCTATCAGATAATGTAAAAACAATGTAGTCTGAAAGAATTGACTTCGTTATAACTTCCTGACAAATATCATCATTTAATCTCAGACAGGCGCCTTTGTCAAAAGTATGATGGCCGAGAAGGGACATCGCGTTATAGATACTCAACCAGGCTAAATCGAAATCTAAGACGCGATGAAAAAGAAAGCAAGATTTATTTGCGTGTTATACTTTATGAAATTGGCTCATTTCCTATGTAAAACACGATGGAAACACGATGAAAAATACTTTTCATCGCGTTTTACTTACTAAACCGCCTACATTTTGATCTCAGAAACACTGTGGAAATGCGATGGTAAAGCGATGGTAAATACTTACCATCGCTTTACCATCGCATTTCCATAGTATTTCTGAGTCCAGTAAAGTCTAATTTCACTTGCACTATGCGACAAAAAAGACTTTTTATGGGATTACCGTTGCATTTTATTTTACAAATTCTCTTTTTAGGATAAGCCACAAACACGATGGAAACGCGATGATAAAGCGATGGTAAATATTAACCATCGCTTTACCATAGCGTTTCTGAGATCAAAATATAGGCGGCTTAGTAAGTAAAACGCAACGAAAAGTATTTTTCATCGTGTTATACATAGCAAGTGAGCCATTTCATAATTTATAACACGAAAATAAAGCTTGCTGTATTTTTCATCGCGTCTTAGATTTTGATTTAGCCTGGTTGATTATGTATAACGCGATGTCCCTTCTCGGCCTGATAAGATTAAAAACGCGATGGTAAAGCGATGGAAAATCCTTTCTCGCCTCCAAAAAAGAAGAGCTCTTGGCTTTGCCGGCAGCAAATGACGTATGATAAGTTAGACAGGAGTTCGTGGTTAGCAGTTCGTTATTCGAGAGGGAGTAGTCATTTTTCTTACTGATATACCAATTGGCTTATTAATGCAGATAAAAAGGTTTAATTCACTACATATACTTACAAGGGCGTATACTATATACAGTAGTATCTTTACATAATAGATTACCCGCCAGGGGGCGCTTTTTTTGAATAACTGTCTGAATAACTGTCTGGTCTGTTATTCGTTTATTATTCAAGATAGAAAGTCCAAATTTGCTACACATACAAACGATGACGTATACTATGCCAGAGTGGCTCTAGCTTATGGATTACCCACCAGGGGGTGCTTTTTTGAATAACTGTCTGGTCTGTTATTCGCTTATTATTCAAGATAGAAAGTCCAAATTTGCTACACATACAAACGATGACGTATACTATGCCGAAGTGGCTTTAGCTTATGGATTACCCACCAGGGGGCGCTTTTTTGAATAACTGTCTGGTCTGTTTTTCGCTTATTATTCAAGATAGAAAGTCCTAATATGCTACACATACTAGCGATGGCGTATACTATAGGGGAGACCGGGGCTAGTTCGACCCTGGGGCAAGTACAACCATTGTCGATGTCCGGCTGTCGAGTGAATATTTCGCGCGCTCTTCAACTTTTAGATGATCACTTGATCGACAAGAGCTGTTCTACGTTGTAAATGGTGGACCTGTAGCAGAAATCCTCGACTTCAGGGGGTAAAACGCCTTTTGCGTAGTCGTTAGTAAATTTTTAGTCCTCTATTTATAGTAATATTTATGTTAAAAGTACCTTGTATAAACTAACGACTGTTTGTAGGATGAAAGCGTGGACAATTAGCTTTACTAAGCATTGTGCATCTTTAGACTGCATTGAATAGGTCACGTGAAATAATGTTATTTTTAAATGTGGTGCGCATGGGGCAAGTTCGACCTGTTTGGTTGGGGCATGTGCCAGCCTAGGTCAGACTTGCCCCGTCTTAGGTCGAATGTGCCCCGAATGGAGTAGGTCATGGAATCAGACAAGTACATCATTCAATCAAAGTGCAGTTTTTTCCATGTTAATACTGTTCGTGGCAGTGTTTAGGCCTACAGCTATATTGCTTCATTTTACAGCACTGGTAAAAATCACATGAATCGAATAGAGCTCTGCGCGATTTAATGATGATACGCAAGAGGAGCCTCTCTCAAACAACTTATCCACAACAAATATGACTAGCCTTGGATTAATTTATTAGTAGTTCAGATGGATAAAAGAAAACGGCGAATTTGTTCGAAATAGTAGCATCTACCTTTTACGTGTACATCAATAACTACAAACGCCTACCCCGTCAGAGATAAGTATACAACTCTCGTTAGGATAACAAAAACCATGAAAATTATCTGGGATTATCAGGAATCAATTTTAGTAACCTATTTGAGACAAGCATCTTCAATGTACTTTGGACTCATAACGCCCCGAGAGGTTCGAATACTTGCTTACGAATGTGCTTAGAGTTTTGACCTACAAATTTCTGTTTAGGTCATTTTTTCGTGGTTTCTTATTGCTTAAACCGACAGTCATTCGTTTAAACCGAAGTTTATTCGTTCAGTTTTGTTGTTGGTCAAATGAAACACTTTAATTGAACCTGTTGATTTAATTGAGTTGCTGGTCGAAGTTAACCCAGGGGGGTAATTTTATTTTCTTAAAAGTGCATATTTCAGTAATATCATCAAGAGGAGTCATTCTGAATAGGTATCAAATGATAGCTTATTTCGCTGCCTTTCACAAGAATTATTTGCGTTTTAAAAGGCTCGAATACTTTTTGACAAATAGCGATTTTAAGCAAAAAGGGTCGAACTAGCCCCGGTCTCCCCGTAGTGGCTTTAGTTTATGGATTACCCACCCGGGGCGCTTTTTTGAATAACTGTCTGGTCTGTTATTCGCTTATTATTCAAGATAGAAAGTCCGAATGCTTAGGCCGATAGTTTTTACCCAGTATTAACTTTTTGAAATTATGAAATAGGTACAAATCAAAGCTATGTTCGACTGTGCTCGATGTGAAGGGCTGGGCACAAGACAAATACATTTTTAAATATAACTTTAATTCAGATAGAAGTGCACAGCTAGTCTTTTTACTTTCTGGTAAATCTGTGAAATTTAATGAACAATTTTTAACCACTCAAAAACGTTGAAAAAAAGTTTACATTGCCATGGTAACCATTTCGTAATCCCCGAGTTAAGGCAAACGAAAAACCCTAAATCTAACATTACTATGGTGACCATTTAGCAACATTGTTAAGACGTTATATTGGTTGCCATTACAAAACCACTTCAAAAATCCTCAGTAAACTTCTGACAGTAACTAGTAATTGTATTTCAAAGTTTGCCATCATATTTTTCTACTTGCATTTTTTTGTCCTTCCAGTTCCTGTGATTATGAATGCATTAAACTGAAAATCTCATTTGGCCAACAAAAAAATGACAGGTTACCTTAGAGGTGCCATCTCTTTTTTTGTTCAATTTTCTACCCAATATACCACTTGTGTAATTACAAAGAATAATTAATAAACAAACGCTTCACGTTTAGTACATGTGGTCATCAGCCCGCTTTTGCTTTTGCAAGTCCCAAATCTAACATTGCAATGGTGATCATTTTGCAACGCTGTTAAAATGTTATATCGGTTATCAATTACAAAACCACTTCAAATATCAACCATCAGATCAATATATTAACTTTTAAATACTTTGAAATCAACGACAAAACCATAAATCAACAATATCAACCATTTGCATGGGATCTGATATAAAACCATATCGTGTGGACAACAAATCGCCCTCTCCTGTTTCATAACGAATAACTAAAAAACTAAGCATTAATTACTTTAATGAATGTTGGTACACATCACAAGCAGCCGATGTTTTCCAAATATGGAGATTTTCCTCTAGTTATAATCATAAACGCAGGAACATCGAGAAAACGTCCTAAAAAAAACCAGACTTTGACGCACTCTCGCTTCTCTAATCTTGTCCTTCAATTAATATCTCGGAATTCCACATAAACTTATTCTGACAGTGATAATTTATCCTTAGAAAATTTCACAAAACGTAAACTAACGACAGTCTACAGCTAACCTGTTAAAAACGATTAATTATAAGGATTCATTTAAAGTATTCAGGTAATCCTCAGTAAACTTCTGACAGTAACTAGTAATTATATTTCAAAGTCTGGCATAATATTTTTCTACATGCATTGTCTTTCTTCTCTTAATTCCTGTGTTTATGAATGCATAAGGCTGAAAATCTCTTCATTTGGCAAAACCCGGACAGGTTATGGCGTATCATGCCTGCATTTGATATTATTTTTTTACCAAATACCACCCGTGTAATTAAAATAGTAATTAAAAAATAAACGTTGTACGTTTAGTACATGCGATCAGCAGCCCAGGTTTTGCATTTGGTGAGATTATCAGCTAACCAATGTATACAAACACGGACACATCGCGGAAATATAAATCTGATGAAGGAACACAGATCTACAATGTTTTATTACAGCCTCGATGGAGTTCGTGGTCAATACAACTAATGGCCCAGTCACAATGTCGGCGATCTGTCGCGGATTAGTTTTGGCCGGGGGTCGTCGTAGAAAATAAAGAATCCTCGAACAATCCTATCAATAATCCTAATAAAAGTGAAGCAGTCACATTGTCTGAGATTTTTTCAAGGATTTTGACCCGGTTTTGTCGAAAAATTGTGGGATTAGCCTCCGATCGTCTCCGATTACATCGGAGGCGACCGGAGACGATATCCTCGAGGGTCTTTTCTTTGAATTTTCTCCCACCCTGGGTATATGTGGGGGGAAAGGAGGGTTTTCTGACCTCGCATCTGTATTTCTTCCTGTACACTGTAGCGTGGTATCCCTCATCTAGTTGTACATAGAACAGTCACTTCAACGATTAATCGGAGGGCATCGTAGGTCATCGGAGATTCTGTCTTGGGTGGCTAAAATGGGTGAAAACTTTAAGTTCAAAGTTGGGGACCGCGACGGCTGCACATGGCGATGCCTAAAAAATCTACGACAAGCCGCAGGCGTCCGGAGAGCGCCTCCGACGGGTGCAAAATCGTGAGATCTGTCTCAAGATTTTGTTAAAATTTCCCGGGTTTTACCCATCGCCGACACATCGCAACTGATTTGTGACTGGGGCATTAAGCTAGTACTATGTAGTATACGTCATCGTTAGTACGTGTAGCAAATTTGGACTTTCTATCATAAATATTAAGCGAATAACAGACGAGACAGTTATTCAGACAAGCGCCCCCTGACGGATAATCCATAAACTAAAGCTACTGCGGTATAGTAGGCTATACGTCATCGTTAAGTATGTGTAGCAAATTTGGACTTTCTATCTTGAATAATAAGCGAATAACAGACCAGACAGTTATTAAAAAAGCGCCCCCTGGTGGGTAATCCATAAATTAAAGCTACTACTATATAGTATACGTCACCGCTAGTATGTGTAGCAAATTTGGACTTTCTATCTTGAATAATAAGCGAATAACAAACCGGACAGTTATCCAGACAGTTATTCAAAACGCGCTCCCTGGTGGGTAATCTATGAAGTATGAATATACTATGAAGATACTACTGTATATAGTATACGCCCTTGTAAGTATGTGTAGTGAATTAAACCTTTTTATCTGCATTAATAAGCCAATCGGTATATCAGAGAGAAAAATGACTGCTCCCTCTCGAATAACGAACTGCTAACCACGAACTACTGTCTAACTTATCATACGTCATTAAATGAAAGTTCGTTAGCTATGCGCTCTTTTGTGGGGGAGGAGCGAAAGGATTTACCATCGCGTTTAACTTTGGCATTTCCATAGCGTCTTACTTTATGATTACCGTTGCGTAATGCTTCGGAATTTGCACCGCGAAATACTTTGCAATTTCCACCGAGTTACACTTTTATTATTTTAATCTTATCAGGCCGAGAAGGGACATCGCGTTATACATACTCAACCAGGCTAAATCAAAATCTAAGACGCGATGAAAAATACAGCAAGATTTATTTTCGTGTTATACTTTATGAAATGGCTCACTTGCTAAATAAAACACGATGAAAAATACATATCATTGCGTTTTACTTATTAAACCGGCTATATTTTGATCTCAGAAACACTATGGAAATGCGATGGTAAAGCGATGGTAAATATTTATCATCGCGTTTTTATCGTGTTTCTCAGTTGAATAAAGCTTGGTTCTATACGTATTTTGCGATAGAAATTAGGATCGAAAGGATTATCACTGCAACTTACTTTATGGACTGGGTTTTGAAAGAAAATCACAAACACGATGGAAACGCGATGGTAAATATTAACCATCGCTTTACCATCGCATTTTTATCGTGTTTGTGAGTAAGATTAAAGGAAGATTTGAAAGTAAAACGCGATGTCCCTTCTCGGCCATCATACAAAAGAGACGTTAAATTGTCAAGATAGGTTAAATCAATTCTCCGTCGATCCCATAATAAAAACGGCGTACAGTTGGATACCGAGCGAGCACTTCTTAGCAAATTTTAGGCAAAATTTTAGACATTTCCAGTACGCATTGGCAGATGTTTATTCCACAGAAAATGACACGAACATTTCCAGTATGCGTTGGCAGATGGTTTTATCACAGAAAATGACATGAACATTTCCAGTATGCGATTGGCAGATGTTTATTCCACAGAAAATGACATGAACGTGTCCGGTATGCGTTGGCAGATGTTTATCTCACAGATAATGACATGAACATTTCCAGTATGCGTTGGCAGATGTTTATCCCACAGATAATGACATGAACATTTCCAGTATGCGTTGGCAGATGTTTATTCCACAGAGCATGACACGGACATTTCCAGTATGCGATGGCAGATGTTTATATCACAGAAAATGACATGAACATGTCCTGTATGCGATGGCAGATGTTTATCTTACATGAAATTTCCATGCCTCAAAAAGGTGTTTATTAGACGCCAAATACTTGAATAAAAAGGATGCGTTTGGAATATAGTTTTGGTGGCGGATATTGCTATTCTAAGTTTTCTAACTTCGTATCCATATCAAGCTCGCAAACACAAGGTAAAACAGTTGAGGTATGGCATCTAGATTCCGTTGGCCTCCCTGGTATGCTATTATCAAGCCATCACTAGTATATCTTTAATTCATGAAAAGGGGTCATATTATATTAGGCGGCAAATTAGTAAGTAGGACTAAGTGACTGTAGCTTATTTTATTGTACATTTCTGATTCTTAAAATCATTTTATCGTGAAAAACAATCGGAGAAAAGCATACCATAGAGGTTTCAGTAATGGACAAGAAACGGGGCTTTATCCTGAGGGAACCTCTACCTTTTGTGGGTACCTGGCAACCATTCCACTTAGATTTTTTTCAATTTTCCATTGACCTGAGAGGGATCTCAAGTTGCAGTCCGTCGATGGGAGGTCTGTTCTGGAATGAGGACTGCGTGTATAGCTCTGCATACTGGGTCATGATGTTCTAGATAAGATTGCCATTGGATAGAGCAAATATAAGACTTGACCGGTCATTTGCACAAACCGTGAAATGTCTACCGCATAATGTAGAAATAATGTAGCCTAAAAGTGTTTGTCTCGTTATAACTACCGGCCAAACTATCGTCATTAAGTCTTAATCAGACTTTCTTGTCACAAGAGAGATACTTTTCTGTCAAGAGAGAAGAAGTTTTATTGCTTTTTATGTGCCTTTTCTATCCACTGCCAGTTATACATATTGCTTGACACTAATCACATTTTTTACAAACTAAAACAACTAGCTGATTTAATAATATTAAACACAGTAAAGCTAATTTGCACTTTCTTGAAGCACGAATGCCCCTCCATGTGATACTGACGGAAGTTATTCTTTTGGTCAGATTTGTTTCTTTTCGATTCATATTTTATAACCCAATTGGAAAATTACAGCTGTCTCATTGTTGTGAAACACAAATAATGGTTATCTAGAACAATTGGAATTGGTTTTGTTTAGTCAGCCGTTGATTAATGAATGGTCGGTGAAAGACAGTTACAGTAAGGGTTTCAAGAAGCTATCAAATATATATTCAAATTATGCACATCAGGAGACAAAAAAGCACAACAAAAAGCTTAAACTCTTAAACATAGCCATTAAGAAGTAGTCTGCCTTGATTTTAAAGCACAGAAATAATCCGTTAGATTCTATTAATGTTGAAGGAAACATTTCAGAGTGAACGCGATGATCTGACCCCTGATTGGTCTATATTTGGTGATACATATCTTCTAAAAATGAGAATAATACTCATGTTTAGATGCTTACAAATTCTCCATGCATTTGGTTGATTTTTGAATATATTGCTTATATTATTTCCAGTGTTTATAAATATGCCGATGGAGAAGTGGTAGAGTCCCCTGTCTAGGCCCGATCCCGCTTCACATGGTTGGCACAGAGTGGTTAGCTCTAATATGGTACAGAACACGCCCATAAATCCACGAAGTGAGCTATTACGGTTTATGAAATAAACGATAAAATATGCGTTATTCAAGTAAATTATTTATCAATTATAACCAGTGGAGTAATTATAAATGCCTGCACACAATCTGACTAAAGTCGAGATGCTCATTGAAAAGAGCTCTTTTCAATGAGCATCTCGACTTTAGTCAGATTGGCCTGCACAGTGACCCAGGCAGGTATACAAACTCTTGGCATAAGCTGCCAAAATGTTGATATTTTGACGTTATAACAGAATGTTGAAATTATTGGCTATTTTTCTCAAGACAGATAATTCAGAAGCTTTTTAGTGCTTCTAATCTCGAAAACGATAAAGTATTGTTTGGAACTAACTTTGGCTTAGAATGAATGAATGGTCGTCCCGGTTATTTAAGTTTTGTTTACTTTTCGAACACGTTTTCTGCTCGTACAGGCCACATACTGTATCGATTTTCGTCATTCCAACGACAATCATTTAGTTTTTCGATGGCTTTTAAAGTCTCTTACTGTCATGACGATCGGAAATTATGGAAAAAGTGTGAATTTTGGCAGCTCATGCCACTTTAAATATGGCACCTAAAATCAAATCCTTATGATTAACCTTACATCTATCCAAGATACCACAAGATAAGACAAATGAACTTATATTCATGCGCTTAGAGCGGCAAACTTGCTTTGTGATCAAACTTTGTAAAGAATGTTTAAGACAAAATAAGACACTGTCTTGGAAAGAAAATATTAGGGGTGTAGTGTGAGAACATTTATTAATCACCAGAATTAAAGATACCACCTACAAAGGATTGTTCGTTTGTTGAGGTTAGATAAAAATCGAACTACAGACACCACTGAAAAGAGGAATTTGAGTTAAGTTGGATTAGCCTAGTCCCCAACAAGTCAACTCTATTGCATTCCTGGTGTGTTCTAGAGATAAAAAGCAAAGATATCGATACAAGACATGACTGAATATTTAAATCGGTTATTAATTGTCTGCCAGATAATATGAGAACACTGTACTATAAAAGCAATCATCTTGTTACATCTACCGTCTCGTCATTAAAACTCAACCAGATAATCTTGTCACAAGAGGGAGAGCGTAAAGCTAAATTAAAAGGCTTGATTGATTATCAAACGTTGATAATCTTCAAGCTTTGTGTCAAACTATTGTAGTTATACAGTAACATTTTGTTAGATATCCAGATCAAAGATTTAAAATAACCGTAGAACCCTTATTTAAAGTGACATGACGAGAATTCTCCCGTGTGCTGTTCCACTTTTGTAAAATAAAGATGAGATACCCAGATGAGCAATGGTGCGTGGAACTTTCTTAGATCCAATTAACTTTTAAATTGACTTGCTGTTTTTCATCCAATATCGTTAATTCTTATTTCTATTTATCTTGATCAACGAAAATTCATAACAATTTTATGTTTATGTTCCGTTGACTAACGCATTATCTAATGGTATGTTAGATGCCATGAAGAAGGGTATCAACACACTTCTCAGGGGTTATTTGACCTAAATAAGAAAAAGAATCTGTTTGGATCTGTGTTATATCCATTCGATCTAGTATAAACAGAAATGGTGGTTTAGACAGATTTTATAAATCGTTTTTTCCAATTAAGTTAACGTACTGAAATATCAATACCGCTCAGGCGTGATTGTTTCGAAGGCTTCTTTCTAAGCGACAGAGATTGATTGAGTGGTGTTTTACGACGAACTGAAGATTATTTTACCCATACGGCGAAGTTGCCAACTTTAGTGCGGGAGGAAACCGGGTATATCCATCAAAAAGGCAAATTTAACGCATGTGTGTTTTAAATGACTTTTGGCGTTTACTATACACTTACAGTCAATTTCTTCAAACCATTCTTATGGTTTTAAAAGTATGTATATTTTCCTTACCAGTGCAATCGTTACCATTGAACGGTATCAGAACGTACTTCTGGGCAGCTCATTTATCATTTACGTAAAGAAACGAAAATGGCCTTTTAGTATCCGATTTTTACCGGATACAATACTAATCCAAGCAAAGTATAGTAACATAGACTGATGAATGAATACACCCCCAATGTTGACGTGATAGAACATGGGATGTGTAGGTCCGATCGTCTATCAATGGTCATTCGGAAACTACTTCTATAATAATATATCCTCGAAGAAAAGGTTTATTTTTAAATATAATATCTGGACTAAATGAGCAGCTTAACTTTAATTCGCCAAGTTGTTACACAATAAATCATGTTTTTTTTCGAAAACAGTATTGATAATCAAACCTGCCAAAGATTTGTTTACACAGCGGCCTGAAGTTTGAATCTGCACGCCGAGGCTTTAGGGCGGACTGTTCTAAGTATATTGTTTCGAATTTTTTTTGTTTCTCTCGTGAAAACTAACTGTCACCCACGACCTTCCGGTGGTAACTGTCAACCAACCCACATAGGTCGTTCGAGTGAAATCCCATTCAATTCTTTTTCCAATTTTGGGGGGATTGAGTGGGATTCGAACCCGCGAGCCGTTTTTGAAGGTGTGGCTTAAAGTGACAATAATGGTTAAATATAAGGAACATTTCTTTTGGGATAGGGGGCCTCCGTGGCTCAGTAGGCAGAGCGTTGGACGCTCAATCCGAACAGCCTTTCACCAATGGGTCGCGGGTTTGAATTCCACTCAATCCCCAAAAAAATGATAAATTTTCTAACTGGGTTTTCACTCGAACGACCGATGTGGGATGGTTGACAGTTACCACCGGAGGTTTGTGGGTTTCCTCCCACAATAAAACTGGCAACGCCGCCATATAAGTGAAATAATCTTGAGCGCAGCGTAAAACACTAAACAATCCTTCAATATTTATTAGTTATTTTAAGTTGAAAAAACTAAAATAAAATCTTTCTGTTGATGCCAATATAGAAAATGTATATTAACTTACTTATATAAACAGGTAAACTCTCAAACCAAAAATGCAACAAATTGGCATCGGTACACTCCCAATCAATAGATTCCCAATACATTAGCTGCTATATGATATCAGTTTGGTAAGACTCTGCAGTATCCCAACGTCAACAATGTGATCCTCCGTCATAACAGAAAAAATAAACAAATGATCGTAAAGTAATGATAAAAATCTGCCTTTTTTACATCAAGATAAATGTTTTTACCAAAATAATTCAAACTTAATAGGACAAGAATCCTATTTAGTCTAAAGAAAACGTTTATTATTAAGTGTGAAATTTTCCCTCGATCACCTTTTATGGAATGATTACCACGATACCTGCTGAAGGTCAATGGTTTTATCGGGGCTACAGAGCTCAATTTTAAACTCCAACTGCATCTGGCAAAGCCGCCATTATAAGTTAAATAATCTAGAGAGCGAAAAAAAACACCAATGAATCAATTTATACAGGTTCAATTTGAGAGACAGTATTAAACAAATTCATAATATATCATTGATTGATATCATACGTTTGATAAACCTCTAATGCAATAATAAAATTACCTTTAATACTCAATATATTTTCATCTTCAGCGACTCGCGTCACTTCTTAACCTGATCATTCACATGTGTTTGCTTATTTGACTTATCTCTTTTTTACTCAACGTGGATTGGCTAAAAACAATTGGCCTGTCAAATTTACTTAATAACTTCATGTCTATTATTTCTGCAGATTAAAATATTAATTGTCTTAGTAAAAGTAGTTATTTAGCACATGTCAACATAGAATTCATTCAGAATGGCAATGCATGCATGGATTCATACTTTTTTCTCTTACTCTTGTATTTGAGGCTGTTTGTGGTTACCAAAAAAAATAGTTTCTGGGTTAGAGAAGTTTGAGCAATCACTTTTCGTATACATATAACTCTAAGATTAACTAACTGGAATATGAAATCCGCTGAGGTGTAAATGTTTACGGTCTGCTTCTGAAGCGAGTATGAACAAACGAGATAGTTGGCACACAACCAAGCAATTTGATATCTCGTAGATGGGACCAATAGGATTACTACACTGTCAGAAACACATGCGTTATATAATTGTATATGGTTAACCTAAATTAGATTATGAACGAACCAAATTCTGTAATACGTATATTGGAAGTAAATGTAGCTGTTATATTGATCTGGCCTTTCTTCTAAAGAGAAAACTTGGAGTTTGTACAAATGATACTCTTACACATCTTCTATACATTTCGTGCTAGAATTGTTTTTAAAAATCTGTTTGGGTTTTCACTGTATGGCACTATGAAAGAGCTACCAGGTATCCATAAGAACCAGGTGTCCTCTGGGTACTGCCTATAAACACGATGTCAAATAAATGAAATACATGCTGAGTAAAATGTCAATAAAACAGTAAACAAAATTAAATCATCATGACGAAAAAGGCTTGGTTAAATTCGCACAGGTTAATGCCATATTGATGCAATCGTTGTAAGAGGTATATGTAAGACAGTTTGGTTACATATTTGGTTTTATAAAGTATTTGTTTCTGTCAATTCTCTTGTCGAAGGCTCACAATACGACTGTAGATTTGTTTGCTGTACACAAAATTGCAACCATATCTTTAAAAAATTAAAAAACACACCATAATATGGCGTTAATGAACAACTATATTTCTAAATTCGTTTAATGGAATAGAAAATCCATCAAGACATAAAGAGTCACATCTTTTACGGTGTAAGCGTTTGGTTTAAAATAACCCGATAATTTATACCCGGGACAAAGTCGGCCTCCAGTGGTCCCTATACTTACCACACTTCTTATTTCCTGTAATAAGTAGATTTTTGGTTTTATTAGTACATGGAGTGGCATTTTCAGACAGCCAGTAAACACTTATCCACACTGCCACGATATATTGTCCTGAATATTCTATTGTAGGTCGGTTGTACGTGGTTAAGAGTACATTAAGAGATATGAAGAGATATGGAAACCAATCCATGTCTTACATTATATATCAGCAAGACAAGAATAGTCCACCCTTCTTTTATTAATGATCTTTTATTCTCAGCGCTAATAGTAATCTAGGAATCAACCAATGGACCATTAAGCAAAATACACAGTTTTGTTCAAACCATTCTTATATATCCGATTGGTTAATGAGAGAGAGATTGATATTTCCCATGTGGATACAGTCATTATCATTTATCGCCATCTAAAGAGACATTCAACTTAATAATTCATTCGCTATTCATATGAAGAGTCAGTGAAGAATTAAGCTGACCTTTTAGCGTATAATTATGATAGGATACAATAAACACCCAAAGCAATGTTCTGCTAAATATTGATTCCCATTCTACCATTGGCCACTCTTAGACTTTACATTTACCCTTTCTCTCGCTAATAATGTATTCTCTTACAAATGGTGGATATTCTTTGTACAATACCTAGTTTTAAGAACAGCTTAACTATGATTCACTAGTCTGGGTTATTCTGTCATTTTCCATTGATTAATATATTTATAGGACAAGGAGTTTTCAACACAGACTTCAGGATAGTTAGTCTATTGGGTAGGAGGAAACGGGAATTTCTGTCCAATTAATGAGAAATGTTTTTACAACTATCTTGACAACGAAAGGTTTGTATTGTGTCAAGGGACACTTGTGACGATTCAACTATGACAAACCCAGAGTCTTGTGCTGCGCTCGATATCTTTGTTCCAATCAATTGACTCGATTATATGGACGATAGATTGAGTTTTCTGTCCACTTAATCGATGTTGTTAGTCAAGTCTAGCTATTTGTACACGTTCATGTGTCAAACAAAACAAATCAGGAATGAGTGTAAGAGTATTTTTAGTATCAAGTACAGTTAAAATATACACTTCCGTTAACTGTACAAGTTGGGAAATTGATCGCACAGACATATTTTCCATTGAATTTTAAAAGAGGCAATCGAATTCATGATGCAAAATCCGTTTGTCCTCTACTAGGGAAATTAACCACGAGTACATTCTTGGCGATAGCGTAGAACTTGTCTGTATACAGTAGATCCCATGACTCGGGGGTTACCGTCTCACAGCTGTGGGACATTCCACAGATTTTATTCGATTGTGAGATTTTTGACTTCATCATTTTTCTGACCTTATCTTAAATTTGAGTCTTAGTAAAACAAAATTATTGGGTATGAATGGACCTTTTTTGAGACCCACCATAACAAAATTTCTGCTCGTCATTACTTGGTCTTGTGAAATCATTCAATAAACAACAATGTGATTGATCTACTTCAAAGGTATCCTGTTATCATATATACAGGGAATACCGGTACATCAAGCAGACATTCTGTTATGATTGAATTATTGATGCCATCAATACTATCTCTGCCTGAAACCTCAACTTTCCGTGAGGTTATTTTAAGATTAATACATGTCGTTGATGTCGGATAAATCAACTGGATCAAGCCAATTTATGCCATTCACCGAAAAAGTGTACCCAATTCACGAAAATATGGGTGTTTATTAAAGTAGCATGAGCTGCCAAAATGTTGATATTTTGACATTAAAACAGGATGTTGAAATTATTGGGTATTTTTCTCAAGAATTATAATTCAGAAGCTTTTTAGTGCTTCTAGTCTTGAAAATGTACGATAAAGTATTGTTTTGAACTTACTTTGGCTTAGAATGAATGAATGGTCGTCCCGGTTATTTAGATTTTGTTTACTTTTCGAACACGCTTTCGGTTCCTACAGGCCACATACTGTATGTATTTTCC
Source organism: Lepidochitona cinerea (assembly GCA_963971465.1). Taxonomy (NCBI): domain Eukaryota; kingdom Metazoa; phylum Mollusca; class Polyplacophora; order Chitonida; family Tonicellidae; genus Lepidochitona; species Lepidochitona cinerea. The sequence goes on from OZ020560.1 coordinate 4,518,624, forward strand.
TCATTCCAACGCCAATCATTTAGTTTTTCGATGGCCTTCAAAACCTCTTACTGTCATGACGATCAGGAATTATGAAAAAGTGTGAATTATTGCAGCTCATGCCACTTTAATGTATTAAAATATACAGAAAATACCACCCTGGCATAAATAATCATTGAAATAAAAAAAATAAAAAAACGCTGAAAACTTGTATGTTCAAAGATATAATATAATATCATATATTAGCATAAAAATCCAAAACGGATTTACCAAAGGAAAGCCAACGATTGTGCCACGTGTCAATCGCGTATCAGTTTATATTGGTGTCAAACTCACTATCGGGTCTCATATTGGAGTCATAGCCTGGCAACGACGACATGTAAGGCCATTCAACAAAGTAAGAATCTGACGTAATCCACACGAAGTTCTCGTAACATGTTCTATATGTGCTTCATCCAGGCGCATAAACCATACGATTGTGGAACTTATCTCACTGCTGCAGAATCATTTATTTTATGGTTGATTGTTTATGTATCATAAAAATGACATTATATGAATGTTCATCCAATATTGATATTAATTGTACTCGTCACGGATGACTAGAAATGACTTTAGTATGACTTTTGTACAAATGTAACTGGTACAATAAATATCCATATTGGTTATAACTTTATATAATAACCTCATAATATAACCTAGTTTACATTTGCAATGTTCAATATGTTAATATTTCCTTATGGTGTAAATCTACCATGGCCTTAAAACTGGCAACTAGTGTTATATCACCTCGAAAGGGAACAATTCAGTGTTTTTCTCTGAAAGGCTCCCCAAATCAATCAAACAATGCATCGGTTCTTCAATGGATGTTTTTGATACAGATATATTCACTTACTTAATTATGATGTGGAAATTTTATTCATATTGCCGATATTATTTCCATGCGTTATATTTATAGACACTAAAACACAAGACAATCTTCTTGAATAAGATAACCATCGAGACAAGTTTCTAATTGTGTTAAAATATGTTGATGTATCTTCCATTTCAATTGAATAAAACTAGTATTGGTTCCGTGTGATGAGAATTTGCGCTTCAATGGACTTCAGTGGCTCGGGGTTTATGCTGGTCTGGGGATGTTGTTTTTTTTTAAATCGTAATCAAAATTGTTTCATATTATTTTCCTTCAAAATCTTTTATAAATCAGAAAAATTGGTTCGGGTTAAATAGTGTAAATAGGGCCAAAAAAGCTGTTTCATCTAAAAAAATTAAAAAAAACCTTCATATCACGCTTATAAACAAATTTGCACACATTATCAACAAACAGTTTTGGCCAGATGTCCATATATTTAGCCAAGAATTCCAATAACACAGACAATGCGAGAAAAATGAAATCGTCCTTTGCCTGGAAATATTATATTACTTTCTAGTTAGACAGAGGCTTTTTTGTTATGTAGATTGTATTTTGTAGCTTATCAACAGGAAACTCACTTCGATACAGTGCTTAAATCACAAACAAAAAGCGTCCATGCAAAAAACGTTAGCGAAATCAGAAGTTATACGATTCTTTAGACGTTCTTAATCATTTTGTGTATAAGGGACAAAAGATATCAACAATATATGAAAGAGATAAATGGGTTCATCATGAAGCGTAGACTTCTGCAAAACTTTTCTTTCGGGAACGTACTTTAGTAAGGGCATGCCAAAGTCTAGTCCTTCATTTTTCTATCAATTTTCCTTTTCTGATTGTTTCTCAGATTTTTTAGATATCTCACTGCAAATCCAGCCAGAAACTGGCCACTTATGATGTGTGTCAGATTTGATTTATCTGCCATGCTTAGCTTTAGAGTAATTCCTTATGAAAAAGTAGTAGCTTTTTTGGCTATTTGATATATTGTCTTTGCATTGAGCTAGTCGACTGGAATATCAGAATTGCTGAGGTGTGAACGTTTCGGAGGCTGCTGTTAAAGGGAAGACGAACGAACGAGATGATCGCCATACAAATTAACCGATTAAATGGCTAGACGGCAGTGCCAGCAGAATATCTAATCACTTAGACACACACAGTACCCTTTACTAATTCAATAAGCTAAGGCCCTTAAATTGACAAGACATACATTGTATGTACGAGTCTTGATGCGTTTGTATATATTATTAAAATGAATGAAACCTATACATAGATCTGTCCTTTCTAATGGAGACAAAATGAGGAAATCTGTTGATGGTATGACGAATATTTCTAATACAATATACCTCACATCCATATTTATTTAAGCCGTAGCGATTATACACTTCCATCTATTTACACTGTTTCACAAAGCAGCTTAGCGCAAGTTTTTACGTAGCTTTTCATTCAACCGATTTTGTATAGATAAACTACTACGGTAACTACGTGTGTCCTCTTGTGTAACTTATGGGGTTACCCAAACGTTTATCATGATCATGCAACCAGCAATGTCTTACACCAGTCATTTATATGTATATTTTGCTGAACTTCTGGGTTTTGGGGCCATTTACCTACTTTTTGTAAAAAAAAAAACCAAGCTGAAAACATACATGCATGGCTGAACATTATTTAAGAAAGAACAAATCGTAGCTAAAAACGTATCTTGCTTGAATAAGTTGCGTTTCTTTTGCTTTCGGGAAAGGAATAAATTGGCGATATTTCTGAATACACACGCCATGTGGGGAAGAGTTGCCAGGTACCCGTCCAACGTCGGGGGTCAGTTAGTTTCCTTCCCCACAAAACTGGCAAGCCTCCGGAAGAGTGAATAATCTTGAGTGCGAAGTAAAACGCCAATAAATCTATCAATCGATTGAATTGCACATATCCAATTGTATAAATCAATACCATTTCATTTTCATGTTATATTGATCAATGGAAAAAAGAAAGCCATAGAAAAGGAAATAGACTCTGGTCTGTTTACTATGTGAGTGTTTCAATTAAAATGACTTGATAACTTATCCCTGGGGTGAACTTGGCATTTAATGGTTCCTGTGCAAACCTCCATTTCCTATAAGATTTGGCTCCAGTCAGACCCACCATCTGCTGTGACGTCATTGTAAGTTTGCTGCGGTCACAAGCCATTCTCATAGTTGCCCTCCACTTGATGTTGTTAACTCAAAATAGTCCAAAACAAATGTTTAGATGAAAAAAACCCAGCCCAGTCATGGTGGGAATATAATCCACCCTTTTCTTTATTTCTTAATAAATTTCTAATAAATGTTCACAGTTAGTAATGCTATAATCGCCTGGTTAAGTACCAATAAAAGACCCTTTAAACAAGCCCATTTATCATTTATGTACTGAACCGCTAAATAATCAAAACAATCTATAACTATGCGATAGTGACCTGGCACAATAAAAGATCGACGGTTAAAGAAATGGCTTGTGTTGAAAGTGCTTGTATCGATTGTTTTTCTAGCATATGTCATATGAAATTTAAATGTACATGAAATTCCATGTAAAATATCTCATCTTAAAAATTATCATTCCCTACTGGATTAATTTATATCTACCATCGGTCGATTGATTTATGTCAGAAGAAGTACATTTGTAAAATAAAACTGATTTTTATTTATCTTGACAATTAAATGTATTTCGTGTGACCAAAAAAAAGAAGATTTTCCAGGCAGCTATAACAAGATAATCGTTTCCGAAGTGCAATGAGTGTACATTTTGCTGTGGACAATCGTCGGCTGTACAGACTTGAAATCCATATCTTGGACTAGACGTCCTGGATTCGATCAAAAGGGTCTGTAAGCTATCGAGTCACCAGTGACCCCCACGTCAGAGGAATTCTCACGATACTCACACGTCCAAACCATCTGTTTTTCCGCACACGATAACGAGTTATTCTTCAACTAAGGAATGCAGCTCCTATTGAATTTGGTGCATTTTAGGTTTCGAGTGACCCGGTCATGCTTCTCTACCTTTTACTCATACAATTGTTTGTCATAAAATCAGTCAAAACTTTGTAAAACAAAACTATAATCAATTTATTTGAGAAGTAGCGTCAAATCCACAGGGTACACCGGCACTTTATGTACAATGCACGATGTTATTATTGAATTATTCCTGCTATGCTTTTGCCAATTAGGTATAAAAATTACTCACGGCTTCAGCAAATGGATGTTCACAAACTGCCGTGCCAGTTCTTTAAAGCCATGAGATTATTGAAATTAAACTGTGTCCAACAGTACACATTACAGTCAAGTAAATCACTAACATATTTTACTTAATCAATTACGATATCAACTGAAGAATAAACATCACCTTCAACTGATACAGAAATAAACAATATTGATAGATATCTGTAGAATTTGTGTATATGAGGCCTTAAACCAACCAAACAACCAACAAATCAACAACCAACAACAATTAACCAAGAACACCAACTAACATTCAACTTATAAACGAATCATCCATATTCCAACCAACTAGTCAATTGAACAAACAAGAATTAACCAACCAATCAACCAACCAACAATAAACCAAATAGCGAAGTCATCACACAATCAACCAACCAACCAAGTACCATTCATTCAACCAACCAATAAACCAACTATCAGCTAGCAATCAACCAACCAAGTACCAATCGACCAACCAACCAAGTATCAATTAACCAACCAGCCAAGTACAAATGAACCAACCAACCAAGAACCAATCCACCAACCAACAAAGTACCAATCAATCAACCAACAATCAACTATCAATGAGCCAACCAACAAGCGACCAACCAAATAAACAAACAACCAATCAATCAATGAAAACCCAAATCGGTCATTTATTACACCAACCGTAGATTTCGCTCTATATCAATCTGCATTCAAATTACTGTTTTGGAAACATCACGAGTCTGGTTTTCATTTTTCAAATAATGGAGGTGTAACATTTACAGGAAAAGCGGCGAATGAATTGAATGGCATTTGTTTGTGTTAAATCTTTGGACAAATAAAGAGGTTTAGAACGAAATAATGTGATAATCTGGTTAATTTGCTCACTCTTACGAACAGAACTGAATTATCCGGAAACAGGTGGTGGATAATATGGTTAGTACAGAGGCAAATTAAGGTTAACTTCTGCCCAAGGGAAAAAAGACTGTGACCTAACACACTATATTTCAACCGGGACACTAGAACACGGTAATCAAACGTCGCTATTTATCCTCATTTGGACAATTTTGAACTAGTGAATTACCAAATCTGTTCCTTTTGGGGTAGTTTTGTGAAATCCCTTCCATCTGACATAGAATTAGGCTGTTTTACTGAGAATTTTACGATGTTTTAGGTTTTACTGTCTTACAAAACCATGATTAAGCAAGATGTTTATGATGTTCCAAATGTGCCTAAAATGAATAATCTTCAAAGGAAACAACGAGTATTACCAGAAATAGAAGTACTACTATTTCAAATAGTGTTCTCCTTTCTACCGAGTCAAATTGAGCTCAACTTTTGTATATTATGCGATCCTAAATGATAAGGTATTTCTGCTGATATAATTTTGCTGAATCTGTCCATTTATAAAATCAATGTCGATTTATCTACATGTATAACACTTCAATAAACCTTTTGCAACATCTACCAATCAATCAAATAACACGTACAGTGCTAAAAAAAGGCACACATGTTAGGCGTACTTGATTGGCTTGCTCACAAGACAGCGGTTGCTCCTGTTAACAGGCTGCAGAACAGCGCTGTGAGAGTTCTAAGATGGGTTTTGAAACGACATATTTATTCAATCATACAGCTATTGCATTAGGTGTTAAAATAGAGATTTACTAAAGTTTTACTTCTTTTAAGAGAAAAATGACCAGCATTTGAATAACACAAAATTTCGTTTTGCATTCAGTTGCAATGTTGTTCACGTGATCTGACTATCAACAGCCACAGCACGCCATGAGCATGCCGAGGGTTTATAAATCAAGTGCACCGGCCGATTGATGCCTGAGACAAGGGTTTACTAACTAGTAGTTGTTGAGGTGAAGTTTTTAGCGTATTTATTATTTTCACATATTGTGAATTAAAGAAACGGTTTAAATGCTAACTAACAAGATGAAAGGTAGTAAATGTAGTAAAGGAATTTGATTTTATTGTGAAGTTTCATTTTTCGTCCATGGGGTGCCGATGTGTTGAGATAAATGAAATTAAGAGCAGGAAGGGTAATAGGTGATTAACCAATTACTTGCAAATAACGTAATGTAGTGACTTGACCATTACGATCCTTTGGGCTAGACCAGAGTAATCATCCGTCTGTTTGTATACATCTAACACACTGGAATGTTTCCTGTACGGTTGTTGTAGCAAAGATTGACAAAGGATTAGGATGTCATACAAATTACCACATTAAATATCTCGAGGACAAGACCAGTGTACGAATCAGCACATAATTTCCAAATTCAGTTGTTTTTTTTTTGGAAACGAAGAAAGAAGAGCGGAAGAAATTTATAGTTTTCTTTTCAATGGCCCATGCAATTGGTTTCTTGTGCATGTTCTACATTTGTCAAATGAAAATGTTTGATTCTAAGAAAGAAAACTGTCGAGGAAGTGGAATTTGAGATCAAGTTAGATGGACAGAGATCTGAAAGTTAGATGTGCTTCGATATGTTTACAAATGTCGGAATACATGTATAGCAACCGTTGTGAGACGTCTTTTGCCTATGGATGAACAGTTGTCTACTGTCTCTATGTTCAACAATCCACTCAAGAAACTCACAAAGTTGCTGAAGTGCTTTGGCTCAACAATAATTGGAAGGCGATTCTAAACGGTAACAATACGTACCGCAATATAAAATTAAATTGTCTACTATTGCAAACAGAATAAGTACACTGCAGGAAACATACTACAGTAGCATAAGCTGCCAAGCAGTTGATATTTTTTCGAATGTTCTCAAGATATACACATTAGAAGCTTTTTTTATTAACACCAGTCGCCAGATTGTACGTTAACGTAGTATTCTGAACTGACTTGAGCGTTCGTCCCGGCTATCTAAATTTTTGTTGACTTTCCGAACACTGTTTCGGTTCGTACATTCATATATGGAGTTTGCTTATTCCAACGTCAAACTATTTTCAGTTAACTTCAAACCCTCATTTGCGAAAAAAGTACGAATTTTGGCAGCTCATGCCACCTCAAATAATTCCATAAAAGACGAACCATACCGGTTAAACCTGCCCAGCATGTTTGTTATTAAAAGCATGGTGTGAGATGCACCCTGGGTAAATCTAAATAGCCGTTTAACATTCAGTTACTTCATTACCAACGAAAATCTATCGGCGATAAAGCGGTTCATAAAACGGCTTCATTTGAGTATTTTATACAGTGACATTTAAGTATTTGGAATTATCAAAATTAAGGAAAACGTGTTATAGATAAGAACTTTGCTATTGACTGATTCTGTGGTCCACTTGTCACATGATTCGACACGTTTTCTTTGTTTTATTGCAAACGATAACTTTGGAACTTTGGGTGCAAGTTGGAAGGTTCTTTCTCTACCACGCATGTAGATCGTGTCAAATTTTGAATCGCACATAGGCTTACTCGGACTCCAAATAAACAAAAAGAAAAATTGTTTCAGTCACAAATATGTCAATAGACTTAGGCTGTCTAAAATGTTCAAATTATCTGTATATGACAAAGGAGCAGGGTAATGCTCAAGTCAATAAATCAATCAATCTAAATACATGTACTTTGTTGTAATTTTTTTCGCGATCTTTTCAATAGGGGGTGCCACCTCTCCCCTCCTCCTGCCGCATATGTCCCGCTGTGATCTAGTCGTATTCAATGATCTTTTAACAAATATGCATACTTTTTATTCAACAAACAACGTAGATCTTCAAGAATGCGATTCACTCACAGGTAGAGATAAGGCCATTCACTTTTTTATTTCTAAACAATCCGCTTGTAAATGTTCACTGTCGGCCAAATGGCATTACAAATAAAACAGAAAAAAAGGATGACATTCTGAAAACCCCATCTATCATTCATGTTCGGACATTTATACTTGGACATTACTTCCTAATTTACGTTGAGTGTATTTTACAACGTGTACTTGACAAGTCTAAACAAAACGAAATTGAAACTGCTATGTTTATTGATTAACGGTGGTTACAAAAGTCAAAGTTAATTCGATCGGTCAAATGCGACCTCTGTTGTGTCAGTGTGTCTTCTTGGCAGCTTGTATACATTTGGAGGTCAAGTATGACGTCCACTGTGACTGGTTGTTATAGCAGTTATGGGAAATGTGGACAAAAATTTCTTTCACGTTTTGTTTGCTTACCAAGAAACTCAAGCGAAGGTTGTTGTGTCTATTCTTATATTTTTATATTTACAATATGATTTTGACTGAGTAGTTTGGAACACCGATGAATTAAAAATGTCATGATGTGATGAAGCAGTGTGTTGATTCATTCTTTTTGTTGATTGTTTATCTGTCATTGGTCATTTAGAAGTCACAATTACCGTTTATTGTTATCACCCTCCTAAAGTCTTATCTTGAAACGCGACTTAATCTCGATTCCCATATTGTATTATCGACCATCCACCACAAGTCAACTGGTCTATGACAAACAAACAAAGTGTAGGTTTTACATGCTTTGTCTATTGGTAAAAAGAAACCGATTAGCGTTAATGTATATTTATCTCACTTGGCAATGAAAGGTCTTTATACATGCAACACTGGTGGAACTTACATTTTGACATTTGGATGACAAGATTAACGAGGTTAACGTTTACTGGGTACTATTCTTCCACATTATCTGTTACAAAGGTCTAGGTTTCTGTTTTTAAAACTTAGAATCATGTCTTGGACTCAATATGGCTGATTTAGACTACAAATTGATCGATCGAGGTACTCCTACGACTCTCTAATCGTCCGTGTTGTAATATATACTTGCTGTTTTACGAAATGAAATTTAACAAACAAGCAATCAATCGTAAGAGGCGTCTGTGTTGAAAGCCACTAACATATGTATTCAACACTCCAACAACGTGTGGTTTCGCTTCAAAGCGTCTGTTGGAGTTAGTTCATGTTACTTGTTGCGAGGCACGAGAGTGTTGTGTAAAGTGGCATGAGCGGCCAAAATGTGCACTTTTTTCATAGTTAATGATCAGTAGGAGGACAAAAAAAGCATATGAATAAGCACACAATACCCAAATAACGTTGTTTTTTGGAAACGAAGAGCGGAGAAAATTTTCATGGGTCCATGCAATTGGTTTCGTGTGCATATTCTACATTTGTCAAATGAAACTCTTGAATTAAAAGTGGCATGAGCTGCCAAAATTCACACTTTTTTCATTATTTCTGATCGTCACGACAGTAAAAGGCTTTGAATGCCATCTAAAATCTAAATGATTAGCGCTGGAATGAGAAAAATCAATACAATATGTAGCCTATACTAACCGAAATAGTGTTTGAAAAGTAAAGAAAATTTAAATAACCGGGACGACCATTCATGCATTCTAAGCCAAAGTTAGTTCAAAACAATACTTTATCGTACATTATAGAGATGGTACTTTACTTGGCCATATTGAGCCCAAGACATGATTCTAAGTTTAAAAACCGAAACCTAGACCTTTGTAACAGATAATATGGAAGCATAGTACCCAGTAAACGTTAACCTCGTTAATCTTGTCATCCAAATGTCAAAATGTAAGTTTCACCAGTGTTGTTTGTCTAAAGACCGTTCTTTGCCAACTGAGATGCATTCATGCATTCTAAGCCAAAGTTAGTTCAAAACAATACTTTATCGTACATTATAGAGACTAGAAGCATTAAAAAGCTTCTTGAAAAAAATAGGCAATAAATTTAGTATTCTGTAATAACGACAAAATATCAACATTTTGGCAGCTCATGCCACTTTAAGTTTGTGACATAGTCATGTATAAATGATATAATAAATTGATTGCAAAGAAATGTAGTCTGTAGTGGTATATCAGCCCACCGAATTGACTTGGTTGTATGACGACCGCTTCATGATCTGGCTGTCAATTTGTTTAATTTGAGATATTAGCTAGTTTTAATTGGAAAGGGTCACAGTAAAACTAGATGTTTTGTTTGTTATCTGTTCATATAAGGATTTGAAACCGTCCGTTCACTATAAATTAACCCTGTCCATTCATCATTCAACAAATCAACACAATGAAAATCGTTCATTCAGTCAATGTTTTTTTTTACACTTTTGAAAACCAGTATACCGACAGGTTAGTAAATCAGTTAGTAAGAGGGATTTAGATTAAAGGTTAAAAAGTCAAAAGAATATAATTTTATTGATTGATTGATTGGCGTTTTACGCCGCACTCAAGATTGCTTAACTTATATGGTGGCGTTACCAGGTTTAATGGGGAGGAAATCGGGCGCATTGTCCAGAGGAAACCCCAGACCTTCGGCGAGTACCTGGCAACTCTTCCACATACGGATCATAAGTTGAACATAGTGCACTCTTTCCTGTATTTAAAAAAATTAATATAGTTTGCCCTGTGACAATCGCCAAGCAAGTAAAGCTATCTGAACGATTCATCCATCATGAAAAGCACCGTAAATGAATCAAACCATCTGTCACTGAGCGATGTTGACCGGATATACTACTAATCAAGGTCAAGTAGTTATAAAGAGTGATGAATTAGGAAATCTCCTTTTTGGTCTTATCTAAAACACGACTTGTATTGATTACTCATCTTTCATTGGCCAATACAATTTGTAAATCTTCAATAGAACTACAACTGACGTGTGCTTCTTAATTTTCGATAGAGAAAACGACTAAAATAACTTTGATTGGAAATCTATAGGGAGTATAATCAAAACTGGCAAATCGAACCGGGGGCACTAGCCCCGCCTGGGTACCTATCATGCCCTAACGAATTCTATGTTATTTAATTGTTTAATTGTTTACTAGTTTTTCAAGCCCATGAAAGAGTTGATGTTGTACATTTTAAGGTTTTAGTGCTGAGAGTTTCTTTTTTGTGAACAAACATATAGTCCAAGGCAAAAGCTGAAGAGAGAGGCCACAAGCATCCGAAATCACATGCCCCTTCCCACCCCCATATTAATTGTGGAGATATGTTCCGACCTATCAATAGGTCAATTAATCAACAAATAAATTTATCAGTCAATCAATGTCAATCAATCAATGGATCGATCCATCAATCCACTGAAAAGATAAGCAATAATTCATTTCTCTCACCCACCCACCAACCAGTCAATCAGCAGAGAGTTTAATCAATCCACATTTACATTTAATTAACATAGTTAACACATTGGTATGAAAAACGAATTTTGGCAACTCATGAACAATCCCAGAACAAAATGCTCCGATAGCGTCAGGAAAGTTTGCTTTAATATTGACCATGAGTTTAAAGACATTTGAAATGATTGATTCATGCTTTACGCGGCACTCGGATTATTTTACTAATATGGCGGCGTTGACAGGTTGAGTGGGGGAGAAAACTGGACTCTGTACGCGAAGGAAACGCCCAACCTTCAGCGAGAGCCTGGCAATTCCCCAACATACGGCGATTCAGTGAAAAATATATCAGAAATGTTTCAATTTTTATTCGGGCTGAGTGAAATTGTTGGAGGAATTATACAAATATGATAAGCTGCAATTACGTTGTTTGAGATGTGTCATGTTTGTCTTCAATGACTAAAAGCCCAGAATATATGATCTAGAAATGAGTTGTAATTAATGTGCAGAAACAAGTAAATGCCAACTTAACCTCAGGTATAAAGAATGTGGTCTTAATGCTAAGCATTAATACAATGATGGGACCGTTATCCCATAGATAGAGCAATTCTAAGCTGAGAAACTCACAAAGTCTTTTCTTCAATCCACCGTGTTAAATACCTTCCAGTTTGAACACGTTTTGAATAGCACAGATTAAAGCGTTTTTCTTAGAACTTTAATGTCGTATTGATTTGGTTGTCTTCCTATTCCACAAAGACATGATTAACTGTGAATTATAAAACTTTGATGTTTACGCATTATCAAAGGAATTCAAGGGTTCTTACCGGAAATAAAAACAATTTTCAGGCGACTTTTTCCTTAATTTCCAATGAGCCAATTTAAGCCATAGTTAAAGTATGCAAATCAAACAGGATATCTGTCAATTTTACCCCGGACCGGTTGATATTAACGTTTTGGGTGAAGTATAACCTCGAGAATGTACCTTGTGTTGATTTCTATAGATTGAAATGTATTCCTGCATACCATTTCGGTAAATCTGTGCACTTTGGAAATATATTTCGATCTATTTATATATCTCTTGATTGATGTTTTACGCCGCACTCAAGATTATTTCACTCATATGGCGTTGCCAGGTTTAGTGTGAGAAGAGTTAAAGTCTGTTTCAACATTATTTCCGAAGAAATCCCTTTTAAAAACAAACAGATCTGAAAGGAGCGTAACTATCCAACGCTCAAGTTGCTGCGTTTCCGATCAATTGGTTGTGTACGGGCTTCGGGCCAGGTATGCTTTCATACCTTCATTTATACATTTTAAACATGGCTGGACATGCATAATGTGCTCAATGTTTAATTTATGGGTTATACCAGTAATAAGCTCGTATAAATTCGCTTTATTCTCAAATGTGGTTTTGATCACACGGAGGACGTGTTATTCTGTGTTTAAGGCTGGGGCTTTCTGGTATTTATGAATATCTTATATATTAACAGACACTATCGTGTAGTATTGGTTTTTATAACATAGCATTTTAGTTTGTATGTTAACAGATTTAAGCTTTTCATGCAGCAATAATATTTCGTTTTTGTTTCAGAGTAACTTTATATCAGCAGGTTATACTATTACCAATCTGTTAGATAATCCCTAAGCTAAATACATTTCTATTATAAAGTTTGATTTATTTGAAATTCTAGTAATGCTACCTAACAGCTTGGTAATAGTACCGCTGCGTCAGCATACACTAGTGCATGAATGCTGTTTCTGTGATTTACACAAGTATAAACTAATTATTCTCCAATACTTTTAAAACCTCTCCTATTTAAATCATTCGAGTTCAAATGTGGTTGTTTTTGGAAGTCTTTCTCTGACATAGAACATTGGGGATATTACTGCTTTTATAATAATCCTCAAAGGATCTCGATGACTTTGATAAAAATTGACAAGAATCTGCTGATGAATTTTCCCTACATTCAACGGGGGCAAAATAGGCCCTTATAAAAATCAATATATTCGGGTAATTGGTTTTCTATTGAGATGGTATTTTACTCCAAAGATAACCTCAATGCACTCGGATCTTTCTCGAATTAGTGGAAGGTGGATTATGTTCAATTTTATTTCAATGAAAACACTTAAAACGTGTTTTTTGTCCAATATATCTCCAAATTTCTTAGCCTAGGGGTACCTTGAATATCCATGTTGGGTTGCGATTTTCAGCCATATTAATATCCCTATCCACTTTTAAAAGAGCTGCGTATATTGTTTGTCTGCAAATGGCCGTATCCAATTTATATCTATAGATACTAAACACACACGCGTACAGAGAAAACCTTATTGACTAAAATAAGTATGGAGATTGGCTGATGTTTTAGATCACATTTCAAAATATTTTTCTATTTCTCTTTTTTCTCAAGCCGAAAAAGACAAGTATTGCACTATCAGACTTATGTATCCCTTTATTGTCTTTTATATAATCTTGATTAAAGTATCTGAACTTTCTTTCTGGTGAATAAAAAGAAAGAAATGAGAATAGATCGCTTAGAAGTCTTCCGCTTGTAAATAATATCGTTGGAAAAAATCGCAGATACTTTTCTGACATTGTTTTAACAAAAAAATATCAAATTTTGATATTACAGAACACTTTAATACATTATGTCAATTTGCAAATAAGCGTTTTTGAAAGTCCAACATGTGTAATATTGACCTGAACTAAGGAACGATTTGCGACAATCTAGAGCAACCAAACTTAGTACATGTGCACTCGCAAGACATGCCCTATATAACGACATCGTTTGTTCTGAATTCCACCGCTAAAATATTTACCTGACAGAAATAGAGCTCTCCAAAATAGAGTACAAAACTATATACACAATTGTTTGTTGATTACTTGATTAATGTTTTACGCCGCACTCAAGATTATTTCACTTATATGGCGAATTTACCAGGTTTAGTATTGATGGGGGAGGAGGGGGGGGGGGGGGTATTCGACCTGAGGCGCGCACCTGGCAACTCTTCCACATACGGCCATCGAGTGAAAAATCAACTCAGGAATGTTTTGTCGGAGTTGGATTCGAACACGTGCCGCATCCATGGAAGGCCTGTGTCGGACTGAGGAACGATCAATCTAACCGTCTGAGTCACTGAGGCCCCATATTCTTTGTTGAAATTTGGATTTTAAAAGATTTGCTGAACAGGAATTTTGTCATGCTGTTTAACATCTTCAGAATTTTTCTCAACATACTTTTCTAAACCGCAGTCGTATTTGATAGCATGTGATCCTTGCTCACATATTTATTCCAACATTCGGTTCATTAGTTAATAAGAGGTCGTAAGAATTAAGTTGCCCATCATTCATGTTTTCGGCAAATCCCTTGGCGGCAATTTATACAACATTTATTGAATATACGTGTGTTAGCCAGCTTGTTATTATCTATGAACGTTAAAAGCATAACATTTGGTGCATCGTCGATAATTTATATACAGGATTATCTGAGAACGTGTCTCTTGCCATCGGGGTTTTCTGGAATACTTTAAAGAAAGAATAACAACGGAAAGCATGGACAGTTGTTTGTAGGATAACTTTCACAACCTAGGCGGCCAGTGGACTCACGACTGTATATATTGGGTTTGGGTAGTCGTCCACCTTTCCAGCTTCAATAAAAAAATATCCATAGGTCTATGTAGCATAAGTACGTAGTTGACTTATACAAGTCAGTCCAAAAACAGGACGTGGGCAATCAAATTTGATGCCCACTGAATAGCTTTCGCGTTTCAATTTACGCATATACTCATGCATTGGTTGGCTAGAGGCATTTGGTGCACTTTTTTATGATTATGGAAAAACAAGCATGGACGTGCTATTTCTACGACACCCCTAAGAACGTTTCTGAGGCAATCTAGAGCTCTTGAGCCTGATTCTAATGCGTTGGGCTAGTCATTCACGCTTCGAAAATGTTACAAGGCTCGATTTATAACTTCTGAACATAACGATTTTTGTTGTAATTTTTGTAACAATTAGAAAAAACAAAATCCAGAAATCATGGGCAATTGTATTCCTAGAACAGCCATCAGAACGCTTCCCTGGCAATCTAGAGATCCTGGGCTTCGGGGCCTAAGAGGCCCCTGGACCCTCGACTATTGTCATTTTGTGTCAGGATAGTCATTTCATGTACACCTCAACATTACTGCAAGGCTTCATCTATAACTTTGTGACATTTTTGCTACTGTCGTGGCGTTACTGTCATTTACTACAATGACGAAAATTTAGTTAATTCTGTTTCAATTAAATGTTGCTTACATTTGGCCGCTTATGCCACTATAACGTATATGTGTCAATTTCATCTAAATTAGTTTATTTAATTGTGATAATCGATCACATTCCTCCAAATACACTACACATATCGGGCTCCACACACATAATCATTCGATAATGGGCATGTCCACCTCGGGCATCAACGCAAGCAGTACATCTGCGACGCAAGGACCTGATGAGTGTGGCTATTCTGTGGTGTTGGATCCGGTCCCACTCTTCCTGCACTACCTGGATCAATTCACGCCGGTTGCGTGGCCTGGGTTGACGTTGTGCAACGGCATTCTTAAGCTGATCCCACAAGGGCTCTATGGGCGATAGATCGGGGGAGTAGGCTGGCCATTCCATGATGTTCACATTATTCTGTTGCAGCTTCAATAAAAAATATTCATAGGTCTATGTAGCATAAGTATGTAGTTGACTTATACAAGTCAGTCCAAAAACAGGGCGTGAGCGCTTCTCCTGTTTGTCTTATGCAATCAAATTTGATGCCCACTGAATAGCTTTCGCGTTTCAATTTACGCATATACTCATGCATTGGTTGGCTAGAGGCATTTGGTGCACTTTTTTAGGATTAAGAAAAAACAAGCATGGACGTGCTATTTCTAGAACACCCCTAAGAACGTTTCTGAGGCAATCTAGAGCTCTTGAGCCTGAGTCTAATGCGTTGGGCTAGTCATTCCCTCATTCACGCTTTGAAAATGTTACAAGGCTCGATTTATAACTTCTGAACGTAACGATTTTTGTTGTCATTTTTGTAACCATTAGAAAAAACAAAATCCAGAAATCATTGGCAATTGTATTTCTAGAACAGCCCTCAGAACGCTTCCCTGGCAATCTAAAGATCCTGGGCTTCGGGGCCTAAGAGGCCCCTGAACACTCGACTATTGTCATTTTGTGTCAGGATAGTCATTTCATGTACACCTCAATAGTATTACAAGGCTTCATCTATAACTTTGGGACATTTTTGCTACTGTCGTGTTTCAATGAAATGTTCCTTACATTTGGCCGCTTATGCCACTATAACGTAAATGTGTCAATTTCATCTAAATTAGTTTATTTAATTGTGATAATCGATCGCATTCCTCAAAATACACTACACATATGGGGCTCCACATACAAGGGAAATGTTTTTTTTTATTTAATTGTGATAGTCGATCACATTCACCAAAATACACTCACAACGGGATATACATACAACGGAATTTTTTTCGTTTATTTAATTGTTATAGTCGATCACATTCATCAAAATACACTATACACATCGGGCTCCATATACAACTGGAATATTGTTGTTTATTGAATTATGATAGTCGATTACATTCATCAAAATACACTATACATATCCGGCTCTACGTACAACGGAAATGTTTTCGTTTATTTAATTGGGATAGTCGATCACATACATCAAAATTGGCCTTATTCTAGTCTGTACTGACTGTCTCACATTGTGTTTATACTGAGGCACAGCAGTGAGAACAGTTTGAGCTAGTAGGACATAACTTGCTGACATGATTTTCTGGGTATGGATAGTCGCACACCCCTACCCCCTTCCCCTAAATCCATTGTTACCGTCTCTCGTGCAAGACTACACAAATTGTCCCCATGGTACAAGATGTAAATGAAGTGTACTATTCAGGTATATATAGAAATGTAACGACTTTCTGAAATATACCGTCCATGGGACGTCTTTCACGAATGGCCTTAAACTCTGAAGGTTTATGCTGCTATGCCTAATTTGCAAGATCTAGAGCCCAGTCCACATAGAATGGAGTAATTCTCATCGTGTAAGTACAGTCCATTATTTTTTCTACTCTATTGATCGTTTTATTTAAATCGTCATGAAAAATGTTTTCCTATAGGAAGTCTGGTTTGACTGCCTTCAGTTTTACCAACGTCCAATATGAAGTTATTAATTGAAATAACAGTTTATTAAACCATTTGAAGTGGCATGATCTGCCAAAAATAGGAAATTTTATGTTGAGACCGATTTTGTTTGAAATTTGACAGATATTACCACGTTTAGTATCTACTCGTAGTACATTTTGGACAGCTTCGGTAATGGTATAAAACGATATTTAACTAAATGTGTCTGTACTGTAGGCCTATAAACCCGTCTCGACCTCCCCTGAAATAAGTTAGCAAATTAAAGTGGCACGAGCTGCCAAAATGTTGATATTTTGACGTTGAAACAGAATGTTGAAATTATCGGCTATTTTTCTCAAGACTTAAAATTCAGAAGCTTTTTAGTCTCAAGAATGTACGATAAAGTGTTTTGAACTAAGCTTAAAATGAATGAATGGTTGTCCCGGTTATTTAAATTTGTTTACTTTCGAACACTATTCCAGTTCATATAGGCCACATACTGTATGGATTTTGCTCATTCCAAAGCCAATCATGAAGTTTTTCCATGGCCTTCAAAGCCTCTTACTGTCGTGACGATCAGAAATTAAGAACAAAATGTGAATTTTGGCAGCTCATGCCACTTTAAGTAGACCTCCAATATTTTGTCGTTTTTAAATTTCTGAACTTTCCTATTCTGCTTTTCGAGTGCGTTCAGCTTCGTTGACTAACATTTTTTAGGGTTTCTTCAATCCAACTAGGTAATTTATCCCCGTGTTTGTCAATCCTGTCCACGTCGAACTTAGACATGGGATGCGACAAACAACTATTTAACACCGCTTTTTGTGTTGTTAAATACCGGTTTTTAATAAGTCTATGACGTCAGAATTTATTCAAATCCGAGAGGTCAAACGTCATTGCGTCAATTATCGCATATAGGTGACGATTATAACTTTTTGACGCCACGGATGTGAATAGATTTTGGCATCAATTGACATATATGTCATCTTATTTTGTGGGGAAACTCTAGCAAAGAATTCATGTTTGTATTCAAATCTCAAGTTGATGCCATTATGTCAAACTCAGTTTGAAGAGAACTTTTCCTTAAAAACAGTTTTTAGCCAGCTTCGAAACTGGCGATTCATTATAAGAAACTGTGGAACTGACAAGTAAAGCAGTAAGGGAAAACTTTAAAGGGACACGCGAGGAACAAGGTCCTTTTTAAATGTGTGCTATTCGACTGTTTCTACGTAGATGTTTCTAGGTTGCCATCGGTGACTTCCCTAGCTCCGACTTACCGCTGAATAGTGAGGTTTTAATTGGGGAATTGTCTGCTTTGTTTACTGACGGAGAATGGATCTAGGTTAGGTGAGCAGTAAAAGCCGTTGTAGGTGCGCATGTGGTGCATTTTACGCTGTTTTATGACTGTTAAACCGAAAACAAAGCAAGGGGAAATTCCCAAAATAATTTAAATGTATAATTTTGGCGGAATGTCTACTAACAGTCTTTCATCAGAGATTGATCAGGTCTTATTTTTCTACTAATCACAACGGAGAAACAAAACTTACGTGGTGTCTCCTTTTTAAAGGCACACTCTCTGAAAAAATGTAGAATACTGTTTACATTAAAACTGTTGATGTTTTTCTGTATTTACTAGTTATTACTTTTGGGTCTGCTTAAATGAACATATATACCTTTTTTTTGGCTTTATGTATGTCAATCTTTTTATCTACTTTATTGCAGAATTATCATAGCGGGTTATTTTTCCTGCTGAGGAGAGATCTGTACAGAAATCGCTAACTTAATATCGGTGAAATTAAATGACACCTATCGGAATTTCTAATATGGATTTCCAAGACGACCAAGCCATTGGATGCAACAAACATGGAAGGATGAACTTTTTTTATTCTGCAGTAAAAGCGAGGGATGAAAATTCATAATGTGATAAACTATTCCTTTCAAGTATCCTTCGGATTGCAACGTTCTAATGACTGTCCCGAAAATGCCCCCAAAACGCAGACTTGTTGTACTTTATAGTGCCTTCATTTTATAATGTGAATCACTCCGAAGGCATAACCTCGATAAAGACAAACTGATGAAAGAATTTAGGCCATAAAATATGCAAATATACCAATTGTAAATAACGTATACGGTAAATGTATTGTTATAAAGGCAATTTGTACTCATTTATTGTGTCTGTTTTTTTTATTTATGCAATCGAATGTGTAATAAGGTGAAGAATTACTTATAGATAACAACTTCTTGGTTTATTGGGTGACGACGTTTCGATGTATCAAAGTCGTAACAACTACATCGAAATGTCGTCACCCAATAAACCAAAAAGTTGTTATCCATAAGTAATTCTTCACCATAGGCTGAGGATTTGGTGGCTAATGATCAAAAAGGGTCTGTCTTTGTGACGTAAATAAAGTACAGCGTAAAAGATAAAGATCAGCTGTTTCAGTAGGATACTGGTGAAAACACTTTGGAGAAGCTGTGGGGAAACAAATCGTCATTAAGAGAACTGCATCTATTCCTCATGCGACAGAGAATGATGCTAGATAGACGGTCGCCTGCGTAGTAAGCCTACCAGACTGGAGGCCAGTTATGCGAAATACTTGATAATTTTTTGCTTTAAATTCTAAATAATTTTAATGCATTTTATATTTTCTGGAAGGTTGTTCCAGTCACGCAGGGTCGAGGGGAAAGCAAGATTTGCTAAAAGGTGCGGTTCTGCAGAAAAATGTAGTAAATTTGTTGTTGGTCCTTTGTAGATATGGATTTCTAGTCGAAACTCGCTCGGGTAATTTTTGATGGAGATTGCGTTCCACCTAGCGGTTACGGATCCATACAATCGTTGAATCTTGCGACGCATACTGAGTATGTGGAATCCTATGGTGGCTGATTTGTGCCATTTCGCGTTCTTGCGTTTTCGCTGCGAGAATAAGAGGGCGAAAACACGAGAATACGAAATTGAACTAAAATCTTGCCGCGAGAATGCGAAAATGCCATTTCTTGTTTTCATTTTTTAAATCTCGCCGCGATAACGCGAAAACAAGAAATAAATTAAAATCTCGCCGCGAAAACAAGGAATAAGGAAATAGCGCTCTTTTTGTGCCACTGCTTTTTTTGTGCCACAATAATCTCGCCGTGAGAACGCGAAAACTCGAAAACAAGAAAACGAAAGTAACTTGCAAGTGGCTTGCGCGCATACTGTCTAGACTTCCGCCTGAACGGTCTGCTTTCGTTTTCGAAATACAGAATAACTTCAGTGAGTGATTTGAGTCTTATCAGTAAAAGTTAAGCACTCCCCCATTGACTACTGACGATGTATGTGTGGGGAACGTTTTTATTAATACCTATGTTCCTTTTTATATACAAGCATGCCTTACGGGTTGGTAAAAGATTCGTATTAGTCGGTGAAATGAAATCAAGAATAATTGAAGAATGCAATTTATAAAATAAAACGACTTGACTAAGACGGCGTGCATGTGAGGACGTTCATGGCAAGTTGCTAAATCGTAAGACTATTTAATTACACGTCTTCAGTCCATCAATCCCTCAATTTGATTTATTGACTGATGTCATACGTCGCACTCACGATTATTTCACCTATATGGCGGCGTTGCCAGTTTTAGTAGGAGAGGAAACTGAGCTCTTTTCCAAGCGGAAACCCCTGAGTTTGGCGAGTACCTGGCAACTCTTCCACATAAGGCAATCGACTGAAAAATCCACCCAGAACAGGTTCCATTTTCACTTGGATCGACCATATTGGATAAAGCTGATAAAACAATTTTGACAAGATAAAACTAATCTAGTAAATCCTAATGTATTAGTACCCTACTGGCGAAGCCGAGGGGGACTATGATTTGCGCTCCGTCCGTCAATGATTTTTCTATACGCTTTCAGATATTCAATAGATTTTTTGTATGTAGGTCCGCCATGGTGAGTTAGAGATGAAGTATACGTTTTGTTCCGCTCCGTTCAGTTTTACCGAAGTTATCGCCCTTGGACTTGGAATTTCACATAAATAACAGTTTTCCGGACATTTTTTCTATATGCTTTCAGATATCCAACCAATTTTGTACGTGGGTACACCATGGTGGGTTAAAGATCAAGTTTACGTTTTGTTCCGCTCCGTGCATCTTTTCCGAAGCTATCGCCCTTGGACTTCAAACATTTTATACAAATAACAGTTTTCTGGACTTTTGTTCTAGATGTCCACACTCATTCAAATTGTTGTTAGTATGTGAGTACACAATGGTTGGTTACAGATCAAGTTTACGTTTTGTTCTGCTTTGCACCTTTTTACAGAAGTTATCGCCCTTGGGGTTTAGATATTCCTTATAAATGACAGTTTTCCGGACTTCTTTACAAAATGTTTCTAGACATTTACCTGATTTATGGTATACATGATGGCATATAAAACCTCATTTCATTTATTGCTTTGTATTTTAGTGATCAATTGTCAATTTAGAACTTCTTATGATGAGTTTTAAGGATTTCAGGGATCTCCCTGAACAACAGGTTAATCCCTTAAATAGTAAAGGAATATTGTTTATTTATCCATTTAAAATATTCATTGAATTTCCTATTCATTGATAACCATCCGGCAGGGGACTATGTATGGCTATACAATACTCTCAGAATGCTTCTTGTTTCTTTGTTTTTGCAGGACTAAGCAACAGTGTCCAAGTATGAGGGAGAACAGAGTAATAATGCCTCAATTACCCACGGTTATTGTTTTGACCGTGGCCGACCATGTTCGCTTTCGTGCGCTACCAAACAATGTCACGTTCTTTACCCCGAAACTCTCCTAAATAAGATGGAGTAGGCCTACCGCCTTACTGGAGTTACTCACCATAAGACCAACCATTAACTCTAGACGCAGTAACTCATTAACTCAGTACTAATCGACAGTGCACCAAACCATATATACGATGATTGATGAAACCGAAGACTAAAACAAGTATTCATCTTAACATGTACAACTTTTACTCAACTCATGAAAGTATAAGGAATGTCGGACGTCAATAATTATTTTGAGCAGTTTCACAGATTTTGCATCGAAGCAAAACCCCCTAGTTGGCAACATAGGTCTTTAATCGTTACTATTGATTGTAAAAGTAAAAATTCTTGCACCAGTCTTTGTTGAGATTTTGACTTTAACAGATGTTGCATATTTGTTTCTCTATTTTTTCTCAATTAAAGCATTCGATCATATATTTTCATGCCATTTCATCCGTCTTAACACATATCATAGCTGTCATATTTGTTACCATACACAAAGAAAAAAGTTAAGCACCCCCGTGGAAAGTGTGCACCGACCGATAAAATCATTGGTGTAGGGAGATTGTTGGCAAACTGATGTTGCAGAAACGACTGTGATCATAAAGCACAACATTTTGGCGATAAGAAATCCCCATTAATGGCAATAAGCTATACAATTTATTCAGGATATCGTTAACAAAATCTAAATTGTATTTTAACAAAACAAGATGCTTGTGAGTATGAAACTTCAGAGTCCATCTGGCTTCACATGGCGAACATATTGATGTGTAGAACACATTCATAGGGCAGAAGGTTAATAGCGCATATAGCCTCCTTCAGCTTCCAATCTGCGTTTCATCCCTCCAGTGAGACGTCAGATCTGTTGAAGGGGTCACTGCCGCGGCTTCCAATTCCTGCAGATTTTGTACAGGAGGCTCTAGGGCTTGAATGTTTCTGTCCATCCTATCCCAAATGTGCTCAAAAGGATTCAAATAGATCCAACGTCTCACTTTGTGTATATCTCGAAAAATTCTAGCAGAAATATTCAAAATTATAAAACTCAACGAAATCAAGTAAATTCACTCATTAGACAGGTGAAACGCACACACGACGAAAGAGTCGCAAAGCAAATACCGGGTGGTAATGTAGACAAAAAATTCTGGCTGAAACTTATTTCAAAAATTCAAATTTTAATCAAATCCCCCCATTAAAAATGAAGACGGCGAATTTGTATATGAGTCTGAATCTAAAGCTAATCTATTGAATGAATATTTCTCTTCTATATGTACTGTTGATCACAGTGCCTCGAATACTCCCCCGAGTTTGGCCCCCGAAGGACCCCGCCAATCAGACATTATTATTTCTGAGATGACGTCATTCACGAATTGGATGTGAATTGGATATGGCACTTGGACCGGATGGAATAAGTCTAAACTATTGCATGAAGCACGAACAATATTAGCGATTTTTTTCAATTGTTCCCTGCAGAAATTCACTTATCCAGCTGCATGGAAAATAGCATACGTCACGCCTATTTACAAATCGGGAGGTCCTTCCTGTTCATGCAATTATCGTCTTATTTCTCTTTCGAGTTGTTTGGGCAAGGTCTTTGAACGCATTATCTTTAAGTCTGTTTTGATTTTATTCATGACGATCTTTCAGTCCACCAATATGGCTTTCTGTCGGGTAAGTCAACAGTACTGCAATTGCTTGATATATACTTTGATTTGGCTAAAGCCCTTGAGGATGGCAAGGAAGTCTTAATATATCTAAGGCGTTTGATCGGGTGTGGCATGAGGGACTACTGGCTAAGCTTTTTAGCCTTGGGATTGATGGAAACCTATTGAAATGTTGTTTTCTTATTTAGATAAACGAAAACAAAAAGTCAGTCTTAATGGGTTCACATCGACCTTAAACGAATTATCTGTAGGGGTGCCCCAAGGCTCCGTCTTGGGTTTGCCCCTGTTTATTATTTTTATTAATGGTTTGCCAACAGGCATCACCAATAATACACATTATTTGCTGATGATATTACCCTTTTCATTACATATAATAATCTGTTGCAACCGGAGTTAATAAGATCAGTTGAGACTGACGTAGAATCAATACAGGCATGGGTTGACACATGGGGGGATTCTTTCAATGCCTCAAAAACGAAATCTCTTTTATGCGCCACCCCAAGTCGATTTTAACACTCTGGGGCAACGGCGAAAAATTCATCGTCTGATTGCGTTTCGCCAAATAATCACCGATGAAACATGTTCAAACCTAAATAAACAAATTATCACCAAAACTTTCGGTACGAAATCCTTATCCCCAGAGATCCAAAAATAATTATACAACTTATCTATGTAACTAGTAGGGAATGTAATTCCGATAACATAAATATACTATAGATCCAAAAGAATTTAAATAAAAAATACTGAAGATGTATAGTCACACACCTCCCCCACCATGGTACTCCATCGGAGATCGTCAAAGCAATATCATTCTCTGTCGGATGAGGAATGGTTGTAGACTTGTAGTTCCTTACATTACGACCTATTTTACAATTTTATCTCTGACTCCCCTAAATGTTTTTGTGGATATTCATGTGAGACAGCTGAGCACTATCTTTTGGTCTGCTCGAGGTTCAATGTTCAGCGAAATGAAATGTTACGTTCTGTTCTACTTGTGGTTGTATTGAGCCACTGAGCGCCACTACTTTGTTATATCGTAGCCCAGAACTTGGTAAATCGCAAAACGTTGATATACTCTCCCAAAAAAGAAACGCAACATCCAATTTTTGTTCTTCAAAATATTAATTTTTAACATCATTTTTTATACAGAAATAAGCATCACATTACACTGAAATTTGGCAAACTGGTTGTTCAGACTTCAAAGTTCATTCACATGTATTTAAACATTAAAGTTCATAGCGCTCAGATGACGTCAATGCAACGTCAATATCTGTTGTGCCCACCATTAACCTGTAACACAGCACGGACCCGTCTCGGCATAGACACAAGCAATCGACGAATACGGTTTTGCGGAATTCTCCTCCATTCTTGCGCAAGAGCCTGCTGCAGTTCTTGAAGAGTTTGCGGCTCTGGATGACGACTACGCACGCGTCTATCCAAATCATCCCACAAATGTTCAATTGGGTTAAAATCTGGTGATTTGGACGGCCAGGGAAGCACCGTTACGTTCTGGTTGGCTAGAAATTCAACAGTAGAACGAGCTGTGTGCGGCCGAGCGTTGTCGTGCTGAAAAATTTCCCTACGGAGGTCCATAACGGGCAGCATATGTGGTGTCAAAACCTCATCTGAATATCGAACGGCGTTGAGGTTGCCGGGAATGTGCACCAGTTGAGATTTTCGGGCACAGGATATGGCACTCCACACCATCACACTTCCTCCGCCGACATTGTCGACCTCAAGGACGCAGTTCCTTGCGAACCTCTCATTCCGGCGTCTGTAAACTCGTGTACGACCATCTCTTCTCTGCAGCTGGAATCTTGATTCATCGCTGAACCAGACTCGCCTCCAGTTTCGCAGATTCCAGTCCCTTAACATGTTGCACCATCGGACCCTTGCAAGACGATGCTGGCGTCTCAGTACTACGCCAAAGTAAGGACTTCTGGCGTGTAAGCCGTTTTGACGGAGACGGTTTCTGACTCTGTGCCGATATTCGACGGAGACCTGGGATATTTGATGCTGTTTCTGTTGCTGTTTTGGTCCGGTTTCGCAGGTGAAGTAACCGGATGTAGCGATCTTGGGCTGCTGATGTGATCCTAGGTCGGCCAGAACGTTGACGAACAGCTGTTGAACCGGATTGCTGTTGCCGTTGCAACAGTCTGGAAGTCGTGCTCCGGTGAACATTATAAAGTCTAGCGACTGCATTCTATGATTCGCCGGCCAGGAGACGACCAATGACGACGTTCCGGGTAGTCTGCGTCTAGTCTTGGCATATTGTAGCAACTTCGTGAAACAATTTAACGACTGAATTCAATTGAACGGTTGTGTGTCTTTTATACCCATTAAACCCGCATAAAGATAAGACGTGATTCGCACGTGCAACTGTCCGACGTTTTTCCCTACGCCTTCCTCGTGTAGCGTTACACAAAGGTTGACCCGAAAGTCACGTGTGATCAACAGCCACTATCAGGGGCTTAAATTCAATTATCTGACATTTACATTATAACATGATCCTGTTGTCCTGTGTCAATCACGCACATTTTTGGAAAAATTCATGTTTGAAATTTAAATTTAAATTAAATGTCTCTTTTTCCATTTGAAAATATTTGAAAAACATTGTAATGTTATACTTTGTAAAATGTACAGAGTATAGGCCTCTGGCTTAAGGTGTACAGCTGTAGAAAATAAAATGTTTAGATAAAAAAATAAAAAGAAGAGATGGAGAAATATAGCCTGTATATGATCCAAACTATGCGAAGGTGGAGTAGATAAATAATCGAGAAATAGTATATACTATGGGAATTGCATGTGATAGACTTGACATGGTCCATTAGGTCGACTGTTAATGGGAACTAAACGAATCGCTTCTTGGAAGAAATAAAAGTACAGTCGGACGACATAACAACAACATAACAATTTTGATATTTACTAAATTCAGAACTACCATACAGTAGATTAGCTGCACTGATAGGCTCAGCACACCCAGATAGTCGAATTACCGCCGAGCCTGATGACGTCACACAGATTTACGCGAAGCTTTCTGGGTAAAATGTACCTCAGTTCGCCATTTTGTTAACCGGTACTTTTAAAGTTGTAGCACGACGTCACTTCCTTGGAAAACATTGATGACGTAACGTATTCAAAAGTTGATACTGATAGATTTATGAAAACAACATGTTGTGTACCGAACTGCACGTCTTAAATTAACGCCGTCGAAAGATCTGGCACCTTTTACGTCCTCTTCTCGATACAGCATTATTCCTTCCGCCATTTTGTAAAATTATGTGAATATCCCGCAATCTCCCGAAATGCTTTGGGTGTAATTTGCAAGTGAAGTCATCAAGCAATCGGTCAATTGATTGTAGCATTTCTTCTCTTTGAGTTATGAACCGCGGGCAGATCAAAAGGTAATGAGCAGCTGTCTCTGATGAAAATCCACAAAAACATCTTGGGGAGTCAGAAACAATTTTTTTTTCTAAACATCTTTATTTCGGATTAAATGGCTGTACACTTAAGCCGAAGGCTTATACTGTGTACCATATAAGGGGAAACAAATTACAGTGAACATATTTACAATGGTTTGGTCCTTTTAAAAGAAAGTTCAATAATTTTGCAAATAATTGCAAATAAATAACATATATACAACATAAAAATATATTATGGAATTCGGATTTAGTAATAAATATAACATGAAGATGATGTAATTGAAGCAAAATTGACGCAGTTGAAGGGGACCCCATGGATATTGTTATGCAAATCTTTTTGGGGCTGTAATATATTAACACACGGATACCATTATTAGTTTGTTTTGTGGAACTGTTAAATCGGTAGATCCATTTTTAAGCGTTGAGGATTATATAGAGAACACTGTATAAAATAATGGTCGGCTGTTTCAGTTGATAATCGACAGAGGCAATTTGGTGAATCGGTTATAAAATTGTTGAATAAATCATCATTGAGAGAACTGCAGCCGTTTCTCAAGCGACAGAGGATGATGTTTGATAGACGGTCGCCTACGTAGTACCAGAGTGGAGGCCGGTTTAATGGAAAAACACTTGATAATTTTGATTTGAACTCTAAATGTTTTGTGATAGATTTTATATTATCAGGGAGGCTATTCCAGTCACGGAGAGTAGCAGGGAAAAAAGATTTACTAAAAGCAGATGTCCTACAAAAGAATGTTGTGAAATTATTATTGAACCTTTGTGGGTACGGATTTCTGAGACTCGAATTTGTATTTCTTTTGTCATCCAAGATTTATCACTTGGGTTGATTAATATGTGGTTATTCGGGATGGCCTTAGCAGCTGCATCCATGATGAAACTAAATACAAACGAACACATAGCATCAATGCTTTCAGAACCAACAAGACTATGTTGACTATCGATGCCATTTAATATATTGCGTAGTTGACTCGAGTCAGCATTGTTGTAGTTCCATACATGACGTCTGAATTTACCAATTTTTGGAACTGTAGTTTCTACGGTCACATAAACAGGGCAATGATCACTACAGAAATTTGGCAAAAACTCCAGAAGATTTAACTAAAAATGGGGCTACAAACAAAGGGATCTAAAAGAGTATTCGTGGCAGGTCTTGTTGATTCAATGATTAATTGGGTCAAACCATGAGATAATATTATATTATTGAAGTGTCGGTTTTTAGGATTTAGGAGGTCTTCGTTGATGAGGCCAGTTATCAACATATTGTCGTTATGGAAACAGTCGGTAGCGTGAGAAATGTTATCACTGATGCCATTCCAAAATTCCACCCTACTGCCCGGTGGTCGATAGACAATGCATATGAGTGAATTCTAGTTTGATTGTTTTAGATTGAATATTAAAGGTTGTATAGACCCAGCTCCTTATTCGGAGGCGGGTTCCCGATTTGCCCCTTAGTGGTGGAATTCAGAACTAACGGTGTCATTATATACCACATGTATGAGAGTGCACATACATGTACTAAGTTTGGTTGCTCTTCATTGAATATTGTATAGACTGTATAGACCCAGCTCCTTATTCGGAGGCGGGTTCCCTATTCGCCCCCTGGTGGAAGAATATGGAACTGACGGTGCCATTCTTTAGAACATGTCTCGGAGTGGACTTGTACTGAGTCTGCTGGAAATTTTTCACATTAAGCAACAAAAAAGAAGCCATTGGGGAGGCAACATAGAGTTTGATTAAGGAACGAATCGGGAACCGGAAATCGGGAACCGGAAATCGGGAACCGGAAATCGGGAACCGGGAATCGGGAACCGGGAATCGGGACTAACTTCACACACATTCGCAAAATTCGCAAATAAATTTTCTATCTACGGACTGATGGATTGGCACAAAATTGAGTAATAGATAAACAAGAACATATTTCAGAAGGCCGATGATTTCCATTTGGCTAGACCATTTATCAGGTATTTTTAGAAATCGTCTTTGTTTGAATACATTTGTATGATTACGTTGACAGGATCGTCTTTGTTTGAATACATTTGTATGATTTCGTTGACAGGAAGATCGTCTTTGTTTGAATACACTTGTATGATTACGTTGACAGGAAGATCGTCTTTGTTTAAATACATTTGTATGATTACGTTGACAGAAAGATGGTCTTTGTTTGAATACGTTTGTATGATTACGTTGACAGGAAGATCGTCTTTGTTTGAATACATTTTTATGATTACGTTGACAGGAAAATCGTCTTTGTTTGAATACATTTGTACATCGCTTTCTTTACAACATTAATGTCGACGGTTTAATCTATAAATATGCAAGCATCTCAAATTATATAAACGTGGTCGGTTAATTTAGCTAAGATCCACCTTATCAGGAGGCTCTGGTATGGTGTTAAAGAACGCAGCGCTTCTGTAAACTCCTGAATCTCAACTTAATGTCCCTATTTTCCTTACTGGTTGATCGTGTTTGTATGTCCGGCTATTAACGTATTTTCAACAATACGTGGGCTTTACCATCGGGGATTTGTCACCATCTCTTAAGAGTAAATGGTATCATTTAACTGATTTGTCTTCAAAGAGCCAAGGACGGACTGAATTGAATTATACGATAATGTGTGTGTCTCCGTTTCTATTTTAAGTCATCTGGCTGTTTCAGCTGTGAGACCCCTTTAAAAATAGAGAGCAAAACTACATACATCCATCTTTCTGAAGATTTTGACTCTAAACGGTTTGTACGCCATGTTTTCCACAGGATGTCCGCCATACATGTTTGATACTTTCTAACATTTATATACCCACGCATTATTCTAAAATGGTCACGAGAATCTCGTGGCCTGTGAGTCAAGAGCTAACGTGGGAGCACGTTCTACTCACAGCTTAGGCAAAGGACAAAAGTGCAAGAATATCACATGCAGCTTGATCGTTCACTTTCTCTGCAATAAAACGTATATCAACAAGCTCCATTTTATATCTCCTCGTCCGTGAGTTAGATATTACAGGCAGCTAACTTCATAAACACGAAAACGACCATCCCATGACAAGTAAAAGAGTCAGTCCCTTTGTTATTGTAAGGTATCGGTTGGTAACATTTGCCAAATCTTTAGCAAATTTTCTCCGCCCTGGCGTACCAAGTAAAACATGCTGTCTGATAACATCATCTTGGCGTTATTGAGATTGAATTTTGATCTGAATTATTTGATAGTGACCAATCTTAATTTGTGTGCGAGTCAATTGATGTCCCCCATATGTGCCCTGTTTGGGGCTTTGCATTCTTGTTAGACCTTTGTGAATTAGCATAAAAAAAAAATCATACGACAACACAGATTTTGTTTGTTCTTTGACAAGCAAAAAGGCTGCGGACATCTATTACTAAACTTGCCATTTAAACAAAGGGCATTCCATCCCAAATTCATTCTAGGGTCGAGCGAGGAAGGTGGTTATATGCCCCCATAACCACCCCTCAACCCCCCCCCCCCCCGCCCCTGTTTTTTTCATTGTCCTGGAAATTAAAACCCAGCTGCTCTTTCCTTTTCTTCGAGACTATATATTTCTTCTTCAACAGCTCTTTTTGGACTAGTGTTGTTTAGAGATTCTCAATCGCCGTATGTGGAAGAGCTACCAGGTACTCGCCGATGGTCGGGGTTTTTCTCCGGGCAAAGAGTCCGTTTTCCTCTCCCACAAAACCTAGCAATGTAGTGAATTAGTCAAGAATGTGGCGCACAACATCAATCAACCAATCTGTAGAAATGTAGCTCGACGGGACTATTTCATAATCAGCATTTGTCAACTTTCCTTTATGATTGATCAACAAATATTTCTGTATATGTATTCTGGTTCGTATATATGATAAAATACCTGGTCTATCTACTTATAAATTGTCTTGTACCGAAAGTTTAATGTATAGGATCCTGATCTAAGCAAAGACTCTAGAAGTTATGTCCCCTGTTTATCTCGGTGTCCGGCTAAAGTACAGTTGAATTAAAAAACAATTGCATGAATGTATTTTTTTTCAAATAACACAATGTCCCTATGTAAGCCTATTCCATTCTGAGTTCTTTCCTGACTAGTTCTTTTGGTGGATTTTTATTGGAGGTTTAACGTCACGACTAAGGTAACTTTAATATGTTGTGTTTTCATTGTAACATTTTAAGGTTGTTGAGTGAGAAAACCGAACAAATAATGTTAAATCTGGTTTTGGATCTTTTGATGAAGACATTTTCCCCGTTATATAATGACGTTGCCATGTAGGCTTATTGCGGCGAATAACCAGCTCTGTACCCGAGAACCCCCCCCCCCCCCCCCCCCACCTCCCTCCCCCAATTCCACACATCCAGCTATATGGTGAAAACATAGTCTCCATTTTTGGACTGAAATGCAATCCCTTTTACTGAATGACAGACGAAGATCAGTGCGTACGTCTATCACCTCATACCCACATATACACCTAATTTCAAGTTAAAAACATTTTTTCAGAGAGACTATGATATGAGTCTATATCGTATAAAACGCATACGTTTCAAATACGCCAGTAAAATTCATATATCGTATTCTGGGGCCGGTTGTTCAAAAGTGTATTAGGGTTAATACCGGTCTCAATCACATCACGTAACAAAGAAATTCCCTTGTTACGTTACAAAGTTATACCTGTATTAAAAATAATACACTTTTGAACAACCGGCCCGTGGTAATTTTCAACAAAACAAATAACAGATTTTGATCATGCAAATCTAAACTAGTACAATTTTAGACGATTAAAAATGATAATAGTCTATTTAAGTTACGTCAACTAAGTGAACTAAGGTAGAAAACTGGACAATGTAATACGCCATTTTCTAGACAAGGTAGAAAACTGGGAAAAGTAATACGCCATTTTCTAGATAGGTTTTTATTTAAGAAATGTTTGAAACTCTCTTTAAACGTGGGTTCAATACTAATGATAAAAAATTAAGACACCACCACGCAGTTAGTTGTTTGTGAACAACACGAGTTTTCGACACCTATACCGGTATCTTCGTCAAGTGTAACATCGAAAAACATGTTACATGTTGCATGTAAAGAAGATGAAGACACCGGTATAGGTGTCGAAAGCTCGTGTTGTTCACAAAAAACTAACTGCGTGGTGATGTCTTAATTTTTTATCATTAGGTTTTTATTTGTTGTATAGCAGAGAATTCGATCAAAATGCTTTAGTCAGAGTTGCAATGTAAAAAATACTCAATGCCTGAATAGTCAATTTGCATGATTTTACCATAACAACTTATCGACGTCATAACTGAAGTATTAGACTCCAGAAAGCACCTCGGCGACTTGGAAGCCTTCGTTATTCAGTCCAATGTAGACATTGAGTACATGACTAGACTCCCTTGAACCTACATGTAACCTGTACTTATACCTTTGTATCGTGTAATCGGTACATTCAAACAAAACGCATGTCTGATAAAGTAAAGACAGAGTACAATTTAATGGTGTGAACAGTTTTTGGTTGGTTGGTTGTTTTAGTTTATTGGCTCGTCCAAACTGCGATGTCTTAGCACAATGTATAGTATATCACTGCACGGGAGTGCATGTTTATACGTTTGAGACCTACTTCACCTCTTAATATTATTATGCAATACAAGATAGATTTACAGATATGCAAATGTACAGTAATGAAAGGATGAAGATAGACAGATTGGTAAATATTTGTTAGTCACGTGGCACTTGAGCGGTACACAAATACAATATAAATGTTTATACACTTAGATACACATAAATATATACAATTATATTAGAATATTACAATTGCCATTAATGGGGATTTCTTATCGCCAGAATGTTGCCCTTTATGATCACAATCTCCATACACCAATGATTTTAACTTTTTTCTTTGTGTATATATCTAGCTAAAGACTGATGTACCTTGTTGATGTTTTAGAAGGACCTAGTACATTGTCCATGTTGGGTTGATTAATACCCAAGCCAATGAGATCGGTGAAAAAATGTCTTTGATAAGCACACTTGTTACTGTTAAGCAAACAATGTTTTACGGTTTCCTGAATATTACAAATATCACACAAGTTTGAGTCAGACAGATGGAATCTGAATTGGTAAGATTTCATGGGAATATAACCAGATTGATTTGGGAAAGTAGGCTTTGGTAATGAAATTCCAGGATTACAAAGGAAATAAAACATTCCTTTGTCAGAATCATTCCACTGTTTCTACCACTGATTCACAAAAGATGACTTAGCCTATGATTAGTTTTTCATTTCAAAACAATTTAAATCGAATATAATGTTATAATAAATAAACGTATTGCAAACTTTAACGTTGGTTTAAACTTAAAAAAGCATATTTGCATATTTATATCAGATATCAAAAAAAAGAAACCAAAAATATTTGAAGACAAAGAAAATTACTAAATTCTTATATATTGCAAAAATACAGGAAACGGTATAAGTTGTTTTTAATGTAAATAGTAGTATTTACTTGAGAGACCTTTGAATCTCTAAACGGCAAAAACAATAAAAGAAGCACTTGGACCTACCACCAAAAATGTTAAACATGTTTTTCATAAGTTGTTATTTCTTACATTCTAACAATTGCATTTGCCTCTAGGAAAACATATTCATCAATAAGTAATAATAAGCAGTATTCCATTAATGTCTCAAGTCAACGCGCCCATATTAACATAATTATATATATCTTTTAAATCAGTTTCGAGTGTCACGTGTGCGTGCTAAAATATCATTATATCTTACATTGGGAAAATGAAGAATCAATGTCACTTAAATTCATTGATACATGTATAATATAGGAGACATTGTGTGGTAAACTGGTTATTGCAAATCTCTTTTGGATATGGTTATAGGTTTAGAGTTTAGAGAATAAGCATGTCGTCTTTTAATATGCTTTTTCCACGTTAGCCATTTTTTCAGTAAAAATTGTTTATAAAGTTGACCGACGCGGCGATTAAAAACAAACACGAAGAATATCAAAAAGCCCTGCGAACAATTGAAAAGAGTAAACAAAATGGTCAGTATTCGAAGAACCAGACATACCACGTTTCCACCATCCGAGGCAACAGAGCTAATAAAAGATGACGTAAACCCGATAATCCATGTAAACCCCATGACTGTTGACATGCGCACGTAAATAATGACGTCATTTTGGCCCGTTAGGCGTCTCTGAGAGGAACGACGTGTGTTTTTTAATGAAGAGCGCGTTGTGGCATGAATGCAAATAATTGCCTTTACGTAAAATATAGCATTGGCCAGCAGAATGACCAATATCGGACCACCAAAAGCTGCCAATGCCGCTAAGGGTTCCTGAATCCAACAGCCCAGCCGTCGATGGTAATGGTATTCTTCGTATTGGCGAGTAAAATTTGCCAAAGAAGACGTTACGTTCGGGTCGGAAAAATGTCTAGAACTTTCGGTGGGTCCATAACCGATGTGCACCGAGTCTAGAACACAAGAAAAGTCAATGAAACAGCATACGACAACTATAAGGGCGGGACAGCCCCATGCATATATGGCGTATCTTGGAAGATACTTGCCTTTACTACGTACACGTGTTAACAGGCAACTGTTAGCAAAAGTACGGTAAACATCATATGCCATGACATTCATCCAAAAGAAAGATGCCAAGAAAAAGAAATGCAGAGTGACGCCTACTGCGATACAGGCAATTTTGTCTTTAGAACTAGAACCGAATTCGAAAACCATTTCAGCTATTAACAGAGCTAAGGTTAAATTCATTGTGTTAGTCCCTGGCAGGTTTCTGAGTTTGGGAAAGAAACCGTACGTGATAAGAACAATGGCCATGGAGCATATGGATATCATAGAGAGTGTGGCGGTGAGATAGACTTCAGCACGAAGCCATACCGTATACCCATCCAGGTTACAACCTGTCACGTGATCAGTAATATTCGAATCAATTGATTCTTCAAAGTAATTTTTAGGAATGCAAATTTCTACTGTTCCGTTTTCGATAACTTGGTATTGAAACATATTATACATTTCCCCGGCGTATATGATTGATTTATTTTCTAAAAGTGAGAATTCAGATGAACCTAACAAAATGCGCCCACACGTCTTATCGGCTAAATCAGGCATACAAATCTCCACGGAGTCGTTTCCAATATACCGGTATTCATAAATTGACCTTTCAACTCTTGTGTAAATATCTTTGAGTACTCTTTCACGGTTGAGAATTTCAAATTCCCCTTTGTTTAAACGGACAGTAGGACAAGTGCTATCCTTTAATGTCGGCATAGTGCAGACAAAAACATAACCAGTAACGTTGGGGTTTTTGCTGTCAAATAAACTACCCTCCATGAGCACCATAAGATCATACTGTCCCGGCCAGAAGTATTCCTTAGTGTCCATGATATAGACAAAGGTGATGTTCTTGCCAGTATCTGGGTCGGATATTTCTCCCAGACGAAAGTTTTCCTGATCATAAGCTTTGACAACACCACGCTTACACCAACCAGCAATTGATAACGGCTCACCTTCATTGACCACATTTACAACACTAATTAAAGTATTATTGACATTTACCTTAAAACTCCTACTATCGACCATATGACTCATTTCGTCAACAGCAGTGTCTACACTCTTTTCTTGTTTGTGTTCTTTTGACGAAGGAAGCAGCAAGAAACTTATTTTCAGGACAACGCTTGAAGGAACAGTGTTATACACTCTAGAAGTTGACGTCGGTGGATAATCTATAAGATTTCTCGAATGACTATTATGTTCGTCATTAGTGTTTGAGAAGGATGTCATAGTTTCATTGTCAATCAATTTTTCTGTATTTTCTTTCAGATTTCTTGTTGTAGACACATTGACTAGTTTTAACACAGAATTTAGGTACTGTTTTCGCTTGACAAAGGTTTCTAAGTGTGTATTTTGACTATAGCTCGTACTCTCATTTTTTTCCTCTGCTGCGTTAGTTTTGTTTAGATTTTTGGTGCGCTTCCTGTGATGGGATGTATGATTGCCTGTCTTCAATAGCTTACTGTTAGTGGAATGGTCTCTGTATTTGTGTATTTCTATAATTCGTCCACTGCCTTCCCCTTGGAGAGGCTCAATGGTAAAGTTTTGAATTCTTGAAATACTTATGTTGAACAATTGTCCTATCTCCTTTACCATTTCAACCTGAAAGTCTTTGCTAAACAACAAAAAGTAATCTTTGAAGGGAACGTTGACCTCTAAAGACACTTGTGCAATTTCATCGACAACGGCTTGTTCCTGAATGACAGGTTTAGAAGTTGTCGTCATATGCGTCTCATCAACGCAGTTGTGATCTTTCAAGACGTATCCCTTATCACAAACAACTGGTCGACATAATCGCTTTTCTGGATCAAAGATATTCCCTGGTGGACAGTTCAGCTCTGCCGGGGTTTCAATAATATGATGGGCCTCTGTGAAAAGGATATGTGCTTTACCATCAAATCCAAAATTCATAAGTATTGAAAAGGAAACGGGGAAATGGAAATGATCGATTGGTTGATCTTCACGCTTTATTCGATAATGTTTGAATTCAGAACTGTTTTCATCGCAGTAGTTATCCTTTAAAATAAACGGTGGGAAGGCTTTCAAGTCACAAACTTTATCATCTTCTTTGTTGATTAACTCATCCACCTTTAGGCGGTCAAGGTCGAACATGGAGCATTCACACGAGAATTTCCAACTGTAAATCTGAGGCACGTTGTGACACGAGGCACAGAACTTATTGGCAAAAGCGTTAGCATTGTCGTCAGCAACAGGTAGCGTACTGAAAGACATTAGCAGCTCATTTGGGTATTGAGCGAACATTTCACAGTTTTTTCTTATGCTGGTATTCGGAAATGATATAGGACATTTGGAAATCAGGAATAAAGGTTTCTCCAATACCGACGTCACCGAACTGCAAGTAATGTAGTTGGAATACATACTTGGTTTTAATTCGTTTCTTAAAGTGTTAATTTTTTTCACTTGAGGCCGACGACGGGTTTCCTGTTGAGACTTGTTCTCGATAAAGTCTACATTGAAAAAATTTAAGACTTTTCCAGCAAAATGTTGAGGTTTACCATTTTCAATTATTCTTATAAACTGTTGTAGTTTATGCCCAACAGAAACAAAGGAGCTCCGTCTATCCAAAGTAAGGTCCGGTTCTGACAAACTTTCAGCACAAACGTCATGTCCATGTAAACCAGAGAAAAGTGTCTTGTAACATGTCAGAGCCAAAATCCACAAAGAAATACACGTAGGCATAGCCACGTCTATAGATGAGTACTTATCCAATATTCAGTTTTATGCGATCACAGTTTAGTGTTTACCAGAAACCGGAATAGAAAGACATTTCGTTTCTATTGTGTTTTTGGGAGCACCAAATACTTATCTTATTTGAGCACACCACACTTAAATCATCTTTGTTCGCACACCAATAGCGTGTATAACACACAGTCCCGAGGATGACAGTCATAAATAAACAAACGATAGATAATTAGTCTTTAAACTCAGAAAGTTCTAGTTACAAATGAACTACTCTTCTCGTGTTCCCCAATGTTGTTTTGAATCCGATCTCGCTGGAGTGATGTGAGGTAATGGTTAAACAAAATTTGTTTCTGTTGTTTTATCTTTGTCAAGCTGATAACGACGAACTCAGACAAGTTTTTGCTAGGTTTCGTATCAGTTAAACAACAAGCCTGAGGTATTCTATATGAACAGGAAGTACAATATGGCGACATTTCCGTATAAGAAATACCCAGGACGTGTTACTGGGATAATCACAACGGCGTACACATGTTGTTGGTCAATCAATGCTGGCACACTTTTTAAGTCATTATTTGCACACGTCTTATCAAGTCTGAGATAACACTCCGTAAGAGGAGCTTACATTTGCTGGTATCCCGGTAAAATACCCTAGTCAGTGCTGTGGTACTGAGGTTTTCTAACACGAGCCAGAGTGTTATGAATGCAAGTATATTTCTAAATACTAAAATACGAAAATCTTCTTATCTAAAATAACCATGGAGACAAGTTTCTGATTGTGTTAATAAAAATCATCATTTAGACAGATATACCCAATCATATGTTGTTGTAATAAACTAATACCCATGATATTTCATCAGGTTGACGACAGGCAGGAGTTTTGAGTTTAGTTTATAGATTTTTCTGGAACACTTTGTAATATATTGACAATGTTTACACATAACCAGATATGACAAGGATATCGGTAAACTGAGATTAAATCCCATAGGGTCATGGGAGAAGAAGGTGAAATTTTTGTTCCCCAAGAAATACTTAGATATAAGACAGACAATAGATCGACTAGTAGATCTTTCAAACACATGTTCTTTTTATAAGCAATGACTGGCCTTTGGGTCAGATAGGTCGATCTTTTACTTTGAAGTAGTTCATATTCTTCTACTATGATCTTGACCATATCGACGTTGGCCTTGTTATATTAAAACACAAATCGTATAATAG
Organism: Lepidochitona cinerea; assembly: GCA_963971465.1. Taxonomy (NCBI): domain Eukaryota; kingdom Metazoa; phylum Mollusca; class Polyplacophora; order Chitonida; family Tonicellidae; genus Lepidochitona; species Lepidochitona cinerea. The sequence continues at coordinate 4,557,270 of OZ020560.1, forward strand.
TGTAAGTAGTATACATGTAGGTGTGAGAAAGTGTGTGAACAAATAACGATGGGGTTTTCGGCCTGCAGTCAATCTTATTTCTTATTAAAATGAAATATTAAAAAGCACAGGGAAATGTACAGATTTTCAACAAGATTTAAGGCTACCTTCCTTTTTTCTTTCATTTGTTTCTCCATTTATCTATATATTTTTATTCATGTTTAAAGCCATGTTCTGTTCTATTGTGTGTGTGAAGTGGAAGGCGGTGACTTCATGTCGGTAAAAGGCACTCCAAGAGATTAACTTTTGACAAATGGCTAATGCAAATAGTTGAGACATTTTGAACTTTGTACGTCATAAATATGCACTTTTCAAGGCTGTTTCTTCGGTTCTTAAATTCGTAATTTTGTAACCAAACTCAAAATTGTTCTGGGGCCTCCGTGGCTCAGTAAGTAGAGCGTTGGACAATCAATCGGAACAGCCTTCAGCCAATAGGTCACGAGTTCGAATCCCACTCAGTTCCCCCAAAGATGGGAAAATTTTCTGACTGGGTTTTCACTCGAACTGGTTGCCAGTTGCCACCGGAAGGTCGTGGGTTTCCTCCGGGGACAGAGCCCGATTTCCTCCCACAATAAAACTGGCAACGGTACAATAAACGTGAAATAATCTTGAGCGTGGCGTAAAACACCAAACAACCAATCCATCAACCAAATTGTTCAGAAAAATGTTGAGAAGGAAAATACAACAACCGGAATATGAATTGATCACGTGATGTGAGGCTTTTGTTATAGAATTCGCTTCTATGAAAAGTCATTTCGCTAGTACCACTTTTAGGTTGAATTGACAATGCCACAGATAAATTGCCCTTTTTATTCACATTGTATAAGATGTCGACTCAGTGCCGTTACTGCTATGTACCGGATATTAGATCTACAAACAGCATGGGCGGGAGAGGATTAAATACTTGAATTTCGATCGATCAAGTTGCCTTAAATTATTTCAAGTTCAAAGATTAGGAATTTACAAGTGGTGTTCCACTCTGCGTCATCTGTATCTGTATTTATTAAATAAGATTATAGATATTCTAGTTCTTTACACAAGAAACGGTTCTTCACCTTATCGTCCCGTGGGATTCAGACATATGTATTTTAGCTAAGATAATGTATGATAAGATAACATGCAATATTAGCCGGTTTACCTTTTATTATTAATAAAACCTTATCCGATTTAAAGTGGCATGAGCTGCCAAGATGTTGATATTTTGACGTTGAAACATACTTGAAATTATCGGCTATTTTTCTCAAGACATATGATTCAGAAGCTTTTTAGTGCTTCTAGTCTCGAGAATGTACGATAAAGTATTGTTTTGAACTAACCTTTGCTTAGAATGAATGAATGGTCGTCCCGGTTATTTAAATTTTGGTTACTTTCGAACAATGCTCTGGTTCGTATAGGCAACATACTGTATGGATTTTCCTCATTCCAACGCCAAACATTTAGTTTTTCGGTGGCCTCCAAAGCCTATTACTGTCGTGACGATCAGAAATTATGAAAAAAAAGTGTTGATTTTGGCAGCTCATGCCACTTTAAATAACATGTCCTGTTAATAAATAGAATAGTTTTAAGTATGGGCTGTCAGAGTATAACAGATGGATATCTACTTGTTTAAGATTAACATTTATCCCGCTAACAGAGGAAAATCGTCTAACCATCACATTTAATAATAAGTCGCTGATAATAAATCTGTTTTTAAGTTAAATATGTTTGTCTTTATTTTATGCCGTGTAACAAACCAAGTTCGACAAATGGTTCAAATTTCGAGTTGATATCAATGTAAAATGTTTATGAACTTTTTTCGACCAGCATGGCCGATATGTCAATTGGCGTCACCATTTATTTCAGCCCCAAAAGTCAAATTGGGCCTGGACGACATCTCTTTTTGACCTCAATCACATCCTATAATCATTGACCAACGGTCGCCTATCATTGCAGATTTTTGACTTAAGGAATAAATGACGTCCTGTGGAGCTGTGTTTTGCTGAATAAGGGGTCAGTGGCGGAATATAACGCTATTTAAGGGCGAGTGACGAAGCCCCGAGTCTTCAAATAATAGTGGTATAGTCGTCCCTTAAGGACGAGCACCCTGACATAATAATTTCTCCTGGCCGTGAATGTTAAAGTGGCATGAGCTGCCAAAATGTTGATATTTTGACGTTAAAACAGAATGTAGAAATTATTGGCTATTTTCTCAAGACGCATAATTCAGAAGCGTTTTAGTGCTTCTAGTCTCGCAAATGTACGATAAAGTATAGTTTTGAACTAACTTTGGCTTAGAATGAATGGTCGTCCCGGTTATTTAAGTTTGTTTACTTTTCGAACACGTTTTCGGTTCGCACGGGCCACATACTGTACGGATTTTCCTCATTCCAACGCCAATGATTTAGCTTTTTGATGGCCTCCATAGCCTCTTACTGTCGTGACGATCAGAAATTATGAGAAAAGTGTGAATTTTGGCAGCTCATGCCACTTTAAATAATTCAAAGCTCGTTTGGAAAATTGTTTGGCAACACATAAATATTGTTTTTAAATCGTAGTTGAATATGTTTTGATAAAGTGTTCACTTTGATATAACCCAGTTGTCTCCCTTGTTTGCATGTTTGTTTATTCATTCCCGGCAAACAATACGCGTACGTTGTTTTGAAGAGGAGACAAGCGTTAATTTGGTGTTCGTCCTTTTTAAGTCTAGCAAATCAGGGAATATTTATTTGTCTATTTAAAAAAATATATAAATTCCCTATGTTAGCTGCAAAATAGTCATGATCAACTTGGTGTATTGTTCTACTGTAACGTCTCGTGCTAGATAAATCTGTGAGGCAAATCGGCTTTATGTTCGGCATGTATATGTAATATTTGATGCAATGTAACGTTACTCTATCGCCAACCCGACCAAAGTGGGAATGTTCTTTTCACTGAACACCCCGACTTTAGTCAGATTATGAGTATGTGTGAAGAATAACTCGCATTTTTATAAACACACGTGAATAATCGGTATATCATGTCTCTGTGGAGCTTTCTCTATGTTGTCTGTCCTAAAATAATCATGATCACATTGGGCAGTCGTTTTCTCCGTAACGTTGCCATTTTGTAAACAAAAAACTTGGAGAACAAATAATAATTTAGTCAAATTGGCTTTGTGTTCAGCATGTACATGTGACATTTAGTGTTGTGCAACTTCGTTAATTCCATCGAGCCAGATGGCGTCATATAGATCTACGCAAAACTTTCTGGGTAAAATGTACCTCAGTTCGCCCTTTTGTTAACCGGTACTTATAAAATTATAGCAAGACGTCACTTCGTTGGAAAACATTGATGGGATAACGTATTTAAAAGCTGATACTGATAGACTTATGAAAACAACATGAGCGGTACCGAACTGCACGTCAGAAAGCTTTTGCGCCTTTTACACCCTCTTCCCGATACAATATTATTCCTTCCGCCATTTGTAAAATTATGTAAATATCCCTCAATCTCCCGAAATGCGCGTAATTTTCAAGTGACTCCAACAAGCAATCTGTCAATTTGACTAAAGTTGGAATGTTCTCTTCATTGAAAGGAAGTAAGCAAACATCAGGGTTACCGTGAGTACATTTAACATGGGTGCCATATTTAAATCTGAAAGCATGGCAGTTTTTTAAGGATTACGTGACGCGGATGAAATGGTCACGTGATATATAAATTCTTCGCTCAAAAAAAGTTTACAGTTTAACGTGTTCGGCACAATCGAACTCCATCATGCGCATTCTGATTGATTGCTTGGTCTTTCACGCCGCGCTCAAGATTAATTCACACAAATGGCGACGTTGCCAGTTTTATTGTGGGAGGAAACCGGGCTCTATCCCCTTTCGATACATATCTTAAAAAGGTAACCTAAATTTTTGGCTAGTTGATGTTTGTGGGAAAAGATTTGTTGGTCTAATTTTCATTAAAAATTTAGAGGTCATCGACCGCTTTCCAAAACATACGATTACTAAATCGCACATAAGGAAATAAATATGGTGACACATTTTACTTTTGAATTCGGCAATTCTTGTAAGTGCAAGAATATTGTTTGATTTTCTGTAAGTCCGAACGGTAGTACAAAGCTAAGTGATTTAGTATCCAAGGCATGGCATGCTTGATTAGCATGCTTGCTATTTGTTATGGCGAATATTTAGCATCCGATATTACATACGTGGTTGTCGCCAATAAAAACTCTGAAGAAAATGCAAAACTTTTTAACCCAATTCTTTTTATAAATGTTTTATCAAGGCCGTATAGGAATATCTGCCGGAAATGTACTTTCAAAAATCTATTGTTATGTATACAAGTTATCGGTATATTTATTCTCTGTGGTGTTATTTTTGGCTGTCTTAAAATGATCATGGTCACATAGCGCATTCCTTTTTTTTTGTAACGTTGGCATTTTAAATAAGTCTTTGAGCATAAATAATAATTCAGACAAGTCGGCTCAATGTTCGGCATGTAAATGTAACCTTTTGTGTTGTGCAACTTCGTTGGTATGCCGCCAATTTGACTAAAGTTGGAATTATCGTTTCATTCATAGGCTTGTTTATCTACATTTAACATGGGTGCCATCTTCAAATCCAAGTGCATCGTAGTCTTTTGAGGATTACGTGTCGCAGATAAAATGTTCACGTGATACATAAAATCTTCGCTCGAGAAAATTCACAGTTTCGCGTGTTCGGCTTACGCAGAATGCACAATCGAATGTTTGTGGGCAAAAGATTTGTTGGTCTAATGTTCATTGAAAATTTAGAGGTCATCGACCCCTTTCCAAAAAATGCGATTACTAAATCGCACATAAAATTTCCTATGTGGAAGGTTGCAACGTGTACTTGGAAATGTGTTCTTCTCTAAATGTATTGACCATTAAAACAAGTAAAGCTTTTAACTAAATCAATGCAGAGAGAAAATCTCAAGTAAAAATAACAGTTTTTAATACAACCTTAAATGAAGAAAGCAGCTAGTAAATATTATTTTACCATTTACAATCGTTAAAAAATAAATGTATAATAACATTTGTGTTTGACCAAGGACACAAACATCTACTCATTTATTCCATATGTCTCTAGTCAGAGTTACAATATTATCACAGTAGTCTCCCTTTATATTTTCTTCTTGTATCTTTTACTTCTGATTTAGCAGTTTTCAAGCGATTTTCAAATAATTTTCGGGACTCGTTTAAAATAACGGTGTGATTTTGTCATTGATATACAAAAGATAGAGTTTAAAAATCGGGGTCCTACTGGTTTATATAAACTAATACAGAATAAAAGCACTGTAACTGCAAATTTCCCACGCATGACAAGTATTTAATGACATTTTATCCTGTTTTACATGAAATCCTATACCCGGACATATTACTGTAAAATAAAGCCCACATTGCAAACATCGATGTCATGAGAATCTCGTAATCCCTGATTAAGGAAATAAATGTGGAGACACATTTTACTTTTGAATTCGGCCAATTTTGTAAGTGCAAGAATATTGTTTGATTTTCTGTAAGTCTGACCGGTAGTGCAAATCTGATTGATTTAGTATTAAAGGTATAGCTTGCTTGATTAGCATGGTTGTTATTTTTTATGGCGAATAATTTGCATGCGAGTATTATAAACGTAGTTGTCGCCAATAAAACTTCGGAAGAAAATATAAAAGTTTTTAATCCAATACCTTTTAATAGTGTTTTATCAAAACCGTATCGGAATATGTGATGCTTTTTCTATGTTGGCTGTCTTGAAATAATCATGGTCACATCACGCAGTCGTTTTTCTGTAACGTTGGCATTTTAAATAAATATCGGAGTATAAATAACAATGGAGACAAGCCGGCTTAATGTTCGGCATGTAAATGTAACCTTTTGTGTAGTGCAACTTCGTTAGTATACCGCCAATTTGACTAAAGTTGGAATATTCTTGTCATTGATAGGAAGTCAGAAAACATCAGAATTACCATGAATACTTGTTTATCTACATTTAACATGGGTGCCATCTTTACATCCAAGTACATCGTAGTCTTTTGAGAATTACGTGTCGCGGATAAAATGGTCACGTGATACATGTGACGCGTTAACGGTGTGATTTTTTCATTGATAGGCTATACAAAGACAGATTTTAAAAATCGTGTTGCTACTGGTTTATATAAATTAATACAGACTAAATTCACTGTAAATGCAAATTTCCCACGCATGACAAGTATTTAATGACATTTTATTCTGTTTTACATGAAATCCTATATTCGGAAATATCACTGTGAAATAAAGCCCACAATACAAACATCGATGTCATGAGAATCTCGTAATCCCTGATTAAGAAAATTAATGTGGAGACACATTTTACTTTTGAATTCGGCAAATCTTGTAAGTGCAAGAATATCGTTGGATTTTCTGTAAGTCCGACCGGTAGTACAAATCTTAGTGATTTAGTATCCAAGGCATAGATAAGCTTGTTTGATTAGCATGTTTGTTATTTGTTATGGCGAATATTTTGTATGCGAGTATTATATATATTTATGATCGCTAAAACACACGGGCACAGGGAACATCTTCTTGTCTAAAATACGTGGTTGTCGCCAATAAAAACTCGGAAGAAAATGTAAAAGTTTTTAATCCAATACTTTTTAATAATGTTATCAAGACCGTATCAGAATATCTGCGAGAACTATACCTTTAAATGTCTGTGGATATGTCTAAAAATTATCAGTATATTTATTCTATCTGATGCTTTATCTATGTGGGCTGTCTTAAGATAATCATGGCCACATTGCACAGTCGTTTTTTTCTGTAACGTTGGCATTTTAAATAAATATCTGAATATAAATAATAATGGAGACAAGCCGGCTTAATGTTCGGCATGTACATGTAACCTTGTGTGTAGTGCAACTACGTTAGTATACCGCCAATTTGACTAAAGTTGGAATATTCTTGTCATTGATAGGAAGTAAGCAAACATCAGGGTTACCATGAGTACTTGTTTATCTACATTTAACACGGGTGTCATCTTTCAATCCAGCTACATCGTAGTCTTTTGAGGATTACTTCTCGCGGATAAAATGGTCACGTGATACATAAATTCTTTGCTCGAGAAAATTCACAGTTTCAAGTGTTCGGCGTACGCAGAATGCACAATCAAACCCCATCACGCGCATTTGTAATCAGACTTTCGATACTTATTCTTAATAGGAAACCTAAATTTTATATGTGTGGAATGGCTTGTTAATGTTTGTGGGGGAAAGATTTGTTGATCTAATGTTCATTGCAAATTTAGAGGTCATCGACCCCTTTCCAAAAAATGCGATTACTAAATCGCACATAAAATCTCCTATGTGGAAGGTTGCAACGTGGATTTGGAAATGTGTTCTTCTCTAAATGTATTGATCATTGCAACAAGTAAAGCTCTTAACTAAAAAAAATGCAGAGAGAAAATCTCAAGTAAAAATAACAGTTTTTAAAACAACCTTAAATGAAGAAAGTTTTACAATCGTTAAAAAATAAATGTATAATAACTTTTGTGTTTGACCAAGGACACAAAGATCTACTCATTTATTCCATATGTCTCTAGTCGGTGTTACAATATTATCACAGTAGTCTCCCTTTATATATTTTGCTTGTATCTTTTACTTCTGATTTAGCAGTTTTCAAGCGATTTTCAAATAATTTTCGGGAATCGTTTAAATTAACGGTGCTATTTTTTCATTGATATACAAAAGATAGATTTTAAAAATCGGGTTTCTACTGGTTTATATAAACTAGTACAGACTAAAATCACTGTAACTGCAAATTTCCCACGCATGACAAGTATTTAATGACATTTTATCCTGTTTTACATAAAATCATATATCCGGAAATATTACTGTGAAATAAAGCCCACATTGCAAACATCGATGTCATGAGAATCTCGTAGTCACTGATTAAGGAAATAAATGTGGAGACACATTTTACTTTTGAATTCGGCCAATCTTGTAAGTGCAAGAATATTGTTTGATTTTCTGTAAGTCTGACCGGTAGTGCAAATCTGATTGATTTAGTATCCAAGGTATAGCTTGCTAGATTAGCATGGTTGTTATTTGTTATGGCAAATAATTTGCATGCGAGTATTATACACGTAGTTGTCGCCAATAAAAATTCGGAAGAAAATGTAAAACTTTTTAATCCAATACCTTTTAATAGTGTTTTATCAAAACCGTATCGGAATATGTGATGCTTTTTCTATGTTGGCTGTCTTGAAATAATCATGGTCACATCACGCAGTCGTTTTTCTGTAACGTTGGCATTTTAAATAAATATCGGAGTATAAATAACAATGGAGACAAGCCGGCTTAATGTTTGGCATGTAAATGTAACCTTTTGTGTAGTGCAACTTCGTTAGTATACCGCCAATTTGACTAAAGTTGGAATATTCTTGTCATTGATAGGAAGTCAGAAAACATCAGAATTACCATGAATACTTGTTTATCTACATTTAACATGGGTGCCATCTTCAAATCCAAGTACATCGTAGTCTTTTGAGAATTACGTGTCGCGGATAAAATTGTCACGTGATACATACATTCTTTGCTCGAGAAAATTCACAGTTTCACGTGTTCGGCGTACGCAGAATGCACAATCGAACTCCATCATGCGCCTTTGTAATCAGACTTTGGATACTTATACTAAATAGGGAACCTAAATATTTACCTTCGATGAATGTTCTAGTTAATGTTTGTGGCGAAGGATTTGTTGGTCTAGTGTTCATTGAAAATTTAGAGGTCATCGACCCCTTTCCAAAAAATGCGATTACTAAATCGCACATAAAATTTCCTATGTGGAAGGTTGCAACGTGTATGTGGAAATGTGTTCTTCTCTAGATGTATTGACCATTGCAACAAGTAAAGCTCTTAACTAAAAACATGCAGAGAGAAAATCTCAAGTAAAAATAACAGTTTTTAAAACAACCATAAATGAAGAATGCAGCTAGTAAATATTCTTTTAACATTTATAATCGTTAAAAAATAAATGTAAAATAACTTTTGTGTTTGACCAAGGACTCAAACATCTACTAATTTATTCCATACGTCTCTAGTCGGTGTTACAATATTATCACAGTAGTCTCCCTTTATATTTTCTGCTTGTATCTTTTACTTCTGATTTAGCAGTTTTCAAGCGATTTTCAAATAATTTTCGGGAATCGTTTAAATTAACGGTATGATTTTTTCATTGATATACAAAAGATAGAGTTTAAAAATCGGGTTCCTACTGGTTTATATAAACTAATACAGACTAAAATCACCGTGGAAGCAAACTTCCCACGCATGACAAGTATTTAATGACATTTTAACCTGTTTTACATCAAATCCTATATCAGGAAATATTACTTTGAAATAAAGCCCATATTGCAAACATCGATGTCATGAAAATCTCGTAATCCCTGATTAAGGAAATAAATGTGGAGACACATTTTACTTGTGAATTCCGCAAATGTTGTAAGTGCAAGAATATCGTTTGATTTTCTGTAAGTCCGACCGGTAGTACAAATCTACGTGATTTAGTATCCAAGGCATAGCTTGCTTGATTAGCCTGGATGCTATTTGTTATGACGAATATTATGTATGCAAATATTATATACGTGGTTGTCGCCAATACAAATTTGGAAGAAATTGTAAAAGTTTTTAATCCAATACCTTTTAATAGTATTTTATCAAACCCGTATCGGAATATTGATCCCTTTTCTATGTTGGCTGTCTTAAAATAATCATGGTCACATTGCGCCGTCGTTTTTCTGTAACGTTGGAATTTTAAATAAATATCTGTGTATAAATAATAATGGAGACAAGCCGGCTTAATTTTCGGCATGTAAATGTAACCTTTTGTGTAGCGCAACTTCATTAGTATACCGCCAATTTGACTAAAGTTGGAACATTCTTTTCTATGATAGGAAGTAAGCAAACATCAGGGTTACCATGAATACTTGTTTATCTACATTTAGCACGGGTGCCATCTTTAAATCCAAGTACATCGTAGTCTTTTGAGGATTACGTTTCGCGGATAAAATGGTCACGTGATACATAAATTCTTTGCTCGAGAAAATTCACAGTTTCACGTCTTCGGCGTATGCAGAAGGCACAATCGAACTCCATCAGGCGCCTGTGTAATCAGAATTTCGATACTTATCCTAAATAGGGAACCTACATTTTTACCTACGCGGAATGGCTAGTTAATGTTTGTGGGGAAGGATTTGTTGGTCTAATGTTCATTAAAAATTTAGAGGTCATCGACCCCTTTCCAAAAAATGCGATTACTAAATCGCACATAAAATTTCCTATGTGGAAGGTTGCAACGTGTATTTGGAAATGTGTTCTTCTCTAAATGTATTGACCATTGCAACAAGTAAAGCTCTTAACAAAAAACATGCAGAGAGACAATCTCAAGGCAAAATAACAGTTTTTAAAACAACCTCAAATGAAGAAAGCAGCTAGTAAATATTATTTTACCATTTACAATCGTTAAAAATAAATGTATAATAAGTTTTGTGTTTGACCAAGGACACAAAGATCTACTCATTTATTCCATATAGCTCTAGTCGGTGTAACAATATTATCACAGTAGTCTCCCTTTATATTTTTTGCTTTTATCTTTTACTTCTGATTTAGCAGTTTTCAAGCGATTTTCAAATAATTTTCGGGACTAGTTTAAATTAACGGTGTTATTTTTCATTGATATACAAAATATAGAGTTTAAAAATCGGGTTCCTACTGGTTTATATAAACTAATACAGACTAAAATCACTGTAACTGCAAATTTCCCACGCATGACAAGTATTTAATGACATTTTATCCTGTTTTACATGAAATCATATATCCGGAAATATTACTGTGAAATAAAACCCACATTGCAAACATCGATGTCATGAGAATCTCTTAATCCCTGATTAAGGAAATAAATGTGGAGACACATTTTACTTTTGAATTCGGCCAATCTTGTAAGTGCAAGAATATTGCTTGATTTTCTGTAAGTCTGACCGGTAGTACAAATCTAAGTGATTTAGTATCCAAGGCATAGCTTGCTTGATTAGCACGGTTACTATTTCTTATGGCGAATATTTTGTATGCGAGTATTATAAAATTGGTTGTCGCCAATAAAAAATTGGAAGAAAATGTAAAAGGTTTTTAATCCAATACGTTTTAATAGTGTTTTATCAAAACCGTATCGGAATATTGATGCCATTTCTATGTTGGCTGTCTTGAAATAATCATGGTCACATCACGCAGTCGTTTTTCTGTAACGTTGGCATTTTAAATAAATATCTGAGTATAAATAATAATGGAGACAAGCCGGCTTAATGTTCGGCATGTAAATGTAACCTTTTGTGTAGTGTAACTTCATTAGTATACCGCCAATTTGACTAAAGTTGGAATATTCTTTTCATTGATAGGAAGTCAGAAAACAGCAGGGTTACCATGAGTACTTGTTTATCTACATTTAACATGGGTGCCATCTTCAAATCCAAGTACATCGTAGTCTTTTGAGAATTACGTGTCGCGGATAAAATGGTCACGTGATACATAAATTCTTTGCTCGAGAAAATTCATAGTTTCACGTGTTCGGCGTACGTAGAATGCACAATCAAACTCCGTCATGCGCATTTGTAATCAGACTTTCGATACTTATCCTAAATAGGGAACCTATTTTTTTACTTACGTGGAATGGCTAGTTAATGTTTGTGGGAAAGATTTGTTGGTCTAATGTTCATTGAAAATTTAGAGGTCATCGACCCCTTTCCAAAAAATGCGATTACTAAATCGCACATAAAATTTCCTATGTGGAAGGTTGCAACGTGTATTTGGAAATGTGTTCTTCTATTAATGTTTTGACCATTGCAACAAGTAAAGCTCTTAACTAAAAAAAATGCAGAGAGAAAATCTCAAGTAAAAATAACAGTTTTTAAGACAACCTTAAATGAAGAAAGCAGCTAGTAAATATTATTTTACCATTTACAATAGTTAAAAAATAAATGTATAATAACTTTTGTGTTTGACCAAGGACACAAAGATCTACTCATTTATTCCATATGTCTCTAGTCGGAGTTACAATATTATCACAGTAGTCTCCCTTTATATTTTTTGCTTGTATCTTTTACTTCTGATTTAGCAGTTTTCAAGCGATTTTCAAATAATTTTTGGGAATCGTTTAAATTAACGATGTTATTTTTTCATTGATATACAAAAGATAGAGTTTAAAATCGGAGTTCTACTGGTTTATATAAACTAATACAGAATAAAAGCACTGTAACTGCAAATTTCCCACGCATGACAAGTATTTAATGACATTTTATTCTGTTTTACATGAAATTCTTTATCCGGACATATTACTGTGAAATAAAGTCCACATTGCAACATCGATGTCATGAAAATCCCGTAATCCCTGATTAAGAAAAAAAATGTTGAGACACATTTTACTTTTGAATTCGGCAAATCTTGTAAGTGCAAGAATATTGTTTGATTTTCTGTAAGTCTGACCGGTAGTGCAAATCTGATTGATTTAGTATCCAAGGTATAGCTTGCTTGATTAGCTTGGTTGTTATTTGTTATGGCGAATAATTTGCATGCGAGTATTATAAACGTAGTTGTCGCCAATAAAAATTCGGAAGAAAATGTAAAAGTTTTTAATCCAATACCTTTTAATAGTGTTTTATCAAAACCGTATCGGAATATGTGATGCTTTTTCTATGTTGGCTGTCTTGAAATAATCATGGTCACGTCACGCAGTCGTTTTTCTGTAACGTTGGCATTGTAAATAAATATCGGAGTATAAATAACAATTGAGACAAGCCGGCTTAATGTTCGGCATGTAAATGTAACCTTTTGTGTAGTGCAACTTCGTTAGTATACCGCCAATTTGACTAAAGTTGGAATATTCTTGTCATTGATAGGAAGTCAGAAAACATCAGGGTTACCATGAATACTTGTTTATCTACATTTAACTTGGGTGCCATCTTCAAATCCAAGTACATCGTAGTCTTTTGAGAATTACGTGTCGCGGATAAAATGGTCACGTGATACATACATTCTTTGCTCGAGAAAATTCACAGTTTTACGTGTTCGGCGTACGCAGAATGCACAATCGAACTCCATCATGCGCATTTGTAATCAGACTTTGGATACTTATACTAAATAGGGAACCTAAATTTTTACCTTCGATTAATGTTCTAGTTAATGTTTGTGGCGAAGGATTTGTTGGTCTAATGTTTATTGAAAATTTAGAGGTCATCGACCCCTTTCCAAAAAATGCGATTACTAAATCGCACATAAAATTTCCTATGTGGAAGGTTGCAACGTGTATTTGGAAATGTGTTCTTCTCTAAATGTATTGACCATTGCAACAAGTAAAGCTCTTAACTAAAAAAAATGCAGAGAGAAAATCTCAAGTAAAAATAACAGTTTTTAAAACAACCTTAAATGAAGAAAGCACTTTGTAAATATTATTTTACCATTTGCAATCGTTAAAAAATAAATGTATAATAACTTTTGTGTTTGACCAAGGACACAAACATCTACTCATTTATTCCATATGTCTCTAGTCAGGGTTACAATATTATCACAGTAGTCTCCCTTTATATTTTTTGCTTTTATCTTTTACTTCTGATTTAGCAGTTTTCAAGCGATTTTCAAATAATTTTCGGGAATCGTTTAAATTAACGGTGTTATTTTTGCATTGATTTACAAAAGATAGAATTTGAAAATCGGATTCCTTCTGGTTTATATAAACTAATACAGACTAAATTCACTGTAACTGCAAATTTCCCACGCATGACAAGTATTTAATGACATTTTATCCTGTTTTACATGAAATCCTATATCCGGAAATATTACTGTGAAATAAAGCCCACATTGGAAACATCGATGTCATGAGAATCTCGTAATCCCTGATTAAGGAAATAAATGTGGAGACCCATTTTAATTTTGAATTCGGCAAATCTTGTAAATGCGAGAATATTGTTTGATTTTCTGTAAATACAAATCTAAGTGATTTAGTATCCAAGGCATAGCTTGCTTGATTATCATGGTTTTTTTCTGGCGAATATCTTGCATGCTAGTATTATATACGTGGTTGTTGCCAATAAGATCTCTCAAGAAAGCAAAAGTTCTTAAACCAATTTTTTTAAATAATGTTATCAAGACCGTATCATAATATATGCGAGAACTATACCTTTAAAAGTCTGTTGATATGTCTAAAAATTATCGGTATATCTATTCTTTCTGATGCTTTCTCTATGTTGGCTGTCTTAAAATAATCATGGTCACGTTGCGCAGTCGTTTTTCTGTAACTTTGGCTTTTTAAATAAATATCTGAGTATGGATACTAATTCAGACAAGCCGGCTTAATGTTCGGCATGTAAATGTGACCTTTTGTGCAGTGCAACTTCGTTAGTATACAGCCAATTTGACTAAAGTTGTAATATTCTTTTTATTGATAGGAAGTAAACAAACATCAGGGTTACCATAAATACTTGTTTATCTACATTTAACATGGGTGCCATCTTTAAATCCAAGTACATTGTAGTCTTTTGAGAATTACGTGTCGCGGATAAAATGGTCACGTGATACATAAATTATTTGCTCGAGAAAATCCACAGTTTCACGTGGTCGGCGCTCGCAGAATGCACAATCGAACTCCATCATGCGCATTTGTAATCAGACTTTGGATACTTATCCTAAATAGGGAACCTAAATTTTTACCTTCGAGGAATGGCTAGTTAATGTTTGTGGCGAAGGAGTTGTTGGTCTAATGTTCATTGAAAATTTAGAGGTCATCGACCCCTTTCCAAAAAATGCGATTACTAAATCGCACATAAAATTTCCTATGTGGAAGGTTGCAACGTGTATTCGGAAATGTGTTCTTCTCTAAATGTATTGACCATTGCAACAAGTAAAGCTCTTAACTAAAAAAAATGCAGAGAGAAAATCTCAAGTAAAATAACAGTTTTTAAAACAACCTTAAATGAAGAAAGCAACTAGTAAATAATATTTTACCATTTACATTCGTTAAAAAATAAATGCATAATAACTTTTGTGTTTAACCAAGGACACAAAGATCTACTCATTTATTCCATATATCTCTAGTCAGAGTTACAATATTATCACAGTAGTCTCCCTTTGTATTTTCTGCTTGTATCTTTTACTTCTGATTTAGCAGTTTTCAAGCGATTTTCAAATAAATTTCGGCAATCGTTTAAATTAACGGTGTTATTTTTTCATTAATATACAAAAGATAGAGTTTAAAAATCGGGTTCCTACTGGTTTATATAAACTAATACAGACTAAAATCACTGTAACTGCAAATTTCCCACGCATGACAAGTATTTAATGACATTTTATCCTGTTTTACATGAAATCCTTTATCCGGAAATATTAATGTGAAATAAAGCCCATATTGGAAACATCGATGTCATGAGAATCTCGTAATCCCTGATTAAGAAAATAAATGTGGAGACACATTTTACTTTTGAATTCGGCAAATCTTGTAAGTGCAAGAATATCGTTTGATTTTCTGTAAGTCTGACCGGTAGTACAAATCTAAGTGATTTAGTATCCAAGGCATAGCTTGCTTGATTAGCATGCTTGCTATTTGGTATGGCGAATATTTTGCATGCGAGTAGTATATACGTAGTTGTCGCCAATAAAAACTCGGAAGAAAATGTAAAAGTTTTTAATCCAATACTTTTTAATAGTGTTTTATCAAACCCGTATCGGAATATTTGACGCCTTTTTTAAGTTGGCTGTCTTAAAATAACCATGGTCACATTGCGCCGTCGTTTTTCTGTAACGTTGGCATTTTAAATAAATATCTGAGTATAAATAATAATGGAGACAAGCCGGCTTAATGTTCGGCATGTAAATGTAACCTTTTGTGTTGTGCAACTTCATAAGTATACCGCCAATTTAATTTTCATTGATTGGAAGTAAGCAAACATCAGGGTTACCATGAATACTTGTTTATCTACATTTAACATGGGTGCCATCTTTAAATCCAAGTACATCGTAGTCTTTTGAGGATTACGTGTCGCGGATAAAATGGCCACGTGATACAAAAATTCTTTGCTCGAGAAAATTCACACTTTCACGTGTTCGGCATACGCAGAATGCACAATCAAACCCCATCACGCGCATTTGTAATCAGACTTTCGATACTTATTCTTAATAGGAAACCTAAATTTTTATATGTGTGGAATGGCTTGTTAATGTTTGTGGGGGAAAGATTTGTTGATCTAATGTTCATTGAAAATTTAGAGGTCATCGACCCCTTTCCAAAAAATGAGATTTTTTTTTTGAGTAAAACGATATTTACCATACATATATTTAATTGAAAAAGTCAATGGGGGCCAATAAATGAGGTATTTACAAATAAAATGAATTGCCCCAATTGTTTACAAAAAAGTAAGTAGTGAAGATTGAACAGAAGTAAGAACCAGTCATATTATGTAAAAAAAAATGATACTAACAAGATCGTAATGTTCTATTTACAGGTTGAAAAGGAAGGAGAATTACAAAGATAACTATATACAAGGTAAGTACTGTTTCACAGAATATAAATACATGTTTTTCGTTTTACAGATCAAGGTTTAGCAGAGAATATTTACAAGGTAAGTACATATAATACATTTTGAAACAGTCAGTCTATTCCAAATTGAAGATAAAATTGTTGTTAGAATTTATCTTACATAATTTATCATGGCATCCCCATTTGGTTGTAAATTGGTGAGCAGATATACTCCTAAAATCAATGTATGCCCTATATTTAATTGAGTTTAAAAAATCTTGCCAGGTATCAATTAAAGAAAAGATGGTTGAACTTAAGCTTATTTCTGGCGTTCCAAATAGCAAACTTAAGGTTTGAAATGAATAAAATAAGGAGGTTGTCATAATGAATGTTTCCAGATTTTTTAAAAACTGTAAAAGTAACAACTAAGGATGTGAATTTAAAAGGGAGTCCTGTCAACCACCTGATCCTCCTCGCTAGTCTGACCCAAAGAGGTCTTATAACCGGACAAAGGAAGAACAGGTGGTCCACAGTCTCCCAGTTTGAGTTGCAAAACGTACATTTATGTTTTCTTCGTTCCCTAAAAATCTTGTTAAAAAAAGCCCCAGTGTACACTATCTGGTGATGGCATCGAAAAACAAACTTTTTGACATTACTGGCTAGTATTGGATTATCTCCGTTTATAAAAACTTCTGAAAAATTAACAGATGGGTACAAAGTTGTAACTGGAGGATCAAGTTTCCGCGAGTTCAAGAGGATCCAGTAAACCTTCCTGGTGGACAGGCGAGCCAGGTCCGGGGAAGGCTGGATCTCGAGGAACTCGCGGAAATGGGTATATGCATTGACATAGAAATTTGGCAGAGCGTCCCCGAGCGGGATCCCGTTCCGTCCCATGGCAGGGCATAGCGCGCGAAGGCGATGTCCCAGCCAATAGACGGAGAAGTGACACGACACGGGGCACTAATCGCACTGGTATATGCGTACTAATTTGACAATGTGCATGATGTGAAATGCTTTCATTTTGGAGTAAATATCTACCAGTTTGTATCCTCCGTTATCAATGGGATTATAAAGGATTTGCCTTTTCAGGCACTCGTGCCCCCCACCCCAGAAAAAAGAAAACTGTTGTCTGACAAATAATTTAAGAAATTCGTTCGGTAAATGTAAACATGAAAGTAGGTACCATAATTTACTTAATGCTACAATATTTATCCAAATTGACCTCCCTTTAAATGATATGTTTCTGTTTTTCCATAAGTTAAAGACATTTTTAGTTTTTCCCAATAATGGTTGCCAGTTTTCTTTAAAGATTTTCGTAAGTGGGGCAGAAGAAATTTTGACCCCTACAATTTTCTTGGGGTCACTCGTCCAAGTGATACCATATGGCTGGTCTGGACAGCCGTACCACCTGCCGAGCCATAGACCATAAGTTTTAAGTAAATTTATTTTAGAACCAGAAGCGCTCTGAAAAAAACTTGCATAAGTTAAGGATGAACACAACGGAAAGCCTTGACGATAAGGTGCAGGTAATATCGTCTGCAAATGCCGAAAGTTTAACACTTATTTTTGAACCGGGAACTGAAATTCCCTTAATTCGGGGTTCTGTCCGGATTTTGTTTAAAAGAGGTTCCAGACACAGCACATACAGCAAAGGACTCTAGGCGCAGCCCTGATGGACCCCCCGCTGTAGGCTGAACGGCTCCGAAATAAAACCGTTGACAATAACAGAACTTTTAGACTCAAAACATAAGAGTTTGATCCACTGCCGAAAGTTTGGCCCAAAATTAAAAACTTCTAAAACGCGGTTGAGGAATTTGTGTGAAACGCGGTCGAAGGCTTTCTCATTGTCAATACAAAGAAACAAGCCTTCAGAATGCTTCTGGTTAAGGTAATCAACGATATTTCTTAGCAAATGACAATTGTCAGAAATGGATCTAAAGGGAACGGCACATGATTGGTCGGGGTCAATCAAAGAAGACATAACGGTACTTAAACGGGTACATAGAATTTTAGAAATGATTTTGTAATCTGTATTTAGAAGTGAGATCGGACTCCAACATTTTAAATTATCAGTTTGGTTTTTGTCTTTGCAAATTAAATTTATGAGGCTTAATGTTTGAGAGACTGACAAACTGAAGTTATTGAACGAGTAATGAATGTAATTCAAAAATAATGGGCCAATTGCATCAAAAAAAGTCTCATAAAATTCCTTTGAGAGACCATCGCTTCCCGGAGAGGAATTATTCTTCATAGCCTTGAGGGCAGCCCGGACTTCTTCCAGAGTAATAGGATCCTCTAGGAGCCCGCACTCCCCCGATTGATTGATTGTTTGGTGTTTTACGCCGCGCTCAAGATTATTTCACTTATTTGGCGGCGTTGCCAGTTTTATTGTGGGAGGAAACCGGGCTCTATGCCCGGAGGAAACCCACGACCTTCCGCTGGTAACTGGCAACCATCCCACATAGGTCGTTCGAGTGAAAACCCAGTCAGAAAATTTTCCAATTTTTTTGGACTGAGTGGGATTCGAACCCGCGACCCATTGGTAAAAGGCTGTTCGGATTGAGCGTCCAACGCTCTACCTACTGAGCCACGGAGGCCCCCCGTACTCCCCCGAAGACAATGAAGGTAAGTCATTTAAAAACATATCAATGTGGGGATCGGATACCTCTTCCTCTGAAAAAAGGTCTGAGTAAAAGTTCTTGACCGCCAGTTTAATTGATGAGAAGTCTGCCACGGAACTTCCATCCGTACTGATGGAGTTTATTAATTTTGCCCGACCCCGAATTTCTTCCCTATTAAAAAAAAATTTTGATGGTTTTTCGGCTAGTTAATGTTTGTGGGGAAAGGTTTGTTGGTCTAATGTTCATTGAAAATTGAGAGGTCATCGACCCCTTTCCAAAAAATGCGATTACTAAATCGCACATAAAATTTCCTATGTGGAAGGTTGCAACGTGTATTTGGAAATGTGTTTTTCTCTTAATGTATTGACCATTGTAACAAGTAAAGCTCTTAACTAAAAACATGCAGAGAGAAAATCTCAAGTAAAAATAACAGTTTTTAAAACAACCTTAAATGAAGAAAGCACTTAGTAAATATTATTTTACCATTTACAATCGTTAAAAAATAAATGTATAATAAGTTTTGTGTTTAACCAAGGACACAAACATCTACTCATTTATTCCATATGTCTCTAGTCGGTGTTACAATATTATCACAGTAGTCTCCCTTTATATTTTTTGCTTGTATCTTTTACTTCTGATTTAGCAGTTTTCAAGCGATTTTCAAATAATTTTCGGCAATCGTTTAAATTAACGGTGTGATTTTTTCATTGATATACAAAAGATAGAGTTTAAAAATCGGGTTCCTACTGGTTTATATAAACTAATACAGACTAAAATCCCTGTAACTGCAAATTTTCCACGCATGACAAGTATTTAATGACATTTTATCCTGTTTTACATGAAATCCTATATCCGGACATATTACTGTGAAATAAAGCCCACATTGGAAACATCGATGTCATGAGAATCTTGTAATCCCTGATTAAGGAAATAAATGTTGAGACACATTTTAATTTTGAATTCGGCCAATCTTGTACGTGCAAGAATATTGTTTGATTTTCTGTAAGTCTGACCGGTAGTGCAAATCTGATTGATTTAGTATCCAAGGTATAGCTTGCTTGATTAGCATGGTTGTTATTTGTTATGGCGAATAATTTGCATGCGAGTATTATAAACGTAGTTGTCGCCAATAAAAATTCGGAAGAAAATGTAAAAGTTTTTAATCCAATACCTTTTAATAGTGTTTTATCAAAACCGTATCGGAATATGTGATGCTTTTTCTATGTTGGCTGTCTTGAAATAATCATGGTCACATCACGCAGTCGTTTTTCTGTAACGTTGGCATTTTAAATAAATATCGGAGTATAAATAACAATGGAGACAAGCCGGCTTAATGTTCGGCATGTAAATGTAACCTTTTGTGTAATGCAACTTCGTTAGTATACCGCCAATTTGACTAAAGTTGGAATATTCTTGTCATTGATAGGAAGTCAGAAAACATCAGAATTACCATGAATACTTGTTTATCTACATTTAACATGGGTGCCATCTTTAAATCCAAGTACATCGTAGTCTTTTGAGAATTACGTGTCGCGGATAAAATGGTCACGTGATACATAAATTCTTTGCTCGAGAAAATTCACAGTTTCACGTCTTCGGCGTATGCAGAAGGCACAATCGAACTCCATCAGGCGCCTGTGTAATCAGAATTTCGATACTTATCCTAAATAGGGAACCTACATTTTTACCTACGTGGAATGGCTAGTTAATGTTTGTGGGGAAGGATTTGTTGGTCTAATGTTCATTAAAAATTTAGAGGTCATCCTTTTTAGAGCCAACCTTTCCAAAAAATGCGATTACTAAATCGCACATAAAATTTCCTATGTGGAAGGTTGCAACGTGTATTTGGAAATGTGTTCTTCTCTAAATGTATTGACCATTGCAACAAGTAAAGCTCTTAACAAAAAACATGCAGAGAGACAATCTCAAGGCAAAATAACAGTTTTTAAAACAACCTCAAATGAAGAAAGCAGCTAGTAAATATTATTTTACCATTTACAATCGTTAAAAATAAATGTATAATAAGTTTTGTGTTTGACCAAGGACACAAAGATCTACTCATTTATTCCATATAGCTCTAGTCGGTGTAACAATATTATCACAGTAGTCTCCCTTTATATTTTTTGCTTTTATCTTTTACTTCTGATTTAGCAGTTTTCAAGCGATTTTCAAATAATTTTCGGGACTAGTTTAAATTAACGGTGTTATTTTTCATTGATATACAAAATATAGAGTTTAAAAATCGGGTTCCTACTGGTTTATATAAACTAATACAGACTAAAATCACTGTAACTGCAAATTTCCCACGCATGACAAGTATTTAATGACATTTTATCCTGTTTTACATGAAATCATATATCCGGACATATTACTGTGAAATAAAGCCCATATTGCAAACATCGATGTCATGAGAATCTCGTAATCCCTGATTAAGGAAATAAATGTGGAGACACACTTGCTTTTGAATTCGGCAAATCTTGTAAGTGCAAGAATATTGTTTGATTTTCTATAAGTCCGACCGGTAGTACAAATCTGAGTGATTTAGTATTTAAGGCATAGCTTGCTTGATTAGCCTGGTTGCTATTTGTTATGGCGAATATTTTGCATGCGAGTATTATATACGTGGTTGTCGCCCATACAAATTTGGAAGAAAATGTAAAAGTTTTGAATCCAATACGTTTTAATAGTGTTTTATCAAAACCGTATCGGAATATTGATGCCTTTTCTATGTTGGTTGTCTTAAAATAATCATGCTCACATTGCGCCCTCATTTTTTCTGTAACGTCGGCATTTTAAATAAATATCTGAGTATAAATAACAATGGAGACAAGTCGGCTTAATGTTCGGCATGTAAATGTAACCTTTTGTGTAGTGCAACTTCATTAGTATACCGCCAATTTGACTAAAGTTAGAATATTATTTTCATTGATAGGAAGTAAGCAAACATCAGGGTTACCATAAATACTGGTTTATCTACATTTAACATGGGCGTCATCTTTAAATCCAAGTACATCGTAGTCTTTTGAGGATTACGTGTCGCGGATAAAATGGTCACGTGATACATAAATTCTTTGCTCGAGAAAATTCACAGTTTCACGTGTTCGGCGTACGCAGAATGCACAATCGAACTCCATCATGCGCATTTGTAATCAGACTTTCGATGCTTATCCTAAATTTTTACCTACGTGGAATGGCTAGTTAATGTTTGTGGGAAAAGATTTGTTGGTCTAATGTTCATTGAAAATTGAGAGGTCATCGACCCCTTTCCAAAAAATGCGATTACTAAATCGCACATAAAATTTTCTATGTGGAAGGTTGCAACGTGTATTTGGAAATATGTTCTTCTCTTAATGTATTGACCATTGTAACAAGTAAAGCTCTTAACTAAAAACATGCAGAGAGAAAATCTCAAGTAAAAATAACAGTTTTTAAAACAACCTTAAATGAAGAAAGCAGCTAGTAAATATTATTTTATCATTTACAATCGTTATAAAATAAATGTATAATAACTTTTGTGTTTGACCAAGGACACAAACATCTACTCATTTATTCCATATGTCTCTAGTCGGTTTTACAATATTATCACAGTAGTCTCCCTTTATATTTTTTGCTTGTATATTTTACTTCTGATTTAGCAGTTTTCAACCGATTTTCAAATAAATTTCGGGAATCCTTTAAATTAACGGTGTTAATAAAAGCACTGTAACTGCAAATTCCCTACGCATGACAAGTATTTAATGGCATTTTATCCTGTTTTACATGAAATCCTCTATCCGGAAATATTACTGTGAAATAAAGCCCATATTGCAAACATCGATGTCATGAGAATCTCGTAATC
Organism: Lepidochitona cinerea; assembly: GCA_963971465.1. Taxonomy (NCBI): domain Eukaryota; kingdom Metazoa; phylum Mollusca; class Polyplacophora; order Chitonida; family Tonicellidae; genus Lepidochitona; species Lepidochitona cinerea. The sequence continues at coordinate 4,580,278 of OZ020560.1, forward strand.
CCTGATTAAGAAAATAAATGTGGAGACACATTTTACTTTTGGATTCGGCCAATCTTTTAAGTGCAAGAATATTGTTTGATTTTCTGTAAGTCTGACCTGTAGTACCAATGTAATTGATTTAGTATCCAAGGCAGAGCTTGCTTGATTAGCCTGGTTGCTATTTGTTATGGCGAATAGTTTGTATGCGAGTGTTATATACGTGGTTGTCGCAAATAAAAATTTGGAAGAAAATGTAAAAGTTTTTAATCCAATACTTTTTAATAGTGTTTTATCAAAACTGTATATTGATGCCTTTCCTATGTTGGCTGTCTTAAGATAATCATGGTCACATTGCGCAGTCGTTTTTCTCTAACGTTGGCATTTTAAATAAATATCTGAGTATAAATACTAATTCAGACAAGCCGGCTTAATGTTCGGCATGTAAATGTAACCTTTTGTGTAGTGCAACTTCGTTAGTATACCGCCAATTTGACTAAAGTTGGAATATTCTTTCCATTGAGAGGAAGTAAGCAAACATCAGGGTTACCATGAGTACTTGTTTATCTACATTTAACATGGGTGCCACCTTTAAATCCAAGTACATTGTAGTCCTTTGAGGAATACGTGTCACGTGATACATAAATTATTTGCTCGAGAAAATTCACAGATTCACGTGTTCGGCGTACGCAGAATGCACAATTAAACTCCATCATGCGCATTTGTAATCAGACATTGGATACTAATCCTAAATAGGGAATCTAAATTTTTACCTACGAAGAGGGCTCGTTAATGTTTGTGGGAAAAGATTTGTTGGTCTAATGTTCATTGAAAATTGAGAGGTCATCGACCCCTTTCCAAAAAATGCGATTACTAAATCGCACATAAAATTTCCTATGTGGAAGGTTGCAACGTGTATTTGGAAATGTGTTTTTCTCTTAATGTATTGACCATTGTAACAAGTAAAGCTCTTAACTAAAAACATGCAGAGAGAAAATCTCAAGTAAAAATAACAGTTTTTAAAACAACCTTAAATGAAGAAAGCAGCTAGTAAATATTATTTTACCATTTGCAATCGTTAAAAAAATCCTATACCGCACATAAGGAAATAAATGTGGAGAAACATTTTACTTTTGAATTCGGCAAATCTTGTAAGTGCAAGAATATTGTTTGATTTTCTGTAAGTCCGACCGGTAGTACAAATCTAAGTGATTTAGTATCCAAGGCATGGCATGCTTGATTAGCATGGTTGCTATTTGTTATGGCGAATATTTTGCACCCGATATTACATACGTGGTTGTCGCCAATAAAAACTCTGTAGAAAATGCAAAACTTTTTAACCCAATTCTTTTTATAAATGTTTTATCAAGGCCGTATCGGAATATCTGCCCATTGCTATGTATAAAAATTATCGGTATATTTATTCTCTGTGATGTTTTTTTTGGCTGTCTTAAAATAATCATGGTCACATTGCGCAGTCCTTTTTTTGTAACGTTGGCATTTTAAATAAATCTTTGAGGATAAATAATAATTCAGGCAAGTCGGCTTTATGTTCGGCACGTGCATGCAACCTTAAGTGTAGTGCAACGTCGTTAGTATACCGCCAATTTGACTAAAGTTGGAATGTTCGTTCTATTCGTAGGAAGTAAGAAAACACCAGGGTTACCATGAGTACTTGTTTATCTACATTTAACATGGGTGCCATCTTCAAATCCAAGTGCATTGTAGTCTTTTGGGGATTATGTGTCGCAGATAAAATGGTCACGTGATACATAAAATCTTCGCTCGAGAAAATTCAGTTTCATGTGTTCGGCTTACGCAGAATGCGCAATCGAACTCCATCATGAGCATTTGTAATCAGACTTTCGATATTTATCCTAAATAGGAACCTAATTTTTTACCTACGTGGAATGGCTAGTTAATGTTTGTGGCGAAAGATTTGTTGGTCTAATGTTCATTAAAAATTTAGAGGTCATCGACCCGTTTCCAAAAAATGCGATTAACTAAAACACGCAGAGAGAAAATCTCAAGTAAAAATAACAGTTTTTAAAACAACCTTAAATGAAGAAAGCAGCTAGTAATTATTATTTTACCATTTGCAATCGTTAAAAAAATAAATGTATAATAACTTTTGTGTTTGACCAAGGACACAAACATCTACTCATTTATTCCATATGTCTCTAGTCGGAGTTACAATATTATCACAGTAGTCTCCCTTTATATCTTTTGCTGGTATCTTTTACTTCTGATTTAGCAGTTTTCAAGCGATTTTCAAATAATTTTCGGGAATCGTTTAAATTGACGGTGTTTATTTTTTCATTGATATACAAAAGACCGAGTTTAAAAATCGGGTTTCTACTGGTTTATATAAACTAATACAGAATAAAAGCACTGTAACTGCAAATTCCCCACGCATGACAAGTATTTAATGACATTTTATCCTGTTTTACATGAAATCCTATATTCGGATATATTACTGTGAAATAAAGCCCATATTGCAAACATCGATGTCATGAGAATCTCGTAATCCCTGATTAAGGAAATAAATGTGGAGACACATTTTACTTGTGAATTCGGCAAATCTTGTAAGTGCAAAAATACTGTTTGATTTTCTATAAGTTTGACCGGTAGTACAAATGTAAGGGATTTAGTATCCAAGGCATAGCTTGCTTGATTAGCCTGGTTCCTATTTGTTATGGCAAATATTTTGCATGCGAGTATTATATACGTGGTTGTCGCCAAAAAACATTTAGAAGAAAATGTAAACGTTTTAAATCCAATACGTTTTAATAGTGTTTTATCAAAACCGTATCGGAATATTGATGCCTTTTCTATGTTGGCTGTCTTAAAATAATCATAATCACATCGCGCCGTCGTTTTTCTGTAATGTTGGCATTTTAAATAAATATCTGAGTATAAATAATAATTCAGACAAGCCGGCTTAATGTTCGGCATGTAAATGTAACCTTTTGTGTTGTGCAACTTCACAAAAATGCGATTACTAAATGGCACATAAAATTTCCTATGTGGAAGGTTACAACGTGTATTTGGAAATGTGTTCTTCTCTAAATATATTGATCATTGCAACAAGTAAAGCTCTTAACTAAAAAATGCAGAGAGAAAATCCCAAGTAAAAATAACAATTTTCAAAACAACCTTAAATGAAGAAAGCAGCTAGTAAATATTATTTTACCATTTACAATCGTTAAAAAATAAATGTATAATAACTTTTCTGTTTGACCAAGGACACAGACATCTACTCATTTATTCCATATGTCTCTAGTCGGAGTTACAATATTATCACAGTAGTCTCCCTTTATAGTTTTTGCTTGTTTCTTTTACTTCTGATTTAGCAGTTTTCAAGCGATTTTCAAATAATTTTCGGGAATCGTTTAAATTGACGGTGTTTATTTTTTCATTGATATACAAAAGACCGAGTTTAAAAATCGGGTTTCTACTGGTTTATATAAACTAATACAGAATAAAATCACTGTAACTGCAAATTTCCCACGCATGACAAGTATTTAATGACATTTTATCCTAAGACAAAGGAAGAGATTTCTGGATAACAAGTTGGCTAGTTAATGTTTGTGGCGAACGATTTGTTGGTCTAATGTTCATTGAAAATTTAGAGGTCATCGACCCCTTTCCAAAAAATGCGATTACTAAATCGCACATAAAATTTCATATGTGGAAGGTTGCAACGTATATATAGAAATGTGTTCTTTTCTAAATGTATTGACCATTGCAACAAGTAAAGCTCTTAACTAAAAAAAATGCAGAGAGAAAATCTCAAGTAAAAATAACAGTTTTTTAAAACAACCTTAAATGAAGAAAGCAGCTAGTAAATATTATTTTACCATTTACAATCGTTAAAAAATAAATGTACAATAACTTTTGTGTTTGACCAAGGACACAACGATCTACTCATTTATTCCATACGTCTCTAGTCAGAGTTACAGAATTATCACAGTAGTCTCCCTTTATATCTTTTACTTGTTTCTTTTACTTCTGATTTAGCAGTTTTCAAGCGATTTTCAAATAATTTTCGGTAATCGTTTAAATTAACGGTGTTATTTTTGCATTGATATACAAAAGATAGGGTTTTAAATCGGGTTCCTACTGATTTATATCAATTAATACAGACTAAAATAACTGTAACTGCAAATTTCCCACGCATGACAAGTATTTAATGACATTTTATCCTAAGACAAAGGAAGAGATTTCTGGATAACAAGTTGGCTAGTTAATGTTTGTGGCGAAGGATTTGTTGGTCTAATGTTCATTGAAAATTTAGAGGTCATCGACCCCTTTCCAAAAAATGCGATTACTAAATCGCACATAAAATTTCATATGTGGAAGGTTGCAACGTGTATTTGGAAATGTGTTCTTTTCTAAATGTATTGACCATTGCAACAAGTAAAGCTCTTAACTAAGAAAAATGCAGAGAGAAAATCTCAAGTAAAAATAACAGTTTTTTAAAACAACCTTAAATGAAGAAAGCAGCTAGTAAATATTATTTTACCATTTACAATCGTTAAAAAATAAATGTATAATAACTTTTGTGTTTGACCAAGGACACAGACATCTGCTCATTTATTCCATATGTCTCTAGTCAGAGCTACAATATTATCACAGTAGTCTCCCTTTATGTTTTTTGCTTGTATCTTTTACTTCTGATTTAGCAGTTTTCAAGCGATTTTCAAATAAATTTCGTGAATCGTTTAAATTAACGGTGTGATTTTTTTGATTGATATACAAAAGATAGAGTTTAAAAATCGGTTTACTACTGGTTTATATAAACTAATACATACTAAATTCACTGTAAATGCAAATTTCCCACGCATGTCAAGTATTAAATGACATTTTATCCTGTTTAAATGAAATCCTATACCCGGACATATTACTGTGAAATAAAGCCCACAATGCAAACATCGATGTCATGAGAATCTCGTAATCCCTGATTAAGGAAATAAATGTGGAGACACATTTTACTTGTGAATTCGGCAAATCTTGTAAGTGCGAAAATATCGTTTGATTTTCTCTAAGTCTGACCGGTAGTACAAATCTAAGTGATTTAGTATCCAAGGCATAGCTTGCTTGATTAGCCTGGTTGCTATTTGTTATGGCGAATATTTTGTATGGGAGTATTATATACGTGGTTGTCGCCAATAAAAATTTGGAAGAAAATGTAAAAGTTTTCAATCCATTACGCTTAAATAGTGTTTTATCAAAACCGTATCGGAATATTGATGCCTTTTCTATGTTGGCTGTCCTAAATTAATCATGGTCACATCGCGCCGGCGTTTTTCTGTAACGATGGCATTTTAAATAAATATCTGACTATAAATATAAGTTCAGACAAGCCGGCTTAATGTTCGCCATGTAAATGTAACCTTTTGTGTGGTGCAACTTCATTAGTATACCGCCAATTTGACTAAAGTTGGAATATTCGTTTCGTTGATAGGAAGTAAGCAAACATCAGGGTTACCATGAATACTTGTTTATCTACATTCAACATGGGTGCCACCTTTAAATCAAAGTAGATCGTAGTCTTTTGAGGATTACTTCTCGCGGATAAAATGGTCCCGTGATACATAAATTCTTTGCTCGAGAAAATTCACAGTTTCACGTGTTCGGCGTACGCAGAATGCACAATCAAACTCCATCACGTGCATTTGTAATCAGACTTTCGATACTTATCCTTAATAGGGAACTTCCATTTTTACCTACGTGGAATGGCTAGTTGATGTTTGTGGGGAAATATTTGTTGATCTAATGTTCATTGAAAATTTAGAGGTCATCGACCCCTTTCCAAAAAATGCGATTACTAAATCGCACATAAAATTTCCTATGTGGAAGGTTGCAACGTGTATTTGGAAATGTGTTCTTTTCTAAATGTATTGACCATTGCAACAAGTAAAGCTCTTAACTAAAAGAATACAGAGAGAAAATCTGAAGTAAGGTTACAGTTTTTCAAAAAACCTTAAATGAAGAAAACAGCTAGTAAATATTCTTTTACCATTTACAATCGTTAAAAAATAAATGTATAATAACTTTTGTGTTTGACCAAGGACACAAATATCTACTCATTTATTCCATATGTCTCTAGTCGGTGTTACAATATTATCACAGTAGTCTCCCTTTATATCTTTTGCTGGTATCTTTTACTTCTGATTTAGCAGTTTTCAAGCGATTTTCAAATAATTTTCGGGAATCGTTTAAATTAACGGTGTTATTTTTTCATTGATATACAAAAGACAGAGTTTAAAAATCGGGTTCCTACTGGTTTATATAAACTAATACAGACTAAAAGCACTGTAACTGCAAATTTCCCACGCATGACAAGTATTTAATGACATTTTATCCTGTTTTACATGAAATCCTTTACCCGGACATAATACTGTGAAATAAAGCCCACATTGCAAACATCGATGTCATGAGAATCTCGTAATCCCTGATTAAGGAAATAAATGTGGAGACACATTTTACTTTTGAATTCGGCAAATCTTGTGAGTGCAAGAATATGGTTTGATTTTCTGTAAGTCCGACCGGTAGTACAAATCTAAGTGATTTAGTATCCAAGGCATGGCTTGCTTGATAAGCATGGTTGCTATCATCCTCGGATACCCAACAAGCTCACCTTTTACCCTTGGGCCAACTTCGATTCAAAACCTCGTTTTCTGGGAACGCCCATTTACTATCGGACCAATCAAAAATTCTCTTTTAAACGTTAGAACTCCTCAGTTTTTGAGACACGTTGATCGAAATTAAGTGTAAACCGAAAAGTCGTCCATCTTTGTTTTGAACACTGCATGGATACTTATGTAACGCCGATTCTGATTGGTTAAATTTCCGCCACAGTTTTGTGGCGGAACCAATCAGTCTACATGCATATCAAATTAGAAACGACGGATTTGGTTCCACTTGTCCCACGGGTAGAGCGTGAGCGTAAGCTTTAATCGTGGGTTCCGACGATGGGTTGCTATTTGGATACACACAGATTTAAATATAATTCTCTATATATTTATGAGCACTAAAACCCATGGCCTCAGGGAAAACTTTCTCTAAAGTAACCATGGAGAGAAGTTTCTTATGGAGTTAAAAAGGGGTATACCATTTAGACCTTTATAGCCCATCTTAAGTTGTTGTAATAAACTAAACCCGTGATATTTCATTAGGTTGATAACTGACAGGAGCTTGGCCTTAGTCAGTTGAATTTTCTGGTCATTAGGTAGACGACTGTATATATATATATATATATATATATATATATAGTGTATAAACATATATATTGTATTTGTGTATACTGTAACCTGCTCATGTGAAACCTGACTAACTAATGTTAACCAATCTGCCCCCTTTCTCACCACTGTATATTTGAATTTCTGTAAATCGTATATGGGAGTAAGCTCAATTGTATTGCATGATTTAAAACTCTTAAGAGATTACGACCTATGTCGGATGATTGCCAGTTACCACCGGAAGGTCGTTAGTTTCCTCCGGACATCGAGCCAGGTTTCCTCCCACAATAAAACTGGCAACGCCGACATATAAGTGAAATAATCTTGAGCACGACGTAAAACACCAAACAATCAATCAATCAATCTTAAGTAGGTTTCAAGCGTCCTAACCTGTACTCCTGTGTAGGGATATACTATATATTGTGCTAAGACATTACAGTTTTCTTAATCGCCCAAACGAAATCATTATTCACTGGTATGGTGACTGGTGTACATTCCTTAATCCAAATGGACGAGGCAATAAGCTATAACCAACCAACCATATACAAACACAAACCAGCTTTATGTCAGTTCATAAATCCGTTAAATAATAATTGAGCTTACTTGAAATAAAGTGAGACAAACATTTGCATCAATACATTAAATGCATTTTGAGTATTTCAGGAAGAGATCAGCAGATTTTCAAGCTAAACAATAAAAGATTCACACCTTACAATGACAATTTATCCATTAGACTAGAATTAAACCACCTATACATGTATGCGTTTTAACTTGTATATTAACGTAAATTTAAATAAATCAAAACTGGTCCACGGTAAGATTGGTTTCATATCAGCATTTAAGTTTTTTTCAAACTGGACTTACCCATTGGAATCTGTTTGATACATTTAAACATTCACAAATAAATACACTTATCACCAGCCTGTGAAATTTCCAGGCATTTGATTGGTCGAAATGCCCAGAATGTGAGTCTGTATTCAAAAGCTTTCCCTGTAGATATTTGATTCTGTATCACCCTAGATACACTTTGCTAGGCTTTGCTTGTCTCAGGGATCATAAAAACTGTTGTTCAAAAGTGTAATAGACTTAACAATACCACTACAATCAAGTATGGAGCAGCTCTGGTTATACACAGTTGTAAGTAAACAAGCTGCTGTGGATGGGGGTAGATACTTGTCTGACATATGTCTGAATGTATATAAATGTCAAGATACCAAATATCTTTCTGATTGATTGATTGATTGTTTTGTGCTTTACGCCGCGCTCAAGATTATTTCACTTATATGGTGGCGTTGCCAGTTTTATTGTGGGAGGAAACCCACGACCTTCCGTAGGTAACTGGCAACCATCCCACATAGGTCGTTCGACAAATATCTTACTGAAAACCCTCAGAAAGGTGTCATATAACTAATAACGTATAGATACTTGTTCTGTGCATCAAAAAACGAACATATGACGTGTTTACAGTTACTTGTTGTAAATATATATATTACTGTACCTATAATAAAATGGTGGTCAAAATAACAAATATTGACCTACATGTACTTCCTAGAAATTTTTTTTTTTATCTTCTGAAATCTTAATTCTGAAGAGTGCACACAGTTTCTCAGAAGCATAAGTATATATGATATCTGATATTATTAATTTAATATACATGTAATTAATAATACTTTAATCGGCCTACTTTCATCAAATACTAGAACAATACAGCCTTCACACAGGAGGTCTATAAGTTGTGACTTCAAGCACACACTATAAGATGTCCCCCTCCCCGGGCAGAATACATTAATACCATATATAAAGAAAACTTGAAAAAGGTCAATAATATAAATACAAATAGAGCATCACAGGAATTTGTTTTAGTTTCTTTTAAAAAAAGTTTACAATGCTATGAACTGAAAACAATGTCAGATAGAATAAAAATATCCAAATATTATAAGAATAAAAATTAACTATTCTTTTCGATGAAACTAAAAAAAATGATCAGTTCTGATTTCCAATAACTTTATTCAAAAACATAAGGTGACTTACTTTCTTTTCCACAAAACTAAAAAAAATGATCAGTTCGGAATAGTTAATTTTTTAAAGGAATGTTGATCAATCAAATAGCTGTAGGGGCCTATTTGAAAGTATTTGGTGACATATAAATGAAAGACTACTTAATAGAAAAATCTGTGTACAAGATTGTGTAAACAATGCACTATTTCTAAAATGTACTATTTTGAAATATAATATATTACATCCAGGAACTCTGAAATATATCGGAAAGAAATCACAAATCTTTTATCTGAGTAATGTGCCCAGATGTTAGCTTCAGATCTAAAGATCAGACATAAATGGAACATTAAATATAACATAAATGAGATAAGATGTTTCTTGGCGGGATAGGATACTACTACACAGTAGAACATTGTAGTCAACAGGATTAATTCAAATACATTTGCTTTCCTCAACAGGGCCATGTTTTACTAAGCTGGCGTAAAGTTACACATTGGCTTACAGCATGAGGCTGCGACTCTGGAATTGCGGCCATGTACAAGTGTTACACATTTGCAACTGGCGCAACTTACGATGGCTTAGTAGAATGAGCCCCAGGCATCAAAGATTTACAGACAAAATATCAATCACAGATAAACTGATGCATCATGGGAAGACAAATCGAACTGTTGCCATGGTGAATTTTGGTCCATAATGGCCAGCCCAGAAGTATGAATCGACTCCGCTGTGAGTGAACTTGATATATCGGAGGCCTTTGGGGTAGTTCTTGAACAAATGTCGAACCTGGAAATATACATGTAAGATCTTAAAGTTTTAAGGTTGAGCAAAGTTATAAAGGATAAAAACAGGTTCAATAATGACTAATCAGGGACTGATCCAGGGAACATTTGGGCATACCATTTCGGTTCAAAATGTTCCAACAATAAGACAAAAACAACATCTCTGGCCCAAAATTCAACATTAAATGCTATTTTGACACTAAAATCTGTTGGTTTTAAGAATTTGGGCGGATTTTTTGCTTGTGAGTTTGGGCGCCCATACCTGTATACAGGTATCAAAATGTCTTTGGATCAGTCTATGCTAATGTAGCCGTGTAATGAGAAATAATATAGAAATCACCATGAAGTAAGTTTTTGAAAACAAAACAAGCTAACGGTATACCGGTGTCTTTATCGAGTGAATAATTTGCACTTGATGAAGACAACGGCAATTACTGCATAGGTGTCAAAAGCTTGTGTGGTGATACCTATATTATTTCTCATTAGTATTGAACCCAAGTTTAATTATAATTTTTTACTTTTCTTTAGATAATAACTGATATGTCATAGAATTGAGAGGACTTTTATAAAAAAATTTTAAACTTGTAAAATTGAATCAACAACAGAAATCAAGAATGAGTTCTAAACTAGTTCCATGTGAACATTGATATTTAGGTTGCAATATAGACTTAAAGCTAAGCAAAGCTTCTTCTTGCTTAAATGACAGTTAAACAATTACAACATTTTCATAAAGAACTGTTTAAAACTCTCTTTAAACACTGGTTCCATTCTAATGAGAAACAGACCTCTCTTCGCCATCTCTTTTTGTAGCATAAAAGTACCCTCTCCGCCCTTTGCCTATCAATGTGCAATATAGCTAAGCATTTTTCCAAAGCTGTAATGCTGGCAACACATCCATACTTGTTTAAGGGATGGTTTAATAAGATACATGTATATCCAAATTTCATGAAATTTGAAACAACAGTTTTCTTAAACATTCACCTTGCAAACACCAAACGCAGCAGCGGCAGTGCGGTTAAGACCAGACAAAACCTGTAAGCATCTCCTTTCAACGGCTGCTTAAAGTGGCATGAGCTGCCAAAATGTTGATATTTTGACGTTAAAACAGAATGTTGAAATTATTCAGAAACTTTTTAGTGCTTCTAGTCTCGAGAATGAACGATAAAGTATTGTTTTGAACCAACTTTGGCTTAAAATGAATGAATGGTCACCCCGGATAGTTAAATTTTGTTTTTGGACACTATTTCGGTTCGAATAGGCTGTAGACTTTATGGATTTCTCTCATTCCAACGTCAATCACTTAGTTTTTCGATGGCCATCAAAGCCTCTTACTCTCGTGACGATCAGAAATTATGATAAAATAGTGAATTTGGCAACTCATGTCAGTTTAATAATTAAAGATTTCTCGTATTTATAAGGTAAAAAAAACAACAAGTAAATATCCATAAATGTTTGTAAAATTCATCACTTTCCGTAAGTGTGTTTGAATAAAGACTAACCTGATGCCACACCTTTCTGACAGGTATATTATCTGTAAAGTCAAACCTATCAAGTACTTTCTGATCAGCTGAAATCAGTTCTACCTGTAGCTCATACCTGCCCTCACAATCAAAGCGAGCAGAATACCTGTAGAAAAATAAAGACTCCCTACATTAGTATGTGTATGTACAGCACTGTGAATATAAATAATTTGTTTCTCCATCAAAGTTTGACTCCATCAATCAACCAACGTTGAACGTTTACCAGGTACCTAGCAACATTCAGGGGTTTCCTCTGGGAAAATGGCTCAGTTTCCTCCCCTACTAAACCTGGCAACTCCTTAAATTAAGTGTAATTATCTTGAGTTCATTATTATTAATGATAATGATAACTGAATAGGTACATTCAATCTGCTGAAATAAGACATTTTACAATTTTATTTATTAAAGCAGACAAAGTGGTGATAACTTTGATAGTTCAATGTTTTCACTTATTATCTCCCCTGTATGACTAAAATAATGTGATTGATTGTTTGGTTTTTATGCAGCACTCAAGATTATTTCACTTATATGGCAGTGTTGCCAGTTTTTGTGGGAGGAAGTTCTATGCCCGGAAGAAACCCATGACCTTCCGGTGGTAACTGGTAACCCTCCCACATAGTAGAATAATGTTGTTTTTGTCTTTTTAGTTGTTGGAATCTGTATTTTTACCTTGTGCACTCTGACACAGACAGTGAGACAGGCCTGCCATAAATGTCCCGTGACCAAATTGATGCCAAAGAACGAATGAACAATAAGAAAAATGTATACTGACCATTCTGAGACCTCTATAGTCGGCCTACATTCATCTAATACTAGAACACTACAGCCTTCAGACAGGAGGTCTATAAGTTGGGATTTCATGCACACGCCATATGATGTCGCCCAGCAGGGTACTGACTCTACAATGCAAAATAAATAACTACAAATTAAAAAAACAAAAACTGTTGACTGTTTTTCTTAAGAAGTACATGTACAACTAAAAATGAGCAGTATTTTAATGAGTCTCGAAAATGTATGTTAAAGTAGTATCTTGAACTATACACAAAGAAAAAAGTTAAGCACCCCCTGAAAACTCTACACCGACCGATAAAATCATTGGTGTACGGCTTCACAGGGCGAACATATTGAAGTAAAAATGTCACTTTGAGTGTGTAGAACATATCCATAGAGCAGGAGGTCAATAGCACGTATAGCCTCCATTAGCTTCCAGCCTGCGCTTAATCCTCCAGTGAGCGTGGGATCTGTCGAAGGGGTAACTGCCGCAAATACCGATGTAATGCAGCTTCCAATTCCTGCAGATTTTGTACAGGAGGCCCTAGGGCTTGAATGTTTCTGCCCATCCTATCCCAAATGTGCTCTAAAGGATTCAAATCCACGCAGTTACCCCTTGAACAGATCGGACTTCTCACTGGAGGGTTGAGACGCAGGTTGGAAGCTAATGGAGGCTATACACGACGCTATTGACCTTCTGCTCTAGGGATGTGTTCTACACACTCAATGTGACATTTTTACTTCAATACGTTCGCCTTGTAAAGCCTTGTGACGATGGTTTCATACTTACAAGCATTCTTTTATTTTGTTGAAATACACATTCGATTTGACTAACGATATCCTGAATAAATTGTAAAGCTTATTGCCATTAATGGTGATTTCTTATCGCCAGAATGTGGCGCTTTGTGACCACAATCGTTTCTGCAACATCAGTTTGCCAACCATCTCCCTACACCAATGATTTTATCAGTCGGTGCAGACTTTCCAGGGGGGTGCTTAACTTTTTGCTTTGTGTATAACTTAGGCGGAGAGTGAATGAACGTTTGTCTGATCATCTTGGCTATTTAAATTTTGTAAACTTTTCAGGCACTATTGCGGTTCATGCAGACCATAGACATGCCACTTTAAGATAAGGTAACTGGCAATTAACAATGTCACAAAGGTCAACCAGGTAAACTCAGTCAGAAACAACTGCTTAAGATTACTTAAATCTCTGAAGTCATATATACATGAAAGGGCAATGGTCCAGGGTCCGTTAGCACAAAGCCTGGTTCAAGCCCTTTCTTAGCATGTCTCTATGCTGTTGAAATTGAGCGTACATATAATCCCATGTTATAAAAGAAAACTGAAGTTGAAACTTCCTGCATGTAGAATGTCTTTATATGCATTGGTTTATCACTGTAATAAAAAGACCAGTTTACTTTAAGACAGATGCATTAGGTACCTAATCTTGTAGACTGGCTCTTAAATTTAGGACTATCTATCCCTGCCAACTGTTTACACATGCACACATGTGTTTACCATGACATTCTATAACTTTGAGACATAAGTGATTGATTGATTGATGTTTTACGCCGCATTTAAGATTATTTCACTTATATGGCAGCGCTGCCAGGTTTAGTGGGGGAGGAAACCGGGCTCATTGCAGGGAGGAAAACCCCGACCTTGGGGGAGTACCTGGCAACTCTTCCACATACGCAGACTGAGTGAAAAATCCACTCAGAAATTTTTTCATTTTTATTTGGTCTTAGTGGGATTCGAAGCTGCACAGCAGCGACGGAAGGTCTATGTGGGACTGAGGGACGATCACTCTAACCCACTGGACCACCGAGGCCCCCTTGAGGCATAAGAGTTTAGATAAAATTGGAAATCTGGGACATAACTATAATAGCACAATTGGTCATTGTAGACAATGAACTGGTGAGACCTGTGATCAGAGAGAGAAAAATGCTGCATAAATTACAGGGAAAACTGACACTTTGAAAACCGGAATTCTGTCCAAACCAACAGCAAACCAAATTTCCTTCTGTGTTAAAACGCATGTTCAAATAACTGGATAAACTGACACATGTCTTCTTTCCCCAAGACGTGTTCGTATATACAGGTTTTACTGTATTTGTAGTGATTCCTTGTCATTATTCACTTACCTGTACTTGTCGTAGTGATTCCTTATTCACTTACCTATACTTGTCGTAGTGATTCCTTGTCAGTATTCACTTACCTATACTTGCCATAGTGATTCCTTGTCATTATTCACTTACCTATACTTGTCGTAGTGATTCCTTGTCATTATTTACTTACCTGTTATAGAAGCATGGAGGCTGAGGTCATCAGAACCTGGATGATTTGTTTCACATTTGAACTTGTGCCCTCCGTTCTGTATAACAGTCCACTTATCAAGGCCTTCTTCAATCCACATGGAAACACAAAAAGGAAAGCGTGAAGGTTTAGGGTACATGATGATAAGGTGGTTAATAAAGGGTTCATACAGCCAGTAATAATAATTAATAATATGATAGGAATAACCCTAAAACAGAGAAATGATGAAGTTCACAATATAATATATATATGAAATCAAAATAAGCTATTTGAATTTGTTTTAATGTACGCACGTTTTCTATTCAATGACGTGACAGACGCAATCAATATTTCTTTATTTTAACACAAATTTTGGTAGTTTTTTTAGGTACTTTAATTGCTGGTCTTTTCTTGGTTATCAAAATCTATGAAAAAGTCTGAAATTTATCAGCTCAGTTACTTTAAAGTGTCACGAGCTAATTAAGTCTTTATAAATAAATTCTGAATGTCGACATAAGTTCAGCATTTGAAGTACCTAGAAAATGGTTTATGTTGAAATAAAAAAATTAAAAAGTAATACCCGTATGAAACGAAAGATGTGATGGTTGATGACTATGAAGACATTTTAGGAATATTTGTTGCTTATACTTATAGAACTACAGTACCCAAATGCAACTCTCCCAAGATTGTTATCAGCGAAAAGCTCTTATTTTGTACTTTAAGTTGAAAATGGAGAACAATTTATTTAATCAGTTTCAAACGAAGGTTCCCTTTTAGTCAACATGTCACTTTAAGGAACTTAAGCCAAGAGAAATATCATTGTCACTTAAGATTTGCTAGTTCAATTTACCGAACTTATGGTGATATTACATACCAACGTTCGGTATACGAATTGAAATGCAAGGTGGAAATGATGCTTAAATTACAAGCCATGAAAATATTATTGTAACTCCTCGGTATGGACGATTCCTACCTCAGACTTCTTTAAAACTCATGAAAGATTATTCTTGTCCGTTTTTATTACATGTAGCTATGCCAAAGGGCATACACCTCGTCTTAAACAACAACAAACTGTCATTTCTTGGAGACTTTGCCGCCATTTTGCGTGACGTTCGAACTGGGTCAAACGGTGCATGCCAAATAAATAAAATAAATAAAAATACATAAAAGAGGACAAGAATAATCTTTTATGAGTTCTAAAGAAGTCTGGGGTAGGAATTATCCACACAGAGCAGTTACAATATTATTTTCATGGCTTGTAATTTCCGACAAAAGTGCGTCGGACTTTACCGACCAGCATTTCCAAATTCGTAGACTGAACGTTGGTATATGTAATATCACCATAAGTTCGGTAAATTGAACTAAAGATTTGCAATATATAGAAAAAAACATATATGTCAAAATTTATGAGATATATATATATATCTACATTTTTACTTTTAGTATAATTAATACTAGTTTAAATAATAATTATTACAAGCAATACTGCAGGAAACATTACATTATGTATTGAAGACATCATTTATATATAAGTTATAAATAATATATATCCTCAATATACATCCCTTATAAGTTATATATAGTATTTAATTATGTTAAACAGGTAGGGGGATTCTAAATCTCACATGCTAAGTAACAATCATATATTTTCAAATAATTACCTTTGGCACACGGATTTTTAATAAGATTCCGAGTGTAGGGACGGTAAAAATAAATAATACGATAATCCGGTGGTTCTGGGATATAATGAATATATTCACCCAGTAAACCTTCACGTTCACATTTGTCTTTCCACAATGACTGACTGTCGATTAAATTCCGCCACAGCCGACACACTCTCCTGTAACGAATAAGCGTTTTCCCAGGCAGATAACTTAGAACTGTCTCCAGAATTTCATTCGGCACTCCTACCAAGTCAAAAACCTCTTCAATATCGTCAAATGGGTGTTGTTGTTGTTGTTGTAATTCGGTGTCTGAATCAATCATCACATCCCCAGCTCGACACACGCGCGGCATTATCATTTTGGTTACGTTCGTGCCCATTTTGTCCCTCCAATTCTTGATCACAATAAAGATTAACTCTCTTTTAACATTGTTCATAAATCTAAAGCCGTTGAATTAAAGGTTTGCAGAAGCATATCGAAGCCGGTTTTAAAATATCCATCCATTACAGTGCAACCACCTGACTCCACATTTGACAGTTCCATGACATCAGCTTTCGTTTTCTCGTGACGAGTTACTTCCCTTTAACATAAAATTAACATACATTACGATTTAACATTAGCTGAACTGCCCTTGCGTGAATTGACAGTGCTCATTTCTCCATTAGCGACAACGTTTAGTTGGAAATATCCCAAAGTATTTTGATATTTTGCTAGCCAATAGAGGCCATAGCATTTGTATATTTCGAAATACACGTAGTATAGTATCGATCACACCTTCCCTAATTTTCCCTAATTTTCGTTGAGCCAAATAAATGATGGGTGATTTCAGCAGTCCCTATGCATTCGTTGGAACGCTTTGTTTTAGAAAGCAGCGGGGATAAATTTTTAGTTATGTACAGGCAAAAACATATGACGGGCATTTTACATGTATAATCTGACTTAAATTCAGAAAGTTTGCTTTCCAAAAACGTATATACCCAGAAAATAAATTTCAGGGGCGCAGGAAAAAATAAAAAATACATTAAAACTCTCGAGTATTTTTTATCGTGCAAGTGGGGAAATTCTGTACTGATTTCAGCTAACACACCTGGTGCTTTTATGGTCTATAAGTTTATCATGTTGAAAAGGGAATTGTGGGTAACGTGTTTAATAATTGTGCTCTGGGTGCCTCTATGGATGCGTATTAGGGCCACGGGGGGAAATAAGAATGAGTTTTCTCCTAATTAGGTTAAAACTTTTCTCCTTAGTAGAAGATAACTTTTTATCTCCTATTTAGGAGAATTTATAGAAATTCTTTCCTATTTAGGAGATAAATCCCCGAAGTTTTCAGAACAGCAGTATTTTGGGGATGAATAAAACTGGCGACAGGAAGTATCTATCAAAATATTTTATACTACCGACAAAAACAAAAAACAATAGTATCCATACATTACTCAAACGCTCAAATAATCCATAAACTTATCTGTTATACAAGAAGATTTTCCCTGTGCCAGTGTGTTTTTGTATCCATAAGTATATACATACAGGTAGACGGCGAGAGTTCCTTACAATCTGTCTGTTATCATCTCTGGTGAAGTCGTCATGGTAAAAGTTAAGAGCGAAGTTATCAGTTCCATTAAGCAACGCATTAATACACCGTACTACTGGTGAGTTTTTTTTAGTGCGAATATAGAATCGGTCCGTCCCTTTTAACTTTTCATCAAATTCGTCCTTTATGTGTTATTTCTGTTACCTTTTAACCGGGATGGTTTAGTTTTATGCTTACGGTTTAATTTCTTTCGCACAGGGGGTATATAATCGACCAAGCGAATAACCCGATAGACTGGTGAGTTATGTTTTATTGGAAAAAATCTGTTTTATGTATTATCATCTCTCTAAAAGTTCGGTCTAATTCTCGCAATGATAGGCTAATCGGCTACAGGGGTTATTATAGCTCCGTAGTTGGGCACCCTTTATTCAAAAGACAAGTAGAGCAATCAATTTGAATTGCCATTGTTACTGGGTCGAAACCACTTTTCCACGAAAGAAAAAATTTCCTAACATATAAGCGATTTGTAAAGCTCTTACTTATCTCAATTAACCCTTATCTTACCACATCGCTCATATTACATACGATTGTCAGGACGCTGGCCCGTAGCTGGCACAAGGGTTAAAACTTCATTTTCATTTGTATTAAAGGTTTCTGCTTTTGTGTTATTCATTTGGGCACCCAAACTCCGTGTCCCGGACCCTTTTGAACTCTGGCCGGATTAAGGCCCGGGCTAAATAACTTTCTTTTTGCACAGGGGTCACGTAATTAATCGACCAAGCGAACGACGCAATGCTGCAGCTGCGAACGATTCTATCCACGTAAGTGGTTTGACTCCCCCCTCCTCATGAGTGTAGAAAAGCTGCTAACTTTACATCGTGTTCTCCCGTTATTAATCCTCCCTGCATGAGTATAGACAATTTTCTAACTTTACATTGTGTTCTCCCGTTATTAATCCCTCCCTGCATGAGTGTAGACAATTTGCTAACTTTACATTGTGCTCTCCCGTTATTAATCCTCCCTGCATGAGTGTAGACAAGCTGCTAACTTTACATTGTGCTCTCCCGTTATTAATCCCTCCCTGCATGAGTGTAGACAAGCTGCTAACTTTACATTGTGTTCTCCCGTTATTAATCCTCCCTGCATGAGTATAGACAAGCTGCTAACTTTACATTGTGTTCTCCCGTTATTAATCCTCCCTGCATGAGTATAGACAATTTGGTAACTTTACATTGTGTTCTCCCGTTATTAATCCCTCCCTGCATGAGTGTAGACAATTTGCTAACTTTACATTGTGCTCTCCCGTTATTAATCCTCCCTGCATGAGTATAGACAAGCTGCTAACTTTACATTGTGTTCTCCCGTTATTAATCCCTCCCTGCATGAGTGTAGAGAATTTGCTAACTTTACATTGTGCTCTCCCGTTATTAATCCCTCCCTGCATGAGTATAGACAATTTGCTAACTTTACATTGTGTTCTCCCGTTATTAATCCCTCCCTGCATGAGTATAGACAATTTGCTAACTTTACATTGTGTTCTCCCGTTATTAATCCCTCCCTGCATGAGTATAGACAAGCTGCTAACTTTACATTGTGCTCTCCCGTTATTAATCCTCCCTGCATGAGTATAGACAAGCTGCTAACTTTACATTGTGTTCTCCCGTTATTAATCCTCCCTGCATGAGTATAGACAAGCTGCTAACTTTACATTGTGCTCTCCCGTTATTAATCCTCCCTGCATGAGTATAGACAAGCTGCTAACTTTACATTGTGCTCTCCCGTTATTAATCCCTCCCTGCATGAGTGTAGACAATTTGCTAACTTTACATTGTGCTCTCCCGTTATTAATCCCTCCCTGCATGAGTGTAGACAATTTGCTAACTTTACATTGTGTATTTACATAGGTGTATTCCTCTAACGTATACTTTCCTCTAACGTATACTATTTTACTAGTATACATTAGAGGAATGATCTGCCTAGACGATTATAGATAATGATTAAGGGATTAAAACCATGGATGGTCTACCCGAATTTGCTGGGGTGAAGGAAGTCAAATTTAAAGTCATAAAATAAAAAGAGAAATTATAAGTCTGTGGACTCTATCTGTTATCGAATAAGTAAATTAACCGACACTGATTGACCCGGAATTTCCAGGTCAGGGTGAGAATCGAACTCACGACTTAGGGTTACCGTCCCACCGCTCTACCAACTGAGCTACCCGGCCCTGCTGGGAACGGTTCGCTTGTAAAGGCGAGCTCAGGTCGCCCGGAATTCTCGACTCGACGCCAACTCGACTGGTTTTCAGCGACTGGCCGCATCTGACCGCATCCAGATTTCAGATAAATCGGTCCGACATATACACCCTGGCGATCTAACTCAACTGAGACTGCACTGGTTCTCGCCAGTTGAAAATGTTCTAGCACAAAAGACTCGACTCGTCCCATCTCAACAAGCTGAAAGCGTCGTATGCGCTCTACCGATTGGCTGGAACCGAATCCAGCCAATCAGAACGCGTTCAGTTCAATTCCTTTTGTTTGTATTAGAAAAGAGCTTCTATTCGCCGCCATATAGGTGAAATAGTTTTGGGCGCGGCGCAAAACACCAACCAATCAATCAATCATATTTCTAAAAATATTTTAAAATTGAAAATGACTCTAATTACCAGTTGCTAAAAACCGTAAGGTGACTACTATTCTCTCCGCTGGTGTAATGGCCATATGGAAATTTGTGTCTTCTTTTTGAATAATTGGTGTAACTCTTTGTACGACCTCATGGAAGTTTTCTGGACTCATGCGAAAGAAGTTACAGAATGATGCTGTGTCCTGCGACTCTAGCTCCTTAACAAGATTCATATAGCAGCCTTGGACATCATGCTGGTATAACCATGGTTTTTTTTCATTTATTTTCTGTACTTTCTTTTTTTTTCCTTTCGTTCAATATATGAGCTACAGCGGATGCTGCTAATCTTTTCCTCCACCTGGCGATTCGATATAATCCGAATTGTTGGTGATTTTTCATCTGTGTCAAATTGAAGAATAAATTTATAGCATTGAATTGGCGTATTGTGTCTTCTTAGTGAAAGATCGTGTAAGTAAACATTGATTTGATTGAATCGACAGATAAACTAGATGCTAGTGAGATGCAAGGAAGTGTGGGTTAACTAGAAAATATGCAAGCCTACACTGGCGCCAAAATCTGATCAAACGTTATGTATATCTATATTATCTAGAAAGCTCATTTATATACTTGTCGTCTCCATAGTTATTTTAGTCAAGAATATATTCCCTGTGCCAGTGTGTTTTAACTTTAAAATATATTATCTATAAATATCCGTACGTCGGCACAATGAACCAAAAATGATTAAAAGGAATACATGTGTTACCGTATCTGGGCGCCGCCATTTTTCATCAGCCACGTGTTATGTGTCTGCCGACGAGTAATTAAAGTGGCATGAGCTGCCAAAATGTTGATATTTTGACGTTAAAGTAGAATGTTGAAATTATTTTCTATTTTTCTCGAGACGTATAATTCAGAAGCTTTTTAGTGCTTCTAGTCTCGAGAATGTACGATAAAGTATTGTTTTAAACTAACTATGGCTTAGAATGAATGAATGGTCGTCCCGGTTATTTAAATTTTGTTTACTTTTCGAAGACTATTCCAGTTCGTATAGGCCACATACTCTATGGATTTTCCACATTCCAACACTAATCATTTAGTTTTTCGATGGCCTTCAAGGCCTCTTACTGTCGTGACGATCAAAAATGATGAAAAAAGTGTGAATTTTGGCAGCTCATGCCACTTTAATGACATATGCTGCTTGAGCGATCGGTTCTAAGGCCGTTTAAGGCCGTGTCAGGTCGCCGCGATTCGACGACTCGACTCGAATCAACTAGTTTTTCGAGTGCATAGGTCGGTTACCGGGGCCAATTGTTCGACTCGGAAAGATTGCCGCCTCTGGATAGAACCGATCGCTCAAGCAGCATATGTCACTGAGATTACTCGGCGCCCAGATACACGGTAACACATGTATTCCTTTAAATCAGTTTGGTTCATTGTGCCGAGTAGCAGTCACCTTACGGTTTTTAGCAACTGGTAATTAGAGTCATTTTCAATTTTAGAATATTTTTAGAAATATGATTGATTGATTGATTGATTGGTGTTTTGCGTCGCGCTCAAGACTATTTCACTTATATGGCGGAGAATAGAAATATAATATCAGTACTGGTAAGCAAACAGCCCTTAATTTAAAGAAATTAAAGACACGTTCGCCGCCAAACTGTCAAAAACTGGTTACATTTAGCCCAAAACATCCATGGGTTTCTGTGTTGTTTTCTTCAGAAACAAAAAGTTATGCCCCTTCGATTTTCTCCAAAT
This sequence comes from Lepidochitona cinerea, assembly GCA_963971465.1. Taxonomy (NCBI): domain Eukaryota; kingdom Metazoa; phylum Mollusca; class Polyplacophora; order Chitonida; family Tonicellidae; genus Lepidochitona; species Lepidochitona cinerea. The sequence goes on from OZ020560.1 coordinate 4,602,430, forward strand.
ATGAGAACGTTTAACATATTTAAGTTTTGAAAAGTACAAAAACACGTGTTTTGCTTTGGTATATGTAAACAGTTTCGACATTTTGGCGGTGAGTGTGCCTTTCAGTTAAATTTGTATAAATTAATACTATACGCGTTCTGATTGGCTGGATTCGGTTCCAGGCAATCGGTAGAGCCCATAGGACGCTTTCAACTTGTTGAGATGAGACGAGTCGAGTCTTTAGTGCTAGAACATGTTCAACTGGCGAGAACCAGTGGAGTCTCAGTTGAGTTAGATCGCCAGGGTGTATATGTCGGACTGATTCATCTGAAATCTGGATGCGGTCAGATGCGGCCAGTCGCTAAAAACCAGTCGAGTTGGCGTCGAGTCGAGAATTCCGGGCGACCTGAGCCCGCCTTTAGATTCTCTTATACACACAGAGCTTAAGTCAAGCCCATAATTAGAATATGTATATTTAAATTTTCATACGTGATGAAGTCAGTGTTTCGAAAGCAAGCTGCAATCATCATCAGGGAAATTACTGAATTGGTAAATTAACCATTGTATAAATAAATAAATAAATAAATAGCAGAGAAACGTACTTTTAAAAATAGTCCTTTTAACGTGTTCGGCCCTCTTGAACAAAGCACATCGGACAAGTGTACTTTTAGGTCGTTCTGTACATCTCTTTGCAAAAGGTATGTTTGTCCGTGATCCGTTTTAGAGCACTCACCAAAGGCGATTCCGCGCCGCTTCAGCTTCGACCATCCACTCGATGTAGTTCAGCGTATGCTCAAACTGGCGGTCTTGGAGAGTTTGAGGACCCTGGAAAAAAGACAGCAGCCATCTATCTCGGTGGCAGGCGCCGTTTCGAGTGCGTTGACCGTTGTGCGCTGGCGACGACATCTTTGCTGTGCGGAGTTTATAAAACAGCAAGAAAGCAGAGGTACGTGTACACCAGTTCAAAACGATAACATGAAGCCAAATCCCAGTTCTTCTCTTTATATAGCGATTAATTGGCTCCACTCGACACGTGCGTACTCTTACGTCAGTCTGCCCTGGAACAGGATACAAAACAAACCTCTTGACGGGAGGAAGGAAGGGCAGCTGGAGCGATTTAACTTGAAGAGTTTTGTAAATTCTTCTATGGAGTGGTTTTACTTAAGCCAAAACACATAGGACAACTCGTACAATATTGTACATGATGGTGTATATTTATGAGCTTTCGAGAGTAGCTACTCTCATCATCAAATATTACAACACATAATAGACAATTTTCTACAGGCATTCTATATAGAGAAAATTATAACACAGTTAATGCTTTAAAATGATAGAATAAGTAGGATAAGCAAAATTAGGCTTCCAAAATACAGATGAACAGGATCTGTACAGATTAAAACCATGGGGGGTGGGCTGAACATTGGGACAACAACACAGACTTATAATCCTTAATGGAGACATACAGTTATACATAAACGGAGAGGAATTGATGAAATTTGTACATTTAAATCAGGGTTTAATTTAGAAATATGAAGTGACTCTTTTAAAGCTACGTAAGCTAAGTTTGTTATTGTCTTGATCAATGATTTCAGAAGATTTGCTGTTAGGGTTGTTGATGTTATGTTCAGAGAAACGTTGTCCAATATGCCTAGATGTAAGGCCTGTATAAGAGGCAGGACAGTCACCACAAGTTTTCTTGTAAACAACGTTACTTTTTCATCTTCGTGATCGTTAGGCCTATAATTAAAATATCTTCCAATGGTAAAAGTCTGGTTGATAAGAATAATTTGAACATGAGGAACAAGATTTCCAAGGGATTTTAATTCTTTTGAAAGTTTGATAGAAGCCGGTCTAAGATATGGAACTCTAATAAAAAGTTAAACTTTTTCTGGATCAAAAGGCTTTAAAATCTCACCACTGTTGAATTTATTATTGAGGAATTTCTTGATAACATTGAAGAGTTTTGATCTAATCTTTACAATTCTTTGTACATAAACCTTATAAGTAGAAGGTTAGCCCGGATTATCGGTGTTACGGCGACAGGTATTATATGGCTGCTAATGTGTCTTGTCTATGACGAACACGGAGAGAAAAAAAAATCGACAGAGCCCAGATTGCTCAGCTAGGTAGAAGGTGTGTCATGAACCATTTATGATATCGTGGATTGCATAATATGGCTTCTACATTGGATTATGTAATATTCTTTCTTATTCTATATCTTCGTTCCCTTTGGCTCCATAACTTGAAAAATCTTGATCCGATCTTTACAATTTTTTAAAAACATATACTTTAGGGGTAGAGGGTGTGTCATGTTTCATTTGTGACATCTTCCGTTGCACAATATGGCATCTATATTGGATTATGTAATATCTCTTTATGTCTATATCTTTATTCCCTTTTGCTCCATAACTTGGCCAGTTTTGATCCAATCTTTACAATTCTTTCACAGCATACACATTATTGGTAGACGACGTGTCCTCAACCATTTATGACATTTGGTTGCATAATATGGCATCCACATGTCATTAGATTGTGTAATATTCTTTTTTAATCCATATCCTGACCAGATCTTTTGGCCAGATCCTGACAATTTTGTAAAGAATTTATACCTGATGGGTAGATGGTGTGTCGGGAACTCCTAAGGATATCCCTGGTTACATATTACGGCATCCATATAAGTTCATCGAATAGAGAAAAGAACCTCTTTCATATGAACATAGGATTTCAATTGCTGAAATTTAAAGAAATAGGTTCTATAATGTAGTTTAATCAGTCATAGCGGAGGGCGTATGTTGAGTTTACTGAAACTCTTGTTCACAATTCAGCCTGTTTATTGCTAGAACCATGAAACATGTTGCTTACCATTGCTATACGGACTATGACGGACAAAAAGAAACATATCACCATAGTTACCGTGGTTAGTGGTTACCGTCAAACTAAAGATGAAATGGAACTGGCAGACTTGCATTACATTGCATATATAATGGTACGTTTTGATCTGGGGTAATTCCTTTCTCCTCTCCCTACTTTTTTTTTCTCTGTCTCTTTTTTTTTTTTTTTGTCTTCTTTTTTTTTGCTGCTGGAATCAAAAGATTCACCTTGACATTTGGTGGAAAGGAAAGAAATTGTATCCTGGGAAAGAATTCAATTGGTAGTTCCTGCATATACTATGATTCAATCTCATTGATAGTCAGGATTTGCTCCTACTACCATAATCATAGTTCATATAAAGTTCCAAAAAAGCATCTCTGTTTGGGATAAAATGAAGATAAGGCGATATGTAATCAATACTTTACATAGGGAAAGACTAACTGGTAGATATTGATGGGATTCTTGCATATTGACCAACAAATAGCTATTTCTTGTTTCAACTACAGTTTCCCTATATTTGACAATACAGAAGAATTAATGGCAATAATAATAATATATTTCAAAGAATAAAATATTTTACAATGGCACCAAGAATTCATTTAAAACCTGCATTTCTGCTCAAAATATGGCATTCAAAGTAAGTGTGTCTAAATTACACTTTAAACATAACAGATAATTATAACAAACTCCTCTTTATAAAAACTGGAATGTTACATTCCTCAAAAAGTCTAAACATATCGTAGCACTGAAGACAGAATATAAAAACAAGAGTTTCGGGAAACCCAAAATACGCCCGGAAAGGCACAGTCACTGCAGCCATACCAAAACAAATCCTTCCATATATATATTTTTGAATATATGCAACGGGTCCTTCAAATATTAAATCTCATCTGGTGTTAAATGTCCAGGTCTTCAGCTTGGAGTCCAGCTAATGGATTCCAGCTAATTCTGACTGGTCAGTGGGTTCAATCACTTACTCAAGACATCACTGGTCAGGATGTTTGCTACATTTTATATAGGTATATTTGAGCCTAATCTCTGAGATGGTCAATGGTGTGTAAATATACAAGTCTTATCTGTTTACATGTACAACCAGGTTTATGAATATTGTCAAAGCAGCTATATTTGCTTTACCATATGGGTAATAAAACTGAATTGAAGAGCCTTTAAAACAGAGAAATAATTATAATTCTAAACTTTTTAGGTTTTGGCCACCATACATGTAGCTATCACTAAATTATCCAAGGACACACCTTCTACCCATAAGCTATATCCTCAGAAAAAATTGTCCAGATGGAATCAAAACTTTGAAAGTTATGGAGCAGAAGGGAATATTACATAATCCAATATAACTCCCATATTATGTAACTAGTGATGTTAAAAATAGTTCGCGACACACCTTCTACCCATAAGGTATATACTCAGAAAAAATTGTGCAGATGGAATCAAAACTTTAGAAGTTATGGAGCAGAAGGGAATATTACATAATCCAATATAACTCCCATATTATGTAACCAGTGATGTTAAAAATAGTTCGCGACACACCTTCTACCCATAAGGTATATACGCAGAAAAAATTGTCCAGATGGAATCAAAACTTTGAAAGTTATGGAGCAGAAGGGAATATTACATAATCCAATATAACTCCCATATTATGTAACCAGTGATGTTAAAAATAGTTCGTGACAAACCTTCTACCCATAAGGTATATACTCAGTAAAAATTGTGCAGATGGGATCAAAACTTTAGAAGTTATGGAGCAGAAGGGAATATTACATAATCCAATATAACTCCCATATTATGTAACCAGTGATGATAAAAATAGTTTGCGACATACCTTCTTCCCATAAGGTATATCCTAAGAAAAAATTGTCCAGATGGCATCAAAACTTTGAAAGTTATGGAGCGGAAGGGAATATTACATAATCCAATATAACTCCCATATTATGTAACCAGTGATGTTAAAAATAGTTAGCGACACACCTTCTACCCATAAGGTATATACTCAGAAAAAAATTGTGCAGATGGAATCAAAACTTTAGAAGTTATGGAGCAGAAGGGAATATTACATAATCCAATATAACTCCCATATTATGTAACCAGTGATGTTAAACATAGTTCGCGACTCACCTTCTACCCATTAGGTATATCCTCAGAAAAAATTGTCCAGATGGAATCAAAACTTTGAAAGTTATGGAGCGGAAGGGAATATTACATAATCCAATATAACTCCCATATTATGTAACCAGTGATGTTAAAAATAGTTCGCGACACACCTTCTACCCATAAGGTATATACTCAGAAAAAATTGTGCAGATGGAATCAAAACTTTAAAAGTTATGGAGCGGAAGGGAAAGCGGACGCCGGACAGCCGGACAGCCGGACTGCCGGACTGCCGGACAGCCGGACTGCCGGACGGACGGAGATGATACCATAATACAGCCCGCTTTTCAAGCCGGGCGTATAAAAATATAAGCTTTAACAATCATGGTGAAAACTATGTTAAAATAGTTTGAACTTGAATCCGCCCATTTAAAGAAGCGCTGAATTTAAATAAACATCTAAAAGCTCTTAAGTGAAAGAAAATATTGTGAAACAGAAACTAAGATGTATTTATAGACTTTTCTCTATGTTGTAATATCTGATGATAGAGTAGCTACTCTCCAAAGCTCATAAATATACATCATCGTGTACAATATACATGTACCAGTAGTAGGAGTTGTCCTACGTGTATGTGTTTGGATACACATAGACTGCTATCAAATCTTTTATAAAGATTTCTTCAAACAAAAACTATAAGGACCTAAATCAAATTGTCAGTTTGGATTGAATTGTCTAACCATACAAGGGTGTGGTTGATGATTATCAGCAGTTTAATTATTTTAGCAACGACGGTAGAACTTTTTTGACATTACATGTAGGAGTTGACCACGTTTCTGTATTAAAGTAAGCTGGGAACAGATCATAGTAACTGTATTTGAGAGGCTGTTCAAATTCTTTGGGACTCTTTGAGAGATCCAGATATTTGTCAACTCACCCAAGTCGATTCCAATTACATAAGTACATATGTAAGAAGTTGTCATGAACCTATATGTGTGACAAAGACTTTACATGCAGAGTAATTGGAAAATTCTGTGGAAAACAGAAATGGCAATTAATGCTGATGGCATTATTTCCAATGTATCATAATCCTAGCTGGAAGTTTCACCCCATGTTCAGTAAAAATCACCCTTTTCAATGGTCTTCATTATATAGTCATTTCCTAATATTCCCATTAACAATAACAGGTGAGCAAGTTTTGAGTATATATAGTGTACATAAAAATTGATTGACTGGCGATCAAATTCACACACTCTAAAAATTTTAAATATATATATTTTTTGTTAACACTATAACACACGAGCACAGGGAATATACGTAGGTTAAAAAAAAGTGAATTTACAAGTACATGTACCAGTAAGTAACCTTAATTGGAAAATTCAGAAACATTTCTTAATTCTATGATATCAGATTGTGAACAATTTTACCTTACGTTTGATTTCACTAAAGAGGATTTAAGATATAATAATTAAACACATACCACACATATAAAATGTCTGTCATACACAAATATCATCGTAAGAAAAACAAATATGTACCGCATTGATTTGTAACAAAAATAAGTAGGCCTTTGTGTAAACTCATCATCATTATTCAATGATTTATAATATAATGCAGCATTTCAAATAAAATCTGTGACACAAATTAACTGTTAAGATGTTACGCATTATCAAATAGAGCAATCAATTGATACTTAGTATAATAAATATCGCTTTTACATAACATGGCAAACACAGTATATACATGGAAAATTTGTCCAAAAAATGATAAAAGAAACTGACAACACTTCAAATGTTGTTTCTTGGCACATTATTAAAATGTAAAACGTTACCACATTAAAATATGATATAACAAATAGCACTTTAAGATGTCAGGACAAACATAATCAACTGTATAAAGCATTTTGTTTAAAAGGAAAGAAAATCCAACCAAAGGTGTAGATTCACTAAAAAGTGCAGCTTATTACCTTTCAATAGAAATATGCAGTTAATTCCAATAATTGGTGATTTTTGAGAGACATTTTTAAATTCAGCATTACAGGAATTCTAGAGAAAACAAAAATGTAATTTGTTGTTAAAGATAAGCTGCACAATAGACTGGTACATTTGTCACAATTGTTCAGCTTATTGGATTATCTATAAAAGTTGAATACAGCATTTTGAAGGCATTAAAATGCTTGTTCTGTACTTAAAACACTGTGCCTGTTGGCAAAAAATTGCGATTTATTACACAGAAAGTTCGCAGACATTAAGCACTCGTTTTTACTTTAGTTATTAAAACCCAGTAACCCTTTCCCCCCTCATTGCTCTCAACAAAATTGATAAATTTAATAGAGGTATTGTATCATTAGAGAACTTATTTAAAGGCCAACAAGCTTCCTGAAGTAACGGTTTGGCAACTTGAACAAAGGGGCAGTGAATAAAATGGTTCTCCACTACATCAAAAAATGACAACTGTTTACACAAAAACTATAAAAGTCTAAAACATTAAGCACTTATTTTTACTTTTGTTATTAAAAAACTGTGCATGTTACCAGCAGCCCCCCCCCCCCCCCCCCCTATTTCTCCTCAACAAAATCGTTATCTTAAATAGAGGCCTTATAACATTAGAGAATTTATTTGAAGATATGCTCATTTTCCTTTTGTTGATGAAGTGGTTAAACAAATTCTGTTTGCCCAAAGCACCACTGGAGCACCTGGTTTCAATTCTTCAGTGACTATCCAAACACATCAGAAAAGGCAAAATTTGTTCTTTAAATTGGTATGGTGAAAGTTGTGGTCAGATTCCTGAAGTGGCTATGCCAAATGACCAACAATGACTACAGAGAAGATATTTGCTTACTTGCTCCGTATTTTGGAATGTTGAAACCCTACCTAAACCTGTTGGCCAGTCAGCTTCCCGAAGTAACCTTTTGGCAACTTGAACAGTGGTGCAGTGAATAAAATGTTTAATAGTGGCACTTAAGTTTTTTTTCAAAAATGTAACATATAAATTCCCTGGTGGTGTTGGTCTGGTTAAGGGGAGATAACTGACTATGCCATGGCTGGAAGTACTTCATCAACTGCATCAGCTGAAAAATATAAATATTAAAAATATTACAGAATTGATTTGGTGTGGAAGACCCCACTAGAGACTGTTTATGTTGGTCTCGTGTCGCATCATCAGTTTATTACTCGTAAACCAAACATTAAATTGACGGATTGATGCTTGCACCATACTCAAGATTATTTCACTTATATAGGGGTGATGCAAGGTTTAATGAGTGAGAAAACCAGACTCTTTAACGAGAAAACCCACAACCTTCAGTGAGTACCTGACAACTCCGAAAATTAGGATAATACCATTTAAACAATAGTACTTATAGCTCGGAAACGAAAGTGAACGGACTGACGGATGAGATCCTGATACCCATTGGTATTAGTTCTACTGGTTAGTACATCATGACAGTGACAAATGTAATACAATACACATATTATAATAAGTAAGTACAATAACAGGAACACCAATGATATAATGTAATAACCAGGGCTAGAATTTCAAACGACATTTTTGAAAATCCAAGCGTATTCCTTGTGTCGAAGCTTGCGAGAGAATCCAAGCGTATTTCTTGTGTCGAAGCTTGCGAGAGAATCCAAGCGTATTCCTTGTGTCGAAGCTTGCGAGAGAATCCAAGCGTATTTCTTGTGTCGAAGCGAGAATTCAAGCGTATTCCTTGTGTCGAAGCTTGCGAGAGAATCCAAGCGTATTTCTTGTGCCGAAGCGAGAATTCAAGCGTATTCCTTGTGCCGAAGCTTGCGAGAATTCAAGCGTGTTCCTTGTGTCGAAGCTTGCGAGAATTCAAGCGTGTTCCTTGTGTCAAAGCTTGCGAGAATTCAAGTGTATTCCTTGTGCCAAAGCTTGCGAGAATTCAAGCGTGTTCCTTGTGTCGAAGCTTGCGAGAATTCAAGAGTATTCCTTGTGTCGAAGCTTGCTAGAAATTCAAGCGTGTTCCTTGTGTCGAAGCTTGCGAGAATTCAAGCGTATTCCTTGTGCCGAAGCTTGCGAGAATTCAAGCGTATTCCTTGTGCCGAAGCTTGCGAGAGAATCCAAGCGTATTTCTTGTGTCGAAGCGAGAATCCAAGCGTATTTCTTGTGTCGAAGCTTGCGAGAATTCAAGCGTATTCCTTGTGCCAAAGCTTGCGAGAATTCAAGCGTATTCCTTGTGCCGAAGCTTGCGAGAATTCAAGCGTGTTCCTTGTGTCGAAGCTTGCGAGAATTCAAGCGTGTTCCTTGTGCCGAAGCTTGCGAGAGAATCCAAGCGTATTCCTTGTGTCGAAGCGAGAATTCAAGCGTATTCCTTGTGCCGAAGCTTGCGAGAATTCAAGCGTGTTCCTTGTGTCGAAGCTTGCGAGAATTCAAGAGTATTCCTTGTGTCGAAGCTTGCTAGAAATTCAAGCGTGTTCCTTGTGTCGAAGCTTGCGAGAATTCAAGCGTGTTCCTTGTGTCGAAGCTTGCGAGAGAATCCAAGCGTATTTCTAGTGTCGAAGCGAGAATTCAAGCGTATTCCTTGTGTCGACGCTTGCGAGAGAATCCAAGCGTATTTCTTGTGTCGAAGCGAGAATTCAAGCGTATTCCTTGTGCCGAAGCTTGCGAGAATTCAAGCGTGTTCCTTGTGCCGAAGCTTGCGAGAATTCAAGCGTATTCCTTGTGCCGAAGCTTGCGAGAATTCAAGCGTGTTCCTTGTGTCGAAGCTTGCGAGAATTCAAGCGTATTCCTTGTGCCGAAGCTTGCGAGAGAATCCAAGCGTATTTCTTGTGTCGAGGCGAGAATTCAAGCGTATTCCTTGTGCCAAGCTTGTGAGAATTCAAGCGTATTCCTTGTGCCGAAGCTTGCGAGAATTCAAGCGTATTCCTTGTGCCGAAGCTTGCGAGAGAATCCAAGCGTATTTCTTGTGTCGAAGCGAGAATTCAAGCGTATTCCTTGTGCCAAGCTTGTGAGAATTCAAGCGTATTCCTTGTGCCGAAGCTTGCGAGAATTCAAGCGTGTTCCTTGTGTCGAAGCTTGCGAGAATTCAAGCGTGTTCCTTGTGCCGAAGCTTGCGAGAATTCAAGCGTGTTCCTTGTGCCGAAGCTTGCGAGAATTCAAGCGTGTTCCTTGTGCCGAAGCTTGCGAGAATTCAAGCGTGTTCCTTGTGTCGAAGCTTGCGAGAATTCAAGAGTATTCCTTGTGTCGAAGCTTGCGAGAATTCAAGCGTGTTCCTTGTGTCGAAGCTTGCGAGAATTCAAGCGTGTTCCTTGTGTCGAAACTTGCGAGAGAATCCAAGCGTATTTCTTGTGTCGAAGCTTGCGAGAATTCAAGCGTATTCCTTGTGTCGAAGCTTGCGAGAATCCAAGCGTATTCCTTGTGTCGAAGCGAGAATTCAAGCGTGTTCCTTGTGTCGAAGCTTGCGAGAATCCAAACCTACATAGTGTACATATTTAAAAACCCAGTTGAGTAAAATTCTGAAAAGATAATTAAAAATGTGCTCACCATCGGTTTCGTTAACTAGAACCTGGTGCTGTGTTTGATTCCCGAACCTGATTTTTCTCCAAACCCATGTTAAAACGGGCACTATGATAACTTCATTGTAGAGAAACATTCCTATGAGTAACAGACCAAATCCGACTAGCTGTAGCACCTGGAATTTCTGCCACTGTACTGCCAACGACACCGCCCAGATGGCTAACGTACGTAAACTATCTAAAACCATTCTCGTGGTGGCACTCATCTCCTTGGTTACACTGATCCCCGAGAAGTTAAAGAAAGCAATACTTAAAACATTTCCTGTTGGTAGAGGGAAAATCAGAATTGCATATAGTTTGCATTTTATTGTTTGATTATTTCACAGAAGTTTGCTACATGTAAATAAGACTAAAACAACAAGAAAGGATATTTCATAAAACAAAAACAAAAATTTAAATAAATCAAAAAATCAAATAGACTAGTTAATAAAATTCTATATTAATTGAAGAGAAAGAAGCTCCCAAGAGCTTAATTTTCAAGCTCTGTCTTAATTACTTTATAGAAAGTCTTTCATAAGTATAACACATAATACATGTTCTTAACAAAGAGTTCATAGTAACACTTCTAAGCATTGTGAGCAAAAAAACATAGCATAATTTACCTAAGGTTGCTACACCTATAATCCAGTTATTTCCAAGCTGTATAAAACCATCAATAGCGTCTTCTAAGTTTTGTTCAGGTAATTTACTGAAAGTCCCAGCATCAATGTAGTAGAAAGGAATCAACAGGAGGCCTAGTACGCTGAAGCCAAACACACCTGACAAAATCAAACACATTTAGGTATTATAACTCTCTAAACACTGTAGTCAAACACACCTGACAAAATTAAACATATTTAGGTATTATAACTCTCTAAACACTGTAGTCAAACACACCTGACAAAATTAAACATATTTAGGTATTATAACTCTCTAAACACTGTAGACAAACACACCTGACAAAATCAAACATATATAGGTATTACAGCTATATAGACACTGTAGTCAAACACACCTGACAAAATCAAACATATATAGGTATTACAACTCTATAGACACTGTAGACAAACACACCTGACAAAATCAAACATATATAGGTATTACAACTCTCTAAACACTGAAGCCAAACACACCTAACAGAATCAAACATATATAGGTATTACAACTCTATAGACACTGTAGACAAACACACCTGACAAAATCAAACATATATAAGTATTACAACTCTATAGACACTGTAGACAAACACACCTGACAAAATCAAACATATATAGGTATTACAACTCTATAGACACTGTAGACAAACACACCTGACAAAATCAAACATATATAAGTATTACAACTCTATAGACACTGTAGACAAACACACCTGACAAAATCAAACACATATAGATATTACAACTCTATAGACACCGTAGACAAACACACCTGACAAAATCAAACATATATAGGTATTACAACTCTATAGACACTGTAGACAAACACACCTGACAAAATCAAACATATATAAGTATTACAACTCTATAGACACTGTAGACAAACACACCTGACAAAATCAAACATATATAGGTATTACAACTCTATAGACACCGTAGACAAACACACCTGACAAAATCAAACATATATAGGTATTACAGCTCTATAGACACTGTAGACAAACACACCTGACAAAATCAAACATATATAGGTATTACAACTCTATAGACACTGTAGACAAACACACCTGACAAAATCAAACATATATAGGTATTACAGCTATATAGACACTGTAGTCAAACACACCTGACAAAATCAAACATATATAGGTATTGCAACTCTATAGACACTGTAGACAAACACACCTGACAAAATCAAATATATATAGGTATTACAACTCTATAGACACTGTAGACAAACACACCTGACAAAATCAAACATATATAGGTATTACAACTCTACAAGCACTGTAGTCAAAGACACCTGACAAAATCAAACATATATAGGTATTACAACTCTATAGACACTGTAGCCAAACACACCTGACAAAATCAAACATATATAGGTATTACAACTCTATAGACACTGTAGACAAACACACCTGACAAAATCAAACATATATAGGTATTACAACTCTATAGACACTGTAGACAAACACACCTGACAAAATCAAACACATATAGGTATTACAACTCTATAGACACTGTAGTCAAACACACCTGACAAAATCAAACACATATAGGTATTACAACTCTGTAGACAGTGTAGTCAAAGACACCTGACAAAATCAAACACATATAGATATTACAACTCTATAGACACTGTAGTCAAAGACACCTGACAAAATCAAACATATATAGGTATTACAACTCTATAGACACTGTAGACAAACACACCTGACAAAATCAAACACATATAGGTAATACAACTCTATAGACACTGTAGTCAAAGACACCTGACAAAACCAAACATATATAGGTATTACAACTCTGTAGACAGTGTAGTCAAAGACACCTGACAAAATCAAACACATATAGATATTACAACTCTATAGACACTGTAGTCAAAGACACCTGACAAAATCAAACACATATAGGTATTACAACTCTGTAGACAGTGTAGTCAAAGACACCTGACAAAATCAAACACATATAGATATTACAACTCTATAGACACTGTAGTCAAAGACACCTGACAAAATCAAACACATATAGGTAATACAACTCTATAGACACTGTAGTCAAACACACCTGACAAAATCAAAGATATTTAGGTATTACAACTCTATAGGCACTGGAGACAAACAAACCTGACAAAATCAAACATATATAGGTATGACAGCTCTATAGGCACTGGAGACAAACACACCTGACAAAATCAAACATATATAGGTATGACAGCTCTATAGGCACTGGAGACAAACACACCTGACAAAATCAAACATATATAGGTATTACAACTCTATAGACACTGTAGACAAACACATCTGACAAAATCAAACATTTTTAGGTAATACAACTCTACAAGCACTATAGACAAACACACCTGACAAAATCAAACACATTTAGGTATTACAACTCTATAGACACTGTAGACAAACACACCTGACAAAATCAAACATATTTAGGTTTTACAACTCTATAGACACTGTAGCCAAACACACCTGACAAAATCAAACATATTTAGGTATTACAACTCTATAGACACTGTAGTCAAACACACCTGACAAAATCAAACATATTTAGGTATTACAACTCCATAAACACTGTAGCCAAACACACCTGACAAAATCAAACATATTTAGGTATTACAACTCTATAGACACTGTAGTCAAACACACCTGACAAAATCAAACATATTTAGGTATTACAACTCCATAAACACTGTAGTCAAACACACCTGACAAAATCAAACATATATAGGTATTACAACTCTCTAAACACTGTAGTCAAATACACCTGACAAAATCAAACACATTTAGGTATTATAACTCTATAGACACTGTAGACAAACACACCTGACAAAATCAAACATATTTAGGTTTTACAACTCTACAGACACTGTAGCCAAACACACCTGACAAAATCAAACACATATAGGTATTACAACTCTATAGACACTGTAGTCAAACACACCTGACAAAATCAAACATATTTAGGTATTACAACTCCATAAACACTGTAGTCAAACACACGTGACAAAATCAAACATATATAGGTATTACAACTCTATAGACACTGTAGTCAAACACACCTGACAAAATCAAACACATTTAGGTATTACAACTCCATAAACACTGTAGACAAACACACCTGACAAAATCAAACACATTTAGGTATTATAACTCTATAGACATTGTAGACAAACACACCTGACAAAATCAAACACATATAGGTATTACAACTCTATAGACACTGTAGTCAAACACACCTGACAAAATCAAACATATATACATGTACATGTAGCTATTACAACTCTAGACACTGTAGACAAACACACCTGACAAAATCAAACACATATAGGTATTACAACTCTATAAACACTGAAGACAAACACACCTGGTAAAATCAAACATATATAGGTAATACAACCCTATAGATCTGTAGTCAAACACACCTGACAAAATCAAACATATATAGGTAATACAACTCTATAGACACTGTAGACAAACACACCTGACAAAATCAAACATATATAGGTAATACAACCCTATAGATCTGTAGTCAAACACACCTGACAAAATCAAACATATATAGGTAATACAACCCTATAGATCTGTAGTCAAACACACCTAGTAAAATCAAACACATATAGGAAATACAATTATATAAACACTGAAGACAAACACAAACTGGAGTCATGACACATCATCATCCATGTATTTGGTCATAAATAAAAAATTAGAACTTCAACTTTGAAACAACTATGGTTGTTGCCTGGTCAAGAAAAACAACGTAACAACATAATGCCACATACATAATAGCTGTTTGGTAACCATTGATGTTGACATAATTTGAATTATGACATGCTGTTGTTCGTATAACTTTGTACTCGTCGAAAACCAAAGAAAATTCATGTCAATAATAACCGGTAGCTATTAAGAACAAGCTATGGTATATTAGTCAGCTAAAATGGTAACCCTGTGTATGAGCTAATAAACTAAAGCATGAAACATTGTCATGAAAGAACACATAATGCAAAAATTAGAACTTTACCTTTAGGATGAATACAAGAAAAACAAACAAACAACATGAATATTCGCATGGATATTGGCTGTTCTGTTACCACAGTAACAATTTACGTCAACAGATTCCAATTTCGAGCATACCACCATCCCTATAACTAAGACTATGTTCACATTAAAAATCAAAGGTGTGTGGGAATTAAAATTACAACATTGACAAGATTATGTGTCTCATATATATGGTAATCAGCTAAATGCTAACACCGGACACACTTACCTTCCCATCCAACAGCCTGCAGAGCAGGGATGTTGTGTTTCATTATGAATTTCTCCTCGTAAACCATCTGTGTCGCTACGATGATCTGTGCCATGATGATAAGTAGGTCACCGGCAATGATTCCGTTAATATCATGAATGTCTGCAGCGTTGAACAAGATGTCTGCCAAACCCACAACGGCCAGTCCACCAATTACAAACAACATCCCCAGCCAACCTACCCACTTGACGGAACGGCCCAGAAATGCAACTGATAGCAGGGCCGTAAAAATAATCACAGCTCCTACAGGCAAAGAAATAAATTTCAATTAATGCAAAAGCTTTGTTATTACACAGGCAAAGAATTTTTTTTAAAACTTCACTGATACAAACTAAGTCATATATATCTCAAGGCTATTTTGTCAAACTCAGCCCATCTACAGTCAACTAAGCATTGGTTTAGCTGTCTATGCCTCAATATAAAGTACATCCCTGTTATGATTGTTAATGATAAAAAATTAAGACATCACCACTTAGTAAGTTGTTTTAAACAACACAAAACCTTACCTACCCTACTACTTTTCTTCTTTTGTGTTGTGGTTCAAAACAACTTACTACGTGATGTCTTAATTTTTTTATCATTAGTATGGTCAACTATTCCAAAGAATAGACCGGTGAAGGCATTTCTGTGGAAATCATGTCTGACACCTTGACTATTGCAGTGAATTTCAGTCTATCTAATATCATTATTATAATACAATTTTATTTGTCAACGTCTATTAGAATCCACAAACCTCTTAACATTTGAAAACTTGATGCAAACGTCAAGCTAAGTCCGATATACATGAGCGATGTACCACACATATCGCACATGGCCGCCGGAAGAAAAATAAGTGGATTAAAAGCCTGGTTGCCCAATTCCATTGGCTGATCTCTCCTTGTCTTGTAGAACTTGACAATATGAAACATTATCAGACACAAAATTTCTCCCAAAAACATACCCACGGCCTAAAACAGAGGAAATTTCAGATTCAAAAGAAAATTAAAATATGTAACTACAATTTATACAAGTAACTTGGGACAGCAGACATAGGCTACAACATTTTAGATGAATAACTTGAAACATTTTTTTTTTTTCAAGTAAATTTCAAATTTGAAAATTTAAATGATTTACCAGCACATAGCCAACACATGCTCGAAACACAAAACTTATTCAGGGCATTCAGGTATGAGACTATTTAAGCAATAAGGAGTAAGGTTCGTTACTGAGGTCCTACATTGTACTTGGGCAAGAAGAGTTCGATATTGATGATTTAATTCCTTCTAAACTGAGAGTTTTACACAGCTGATATTTGTTGGTGAAGTTCAAACTTACCTGTAGGAATGGATGGTCAAAGGAATGATATATTCCTAATCTACCTACAGCATCCTGGTTATCAGCCCATCTATAGGTAAGACAAATATAATACATCAATTAATAAATAACAATGACAACTCAGACTGATAGTTTCAGATATATGTTGGTGTGCATCAGGAAAAAAATTTAAAAATAAAAGACAGAATGACAGGGTAACCGCATATCTCCACAAGCACTAAATTAGCCTAATGTTTATAATGAACTGGTCTGTGTTCATGTGTTATACCCTTATAAACTCTGGTCTCAATTCACATGTGATTTTAGCCAAATTATAGAATGTGGCTTATAATATTATAAACATTACACGCACAATATCAATGATTCTGATGTAGCCCCAAGTGACTTAGTTACGGCTTTTAAATGAATTATTTGGAGGGACTTTGGCTTTTAGATTAAAACCAAGTTTCAAATATCTATTAATCCTACCAGCCTTTTAGATTTTACCTTCAACACACATTTAAAGCTTTCCTCTTTTCATTTTACTCATTAATTTGTTCGAATTTCATTGTAAATCTGCCAAATCCCTCTTCATAAGAAGACAACTTTAAAATTCGCGGGACAGATTTCAAACTTTCCTCGTACAATGACAACCTAGCTGGTCCGCAGTATGTCCAAGAATTTCCTCAATAGCTGGACAGTTGGATGACAACGTAACTCTCACATCACATGATTGCGGGGTTTTGAAAAGTCTGTTGACAGAGAATAGTTATCCCACCCTTTTAATGGTGGTTTAATGTGTGTTTCTATCTGACCGACAAGTAAGTAACACAGAAAAGAGAAACATAGAAAAGCTACAGGTGACTATGCTGCCAACCGGACACATGTGTCTCATCCTGTTTTACTTACTACTTGCCTGTCAGAAAGATATATGCTGCCATATTGTTGAATGTATAGTCAACTTTCTGAGGCAAATTTTGATAAAACTTAACAATAATGCCAATAT
Source organism: Lepidochitona cinerea (assembly GCA_963971465.1). Lineage (NCBI taxonomy): Eukaryota > Metazoa > Mollusca > Polyplacophora > Chitonida > Tonicellidae > Lepidochitona > Lepidochitona cinerea. The sequence continues at coordinate 4,620,174 of OZ020560.1, forward strand.
ACAATTTTTAAATGTTATAATACTAATATAAATATAAGTTATATGCCAATATTATAATTGATTAACACTAACAGTATCAGACTTACTTTGTTGACAGTGTATTAATGGAGCCAGTGACAAACATCAAGGAAGCCAAAAACAGTCTATAAGGTGTCCACGCCATTATTGAATGTGTCTTAAACGGTAGAAGGATATTTTGTCACCTGACTTTATCCACCTACATTAAGGAAAATCGGGGGGATTTTAGTGTCAACGAGATGCGTACAAAACGAAAGTATCCAGCCCCTCTTTCAGCGTTCAACATCAAAAGGAAATATAATAGGCTCGGCTTAAAATATAAAATTTACAGTCAACCATATGTTCATGTACTGAACCATTTTAACACTCAAAGAAACAACTTAAAGATTAGCTTAAAAAGTTAACACGAGCGGATGACTCTTCTTCCCGGTTCAGATCCCCCTCATGACAGGTGATGTCAGGAAGTTTCCGTCGTTGCCCTTAGAGAAATAAAACCCTGCTGCATTTTTATCAATATTTGCTTATTTACAGACGTTGTCAGCGTTTAATAGTTAATCTATCTAATGTATAGTATTCTATAGATTTTATTCTGATCTCCTATTTGCAAAATTGGTTCCACAATAAACGTTTTGAAAACGCATTATGTGCAGAGGGATTTGTCTCTTACATCCAAAGCATCTGTGTTCGGAGATTGACACTGACAGCCGAACATGGACGACTCAAAACAAGAGATTTCGACCAGAGGAGAAGAGTTCAAAAATCTTAAGCCAGTTGAATTAGGTTTCGTTGACAATGTTCTCTCGCCTGAAGAATTGCTAAGTTATAGATTCCCGAGTAAAGTCGGTGGTCGACCTGCTTGGCTTGCTCTTAAAAAACTCCCAACTGTTGACGTTTTGTCGTGCCCAACATGTGGGAAAACACGTGTGTTGTTGTTGCAAATTTACTGTCCATATGATGAACAAATCTACAGTTTCCATAGGACGTTGTTTCTATTCGTTTGTCGTGAATCAGCTTGTTCTTTGGAAAATTCAAGCCAAAATTTTCTTGTTTTACGATCCCAATTGCCTAAAGTTAACGAGTTTTATTGTGACAAACCCCCAATCGTGAAAAACCCTTCTGGAAATTGGGTCGAAATAAGTGATGAGTACTTTCCTAAACCTGCAGCGTCGGACTATAACAAAGTGTGCTTTGTGTGTGGAAGCATGGGACCGAAAATTTGTGGGAAGTGCAGAAAAGCTTCATATTGTAGCAAAGAACATCAAACTTTGCACTGGAAAGCTGGACATAAAATAGAATGTAGCAAAGGCCTTGAAAATGACAGTAAGTAAATGATATGATACGGAGTAGGTCGATAAATTTGGCTATCGACCACAAGGCTTTGGCGACACCCATGGTGTGTATTAAATGGGTTGCGGCATCAGCCTTGATTTTCTTGTACGATATTAAAACTAAAAGGATGATTTGTCTAACAGGATGTCCAGCTGTCTGTCACTTATTTTATCCGCTGATTGGAATCCTGCTTGAACGCATGTTACTTTGTCTAAAACGACTAAGTACTTTATTCATTCAATTTCTACTTATTTTCGAATTAGTAGAAGTATTCTAGCATTAGTATTATTTGATTTTACAAAACTTTTACAAAACCTCATACTTGATGGCATTGTAAATAATCATTTCGAAATTCCATGTGTTTTTCTCCTCAAATAATTTTCTCCAAAAATTTCTTTACTTTTATATATATACTTTGAAACCTCAAACAAGCCATTCAAATTGAAAAACCAAATTTCAGATACAGACAATGGATATTATTAACCATTTTCATATTGTCGTATCTAAATGATGGAAAGACATTTGATTCTTGTTTAGGGGACATGGACAAGAGCTAACACTTACAGTTATGTTACTCTTCAGTGATACTATAGTCTCGTGAATGTGCGCTAAAATAGTGTTAAGAACTATCTTCTCTCTAAGATGATTGAACGAACCAGAATTTATGGGAAAAACTGCGAACTCTGGCAGCTCACCATGGCACTTTAACTTTGAAGCAATGTATTACAGCCATTTGCGATCATTTCTGTCAGTTGGATCCATCATATTGGAAAGGGATTATCCTTTCTACCTAATATTGTTTTGGTTTGTTTTAAGGGCATATATCCTGAATAATTTCATGGCAATTGTGAATTATCTGGTTTACAGAACGTATAATACACAAATATATGATATTTTTATCATTGACAATGGTACTTGTGCCTGTTTTGAATAAATCAGAATCAGAAATTCTTATTCATATATATTTTTGAGTGGAACGTACGTACAAAAACAATTTCTTTAATGACCATAAGAAGTATGGCCTAAACTTTATTTTGCCGAAGGAAATATGATCTTCAAAAGCAATTTCCTTATTCTGACTGTGAACTCATGAATATTTACATGGAATAAATGTGACACATTTGTTTTAATATCAGTGGTATTATAGGCATATAAGTTTTTGTTTATTTAGAAAATGCATACATGTGATAAAAATACCAAGTACTAACATCTAATATTACAAGGATCAAAAGGTAAGATAGGCATAGGCCTATACATGTACCTCAAGACAAACTTAAAAAACATGTCCGCAAAATAAGAAAGACTGTAAGCCTATCATGCTTATCACAGGTTGTCCAACTTCTTCCTTGATAGCAAGGAGGACATGGATGATAAACACACCCACATCTTGATTGATGTTCGGTCCCCAATATATTCATTAAGACTGCCACCGTTATGGTCCGACGGCCGTTTTCGATGTAGACCAATAATAGTGACACTAAACCTGAGCACAGTCACCATATTTGTTAGGCTGAATATAAGTGACATTCAAAATGTACAAAATAAAACATTTTACCTGTAATTTATTTAAACTTAACACAAATGAGAATTATATAAAAAAAATTGATGTAATGCAAAAATCTTGCACACTGTCAGTTGTTCACTTTAATTCTTCAAATTATTTAGCAAATTGTTTAATAAAGCATTTCTTGTATGATAAAAATGGAGTCACAGTTTTCAGTAGCTAACTATTTATCATGATTGAAAATTCTTTAATTTAGTTGAAAATAATGCAAAAAAGTCACTGAGCATTGTTTTTGAATCTCTCATTAACATTATGCATATTGTTAAACAATCTTTTTTTCTCTTTAATCAGGTCTGCTGTATGTCAACTTTGACAACCATTTCCTACCAGAGCTGTCACTCATAACAGAAACAGAAGATTTGGAAGATGGGGACAGTGAAAGTGAAGATGAAACGGAAAGTGAAACTAAGGCACCAAATGTTGACTGTCAATCAGATAAAATTCTCAGCTTGTCTGAATTAGAAAGTATGGCACTGGCTGAAACAGAAGAAGATAAAATATTTCAAAACTTTAAAAGAAGAATGTCTAAAGATCCTGACCAGGTGAAGTTCATCAGTGTGTGATGCCATAATTTTGTCAACTTCATTTCTTCTTCATGTTGCTAATGCATTCCCTCTTGAGAGTGGAGATCATGAATTCTTATTTAACTCCCCCCCCCCCCCCCCTCCCCCTATCTGAGACAATAAAGTACCTTTTCAGGTTAAACCAATTTGTGCCATCATTTAGGGATGATTTTTATATGGAATAGTCTTCAAGTTATTTCTCTGAATCACAGCTGTGTTCAAACATGATGACGTCATTTCTCACCTTGGCTGAGTGAGATGACACTTAAAGGAAATAGGAGAATTTCGCGTTTGGCTGGCAGCACATATGAGCAGTACATATATGGGTTGCTACAGGACATATTTAATTGGCTCTGATTACTCATGAAATGTGTATGCCTGTTGGACAGGCTGGTTTTTCTAATTGAAATCCTTACATTTTGTACACTGAAATTTAATTAATTTACATATCATATGCATTAGAATAGAAAAAAAAACGATGTCCTGGTTTTGCTGAATAAAGGGTAAGTGGCGAAAATACTATTATTATTTGCCCCTTGTCCTCAAATAGGGATATTTTCTGCCACTGACCCTTTATTCAGCCACACACAGCTCACCAGGACGTCATTTATTTCTTAAATTTGACCACAGTCACGACACACAAGGAATTTTGATCATCTGTCGAAGTTGACCATCTGGTCACTGGTCAGGTTTAACGGTTACGTTCAAATGTAACTACAGAAAACAAATGATAAAGTATTTCTCCATGAAGAATAACAAAAATTTTTAATTTCAGATTCTGCGTTACCAAAGGGGAGGCAATCCAGTGTGGGTAAGCGGAAATAATGTGCCAACGTCTGAAGATATCCCAGTCTGTTCCTGTGGTGGAAAAAGACAATTTGAATTTCAGGTAAACCATAATCATAATCTCTTAACTTCTTTTGGTATCAATGCCAATGGTGGGGCATTCGGAAACTTTCACCTTTTTGTGAGGGTGTTGAATTACATGGGCCCAATAACATGAAAACTACGTCAATTTATAGCCATGCTTCAAAGCTGTCATACAATGGGAATTCCCCACTTTTCTAGACTGTCCTCGGTTGATTTTCCTAAATTTGTAACTCTCCTCATTTATCTTAATGTTAACTATCACCCACCAAACTGAGGCCGTGTCAAGCCAGGCACCATGACGAGGTACCTGCCAAATTTGGGGGGTTTCCTCCAGGGAAAGGGCCCGATACTGCTTGTAGTAGTGTCCAGTTTAATTGGCATTCCAGAGACTTTGACTGTCCGACCTCAATGAAAATTTGTACTTAGGAAAAATTACCGATTATTTCAGAATTCCTTTAAATTTTTACTCGCTATTTTAGCAGCTTTAAAGGCTCACTTAAGGCCCATTCCCACTTTGCGATTTGTCATACAGACTTGTAGGATGCGAAAAAAAAGGGATGCATTTGATTGGTTGACAAACCTTATCAACCAATTAAAATCATCTATTTTAATTGCATCCTACAAGTCGGTACGACAAATCGCACAGGCAGAATGGGGCTTTAGACTACTTAGTACACTATTGTCTTACAGCGGCCGGTTGCACAAAGCTGTATTAAGCTTAAGTCAGGCTTAAATACGTCGCGTCACAAAGGAATTTGATTGTGACATTGTCTAGATAAGTCACACTTAAGCTTAATACACCTTTGTGTAATCTATCAAATCCACCACCATTCCCAATGCCTTTCTCTTCTGACTGATTTCTTGTCTGATTGGCTTCTGTGACATCGTGGAAGGCTGGGGGTTCACATAAATAAATTGAAAGGTATGGTACCTCTCAAGATTGTGAATACAATTATCAGTCAATAAATAACACTGTCAATTCTCTTTCCAGGTTCTGCCACAACTATTGAACAGCTTAGGATTGGATCGTTTGGAGAAGAGTTTAGATTGGGGGACACTTGTCATCTACACCTGTGCACAGAACTGTGATATCCAGGATAGATATGTACAAGAGTTTGTTTGGAAACACGACTTTACAGTGGAAGATAAATAACAAAAAAAAGCAGTTTTCAATACATGTCGGATTAAATAATACTCCTATGTAATAATCTGAGTTGTGAGTTGTGTTTATCATGAGCTTGCCTCCGGTCAAGCAGCTATTGTAATCCCCAGTGTAGTAACAATGCCTTTATCAATTTTACTGAAAGCAATTAATTTGGTGGATATGTTATTTATTATATATCTGGCAATGAAATATAGAGAACTACTCCACTCGTGAAAATATCACTTTTCACATCCCACTTGATGAAATATTTATGGTATATATACAGCAAGACCAGTTTATATCCTCTATTTATTTGTTTTACTTTTTGTGTTGAATCTCGCAAAGAACCCACTACCCTTGCCCTGTCAACCATAGCCTTCTACAGTGAAATATTTCACTAGGCTGATCCTGTGTGGGTTGGTTAAAGTGGCATGAGCTGCCAAAATTGTTACTTTTTTCATAAATTCTGATTATCAAGACAACTTCATTGTTTGAAGTCAAGTAAATTGAAAACTAAACGATTGACGAAGTAAAGAATCTTGGTAAGTCTTGAACTGACGAAGTGCGCTTACTCATATAGCGTGATGGAGTTCATTTTTCGCTTCTTTTGCTGCTATAATTGGTTGATTGATTAAAGTGGCATGAGCTGCCAAAACGTTGAATTTTGACGTTAGCTTTTTAGTACTTCTAGTCTCGAAAATGTACGATAAAGTATTGCTTTGAACTAACTTAGGCTTAGAATGAATGAATGGTTGTCTCGGTTATTTAAATTTTGTTTACTTTTCGAACACGTTTTCGGTTCGCACAGGCCACATACTGTATGGATTTTCCTCATTCCAACGCCAATCATTTAGTTTTTCGATGGCCTTAAAATCTTCTTACTGTCGTGACGATTAGAAATTATGGAAAAAGTGTGAATTTTGACAGCTCATGGATGCCACTTTAAATTTTTACGCCCCACTCACGATTATTTCACTTATATGAGTGAAAAGAACTCGCGAAAAGCAATTTGTGATGAAATTTCGCATAGAGGGGGGTAAAAGCAATTGAAGCCAACCACAAAATCAGTTGCATTCTGTGACTTCATATCTGAGGATGACGTTCCTGTATAAAGGCGCGGAATATTTTCAAAGCTCTCGATCGATTTCATTTGTTAGATGTGCTATTTGTTAGCAACTCTGTGAGTAAGAAACGATGGGTGTAATGCCATCCTTGGTTTCCTGGACGAATACTTTTGACAATTGGTAAAAACACAGAAAAAAAGAGTCGCGGTTCCATGCAGGTCTTGAATAAGTTCAACCCCAGATATAACTTACTCCGTGGTCATTTGGGACTTCATAACTCTTTGAACTATGTGTTGATGTGCCACCAAGTTAGATACATATAGCCTATATAGCTTTGCGTTTATCTATACCTTTCCATGTGCCCGTGTGTTTTAGTGTTCATAAATATACCTCATTCGATATATACACCGGTGTCAAGTTCTCCTTACATAGGACTCAACAGTTTGTATGATCTAGTCTCGTCATGTGACGTATTATTCGATTTCACCATTCCCTTTGTCAGATAACAACACATTAATGAATTCGCTGTTTCTGGTATTGAATCCGACTCACATTATGTGATTTCTGACTGGAACAATTTTTAATCAATCACTAATTAAGAATGTCCTCCATGGCCAGGAAAGTTTCAAGAGAGTTGGACGCCCAATTAAAACAGCCTACCACCCGGCTGTGGGTATGGATTGTAATTTCACTGTCCGATGAGCTTGAGATTGTTTCTCAAAAGCAATACGCAGGACGCAACTTTACCATTGTTCGTAATTAAGGTAGTCTCGAAAGTACATGTCTAAATTTAACAGCATGGCTGTTGTTTACAGTCTCGAATTGATAGGCAGAAATGTGTGTCCCTCAAGCCAGATCTTTCTCCAGATCAATTTTGTAAAATAATAATGTACAGTTAAATCGCTCACACAGTTCAAACCATACAGTAGAACCCTTATGCGCATGCCCAGGCTCACAATTTGTGTACATTGCGGGTACGTAGCAAATTAAATTCATATTAAAAATACAAAACGATGCCAACACTTTCAATTTCTGGTAAAAATGAAAAGTTCCTAATCTCTGTCAGGGAAATATACAGAAAAAAGTGTTCTCAGATTTTGCGACGAGTGTGTCTGTAAGCTTTGCATTTGCGTTATGTGGTTAGTAAATATTTTGAGAAAATAAAAATCTGGCAGCGTTGTACGATCTGTAATATGAAAACCTTGAAGGAAATCTTATGACAATGTATAACAAAAACATATTATTTTCCATCAAATTTATTATGAATAAAGAAATTGCATGAATATTTCGCAATATAAAAATTCGACAAGTTGTATGTTATTTATTTTTTTGATCTATCGAATAGATTAAGCGACCGTCGCTGTTACAGTATAAGTCATATTTACACCATATTCGGGGGTCTGGTTGGCTCAATCTGACTAAAGTCGAGATACTCTTTTCAATGAGCATGTCGACTTTAGTCAGATTGTGGTTGGCTAAACCGGCAGAGTGATAGTCACAGGCTTTCCATCGATGTGGCGCGGGTTCAAATCCCAATCAGTCCAAGCATCAATTTAAAAATTCCTGAGTGTATTTTTTGCTCGATCGCCGTATATGGAAGGGCTGGTATACTCGCCGCAGGTCGGGGGCTTCTTCTGGATAAAAAGCCTGGTTTCCTTCCCCCACTAAACCTGGCAACGCCGCCATATAAGTTAAATAATCTTGAGTGCGGCGTACAACATCAATCAATCAGCCTCGTGACATTTGAAACGCGTAAAAGAGCCTCATTAAAATCGCTACTGCCATTAAACCCATGATCTCTCACAGTTAGGCTGAAGCAAACTTTACTTTTTAATGAATGGGTAACGAGACGGTATAGAATTGAATATCTCAGGGGCTTTATTCTTACAAGCAGATATGAAATACAGAAGTCAAACATTTTTTTTTTTTTTTTTTTTTTTTTTTATATACAAATTTTTATTCTGCACATTAAGCTAATAGCTTATTTTGTGCAACAATTATATACAATAATTTTCATTTTGTTATTTTGGGTATTGAAGAAATATATATACATAGAGGGTTGGTAAACTAAGGAAAACTAATAATGTACAGTTTACAACATCAACAAACATGTTTAAATTTGGGAGCAATTATGTACACAAATATATTGGCTATTGTTTTCTAATTTAAACACACACTATTCACAGGAGTATACAAATACGATAGAAAGGACATTGTACAAGCACATAGATATATACATAAAAAACAAAAGGGCACAATTGACTACTTACATGTTTCACCAGCGCTAGCAAATGAAGAGTAAGAAATATGAAATGTTATTTTACATGCATTCTTTAATCAACTATAAAAGTGTTTAAATTTTGATAAATTGAACTTTGAGTAATTGAACTTGGCCGTCCAGATTGTGTCACACATTGGCCTCTTGATTACTGAATTAGAAACGTTTTGATTGGATGATAAAAGAACAAACAGATGAAAATATCAGTTTATTGATCTCTTCGTTGATGTCATCGGATCCATACGGTATTAATGTTGTCGTAAAATCCCCATCATACCCATGTGATCTTAAATGATCAAACATGGATGTGCGCGGCATGAGGAATCTTCCACAATGAAGAAAGTAATGAGTGGCCGTTTCAGTTGGATAGCCACATGAACATTTTGGTGAATCGTTAAGAAAATTGTTAAACAAATCTTCATTTAACGAACTACAGCCATTTCGGATTCGACACAGAATTATGTTAGCTTTCCTATGTCCAACGTAATACCAAGAAGGAACCTTCGGTATGGGAAAGATTTTATACAAAGAATTTCTGAAGGACATTTGGCTAGTTAAAAGTTTAGTTGGTTCGGGTAGTTCGTTCCATTCTCGCAAGGTTTGTGGATAGTATGATTTGAAATAGTTGGCGGTTTTGCATCTAAAAGAGGTTAGTTGATTGGCATTTCTTACTGGATATGGATTACGTATACGAGTTGGGGGTGGAAGGATTCTGTTTAGTGAGCTGTCAGGATTGTTAAAGTTTGCATGAAAGGTTATTAGCCTATGTATTTTTCGTCTGGTAGTAAGTTTGTGTAAACCGGATTCCTCATACAATAGAATAGTAGAAACACTTTTTGTTAGACCTGTTATGGTTCTTATACAGTCTTTTTGAATAGCTTCAAGTGCATTCACATGGTAATCCGCAATGTTGTCCCAAACTACGTCTGCATATTCGAAAGATGGCCGAATGAAGCTTTTGTACATGATTTCAAGGCTTTTTCTGGGTAGCTGGTACTTTAAACCTCTGAACATAGATACCTTTTTATTGGTCATTTCAATAAGTCTCTCAATATGTTGATTCCAATTGGCAGAGCAATTAAGGATCACTCCAAGATGTTTATGAGAGGAGACCGATTCAATATTGCAACCTTCAAATGTGCAACTGATTTGTGAAGGTGGTCTTCGTTTAGACACTAACATGGACTTGGTTTTCAGAGGATTAAAGTCAACTAACCAAGCTTTAGCCCAATCTTCCAGGGATTTGATGTCACTTTGCAAAGAGTTTAGATTCTCTTTCACATCGTCCGAAATAATGTACAAACACGTGTCATCTGCAAATAATTTTATATTGTTTACGATTTTATCAGGAAGGTCATTTATGTAAATCAAAAATAGAAGGGGGCCTAAGACAGATCCTTGTGGTACCCCTGCAGATAACGACAAAGTTAACGAGGTGGCACCTCCAAGGACAACTCGTTGTTTCCTATTAGAAAGGTAGCATTCAATCCATTTGAGAAGAGCTCCGGTTATACCAAGAGACTTCAGTTTCGCGATAAGCCCAACGTGCCATACTCTGTCAAAGGCCTTGGAAATGTCGAAGAAAATAAAGAATATTTCCTTCCCGTCATCCAAAGCCTTGACAATATCATTGTAAAGATCTAAAAGTTGGGAAATTGTTGATTTTTTCGGCAAAAAACCATACTGGCAGGGGGAAAGTTTTAGTTGCAAAAAATCAAACATTTTTTTAAAAACTACTCGCTCAAGAATTTTGCTCAAACAGCTCAAAAGAGAGATTGGGCGATAGTTTACTACTTGAGAGGGATTACCAGATTTAAATATAGGCGTAACATTTGCAATCTTCCAGCAATTTGGGAAAGTACTAGAAGATAATGAAATTTGAAAAAATCGAGTTAAAATTGGGGCTATTTGAAATCGAGCTTCATATAAGATCCTTGGACTTATCATATCGGGTCCTGTAGCCTTACTGGTGTCAAGAGAAGATAAAATCTCTATTACATTTTCTAGATCTACAGTTATATGTGATAGCTCAAATTCATCAATTGGATCAATATTGTAAGGTACAACATCCGAATCACCATGTGAACAGATACCTGAAAAGTATTCATTTAAAAGGTCAGCTTTTTCAATATTATCGGAATGAAATATGTTGTTGTCTTTGGTAAGAGGCGGTATTGGAGAGACGTTTGAGTTTTTGGATTTTAACATTGATTTACAAAGCTTCCACCAGAACTTGGAGTTGGTATTGCCATTTTCAATTTTTTCTGTGATTTTATTTTGGTAGTTCTGTTTAGCGCCTCTTACCAAGGAGTTAACATGATTTCGTTGTTGTTTGTACATTTGGAGGTTATCGTCAGTTTGAAACTTACGGTATCGTTTATATAATTTATTACGTTTTTTCATTTCAAGTTTTAAGTTGGTAGTGATCCAGGGTTTATCATGAGGGTAAATAGTTATGTTCCTATTGGGAATGAATTGCCGGGCTGTACTATATAGTTTATCAGAAATATTTGAACAAAATGTATTGACATCTTCCGTGACTATTTCCTCCCATTCAATACCCGATAACGATAAACGAAACTCGTCCCAGTTAGCGGACTCGTAGTTCCAGACCAATCTCGAGTACTTTTTTTGCTTGATAAGGTTTGATTTGAGATTGACATAAACAGCACAATGATCACTACAAAAGTTAGGTAGATTTCCAAAATCCAGTACACGATCTCTGCAGTTACAAATGATTGGATCAATGAGTGTACCCGAGATTGGCCTGGTAACTTCCGAGATGAGCTGGTCCATACCGAAAGTTCCTATAATTGATCTTAAGTTGGTTTTCCGGTGATCTAATAAATTTTCATTTAAATCCCCAGTTAGTATAATATTATGGTTTGGATATTTGTCGATGACTGTTTCTAAATTGTATTTTATTTCATCCCACATTGCGGCTTCAGTATTTGGAGGTCTATAAATGACACCAATGATATATCTGGGAAGATCTTGGATCTCCAGCCATATCATTTCGACATGACGATGTTCCAGGTCCGAGAGGCGAGAAAAAGCTATTCTATTAGACACATATATACACACACCCCCCCAAGCCTGGTCACGGTCACGCCGAATAGGTTCGTGAAACCCAGACATATCAATGGTGTCATTAGGAATGTTGGCTGTCAAATGACTTTCGGTTAGAGCAATAACATCGAAATCGCTTAAATTTGCAAAAACATCATCTACCTTATTCCTCAGGCCGCACACATTCAAATGAACAATGGATAGGGGGTTTCCAACAGGACCAGGATTTGTTTCTACATCGCCACTCAAAAGTAAAAGGAAGAAGATTAATATGAATGGTCGGGAAAAGCTGAACACAGTGATGTAACTTTGAAAGAGGAGACCGAATTTAGTATTTAGAAGAGTATTGTTTGTTGTGTTTAAAAAGGCTTTACTGGAAAATTTGGCTGAGATGAAGAGACCAATGGCCGCACGGTAGGACGCTAGATCATTACCCATTATCGAGGAAAATAAAATGGTTTTGTTGTACACGTGCGGTAAGTGACATTATCAGGACGGCCAAGTCCAAGCTGGATTTAAATGTAGTATCAAAGAGTGCTGTTTTTATGCTTAAATATATATATACAGTTATTGATGATGTAATTAAAATAAAATAAAATAAGATTAAATGTAGCAGTTGATGTAACATAATGTTGATGATAGATGAGCAAGGTGTATATATATTCCTGAAAGTCTATGGAGAAAAGTAGAAAAACACAATGATGGTGTATTGGTATTTAAGGATCTTAATTTAATATATACATGTAAGTGGTTAGTTTTCGTTTTCACGATAACGCAACATCGAGTTCAAACAAATTTAAAAGGATTGGTCAGCATGCAATTGGTCAATCACGCAATCTTTTAATATTTCGTAATGTAGTAGTTAGAAATGTATAGCTATAAAAGGGACTAAATGACTAACATTAATTAGTTAATACGTTATGTCACAGTCTAAACATTCAGTATAACACACTATACTGTGGTACTGAATTTTGTATAAAACCATATATAGTATTGAATGCGAAAGTACATCTTATTGAAGGATTATAGAGGCAATTAGCTTGTAAAAAGGATAAGACAATGTAATGCATTTTGTTGTGAAACATAGGCATATATACTGTAAATTTTTAAAACAATACAAAGCTCTGAAAATTTAAGGCGTCGATTAATACTACTAAAGAAGGAATAAGTTTCTCCAGTTACAGAATAGCTATTGAGATCAAACAAAAGGCTCACATAAACGAATGTTATAGTTGTGACCATTATGAACACATGTAACATTGTATATACTTACACACACAGAAGTCTGTCCATAATTAAGCTAGAAACTCTGATATCGTAGATGTTCTATAGAAAAATTGAATAAATTGGTTAAGAACAGAAGTTTACTTTTGATTACATAAGAAAAGAGTCAGTGTTCCGTTTAGCATTTTATCAGACCTTTCATCAGTGTTAGAAAAAATAGGGAAAAATAAGACAATATGGGTGATCAGGTAAAGATAAGACTATGAATAAAAGATTGATAAGAAGAGATTGAAAAAAAAAGCAATCAAATCAATAGATATACACGGGCTTCAAACAAGGAAGTTGTCACGTGACATGAAAAAGTGTTACTGTCAGATGGGTCGTGTTCAGAAACCAGTAATAGCTACACGTATACTTGCTTGCTCAAAGCAGTCACGATGACAACTCCAGGTCACACATCGTGAGTGGTCAGGAACATTGTGTCCCAACGAGAAACAGGCATTCAGACAGTAGAGTTATCATAGCTATACTGGAATAAATAAGGTGACACATATAGAAAAGGTAAACTAAGAACATATAGTCACAGATGGAGGGAAACTAAACAACAAAAAACAATACACAGTGTCCAAGAAGATAGCTCGATCCGGATTTTCAAGGGGGAACAGGCATAAATAGGTCAATAATTTCATATATAGGAACATTATACACAGGTCCATTATCACACACATTTGTTATCTGGGAAAATATTATCTGGGAACATTATACACAGGTCCATTATCACACACAATTATTGTCTGAGGACATTATACACAGGTCCATTATCACAAACAGTTATTGTATAGGAACATTATACACAGGTCCATTATCACACACATTTGTTATCTGGGAACATTATACACAGGTCCATTGTCACACACAATTATTGTCTGGGGACATTATACACAGGTCCATTATCACACACAATTATTGTCTGGGGACATTATACACAGGTCCATTATCACAAACAGTTATTGTATGGGAACATTATACACAGGTCCATTATCACACACATTTGTTATTTGGGAACGTTATACACAGGTCCATTATCACAAACAGTTATTGTATGGGAACATTATACACAGGTCCATTGTCACACACATTTATTATTTGGGAACATATTACCTGGGAACATTATACACAGGTCCATTATCACAATCATTTATTTTCTGGGGACAGTATACACATGGGAATGGGAACATTATACACATTATACACATTATACACAGGTCCATTGTCACACACATTTATTGTATGGGAACATTATACACAGGTCCATTGTCACATACATTTATTATTTGGGAACATATTATCTGGGAACACTATACACAGGTCCATTATCACACACAATTATTGTCTGGGGACATTATACACAGGTCCATTATCACAACAGTTATTGTATGGGAACATTATACACAGGTCCATTGTCACACACATTTATTGTATGGGAACATTATACACAGGTCCATTATCACACACATTTATTGTATGGGAACATTATACACAGGTCCATTATCACACACATTTGTTATCTGGGAACATTATACACAGGTCCATTGTCACACACATTTATTATTTGGGAACATATTATCTGGGAACACTATACACAGGTCCATTATCACAATCATTAATTGTCTGGGGACATTATACACAGGTCCATTATCACACACATTTATTATATGGGGACATTATACACAGGTCCATTGTCACACACAATTATTGTCTGGGGACATTATGCACAGGTCCATTATCACACACATTTATTATTTGAGGACATTATACACAGGTCCATTATCACACACATTTATTATTTGGGAACATATTATCTGGGAACATTATACACAGGTGCATTGTCACAAACATACCTGTATATGGGACCACAGATATGCTTTTAGTTACATTGAGGGAGTCGGGATTACATGTTACGGTAATTTGATGTTGTTCTGGAGAATAATAAATGACCACACACACACATAAATACAGAAACACATCAGCTTGAATATGATTGGAAGAGGTGTCAAAATTGGTAGAATAATTTAACGTGGAGGTACAGATGCAGAGGGTGGAACATCTTTAATAATTCTTTCTATATCTTGTTCACATGTTATCTGCTGTCGAGGGCCGTCTTCTGATAATCGCAAGAATATGTTACCGTCATGGGTCCACACAGAGTGAATCTTATTATTTTTCCTGAAAACCAGCAATGCTTTAAACAGAGAGAATCTCGTGCTTGTCAAATCTTCATTGATATATATACCAGATAGGTGACTATTATCGCGGAGTTTTTTCCTGACAGAGATTAATTCAGTTCGTTTTCGATATGAAACGAATTTAGTGATTATCTGTTTCTTTTCTCTGCCTATGAAATGGGACCTAGATATATCATTTAGTGTAACATTTACGCCCAGTTCACTGGCCAGTCTGCAGACACCCTCGTCGGTTGTTTCGTTAGGCTTTAGCTGTAGTCCGCTTATACGAATTGACTCTCTACGACTATACTGTTCTTGTTTGTCGTGCAACAGTTTGTTATCACCAGATAGATTTTCAATAATTTCGGTCTGTTTCGATAATCTTGTCTTTAAGTCGGATATTTCAGTTGTAAGGTCGGCTATTTTATTTTGATTAAAGGTAATAATTTCATCACGTTCGTTTAGCTTTTGACATACAGCCTGTACGTCGGAGGATAATTTCATTAGTTTGTGATCGGTAGATTCCATAATTGCAGAAAGTTTATTGTCAGAGTTAGAAATCATGTCACTGACCGGCTTCATGGCGGTTTGTATGAGTTTAGCAAGCGTTTGATCGAGGTGTTGTTGTACATGCCGGGCAACTAATATATCAAGGTTGATCGGGGAAGGAGTCGTCAGCTGATTCACGGCAGCCAAGCTAACATTACTACTGATATTAGGAATATCTGGTAGAGAGCTTACTCGTTTCAAGCTTGGGTTAGATAAGGGTTTAGTGGACTTACGCTTACCGCGAGTCGTTGTAGGCTGGGAGTATGAAGGTTGCTCATCATAGGATTCACTCAACTGGGGTTGAAGTCCTGTTGCTACACCTGTCGTTGTTGTTGGTTTTGCCATTGTGTTAGTCCAACTCGAGTAGAGTTCCAAGTCAAGCTGTGGTTGATGAAATTGGAGGATATTAGCCTGATATAATGATCAAGATCTATAAGGTACCATCCAGTGGTCTTACTTTCAGTAAATAGACATCGGTTTCTAAAAACAATTCACAAAACACCTTGTTGAAAACGAGCTGTACGATCAGTCAACCATCCCGGTCGCCATCTTGCTTCAAACATTTGAAGGCCCTATTCAATCAAAAATATTCGTATTTACGGTGAATTGATACGTTTTAAGCAAATAAACGAGTAAAATGTCCACATTAAAGACTTTTTAAGTTCATGACTTTAATTTTTAAAATCAGGGACCCAGAAAATGATAAACTATCAAATTCTTAGCACTGAATGCTCTAAAGTTTAAAGCATATTGGGTTACTTTTGTTGTTTGTATGAACCAGCACAGTCCATTGCCCCCGATTTGTTCATTTGGCCCCACCACCCCACTTCACCGAACCCTAAACTGAGGCACACCACGACTAACCCTCGAATATCACCCGTAGTTTGCAGCATCCCCATCATCCACTCAGCCTTTAGCTCTTCAACCAGCACATTCTTACCAAGCATTTGACACTGCCCGTGAACTCCCAGATGGTCTGTGAAATCCGACTTTTTCTGTCGTTGACTTCCGACTGAAATTGTAAACCTCTACCCCATTGCACGGACATTTTCTTTTCTCGGCGAAGCAATACACAACTGAGGCGTCTTTTAGTTGATATTCATCTAATGAACGCAGGCTTAAATTATTTCAAAACCTTCAAACGGGTACAGAAATCCATGGCAGTATGCTTGCGAAAATTAAATGATACGCCAGACTTTTTTCCGGAGACTGCCGGAAAAGTCCGATTTGTTATCAGTAGCCTGGCAGCAGCATGGGTGAACAAAGTCGAGTCCTGCAGAGTTTGGTAAACTTAGATTCCAAGCATTAAGTATTTGTAGATGCTGTAAGTCACCTCGCGGTATTTACATGAGCGACCTTAAACATATATTGGATTTTATGATACCGGGTACCAGTAGCCGTTCTGACATAAGTTATATTAATGTTTAATGGTAACACTATTTTGTGAATAGTTATTTGACTGACATTCAAAACAGCTTGAAACTCTTTCGTATTTTATAGTGAAGTCCATCCTCTCTATATATTGAGTATTTTCCATCGGGAGACGATTACGCCGTGTTTTAGTTTTATCAATTGTCATATTGGAATATTAACATTTACTGCCGGTACGGAGAGTCTTAGTTGGAACTAGTGGATTCAGTGATGTGTTCGCTGTAAGCTGGTACGACTCAACCAGCAGCTGTAGCCCTGAGGACCGGGGTATATAAACTGTAGTAAGTATCTCACTCTATACGATGTGTGCATGGCTATGTAGACCTCCCAGATATAAACTAACAACCATTTTTTTCTCTCTCAAAATCTCAATTATTAATGTCAGTATATGTGATAATGCACGTGTGTCCTTGAAACTCTTATAAGCCTATTCACTTATTCGAAACATACGTGTGTAATTTTGGACTGCGTTTGTTATATCGCCATCATCATTAAACATACTTTGTTGATTCAACGAATTATTGTAAAGCATGCATCCACGAGCGAAATGTTATTTTTACCATTCAATAACGATTATTGAAGGGTGAATTCTGCATATAATATAAATGAGTTTTCTTTATTTCCGAGAATTATTTTTTATTTGAGAATTTTGTGGTCCTGAAAGCAATTGACATACTCTCCAGATACATGTACGAATCTAATTGGAAATATTTACCAAATTATTTGCCTTATTGGAAATATTCAAACTCAATGGCCAAAGCATATTGATGTTATTCTGGCCAGTAGAGTGGAAAAGCGTATTGCGTTGAAAAATGTAACTAATTTTTCTCTGTTTTTCCCCTAATTTTTATTAACCCCCAACCCCACTCCCTCTCGCCCCGCAAAAAATATTGATGTTTTGCTTATAAAAAAAATTGAAAAATTTCCGATCGAGGTTTCTGTAAAATAAGAAGCTTAAAGAGGCATGAGCTGCCGAAATTCACACTTTTTTTCATAATTTCTGATCGTCACGACAGTAAGAGGCTTTACAGGCCATCGAAAAACTAAATGATTGGCGTTGGAATGAGGAAAATCCATACAGTATGTGGCCTTCACGAATCGGAATAGTGTTCGAAAAGTAAACAAAATTTAAATAACCGGGACGACCATTCATTCATTCTAAGCCAAAGTTAGTTCAAAACGATTCTTTAACGTACATTCCCGAGATTAGGCGCACTAAAAAATCTTTGAATTATACGTCTCAGGAAAAATAGCCGATAATTTTAACATTCGGTATTAACGTCAAAATATCAACATTTTGGCAGCTCATGCCCCTTTAAAGAGAATGTGCATAGTTTATATAGAAGAACTTCAGGCAGTGAACGAATGTTTGTCTCGTTTTTTTTAATTTTATTTGAATGCACAAGCTGCAGGTACATTGTTTGTTGAAAATACCCAAACTCAGTAGTAGGCTTATTGGACAGCGTCGTTGTACCAAAGCGTTAGAGTTAGTGCAATGTATATTTTTATCTAAACTTCAACTATAGTTAGTTTTTCGATGACCTACACATCTTCTCGTGTGTTGCCGATTGGAATTTTGAAGAACCAGTGAGAATTTAGGCAGCCCATGATTCAATGACCAAAAACTAATACTTTTGATTCTCATGGTTTTGTGTTGTGTGTTTTCAAATCACAGCTAAACAAAATGATTTGAAATTTAGTGTAAACAGTAATGAATCAATTTGAAGTTGTATATATAGAGACACATGATATTCCTTCCCACAGATTTGCAATGCCTTACTAACAAAGTGTCTGCCACTTCACGCTGCAATGTCAAACAACCCAAGATTTCCTCCAGATGCTCTGTGACCATTGCTACCGTAAATCTGGTAAAAACGCCGTATATTGGCCAATTGAGTAACTAATTAGAAATTATTCAAACTCAATGGCCAAAGCACAATGATGTTGTTCTGGCCAGTAGAGTGGGGAAGCGTTATACGTTGACAAATGTAACTCATTTTACTCTGGTTTTCTTCTAATTTTCGTAACACAACCGGTTGACATTCCCATTTGCATCCGAATCCATCCATTAGTTCGCCGCTCACGCCAAAGAAAACCATGTTTCCATTTGACTTGTACCTAGAAGTAACTCTGCGTTAGAAAGGTTTATCAGAATCATGTAGCCCTTGAAAACCAAAATGAACTTTTGGGGTGTAAACGACTAACTAACGAATCGATCGACAAGAAAAGGTACGAATAATGAACTTTTCCAAGTGGATGTCCAGTGGGGCACAACTACTGTATACTACTATATAAACAAATATACTGTTTATTTTTTCCAGTATCTTCATCGCTACAACGGCTCCAACAAAAAGTTATTTATTCAGTGCCTAATCAAATTCGTCACATTAATGCTATAAATCAACAACAACAATATAAATCCAAACCAAAGTAGTTAATGTTTGTGAAGAGCTTGTGTCATGGCATCGTCGTAACCCACGATTAAAACTTACGCTAACGCTCACTTTAAAAGGTGAGCTTGTTGAGAATTTATCCCTGGGCATCCGAGGATGGTGCCACGGGTGTCAACAGGAATCGAATGAAAATATCAGTAGTGAAAAAAAATATATTTTCTATAGCAGCATTCTGAAGATAAAGAAGTTTAGACACATAAACAAGTCAATAATTTTCCCATTGTTCCATGCTGGTTAGTGATAAACCATAAATGTGACAGACTCAAACGTAAATGGTACTTGAACAAGTGCTTTGAGTAGGGCACCAAATGTGTCGGGATGGCTTGTTTGCTTTGAGTCAATCAATCAGTCAATTGAATGCCTGGTGGTACGCAAGCTTTCCCTTCGTTGATCTAAGGAAAAGCTTTCTCCTGTCTACCCAACATTGTCATTAAACTGATAACAAAGCTGATCCGCGGCAAAATTGACATTCAAGTTAATTTATGGAGAATACATCTCTACAATAAGAATAAATGATGTTTTGACTGTGTGGTGTAAGGCGGGGTCACAAGACAGGGTGTAAGGGGGTACATTATCGCCCACACATTGCTATTTTATTTCTTTATTAACACCGACTTGATAGAGGAAATATTTGTTCTCGCCTATATTCCTTTTTTCAATGTTGTCAGATGCGACATTTTGCTTGCCTTTTGTTATCACCAAGTCATCACCAAATTCCTCCAAAATTATCCATGACAAGTTTTTTAATGTTATACTAAACGTGGACGTGAATTATATTTGCTCTATAAAGAATGTTACTTATTAGCCTTGGTTGTTTTTGTTTGATGGAAATACAATATAAAATCTCTCCTAATTACAATATACTGCATGTTTGACCTTCTTATTTACAATCGGTGGATAAAGTCAAAGTTCGTCCAAGTTTCCCAGTAGTACAGGGCTAGAATGTACATCATTCGGAATGTGGGCTAGAATGGATTTGTCGGGAGTGGGAACAAAATCCAGGATCACCCCTCGGGCGGTCGGGTGCTTTGTCGCTGCCCATTCTGATAACTTCGGGGATTTAGGTACGTGAAATACAGCTGACCGGTAGCGGGCGAAGACTGCCGAAGTTTGTTCCGAATGTCATGTTACTGTGTTTTTCACGCATTTACCATACATTTAAGAACCATTGCCACTGTAAAATGTAATAAAGTAGAACTAAGAGTTCAAACCATATACATTGTAGAAATTCCAACAGTTATTGAAAGGAACATAGAGACATACATACAATACATATATTTTCTCATTCATAGACATCTGATATTATTCAACACTTTAAGTGTGTTCTTGTCGCTTTGGGCTATCAATATCCGACATTTGATTACCCTTGAAGTGTGTATCTAGTAAACCTCAGCCACAAGTCTGTTACTTCTGTTTATTTTACTTGGTTTGATTTCCGGTGCATGTTATTGATAGTATGATAAAGTCAACTATCAATTGCTGGATTCGTTTTATGTACGAGCCATTCATTCACTGATTTTGAAATAGTGAATGTTGAGATTTTGACTCCCCCATGTTGTTTTAAATCTTCAAATGATTTTCTTCTTATGTTGCTCAAATTCACCACTCTTAAAAACTTAAAGTATATTTTATGGCATTCTAGCCCATAATGTAAATATCGAGGTGCTGGAATCTCATGGTTTAAGATTTTCACTGGCATGATCTTCTATTTCTGGGATTGTGATTATATGATATGGGTGATATCCGAATCCGTTTTATAAGTTAAATAAATCGCAACATAGATATATCACCAATTGTATCCACCTATATCTCAATTAAACGTTATTGAATATATTTTCACGACCTCTGTATAAACGGGATACCCGGTTAAGTTTGTCATCTTGGCTTAACAACCGAAATATCGTAATCATCATCAAGTGAAATGTTGTGGGATATCGATTTGTCAAACCTGTGGTCAAATGTCATTGAATACAGGATAGAGAAAACACATTATGACATAAGAGAATTAATAATTGAATGTCCTGAGAAAATGTGGCTTGAAACACTAAACGAACAAATTATGGAACTTTAGATTTTCTGATTTCAGATTTCACGCCAACTATTTTATTAAAATACACCATAAAGGTTTCTTTATGGCCTGGTTTTTTATGTAAAAAAAACAAACGTAACGGAAGTGACGTGAACTGCCATTTTCCCCACAGTTCATACATCGTCTTGGAAATCAGAATTTGTCTAAAAAGTGCGAAATATTGGCAGATCATGTCACTTTAACCTTATTTTGTTTTTCTGAATTAACGTTTTATAGGATTTTATAGGAGACTGTTCTTCTTGGGCTCTTTGATAAAATAGAATCTAAATATACACGTACACCATTGGGTAATCTAATCGGTTTGTATCCGGTTTCAGTTTATTTAACTTTAATAAGGTTATAGAGGCAAGCCATTGGTGGCTGCGTGTTTAAGGAGCAATGAGAGTTTACACAACCCTCCACAGATATTTGAACATGAACGACAGTCCGTGTGAAATACTATATAGATGGGCGTTGTAAGTTAGACAAATTAACAGTGGGTAGATATCTACCAAGGGTATATAACTGTAAAGAAGCCCGATTAATTAAAGCTGTAGAATGATTACGAATTTGGTACATGAGTGCAAAACAAGGGAAAAGAAATAATGCAGATTGCACAAATATCTTCGAGTAAAACTGTGGCTGAGAAAAAAAAATTTGGGCGCTTAATCATTGGAGGGGGCTTCTACTAGAAAAGAAACCTAGAACATAGACAACCTGCTAAGTGTAGGCCTACCTATACCAGTCTTTTCCTCTCTCTATTAAAACGTTCTAAATCAATATTTTTGGTCCAGCATCTTAAAAACTTGGTATGACGCTATAGCAAACTTTTAAAACGAGGATATTTGAAGGACCCAAGAGGTAATGAGGTGAGGTAATGATTGAAAACATGAAACAATCCGTCAATTGGAAGCCATTGAATCCATGTAGAAGTCTGGGTATCAGAATGAATCAACTATATGCGTGGAATGCACACATCTCATTGGCTGGTTTGGATCTGACTTTGTAAAAAGCGCCGCCATTTCTGAGTGAAGAGTGCGTGCATAACAGGTCTGGATCGACCTTGCACCATCTCGTAGTATTGGCGGCGTTCCATGCAAATCAAATACCACGTGACCTCCAATCGACGTATATAGTTCATTGGTTAGAATGGTCTAGCACCTGATCATCGAGCGCTCTCCTGGGAATCCAATTGCTTTCTGTAGCTGGGAATCTTGCAAACGTACAATATTAACCTTTTCTAGCTTTAAGTGAAAAGTCAACGATTCTATAAAGCATGTACGTGTATCTTGTTCAGATATACAAATATTTCATAACTAATCAGATTATATAGTTTAACCGTTTCTATATTTTTATGTATTATATAGCTGTTCTGATCACCAAGGGTTCCCAGGATGTCTAATCACGTGACTGTGACAACACAACCGTCACCGCAGCTGAAGAACTCTATGGCAATGGCTCGGGAAATGAACCCAGCAACTATTGACAATGCCATGTGTGAAAGACGCTGGGGTACCTCTATATGTGGATGTACAGACAACAAAAAACACTGTAAGAAATAGAAATGGATAATTCCTCTATTCAGATTTGCAGTGTTGAAAGCCAGATTTACAATACTTGTAATGAGGAAAGACAAATTTACAAGACATTGTGATATTCGTATCAGATTAGCGATATTCAAACCCAATAATATGTTAAAGGCAAAATATATCCAAATAATGGCAAATTATAGCAATATGTCATACAAAAAAACCTTGCAATGATATTTATGAATACAAAGCCAACGCTTCAGCATGTTCTTTCCAGGTATTATGGGATCATTTATGTGGCCGTGTATGAAATGCCATTTGGCCAATCGGATAGGAGAATTCCCTGGTGTCGGATGTCTGGTTCCAGGAGGGCTACTTGCCATGCGCGTCAAAATTAGGACTTTACTTGGAATTAAGGTAGGATTGAACCACTTAACTGTTTTCTTGAATTTGTGGGGGTATGTCCTCTAGGCAAAGAGCCCGGTTTTCTCCACTAAACCTCTACGATTCTAATTAATCCCCGGCATAGATTTTATATTGAATAAGCGCAATCATTTCAATCATCTGTTCACTGACGGTCGGGGTTCAATCATCAGAGACTGTTCACCTAAGGTTCAATCATCAGCGACTGTTCACTGAAGGTCGGGGTTCAATCATCAGCGACTGTTCACTGAAGGTCGGAGCTCAATCATCAGTGACTGTCCACTAAAGGTCGGGGTTCAATCATCAGAGACTGTTCACTGAAGATCGGGGCTCAATCATCAGAGACTGGTCACTGAAGGTCGGGGTTCAATCATCAGAGACTGTTCACCTAAGGTTCAATCATCAGCGACTGTTCACTGAAGGTCGGGGTTCAATTATCAGCGACTGTTCACTGAAGGTCGGGGTTCAATCATCAGCGACTGTTCACTGAAGGTCGGGGTTCAATCATCAGAGACTGTTCACCGAGGGTCGGGGTTCAATCATCAGAGACTGTTCACTGAAGATCGGGGCTCAATCATCAGAGACTGGTCACTGAAGGTCGGGGTTCAATCATCAGAGACTGTTCACCTAAGGTTCAATCATCAGCGACTGTTCACTGAAGGTCGGGGTTCAATTATCAGCGACTGTTCACTGAAGGTCGGGGTTCAATCATCAGCGACTGTTCACTGAAGGTCGGGGTTCAATCATCAGAGACTGTTCACCGAGGGTCGGGGTTCAATCATCAGAGACTGTTCACTGAAGATCGGGGCTCAATCATCAGAGACTGGTCACTGAAGGTCAGGGTTCAATCATCAGCGACTGTTCACCGAGGGTCGGGGTTCAATCATCAGACTGTTCACTAAAGGTCGGGGTTCAATCATCAGAGACTGTTCACTGAAGGTCGGGGCTCAATCATCAGAGACTGTTCACCGAGGGTCGGGGTTCAATCACCAGAGACTTTTCACTGAAGGTCGAGGCTCAATCATCAGAGACTGTTCACTGAAGGTCGGGGCTCAATCATCAGAGATTGTTCACTGAAGGTCGGGGCTCAATCATCAGAGACTGTTCACTGAAGGTCGGGGCTCAATCATCAGAGACTGTTCACTGAAGGTCGAGGCTCAATCATCAGAGACTGTTCACTGAAGGTCGGGGCTCAATCATCAGCGACTGTTCACTGAAGGTCGGGGCTCAATCATCAGCGACTGTTCACTGAAAATCGGGGCTCAATCATCAGAGACTGTTCACTGAAGGTCGGGGTTCAATCACCAGAGACTGTTCACTGAAGGTCGAGGCTCAATCATCAGAGACTGTTCACTGAAGGTCGGGGCTCAATCATCAGAGACTGTTCACTGAAGGTCGGGGCTCAATCATCAGAGACTGTTCACTGAAGGTCGTGGCTCAATCATCAGAGATTGTTCACTGAAGGTCGGGGTTCAATCATCAAAGATTGTTCACTGAAGGTCGGGGTTCAATCATCAAAGATTGTTCACCGAAGGTCAGGGTTCAATCATCAGAGATTGTTCACCGAAGGTCGGGTAGTATTTTTTTAAAACATTTCATTCTCGTCCTTCGCTACCTTTGCGAGGCTGGCGGGGGCTAGAAGGTCGCGATTCTATATCATTTGCGACTTTCTTGACCTTGGCGGGGTCGCCAAACACGCCAAGGTCGCGAAACACGCTAAAAAAAAATAGTATTTTTTTGCAATCCCGAATCGCGACCTTCTCGACCTTCGCGTGCTTGGCGGGGTCGCGAAAGGCGCGAGGGTCGCGAAGGTCGCCAACCACGCGAAGGTCGAGAAGGTCGCCAACCGCGCTAAGGTCGCCAACCACGCGAAGGTCGAGAAGGTCGCCAACCGCGCTAAGGTCGCCAACCACGCGAAGGTCGCCAACTAGTGAATTGTTGAGTGGACTTGATGTATAGCCTAGCTTAGGCGTGATTGGCGACCCTCGCGCCCTTCGCGACCCTCGCGCCCTTCTCGACCCCGCCAAGCACGCGAAGGTCGAGAAGGTCGCGATTCGGGATTGCAAAAAAAATACTATCTTTTTATTAGCGTGTTTCGCGACCTTGGCGTGTTTGGCGACCCCGCCAAGGTCGAGAAAGTCGCGAATGATATAGAATCGCGACCTTCTCGCCCCCGCCAGCCTTGCAAAGGTAGCGAAGGACGAGAATAAAATGTTATAAAAAAATACTATTTTTTTATTAAGTTGATTAGCGTGGTTGGCGTGGTTGGCGAGTTTGGCGGGGTAGAGAAAGTCGCGATTCAATTGCTTTGGCGAGTCTGGCGGGGTCGCGAAGCTCGAGAATAAAATGTCCGTATTCGGCTTCGATAGTTTTGTGCCTGTTGCTATTGACTTTAACATTCCTATGATATAATAACGACTTGTATATCTTTTTACAGGGCTCAATATGTCAAGATTGTGCAATTGTGACGTTTTGTGAACCGTGTGCTGTTTGTCAGATGTCACGAGAACTCGATCAAATGGGACTTTGAAAGCTCCAACTATTTTAGGAATCTCCACCTTTTCTAGTATTATTTTTCATTTTGTATGTTTCAAGGAACTTCCTTTGTTTGACAATTGGACAGAATTGAACGGAAACAATAAGCTAAGAATTTCAAATGAAACGTGAAATATGTTATATAGAGAAATATAGCGAACAAAGGAAAAATGTCTTAAAAGAGAAAAGAATGCGTCCATTCATGTGAATGGTTTACGTCATCCATAAAAAGACTCCATCAGTCTTAGTGTTACCAAGCAATTACAGTATTGTTTCAAACAAAGATCTACTAAGCATTGGCACTATGAAACATTGCCGAACATTCTAAACCAATTGTCAAAATGAAACACTAGAGGGAAGACCGAAACTGGAACTTTGCAAGAATAAATCTGCAAGATGTTCCGAAATGTTATAGCAGTTCAAATACACGAACCTTCTGTACAAGAGGAAATCTGCAAGATGTTCCGAAATTTCATAGCAGTTCAAATGCACGAATCTTCTGTACAAGAGGAAATCTGCAAGATGTTCTAAATTTTATAGCCGTTCAAATACATGAGTCTTCTGTACAAGAGGAAATCTGCAAGATGTTCCCAAATTTATAGCCGTTCAAATACATGAGTCTTCTGTACAAGAGGAAATCTGCAAGATGTTTCGAAATTTTGTAGCAGTTCAAATACATGAGTCTTCTGTACAAGAAGAAATCTGCAAGATGTTCCGAAATTTCATAGCAGTTCAAATACACGAATCTTCCAAACATTTATTGGTGTGTATGGTATGTAATAACAATGTTAAAGTATTAAAATAAGTGTGGGACCGAAATTAAGAATTATTTTTCGGTTCTGTATTTTTGTATGAAATTGGGTCTTCATAAAAGATACATATTTCTGAATAAATACACCTGAGAATAAAAAAACAAAAGTAGCTATCCAGAAGTTTGTGTCTTTTATGTCACTTGTTTCAGGTTTTGGTTAACAGTACAATAATGATAAACTGGAGACTTCCATGCTACATGTACATGTATTTGAATGCAATTCCATTTTTGTCATTTAAGAAACTCGGAAAGTTTAGGGATGATTTTCAATGATGACAAACTTGTTTTTAGCAATGTTGCTACACTTTTTTATGTAATAGTCATTTTGTATTAAATTTTCATTGTTGTTGTCTATACATTCTCGGTTCCATGTTTGGCCCTGCTATTAATGTTCATATTTTCACAAAACACTCCATATATGGAAGTGCAGTCAATCGTTATGACAATATATTTGTCTTCCCAAACGACGAGGGCAAATATTGGGAGCTCAACGAGTCTAATGTAGTGAATGGTTTAAATACATGATTCACTGAATAATAATTTTTACATTAAGATTGTGTAAAGGCCCACTCGCCTTTCTCACATTTGTGAAGATAGCGAATTACACGAGCTTGCTGTTAGTGAAATTACTCAAATTAAACGTGGGGCACTTACAAAATGTCCAGTTGCTTTAAAAATGTCTAAATAGTTGTGTGAAGGCATACCCGGAACTGAAGTCCAAACGTCGACATCGATCAGGAAATTTCTGTATTGAGTTCACAAATTTAAGATCTTTTTGTTTAGAGTTTACTGTCTCAAATTTATCAGCAGTCATTTCTGTGTCTTTCAAACCAAGGCGGCCGTCAGTATTTCTCAGGATAGTTCCGAAAATTGGATCAATTACTGCGGATTCAAAATACGCGATTCAGGAGGCCATTTCAGACGTTTACATGAGCACTGGCGGGCTCATGCTTTGGTTACATTGTAGGTACCTGACAAATCAAATTTTCATTTTCAAATCGAAAATACTAAACTTTTTGGGGAAAATGGTTCCTAACTTCTTACTGGGAAAAATTCAGAAAACGACTATTGCCTCTGACATATGAGGCTTATGCTTAAAAATAGACGATGTGTAATGTACCAAAATTAAATTTGGGTCTCAATATTTATGGTGACCAAAACAGTCTTTCGGCATTGAGTAACTCGGAAATTTTTGCATGAATTTAAAAAAAAGTTATAACTCTCTCTTGAGTAGACGGTGTGTCGTACCAAAATGAAATTGAGACCTGGATATTTGTGGTGACCAAAACAATCACCCAGCCTTGTGGCATTCAGTAACTCAGGACGTATTGCATTGATTTAAAAAAATTCAGTTATGACTAGTTTACGAAAAGAAGATGTGTCCGTGCAAAAAGTGAATTGGGGTCTCGCTTTATGTGTCGACCAAAACAGTCACCCAGCCTTTTGGCATTCAGTAATTGAGGAAATGGCTGTTAATTGGTCTGTGGGTTCACAGTAGAGCTTGATAGTAGAGAATTATAACCATGGTGACCAAATGTGTCGAGGATCACCTTATTTCTTTTGTTTTATCGGTAATTAAATGATATTGCTGTTGTATGCCTATATGCAGTTTAGTATGCCTATATGCAGTCACCTTTGGTGACTACAGATGCCAGTCTTCCTGTCTGTACCAATTACAGTTGTCATATATAGGTAGCTTATAGGTAGGCGAAGTGTCACATACCAAAATTTGTGATAAATCACCAAGCCCCGGTCTTTTTGGCAGACTGAAGTTAGCAGCGGGTTAGTTATTAGTGATTCGAATAATTATTAACTAATTCAGCAGCGGGTTAGTTATTCGAATAACTAATAACTAATTCAGCAGCGGGTTAGTTATTCGGCAGCGGTTTGGTGATTCGAATAACTAATCACTAATTCAGCAGCGGGTTAGTTATTCGAATAACTAATAAATAATCCAGCAGCGGGTTCGAATAACTAATAACTAATTCGGCAGCGGGTTAGTTATTCGGCGAATAACTAATCACTAATCCAGCAGCGAGTTCGAATAACTAATTCAGCAGCGGGTTAGTTATTCGAATAACTAATAACTAATTCAGCAGCGGGTTAGTTATTCGGCAACGGGTTGGTGATTGGAATAACTAATAAATAATCCAGCAGCGGGTTCGAATAACTAATCACTAATTCAGGAACAGGTTAGTTATTCGAATAACTAACAGGTGGGTTAGTTATTCGAATCACCAAACCGCTGCCAAATAACTAACCACCTGCTGAATTAGTTATTAGTTATTCGAATAACTAACCCGCTGCTGAATTAGTTATTAGTTATTCGAACTCGCTGCATGATTAGTGATTAGTTATTCGAGCCCGCTGCAGCATTATTTATTAGTTATTCCAATTACCAACCCGTTGTCGAATAACTAACCCGCTGCTGGATTAGTTATTAATTATTTGAATAACTAACCCGCTGCTGAATTAGTTATTAGTTATCCGAATAACTAACCCGCTGCTGAATTAGTTATTAGTTATTCGAATCACTAATAACTAATAACTAACCCGCTGCTAACTTCCGCTTGCTGGTCTTTTTTAGGTGAGTGATAGTCCGCAATATGTTGAGTGGATTGAAGTTATT
The DNA here is from genome assembly GCA_963971465.1 of Lepidochitona cinerea. Lineage (NCBI taxonomy): Eukaryota > Metazoa > Mollusca > Polyplacophora > Chitonida > Tonicellidae > Lepidochitona > Lepidochitona cinerea. Next base: position 4,649,950 of record OZ020560.1, read on the forward strand.
CTGATATGCCCGCACGGGCTTCTTCAATACCACGTCAACACAGGGTGCATTTAAAAAATCTAAGAGTTGCTCTCGGAATTTAACAAAAATGATAACTTGCAATTTTTAATTATTACTCACATAAAATTTTGTCAGAAAGCTTCTTTGATAATCCCTTTGTATTACACGTTAATGCGTGTAATAACTTTTCATCGATGACGATGACCTCATTATTCATCGTAAGATTCATCAAAACAAATTAAATGAAGCAGGAAAGTTTGACGGAAATAAAAACTGAAACATATACTGCAACTCCTAGAATGGGTGCATCCAAGTGGCGCACTTCATCGTTCAAAGTGGGTATGAAATCAACATTAGCCAAGTGCATTAATGTAAGGTACCATGTATTTTGCATTTTGAGTTTTTCATCATAACGTTTGGATTGTGCAACAGCCCTGTAAGTTTCAAACGTTTAATGAAAGGTACATTTATAGAGATTACAAAGACCACAATCTATTTATCTACATTCAACAAAACTGTAATTAGAGATCCTTTGGTTCGAGTAAGAAATGGCGAACATGGAATAAAACAGATCAGTAATAAAATGTAGTTTTACCCGATGTTAGTTTATCCCACTTTATTTAATCCATCTTGCTGGAAATCATATTTGCAGAGTATCGCGTAACCACATGATATTAGTCCTAAGATCTTAGTGGTTCACCAAGAACCATAGTTACCTCGAATGCTTTACCGTGCCCATAATATAAATAAAGTATAAAAAATGACCCCTCAGGAATCAAATGGTCTAGATATTTGATTTGTAAGCCTACATGAATCTGAAACAAGTGTTTTGAGCTGGCTGGACTATATTCACTCGGACTACGGCTGGTCGGCTTCTTACAGAAAGGAATTAAAGCTCTGGGGTTCGTGTAATGTTACAATAACAATAACTGTACTTCTGTTGTTTTTTGGAACCTTTGGAACATATGTTCGATTTCTGTCCACAATAGACCAGTAGACAATGTCAATTTTACACGGCAGTCACGGGAATTTACTTCAAAGACAAGCAATTAATATGGGGTACAAATATATAACCAAAATACGTACGCCTCCTTGCATGGGAGCGATTGCCAAGTGGAACCAACATTAAGTGAAGTAAATGTCTAATTAATAATTGAATCTGGGCTGTATGTTGAAATATATATTTGATGGGACAAAAGCCCGCTAAAATCAATATACATAGAAGCAAAAAAATTTGGAAGCTATAAGAGATCTAATTGTAGAAAACAATATTCTAATTAGCTACAAGTACAATTAGATCTCTTATAGTTATAGTTGCCAAAATGTTGGAATTTTTTGCTTCCATGAATATTCGGGCCTCACATTAACGCTACATGCCGGAGCTATAAGAGATCTTGGCATTGGGCCTATGGCCTATTGGCCTAGTTTAATTAGAATAAAATATGTGGATATATATGTCAGAAAGGACCACATACCATGACATACCTCAAGTTTTTGCGAGTGTTTGATAAAAAAAAAACCAGAAACCTCGCTGGCATGATTCACCTAATTGTGCTGAGCATTAGTTTTAAGCTCCACGAGACGTTTTCGATAGCTACTAGTGTCATAAATGCTGACACTACTATTGAGTAGGAAAGGAATTAAAAAGCGGGTAAAAGCGAGCAAACCACATATTGAATTTCGCGCTGTTGTTGTTTTGTCTAATCATTTAAAAGTCACATGACCAGGTGACCTCTGGGAATAACTGTCCAACCCAAGTGCACTGGATTAAAAGAATCGTTTTCACGCTGAAGGTCACTTTTCGACTTTACAAACCAATCGAGATCTCGTGCCATTCTACGAGATCTCCAACGTGAGACATGGCTCGAGGGCCGTCGCCCTTCATTTTCGCGCATAGTGAACTGTAAGAAACCTACTGAGAATTTATAATGTGTATGATATTTCATTCTCTGTTCTATACTGTTCCCAAACATATAACCCTACAATAATAACCTGTATCGCAAGACCTTCGGGCAGATATACTTGATAAAAATCAAAAATATAATCGGCACTACATCAGCTCATAAATACATTCTTAAACAAGATGGCAGCGCACATGGATGTCAAGGCAAAACATGATATGGACGAGGGAATAAGTTTCAATTTATTTTATATGTAATAGGAGAGTAGCAATCAATATAACAAAACAGATTATCGGCGGCTTAAACGGACGTTACGTACTAGACTTATAAGTTATATCGGATATCTCTCAACACAACCGAACCAACTATCAGTGTCACATGTCGTTGTTTACAATTTTAAGGACGTGGATAGCAGTGGCCTCCCTATATGTCCAATCAACGTGTCACTCATCATGGTTTTAGAGTTGATATCTCAGTAGGATCAATCTCATCTCAGTAGGATCTCTCTATTTCAGATTGTTTACAAACTGGACTCAATTAAAGGGAGATAAGCAAAGGACCCCATTTCGGTGAGGAGTTGTTGTGGCGAGTCGGTCAACACATTGGTTGGTGGGAGTGTGGTGATGTTTCCGAAATGGATATCTTTCCCAGTTTAAAAACTGTTGCTCAATGTCTTATTTTAACTGTAATCTCTGTTCTCTGTATACAATTCTGGCTGGAGAGAAAAGGCTATTTATTTGACGAGAAAACTGTATCTTCCATAGCCATAAAACATCTTGGTAAGTCATCATCCGATCTTCAGACATCACCCGGCTACGGCCGTAGTCTCGATTCTAGACTCTACTTTACGTCTCTAGTCCAGTCAGATCATCTACTGATAGATCAATCGGTGTGTATTTATCATATACAGACCAGTGCTTTCAACCTGTCAGTGTCAACCGTGAACTAAACATAAACAGACATGTACGTGTCCGACTCGATTTTAACAACATCACCGGCACGCGGAGTGCTTTCCCTTGGGCATACTATACAGTAGGCCTAAAGGCTAGACCAAGGAGTATAGATGGACCATCTATACTCCTTGGCCTAGACCCTACATGTAGGCCTATAGCTATAATATCTATGCTTATAATATGGGCAAGACAGGGAGCACTTTTCAGAGCAGATCTGACAAAATCAGCCACAAACAATGAAATATTTTACACATGTACGTTTAAACTGCATTTAGTATTCCTCAAGCCATATAGCATAATGCCATCCCTAAAGGCTAAAAGTAAAAGACAACTTGCCCTTAACATCTTCCGAAATTTTGGGCTCAATATATAATTCAATATTCAGCCCAAGAATTAATTACAATCTTTTAATTCAAATAGCCAAGTTAATCTCCATGGCCTTTTAGCTACATGTATTACCTCCAGCACACATTTTAAACATTCCTCTCTTCATTGTAGGCTCTACTTGTTGATTTGTTCGGATTGTGTTGCTAATCTGCTAAAGTCCTCTGCATAAATAACAGTGCAAATATTGGCACGACATAGATTTCAAACAAATCTATGTAATATCCATCTAATCTCCGAAGGTCGGGGGTTTCCTACGGGCAAAGAGTCCGGTTCCCACCCCCTCTAGACCTGGCACCGCCGCCATGTAAGTGAAATAGTCTCGAGTACGGCGTAAAACATCAATCAAATCTTATTATCTTAAGTTTATACTCACTGATATATGGGGTTTTTTCCAGATGGTAAAGACAGTTACCCTAAAATTTTGGATGAGTTTCGTCTAAGATACCCTGGTCACATCTTACCTGATAACGACCTCCAGTGGGTGTTTATAAATGCTGGGGGTTGGATGGGCAGTATGTGTCTCCTTCATGCATCTCTGACAGAATATCTACTGTTTTTTGGGACGGCTGTGGATACCTCTGGTCATTCAGGTACCATCTTTGATCTTTTGAATCTCACGTTTATTGCTTGCCTTGTGGCTTCTTCTTGACTAGTGGGTTCAAATCCCACTCAGTCCAAAAAAATTGGAAAGTTTTATGACTGGGTATTCACTCGCACAACGTATGTGAGATGGTTTTCTCCCACAATAAAACTGGCAAAGCCGCCGTATACATGTAAGTGAAATAATCTTGAGCGCGGCGTAAAACACCAAACAATCAATCAATCTTCTTGACTACATGTACCATCCAGATGGCTGGGAGGGAAGTTGGGATGTTTAAAAAATACCAAAACAAGGCATTTGGTTCTTTAGACTGGGTAGAAAGGTCCAAATGGTATAACTCTTTTTAACACAATTAGAAACTTCTCTCCATGTTTATTTCAGTCCAGAAGATTTTCCCTGTGCTCGTGTGTTTTTGTGTTCATAAATATAAAGGATGATTTCCAGGGACCAGTAATAAGTTGTTGACTGTTTTTGGTGACATAGCCCCTTCAATTAGCCTGGCAACAACACCACCCATGGATGTGAATCATACTTCACCTGTAGTTAATGTTCTAAGTCACAATCTTCAACTTGATGCTTAATATTGACCTTTCTAATCTATTCCCCAGGTCGTTATTGGGCAAATATTTCTGATACTATTTTATCTGGATCATTTAAACAATGGAAGGAAGGAGAGCTACATAGTGTGGAATATAAAAAAGGTAAATCTGGTATATCAAGGCACCTGGTATATCAAGGCACCTGGTATATCGAAGCACCTGGTATATCGAAGCACCTGGTATACTGAGGCACCTGGTATATCGAAGCACCTGGTATATCGAAGCACCTGGTGTATCGAGGCACCTGGTATACCAAGGCACCTGGTATATCAAGGCACCTGGTATATCAAAGCACCTGGTATACCGAGGCACCTGGTATATCAAGGCACCTGGTATATCAATGCACCTGGTATATCAAGGCACCTGGTATATCAAGGCACCTGGTATATCAAGGCACCTGGTATATCGAGGCACCTGGTATATCGAAGCACCTGGTATATCGAGGCACCTGGTATACCGAAGCACCTGGTATATCAAGGCACCTGGTATATCAAGGCACCTGGTAATAGGCTGGTATACCGAAGCACCTGGTATATCAATGCACCTGGTATACCGAAGCACCTGGTATATCGAGGCACCTGGTATATCAAGGCACCTGGTATATCGAGGCACCTGGTATATCAACTTCAAGGCACCTGGTATATCAACTTCAAGGCACCTGGTATATCAAGGCACCTGGTATACCAAGGCACCTGGTATGTTGAGGCACCTGGTATACTGATGCACCTGGTATATCGAAGCAACTGGTATACCGAGGGATCAACATAGAACTAGTCTGAACAGAAAAGTATATAAGCGTCCAACTTATTTATTGATAACACCTAGCATTTTTTAATTCTAGTCCATATTTATTTTTTTCTTCTTTTTATTTCAGGGGACACAGTGTTCCATGCATGGGGTGAGGTAGCGGCTGTTTCCTGGACAGCTGATACCTGGATGGTGGAATATGGCCGTGGATTTATTCCATCAACTTTGGGTTTTGCTCTTTCAGATACAATTTTCAGTACCCAAGACTTTGTAACCATGTTTTATGTCTTCAAGGTTTATACCAAGGCACTCTTACAAGAAGCAGGGTTTGCCTTTTTTGATGCAAAAACTTTTATAAAAGAATCATTGTAGAAAGGTACTATAAAACTAAATTAAAACAAAAGTATTACATTGTATTAACTAAATGAAAATATGTTATGTCAATCAAAGTGATGTTAATATGTTTTAGAACATTTTCTGCCGTTTGATACTTGAATGTTTTCCATGAGTTTTATAGTTTATGAAATTTGTGTGAAAAATCAAGACATTTTACATCTTTGTCAAATTGTTTGGGTTTTTTTAATATTTTTTTGATTTTTTTAGTATTAAAAGATAACTAACTGAGACGTCACATAACTATACTGTACACTTTTTTATGATTGACAATTGAATATACTATTTATTTTCCTAAAATGTTTTTTTTGTTTTGTTATTATTGAGCTCCAAGAGAAATAAGACCTACAAATGGTTCACTTGTTACAGTTCAGTGTTTGAGCTTGAAGTGGCATGAGCTGCCAAAATTCACACTTTTTTATACGCCCGCTCTTATATTGGTATTCCGTTAAATTGGGGTTGATATTTGTGGCGACCAAAACAGTCCCATAGCCTTTTGGCAGTTAGGTAACTTGGGAACTATTGCATGGATTTTAACAAATCAATTCAGTTATAACTATCTTATGAGTATACGGTATGTGCCGTACCAAAATTAAATTGAGGCCTGTATATTTGTGGTGACCAAAACAGTCACCCAGCCTTTTTGGCATTCAGTAACTGGGGAACTATTGCATTGATTTAAATTTTTTTTCAGTTGTAACTAGCTTACAAATAGGTGACATACTCTGGGACCCGGGTTCGATTCTCCATCTAGAATTTCTGTGTGTAATCCCTAAACAAGACTGATGTTGTCATAATGGCCTACAATTACTACAGGTCCCTTAAATTTCAATAAACAACAACAGTTTTAGAGTACTATCTTCCAACCTTTGTAACGCCTAACTATAATGGCCAATGAAAATGCGGCTTTATGTAACACGTTCCTTTATAATCATAAGCGTAACAATAACAACCGATCAAAAGGAGGCTTTATAACACCCCACTTTATCAGCCAATCGAAATGTAGGTTTATTGTAGTGTTCAGAGTGATCAGTCTCGGATAAAAGGCTACAAGTCGACTTTCCGCCAAAAATATACATTTAACGAGTTATTTAGGGAATTCCCTGCTTTACCATTCTTTTTACCACAACAAAGACATTGGGATCCACAAATAAAACTCCCTCTCCACTGGTCCGTGGGAGCTGGGAAAGTTTCCAATGGTCATCTGGAAACCTTATCTTTATATAAACAACGGTAGAATAGCACATATTTTAACAATATTCCTGCCGGGCATATCCCTTTAAGTAACGGGTTGTCAATATCATAGTGGATTTTTCATTTGATCGGCCTATATGGAAGAGTTGCTAGGTACTCGCCAAAGATCGGGGTTTTCCTCCGAGCAAAGAGCCCTGTTTCCTCTTCCATTAAATCTGGCAACTCCGCCATAAATGTGAAATCATCTTGAGTACGGTGTAAAACATCAACATCAACATTATAGTACGCGTTAGAAAAGTAAGAGAAAGGGTAAATTTAGAGAGATGATACATATTGTGCCTGAGGTTGATTGTAAAATGCTGAGATATGCCATTTAAAAGATGAACTTTTGTTATATACACAAAGAAAAAAGTTAAGCATGTTACGATACCGAATGATAATGTAACACGTAACACCCTCCCCCTTCAGAGAAAGAAAGTTTTGACAAAAACTTTCTTTAAAAAAAAAGTACAATAGAAATATATACTGATAGTGTTATTTACAATCTAGATAAACAATTCGAAACTTGTTCAAAACACTATGGGGTTAGGATCACCAAAGACAACAATAGGTAATTGGTTACATTCTAATCTAAATGAATTAAAAATCAGGTGCTAAGAAAACTGGATCGCTAAAGAGTATGGCTTTAATCATTTCAAAAGAGGCTTGACATTTATCAGACCAATTAAATTTTACATTTTTCTTAAGTAAATTAGTTAAACGCTTAGAAAGTGAAGAGAAATTTTGACAAAACTTCCTAAGATATCTAGCCATACCGAAGAAGCGTTTCAGTTGTCTTTTACAATCAGGCACCAGGAAATGTGAAATGACGTCAACTTTAACTTTAAATTTAACTGGTGTGACCTGACCCTGACCGACGACACATCCGTGATAAATGTCTGTGGCACGTCGAAACTCGCTTTCTACAAGACCGATATTCAAATTGGCTTTACTGAGTCTCTGGAAGAGTTCAATTCTGTCAAGGTGGTCTTTTATAGGCGAAGAATTGCCAACACAAACATCACGAAAGTTAAAAGAAGTTCTAGATGGAGCATCAGGAAATAAATGTGAAAAGTCAGAGATCAATGTTTGCAGTTTATCCTGTTGATAAGGTTCCAAACGACACCGTTTTACGGGAATGGTTTTAGGAATTTCAGAGTCCTCCAATTGTGCCGGTAACTTGGAATCCAACGTTGGTGTTCCAAAATCCTTGAATGTAGACTCTTCGACGAAAGAATTGCCAGGGTCAGCAGAAACTACGTTAATTTGTAAAATAGATTCACTGTTAACGTCATTTCTATTGGTATGACACAATTGACATGCTTTGCGCCGATCAGGAGTCTTAACTAAATGATTAAGATCACTAAGTTTCTTATCAACAATATAAGGATCAGTTATGCTAGAATCTGACTCACAAAAACAAATAGTAGCGTCTAACACAACGTCTGTATCCAAAGGATTTGAAATACAATTATCTTCAGAATTTTCAATAATTACAAGATTGTTAGATAAGCATTCTTGCTTTCCAAATGAACAATCAGTAAGAAAATCACAAAATGAATTGGCATTAAACAAATCAGCCAAAAACGTGTCCTCTAAGTCAACATAGTTGTTATAAAGACTATTTTCATTAGATAGGACTACATTATGTTTACTCATAACATTTGTTACAGTACATGAAGAGTATGAGTTAGGTTTTTCTTGCTTGTTTTGGTCAGTGTTGATAACTGTACATGGTTTGCTAGATACAGTGGATTCAACATTTACTTTATCACCAGCTAGGTCATTACCTAACAACAAATGAATACCACTAAATGGTAAAGAAGGTCTAATACCAACACTAACAGGGCCGGATACAATTTCCGAATTTAAATACACATTATGTAATGAGACTGACTCAGTAGAATTTACACCTGTTATTAAAGCATCGTTGCCCGAGTAAGAACTTTCTGAAAATGGCAACGCTTTAGACAACATAAGAGATTGAGATGCGCCTGTATCTCTAAGTATTTTAATTTGGACAGCATTAGAATTATCACTATTAAGTAAAACAGATCCAGTGTGAATAAATGGTTTGAAAACTTTCATTACACCATTATTAAATTCCAATTTTTCATCTTTAATAGGTGGTTTAACATAGCTAACAGCTTGTTTAGTACTATCATTATTCAGTAAACATAATCCTGTTGGTTTAAATGAATCTTCTTCATTTTGTTGTCTACTAAGGTCTTTAGGTGGAGGATGTCCACAAGTACATGTAACTGCCTGTTGTGTATTGTCGGTATCCACAAGACACAATCCAGTTGGTTTAGAATAATCATTATCACGATTTGGTTTTAGTTGAAAACAATTAGACTGCAAATGGCCAGGCTTTTTACAATAGTTACATGTAACTCTACTAAATTGTTTATTTTGAAATCTATTTTCGTTTCCAGTATTGCCATTATTACCAGTCTTGCCAGTATTTCCAGTATTACCAGTATTTTGTGGTCTTGATTGATTTTTAAAGTGAGGCTTGTCATTAGGTTTAAAAGAATTTTGAGAACGATCTCTACATGAAAATTGTTTACCTGGCTTGCTCTCAAATGGAAGTTTGTGAGTGACTGCGTAATTGTCAGCTGCGGTTGCTGCAGACTCTAAATTTAGAGCCAGTGTTACGTACAGCTGAACTGTTAACATATGTATCTATTTCGATTGTCTTAGAATTTTCTTGTTGAAATAGCCATGCTTTATCTGATTCAGGTAAATATTCACTTAATGCACTTTCATCAAACGCTTCAATTTCAACTAAATTTTGAGCAATATCACGTTGTAATATTTGTTTACGAGAGGATTTTTTTAAGTTTAGCCCTAAATAATCGCCTAACAAAAATAAATCGTTCCTACTTAAAGAATCAAAAATATCCTGATCGGGCGCTTGCATGAAATCGTCTGGATTAAAGTCAGACATGGTGAATAAAATCTGCTGGTATAACAAAGATTAAATGCTTAGTTGAATTTAGTTTTAGAATTTCGAATTTTCCCCGAGCACAATCTCGCTGAATGAATTACGAAATATTCCCGGATAAAGCCCCCAATTTTGTTACGATACCGAATGATAATGAAAAGAAGTAACAACAAACCAGCAGATTTTATGTACAAATTTTGATTTATATTAAAAAGCAAACGGACTAACTTATTTACAGGCAAATATTACATAAACGTTGGAAAGAAAACATATATCAAAATGACTTACTTATACAAGTTAAGTAATTACAGTTCCTAGAAATCTGTATCCTTCACAAAGTTCACTGGTTTAAATCCGATGACCACGAATCGATGAAATATAGATTCCCAAAATGAATCTTGAAGACACAATGGTGAATCGGCAGGATATAATATTGAAAACACACTGGTTTAGCACACTGGTGGTATATCCACAGAATAAATTCTTGACAGAATTCACAAGTCAGGTATCACTGACAAAGCAGGCCAAATATCTTATTCAAAGATAGTAAACTGAGTTCAGATAGAAATCTGACTCATATCAGACCGTAGCATCCAAAGTATATCGAGACCAGTTCAAAACTGACTCTCTGTCATAAGACGAGTATCGTATTCAAGATAGCAGCTTACTAGCTGTATCATACAGAGACCAGTTGGAAAACTGACTGACTAATAACGATAAAACAACGTCTTATATACTCTCTCAGTACTTCCAGAAAGATCTGAGCATTTGCATACAAAGAGAGTATTTCGAGAATCTTCTTGGATCTACGCATTACAACAGGTTATGAACTAAAATTATAGAGACTAGAACTTTCCAAGGAGTCGTCATAGTAACAGTTGGGAATATAGGTCAAAATTGAAACATTTCGTAAACAAACAGACATTACGTCACAATCGAGAAAATTCTAAGACAATCGAAATAGATACATATGTTAACAGTTCAGCTGTACGTAACAAGCACCCCCTTGGAAAGTCACCGACCGATTAAACCATTGGTGTAGTAGGGAGATTGTTGGCAAACTGATATTGCAGAAACGATTGTGATCATAAAGCGCAACATTCTGGCGATAAGAAACCACCATTAATGACAATAAGCTATACAATTTATTCAAGATATCGATTGCCAAATCAAAAGTGTATTTCACTAAAATAAAAAGATGCTTGTATATATGAAACTTTTAGAGTCCATCTGGCTTCACAGGGCGAACTGTTGAAGGGGTAACGGCCGCCAATACCGATGTAAGGCGGCTTCCAATTCCTGCAGATTTTGTACAGGAAGCTCTAGGGCTTGAATGTTTCTGCCCATCCTATCCCAAATGTGCTCTAAAGGCTATTACTGCCCGGGAACGATGAGGTCTGGCTTGGTCATCCATATACACAGGTCAGGTCTTGAGCCTAATGGGTGGTTCTCAAAATCAGGCACGACAAAAGGTTGTGGGACCTCTGGAATGTATCGGTCATCTGTGAGGTTTCCTCGTATAGTGACCAAGTCCAGTTTGCAGTCATGAGAGATGCACTCCAAACCATTACAGAGCCCCCTCCATAAGGAACATTTGGATGGATGTTCTTGGGTTTATGCGCTGTGTTTTTGTGCCTCCAAACCCTTGTTCGCCCATCCGTGACGTTAAGCAAGAAACGACTTTCGTCCGACCAATGGATTCTTCGCCAGGTCATCAAATTCCAAGCTCGTCGTGCTAAACACCAAGCCAAACGTATCAGTTGATGGCGATCTGACAATAGGGGACGTTTGGTGACTTTCCTTGTCCTCATGCCTGCAGCTTTCCAATCGGTTTTTCACGGTTGTTGTGCACAGACGTCGGTTGGGTAGTCATTGCCGCTTCAAAGATGGACTTGATGCAAATGGATGACGTCGTACCAGTCAGATCTTTTCCCTATCTTCACGCTGTGATGTTACATGTGGTCCACCCGAGCGTGGTCTGTCCTTCACAACACCAGTTTCACCGTGTTTTCTCACTAATCTGCCTGTCACTGTATAATGATAGCCTAATTGACGCCCGATAGTTTTGTACGACATCCCTGCCGACAATTTGCCATTTTTGACCCTCTGATATCCTCCTTCGTGCCATGTTCACAGAAGATAAGTCCATGTTGCACAAAACCGGCCTTAAGTATAAAACATTTAAGAGGAAGCATACTGAATTTGCGTTATTGCACGAAACAAAGTTCACGTCGCATTACATGCATTTTTGCGTTACTGTCACATATGAATTGCCACAATCGTTCAATACAACACCATTCTTATCATCATCATAACTGGCATAAATAAAGTACGTAAAATTATACTGTGCCGTTAGATCACTCACACGACTCAAACATTAGGGCGCTGGTGCGCATGTTCAGGTTCGGGGTTTGTTTACAATGCGGGTACTTGATAAATCTAATTTTCAATTTCAAATTAAAAATACTAAATGATGCCAAAACATTCTAATTTTAGTAAAAATAGAAAGTTCCTAACTTCTTCTGTCTGATAAAAATACAGAAAACCGCTTACTGTTTTTTTTATGTAAACTATTCTGGATTTTCGCTGCAAGTGTGCCTTTAATGACGAAGTTCCTGTTACGAGATCACTTTAAGCTATAAAAGTTACTCTGCCAGGAGTTTACGCTATGATGTAAGGCGCGCATGTTAGCAGAATAGAGTCTATTATGGTCACGTAAAACTTGAGTTGTTGTCTCTCGCTTCCATCTACTAGGCTTATTCTTTATTTGTTATCTACAGCCGGCCACAGACTGAAACATGGTGTCAGAAGTCTTGAACTCTTGTGCCGTCAGGTCAATGTTCTAATTTCTTCAAAAAATCTCTCTTTGGACATTTTCTGCATCTTCAATATCAGACAACCGGACCGAGTCAGTTAGAAAGCACATGTCAAATGTGGATCGGTGATATTTTATTACTTCAGATCGTTTCTACTCAACAGAACTGCATAAAACTGACAAACTGTGGCCAAATGAATCTCTCTGACCAAAATCTCAACGTTTTCTGCAAATTTTCTGTGAAGAAACTCGATGTTTATAATCTCACAACTCATCACTTAAGTTATCGGATTCTGTGGTGGGCCAGAACTGAAAAGCCCATATGGTTGCATGTTAAAGAGTGCACCATTATTCTTGGACAAACTCTCTCTGTATTTCTGCTGTAATTCACAGATTTTTATGACTCTCAACTACTACTGCTAAACTGTCTCTAGAAGTGTTTTCTTAAATTTTGCAGTTTGTTACACAGTACTAGACTCTCGCTCAAAATATTTTTCTATGGAAGCCCGGAAGGATCACTCAAAATTGCTGTAAAATTTTCTACAAACTAAATTAAACAAAATGGCTCAAGGAGGACAAGAAGGACACCCTTCCACAGTAATGTACCCTTACCCCCAAGACTAGAAATGAAAGGAAATCTTTCTCACAACTGGAAAAGATGGCGTCAAGTATGGGACTCGTTTGAAATCGTTACAGATCTTGTCAACAAAGATGATAAGTACAGGATTGCAACATTTATTACTTGTATTGGTCCAGATGCACTGGGAGTGTTTAATGGTCTCCCTTTTGAATCAGAGGAAGCCAAAAAAGACAAAAAACACTATACTTACCCTTATGGAACTCTACTGCCTTGGTGAAACTAACGTAATATACGAACGCTATGTTTTCAATAACCGAGATCAAAATGAAGGTGAAACTATTCACGCATATGCGATACATCTTCGAGCACTTTCTCAAACGTGTGACTTTAGAACTCTTAGAGATGAACTTGTCAGGGACAGAATCGTCTGTGGAATCAACGATAATGATGTTAGGAGAAAACTTTTGCAAGAATCTAAACTAGATCTTCAAAAATGTGTTGACATCTGCAGAGCTTCAGAGTCAACAGCTCAACAAGTTAAAGCTATGGGTAAAGACAATGAAATTCATTTTGTCAAAAAGAATAAATCTTCACAAGCTAAGAACTTCTCCAAAACTAACCGAAAACCATCTTCTAGGAATGGTTCCTCTAAATCTCTGAAATTCGACTGTAAATTTTGTGGCCGAGAAAGCTGCCCTGCCTTTGGGAAAACTTGTAACTTGTGTGGAAAACTTTCTCATTTTTCCAACAAGTGCCCTTCTAAATATGAGAAAAAGAAAACCCTTCATCAAGTGGATGAATATCCTTACTCCGACTCTCCTAATGAAGACCTCATGACTGTTGAATGTGATGAAATTGTTAACTCTGTGGATAGCCATTTCCCCACTAAAATAGTTGCTACTCTCTTATTGGACAACAAACCTACGCAATAACTGATTTGCCAATTACTCTCAAATGACGTAATTTAGCGACGTCACAATTACAGCTCTAAATGGTACACCGGACAAAGCATCCCTCTGTTTTAACTCAAGATTTTCAACATTTTTACTACATATTTTAGGATAGAAACCGAAAAATTGTGACAGTTTATGTCTGAAATAATCTAGTAAGGCGAAAAAATCTTGAATGAAACGGGAGCTCAACTGAATAAAGCTAAAGTCTAATTGGACGATGGGCTTGTCCGGTCTAAGATTGGTGCCACGACGTCTTGTCATTGTTGCGCGAAAAACTGGCAAATGGTCTATTCCAAGTTGACTGTGGTGCAACTTGCAATGTTATCTCTAAATCTGATCTGAGTTGAAAGAAAGTAATATCCAACTCAGAATGTACAATAACTCTTACATAACTGCTCTAGGGAAAGCTAATCTTCGGGTGATCAACCCACGAAACTCTAGAAGATATAAAGGTGACTTCGTAGTCCTAAAAGAAACTAGAATGCCTTTAATTGGGTCAAGGTCGGCTCAACAGATGAACTTCATCAAAGTTCTCAAGGAGAACATTTACTCAGCTGAATCTTCTCAACCACAACCCAATGACTCTTCCACTGAACTCACCAAATCTAAAATACTACTGGAATACAATGACGTATTCATTGATGATCTTGGAACATTTAGTGGACAACAAGAACTTGAGATCGACCCCAATGTAACACCAGTGAAACTACCTGTTAGAAAGATACCTCATGCTTCCAAAGGTCAACTGCAAACTAAACTCAAAAGACTTAAAACTTTAGGTGTTATAGCTCCTGTTGACTCTCCAACAGACTACGTATCAAGCTTGGTAATTGTGAAAAAACCAAGTGGAGATCTTCGAATCTGTATCGACCCAAAACCTCTCAACAAAGCACTCAAAAGAAGCCATTATCCTTTACCTGTGACGGATGATCTTTTACCTGATTTAGCCAATGCTAAAGTATTTTCAAAGGTCGACTTGAAAAGTGGCTTTTGGCATATTCCTTTGGATGAAACCTCTAGTTATCTCACTACATTTGAACTCCGTTTGGCAGATACAGGTGGCTACGTTTACCTTTTGCAGTCTCTCCAGCTCCTGAGATCTTCCAATATCGACTAGATCAACTTCTACAAGACTTACCTGGTATCTTCAGAGTTGCTGATGATATCCTGATTGTTGGCGAAGGAACTACTGAGACAGAAGCCAACAAGAATCACGATGAACGTTTTGTTAAACTCATGGAAAGCTGAAGAATATTCGCTTGAATTCTTCTAAACTGGAACTAAAAGAAAAGACTGTACCACTTATTGAACATGAACTTACCTCTTCTGGTTTGAAACCAGATCCCCAAAAAGTGGAAGCCATTCTTCAAATGCCGAAACCAACTGATGTTAAAGGAGTACAAAGACTTATTGGCATTGTGAACTATCTCTCAAAGTTTGTTAAAAGACTTTCTGGACTTTGTGAACCTTTTCGACAACTTACTAAGCATGGTCATGGGATAGCAACCATGACCGAGCCTTCTCAGACTTACAAAAAAGATTAACTGAAGCACCCGTACTGAAATATTTCAGTCCAACCGAAGACGTGACTCTTCAGTGTGATGCCATTGACAATGGTTTAGGAGCAACATTGTTACAAGGTGGCCTACCAGTGGCATACGGAAGCCGAGCTCTTACCTCAACGGAAAAGAATTATGCTCAAATAGAAAAAGAGATGCTGAGCATAGTTTTTGGTTTCTCAAAATTCCACCAGTACTTGTATGGGGAAAGTGTTGTTGTGGAAAGTGATCACAGGCCTCTGGAAACTATTCAGAATAAACCTCTTCTTACTGCCCCTAAAAGATTACAACGGATGCTCTTAGCTGTACAGAAATATGACTATGTAATCAAGTACAAGAAAGGCAAAGATATGCACATAGCAGATACTCTCTCTCCCGAGCTTACTCGTCAAGTGACATAGAACCTCAAAGTGATATCCTTTTCCTGGAGGAACTTTCTAAAACTGAACTGTAGCTACAAACCTTTAATATGGCTGACTACTTACCTATATCTAAGGAGACGATCCTTGAAATGCAACAGGAAACTGAACATGATGAGACTCTTCGCCATGTCAAGACTGCAATTTTGAATGGATGGCCAGATTCTAAAAAGGACATTCCTAGCATTGCAGCCTATTTTAATCTAAGAGATGAACTCTCACTACAAGATGGAACAATATTCCGTGGAGCTAGAGTTGTTATTCCCCAAAGTATGAGGAGGTTTACTCTTCAGAGAATTCATAGTTCTCACACAGACATTGAAGCATGTCGCCGGAGAGCACGAGACTGTGTCTACTGGCCAAACATGAACTCTGAAATCAAGGACGTTGTTTCTAAGTGTGATGTTTGTGCTACTTTCAGCAAGAAACAAACTAAAGAACCTCTCATCTCTCATGACATTCCCGATAGGCCTTGGTCTAAACTTGGTGCTGATCTGTTTACAAATGATCAGAAAGACTATTTGGTGACGGTAGATTATTTCAGTGACTTTATTGAAGTAGATCAGATCACGGACAAAACAGGGAAACAGGTTATACAGAAACTTAAAAGTCATCTAGCACGTCATGGATTTCCTGATACACTTGTTACTGACAACGGCCCCCCATTTAACTCCAAAGACTTTGCTGATTTTGCTGCCACTTATGACTTCAATCATGTGACAAGTTCGCCTGGATACGCACAGTCTAACGGAAAGGCTGAATCTGCTGTGAAAGTTGTAAAGAACCTGATTAAGAAATCCAAACCTTCGAAATCAGATCCATACTTTGCTCTCCTGGATTATCGTAACACTCCTACGGAAGGCCTGGGATCATCTCCAGCCCAACGACTTTTTAGCCGACGCACTAAAACCCTATTACCAACTAGCAAGCCGCTTCTCAAACCCCAACTGTCTACTAACACTATTAAACAGAAATTGGAAAAACAGCTTCGTCAGGCCAAGAATTACAATAGATCTGTTAGAAATCTCCCAACCCTTCAAGAAGGAGAAAAGGTGTATGTACAACCTCTCAAACCTCACATCAAGACATGGACTCCTGCATATGTCAATCGCCAGGTTAATATTCGTTCTTACGAAATTGAGTGTGATGATGGAACAATCTTACGGAGAAATCGTAAACATCTAAAGAGAACGGCATCAGAAACAACAGCGGAAAACACACAGCGTCGCGCAAACCCCCTACCAACGCCTATTCCCGAATTTGGTCCTTAACCAAAATCTAGTGACATTCCTTTTACCACTAGAAGTGGTCGTGTGTGCAAACAACCAAGTTATTTCAAGGACTTTGTAAAATAATCTCTCGGAAAGACTTTATATAGAACTTCTCGTTAAAAGTTTAAGTTAAAAAAACTTCTTTTTTATGTGTTGCGGTTTGCAGCTTTTGGACACTCTTCGTTTTTATTGAACTGAGACTTTCTTCCTAATATTGATGTTTGATTCGTTCTCAAAAAACTACTTGAATCTGTTCTGTAGAAATACTCCTGTTCTTTTACATTTCTAAAAGAGAAAAGATGTTACGAGATCACTAAGCTATAAAAGTTACTCTGCCAGGAGTTTACGCTATGATGTAAGGCGCGCATGTTTGCAGAATAGAGTCTATTATGGTCACGTACAACTTGCTTCCATCTACTAAGCTTATTCTTTAGTTGTTATCTACAGCCGGCCACAGCCTGAAACAGTTACCCTCCGACCAACTGATCGCATCAACCTGGGCGGATCTTGAGTGATTTGTCGGGAATCCTTGGGATGAACCATGAACAAGTCTCTGTCGACATGAACGGTCTAAAGATTCAATCGCCGTGTTTAGATTTAGCCGGAGAAACCGAATGGAAACTCCCAACCTTTGGCGAGTACCTAGTAACTCTTCCACGGCGATCAGGGGAAAAAATCCACCCAGGAATTCTTTACGCTGACGTCTTCATAAAACGAGAAGGCGAAATTGATATTGTCAGCAGAGGTAGGAGAGAAAATAGAAATCTTACTACATCTGTGGTGGCGACTATCAACTGATAACTCTCGAACCATTAATGGGTAAGAAACAATGCTAGTGATTTTATAGGTATAAATAGCCGAGAACTCTTGGCTCTGCCGAATTTTTTTTTCCGTGTTCGTCATAGCCAAGATCACTTCCATAGTAAAAAGTGATATTTGTTAAGGAGACCCGCCGAAAAAATCGGCGGCGCAAATTTCACAACAAATAAGCAAAGAATAAAATATTTACCACTGCATTCCGATAGTATAGACCACGAAGAAGGAGGTTGTCAAACTTATGCCGCTGTAACGATGAAAAGAACTAATCTGCCTGTCACTGTATAATGATAGCCTAATTGACGCCCGATAGTTTTGTACGACATCCCTGCCGACAATTTGCCATTTTTGACCCTCTGATATCCTCCTTCGTGCCATGTTCACAGAAGATAAGTCCATGTTGCACAAAACCGGCCTTAAGTATAAAACATTTAAGAGGAAGCATACTGAATTTGCGTTATTGCACGAAACAAAGTTCACGTCGCATTACATGCATTTTTGCGTTACTGTCACATATGAATTGCCACAATCGTTCAATACAACACCATTCTTATCATCATCATAACTGGCATAAATAAAGTACGTAAAATTATACTGTGCCGTTAGATCACTCACACGACTCAAACATTAGGGCGCTGGTGCGCATGTTCAGGTTCGGGGTTTGTTTACAATGCGGGTACTTGATAAATCTAATTTTCAATTTCAAATTAAAAATACTAAATGATGCCAAAACATTCTAATTTTAGTAAAAATAGAAAGTTCCTAACTTCTTCTGTCTGATAAAAATACAGAAAACCGCTTACTGTTTTTTTTTATGTAAACTATTCTGGATTTTCGCTGCAAGTGTGCCTTTAATGACGAAGTTCCTGTTACGAGATCACTTTAAGCTATAAAAGTTACTCTGCCAGGAGTTTACGCTATGATGTAAGGCGCGCATGTTAGCAGAATAGAGTCTATTATGGTCACGTAAAACTTGAGTTGTTGTCTCTCGCTTCCATCTACTAGGCTTATTCTTTATTTGTTATCTACAGCCGGCCACAGACTGAAACATGGTGTCAGAAGTCTTGAACTCTTGTGCCGTCAGGTCAATGTTCTAATTTCTTCAAAAAATCTCTCTTTGGACATTTTCTGCATCTTCAATATCAGACAACCGGACCGAGTCAGTTAGAAAGCACATGTCAAATGTGGATCGGTGATATTTTATTACTTCAGATCGTTTCTACTCAACAGAACTGCATAAAACTGACAAACTGTGGCCAAATGAATCTCTCTGACCAAAATCTCAACGTTTTCTGCAAATTTTCTGTGAAGAAACTCGATGTTTATAATCTCACAACTCATCACTTAAGTTATCGGATTCTGTGGTGGGCCAGAACTGAAAAGCCCATATGGTTGCATGTTAAAGAGTGCACCATTATTCTTGGACAAACTCTCTCTGTATTTCTGCTGTAATTCACAGATTTTTATGACTCTCAACTACTACTGCTAAACTGTCTCTAGAAGTGTTTTCTTAAATTTTGCAGTTTGTTACACAGTACTAGACTCTCGCTCAAAATATTTTTCTATGGAAGCCCGGAAGGATCACTCAAAATTTCTGTAAAATTTTCTACAAACTAAATTAAACAAAATGGCTCAAGGAGGACAAGAAGGACACCCTTCCACAGTAATGTACCCTTACCCCCAAGACTAGAAATGAAAGGAAATCTTTCTCACAACTGGAAAAGATGGCGTCAAGTATGGGACTCGTTTGAAATCGTTACAGATCTTGTCAACAAAGATGATAAGTACAGGATTGCAACATTTATTACTTGTATTGGTCCAGATGCACTGGGAGTGTTTAATGGTCTCCCTTTTGAATCAGAGGAAGCCAAAAAAGACAAAAAACACTATACTTACCCTTATGGAACTCTACTGCCTTGGTGAAACTAACGTAATATACGAACGCTATGTTTTCAATAACCGAGATCAAAATGAAGGTGAAACTATTCACGCATATGCGATACATCTTCGAGCACTTTCTCAAACGTGTGACTTTAGAACTCTTAGAGATGAACTTGTCAGGGACAGAATCGTCTGTGGAATCAACGATAATGATGTTAGGAGAAAACTTTTGCAAGAATCTAAACTAGATCTTCAAAAATGTGTTGACATCTGCAGAGCTTCAGAGTCAACAGCTCAACAAGTTAAAGCTATGGGTAAAGACAATGAAATTCATTTTGTCAAAAAGAATAAATCTTCACAAGCTAAGAACTTCTCCAAAACTAACCGAAAACCATCTTCTAGGAATGGTTCCTCTAAATCTCTGAAATTCGACTGTAAATTTTGTGGCCGAGAAAGCTGCCCTGCCTTTGGGAAAACTTGTAACTTGTGTGGAAAACTTTCTCATTTTTCCAACAAGTGCCCTTCTAAATATGAGAAAAAGAAAACCCTTCATCAAGTGGATGAATATCCTTACTCCGACTCTCCTAATGAAGACCTCATGACTGTTGAATGTGATGAAATTGTTAACTCTGTGGATAGCCATTTCCCCACTAAAATAGTTGCTACTCTCTTATTGGACAACAAACCTACGCAATAACTGATTTGCCAATTACTCTCAAATGACGTAATTTAGCGACGTCACAATTACAGCTCTAAATGGTACACCGGACAAAGCATCCCTCTGTTTTAACTCAAGATTTTCAACATTTTTACTACATATTTTAGGATAGAAACCGAAAAATTGTGACAGTTTATGTCTGAAATAATCTAGTAAGGCGAAAAAATCTTGAATGAAACGGGAGCTCAACTGAATAAAGCTAAAGTCTAATTGGACGATGGGCTTGTCCGGTCTAAGATTGGTGCCACGACGTCTTGTCATTGTTGCGCGAAAAACTGGCAAATGGTCTATTCCAAGTTGACTGTGGTGCAACTTGCAATGTTATCTCTAAATCTGATCTGAGTTGAAAGAAAGTAATATCCAACTCAGAATGTACAATAACTCTTACATAACTGCTCTAGGGAAAGCTAATCTTCGGGTGATCAACCCACGAAACTCTAGAAGATATAAAGGTGACTTCGTAGTCCTAAAAGAAACTAGAATGCCTTTAATTGGGTCAAGGTCGGCTCAACAGATGAACTTCATCAAAGTTCTCAAGGAGAACATTTACTCAGCTGAATCTTCTCAACCACAACCCAATGACTCTTCCACTGAACTCACCAAATCTAAAATACTACTGGAATACAATGACGTATTCATTGATGATCTTGGAACATTTAGTGGACAACAAGAACTTGAGATCGACCCCAATGTAACACCAGTGAAACTACCTGTTAGAAAGATACCTCATGCTTCCAAAGGTCAACTGCAAACTAAACTCAAAAGACTTAAAACTTTAGGTGTTATAGCTCCTGTTGACTCTCCAACAGACTACGTATCAAGCTTGGTAATTGTGAAAAAACCAAGTGGAGATCTTCGAATCTGTATCGACCCAAAACCTCTCAACAAAGCACTCAAAAGAAGCCATTATCCTTTACCTGTGACGGATGATCTTTTACCTGATTTAGCCAATGCTAAAGTATTTTCAAAGGTCGACTTGAAAAGTGGCTTTTGGCATATTCCTTTGGATGAAACCTCTAGTTATCTCACTACATTTGAACTCCGTTTGGCAGATACAGGTGGCTACGTTTACCTTTTGCAGTCTCTCCAGCTCCTGAGATCTTCCAATATCGACTAGATCAACTTCTACAAGACTTACCTGGTATCTTCAGAGTTGCTGATGATATCCTGATTGTTGGCGAAGGAACTACTGAGACAGAAGCCAACAAGAATCACGATGAACGTTTTGTTAAACTCATGGAAAGCTGAAGAATATTCGCTTGAATTCTTCTAAACTGGAACTAAAAGAAAAGACTGTACTACTTATTGAACATGAACTTACCTCTTCTGGTTTGAAACCAGATCCCCAAAAAGTGGAAGCCATTCTTCAAATGCCGAAACCAACTGATGTTAAAGGAGTACAAAGACTTATTGGCATTGTGAACTATCTCTCAAAGTTTGTTAAAAGACTTTCTGGACTTTGTGAACCTTTTCGACAACTTACTAAGCATGGTCATGGGATAGCAACCATGACAGAGCCTTCTCAGACTTACAAAAAAGATTAACTGAAGCACCCGTACTGAAATATTTCAGTCCAACCGAAGACGTGACTCTTCAGTGTGATGCCATTGACAATGGTTTAGGAGCAACATTGTTACAAGGTGGCCTACCAGTGGCATACGGAAGCCGAGCTCTTACCTCAACGGAAAAGAATTATGCTCAAATAGAAAAAGAGATGCTGAGCATAGTTTTTGGTTTCTCAAAATTCCACCAGTACTTGTATGGGGAAAGTGTTGTTGTGGAAAGTGATCACAGGCCTCTGGAAACTATTCAGAATAAACCTCTTCTTACTGCCCCTAAAAGATTACAACGGATGCTCTTAGCTGTACAGAAATATGACTATGTAATCAAGTACAAGAAAGGCAAAGATATGCACATAGCAGATACTCTCTCTCCCGAGCTTACTCGTCAAGTGACATAGAACCTCAAAGTGATATCCTTTTCCTGGAGGAACTTTCTAAAACTGAACTGTAGCTACAAACCTTTAATATGGCTGACTACTTACCTATATCTAAGGAGACGATCCTTGAAATGCAACAGGAAACTGAACATGATGAGACTCTTCGCCATGTCAAGACTGCAATTTTGAATGGATGGCCAGATTCTAAAAAGGACATTCATAGCATTGCAGCCTATTTTAATCTAAGAGATGAACTCTCACTACAAGATGGAACAATATTCCGTGGAGCTAGAGTTGTTATTCCCCAAAGTATGAGGAGGTTTACTCTTCAGAGAATTCATAGTTCTCACACAGACATTGAAGCATGTCGCCGGAGAGCACGAGACTGTGTCTACTGGCGAAACATGAACTCTGAAATCAAGGACGTTGTTTCTAAGTGTGATGTTTGTGCTACTTTCAGCAAGAAACAAACTAAAGAACCTCTCATCTCTCATGACATTCCCGATAGGCCTTGGTCTAAACTTGGTGCTGATCTGTTTACAAATGATCAGAAAGACTATTTGGTGACGGTAGATTATTTCAGTGACTTTATTGAAGTAGATCAGATCACGGACAAAACAGGGAAACAGGTTATACAGAAACTTAAAAGTCATCTAGCACGTCATGGATTTCCTGATACACTTGTTACTGACAACGGCCCCCCATTTAACTCCAAAGACTTTGCTGATTTTGCTGCCACTTATGACTTCAATCATGTGACAAGTTCGCCTGGATACGCACAGTCTAACGGAAAGGCTGAATCTGCTGTGAAAGTTGTAAAGAACCTGATTAAGAAATCCAAACCTTCGAAATCAGATCCATACTTTGCTCTCCTGGATTATCGTAACACTCCTACGGAAGGCCTGGGATCATCTCCAGCCCAACGACTTTTTAGCCGACGCACTAAAACCCTATTACCAACTAGCAAGCCGCTTCTCAAACCCCAACTGTCTACTAACACTATTAAACAGAAATTGGAAAAACAGCTTCGTCAGGCCAAGAATTACAATAGATCTGTTAGAAATCTCCCAACCCTTCAAGAAGGAGAAAAGGTGTATGTACAACCTCTCAAACCTCACATCAAGACATGGACTCCTGCATATGTCAATCGCCAGGTTAATATTCGTTCTTACGAAATTGAGTGTGATGATGGAACAATCTTACGGAGAAATCGTAAACATCTAAAGAGAACGGCATCAGAAACAACAGCGGAAAACACACAGCGTCGCGCAAACCCCCTACCAACGCCTATTCCCGAATTTGGTCCTTAACCAAAATCTAGTGACATTCCTTTTACCACTAGAAGTGGTCGTGTGTGCAAACAACCAAGTTATTTCAAGGACTTTGTAAAATAATCTCTCGGAAAGACTTTATATAGAACTTCTCGTTAAAAGTTTAAGTTAAAAAAACTTCTTTTTTATGTGTTGCGGTTTGCAGCTTTTGGACACTCTTCGTTTTTATTGAACTGAGACTTTCTTCCTAATATTGATGTTTGATTCGTTCTCAAAAAACTACTTGAATCTGTTCTGTAGAAATACTCCTGTTCTTTTACATTTCTAAAAGAGAAAAGATGTTACGAGATCACTAAGCTATAAAAGTTACTCTGCCAGGAGTTTACGCTATGATGTAAGGCGCGCATGTTTGCAGAATAGAGTCTATTATGGTCACGTACAACTTGCTTCCATCTACTAAGCTTATTCTTTAGTTGTTATCTACAGCCGGCCACAGCCTGAAACAGTTACCCTCCGACCAACTGATCGCATCAACCTGGGCGGATCTTGAGTGATTTGTCGGGAATCCTTGGGATGAACCATGAACAAGTCTCTGTCGACATGAACGGTCTAAAGATTCAATCGCCGTGTTTAGATTTAGCCGGAGAAACCGAATGGAAACTCCCAACCTTTGGCGAGTACCTAGTAACTCTTCCACGGCGATCAGGGGAAAAAATCCACCCAGGAATTCTTTACGCTGACGTCTTCATAAAACGAGAAGGCGAAATTGATATTGTCAGCAGAGGTAGGAGAGAAAATAGAAATCTTACTACATCTGTGGTGGCGACTATCAACTGATAACTCTCGAACCATTAATGGGTAAGAAACAATGCTAGTGATTTTATAGGTATAAATAGCCGAGAACTCTTGGCTCTGCCGATTTTTTTTCCGTGTTCGTCATAGCCAAGATCACTTCCATAGTAAAAAAGTGATATTTGTTAAGGAGACCCGCCGAAAAAATCGGCGGCGCAAATTTCACAACAAATAAGCAAAGAATAAAATATTTACCACTGCATTCCGATAGTATAGACCACGAAGAAGGAGGTTGTCAAACTTATGCCGCTGTAAAGTGACTAAAGATATATGATTGAAGTATTTCTACGACGCCCCGCACAATTAACTGGTCGTTTAAATGTTTTACTATGGCGGTTACGTCAGGTTGAAAGCCAGTGGACTTCGAAACAAGTAAGGGAAAGTTTACCACTTTACAGCGGCGTAAGTTTGACAAACTCGTTCTTCGTGGTCTATACTATCAGAATGCAGTGGTAAATATTTTATTCTTTGCTTATGTGTTGTGAAATTTTCGCCGCCGATTTTTTCGGCGGGTCTCCTTAACAAATATCACTTTTTTACTATGGAAGTGATCTTGGCTATGACGAACACGGAAAAAAAAATTCGGCAGAGCCAAGATTTCTCGGCTAAGGTATAAACTACAAGCACATTTAAGAAACAACATAGAAGTAGTATAAAAATGCAATTTCTAAATCAGCTACTATGGCTATCATCCATTACTGGAACGGCTACTATGGCTATCATCCATTACTAAACCTGCTACATATAGCTTTATGTAAGGTTGTATTGAAAGGGGGATAACTCTGACGGTAATAAACATAGTGTTGTCTCCCTTGTCCCATATGTTGGTTGAAGGCGAACTAGGTTAAATTCCAGCGCGCGTTATTGTTTACTTAGCCTGATGTGACTTTAATACAGCTTAGTTTGACCCCATCTGAAGTGTTGCTATCAGTGGTATGTTTATTCTAGTCCAACCCCCAGCTATTGACACAATCCAGCTTCTGTTAGCTCCCCACTGATATAAATATGTTTTCTAAAAGACACATCCCTTAAAGTAATCTCCTTAAGAGCATTATAGATCACTGCCAATGAATTAAATCACTTACTTGTTTGAACAATGCTTTTCATTCTTAGGTTTCATTTATCATCGTGAACAAAGTATAGGCGTCTTCGAGTTGGTGTTCAACTACCATCGACACAGCAGGATTTAGTTTCAGTTTTAGGATTTTTAGATAAATTTCTTCAACAACAATCTTATATATTTTTTTGATCTTCTTTTAACATCAGATAAAATTCTGGTTGACTTTGATTAAGTCTTACAGAAAACCACTCACATGTTTGTACACGTTTACTACCATAAAAGACCCAGTGAGTAACCCAAACTATAGGCATGTAGATATATGCCAATGTTGACCCGTATCTTTTTAACAAGGTTAGACTAACACCGGATGTGTTTACAAGACTCGGCGTCTCTTTTCTTTCACTTTTATGAAAAATCGGCATATACATTTTACATTCAAAATATTAACCATATCAGAGTTTGTCAGTGTCCATTCGCTGCTCGGATAGAAAATGACCTGTGAAATGTTCTTAAAGTATGTAACCTTACTAGCACTAACACACGCCCGGCGGGCGTTAAACGGGCGCCGGGCGTTAAGCAGCCGTGCCCGGGCGTTCATTCAATATCAATTTGAAACACATCAGATAATATAGGTCCTTCCATTTCAAACACGGCTGATTCTGCAGTGACATCACCTCTACTCGATAATCCAGGGTTACCGCCTACAATGGGGTCATGTTCATCCATATCCAGTCCTTGATCTTTATCAAATAATTGGGCTATTAACTGACTATTTTTTGCCCCATAATCATTCTTCAATACAACATTAATATATGATTTATAAGGATAACCTGTCGATGATGTCACAACAGTATTGTTAAATAAAACACTTATATCAGAGAATATAGAATGGAGAAAATTATTTATTGGTCCAACTTTTTCATCCTTTGCTATTACGGAACAGTCCGAATGAACCAGTTTTGCACGGACATTGAGTCTTGTATCTCGCAAAGAAATGAATTCTGATGTGTTATTGTTTATAAGAAATTCGAAAGGTGCCAAACAGAAAAACATATAGAAACATAGTCACACAGGGAAATAATTATATCAGATTTAGAAAGTAAGGAAATGAAACATCTGAGATGACAACTGTCAGCGTCCATTCGCTGCTCGGATAGAAAATGACCTGTGAAATGTTCTTAAAGTATGTAACCTTAATACCACTAACAGACGCCCGGCGGGCGCGGACGCCGGGCGTTAAGCGGGCGCCGGACGTTAAGTGGCCGTGTCCGGACGTTCATTTAAGACGAAAGGCAGTATGTAAATGACCAAAGACATGACTAACTTAACATTTTTTTTTTTCGACATCTTTATTGAGTTAGGTTATGTAAAGTCAAAACTATATTAACAAATGTAAAACATATATATATATATATAAATTGTGTGTTAAGGTTAGATTTAGTCACTGTCCTCATTTTCTTGAGTATCAGGATATGTGGTTGGTAAAAGATCGTTAAATAAGGTTTTCCTCATTTTTATAGCATTATACAGGGCCTCTCTCGGTGATAAATCAAAAGTGTCTTGAAGTGAATGTTTCGTGGCCATAATTTTTTTATGGATTGGATCTTTTTTCATAGACTCTAAAAGCAAACTCTCTTCGTTGTATAAAGACATCAGAGTATTTCTTATTTTTGGCCTCAAAGTTTCGTAGTCACTATTTTCTTCATCGATGGAGTCAGTTGTTTCAGGGATATGTTGTTCGATCGCCTTTGTTACAAGATTATCCCACATCGTTGAGGACGCCTTTTCGTTTTCCTGTGACTCTTCCTCAGCCGAGGAAACGCTTTCATCTCCCTGTGATTCTTCATCCGTTGACGACAGAGTGTTTTCATCTAGGGTCTCTTGACTTGCACAACTATCCGCAGAATCATTGTTTTCTGACTCTGTGATTTTCGCTACATTGTCGTTCCCATATTCTGAGGAAGTGTTTTGATCTTCATTGTGACTTTGAAGTGATGTTGTATGATGGTTATACCTATCCTGATGACGTCGCATATCATGATCCCGAGTAAAAGTTTGACCACATTCGGTGCATGTAAACAGTCCCATGTCTAATGTACGGCACTCGACAGACTAATAATATTGGTATAGTGAGATGTACTTCTATATAGCATATAATTCCCCCCAGATGGCGCTGTGGGCGCTTAAAACAGACGCCCGGCGGGCGCTAAGCGGACGCCGGGCGTAAAGCGGGCGTACCCGGGCGTTCATTCAAGACGAAAGGTTATTCGTACCATTACCTTAAACATTACCTACGCCCGCTTTATACAACGAAGAGAGTTTGCTTTTAGAGTCTATGAAAAAAGATCCAATCCATAAAAAAATTATGGCCACGAAACATTCACTTCAAGACACTTTTGATTTATCACCGAGAGAGGCCCTGTATAATGCTATAAAAATGAGGAAAACCTTATTTAACGATCTTTTACCAACCACATATCCTGATACTCAAGAAAATGAGGACAGTGACTAAATCTAACCTTAACACACAATTTATATATATATATATATGTTTTACATTTGTTAATATAGTTTTGACTTTACATAACCTAACTCAATAAAGATGTCGAAAAAAAATGTTAAGTTAGTCATGTCTTTGGTCATTTACATACTGCCTTTCGTCTTAAATGAACGTCCGGACACGGCCACTTAACGTCCGGCGCCCGCTTAACGCCCGGCGTCCGCGCCCGCCGGGCGTCTGTTAGTGGTATTAAGGTTACATACTTTAAGAACATTTCACAGGTCATTTTCTATCCGAGCAGCGAATGGACGCTGACAGTTGTCATCTCAGATGTTTCATTTCCTTACTTTCTAAATCTGATATAATTATTTCCCTGTGTGACTATGTTTCTATATGTTTTTCTGTTTGGCACCTTTCGAATTTCTTATAAACAATAACACATCAGAATTCATTTCTTTGCGAGATACAAGACTCAATGTCCGTGCAAAACTGGTTCATTCGGACTGTTCCGTAATAGCAAAGGATGAAAAAGTTGGACCAATAAATAATTTTCTCCATTCTATATTCTCTGATATAAGTGTTTTATTTAACAATACTGTTGTGACATCATCGACAGGTTATCCTTATAAATCATATATTAATGTTGTATTGAAGAATGATTATGGGGCAAAAAATAGTCAGTTAATAGCCCAATTATTTGATAAAGATCAAGGACTGGATATGGATGAACATGACCCCATTGTAGGCGGTAACCCTGGATTATCGAGTAGAGGTGATGTCACTGCAGAATCAGCCGTGTTTGAAATGGAAGGACCTATATTATCTGATGTGTTTCAAATTGATATTGAATGAACGCCCGGGCACGGCTGCTTAACGCCCGGCGCCCGTTTAACGCCCGCCGGGCGTGTGTTAGTGCTAGTAAGGTTACATACTTTAAGAACATTTCACAGGTCATTTTCTATCCGAGCAGCGAATGGACACTGACAAACTCTGATATGGTTAATATTTTGAATGTAAAATGTTTATGCCGATTTTTCATAAAAGTGAAAGAAAAGAGACGCCGAGTCTTGTAAACACATCCGGTGTTAGTCTAACCTTGTTAAAAAGATACGGGTCAACATTGGCATATATCTACATGCCTATAGTTTGGGTTACTCACTGGGTCTTTTATGGTAGTAAACGTGTACAAACATGTGAGTGGTTTTCTGTAAGACTTAATCAAAGTCAACCAGAATTTTATCTGATGTTAAAAGAAGATCAAAAAAATATATAAGATTGTTGTTGAAGAAATTTATCTAAAAATCCTAAAACTGAAACTAAATCCTGCTGTGTCGATGGTAGTTGAACACCAACTCGAAGACGCCTATACTTTGTTCACGATGATAAATGAAACCTAAGAATGAAAAGCATTGTTCAAACAAGTAAGTGATTTAATTCATTGGCAGTGATCTATAATGCTCTTAAGGAGATTACTTTAAGGGATGTGTCTTTTAGAAAACATATTTATATCAGTGGGGGGCTAACAGAAGCTGGATTGTGTCAATAGCTGGGGGTTGGACTAGAATAAACATACCACTGATAGCAACACTTCAGATGGGGTCAAACTAAGCTGTATTAAAGTCACATCAGGCTAAGTAAACAATAACGCGCGCTGGAATTTAACCTAGTTCGCCTTCAACCAACATATGGGACAAGGGAGACAACACTATGTTTATTACCGTCAGAGTTATCCCCCTTTCAATACAACCTTACATAAAGCTATATGTAGCAGGTTTAGTAATGGATGATAGCCATAGTAGCCGTTCCAGTAATGGATGATAGCCATAGTAGCTGATTTAGAAATTGCATTTTTATACTACTCATAGAAGCTAATGATTTTGATGGGAACTGACTTTATTTTATATTTTGAATGTACACGTCTATGCAAAAAGATGACATGAATATTAACGGGGAGAAGGTAATTCAGTAAACACAGGCAGTCACTTGTTCATTTGTTTGTTTGAATATGTCATTAAAGACAATTGAAAGTTATTTTCTAAGTAATGAAAGTAAAGCCATATACAAGACATTCTACAACTTCAAAATGTTCGAAAAGTTTCGGCGAAAGAAAGGTAGCCTAAGCTTCGGAGCTGGTCTAAAAAAGGAGTTTGGGGGGGGGGGGTACTTTTCTGAAAATAGGAGAAAAAGATAGCCGAGGGAAGATTCCCGGTGGCGAGGGTTGAGGGGTTCGAGGACCCCTGGCGTTAAAAAAGCTGTGACAATGAATACATTAAACAAATGCAGGTTGGGTTCCGGGGCCAAAATCGAGAAATATGGAGATTTCATGTTTTCAGTATAAAATCAGTTTCTAGGGATGGGCACCCAAAACATACAAACTATTTCAAAGTGAAATACCTCGACTTCTGAGCTAACGGCCTGTCATTGCTTATGAAAAGAACAAAAGTTTGAAAGATCTATTATAGTCAGCACTAAACTCCCTTGTCTGTCTTCTGCCTAGGAACCAAATCACATACTTTCAAAGACAAACTCCTGTCTGTCTTCAACCTAATAAAATGTCATGGGTGTTTGTTTATTACAACCTATGACAGGATATAAAGGTCTAAATCATCATCCCCCCTCTTTTAACACAATTAAAAACTTGTCCCCGTGGTTATTTTAGTCAAGAAGATTGATAAATATATAAAAAGTAAATTTTAAATATCAATTCCTCTTCCGCTTCCGCTTCTGGCTCTTATGCATAGTGAAGGATGTTTAAAGCGTGATTAAAAAAAGGCTGAGTAAATTATAACTCTAGCGAAATAAGGCTAAATTTGAAATACAGCTACCATATATATTGGGATTTAGACAAAACGAGGGGCTGTTATTCGTAAAACCGAGAAATTTAATACATCTTTAAACATGTACAAACCAATACCAGGGACCGACAATGCATTTTGTCCCGAATCTCTGGCCTCCAGATACCACTAAGTGGGTTAAAGATACGACTTTTAGGACTTTGAAAGCCCATCATGAAGAAAAACGAAATTTCATTCATGATTAAAAATCAGATCTTAGTCGAACACCATTGTTTGTTTACCGGATCTATACTGCTATACAAGTGAACTTTATGACTACAGATTTTTATTTCGGAACTTTAAAATCTTAACTTGTAAAAGCAAGTCATTTTGATATGTTTTCTCGCTACTGTTTGCATAATATTTGCCTGTAAATATGTTACTCTGTTTTTTATTATTTTTTCTATTATAAATTAAAATTAATACATAAAATCTGCTGGTCTTTCTGTTACTTCTTCCTTTATTATTTTGTCGTTACCCTGGCAACTCTTCCACATACGGCGATCGAGTGAAAAATCCACTCAGAAATTTAAATTTTTATTTGGTCTGAGTGGGATTCGAACGAAATCTTGTTAGAGGTTTGCGACAAGAAGGCCGATAGATCTTGTCGGAGACGGCTGCGAGATAACACGAGATATCCCACGATAACTTTCTTATATTCTTTTCAATGAACAGTCCGACGTTAGTCAGATTGCAGCCACGCGTGCTTTGCAGGTCAGTCGAATCCCCTCGTCTACGCTGGACTTTAGATGTCCATGTGTCCTCGTCCTTGAACCGGGGTCATATCGGTAAGGAATATGTCACTACGGCCCATGTCTTAAAAATCTTGTCCGGACCTTATTTTCAAAACTCATCTGTTGCTCGAGCTCGTTTTGAGTTATGCATGGATCAAACTTGTTTTTTTTTTTTGTTTTAGCTTTTTCTGGAAGTGTTACTACAATCTTTTTGTTGTTGTTTTTTGTTTGTTTTTTGGGGTGGGGGGGGGGGGGGGCGTCTTGTTTTGCTTTTTCTCAATCGAGATCTCGTGCCATTCTACGAGATCTTCAAACACAAGACCTGCCTCGAGAGCCGTCACCCTTGATTTTCGCGCATAGTGAACTGTAAGAAACCTACTGAGAATTTATAATGTGCATGATATTTAATTCTCTGTTTTTAACTTTACCCCAACATGTAACTCTACAATAATAACCTGTGTCGCAATACCTTTGGGCAGAAATGCTTGGTAAAAATCAAAAATATAATCGGCACTACATGAGCTCACAAATACATTCTAAAACAAGATGGCAGCGCCCATGGATGTCAAACCAAAATATGATATGGATGAGGGAATACGTTTCAAGGTATTTTATATGTATTAGGAGAGTAGTAATCAATATAACAAAACCGATCATCGGCGGCTTAAACAGTACCTACCAAAATTATATCGGATATCTCTCTACACAGCCGAGTCAACTTTCAGTGTCACGTGTCGTTGTTTACAATTTTAAGGACGTCGACAGCAGTGGCCTCCCTTTATGTTCAAGCAACATGTCACTCATTGGTTTTCGAGTAGATATCTTAACGAATGGCAGTAGGATCAATCTCTATTTTAGATTGGCTTTTTCAATCAAGGTTTCAGTTTAAATCATATGCTTTTGCGCGAATATGTGGTTTTTGTTCAGGAATGAATGTTTAAATTATACATTTTTGTAAATCTATTGAGTTGACATAATAGTATGTCCGTTGTTTGCTTCTGGTTGTCGTATAAGTTATTTTAGCAAATGGGTGATATTCTCTCTTTGACATCATCCATTCGGGCCAAGCATTAAGCAAAATGGCACGCCGTCTTCAGTTTCAAAACAAATAACCATACATCTTTTCAATTCATTCAAATTGGAGACTCCATAAACAAGAGTTTAAATTCTGGTTTAGTTTTTCAATGAATAACAAATTCTCTTTTTCCCCATGTTTATCTAAATTAATATAAACATACCACTATTTCAGCAGCTCTTGCCCGTTTAGAGAAGGGTCACAAAACAAGCTGATGTATGAAAATATTAAGGTGACCGATTAACCTATTTCCCAGATTGAAAGTGAAAATGAAAGCACTCTATAGCCATATACGGGGAGGGATTACACAAAGTTTCTTTCTGGTTAGGGCAAAGGGTCTCTTGGTAAACTAGGACAATATAAAGGTGTAGGCCTATTGCACAAAATGAGGATATCGTTTAACGATTGCATACTTCTTTACCCCCATACTTCTATCAAAGAGCTCAATTGATACTGAGTTACAAGCTAAGCTTACTATTAGGTTCACATTTCGAGATGATAACATTAGCATGGATAATTTTACAGGCAAGTAAGTGCTTGTCTAAGTTAATTGCGATAAGGACCTCTTTATTTTTTTTATTTTATTTATTGCATTTTTTCACCATAGAAACATAACATGGACATATGCATATTTTGGAACATAAATTGGCGGGAATAAAGTTCGAAAGAACTTGTTCTATCCCTAAGTAAAATAAAAGTAAATTGCTAAGTAAAAAATGGCGTGATTCAAAGTCAGTAAACAAAGTTAAACAAATTATGGTTAACTAAAGAAATATACAGATTTTTTTAAATAACATATTTACAATGCGTATCTAAACTGCATGATAAGGGGGTTTTAATTACAATGTCGCTAGGTAGAGAGTAGATAGGTTTTAAGTTTTGATTTAAACATTGATGTAGATTTTATTTCTTTTAGTTGTGCTTGAAGGTTGTTCCACTCTCGAGGGCATTTAATTTTCATTGTATATAGAGAAAGGTTGCTATGATAGAATGGCTTGTACTGTTTCAGTAATCGTAGCCAACATATCGAGTGACGTCAAAGTTTATTTAAATCCATGATGTAATTGTGTTAATAATCCGCGATCAAACTTTGTCCAATGATTGTAGGCTGTGAGTGTGGTAACCAGGAGCAACACATACGTCCTGACCTCTTCTGATGGCATGTGGCCACTCGGATTTAAATAAATGACTACGCCACTGGGTGTATAGGCCACATTTTTCCTCGGTCAAAGTATTCATATTAATGACATCAACTTGGAATTTGAATACTATATCGATCCCTGCTGGAAATAAAAGGGTTTCACTTTTTAAAAAAAAGAAGATTTTTAAAGATTAAGTTGTGTCTTAATAAATGAGACAGACGTACAATAGCAGCTGAGTTTTAAAAGGTGTAGGCCCTATACTCAGGGCGAAAACGCCTATTCCCTAATGATAAGAGAGTTATATGTACCTTACATCTTCCGCGGTTGCCCATGGATGCTCGCTTATTATCTTTGGAATAGCGAAAACAGAGCGTCTTCTTCCACGCTTAAGCAATATTAACAATTTAAGGATAACTAGTCGAGACAATACATTTTGATTAATAAAGAAAAAGCCGAACAGTCCAGTAATTACTGGCACATATTGCACAGACAGTTGAAAGAAAACATGACTCACGAATTACTTAAAAATCTAAGCTCTTACTTTCCAAAATAGCTCACGTGCATAACTATCACTCGCCAAGCCTTTGCCCAAATAGAAAAATTCACAGCTCACACAAATCACTGTAATGCTATAGTATTTATCGATGGCTTAATGCCAAAATGGATAATGTAAACCTCCAAATCATAGTAAACACAAACAGACAAAAGACAGAAATCCCCATAATATCCTATACAAGTTTTAGCATCCGGCTGAATAGTGATTGACTATTTGTCGAAAACTACGCCTTTTATTTCGATATATCGGCTTCGAACTCTTTGGGTCCTGGACCAAACTTAAGCTCACTTTTAGATGTAAGTCTTTCAGTAGTAATATTCAAAAATCATCTTAAACTTAAGATTTGCCTAAGTTAGGCTTAAAGTGTAAGACTTGTCGTAAGTTTAAATCTCATAAAACCTTTGTTTTTCAAACATGGTGAATGGCCAGTCAATACAAGACAGTGATTTGAAAGAAAATATTTAATTTATTCATATACATTTCGTATTAGATTTGTTGAGAAACGTGTGACAACTGACATTTCATTTTTTTCACTCCACCTGAGAAATTAAAAATCTTTCGGACTAGCAACTGGTAAATTCCAATGTTTTAACCAAATCAACCACCATAGAGTTATTCAGCTCAGCATATTATTTGGCACTCTAACATCAAACAAAAGATGCCAGCAAGACAACTATGATGTAACAAATGACGCGTTTTGGGGCAGATTTTTCCGTCTCTCCAGAGAGTTTCCGATTTGTTTGTGTCACTTATTTCGAAAGTCCGGATATCTCCAATCTCTTTAATTTTTCTTGGAGTCTTGGAGAGTTGCGTGATAATCCAGGGATTAGATTATTTCCATATTCGACCTCTTTCTTGAAGGAGGTAAAACATAGAGTGTAGAACCTGACAGCATATTATGTTGGTTGTTTTGTGGCAGCATATTTCTTTATCCAAACTTCGGAGACTCTTGAATGGCCGACTTTGAGAGTTCGGAGAGCCAAAAATAATCAACCCCTGATCATCTCTCAATATGGTTACGTTTCCTACCTCCATTTACAAAAGAACTCGGCCTTGGCCTAGAAATTACAACGGAATCACCATGACATCATTGGAAATTCCCTGTTTGAAGTACCTGGAAATACTAAAAGATTAACATTAAAATTAAAAAAATCAGTAAAGCGAAACGAAGATGTGTGATAATAAGAGACAAAATTAAACAAGACATCAATGGACTGATCTTGCGAACACTATCAGAAAGTGAAGATGCTTGTAAAAAGAAAAAAAATGGTCGCCTAGCGGCCATTTAATTAAGCAAGTGATCAAAAAAAGTGCATAGTACGCAATGAGATCATAGGGTTAACCTGCGTATAAAATTCTACGAAGATCCTTTCATTGCTTTTGGAGAAAAGTGGTAAAAAGAAGAAAAACAAAATGTTCACCAAAGCGGCCATTTTAATATGCAAATGAGCCCCAATAATTAGGCCGTAGGGGGAACCTGCGTGTGAAATTTAAAGAAGATCCGATCACAAGAGAGAAAAGTGATAAAAAGAAGAAAAACGAAATGGTCGCCTAGCGGCCATTTTAAATGAAAAAACGACAAAAAAAATAGACGTTGCACAAGTATACCATATGAGGAACCAACACAAAAACATTTCATAAAGATCGGCCTGTTGGTTTTCTAGATTCCACGATCACAGCTTTGTAGGTAAAAATCACCCAGCGGCCATTTTAATATGCAAATGAGCACAAGAATACCTGCTGCACAACTAGACCATAAGGGGAACCTGCGTATGAAATTTAAAGAAGATCCGGCCGGCAGTTCTCTTGGAATCGCGATCACAAGAGAGAAAAGTGATAAAAAGAAGAAAAACAAAATGGTCGCCTAGCGGCTATTTTAAATGAAAAAACGGCAACAACAACAAAAAAAGACCATATGGAGAACCAACACAAAATCATGTCATCAAGATCGACCTGGTGGTTTTCTAATTCCACGATCACAAACTATGTAGGTAAAAATCACAAAATGGCCGCCAGCGGTCATTTTAATATGCAAATGAGCAAATGAAATGGATGTTGCACAACTAGCCCATAGGGGTGAACCTGTCTGTGAAATTTAATCCGACCAGTGGTTCTCTTGGAATCGCAATCACAAGAAAAGTGTACAGACACCGGACGAAGGACCACGGACGAAAAGCGATTTGATAAGACTACCATAAGATCTAAAAAGCCGGGATGTACGAGTACATTTTAAGGTTTTTGTTGCTTATTAAATCTGCATACACACCCAAGGCTGGTAAAAAGTGACGAACATGTAGCTAAATGTAATCCTGTTTCAACGAAGTTTTTCTTATATTTGGGAGCTCGTGTTTGTCAAAAATCGCCATATTCTGTGCATAATGTGAAATTCTCTCACATTTAACCCACGCATTGATGGGATTAAGATGATTAAAGTGGCATGAGCTGCCAAAATGTTAATATAATGACTTAAAAACAGAATGTTGAAATTATTGGCTTTTTTTCTCAAGACGTATAATTCAGAAGCCTTTTAGTGCTTCTAGTCTCGAAAATGTACTATAAAATATTGTTTTGTTAACTTTGACTCAGTCGGAACTCACTTCGGCTATCTTCGCTCGCTACCGGTCGGCTTTGACACGCCTCGGACAGTCTGCGCTTTTTATAGGTAAATCACCGTATTCTGGGGCTGAATAAAAATGGCGTCGAAAGTAAATATTAAAATGTTCTACTACAGACAAAAAAAGAAAATAAAAATAATTAGAAACTTATTAAATGCTAATATCATTTAGAATGATATTTGTTTTTATATTTTATTTAGCCCAGTAAACCACATGTTGTAGACAGACGCAGTTTCGGTACATATCCCCCAATGCTTTAATTATATAACTGATCGAGGCTGAAAGTTAACAAACCGAGTGTTTCGATCCCTTACATTAACACGGGGACACTTTTGTGGGGCCTTCAAGAGGATTTAGGAATTGTACGCTTCATCGCTACCTATTTGGTCGCCATATTCAAAATGACCTGCAGTCTATCAGAGGGTATTTCACGCACGTAAATCCCCGAAGTTATCAGACTGAACTTTGACTTAGAATGAATGGTCGTCCCGGTTATTTAAACTTTGTTTACTTTTCGAACACTTTTTCGGTTCGTATAAGCCACATACTGTATATTCCCTATGGTAATAATGGTTAGGTTGTGGGTTACCACTCAGTCCAAATAAAAAACCCCAGAGCATTATATTGTCTGTTTTTCGATCACCCCTATCTGGAAGGATTGCCAAGTTCCGCCCTACACATAGCTGCACCGTTGAATAAGTATAATAATCATTTGATTGACAACTGACCCAGTTTTACTTGAAAACCCCTTCAGGCTTACAGATATTTTTATCCACGAATAAGAAACAGACAATCGTACGTAAAAAGGGGATATGATCTAACAATGGCAGATCCATTTTAGTGGGAAACCCCAGACAGAAATAAATCGTTTATCAGAAACGAAAGTAAGGACATCGCGCTATTTAAAACGAACACACATAGTAAATGAACAGAAGCTATACAGCAGGTGTTGTTACTTCCTCGGTGTAGAGGTAAACAAGTTAGTGAGTACCTAGAATTATTTTTATACAAATTCTTTGCCTTACTATCTAATGTGCTATGTGAGTCATACATATTTTTTAAGAAATTGCTTTTAAACGAAACTTTGCCTTTATATGCCGTTTTGTTAGCGGTGTGTCTAATGTATGTTCGTGGTCTCCGCCGTAGCCTTTCGGACTTTGTGAAGAAAGCAAATTTATGAGAACTGGGCATGAGCTGCAAAAATGTGGAATTTTTGACTTGAAAACAAGAGTTTTGTATTTATTTGGCTATTTTTTCCCAAGAAGTACAATTTATAAGCTTTTTAGTGTCACGAGTCTCGAGAGTGTACCTTAATGCTGTGTTTTGAACTTTCTTAGGATTTTTCTCATTCCAACTTCAATCATTTAGTTTTCTCATGAACTTAAACCCCACTTATTTGCCAAATTGAATTATTGCCAACTTATTGAATTTGGCCAACTCATGCCACTTTGTTTGATGGAAAATCACTCAAATTATACCCGTAAATCAGATTGCCAGACGAGTTTTCGCGAGAGATGGTTTGCATTATATGGTATAGGTGTAAATTGCCGATATACTGTAGTGTCAAAAGTTGCAGATATTGGGATTTCTTTATAAAATCATCTCATTGGAAATAAATGAATCACTCGCGATTAAAACACATATTTAGGCTATCAAGTCATCTAAGAGCAAGAATTTACCAGACGAACTTCAATCAATTTTATATAAACATTAGATTTTCCTGACCGACAAGCAAGGAGAACAGGATCTCAAATACTTAAAATACGTTGTGTGAACTGCTAAATGTAAGTAAACTTTATTTGAAACAGAATTAGGAGATGGTTCGCCATTTCGATAAGTTGAGAAAGTTTAAGATGTTGAAAAAGTTGAAAATGAGCTTTCCGTTGATACTGATCTTGTAGATGAACGTTTGGGTAGTTTAATAAACAACAACAACAAATTTACTCGTGCGACCCTTTTAAATTGTGTCTATGGTTTCATGTCACTTCGTACCCAAGTCACTTCGTACCAAGTCACCTCGTACCCTAGTCATCTCGTACCCAAGTCATCTCGTACCACATTGAAAGCCACGTTCTCTTGCTACAACCGATCCATGTGGAAATACAAACAGTTAAGACTTAATTAAGAAAACACAACACTTGAATATGTTTTTTTATTCATATAGAAATAATAACGATACATAAAATGAAGTACTAAAACGAATTGGAAAATCGAAAAGTTAGAGAAACATAAAATATAATTAAAAATAATTTGGTAGGTGAAGGGGAAAAAACAAATAATAACGATACATAAAATGCAGTACTAAAACGAATTGGAAAATCGAAAAGTTAGAGAAACATAAAATATTATGAAAAATAATTTAAAACAATTATAAAAAATACAGAATTAGTTGAGTAATCAAAATCTTAAGAGTTGGTTCATTCAGATGACTGCAGGAACGAAGCAGCTGTGATGTCAATTGACCCACAGCATACTTTTCCCACAGCTTAAATCAATAAACGATAAATCAATATTGCTTCCAGTATTGGCAATAAATCACCAAAATAAGAAGATATAACTGCTAGAGTTTTATTATTATTTCTTTTTTAGAAATAACAACATTCCGATTCGTAAAATTAAAAATAAAGTAGGGAGACGACCCGGAAGTTCGAGAATAATGCTGTATAATATATGCAATTCGTCAACATATCCCTGGTACGAGATGACATGGGTACGAGACGATTAGGATACGAGATGACTTGGTACGAAGTGACTTGGGCACGTAGTGACCTGATCCCGTGTCTATAACTTGAACCATAGTGTGGCTAAGTGTGTAACGTTATATCTCAAAATAACTCAGACACCGACAACCCAGTCAAGAGTGTTCTTTATGAAATTCTGCAATGCTCTGATTGGTCGACGAGAATATAATGATTGAATACATACCTCGTCAAAAAAGAAGTAGGCCTTCGAAAGAATATCCTGTTTCACAAAGCGGCGTAGATGTATTTTTTGCGTAACTTTCATGCTAATGTATCTCTACAGTATGGGTTGGTATCACATGTCAGGGGGGTCTTTCATAAACCACATATAGCCAACTACGGCCAGATAGTCGACTAAGCAGTAATGTTAAAGCAGTGCTATTCTAGTCGGCTAGGTCAGTTTAGCCTTCTAAACATGTTTTTGAAATACCCCCCTGGTGTCACATTTTAGACTAAATCCTGTTCACCGATCTTATACTCATTGATGTGCTAATATATGCTAATACAATGTATATATATATATTGTATCTGTTCCAGGAAATTCTAATGACTAAGGTCCAACTCCTGCTTGCCGTAAACCTAATGAAATATCATGGGTTTTAGTTTATTATAATAACTTATGATTGGACACAAAGGTCTCAATGATATACCCATTTTTAACACAATTAGAAACAATGTCTCCATGGTTATTTTAGACCAGAAACTTGTCCCTGTGCCCGTGTGTAATAGTAGTCATAAATATATACTGAACCGCAAAAGAAACGTCACCCTATTCAAATGTTGCTAAATGAATATTTTATCATAATTTTCAATGATTTTTCTCTTTTGATATCCTTGCTAGACCTAGTTTGAAGCCAGTGGTCAAGAAAGTTTGGTTTCTGATCATGTTACTAATATGCAAAACACGTCGTCAAAGCAGTTACTAACGTATTGATGGGGTCCTTTTCGGTTCGTTTTGCCTGAAGGTCACAATGCACGTGTGTTGCGAGGTGTCATCCCTATAAAAAGCCACCGAGCATGCACCGAATCATTTACAGGTTGACAGTAGTGACATGCCACGACTGTCACGGGAGCAGAGAGACCAAGCCTTGAAAAGACTCCATACTGACCAGACTGCAATGTTCAATGTTCATGTCCGAACAATATACCACCTGCAGCAACGGGTTCAAGCCACTGGAAGCACAGCAGACCGTCCTCGTAGTGGAAGACCGCCTGTAACAACGTTGAGGCAAGATCGACAGATTGTCCGCCAACACCTGCAAAACCGCTTCGCTACAGCTGCGGAAACTGCAAGGACAACCAATGGCAATCACCAGAGACCAATCAGCGACGACACGGTGCGCAGGCGTTTGAGGCAGGCAGATGTCAGATGTCACAGGCCTTACAGGGATCCGATCCTCACTGCTCGACATCGTCGCGCTTGTCTGTCATGGGCCTCACAGCATCGGAATTGGCGTCACCGGAAGTGGAGAACTGTAGTCTTCTCCGATGAAAGTCGGTACTGCATCTCGACGGTTGATGGGCGAATGAGAGTGTGGCGTATATACGAGGAGAGCGTTTTGCAGATGAGAAAGAGACGCATGAGGAGGTCCCAGCATTATGGTATGGGGTGTTATAGCACTGAATCAAACACTAGGCCCTATGTTCCAGAATGTTGGTCCTGGTAGAGGAAATGGTGTAACAGCTACACCCTTCATCGTGCCCCATTTTGCTCGTCGTGGAAATCATGTCTTCCAGCAGGAGAACGCACGAGCCCATACTCCCAGAGCAATGAGCGACTTCCTCCATCAAAGCAACATACAGACTCTTCAATGGCCTGCTCTCAGTCCAGACTTAAATCGGATATTCAGAGGAGGCTTAATCTCGTGCGACCAAGGCCGACAACTGCAGCTGAACTCACTCAGGCGTATCACAGAGTTTGGGCCCAAGTTCCTATCATCTTTATCAACCGTCTTCAGACGATGCTACGCCGTAATCAACGCCCATGGTGGCCATACACATTATTGACTTCCAGATCGCACTGTGGCGCCACCTGTCCTCACTTTCACTTGAAATTCTCTCGCATTTGTCTGCCAATGTTATGATGATGATCAATCATGTCAAATTTG
The DNA here is from genome assembly GCA_963971465.1 of Lepidochitona cinerea. Classification (NCBI taxonomy): domain Eukaryota; kingdom Metazoa; phylum Mollusca; class Polyplacophora; order Chitonida; family Tonicellidae; genus Lepidochitona; species Lepidochitona cinerea. The sequence goes on from OZ020560.1 coordinate 4,692,150, forward strand.
GAATCATTCCGTTGATAAGTGTGTAGTTTCCATCTATTTTAAATAAACTGATTATCAATATCCAAAAAGGAGTGCCGTTTTTTGTTGTTGTTTTTTTGCGATTCAGTATAGAGTATTCCCTAGGGATAAGAGCCCCAAAAAGAACAGAACAAGTCTGATTTTAAAAAAACTAAAGAACTACAGTTTCTATAGAATCTTAATGACTCCCTTGAAAGTGTGGTATGACCCAGCATGCAGCAGCCGATGCGTGTCAGTAGGCTTGAAGAATACTCTGCAATCCACCCAGCAGCATGATATACACGACCCTTGTAAATAGTTACATCCAAAAAATCCACAGAAGTGTGATCGTGAGAATCCAGAGCATCAATGAAAATATGAAGGTCTTCCAACGTATGCTGCCGAATGATAAAAATGTCATCCAGATACCGAGGGTAAATTAAAGGCCGTCTGTGACGTCCGTGAACCATGTTCTGACCTACTCCCCCATTCTGAATTAGTACGGTTATGTTGGTTTCTAGGATTAGGTAAAACACTCCCCACCCAGCCATAAAAAAGAGACAAAGCTAGGACTAAAACGTTTCCCCATAGTACATCCTTTAATTTGCTAAAAGATCTCCCCATTGGGTTCAAAATCGTCACCACCCAAGCTAAGCATTGTAGGCTTGAATCACCTCCCAATGGGAGAATATAGAAGACCCTGTTTTTAGAGTTATGATCAGACTCCACACAGCGACACTGGCTTTCCCCATCCCGAAGAGAAACAAGAATATTATTGAACTTTCTAATATTTTCAGGCCAAATTTGCTTATCAAGTTTTTAGCCCGCCATCATTCTGATGGAGGGCTATTCAAATCGCTTTTCCGTCGTCCGTCCGTTAACTTTTTGCTTGTTACCTTTATTCCAAGAAAACTACCTGTTCAATCTTAATCAAACTTAATATACATCATCACCCTATGGTCTAGTTGTGCACCGTACATTTTCATCTCATTTGCATATTAAATATGTCCGCCAGGGGGCGATATAGTTTTTATGTTCTCTATTCCAAGAAAACTATCAGTCCGATATTCACCAAACTTGGCTCACATTATCTCCCTATAGTCTAGTTGTGTATCGTACATTTTCATCTCATTTGCTAATTCAATATGGCCGCCAGGAGGCGATGTTGTTTTTCATTGTTATCTTTATTCCAAGAAAAATTTAGATTGTTACCTTTATTCCAAGAAAACAATCAGTCCAATCTTAATCAAACTCAACATGCTTTATCACCTTATGGTCTAGTTGTACATCCTACATTTCCATCTCATTTGCATATTCAATATGGCCGCCAGGGGGTGATATATATTTGTTACCTTTGTTCCAAGAAAACTACCAGTCTGATATTCCCCAAACTTGGCTCACATTATCTCCCTATAGCTTTGTTGTGTACTGTACATTTTCATCTCATTTGCTTAGTCAATATGGCCGCCAGGGGGCGATGTTGTTTTTCTTGGTTACCTTTATTCCAATAAAACTATCAGTCCAATCTTAATCAAACTCAACATACATCGTCACCCTATAGTCTAGTTGTGCATCGTACATTTTCATCTCATTTGCATATTTAATATGGCCGCCAGGGGGCGATGTTTCTTTGTTAATTTTGTAGCAAGAAAACTATTGCTTGTTACCTTTATTCCAAGAAAACTATCCGTCTAATCTTAATCAAACTCAACATACATCATCACCCTATGGTCTAGTTGTGCACGGTACTTTTTATCTCATTTGCATATACAATATGGCTGCCAGGGGCGATATATTTTTTTTGTTACTTTATTCCAAGAAAACTACCAGTCCGATTTTCACCAAACTTGGCTCACATTATCTCCCTACAGCCCTGTTATGTACCGTATATTTTCATCTCATTTGCATATTCAATACGGCCGCCAGGGGCGATATTGTTTTTCTTTGTAACCTTTATTCCAAGAAAACTACCTAATATTAATCAAACTCAGCATACATTATCTGTTATCAACATACAGGTGTCTGTTTTTAAGGGATTATGCCTTGAGGGTCAGTGTAGGGCCCCACCTCCAATCTTGAGATTATTCTTACTTGAGGTGATAATGTACTCGGCTTATGATACAGTCATTTATAGACAAAGAAAAAAAGTTAAGCACCCACCTGGAAAGTCTGCACCGACCGATAAAATCATTGGTGTAGGGAGATTGTTGGCAAACTGATGTTGCAGAAACGATTGTGATCATAAAGGGCAACATTCTGGCGATAAGAAATCACCATTAATGACAATAAGCTATACAATTTATTCATGATATTGTTAGCCAAATCAAAAGTGTATTTTAATAAAATAAAAAGATGCCTGTAGGTATGAAACTGATGAGTCCATCTGGCTTCACATGGCGAACATATTGAAGAAAAATGTCACTGAGTGTGTAGAACACATCCCTATAGCAGAAGGTCAATAGTGCGTATAGCATCTATTAGCTTCCAACCTGCGTTTCATTCCTCCAGTGAGACCGCGGATCTGTTGAAGGGGTAATTGATCGGATTTGAATCCTTGAGAGCACATTTGGGATAGACTGGGCATAAACATTCAAGCCCTAGAGCCTCCTGTACAAAATCTGCAGGGATTGGAAGCCGCATTACATCGGTGTTGGCGGCAGTTACCCCTTCAACAGATCCGACGTTTCCCAACTTAACATAGTACCGCCGTCATATAAGTCAAATGATCTTGTATGCAGCAAAAACTATAAATTTATCAACTAATTAAATAGCCTTATTGACTAGCCCGGATTATCGGTCTTACGGCGACTGGTATTATATGGCTGGTAATGTGTCTTGTCGCCTTATGACGAACACGGAGAGAAAAAAAATTTGGCAGAGCCCAGATTTCTCGGCTACCTAATTGACAATTGAGTAATAAACACACTCTGTTTGTTAACTTGATTTGGTCGAGGTGGGATTCGAATCTGCGGTTGAAGGTTTGTGTTTGGAAAACTATTGGAACAAGATAAGACTGAGAATGGAACCTTGAGGGACACCTGTATAAACATTACACAGAGGAGAGAGGTTATCATTATAATTAACTGTTTGCTTTTTGATACAAAACATAATCCCGAAACTGGGGAGAGAGAAACCCGTAATGTTGCAATTATACATTGTATCGAATGCTTTGGACAGATAGAGGAAGGGTACTACATTAAACAGTTTGTTTTCTTTGCATTTTACATGATTATTTGGTGTTTTAACCCGCGCTTAAGATTATTTCACTTATATGACAGCGTTGCCAGTTTTATTGTGGGATGAAACCGTGCTCTATGAACGGAGGAAACCCACGACCTTCCGGTGGATTCTTTTTTATAAATTCTGATTGTCATGAGAAGTTCAGCGTTTGATGTACTTTGAAAAACTATACGTTGTAATAAAAATATTGGTAAAGTCGGGAGCCTGTACGAACCCAAGACGTGTGCTAATAGCGGTCAAAACGGTGTAAATTCGCTTCCTTGACAAATATCAGAGACTCTGGCAGCGATTGGGGATTTTATATGTGTTTGTACAGTTCTTCAGACTTCAATTCATTTAATTTATAGGCATTTAACTATTTTTCCTAATAATATTCTGTTTGACTTCAGATCACTGTAAGCATACCGATTAAGAAGAGTTATTTGTATTATAGAGATGGGTAATGAACAATCCAGCCACCAGTGGGTCTATAATCCGGAGGCCCTTACTAAAGTAATAATTTAATCTGGAATATTACCAAAGTATAATTCACTGCATACTATCAGTCTATCGTGTTATTAATATCCTGTTTTTTCTGTCATTTCATGGCTAGCAATTTTGCTCAAGATCAACACAACCAACCGATGGCCAATATGACGGAAATATGAGAACACAACATAGGCCATTTAGTGACATATTTACTAAACCGATGTCGTCTACATCCCTATTGTCAGCATCACTGTTGTCAGCATCCCTATTTTCATAATATCAGCATCCCTATTTTCATAATGTCAGCATCCCTATTTTCATAATGTCAGCATCCCTATTTTCATAATGTCAGCATCCCTATTTTCATAATGTCATTATCCCTATTTTCATAATATCAGCATCCCTATTTCCACAATTTCAGCATCCTTATTTTCATAATGTTAACATTCCTATTTTCCGAATGTCAGCATCCCTACTTTCATAATGTCAGCATCCCTATTTTCATAATGTCAGCATCCCTATTTTCATAATGTCAGCATCCCTATTTTCATAATGTCAGCATCCCTATTTTCATAATGTCATCATCCCTATTTTAATAATGTCAACATCCCTATTTTCATGATGGCAACATCCCTATTTTCATAATGTCAGCATCCCTATTTTCATAATGTCAGCATCCCTATTTTCATAATGTCAGCATCCCTATTTACATAATGCCAGCATCCCTACTTTCATAATGTCAACATCCCTATTTTCATAATGTCAGCATCCCGATTTTCATAATGTCAGCATCCCTATTTTCATAATGTCAGCATCCCTATTTTCATAATGTCAGCATTCCTATTTTCATAATGTCAGCATCCCTATTTTCATGATGGCAACATCCCTATTTTCATAATGTCAGCATCCCTATTTTCATAATGTCAGTATCCCTATTTTCATAATGTCAGCATCCCTATTTTAATAATGTCAGCATCCTTATTTTCATAATTTCAGCATCCTTATTTTTATAATGTCAGCATCCCTATTTTCATAATGTCAGCATCCCTACTTTCATAATATCAGCATCCCTATTTTCATACTTTCAGCGTCCCTATTTTCATAATGTCAGCATCCCTATTTTCATAATGTCAGCATCTCTATTTTCATACTGTCAGCATCCTGATTTTCATAATATCGGCATCCCTATTTTCATACTGTCAGCATCCCTATTTTCATAATGTCATCATCCCTATTTTCATAATGTCAGCATCCCTATTTTATGTTGGCAGCATCCTTATTTGCATAAGGTCAGCATCCCTATTTTCATAAGGTCAGCATCCCTATTTTCATAATGTCAGCATCCCTACTTTCATGATGTCAGCATTCCTATTTTCATAATGTCAGCATCCCTATTTTCATAATGCCAGCATCCCTATTTTTATGATGGCAGCATCCTTATTTCCATAATGTCAGCATCCCTATTTTCATAATGTCAGCATCCCTATTTTCATAATGTCAGCATCCCTATTTTAATAATGTCAGTATCCTTATTTTCATAATGTCAGCATCCTTATTTTCATAATGTCAGCATCCCTATTTTCATAATGTCAGCATCCCTATTTTTATGATGTCAGCATCCCTACTTTCATAATATCAGCATCCCTATTTTCATACTTTCAGCGTCCCTATTTTCATAATGTCAGCATCCCTATTTTCATAATGTCAGCATCTCTATTTTCATACTGTCAGCATCCTGATTTTCATAATATCGGCATCCCTATTTTCATACTGTCAGCATCCCTATTTTCATAATGTCAGTATCCCTTTTTTCATAATGTCAGCATCCCTATTTTTATGTTGGCAGCATCCTTATTTTCATAAGGTCAGCATCCCTATTTTCATAATGTCAGCATCCCTACTTTCATGATGTCAGCATTCCTATTTTCATAATGTCAGCATCCCTGTTTTCATAATGTCAGCATCCCTATTTTTATGATGGCAGCATCCTTATTTTCATAATGTCAGCATCCCTATTTTCATAATGTCAACATCCCTATTTTCATAATGTCAGCATCCCTATTTTCATAATGTCAGCGTCCCTATTTTCAGAATGTCAGCGTCCCTATTGTCTACATGCTTTATTCGTGCCAAACATCGATATCGCATGGTCAATATTACCTACCGTAAAGCTTACAAAGAAAAAAATACTGACAAATAAATATTCAGGGTCGTCATTCAGCTAATATTTAAGTGTGATGGTCGGATAAAGGTACGACAATTACTGAGGTTCCTCTTAAAACTAGTCTGCAGTCTTAATTTTTACCATACCGAAATAGCATTTCCATAGTGTAAGCATAATGTTCACTAGTTGTTCAACCTCTTTTTGCCAGCAAATATCTCAGCCGTGCACGAAGGTTACAATTTACATTTTGGAGGAATGAGGGGTACTTGGTGGTTTTATGTTAAGTTCTTTTTTTTAATCTTAGCACATTTTAGGTGCAGTTCGATATTTAATGATGACGTGTAACTAGCATGCTGAGCTGTTGTGTTTTACAGGTGAACACTTTCTCCGTCAATGATATAGTCCGAATTTCCGGTGATATGGATACGGTGAAGGAAAAACAGGAAGGTCATGGGGGTTGGTTGGAGGAGATGGCATCGGTAAGAAATATGAATCTATTTTAATTTATATATGCAGGTACAGCTTCAGGACAAGGGGCGGTTTTACCCAAAAGATTTTAACGGAAGGTGTACCGTAAAGTGGGGTAACTTTGAACGGTGGGGTATCTTTGAACAGTCAACGATGAAAATCTAAATTTTCGCTATTTGGTAACAAATACTAAGAAAAGTTGTAATAATTGGTTTTAGCTTTTTCAATGGGGAAACATAATTATTACCACTTTTCTTAGTATTTGTTGCTAAATAGCGAAAATATAGATTTTCATCTTTGACTGTTCAAAGTTACCCCAGTTTACGGTATCATACTATCACGGAAACATATATCTGCAGCATTAGGTTACCATCAAATGTTCCTTATTTAGGGTGAAGAAATTGTTGGGTTTTTTTCTCTAATTATTGATTCTTTTAACAAAAAAAACGTTGAGGGGTGCGCCAGATTATCACAGAAAAGGTCATTCCTGTATAGAGTGTTTGTCTTTGGTAATATTATGCGTTCAAGGGGGACGTGGTGGGGGGGGGGGGGGCTCGGTGGTCCAGTGGGCTAGAGTGATCGTCTCTCAGTCGCTCACAGACCTTCCATCGATGCGGCGCGGGTCCGAATCACACTCAGACCAAATGAAAATGGAATAATTTCTGAGTGGATTTTTCACTCGGTCGTCGTATGTGGAAGAGATGCCACGTACTCGTCGAACGTCGTGGTTTCCTGTGGGCAAATTGTTGAGAATGAATGAACGCTCGCCTCGGTTATTAACATTTGGCTTTTTTTTTAGACACGGTTCCGACTCGTACAGCACACATAGTGTATGGATTTTCCTCATTCCAGCGTCAATCATTTAGTTTTTCGATGACTATTAAAGCCAATTACTATCGTCACGATCAAAATTTATGAAACAAGTTCGAATTTTGGCAGCTCATTCCGCTTCAATGGAAGATATTAAAAATTTGTATCAATTAACTTTCCAGATAAACGAACTCTGTGAGAGAAACACATAACTTTGATCATACCATCAAGCAATAGTCGCAAGAAACTTTCATTTTGAGTTAGAATTGCTTAAAGTGGCATGAGCTGCCAAAATGTTGATATTTTGACGTTTGAAATTATTGACTATTTTTCTAAAGACGTATAATTCAGACGCTTTTTAGTGCTTTCAGTCTCGAAAATGTACGATAAAGTATTGTTTTAAACTAACTTTGGCGTAGAATGAATGAATGGTCGTCCCGGTTATTTAAATTTTGTTTACTTTTCGGACACATTTTCGGTTCGTACAGGAGAAAAGTGGATGTTGTGCTATTTTATCTGTAACTGCCCCCCCCCCCCCCCCCTTCCCACCCCCATTCCCAAGACACTCACATACACAATCACAAGTAGACTGTCTGAGTAGACTGTATAAAGATGATTCATTTCTTACTATCATTACCAGAAGTCTATGAACAGGGAAGTGTGAAATGTCGCATGACCCCATATTCAGGGCATTGGCGCTTTCAGCCTGCTTACACTACACTATGTGACGTTTATGCGCGGTAGATTTTGAAATTGTCAACGGTTGCGCAATTTCAAATCAGAAAATAAATTCATTCTCCACTTCTGCATCTATTCGCAATTCCAGTAACCGCAGTTCGGAGAATGCATTGGTTTTTATAAAAGCTTTACCGAACATGCCACTCTGATATCTCCATTTCGACTCAAATCGTTCCAAACAAGTCTTCTTGTCTAGTAGAGAGCTATATGACAGAACGAGCGCAGTGATGACGTCATAAAATGAGGAGGCATGGCACTTCCGGTCAAAATGGCGGCGCTTCCGGTAAAATGGCGGCACTTCCGGCCAACATGGCGGCGCTTCCGGGAATTCCCGCACTAAAGTAAAAATGACGCACTTCCGGGAAATCCCGCATCTCGTACAACAGTACGAGAATGATAACGAGCAAAATCTTAACTTTAATCGGAAATATTTACCAAAAATGTGTAAAAATGAAATAGGTAATGACGTTAAGAAAGTGATTTTCGGTAGAAAACAATAGAATGAAGGCGTTAAGACGTTGTTTTAAGACGTAAAGAAATGCGCTAAGAAAGTATCACTAACAGACGCCCGGCGGGCGTTAAGCGGAAAACCATAAAATCAATAGGATTCTCGTACTATAGTACGAGCACAAATGTGAACTTTGATCAGGAAAATTGAAAGAAAATGTGTAAAATACTTTTTTCAGTCTAGACATAAAACATCTAGTCATACACCCTTTACCACTTATCAAAGTATCAGCATATTTGAAAAAAATATAGCAAATGATGTTAAGAAAGTGATTTTCGACAGAAAACAATAGAATTAAGGCGTTAAGACGTTGAGCGTTAGCGTTAGGACGTAATGAAAAACAATAAGAAAGTGAGTCAAACATTTTATAAAAACATCGTTTGAAATCGTTTTAAAAAGTTACCAGCTAGAACGATAAATATACAACCGAGGTGACACGTGGTAATTGCGCAGTCTCGACAAAGTGACGTATTGGATCGATAAAGCTCGTAGTTTGCCAGCGAGTCAATGACATGTCAAAACTTGTTCGACTAGCACAATGAAGCATATAAACAATAGAATTGCCACGCATCGAATATGTTACCACGACCTATAGCTAAACTAAAAATCTTAAAAAAAGAAATCTTACCTTCAGGATTTCTAACAAGCGTTGTTGTTGTTGTTCATACTGCTTTAGTACATGAATCATATCTCCACGTGTATCAATCTAGAACTGACATCTACGCGTAAAATTCGAACCAGGTGCCCCACGTAACCTATTCGGCCTAAACGTTAGCCTTCCAATCAATGATCGATCCTATAGTTAGCACCTATCAAAAAAAATCTAACGCCCCGCTGGCCAAAGTCGCGAGAATCGCTAAGTACCAATCGATCTATATCGTCAAAGCTGACTGTCAATTGATAATCTTTTGGTATATGGACTTTATCGAAATCAACTTTAAAAAACATAGTAAATATGAAATAACGCAGTTGTATTAATTGATAGACCTAAATACGAAAAAAAAAAAAAAAAAAAAAAAAACAATGGAAAAAACGTACTATTTTGCCCATATCACTAACAGACGCCCTGCGGGCGTTAATCGACCGCAACGGTCGCTTAAGGTTACATGATACAGTTTCATTTCCCATTTGCGGTAATGTTAACGTTTTGATTTATGGCTAATTACTTAAATCTCGTTAAGACTTTTCCATACCATTTTCAAATAGATCAACACATGAGAAATCCTTTACAACCAAATAAAGTTGACATAGTGCATGCCGATTTCAAGCTACACACAATTTAACATGGGTACCGCCATTTTGACAGTTTTAGGCTTACTTATTCTAGCCAAACTTTGGTATTTTCAAAATTGAGTGAACATTAAAAAAACACACACAAAAATCTGTTATCAGGCATTGATTGGCCTATGTTAGTTTCAATCCAATATTCAAATAACCCAAATACCAAACTATCACTATGTAACCCACCTCCTAGCTCCAGAAATCCTATACCCGAAATCAATTTTCATTGGCTAAGAAAACACAAACTGGGTGTTGTGACCTTAACGGTTGCAACGGCCGCATAACGCCCGCAACGGCCGCATAACGCCCGCAATGGCCGCATAACGCCCGCAACGGCCGCATAAGGCCCGCAACGGCCGCATAACGCCCGCAACGGCCGCTTAACACCCGAAGATAATACTTAAAGCGGTTGCTTAACGTAATCTTTTGGTATATGGACTTTATCGAAATCAACTTTAAAAAACATAGTATATATGAAATACCACAATGATCAAAGACATGACTAACTCTACATTCTATTTCAACATCTTTATTGAGTTGGGTTATGTAAAGTTAACAAATTTTAAATATATATATATATAAATTGTATGTTAAGGTTAGATTTAGTCACTGTCCTCATTTTCTTGAGTATCAGGATATGTGGTTGGTAAAAGATCGTTAAATAAGGCTTTCCTCATTTTTATAGCATTATTCAGGGCCTCTCTCGGTGATAAGTCAAAATTGTCTTCAAGTGAATGTTTCGTAGCCATAATTTGTTTATGGATTGGATCTTTTTTCATAGACTCTAAAAGCAAACTCTCGTCGTTGTATAATGACATCAGAGTTTTTATTATTTTTGGCCTCAAAGTTTCGTAGTCACAATTTTCTTCGTCGATAGAGTCAGTTTTTTCAGGGATGTGCTGTTCGATCGCCTTTGTTACAAGATAATCCCACATCGTTGAGGACGCCTTTCCGTTTTCCTGCGACTCTTCCTCAGCCGAGGAAAAGCTTTCACCTTCCTGTGATTCTTCCTCCGCTGACGACAGAGTGTTTTCACCTATGGTCTCTTGACTTGCGCAACTATCCGCAGAATCAGTGTTTTCTGACTCTGTGTTTTGATCTCCATTGTCACTTTGAAGTGATGATGTATGATGGTTATACCTATCCTGATGACGTCGCATATCGTGATCCCGACTAAAAGTTTGGCCACACTCAATGCACGTAAACAGCCCCATGCCTGATGTCCAGCACTCGACTGACTAGAAATAATCGAGAAGTACTTCTATATAACATATAAATCCACCAGGTGGCGCTGCGGCCATTGCGGGCGTTGTGCGGCCGTTGCGGGTGTTATGCGGCCGTCGCGGGCGTTATGCGGCCGTTGCGGGCGTTATGCGTTATCTGTTAGTGATATGGCCAAAATATTACGTTTTTTCCATTGTTTTTTTTATATTTTCGTATTTAGGTCTATCAATTAATACAACTGTGGTATTTCATATTTACTATGTTTTTTAAAGTTGATTTCGATAAAGTCCATATACCAAAAGATTACGTTAAGCAACCGCTTAAAGTATTATCTTCGGGTGTTAAGCGGCCGTTGCGGGTGTTATGCGGCCGTTGCGGGCGTTATGCGGCCGTTGCGGGCGTTATGCGGCCATTGCGGGCGTTATGCGGCCGTTGCGGGCGTTATGCGGCCGTTGCAACCGTTAAGGTCACAACACCCAGTTTGTGTTTTCTTAGCCAATGAAAATTGATTTCGGGTATAGGATTTCTGGAGCTAGGAGGTGGGTTACATAGTGATAGTTTGGTATTTGGGTTATTTGAATATTGGATTGAAACTAACATAGGCCAATCAATGCCTGATAACAGATTTTTGTGTGTGTTTTTTTAATGTTCACTCAATTTTGAAAATACCAAAGTTTGGCTAGAATAAGTAAGCCTAAAACTGTCAAAATGGCGGTACCCATGTTAAATTGTGTGTAGCTTGAAATCGGCATGCACTATGTCAACTTTATTTGGTTGTAAAGGATTTCTCATGTGTTGATCTATTTGAAAATGGTAAGGAAAAGTCTTAACGAGATTTAGGTAATTAGCCATAAATCAAAACGTTAACATTACCGCAAATGGGAAATGAAACTGTTTCATGTAACCTTAAGCGACCGTTGCGGTCGATTAACGCCCGCAGGGCGTCTGTTAGTGATATGGGCAAAATAGTACGTTTTTTCCATTGTTTTTTTTTTTTTTTTTTTTTTTTTTCGTATTAAGGTCTATCAATTAATACAACTGTGGTATTTTATATTTACTATGTTTTTTAAAGTTGATTTCGATAAAGTCCATATACCAAAAGATTATCAATTGACAGTCAGCTGTGACGATATAGATCGATTGGTACTTAGCGATTCTCGCGACTTTGGCCAGCGGGGCGTTAGATTTTTTTTGATAGGTGCTAACTATAGGATCGATCATTGATTGGAAGGCTAACGTTTAGGCCGAATAGGTTACGTGGGGCACCTGGTTCGAATTTTACGCGTAGATGTCAGTTCTAGATTGATACACGTGGAGATATGATTCATGTACTAAAGCAGTATGAACAACAACAACAACGCTTGTTAGAAATCCTGAAGGTAAGATTTCTTTTTTTAAGATTTTTAGTTTAGCTATAGGTCGTGGTAACATATTCGATGCGTGGCAATTCTATTGTTTATATGCTTCATTGTGCTAGTCGAACAAGTTTTGACATGTCATTGACTCGCTGGCAAACTACGAGCTTTATCGATCCAATACGTCACTTTGTCGAGACTGCGCAATTACCACGTGTCACCTCGGTTGTATATTTATCGTTCTAGCTGGTAACTTTTTAAAACGATTTCAAACGATGTTTTTATAAAATGTTTGACTAACTTTCTTATTGTTTTTCATTACGTCCTAACGCTAACGCTCAACGTCTTAACGCCTTAATTCTATTGTTTTCTGTCGAAAATCACTTTCTTAACATCATTTACTATATTTTTTTCAAATATGCTGATACTTTGATAAGTGGTAAAGGGTGTATGACTAGATGTTTTATGTCTAGACTGAAAAAAGTATTTTACACATTTTCTTTCAATTTTCCTGATCAAAGTTCACATTTGTGCTCGTACTATAGTAAGAGAATCCTATTGATTTTATGGTTTTCCGCTTAACGCCCGCCGGGCGTCTGTTAGTGATACTTTCTTAGCGCATTTCTTTACGTCTTAAAACAACGTCTTAACGCCTTCATTCTATTGTTTTCTACCGAAAATCACTTTCTTAACGTCATTACCTATTTCATTTTTACACATTTTTGGTAAATATTTCCGATTAAAGTTAAGATTTTGCTCGTTATCATTCTCGTACTGTTGTACGAGATGCGGGATTTCCCGGAAGTGCGTCATTTTTACTTTAGTGCGGGAATTCCCGGAAGCGCCGCCATGTTGGCCGGAAGTGCCGCCATTTTGACCGGAAGTGCCGCCATTTTGACCGGAAGCGCCGCCATTTTGACCGGAAGTGCCATGCCTCCTCATTTTATGACGTCATCACTGCGCTCGTTCTGTCATATAGCTCTCTACTTTGTCTCATTTTCAACTTTATGAAGCTCTTCGGAAACTTTAACTTTTGCTCCATCAAGTACTGTTGTCATATCTAAAACGTTCGCCATGTTTTTTCTTATGCATCCCATAATAGTTCATAGGAGAAAGTGAAGAAAAGCCACGCTTTCTGACTAACCGAGAGAGGGCTCTGTGTGTGGTGACCTCTGGGTCAAAAGGCGCCAATGCCCTGAATACTATGTAATGGGACGCTTCACACTTCCACATTCACATTCATAGACTTCTGTTATTACTGACTGTGATAGACAATAACTTTTATTTTCGGGAACTTTTTCAGGTTCTAAATAAGCTTGGTAAAGTAAAAGATGTGACTGTAAATGGAGACCTCCAAATTGAAGTTGAGGGAAAGACATGGCAATTTAACCCTGCCTGCTGTACACATGAACCACAAGGAGCCGAGGCAAACAAAGGTTACATGTAACTTTAAAAATTAATTGATATATTAATTATTTCGTAAGGCCCGTGATATTTTGGTTTCTTTCTGGCGTGAATAGTTAGACAGTTATACAGTTAATATAGCCAGTGCAATAATGGTTGGTATTTCCAACATTTTTCTATCTTTTATTTGTAGAAACTTTTGTGTATATTATATTTATCTGAAGAGGATTCGCACCTCTTACATGTATTTAACAAATCGGCGATATCGGATTATAATTCTAAAAATCAACTCTGTTTTAGGCGAATTCAATAAAGAGGATTCTGCCAACAAAGGTCCTTGTAAGTTCAAGGTCGGAGACAAGGTCAAGTGCATTGTGGAAGTCAACACTCTTAAGGCCATGCAGGAAGATCATGGCGGTTGGAATCCAAGAATGGCTGATGTAAGTTTGATTCAACATCTTACGAGACTGTTTTGCTGGTCCTCGCTGTCGACAAAGGAAACGGTGGAGAGAGGGGGTGTGGTTTCTCAAGACAATCCAACAATTGCACTATACACTCTTACCCCCATCTCAATTTTTCTTTAAAATTTTTTTTGCTTCATTCAGCTTTATTCAGTTTTATTAAGCTCTTTTTATACGGAGTAAACTATTATCCGTTTCATATAAGTAATCGCACGTTTGTGGACTGATTACAAATCCGAAATATCTTCTCCAATCCATGCAGTGTAAATCAAGTTTCAAACTGCCTCAACTTGATATTATTAACATAAATAAGCTTTCTGTTTTCTCATATCTGTTGCCATAAAGACTGTTTCTCCTAACATTTCCAACAAAACGAAGAGTTATATTACATTGTCTTTTAATCTCAAAATCAGAGTTTGAGAGCTATCTTCCTGTATGACTTCTCATGACCACGATAGCATTCTACAACCCTTTGACAAATGTCGGTTACTGTTTTTCCACGCACAATGACATTTAATCTTTCAGATTTCAACCAATTAATTTAGTTTGGATATTTATTCTTTTAGAAAGGATTAATAATTCCTAACAATAATATCCCCTTCTTTGTTTTACAGTTTATTGGCTGAGTTGGAACAGTTCGTCTTATTCCTAACAATAATCTCCCCTTCTTTGTTTTACAGTTTATTGGCCGGGTTGGAACAGTTCGTCTTATTCCTAACAATAATCTCCCATTCTTTGTTGTACAGTTTATTGGCCGAGTTGGAACAGTTCGTCTTATTCCTAACAATAATCTCCCCTTCTTTGTTTTACAGTTTATTGGCCGGGTTGGAACAGTTCGTCTTATTCCTAACAATAATCTCCCCTTCTTTGTTTTACAGTTTATTGGCCGAGTTGGAACAGTTCGTCGTATTCCTAGCAATAA
Source organism: Lepidochitona cinerea (assembly GCA_963971465.1). Taxonomy (NCBI): domain Eukaryota; kingdom Metazoa; phylum Mollusca; class Polyplacophora; order Chitonida; family Tonicellidae; genus Lepidochitona; species Lepidochitona cinerea. Next base: position 4,707,190 of record OZ020560.1, read on the forward strand.
TCTCCCCTTCTTTGTTTTACAGTTTATTGGCCGAGTTGGAACAGTTCGTCGTATTCCTAGCAATAATCTCCCCTTTTTTGTTTTACAGTTTATTGGCCGAGTTAGAGCAGTTCGTCTTATTCCTAACAATAATCCCCCCTTCTTTATTTTACAGTTTATTGGCCGAGTTGGGACGGTTCATTTTATTACAGATACAGGCAATGTAGTGGTACAGTATGAAAGGGGAACCTCCGATCCCGAAGGACGGACAAATGTAGGTGTATCTATAAATTTAAACTAAAAAAATATATTCATATAGGCCTACTTCTCTGAAGATTTCAGAAATTCGGTAAAATTTCTTTGTTTATAATTTTCTGTTTAACCAAAATTTCAATCTACATGTAACCTCTGTTTTCCTGAAGAAGTTCAAATAAGAAAGTTAAAGCGATACCGATTGATTGATTGATTGATTGATTGATTGATTGATTGATTGATTGATTGATGTTTTACGCTGCAATCAATATCATTTCACTTATATGGCGGCGTTGCCGGTTTATTGGGTGAGGGAATCGGACTCTTTGCTTGTAAAAATCCCCGACCTTCGGAGAGTACCTGACAACTCTTCCACATTCGACCCTCCGCCGCATCGATGGAAGGCCTTTGTCTGACTGAGTTACTATCACTCTAACCGACTGAGAGGGATACCTTGAGTTTATAAGTAGTGTTACCAAGTAACAAGACATAAAGGAATTCATTTTCATCCCGGTTATTTAAACTTGTTTAAATTTTGCATTATGTCTTCAGTTCTCGTAGCAGGCAGCCTGAACAGATAGTTTCTTTTTAATTCATTTCATAACGAACGCTCACATCCTTTTCAAAGCTTACGCCACTTTTTTGTATTAATAGGTCCACTTGAAGATCCATCTTGTTTCGAAGTCTAAAAATTTTATCAAAAGAAAAAAAGTTAATATATATTTATCAACACTAAAAACATGAGCACAGGGAAAACCTTCTTGTCTAAAATAAGCACGGAGGCAAATTTCTAATTGTGTTAAAAAAGTATATCATTTAGACCTTTATACCCAATCATAAGTTGTTGACATAAAATAAAACCCTGGATAATTCATTCGGTTGACGACAGACAGGAACTTGGCCTTAGTCAGTAGAATTTTCTGGAACACTTTGTAATACATTGACAATGCTTGCTCACCTTCAGCCATGACAAGAATATAGGTAGACTGAGATTGAATCCCATAAGATCATGAGAAAAGAAAGGAAAGTGGAAATTTTGGTCTTCGATGTATTGCTTGCGACATCATTTGCACATATACGATGTGAGGGTAGTCGCAATTAAGATTCTCTGCAATTTGATATTTGTTGCGAGATTGTTCTCCGTAAAAAGTTCCACGATCTGACACGTATACATCGAGTTGGCATCGCGTCTTTAGGCATTTCGTTGATGTGCCGGAGAGAAATGTTGGGTGGTAATAGTGCACTCGTTAAGGAGAGGCAAGCGTGCCTGGGACTGAAGAGGGAGAAATGATTTGTCTTAATGTGTCAGATTTGATCCTTCAGAGTAACATAATGCAATACCATCTAGAGAGAAGAGCTTTAAAAAGAACAGAACAAGCCTGATTAAACAAATCTAAAGAACTACAGTTTTTGTAGAATCTAAAAACCTGAGACTTAAATATTCCTTTGAAAGTGTGGAGAGGGTGGTATGTCCCAGCATGTAGCAGCTGATGCGTGTCAGTAGGTTTGAAGAATACTTTGTAATCTAGATACCCATTAGTATGATATGTATGACCCTTGTAAATAGTTACATCCGAAAAATCCACAGAAATGTGATCAATAGTAGGCTGTAGTTTAATGATGTGGTCATGAGAATTAAGCGTATCAATGAAAATATGAAGGTCTTCCAACGTATGCTGCCAAATGATGTCATCTAGATGCCATAAATGAAAAGTTTACGGTCGATGTTTGTTTAGCGGGTATATATTTATTTCTACCCAAGGCCTTGCGAATGGACTCCGTCACTCGTGGTCATTCGCAATTTTACTTCTTATTTTTTTTCGGCAGGCACAGGCTTTTTCCGTCAACGATCTAGTTCGAATTTCCGGTGATATGGACATGGTGAAAGAAAAACAGGAAGGTCATGGGGGTTGGTTGGATGAAATGGCATCGGTAAGCTAGTCGTAAGAATCTGTATACTGAGAAGGGCACCGTCCGTCTGAGGAGAATAACATATTTCATTTCCTGTCGTTCTGACAACATTTTAGGTCTTTTAATTTTCAGAGTTGTTAAGGGGGGGGGGGGGGGGGGGGTTGTCCTGAAAATTTCTGATTGACACTTTTGGCAAAAATGACAATTTGCTGATAATGTTTTAGCGAAACATACCTTCACTGTGGATCTCAAACAACTTTAACGTACAGCTGTCAAATGACCGATACCTTTTGTTTAGAAGGGGTTCTGGAAATTCATGGTTTAGATTTCTTAATAAAAAAGTTCAGGCAATCGCCGGATTTCATTTTAACGAGTACATGTCACTTAAAAGTTATATTTTGTGCAGTTAATTGTTTAATTCTACTGCTAGGCCCTCAATAAGATTGGTAGAGTGAAGAGAGTGGACGAAGATGGCGACCTTCGAGTTCACGTTAACGGATACACATGGGCATTTAACCCATCCTGTTGTACTCGAGTAACTGATGGACTGCCCTCGGGTCTCGACGAAATGAATGGTACGTTGAATAAATATTTAACTGTAATATAGATCTGTGGCGAGAAAATTTGCTATCTGCTTGACTTAATTATTTTCAGAAGCATATATCCAGTTTTAAAGAGTATGTTTTTGTTTGTGAGTTGTAGAATACTCCTTGGTGGTTTAGTTTATAAGCACGATTTAAATAATACTATAATATAGGTTTTCTGTCTGCAGAAAAAGATGGCCGCCTTGGGCTTTGATCAAATGGTTGACATCATGCCAGTCGTCCGTTTACTTTTCTTGAGAATTGTAGAAAACTGCTGGATGTATTTTCACAAAACTAAGCTTAGGTTCCCAAGATTACAAATCAAAAGTGCATAGCCGGAACCATTGTGTTTTTTTTTATGAAAATGCTTATATGTATTGGGCTGAAATTTGGTATTTGGATCTACCATGAAGCACAGAGGCCTGTATTAGTGCCCAGGTGGAAATTTGATATTTTTTTTTGATTTTTATTCTTTAATAAAACTTGGTTTTGAAAGGATAGATTCTGTTCGGCGAAAAAAATGTTTCCACCGCGGAGAACATGATCTCACCGCGGTGGAAACGAGAGAAGGTTTCCAACTCAATGAAAATTCGAATTTCTGTGCGAATCGTTTGAGTGAAAGGTATGGTTTATATCATTCACGCTTGAGTTTCTGTAACATACAGACAACGTCAAAACGAAGTTCATACTTGAGTAAAATTCCGAAAGCGAAATACCAAACTCCAAAGCATGGCACTAATAGGTATCCGTAAGTTACAGACTAAGCTTATGGTTTGTTCCACTCTGTTTATTTTAACGGAAATTACGGCCCTTGGATGAAATTTTCAAATGATTTTTGCGGACTTTTTTTCTAAACGTTTTGAGATTTTGTTCTAAAATTGTATACTTGAGTCTACCATGTTGAGTGGCAGCACTGAAACTTGGGGGATTTACGTAGGTGAAATACCCTCTGAAAAACTTTAGGTTATTTTGAATGTGTCAACCAAAAGCTAGCCGCGAAACGAACGTTTCCAATGTCCTCTTGAGCGCGAACAAAAGTATCCCCATGAAAACGCAAAAGACAGTTTTCCGGACTTTATATCTAACAAGTTTACATTTTGTTCAGTTCCGCTTATTTTTGCTGAAATTATACTTCGTGAATTTTCATAGAAATGACAGTTCTCTGCCCCTGTTATAAACGCTTTCAGGGAATGTGCTTAAATTTATATTTGAGTCTACCATGACGAGTTACAGACCATTTTCTTCGGCTCAAGCAATTTTTACAGAAACATGCAGGTTGAATTACTGCTCATAGGAATTTACAAAATGTATTTGTATTACACGGCTATACTCTCATAATGTTTGGGTTTTTTTTTGTTTTTCATATGACCGCCTGGTATATGTTTTAACGAAAACTTTGCGATTGCAAATTATGGCTGGATTTTCATGAAACTATGTAGCTTCTTTCTGTGTCCTTGAGCAAATAATAAAAATAAATCGGGTTTCGTAAGAACTTGGCTCTAAAAACATAAACCTAACCAGACGAAAAATCCTTAACCAATTCTCTGACTGAAACTATAAGGATTTCATGTGATATCCTTAATATACATTGTATCATAAATTCATTTGTTAAAGTTTGTGATCGGGATTGTGCACAAATGTTTCTATTTTACTCAGTTCTATTTGTTGTAGAAAACTAAACCGTATGGATATCTCCTTAATCGCATAAATTGTACAGTTTGGAGTCCTTTTTGGTCACGTTAAGTCTCCACAATGCATTTTTTGCTCTTTCTGTTACTGGACACATGTAGCACAGACATGAAGCCTACATCCATATCCACGTAAACAAGTGAATTCTGTGCAGTAAATTATGTATAATCCGTTATTGGAATTGTGGTATCTATTTTAGAATGAGATTAAAGACGAGTTTTAATGTTGAATTCGTCAAAAAATGTAAGTTTCTCATTCTGGTAGTTTTCTTTTTGGGTTAGACTCTTCTAAATGAACGCTATATTACAAATGGACAACGGTGAATATTTCCAGGTATGTTCGAAGGATTATTGGAACATTTGACTGAAGTTCGGGGCGACATTCAAGTTTCCATGGATTCTACAGTAGATAATGATGCATATCGGCTTGTAAAAGCAGCTGCTGAAGGTCGTTGTGACATTGTTAAGGACTTCCTCACTAAATATCCAGATAAGGTCAGAATTATATTGCATCTTCCTTTGATTAACTCAGAATTCATCACTAAATATCCAGATAAGGTCATAATTATATTACATCTTCCTTTTATTAATTCAGAATTCCTCACTAAATATCCAGATACGGTCAGAATTATATTACATCATCCTTTTATTAACTCAGAATTCCTGTTGTTACTGTTGTTTAAGACATAAGTTATAGGACCTTTCTTTTTTTTGCTTCATTTTGTATATTTAATTTGAAATCAAAAATTCAATTTGTTTCGTACCCACTATGTAAACAAACTCCGAGGCTGGGCATGCAGGTAAATCCACCACTGTTAAAGATAACCAGTTTCTGGTCGTTGTTATTGGGATTGGGCCTTCGTATGCTTTTCATCCACATTTAGACATTCTGAACACAACTGGGCATACATACTTTGCCCTATGTTTAATTCGAGTGGTTTTACTTCAAGCAAGATCCTGCGAATTAGCCTTTTTAACAAATGTCAGAAAGGTTACGGCAGCAAGTGTGCTTTTAAACGAGAAGGAGAAGGAAAGAACTTAGTAAATATAGTAGGCCTACAGGCGCGGTAAATTTTCCTTTCTAATGGTACCAAAACCATTTCTCTAAGATTTTTCCTCGCTAAACTGTGCTATAAGAAAGTTAAGAAGCGTTATCAGTGAACCTCTAACTGACTCTGGAGCCATCTTCGCGGCAAAGCTCAATCTGACGTAAGTCGAGATGTTCATTGGAAAGAAAGTTCTTCTTAATAATGAACAAATTGTGCAAAGCTTAGCCCACCAGTCATTGCACTAGCGTAAGAGAAATTGGTCAACTCTGAATGTCGGCCATTTAAACCTAGGTTAATTTCGATTTTTCAACAAACACTCTGTTAACCCTGAAATATATACTGGCTTGTAAATCGACCCTTTGGGAAAATGTGACAGGATGCATTTGATGTCTACGCGAAGGTAGTCTTACCGCTGACATTGTAGTACATACAAGATACGATAAGCTCGCAAGGGAAGTAATTTACTAATACTTCTTCCTGTCAGATTAAAAATGTCAATGGCACGCTCCGCTGACGACCGAACACGAGTTTGTCTGACAGATTCATTTTCAGTGTATTGTCACATCGTAAACCACGTACAAGAATCACACACATGAACATGATGTTCTATGGGAGCCCGTTCGATACAATTGCTTAACTAACAATGTATGGCTCAAACTATTCCAATCGGGTTAACAAGACTCCGTTATGGCATGGTTACATAGGGTAGCAACAGCAATTTGACCAATCAGATTTAATAAGAAATACTCTTTATAGATATGATATAGGCATATATGTCACTTAAGTGACTCTTGTCACTTAATTCAAGGTATCTTCTAAGCATAGATCGAGGTGGGTTGGTATCCTTACGGACCTTACGGTCATCGATGTTAAATGATCTGAGGTAGGCCTATTTATGATGAGGTATAACGGTCTAAATGATATACCTCTTTTTAACACAATTAAAAACTTGTCTCCATGGTTATTTTAGACAAGAAGATTTTCCCTGTGCCCGTGTGTTTTAGTGTTCATAAAAATACAAAAGCATACCGAAAACATTAGTCTGTTCTCATTTATGTTGGTTTTGCAGGTAAATCACAAACACTCCAATAAGACAGCTCTGCTCGCGGCCAGTTTTAAAGGCCACCAGGAAATCGTTCAACTGTTACTGACAGCCGGAGCTAATGTTGAACTACAGGATGAAGATGGCGACACCGCCTTACATAACTCGGTGTTTGGGTTAGTACTCTTCACTTTACCACCCGTAAATGGAACTTCTCCAGGGAGACTGGAGAGAAAATCGCTCAATTTTATGCTTTTTGACTGCTGTGTATAAGTAAATTGACTAGATTCGATAGACCGCTGGGTGGTGAATTGTATTTGGGAAGTCCTTTGTGGTCTCTGTTTTGGGTTTAGCTTCGACAACTAAGGCAGTGTGTCATTTTAAACTGCCATGTATTCAATAAATTAGCTGCAGTGTTAAGCTATGTAGAGGATATATTGATGTAAGGAGAAGAGTGTGTCATTTGTTTTTAATAGACAGGGTAATATTATAGTTCACATATACATAATACTTCAATCAAATATGACTCGCCCGTCAGCCTTTCCCTATCATTTTCTAGCAGCTAGCCTTTCCCTGTCATTGTCTAGCAGTTAACTTTTCCCTGCCATTGTCTAGCAGTTAGCCTTTCCCTATCATTGTCTAGCAGTTAGCTTTTCCCTGTCATTGTCTAGCAGTTAGCCTTTCCCTAAAATTGTCTAAAAGTAAGCCTTTCCCTATCATTTTCTAGCCGCTAGTCTTTCGCTGTCACTGTCTAACAGTTAGCCTTTCCCTTTCATTGTCTTGCAGTTAGCCGTTCCCTGTCATTGTCTAACATTTAGCCTTTCACTGTCATTGTCTGGCAGTTAGCCTATCCCTGGTATTGTCTAGCAGTTAGCCTTTCCCTGTCATTGTCTAGCAGTTAGCCTTACCCTGTCATTGTCTAGCAGTTAGTCTTTCCCTGTCATTGTCTAGCAGTTATTCTTTCCCTGTCATTGTCTAACAGTTAGCATTTCCCTATCATTGTCTGGCAGTTAGTCTTTCCCTATCATTGTCTAGCAGTTAGTATTTCCCTGCCATTGTCTACTAGCTAGCCTTTCCCTGTCATTGTCTAGCAGTTAACTTTTCCCTGCCATTGTCTAGCAGTTAGCCTTTCCCTATCATTGTCTAGCAGTTAGCTTTTCCCTGTCATTGTCTAGCAGTTAGCCTTTCCCTAAAATTGTCTAAAAGTAAGCCTTTCCCTATCATTTTCTAGCAGCTAGCCTTTCGCTGTCACTGTCTTACAGTTAGCCTTTCCCTTTCATTGTCTTGCAGTTAGCCGTTCCCTGTCATTGTCTAACATTTAGCCTTTCACTGTCATTGTCTGGCAGTTAGCCTATCCCTGGTATTGTCTAGCAGTTAGCCTTTCCCTGTCATTGTCTAGCAGTTAGTCTTTCCCTGTCATTGTCTAGCAGTTATTCTTTCCCTGTCATTGTCTAACAGTTAGCATTTCCCTATCATTGTCTGGCAGTTAGTCTTTCCCTATCATTGTCTAGCAGTTAGTATTTCCCTGTCATTGTCTACCAGTTAGTCTTTCCATGTCATTGTCTAGCAGCTACATGTAGCCTTCCCTTGTCATTGTCTAGCAGTTAGCCTTTCCCTGGTATTGTCTAGCAGTTAGCCGTTCCCTGTCACTGTCTAGCAGTTAGTCCTTCTCTGTCATTGTCTAGCAGTTTGTCTTTCCCTGTCATTGTCTAGCAGTTAGTCTTTCCCTGTCATTGTCTAGCAGTTAGCCTTTCACTGTCATTGTGTAGCAGTTAGCCTTTCCCTATCATTGTCTAGCAGTTAGTTTTCTCCTATCATTGCCTGGCAGTTAGCCTTTCCCTTTCATTATCTAGCAGTTAGTCTTTCCCTAGCATTGTCTGTCAGTTAGCCTTCCCCTATCATTGTCTAGCAGTTAATCTTTCCCGGTCATTGTCTAACAGTTAGTATTTCCCTGTCATTGTCTGGCAGTTAGTATTTCCCTGTCATTGTCTAACAGCCTTTCTCTGTCATTGTCTAGCAGTTAGTATTTTCAATACTTGTCAGTTGTTAAACTAACTCTGTGATGTTTTCTGACAGTTCCGCAGAGTGTTTCATATTTTACTTTCAGAGAAAATACTGATGTTATGGAGCTACTGATAGAGAAAGGTGCCTCTATGGATGCTGTGAACAGCCATGGATGCAGTGTGCTGCATGTCGCCGTTGTAAAGAAGAATCTAAAGTGTGTCAAAGTCTTACTAAAGCACAATTGTAATGTGAACTTTCAGGTGAGTTAATGTGTGTCAATTTCCTTTTAAAACACAGGTGTTATGTGAACATCCAGGTGAGTTAATGTATGTCAATGTCCTTCTAAAAAACAGGTGTAATGTGAACATTCAGGTGAGTTAATGTGTGTCAATGTCCTTCTAAAACACAGGTGTTATGTGAACATCCAGATGAGTTAATGTATGCCAATGTCCTTCTAAAACACAAGTGTAATGTGAACATCCAGGTGAGTTAATGTGTGTCAATGTCCTTCTAAAACACAGGTGTAATGTGAACATCAGGTGAGCTAATGTGTGTCAATGTCCTTCTAAAACACAGGTGTAATGTGAACATCCAGGTGAGTTAATGTGTGTCAATGTCCTTCTAAAACACAGGTGTAATGTGAACATCCAGGTGAGTTAATGTGTGTCAATGTCCTTCTAAAACACAGGTGTAATGTGAACATCCAGGTGAGTTAATGTGTGTCAATGTCCTTCTAAAACACAGGTGTAATGTGAACATCCAGGTGAGTTAATGTGTGTCAATGTCATTCTAAAACACAGGTGTAATGTGAACATCCAGGTGAGTTATTGTGTGTCAATGTCCTTCTAAAACACAGGTGTAATGTGAACATCCAGGTGAGTTAATGTATGTCAATGCCCTTCTAAAACACAGGTGTAATGTGAACATGTAGATGAGTTAACGTGTGTCATAATATTTTGCCAGCATATACCTTGCTCTTTTGTGCAACTTGTTTACCTTTGTTTAGGGCTTGTGTGAGATTGTTGCCTGTCAAGCAGTCTTAATTTGTGGGAGTTTGGTTCTGATTTCTCTCCCCAAAGAAGGTTTGCTGATGAAATTCCTATGGTACAATGCGTTGTTGTGTGGTAGTTCAACAGGAAAATGGATAATTCTCATCTCGAGTTCTTGTGGTCAATATTTGCAGTGCGAATAGCTTTACCCAATGTTCGGAAAAATCTTTCAATCTTAATTTGGCTTGGGGCGAACAAGAGGTGATTTTTCGGTGTTTGATTCCGTTTAGAGAGCCGAAGTCTTTGAACTCTGAAGAAACAAACTGAGGACCATTGTCTGATACCAAGTTGTGGACGTTAGAATGACTGCCTCTGGCCAACGGGGACAACACATAAGATGTATTCACCACTCGGGAACGGTCGCACAAATCTACATGAGTAATTTCCCAAGGCGTTAAGGGCATTTGTGGCATGTTGATAGGATTTGGCTTAGATGGTAGACTTACGGCTAGACAAGCAGGTACGGTACGTATCAGTTCCTCGACTTCGGCTGCAGGTATAGACTCGTGCTTCACCAGTATCTTCAGTTGAAGTACCATATTCTGACTTTTGGCCACCATTCCTTGGGCTACGTGAAGTTTTCTCGCACGAAGGAGCTAGGGAATAACAATTCGGTGTTCGCGGAAGATTAAAGGACCTCGAAGAGTCAGTTAAAGAATTGGGTTTTTATACTCAATGGGACTGTTAGCAGTTGTGCCTGGAGAAACACCTTGACGAACAATAGAAAGTTCATGATCAGAGTTAGAGCAATCTATAGGTTCTTGCAGTGTGATAGTTTTGGTATAGAATGGGCAATGACGAAATTGACAAAGACTTCGGTTGTGGTGGTAGAAGTGGACGACATGACAGAATGTCAGCAGGGTTATTTACGCCTGGTATGTGGCGAATCTGGAATTAATACGGGTGAAGTCAAAGTGCCCATCTTTCAATCCAAGCTGGAGGTTTTCCTTGGAACTAGTTGGCTTCCAGACCTTTTTGATCAGAAAGAAGATCAAATGAATGACAATAAAGATAGAGATGAATTTTTTCACAAGCCCAGACCACGGCCAGGGCCTCTCTTTCGGTATGTGAATAACGCCTTTCAACGTATCTCAATGAACGACTGGTAAGTTCGGAGTGGGTCTGCTATGGTGGCGAAATTCAGTATAAATTTCGCAACATAATTTACCAAACCGAGAAAGCTACGGACTTCAGATGGCTTAGTTGCACATACCTCGTGATTGCCTTTTTTTCCTTTCAATCACATTTTTATTAGGATATCTGAATACCAACAAGCATCTTTTCGATTCTGGAAATGGCCCAAAACGTAGCTATGACGTTCTTTATATTCATAATTCCCTACCCAGAAGGTATTCCGGTAAAGTATTGTTGCCTCTTCCAACATGAAAATGGAAAAACAAAGTTCAAACAAGTGAGCGAAATCCCTAATTTACCATTATTTCTTATGGTTATTTTTCCAGGATGTTGCAGGTGACACTGCTCTTCACGAAGCTATTGGGAGAGAAAGTTCTGAGATTGTGGAAATTCTGGCGAATCACCCGGATGTTGATTTCACTCTGAAAAACAAAAACGATTTTAATGTATTACACTTTGCCGCTTTGAAAGGGAATAGCTTGTGAGTATTTTGGGTTGGCATTTTATAAATCGAACAAAACATAACAAAAAGGAAAAAGGAAAAAGAAAAAAAACATATAACGGCGGTATAAGGAAATTCGGGGGGAGTCGGGGGTTATTAAAAACATTTTTTTCACGGTAACCTAACAAGGCAGGTAAACAGTTGAGTGTAATTTTCTCTTGGCGGTTGTTTTGATTTTTTATTTGATTTAAAAATATTTATTTTTATATTGTCATATAAGGAAGGTTGAATAATGTATCTTTATGTCAATAAAACATTTAATTTTCAAGTCATATTTACTTTGGTATTACTGAAGTAACAGTCCTGATTTGGTCATATGTTTTACTTTTCTAGAGCTGTTAAAAAGATCCTGACCAAGTCACCTGAAATAGTGGACGTTAAGAAGGAGGATGGTTTTTCGGCATTACATCTGGCGGCATTAAATGGACATAAAGAGATCTGTAACACTCTCATCTCTTTGGTAAGTTTTACTTCCAGACACTAGTTGTCAGTGGCTTTCAATTGGGTCCTGGGGATTAAATTTATTGGCGTGTGCCAGCCCAAATATAGGGCTGAATTGCGCCATCAATCGGATGTGTTACTTGAATAAATGTATTTGGGCTTGCATATCGCGTTTACTTTTTACTCTGCCACCTATGTATAGGAGTATTCATTATTTGTTCCAATGCACAAGAAACTATACATGCTATGGCATAACCAAGGAAAACATTTATATTGTTTCTGGTGTTATTGGTATTATCATGTACCCCGATACCTCAGCCACATATAATTCCTACTTACAGGAATAATACTGCAATGTTTTTTTCAGGTTAAAATGAAAGTTACGCAAAAAATACATCTACGTCGTTTTGTGAAACAGGCTCCAGGTCTCCCCTTTTACCGTTTTTGTTTTTATTGGTACATCTGAGGTCTTTCGCTCTTTTTATGCTGTTCTTTCTGCATATGCCAGTTATGCATATGTACGTTTATGTAGTTTTATACTAAAAAGACCAAGAAAATATACTCACATCATCAAGCGCCAAAGCCAGTCATCTTAATCCGTGAGACTTGGGTCAAAGAGTTGACCTCGGAGGTCAACTGGCTTTGGCACATTTAATCATTCGATATAACAACAACAACATGAAATTGAACTTGGTGTTTGTTCGCATTTATCTGCTTTTGGATATTCGTTTTTCGTCTACACTTAACCTGAGATATCGTTAGTGACCTCCAACTGTTCAGTCACGAGCAACTATTGAAAACACACCTTGGAGCATACAACTTGGTGAATCGAGTCAACAGGGAGCGTCGCCATCTTGCATGATTTCATCAAGCTATAGGACTTTTTGAAATAATTGACTCTCCGTTTTCAGCACTTGTTTAACAATTCTTTAAATTCAAAGTGAATATTCATATAAAGTGTGATGTCAGAATTGTTACAGTTTTATTACAGATTTTAAAAATGTTACCAAAGCTGGCATTTGATAATTTCTACGCTATGTCGTGTCTAAGGCGTACTAGTTCTGTCTTAGCCACGTCTAATGAAGATCTCGCGAGAATATGATGGATATTCGGTTTGCACGGGGATGGAATCACCGTATGGCATAGGGTATATAGCCGAATCTGTTAATAATGCAAGAATTTCTACTTCGCAAACACGGGAAATTTTGTTATGTATTTTCAAGGCCCTTCTAATGTGGCGATACTCTTATGATGAAGCATTGATATGAATGTTCTCTTCCCTCAGGGCCAGGCTGATGTTGAAATACGGAACAAACAAAAACAGACGCCATTATTACTGGCTGTCCACAAAGGCCAAACAGCCACCGTATTACTACTTGTCTCTAAAGGTGAGCTAGAAAGTAGATCCGATAACGATTTTTGCTTATAGTTTTTGAACACTAAAACACACGGGCACAAGGAAAATCTTCCAAATTTCCGACTAATTGTACCGTAGATAAGATGGACAATATACTATAGGAGTACTCTTGATGTCCTGTTCATAGTTTAACGCCAGCTAGCAGTAAAAATGTAGCCAAATAAAGGTGGAGTTTCAATTAATTTGAATTTTACAGGAACACAATTGCTTAATACATACTTGTAAAGGAGCCTAATTGTCTAATACATACTTGTAAAGGAACATAGTTGCTTAATACATACTTGTAAAGGAACCTTATTGTCTAATACATACTTGTAAAGGAACATAGTTGCTTAATACATACTTGTAAAGGAACCTAATTGCTTAATACATACTTGTACAGGAACATAATTGTCTAATACATACTTGTAAAGGAACATAATTGCTTAAAGGCCCACTTGCCGCCGTAGCCTGTTTAAATTTGCCAAGAAAACCAATTTACATGAGCTTACTACAACTAATAGAACTAAACTTAAACAAAGGACACATAAAACATGTCTAGTTAGCTTTAGAATGTAGAAATGGGATGAAAAACAAACGAAGAATCGAAGCCTGATTACAACAACAACGATCAGTGTCGGTCAACCTTCGTGATGGATTACCCTAATTTCAGGCCTTTTTATCTGTGGTTTACACTCAAATAATTATCAGCAGGCTTTTCCAGTCGCTGTTAACCGATCGTCAGTCTGTATTTCTCAGATAAATAGGCCTACGTAAAATTACACTGTGCCGTTAGTTCACTCACTCGACTGAAACATAAAATCGCCAATAGGGGGCAGTTTGGTTTGTTTACGTTCCGGGTACCTAGCAATTCAAATTTTCAAATTCAAATTAAAAATACAAAGTGACGTCCAAACTTTTAAATTTTGGTAAAAATAGAAAGTTCCTAACTTATATTGTCTGGGAAAAATACAGAAAACGGTCTTTCTTTTTTAATGTAAACAATATTCCTGATTTTCGCGGCAAGTGTGCCTTTAATACATTCTGGTAAAGGAACATAATTGCTTACTACATACTTGTAAAGGAACATGATTGCTTTATACATACTTGTAAAGGAACATAATTGCTTAATACATACTTGTAAAGAAACATAATTGTCTAATACATACTTGTAAAGGAACGTAATTGCTTAATACTTACTTGTAAAGAAACATAATTGCTTAATACATACTTGTAAAGGAACACAATTGCTTAATACATACTTGTAAAGGAACATAATTGCTTAATACATACTTGTAAAGGAACATAATTGCTTAATACATACTTGTTAAGGAACATAATTGCTTAATACATACTTGTAAAGGAACATAATTGCTTAATACATACTTGTAAAGGAACATAATTCCTTAATAGATACTTGTAAAGGAACATAATTCCTTAATACATACTTGTAAAGGAACATAATTTCTTAATACATACTTGTAAAGGAACATAATTTCTTAATACATACTTGTAAAGGAACATAATTCCTGAATACATACTTGTAAAGGAACATAATTGCTTAATACATACTTGTACAGGAACATAATTGCTTAATACATACTTGTAAAGGAATATATTTGCTTAATACATACTTCTAAAGGAACATAATTGCTTAATATATACTTGTAAAGGAAAATAATTGCTTAATACATACTTGTAAAGGAACATAATTGCTTAATACATACTTGTAAAGGAACATAATTGCTTAATACATACTTGTAAAGGAACATAATTGCTTAATACATACTTGTAAAGGAACATAATTGCCTAAAACATACTTGTAAAGGAACATAATTGCTCAATACATACTTGTAAAGGAACATAATTGCTTAATACATACTTGTACAGGAACATAATTGCTTAATACATACTTGTAAAGGAACATAATTGCTTAATACATACTTGTACAGGAACATAATTGCTTAATACATACTTGTAAAGGAATATATTTGCTTAATACATACTTGTAAAGGAACATACTTGCTTAATATATACTTATAAAGGAACATAATTGCTTAATACATACTTGTACAGGAGCATAATTGCTTAATACATACTTGTAAAGGAACATAATTACTTAATACATAGTTCTACAGCTTTTGATTCGTATGTCTATAACCGATCCAAGTGTTTTGCGCTTTGACTACGAATACATCTGACGATAGTCATCTAAACTCGCCTTACTTCACCTAAGTAAAGGTCTTACTCCGTTTCTTAATTCGCATTTAATATAACCATAGACTTCTGATATAACTGTATTAGACTCACCTAAAACTGCGCCAGGAAAATGCTTTAAAAATCTATTCGTAGAACTAAACTATCATCTTTGACACAAATTCAACAACGAAATTCGCTAAGTTTAAATTCTTTCTGCGTTTCTCGTGTATCAATTGAATCAAAAATCGTTTTAAACAAAGAGCGAATTTTAAAGCCACAGATGATGGTTTAACTTAATGAAGAGATTATCAAAGATTTTCTTTGTTTTAGGTGGGTTATGTTCATAACTCTCGATTTTATATTGTTTTAAAATTCCGATAGCAACTCTTAGATTTTTTAGATGTACCCTATGTTGACGTGGTATTGAAGAAGCTCATGCGGCCGTATCAGAATAACTTCAATCCACTTCAACATATTGCTGACTAATCAATTGAAAAGTTTATCTAAAGTTATAAAGGGTGAACGATAAAACTGACATGAATTTTGAAATGTATCCTTCATCACCATGGATTAACGGTATCGTGTTTATCTCATACTGTAATGATGGAGGCAATGTTACTCCGCAAGGTTCCAATTTCAAGATTCATAAACCCGCCTTTATCGAAAAATTCATGATCAATTTAATGAAGTTTAAATTTCAGGGGCTAATGTTAACGCATTCGATGAAGATGGTAATACAGCCCTTCACTTGGCTTTACTGAGAAAATCCGTTGCCGTCAAAATGGAACACTCACATTCTCGTATGCTGGGCACTGTAAGTTGTCAAACATTTTATATATTTTAGCTTCTTCATTTCAAATTCTTTATCCGACTTGTGCAAGATTATTTTCCTATGATTTGTTTGATGATGCTCAGTAAATAAGTGTATAGCGGGTTTTGAGATTTCTGTATCTCAACGCTCAGCCAATTATGTTACCAGTAAATGCAAGTAAACGTTTATAAAACACTTTGAAATGCGTCGAGGAAATGTCTTAAGCTCGTTTTACCATCGAATATGTCTATACTAAACTTCAATTAACAGGCGTATGTTGAGTGAAGAATGTTGGACACATTTACGTTCGTTCCATGAGCGTAGGTGTTGTAGGGCACATTTACGTTGGTTCCATGGGCGTAGGTGTTGTAGGGCACAATTACGTTGGTTCCATGGGCGTAGGTGTCGTAGGGTACATTTACGTTGGTTCCATGGGCGTAGGTGTTGTAGGTCACATTTATCTTGGTTCCATGGGCGTAGGTGTTGTAGGGCACATTTACGTTGGTCCCATGAGCGTAGGTGTTGTAGGGCACATTTGCGCTGGTTCCATGAGCGTAGGTGTTATAGGTCACATTTACGTTGGTTCCATGGGCGTAGGTGTTGTAGGTCACATTTACGTTGGTTCCATGGGCGTAGGTGTTGTAGGTCACATTTACGTTGGTTCCATGAGCGTAGGTGTTGTAGGTCACATTTACGTTGGTTCCATAAGCGTAGGTGTTGTAGGGCACATTTGCATTGGTTCCATGAGCGTAGGTGTTGTAGGGCACATTTACGTTGGTTCCATGAGCGTAGGTGTTGTAGGACACATTTACGTTGGTTCCATGAGCGTAGGTGTTGTAGGTCACATTTACGTTGGTTCCATGGGCGTAGGTGTTGTAGGTCACATTTACGTTGGTTCCATGTGCGTAGGTGTTGTAGGACACATTTACGTTGGTTCCATGAGCGTAGGTGTTGTAGGTCACATTTACGCTGGTTCCATGGGCGTAGGCGTTGTAGGACACATTCACATTGGTTCCATGGGCGTAGGCGTTGTAGGACACATTTACGTTGGTTCCATGAGCGTAGGTGTTGTAGGACACATTTACGTTGGTTCCATGAGTGAGGTGTTGTAGGTCACATTTACCTTGGGTCCATGAGCGTAGGTGTTGTAGGGCACATTTACGTTGGTTCCATGAGCGTAGGTGTTGTAGGTCACATTTACGTTGGGTCCATGAGCGTATGTGTTGTAGGGCACATTTACGTTGGTTCCATGAGCGTAGGTGTTGTAGGGCACATTTACGTTGGTTCCATGAGCGTAGGTGTTGTAGGTCACATTTACCTTGGGTCCATGAGCGTAGGTGTTGTAGGTCACATTTACGTTCGTTCCATGGGCGTAGGTGTTGTAGGTCACATTTACGTTGGTTCCATGAACGTTGGTGCTGTAGGGCACATTTACGTTGGTTCCATGAGCGTAGGTGTTGTAGGGCACATTAACGTTGATTCCATGGGCGTAGGTGTAGCTATACGCACTTGACATAAGCATTGGTTTGTGGGAAGTGTAAGACGTTTAATTCTTGTCATTCTCGATTCGGATGACGGCGTTATTAGAATATCTTCCTTGATGCCAATATCAGAAAAGTTTATTGCCAACCGAAAGCGGGATGACATTTAACTTGAAGCGGTGCAGATTTTTATGGAAAGATTATGGGGCACTCCCACCTTTCGTGTCAAACAAATGCCCATAGTTATCCGAGTGAATCAATAAACACTGTTCTGAGTGGTAACTATTGTGGCCTTCACCACCACCCCACGCCATCCCAGCCCCGTCCCTTCTTCTCACTTCGTCTAAGACCAATTTTAAAGGAACATGCCCGGAACCAGATTGTTACAATGTGTGCTATTCGACTGTTGTTTACATAAAGAGGTATCCAGATGGCCTTTGGTAACTTTCGTAGCACTCATTGACAGCTTTATATGGGAATGTTTGATATGACTATCAGACAAAAATAAACTCGATAAACAATCGTCAAGATGGTCCTTTTGAGCGGAAAATCGACATGCTGCCTTTCATCCGAGATTGATGACTTCTTATTTTTGTACTAATCTGAGGGTCGGTGAAAAGTCAAAACAATGTCACGTCATGTGTTCTTTTAAAAATAAAACATGTATTTAATTTTTGCGCTTTTGCTTTCAGATTCGTTCTCAAATGAATATAGCTACGAGTGAGACACAAAGGAATGCAGCTATAGTGTTTTATTTAACTCAACAGGGTGCAAACTTGTTGCATCGAAACCGCTTCGGGAAAACGCCACTGGAACTCATCAACGATCCAATACTTGCAGAGGTGGTCAAACAGTTCACGCCTGCTGACACTCGAAACCAGTAAGTTACATTCACCATAACGTTAAAGGCCCACTTGCCGCCGTAGCCTGTTTAAATTTGCTAAGAAAACCAATTTACATGAGCTTACTACGACTAGTACCACTAAACTTAAACATAGGACACATAAAACATGTCTAGTTAGCTTAGAATGTAGAAATGGGATGAAAAACAAACGAAGAATCGAAGTCTGATTACAGCAACAACGATCAGTGTCGGTCAACTTTCGTGTGGGATTACCCTCCTTTCAGGCCTTTTTATCTTTGGTTTACATTCAAGCAATTATCAGCAGGCTTTTCCAGTCGCTGTTAACCAATCGTCAGTCTGTATTTCTCAGATAAATAGGCCTACGTAAAATTACACTGTGCCGTTAGTTCACTCACTCGGCTGAAACATAACATCGCATATGCGAGCAGATCGGTTTGTTAACTTTCCGGGCACCTAACAATTCAAATTTTCAAATTCAAATTAAAGATACAAAGTGACGTCCAAACTTTTAAATTTTGGTAAAAATAGAAAGTTCCTAACTTATATTGTATGGGGAAAATACAGAAAACGGTCTTTCTTTTTTAATGTAAACAATATTCCTGATTTTCGCGGCAAGTGTGCCTTTAAGGTATACATCGGATAGAGCGAATCAGATATAATTAGTCGCTCAATTCATAACTCAATAAATTCATAAATGCATAACGTTTCGAAAGCGTAAAGATTCTTCACTTTTAATCCCCCTAACAATGTATAAACTCAATGGGTTACAATAAATGTGGTTTGATGTAGGACAGGTAACAAATGCGAGTCCTGACCTTGACCTCGATTACTCTTGGATTGAAAATTTAGTGAGGACTATCCTGAGAATAAAACTGATCAGTTGAGTGCAACATTCGGGATTTGTCTGATTTATCCGATTTTCAACATATCTGAAGACTCAAAGAGATTCCAATTGTTGATAGAATTGATCACCACCATTTTTTGTTGCATTATCTCCATCGTTAATATCCATTTGCAATATAATTCGTTTTCAGGCGAAGTGTAAACTCAGACTCGTTAGGGCGAAAGGTAGAATCTGCCCCGTCTAATGATGCAGCAGATGAGTCTGAACCGCCTATGTCCTCATTGGGTGGGCTTGCATCTGGTGTTTCTTCCGCTCTGGAATCTGATGTTACGGTTGACCAGGCTGTACAACACCTCAATGACGATAACTTAGAGGGTCAACAACAAAGTACATCAAAGTCGCAGATGGGTTGGTAAAAGAAGAGTTCTCTGTTTATATATTTAATCAGGTTTTCACTGAATGGCTCTGTGGAAGGGTTGTCAGGTACCGGTCTAACCCCCACTCCTTGGTCAATGAATTGCCATGTGTATCATTATCAGGCGCCTGCAGTAGTATATTGGTAATAACTCGCACATTCAATTAACGACAGGTAAATTATAGTTGTTAGGTGAAAATATACCATTGTTCCACTAGGACATTATTTGGACCAGGTATATGATATTAAGCGGATATTTGAAGTTAATATGTATGGTCTTTGCACTTTGACCTACTTCTTATCCTGGTATTCGCCTTCTGGACACAGTAGACAGTTAGGATTGGCCCATTTTCGAAAGTTCCTAGCTTTTGGTAGATATCTTTGGGCATTCTTTAGTGGGACTTCTCATAAGCTAGGAATACATTTTTGAGTATTGATGTGACTCATTGAAGTACTAGTTTGCCTAAAAAAAATATACGAAAGGTGAAGATTGGCGGATTGAGCTGTCTGACTTGGGGTGATTTGGCCCATGACACCAATGTGACTTGTGTCGTCTGCACCCCTGTCCCCTTCGGAAGTGAAAATCTTGAGATTTCTCCCTTATTGGTCTGTCAAGATTTGAACTGCAGGCTTGTCTAGGGTGGTTCCGACTTTCAACTACGGCTTTTAGCTGGGGGGAATGCTTCTAACCGAGTGACAGAGCCAAACGTTAACATTACGGCAAATGGAAAATGAATTGTCTACTGATGCCTTCTTCTACATACCTATCAGATTAGTTGACAAATGATGCTATTAGCAACAATGCTTATATAACATGGAATTCTGTAACCCGCAATATGTTGAGTGGATTGAAGTTATTTGGATGTGCCCATAGACTTCTTCAATACCACGTCAACATGGGGTGTATTTGAAAAATCAAAGAGTTGCTATCGGAATTTTCAAAACATTATAACGCGAAATTTATCAGACCACCCACCTATAAAACTGGGTCAGGAAAATACTTTGATGATCCCTTCGTGGAGTTAAACAATCATCTGTGGGCGTAAAACCTGTTAGCTACGAATGTCGCTGTTTAAATTCTCTGTGTGTTCAAAATGATGTTTCTCAGATGGTGACAACGCCATCTACCGGGCAATCATGCTCGCCACTACATCGGTCATGACGGTCGGGGAAACTCGGTTTTATCGCAGAGGAAATTTAAACTAAGCGAAATTCGCTAATGACGTTTTGTACAGCTACAGATGATGGTTTAGCTCTACGAAGGGATTATCAAAGAATTTTCTTGACACAGTTTAAGGTAATTCAATAATATTAAATGTCTACAGGCACCTCGTTATTTATGTTTGGATATGTATTGGTCGACGACCATTAAATGTCAGAAATTATAAATAACGGAGTAAGACCTTTACTTAAGTGAAGTAAATTTAAGGTGGGTAATGTTTATAAATTTTGAGTTATAATTTTTTTTTAAATCCCGTTAGCAGCTTTTAGATTTTTTATAAGTTCCTTAAAAACCGCCCCTAAAAACTTATTACGGGCGTATCAGAATAACTTTAACCCACTCAACAAATTGCGGACGAGGTATCCTTTTTAAAAAAATTGGCCATTGGCAAGAGTTTTTAGTTTTACTTTTATCGCAAGAAAAACAAAATTCATATAATTTTTTACGATTCATTTTTCATTGTAGTTTTGTACTTAAATTTTTTTTCTTTATTTTAATTTTTTAAGATCTATTTTAATTTTAACAAAACTAAATACATGACCTGGCCTCAATGGACTACCTTAGTCCAATTACATGATTGCTTTCTTGTTTAGTGTCGAAATTTGTAAACAGATATGTTGGTGTTTCTATTCTCATTGTGGCAAGGGAATCGTGACATGCGAGAAGACACCCCTGACCTAGCCGCACGCATGTGTCTCATCTAGCCAAAACTTTGACCATACTCAATAGCTCTCGCGAAGGGTTGTCCCCACGTTTTTTAATGGGATCTATCTTTGACCATAAAACGAGAGCTATTGAGTATGGTCAAAGTTTTGGCTAGTGTCTCATCCTGTTGAACTTATTTGCCGGCCAGGATGATTCTCCTGACCTGGTTACACGAGCTAATAGAGTAACCTACCCTAAAAAGTTATATATTGCATAAAAAAAAAAGATCAGGCATTTTCTACTCAGCATTATTTATATTTATTCCATCGGGTTTTCTGTATATTTTTTTTAGATACAAACCCTTCTTCAGATCACGTGGTCTCGTCTCTTCAGAAAAAATTACGTGACCTTGAAGAATCTGTATTATGTCGGATTTGTTTGGATCGGACGCGTAACATGGCCTTTTCCTGTGGGCATACAGTGTGCAGTCAGTGTGGTAACGAACTCAAGGCCTGCCACATGTGTAAGAAACCAATCTCAACAAAGACATTGCTGTTTTAATTTTGTTTTGAACATCAGTCACATCAAACAATCAACTATTTGAATGTGAAGAAATATTTTAGAAATTATTTGAACATATTTGTGAGCCTGTTTACATTTTGTCCATAGGATTTATGGCCCTATACAGATGAGAAAAAATGTTAAAATTCCCTTATCAATATATAGTAATGTGTTAAAACAGGGTGGCGCGCCCAACTTTGTGAGGCGTTTAACATATTCTTTTTGTTAACTGTTATACTAGACCTATTTCCTTTGCCCTTGCTAGCACTCGGCTTCAAGAATCCCATCTCAATACGATCATTAAAATCCAATACCTTTCTTTGTTTTATTTTTGGGAATAGACCTGT
The DNA here is from genome assembly GCA_963971465.1 of Lepidochitona cinerea. NCBI lineage: Eukaryota > Metazoa > Mollusca > Polyplacophora > Chitonida > Tonicellidae > Lepidochitona > Lepidochitona cinerea. The sequence continues at coordinate 4,729,611 of OZ020560.1, forward strand.
GTGACCAAGAAAAGTTTTGTAATGATACGGTTGTAAAAATAGTTATTTTAACACCATTTGCTTTGTCTATATATGATTATATTCAGTTTGTTAAACCTATATTACTTATTCCCTTCCTAAAGTGGTTTTACTCTATGTGTATTTTTTACCTTTTTGTGAAGCAGATATATCTTTTGATTTAGATATGTCATTTAGAGGTTTTATTGCTTATAAAAATACCTAAATGTAGGCCTACATCTCCAGGATTTATATGTGTGGAAAGATCATTTTTGTACCTCTTGATAGAAATGTCAAAGAATTAGCCAATTCTGTTTCTACGAAGTTCTGACTTAATTTGGCAACTCATGCCACTTTAGCCATAAGGAAAGTGATGGCTTAGTTCGCAAAGTGTTCAGTGGATTGCAGTAAACGGCGATGAAGCCCAAATGGGCCGAGCAGCAATCAATCCACTCAACGTACTGAGGACCAGGGTTAGCCAACATCTCATGCTCATATAGAAGGAATGACACAAGTCTGGTAATTGGGTAGAAAATCATATTTTACTGAATGACCAAATTGACGTGCCCCACGCATGGAGATTGTGAGAAGAACGAGGTATATTTATCGTTATTCAAAATAACCTCATATATTTTATAATGTACTTATTAAAGCGAGCTTTTGAAAACTTTTATTCGGACTATTTATTCTTACCACAGCTTATAGTATACATGTATATTACCTCTCAGCGAACATTTGTTTGGCCATTAAAGTTCAGTTGCTTACAAAAACAACGCTATGTTTACTTTATCAATCAATAATAACTTTCAATGAAAACTATAATTAATTATCGATGTTATTTCAATCGATGTTAGTGTTTAAAGCGTATCTATATAAACTGCAAACTATGAAATCCTTATATTTTCTCCTTGTTCACATTCGATTATAACACTACTGCGAAATATGGTTACCGTGTCAGAAGGAGTTGTCTGACATATATTATAATGTTATTAATCAGGATAGTCCCTATTGACATTTTTACAGGTCCAAGGATATAGCCGTATTGGTCCGAGGCCAAAGGCCGAGGCTGTCGGCTGTCGGAGACCTGTGATAATGCCAATGGGGAATATCCTGATTAACGAAAATTTTATTAATTGGCTATCAATGCTATTTTTCATAAAATATTTATATAGTTTTAAAAAGATATTTTTTTAAATACACATTCGCAAGGAAAGACTTATTTTCTTTAGAAAAACTAGGTGTAGTGTACCAAGAGTTGTCGCCCTTTTTGCTATTGGCAAAATACAGAGAAACGGTCACACTCATCCAGGGCTTACCAGGGCCAATACGAACAATCTAGGCTAATACGAACAAACAAGGCCAATACGGACTTGGCCAATGCGAGATCGAACATGGCGACCGTTTCATTGCTATCACTTCAAAATCTCAACGCCATTTTTCTTGAAATCATCAACAGAAAAAAAGAAAATAGCCAATGTACAGTTAAAGAAAAACAAGTAATTTGTGTATTTCATTAGATAAATTAATAATTGCATTAACAGTAATTTGTAAAAATAAAGAAATATATTCCTATGTTTTATGTACAAAAGGGGGGCAACTCTTGGTACACTACACCTAGATTTTTTAGAGATTTTTTTACGAAAATAATAGTCAACTTTCCTTGCGAACGTGTCTATTATTTTTAAATTATATAAATATTTTATAAAAAAAAACATTGAAAACCAATTAATAAAATCCTCGGACAGCCGTATTGACCTCGGACCAATACGACTATCCTCGGACCTGTAACAATGCCAATAGGGAATATCCTGATTAATAACATTATATAACCGTAGATGTCAAGAAAAAGTCCACAGAAAAAAATGGAAACACAATGGTTAACTCTTTGTCTAAATAAAAGAGTGCGCATATCACACGAATGAATGTGATACTAGAAATAAATTAACAGGCTGGATAACTGGTTCAAGTAATAATAACTGCAGAAATCGCGAGCGTATACAATGGCATTTAAGTTATTACCTCCAAGGCTGACTCATAGCCCACCTGGAACAATGATAAACTGACTGACGATTTATGGAAATTTGCGCCCTGTAAATAGTTTTTTGGGGAAATAACTTGTCTGGATCCTGGAATTTGAAATGGAAAATTAGATTTATCAGGTACCCGCGATGTAAACTCCGAAGCTGAGTATGCACACAAGGGTCATAATGTTTGGAGTCGTGTGAGCGATCTTACGGCACATTATTTATTGACTTTTAGTGTTATTGGCAAAATACCGAGAAACGATCACATTCATATATACGGGGCTTACCAGGGCCAATATGAACAAACTAGGCTAATACGAAGAAACAAGGTCAATACGGACTGGACCAATACGACATCTAACATGGCAACCGTTTCATTGCTATCACTTCAAAATCCGAACGCCATTTTTTCTTGAAATCACCAACAGAAAAAGACAATATTAGTCAATGTACAGCCAAAAGAGAGCACTCATCACCTATACATTTACATGAAAAAAAATACTTAACAACAAACAATAATAGTCAACTTTCCTTGCGAATGTGTCTATAAAAACACTACTTTTTATAAATAACATAAATATTTCATGAGAAATAACATCGATAGCCAATTAATACAATTTTCATTAATCAGAATATTCCCTATTGGCATTGTCACAGGTCATCGGACAGTCGTGTAACAATGCCAATAAACAATATCGTGATTAATAACATTATGATATGATTTTACATTCTTTATGTGAGAATTACAGACTGACTAGCGGGTAAGAGTGACTCGAAAACCCTGTCTATGAATTTTAGAATGTAAACCACAGACAAAAAAAAACCTGAAATGAGGGTAATCCAACAGTTAGAGTGGCATGAGCTGCCAAAATGTTGATATTTTTATGTTAAAACAGAATGTTGAAATTATTGGCTATTTTTCTCAAGACGTATAGGCCTACTTCAGAAGTTGTTTATGCTTCTAGTCTAGAGAATGTAGGATAAAGTATTATTTTGAACTAAATTTGGCTTAGAATGAATGAATGGTCGTCTCGGTTATTTAAATTTTGTTTACTTTTCGAACACTATTTCGGTTCGTAGCCTATAGGCCACATACTGTATAGATTTTCCTCATTCCAACGCCAATCATTTAGTTTTTCGATGGCCTTCAAAGCCTCTTACTGTCGTGACGATCAAAGATTATCAAAAAAGTGTGAATTTTGGCAGCTCGATGTGCCACTTTAAGTTAACCGACACTGATCGTTGTTGTTGTAATCAGGCTTCGATTCTTCGTTTTCCGCCCCCATTTATACATTCTAAACCTAACTGGACATATTTTATGTGTCCTTTGTTTAATCATAGAGGTTTTAGTTGTAGTAAGCTCGTGTAATTTGGTTCTCAAACTGGCTACGGCGGCAAGTGGGCCTTTAAATATTTAACTGTGACTAGAACAGCATTCTGAAATAGAACACAATATCATTCTTTGTTCAGATTTTGACTCTAAAAGACTTGCTCGCCATGTTCCCTAGTAGGGGCCTATAAGTATTGGTCTCAAATATATTCGGATTTTTCCAATTTTATTTATTTGCGGGAAATTGGCTTTTTGTAAAGTTATATATCCCCACATATTATTCTACAATATAATAGGCCTACGGAGGTCACGAGAATTTCGTTACACCTGATTCAAGGAGGGAGTGAGTGAGAAAAGATTCAACGTCACTTTCAACATTTCTTCGGTCTTTATTATCGCGACAATTCAAAGGCTAACGTGGATATACTGGATACGCATTAGTCCGCGATATGTTGAGTGGATTGAAGGATAAATTCTGATACGCCCGCACGGGCTTCTGAAGCCCGTGCGGGCGTATCAGAATTTATCCTTCAATCCACTCAACATATTGAGGACTAGATACGCATTATTCTTTATCAAATCCTTAACCCGAATTAGGTGTCATAATCCCGTTTGACTTGAATATATGACGAAAACAGTTGTCGTCAGTAGTTCACTTGTATTGTGCCCTGTAAATAGATTTTTTGGAACTCCGAAAGTACTAGTCTGAATCCTGGAGGCAACCGAGGGCGAGATCGCTGACAGGCCTATGACGTAAACAGTTGCCACAAGTATGTCACAAAGCCAACTGCGAGCCTAAAACAGTGCTTCAGCAAGACTAATAAAAAGCCTCTTGAATAATTATAGAATGCTTAAAACATCCACAAAGTACGTAGGTTATATTTATCCCAGTAAAACCCTTCGTGTGTAACACAAACGCAGACGTGGGCCATGAGTTTCGGTATATCTGGGTTTCTCCTATGCTTCAATGATAACAAATATAGTTTTTGGTTCATCAAATAATCATTGGGACAAATTCTGAGAGCTCCCAAAAGGCTATGGAAAGTTTTTGTCGTCAAATTAAAAATGACGTGCATCCTGTCCGAGGGTATTTGACGTACGTAAATCCCCGAAGTGATCCGATCGATTTGCAGGTTTACGGATTTCTCTCCCCTTAAAGCACTCTTCTACTTAAAGGGTAAAAATTGAGCTTTCAGGCGGTAAATGAAAAACAGTTATGGAAGCGAGCGACGAAAATGAGCTTTCTAAAGTCCTTAAAACCCTGATAAAAACTAGGGGTAAGGTTCGTTTTCGAGAATTTGAAATTTCTTACGAGAAAAGATTGGATTCATCGGGACCTTTAAGTGATATCTTGGACACAGTCAATTTAAATTGGCCTATACTTGTGGCTTGGCGCTACAATACAATGAATTTCTCTCTCGCCAGACATTTTAAACAGTACAGAAATCTCAGTTGAGAATTCAAAAGTTAATGAAACCACTTGTGATAGAAGTGCATTTGAAGGGTCTCCGTTGAAAATTCTTGCGATTGCTGATCTATCGTCCATTGACTGTGCAGTTTCGATTTCTAAAAGTGACACAAGTGTTAAAAAAATCAAACGTTATGAACCGGTCTCTGCCAAACGAGGTCGATATTTACTCTCCCTTTATAATAACAGTACTATTGAGTTTCCTAAAGAAAATGCTGTGAACTTTAAAGATACATCAGGAACTAAATCTACACCTCTTTTTGTTTTGTGTGATGGAGAAAGACCAAGTAACATTGTCTGTCTTTGCCTCGAGAAAGGTAAACTTAATGACAACAAATTCCAGAAGTCTAAAGTTTTCATAATGACTGGACCAAAATCACAGCAGCTTTTCAAAAATAATCCCATTAATCACAAAGGCCCTGGAAAATGCATGACCTGTAAAGCAGAGTATGATATTGTGGGGTCACTTTCCAAAGAAAACCCCATGGCAGAACTGCAAGGCTCTGTAAAGCTGGAAGTTAAATGGGGAAACTCACAAACCCTTCTTCAAACCCCACCATTGGATGCCACAACAGAAGCCAAAGATCAGATATCAGCTGGGGATGGCAGAAGTCCAGGATTTAGTATGTACACCGAGTTGGACTTGGTAAGACGATTAATTGAATCACTGTTTACTGGGGAAATAAGCTGGGCTGCAAGAGATGAGAATATTCCACTGATTGATGAGGTGAAAGCTGTCTTAAAAGAAATGGTCATGGGAACCTCAAAATTATCAATGACTGAATCTGTAGTTAATACCTCTGCTGAGAAAAGTGCCGAGAAAAGTATGGAACTGGAGGAGCGCCCGGACCTAGATTTTACTGATCGTATGTGGATACTGTTAAAGCAATGTTCCTCTTACGTCGATCTTGTGGACAGTTTTCAGATGATTTTCAACTACCTGAAGACTGGAGAACTGCAACCTGTTATCCACAAACAGAACAAGACAAACCTGGCTCAGATTGTTAAAGATTCGTGCACACTAGTACCCGACATCTGTGCTCCCAGTAAATCCTGTCCCTCCACTAGTACCTGACATCTGTACACCCAGTAAATCCTGTCCCTCCACTAGTACATGACATTTGTGCTCTCAGTCAATCCTGTCCCTCCACTAGTACCTGACATCTGTGCTCCCAGTAAATCCTGTCCCTCCACTAGTACCTGACATCTGTGCAACCAGTAAATCCTGTCCCTCCACTAGTACCTGACATCTGTGCACCCAGTAAATCCTGTCCCTCCACTAGTACATGACATCTGTGCTCCCAGTAAATCCTGTCCCTCCACTAGTACCCGACATCTGTGCTCCCAGTAAATCCTGTCCCTCCACTAGTACATGACATATGTGCTCCCAGTAAATCCTGTCCCATCCGCCAGTACCTGACATCTGTGCTCTCAGTAAATCCTGTCCCTCCACTAGTATCTGACATCTATGCAACCAGTAAATCCTGTCCCTCAACTAGTACCTGACATCTATGCTCCCAGTAAATCCTGTCCCTCCACTGGTACCTGACATCTATGCTCCCAGTAAATCCTGTTCCTCCAGTAGTACCTGACATCTGTGCTTCCAGTAAATCCTGTCCCTCTACTAGTACCCGACATCTGTGCTCCCAGTAAATCCTGTCCTTCCACTAGTACCTGATATGTGCTTCCAGTAAATCCGGTCCCTCCACTAGTACCTGACATCTGTACACCCAGTAAATCCTGTCCCTCCACTAGTACCTGACATCTGTGCTCCCAGTAAATCCTGTCCCTCCACTAGTACATGACATCTGTGCACCCAGTAAATCCTGTCCCTCCACTAGTACATGACATCTGTGCACCCAGTAAATCCTGTCCCTCCACTAGTACCAGACATCTGTGCTCCCAGGAAATCCTGTCCCTCCACTAGAACCTGACATCTGTGCTCCCAGTAAATCCTGTCCCTCCAGTAGTACTTGACATCTGTGCTTCCAGTAAATCCTGCCCTTCCACTAGTACCCGACATCTGTGCTCCCAGTAAATCCTGTCCCTCCACTAGTACATGACATCTGTACACCCACTAAATCCTGTCCCTCCACTAGTACATGACATCTGTGCTCCCAGTAAATCCTGTCCCTCCACTAGTACCTGTCATCTGTGCTCCCAGTAAATCCTGTCCCTCCACTAGTACCTGACATCTGTGCACCCAGTAAATCATGTCCCTCCACTAGTACCTGATATCTGTACACCCAGTAAATCCTGTCCCTCCACTAGTACCAGACATCTGTGCACCCAGTAAACCCTGTCCCTCCACTAGTACATGACATCTGTGCTCCCAGTAAATCCTGTCCTTCCACTAGTACCTGACATCTGTACACCCAGTAAATCCTGTCCCTCCACTAGTGCCAGACATCTGTGCACCCAGTAAACCCTGTCCCTCCACTAGTACCTGACATCTGTGCTCCCAGTAAACTCTGGCCTTCCACTAGTACCCGACATTTGTGCTCCCAGTAAATCCTGTCCCTCCACTAGTACCTGACATCTGTACACCCAGTAAATCCTGTCCCTCCACTAGTACATGACATTTGTGCTCTCAATCAATCCTGTCCCTCCACTAGTACCTGACATCTGTGCTCCCAGTAAATCCTCTCCCTCCACTAGTACCTGACATCTGTGCAACCAGTAAATCCTGTCCCTCCACTAGTACCTGACATCTGTGCACCCAGTAAATCCTGTCCCTCCACTAGTACCTGACATCTGTGCTCCCAATAAATCCTGTCCCTCCACTAGTACCCGACAACTGTGCTCCCAGTAAATCCTGTCCCTCAACTAGTACATGACATCTGTGCTCCTAGTAAATCCTGTCCCTCCACCAGTACCTGACATCTGTACTCCCAGTAAATCCTGTCCCTCCACTAGTTTCTGACATCTGTGCTCCCAGTAAATCCTGTCCCATCCGCCAGTACCTGACATCTGTGCTCCCAGTAAATCCTGTCCCTCCACTAGTATCTGACATCTATGCAACCAGTAAATCCTGTCCCTCAACTAGTACCTGACATCTATGCTCCCAGTAAATCCTGTCCCTCCACTAGTACCTGACATCTATGCTCCCAGTAAATCTTGTCCCTCCAGTAGTACCTGACATCTGTGCTCCCAGTAAATCCTGTCCCTCCACTAGTACCCGACATCTGTGCTCCCAGTAAATCCTGTCCTTCCACTAGTACCTGATATGTGCTTCCAGTAAATCCGGTCCCTCCACTAGTACCTGACATCTGTACACCCAGTAAATCCTGTCCTTCCACTAGTACCTGACATCTGTGCTCCCAGTAAATCCTGTCCCTCCACTAGTACATGACATCTGTGCACCCAGTAAATCCTGTCCCTCCACTAGTACCAGACATCTGTGCTCCCAGGAAATCCTGTCCCTCCACTAGTACCTGACATCTGTGCTCCCAGTAAATCCTGCCCCTTCACTAGTACAGGACATCTGTACACCCAGTAAATCCTGTCCTTCCATTAGTACCTGACATCTGTACACCCAGTAAATCCTGTCCCTCCACTAGTACCCGACATCTGTGCTCCCAGTAAATCCAGTCCCTCCACTAGTACCTTTCATCTGTACACCCAGTAAATCCTGTCCCTCCACTAGTACCTGGCATCTGTGCACCCAGTAATTCCTGTCCCTCCACTAGTACCGGACATCTGTGCTCCCAGTTGATCCTGTCCCTCCACTAGTACCTGGCATCTGTGCACCCAGGAAATCCTGTCCCTCCACTAGTACCTAATATCTGTGCTCCCAGGAAATCCTGTCCCTCCACTAGTACCGGATATCTATGCACCCAGTAAATCCTGTCCCTCCACTAGTACATGACATCTGTGCTCCCAGTAAATCCTGTCCGTCCACTCGTACCTGGCATCTGTGCTCCCAGTAATTCCTGTCCCTCCACTAGTACATGACATCTGTGCTCCCAGAAAATCCTGTCCCTCCACTATTACTTGACATCTGTGCTTCCAGTAAATCCTGTCCCTCCACTAGTACATGACATCTGTACACCCACTAAATCCTGTCTCTCCACTAGTACATGACATCTGTGCTCCCAGTAAATCCTATCCCTCCACTAGTACCTGTCATCTGTGCTCCCAGTAAATCCTGTCCCTCCACTAGTACTTGACATCTGTGCACCCAGTAAATCATGTCCCTCCACTAGTACCTGACATCTGTACACCTAGTAAATCCTGTCCCTTCACTAGTACCAGACATCTGTGCACCCAGTAAACCCTGTCCCTCCACTAGTACATGACATCTGTGCTCCCAGTAAATCCTGTCCTTCCACTAGTACCCGACATCTTTGCTCCCAGTAAATCCTGTCCCTCCACTAGTACCTGACATCTGTACACCCAGTAAATCCTGTCCCTCCACTAGTACATGACATTTGTGCTCTCAGTCAATCCTGTCCCTCCACTAGTACCTGACATCTGTGCTCCCAGTAAATCCTGTCCCTCCACTAGTACCTGACATCTGTGCAACCAGTAAATCCTGTCCCTCCACTAGTACCTGACATCTGTGCACCCAGTAAATCCTGTCCCTCCACTAGTACCCGACATCTGTGCTCCCAGTAAATCCTGTCCCTCCACTAGTACATGACATGTGTGCACCCAGTAAATCCTGTCCCTCCACTAGTACCTGACATCTGTACTCCCAGTAAATCCTGTCCCTCCACTAGTTTCTGACATCTGTGGTCCCAGTAAATCCTGTCCCATCCGCCAGTACCTGACATCTGTGCTCTCAGTAAATCCTGTCCCTCCACTAGTATCTGACATCTATGCAACCAGTAAATCCTGTCCCTCAACTAGTACCTGACATCTATGCTCCCAGTAAATCCTGTCCCTCCACTGGTACCTGACATCTATGCTCCCAGTAAATCCTGTTCCTCCAGTAGTACCTGACATCTGTGCTTCCAGTAAATCCTATCCCTCCACTAGTACCCGACATCTGTGCTCCCAGTAAATCCTGTCCTTCCACTAGTACCTGATATGTGCTTCCAGTAAATCCGGTCCCTCCACTAGTACCTGACATCTGTACACCCAGTAAATCCTGTCCCTCCACTAGTACCTGACATCTGTGCTCCCAGTAAATCCTGTCCCTCCACCAGTACATGACATCTGTGCACCCAGTAAATCCTGTCCCTCCACTAGTACATGACATCTGTGCACCCAGTAAATCCTGTCCCTCCACTAGTACCAGACATCTGTGCTCCCAGGAAATCCTGTCCCTCCACTAGAACCTGACATCTGTGCTCCCAGTAAATCCTGTCCCTCCAGTAGTACTTGACATCTGTGCTTCCAGTAAATCCTGTCCTTCCACTAGTACCCGACATCTGTACACCCACTAAATCCTGTCCCTCCACTAGTACATGGCATCTGTGCTCCCAGTAAATCCTGTCCCTCCACTAGTACCTGTCATCTGTGCTCCCAGTAAATCCTGTCCCTCCACTAGTACCTGACATCTGTGCACCCAGTAAATCATGTCCCTCCACTAGTACCTGATATCTGTACACCCAGTAAATCCTGTCCCTCCACTAGTACCAGACATCTGTGCACCCAGTAAACCCTGTCCCTCCACTAGTACATGACATCTGTGCTCCCAGTAAATCCTGTCCTTCCACTAGTACCTCTCATCTGTACTCCCAGTAAATCCTGTCCCTCCACTAGTACCAGACATCTGTGCACCCAGTAAACCCTGTCCCTCCACTAGTACATGACATCTGTGCTCCCAGTAAATTCTGGCCTTCCACTAGTACCCGACATCTGTGCTCCCAGTAAATCCTGTCCCTCCACTAGTACCTGACATCTGTACACCCAGTAAATCCTGTCCCTCCACTAGTACATGACATTTGTGCTCTCAGTCAATCCTGTCCCTCCACTAGTACCTGACATCTGTGCTCCCAGTAAATCCTGTAACTCCACTAGTACCTGACATCTGTGCAACCAGTAAATCCTGTCCCTCCACTAGTACCTGACATCTGTGCACCCAGTAAATCCTGTCCCTCCACTAGTACCTGACATCTGTGCTCCCAGTAAATCCTGTCCCTCCACTAGTACCCGACAACTGTGCTCCCAGTAAATCCTGTCCCTCCACTAGTACATGACATCTGTGCACCCAGTAAATCCTGTCCCTCCACTAGTACCTGACATCTGTACTCCCAGTAAATCCTGTCCCTCCACTAGTTTCTGCCACTAGTTTCTGACATCTGTGCTCCCAGTAAATCCTGTCCCTCCACTAGTATCTGACATCTATGCAACCAGTAAATCCTGTCCCTCAACTAGTACCTGACATCTATGCTCCCAGTAAATCCTGTCCCTCCACTAGTACCTGACATCTATGCTCCCAGTAAATCCTGTCCCTCCAGTAGTACCTGACATCTGTGCTCCCAGTAAATCCTGTCCCTCCACTAGTACCCGACATCTGTGCTCCCAGTAAATCCTGTCCTTCCACTAGTACCTGATATGTGCTTCCAGTAAATCCGGTCCCTCCACTAGTACCTGACATCTGTACACCCAGTAAATCCTGTCCTTCCACTAGTACCTGACATCTGCGCTCCCAGTAAATCCTGTCCCTCCACTAGTACATGACATGTGTGCACCCAGTAAATCCTGTCCCTCCACTAGTACCAGACATCTGTGCTCCCAGGAAATCCTGTCCCTCCACTAGTACCTGACATCTGTGCTCCCAGTAAATCCGGTCCCTCCACTAGTACCTGACATCTGTACACCCAGTGAATCCTCTCCCTCCACTAGTACCTGACGTCTGTGCCCCCAGTAAATCATGTCCCTCCACTAGTACCTGACATATGTGCTCCCAGTAAATCCTGTCCCTCCACCAGTACATGACATCTGTGCACCCAGTAAATCCTGTCCCTCCACTAGTACCTGACATCTCTGCAACCAGTAAATCCTGTCCCTCCACTAGTACCTGACATCTGTGCACCTAGTAAATCCTGTCCCTCCACTAGTACCTGACATCTGTGCTCCCAGTAAATCCTGTCCCTCCACTAGTACCTGACATATGTGCTCCCAGGAAATCCTGTCCCTCCACTAGTACCTGACATCTGTGCACCCAGTAAATCCTGTCCCTCTACTAGTACCAGACATCTGTGCTCCCAGTTGATCCTGTCCCTCCACTAGTGCCTGGCATATGTGCACCCAGGAAATCCTGTCCCTCCACTAGTACCTGACATCTGTGCTTCCAGTAAATCATGTCCCTCCACTAGTACCGGACATCTATGCACCCAGTAAATCCTTTCCTTCCACTAGTACCTGACATCTGTGCTCCCAGTAAAACCTGTCCCTCCGCCAGTACCTGACATCTGTGCTCCCAGTAAATCCTGCCCCTTCACTAGTACAGGACATCTGTACACCCAGTAAATCCTGTCCCTCCATTAGTACCTGACATCTGTACACCCAGTAAATCCTGTCCCTCCACTAGAACCCGACATCTGTGCTCCCAGTAAATCCAGTCCGTCCACTAGTACCTGACATCTGTACACCCAGTAAATCCTGTCCCTCCACTAGTACCTGACATCTGTGCACCCAGTAATTCCTGTCCCTCCACTAGTACCGGACATCTGTGCTCCCAGTTGAACCTGTCCCTCCACTAGTACCTGGCATCTATGCTCCCAGTAAATCCTGTCCCTCCACTAGTATCTGACATCTATGCTCCCAGTAAATCCTGTCCCTCCACTGGTACCTGACATCTATGCTCCCAGTAAATCCTGTTCTTCCAGTAGTACCTGACATCTGTGCTCCCAGTAAATCCTGTCCCTCCACTAGTACCCGACATCTGTGCTCCAAGTAAATCCTGTCCTTCCACTAGTACCTGATATGTGCTTCCAGTAAATCCGGTCCCTCCACTAGTACCTGACATCTGTACACCCAGTAAATCCTGTCCCTCCACTAGTACCAGACATCTGTGCTCCCAGGAAATCCTGTCCCTCCACTAGTACCTGTCATCTGTGCTCCCAGTAAATCCTGTCCCTCCACTAGTACTTGACATCTGTGCACCCAGTAAATCATGTCCCTCCACTAGTACCTGACATCTGTACACCTAGTAAATCCTGTCCCTTCACTAGTACCAGACATCTGTGCACCCAGTAAACCCTGTCCCTCCACTAGTACATGACATCTGTGCTCCCAGTAAATCCTGTCCTTCCACTAGTACCCGACATCTTTGCTCCCAGTAAATCCTGTCCCTCCACTAGTACCTGACATCTGTACACCCAGTAAATCCTGTCCCTCCACTAGTACATGACATTTGTGCTCTCAGTCAATCCTGTCCCTCCACTAGTACCTGACATCTGTGCTCCCAGTAAATCCTGTCCCTCCACTAGTACCTGACATCTGTGCAACCAGTAAATCCTGTCCCTCCACTAGTACCTGACATCTGTGCACCCAGTAAATCCTGTCCCTCCACTAGTACCCGACATCTGTGCTCCCAGTAAATCCTGTCCCTCCACTAGTACATGACATGTGTGCACCCAGTAAATCCTGTCCCTCCACTAGTACCTGACATCTGTACTCCCAGTAAATCCTGTCCCTCCACTAGTTTCTGACATCTGTGGTCCCAGTAAATCCTGTCCCATCCGCCAGTACCTGACATCTGTGCTCTCAGTAAATCCTGTCCCTCCACTAGTATCTGACATCTATGCAACCAGTAAATCCTGTCCCTCAACTAGTACCTGACATCTATGCTCCCAGTAAATCCTGTCCCTCCACTGGTACCTGACATCTATGCTCCCAGTAAATCCTGTTCCTCCAGTAGTACCTGACATCTGTGCTTCCAGTAAATCCTATCCCTCCACTAGTACCCGACATCTGTGCTCCCAGTAAATCCTGTCCTTCCACTAGTACCTCTCATCTGTACTCCCAGTAAATCCTGTCCCTCCACTAGTACCAGACATCTGTGCACCCAGTAAACCCTGTCCCTCCACTAGTACATGACATCTGTGCTCCCAGTAAATTCTGGCCTTCCACTAGTACCCGACATCTGTGCTCCCAGTAAATCCTGTCCCTCCACTAGTACCTGACATCTGTACACCCAGTAAATCCTGTCCCTCCACTAGTACATGACATTTGTGCTCTCAGTCAATCCTGTCCCTCCACTAGTACCTGACATCTGTGCTCCCAGTAAATCCTGTAACTCCACTAGTACCTGACATCTGTGCAACCAGTAAATCCTGTCCCTCCACTAGTACCTGACATCTGTGCACCCAGTAAATCCTGTCCCTCCACTAGTACCTGACATCTGTGCTCCCAGTAAATCCTGTCCCTCCACTAGTACCCGACAACTGTGCTCCCAGTAAATCCTGTCCCTCCACTAGTACATGACATCTGTGCACCCAGTAAATCCTGTCCCTCCACTAGTACCTGACATCTGTACTCCCAGTAAATCCTGTCCCTCCACTAGTTTCTGCCACTAGTTTCTGACATCTGTGCTCCCAGTAAATCCTGTCCCTCAACTAGTACCTGACATCTATGCTCCCAGTAAATCCTGTCCCTCCACTAGTACCTGACATCTATGCTCCCAGTAAATCCTGTCCCTCCAGTAGTATCTGACATCTGTGCTCCCAGTAAATCCCGTCCCTCCACTAGTACCCGACATCTGTGCTCCCAGTAAATCCTGTCCTTCCACTAGTACCTGATATGTGCTTCCAGTAAATCCGGTCCCTCCACTAGTACCTGACATCTGTACACCCAGTAAATCCTGTCCTTCCACTAGTACCTGACATCTGCGCTCCCAGTAAATCCTGTCCCTCCACTAGTTCATGACATCTGTGCACCCAGTAAATCCTGTCCCTCCACTAGTACCAGACATCTGTGCTCCCAGGAAATCCTGTCCCTCCACTAGTACCTGACATCTGTGCTCCCAGTAAATCCGGTCCCTCCACTAGTACCTGACATCTGTACACCCAGTGAATCCTCTCCCTCCACTAGTACCTGACGTCTGTGCCCCCAGTAAATCCTGTCCCTCCACTAGTACCTGACATATGTGCTCCCAGTAAATCCTGTCCCTCCACTAGTACATGACATCTGTGCACCCAGTAAATCCTGTCCCTCCACTAGTACCTGACATCTCTGCAACCAGTAAATCCTGTCCCTCCACTAGTACCTGACATCTGTGCACCTAGTAAATCCTGTCCCTCCACTAGTACCTGACATCTGTGCTCCCAGTAAATCCTGTCCCTCCACTAGTACCTGACATATGTGCTCCCAGGAAATCCTGTCCCTCCACTAGTACCTGACATCTGTGCACCCAGTAAATCCTGTCCCTCTACTAGTACCAGACATCTGTGCTCCCAGTTGATCCTGTCCCTCCACTAGTGCCTGGCATATGTGCACCCAGGAAATCCTGTCCCTCCACTAGTACCTGACATCTGTGCTTCCAGTAAATCATGTCCCTCCACTAGTACCGGACATCTATGCACCCAGTAAATCCTTTCCTTCCACTAGTACCTGACATCTGTGCTCCCAGTAAAACCTGTCCCTCCGCCAGTACCTGACATCTGTGCTCCCAGTAAATCCTGCCCCTTCACTAGTACAGGACATCTGTACACCCAGTAAATCCTGTCCCTCCATTAGTACCTGACATCTGTACACCCAGTAAATCCTGTCCCTCCACTAGAACCCGACATCTGTGCTCCCAGTAAATCCAGTCCGTCCACTAGTACCTGACATCTGTACACCCAGTAAATCCTGTCCCTCCACTAGTACCTGACATCTGTGCACCCAGTAATTCCTGTCCCTCCACTAGTACCGGACATCTGTGCTCCCAGTTGAACCTGTCCCTCCACTAGTACCTGGCATCTATGCTCCCAGTAAATCCTGTCCCTCCACTAGTATCTGACATCTATGCTCCCAGTAAATCCTGTCCCTCCACTGGTACCTGACATCTATGCTCCCAGTAAATCCTGTTCTTCCAGTAGTACCTGACATCTGTGCTCCCAGTAAATCCTGTCCCTCCACTAGTACCCGACATCTGTGCTCCCAGTAAATCCTGTCCTTCCACTAGTACCTGATATGTGCTTCCAGTAAATCCGGTCCCTCCACTAGTACCTGACATCTGTACACCCAGTAAATCCTGTCCCTCCACTAGTACCAGACATCTGTGCTCCCAGGAAATCCTGTCCCTCCACTAGTACCTGTCATCTGTGCTCCCAGTAAATCCTGTCCCTCCACTAGTACTTGACATCTGTGCACCCAGTAAATCATGTCCCTCCACTAGTACCTGACATCTGTACACCTAGTAAATCCTGTCCCTTCACTAGTACCAGACATCTGTGCACCCAGTAAACCCTGTCCCTCCACTAGTACATGACATCTGTGCTCCCAGTAAATCCTGTCCTTCCACTAGTACCCGACATCTTTGCTCCCAGTAAATCCTGTCCCTCCACTAGTACCTGACATCTGTACACCCAGTAAATCCTGTCCCTCCACTAGTACATGACATTTGTGCTCTCAGTCAATCCTGTCCCTCCACTAGTACCTGACATCTGTGCTCCCAGTAAATCCTGTCCCTCCACTAGTACCTGACATCTGTGCAACCAGTAAATCCTGTCCCTCCACTAGTACCTGACATCTGTGCACCCAGTAAATCCTGTCCCTCCACTAGTACCCGACATCTGTGCTCCCAGTAAATCCTGTCCCTCCACTAGTACATGACATGTGTGCACCCAGTAAATCCTGTCCCTCCACTAGTACCTGACATCTGTACTCCCAGTAAATCCTGTCCCTCCACTAGTTTCTGACATCTGTGGTCCCAGTAAATCCTGTCCCATCCGCCAGTACCTGACATCTGTGCTCTCAGTAAATCCTGTCCCTCCACTAGTATCTGACATCTATGCAACCAGTAAATCCTGTCCCTCAACTAGTACCTGACATCTATGCTCCCAGTAAATCCTGTCCCTCCACTGGTACCTGACATCTATGCTCCCAGTAAATCCTGTTCCTCCAGTAGTACCTGACATCTGTGCTTCCAGTAAATCCTATCCCTCCACTAGTACCCGACATCTGTGCTCCCAGTAAATCCTGTCCTTCCACTAGTACCTGATATGTGCTTCCAGTAAATCCGGTCCCTCCACTAGTACCTGACATCTGTACACCCAGTAAATCCTGTCCCTCCACTAGTACCTGACATCTGTGCTCCAAGTAAATCCTGTCCCTCCACCAGTACATGACATCTGTGCACCCAGTAAATCCTGTCCCTCCACTAGTACATGACATCTGTGCACCCAGTAAATCCTGTCCCTCCACTAGTACCAGACATCTGTGCTCCCAGGAAATCCTGTCCCTCCACTAGAACCTGACATCTGTGCTCCCAGTAAATCCTGTCCCTCCAGTAGTACTTGACATCTGTGCTTCCAGTAAATCCTGTCCTTCCACTAGTACCCGACATCTGTGCTCCCAGTAAATCCTGTCCCTCCACTAGTACATGACATCTGTACACCCACTAAATCCTGTCCCTCCACTAGTACATGGCATCTGTGCTCCCAGTAAATCCTGTCCCTCCACTAGTACCTGTCATCTGTGCTCCCAGTAAATCCTGTCCCTCCACTAGTACCTGACATCTGTGCACCCAGTAAATCATGTCCCTCCACTAGTACCTGATATCTGTACACCCAGTAAATCCTGTCCCTCCACTAGTACCAGACATCTGTGCACCCAGTAAACCCTGTCCCTCCACTAGTACATGACATCTGTGCTCCCAGTAAATCCTGTCCTTCCACTAGTACCTCTCATCTGTACTCCCAGTAAATCCTGTCCCTCCACTAGTACCAGACATCTGTGCACCCAGTAAACCCTGTCCCTCCACTAGTACATGACATCTGTGCTCCCAGTAAATTCTGGCCTTCCACTAGTACCCGACATCTGTGCTCCCAGTAAATCCTGTCCCTCCACTAGTACCTGACATCTGTACACCCAGTAAATCCTGTCCCTCCACTAGTACATGACATTTGTGCTCTCAGTCAATCCTGTCCCTCCACTAGTACCTGACATCTGTGCTCCCAGTAAATCCTGTAACTCCACTAGTACCTGACATCTGTGCAACCAGTAAATCCTGTCCCTCCACTAGTACCTGACATCTGTGCACCCAGTAAATCCTGTCCCTCCACTAGTACCTGACATCTGTGCTCCCAGTAAATCCTGTCCCTCCACTAGTACCCGACAACTGTGCTCCCAGTAAATCCTGTCCCTCCACTAGTACATGACATCTGTGCACCCAGTAAATCCTGTCCCTCCACTAGTACCTGACATCTGTACTCCCAGTAAATCCTGTCCCTCCACTAGTTTCTGCCACTAGTTTCTGACATCTGTGCTCCCAGTAAATCCTGTCCCTCCACTAGTATCTGACATCTATGCAACCAGTAAATCCTGTCCCTCAACTAGTACCTGACATCTATGCTCCCAGTAAATCCTGTCCCTCCACTAGTACCTGACATCTATGCTCCCAGTAAATCCTGTCCCTCCAGTAGTACCTGACATCTGTGCTCCCAGTAAATCCTGTCCCTCCACTAGTACCCGACATCTGTGCTCCCAGTAAATCCTGTCCTTCCACTAGTACCTGATATGTGCTTCCAGTAAATCCGGTCCCTCCACTAGTACCTGACATCTGTACACCCAGTAAATCCTGTCCTTCCACTAGTACCTGACATCTGCGCTCCCAGTAAATCCTGTCCCTCCACTAGTACATGACATCTGTGCACCCAGTAAATCCTGTCCCTCCACTAGTACCAGACATCTGTGCTCCCAGGAAATCCTGTCCCTCCACTAGTACCTGACATCTGTGCTCCCAGTAAATCCGGTCCCTCCACTAGTACCTGACATCTGTACACCCAGTGAATCCTCTCCCTCCACTAGTACCTGACGTCTGTGCCCCCAGTAAATCCTGTCCCTCCACTAGTACCTGACATATGTGCTCCCAGTAAATCCTGTCCCTCCACTAGTACATGACATCTGTGCACCCAGTAAATCCTGTCCCTCCACTAGTACCTGACATCTCTGCAACCAGTAAATCCTGTCCCTCCACTAGTACCTGACATCTGTGCACCTAGTAAATCCTGTCCCTCCACTAGTACCTGACATCTGTGCTCCCAGTAAATCCTGTCCCTCCACTAGTACCTGACATATGTGCTCCCAGGAAATCCTGTCCCTCCACTAGTACCTGACATCTGTGCACCCAGTAAATCCTGTCCCTCTACTAGTACCAGACATCTGTGCTCCCAGTTGATCCTGTCCCTCCACTAGTGCCTGGCATATGTGCACCCAGGAAATCCTGTCCCTCCACTAGTACCTGACATCTGTGCTTCCAGTAAATCATGTCCCTCCACTAGTACCGGACATCTATGCACCCAGTAAATCCTTTCCTTCCACTAGTACCTGACATCTGTGCTCCCAGTAAAACCTGTCCCTCCGCCAGTACCTGACATCTGTGCTCCCAGTAAATCCTGCCCCTTCACTAGTACAGGACATCTGTACACCCAGTAAATCCTGTCCCTCCATTAGTACCTGACATCTGTACACCCAGTAAATCCTGTCCCTCCACTAGAACCCGACATCTGTGCTCCCAGTAAATCCAGTCCGTCCACTAGTACCTGACATCTGTACACCCAGTAAATCCTGTCCCTCCACTAGTACCTGACATCTGTGCACCCAGTAATTCCTGTCCCTCCACTAGTACCGGACATCTGTGCTCCCAGTTGAACCTGTCCCTCCACTAGTACCTGGCATCTATGCTCCCAGTAAATCCTGTCCCTCCACTAGTATCTGACATCTATGCTCCCAGTAAATCCTGTCCCTCCACTGGTACCTGACATCTATGCTCCCAGTAAATCCTGTTCTTCCAGTAGTACCTGACATCTGTGCTCCCAGTAAATCCTGTCCCTCCACTAGTACCCGACATCTGTGCTCCCAGTAAATCCTGTCCTTCCACTAGTACCTGATATGTGCTTCCAGTAAATCCGGTCCCTCCACTAGTACCTGACATCTGTACACCCAGTAAATCCTGTCCCTCCACTAGTACCAGACATCTGTGCTCCCAGGAAATCCTGTCCCTCCACTAGTACCTGACATCTGTGCTCCCAGTAAATCCGGTCCCTCCACTAGTACCTGACATCTGTACACCCAGTGAATCCTCTCCCTCCACTAGTACCTGACGTCTGTGCCCCCAGTAAATCCTGTCCCTCCACTAGTACCTGACATCTGTGCTCCCAGTAAATCCTGTCCCTCCACTAGTACATGACATCTGTGCACCCAGTAAATCCTGTCCCTCCACTAGTACCTGACATCTGTGCAACCAGTAAATCCTGTCCCTCCACTAGTACCTGACATCTGTGCACCTAGTAAATCCTGTCTCTCCACTAGTACCTGACATCTGGGCTCCCACTAAATCCTGTCCCTCCACTAGTACATGACATCTGTGCACCCAGTAAATCCTGTCCCTCCACTAGTACCTGACATCTCTGCAACCAGTAAATCCAGACCCTCCACTAGTACCTGACATCTGTACACCCAGTAAATCCTGTCCCTCCACTAGTACCTGACATATGTGCTCCCAGGAAATCCTGTCCCTCCACTAGTACCTGACATCTGTGCACCCAGTAAATCCTGTCCCTCTACTAGTACCGGACAGCTGTGCTCCCAGTTGATCCTGTCCCTCCACTAGTGCCTGGCATCTGTGCACCCAGGAAATCCTGTCCCTCCACTAGTACCTGACATCTGTGCTCCCAGTAAATCATGTCCCTCCACTAGTACCGGACATCTATGCACCAAGTAAATCCTTTCCTTCCACTAGTACCTGACATCTGTGCTCCAAGTAAATCCTGTCCCTCCGCCAGTACCTGACATCTGTGCTCCCAGTAAATCCTGCCCCTTCCCTAGTACAGAACATCTGTACACCCAGTAAATCCTGTCCCTCCATTAGTACCTGACATCTGTACACCCAGTAAATCCTGTCCCTCCACTAGTACCCGACATCTGTGCTCCCAGTAAATCCAGTCCCTCCACTAGTACCTGACATCTGTACACCCAGTAAATCCTGTCCCTCCACTAGTACCTGACATCTGTGCACCCAGTAATTCCTGTCCCTCCACTAGTACCGGACATCTGTGCTCCCAGTTGATCCTGTCCCTCCACTAGTACCTGGCATCTGTGCACCCAGGAAATCCTGTCCCTCCACTAGTACCTGACATCTGTGCTCCCAGTAAATCCTGTCCCTCCACTAGTACCGGATATCTTTGCACCCAGTAAATCCTGTCCCTCCACTAGTACATGACATCTGTGCTCCCAGTAAATCCTGTCCGTCCACTAGAACCTGTCATCTGTGCTCCCAGTAAATCCTGTCCCTCCACTAGTACATGACATCTGTGCTCCCAGTAAATCCTGTCCGTCCACTAGTACTGGACATCTGTGCTCCCAGGAAATCCTGTCCCTCCACTAGTACCTGACATTTGTGCTCCCAGTAAATCCTGTCCCACCACTAGTACCTGACATCTGTGCTCCCAGTAAATCCTGTCCCTCCACTAGTACATAACATCTGTGCTCCCAGTAAATCCTGTCCCTCCACTAGTACCTGACATCTGTGCACCCAGTAAATCCTGTCCCTCCACTACTACCTGACATCTGTGCTACCAGTAAATCCTGCCCCTCCACTAGTACCGGACATCTATGCACCCAGTAAATCCTGTCCCTCCAGTAGTACATGACATCTGTGCACCCAGTCAATCCTGTCCCTCCACTAGTACCTGACATCTGTGCACCCAGTAAATCCTGTCCCTCCACTAGTACCTGACATCTGTGCACACAGTAAATCCTGTCCCTCCACTAGTACCGGACATCTGTGCACCCAGTAAATCCTGTCCCTCCACTAGTACCTGACATCTGTGCTCCCAGGAAATCCTGTCCCTCCACTAGAACCTGACATCTGTGCTCCCAGTAAATCCTGTCCCTCCACTACTACCTGACATCTGTGCTACCAGTAAATCCTGCCCCTCCACTAGTACCGGACATCTATGCACCCAGTAAATCCTGTCCCTCCAGTAGTACATGACATCTGTGCACCCAGTCAATCCTGTCCCTCCACTAGTACCTGACATCTGTGCACCCAGTAAATCCTGTCCCTCCACTAGTACCTGACATCTGTGCACACAGTAAATCCTGTCCCTCCGCCAGTACCTGACATCTGTGCTCCCAGTAAATCCTGCCCCTTCACTAGTACAGGACATATGTACACCCAGTAAATCCTGTCCCTCCATTAGTACCTGACATCTGTACACCCAGTAAATCCTGTCCCTCCACTAGTACCCGACATCTGTGCTCCCAGTAAATCCAGACCCTCCACTAGTACCTGACATCTGTACACCCAGTAAATCCTGTCCCTCCACTAGTACCTGACATCTGTGCTCCCAGGAAATCCTGTCCCTCCACTAGTACCTGACATTTGTGCTCCCAGTAAATCCTGTCCCACCACTAGTACCTGACATCTGTGCTCCCAGTAAATCCTGTCCCTCCACTAGTACATGACATCTGTGCTCCCAGTAAATCCTGTCCCTCCACTAGTACCTGACATCTGTGCACCCAGTAAATCCTGTCCCTCCACTACTACCTGACATATGTGCTCCCAGTAAATCCTGCCCCTCCACTAGTACCGGACATCTATGCACCCAGTAAATCCTGTCCCTCCAGTAGTACATGACATCTGTGCACCCAGTCAATCCTGTCCCTCCACTAGTACCTGACATCTGTGCACCCAGTAAATCCTGTCCCTCCACTAGTACCTGACATCTGTGCACCCAGTAAATCCTGTCCCTCCACTAGTACCTGACATCTGTGCTCCCAGTAAATCCTGTCCCTCCATTAGTACCTGACATCTGTGCACCCAGTAAATCCTGTCCCTCCACTAGTACCTGACATCTGTGCACCCAGTAAATCCTGTCCCTCCACTAGTACCAGACATCTGTGCTCCCAGTAAATCCTGCCCCTCCACTATTACCAGACATCTGTGCTCCCAGTAAATCCTGTCCCACCACTAGTACCTGACATCTGTGCTCTCAGTAAATCCTGTCCCTCCGCCAGTACCTGACATCTGTGCTCCCAGTAAATCCTGTCCCTCCACTAGTACATGACATCTGTGCTCCCAGTAAATCCTGTCCCTCCACTATACCCGACATCTATGCACCCAGTAAATCCTTTTCTTCCACTAGTACCTGACATCTGTGCTCCCAGTAAATCCTGTCCCTCCGCCAGTACCTGACATCTGTGCTCCCAGTAAATCCTGCCCCTTCACTAGTACATGACATCTGTGCTCCCAGTAAATCCTGTCCCTCCACTAGTACATGACATCTGTGCTCCCAGTAAATCCTGTCCCATCACTAGTACATGACATCTATGCACCCAGTAAATCCTGTCCCTCCACTAGTACCTGAAATCTGTGCTCCCAGGAAATCCTGTCCCTCCACTAGTACCTGACATCTGTGCTCCCAGTAAATCCTGCCCCTCCACTAGTACCTGACATCTGTGCTCCCAGGAAATCCTGTCCCTCCACTAGTACCGGACATCTATGCACCCAGTAAATCCTTTTCTTCCACTAGTACCTTTGTAGATAGCCGAGAAATCTTGGCTCTGCCGAATTTTTTTTTCCGTGTTCGTCATAAAAAAATTCGGCAGAGCCAAGATTTCTCGGCTACTTTGTAGACAATTTAGCCTTATTGTGAAGCCACAGAACAACTACTTCCTGAAACTACTGAATGTTTAAAGCTTTGCTGACTGTTTAGGTTGCCACAAATCTTGAGCCAAATTTTTGTATTTTCGTATGCGACACATTGTCTACCCATAACCTACACATTCAACGGAGAATAATTAAATATAGGCAATAAGCTTTTAGTTATGGAGCGGATGCGAAGCCGGGCGGACAGACAGACCAACATGGGTATACCAAAATATAACCCCTCTTTAATAGGGAGAGTATAAAAAAAACTGAAGAAAAATAGCTTAAGTCTGTTTGCCTACCCACTCCATTTTTTTTACATGTTTTACCCAATATGTTTATATGCTAATGTAAATTTCATCTGTTGCAAATGCACGTTTATCTATGTAAACTCTGAATCTTGAAGGAATATATACATATTGTGGGCGTCGCTTCTTGCCAGTACGGTGTATTAGGTTGGTTGATTGATTGTTTGGTGTTTTACGCCGCCCTCAAGATTATATCACTTATATGGCGGCATTGCCAGTTTTATTGTGGGAGGAAACTGGGCTCTCTGGCCGGAGGAAACCCACGACCTTCCGCTGGTAACTGGCAACCATCCGACATAGGTGCCAGTATTAGGAAGAGGAGGGACGGATGAGGGTAAAACTAGGCTCACAAATAGTGATTAAAATCTCTCCTGGTGATGGTACAATAAATGTCAAAATACTGAGTCACTATTCGTGTATATACTGAGTGTGTGGAACAAATTGCCCTGTAACATATTCCATGATCTTCTGGTGAGTTCTAGAACACCAACGTATGAAATTAAATATTTAACTAAACTAACACTTTACCAGATTTAAAAGATCAAAACACAAGAAATTATATTTCATTCTCTTTCAAGAAATTATATTTCATTCTCTTTCAATAAATACAAGTATAAAATCCACACAAAATATAATCATAGGCTGTACATTAGTTTTCAATGAGTGAGACCATCAAACAAATATGATGAGAAAATGTACAGTAACCATAGAAACAACCATACTGCCACAGGGCTAAAGGATAACAAATTGAGTACAAATTAAACTATCTACAAAATGTAACAAGAAATATCTTTATATAACAAAATTTTATAAAAGAAACATTCAAGCACAATAGAATTGAACATAAAATCCCAAGATGGCTATAAAGTTAGATAACACGAGATATCCCGCGATAACTTTCTTATATTCTTTTCAATGAACAGTCCGACTTAAGTCAGATTGTAGCCACACGTGCTTTGCAGGTCAGTCGAATCCCCTCGTCTACGCTGGACTTTAGATGTCCATGTGTCCTCGTCCTTGAACCGAGGTCATATCGGTAAGGAATATGTCACTACGGCCCATGTTTCGAGTTATGCATGGATCAAACTTTTATTTTTTTGTTTTAGCTTTTTCTGGAAGTGTTACTACAATCATTTTGTTGTTGTTGCTGTTTTGATTTGTTTTAGTTTTTTTATTTTTTGTTGTTGTTTTTTTAGGGGGGGGGGGGGGTTGTTTTGCTTTTTCAATCAAGAATGTTTCATTTTAAATCATACCGATTTTAACGATTATTCTTTTGCCGATTATTCTGTTTAATTGGTTTAGTTTTTCCTTTGAATAACAAATTCTATTTTTCCCCATGTTTATCGAAATTTATAAACATACCACTATTTCAACAGCTCTTGCCCGTTTAGAGAAGGGTCACAAAACAAGCTTATGTATGAAAATATTAAGGTGACCGATTAACATATTTCCCAGATTGAAAGTGAAAATGAAAGCACTCTATAGGCATATACGGGGGGGGGATTACACAAAGTTTCCTTCATGTTAGGGCAAAGGGTCTCTTGGTAAACTAGGGCAATATAAAGGTGTAGGCCTATTGCACAAAATGAGGATATCGTTTAACGATTGCATACTTCTTTACCCCCATACTTCTATCAAAGAGTTCAATTGATACTGAGCTACAAGCTAAGCTTAATATTAGGTTCACATTTCGAGATGATAACATTAGCATGGATAATTTTACAGGCCAGTAAGTGCTTGTCTAAATTAATTGCACTAAGGACCTCTTTCAGTAATGGTAGCCAACATATCGAGTGACGTCAAAGTTTATTTAAATCCATGATGTCAAATATAATTGTGTTAATAATCCGCAATGATAGGCAAACGTTGTCCAATGATTGTAGGCTGTGATTGTGGTAACCAGGAGCAACACATACGTCCTGACCTCTTCTGATGGCATGTGGCCACTTGGATTTAAATAAATGACTACGCCACTGGGTGTATAGGCCACATTTTTCCTCGGTCAAAGTATTCATATTAATGACATCAACTTGAAATTTGAATTCTATATCGATCGCTGTTGGAAATAAAAGGGTTTCACTTTTTCACAAAAAGAAGATTTGTAAAGATTGATTGTGTCTTAAAGGGACACGAGCTGCCAACATGTTGATACATGTATTTTGAGGTTGACACGGAATGTGGTAATAACTGGCTATTTTTCTCAAGACGTATACAATTCAGAAGCTTTTTAGTGCCTTTAGTCTCGAAAATGTACGATAAAGTATTGTTTTCAACTAACTTTGGCTTAGAATGAATGAATGGTCGTCCCGGTTATTTAAATTGTGTTTTGCGTTTTCGGTTCGTACAGGCCAAATACTGTATGGATTTTCCTCATTCTTACGCCAATCATTTAGTTTTTCGATGGCCTTCAAAGTCTCTTACTGTCGTGACGATCAGAAATTATGAAAAAAGTGTGAATTTTGGCAGCTCATGTCACTTTAATAAATGAGACAGACGTACAATAGCAGCTGAGTTTTAGAAGGTGTAGGCCCTATACTCCCGGCAAAAACGCCTATTCCCTAATGATAAGAGAGTTATATGTACCTTACATCTTCCGCGGTTGCCCATGGATGCTCGCTTATTATTTTGGAATAGCGAAAACAGAGCGTCTTCTTCCACGCTTAAGCAATAATTACAATTTAAGGATAACTAGTCGAGACAATACATTTTGATTAATAAAGAAAAAGCCTAACAGTCGAGTAATTATAGGCACATATTGCACAGACAGTGGAAAGAAAACATGACTCAAGAATTACTTAGAAATCTAAGCTCTTACTTTCTAAACTAGGCAAATAGCTCACGGGCATAACTATCACTCGCCAAGCCTTTGCCCAAATAGAAAAATTCACAGCTCACACAAATCACTGTAATGCTATAATATTTATCGATGGCTTAATGCCAAAACGGATAATGTAAACCTCCAAATTATAGTAAACACAAACAGACAAAAGACAGAAATCCCTATAATATCCTTTACAAGTTTTAGCATCCGGCTGAATAGTGATTGACTATTTGTCGAACACTACGCCTTTTATTTCGATATATTGGCTTCGAGAAAACTCTTATTACCAAATTCTTAGGGTCCTGGACCAAACTTAATCTCACTTTTAGATTTAAGTCTTTCAGTAGTAATATTCAAAAATCATCTTGAACTTAAGATTTGCCTAAATTAGGCTTAAAGTGTAAGACTTGTCGTAAGTTTAAATCTCATAAAAACTTTGTTTTTCAAACATGGTGAATGGCCAGTCAAAACAAGACAGTGATTTAAAAGAAAATATTGAATTTATTCATATACATTTCGTATTAGATTTGTTGAGAAACGTGTGATAACTGACATTTCTTTTGTTCACTCCACCTGAGAAATTAAAAATCTTTCGGACTAGCAACTGGTAAATTCCAATGTTTTAACCAAATCAACCATCATAAAGTTATTCAGCTCAGCATATTATTTGGCACTCTAACATCAAACAAAAGATGCCAGCAAGACAACTATGATTTAACAAATGACGCGTTTTGGGGCAGATTTTTCGTCTCTCCAGAGAGTTTCCGATTTGTTTGTGTCACTTTTTTCGAAAGTCCGGATATCTCCAATCTCTTTATTTTTTCTTGGAGTCTTGGACAGTCACGTGATAATCCAGGGATTATATTATTTCCATATTCGACCTCTTTCTTGAAGGAGGTAAAACATAGAGTGTAGAACCTGACAGCATATTAGGTTGGTTGTTTTGTGACAGCATATTTCTTTATCCAAACTTCGGAGTATTTTAAGCACAATTTTTTCATACGTTGAAGGTAGAAATTTTGAGATACGAGTAGAATCAGCTGATAGGGGTCTCATAGCATATTAGGTTGGTTGTTTTGTGACAGCATATTTCTTTATCCAAACTTCGGAGTATTTTAAGCACAATTTTTTCATACGTTGAAGGTAGAAATTTTGAGATACGAGTAGAATCAGCTGATAGGGGTCTCTTTGAACATATACCTCCGCATATAAACAAACCAAAGCACCCCCAACTACCAGATCTCCATCCACCTGAACTAGTCCCATTCCACTTCTAAAATCATTTCCAGACAGTAATTCAACCCCTGTCCTTTCATAAAAACTACAAAAATGCCCAGAAAAAAAATGCAGGGGGCCAGGAAAAAATAATTTTAAAAAAACACAAAAATATCAGGAAATTTCTTAATCCGGAAGTGAGAAACTGTGACCTGTATCCTAACAGAGGCAAAAAATTCCTTCAATCTACTTCTAAATCTAACACATTGAACTTAAAGGTATTTGGAATGATCTCTCAAGAGGAAAACTAAATGCAAAGAAAACTAAGCCTTCTGTAGCCCTCCCATTTACACCCCCCCCCCCCCCCCCCCCATTAGAACATAGCAAGGACAATGACCGGTGAGCTAAAAAAGCTTAAAATTGTCATATCTCAGCTTTGGAAAAACATATTTGAATTCTGTAAACTAGTGTGACTTCTACTAAGAGTGTTCTACCATAAAATACCAACTTTAAGAGGACACATATCTTTCTGTGGCTTCCTCAACTAAAATATACTATGCATTTGTTAAATTTTAAGATTTGTTGGATTACAAAATGGATAAATTCTACTCAAAGTCAGTCATACTGTGACCAAATTTAAACAGCTTGAAAAAACAAGTGTTATTCTTGTATCCCAGGTTGATTTTAGGCTCAAAATTGTACTGGAAAGCTTAAAACCAGAGGAAGAAGTCTCCTGCCACACGGCTTATTGTTGGGATCCCCCAACACAAAACTCTGTTCAAAACTGCCCACAAGTACCCTTGAATATAAACTTAATTCTTAGCCTAGCCAGAGAACAAAACTGCACCCCAAAAAGTCAAACAAGGGTCTAAGAGGATATTTCTGTGAAAATATGATTAGATTTAAGAAAAAATATGCAAAAAAAGGGGGTGGGGTAAATGTAAAGTTGGTTTATTTTTGAAAACAATTGATTCCTGTATTCTTGCAAGGGAAAATTGTGTAAGACACATACAGGTACTGAATACAACCAAGAAAGTCCAGGTCATTATATTCTGGGCGGTTTTATGCCAACTTTGAGTGCCATTAGGCATGCTACATGTATTTGAGGCGAATTTCTAAAGTAATGAAGCTGTGAAGCCATGTCAATGGTAAAATTACCTCAGGAAAAAGTAGAAAGACTCTCATTTCCATTCTTTTGATGTGTGAATCAGGAAAATATACTCACAGGTGGATAAACAATTCCATTCATCTTATACAGGACCTGAAATTACCTGAAAGAGTACAAAAAATATTTAGTTTGAAATAAAACAACATTGAAAAGTTTTTTTTACAAGAAAAGGCATTTGGTAAGACTAAAAAAGGAGGTTATTATGTTTCTCACATGTTGACCATCAAATCAATGTAAGAACTATAGGTTTTTGTCAGAAAGCCAAATAAAATTTAATATCTACACAAAATCAAGTAATGCCCAAATTCTTTTAAATTTTTTTTGGGGGGTAGGGTAGTGTTCTGTGTGTTTTGGCAAGGGTAATGAGAAAAGCAACCAGATTGTATGGCATATCATTGCAGAAATAGGTAAACTACCATATTGAAAAGTATCATTTACTTACAGGAGAAATCAACTCATAATCATGTACATTACTTTGCCCCCCAAAAATATCAAGAAATCAATTTTTTGCAAATATTTTGCTAGAAAAGACATGAAAGATACATTTTCAGCACATCAAGACAGTACTCTAGGTCTTATAATGTGTTTCTGACAAGTTTTAACTCACAAACACAGTGTTGTTGTTGTACAGTGATCTATTTCACAAAATATGTCTTCAACCCGTACAGGCAGCAGGTCACAGTTTCCTTTTCCTTCATTTCCCATTTGCGGTAATGTTAATGTCTGCTCTCATAGCACCGTCCCTAACTTTCGTTGAACCAAATCCTTCGGTGGGGGCCTTGAACAGTCCTTTGGCAGTATTTTAAGCACAATTTTTTCATACGTTGAAGGTAGAAATTTTGAGATACGAGTAGAATCAGCTGATAGGGGTCTCTTTGAACATATACCTCCGCATATAAACAAACCAAAGCACCCCCAACTACCAGATCTCTATCCACCTGAACTGGTCCCATTCCACTTCTAAAATCAATTCCAGACAGTAATTCAACCCCTGTCCTTTCATAAAAACTACAAAAATGCCCCGAAAAAATGCAGGGGGGCCAGGAAAAAATAATTAAAAAAAACACACAAAAATATCTGGAACTTCTTAATCCGGAAGTGAGAAACTGTCACCTGTATCCATCTCTCCATATGGTTACGTTTCCTACCTCCATTTACAAAAGAACTCGGCCTTGGCCTAGAAATTACAACGGAATCTTCATGACATCATTTGGAATTCCCTGTTTGAAGTACTTAAAGATTATCATTAAAATAAAAAAAATCAGTAAAGCGAAACGAAGATGTGTGATACATGTAATAAGAGACAAAATTAAACAAGACATCAATGAACTGATCTTACGAACACTATCAGAAAGTGAAGATGCTTGTAAAAAGAAAAAAAATGGTCGCCTAGCGGCCATTTAATTGTGCAAGTGAGCAAAAAAGTGCATAGTACGCAAACGAGATCATAGGGTTAACCTGCGTATAAAATTCTACGAAGATCCTTTCATTGCTTTTGGAGAAAGCGGCGGCCATTTTCACCTAGCGGCCATTTTAATATGCAAATGAGCCCCAAACAACTAGCCCTAGGGGGAACCTGCGTGTGAAATTTAAAGAAGATCCGATCACAAGAGAGAAAAGTGATAAAAAGAAGAAAAACGAAATGGTCGCCTAGCAGCCATTTTAAATGAAAAAACGACAAAAAAATAGATGTTGCACAAGTAGGCCTATACCATATGAGGAACCAACACAAAAACATTTCATAAAGATCGGCCTGTTGGTTTTCTAGATTCCACGATCACAGCTTTGTAGGTAAAAATCACCCAGAGGCCATTTTAATATGCCAATTAGCACAAGAAATACATGCTGCACAACTAGACCATAAGGGGAATCTGCGTATGAAATTTAAAGAAGATCCGGCCGGCAGTTCTCTTGGAATCGCGAAGAATCTTGGAAGAGAGAAAAGTGATAAAAAGAAGAAAACAAAATGGTCACCTAGCGGCTATTTTAAATGAAAAAAACGGCAACAACAAAAAATAGACCATATGGAGAACCAACACAAAACCATGTCATCAAGATCGGCCTGGTGGTTTTCTAATTCCACGATCACAAACTATATAGGTAAAAATCAAAAAATGGCCGTCAGCGGTCATTTTAATATGCAAATGAGCGAATGAAATGGATGTTGCACAACTAGCCCATAGGGGTTAACCTGTCTGTGAAATTTAATCCAGTGGTTCTCTTGGAATCGCAATCACAAGAAAAGTTTAAAGACACCGGACGAAGGACCAGGGACGAAAAGCGATTTGATATGACTACCATGAGATCTAAAAAGCCGGGATGTACGAGTACATTTTAAGGTTTTTGTTGCTTATTAAATTTACTATAGCATTCACACCCAAGGCTGGTAAAAAGTGACGAACATGTAGCTAAATGTAATCCTGTTTCAACGAAGTTTTTCTTATATTTGGGAGCTCGTGTTTGTCAAAAATCGCCATATTCTGTGCATAATGTGAAATTCTCTCGCATTTAACCCACGCATTGATTGGATTAAGATGATTAAAGTGGCATGAGCTGCCAAAATGTTGATATAATGACGTTAAAACAGAATGTTGAAATTATTGGCTATTTTTCTCAAGACGTATAATTCAGAAGCTTTTTAGTGCTTCTAGTCTCGAAACTGTACGATAAAATATTGTTTTGTTAAAGGGGCATGAGCTGCCAAAATGTTGATATTTTGGCGTTAGAACAGAATGTTGAAATCATTGGCTATTTTTCTCAAGACGTATAATTCAGAAGTTGTTTAGTGCTTCTAGTCTCGAAAATGTACGATAAAGTCTTGTTTTGAACTAACTTTGGCTTAGAATGAATGAACGGTCGTCCCGGTTATTTATATTTTGTTCACTTTTCAGACACGTTTTAGGTTCGTACAGGCCACATACTGTATGGATTTCCTCATTCCAATGCCAATCATTAAGTTTTTCGATGGCCTTCGAAGCCTCTTACTATCGTGACGATCAGAAATTATGAAAAAAAGTGTGAATTTCGGCAGCTCATGCCACTTTAACTTTGACTCAGTCGGAACTCCCTTCGGCTATCTTCGCTCGCTACCGGTCGGCTTTGATACGCCTCGGACAGTCTGCGCTTTTTATACGGCAAATCACCGTATTTTGGGGCTGAATAAAAATGGCATCGAAAGTAAATATCAAATTGTTCTACTACAGACGAAAAAAGAAAATAAAAATAACTAGAGGTTGATGAAGTTGCAGCGGGGCAACTTCAAGGTCCGGGATCCCTTGATAAATTTTTATTAGTTGGTTTCTCGGTATCGTAATTTTTCACCACATCGAGACAGAAATCTCCGAAAAAACCCTAAATCCGGGAAATTAAATATCAATTTACTTATATTTTTTAATCATAATTTGCGATAAACATGTTTAGCACTGTATCTGATATTTTCAGTTTGGTAACATACTATGTATTATTTATATAATGTCACATCAAATTGTACAAGATTAGGTCTGTCTACAGTTTTGAGATCACCAGATTTTCGTATTGGAAAAAGAGATTGTGTTTGCTCTGTCAGTTCTTTTAGTAAGTACACTTTTAAAGTTAAGTTCTTTTGGATCCCTTTTTACGTTCGTGACTCTTTCATTGGATCATATTGTGCTTCTTTTGGCAAAGTCCTAAAAATTGACACCATTGTTCAACGGGGTCAACCTTTCACTAACACGGTTCGTGAAGTCACCTTAGAGTGTAGTGAGGAAAACCGTAATAAGATCCCCTATAATTGTACGATTGGCAACAAGTACCCTGCACTTGTCATGGTCGAAGGCCGAGAGCCTAAATGTCTCCGCTGTGGCAAAGTCGGTCATGTAAGGAGGGAATGTTCTGAAGTTTGTTGTCAAGTGTGTCGATCCTTCAGTCATCCTACCGACCTCCATCCCCCTAGGAACCTCTCATTCGACGATCGAGTTAGAGGTGCAGCCCCTGCACTGAATGAGCCAGAAACCCCCATGGAAGAATCTTACAAGGAGGGGGAATTAGTTAGTGTTGCTTCTGACAACGAGGATGTCGTACACGAGCCGGTCGATGACCAGCCAAAGTCGGTTTCCCGGCCTCAACCAGCAATCCCTGACCGACAGAGTAAGCTGAACACTTTGGCCCTCGAGCAGAAGACCTCCGTCGACCAACCTATTCAACTCCCCGAAGAAACTACTATAGGAGAGGAGGACATGGTCGCCGTCAACTCCCCCAGTGCTACAACTAACTCTGTAAGGGAAAAACGTACACGATCCCCTTCACCTGAACAAACTCTATCGCCAACGTACAGAGACCTTATTGAAGGTAATCGTGTCGTACAACAAGTAGTTTCCCCATCAAATTCGGATTCTCCACCTGGAGATCACCCCACACTTATGTCTTTTCTTTCCGATCAGGAGGCCTATTCCGACTTGTAGGGATTTACACTGGTGAGGCAGCGTCGCCGTGATCGGCATCGTGAGCGACGGCGCGCCTCCCCCGGGGGATCTCCTCTTAGGAAGAAATAGTTCTTCTGGTTAGCAGTTATTTAAGTAGTAAAAACAATAAATTGACATGCAAGACATTTCTTTTCATTCGATTAATTGTAATGGTTTAGTTTTTTCTCCTAAGTTTCCTAATTTATCTACTATGTGTAGATCGTTAAATTATGACATTATTTTTCTCCAGGAAACTCACCTTTATTCATATAAAATACAAAAATCCTGGGAGTCTTCCTGGGGAGGTAAATGTTTATTTTCTTTTGGTTCTCCTCTTTCGTGTGGGGTGGGCATTTTATTCCACCCCCGTTTATCTGTTGAGTTTGGCAAAGTCCATAGGGACTTTGACGGTCGTTTACTTTTTGTCGATTGTTCGGTGAACAATTTTTCTTTACGTTTACTGTCTGTTTATGCTCCTTGTTCAGAGTACAGCAGACGTGAATTCTTTCGTTCTTTGTTTCCACATTTAGTTTGTAGCCGGCCAATCGTTATGGCCGGTGACTTTAACTGCATTTTTGACCCGGACCTCGATAAAGCTGGTGGCGACCCTACCAGAGGTACGGTAGGGTCGGAGGTCCTGAGGTCAATATGTCAGGATTTTTCTTTGGTTGATTCCTTTCGTTATTTACATCCCCGAGAATTTTCTTTTTCATGGTCAAGGAATAATATTAAATGCTTATTAGATAGAATCTTCATCAGCTCTTCCTTACTTAAGTATTTAAATCAATCAGATATAACATTGTGTCCTTTTTCTGATCATTTATTTGTAAATTCTTACCTTGTTTCCATGTCTAATTTGACCAGGGTCGGACCGGGGTACTGGCATTGTAATGTTAGTACCTTGGACGACCCTGATTTTCTTTCTGATTTTCTAGATCTTTGGCCTGTTTTTTCGGCTACTGCAGATCACTCCTGTTCCTGGTGGGAGGAATTCAAATATGAAGTTAAGTTGCTTATTATTTCCCATAGTAAGAGACTGTCTAAACATCGAAATTCAAGTGTCCGACTTCTCCGTAAACAAATTTCGGAACTTTCGATCGTGTACCCTAGCGCCCCCGAACTTTCGGATCTAAAAAATGAATTAAATGATTTACTTTCTTCTTTTAATTTCGGTGTAAAAATTCGTGCAAAAGCAGCTAGTTTTAATTTTGATGAAAAACCCTCACGCTTCTTTTTCCAAAAGGAGAAGTCACGTGCTCAGCGTAAAACCATTGATTTTTTGACTGTAGAGGGTACAGTCATTTCGGATTCTTATGATTTATTATCTTCAGTTAGGAGTTTTTATAAGTCTTTATTTTCTGCTGAGCCCGTCAGTGACACTTATCTAGATTATTTTTTCTCTGATTTACCTTCTCTTTCATCTGAAGATTCCAATCAATTAGAAGGGCCTATTACACTTAATGAGGTTACAGAGGCATTAAAGGGGATGGAGAAATACTCCTCTCCAGGGTCAGATGGACTCCCTATGGAGTTTTATTTAAAATTTATTGATTCAATTGGCCCTGATTTTGTTACTTACCTTAATAAATGCTTTTCTTTAAATACTTTGTCTCAATCTCAAAAATTATGTTATATCACCCTTATTTGTAAGGACGCTACTAAATCAGATAACCTTAAGTTTTGGCGTCCCATTTCCTTACTTAACTTAGATTACAAAATTATTTCAAAAATTTTATGCAATCGATTAAACTCTGTTATTAGCCTCTTAATTCACCCTGACCAGACTTGTGCTGTTCCAGGAAGACGAATTGTAGACAATGCCCATCTCCTTCGCAATATTATAGATTATGTCGGGTTAAAAAATATGCCGGCTTTATTTTTGTGTATCGACAACGAGAAAGCCTTTGATCGCGTATCTCATGAATATCTATTTCGGCTATTAGAAATTTATAATTTCGGTCCCACTTTTCGGAATTGGATAAAACTCTTATATTCAGAGTCAAAAGCATCGGTTTTAGTCAATGGTTTTATTTCGGAGGAGTTTGATCTGAGGAGGGGCGTCCATCAGGGCTGTGCCCTCTCCCCTCTGCTCTACGTCCTCTCCTTGGAACCCCTTCTTAATAAGATCCGTACAAAACCAGGAATTCAGGGGGTTAAGGCCCCCGGCTCTAAACGTGAAATCAAAATCTCAGCATATGCAGATGATATTACCTGCACCCTTACACCAAGGCTTTCTGTTATTCATATTATTAATTTGTGTGAGCTGTTCGGGACGGGCTCCGGTTCCAAGATCAATTTGATTAAAACGTATGGTTTATGGTTGGGCCCGCTCCGAAGAGTCCACTTTATATTCAATTTCTATGTTTACCTCATTCAGAAAGATTATTGGATTACATTTATGTTCTACAACACCACTTGACATTTCTACTTATAATTATAAACCAATCGCGAATAAAATTGTTTACTTTCTTAATATGTGGCGTAACAGGCACCTATCTTTTAAAGGTCGCTCTCTTTTGACCTCTGTTTTAGCTTTGTCTAAGTTATGGTATGTTGGGACTGTCTTTCCTTTACCTCCTGATTTACTTCAAGTCATTAATCATTCAGTTTACCAATTCTTTTGGGGTGGGTCTCATGAATGTCTTAAAAGGGAAGTTTTGATTAATTCTGTTCAGTTGGGTGGATTCAATTTGGTCCACATTCCTTCTAAGTTGAAAGCTTTTTATATTATGCATATTAAACGTTTAGTTCAATTATTTCATTCTGATGATTTTCCTTCTTGGGGTTACTTTGCAATTTATTGGATAGGTTTTCAGTTAAAAACTTTATGTCCTGAGTTTGCCAGTAATTTGATTCCTCATTCTTCTGTTAACACATATTTCTATTCCAATGTTTTATCTGCCTACAGAGAATTGTTAAAGTTATCACCCAATATAGATATATTGTC
Organism: Lepidochitona cinerea; assembly: GCA_963971465.1. Lineage (NCBI taxonomy): Eukaryota > Metazoa > Mollusca > Polyplacophora > Chitonida > Tonicellidae > Lepidochitona > Lepidochitona cinerea. The sequence goes on from OZ020560.1 coordinate 4,766,079, forward strand.
TCTTACCACCAAGCAAGTCTATGTTATTTTTGCCAATTCTGTTTCTGTGCCTCCTCCTATTCTTAAGATATATCCTCAAGTTAATTTTAAATCCGTTTATAAGGCAATAAATTCCAGTCATTTAGAATCTTCTGTAAAAAAATTTCTCTTTAAGCTTACAAACCACATATTGTACACCGGTGGTTTCCTTAAGATTTGTAGAATTTCTAGGTATTATCTTTGTTTATTTTGTCGTGCTCAGTGTGAAACCATAGAGCATCTTTTCTTTAGTTGTCCTTTTGTTAGACCCCTTTGGGACTACCTCTCCAATTTTATTGAACAGTTTACCTTGCTTTCCTTCAGATTTACTTTTATGAATGTTATTTTCTCTGTTTTCACCTCGAGTGGAAACAGGTTCTATGATGATTTTGTTCTCTATCTTATCTCTCAGTTAAAGTGGGTAGTGTGGAAGTGTCGGAATGAGGTTAAATATCACAAACGGACTTTCACACGCCCACGAATTATCTCTTTATTTGAATCTTCTGTTCGTTCACGTATTAGAGTTGATTTTCATCGTTTACCATTAAACCTTTTTTCTGATATGTGGTCATGTGATTTACGTTTATGCTCTGTAATGAATGAGGAGGTTGATTTTTATTTTTAACAGTATAATTAAAATTATTTACTCCATATATCATCCTGTTCCATTATTTGGAAAACACAATGACAGTACATATTTAATTACATTAGTTAAGTTAGTTGTAATAGTTAAGATAGTTAAGTTAGTTAATATAGTTCAGTTTAGTAAGCTGGTTAAAGTAGTTATAGTTATTAAATAAAGGTAATAGTTAAGTTAGTTATAATAGTTAAGATAGTTAGGCAGTTATAATAGTTAAGATAGTTAGGATCGTTAGTTAGGTTAGTTAAGATAGTTAAGTTTAGTAAGCTGGTTAAAGTAGTTATAGTTATTAGATAAAGTTAATAGTTAAGTTAGTTAAGAATAGTTAGGAATATACATTTGTATATATTTGGGTAAATAATTAGTGGGGTTAACGGTTGCAGGGGTCAAAAATAAAAATTGGGGTAATTTAGTGTTTAATTATAATTATTATGCACATATTATGCCTACTATTTTTCTAATATTATTTCTTGTCCGATTCAATGATTAATAATTTCTTAAGTGAAATTCTGTTTTCATCTTTAACGCTGAGGGCACTTATGTGATGTAGTAATTTTAAAAAGCCCCTCAGCTACTGTTTGTTATATACATATGTCTATATATGGCGAATAAACCATTTAGTCAAAAAAAAAAAAAAAAAAAAAGTTTGCTGTAAGTTTGATTGCAAGCGCCAAATGACATTGAAATTTGACATTAAGCCAGTTGTGGTTTTCTGGAACATTTAATCTCTATACGGGAATAATTGCGCAAAAGTTCTATTATGGTCTTAAACAAATGAGCGATTGATTGAGAACATGCCTGCTATTTCTTTTCCTACAATGTTGGGTGTATTTGTATCCTCTATGGTGAAAATATCCGTCTATCATGTTACTTACCAAGATTCTATCAATAAAATACACATCTTTCATTAACATCCTAGGTTTTTGTCCTTTACTTGATGTGGGTTTATGTCTGTGTGGTCGAAGATCTTTCTAATTAATATTTGAACATAGTTTTATTAACATCATATTTTTAAGCAGTCATATTTTATTGAGTTTTCATCAAAACTGATTGTTTTTTACACAAGACATAGACCTTGATCAACACTATTGGTATGTTGAATTTAAAGTTGATACCTTGAAGCACTTTTGAAAAACTTAAGTTTTTAATTTTTAAATAAAATTCAATATGGCGGCGAAACCGTTGATCCAATCAAAAATTAACTAGCAGTTCAAAGATAAAGAAAGATATTGTCTATCTAAATTTAAAAAGCCGATTGCTTTATTGGAAAAATTATCTGAGATATGACTCATTAAAGTTTTCAATAATTCAAAATGGCGTCCTGGTCACGTGACTTGTTACACATTCATAAAACTTTGGAATTTCATAGATCTATAATAGGTCTACAAGCATGAGAATTATAGTTAAGATCCAATAAAGGGTGTTCTAGATATTGCATTTTTTTGAAAAGTTAAAAAGATCATAACTTTGACGAATAAAAGTCAGCTACGAATTTTCGCGGAGATTCTTGATTTGGACAACTTAGTAGTCCCCCGACTTCTACTAAGTGTATGTGAAATTTGAGCTAAATCGGATGAACGGTTTCAGAGAAGAAAATTTTTGGGCAAAAAAAATGCAATATATAGAAAACCATTGATTGGAACATAACGAGAATTCTTATGCTTGTAGACCTATTTTAGATCTATGAAATTCCAAAGTTTTATGAACGTGCAACAAATCACGTGACCAGGAGGCCATTTTGAATTTTTGAAAACTTTAATGAGTCATATCTCAGATAATTTTTCAAATAAAGCAATCGGCTTTTTAAATTTAGATAGACAACATCTTTCTTCATCTTTGAACCGCTTGGTAATTTTTGATTGGATCAACGGTTTTGTCGCCATATTGAATTTTATTTAAAAATTAAAAACTTAAGTTTTTCAAAATTGCTTTCAGATATCGACCTAAATTAAAATACCAATAGTGTTGATCAAGGTCTATGTTTTGTGAGAAAATCAACCAGTTTCAATAAAAACTCAATAAAATATGACTGTTTTAAAATATGATGTTAATAAACTATGTTCAAATATTTATATGAAAGATCTTCGACCACACGGACATAAACCCATATCAAGTAAAGGACAAAAACCTAGGATGTTAATGAAAGATGTGCATTTTATTGATAGAATCTTGGTAGGATTTAGGAATTGTACGCTTCATGGCTACCTATTTGGTCGCCATATTCAAAATGACCTGCAGTCTATCAGAGGGTATTTCACGCACGTAAATCCCCGAAGTTATCAGACTGAACTTTGTCTTAGAATGAATGGTCGTCCCGGTTATTTAAATTTTGTTTACTTTTCGAACACTTTTTCGGTTCGTATAGGCCGCATACTGTATTGATTTTCCTCATTCCAGCGCCAATCATTTTTTTTTTTTTTTGATGACCTTCAAAGCCTCTTACTGTCGTGTCGATCAGAAATTATGAAAAAAAAAGTGTGAATTTTGGCAGCTCATGCTACTTTAAGAACTACACAAAGAATTTGGCTGGTCGGTCATTTAAGACGACGTTAAATTTAATGTCGGGGGCTGGGGGGGGGGTACACATTTTTATGTTGGTCTGTATATATATATATATATATATAAATAGCCACTAATCTTTAACCTCAGGAATAAATTTTGACTTCACTTTATATATTTATGATCACTAAAATACACGGGCACATACATTGATTGAAAACGGTCCTTATGGTAATTAACATAGGAAAACACAAAACGCTCTTTCAAATTTCACGCCGACAAAAGCCTCGCATGGTTAGGTTGTGGGTTACCACTCAGTCCAAAGAAAAAAAACCCAGAGCATTGTATGGTCTGTTATTCAATCACCCCTATCTGAAAGGATTGCCAAGTTCCGCCCTACACATAGCTGCACCGTTGAATAAGTATAATAATCATTTGATTAACAACTGATCCAGTTTTTCTTGGAAAACCCTTTCAGGATTACAGATATTTTTATCCACAAATAAGAAACAGACAATCGTACCTAAAAAGGACAGACAGAAATAAAGGCAGAAATGAATCATTTATCAGAGAAAGTAAGGACATCGGGCTATTTAAAACGAACACACATAGTAAATGAACAGAAGCTATTACAGCAGGTGTTGTTACTTCCTCGGTGTAGAGGTAAACAAGTTAGTGAGTATACATTCTTTGCCTTACTATCTAATGTGCTGACAGAGTCATACATATTTTTTAAGAAATTGTTTTTAAACGACACTTTGCCTTAATATGCCGTTTTGTTAGCGGTGTGTCTAATGTATGTTCGTTGTCTCCGTCGTAGCATTTCTGACTTTGTGAAGAAAGCAAATTTATGAGAACTGGGCATGAGCTGCACAAATGTGGAATTTTTGACTTGAAAACAAGAGTTTTGTATTTATTGGCTATTTGTTCTCAAGAAGTACAATTTATAAGCTTTTTAGTGCCACGAGTCTCGAGAGTGTACCTTAATGTAGTGTTTTGAACTTTCTTAGGATTTTTCTCATTCCAACTTCTAGTCCGGGCTTCTGACTCCAAAATCACTATTTTTTTATACTGACGGGCGTATTTTGGAGTCAGGGCTCATTGCAATCAAAAAGTCGGAGTTGACCGCCCGCATTTGAACGGACAGTTTGCGGTCAGATTTAGATAGTAAATAACAACATAACTAACTCAAATAGTGTCAGTACGACATTCATGAATAATTTAGCCTTTTTTAAAGTGAATTTAACGTCTAAAAACTGAAAACCCGCTAAACAGTGTTACGTCATCAATGGCGGAGAGTTTAAGACTTGGAGAAGGCAAAAGTGAATTCAGAGGAAGAAAAATGTTTACTGGCCGATCCTGCTCGTCCATATCAGGCACTGGTAGGTAGCGAAATTATCCAGGAAAATGATTATGATCGTTTAGACACGATCTGAGTAGGTTATATAGGTATTTCTTTGTCTAAATCAGACCACACACTGCCCGCTCCTGAGCAGGCAGCCAACTCCGGCTTTTTGATTGCAGTGAACCCTGACTCCAAAATACGACCGTCAGTATAAAAAAATAGTAATTTTGGAATCAGAAACCCGGACTATCCAACTTCAATCATTTAGTTTTCTCATGAACTTAAACCCCACTTATTGGCCAAATTGAATTATTGCCATCTTATTGAATTTGGCCAACTCATGCCACTTTGTTTGATGGAAAATCACTCAAATTATACCCGTAACTCGTTAAGCACGTCCAGATATGTACATCAGATTGCCAGACGAGTTTTCGCGAGAGATGGTTTGGATTATATAGTATAGGTGTAAATTGCCGATATACTGTAGTGTCGCAGATATTGGGATTTCTTTATAAAATCATCTCATTGGAAATAAATGAATCACTCGCGATTAAAACACATATTTAGGCTATCAAGTCATCTAAGAGCCAGAATTTACCAGACGAACTTAAATCAATTTTATATAAACATTAGATTTTCCTGACCGACAAGCAAGGAGAACAAATTTAAACAGGCTAAGGCGGCAAGTGTGCCTTTAAAATACGTTGTGTGAACTGCTAAATGTAAGTAAACTTTATTTGAAACAGAATTAGGAGATGGTTCGCCATTTTGATAAGTTGAGAAAGTTTAAGATGTTGAAAATGAGCTTCCCGTTGATACTGATCTTGTAGATGAACTTTTGGGTAGTTTAATAAACAACAACAACACATTTACTCGTGCATCCCTTTTAAATTGTGTCTATAACTTGAACAAATCTTCCGTTCGCCAGGGTTAATAGTTTAACCAATAGTTTTTCTATGTCAACGAAAACGTCATTTCAACGCCAATGGATCGGTATTTATGAAAATAAAATCCAAACTTTGGCATAAACGTTATGTATGTTGCTTATGCCACTTTAAGTTTTTAGGAACACGAACCCAGTAAAAAGAAACCATAGTGTGGCTAAGTGTGTAAGTTATATCTCAAAATAACTCAACACCGGCAACCCAGTCAAGGGTGTTCTTTATGAAATTCTGCACTATGATTGGTCGACGAGAATATAATGATTGAATACATACCTCGTGAAAAAAGAAGTAAGCCTTTGAAAGTAAATCCTGTTCTGGGTCTTGTTTAACAAAGGGGCGTAGATGTATTTTTGCGTAGCTTTCATACTAACGTATCTGTACAATATGGGTTGCTATGGCAGGGTCCGTAACCTGGAATTATTATGCCTGGCATCTGCAAGAATTAATATGCCCGGACAAGTTTCTTATACAGATCTTATACTCATTGATGTGCTAATATATGCTAATACAATGTATATATTGTATCTGTTCCAGGAAATTCTACTGACTAAGATCAAGCTCCTGCCTGTCGTCAACCTAATGAAATATCATGGGTTTTAGTTTATTATAATAACTTATGATTGGACACAAAGGTCTCAATGATAAACCCATTTTTAACACAATAAGAAACTTGTCTTCATGGTTATTTTAGACGAGACAATTTTCCCTGTGCCCGTGTGTAATAGTGTTCATAAATATATACTGAACCGCAAAAGAAACGTCACCCTATTCAAATGTTGCTAAATGCATATATTATCATAATTTTCAATGATTTTTCTCTTTTGATATCCTTGCTAGACCTAGTTTTAAGCCAGTGGTCAAGAACGTTTGGTTTCTGGTCATGTTACTAATATGCAAAACACGTCGTCAAAGCACAGTTACTAAAGTAATGATGGGGTGCTTTTTCGGTTTGTTTTGCCTGAAGGTCACAATGCACATATGTTGCGAGGTGTCATCCCTATAAAAAAGGCACCGAGCATGCACCGAATCATTCACAGTTTGACAGTAGTAACATCCCACGACTGTCACCGGAGCAGAGAGACCAAGCCTTGGGAAGACTTCATGCTGGCCAGACTGCAAGACCTGTGGCAAACCACTTCAATGTTCATGTCCGAACATTATACCGCCTGCAGCAACGGGTTCAAGCCAGTGGAAGTACAGCAGACCGTCCTGTAACAACGTTGAAGCAAGATCGACAGATTGTCCGTCAACACCTGCAAAACCGCTTCGCTACAGCTGCAGAAACTGCAAGGACAACCATTGGCAATCACCAGAGACCAATCAGCGACGACACGGTTCGCAGGCGTTTGAGGCAGGCAGATGTCAGATGTCACAGGCCTTACAGGGGTCCGATCCTCACTGCTCGACATCGCCGCGCTCGTCTGCAATGGGCCACACAGCATCGGAATTGGCGTCCCCGGGAGTTTTCTCCGATGAAAGCAGGTTTTTGCATCTCGACAGTTGATGGGCGAATGAGAGTGTGAGCGTTTTGCAGATGAATGTGTTCTGGAAAGAGACGCGTGGGGAGGTCCCAGCATTATGGTATGGGGTGTTATAGCACTGAACCAAACACTAGGCCCTATGGTGTTCCAGAATGTTGGTCCTTGTAGAGGAAATGGTGTAACTGCTGCCCGCTACATCGATCAGGCGCTGAGACCCTTCATCGTCCCCCGTTTTGCTCTTCATGAAAATTACGTCTTCCAGCAGAACAACGCACAATCCCATACTGCCAGAGCAACGAGCGACTTCCTCCGTCAAAGCAACATACAGGCTCTGTAATGGCCTGCTCTCAGTCCAGACTTAAATCGGATAGAACACTTGTGGGACGAGATTCAGAGGAGGCTCAATCTCGTGCGACGTATTACAGAGTTTGGGCCCAAGTTCATATCATCTTTATGAACCGTCTCATCCACTCAATGTTCAGACGATGCAACGCCGTAATCAACGCCCATGGTGACCATACACATTATTAACTTCCAGATCGCACTGTGGCGCCACCTGTCTCTCACATTTGTCTGCCAATGTTATGATGATGATCAATCATGTCAAATTTGGAATCATTCCGTTGATAAGTGTGTGAAGTTTACATCTATTTGAAATACACTGATTATCAATATCCAAAAAGGAGTGACGTATTTCTTTGCGGTTCAGTATAGAATATTCCCTAGGGAGAAGAGCCCCAAAAAGAACAGAACAAGCCTGATTTTAAAAAATCTAAAGAACTACAGTTTCTATAGAATCTCAATGACTCCCTTGAAAGTGTGGGAAGGGTGGTATGACCCAGCAAGCAGCAGCCGATGCGTGTCAGTAGGCTTGAAGAATACTCTGCAATCCAGACACCCAGCAGCATGACATGCACGACCCTTGTAAATAGTTACATCCAAAAATCCACAGAAGTGTGATCAATAGTAGGCTGTAGTTTAGTGACGGGGTCGTGAGAATCAAGAGCATCAATGAAAATATGAAGGTCTTCCAACGTATGCTGCCAAATGATAAAAATGTCATCCAGATAACGAAGGTAAATGAAAAGCCGTCTGTGACATCCGTGAACCATGTTCTGACCCCCCCCCCCCCCAGTCTGAATTAGTACGGTTATGTTGGTTTCTAGGATTAGGTAAAACACTCCCCCCACCCAGCCATAAAAATAGAGGCAAGGCTAGGACTAAAACGTTTCCTCATAGTACCCCTTTTAATTTGCTGAAAGATCTCCCTCATTGGGTTCAAAATCGTCACCACCCAAGCAAAGTTCCAACTATTCTAAAATGTCTTTCTCCGGACGATGGTGGTCAGGATATCCTTGGAAGGCTGACCCTATGGGTTTAAGACCCAAATCCATGTCAATGATTGCATCCATAGACATCCAGAGTAAACAAAAACGCATCCTGTGGGACGGATCTCCCAGACAATTTGGCCAACAAATCATCCGTATTTCTGATAAAGCTAGGATGCCGATTCGCTATAGGACCCAGACAGCAATCAACCAGCTTTGATATTCTATAACCTTCACCACAACAATCTGAGATAATATAACGCCGGGGGGGGGGGGGGGGCATTGTAGGCCTGGGCCACGTCCTAATGGGTTTATGAATTCTCGGAAGAATATAAAAGACCCTGTTTTTAGAGTTATGAACATTTACAGGTCAAATTTCATTATCAAGTTTTTTTTGTAATGAAGAGGGTTGCTTAGCTGCCTATCTACCTCCATAATATAATCCTGTCTAGACATAATAACTATTGCCGAACCTTTTGTCAGCAGGTCCAACAACCATGTCCCCCCCCCCCCCCCCCCCCCCAGCCCACCTAAGGCATTTTTTTTCTGAATGAGTAAGGTTATGTTGGTTTCTAGGATTAGCTAAAACATCAAACTTTCTTGATACAGAGTCACGACCTCTGTTTACCTCTAGGTCATACGGGGTGAGAAGGGGGCGTTTAGCCGCTTCCAGATGCAAATGGCCTGCGTACCCCACCAGAATCTCGGCAAATATCAGCCACGCCCACAATGTTGGAGCAGTTCATAACATGCACTAATTTACTAATAGAAAAGTCCCTATCAGATAATGATTTGCGGCAAGGCACATATGAAAGTCCTCTATTGAGTAGAGACACACCATCAGCAGTGAGTTCCTCGCCACAAAGATCAACAACATAACTTCCAAAGCCGAAAGTAGGGCGGCACATGCCCTGTCCCAAATCCAGTTTAAATCCAGTATCCGAAGCCAGTGGGTACACAAGCAACTTGCTGCATCCCCGATCCAACGAACCTTGTCCATTGATACCTCAAACTCCGAACTGGGGATTTTTGGCACGACCACAACTCTCTTCATCTTGGAAGCAACAGAGTCACATAGGTCCAGGTTCACAGGTCCGGTAATTCAGTGGATGACTGGATCTCCACAAAGTAGATGAGCGAGTTGGAAAAAGGGGTTTTACTCTCTGTTGTATATCGTAATGCTTGCAATACACATTGGTCGGCAAACGTCTAAGATCAACTCTTTTTTTTGTTCGGACTATTACGTGTTTACTATCTACATGTATCTTCTTATCTGGTTGTATTAATGTCTTCTATTTCACGTGTAGATCGTTCTGGAAGCCATGGCCTGTTTTCCTCTCTTTGTCGTCCCCACCCTTCTCTCCGCGGCTGTTTACCAATTTAGTTGACCCAGAGTTTACCCGTTCTGTCTGTCACTGAGGTCAAGGATTGGTCTAGAAGCTTAAACATGTTCAGTTTCTATAGCTATACAAATTTATGTTAATACGTAATGACAGGATTGTTATGGAATTTCTAGCGATCTATATAAAACGCACATAATAATTGTATTGCTCATTCAGTTTCCAACAGCACTCATTCATGATACTTGGATGCGATTACCATGACTTTTTTTTTTTTTTTGATAAAATTTATTCTATAAATAAACCTGATACATCCTATATCTTGACTGTAAACTTTTCACATATTTAAGGCATACATAGTCAGTATTAAACAAACATTGTTAAACTTTGCCACAACATGTTAACATCATGAAGTAAAACAAAATGATCATCTGGGCACATCTAAAATTGAGGCGGATTTAAACCTCTATTTCTTTCGCCTCAAAAAAAACTTATAGAGAAGGCAGAGGTGTCTGATCATAAGGGATTATGCCTTGAGGCCAGTGTTGTGCCCCACCTTTAATCTTGAGATTATTCTTATTAGGGGTGATAATTTATTCGGCTTGAGATACAGTCATGTATAGACAAAGAAAAAAGTTAAGCACCCCCTCTGGAAAGTCTGTACCGACCGATAAAATCATTGGTGTAGGGAGATTGTTGGAAAACTGATGTTGCTGAAACGATTGTGATCATAAAGGGCAACATTCTGGTGATAGGAAATCAACATTAATGACAATAAGCTTTAAAATTTATTCAGGATATCGATAGCCAAATCAAAAGTGTATTTTAATAAAATAAAAAGATGCCTGTAAGTATGAAACTGATGAGTCCATCTGGCTTCACAGGGCGAACATATTAAAGAAAATTGTCACTGAGTGTGTAGAACACATCCCCAGAGCAGAAGGTCAATAGCGCGTATAGCCTCTATTAGCTTCCAGCCTGCGTTTCATTCCTCCAGTCAGACTATTGTCAGCATCACTATTGTCAGCATCACTGTTGTCAGCATCACTATTGTCAGCATCACTATTGTCAGCATCACTATTGTCAGCATCACTATTGTCAGCATCACTATAGTCAGCATTACTATCGGTCATTCGGACAGCCGTATTAGCCCTCGGCCTTCGGCCTCGGACCAATACCACTATCCTCGGACCTGTAACAATGCCATTAGGGACTATCCTGATTAATAACATTATAGTACCGTTCTTCAGATTCAATCCATTTAATTTAAAGGCATTTAACTATCTTTCCTAATAATATTCTGTTTGACTTCAGATCATTGTAAGCATACCTATTGAGAAGAGTTATTTGTATTATAGAGATGGATAATGAACAATCCAGCCACCAGTGGGTCTATAATCCGGAGGCCCTTACTAAAGTAAGAATTTAATCTGGAATATTACCGAAGTATAATTCACTGCATACTGTCAGTCTATCGTGTTATTAATATCCTGTTGTTTTTTTTGTTTTTTTTTTGTCATTTCATGGCTAGCAATTTTGCTCAAGATCGACACAACCAACCGAAGGCCAATATTACGAGAATATGAGAACACAACATAGGCCATTTAGTGATATGCTTACTAAACCGATGTCGTCTACATCCCTATTGTCAGCATCACTATTGCCAGCATCACTATCGTCAGCATCCCTATCGTCAGCATCACTATCGTCGGCATCACTATTGTCAGCATCACTATTGTCAGCATCCCTATCATCAGCATCACTATTGCCAGCATCACTATCGTCAGCATCCCTATCGTCAGCATCACTATTGTCAGCATCACTATTGTCAGCATCACTATCGTCAGCATCACTTTTGTCAGCATCCCTATCGCCAGCATCACTATCGTCAGCATCACTATTGTCAGCATCACTATTGTCAGCATCACTTTTGTCAGCATCACTGTTGTCAGCACCCCTATCGTCAGCATCACTATTGTCAGCATCACTATTGTCAGCACCCCTATCGTCAGCATCACTATTGTCAGCATCACTATTGTCAGCATCACTATTGTCAGCATCATTATTGTCAGCATCACTATTGTCAGCATCACTATTGTCAGCATCACTATCGTAAGCATCATTATTGTCAGCATCCCTATCGTCAGCATCACTATTGTCAGCATCACTGTCGTCAGCATCATTATCGTCAGCATCACTGTTGTCAGCATCACTATCGTCAGCATCCCTATCGTCAGCATCCCTATCGTCAGCATCACTATTGTCAGCATCACTATTGTCAGCATCACTATTGTCAGCATCACTATTGTCAGCATCCCTAACGTCAGCATCACTATTGTCAGCATCACTATCGTCAGCATCACTATTGTCAGCATCACTATTGTCAGCATCATTATTGTCAGCATCACTATTGTCAGCATCACTATTGTCAGCATCATTATTGTCAGCATCACTATTGTCAGCATCACTATTGTCAGCATCACTATCGTAAGCATCATTATTGTCAGCATCCCTATCGTCAGCAACACTGTTGTCAGCATCACTATCGTCAGCATCACTATCATCAGCATCACTGCTGTCAGCATCACTATCGTCAGCATCCCTATCGTCAGCATCCCTATCGTCAGCATCACTATTGTCAGCATCACTATCGTCAGCATCACTATTGTCAGCATCACTATCGTCAGCATCACTATTGTCAGCATCACTATTGTCAGCATCACTGTTGTCAGCATCACTATCGTCAGCATCACTGTTGTCAGCATCACTATCGTCAGCATCACTGTTGCCAGCATCCCTATCGTCAGCATCACTGTTGTCAGCATCACTATTGTCAGCATCACTGTTGTCAGCATCCCTATCGTCAGCATCACTATTGTCAGCATCACTATCGTCAGCAACACTGTTGTCAGCATCACTATCGTCAGCATCACTATCATCAGCATCACTGTTGTCAGCATCACTATCGTCAGCATCCCTATCGTCAGCATCCCTATCGTCAGCATCACTATTGTCAGCATCACTATTGTCAGCATCACTATTGTCAGCATCACTATTGTCAGCATCCCTAACGTCAGCATCACTATTGTCAGCATCACTATCGTCAGCATCACTATTGTCAGCATCACTATTGTCAGCATCATTATTGTCAGCATCACTATTGTCAGCATCACTATTGTCAGCATCATTATTGTCAGCATCACTATTGTCAGCATCACTATTGTCAGCATCACTATCGTAAGCATCATTATTGTCAGCATCCCTATCGTCAGCATCACTATTGTCAGCATCACTGTCGTCAGCATCATTATCGTCAGCATCACTATCGTCAGCATCACTATTGTCAGCATCAATATCGTCAGCATCACTATTGTCAGCATCACTATCGTCAGCATCACTGTTGCCATAATGTCAGCATTCCTATTTTCATAATGTCAGCATCCCTATTGCCATAATGTCAGCATTCCTATTGCCATAATGTCAGCATTCCTATTTTCATAATGTCAGCATCCCTATTTCCATAATGTCAGCATCCCTATTGTCAGTATCCTTACTTTCATAATGTCAACATCCCTATTTTCATAATTTCAGCATCCCTAGTGTCAGCATCCCTATTTTCACAATTTCAGCATCCTTATTTTCATAATGTCAGCATCCCTATTTTCATAATGTCAGCATCCCTTTTTTCATAATGTCAGCATCCTTATTTTCATAATGTCAACATGGCTATTTTCATAATGGCAGCATCCCTATTTTCACAATTTTAGCATCCTTATTTTCTTAATGTCAACATCCGTATTTTCATAATGTCAGCATCCCTTTTTCACAATTTCAGCATCCCTGTTTTCACAATTTTATCTTCCTTATTTTGATAATGTCAACATCCCTATTTTCACAATTTCAGCATCCCTTTTTTCACAATTTCAGCATCCCTATTTTCAAAATTTCAGCATCCCTCTTTTCATTATGTCAACATCCCTGTTTTCACAATTTTAGCATCCCTATTTTCATAATGTCAACATCCTTATTTTCATAATGTCAACATCCCTATTTTCATAATGTCAACATCCCTATTTTCATAATGTCAACATCCCTATTTTCACAATTTCAGCATCCCTATTTTCACAATTTCAGCATCCCTATTTTCAGAATGTCAACATCCTTGTTTTCACAATTTCAGCCTCCCTATTTTCAGAATGTCAACAAAGAAACAAAATACTGACAAATAAATATTTAGGGTCGTCATTCAGCTAATATTTAAGTGTGATGGTCGGCATAAAGGTACGACAATTACTGAGGTTTTTCTTAAAACTAGTCTGCAGTCTTAATTTTTACCTTACCGAAATAGCATTTCCATAGTGTAAGCATAATGTTCAACCTCTTTTTGCCAGCAAATATCCCAGCTGTGTACGAAGGTTACAATTTACATTTTGGAGGAATGAGGGGTACTTGGTAGTTTTATGTTAAGTTCTATTTTTTAATCTTAGCACATTTTAGGTGCAGTTCGATATTTAATGATGACGTGTAACTAGCATGCTCAGCTGTTGTGTTTGACAGGTGAACACTTTCTCCGTCAATGATGTAGTCCGAATTTCCGGTGATATGGATACGGTGAAGGAAAAACAGGAAGGTCATGGGGGTTGGTTGGAGGAGATGGCATCGGTAAGAAATGTGAATCTATTTTAATTTATAAATGCAGGTAGAGCTTCAGGACAAGGGGCGGTTTTACCCAAAAGATTTTAACGGAAGGTAAAATGGGGTAACTTGGGGGTAACTTTGAACGGCGGGGTATCTTTGAACAGTCAACGATGAAAATCTAAATTTTCGCTATTTGGTAACAAATACTAAGAAAAGTGGTAATAATTGTTTTAGCTTTTTCAATGGTGAAACATAATTATTGCCACTTTTCTTAGTACTGACATATACAATCACAAGTAGAATGTATGAGTTTTATCAACATGATTCATTTCTTACTATTATTACTGACCATGATAGACAATAACTTTTATTTTCGGGAACTTTTTCAGGTTCTAAATAAGCTTGGTAAAGTAAAAGATATGACTGTAAATGGAGACCTCCAAATTGAAGTTGAGGGAAAGACATGGCAATTTAACCCTGCCTGCTGTACACATGAACCACAAGGAGCCGAGGCAAAGAAAGGTTACATGTAACTTTAAAAATTAATTGATATATTAATTATTTCGTAAGGCCCGTGATATTTTGGTTTCTTTCTGGCGTGAATAGTTAGACAGTTGATATAGCCAGTGCAATAATGGTCGGTATTTCCAACATTTTTTCTATCTTTTATTTGTAGGAACTTTAAAAGTATATATTATATTTATCTGAAGAGGATTCGCACCTCTTACATGTATTTAACACATCGGCGATATCGGATCATTATTCTAAAAATCAACTCTGTTTCAGGCGAATTCAATAAAGAGGATTCTGCCAACAACGGTCCTTGTAAGTTCAAGGTCGGAGACAAGGTCAAGTGCATTCTGGAAGTCAACACTCTTAAGGCCATGCAGGAAGATCATGGCGGTTGGAATCCAAGAATGGCTGATGTAAGTTTGATTCAAAATCTTACGAGACTTTTGCTGGTCATCGCTGTCGACAAAGGAAACGTTGGAGAGAGGGGGTGGTTTCTCAAGACAATCCAACAATTGCACCTTCCAATTTGTTTTCTTCAGCAATATCTATCAAAACTTCAACTGCTAACTCCTAGTCTGTTTTCTGAACAGGCGCCTGTAAGATTTTTTATCGTATAAAATTTGTCTCAGTTTAAAATCAATAGTGACTTAAAATTGGCGGAACACAGAAGTAGACCCAAAGCAAACAGTGACAAATTGTCATTTCGAAGCAAATATTCAAACAACGTCGATTTCTCATAGATGGTCAAGTGGAGAACATATTTACAGAACTTTCTTTATTTTGGGCTGTAGGCCTGTTCTCTTTAGGCGATGTTGTTTTAGCTCCTGCCTCTACATAATCATTCACTATACACTCTTACCCCCCATCTCAATTTTTCTTTTTAAAAAAATTTATTTCATTCAGCTTCATTAAGCTCTTTTTATACAGAGTAAACTATTATCCGTTTCATATAAATAATCGCACGTTTGTGGACTGATTACAAATCAGAAATATCTTCTCCAATCCATGCAGTGTAAACCAAGTTTCAAACTGCTTCAACTTGATATTATTAACATGAATAAGCTTTCTGTTTTCTCATATCTGTTGCCATAAAGACTGTTTCTCCTAACATTTCCAACAACGAAGAGTTATATTACATTGTCTTTTAATCTCAGAATCAGAGTTTGAGAGCCGTATGACTTCTCATGACCACGATAGCATTCTACAGCCATTTTACAAATGTCGGTTACTGTTTTCCACGCCCAATGACATTTAATCTTTCAGATTTCAGCCAATTAATTTAGTTTGAATATTTATTCTTTTAGAAAGGATTAATAATTCCTAACAATAATATCCCCTTCTTTGTTTTACAGTTTATTCGCCGGGTTGGAACAGTTCGTCTTATTCCTAACAATAATCTCCCCTTCTTTGTGTTACAGTTTATTGGCCGAGTTGGAACAGTTCGTCTTATTCCTAACAATAATCTCCCCTTCTTTGTTTTACAGTTTATTGGCCGAGTTGGAAGAGTTCGTCTTATTCCTAACAATACTCTCCCCTTCTTTGTTTTACAGTTTATTGGCCAAGTTGGAAGAGTTCGTCTTATTCCTAACAATAATCTCCCCTTCTTTGTTTTACAGTTTATTGGCCGAGTTGGAAGAGTTCGTCTTATTCCTAACAATAATCTCCCCTTCTTTGTTTTACAGTTTATTGGCCGAGTTGGAAGAGTTCGTCTTATTCCTAACAATAATCTCCCCTTCTTTGTTTTACAGTTTATTGGCCGAGTTGGAAGAGTTCGTCTTATTCCTAACAATAATCCCCCCTTCTTTGTTTTACAGTTTATTGGCCGAGTTGGAAGAGTTCGTCTTATTCCTAACAATAATCTCCCCTTCTATGTTTTACAGTTTATTGGCCGAGTTGGAACAGTTCGTCTTATTCCTAACAATAATCTCCCCTTCTTTGTTTTACAGTTTATTGGCCGAGTTGGAACAGTTCATCTTATTCCTAACAATAATCTCCCCTTCTTTGTTGTACAGTTTATTGGCCGAGTTGGAACAGTTCGTCTTATTCCTAACAATAATCACCCCTTCTTTGTTTTACAGTTTATTGGCCGAGTTGGAACAGTTCGTCTTATTCCTAACAATAATCTCCCCTTCTTTGTTTTACAGTTTATTGGCCGAGTTGGAGCAGTTCGTCTTATTCCTAACAATAATCTCCCCTTCTTTGTTTTAGAGTTTATTGACCGAGTTGGAACAGTTCGTCTTATTCCTAACAATAATCCCCCCTTCTTTGTTTTACAGTTTATTGACCGAGTTGGAAGAGTTCGTCTTATTCCTAACAATAATCTCCCATTCTTTGTTTTACAGTTTATTGACCGAGTTGGAAGAGTTCGTCTTATTCCTAACAATAATCTCCCCTTCTTTGTTTTACAGTTTATTGGCCGAGTTGGAAGAGTTCGTCTTATTCCTAACAATAATCCCCCCTTCTTTATTTTACAGTTTATTGGCCGAGTTGGGACGGTTCGTGTTATTACAGATACAGGCAATGTAGTGGTACAGTATGAAAGAGGAACCTCCAATGCTGAAGGACGGACAAATGTAGGTGTATCTATAAATTTAAACTAAAAAAATATATTCATATAGGCCTACTTCTCTGAAGATTTCAGAAATTCGGTAAAATTTGTTTGTTGATAATTTTCTGTTTAACCAAAATTTCAATCTACATGTAACCTCTGTTTTCCTGAAGAAGTTCAAATAAGAAAGTTAAAGCGATACCGATTGATTGATTGATTGATTGATGTTTTACGCTGCAATCAATATCATTTCACTTATATGGCGGCGTTGCCGGTTTATTGGGTGAGGGAATCGGACTCTGTGCTTGTAAAAATCCCCGACCTTCGGAGAGTACCTGACAACTCTTCCACATTCGACCCTCCGCCGCATCGATAGAAGGCCTTTGTCGGACTGAGTTACTATCACTCTAACCGACTGAGAAGGATACCTTGAGTTTATAAGTAGTGTTACCAAGTAACAAGAGTTAAAGGAATTAATTTTCATCCCGGTTTATATTACTTAAACTTGTTTCAATTTTGCATTATGTCTTCAGTTCTCGTAGCAGGCAGCCTGAGCAGATTTCTTTTTAATTCATTTCATAACGAACGCTCACGTCCACTTGAAGATCCATCTTGTTTCAAAGTCTAAAAAGTTTTTCAAAAGAAAAAAAACGGGCTAATATGTATTTATCAACACTAAAAACATGGGCACAGGAAAAATCTTCTTGTCTAAAATAACCATGGAGACGATTCTCACATTGTGTTAAAAAGAAGTATATCATGTAGACCTTTATACACCATCATAAGTTGTAATAAAATAAAACTCTGGATAATTCATTCGGTTGACGACTGACAGGAGCTTGGCCTTAGTCAGTAGAATTTTCTGGAACACTTTGTAATACATTGACAATGCTTGCTCACCTTCAGCCATGACAAGAATATAGGTAGACTGAGATTGAATCCCATAAGATCATGAGAAAAGAAAGGAAAGTGGAAATTATGGTCTCCGATGTATTGCTTGCGACATCATTTGCACATATACGATGTGAGGGTAGTCGCAATTAAGATTCTCTGCAATTTGATATTTGTTGCGAGATTGTTCTCCGTAAAAAGTTCCACGATCTGGCACGTATACATCGAGTTGGCATCGCGTCTTTAGGCATTTCATTGATGTGCCGGAGGGAAATGTTGGGCGGTAATAGTGCACTCGTTAAGGAGAGGCAAGCGTGTCTGGGGCTGAAGAGGGAGAAATGATTTGTCTTAATGTGTCAGATTTGATGCTTCAGATTAACCTAATGCAATGCCCTCTAGAGAGAAGAGCTTTAAAAAGAACAGAACAAGCCTGATTAAAAAAATCTAAAGAACTACAGTTTTTGTAGAATCTTAAAACCTTAGACTTAAATATTCCTTTGAAAGTGTGGAGAGGATGGTATGACGCAGCATGTATCAGCTGGTGCGTGTCAGTAGGTTTGAAGAATACTTTGTAATCTAGATACCCATTCGTATGATATGTATGACCCTTGTAAATAGTTACATCCAAAAAATCCACAGAAATGTGATCAATAGTAGGCTGTAGTTTAAGGATGTGGTCATGAAAATTGAGCGTATCAATGAAAATATGAAGGTCTTCCAACGTATGCTGCCAAATAATAAAAATGTCATCTAGATGCCATAAATGAAAGGTTTACGGTCGATGTTTGTATACATAGACTCTACATCCACGGGCTAATTTATGTTTAGCGGGTATATATTTATTGCTACCCAAGGCCTTGCGAATGGACTCCGTCACTCGTGGTCATTCGCAATTTTACTTCTTATTTTTTTCGGCAGGCACAGTCTTTTTCCGTCAACGATATAGTTCGAATTTCCGGCGATATGGACATGGTGAAAGAAAAACAGGAAGGTCATGGGGGTTGGTTGAATGAAATGGCATCGGTAAGCTAGTCTTGAGAATATGTATACCGTCCGTCTGAGGAGATTTACATATTTAATTTCCTGCCGTTCAGATAATCACTGACAACATTTTCTCCCCCGTTAGGTCTTTTAATAAGAAGTTCAGTGTGATTGACCGAACTTTGAAAGCTGATTACGAAATTGATTTAGTTGGTGAAATCTCCTTTTTCTGTAAATCGTAGAAGTTTATAGTGTTTTTACATGTTTTCAATCAACTTCGTCAAAAGTTGTCTTTGATTATTAATATGCTTTATTAATGTGGCATGAGCTGCCAAAATGCAACAATTTTTCGTTAAAGCATAATGCGCCATTGCGCTGGCGGAGAAGTCAATTCAGAAGCTTTTTAGTGCTACTAGTTTTAAGAATGTACGGTTAAAGTGTTGTTTTGAATTAACTTACCTTTATAGAATGAATCCAACGTCATTCATTTAATGAAAAATTATTAACGGTAAGGCATCAGCACGAAGTAAGCTGTTTGTGAACAACACGAGCTTTCGACATCGGTGTCTTTATGAAGTAGGTTTAGCCATTCAATGACATTCAAAGCCATTTACGATCGTGACAATCAGAATTTATGAAAAAAAAATCATCCAACTTTCAAACCTAACCAGAACGCGCACCTGTTATCACCATCGTTAAACTGTTATCCAACTTTCAAACCTAACCAGAACGCGCACCTGTTATCACCATCGTTAAACTGTTATCCAACTTTCAAACTTAACAAGAACGCGCACCTGTTATCACCATCATTAAACTGTTACCCAACTTTCAAACCTAACCAGAACGCACCTGTTATCACCATCGTTAAACTGTTATCCAACTTTCAAACTAAACCAGAACGCGCACCTGTTATCACCATCGTTAAACTATTATCCAACTTTCAAACTTAACCAGAACGCGCACCTGTTATCACCATCGTTAAACTATTATCCAACTTTCAAACTTAACAAGAACGCGCACCTGTTATCACCATCGTTAAACTATTACCCAACTTTCAAACTTAACCAGAACGCGCACCTGTTATCACCATCGTTAAACTGTTATCCAACTTTCAAACTAAACCAGAACGCGCACCTGTTATCACCATCGTTAAACTATTATCCAACTTTCAAACTTAACCAGAACGCGCACCTGTTATCACCATCGTTAAACTATTACCCAACTTTCAAACTTAACCAGAACGCGCACCTGTTATCACCATCGTTAAACTGTTATCCAACTTTCAAACTAAACTAGAACGCGCACCTGTTATCACCATCGTTAAACTATTATCCAACTTTCAAACTTAACCAGAACGCGCACCTGTTATCACCATCGTTAAACTATTATCCAACTTTCAAACTAAACAAGAACGCGCACCTGTTATCACCATCGTTAAACTGTTATCCAACTTTCAAACTTAACCAGAACGCACCTGTTATCACCATCGTTAAACTATTGCTTTACTTTTCTGAGTTGTAGTTTGTTTTTTTTGTCCTGAGAGGCTTCTGACTCACAATTTACTGATAATGTTTTAGCGAAAAATACCTTCACTGTGGATCTCAAACAACTTTAACGTACAGCTGTCAAATGACCGATACCTTTTGTTTAGAAGGAGTTCTGGAAATTCATGGTTTAGATTTCTTAATAACAAAAAGTTCAGGCAATCGCCGGATTTCATTTTAACGAGTACATGTCACTTAAATGGTATATTTTGTGCAGTTAATGTTAATTGTTTAATTCTACTGCTAGGTCCTCAATAAGATTGGTAGAGTGATGAAAGTGGACGAAGATGGCGACCTTCGAGTTCACGTTAACGGACAAACATGGACAGTTAACCCATCCTGTTGTACTCGAGTAACTGATGGACTGCACTCGAATAGTACGTTGAATAAATATTTAAAGGGGCATGAGCTGCCAAAATGTTGATATTTTGACGTAAACACAGAATGTTGAAATTATCGGCTATTTTTCTCAAGACGTATAATTCAGAAGCTTTTTAGTGCTTCTACAAGTTCTAGTCTAAAAAATGTACGATAAAGTATTGTTTTGAACTAACTTTGACTTAGAATGAATGAATGGTCGTCCCGGTTATTTAAATTTTGCTACTTTTCGAACACGTTTTCGGTTCGTACAGGGCACATACTGTATGGATTTTCCTCATTCCAACGCCAATCATTTAGTTTTTCGATGGCCTTCAAAGCCTCTTACTGTCGTGACGATTAGAAATTATGAAAAAAGTGTGAATTTCGGCAGCTCATGCCACTTTAACTGTAATATAGATCTGTGGCGAGAAAATTTCCTATCTGCTTGACTTAATTATTTTCAGGAGCATATATCCAGTTTTAAAGAGTAGATTTTGGTTGCGAGTTGTAGAATACTCCTTGATGGTTTAGTTTATAAGCACGATTTAAATAATACTACAGTATATGTTTTCTGTCTGCAGAAAAAGATGGTCGTCTTGGGCTTTGATCAAATGATTGACATCATGCCAGTCGTCCGTTTACTTTTCTTGTGAATTGTAGAAAACTGCTGGATGTATTTTCACAAAACTAAGCTTAGATTCCCAAGATTACAAATCAAAAGTGCATAGCCGGAACCATTGTGTTTTTTTATGAAAATGCTTATATGTATTGGGCTGAAATTTGGTATTTGGATCTACCATGATGCCTTACTACACAGAGGCCTGTATTAGTGTCATGGGTGGAAATGGGATATTTTTTTGATTTTTATTCTTTAATAAAACTTGGTTTTGAAAGGATAGATTCTGTTCGGCGAAAAAAAAATAAAAAAAGAGACGGTTTCCAACTCAATGAAAATTCGAATTACTGTGCAAATCGTTTGAGTAAAAGGTATGGTTTATATCATTCACGCTTGAGTTTCTATAACATACAGACAACGTCAAAACGAAGTTCATACTTGAGTAAAATTCCGAAAACGAAATACCAAATTCCAAAGCATGGCACTAATAGGTTTCCGTAGTTACAGACTACGAAATTTTCAAATCATTTTTGCGGAGTTTTTTTCTAAACGCTTTGAGATTTTGTTCTAAAATTGTATACTTGAGTCTACCATGTTGAGTGGCAGCACTGAAACTTACGTAGGTGAAATACCCTCTGACAGACTTCAGGTCATTTTGAATGTGTCAACCAAAAGCTAGCCGCGAAACGAACGCTTCCCATGTCCTCTTGAGCGCGAACAAAAGGGTCCCCATGAAAACGCAAGAGACAGAAACACTCTGTCACCATTCGTATGCAGCCCAAAAATACAGTGATTTACGGTATAATAAGTTTTTCTTTTCGATTTTGTTTTTAACACTAAGAGGTATTGTCAGTCGACAATAATTTGTCACAGACTTAATTTCCTTGTCATTGCGTTCCGCTTATTTTTAACGAAAGTTGTAGCCCTTGAACTAGGAAATTTTCATAGAAACTTCAGTTTTCCGGACTTTATATCTAACAAGTTTACATTTTGTCTGCTTATTTTTACTGAAATTATAGTTCGTGAATTTTGATAGAAATGACAGTTCTCTGCCCCTGTTATAAACGCTTTCAGGGAATGTGCTTAAATCTTATATTTGAGTTTACCATGATGAGTTACAGACCAGTTTCTTCGGCTCAAGCAATTTTTACAGAAACATGCAGGTTGAATTACTGCTCATAGGAATTTACAAAATGTATTTGTATTGCACGGCTATACTCTAATAATGTTTGGGGTTTTTTTATATGACCGCCTGGTATATTTTTTAATGAAACTCTGTAGCTTCTTTCTGTGTCCTAGTGCAAATAATAATAATAAATGGGTTTTCTTAAGAACTTGGCCCTAAAAACTTTTATCAACATTTTGTGATCGTCAGTTGTAGAACACTTCCTACTGAATTTTCACAAAATTTAGTATCAAACTTTATCTTATAGTATAGTATAAGATAAATTGACATACACTCTTGGCTGCCACGAAGTATTTTGTTTAAAAGGGAAGAAGGGGTCTCAGTGGGCTAGAGTGATCGTCCCTCAGTCCCACACAGACCTTTCATTTAGCCGACGCAAGTTCAAATCACACTCAGAATAAAAATTGAACAATTTCTGAGTGGATTTTTCACTCGGTCAACGTATGTGGAAGAATTACCAGGTACTCACCGAAGGTCGGAGGTTTCCTCCCCCACTAAACCTGGCAAGGCCGCCATATAAGTGAAATAATCTTGAGTGCGGCGTAAAATCAACCATAACAATAACACATTGCATTAGACGAAAATCCTAAACCTAAACCTAATCAGACGAAAAATCCTTAACCATTCTCTGACTGAAACTATAAGGATTTCATGTGATATCCTTAATATACATTGTATCATAAATTCATTTGTTAAAGTTTGTGATCGGGATTTGCACAAATGTTTTTATTATGCTCCCCGAAAACTCTCGGGGTAGCATATAGTCGGCGCTTTGTCCCTCCGTCCGTCCATTCGTCCATCCGTCCGTCCGTCCATCCGGATTTCTTGTCCGGGGCATATTTCTGGTAATATTGTCAGGATTGTTTTGAAACTTGGCTGGTATATAGACATTACTAAGATCTTGTGCAGTGATATGCTTTTCTCTCCGTGACGAGAATAATTTTAGAGTTATTGCCCTTGGTTTGTCCAATTTGTCCAATTTTACCAAAGACTGCTTGTCCGGGCCATATCTTAATTAATATTGTCAGGATTGTTTTGAAACTTGGCTGGTATAAAGTCATTACCAAGATCTTGTGCAGTGATACGCTTTTCTGTCCGTGACGAGAATAATTTTAGAGTTATTGCCCTTGCTTTCTTGAATTTGTCAATTTTTTTACAGACTGCTTGTCCGCCCCCTCCCCTGTCCGGAACATAACACATTCCAGTTATGTTGGGTTCTAATAATAATTTCGTACAACGCAGACATGAGCATCCACTTCAGTGGCCAAAACTACGATAGTTTTGTTCTCAGTTAACAGTGATATGGTTGTTTGAAAAATTGTTTGCATTTCTTTCGGTAATGGTTTCTGTTCGATCTTCTCAATTTCTCTGCTTTTCCTTTGAATTAATATCAGTTAGGACAATAAATTCTGCTGCTTTGACAAATACTTACAAAGTAATATAGCGCGGTATGATTTATTCTTTAAGCATCTCCAGAAAATTGGATATTTGCAGAGTCATTGCCCTTTTCTCATTATTTGATCAAATTTGCTGAGTGTATATCTGCGATGGGGAACCGGGGAGCATCCATCAGTTTTACTGATATTTTTCTTGTTTTACTCAGTTCTATTTGTTGTAGAAAACTAAACCGTATGGATTTCTCCTTAATCGCATAAATTGTACAGTTTGGAGTCCTTTTTGGTCGCGTTAAGTCTCCACAATGCATTTTTTGCTCTTTCTGTTACTGGGCACATGTAGCACAGACATGAAGCCTACATCCATATCCACGTAAACAAGTGAATTCTGTGCAGGAAATCATGTATACTCCGGTATTGGAATTGCTGTATCTATTTTAGAATGAGATAAAAGACGAGTTTTAATGTTGAATTCGTCAAGAAATGAAAATTTTTCATTCTGGTAGTTTTCTTTTTGGGTTAGACTCTTCTAAATAAACGTTATATTACAAATGGACGACGGTGAATATTTCCAGGTATGTTCGGAGGATCATTGGGACATTTGACTGAAGTTCGGGGCAACATGCAAGATTCCATGGATTCTACAGTAGATAGTTGTCCACATCGGCTTGTGGAAGCAGCTACTGAAGGTCGTTGTGACATTGTTAAGGAATTCCTCACAAAATATCCAGATAAGGTCAGAATTATATCACATCTTCCTTTTATTAACTCAGAATTCCTCACTAAATATCCAGACAAGACAGAATTATATTACATCTTCCTTTTATTAACTCAGAATTCCTCACTAAATATCCAAATAAGGTCAGAATTATATTACATCTTCCTTTTATTAACTTAGAATTCATCACAAAATATCCAGACAAGGTCAGAATTATATTACATCTTCCTTTTATTAACTCAGAATTCCTCACAAAATATCCAGATAAGGTCAGAATTATATTACATCTTCCTTTTATTAACTCAGAATTCCTCACTAAATATCCAGATAAGGTCAGAATTATATTACATCTTCCTTTTATAAACTCAGATTTCCTCACTAAATATCCAGATACGGTCAGAATTATATTACATCTTCCTTTTATTAACTCAGAATTCATCACTAAATATCCAGATACGGTCAGAATTATATTACATCTTCCTTTTATTAACTCAGAATTCGTCACTAAATATCCAGATAAGAACAGACTTATATTACATCTTCCTTTTATTAACTCAGAATTCATCACTAAATATCCAGATAAGGTCAGAATTATATTACATCTTCCTTTGATTAACTCAGAATTCATCACAAAATATCCAGATAAGATCAGAATTATATTACATCTTACTTTTATTAACTCAGAATTCATCACAAAATATCCAGCTAAGGTCAGAATTATATTACTTCTTCCTTTTATTAACTCAGAATTTCTCACTAAATATCCAGACAAGGTCAGAATTATATTACTTCTTCCTTTTATTAACTCAGAATTCATCACAAAATATCCAGCTAAGGTCAGAATTATATTACATCTTCCTTTGATTAACTCAGAATTCATCACAAAATATCCAGATAAGGTCAGAATTATATTATTTCTTCCTTTTATTAACTCAGAATTCGTCACTAAATATCCAGATAAGGTCAGAATTATATTACATCCTCCTTTTATTAACTCAGAATTCGTCACTAAATATCCAGATAAGGTCAGAATTATATTACATCCTCCTTTTATTAACTCAGAATTCCTCACTAAATATCCAGATAAGGTCAGAATTATATTACATCTTCCTTTGATTAACTCAGAATTCCTCACTAAATATCCAGATAAGGTCAGAATTATATTACATCCTCCTTTTATTAACTCAGAATTCCTCACTAAATATCCAGATATGGTCAGACTTATATTACATCCTTTTATTAACTCAGAATTCATCACTAAATATCCAGATAAGGTCAGAATTATATTACACCTTCCTTTTATTAACTCAGAATTCCTCAATGAATATCCAGATAAGTTCAGAATTATATTACATCGTCTATTTATTAACTCAGAATTCCTCACTAAATATCCAGATAAGGTTAGAATTATAATACATCTTCCTTTGATGAACTCAGAATTCCTCCCTAAATATCCAGATAAGGTCAGAATTATATTACATCTTCCTTTTATTAACTTAGAATTCCTCACAGATTTAGACTCCAGTCAACTTTAATTGTGCCTTGTTTTTTGTTTTGTTGTTGTTGCTGTTGTTTAAGACATACGTTATAGGACCTTTCTATTTTTTGCCTCATTTTGTATATTTAATTTGAAATCAAAAATTTAATTTGTTTCGTACCCACTATGTAAACAAACTCCGAGGCTGGGCATCCAGGTAAATCCACCACAGTTAAAGATAACCAGTTTCTGAACCATTTAGACATTCTGAACACAACTGGGCATGTTTACTTTGCCCTATGTTTAATTCGAGTGGTTTTTACTTCAAGCCAGCTTGTGCGAATTTGCCTTTTTAACAAATGTCAGAAAGGTTACGATCGCAAATGTGCCTTTAAATGAGGAGAAGGAAAGAACTTAGTAAATACGATAGGCCTACATGCGCGGTCAATTTTCCTTTCTAATGGTGCCAAAACCATATCATATAAGAAAGTTAAGAAGCGTTATCAGTGAACGTCTAACTGACTCTGGAGCCATCTTCGCGGCAAAGCTCAATCTGACTTAAGTCGAGATGTTCATTGGAAAGAAAGTTCTTCTTAATGGACATCTCGACTTAAGTCAAATTGGACAAAGCTTAGCTGTGAGTCCCGATTGGCCAAGCAGCATAAGCCTAGCTCACCAGTCATTGCACTAGCGTAAGAGAAATTGGTCAACTCTGAAAGTCAGCTATTTAAACCTAGGTTAATTTCGATCCTTTCGACAAACACTCTGTTAACTCTGAAATATATACTGGCTTGTAAATCAACCCTTTGGGAAAATGTGACAGGATGCCTGTGATGTCTACGCGAAGGTAGTCTTACCGCTGACAGTGTAGTACATACAAGATACGATAAGCTCGCAAGGGAAGTAATTTACTAATACTTCTTCCTGTCAGATTAAAAATGCCAATGGCACGCTCCGCTGACGACCGAACACGAGTTTGTCTGACAGATTCATTTTCAGTGTATTATCACATCGTAAACCACGTACAAGAATCACACACATGGATATGATGTTCTATGGGAGCCCGTCCGGTACAATTGCTTAACTAACAATGTATGGCTCAAACTATTCCAATCAGATTTGATAAGTAATACTCTTTATAAATATGATATAGGCTTATATGTGACTCTTGTCACTTAATTCAAGGTATCTTCTAAGCCTAGATCGAGGTGGGTTGGTATCCTTACGGACCTGACGGTCATCGATGTTAAATGATCTGAGGTAGGCCTATTAATACAAAAGCATACCGTAAACATTAGTCTGTTCTCATTTATGTTGGACTTACAGGTAAATCACAAACACTCCAATAATACAGCTCTGATCATGGCCAGTTTTAAAGGCCACCAGGAAATCGTTCAACTGTTACTGACAGCCGGAGCTAATGTTGAACTACGGGATGAAGATGGCGACACCGCCTTATATAACTCGGCGTATGGGTTAGTTCTCTTTATTTTACCACCCGTAAATGGAACTTATCCAGGTAGACTGAAAAGAAAATCGCTCAATTTTATGCTTTTTGACTGCTGTTTATGTAAGGATGGGACTGTCGTATGGCCATAAGTAGATTGCCTAGATTCGATGGACTGCTGGGTGGTGAGTTGTGTTTGGGAAGTCCTTTGTCGTCTTTCTTTGAGTTTAGCTTCGACAACTAAGGCAGTGTGTCATTTTTAACCGCCATGTATTCAATAAATTAGCTGCAGTGTTAAGCTATGTAGAGGATATATTGATGTAAGGAGAAGAGTGTGTCATTTGTTTTTAATAGACAGGGTAATATTATACATGTAGTTCACATATACATAATACTTCAATTAAATATGACTCGCCCCGTCAGTCTTTCCCTATCATTTTCTAGCAGCTAGCCTTTCACTGTCATTGTCTAGCAGTTTGTCTTTCCATGTCATTGTCTAGTAGTTAGTCTTTCCCTGTCATTGTCTGGCAGTTAGAATTTCCCTATCATTGTCTATCAGTTAGTCTTTCCCTGTCATTGTCTAGCAGTTAGCCTTTCTTTATCATTGTCTAGCAGTAAGCCTTTTCCTATCATTGTCTAGCAGTTAGCCTTTCCCTGGTATTGTCTAGCAGTTAGCCTTTCCCTGTCATTGTCTAGCAGTTAGCCATTCCCACTCATTGTCTAGCAGTTAGTCTTTCCCTGTCATTGTCTAGCAGCTAGCATTTCCCTGGTATTGTCTAGCAGTTAGCCTTTCCCTATCATTGTCTAGCAGTTAGCCTTTCCCTGTCATTGTCTAACAGTTAGCCTTTCCCTGTCATTGTCTAACAGTTCGCCTTTCCCTGTCATTGTCTAGCAGTTAGCCTTTCCCTATCATTGTCTAACAGTTAGCTTTTTCCTATTATTGTGTGGCAGTTAGTCTTTCCTATCATTGTCTAAGTTAGTCTTTCCCTATAATTGCCTAACAGTTAGCCTTTCCCTGGTTTTGTCTAGCAGTTAGCCTTTCCCTGTCATTGTCTAGCAGTTAGCCAATCCATATCATTGTCTAAGTTAGGCTTTCCCTATCATTGTCTAGCAGTTAGCCTTTCCCTGTCATTGTCTAGCAGTTAGCTTTTCCCTATCATTGTCTAGCAGCTAGCCTTTCCTTGTCATTGTGTAGCAGTTAGCCTTTCCCTGTCATTGTCTAGCAATTAGCCTTTCCCTATCATTGTCCGGCAGATAGCCTTTCCCTGTCATTGTCTAGCAGTTAGTCTTTCTCTATCATTGTCTAGCAGTTAGCATTTTCCTATCAATGTCTAACAGTTAGCCTTTCCCTATCATTGTCTAGCAGTTAGCCTTTCCCTGGTATTGTCTAGCAGTTAGCCTTTCCCTGCCATTGTCTAGCAGTTTGTCTTTCCCTTTAATTGTCTAGCAGTTAGTCTTTCTCTGTCATTGTCTAGCAGTTTGTCTTTCTTTGTCATTGTCTGTCAGTTAGCCTTTCCCTGTCATTGTCTAGCTGTTAACCTTTCCCTATCATTGTCTGTCAGTTAGCCTTTCCCTTTTATTGTCTAGCAGTTAACCTTTCCCTGTCATTGTCTAACAGTTAGCCTCCCCCTATCATTGTCCAGCAGTTAGCTTTTCCCTGTCATTGTCTAGCAGTTAGCCTTTCCCTATTATTGTCTGTCAGTTAGCCTTCCCCTATTATTGTCTAGCAGTTAGTATTTTGAATACTTGTCAGTTGTTGGACTGACTCTGTGATGTTTTCTGACAGTTCCGCTGAGTGTTTCATATTTTACTTTCAGAGACAATCCTGATGTTATGGAGCTACTGATAGAGAAAGGTGCCTCGGTGAATGATGTGAACAGCCATGGATGCAGTGTGCTGCATATCGCCGTTATAAAGAAGAATCTAAAGTGTGTCAAAGTCTTACTAAAGCACAATTGTAATGTGAACTTTCAGGTGAGTTAATGTGTGTCAATGTCCTTCTAAAACACAGGTGTAATATGAACATTCAGGTGAGTTAATGTGTGTCAATATCCGTCCAAAACACAAGTGTAATGTGAACATCCAGGTGAGTTAATGTGTGTCAATGTCCTTCTAAAACACATGTGTAATGTGAACATCCAGGTGAGCTAATATGTGTCAATGTCCTTCTAAAACACAGGTGTAATGTGAACATTCAGGTATATTAATATTATATTATCAATATTTTGTAAGAACTTACCACTCTCCACACCAGCCAAACCGACAAACGCTGGTGCATCGCTGTTGCTCTCCCATATTTTCTGAGAGAGCAGTGACGGTTCTTTCGGAGGTGGACCCCCACCGGTTTTTCGCTGAGAGGCACGAAATTCGCCAACTTCTTTCTTGGACGTGAATACCAGGTTTTTCCATTTTCGTTTTACCTGTTCAACAGTTCGCTTTGCTTCTCCATCTTTGTTTAGTCGGTCTGTTAACGCTTTCCACAACTTATTTTTTCTTTGATTTGTGACCGTATTGTTAAATTTGCAAAAGAGAACTGATTTGTTCTCTTCCACAAAATCTGATATAATATATCGTTCCTTGTCATTAAAATTCTGGCTAGCGCTCTTTTTTAACGACACTGGCAACAGGTGCTTCCATATTGATTAGTTTATCAATATATCAGGAACTGTGAGGAACAAATTTTACATTGTATTATGGGTAATATTCTAGTTAATACTAGTCTCAAATACTTAATACCGGTATTAACTAAGCCTAGTTCTGATACAGCTTTGTGCAACGGTATTAAGTACTGTATTTAACTAAGTCAGACTTAAGCAATTTAAGCCTGACTTAACTTTAATCCAAGCTTAAAGTTAATACACCTTTGTGCAACCGGCCCCTGGAAGTGTTCTCGCACGAAGAGGCTTAGGAATAACAATTCGGTGTTCAAGGAGGATTAAAGGGCCTCGAAGAGTCAGTTAAGGAATTAGGTTTTTATACTCAATGGGACAGTTAGCAGTTGTGCCTGGAGAAACACCTTGACGAACAATAGAAAGTTCATGATCAGAGTTAGAGCAATCTATAGGTTCTTGCAGTGTGATAGTTTTTGGTATAGAATGGGCAATGACGAAATTGACAAAGACTTTGGTTAAGTCATCGTTGGCTGGTTGTGGCGGTAGAAGTGGACGACGTGACAAAATGTCAGCAGGGTTAGTTACGCCTGGTATGTAGCGAATCTGGAATTAATACGGGTGAAGTCAAAGTGCCCATCTTTCAATCCGAGCTGGAGATTTTCCTTGAACTAGATGGCTTCCAGACCTTTTTGATCAGAAAGAAGATCAAATGAATGACCAAAAAGATAGAGATGGATTTTTCACAAGCCCAGACCACGGCCAGGGCCTCTCTTTCAGTATGTGAATAACGCCTTTCAACGTACCTCAATGAACGACTGGTAAGTTGGCGGAGTGGGTCTGCTATGGTGGCGAAATTCATTTAAATTTCGCAACATAATTTACCAAACCGAGAAAGCTACGGACTTCAGATGGGTTAGTTGAAGCCGCAAAAGTCTTAATAGCGTCTACTTCAATTGTAACTGAACATGCAGGCGTGTGAACGTGTTACTAAAGCACATGTGTAATGTGGACATCTTTAATGTTCTTTTAAGGCACACTATTTGTTTATGCACGATAGTAGAGTTACCGTTCTTTGTGTTATGATGCGCTGTAAGAATTTAAGCAAGAAGTGCTGGATTCCCGTTATGTTTCAGTAAAGCATTTATCAGTTCGATGTATTAACGTGCATTCCATTGTCATCCAGGTGAGGTAATGTGTATCAAAGTCCTACTAAAGCACAGGAACAATTCTTAAAGGAATTGGAAATCGAAACTTCTATCATAGTTCTGCAGGAGATTTTGCACATTAAATTTGCACTGTGAAGGACTGTGTAACACATTTCTACGGAAAGTGTGAATGTCAGACGTTATCAACTATGCACAAGACGTCTATCTGAATATATAATTGAAGTTATGGATTTGTGTTGTTTCTCGATCTTTAATTTCGTATCGATTACATTGTAATAGGGAGCGCAAGTCTCGTAAGAATTCCACAAATTTCCTGTCACCGGAGCTGCATTGCGCATGTGAATGGTTGTTTTTCGTTCCAACATGACGTTTACATCTGACGTTATGTTTATTCCTGTCTAAAAAAAGGAAACTATCCATTAATAAAGAAGGATCTGTTTAATTAATTATAATGCTTCCATGGTCTATATCATGCTAGTTAACTATATATTCATGTCTAAGCCTAAATCTAATGTTTTTCTAGTAATTGTTTCTGTTGTTGTGTATGTTTGCTGTTCTTTTTGGTTCGCTTGTTGTATTGTTTTTTGGGGGTTTTTTTGCCCTACCCAGACGGGTGTTGAGTAAATAAAGTTTGAATTGAATTGAATATGAAATAAAATACGTCAAATGGAAATGAAACATCACCAAAAACGTTCTTAATAGCGTCATCTGTCATCAAATACCACAAAATCTCGCAGTATTTCTGACGAGACTTACACTCCCTATATGTTATCGATGACTCCATCCATGCGCAAATCTTTCTAGTAACTTTGAATCCGTGACTTATAATGAATTATCGGTAACCATTATTCTCATTGCGGAGTAAAACCCCGTGCACATACCTCGTGATTACCTTTTTTTTTCCTTTCAATCACATTTTTATCAGGATATCTGAATACCAACAAGCATCTGTTCGATTCTGGAAATGACCCAAAACGTAGCTATGACGTTCTTTATATTCATAATTCTTACCCAGAAGGTATTCCGGTAAAGTATTGTTGCCTCTTCCCACATGAAAATAGAAAAACAAAGTTCAAACAAGTGAGCGAAATCCCTAATTTACCATTATTTCTTATGGCCATTTTTCCAGAATGCTACAGGTGACACTGCTCTTCACGAAGCTATTGGGAGAAAAAGCTCTGAGATTGTGGAAATTCTGGCGAATCACCCGGATGTTGATTTCACTCTGAAAAACAAAAAGGATTTTAATGTATTACACTTTGCCGCTTTGAATGGGAATAGCTTGTGAGTATTTTGTGTTGGCATTTTATAAATCGAACAAAACATAACAAAAAGGAAAAAGGAAAAAAAACATATAACGGCGGTATAAGGAAATTCGCGAGACACAGGTTTATATTTTCTTTTTTTTGAGGGGGGGGGGGGGTCGGGGTTTATTAAAAACATTTTTTTACGGTAACCCAACAAGGCAGGTAAATAGTTGAGTGTAATTTTCTCTTGAAGGTTGTTTTGATTTTTTATTTGATTTAATTTTCAAGATAAAGAAGTCAAATTTACTTTGGTATTAAGTAACAGTCCTGATTTGGTCATATGTTTTACTTTTCTAGAGCTGTTAAAACGATCCTGACCAAGTCTCCTGAAATAGTGAACATTAAGGAGGATGTTTTTTCGGCATTACATCTGGCGGCACTAAATGGACATAAAGAGATCTGTAACACTCTCGTCTCTTTGGTAAGTTTTACTTCCAGACACTAGTTGTCAGTGGCTTTCAATTGGGTCCTGGGGATTAAATTTATTGGCGTGTGCCAGCCCAAATATAGGGCTGAATTACGCCATCAATAGGATGTGTTACTTGAATAAATGTATTTGGGCTTACATATCGCGTTTACTTTTTACTCTGCCACCTGTGTATAGGAGTATTCATAATTTGTTCCAATGCACAAGAAACTATACATGCTATGGCATAACCAAGGAAAACATTTATATTGTTTCTGGTGTTATTGGTATTATTATGTACCCCGATACCTGAGCCACATATAATTCCTACTTACAGGAATAATACTGCAATGTTTGTTCAGGTTAACACTTATAATAGTGATGCAAACGTGTCTCAAACGTCCTGGACCTGTTCCACAAAGCGGCATAGGCGTAATTTTTTACGTAAATGCCATGGCAACCCATACTGTAGTCTAGAGATACGTTAGTATGAATGTTACGCAAAAAATACATCTACGTCGTTTTGTGAAACAGGCTCCAGGTCTCCCCTTTTACCGTTTTGTTTTTATTGGTACATCTGTGGGTTTTCGCTCTTTTTATACTGTTCTTTCCGCAGATGCCAGTTATGCATATGTACGTTTATGTAGTTTTATACTAAAAAGACCAAGAAAATATACTCACATCATCAAGCGCTAAAGCCGGTCATCTTAATCCGTGAGACTTGGGTCAAAGAGTTCACCTCGAAGGTCAACTGGCTTTGGCACATTTAATCATTCGACATAACAACAACAACATGAAATTCAACTTGGTGTTTGTTCGCATTTCTCTGCTTTTGGATATTCGTTTTTCGCCTACACTTAACCTGGGATACCGTTAGTGACCTCCAACAGTTTAGTCACGAGCAACTATTGAAAACACACCTTGGAGCATACAACTTGGTGAATCGGGTCAACAAGGAGTGTCGCCATCTTGCATGATTTCATCAAGCTATAGGACTTTTTGGAATAATTGACTCTCCGTTTTCAGCACTTGTTTAACAATTCTTTAAATTCAAAGTGAATATTCATATAAAGTGTGATGTCGGAATTGTTACAGTTTTATTACAGATTTTTAAAATGTTACCAAAGCTGGCATTTGATCATTTCTGCGCTATGTCGTGTCAAAGGCGTACTAGTTCTGTCTTAGCCACGTCTAATGAAGATCTCGCGAGAATGTGATGGATATTCGGTTTGCACGGGGATGGAATCACCGTATGGCATAGGGTATATAGCCGAAGCTGTTAATAATGCAAGAATTTCTACTTCGCAAACACGGGAAATTTTGTTATATATTTTCAAGGCCCTTCTAATGTGGGGATACTCTTATGATGAAGCATTGATATGAATGTTCTCTTCCCTCAGGGCCAGGCTGATGTTGAAATACGGAACAAACAAAAACAGACACCATTATTACTGGCTGTCCACAAAGGCCAAACAGCCACCGTATTACTACTTGTCTCTAAAGGTGAGCTAGAAAGTAATTCTAATAACGATTTTTGCTTATAAATAGTTTTTGAACACTATAACACACGGGCACAGTGAAAATCTTCTTGTCTAAGATAACCACGGAGACAAGTTTCTTGCGTTAAAAAGGGGGCATATCATTTAGACCTTTATACTCAATCATAAGTTGTTATAAAAAATTCTACCCCTCCTGCATGTGCGTGCCGTGTGCAAATATACATGTTAAGTAGAGATGACCTTTCAAACAACATCGAGTCTGTAGTGCAACATCGGCTGGTAGGTTTACCTCCCCCGGAAGAAGTGATATTTTGCTTGTCATCATACAAAATGAAGGATTTAACCTGATAATGTTGTGGGTGTGGTTATATTCTGTCCTTTTATATTGAAAACTGGGCTGTCATGAACGTATACAGTCATCAAAGGGTTGATTTCACAACATTTCCCATGATAGCGTCGTCAGCAACCCAGCCTGCCAAAGCGGTAGCCATAGTGACATTATGTCATTCTGCTTCAAAATATCTGGGTCAACCGTTGCACGTGACCAAAGCTTATCGTTGATTGGTTAAAAGTTCCCACTCTGTCCCGAGGGAGGGAAAAGGAACGGCAATCAACAACAGGTCACTTTTTCCTCATTTTTCTCAATTATCGGGGTAGAATCGACTTTAATACCTTCGTCTTGGTGTTTATTGCATCACCCGATACCGCTGAACGTTGGTTCGCACCTCGTCAAACCACTCGAATGCTGCGCATTCTCGGGTTTTGACTCGGTACGAACCAACGTTCAGCGGTATCGGGTAACGCAACAAACACCGCTACGGCGGTATTAAACCCTTAACCACAACCCATGATAATTCATTAGTCAGGGGCGGATACAGGATTTTGTGAAAGTGGGGGGGGGGGGGCGCAAGTCCTACATACTGTAGGTAGCTATGAGTCTTGTGAAGGGGGGGACTATCACAGCACCATAAGGCGTGGGTCCAGGGGGAGACGGCCCCGGGAGCTCTGGGATCCTAGATCGTCGGAGAGGCGTTCTAAGCCATTCCGGCGTGTAAAACTAGACATTATTTTTCAAAGTACATCTTCATAAATATAGCCGGTGAAAACATTTCTACAGGAGATGGCGGAAAAAATATGCCTACCACAGAAAGATGTTTTAGCTTAGAGCCACGTCTGAATAAACGGGAAGGTCCAATGGGGGATTAATGTAGGCCTACATCATAAGGGTGATACCTCTATTCCCTCTCGAGTATCACTTATTTTAATCAAGTATTTTAAATTCAACCTATAAATAAAACGTTACAAAATTGTTTTTGTTCAAGCCCCTGATAATGAATTATCGGTTGCTAACTTTACTTGCGGGAAAAAATTTATCAAAATGGAACTGTGTAAGTTTTGCCTGTTTACGTAATACTCCCAGTAACAATTTCAAAACAATGTCAAGATTAGGGCCTAATGGCAGTTTCAGAGTATAGCTTTATAACGACAGCTTGCGATTTTTGCGCAAAAATTCATCCATAACTCTGGAATAATTCAGCGGCAAATCTTTATTTACAGACAGAAGTCTATTCATTCTCTCCTCTCACATGGTCCACAGTTTTCAAATGTTATTTTATGCTATCTACAAGTTAATGATCCCTCTGATTTTTAAGTGATGACGCATTGATAATTATGATAACATTAAGCGAACAGTGGAAGTGCATGTGCTTTCAATCGGGTCAACATATATATATATATATATATATTTATATATTTATATAAGGTTTTCAATGCTTCTAGTCTCGAAAATGTACGATAAAGTATTGTTTTGAACTAACTTTGGCTTAGAATGAATGAATGAATGGTCGTCCCGGTTATTTAAATTTTCTTTTCTTTTCGAACACATGTTCGGTTCGTACAAGTCACATAGTGATGATACTGTATGGATTGTCCTCATGCCAACGCCAATCATTTAGTTTTTCGATGGCTTTCAAAGCCTCTTACTGTCGTGACGATCAGAAATTATGAAAAAAAGTTTGAAATTTGGCAGCTCGTGCCACTTTAAAGCAGATTTTTGATGAGCTTCCAAATTTCCAACTAATTGTACCGTAGATAAGATGGACAATATACTATAGGAGTACTCTTGATGTCCTGTTCATAGTTTAACGCCAGCTAGCAGTAAAAATGTAGACAAATAAAGGTGGAGTTTCAATTAATTTGAATTTTACAGGAACATAATTGTCTAATACATATTTGTAAAGGAATATAATTGCTTAATACATACTTGTAAAGGAACATAATTGCTTAATACATACTTGTAAAGGAATATAATCGCTTAATACATACTTGTAAAGGAACATAATTGCTTAATACATACTTGTAAAGGAATATAATTGCTTAATACATACTTGTAAAGGAACATGATCGCTTAATACATGCTTGTAAAGGAACATGATTGCTTAATACATATTTGTGAAAGACCATTATTGCTTAATACATACTTGTAAAGGAACATAATTGCTTAATACATACTTGTAAAGGAACATAATTCCTTAATACATACTTGTAAAGGAACATAATTCCTTAATACATACTTGTAAAGGAACATAATTGCTTAATACATACTTGTAAAGGAACATAATTCCTTAATACATACTTGTACAGGAACATAATTCCTTAATACATACTTGTAAAGGAACATAATTGCTTAATACATACTTGTAAAGGAACATAATTCCTCAATACATACTTGTAAAGGAACATAATTCCTTAATACATACTTGTAAAGGAATATAATTCCTTAATACATACTTGTAAAGGAACATAATTGCTTAATACATACTTGTAAAGGAACATACTTGCTTAATACATACTTGTAAAGGAACATAATTCCTTAATACATAGTTTTACAGCTTAACTTTTGGTTCGTATGTCTATAACGGATCCAAGTGGTTTGCGCTTTGACTACGAATACATCTGACGATAGTCATCTAAACTCGCCTTACTTCACCTAAGTAAAGGTCTTACTCCGTTTCTTAATAAAATCTTACATTTATTGGTTGTCTAGGCACCGACCGATAAATATCCAAACATAACTGACGAGGTAGG
Organism: Lepidochitona cinerea; assembly: GCA_963971465.1. Taxonomy (NCBI): domain Eukaryota; kingdom Metazoa; phylum Mollusca; class Polyplacophora; order Chitonida; family Tonicellidae; genus Lepidochitona; species Lepidochitona cinerea. Next base: position 4,804,064 of record OZ020560.1, read on the forward strand.
CCTACTTCTGATATAACTGTATTAGACTCACCTAAAACTGCGCCAGGAAAATGCTTTAAAAATCAATTCATCTATCATCGTTGACACAAATTCAACAACGAATTCTTTCTGCGTTTCTCTGACCGCAGTTGTGGCGTGTATCAATTGAAACAAAAATCGTTTTAAACAAAGAGCGAATTTTAAAGCCACAGATGATGGTTTAACTCCATGAAGAGATTATCAAAGATTTTCTTTGTTTTAGGTGGGTAATGTTCATAACTCTCGATTTTATATTGTTTTAAAATTCCGATAGCAACTCTTAGATTTTTTAGATGTACCCTTTGTTGACGTGGTATTGAAGAAGCCCGTGCGGCCGTATCAGAATAACTTCAATCCACTTCAACATATTGCTGACTAAAAAAGGGTCTGCTTAAAAAAACTTGAGTCATATAATTCTTTTATGAATTTACCTGAATTGAAAAGTTTATCTAAAGTTATAAAGGGTGAACGATAAAACTGACATGAATTTTGAAATGTATCCTTAATCACCAGGGATTAACGGTATCGTGTTTATCTCTTACTGTAATGATGGAGGCAATGTTACTCCGTAAGGTTCAAATTTCAAGATTCAGAAACCCGCCTTTATCGAAAAAATCCTGATCTATGAAGTTTAAATTTCAGGGGCTAATGTTAACGCATTCGATGAAGATGGTAATACAGCCCTTCACTTGGCTTTACTAAGAAAATCCGTTGCCGTCAAAATGGAACACTCACATTCTCGTATGCTGGGCACTGTAAGTTGTCAAACATTTTATATATTTTAGCTTCTTAATTTCAAATTCTTTATCCGACTTGTGCAAGATTATTTTCCTATGATTTTTTTTATGATGCTCAGTAAATAAGTGTATGGTGGGTTTTGAGATTTCTGTATCTCAACGATTCTCAACGCTCAGCCAATTATGCTACCAGTAAATGCAAGTAAACGTTTATAAAACACTTTGAATTTCGTCCCGGACATGTCTTAAGCTCGTTTTACCAGCGAATATGTCTATACCAAACTTCAATTAACAGGCGTACGTTGAGTGAAGAATGTTGGACACGTTTACGTTCGTTCCATGGGCGTAGGTGTTGTAGGGCACAATTACGTGGGTTCCATGGGCGTAGGTGTTGTAGGTCACATTTACATTGGTTCCATGGGCGTAGGTGTTGTAGGGCACAATTACGTTGGTTCCATGAGCGTAGGTGTTGTAGGTCACATTTACGTTGGTTCCATGAGCGTAGGTGTTGTAGGGCACATTTACGTCGGTTCCATGCGCGTAGGTGTTGTAGGTCACATTTACGTTGGTTCCATGAGCGTAGGTGTTGTAGGGCACATTTACATTGGTTCCATGGGCGTAGGTGTTGTAGGTCACATTTACGTTGGTTCCATGGGCGTAGGTGTTGGGGGTCACATTTACGTTGGTTCCATGAGCGTAGGTGTTGTAGGTCACATTTACGTTGGTTCCATGAGCGTAGGTGTTGTAGGGCGCATTTACATTGGTTCCATGGGCGTAGGCGTTGTAGGGCACATTTACGTTGGTTCCATGAGCGTAGGTGTTGTAGGACACATTTACGTTGGTTCCATGAGCGTAGGTGTTGTAGGGCACATTTACGTTGGTTCCATGAGCGTAGGTGTTGTAGGGCACATTTACGTTGGTTCCATGGGCGTTGGTGTTGCTGTACGCACTTGACAACAAGCATTGGTTTGTGGGAACTGTAAGACCTATAATTCTTGTCATTCACGATTCGGATGACGGCGAAAACACTGTTCTGAGTGGTAAATATTGGGACCTTCACCAGCACCCCCAATCCACCCCAGCCCCGTCCCTTCTTCTCACGTCCTCTAAGACCAATTTTAAAGGAACATGCCCGGAACCAGATTGTTACAATGTGTGCTATTCGACTGTTGTTTACATAAAGAGGTATCCAGATGGCCTTTGGTAACTTTCGTAGCACTCATTGACAGCTTTATATGGGAATGTTTGATATGACTGTCAGACAAAAATAAACTCGATAAACAATCGTCAAGATGGTCCTTTTGAGCGGAAAATCGACTTGCTGCCTTTCATCCGAGATTGATGACTTCTTATTTTTGTACTAATCTGAGGGTCGGTGAAAAGTCAAAACAATGTCACGTCATGTGTTCTTTTAAAAATAAAACATGTATTTAGAGGCATAACCTAATTTTTGCGCTTTTGCTTTCAGATTCGTTCTCAAATGAATATAACTTCGAGTGAGACAGAAAGGAATGCAGCTATAGTGTGTTATTTAACTCAACAGGGTGCAAACTTGTTGCATCAAAACCGCTTCGGGAAAACGCCACTGGAACTCATCAACGATCCAATACTTGCAGAGGTGGTCAAACAGTTCACGCCTGCTGACACTCGAAACCAGTAAGTTACATTCACCATAACGTTAAGGTATACATCCGATAAAGCGAATCAGATATAATTAGTCGCTAAATTCATAACTCAATAAATTCATTAACACATAATGTTTCGAAAGCGTAAAGATTCTTCACTTTTAATCCCCCTAACCATGTATAAACTCAATGGGTTACAATAACTGTGGTTTGATGTAGGATAGGAAACAAATGCGAGTCCTGACCTTGACCTCGATGACTCTTGGATTGAAAACTTAGTGGGGACTATCCTGAGAATAAAACTGATCAGTTGAGTGCAACATTCGGGATTTGTCTGATTTATCCGATTTTCAACATATCTGAAGACTCAAAGAGATTCCAGTTGTTGATAGAATTGATCACCACCATTTGTTGTTGCATTATCTCCATCGTTAATATCCATTTGCAATATAATTCGTTTTCAGGCGAAGTGTAAACTCAGACTCGTTCGAGCGAAAGGTAGAATCTTCCCCGTCTAATGATGCAGCAGATGAGTCTGAACCGCCTATGTCCTCATTGGGTGGGCTTGCATCTGGTGTTTCTTCTGCTCTGGAATCTGATGTTACGGTTGACCAGGCTGACGATAATGACGATAACTTAGAGGGTCAACAACAAAGTACATCAAAGTCGCAGATGGGTTGGTAAAAGAAGAGTTCTCTGTTTATATATTTAATCAGGTTTTCACTGAATGGCTCTGTGGAAGGGTTGTCAGGTATCGGTCTAACCCCCACTCCTTGGTCAATGAATTGCCATGTGTATCATTATCAAGCGCCTGCAGTAGTATATTGGTAATAACTCGCACATTCAATTAACGACAGGTAAATTATAGCTGTTAAGTGAAAATATACCATTGTTCCACTGGGACATTATTTGGACCAGATATATGATAATAAGCGGATATTTGAAGTTAATATGTATGATCTTTCCATTTTGACCTACTTCTTATCCTGGTATTCGCCTTCTGGACACAGTAGATAGTTAGGATTGGCCCATTTTCGAAAGTTCCTAGATTTCGGTATATATCTTTGGGCATTCCTTAATGGGATTTCTCATAAGCTAGGAATACTTTTTGATATTGATGTGACTCATTGAAGTACTAGTTTGCCTTAAAAAATATACGAAAGATGAAGATTGAATAAAAGTGGCGGATTGAGCTGTCTGACTTGGGATGATTTGGCCCATGGCAACAATGTGACTTGTGTCGTCTGCACCCCTGTCCCCTTCGGAAGTGAAAAATCTAAGAGTTCATCTCGGAATTTTCAATACATTATAACGCGAAATTTATAATCACCACCCACCTATAAAACTGTGTCAGGAAAATACTTTGATGATCCCTTCGTGGAGTTAAACAATCACCTGTGGGCGTAAAACCTGTTAGCTACGAATTTCGCTGTTTAAATTCTCTGTGTGTTCAAAATGATCTTTCTCAGATGGTGACAACGCCATCTACCGGGCAATCATGCTCGCCACTACATCGGTCATGACGGTCGGGAAAACTCGGTTTTATCGCAGAGGAAATTTAAACTAAGCGAAATTCGCTAATGACGTTTTGTACAGCTATAGATGATGGTTTAGCTCTACGAAGGGATTATCAAAGAATTTTCTTGACACAGTTTAAGGTAATTCAATAATATTAAATGTCTACAGGCACCTCTTTATTTATGTTTGGATATTTATTGGTTGACGACCATTAAATGTCGAAAATGATAAATAACGGAGTAAGACCTTTACTTAAGTGAAGTAAGTTTAAGGTGGGTAGTGTTTATAAATTTTGAGTTATAATTTTTTTTTAAATCCCGTTAGCAACTCTTAGATTTTTTATAAGTTCCTTAAAAACCGCCCCTAAAAACTTATTACGGGCGTATCAGAATAACTTTAACCCACTCAACAAATTGCGGAATTCTGTGGAAAAAAGATTGTCCATCGGCAAGAGTTTTTAGTTTTACTTTTATCGCAAGAAAAACAAAATTCATATAATTTTTTACGATTCATTTTTCATTGTAGTTTTGTACTTAAATTTTTCTTTATTTTAATTTTTTAAGATCTGTTTTAATTTTAACAAAACTAAATATATAACCTGGCCTCAATGGACTACCTTAGTCCAATTACATGATTGCTTTCTTGTTTAGTGTCGAAATTTGTAAACAGATATGTTTGTGTTTCTATTCTCATTGTGGCAAGGAAATCGTGACATGCGAGAAGACACCCCTGACCTAGCCGCACACATGTGTCTCATCTAGCCAAAACTTTGACCATACTCAATAGCTCTCGCGAAGGGTTGTCCCCACGTTTTTTAATGGGATCTATCTTTGACCATAAAACGAGAGCTATTGAGTATGGTCAAAGTTTTGGCTAGTGTCTCATCCTGTTTAACTTACTTGCCGGCCAGGAAGATACCCCTGACCTGGTTACAGGAGCTAATAGAGTAACCGCCCCTAAAAACTTATATATTGTATAAGAATTAAAAGATCAACCAAGTTATAAACACGTGAGGCATTTTCTACTCAGCATTATTTATATTTTTTCCATCGGGTTTACTGTATATTTTTTTAGATACAAACCCTTCTTCAGATCATGTGGTCTCGTCTCTTCAGAAAAAATTACGTGACCTTGAAGAATCTGTATTATGTCGGATTTGTTTGGATCGGACTCGTAACATGGCCTTTTCCTGTGGTCATACAGTGTGCAGTCAGTGTGGTAACGAACTCAAGGCCTGCCACATGTGTAAGAAACCAATCTCAACAAAGATATTGTTGTTTTAATTTTGTTTTGAACATCAGTCACATCAAACAATCAACTATTTGAATGTGAAGAAATATTTTAGAAAATATTTGAACATATTTGTGAGCCTGTTTACATTTTGCCCATAGGAGTTTATGGCCCTATACAGATTAGAAAAAAAATGTCAAAATTCCCTTATCAATATATATTAATGTATTAAAACAAGGTGGCGCACCCAACTTTGTGAGGCGTTTAACATATTCTTTTTGTTAACTAGTATACTAGACCTATTTCCTTTGCCCTGGCTAGCACTCGGCCTCAAGAATTCCTTCTCAATACGATCATTAAAATCCAATACCTTTCTTTGTTTTATTTTTGGGAATAGATCTGTGTGACCCAGAAAAGTTTTGTAATGATACGGTTGTAAAAATAGTTGTTTTAACACCATTTGCTTTGTCTATATATGATTATATTTAGTTTGTTAAACTTATATTACTTATTCTCTTCCTAAAGTGGTTTTACTCTATGTGTATTTTTTACCTTTTTGTGAAGCAGATATATCTTTTGATTTAGATATGTCATTTAGAGTGTTTATTGCTTATAAAAATACCTAAATGTAGGCCTACATCTCCAGGATTTATATGTGTGGAAAGATCATTTTTGTACCTCTTGATAGAAATGACAAAGAATTAGCCAATTCTGTTTCTACGAAGTTCTGACTTTATTTGGCAGCTCATGCCACTTTAGTCATAAGGAAAGGGATGGCTTAGTTCGCAAAGTGTTAAGTGGATTGAAGTAACCGGCGATGAAGCCCAAATGGGCCGAGCAGCAATCAATCCACTCAACGTACTGAGGACCAGGGTTAGCCAACATCTCATGCTCATATAGAAGTACCGACACAAGTCTGGTAATTGGGTAGAAAATCATATTTTACTGAATGACCAAATTGACGTGCCCCACGCATGGAGATTGTGAGAAGAACAAGGTATATTTATCGTTATTCAAAATAACCTTATATATTTTATAATGTACTTATTAAAGCGAGCTTTTGAAAACTTATATTCTGACTCTATTTATTCTTACTACAGCTTATAGTATACATTTATATTACATCTCAGCGAACATTTGTTTGACCAATAAAGTTCAGTGGCTTACAAAAACGACGCTATGTTTACTTTATCAATCATTATTAACTTTCAATGAAAACTCAATCGATGTTAGTGTTTAAAGCGTACCTTTATAAACTGCAAACTATGAAATCCTTATATTTTCTCCTTGCTCACATTCGATTATAATACTACTGCGAAATATGGTTACCATGTCAGAAGGATTTGTCCGACATATATTATAATGTTATTAATCAGGATATTCCCTATTGGCATTGTTACAGGTCCGAGGATAGTCGTATTGGTCCGAAGCCGAAGGCCGAGGGCTAATACGGCTGTCGGAGACCTGTGACAATGCCAATGGGGAATATACGACAAATTTTCGATCTCGTATTGGCCCAGTCCGTATTGGCCTTGTTTGTTCGTATTGGCCTTGTTTGTTCGTATTGGCCTAGTTTGTTCGTATTGGCCCAGGTAAGCCTAGTATGAGTGTGGCCATTTGTCCGTATTTTGCCAATAGCATTGAAAGTCAATTAATAAAGTTAGAGACACAAATGAAAGTTATTTAATGTTTGAAATCTGGTCTGCTGTATCTATCTGTGAAAATTTCAATCTTCCGTTATTATCAAAATCCAGAAGTTATGTTTTTAAACAAGGGTTTCAACTTCTGTCTTAACTATTCATATTTATTTAAACAAGTATCATTATATTGTTATTAGACAAAATATTAATATAACATTAGAGTATTATAAAACCGGCATATTTTATTACAAATTTTGATTTATGTTTTAAAAAAACAGAGTAAACTTTTTACCGGCTAATATCATCCAAACAAAAACATAAGTCAAGAATTGCATACGAAGTTTTGTTCCAACTGTTACGAAATACATGAAAAAAAAGAGTCGTAAACGTTTGCTTGTATCAGGTATAACCGTAGATGTCAAGAAAAAGTCCACAGTATAAAATGGAAACACACTGGTTAACTCTTTGTCTAAATAAAAGAGTTCGCAGATCACACGAATGAAACTGATACTAGAAATAAATTAGCAGACTGGATAACTGCAGAAATCGCGAGCGTATACAATGGCATTTAAGTTATTACCGCCAAGGCTGACTCATAGCCTACCTGGAACAGTGATAGACTGACTGACGATTTATGGAAATTTGCGCCCCTGTTTTTTGGGGAAATAACTTGTCTGGATCCTGGAATTTGAAATGGAAAATTAGATTTATCAGGTACCCGGCCGCAACGTAAACAACTTCCGAAGCTGAGTATGCACACAAGGGTCATAATGTTTGGAGTCGTGTGAGCGATCTTACGGCACATTATTTATTGACTTTTAGTGTTATTGGCAAAATACCGAGAAACGATCACATTCATATATACGGGGCTTACCAGGGCCAATATGAACAAACTAGGCTAATAGGAAGAAACAAGGCCAATACGGACTGGACCAATACGACATCTAACATGGCAACCGTTTCATTGCTATCACTTCAAAATCCGAACGCCATTTTTTCTTGAAATCACCAACAGAAAAAGACAATATTAGTCAACGTACAGTCAAAAGAGAGCACTCATCAGCTATACATTTACATGAAAAAAAATACTTAACAACAAACAATAATAGTCAACTTTGCTTGCGAATGTGTCTATAAAACACTACTTTTTATAAATAACATAAATATTTTATGAGAAATAACATCGATAGCCAATTAATACAATTTTCATTAAAGTGGCATGAGCTGCCAAAATGTTGATATTTTGACGTTAAAAGAGAATGTAGAATTTATTTGAAAAATTAAACGAGACTTTAACTTAAGTCGATGTTTGATTGAAATTCTACCGAGTTAGAGGTTAGTAACAAGAGGAATTACGTGAGATAGTGAACTGGTTGCCTCACATCAGTATTGAAAGACGAGTGTACACAATACAATATGACGAATTAAGGGTGGGCTCTCAAAATAGCTATGGGTGGGCACGTAATTCTTCTTGTTACTAACCTCTAACTCGGTAGAATTTCAATCAAACATCGACTTAAGTTAAAGTCTCGTTTAATTTTTCAATTCTACCTCGTCAGAGGTACACAAGCTTTCAAATCTCACGTGATTCCGAATTGTGACGTGGACACGAGATAATAGAAAGTAAGAAGAATCTAGGCCAAGTTAAATTGCTCATTTATTTAGAAATGTGAGCCTAACAGGCATTATATACCCACTGAGATTCTTCATGTCCAACAAATATACCAAATACTAGAAGAAAATTATAACAGCAGAAGTTCATTTCAGACTATCCAGAAGAGATGTACCGTAATTGTTCGGTCGTAAAATAGGTTTGTTATAGAATGAAGCAAATGTTTTTTCAGAACTCCACCCGGCTCTGTCAAGAATAACGTCCAAGGGTAGGTTACTCCGGTGTGCTTGTGAAACCGATGCAGATCTTGTACTGTGAGCCTGAAACTTTGAAGTGTCTACTCCTGATCTGGTTAATACCTCCCGAATCCACCGGCTAATCGTACTGGCTGTTACACCGCCGTGTGGACGTTGATAACTGATAAATAAACTGAAATTTGAGTTTCCTCGAAGATTTTTTGTTCGGGTTAAATACTCATTCAAATAAGTTATTACACAAAGTCTCCTATCTGGAGGATACGCTGCCAACTCTATAGGCTTTAAATGTTTTCCAGGTTTGGAAGTTTTAAGAACTAAGGTTATAAAAAATAAACATTTTCTTTTGGATAGTTCCATATTTTGCAAACTTAGCAAATGGAGGGTCTGGCATCTCTGTGCAGTAAGTAATGCAAGTAAAACAGCTAATTTTAGTGTCAGATGTTTTAGATCAATTTGGTTTGCAGGTGACAAAGTCCGTAGATACTTGAACACGACGTTTACATCCCATGTATTGCAATAACGAGGAAAACTTGGTTTTGTTTCGAATACACCTTTAAGTAAACGCTTAACCAAGGGATGAGTCCCAAATGTCAAACCACTGGGGAGAATTATAACGGCTGATAATGCTGACCGAGCAGTACTCACTGCACTGTAACCTAGTCCACTACTGGCCAGATCAGCTAAGAAATTGATAGCTTGATTCAGAGGGGGCGAAATTGGATTAAGTTCGTGAGCCACACAACAGATTTTCCATCTTTCCAAATAACATGCATATTGTTTTTTAGTCGCTGATCTCCAGGAAGACGCGATGTATTGAGAGGCTGTTTGTGAAAGTCCTGAACTTTTGACAAGTTCCCCGATAAGTGGCATACCATTAAATGCATCTGTTTGGCTAGAGGATGAACTTTGGATGGCTGGCTTGGCAGTGTCAGAGTTGTCTCCCGCTTTGGTAATACTACTGGGTGATCCACCAGCATATGTAGCAACCTTGGATACCACACTTGTGTGGGCCACTGAGGCACCACTAGTACCCCCGTCGCTTTTTCCTCTATCATTTTCTTCAAGACCCTGGATATTATGCTGAAAGGAGGAAAAGAATAGGACATTAAATCCGACCAACATAGGGTAAATGCACCAATTGCTATGGCATTTGGGTCTGGCCTGTATGATACATACGTTTCATACTGGCAGTTCACTCTTGAGGCGAACAGATCTATATTTGGTCTAACAGTAAATTTTGAAAGTGCATCTTGTAAAAATTCAGTATTTAGTTTCCATTCAGTTTCAGTTATATGAACACGTGACTCTCTGTCAGCAATGGGATTGGCAATCCCTGGCACGTGACTAGCACTCAACGAAATTTCATTATCAATACACCACGACCAGATCTTGTATGTAATGTCGTTACATAACACAGAGTGGCTTGTCCCCATATGCGTTATAGCAGCCACTGCAGTGGTATTATCAAGACGGAGTCGAACATGTTTATTTTTCAAGACTGTAGCGAAACTCTTCAGTCCTAAAAATGCTGCTAAGAGCTCTAAGTAATTAATGTGGTGTTGTGATTCGGCCACGGTCCACTGACCACCAGTAGACGTGCCGTCAATTGCTGCCCCCCCCCCCCCCCCCCCAACCTTTTTTGGAAGCATCGGTGTGAAGAATTATATCTGGTTGCGTTTCAATAATGTGTTTAAAGCTATGAAGGATATTTTCACACCACCAGTATAATTCTGTTTTAGCCTCTTCGGACAAAACCATCTTAGTCTCGAAATTCCAATTATTTATTTTCAGGAATTGGGTTTTGTTCTTTTCTAAATTGCGGAAATGCAATGGCCCAAATTGAACACCAGGAAAACTTGCAACAAGTGACCCAATTACAGAGGCAACTTCCCTTATAGTGGGAGATGGAGCTTGTAATAACTGACAACATTTCTGTTTTAATTTTTCTGCCTTATTAGGATTCATTTGAACAATCAGTTTCTTAGAGTCAAAAGTGAACCCAAGATATGAAATTTTTTGGCTTGGCAACAACACTGATTTCTGAGGATGCACAGCGAAACCGAGGCTCTCGAGTATAGAGACCGTATTTCTAATATTTTCCAAACATTCCTCAAATGTGTCGCCTTGAAGATAGCTATCATCAATGTAACCCGTAGATATAAATCCTTTACGTCTTAGTGTGGTATACACAGGTTTTAATAGTTTGGTAAAATGGCGTGGACAAGAAGCTAGGCCATTTGGAAATACTGTGTATTGATATAGTTGTCCATGGAAAGAAAACTTTAAACATTTCCTATACTCCGGTGAAATGCTTACACTGTAATAAGCAAGTTTTATATCAACCGAAGCCATATATGCATTTGGGGTTATCAGGTTAACTGCAGACATAAGGCAATCCATTTTGAAATGCCGATAGACTATAAAGGCATTTAATTTTTTTCAAATTTAGAATCATTCTGTAAGAGCCATCTTTTTTGGGGCGAATGAATATTGTAGAACATCTTCATGAACAGTGGGTTCAATAACTCCCTGTTGTAATAATGTTGATATTTCACCTTGAATTATACTGCATTCCTTGGCATTGAAACTGATGGGGTTTGGCACCTTTATTTGGTAAGGTAACTTTTCGAATTCAAGTTTTGTACCCGTTACAATTTGCAAAATTTCCTCATCGGAAGTTAACTGTGACCACTCGTTCAGATACCACTGGATATTACCAGCTTTAAAAGCATTGGATTTGTTATCTGAGTAACTAGCTAACCGGTATTGAAAGGAAGGTCTACTTACCTCAGTAGGTAAGGCTACGACTACTTCCGATCGACCTTCTTGTTGTTGCTGTAGTTGTTCCGGTTGTAGTTTTTCTTGCCTAAAAAAGGCTTCTTCGATTGGTAATAACTACCTCGGTCCCGACTGCTGTATTGTGTGTAGGAACGTTTGTTTCTTCCACTACCATGGCGGACAACATTTTGGCCTATGCGATTTGCCTCTTTTGCCTCTTTCAAAGTTTGCGGAAGATTATCCCCAAACAACCACTTGGTCACGGCTACCTCCTGTGTGCATATAGCCGAATATTCTTTACCCAATAAAGGCTTCATGACCTCACGTTGTTTCAAAGCGAGGTCATAGGCAACGTGGCCGAGGAAAGCAATTGCATCTGTTGCCATTGGAATAATGCTACTAAAATCAACAAGGGAACCATTATTCTTACAAGCAAGAAGGCTATCGGGTAGCTGTGCCACCGCAATGGATGCCTTGAGAACAGTAGTTTGGGAGTTTGCATATCGTAGGTCAGTTTTCCGTCCAGACTCGGTCAATTTTCGCCACAAAGGCGGATTAACCCTGGGCACAAACATATTGCCACAATTATCTGGGCGGTTATACTTTTTTAGCTTGGCTTGCAGCTTATCATCAGACAATTTTTTCATCCACCGCTTGTCAACAATACTGGCAAGTTGCTCTGCTAGTTTTGGGCCACATTGTTCCTCGTCATCGAGGTCTTGTTGAATACAGCTCAGTATATCTTTATCAGAGCTTGATGCGATTGCAAGTGTTTCACCCTTTACTGACTGATTATCGGGCCCAGTGAGAAGTAAGTCTTCGTCATCAGTGGCACAGGATAAATTACTTGGTACTTGGTCAGCACTTTCGTCGCCCGGTGGGTCGCCTTTGCACATTTTATTGGGTGTTTTGCTATCAGCGATTGCTTGCCAAGCATCCGACATTTTTGCCATAGTATGTGCCAATAAAGAAAAATTTTCCTGCTGCTGCTTCTGACTCTCAGCCATAGACCCCACAATTTCAGCGAAATTACAGTTCGGTGAACTGATTGATAGCTGCTCACCTGTTAGGTTCGCATGTGAGGGGCCGCCAATACCTAAAATATCATTTTCCTCAGCTGAGCCGATATCCATATATTTTGGACCCGGTGGGTCAGGTTTTTCATCTGAGCTCATGGCCACGTGGAACAGTAACCGAAAATGCGAAACAGTTTACGAAATACTACCTGGGCAGGCTTAGTTTGGCAAATAAAGACAAGAAACTTCAGAAGGGTCTTCTGGAACAATGTTCAACTAAACGAATACGGTGTACTCGCAAAACAAGTCAAACCAGTTTTCTCGCGGACTATTTGGCCAACACGGAATACATCCGTACTGTTGTGAAGCAAAGAACACACTTATGTGAGGCAACCAGTTCACTATCTCATGTGATTCCGAACTGTGACGTATACCTCTGACGAGGTAGAATGGCTATTTTTATCAAGAAGTATAATTCAGAAGCTTTTTAGTGCTTCTAGTCTCGAAAATGAACGATAAAGCATTGTTTTGAACCAACTTTGGCTTAGAATGAATGAATGGTCGTCCCGGTCATTTAAATTTTGTTTACGTTTCGAACATGTTTTCGGTTCGTACAGGCCACATACTGTATGGATTTTCCTCATTCCAACGCCAATCTTTTAGTTTTCCAAGGGCCTTCAAAGCCTCTAACTGTCGTGACTAACAGAAATAATGAAAAAAGTGTGAATTTTGGCAGCTCATGCCACTTTAATCAGAATATTCCCTATTGGCATTGTCACAGGTCCTCGGACAGTCGTGTAACAATGCCAATAAAGAATATCGTGATTAAAAACATTAGGCTATAATATAACTTTACATTCTTTAGGGTATGAGAATTACAGACTGACTAGCGGGTAAGAGTGACTCGAAAACCCTGTCTATGAATTTTAGAATGTAAACCACAGACAAAAAAAATGAAATGAGGGTAATCCAACACTTAGAGTCGCATGAGCTGCCAAAATGTTGATATTTTGATGTTAAAACAGAATGTTGAAATTATTGGCTATTTTCTCAAAACGTATACTTCAGAAGTTTTTTGTGCTTCTTGTCTCGAGAATGTAGGATAAAGTATTATTTTGAACTAACTTTGGCTTAGAATGAATGAATGGTCGTCCCGGTTATTTAAATTTTGTTTACTTTTCGAACACTATTTCGGTTCGTAGCCTATATGCCATGCACATACTGTATAGATTTTCCTCATTCCAACGCCAATGATTTAGTTTTTCGATGGCCTTCAAAGTCTCTTACTGTCGTGACGATCAGAGATTATCAAAAAAGTGTGAATTTTGGCAGCTCATGTCACTTTAAGTTAACCGACACTGATCGTTGTTGTTGTAATCAGGCTTCGATTCTTCGTTTTCGGCCCCCATTTATACATTCTAAACCTAACTGGACATGTTTTATGTGTCCTTTGTTTAATCATAGAGGTTTTAGTTGTAGTAAGCTCGTGTAATTTGGTTCTCAAACTGGCTACGGCGGCAAGTGCATGGGCCTTTCAATATTTAACTGTGACTAGAACAGCATTCTAAAATAGAATACAATATCATTCTTTGTTCAGATTTTGACTCTAAAAGACTTGCTCGCCATGTTCCCTATAAGTATAGGTCTCAAATATATTCGGATTTTTCCAATTTTATTTATTTGCGGGAAATTGGCTTTTTGAAAAATTATATATCCCCCACATATCCCCTACAATTTAACACGGAGGTCACGAGAATTTCGTTACACCTGATTCAAGGAGTGAGTGAGTGAGAAAAGATTCAACGTCGTTTTCAACATTTTTTCGGTCTTAATTATCGCGACAATTGAAAGGTTAACGTGGATATACTGGATACGCATTATTCTTGATCAAATCCTTAACCCGAATTAGGTGCCATAATCCCGTTTGACGTAAGTTGCCGTAAGTAATTCACTTGTATTGTGCCCTGTAAATAGATTTTTTGGAACTCCGAAAGTACTAGTCTGGATCCTGGAGGCAACCGAGGGCGAGATCGCTGACTGGTCATAGGGCCTATGACGTAAACATTTGCCACAAGTATGTCACAAAGCCAACTGCGAGCCTAAAACAGTGCTTCAGCAAGACTAATAAAAAGCCTCTTGAATAATTATAGAATGCTTAAAACATCCACAAAGTACGTAGGCCTAGGTAGGCTAGGTTATGTAAAACCCTTCGTGTGTAACACAAACGCAGACGTAGGCCTAGTTTCGGTATATCTGGGTTTCTCCAATGCTTCAATGATAACAAATATAGTTTTTTGTTCATCAAATAATCATTGGGACAAATTCTGAGATCTCCTAAAAGGCTATGGAAAGTTTTTGTCGTCAAATTAAAAATGACCTGCATCCTGTCCGAGGGTATTTGACGTACGTAAATCCCTGAAGTGAACCGATCGATTTGCAGGTTTACAGATTTCTCTCCCCTTAAAGCACTCTTCTACTTAAGGGGTAAAAATTGAGCTTTCAGGCGGTAAATGAAAAACAGTTATGGAAGCGAGCGACGTAAATGAGCTTTCTAAAGTCCTTAAAACCCTGATAAAAACTAGGGCTAAGGTTCGTTTTCGAGAATTTGAGATTTCTTACGAGAAAAGATTGGATTCATCGGGACCTTTAAGTGATATCTCTGACACAGTCAATTTAAATTGGCCTGTACTTGTGGCTTGGCGCTACAATGAATTTCTCTCTCGCAAAAATTCCAAGATCGAAGAAAATGAAAAAGAAATTTTAAACAGTACAGAAATCTCAGTTGAGAATTCAAAAGTTAATGAAACCACTTGTGATAGAAGTGCATTTGAAGGGTCTCCGTTGAAAATTCTTGCGATTGCTGATCTTTCGTCCATTGACTGTGCAGTTTCGATTTCTAAAAGTGACACAAGTGTTAAAAAAATCAAACGCTATGAACCGGTCTCTGCCAAACGAGGTCGATATTTACTCTCCCTTTATAATAACAGTACTATTGAGTTTTCTAAAGAAAATGCTGTGAACTTTAAAGATACACCAGGAACTAAATCTACACCTCTTTTTGTTTTGTGTGATGGAGAAAGACCAAGTAACATTGTCTGTCTTTGCCTCGAGAAAGGTAAACTTATTGACAACAAATTCCAGAAGTCTAAAGTTTTCACAATGACTGGACCAAAATCACAGCAGCTTTTCAAAAATAATCCCATTAATCACAAAGGCCCTGGAAAATACATGACCTGTAAAGCAGAGTATGATATCGTGGGGTCACTTTCCAAAGAAAACCCCATGGCAGAACTTCAAGGCTCTGTAAAGCTGGAAGTTAAATGGGGAAACTCGCAAACCCTTCTTCAAACCCCACCATTGGATGCCACAACAGAAGCCAAAGTTCAGATATCAGCTGGGGATGGTAGAAGTCCAGGATTTAGTATGTACACCGAGTTGGACTTGGTAAGACGATTAATTGAATCACTGTTTACTGGGGAAATAAGCTGGGCTGCAAGAGATGAGAATATTCCACTGATTGATGAGGTGAAAGCTGTCTTAAAAGAAATGGTCATGGGAACCTCAAAATTATCAATGACTGAATCTGTAGTTAATACCTCTGCTGAGAAAAGTGCCGAGAAAAGTATGGAACTGGAGGAGCGCCCAGACCTAGATTTTACTGATCGTATGTGGATACTGTTAAAGCAATGTTCCTCTTACGTCGATCTTGTGGACAGTTTTCAGATGATTTTCAACTACCTGAAGACTGGAGAACTGCAGCCTGTTATCCACAAACAGAACAAGACAAACCTGGCTCAGATTGTTAAAGATTCATACACAGGGAGAGTTTATCTGCCATCTTTAACCTCCGGAACATTAGCTATTGAACTCCTGGCAGAGATTGGTGTAGAAAAACTAACCAGAGATTATATGAATGCTTTTATATCAAACGACCTGGCCACTCCAAAACATCTTGAATATTATCTTCAGAGAAACTTGGCATTGAAAGAAAAACTTAATCGTTTAGAGAAGCTTCATTGTGTTCTTGAACTGATAATTATTATGAAAAACTTCCTGCATGTTCCTCACACAACTTTAAGCATGTGTGCAAGACAAAATCTTCACCAATATGAAACACATGATGTTGATTGGGATAAAGTTTATCAGGTGCAAATTCCTACACAATCAGTTTCCAAATTGCTTGAAAGTCAGCAGCCATATTTATGGCAGAGTCAGGAGAAAATAGGGGAGGGTATTTTAGAGGAGAGTATTGTAACTAGACTCAGTACAGATGCACCTTTTCAACATCTGGATTCTATGCCAAATGTCAATAAGAGTCAGTCTGATACAACGTTGTCATGTGATGGGGAATACTATATTGTCACTATTAAAAACGAAGTGCTTCTTTTGTAAATCATATTAAATGGTTGGTCAATCTGACAAAAAAATGTTTTATCTTTTTATTAAATTCAACTGTTATTAAATTACTGTTTTAGTCTTATAACCATATGGCTGCTAGAGTCATGCAATATATAGTCACATTACAGTGTGCAATTTTTGTAGTGAATTATTTATATAAACAAGATTGGTTTAGTAATTTTTGTTTTTGTGTTGATTATTTAAATTTCTTGACCATTAAAACTATAAAAAGTTTTACTGATCACATCTGCGTTAAATCAGTTGTATTTGTACTAAAACAATGCCCATACATTGTACATGAGTTCCAATCCAAAACACTCGATGGACTGGCATCAAATCCATATTGCTGAAGTTGACTGTAAATGGCATAGAATTTCACTTGAATTGTTATCTAATTATATCCGATGACTCATTCGGGAAAAAATGTCAAATATTTCCTGTTTTTCTAGCTTTTCTCTGCAAACATAGACGCCGCTAACACTGAGCCATCCGTGTGCAGGTCATCCAAAAAAATTGGTTTCTCCTGTAATGTTCAGGTCTGTGGCGCTTACATGAACACTATAATTTGTTGGAGTTAAATTAGTTTGTGTCTTTTAGAAAGTGAGTATCACAGTATTCTTGTTATTTTGGGGATTACACTTTCTTTCTTGAGAAATTCTGCCTTCAATCGATGCAACGCAGGATTACATCCGACTCAGACCAAATAAAACAAAATTCTGCTTGTAACCCTGTATGTGAAATAGTTGCGAGGTACACACTTACGGTCGAGGGTTTCCTCCGGGCAAAGATCCTGGTTTTCTTCAGCGACTTAACCTTCTAATGGTGCATTATAAAATAATCCTGAGTAATCTATTGTGCCCACATGAATTTCTTCGACTTGTAACTGGCATTTGTGCCCACATGAATCACATACACTGGCAATTGTGCTGGTAGAAAACCCTTCCACTTGTAAATGGCAATTGTGCCCACATAAATCCCTTCCAATTGTAACTGGCATTTGTGCCCACATAAATCCCTTCCACTTGTAACTGGCATTTGTGCCCACATAAATCACTTCCACTTGTAATTAGCAATTGTGCAAACATGAAATCATTCCCAGGAAACCATTGAACTGGCAAGTCTGTCTGTAGGAAACCCTTTCAACTTTGACTGCCAACTGTGCCCACAGGAAATGCTTTCACTTGTAACTGGTGACTGTGCCCACAGGAAACGCTTTCACTGGTAACTGCCCACAGGAAACCCATCTGTAACTGGCAACTTCCGTAGTAAACCCTTCCCCTTATAACTAACATCTGTGCTCCCAGTAAATCCTGTCCCTCCACTAGTACATGACATATGTGCTCCCAGGAAATCCTGTCCCTCCACTAGTACTTGACATCTGTGCACCCAGGAAATCCTGTCCCTCCACTAGTACATGACATATGTGCTCCCAGGAAATCCTGTCCCTCCACTAGTACTTGACATCTGTGCACCCAGGAAATCCTGTCCCTCCACTAGTACCTGACATCTGTGCTCCCAGGAAATCCTGTCCCTCCACTAGGACATGACATCTGTGCTCCCAGTAAATCCTGTCCCTCCACTAGTACCCGACATCTGTGCTCCCAGTAAATCCTGTCCCTCCACTAGTAACTGACATCTGTGCTCCCAGTAAATCCTGTCCCTCCACTAGTACCTGACATCTGTGCTCCCAGTAAATCCTGTCCCTCCACTAGTACCTGACATCTGTGCTCCCAGGAAATCCTGTCCCTCCACTAGGACATGACATCTGTGCTCCCAGTAAATCCTGTCCCTCCACTAGTACCCGACATCTGTGCTCCCAGTAAATCCTGTCCCTCCAATAGTACCTGACATCTGTGCTTACAGTAAATCCTGTTCCTCCACTAGTACCTGACATCTGTGCTCCCAGTAAATCCTGTCCCTCCACTAGTTTCTGACATCTGTGCTCCCAGTAAATCCTGTCCCATCCGCCAGTACCTGACATGTGTGCACCCAGTAAATCCTGTCCCTCTACTAGTACCGGACATCTGTGCTCCCAGTTGATCCTGTCCCTCCACTAGTGCCTGGCATATGTGCACCCAGGAAATCCTGTCCCTCCACTAGTACCTGACATCTGTGCTCCCAGTAAATCATGTCCCTCCACTAGTACCGGACATCTATGCACCCATTAAATCCTTTCCTTCCACTAGTACCTGACATCTGTGCTCCCAGTAAATCCTGTCCCTCCGCCAGTACCTGACATCTGTGCTCCCAGTAAATCCTGCCCCTTCACTAGTACAGGACATCTGTACACCCAGTAAATCCTGTCCTTCCATTAGTACCTGACATCTGTACACCCAGTAAATCCTGTCCCTCCAGTAGTACCCGACATCTGTGCTCCCAGTAAATCCAGTCCCTCCACTAGTACCTTTCATCTGTACACCCAGTAAATCCTGTCCCTCCACTAGTACCTGACATCTGTGCACCCAGTAAATCCTGTCCCTCCACTAATATCTGACATCTATGCAACCAGTAAATCCTGTCCCTCAACTAGTACCTGACATCTATGCTCCCAGTAAATCCTGTCCCTCAACTAGTACCTGACATCTATGCTCCCAGTAAATCCTGTCCCTCCAGTAGTACCTGACATCTGTGCTCCCAGTAAATCCTGTCCCTCCACTAGTACCCTACATCTGTGCTCCCAGTAAATCCTGTCCTTCCACTAGTACCTGATATGTGCTTCCAGTAAATCCGGTCCCTCCACTAGTACCTGACATCTGTACACCCAGTAAATCCTGTCCTTCCACTAGTACCTGACATCTGTGCTCCCAGTAAATCCTGTCCCTCCACTAGTACATGACATCTGTGTACCCAGTAAATCCTGTACCTCCACTAGTACCAGACATCTGTGCTCCCAGGAAATCCTGTCCCTCCACTAGTACCTGACATCTGTGCTCCCAGTAAATCCGGTCCCTCCACTAGTACCTGACATCTGTACACCCAGTGAATCCTCTCCTTCCACTAGTACCTGACGTCTGTGCCCCCAGTAAATCCTGTCCCTCCACTAGTACCTGACATCTGTGCTCCCAGTAAATCCTGTCCCTCCACTAGTACATGACATCTGTGCACCCAGTATTAAAATTCTGTCCCTCCACTAGTACCTGACATCTCTGCAACCAGTAAATCCTGTCCCTCCACTAGTACCTGACATCTGTGCACCTAGTAAATCCTGTCCCTCCACTAGTACCTGACATCTGTGCTCCCAGTAAATCCTGTCCTTCCACTAGTACCTGACATATGTGCTCCCAGGAAATCCTGTCCCTCCACTAGTACCTGACATCTGTGCACCCAGTAAATCCTGTCCCTCTACTAGTACCGGACATCTGTGCTCCCAGTTGATCCTGTCCCTCCACTAGTGCCTGGCATATGTGCACCCAGGACATCCTGTCCCTCCACTAGTACCTGACATCTGTGCTCCCAGTAAATCATGTCCCTCCACTAGTACCGGACATCTATGCACCCAGTAAATCCTTTCCTTCCACTAGTACCTGACATCTGTGCTCCCAGTAAATCCTGTCCCTCCGCCAGTACCTGACATCTGTGCTCCCAGTAAATCCTGCCCCTTCACTAGTACAGGACATCTGTACACCCAGTAAATCCTGTCCTTCCATTAGTACCTGACATCTGTACACCCAGTAAATCCTGTCCCTCCAGTAGTACCCAACATCTGTGCTCCCAGTAAATCCAGTCCCTCCACTAGTACCTTTCATCTGTACACCCAGTAAATCCTGTCCCTCCACTAGTACCTGACATCTATGCACCCAGTAATTCCTGTCCCTCCACTAGTACCGGACATCTGTGCTCCCAGTTGATCCTGTCCCTCCACTAGTACCTGGCATATGTGCACCCAGGAAATCCTGTCCCTCCACTAGTACCTGACATCTGTGCTCCCAGTAAATCCTGTCCCTCCACTAGTACCGGATATCTATGCACCCAGTAAATCCTGTCCCTCCACTAGTACATGACATCTGTGCTCCCAGTAAATCCTGTCCGTCCACTCGTACCTGGCATCTGTGCTCCTAGTAAATCCTGTCCCTCCACTAGTACATGACATCTGTGCTCCCAGTAAATCCTGTCCCTCCACTATTACTTGACATCTGTGCTTCCAGTAAATCCTGTCCCTCCACTAGTACATGACATCTGTACACCCACTAAATCCTGTCTCTCCACTAGTACATGACATCTGTGCTCCCAGTAAATCCTATCCCTCCACTAGTACCTGTCATCTGTGCTCCCAGTAAATCCTGTCCCTCCACTAGTACCTGACATCTGTGCACCCAGTAAATCATGTCCCTCCACTAGTACCTGACATCTGTACACCTAGTAAATCCTGTCCTTTCACTAGTACATGACATCTGTGCTCCCAGTAAATCCTGTCCTTCCACTAGTACCCGACATCTGTGCTCCCAGTAAATCCTGTCCCTCCACTAGTACCTGACATCTGTGCACCCAGTAAACCCTGTCCCTCCACTAGTACATGACATCTGTGCTCCCAGTAAATCCTGTCCTTCCACTAGTACCCGACATCTGTGCTCCCAGTAAATCCTGTCCCTCCACTAGTACCTGACATCTGTACACCCAGTAAATCCTGTCCCTCCACTAGTACATGACATTTGTGCTCTCAGTCAATCCTGTCCCTCCACTAGTACCTGACATCTGTGCTCCCAGTAAATCCTGTCCCTCCACTAGTACCTGACATCTGTGCAACCAGTAAATCCTGTCCCTCCACTAGTACCTGACATCTGTGCACCCAGTAAATCCTGTCCCTCCACTAGTACATGACATCTGTGCTCCCAGTAAATCCTGTCCCTCCACTAGTACCCGACATCTGTGCTCCCAGTAAATCCTGTCCCTCCACTAGTACATGACATGTGTGCACCCAGTAAATCCTGTCCCTCCACTAGTACCTGACATCTGTACTCCCAGTAAATCCTGTCCCTCCACTAGTTTCTGACATCTGTGCTCCCAGTAAATCCTGTCCCATCCGCCAGTACCTGACATCTGTGCTCTCAGTAAATCCTGTCCCTCCACTAGTATCTGACATCTATGCAACCAGTAAATCCTGTCCCTCAACTAGTACCTGACATCTATGCTCACAGTAAATCCTGTCCCTCCACTGGTACCTGACATCTATGCTCCCAGTAAATCCTGTTCCTCCAGTAGTACCTGACATCTGTGCTTCCAGTAAATCCTGTCCCTCCACTAGTACCCGACATCTGTGCTCCCAGTAAATCCTGTCCCTCCACTAGTACATGACATTTGTGCTCTCAGTCAATCCTGTCCCTCCACTAGTACCTGACATCTGTGCTCCCAGTAAATCCTGTCCCTCCACTAGTACCTGACATCTGTGCAACCAGTAAATCCTGTCCCTCCACTAGTACCTGACATCTGTGCACCCAGTAAATCCTGTCCCTCCACTAGTACATGACATCTGTGCTCCCAGTAAATCCTGTCCCTCCACTAGTACCCGACATCTGTGCTCCCAGTAAATCCTGTCCCTCCACTAGTACATGACATGTGTGCACCCAGTAAATCCTGTCCCTCCACTAGTACCTGACATCTGTACTCCCAGTAAATCCTGTCCCTCCACTAGTTTCTGACATCTGTGCTCCCAGTAAATCCTGTCCCATCCGCCAGTACCTGACATCTGTGCTCTCAGTAAATCCTGTCCCTCCACTAGTATCTGACATCTATGCAACCAGTAAATCCTGTCCCTCAACTAGTACCTGACATCTATGCTCACAGTAAATCCTGTCCCTCCACTGGTACCTGACATCTATGCTCCCAGTAAATCCTGTTCCTCCAGTAGTACCTGACATCTGTGCTTCCAGTAAATCCTGTCCCTCCACTAGTACCCGACATCTGTGCTCCCAGTAAATCCTGTCCTTCCACTAGTACCTGATATGTGCTTGCAGTAAATCCGGTCCCTCCACTAGTACCTGACATCTGTACACCCAGTAAATCCTGTCCCTCCACTAGTACCTGACATCTGTGCTCCCAGTAAATCCTGTCCCTCCACTAGTACATGACATCTGTGCACCCAGTAAATCCTGTCCCTCCACTAGTACATGACATCTGTGCACCCAGTAAATCCTGTCCCTCCACTAGTACCAGACATAAGTGCTCCCAGGAAATCCTGTCCCTCCACTAGAACCTGACATCTGTGCTCCCAGTAAATCCTGTCCCTCCAGTAGTACTTGACATCTGTGCTTCCAGTAAATCCTGTCCTTCCACTAGTACCCGACATCTGTGCTCCCAGTAAATGATGTCCCTCCACTAGTACATGACATCTGTACACCCACTAAATCCTGTCCCTCCACTAGTACCTGATATGTGCTTCCAGTAAATCCGGTCCCTCCACTAGTACCTGACATCTGTACACCCAGTAAATCCTGTCCCTCCACTAGTACCTGACATCTGTGCTCCCAGTAAATCCTGTCCCTCCACTAGTACATAACATCTGTGCACCCAGTAAATCCTGTCCCTCCACTAGTACATGACATCTGTGCACCCAGTAAATCCTGTCCCTCCACTAGTACCAGACATAAGTGCTCCCAGGAAATCCTGTCCCTCCACTAGAACCTGACATCTGTGCTCCCAGTAAATCCTGTCCCTCCAGTAGTACTTGACATCTGTGCTTCCAGTAAATCCTGTCCTTCCACTAGTACCCGACATCTGTGCTCCCAGTAAATCCTGTCCCTCCACTAGTACATGACATCTGTACACCCACTAAATCCTGTCCCTCCACTAGTACATGACATCTGTGCTCCCAGTAAATCCTGTCCATCCACTAGTACCTGTCATCTGTGCTCCCAGTAAATCCTGTCCCTCCACTAGTACCTGACATCTGTGCACCCAGTAAATCATGTCCCTCAACTAGTACCTGATATCTGTACACCCAGTAAATCCTGTCCCTCCACTAGTACCAGACATCTTTGCACCCAGTAAACCCTGTCCCTCCACTAGTACATGACATCTGTGCTCCCAGTAAATCCTGTCCTTCCACTAGTACCTGACATCTGTACACCCAGTAAATCCTGTCCCTCCACTAGTGCCAGACATCTGTGCACCCAGTAAACCCTGTCCCTCCACTAGTACATGACATCTGTGCTCCCAGTAAATTCTGGCCTTCCACTAGTACCCGACATCTGTGCTCCCAGTAAATCCTGTCCCTCCACTAGTACCTGACATCTGTACACCCAGTAAATCCTGTCCCTCCACTAGTACATGACATTTGTGCTCTCAGTCAATCCTGTCCCTCCACTAGTACCTGACATCTGTGCTCCCAGTAAATCCTGTCCCTCCACTAGTACCTGACATCTGTGCAACCAGTAAATCCTGTCCCTCCACTAGTACCTGACATCTGTGCACCCAGTAAATCCTGTCCCTCCACTAGTACCTGACATCTGTGCTCCCAGTAAATCCTGTCCCTCCACTAGTACCCGACAACTGTGCTCCCAGTAAATCCTGTCCCTCCACTAGTACATGACATCTGTGCTCCCAGGAAATCCTGTCCCTCCACTAGTACCTGACATCTGTACTCCCAGTAAATCCTGTCCCTCCACTAGTTTCTGACATCTGTGCTCCCAGTAAATCCTGTCCCATCCGCCAGTACCTGACATCTGTGCTCCCAGTAAATCCTGTCCCTCCACTAGTATCTGACATCTATGCAACCAGTAAATCATGTCCCTCAACTAGTACCTTACATCTATGCTCCCAGTAAATCCTGTCCCTCCACTAGTACCTGACATCTATGCTCCCAGTAAATCCTGTCCCTCCAGTAGTACCTGACATCTGTGCTCCCAGTAAATCCTGTCCCTCCACTAGTACCCGACATCTGTGCTCCCAGTAAATCCTGTCCTTCCACTAGTACCTGATATGTGCTTCCAGTAAATCCGGTCCCTCCACTAGTACCTGACATCTGTACACCCAGTAAATCCTGTCCTTCCACTAGTACCTGACATCTGTGCTCCCAGTAAATCCTGTCCCTCCACTAGTACATGACATCTGTGCACCCAGTAAATCCTGTCCCTCCACTAGTACCAGACATCTGTGCTCCCAGGAAATCCTGTCCCTCCACTAGTACCTGACATCTGTGCTCCCAGTAAATCCTGCCCCTTCACTAGTACAGGACATCTGTACACCCAGTAAATCCTGTCCTTCCATTAGTACCTGACATCTGTACACCCAGTAAATCCTGTCCCTCCACTAGTACCCGACATCTGTGCTCCCAGTAAATCCAGTCCCTCCACTAGTACCTTTCATCTGTACACCCAGTAAATCCTGTCCCTCCACTAGTACCTGACATCTGTGCACCCAGTAATTCCTGTCCCTCCACTAGTACCGGACATCTGTGCTCCCAGTTTATCCTGTCCCTCCACTAGTACCTGGCATCTGTGCACCCAGGAAATCCTGTCCCTCCACTAGTACCTGATATCTGTGCTCCCAGTAAATCCTGTCCCTCCACTAGTACATGATATCTGTGCTCCCAGTAAATCCTGTCCGTCCACTCGTACCTGGCATCTGTGCACCCAGGAAATCCTGTCCCTCCAGTAGTACCTGATATCTGTGCTCCCAGTAAATCCTGTCCCTCCACTAGTACCGGATATCTATGCACCCAGTAAATCCTGTCCCTCCACTAGTACATGACATCTGTGCTCCCAGTAAATCCTGTCCGTCCACTCGTACCTGGCATCTGTGCTCCCAGTAAATCCTGTCCCTCCACTAGTACATGACATCTGTGCTCCCAGTAAATCCTGTCCTTCCACTATTACTTGACATCTGTGCTTCCAGTAAATCCTGTCCCTCCATTAGTACATGACATCTGTACACACACTAAATCCTGTCTCTCCACTAGTACATGACATCTGTGCTCCCAGTAAATCCTATCCCTCCACTAGTACCTGTCATCTGTGCTCCCAGTAAATCCTGTCCCTCCACTAGTACTTGACATCTGTGCTCCCAGTAAATCCTGTCCTTCCACTAGTACCCGACATCTGTACACCTAGTAAATCCTGTCCCTTCACTAGTACCAGACATCTGTGCACCCAGTAAACCCTGTCCCTCCACTAGTACTTGACATCTGTGCTCCCAGTAAATCCTGTCCTTCCACTAGTACCTGACATCTGTGCTCCCAGTAAATCCTGTCCCTCCACTAGTACCTGACATCTGTTCAACCAGTAAAATCCTGTCCCTCCACTAGTACATGACATTTGTGCTCTCAGTCAATCCTGTCCCTCCACTAGTATCTGACATCTGTGCTCCCAGTAAATCCTGTCCCTCCACTAGTACCTGACATCTGTGCTCCCAGTAAATCCTGTCCCTCCACTAGTACCTGACATCTGTGCACCCAGTAAATCCTGTCCCTCCACTAGTACCTGACATCTGTGCTCCCAGTAAATCCTGTTCCTCCACTAGTACATGACATTTGTGCTCCCAGTAAATCCTGTCCCTCCACTAGTACATGACATGTGTGCACCCAGTAAATCCTGTCCCTCCACTAGTACCTGACATCTGTACTCCCAGTAAATCCTGTCCCTCCACTAGTTTCTGACATCTGTGCTCTCAGTAAATCCTGTCCCATCCGCCAGTACCTGACATCTGTGCTCTCAGTAAATCCTGTCCCTCCACCAGTATCTGACATCTATGCAACCAGTAAATCCTGTCCCTCCACTGGTACCTGACATCTATGCTCCCAGTAAATCCTGTTCCTCCAGTAGTACCTGACATCTGTGCTTCCAGTAAATCCTGTCCCTCCACTAGTACCCGACATCTGTGCTCCCAGTAAATCCTGTCCTTCCACTAGTACCTGATATGTGCTTCCAGTAAATCCGGTCCCTCAACTAGTACCTGACATATGTACACCCAGTAAATCCTGTCCCTCCACTAGTACCTGACATCTGTGCTCCCAGTAAATCCTGTCCCTCCACTAGTACATGACATCTGTGCACCTAGTAAATCCTGTCCCTCCACTAGTACATGACATCTGTGCACCCAGTAAATCCTGTCCCTCCACTAGTACCAGACATCTGTGCTCCCAGGAAATCCTGTCCCTCCACTAGAACCTGACATCTGTGCTCCCAGTAAATCCTGTCCCTCCAGTAGTACTTGACATCTGTGCTTCCAGTAAATCCTGTCCTTCCACTAGTACCCGACATCTGTGCTCCCAGTAAATCCTGTCCCTCCACTAGTACATGACATCTGTACACCCACTAAATCCTGTCCCTCCACTAGTACATGACATCTGTGCTCCCAGTAAACCCTGTCCCTCCACTAGTACCTGTCATCTGTGCTCCCAGTAAATCCTGTCCCTCCACTAGTACCTGGCATCTGTGCACCCAGTAAATCATGTCCCTCCACTAGTACCTGATATCTGTACACCCAGTAAATCCTGTCCCTCCACTAGTACCAGACATCTGTGCACCCAGTAAACCCTGTCCCTCCACTAGTACATGACATCTGTGCTCCCAGTAAATCCTGTCCTTCCACTAGTACCAGACATCTGTGCACCCAGTAAACCCTGTCCCTCCACTAGTACCTGACATCTGTGCTCCCAGTAAATCCTGTCCCTCCACTAGTACATGACATCTGTGCACCCAGTAAATCCTGTCCCTCCACTAGTACATGACATCTGTGCACCCAGTAAATCTTGTCCCTCCACTAGTACCAGACATATGTGCTCCCATGAAATCCTGTCCCTCCACTAGAACCTGACATGTGTGCTCCCAGTAAATCCTGTCCCTCCAGTAGTACTTGACATCTGTGCTTCCAGTAAATCCTGTCCTTCCACTAGTACCCGACATCTGTGCTCCCAGTAAATCCTGTCCCTCCACTAGTACATGACATCTGTACACCCACTAAATCCTGTCCCTCCACTAGTACATGACATCTGTGCTCCCAGTAAATCCTGTCCCTCCACTAGTACCTGTCATCTGTGCTCCCAGTAAATCCTGTCCCTCCACTAGTACCTGACATCTGTGCACCCAGTAAATCATGTCCCTCCACTAGTACCTGATATCTGTACACCCAGTAAATCCTGTCCCTCCACTAGTACCAGACATCTGTGCACCCAGTAAACCCTGTCCCTCCACTAGTACATGACATCTGTGCTCCCAGTAAATCCTGTCCTTCCACTAGTACCTCTCATCTGTACACCCAGTAAATCCTGTCCCTCCACTAGTACCAGACATCTGTGCACCCAGTAAACCCTGTCCCTCCACTAGTACATGACATCTGTGCTCCCAGTAAATTCTGGCCTTCCACTAGTACCCGACATCTGTGCTCCCAGTAAATCCTGTCCCTCCACTAGTACCTGACATCTGTACACCCAGTAAATCCTGTCCCTCCACTAGTACATGACATTTGTGCTCTCAGTCAATCCTGTCCCTCCACTAGTACCTGACATCTGTGCTCCCAGTAAATCCTGTCCCTCCACTAGTACCTGACATCTGTGCAACCAGTAAATCCTGTCCCTCCACTAGTACCTGACATCTGTGCACCCAGTAAATCCTGTCCCTCCACTAGTACCGGACATCTGTGCTCCCAGTAAATCCTGTCCCTCCACTAGTACCCGACAACTGTGCTCCCAGTAAATCTTGTCCCTCCACTAGTACATGACATCTGTGCACCCAGTAAATCCTGTCCCTCCACTAGTACCTGACATCTGTACTCCCAGTAAATCCTGTCCCTCCACTAGTTTCTGACATCTGTGCTCCCAGTAAATCCTGTCCCATCCGCCAGTACCTGACATCTGTGCTCCCAGTAAATCCTGTCCCTCCACTAGTATCTGACATCTATGCAACCAGTAAATGCTGTCCCTCAACTAGTACCTGACATCTGTGCTCCCAGTAAATCCTGTCCCTCCACTAGTACCTGACATCTATGCTCCCAGTAAATCCTGTCCCTCCAGTAGTACCTGACATCTGTGCTCCCAGTAAATCCTGTCCCTCCACTAGTACCCGACATCTGTGCTCCCAGTAAATCCTGTCCTTCCACTAGTACCTGATATGTGCTTCCAGTAAATCCGGTCCCTCCACTAGTACCTGACATCTGTACACCCAGTAAATCCTGTCCTTCCACTAGTACCTGACATCTGTGCTCCCAGTAAATCCTGTCCCTCCACTAGTACATGACATCTGTGCACCCAGTAAATCCTGTCCCTCCACTAGTACCAGACATCTGTGCTCCCAGAAAATCCTGTCCCTCCACTAGTACCTGACATCTGTGCTCCCAGTAAATCCGGTCCCTCCACTAGTACCTGACATCTGTACACCCAGTGAATCCTCTCCCTCCACTAGTACCTGACGTCTGTGCCCCCAGTAAATCCTGTCCCTCCACTAGTACCTGACATATGTGCTCCCAGTAAATCCTGTCCCTCCACTAGTACATGACATCTGTGCACCCAGTAAATCCTGTCCCTCCACTAGTACCTGACATCTCTGCAACCAGTAAATCCTGTCCCTCCACTAGTACCTGACATCTGTGCACCTAGTAAATCCTGTCCCTCCACTAGTACCTGACATCTGTGCTCCCAGTAAATCCTGTCCCTCCACTAGTACCTGACATCTGTGCACCTAGTAAATCCTGTCCCTCCACTAGTACCTGACATCTGTGCTCCCAGTAAATCCTGTCCCTCCACTAGTACCTGACATATGTGCTCCCAGGAAATCCTGTCCCTTCACTAGTACCTGACATCTGTGCACCCAGTATATCCTGTCCCTCTACTAGTACCGGACATCTGTGCTCCCAGTTGATCCTGTCCCTCCACTAGTGCCTGGCATATGTGCACCCAGGAAATCCTGTCCCTCCACTAGTACCTGACATCTGTGTTCCCAGTAAATCATGTCCCTCCACTAGTACCGGACATCTATGCACCCAGTAAATCCTTTCCTTCCACTAGTACCTGACATCTGTGCTCCCAGTAAAACCTGTCCCTCCGCCAGTACCTGACATCTGTGCTCCCAGTAAATCCTGGCCCTTCACTAGTACAGGACATCTGCACACCCAGTAAATCCTGTCCCTCCATTAGTACCTGACATCTGTACACCCAGTAAATCCTGTCCCTCCACTAGTACCCGACATCTGTGCTCCCAGTAAATCCAGTCCGTCCACTAGTACCTGACATCTGTACACCCAGTAAATCCTGTCCCTCCACTAGTACCTGACATCTGTGCACCCAGTAATTCCTGTCCCTCCACTAGTACCGGACATCTGTGCTCCCAGTTGATCCTGTCCCTCCACTAGTACCTGGCATCTGTGCAACCAGGAAATCCTGTCCCTCCACTAGTACCTGACATCTGTGCTCCCAGTAAATCCTGTCCCTCCACTAGTACCGGATATCTATGCACCCAGTAAATCCTGTCCCTCCACTAGTACATGACATCTGTGCTCCCAGTAAATCCTGTCCGTCCACTCGTACCTGGCATCTGTGCTCCCAGTAAATCCTGTCCCTCAAATAGTACATGACATCTGTGCTCCTAGTAAATCCTGTCCCTCCACTAGTACTTGACATCTGTGCTTCCAGTAAATCCTGTCCCTCCACTAGTACATGACATCTGTACACCCAGTAAATCCTGTCCCTCCACTAGTACATGACATTTGTGCTCTCAGTCAATCCTGTCCCTCCACTAGTACCTGACATCTGTGCTCCCAGTAAATCCTGTCCCTCCACTAGTACCTGACATCTGTGCAACCAGTAAATCCTGTCCCTCCACTAGTACCTGACATCTGTGCACCCAGTAAATCCTGTCCCTCCACTAGTACCTGACATCTGTGCTCCCAGTAAATCCTGTCCCTCCACTAGTACCCGACAACTGTGCTCCCAGTAAATCCTGTCCCTCCACTAGTACATGACATCTGTGCACCCAGTAAATCCTGTCCCTCCACTAGTACCTGACATCTGTACTCCCAGTAAATCCTGTCCCTCCACTAGTTTCTGACATCTGTGCTCCCAGTAAATCCTGTCCCATCCGCCAGTACCTGACATCTGTGCTCCCAGTAAATCCTGTCCCTCCACTAGTATCTGACATCTATGCAACCAGTAAATGCTGTCCCTCAACTAGTACCTGACATATATGCTCCCAGTAAATCCTGTCCCTCCACTAGTACCTGACATCTATGCTCCCAGTAAATCCTGTCCCTCCAGTAGTACCTGACATCTGTGCTCCCAGTAAATCCTGTCCCTCCACTAGTACCCGACATCTGTGCTCCCAGTAAATCCTGTCCTTCCACTAGTACCTGATATGTGCTTCCAGTAAATCCGGTCCCTCCACTAGTACCTGACATCTGTACACCCAGTAAATCCTGTCCTTCCACTAGTACCTGACATCTGTGCTCCCAGTAAATCCTGTCCCTCCACTAGTACATGACATCTGTGCACCCAGTAAATCCTGTCCCTCCACTAGTACCAGACATCTGTGCTCCCAGAAAATCCTGTCCCTCCACTAGTACCTGACATCTGTGCTCCCAGTAAATCCGGTCCCTCCACTAGTACCTGACATCTGTACACCCAGTGAATCCTCTCCCTCCACTAGTACCTGACGTCTGTGCCCCCAGTAAATCCTGTCCCTCCACTAGTACCTGACATATGTGCTCCCAGTAAATCCTGTCCCTCCACTAGTACATGACATCTGTGCACCCAGTAAATCCTGTCCCTCCACTAGTACCTGACATCTCTGCAACCAGTAAATCCTGTCCCTCCACTAGTACCTGACATCTGTGCACCTAGTAAATCCTGTCCTTCCACTAGTACCTGACATCTGTGCTCCCAGTAAATCCTGTCCCTCCACTAGTACCTGACATATGTTCTCCCAGGAAATCCTGTCCCTTCACTAGTACCTGACATCTGTGCACCCAGTAAATCCTGTCCCTCTACTAGTACCGGACATCTCTGCTCCCAGTTGATCCTGTCCCTCCACTAGTGCCTGACATATGTGCACCCAGGAAATCCTGTCCCTCCACTAGTACCTGACATCTGTGTTCCCAGTAAATCATGTCCCTCCACTAGTACCGGACATCTGTGCTCCCAGTAAAACCTTTCCCTCCGCCAGTACCTGACATCTGTGCTCCCAGTAAATCCTGCCCCTTCACTAGTACAGGACATCTGTACACCCAGTAAATCCTGTCCCTCCATAAGTACCTGACATCTGTACACCCAGTAAATCCTGTCCCTCCACTAGTACCCGACATCTGTGCTCCCAGTAAATCCAGTCCGTCCACTAGTACCTGACATCTGTACACCCAGTAAATCCTGTCCCTCCACTAGTACCTGACATCTGTGCACCCAGTAATTCTTGTCCCTCCACTAGTACCGGACATCTGTGCTCCCAGTTGATCCTGTCCCTCCACTAGTACCTGGCATCTGTGCACCCAGGAAATCCTGTCCCTCCACTAGTACCTGACATCTGTGCTCCCAGTAAATCCTGTCCCTCCACTAGTACCGGATATCTATGCACCCAGTAAATCCTGTCCCTCCACTAGTACATGACATCTGAGCTCCCAGTAAATCCTGTCCGTCCACTCGTACCTGGCATCTGTGCTCCCAGTAAATCCTGTCCCTCAAATAGTACATGACATCTGTGCTCCTAGTAAATCCTGTCCCTCCACTAGTACTTGACATCTGTGCTTCCAGTAAATCCTGTCCCTCCACTAGTACATGACATATGTACACCCACTAAACCCTGTCTCTCCACTAGTACATGACATCTGTGCTCCCAGTAAATCCTGTCCCTCCACTAGTACCTGTCATCTGTGCTCCCAGTAAATCCTGTCCCTGCACTAGTACCTGACATCTGTGCACCCAGTAAATCATTTCCCTCCACTAGTACCTGACATCTGTACACCTAGTAAATCCTGTCCCTCCACTAGTACCAGACATCTGTGCACCCAGTAAACCCTGTCCCTCCACTAGTACATGACATCTGTGCTCCCAGTAAATCCTGTCCTTCCACTAGTACCCGACATCTGTGCTCCCAGTAAATCCTGTCCCTCCACTAGTACCTGACATCTGTACACCCAGTAAATCCTGTCCCTCCACTAGTACATGACATTTATGCTCTCAGTCAATCCTGTCCCTCCACTAGTACCTGACATCTGTGCTCCCAGTAAATCCTGTCCCTCCACTAGTACCTGACATCTGTGCAACCAGTAAATCCTGTCCCTCCACTAGTACCTGACATCTGTGCACCCAGTAAATCCTGTCCCTCCACTAGTACCTGACATCTGTGCTCCCAGTAAATCCTGTCCCTCCACTAGTACCCGACATATGTGCTCCCAGTAAATCCTGTCCCTCCACTAGTACGAGACATGTGTGCAACCAGTAAATCTTGTCCCTCCACTAGTACCTGACATCTGTACTCCCAATAAATCCTGTCCCTCCACTAGTTTCTGACATCTGTGCTCCCAGTAAATCCTGTCCCATCCGCCAGTACCTGACATCTGTGCTCTCAGTAAATCCTGTCCCTCCACTAGTATCTGACATATATGCAACCAGTAAATCCTGTCCCTCAACTAGTACCTGACATCTATGCTCCCAGTAAATCCTGTCCCTCCACTGGTACCTGAAATCTATGCTCCCAGTAAATCCTGTTCCTCCAGTAGTACCTGACATCTGTGCTCCCAGTAAATCCTGTCCCTCCACTAGTACCCGACATCTGTGCTCCCAGTAAATCCTGTCCTTCCACTAGTACCTGATATGTGCTTCCAGTAAATCCGGTCCCTCCACTAGTACCTGACATCTGTACACCCAGTAAATCCTGTCCCTCCACTAGTACCAGACATCTACGCTCCCAGGAAACCCTGTCCCTCCACTAGTACCTGACATCTGTGCTCCCAGTAAATCCGGTCCCTCCACTAGTACCTGACATCTGTACACCCAGTGAATCCTCTCCCTCCACTAGTACCTGACGTCTGTGCCCCCAGTAAATCCTGTCCCTCCACTAGTACCTGACATCTGTGCTCCCAGTAAATCCTGTCCCTCCACTAGTACATGACATCTGTGCACCCAGTAAATCCTGTCCCTCCACTAGTACCTGACATCTCTGCAACCAGTAAATCCTGTCCCTCCACTAGTACCTGACATCTGTGCACCTAGTAAATCCTGTCCCTCCACTAGTACCTGACATATGTGCTCCCAGGAAATCCTGTCCCTCCACTAGTACCTGACAACTGTGCACCCAGTAAATCCTGTCCCTCTACTAGTACCGGGCAGCTGTGCTCCCAGTTGATCCTGTCCCTCCACTAGTGCCTGGCATCTATGCACCCAGGAAATCCTGTCCCTCCACTAGTACCTGACATCTGTGCTCCCAGTAAATCATGTCCCTCCACTAGTACCGGACATCTATGCACCCAGTAAATCCTTTCCTTCCACTAGTACCTGACATCTGTGCTCCAAGTAAATCCTGTCCCTCCACCAGTACCTGACATCTGTGCTCCCAGTAAATCCTGCCCCTTCCCTAGTACAGAACATCTGTACATCCAGTAAATCCTGTCCCTCCATTAGTACCTGACATCTGTACACCCAGTAAATCCTGTCCCTCCACTAGTACCCGACATCTGTGCTCCCAGTAAATCCAGTCCCTCCACTAGTACCTGACATCTGTACACCCAGTAAATCCTGTCCCTCCACTAGTACCTGACATCTGTGCACCCAGTAATTCCTGTCCCTCCACTAGTACCGGACATCTGTGCTCCCAGTTTATCCTGTCCCTCCACTAGTACCTGGCATCTGTGCACCCAGGAAATCCTGTCCCTCCACTAGTACCTGACATCTGTGCTCCCAGTAAATCCTGTCCCTCCACTAGTACCGGATATCTTTGCACCCAGTAAATCCTGTCCCTCCACTAGTACATTACATCTGTGCTCCCAGTAAATCCTGTCCGTCCACTAGAACCTGTCATCTGTGCTCCCAGTAAATCCTGTCCCTCCACTAGTACATGACATCTGTGCTCCCAGTAAATCCTGTCCGTCCACTAGTACCTGACATTTGTGCTCCCAGTAAATCCTGTCCCACCACTAGTACCTGACATCTGTGCTCCCAGTAAATCCTGTCCCTGCACTAGTACCTGACATCTGTGCACCCAGTAAATCATGTCCCTCCACTAGTACCTGACATCTGTACACCTAGTAAATCCTGTCCCTCCACTAGTACCAGACATCTGTGCACCCAGTAAACCCTGTCCCTCCACTAGTACATGACATCTGTGCTCCCAGTAAATCCTGTCCTTCCACTAGTACCCGACATCTGTGCTCCCAGTAAATCCTGTCCCTCCACTAGTACCTGACATCTGTACACCCAGTAAATCCTGTCCCTCCACTAGTACATGACATTTATGCTCTCAGTCAATCCTGTCCCTCCACTAGTACCTGACATCTGTGCTCCCAGTAAATCCTGTCCCTCCACTAGTACCTGACATCTGTGCAACCAGTAAAACCTGTCCCTCCACTAGTACCTGACATCTGTGCACCCAGTAAATCCTGTCCCTCCACTAGTACCTGACATCTGTGCTCCCAGTAAATCCTGTCCCTCCACTAGTACCCGACATCTGTGCTCCCAGTAAATCCTGTCCCTCCACTAGTACGAGACATGTGTGCAACCAGTAAATCTTGTCCCTCCACTAGTACCTGACATCTGTACTCCCTATAAATCCTGTCCCTCCACTAGTTTCTGACATCTGTGCTCCCAGTAAATCCTGTCCCATACGCCAGTACCTGACATCTGTGCTCTCAGTAAATCCTGTCCCTCCACTAGTATCTGACATATATGCAACCAGTAAATCCTGTCCCTCAACTAGTACCTGACATCTATGCTCCCAGTAAATCCTGTCCCTCCACTGGTACCTGAAATCTATGCTCCCAGTAAATCCTGTTCCTTCAGTAGTACCTGACATCTGTGCTCCCAGTAAATCCTGTCCCTCCACTAGTACCCGACATCTGTGCTCCCAGTAAATCCTGTCCTTCCACTAGTACCTGATATGTGCTTCCAGTAAATCCGGTCCCTCCACTAGTACCTGACATCTGTACACCCAGTAAATCCTGTCCCTCCACTAGTACCAGACATCTACGCTCCCAGGAAACCCTGTCCCTCCACTAGTACCTGACATCTGTGCTCCCAGTAAATCCGGTCCCTCCACTAGTACCTGACATATGTACACCCAGTGAATCCTCTCCCTCCACTAGTACCTGACGTCTGTGTCCCCAGTAAATCCTGTCCCTCCACTAGTACCTGACATCTGTGCTCCCAGTAAATCCTGTCCCTCCACTAGTACATGACATCTGTGCACCCAGTAAATCCTGTCCCTCCACTAGTACCTGACATCTCTGCAACCAGTAAATCCTGTCCCTCCACTAGTACCTGACATCTGTGCACCTAGTAAATCCTGTCCCTCCACTAGTACCTGACATATGTGCTCCCAGGAAATCCTGTCCCTCCACTAGTACCTGACATCTGTGCACCCAGTAAATCCTGTCCCTCTACTAGTACCGGGCAGCTGTGCTCCCAGTTGATCCTGTCCCTCCACTAGTGCCTGGCATCTGTGCACCCAGGAAATCCTGTCCCTCCACTAGTACCTGACATCTGTGCTCCCAGTAAATCATGTCCCTCCACTAGTACCGGACATCTATGCACCCAGTAAATCCTTTCCTTCCACTAGTACCTGACATCTGTGCTCCAAGTAAATCCTGTCCCTCCGCCAGTACCTGACATCTGTGCTCCCAGTAAATCCTGCCCCTTCCCTAGTACAGAACATCTGTACATCCAGTAAATCCTGTCCCTCCATTAGTACCTGACATCTGTACACTCAGTAAATCCTGTCCCTCCACTAGTACCCGACATCTGTGCTCCCAGTAAATCCAGTCCCTCCACTAGTACCTGACATCTGTACACCCAGTAAATCCTGTCCCTCCACTAGTACCTGACATCTGTGCACCCAGTAATTCCTGTCCCTCCACTAGTACCGGACATCTGTGCTCCCAGTTTATCCTGTCCCTCCACTAGTACCTGGCATCTGTGCACCCAGGAAATCCTGTCCCTCCACTAGTACCTGACATCTGTGCTCCCAGTAAATCCTGTCCCTCCACTAGTACCGGATATCTTTGCACCCAGTAAATCCTGTCCCTCCACTAGTACATGACATCTGTGCTCCCAGTAAATCCTGTCCGTCCACTAGAACCTGTCATCTGTGCTCCCAGTAAATCCTGTCCCTCCACTAGTACATGACATCTGTGCTCCCAGTAAATCCTGTCCGTCCACTAGTACCTGACATTTGTACTCCCAGTAAATCCTGTCCCACCACTAGTACCTGACATCTGTGCTCCCAGTAAATCCTGTCCCTCCACTAGTACATGACATCTGTGCTCCCAGTAAATCCTGTCCGTCCACTAGTACGTGACATTTGTGCTCCCAGTAAATCCTGTCGCACCACTAGTACCTGACATCTGTGCTCCCAGTAAATCCTGTCCCTCCACTAGTACATGACATCTGTGCTCCCAGTAAATCCTGTCCCTCCACTAGTACCTGACATCTGTGCACCCAGTAAATCCTGTCCCTCCACTACTACCTGACATCTGTGCTCCCAGTAAATCCTGCCCCTCCACTAGTACCGGACATCTATGCACCCAGTAAATCCTTTCCCTCCAGTAGTACATGACATCTGTGCACCCAGTCAATCCTGTCCCTCCACTAGTACCTGACATCTGTGCACCCAGTAAATCCTGTCCCTCCACTAGTACCGGACATCTGTGCACCCAGTCAATCCTGTCCCTCCACTAGTACCTGACATCTGTGCTCCCAGTAAATCGTGTCCCTCCACTAGTACCTGACATCTGTGCTCCCAGTAAATCGTGTCCCTCCACTAGTACCGGATATCTATGCACCCAGTAAATCCTGTCCCTCCACTAGTACATGACATCTGTGCTCCCAGTAAATCCTGTCCCTCCAATAGTACTTGACATCTGTGCTTCCAGTAAATCCTGTCCCTCCACTAGAACATGACATCTGTACACCCACTAAATCCTGTCTCTCCACTAGTACATGACATCTGTGCTCCCAGTAAATCCTATCCCTCCACTAGTACCTGACATCTGTGCTCCCAGTAAATCCTGTCCCTCCACTAGTACCTGACATCTGTGCTCCCAGTAAATCATGTCCCTCCACTAGTACATGACATCTGTGCACCCAGTAAATCATGTCCCTCCACTATTACCTGACATCTCTGCAACCAGTAAATCCTGTCCCTCCACTAGTACCTGACATCTGTGCACCTAGTAAATCCTGTCTCTCCACTAGTACCTGACATCTGGGCTCCCACTAAATCCTGTCCCTCCACTAGTACATGACATCTGTGCACCCAGTAAATCCTGTCCCTCCACTAGTACCTGACATATCTGCAACCAGTAAATCCTGTCCCTCCACTACTACCTGACATCTGTGCACCTAGTAAATCCTGTCCCTCCACTAGTACCTGACATATGTGCTCCCAGGAAATCCTGTCCCTCCACTAGTACCTGACATCTGTGCACCCAGTAAATCCTGTCCCTCTACTAGTACCGGGCAGCTGTGCTCCCAGTTGATCCTGTCCCTCCACTAGTGCCTGGCATCTGTGCACCCAGGAAATCCTGTCCCTCCACTAGTACCTGACATCTGTGCTCCCAGTAAATCCTGTCCCTCCACTAGTACCGGACATCTATGCACCCAGTAAATCCTTTCCTTCCACTAGTACCTGACATCTGTGCTCCAAGTAAATCCTGTCCCTCCGCCAGTACCTGACATCTGTGCTCCCAGTAAATCCTGCCCCTTCCCTAGTACAGAACATCTGTACACCCAGTAAATCCTGTCCCTCCATTAGTACCTGACATCTGTACACCCAGTAAATCCTGTCCCTCCACTAGTACCCGACATCTGTGCTCCCAGTAAATCCAGTCCCTCCACTAGTACCTGACATCTGTACACCCAGTAAATCCTGTCCCTCCACTAGTACCTGACATCTGTACACCCAGTAAATCCTGTCCCTCCACTAGTACCAGACATCTACGCTCCCAGGAAACCCTGTCCCTCCACTAGTACCTGACATCTGTGCTCCCAGTAAATCCGGTCCCTCCACTAGTACCTGACATATGTACACCCAGTGAATCCTCTCCCTCCACTAGTACCTGACGTCTGTGTCCCCAGTAAATCCTGTCCCTCCACTAGTACCTGACATCTGTGCTCCCAGTAAATCCTGTCCCTCCACTAGTACATGACATCTGTGCACCCAGTAAATCCTGTCCCTCCACTAGTACCTGACATCTCTGCAACCAGTAAATCCTGTCCCTCCACTAGTACCTGACATCTGTGCACCTAGTAAATCCTGTCCCTCCACTAGTACCTGACATATGTGCTCCCAGGAAATCCTGTCCCTCCACTAGTACCTGACATCTGTGCACCCAGTAAATCCTGTCCCTCTACTAGTACCGGGCAGCTGTGCTCCCAGTTGATCCTGTCCCTCCACTAGTGCCTGGCATCTGTGCACCCAGGAAATCCTGTCCCTCCACTAGTACCTGACATCTGTGCTCCCAGTAAATCATGTCCCTCCACTAGTACCGGACATCTATGCACCCAGTAAATCCTTTCCTTCCACTAGTACCTGACATCTGTGCTCCAAGTAAATCCTGTCCCTCCGCCAGTACCTGACATCTGTGCTCCCAGTAAATCCTGCCCCTTCCCTAGTACAGAACATCTGTACATCCAGTAAATCCTGTCCCTCCATTAGTACCTGACATCTGTACACTCAGTAAATCCTGTCCCTCCACTAGTACCCGACATCTGTGCTCCCAGTAAATCCAGTCCCTCCACTAGTACCTGACATCTGTACACCCAGTAAATCCTGTCCCTCCACTAGTACCTGACATCTGTGCACCCAGTAATTCCTGTCCCTCCACTAGTACCGGACATCTGTGCTCCCAGTTTATCCTGTCCCTCCACTAGTACCTGGCATCTGTGCACCCAGGAAATCCTGTCCCTCCATTAGTACCTGACATCTGTGCTCCCAGTAAATCCTGTCCCTCCACTAGTACCGGATATCTTTGCACCCAGTAAATCCTGTCCCTCCACTAGTACATGACATCTGTGCTCCCAGTAAATCCTGTCCGTCCACTAGAACCTGTCATCTGTGCTCCCAGTAAATCCTGTCCCTCCACTAGTACATGACATCTGTGCTCCCAGTAAATCCTGTCCGTCCACTAGTACCTGACATTTGTGCTCCCAGTAAATCCTGTCCCACCACTAGTACCTGACATCTGTGCTCCCAGTAAATCCTGTCCCTCCACTAGTACATGACATCTGTGCTCCCAGTAAATCCTGTCCGTCCACTAGTACGTGACATTTGTGCTCCCAGTAAATCCTGTCCCACCACTAGTACCTGACATCTGTGCTCCCAGTAAATCCTGTCCCTCCACTAGTACATGACATCTGTGCTCCCAGTAAATCCTGTCCCTCCACTAGTACCTGACATCTGTGCACCCAGTAAATCCTGTCCCTCCACTACTACCTGACATCTGTGCTCCCAGTAAATCCTGCCCCTCCACTAGTACCGGACATCTATGCACCCAGTAAATCCTTTCCCTCCAGTAGTACATGACATCTGTGCACCCAGTCAATCCTGTCCCTCCACTAGTACCTGACATCTGTGCACCCAGTAAATCCTGTCCCTCCACTAGTACCGGACATCTGTGCACCCAGTCAATCCTGTCCCTCCACTAGTACCTGACATCTGTGCTCCCAGTAAATCGTGTCCCTCCACTAGTACCTGACATCTGTGCTCCCAGTAAATCGTGTCCCTCCACTAGTACCGGATATCTATGCACCCAGTAAATCCTGTCCCTCCACTAGTACATGACATCTGTGCTCCCAGTAAATCCTGTCCCTCCAATAGTACTTGACATCTGTGCTTCCAGTAAATCCTGTCCCTCCACTAGAACATGACATCTGTACACCCACTAAATCCTGTCTCTCCACTAGTACATGACATCTGTGCTCCCAGTAAATCCTATCCCTCCACTAGTACCTGACATCTGTGCTCCCAGTAAATCCTGTCCCTCCACTAGTACCTGACATCTGTGCTCCCAGTAAATCATGTCCCTCCACTAGTACATGACATCTGTGCACCCAGTAAATCATGTCCCTCCACTATTACCTGACATCTCTGCAACCAGTAAATCCTGTCCCTCCACTAGTACCTGACATCTGTGCACCTAGTAAATCCTGTCTCTCCACTAGTACCTGACATCTGGGCTCCCACTAAATCCTGTCCCTCCACTAGTACATGACATCTGTGCACCCAGTAAATCCTGTCCCTCCACTAGTACCTGACATATCTGCAACCAGTAAATCCTGTCCCTCCACTACTACCTGACATCTGTGCACCTAGTAAATCCTGTCCCTCCACTAGTACCTGACATATGTGCTCCCAGGAAATCCTGTCCCTCCACTAGTACCTGACATCTGTGCACCCAGTAAATCCTGTCCCTCTACTAGTACCGGGCAGCTGTGCTCCCAGTTGATCCTGTCCCTCCACTAGTGCCTGGCATCTGTGCACCCAGGAAATCCTGTCCCTCCACTAGTACCTGACATCTGTGCTCCCAGTAAATCCTGTCCCTCCACTAGTACCGGACATCTATGCACCCAGTAAATCCTTTCCTTCCACTAGTACCTGACATCTGTGCTCCAAGTAAATCCTGTCCCTCCGCCAGTACCTGACATCTGTGCTCCCAGTAAATCCTGCCCCTTC
This sequence comes from Lepidochitona cinerea, assembly GCA_963971465.1. Lineage (NCBI taxonomy): Eukaryota > Metazoa > Mollusca > Polyplacophora > Chitonida > Tonicellidae > Lepidochitona > Lepidochitona cinerea. Next base: position 4,845,687 of record OZ020560.1, read on the forward strand.
CCTAGTACAGAACATCTGTACACCCAGTAAATCCTGTCCCTCCATTAGTACCTGACATCTGTACACCCAGTAAATCCTGTCCCTCCACTAGTACCCGACATCTGTGCTCCCAGTAAATCCAGTCCCTCCACTAGTACCTGACATCTGTACACCCAGTAAATCCTGTCCCTCCACTAGTACCTGACATCTGTGCACCCAGTAATTCCTGTCCCTCCACTAGTACCGGACATCTGTGCTCCCAGTTGATCCTGTCCCTCCACTAGTACCTGGCATCTGTGCACCCAGGAAATCCTGTCCCTCCACTAGTACCTGACATCTGTGCTCCCAGTAAATCCTGTCCCTCCACTAGTACCGGATATTTTTGCACCCAGTAAATCCTGTCCCTCCACTAGTACATGACATCTGTGCTCCCAGTAAATCCTGTCCGTCCACTAGAACCTGTCATCTGTGCTCCCAGTAAATCCTGTCCCTCCACTAGTACATGACATCTGTGCTCCCAGTAAATCCTGTCCGTCCACTAGTACCGGACATCTGTGCTCCCAGGAAATCCTGTCCCTCCACTAGTACCTGACATTTGTGCTCCCAGTAAATCCTGTCCCACCACTAGTACCTGACATCTGTGCTCCCAGTAAATCCTGTCCCTCCACTAGTACATGACATCTGTGCTACCAGTAAATCCTGTCCCTCCACTAGTACCTGACATCTGTGCACCCAGTAAATCCTGTCCCTCCACTACTACCTGACATCTGTGCTCCCAGTAAATCCTGTCCCTCCACTAGTACATGACATCTGTGCTCCCAGTAAATCCTGTCCCTCCACTAGTACCTGACATCTGTGCACCCAGTAAATCCTGTCCCTCCACTACTACCTGACATCTGTGCTCCCAGTAAATCCTGTCCCTCCACTAGTACCGGACATCTGTGCACCCAGTAAATCCTGTCCCTCCACTAGTACCTGACATCTGTGCTCCCAGTAAATCGTGTCCCTCCACTAGTACCGGATATCTATGCACCCAGTAAATCCTGTCCCTCCACTAGTACATGACATCTGTGCTCCCAGTAAATCCTGTCCGTCCACTCGTACCTGGCATCTGTGCTCCCAGTAAATCCTGTCACTCCACTAGTACATGACATCTGTGCTCCCAGTAAATCCTGTCCCTCCAATAGTACTTGACATCTGTGCTTCCAGTAAATCCTGTCCCTCCACTAGAACATGACATCTGTACACCCACTAAATCCTGTCTCTCCACTAGTACATGACATCTGTGCTCCCAGTAAATCCTATCCCTCCACTAGTACCTGTCATCTGTGCTCCCAGTAAATCCTGTCCCTCCACTAGTACCTGACATCTGTGCATCCACTAAATCATGTCCCTCCACTAGTACCTGATATCTGTACACCTAGTAAATCCTGTCCCTCCACTAGTACCAGACATCTGTGCACCCAGTAAACCCTGTCCCTCCACTAGTACATGACATCTGTGCTCCCAGTAAATCCTGTCCTTCCACTAGTACCCGACATCTGTGCTCCCAGTAAATCCTGTCCCTCCACTAGTACCTGACATCTGTACACCCAGTAAATCCTGTCCCTCCACTAGTACATGACATTTGTGCTCTCAGTCAATCCTGTCCCTCCACTAGTACCTGACATCTGTGCTCCCAGTAAATCCTGTCCCTCCACTAGTACCTGACATCTGTGCAACCAGTAAATCCTGTCCCTGCACTAGTACCTGACATCTGTGCACCCAGTAAATCCTGTCCCTCCACTAGTTTCTGACATCTGTGCTCCCAGTAAATCCTGTCCCATCCGCCAGTACCTGACATCTGTGCTCCCAGTAAATCCTGTCCCTCCACTAGTATCTGACATCTATGCAACCAGTAAATCCTGTCCCTCCACTAGTACCAGACATCTGTGCTCCCAGGAAATCCTGTCCCTCCACTAGTACCTGACATCTGTGCTCCCAGTAAATCCGGTCCCTCCACTAGTACCTGACATCTGTGCCCCCAGTAAATCCTGTCCCTCCACTAGTATCTGACATCTATGCAACCAGTAAATCCTGTCCCTCAACTAGTACCTGACATCTATGCTCCCAGTAAATCCTGTCCCTCCACTGGTACCTGACATCTATGCTCCCAGTAAATCCTGTTCTTCCAGTAGTACATGACATCTGTGCACCCAGTAAATCCTGTCCCTCCACTAGTACCAGACATCTGTGCTCCCAGGAAATCCTGTCCCTCCACTAGTACCTGACATCTGTGCTCCCAGTAAATCCGGTCCCTCCACTAGTACCTGACATCTGTACACCCAGTGAATCCTCTCCCTCCACTAGTACCTGACGTCTGTGCCCCCAGGAAATCCTGTCCCTCTACTAGTACCTGACATCTGTGCACCCAGTAAATCCTGTCCCTCCACTAGTACCTGACATCTGTGCTCCCAGTAAATCCTGTCCCTCCACTAGTACATGACATCTGTGCACCCAGTAAATCATGTCGCTCCACTAGTACCTGACATCTCTGCAACCAGTAAATCCTGTCCCTCCACTAGTACCTGACATCTGTGCACCTAGTAAATCCTGTCTCTCCACTAGTACCTGACATCTGGACTCCCACTAAATCCTGTCCCTCCACTAGTACATGACATCTGTGCACCCAGTAAATCCTGTCCCTCCACTAGTACCTGACATCTCTGCAACCAGTAAATCCTGTCCCTCCACTAGTACCTGACATATGTGCTCCCAGGAAATCCTGTCCCTCCACTAGTACCTGACATCTGTGCACCCAGTAAATCCTGTCCCTCTACTAGTACCGGACATCTGTGCTCCCAGTTGATCCTGTCCCTCAACTAGTGCCTGGCATCTGTGCACCCAGGAAATCCTGTCTCTCCACTAGTACCGGACATCTATGCACCCAGTAAATCCTTTCCTTCCACTAGTACCTGACATCTGTGCTCCCAGTAAATCCTGTCCCTCCGCCACTACCTGACATCTGTGCTCCCAGTAAATCCTGCCCCTTCACTAGTACAGGACATATGTACACCCAGTAAATCCTGTCCCTCCATTAGTACATGTACCTGACATCTGTACACCCAGTAAATCCTGTCCTTCCACTAGTACCTGACATCTATGCAACCAGTAAATCCTGTCCCTCCAGTAGTACCTGACATCTGTGCTCCCAGTAAATCCTGTCCCTCCACTAGTACCCGACATCTGTGCTCCCAGTAAATCCTGTCCTTCCACTAGTACCTGATATGTGCTTCCAGTAAATCCGGTCCCTCCACTAGTACCTGACATCTGTACACCCAGTAAATCCTGTCCTTCCACTAGTACCTGACATCTGTGCTCCCAGTAAATCCTGTCCCTCCACTAGTACATGACATCTGTGCACCCAGTAAATCCTGTCCCTCCACTAGTACCAGACATCTGTGCTCCCAGGAAATCCTGTCCCTCCACTAGTACCTGACATCTGTGCTCCCAGTAAATCCGGTCCCTCCACTAGTACCTGACATCTGTCACCCAGTGAATCCTCTCCCTCCACTAGTACCTGACGTCTGTGCCCCCAGTAAATTCTGTCCCTCCACTAGTACCTGACATATGTGCTCACAGTAAATCCTGTCCCTCCACTAGTACATGACATCTGTGCACCCAGTAAATCCTGTCCCTCCACTAGTACATGACATCTGTGCTCCCAGTAAATCCTGTCCGTCCACTCGTACCTGGCATCTGTGCTCCCAGTAAATCCTGTCCCTCCACTAGTACATGACATCTGTGCTCCCAGTAAATCCTGTCCCTCCACTAGTACTTGACATCTGTGCTTCCAGTAAATCCTGTCCCTCCACTAGAACATGACATCTGTACACCCACTAAATCCTGTCTCTCCACTAGTACATGACATCTGTGCTCCCAGTAAATCCTATCCCTCCACTAGTACCTGTCATCTGTGCTCCCAGTAAATCCTGTCCCTCCACTAGTACCTGACATCTGTGCACCCAGTAAATCATGTCCCTCCACTAGTACCTGATATCTGTACACCTAGTAAATCCTGTCCCTCCACTAGTACCAGACATCTGTGCACCCAGTAAACCCTGTCCCTCCACTAGTATATGACATCTGTGCTCCCAGTAAATCCTGTCCTTCCACTAGTACCCGACATCTGTGCTCCCAGTAAATCCTGTCCCTCCACTAGTACCTGACATCTGTACACCCAGTAAATCCTGTCCCTCCACTAGTACATGACATTTGTGCTCTCAGTCAATCCTATCCCTCCACTAGTACCTGACATCTGTGCTCCCAGTAAATCCTGTCCCTCCACTAGTACCTGACATCTGTGCAACCAGTAAATCCTGTCCCTGCACTAGTACCTGACATCTGTGCACCCAGTAAATCCTGTCCCTCCACTAGTACCTGACATCTGTGCTCCCAGTAAATCCTGTCCCTCCACTAGTACCCGACATCTGTGCTCCCAGTAAATCCTGTCCCTCCACTAGTACATGACATGTGTGCACCCAGTAAATCCTGTCCCTCCACTAGTACCTGACATCTGTACTCCCAGTAAATCCTGTCCCTCCACTAGTTTCTGACATCTGTGCTCCCAGTAAATCCTGTCCCATCCGCCAGTACCTGACATCTGTGCTCCCAGTAAATCCTGTCCCTCCACTAGTATCTGACATCTATGCAACCAGTAAATCCTGTCCCTCAACTAGTACCTGACATCTATGCTCTCAGTAAATCCTGTCCCTCCACTGGTACCTGACATCTATGCTCCCAGTAAATCCTGTTCCTCCAGTAGTACATGACATCTGTGCACCCAGTAAATCCTGTCCCTCCACTAGTACCAGACATCTGTGCTCCCAGGAAATCCTGTCCCTCCACTAGTACCTGACATCTGTGCTCCCAGTAAATCCGGTCCCTCCACTAGTACCTGACATCTGTACACCCAGTGAATCCTCTCCCTCCACTAGTACCTGACATCTGTGCTCCCAGTAAATCCTGTCCCTCCACTAGAACATGACATCTGTGCACCCAGTAAATCCTGTCCCTCCACTACTACCTGACATCTGTGCTCCCAGTAAATCCTGTCCCTCCAGTAGTACATGACATCTGTGCACCCAGTCAATCCTGTCCCTCCACTAGTACCTGACATCTGTGCTCCCAGTAAATCCTGTCCCTCCACTAGTACCTGACATCTGTGCACCCAGTAAATCCTGTCCCTCCACTAGTACCGGACATCTGTGCACCCAGTAAATCCTGTCCCTCCACTAGTACCTGACATCTGTGCTCCCAGTAAATCCTGTCCCTCCACTAGTACCTGACGTCTGTGCACCCAGTAAATCCTGTCCCTCCACTAGTACCTGACATCTGTGCTCCCAGTAAATCCTGTCCCTCCACTAGTACATGACATCTGTGCACCCAGTAAATCCTGTCCCTCCACTACTACCTGACATCTGTGCTCCCAGTAAATCCTGTCCCTCCAGTAGAACATGACATCTGTGCACCCAGTCAATCCTGTCCCTCCACTAGTACCTGACATCTGTGCTCCCAGTAAATCCTGTCCCTCCACTAGTACCTGACATCTGTGCACCCAGTAAATCCTGTCCCTCCACTAGTACCGGACATCTGTGCACCCAGTAAATCCTGTCCCTCCACTAGTACCTGACATCTGTGCACCCAGTAAATCCTGTCCCTCCACTAGTACCAGACATCTGTGCTCCCAGTAAATCCTGCCCCTCCACTAGTACCTGACATCTGTGCTCCCAGTAAATCCTGTCCCTCCATTAGTACCTGACATCTGTGCACCCAGTAAATCCTGTCCCTCCACTAGTACCTGACATCTGTGCACCCAGTAAATCCTGTCCCTCCACTAGTACCAGACATCTGTGCTCCCAGTAAATCCTGCCCCTCCACTAGTACCAGACATCTGTGCTCCCAGTAAATCCTGTCCCACCACTAGTACCTGACATCTGTGCTCCCAGTAAATCCTGTCCCTCCGCCAGTACCTGACATCTGTGCTCCCAGTAAATCCTGTCCCTCCACTAGTACATGACATCTGTGCTCCCAGTAAATCCTGTCCCTCCACTATACCGGACATCTATGCACCCAGTAAATCCTTTCCTTCCACTAGTACCTGACATCTGTGCTCCCAGTAAATCCTGTCCCTCCGCCAGTACCTGACATCTGTGCTCCCAGTAAATCCTGCCCCTTCAATAGTACATGACATCTGTGCTCCCAGTAAATCCTGTCCCTCCACTAGTACATGACATCTGTGCTCCCAGTAAATCCTGTCCCACCACTAGTACATGACATCTATGCACCCAGTAAATCCTGTCCCTCCACTAGTACCTGAAATCTGTGCTCCCAGGAAATCCTGTCCCTCCACTAGTACCTGACATCTGTGCTCCCAGTAAATCCTGTCCCTCCACTAGTACCTGACATCTGTGCTCCCAGGAAATCCTGTCCCTCCACTAGTACCGGACATCTATGCACCCAGTAAATCCTTTTCTTCCACTAGTACCTTTGTAGATAGCCGAGAAATCTTGGCTCTGCCGAATTTTTTTTTCCGTGTTCGTCATAAAAAAATTCGGCAGAGCCAAGATTTCTCGGCTACTTTGTAGACAATTTAGCCTTTTTGTGAAGCCACAGAACAACTACTTCCTGAAACTACTGAATGTTTAAAGCTTTGCTGACTGTTTAGGTTGCCACAAATCTTGAGCCAAATGTTTGTATTTTCGTATGCGACACATTGTCTACCCATAACCTACACATTCAACGGAGAATAATTAAATACAGGCAATAAGCTTTTAGTTATGGAGCGGATGCGAAGCCGGGCGGACAGACAGACCAACATGGGTATACCAAAATATAACCCCTCTTTAAGAGGGAGAGTATAAAAAAAACTGAAGAAAAATAGCTTAAGTCTGTTTGCCTACCCACTCCATTTTTTTTACATGTTTTACCCAATATATTTATATGCTAATGTAAATTTCATCTGTTGCAAATGCACGTTTATCTATGTAAACTCTGAATCTTGAAGGAATATATACATATTGTGGGCGTCGCTTCTTGCCAGTACGGTGTATTAGGTTGGTTGATTGATTGTTTGGTGTTTTACGCCGCCCTCAAGATTATATCACTTATATGGCGGCATTGCCAGTTTTATTGTGGGAGGAAACTGGGCTCTCTGGCCGGAGGAAACCCACGACCTTCCGCTGGTAACTGGCAACCATCCCACATAGGTGCCAGTATTAGGAAGAGGAGGGACGGATGAGGGTAAAACTAGGCTCACAACTAGTGATTAAAATCTCTCCTGGTGATGGTACAATAAATGTCAAAATACTGAGTCACTATTCGTGTATATACTGAGTGTGTGGAACAAATTGCCCTGTAACATATTCCATGATCTTCTGGTGAGTTCTAGAACACCAACGTATGAAATTAAATATTTAACTAAACTAACACTTTACCAGATTTAAAAGATCAAAACACAAGAAATTATATTTCATTCTCTTTCAATAAATACAAGTATAAAATCCACACAAAATATAATCATAGGCTGTACATTAGTTTTCAATGAGTGAGACCATCAAACAAATATGATGAGAAAATGTACAGTAACCATAGAAACAACCATACTGCCACAGGGCTAAAGGATAACAAATTGAGTACAAATTAAACTATCTACAAAATGTAACAAGAAATATCTTTATATAACAAAATTTTATAAAAGAAACATTCAAGCACAATAGAATTGAACATAAAATCCCAAGATGGCTATAAAGTTAGATAACACGAGATATCCCGCGATAACTTTCTTATATTCTTTTCAATGAACAGTCCGACTTAAGTCAGATTGTAGCCACACGTGCTTTGCAGGTCAGTCGAATCCCCTCGTCTACGCTGGACTTTAGATGTCCATGTGTCCTCGTCCTTGAACCGAGGTCATATCGGTAAGGAATATGTCACTACGGCCCATGTTTCGAGTTATGCATGGATCAAACTTTTATTTTTTTGTTTTAGCTTTTTATATAATGTCACATCAAATTGTACAAGATTAGGTCTGTCTACTTGAACATAGCAGTTATGGCGCTGGTCACTAAATCAATGCCACTCTCTGAGCGATGACCATAATTGGTGTCAGTCGCTAAAATAATTTACAGTTTGCTGTAAGTTTGATTGCAAGCGCCAAATGACATTGAAATTTGACATTAAGCCAGTTGTGGTTTTCTGGAACATTTAATCTCTACACGGGAATAATTGCGCAAAAGTTCTATTATGGTCTTAAACAAATGAGCGATTGATTGAGACCCTGCCTGCTATTTCTTTTCCTACAATGTTGGGTGTATTTGTATCCTCTATGGTGAAAATATCCGTCTATCATGTTACTTACCAAGATTCTATCAATAAAATGCACATCTTTCATTAACATCCTAGGTTTTTGTCCTTTACTTGATGTGGGTTTTTGTCTGTGTGGTCGAAGATCTTTCTAATTAATATTTGAACATAGTTTTATTAACATCATATTTTTAAGCAGTCATATTTTATTGAGTTTTCATCAAAACTGATTGTTTTTTACACAAGACATAGACCTTGATCAACACTATTGGTATGTTGAATTTAAAGTTGATACCTTGAAGCACTTTTGAAAAACTTAAGTTTTTAATTTTTAAATAAAATTCAATATGGCGGCGAAACCGTTGATCCAATCAAAAATTAACTAGCAGTTCAAAGATAAAGAAAGATATTGTCTATCTAAATTTAAAAAGCCGATTGCTTTATTGGAAAAATTATCTGAGATATGACTCATTAAAGTTTTCAATAATTCAAAATGGCGTCCTGGTCACGTGACTTGTTGCATATTCATAAAACTTTGGAATTTCATAGATCTATAATAGGTCTACAAGCATGAGAATTATAGTTAAGATCCAATAAAGGGTTTTCTAGATATTGCATTTTTTTGAAAAGTTAAAAAGATCATAACTTTGACGAATAAAAGTCTGCTATGAATTTTCGCGGAGATTCTTGATTTGGACAACTTAGTAGTCCCCCGACTTCTACTAAGTGTATGTGAAATTTGAGCTAAATCGGATGAACGGTTTCAGAGAAGAAAATTTTTGGGCAAAAAAAATGCAATATATAGAAAACCATTGATTGGAACATAACGAGAATTCTTATGCTTGTAGACCTATTTTAGATCTATGAAATTCCAAAGTTTTATGAACGTGCAACAAATCACGTGACCAGGACGCCATTTTGAATTTTTGAAAACTTTAATGAGTCATATCTCAGCTAATTTTTCAAATAAAGCAATCGGCTTTTTAAATTTAGATAGACAACATCTTTCTTCATCTTTGAACCGCTTGGTAATTTTTGATTGGATCAGCGGTTTTGTCGCCATATTGAATTTTATTTAAAAATTAAAAACTTAAGTTTTTCAAAATTGCTTTCAGATATCGACCTTAAATTAAAATACCAATAGTGTTGATCAAGGTCTATGTTTTGTGAGAAAATCAACCAGTTTCAATAAAAACTCAATAAAATATGACTGTTTTAAAATATGATGTTAATAAACTATGTTCAAATATTTATATGAAAGATCTTCGACCACACGGACATAAACCCATATCAAGTAAAGGACAAAAACCTAGGATGTTAATGAAAGGTGTGCATTTTATTGATAGAATCTTGGTAAATAACATGATAGACAAATATTTTCACCATCGGGGATACAAATACGCCCAATATTTTAGGAAAAGAAATAGCACGAAGGGTTTCAATCAATCGCCCATTAGTTAAAGACCATAACAGAACTTAGGCGAAATTATTCCCGTATAGCGATTAAATGTTCCTGTAAACCACAACTGGCTTAATGACAAATTTCAATGTCAGTTGACGCTCGCAAGCAAACTTACCGCAAACTGTAAGTTGTTGTAGCGACTGACATTAATTATGGTTTTCTCACTGAGAGCGACATTGATTTAGTGACCAGCGCCATAACTGCTATGTTTGAGAAGACATACCTAATCTGGTACAATTTGATGTGACATTATATAAATAATACATAGTATGTTACCAAACTGAAAATATCAGAGACAGTGCTAAACATGTTTAACGCAAATTATGATTAAAAAAAAGATATTTGATTTCCCGGATTTAGTTTTTTTTCGGAGATTTCTGTCTTGATGTGGTGAATAATTACGATACCGAGAAACGAACTGATAAAAACTTAACTGGGGATCCCGGACCTTGAAGTTGCCCCGCTGCAACTTCATCAACCTCTAGTTATAAACTTGTTTTTATATTTTATTTAGCCCAGTAAACCACATGTTGTAGACAGACGCAGTTTCGGTACATATCCCCCAATGCTTCAATTATATAACTGATCGAGGCTGAAAGTTAACAAACCGAGTGTTTCGATCCCTTACATTAACACGGGGACACTTTTGCGGGGCCTTCAAGAGGATTTAGGAATTGTACGCTTCACGGCTACCTATTTGGTCGCCATATTCAAAATGACCTGCAGTCTATCAGAGGATATTTCACGCACGTAAATCCCCGAAGTTATCAGACTGAACTTTGTCTTAGAATGAATGGTCGTCCCGGTTATTTAAATTTTGTTTACTTTTCGAACACTTTTTCGGTTCGTATAGGCCGCATACTGTATTGATTTTCCTCATTCCAGCGCCAATCATTTTTTTTTTTGATGACCTTCAAAGCCTCTTACTGTCGTGTCAATCAGAAATTATGAAAAAAAAGTGTGAATTTTGGCAGCTCATGCTACTTTAAGAACTACACAAAGAATTTGGCTGGTCGGTCATTTAAGACGACGTTAAATTTAATGTCGGGGGCTGGGGGGGTACACATTTTTATGTTGGTCTGTATATATATATATATATATAAATAGCCACTAATCTTTAACCTCAGGAATAAATTTTGACTTCACTTTATATATTTATGATCACTAAAATACACGGGCACATACAATGATTGAAAACGGTCCTTATGGTAATTAACATAGGAAAACACAAAACGCTCTTTCAAATTTCACGCCGACAAAAGCCTCGCATGGTTAGGTTGTGGGTTACCACTCAGTCCAAAGAAAAAAAACCCAGAGCATTGTATGGTCTGTTATTCAATCACCCCTATCTGAAAGGATTGCCAAGTTCCGCACTACACATAGCTGCACCGTTGAATAAGCATAATAATAATTTGATTAACAACTGATCCAGTTTTACTTGGAAAACCCTTTCAGGATTATAGATATTTTTATCCACAAATAAGAAACAGACAATCGTACCTAAAAAGGACAGACAGAAATAAAGGCAGAAATGAATCGTTTATCAGAGAAAGTAAGGACATCGGGCTATTTAAAACGAACACACATAGTAAATGAACAGAAGCTATTACAGCAGGTGTTGTTACTTCCTCGGTGTAGAGGTAAACAAGTTAGTGAGTATACCTTCTTTGCCTTACTATCTAATGTGCTGACAGAGTCATACATATTTTTTAAGAAATTGTTTTTAAACGACACTTTGCCTTAATATGCCGTTTTGTTAGCGGTGTGTCTAATGTATGTTCGTTGTCTCCGTCGTAGCATTTCTGACTTTGTGAAGAAAGCAAATTTATGAGAACTGGGCATGAGCTGCACAAATGTGGAATTTTTGACTTGAAAACAAGAGTTTTGTATTTATTGGCTATTTGTTCTCAAGAAGTACAATTTATAAGCTTTTTAGTGCCACGAGTCTCGAGAGTGTACCTTAATGTAGTGTTTTGAACTTTCTTAGGATTTTTCTCATTCCAACTTCTAGTCCGGGCTTCTGACTCCAAAATCACTATTTTTTTATACTGACGGGCGTATTTTGGAGTCAGGGCTCATTGCAATCAAAAAGTCGGAGTTGACCGCTCGCATTTGAACGGACAGTTTGCGGTCAGATTTAGATAGTAAATAACAACATAACTAACTTAAATAGTGTCAGTACGACATTCATGAATAATTTAGCCTTTTTTAAAGTGAATTTAACGTCTAAAAACTGAAAACCCGCTAAACAGTGTTACGTCATCAATGGCGGAGAGTTTAAGACTTGGAGAAGGCAAAAGTGAATTCAGAGGAAGAAAAATGTTTACTGGCCGATCCTGCTCGTCCATATCAGGCACTGGTAGGTAGCGAAATTATCCAGGAAAATGATTATGATCGTTTAGACACGATCTGAGTAGGTTATATAGGTATTTCTTTGTCTAAATCAGACCACACACTGCCCGCTCCTGAGCGGGCAGCCAACTCCGGCTTTTTGATTGCAGTGAACCCTGACTCCAAAATACGACCGTCAGTATAAAAAAATAGTAATTTTGGAATCAGAAACCCGGACTATCCAACTTCAATCATTTAGTTTTCTCATGAACTTAAACCCCACTTATTGGCCAAATTGAATTATTGCCATCTTATTGAATTTGGCCAACTCATGCCACTTTGTTTGATGGAAAATCACTCAAATTATACCCGTAACTCGTTAAGCACGTCCAGATATGTACATCGGATTGCCAGACGAGTTTTCGCGAGAGATGGTTTGGATTATATGGTACAGGTGTAAATTGCCGATATACTGTAGTGTCGCAGATATTGGGATTTCTTTATAAAATCATCTCATTGGAAATAAATGAATCACTCGCGATTAAAACACATATTTAGGCTATCAAGTCATCTAAGAGCCAGAATTTACCAGACGAACTTAAATCAATTTTATATAAACATTAGATTTTCCTGACCGACAAGCAAGGAGAACAAATTTAAACAGGCTAAGGCGGCAAGTGTGCCTTTAAAATACGTTGTGTGAACTGCTAAATGTAAGTAAACTTTATTTGAAACAGAATTAGGAGATGGTTCGCCATTTTGATAAGTTGAGAAAGTTTAAGATGTTGAAAATGAGCTTCCCGTTGATACTGATCTTGTAGATGAACTTTTGGGTAGTTTAATAAACAACAACAACACATTTACTCGTGCATCCCTTTTAAATTGTGTCTATAACTTGAACAAATCTTCCGTTCGCCAGGGTTAATAGTTTAAGCAATAGTTTTTCTATGTCAACGAAAACGTCATTTCAACGTCAATGGATCGGTATTTATGAAAATAAAATCCAAACTTTGGCATAAACGTTATGTATGTTGCTTATGCCACTTTAAGTTTTTAGGAACACGGATCCAGTAAAAAGAAACCATAGTGTGGCTAAATGTGTAAGTTATATCTCAAAATAACTCAACACCGGCAACCCAGTCAAGGGTGTTCTTTATGAAATTCTGCACTATGATTGGTCGACGAGAATATAATGATTGAATACATACCTCGTGAAAAAAGAAGTAAGCCTTTGAAAGTAAATCCTGTTCTGGGTCCTGTTTAACAAAGGGGCGTAGATGTATTTTTGCGTAACTTTCATACTAACGTATCTGTACAATATGGGTTGCTATGACAGGGTCCGTAACCTGGAATTATTATGCCTGGCATCTGCAAGAATTAATATGCCCGGACAAGTTTCTTATACAGATCTTATACTCATTGATGTGCTAATATAAGCTAATACAATGTATATATTGTATCTGTTCCAGGAAATTCTACTGACTAAGATCAAGCTCCTGCCTGTCGTCAACCTAATGAAATATCATGGGTTTTAGTTTATTATAATAACTTATGATTGGACACAAAGGTCTCAATGATAAACCCATTTTTAACACAATAAGAAACTTGTCTTCATGGTTATTTTAGACGAGACAATTTTCCCTGTGCCCGTGTGTAATAGTGTTCATAAATATATACTGAACCGCAAAAGAAACGTCACCCTATTCAAATGTTGCTAAATGCATATATTATCATAATTTTCAATGATTTTTCTCTTTTGATATCCTTGCTAGACCTAGTTTTAAGCCAGTGGTCAAGAACGTTTGGTTTCTGGTCATGTTACTAATATGCAAAACACGTCGTCAAAGCACAGTTACTAAAGTAATGATGGGGTGCTTTTTCGGTTTGTTTTGCCTGAAGGTCACAATGCACACATGTTGCGAGGTGTCATCCCTATAAAAAAGGCACCGAGCATGCACCGAATCATTCACAGTTTGACAGTAGTAACATCCAACGACTGTCACCGGAGCAGAGAGACCAAGCCTTGGGAAGACTTCATGCTGGCCAGACTGCAAGACCTGTGGCAAACCACTTCAATGTTCATGTCCGAACATTATACCGCCTGCAGCAACGGGTTCAAGCCACTGGAAGTACAGCAGACCGTCCTGTAACAACGTTGAAGCAAGATCGACAGATTGTCCGTCAACACCTGCAAAACCGCTTCGCTACAGCTGCAGAAACTGCAAGGACAACCATTGGCAATCACCAGAGACCAATCAGCGACGACACGGTGCGCAGGCGTTTGAGGCAGGCAGATGTCAGATGTCACAGGCCTTACAGGGGTCCGATCTTCACTGCTCGACATCGCCGCGCTCGTCTGCAATGGGCCACACAGCATCGGAATTGGCGTCCCCGGGAGTTTTCTCCGATGAAAGCAGGTTTTTGCATCTCGACAGTTGATGGGCGAATGAGAGTGTGAGCGTTTTGCAGATGAATGTGTTCTGGAAAGAGACGCGTGGGGAGGTCCCAGCATTATGGTATGGGGTGTTATAGCACTGAACCAAACACTAGGCCCTATGGTGTTCCAGAATGTTGGTCCTTGTAGAGGAAATGGTGTAACTGCTGCCCGCTACATCGATCAGGCGCTGAGACCCTTCATCGTCCCCCGTTTTGCTCTTCATGAAAATTACGTCTTCCAGCAGAACAACGCACAATCCCATACTGCCAGAGCAACGAGCGACTTCCTCCGTCAAAGCAACATACAGGCTCTGTAATGGCCTGCTCTCAGTCCAGACTTAAATCGGATAGAACACTTGTGGGACGAGATTCAGAGGAGGCTCAATCTCGTGCGACGTATTACAGAGTTTGGGCCCAAGTTCATATCATCTTTATGAACCGTCTCATCCACTCAATGTCCAGACGATGCAACGCCGTAATCAACGCCCATGGTGACCATACACATTATTAACTTCCAGATCGCACTGTGGCGCCACCTGTCTCTCACATTTGTCTGCCAATGTTATGATGATGATCAATCATGTCAAATTTGGAATCATTCCGTTGATAAGTGTGTGAAGTTTACATCTATTTGAAATACACTGATTATCAATATCCAAAAAGGAGTGACGTATTTCTTTGCGGTTCAGTATAGAATATTCCCTAGGGAGAAGAGCCCCAAAAAGAACAGAACAAGCCTGATTTTAAAAAATCTAAAGAACTACAGTTTCTATAGAATCTCAATGACTCCCTTGAAAGTGTGGAAGGGTGGTATGACCCAGCAAGCAGCAGCCGATGCGTGTCAGTAGGCTTGAAGAATACTCTGCAATCCAGACACCCAGCAGCATGACATGCACGACCCTTGTAAATAGTTACATCCAAAAAATCCACAGAAGTGTGATCAATAGTAGGCTGTAGTTTAGTGACGGGGTCGTGAGAATCAAGAGCATCAATGAAAATATGAAGGTCTTCCAACGTATGCTGCCAAATGATAAAAATGTCATCCAGATAACGAAGGTAAATGAAAGGCCGTCTGTGACATCCGTGAACCATTTTCTGACCTCCCCCCCCCCAGTCTGAATTAGTACGGTTATGTTGGTTTCTAGGATTAGGTAAAACACTCCCCCCACCCAGCCATAAAAATAGAGGCAAGGCTAGGACTAAAACGTTTCCTCATAGTACCCCTTTTAATTTGCTGAAAGATCTCCCTCATTGGGTTCAAAATCGTCACCACCCAAGCAAAGTTCCAACTATTCTAAAATGTCTTTCTCCGGACGATGGTTGTCAGGATATCCTTGGAAGGCTGACCCTATGGGTTTAAGACCCAAATCCATGTCAATGATTGCATCCATAGACTCCACATCCAGAGTAAACAAAAACGCATCCTGTGGGACGGATCTCCCAGACAATTTGGCCAACAAATCATCCGTATTTCTGATAAAGCTAGGATGCCGATTCGCTATAGGACCCAGACAGCAATCAACCAGCTTTGATATTCTATAACCTTCACCACCACAATCTGAGATAATATAACGCCGGGGTGGGGGGGGGGGGGGCATTGTAGGCCTGGGCCACGTCCTAATGGGTTTATGAATTCTCGGAAGAATATAAAAGACCCTGTTTTTAGAGTTATGAACATTTACAGGTCAAATTTCATTATCAAGTTTTTTTTGTAATGAAGAGGGTTGCTTAGCTGCCTATCTACCTCCATAATATAATCCTGTCTAGACATAATAACTATTGCCGAACCTTTTGTCAGCAGGTCCAACAACCATGTTCCCCCCCAGCCCACCTAAGGCATTTTTTTCTGAATGAGTAAGGTTATGTTGGTTTCTAGGATTAGCTAAAACATCAAACTTTCTTGATACAGAGTCACGACCTCTGTTTACCTCTGGGTCATACGGGGTGAGAAGGGGGCGTTTAGCCGCTTCCAGATGCAAATGGCCTGCGTACCCCACCAGAATCTCGGCAAATATCAGCCACGCCCACAATGTTGGAGCAGTTCATAACATGCACTAATTTACTAATAGAAAAGTCCCTATCAGATAATGATTTGCGGCAAGGCACATATGAAAGTCCTCTATTGAGTAGAGACACACCATCAGCGGTAATTCAGTGGATGACTGGATCTCCACAAAGTAGATGAGCGAGTTGGAAAAAGGTGTTTTACTCTCTGTGGTATATCGTAATGCTTGCAATACACATTGGTCGGCAAACGTCTAAGATCAACTCTTTTTTTTTTTGTTCGGACTATTACGTGTTTACTATCTACATGTATCTTCTTATCTGGTTGTATTAATGTCTTCTATTTCACGTGTAGATCGTTCTGGAAGCCTTGGCCTGTTTTCCGCTCTTTGTCGTCCCCACCCTTCTCTCCGCGGCTGTTTACCAATTTAGTTGACCCAGAGTTTACCCGTTCTGTCTGTCACTGAGGTCAAGGATTGGTCTAGAAGCTTAAACATGTTCAGTTTCTATAGCTATACAAATTTATGTTAATACGTAATGACAGGATTGTTATGGAATTTCTAGCGATCTATACAAAAAGCACATAATAATTGTATTGCTCATTCAGTTTCCAACAGCACTCATTCATGATACTTGGATGCGATTACCATGATTATTTTTTTTTTTATAAAATTTATTCTATAAATAAACCTGATACATCCTATATCTTGACTGTAAACTTTTCACATATTTAAGGCATACATAGTATTAAACAAACATTGTTAAACTTTGCCACAACATGTTAACATCATGAAGTAAAACAAAATGATCATCTGGGCACATCTAAAATTGAGGCGGATTTAAACCTCTATTTCTTTCGCCTCAAAAAAAACTTATAGAGAAGGCAGAGGTGTCTGATCATAAGGGATTATGCCTTGAGGCCAGTGTTGTGTCCCACCTTTAATCTTGAGATTATTCTTATTAGGGGTGATAATATATTCGGCTTGAGATACAGTCATTTATAGACAAAGAAAAAAGTTAAGCACCCCCTCTGGAAAGTCTGTACCGACCGATAAAATCATTGGTGTAGGGAGATTGTTGGAAAACTGATGTTGCTGAAACGATTGTGATCATAAAGGGCAACATTCTGGTGATAAGAAATCAACATTAATGACAATAAGCTTTAAAATTTATTCAGGATATCGATAGCCAAATCAAAAGTGTATTTTAATAAAATAAAAAGATGCCTGTAAGTATGAAACTGATGAGTCCATCTGGCTTCACAGGGCGAACATATTAAAGAAAATTGTCACTGAGTGTGTAGAACACATCCCCAGAGCAGAAGGTCAATAGCGCGTATAGCCTCTATTAGCTTCCAGCCTGCGTTTCATTCCTCCAGTCAGACTATTGTCAGCATCACTATTGTCAGCATCACTGTTGTCAGCATCACTATTGTCAGCATCACTATTGTCAGCATCACTATAGTCAGCATTACTATCGGTCATTCGGACAGCCGTATTAGCCCTCGGCCTTCGGCCTCGGACCAATACCACTATCCTCGGACCTGTAACAATGCCATTAGGGACTATCCTGATTAATAACATTATAGTACCGTTCTTCAGATTCAATCCATTTAATTTAAAGGCATTTAACTATCTTTCCTAATAATATTCTGTTTGACTTCAGATCATTGTAAGCATACCTATTGAGAAGAGTTATTTGTATTATAGAGATGGATAATGAACAATCCAGCCACCAGTGGGTCTATAATCCGGAGGCCCTTACTAAAGTAAGAATTTAATCTGGAATATTACCGAAGTATAATTCACTGCATACTGTCAGTCTATCGTGTTATTAATATCCTGTTGTTGTTTTTTTGTTTTTTTTGTCATTTCATGGCTAGCAATTTTGCTCAAGATCGACACAACCAACCGAAGGCCAATATTACGAGAATATGAGAACACAACATAGGCCATTTAGTGATATGCTTACTAAACCGATGTCGTCTACATCCCTATTGTCAGCATCACTATTGCCAGCATCACTATCGTCAGCATCCCTATCGTCAGCATCACTATCGTCGGCATCACTATTGTCAGCATCACTATTGTCAGCATTCCTATCATCAGCATCACTATTGCCAGCATCACTATCGTCAGCATCCCTATCGTCAGCATCACTATTGTCATCATCACTATCGTCAGCATCCCTAACGTCAGCATCACTATTGTCAGCATCACTATCGTCAGCATCACTATTGTCAGCATCACTATTGTCAGCATCACTATCGTCAGCATCACTATTGTCAGCATCACTATTGCCAGCATCACTATCGTCAGCATCACTTTTGTCAGCATCCCTATCGCCAGCATCACTATCGTCAGCATCACTATTGTCAGCATCACTATTGTCAGCATCACTTTTGTCAGCATCACTGTTGTCAGCACCCCTATCGTCAGCATCACTATTGTCAGCATCACTATTGTCAGCACCCCTATCGTCAGCATCACTATTGTCAGCATCACTATTGTCAGCATCACTATTGTCAGCATCATTATTGTCAGCATCACTATTGTCAGCATCACTATTGTCAGCATCACTATCGTAAGCATCAGTATTGTCAGCATCCCTATCGTCAGCATCACTATTGTCAGCATCACTGTCGTCAGCATCATTATCGTCAGCATCACTGTTGTCAGCATCACTATCGTCAGCATCCCTATCGTCAGCATCCCTATCGTCAGCATCACTATTGTCAGCATCAATATTGTCAGCATCACTATTGTCAGCATCACTATTGTCAGCATCCCTAACGTCAGCATCACTATTGTCAGCATCACTATTGTCAGCATCACTATTGTCAGCATCACTATTGTCAGCATCATTATTGTCAGCATCACTATTGTCAGCATCACTATTGTCAGCATCACTATTGTCAGCATCACTATCGTCAGCATCACTTTTGTCAGCATCCCTATCGCCAGCATCACTATCGTCAGCATCACTATTGTCAGCATCACTATTGTCAGCATCACTTTTGTCAGCATCCCTATCGCCAGCATCCCTATCGTCAGCATCCCTATCGTCAGCATCACTATTGTCAGCATCAATATTGTCAGCATCACTATTGTCAGCATCACTATTGTCAGCATCACTATTGTCAGCATCACTATTGTCAGCATCACTATTGTCAGCATCACTATTGTCAGCATCACTATTGTCAGCATCACTATTGTCAGCATCATTATTGTCAGCATCACTATTGTCAGCAACACTATTGCCAGCATCACTATCGTAAGCATCATTATTGTCAGCATCCCTATCGTCAGCAACACTGTTGTCAGCATCACTATCGTCAGCATCACTATCATCAGCATCACTGTTGTCAGCATCACTATCGTCAGCATCCCTATCGTCAGCATCCCTATCGTCAGCATCACTATTGTCAGCATCACTATCGTCAGCATCACTATTGTCAGCATCACTATCTTCAGCATCACTATTGTCAGCATCACTATTGTCAGCATCACTGTTGTCAGCATCACTATCGTCAGCATCACTGTTGTCAGCATCACTATCGTCAGCATCACTGTTGTCAGCATCCCTATCGTCAGCATCACTGTTGTCAGCATCACTATCGTCAGCATCACTATCATCAGCATCACTGTTGTCAGCATCACTATCGTCAGCATCCCTATCGTCAGCATCCCTATCGTCAGCATCACTATTGTCAGCATCACTATTGTCAGCATCACTATTGTCAGCATCACTATTGTCAGCATCCCTAACGTCAGCATCACTATTGTCAGCATCACTATCGTCAGCATCACTATTGTCAGCATCACTATTGTCAGCATCATTATTGTCAGCATCACTATTGTCAGCATCACTATTGTCAGCATCATTATTGTCAGCATCACTATTGTCAGCATCACTATTGTCAGCATCACTATCGTAAGCATCATTATTGTCAGCATCCCTATCGTCAGCATCACTATTGTCAGCATCACTGTCGTCAGCATCACTATCGTCAGCATCCCTATCGTCAGCATCACTATTGCCAGCATCACTATCGTCAGCATCACTATTGTCAGCATCAATATCGTCAGCATCACTATTGTCAGCATCACTATCGTCAGCATCACTGTTGCCATAATGTCAGCATTCCTATTTTCATAATGTCAGCATCCCTATTACCATAATGTCAGCATTCCTATTGCCATAATGTCAGCATTCCTATTTTCATAATGTCAGCATCCCTATTTCCATAATGTCAGCATCCCTATTGTCAGTATCCTTACTTTCATAATGTCAACATCCCTATTTTCATAATTTCAGCATCCCTAGTGTCAGCATCCCTATTTTCACAATTTCAGCATCCTTATTTTCATAATGTCAGCATCCCTATTTTCATAATGTCAGCATCCCTTTTTTCATAATGTCAGCATCCTTATTTTCATAATGTCAACATGGCTATTTTCATAATGGCAGCATCCCTATTTTCACAATTTTAGCATCCTTATTTTCTTAATGTCAACATCCGTATTTTCATAATGTCAGCATCCCTTTTTCACAATTTCAGCATCCCTGTTTTCACAATTTTATCTTCCTTATTTTGATAATGTCAACATCCCTATTTTCACAATTTCAGCATCCCTTTTTTCACAATTTCAGCATCCCTATTTTCAAAATTTCAGCATCCCTCTTTTCATTATGTCAACATCCCTGTTTTCACAATTTTAGCATCCCTATTTTCATAATGTCAACATCCCTATTTTCATAATGTCAACATCCCTATTTTCATAATGTCAACATCCCTATTTTCATAATGTCAACATCCCTATTTTCACAATTTCAGCATCCCTATTTTCACAATTTCAGCATCCCTATTTTCAGAATGTCAACATCCTTGTTTTCACAATTTCAGCCTCCCTATTTTCAGAATGTCAACAAAGAAACAAAATACTGACAAATAAATATTTAGGGTCGTCATTCAGCTAATATTTAAGTGTGATGGTCGGCATAAAGCTACGACAATTACTGAGGTTTTTCTTAAAACTAGTCTGCAGTCTTGTTAAGTCCTTTTTTAATCTTAGCACATTTTAGGTGCAGTTCGATATTTAATGATGACGTGTAACTATCATGCTCAGCTATTGTGTTTGACAGGTGAACACTTTCTCCGTCAATGATATAGTCCGAATTTCCGGTGATATGGATACGGTGAAGGAAAAACAGGAAGGTCATGGGGGTTGGTTGGAGGAGATGGCATCGGTAAGAAATGTGAATCTATTTTAATTTATAAATGCAGGTAGAGCTTCAGGACAAGGGGCGGTTTTACCCAAAAGATTTTAACGGAAGGTAAAATGGGGTAACTTGGGGGTAACTTTGAACGGCGGGGTATCTTTGAACAGTCAACGATGAAAATCTAAATTTTCGCTATTTGGTAACAAATACTAAGAAAAGTGGTAATAATTGTTTTAGCTTTTTCAATGGTGAAACATAATTATTGCCACTTTTCTTAGTACTGACATATACAATCACAAGTAGAATGTATGAGTTTTATCAACATGATTCATTTCTTACTATTATTACTGACCATGATAGACAATAACTTTTATTTTCGGGAACTTTTTCAGGTTCTAAATAAGCTTGGTAAAGTAAAAGATATGACTGTAAATGGAGACCTCCAAATTGAAGTTGAGGGAAAGACATGGCAATTTAACCCTGCCTGCTGTACACAAGAACCACAAGGAGCCGAGGCAAAGAAAGGTTACATGTAACTTTAAAAATTAATTGATATATTAATTATTTCGTAAGGCCCGTGATATTTTGGTTTCTTTCTGGCGTGAATAGTTAGACAGTTGATATAGCCAGTGCAATAATGGTCGGTATTTCCAACATTTTTTCTATCTTTTATTTGTAGGAACTTTAAAAGTATATATTATATTTATCTGAAGAGGATTCGCACCTCTTACATGTATTTAACACATCGGCGATATCGGATCATTATTCTAAAAATCAACTCTGTTTCAGGCGAATTCAATAAAGAGGATTCTGCCAACAACGGTCCTTGTAAGTTCAAGGTCGGAGACAAGGTCAAGTGCATTCTGGAAGTCAACACTCTTAAGGCCATGCAGGAAGATCATGGCGGTTGGAATCCAAGAATGGCTGATGTAAGTTTGATTCAAAATCTTACGAGACTTTTGCTGGTCATCGCTGTCGACAAAGGAAACGTTGGAGAGAGGGGGTGGTTTCTCAAGACAATCCAACAATTGCACCTTCCAATTTGTTTTCTTCAGCAATATCTATCAAAACTTCAACTGCTAACTCCTAGTCTGTTTTCTGAACAGGCGCCTGTAAGATTTTTTATCGTATAAAATTTGTCTCAGTTTAAAATCAATAGTGACTTAAAATTGGCGGAACACAGAAGTAGACCCAAAGCAAACAGTGACAAATTGTCATTTCGAAGCAAATATTCAAACAACGTCGATTTCTCATAGATGGTCAAGTGGAGAACATATTTACAGAACTTTCTTTATTTTGGGCTGTAGGCCTGTTCTCTTTAGGCGATGTTGTTTTAGCTCCTGCCTCTACATAATCATTCACTATACACTCTTACCCCCCATCTCAATTTTTCTTTTTAAAAAAATTTATTTCATTCAGCTTCATTAAGCTCTTTTTATACAGAGTAAACTATTATCCGTTTCATATAAATAATCGCACGTTTGTGGACTGATTACAAATCAGAAATATCTTCTCCAATCCATGCAGTGTAAACCAAGTTTCAAACTGCTTCAACTTGATATTATTAACATGAATAAGCTTTCTGTTTTCTCATATCTGTTGCCATAAAGACTGTTTCTCCTAACATTTCCAACAAAACGAAGAGTTGTATTACATTGTCTTTTAATCTCAGAATCAGAGTTTGAGAGCCGTATGACTTCTCATGACCACGATAGCATTCTACAGCCATTTTACAAATGTCGGTTACTGTTTTCCACGCCCAATGACATTTAATCTTTCAGATTTCAGCCAATTAATTTAGTTTGAATATTTATTCTTTTAGAAAGGATTAATAATTCCTAACAATAATATCCCCTTCTTTGTTTTACAGTTTATTCGCCGGGTTGGAACAGTTCGTCTTATTCCTAACAATAATCTCCCCTTCTTTGTTTTACAGTTTATTGGCCGAGTTGGAAGAGTTCGTCTTATTCCTAACAATAATCTCCCCTTCTTTGTTTTACAGTTTATTGGCCAAGTTGGAAGAGTTCGTCTTATTCCTAACAATAATCTCCCCTTCTTTGTTTTACAGTTTATTGGCCGAGTTGGAAGAGTTCGTCTTATTCCTAACAATAATCTCCCCTTCTTTGTTTTACAGTTTATTGGCCGAGTTGGAAGAGTTCGTCTTATTCCTAACAATAATCTCCCCTTCTTTGTTTTACAGTTTATTGGCCGAGTTGGAAGAGTTCGTCTTATTCCTAACAATAATCTCCCCTTCTTTGTTTTACAGTTTATTGGCCGAGTTGGAAGAGTTCGTCTTATTCCTAACAATAATCTCCCCTTCTATGTTTTACAGTTTATTGGCCGAGTTGGAACAGTTCGTCTTATTCCTAACAATAATCTCCCCTTCTTTGTTTTACAGTTTATTGGCCGAGTTGGAACAGTTCATCTTATTCCTAACAATAATCTCCCCTTCTTTGTTGTACAGTTTATTGGCCGAGTTGGAACAGTTCGTCTTATTCCTAACAATAATCACCCCTTCTTTGTTTTACAGTTTATTGGCCGAGTTGGAACAGTTCGTCTTATTCCTAACAATAATCTCCCCTTCTTTGTTTTACAGTTTATTGGCCGAGTTGGAGCAGTTCGTCTTATTCCTAACAATAATCTCCCCTTCTTTGTTTTAGAGTTTATTGACCGAGTTGGAACAGTTCGTCTTATTCCTAACAATAATCCCCCCTTCTTTGTTTTACAGTTTATTGACCGAGTTGGAAGAGTTCGTCTTATTCCTAACAATAATCTCCCATTCTTTGTTTTACAGTTTATTGACCGAGTTGGAAGAGTTCGTCTTATTCCTAACAATAATCTCCCCTTCTTTGTTTTACAGTTTATTGGCCGAGTTGGAAGAGTTCGTCTTATTCCTAACAATAATCCCCCCTTCTTTATTTTACAGTTTATTGGCCGAGTTGGGACGGTTCGTGTTATTACAGATACAGGCAATGTAGTGGTACAGTATGAAAGAGGAACCTCCAATGCTGAAGGACGGACAAATGTAGGTGTATCTATAAATTTAAACTAAAAAAATATATTCATATAGGCCTACTTCTCTGAAGATTTCAGAAATTCGGTAAAATTTGTTTGTTGATAATTTTCTGTTTAACCAAAATTTCAATCTACATGTAACCTCTGTTTTCCTGAAGAAGTTCAAATAAGAAAGTTAAAGCGATACCGATTGATTGATTGATTGATTGATGTTTTACCCTGCAATCAATATCATTTCACTTATATGGCGGCGTTGCCGGTTTATTGGGTGAGGGAATCGGACTCTGTGCTTGTAAAAATCCCCGACCTTCGGAGAGTACCTGACAACTCTTCCACATTCGACCCTCCGCCGCATCGATAGAAGGCCTTTGTCGGACTGAGTTACTATCACTCTAACCGACTGAGAAGGATACCTTGAGTTTATAAGTAGTGTTACCAAGTAACAAGAGTTAAAGGAATTAATTTTCATCCCGGTTTATATTACTTAAACTTGTTTCAATTTTGCATTATGTCTTCAGTTCTCGTAGCAGGCAGCCTGAGCAGATTTCTTTTTAATTCATTTCATAACGAACGCTCACGTCCACTTGAAGATCCATCTTGTTTCAAAGTCTAAAAAGTTTTTCAAAAGAAAAAAAACGGGCTAATATGTATTTATCAACACTAAAAACATGGGCACAGGAAAAATCTTCTTGTCTAAAATAACCATGGAGACGATTCTCACATTGTGTTAAAAAGAAGTATATCATGTAGACCTTTATACACCATCATAAGTTGTAATAAAATAAAACTCTGGATAATTCATTCGGTTGACGACTGACAGGAGCTTGGCCTTAGTCAGTAGAATTTTCTGGAACACTTTGTAATACATTGACAATGCTTGCTCACCTTCAGCCATGACAAGAATATAGGTAGACTGAGATTGAATCCCATAAGATCATGAGAAAAGAAAGGAAAGTGGAAATTATGGTCTCCGATGTATTGCTTGCGACATCATTTGCACATATACGATGTGAGGGTAGTCGCAATTAAGATTCTCTGCAATTTGATATTTGTTGCGAGATTGTTCTCCGTAAAAAGTTCCACGATCTGGCACGTATACATCGAGTTGGCATCGCGTCTTTAGGCATTTCATTGATGTGCCGGAGGGAAATGTTGGGCGGTAATAGTGCACTCGTTAAGGAGAGGCAAGCGTGTCTGGGGCTGAAGAGGGAGAAATGATTTGTCTTAATGTGTCAGATTTGATGCTTCAGATTAACCTAATGCAATGCCCTCTAGAGAGAAGAGCTTTAAAAAGAACAGAACAAGCCTGATTAAAAAAATCTAAAGAACTACAGTTTTTGTAGAATCTTAAAACCTGAGACTTAAATATTCCTTTGAAAGTGTGGAGAGGATGGTATGACGCAGCATGTATCAGCTGGTGCGTGTCAGTAGGTTTGAAGAATACTTTGTAATCTAGATACCCATTAGTATGATATGTATGACCTTTGTAAATAGTTACATCCAAAAAATCCACAGAAATGTGATCAATAGTAGGCTGTAGTTTAAGGATGTGGTCATGAAAATTGAGCGTATCAATGAAAATATGAAGGTCTTCCAACGTATGCTGCCAAATAATAAAAATGTCATCTAGATGCCATAAATGAAAGGTTTACGGTCGATGTTTGTATACATAGACTCTACATCCACGGGCTAATTTATGTTTAGCGGGTATATATTTATTGCTACCCAAGGCCTTGCGAATGGACTCCGTCACTCGTGGTCATTCGCAATTTTACTTCTTATTTTTTTCGGCAGGCACAGTCTTTTTCCGTCAACGATATAGTTCGAATTTCCGGCGATATGGACATGGTGAAAGAAAAACAGGAAGGTCATGGGGGTTGGTTGAATGAAATGGCATCGGTAAGCTAGTCTTGAGAAAATGTATACCGTCCGTCTGAGGAGATTTACATATTTAATTTCCTGCCGTTCAGATAATCACTGACAACATTTTCTCCCCCGTTAGGTCTTTTAATAAGAAGTTCAGTGTGATTGACCGAACTTTGAAAGCTGATTACGAAATTGATTTAGTTGGTGAAATCTCCTTTTTCTGTAAATCGTAGAAGTTTATAGTGTTTTTACATGTTTTCAATCAACTTCGTCAAAAGTTGTCTTTGATTATTAATATGCTTTATTAATGTGGCATGAGCTGCCAAAATGCAACAATTTTTCGTTAAAGCATAATGCGCCACTGCGCTGGCGGAGAAGTCAATTCAGAAGCTTTTTAGTGCTACTAGTTTTAAGAATGTACGGTTAAAGTGTTGTTTTGAATTAACTTACCTTTATAGAATGAATCCAACGTCATTCATTTAATGAAAAATTATTAACGGTAAGGCATCAGCACGAAGTAAGCTGTTTGTGAACAACACGAGCTTTCGACATCGGTGTCTTTATGAAGTAGGTTTAGCCATTCAATGACATTCAAAGCCATTTACGATCGTGACAATCAGAATTTATGAAAAAAAATCATCCAACTTTCAAACCTAACCAGAACGCGCACCTGTTATCACCATCGTTAAACTGTTATCCAACTTTCAAACCTAACCAGAACGCGCACCTGTTATCACCATCGTTAAACTGTTATCCAACTTTCAAACTTAACAAGAACGCGCACCTGTTATCACCATCATTAAACTGTTATCCAACTTTCAAACCTAACCAGAACGCACCTGTTATCACCATCGTTAAACTGTTATCCAACTTTCAAACTAAACCAGAACGCGCACCTGTTATCACCATCGTTAAACTATTATCCAACTTTCAAACTTAACCAGAACGCGCACCTGTTATCACCATCGTTAAACTATTATCCAACTTTCAAACTTAACAAGAACGCGCACCTGTTATCACCATCGTTAAACTATTACCCAACTTTCAAACTTAACCAGAACGCGCACCTGTTATCACCATCGTTAAACTGTTATCCAACTTTCAAACTAAACCAGAACGCGCACCTGTTATCACCATCGTTAAACTATTATCCAACTTTCAAACTTAACCAGAACGCGCACCTGTTATCACCATCGTTAAACTATTACCCAACTTTCAAACTTAACCAGAACGCGCACCTGTTATCACCATCGTTAAACTGTTATCCAACTTTCAAACTAAACCAGAACGCGCACCTGTTATCACCATCGTTAAACTATTATCCAACTTTCAAACTTAACCAGAACGCCCACCTGTTATCACCATCTTTAAACTATTACCCAACTTTCAAACTTAACCAGAACGCGCACCTGTTATCACCATCGTTAAACTGTTATCCAACTTTCAAACTAAACTAGAACGCGCACCTGTTATCACCATCGTTAAACTATTATCCAACTTTCAAACTTAACCAGAACGCGCACCTGTTATCACCATCGTTAGACTATTATCCAACTTTCAAACTAAACAAGAACGCGCACCTGTTATCACCATCGTTAAACTGTTATCCAACTTTCAAACTTAACCAGAACGCACCTGTTATCACCATCGTTAAACTATTGCTTTACTTTTCTGAGTTGTAGTTTGTTTTTTTTGTCCTGAGAGGTTTCTGACTCACAATTTACTGATAATGTTTTAGCGAAAAATACCTTCACTGTGGATCTCAAACAACTTTAACGTACAGCTGTCAAATGACCGATACCTTTTGTTTAGAAGGAGTTCTGGACATTCATGGTTGAGATTTCTTAATAACAAAAAGTTCAGGCAATCGCCGGATTTCATTTTAACGAGTACATGTCACTTAAATGGTATATTTTGTGCAGTTAATGTTAATTGTTTAATTCTACTGCTAGGTCCTCAATAAGATTGGTAGAGTGATGAAAGTGGACGAAGATGGCGACCTTCGAGTTCACGTTAACGGACAAACATGGACAGTTAACCCATCCTGTTGTACTCGAGTAACTGATGGACTGCACTCGAATAGTACGTTGAATAAATATTTAAAGGGGCATGAGCTGCCAAAATGTTGATATTTTGACGTAAACACAGAATGTTGAAATTATCGGCTATTTTTCTCAAGACGTATAATTCAGAAGCTTTTTAGTGCTTCTACAAGTTCTAGTCTAAAAAATGTACGATAAAGTATTGTTTTGAACTAACTTTGACTTAGAATGAATGAATGGTCGTCCCGGTTATTTAAATTTTGCTACTTTTCGAACACGTTTTCGGTTCGTACAGGGCACATACTGTATGGATTTTCCTCATTCCAACGCCAATCATTTAGTTTTTCGATGGCCTTCAAAGCCTCTTACTGTCGTGACGATTAGAAATTATGAAAAAAGTGTGAATTTCGGCAGCTCATGCCACTTTAACTGTAATATAGATCTGTGGCGAGAAAATTTCCTATCTGCTTGCCTTAATTATTTTCAGAAGCATATATCCAGTTTTAAAGAGTAGATTTTGGTTGCGAGTTGTAGAATACTCCTTGATGGTTTAGTTTATAAGCACGATTTAAATAATACTACAGTATATGTTTTCTGTCTGCAGAAAAAGATGGTCGTCTTGGGCTTTGATCAAATGATTGACATCATGCCAGTCGTCGGTTTACTTTTCTTGTGAATTGTAGAAAACTGCTGGATGTATTTTCACAAAACTAAGCTTAGATTCCCAAGATTACAAATCAAAAGTGCATAGCCGGAACCATTGTGTCTTTTTATGAAAATGCTTATATGTATTGGGCTGAAATTTGGTATTTGGATCTACCATGATGCCTTACTACACAGAGGCCTGTATTAGTGTCATGGGTGGAAATGGGATATTTTTTTGATTTTTATTCTTTAATAAAACTTGGTTTTGAAAGGATAGATTCTGTTCGGCGAAAAAAAAATAAAAAAAAGAGACGGTTTCCAACTCAATGAAAATTCGAATTACTGTGCAAATCGTTTGAGTAAAAGGTATGGTTTATATCATTCACGCTTGAGTTTCTATAACATACAGACAACGTCAAAACGAAGTTCATACTTGAGTAAAATTCCGAAAACGAAATACCAAATTCCAAAGCATGGCACTAATAGGTTTCCGTAGTTACAGACTACGAAATTTTCAAATCATTTTTGCGGAGTTTTTTTCTAAACGCTTTGAGATTTTGTTCTAAAATTGTATACTTGAGTCTACCATGTTGAGTGGCAGCACTGAAACTTACGTAGGTGAAATACCCTCTGACAGACTTCAGGTCATTTTGAATGTGTCAACCAAAAGCTAGCCGCGAAACGAACGCTTCCCATGTCCTCTTGAGCGCGAACAAAAGGGTCCCCATGAAAACGCAAGAGACAGAAACACTCTGTCACCATTCGTATGCAGCCCAAAAATACAGTGATTTACGGTATAATAAGTTTTTCTTTTCGATTTTGTTTTTAACACTCAGTCGACAATAATTTGTCACAGACTTAATTTCCTTGTCATTGCGTTCCGCTTATTTTTAACGAAAGTTGTAGCCCTTGAACTAGGAAATTTTCATAGAAACTTCAGTTTTCCGGACTTTATATCTAACAAGTTTACATTTTGTCTGCTTATTTTTACTGAAATTATAGTTCGTGAATTTTCATAGAAATGACAGTTCTCTGCCCCTGTTATAAACGCTTTCAGGGAATGTGCTTAAATCTTATATTTGAGTTTACCATGATGAGTTACAGACCAGTTTCTTCGGCTCAAGCAATTTTTACAGAAACATGCAGGTTGAATTACTGCTCATAGGAATTTACAAAATGTATTTGTATTTCACGGCTATACTCTAATAATGTTTGGGGTTTTTTTTATATGACCGCCTGGTATATTTTTTAATGAAACTCTGTAGCTTCTTTCTGTGTCCTAGTGCAAATAATAATAATAAATGGGTTTTCTTAAGAACTTGGCCCTAAAAACTTTTATCAACATTTTGTGATCGTCAGTTGTAGAACACTTCCTACTGAATTTTCACAAAATTTAGTATCAAACTTTATCTTATAGTATAGTATAAGATAAATTGACATACACTCTTGGCTGCCACGAAGTATTTTGTTTAAAAGGGAAGAAGGGGCCTCAGTGGGCTAGAGTGATCGTCCCTCAGTCCCACACAGACCTTTCATTTAGCCGACGCGAGTTCAAATCACACTCAGAATAAAAATTGAACAATTTCTGAGTGGATTTTTCACTCGGTCAACGTATGTGGAAGAATTACCAGGTACTCACCGAAGGTCGGAGGTTTCCTCCCCCACTAAACCTGGCAAGGCCGCCATATAAGTGAAATAATCTTGAGTGCGGCGTAAAATCAACCATAACAATAACACATTGCATTAGACGAAAATCCTAAACCTAAACCTAATCAGACGAAAAATCCTTAACCATTCTCTGACTGAAACTATAAGGATTTCATGTGATATCCTGAATATACATTGTATCATAAATTCATTTGTTAAAGTTTGTGATCGGGATTTGCACAAATGTTTTTATTATGCTCCCCGAAAACTCTCGGGGTAGCATATAGTCGGCGCTTTGTCCCTCCGTCCGTCCATTCGTCCATCCGTCCGTCCGTCCATCCGGATTTCTTGTCCGGGGCATATTTCTGGTAATATTGTCAGGATTGTTTTGAAACTTGGCTGGTATATAGACATTACTAAGATCTTGTGCAGTGATATGCTTTTCTCTCCGTGACGAGAATAATTTTAGAGTTATTGCCCTTGGTTTGTCCAATTTGTCCAATTTTACCAAAGACTGCTTGTCCGGGCCATATCTTAATTAATATTGTCAGGATTGTTTTGAAACTTGGCTGGTATAAAGTCATTACCAAGATCTTGTGCAGTGATACGCTTTTCTGTCCGTGACGAGAATAATTTTAGAGTTATTGCCCTTGCTTTCTTGAATTTGTCAATTTTTTTACAGACTGCTTGTCCGCCCCCTCCCCTGTCCGGAACATAACACATTCCAGTTATGTTGGGTTCTAATAATAATTTCGTACAACGCAGACATGAGCATCCACTTCAGTGGCCAAAACTACGATAGTTTTGTTCTCAGTTAACAGTGATATGGTTGTTTGAAAAATTGTTTGCATTTCTTTCGGTAATGGTTTCTGTTCGATCTTCTCAATTTCTCTGCTTTTCCTTTGAATTAATATCAGTTAGGACAATAAATTCTGCTGCTTTGACAAATACTTACAAAGTAATATAGCGCGGTATGATTTATTCTTTAAGCATCTCCAGAAAATTGGATATTTGCAGAGTCATTGCCCTTTTCTCATTATTTGATCAAATTTGCTGAGTGTATATCTGCGATGGGGAACCGGGGAGCATCCATCAGTTTTACTGATATTTTTCTTGTTTTACTCAGTTCTATTTGTTGTAGAATACTAAACCGTATGGATTTCTCCTTAATCGCATAAATTGTACAGTTTGGAGTCCTTTTTGGTCGCGTTAAGTCTCCACAATGCATTTTTTGCTCTTTCTGTTACTGGGCACATGTAGCACAGACATGAAGCCTACATCCATATCCACGTAAACAAGTGAATTCTGTGCAGGAAATCATGTATACTCCGGTATTGGAATTGCTGTATCTATTTTAGAATGAGATAAAAGACGAGTTTTAATGTTGAATTCGTCAAGAAATGAAAATTTCTCATTCTGGTAGTTTTCTTTTTGGGTTAGACTCTTCTAAATAAACGTTATATTACAAATGGACGACGGTGAATATTTCCAGGTATGTTCGGAGGATCATTGGAACATTTGACTGAAGTTCGGGGCAACATGCAAGATTCCATGGATTCTACAGTAGATAGTTGTCCACATCGGCTTGTGGAAGCAGCTACTGAAGGTCGTTGTGACATTGTTAAGGAATTCCTCACAAAATATCCAGATAAGGTCAGAATTATATCACATCTTCCTTTTATTAACTCAGAATTCCTCACTAAATATCCAGACAAGGTCAGAATTATATTACATCTTCCTTTTATTAACTCAGAATTCCTCACTAAATATCCAAATAAGGTCAGAATTATATTACATCTTCCTTTTATTAACTTAGAATTCATCACAAAATATCCAGACAAGGTCAGAATTATATTACATCTTCCTTTTATTAACTCAGAATTCTTCACTAAATATCCAGATAAGGTCAGAATTATATTACATCTTCCTTTTATAAACTCAGATTTCCTCACTAAATATCCAGATACGGTCAGAATTATATTACATCTTCCTTTTATTAACTCAGAATTCATCACTAAATATCCAGATAAGGTCAGAATTATATCACATCTTCCTTTTATTAACTCAGAATTCCTCACTAAATATCCAGACAAGGTCAGAATTATATTACATCTTCCTTTTATTAACTCAGAATTCCTCACTAAATATCCAAATAAGGTCAGAATTATATTACATCTTCCTTTTATTAACTTAGAATTCATCACAAAATATCCAGACAAGGTCAGAATTATATTACATCTTCCTTTTATTAACTCAGAATTCCTCACAAAATATCCAGATAAGGTCAGAATTATATTACATCTTCCTTTTATTAACTCAGAATTCTTCACTAAATATCCAGATAAGGTCAGAATTATATTACATCTTCCTTTTATAAACTCAGATTTCCTCACTAAATATCCAGATACGGTCAGAATTATATTACATCTTCCTTTTATTAACTCAGAATTCATCACTAAATATCCAGATACGGTCAGAATTATATTACATCTTCCTTTTATTAACTCAGAATTCGTCACTAAATATCCAGATAAGAACAGACTTATATTACATCTTCCTTTTATTAACTCAGAATTCATCACTAAATATCCAGATAAGGTCAGAATTATATTACATCTTCCTTTGATTAACTCAGAATTCATCACAAAATATCCAGATAAGATCAGAATTATATTACATCTTACTTTTATTAACTCAGAATTCATCACAAAATATCCAGCTAAGGTCAGAATTATATTACTTCTTCCTTTTATTAACTCAGAATTTCTCACTAAATATCCAGACAAGGTCAGAATTATATTACTTCTTCCTTTTATTAACTCAGAATTCATCACAAAATATCCAGCTAAGGTCAGAATTATATTACATCTTCCTTTGATTAACTCAGAATTCATCACAAAATATCCAGATAAGGTCAGAATTATATTATTTCTTCCTTTTATTAACTCAGAATTCGTCACTAAATATCCAGATAAGGTCAGAATTATATTACATCCTCCTTTTATTAACTCAGAATTCGTCACTAAATATCCAGATAAGGTCAGAATTATATTACATCCTCCTTTTATTAACTCAGAATTCCTCACTAAATATCCAGATAAGGTCAGAATTATATTACATCTTCCTTTGATTAACTCAGAATTCCTCACTAAATATCCAGATAAGGTCAGAATTATATTACATCCTCCTTTTATTAACTCAGAATTCCTCACTAAATATCCAGATATGGTCAGACTTATATTACGTCCTTTTATTAACTCAGAATTCATCACTAAATATCCAGATAAGGTCAGAATTATATTACACCTTCCTTTTATTAACTCAGAATTCCTCAATGAATATCCAGATAAGTTCAGAATTATATTACATCGTCTATTTATTAACTCAGAATTCCTCACTAAATATCCAGATAAGGTCAGAATTATAATACATCTTCCTTTGATGAACACAGAATTCCTCCCTAAATATCCAGATAAGGTCAGAATTATATTACATCTTCCTTTTATTAACTTAGAATTCCTCACAGATTTAAACTCCAGTCAACTTTAATTGTGCCTTGTTTTTTGTTTTGTTGTTGTTGCTGTTGTTTAAGACATACGTTATAGGACCTTTCTATTTTTTGCCTCATTTTGTATATTTAATTTGAAATCAAAAATTTAATTTGTTTCGTACCCACTATGTAAACAAACTCCGAGGCTGGGCATGCAGGTAAATCCACCACAGTTAAAGATAACCAGTTTCTGAACCATTTAGACATTCTGAACACAACTGGGCATGTTTACTTTGCCCTATGTTTAATTCGAGTGGTTTTTACTTCAAGCCAGCTTGTGCGAATTTGCCTTTTTAACAAATGTCAGAAAGGTTACGATCGCAAATGTGCCTTTAAATGAGGAGAAGGAAAGAACTTAGTAAATACGATAGGCCTACATGCGCGGTCAATTTTCCTTTCTAATGGTGCCAAAACCATATCTCTGCGATTTTTCCTCGCCAAACTGTGCTATAAGAAAGTTAAGAAGCGTTATCAGTGAACGTCTAACTGACTCTGGAGCCATCTTCGCGGCAAAGCTCAATCTGACTTAAGTCGAGATGTTCATTGGAAAGAAAGTTCTTCTTAATGGACATCTCGACTTAAGTCAAATTGGACAAAGCTTAGCTGTGAGTCCCGATTGGCCAAGCAGCATAAGCCTAGCTCACCAGTCATTGCACTAGCGTAAGAGAAATTGGTCAACTCTGAAAGTCAGCTATTTAAACCTAGGTTAATTTCGATCCTTTCGACAAACACTCTGTTAACTCTGAAATATATACTGGCTTGTAAATCAACCCTTTGGGAAAATGTGACAGGATGCCTGTGATGTCTACGCGAAGGTAGTCTTACCGCTGACAGTGTAGTACATTCAAGATACGATAAGCTCGCAAGGGAAGTAATTTACTAATACTTCTTCCTGTCAGATTAAAAATGCCAATGGCACGCTCCGCTGACGACCGAACACGAGTTTGTCTGACAGATTCATTTTCAGTGTATTATCACATCGTAAACCACGTACAAGAATCACACACATGGATATGATGTTCTATGGGAGCCCGTTCGGTACAATTGCTTAACTAACAATGTATGGCTCAAACTATTCCAATCAGATTTGATAAGTAATACTCTTTATAAATATGATATAGGCTTATATGTGACTCTTGTCACTTAATTCAAGGTATCTTCTAAGCCTAGATCGAGGTGGGTTGGTATCCTTACGGACCTGACGGTCATCGATGTTAAATGATCTGAGGTAGGCCTATTAATACAAAAGCATACCGTAAACATTAGTCTGTTCTCATTTATGTTGGACTTACAGGTAAATCACAAACACTCCAATAATACAGCTCTGATCATGGCCAGTTTTAAAGGCCACCAGGAAATCGTTCAACTGTTACTGACAGCCGGAGCTAATGTTGAACTACGGGATGAAGATGGCGACACCGCCTTATATAACTCGGCGTATGGGTTAGTTCTCTTTATTTTACCACCCGTAAATGGAACTTATCCAGGTAGACTGAAAAGAAAATCGCTCAATTTTATGCTTTTTGACTGCTGTTTATGTAAGGATGGGACTGTCGTATGGCCATAAGTAGATTGCCTAGATTCGATGGACTGCTGGGTGGTGAGTTGTGTTTGGGAAGTCCTTTGTCGTCTTTCTTTGAGTTTAGCTTCGACAACTAAGGCAGTGTGTCATTTTTAACCGCCATGTATTCAATAAATTAGCTGCAGTGTTAAGCTATGTAGAGGATATATTGATGTAAGGAGAAGAGTGTGTCATTTGTTTTTAATAGACAGGGTAATATTATACATGTAGTTCACATATACATAATACTTCAATCAAATATGACTCGCCCCGTCAGTCTTTCCCTATCATTTTCTAGCAGCTAGCCTTTCCGTGTCATTGTCTAGCAGTTTGTCTTTCCATGTCATTGTCTAGTAGTTAGTCTTTCCCTGTCATTGTCTGGCAGTTAGAATTTCCCTATCATTGTCTATCAGTTAGTCTTTCCCTGTCATTGTCTAGCAGTTAGCCTTTCTTTATCATTGTCTAGCAGTAAGCCTTTTCCTATCATTGTCTAGCAGTTAGCCTTTCCCTGGTATTGTCTAGCAGTTAGCCTTTCCCTGTCATTGTCTAGCAGTTAGCCATTCCCACTCATTGTCTAGCAGTTAGTCTTTCCCTGCCATTGTCTAGCAGCTAGCATTTCCCTGGTATTGTCTAGCAGTTAGCCTTTCCCTATCATTGTCTAGCAGTTAGCCTTTCCCTGTCATTGTCTAACAGTTAGCCTTTCCCTGTCATTGTCTAACAGTTCGCCTTTCCATATCATTGTCTAGCAGTTAGCCTTTCCCTATCATTGTCTAACAGTTAGCTTTTTCCTATTATTGTGTGGCAGTTAGTCTTTCCTATCATTGTCTAAGTTAGTCTTTCCCTATAATTGCCTAACAGTTAGCCTTTCCCTGGTTTTGTCTAGCAGTTAGCCTTTCCCTGTCATTGTCTAGCAGTTAGCCAATCCATATCATTGTCTAAGTTAGGCTTTCCCTATCATTGTCTAGCAGTTAGCCTTTCCCTGTCATTGTCTAGCAGTTAGCTTTTCCCTATCATTGTCTAGCAGCTAGCCTTTCCTTGTCATTGTGTAGCAGTTAGCCTTTCCCTGTCATTGTCTAGCAATTAGCCTTTCCCTATCATTGTCCGGCAGATAGCCTTTCCCTGTCATTGTCTAGCAGTTAGTCTTTCTCTATCATTGTCTAGCAGTTAGCATTTTCCTATCAATGTCTAACAGTTAGCCTTTCCCTATCATTGTCTAGCAGTTAGCCTTTCCCTGGTATTGTCTAGCAGTTAGCCTTTCCCTGCCATTGTCTAGCAGTTTGTCTTTCCCTTTAATTGTCTAGCAGTTAGTCTTTCTCTGTCATTGTCTAGCAGTTTGTCTTTCTTTGTCATTGTCTGTCAGTTAGCCTTTCCCTGTCATTGTCTAGCTGTTAACCTTTCCCTATCATTGTCTGTCAGTTAGCCTTTCCCTTTTATTGTCTAGCAGTTAACCTTTCCCTGTCATTGTCTAACAGTTAGCCTCCCCCTATCATTGTCCAGCAGTTAGCTTTTCCCTGTCATTGTCTAGCAGTTAGCCTTTCCCTATTATTGTCTGTCAGTTAGCCTTCCCCTATTATTGTCTAGCAGTTAGTATTTTGAATACTTGTCAGTTGTTGGACTGACTCTGTGATGTTTTCTGACAGTTCCGCTGAGTGTTTCATATTTTACTTTCAGAGACAATCCTGATGTTATGGAGCTACTGATAGAGAAAGGTGCCTCGGTGAATGATGTGAACAGCCATGGATGCAGTGTGCTGCATATCGCCGTTATAAAGAAGAATCTAAAGTGTGTCAAAGTCTTACTAAAGCACAATTGTAATGTGAACTTTCAGGTGAGTTAATGTGTGTCAATGTCCTTCTAAAACACAGGTGTAATATGAACATTCAGGTGAGTTAATGTGTGTCAATATCCGTCCAAAACACAAGTGTAATGTGAACATCCAGGTGAGTTAATGTGTGTCAATGTCCTTCTAAAACACATGTGTAATGTGAACATCCAGGTGAGCTAATATGTGTCAATGTCCTTCTAAAACACAGGTGTAATGTGAACATTCAGGTATATTAATATTATATTATCAATATTTTGTAAGAACTTACCACTCTCCACACCAGCCAAACCGACAAACGCTGGTGCATCGCTGTTGCTCTCCCATATTTTCTGAGAGAGCAGTGACGGTTCTTTCGGAGGTGGACCCCCACCGGTTTTTCGCTGAGAGGCACGAAATTCGCCAACTTCTTTCTTGGACGTAGATACCAGGTTTTTCCATTTTCGTTTTACCTGTTCAACAGTTCGCTTTGCTTCTCCATCTTTGTTTAGTCGGTCTGTTAACGCTTTCCACAACTTATTTTTTCTTTGATTTGTGACCGTATTGTTAAATTTGCAAAAGAGAACTGATTTGTTCTCTTCCACAAAATCTGATATAATATATCGTTCCTTGTCATTAAAATTCTGGCTAGCGCTCTTTTTTAACGACACTGGCAACAGGTGCTTCCATATTGATTAGTTTATCAATATATCAGGAACTGTGAGGAACAAATTTTACATTGTATTATGGGTAATATTCTAGTTAATACTAGTCTCTAATACTTAATACCGGTATTAACTAAGCCTAGTTCTGATACAGCTTTGTGCAACGGTATTAAGTACTGTATTTAACTAAGTCAGACTTAAGCAATTTAAGCCTGACTTAACTTTAATCCAAGCTTAAAGTTAATACACCTTTGTGCAACCGGTCCCTGGAAGTGTTCTCGCACGAAGAGGCTTAGGAATAACAATTCGGTGTTCAAGGAGGATTAAAGGGCCTCGAAGAGTCAGTTAAGGAATTAGGTTTTTATACTCAATGGGACAGTTAGCAGTTGTGCCTGGAGAAACACCTTGACGAACAATAGAAAGTTTATGATCAGAGTTAGAGCAATCTATAGGTTCTTGCAGTGTGATAGTTTTTGGTATAGAATGGGCAATGACGAAATTGACAAAGACTTTGGTTAAGTCATCGTTGGCTGGTTGTGGCGGTAGAAGTGGACGACGTGACAAAATGTCAGCAGGGTTAGTTACGCCTGGTATGTGGCGAATCTGGAATTAATACGGGTGAAGTCAAAGTGCCCATCTTTCAATCCGAACTGGAGGTTTTCCTTGGAACTAGATGGCTTCCAGACCTTTTTGATCAGAAAGAAGATCAAATGAATGACCATAAAGATAGAGATGGATTTTTCACAAGCCCAGACCACGGCCAGGGCCTCTCTTTCAGTATGTGAATAACACCTTTCAACGTACCTCAATGAACGACTGGTAAGTTGGCGGAGTGGGTCTGCTATGGTGGCGAAATTCATTTAAATTTCGCAACATAATTTACCAAACCGAGAAAGCTACGGACTTCAGATGGGTTAGTTGAAGCCGCAAAAGTCTTAATAGCGTCTACTTCAATTGTAACTGAACATGCAGGCGTGTGAACGTGTTACTAAAGCACATGTGTAATGTGGACATCTTTAATGTTCTTTTAAGGCACACTATTTGTTTATGCACGATAGTAGAGTTACCGTTCTTTGTGTTATGATGCGCTGTAAGAATTTAAGCAAGAAGTGCTGGATTCCCGTTATGTTTCAGTAAAGCATTTATCAGTTCGATGTATTAACGTGCATTCCATTGTCATCCAGGTGAGGTAATGTGTATCAAAGTCCTACTAAAGCACAGGAACAATTCTTAAAGGAATTGGAAATCGAAACTTCTATCATAGTTCTGCAGGAGATTTTGCACATTAAATTTGCACTGTGAAGGACTGTGTAACACATTTCTACGGAAAGTGTGAATGTCAGACGTTATCAACTATGCACAAGACGTCTATCTGAATATATAATTGAAGTTATGGATTTGTGTTGTTTCTCGATCTTTAATTTCGTATCGATTACATTGTAATAGGGAGCGCAAGTCTCGTAAGAATTCCACAAATTTCCTGTCACCGGAGCTGCATTGCGCATGTGAATGGTTGTTTTTCGTTCCAACATGACGTTTACATCTGACGTTATGTTTATTCCTGTCTAAAAAAAGGAAACTATCCATTAATAAAGAAGGATCTGTTTAATTAATTATAATGCTTCCATGGTCTATATCATGCTAGTTAACTATATATTCATGTCTAAGCCTAAATCTAATGTTTTTCTAGTAATTGTTTCTGTTGTTGTGTATGTTTGCTGTTCTTTTTGGTTCGCTTGTTGTATTGTTTTTTGGGGGGTTTTTTGCCCTACCCAGACGGGTGTTGAGTAAATAAAGTTTGAATTGAATTGAATATGAAGTAAAATACGTCAAATGGAAATGAAACATCACCAAAAACGTTCTTAATAGCGTCATCTGTCATCAAATACCACAAAATCTCGCAGTATTTCTGACGAGACTTACACTCCCTATATGTTATCGATGACTCCATCCATGCGCAAATCTTTCTAGTAACTTTGAATCCGTGACTTATAATGAATTATCGGTAACCATTATTCTCATTGCGGAGTAAAACCCCGTGCACATACCTCGTGATTACCTTTTTTTTTCCTTTCAATCACATTTTTATCAGGATATCTGAATACCAACAAGCATCTGTTCGATTCTGGAAATGACCCAAAACGTAGCTATGACGTTCTTTATATTCATAATTCTTACCCAGAAGGTATTCCGGTAAAGTATTGTTGCCTCTTCCCACATGAAAATAGAAAAACAAAGTTCAAACAAGTGAGCGAAATCCCTAATTTACCATTATTTCTTATGGCCATTTTTCCAGAATGCTACAGGTGACACTGCTCTTCACGAAGCTATTGGGAGAAAAAGCTCTGAGATTGTGGAAATTCTGGCGAATCACCCGGATGTTGATTTCACTCTGAAAAACAAAAAGGATTTTAATGTATTACACTTTGCCGCTTTGAATGGGAATAGCTTGTGAGTATTTTGTGTTGGCATTTTATAAATCGAACAAAACATAACAAAAAGGAAAAAGGAAAAAAAACATATAACGGCGGTATAAGGAAATTCGCGAGACACAGGTTTATATTTTCTTTTTTTTGAGGGGGGGGGGGGTCGGGGTTTATTAAAAACATTTTTTTACGGTAACCCAACAAGGCAGGTAAATAGTTGAGTGTAATTTTCTCTTGAAGGTTGTTTTGATTTTTTATTTGATTTAATTTTCAAGATAAAGAAGTCAAATTTACTTTGGTATTAAGTAACAGTCCTGATTTGGTCATATGTTTTACTTTTCTAGAGCTGTTAAAACGATCCTGACCAAGTCTCCTGAAATAGTGAACATTAAGGAGGATGTTTTTTCGGCATTACATCTGGCGGCACTTAATGGACATAAAGAGATCTGTAACACTCTCGTCTCTTTGGTAAGTTTTACTTCCAGACACTAGTTGTCAGTGGCTTTCAATTGGGTCCTGGGGATTAAATTTATTGGCGTGTGCCAGCCCAAATATAGGGCTGAATTACGCCATCAATAGGATGTGTTACTTGAATAAATGTATTTGGGCTTACATATCGCGTTTACTTTTTACTCTGCCACCTGTGTATAGGAGTATTCATAATTTGTTCCAATGCACAAGAAACTATACATGCTATGGCATAACCAAGGAAAACATTTATATTGTTTCTGGTGTTATTGGTATTATTATGTACCCCGATACCTGAGCCACATATAATTCCTACTTACAGGAATAATACTGCAATGTTTTTTCAGGTTAACACTTATAATAGTGATGCAAACGTGTCTCAAACGTCCTGGACCTGTTCCTCAAAGCGACATAGGCGTATTTTTTTTACGTAAATGCCATGGCAACCCATACTGTAGTCTAGAGATACGTTAGTATGAATGTTACGCAAAAAATACATCTACGTCGTTTTGTGAAACAGGCTCCAGGTCTCCCCTTTTACCGTTTTGTTTTTATTGGTACATCTGTGGGTTTTCGCTCTTTTTATACTGTTCTTTCCGCAGATGCCAGTTATGCATATGTACGTTTATGTAGTTTTATACTAAAAAGACCAAGAAAATATACTCACATCATCAAGCGCCAAAGCCGGTCATCTTAATCCGTGAGACTTGGGTCAAAGAGTTCACCTCGAAGGTCAACTGGCTTTGGCACATTTAATCATTCGACATAACAACAACAACATGAAATTCAACTTGGTGTTTGTTCGCATTTCTCTGCTTTTGGATATTCGTTTTTCGCCTACACTTAACCTGGGATATCGTTAGTGACCTCCAACAGTTTAGTCACGAGCAACTATTGAAAACACACCTTGGAGCATACAACTTGGTGAATCGGGTCAACAAGGAGTGTCGCCATCTTGCATGATTTCATCAAGCTATAGGACTTTTTGGAATAATTGACTCTCCGTTTTCAGCACTTGTTTAACAATTCTTTAAATTCAAAGTGAATATTTATATAAAGTGTGATGTCGGAATTGTTACAGTTTTATTACAGATTTTTAAAATGTTACCAAAGCTGGCATTTGATCATTTCTGCGCTATGTCGTGTCAAAGGCGTACTAGTTCTGTCTTAGCCACGTCTAATGAAGATCTCGCGAGAATGTGATGGATATTCGGTTTGCACGGGGATGGAATCACCGTATGGCATAGGGTATATAGCCGAAGCTGTTAATAATGCAAGAATTTCTACTTCGCAAACACGGGAAATTTTGTTATATATTTTCAAGGCCCTTCTAATGTGGGGATACTCTTATGATGAAGCATTGATATGAATGTTCTCTTCCCTCAGGGCCAGGCTGATGTTGAAATACGGAACAAACAAAAACAGACACCATTATTACTGGCTGTCCACAAAGGCCAAACAGCCACCGTATTACTACTTGTCTCTAAAGGTGAGCTAGAAAGTAATTCTAATAACGATTTTTGCTTATTAATAGTTTTTGAACACTATAACACACGGGCACAGTGAAAATCTTCTTGTCTAAGATAACCACGGAGACAAGTTTCTTGCGTTAAAAAGGGGGCATATCATTTAGACCTT
This sequence comes from Lepidochitona cinerea, assembly GCA_963971465.1. NCBI lineage: Eukaryota > Metazoa > Mollusca > Polyplacophora > Chitonida > Tonicellidae > Lepidochitona > Lepidochitona cinerea. The sequence goes on from OZ020560.1 coordinate 4,888,789, forward strand.
TATACTCAATCATAAGTTGTTATAAAAAATTCTACCCCTCCTGCATGTGCGTGCCGTGTGCAAATATACATGTTAAGTAGAGATGACCTTTCAAACAACATCGAGTCTGTAGTGCAACATCGGCTGGTAGGTTTACCTCCCCCGGAAGAAGTGATATTTTGCTTGTCATCATACAAAATGAAGGATTTAACCTGATAATGTTGTGGGTGTGGTTATATTCTGTCCTTTTATATTGAAAACTGGGCTGTCATGAACGTATACAGTCATCAAAGGGTTGATTGCACAACATTTCCCATGATAGCGTCGTCAGCAACCCAGCCTGCCAAAGCGGTAGCCATAGTGACATTATGTCATTCTGCTTCAAAATATCTGGGTCAACCGTTGCACGTGACCAAAGCTTATCGTTGATTGGTTAAAAGTTCCCACTCTGTCCCGAGGGAGGGAAAAGGAACGGCAATCAACAACAGGTCACTTTTTCCTCATTTTTCTCAATTATCGGGGTAGAATCGACTTTAATACCTTCGTCTTGGTGTTTATTGCATCACCCGATACCGCTGAACGTTGGTTCGCACCTCGTCAAACCACTCGAATGCTGCGCATTCTCGGGTTTTGACTCGGTACGAACCAACGTTCAGCGGTATCGGGTAACGCAACAAACACCGCTACGGCGGTATTAAACCCTTAACCACAACCCATGATAATTCATTAGTCAGGGGCGGATACAGGATTTTGTGAAAGTGGGGGGGGGGCGCAAGTCCTACATACTGTAGGTAGCTATGAGTCTTGTGAAGGGGGGGGACTATCACAGCACCATAAGGCGTGGGTCCAGGGGCCGTCTAGGCCCCGGGAGCTCTGGGATCCTAGATCGCCGGAGAGGCGTTCTAAGCCATTCCGGCGTGTAAAACTAGACATTATTTTTCAAAGTACATCTTCATAAATATAGCCGGTGAAAACATTTCTACAGGAGATGGCGGAAAAAATATGACTACCACAGAAAGATGTTTTAGCTTAGAGCCACGTCTGAATAAACGGGAAGGTCCAATGGGGGATTAATGTAGGCCTACATCATAAGGGTGATACCTCTATTCCCTCTCGAGTATCACTTATTTTAATCAAGTATTTTAAATTCAACCTATAAATAAAACGTTACAAAATTGTTTTTGTTCAAGCCCCTGATAATGAATTATCGGTTGCTAACTTTACTTGCGGAAAAAAATTTATCAAAATGGAACTGTGTAAGTTTTGCCTGTTTACGTAATACTCCCAGTAACAATTTCAAAACAATGTCAAGATTAGGGCCTAATGGCAGTTTCAGAGTATAGCTTTATAACGACAGCTTGCGATTTTTGCGCAAAAATTCATCCATAACTCTGGAATAATTCAGCGGCAAATCTTTATTTACAGACAGAAGTCTATTCATTCTCTCCTCTCACATGGTCCACAGTTTTCAAATGTTATTTTATGCTATCTACAAGTTAATGATCCCTCTGATTTTTAAGTGATGACGCATTGATAATTATGATAACATTAAGCGAACAGTGGAAGTGCATGTGCTTTCAATCGGGTGAACATATATATATATATATATATTTATATAAGGTTTTCAGTGCTTCTAGTCTCGAAAATGTACGATAAAGTATTGTTTTGAACTAACTTTGGCTTAGAATGAATGAATGAATGGTCGTCCCGGTTATTTAAATTTTCTTTTCTTTTCGAACACATGTTCGGTTCGTACAAGTCACATAGTGATGATACTGTATGGATTGTCCTCATGCCAACGCCAATCATTTAGTTTTTCGATGGCTTTCAAAGCCTCTTACTGTCGTGACGATCAGAAATTATGAAAAAAAGTTTGAAATTTGGCAGCTCGTGCCACTTTAAAGCAGATTTTTGATGAGCTTCCAAATTTCCAACTAATTGTACCGTAGATAAGATGGACAATATACTATAGGAGTACTCTTGATGTCCTGTTCATAGTTTAACGCCAGCTAGCAGTAAAAATGTAGACAAATAAAGGTGGAGTTTCAATTAATTTGAATTTTACAGGAACATAATTGTCTAATACATATTTGTAAAGGAATATAATTGCTTAATACATACTTGTAAAGGAACATAATTGCTTAATACATACTTGTAAAGGAAAATAATTGCTTAATACATACTTGTAAAAGAACATAATTGCTTAATACATACTTGTAAAGGAACATAATCGCTTAATACATACTTGTAAAGGAACATAATTGCTTAATACATACTTGTAAAGGAATATAATTGCTTAATACATACTTGTAAAGGAACATAATCGCTTAATACATGCTTGTAAAGGAACATGATTGCTTAATACATATTTGTGAAAGACCATTATTGCTTAATACATACTTGTAAAGGAACATAATTGCTTAATACAGACTTGTAAAGGAACATAATTGCTTAATACATACTTGTAAAGGAACATAATTCCTTAATACATACTTGTAAAGGAACATAATTCCTTAATACATACTTGTAAAGGAACATAATTGCTTAATACATACTTGTAAAGGAACATAATTCCTTAATACATACTTGTACAGGAACATAATTCCTTAATACATACTTGTAAAGGAACATAATTGCTTAATACATACTTGTAAAGGAACATAATTCCTCAATACATACTTGTAAAGGAACATAATTCCTTAATACATACTTGTAAAGGAATATAATTCCTTAATACATACTTGTAAAGGAACATAATTGCTTAATACATACTTGTAAAGGAACATACTTGCTTAATACATACTTGTAAAGGAACATAATTCCTTAATACATAGTTTTACAGCTTAACTTTTGGTTCGTATGTCTATAACGGATCCAAGTGGTTTGCGCTTTGACTACGAATACATCTGACGATAGTCATCTAAACTCGCCTTACTTCACCTAAGTAAAGGTCTTACTCCGTTTCTTAATAAAATCTTACATTTATTGGTTGTCTAGGCACCGACCGATAAATATCCAAACATAACTGACGAGGTAGGCCTACTTCTGATATAACTGTATTAGACTCACCTAAAACTGCGCCAGGAAAATGCTTTAAAAATCAATTCATCTATCATCGTTGACACAAATTCAACAACGAATTTCGCCAAGTTTAAATTCTTTCTGCGTTTCTCTGACCGCAGTTGTGGCGTGTATCAATTGAAACAAAAATCGTTTTAAACAAAGAGCGAATTTTAAAGCCACAGATGATGGTTTAACTCCATGAAGAGATTATCAAAGATTTTCTTTGTTTTAGGTGGGTAATGTTCATAACTCTCGATTTTATATTGTTTTAAAATTCCGATAGCAACTCTTAGATTTTTTAGATGTACCCTTTGTTGACGTGGTATTGAAGAAGCCCGTGCGGCCGTATCAGAATAACTTCAATCCACTTCAACATATTGCTGACTAAAAAAGGGTCTGCTTAAAAAAACTTGAGTCATATAATTCTTTTATGAATTTACCTGAATTGAAAAGTTTATCTAAAGTTATAAAGGGTGAACGATAAAACTGACATGAATTTTGAAATGTATCCTTAATCACCAGGGATTAACGGTATCGTGTTTATCTCATACTGTAATGATGGAGGCAATGTTACTCCGCAAGGTTCAAATTTCAAGATTCAGAAACCCGCCTTTATCGAAAAAATCCTGATCTATGAAGTTTAAATTTCAGGGGCTAATGTTAACGCATTCGATGAAGATGGTAATACAGCCCTTCACTTGGCTTTACTAAGAAAATCCGTTGCCGTCAAAATGGAACACTCACATTCTCGTATGCTGGGCACTGTAAGTTGTCAAACATTTTATATATTTTAGCTTCTTAATTTCAAATTCTTTATCCGACTTGTGCAAGATTATTTTCCTATGATTTTTTTTTATGATGCTCAGTAAATAAGTGTATGGTGGGTTTTGAGATTTCTGTATCTCAACGATTCTCAACGCTCAGCCAATTATGCTACCAGTAAATGCAAGTAAACGTTTATAAAACACTTTGAATTTCGTCCCGGACATGTCTTAAGCTCGTTTTACCAGCGAATATGTCTATACCAAACTTCAATTAACAGGCGTACGTTGAGTGAAGAATGTTGGACACGTTTACGTTCGTTCCATGGGCGTAGGTGTTGTAGGGCACAATTACGTGGGTTCCATGGGCGTAGGTGTTGTAGGTCACATTTACATTGGTTCCATGAGCGTAGGTGTTGTAGGGCACATTTACATTGGTTCCATGGGCGTAGGTGTTGTAGGTCACATTTACGTTGGTTCCATGGGCGTAGGTGTTGGGGGTCACATTAACGTTGGTTCCATGAGCGTAGGTGTTGTAGGTCACATTTACGTTGGTTCCATGAGCGTAGGTGTTGTAGGGCGCATTTACATTGGTTCCATGGGCGTAGGCGTTGTAGGGCACATTTACGTTGGTTCCATGAGCGTAGGTGTTGTAGGACACATTTACGTTGGTTCCATGAGCGTAGGTGTTGTAGGGCACATTTACGTTGGTTCCATGAGCGTAGGTGTTGTAGGGCACATTTACGTTGGTTCCATGGGCGTTGGTGTTGCTGTACGCACTTGACAACAAGCATTGGTTTGTGGGAACTGTAAGACGTTTAATTCTTGTCATTCACGATTCGGATGACGGCGAAAACACTGTTCTGAGTGGTAAATATTGGGACCTTCACCAGCACCCCAATCCACCCCAGCCCCGTCCCTTCTTCTCACGTCCTCTAAGACCAATTTTAAAGGAACATGCCCGGAACCAGATTGTTACAATGTGTGCTATTCGACTGTTGTTTACATAAAGAGGTATCCAGATGGCCTTTGGTAACTTTCGTAGCACTCATTGACAGCTTTATATGGGAATGTTTGATAGGACTGTCAGACAAAAATAAATTCACTAAACAATCGTCAAGATGGTCCTTTTGAGCGCAAAATCGACTAGATGCCTTTCTTCCGAGATTGATGACTTCTTATTTTTGTACTAATCTGAGGGTCGGTGAAAAGTCAAAACAATGTCACGTCATGTGTTCTTTTAAAAATAAAACATGTATTTAGAGGCATAACCTAATTTTTGCGTTTTTGCTTTCAGATTCGTTCTCAAATGAATATAACTTCGAGTGAGACAGAAAGGAATGCAGCTATAGTGTGTTATTTAACTCAACAGGGTGCAAACTTGTTGCATCAAAACCGCTTCGGGAAAACGCCACTGGAACTCATCAACGATCCAATACTTGCAGAGGTGGTCAAACAGTTCACGCCTGCTGACACTCGAAACCAGTAAGTTACATTCACCATAACGTTAAGGTATACATCCGATAAAGCGAATCAGATATAATTAGTCGCTAAATTCATAACTCAATAAATTCATTAACACATAATGTTTCGAAAGCGTAAAGATTCTTCACTTTTAATCCCCCTAACCATGTATAAACTCAATGGGTTACAATAACTGTGGTTTGATGTAGGATAGGTAACAAATGCGAGTCCTGACCTTGACCTCGATGACTCTTGGATTGAAAACTTAGTGGGGACTATCCTGAGAATAAAACTGATCAGTTGAGTGCAACATTCGGGATTTGTCTGATTTATCCGATTTTCAACATATCTGAAGACTCAAAGAGATTCCAATTGTTGATAGAATTGATCACCGGCATTTTTTGTTGCATTATCTCCATCGTTAATATCCATTTGCAATATAATTCGTTTTCAGGCGAAGTGTAAACTCAGACTCGTTCGAGCGAAAGGTAGAATCTTCCCCGTCTAATGATGCAGCAGATGAGTCTGAACCGCCTATGTCCTCATTGGGTGGGCTTGCATCTGGTGTTTCTTCTGCTCTGGAATCTGATGTTACGGTTGACCAGGCTGACGATAATGACGATAACTTAGAGGGTCAACAACAAAGTACATCAAAGTCGCAGATGGGTTGGTAAAAGAAGAGTTCTCTGTTTATATATTTAATCAGGTTTTCACTGAATGGCTCTGTGGAAGGGTTGTCAGGTATCGGTCTAACCCCCACTCCTTGGTCAATGAATTGCCATGTGTATCATTATCAAGCGCCTGCAGTAGTATATTGGTAATAACTCGCACATTCAATTAACGACAGGTAAATTATAGCTGTTAAGTGAAAATATACCATTGTTCCACTGGGACATTATTTGGACCAGATATATGATAATAAGCGGATATTTGAAGTTAATATGTATGATCTTTCCATTTTGACCTACTTCTTATCCTGGTATTCGCCTTCTGGACACAGTAGATAGTTAGGATTGGCCCATTTTCGAAAGTTCCTAGATTTCGGTATATATCTTTGGGCATTCCTTAATGAGATTTCTCATAAGCTAGGAATACTTTTTGATATTGATGTGACTCATTGAAGTACTAGTTTGCCTTAAAAAATATACGAAAGATGAAGATTGAATAAAAGTGGCGGATTGAGCTGTCTGACTTGGGATGATTTGGCCCATGGCAACAATGTGACTTGTGTCGTCTGCACCCCTGTCCTCTTCGGAAGTGAAAAATCTAAGAGTTCATCTCGGAATTTTCAATACATTATAACGCGAAATTTATAATCACCACCCACCTATAAAACTGTGTCAGGAAAATACTTTGATGATCCCTTCGTGGAGTTAAACAATCACCTGTGGGCGTAAAACCTGTTAGCCACGAATTTCGCTGTTTAAATTCTCTGTGTGTTCAAAATGATCTTTCTCAGATGGTGACAACGCCATCTACCGGGCAATCATGCTCGCCACTACATCGGTCATGACGGTCGGGGAAACTCGGTTTTATCGCAGAGGAAATTTAAACTAAGCAAAATTCGCTAATGACGTTTTGTACAGCTACAGATGATGGTTTAGCTCTACGAAGGGATTATCAAAGAATTTTCTTGACACAGTTTAAGGTAATTCAATAATATTAAATGTCTACAGGCACCTCTTTATTTATGTTTGGATATTTATTGGTTGACGACCATTAAATGTCGAAAATGATAAATAACGGAGTAAGACCTTTACTTAAGTGAAGTAAGTTTAAGGTGGGTAGTGTTTATAAATTTTGAGTTATAATTTTTTTTTAAATCCCGTTAGCAACTCTTAGATTTTTTATAAGTTCCTTAAAAACCGCCCCTAAAAACTTATTACGGGCGTATCAGAATAACTTTAACCCACTCAACAAATTGCGGAATTCTGTGGAAAAAAGATTGTCCATCGGCAAGAGATTTTAGTTTTACTTTTATCGCAAGAAAAACAAAATTCATATAATTTTTTACGATTCATTTTTCATTGTAGTTTTGTACTTAAATTTTTCTTTATTTTAATTTTTTAAGATCTGTTTTAATTTTAACAAAACTAAATATATAACCTGGCCTCAATGGACTACCTTAGTCCAATTACATGATTGCTTTCTTGTTTAGTGTCGAAATTTGTAAACAGATATGTTTGTGTTTCTATTCTCATTGTGGCAAGGAAATCGTGACATGCGAGAAGACACCCCTGACCTAGCCGCACACATGTGTCTCATCCTGTTTAACTTACTTGCCGGCCAGGAAGATACCCCTGACCTGGTTACAGGAGCTAATAGAGTAACCGCCCCTAAAAACTTATATATTGTATAAGAATTAAAAGATCAACCAAGTTATAAACACGTGAGGCATTTTCTACTCAGCATTATTTATATTTTTTCCATCGGGTTTACTGTATATTTTTTTAGATACAAACCCTTCTTCAGATCATGTGGTCTCGTCTCTTCAGAAAAAATTACGTGACCTTGAAGAATCTGTATTATGTCGGATTTGTTTGGATCGGACTCGTAACATGGCCTTTTCCTGTGGTCATACAGTGTGCAGTCAGTGTGGTAACGAACTCAAGGCCTGCCACATGTGTAAGAAACCAATCTCAACAAAGATATTGTTGTTTTAATTTTGTTTTGAACATCAGTCACATCAAACAATCAACTATTTGAATGTGAAGAAATATTTTAGAAAATATTTGAACATATTTGTGAGCCTGTTTACATTTTGCCCATAGGAGTTTATGGCCCTATACAGATTAGAAAAAAAATGTCAAAATTCCCTTATCAATATATATTAATGTATTAAAACAAGGTGGCGCACCCAACTTTGTGAGGCGTTTAACATATTCTTTTTGTTAACTAGTATACTAGACCTGTTTCCTTTGCCCTGGCTAGCACTCGGCCTCAAGAATTCCTTCTCAATACGATCATTAAAATCCAATACCTTTCTTTGTTTTATTTTTGGGAATAGATCTGTGTGACCCAGAAAAGTTTTGTAATGATACGGTTGTAAAAATAGTTGTTTTAACACCATTTGCTTTGTCTATATATGATTATATTTAGTTTGTTAAACTTATATTACTTATTCTCTTCCTAAAGTGGTTTTACTCTATTAATAAATTAATAAAGTTAGAGACACAAATGAAAGTTATTTAATGTTTGAAATCTGGTCTGCTGTATCTATCTGTGAAAATTTCAATCTTCCGTTATTATCATAATCCAGAAGTTATGTTTTTAAACAAGGGTTTCAACTTCTGTCTTAACTATTCATATTTATTTAAACAAGTATCATTATATTGTTATTAGACAAAATATTAATATAACATTAGAGTATTATAAAACCGGCATATTTTATTACAAATTTTGATTTATGTTTTAAAAAAACAGAGTAACCTTTTTACCGGCTAATATCATCCAAACAAAAACATAAGTCAAGAATTGCATACGAAGTTTTGTTCCAACTGTTACGAAATACATGTATGAAAAAAAGAGTCGTAAACGTTTGCTTGTATCAGGTATAACCGTAGATGTCAAGAAAAAGTCCACAGTATAAAATGGAAACACACTGGTTAACTCTTTGTCTAAATAAAAGAGTTCGCAGATCACACGAATGAAACTGATACTAGAAATAAATTAGCAGACTGGATAACTGCAGAAATCGCGAGCGTATACAATGGCATTTAAGTTATTACCGCCAAGGCTGACTCATAGCCTACCTGGAACAGTGATAGACTGACTGACGATTTATGGAAATTTGCGCCCCTGTTTTTTGGGGAAATAACTTGTCTGGATCCTGGAATTTGAAATGGAAAATTAGATTTATCAGGTACCCGCAATGTAAACAAACCCCGAAGCTGAGTATGCACACAAGGGTCATAATGTTTGGAGTCGTGTGAGCGATCTTACGGCACATTATTTATTGACTTTTAGTGTTATTGGCAAAATACCGAGAAACGATCACATTCATATATACGGGGCTTACCAGGGCCAATATGAACAAACTAGGCTAATAGGAAGAAACAAGGCCAATACGGACTGGACCAATACGACATCTAAAATGGCAACCGTTTCATTGCTATCACTTCAAAATCCGAACGCCATTTTTTCTTGAAATCACCAACAGAAAAAGACAATATTAGTCAACGTACAGTCAAAAGAGAGCACTCATCAGCTATACATTTACATGAAAAAAAATACTTAACAACAAACAATAATAGTCAACTTTGCTTGCGAATGTGTCTATAAAAACACTACTTTTTATAAATAACATAAATATTTTATGAGAAATAACATCGATAGCCAATTAATACAATTTTCATTAAAGTGGCATGAGCTGCCAAAATGTTGATATTTTGACGTTAAAAGAGAATGTAGAATTTATTTGAAAAATTAAACGAGACTTTAACTTAAGTCGATGTTTGATTGAAATTCTACCGAGTTAGAGGTTAGTAACAAGAGGAATTACGTGAGATAGTGAACTCGTTGCCTCACATCAGTATTGAAAGACGAGTGTACACAATACAATATGACGAATTAAGGGTGGGCTCTCAAAATAGCTATGGGTGGGCACGTAATTCTTCTTGTTACTAACCTCTAACTCGGTAGAATTTCAATCAAACATCGACTTAAGTTAAAGTCTCGTTTAATTTTTAAATTCTACCTCGTCAGAGGTACACAAGCTTTCAAATCTCACGTGATTCCGAATTGTGACGTGGACACGAGATAATAGAAAGTAAGAAGAATCTAGGCCAAGTTAAATTGCTCATTTATTTAGAAATGTGAGCCTAACAGGCATTATATACCCACTGAGATTCTTCATGTCCAACAAATATACCAAATACTAGAAGAAAATTATAACAGCAGAAGTTCATTTCAGACTATCCAGAAGAGATGTACCGTAATTGTTCGGTCGTAAAATAGGTTTGTTATAGAATGAAGCAAATGTTTTTTCAGAACTCCACCCGGCTCTGTCAAGAATAACGTCCAAGGGTAGGTTACTCCGGTGTGCTTGTGAAACCGATGCAGATCTTGTACTGTGAGCCTGAAACTTTGAAGTGTCTACTCCTGATCTGGTTAATACCTCCCGAATCCACCGGCTAATCGTACTGGCTGTTACACCGCCGTGTGGACGTTGATAACTGATAAATAAACTGCAGTTTGAGTTTCTCCGAAGATTTTTTGTTCGGGTTAAATACTCATTCAAATAAGTTATTACACAACGTCTCCTATCTGGAGGATACGCTGCCAACTCTATAGGCTATAAATGTTTTCCAGGTTTGGAAGTTTTAAGAACTGAAGTTATAAAAAATAAACATTTTCTTTTGGATAGTTCCATATTTTGCAAACCTAGCAAATGGAGGGTCTGGCATCTCTGTGCAGTAAGTAATGCAAGTAAAACAGCTAATTTTAGTGTCAGATGTTTTAGATCAATTTGGTTTGCAGGTGACAAAGTCCGTAGATACTTGAACACGACGTTTACATCCCATGTATTGCAATAACGAGGAAAACTTGGTTTCGTTTCGAATACACTTTTAAGTAAACGCTTAACCAAGGGATGAGTCCCAAATGTCAAACCACTGGGGAGAATTATAACGGCTGATAATGCTGACCGAGCAGTACTCACTGCACTGTAACCTAGTCCACTACTGGCAGCTAAGAAATTGATAGCTTGATTCAGAGGGGGCAAAATTGGAATAAGTTCGTGAGCCACACAAAAGATTTTCCATCTTTCCAAATAACATGCATATTGTTTTTTAGTCGCTGATCTCCAGGAAGACGCGATATATTGAGAAGCTGTTTGTGAAAGTCCTGAACTTTTGACAAGTTCCCCGATAAGTGGCATACCATTAAATGCATCTGTTTGGCTAGAGGATGAACTTTGGATGGCTGGCTTGGCAGTGTCAGAGTTGTCTCCCGCTTTGCTAATACTACTGGGTGATCCACCAGCATATGTAGCAACATTGGCTACCACACTTGTGTGGGCCACTGAGGCACCACTAGTACCCCCGTCGCTTTTTCCTCTATCATTTTCTTCAAGACCCTGGATATTATGCTGAAAGGAGGAAAAGAATAGGACATTAAATCCGACCAACATAGGGTAAATGCATCAATTGCTATGGCATTTGGGTCTGGCTTGTATGATACATACGTTTCATACTGGCAGTTCACTCTTGAGGCGAACAGATCTATATTTGGTCTAACAGTAAATTTTGAAAGTGCATCTTGTAAAAATTCAGTATTTAGTTTCCATTCAGTTTCAGTTATATGAACACGTGACTCTCTGTCAGCAATGGGATTGGCAATCCCTGGCACGTGACTAGCACTCAACGAAATTTCATTATCAATACACTACGACCAGATCTTGTATGTAATGTCGTTACATAACACAGAGTGGCTTGTCCCCATATGCGTTATAGCAGCCACTGCAGTGGTATTATCAAGACGGAGTCGGACATGTTTATTTTTCAAGACTGTAGCGAAACTCTTCAGTCCTAAAAATGCTGCTAAGAGCTCTAAGTAATTAATGTGGTGTTGTGATTCGGCCACGGTCCACTGACCACCAGTAGACGTGCCGTCAATTGCTGCCCCCCCCCCCCCCCCCCAACCTTTTTTGGAAGCATCGGTGTGAAGAATTATATCTGGTTGCGTTTCAATAATGTGTTTTTTTTTTTTTTATTGCATTTATTCACCATAGAAACATAACATGGACATATGTATATTTTGGAACATAAATTGGCGGGAATAAAGTTCGAAAGAACTTGTTCTATCCCGAAGTAAAATAAAAGTAAATTGCTAAGTTAAGAATGGCGTGATTCAAAGTCAGTAAACAAAGTTAAACAAATTATGGTTAACTAAAGAAATATAAAGATTTTTTAAAATAACATATTTACAATGCGTATCTAAACTGCATGATAAGGGGGTTTTAATTACAATGTCGCTAGGTGGAGAGTAGATAGGTTTTAAGTTTTGATTTAAACATTGATGTAGATTTTATTTCTTTTAGTTGTGCTTGAAGGTTGTTCCACTCTCGAGGGCATTTAATTTTCATTGTATATAGAGAAAGGTTGCTATGATAGAATGGCCTGTACATATTGCGAGCACAAGCTCTTGTTGAGTACTTGTGGATATCTGCTTGATTTGAGAACATCATTTGGTCAGTGAGAGATAGAAGGTAGGATGGTGGATAAATTTGTGTGCTATTTGAAGGCTGGAAAAGTCGTTTAATTGATAGATATCGAGTATTTTTAGTTTCTGAAAGATTGGATGAGAAGGGGAAGCTCTGTGAGAATAGGTGATCGTTCGAAGAGCACGTTTCTGTAAAAGGAGGAGAGGATGAAGATGAGTTTTATAAGTGTTGCCCCATAGGGCGTTTGCATATGTTAGGTATGGTGACACAAGCGAGTGATAAAGAATACGAAGAGTAAGTTTGTTAAGGCTGTTTCGGATATGCTTAATTATACCGATATTGCGGGAAATTTTTTGACTTATATATCTGATATGTGAGGTCCATGTTAATTTTTCATTGAATAAAATACCTAGAAATTTAAATTCTTTCACGTTTTCTATAATTGTATTATTTAATATTAGATCAGAACAGTTTCGAAAAGACGCCCTACTACCAGATTTAATTATCATATATTTAGTTTTTGCTATATTTAATGATAGTCGATTGGCTTCCAGCCACCGCTGAATATTGTTCAGTTCTTGAGACATTACAGATATAGTGTTAGCGACATTTTCAGAGGAGTAACAGACACTTGTGTCATCAGCAAACAAGATAAAATGAAGGATTGGCGAGGAAAAGGTGATATCATTTATATAGAGAAGAAAGAGGATTGGACCGAGTATAGAGCCTTGTGGAACGCCGATAGAAATGTTAGATAATGATGATAGGGTGCCATTGTAGTTTACGGTTTGGGATCTGCTTGAAAGATAGTTACTAAACCAGGGAGAAATGAAGCCATAATGATTTAATTTAAGGAGGAGAATATCATGATCAACAGTATCGAAAGCTTTTGATAGGTCTAGAAAAGTAATTATGCTATGTAGACGGTTTTCTTTCGCTTCTACCAGTTTATTGTATAGAGATGATGCTGCTGATGTGGTGGAGTGATTGCTTCTGAAGCCATACTGTTGGGGTGAAAGAATAGTATTGGTTTCAATGTGATCCATTATCATATTACATGCTAATTTTTCTAATATTTTGCTAAACGATGGTAAGACAGATATTGGGCGATAATTCTCCATGAGCTGATTGTCTCCAGATTTATAAATGGGTGATACTCTTGCAGTTTTTAAGGAGTAGGGAATTGAGCCGGTGGAGAACGAAAGGTTGATAATGTGGGCGAGAGGGGTTGATATAGAGACTGCAATAAGTTTTAAGGATGAGATACAAACTCAGTCAAGTCCTGCAGCGGTAGATTTGTGTTGGTTGATAGTTGTTTGTACATCTGAAGAAGTGACAGTTTGGAATTGGAATATATTATCAGTCGATTTCGGCAAGTATTCAGAGAAGTGTGTTTGCGGTTGTGGAATATTGTCTTTCAATTTCTGTGCTACTGTTGTAAAATATGAGTTAAATTTATCAGCTATTACGTCTTTATTTGATTCTTGTTGACCATCTATGAGGAAAGAACTTGGCAGGATTGGCTGTTTTTTCCGCTGCATAACTTGATTTAAAATTTTCCACGTTTCTTTTATATTGTTGTTAAATTTATTGAATTTGTTTTCAAAATAGAATTTCCGAGAGTTGGCCAGAGTTTTGTTCAGTTTATTTCTGTAAGCACGATATTTTTGTTTTATGGATGGATTGCAAGTGACTAATTGATCTCGATAAAGTTTGTTCTTATGGTGGATTGATTTCAGTAAGGCGGGAGTGACCCATGGTTTAATAATAGGACATTTTGGAGGGGATAGAGTAGTGATTGGAAAACAATTGTTATAATTAGTGTTAAAAGTGCTATTAAATGCATCAAATGCATCGTTTAAATTGTCTGTATTCAAAATGTTGTCCCACTTTATATTTTCCATTGCTATTTTAAATGCTGTTTTCTGGTCATCGGATTTCTTTCGGAAAGAAATAGTTTTACGAGTGGTTATTTGTGAATCTGTTGAACTCTTGTGGAAATGGATGATAGGAAAATGGTCAGTAATGTCAGTTAGAAGTATCCCCGCCAGGAGATGGTCTTCGTGAAAGTTGGTGAAAATATTGTCTATAAGGGTTGCAGTTTTAGACGTGACTCGGGTAGGTTTTGTTATGTGTGGAAGGAAGTAGTGGCATTTCATGTTGTTTAGAAAATTAAGAGTAGGTGTGTGGCTCTCGGTTTTGAACAGATCAATATTAAAATCTCCGAGCAGGATACATTTTCTAGATGAAATCTTCTGAATGGTGTTAAAGAAATGGTCGTTAAAAGCCGTTATGTCATTTCCAGGAGGACGATATATGATTCCAACAATATAAATAGTATTAAAAAAATTAATTTCAACAAAAAGGGATTCATAGGTACTATTAGGTTGACTAAAAGATAGATCATCTCTTACCCTGCAAGACTGGACGGAATTGTCGACAAAGAGTATAACACCACCCCCCTGCCTATTTGGCCTTGACAGAGAAAAGGATTTATAACCGGGGAAATGATGAAGATGCTCAGTATGTGAGTGAAGCCAGCTTTCAGAGAAACCTAGAACTGTAAATTTGTGATTTAGATTATGCAATAGACCGGAAATTTCATCATAGTGTTTGTTTAGACTACGTGCATTCATGTGAAAAACTGAGAACTGTTCGGAAGAGGTGGAAGGGAGATTATGCTTGAGACTAGATTCAGAAAAATATTTGGATTGGTTAGGATTTATGTTTGTCCAATGCTGGAGCTCGTATGCATTGTCGTCAATAACAGTTTTACAAGGGTCTGATTTATTTAGCTCTAGTGGGTCGAAACACATGTTTTCTAAAAGCTGGAGATTAATATTTTGTGTGGGAGGTGGTGTGGTCGGGAGAGAGTAGTCAATCAGCTCATGGAAAGGCAAATGCTCAAAACTGTTAACAGTTTCAAAAGTGGTGCGCCGGCCGGGAAACGAACCCGGATCGACTGCTTGGAAGGCAACCATGCTGACCATTACACCACCGACGCAAAAGCTATGAAAGTTATTTTCACACCACCAGTATAATTCTGTTTTAGCCTCTTCGGACAAAACCATCTTAGTCTCGAAATTCCAATTATTTATTTTCAGGAATTGGGTTTTGTTCTTTTCTAAATTGCGGAAATGCAATGGCCCAAATTGAACACCAGGAAAACTTGCAACAAGTGACCCAATTACAGAGGCAACTTCCCTTATAGTGGGAGATGGAGCTTGTAATAACTGACAACATTTCTGTTTTAATTTTTCTGCCTTATTAGGATTCATTTGAACAATCAGTTTCTTAGAGTCAAAAGTGAACCCAAGATATGAAATTTTTTGGCTTGGCAACAACACTGATTTCTGAGGATGCACAGCGAAACCGAGGCTCTCGAGTATAGAGACCGTATTTCTAATATTTTCCAAACATTCCTCAAATGTGTCGCCTTGAAGATAGCTATCATCAATGTAACCCGTAGATATAAATCCTTTACGTCTTAGTGTGGTATACACAGGTTTTAATAGTTTGGTAAAATGGCGTGGACAAGAAGCTAGGCCATTTAGAAATACTGTGTATTGATATAGTTGTCCATGGAAAGAAAACTTTAAACATTTCCTATACTCCGGTGAAATGCTTACACTGTAATAAGCAAGTTTTATATCAACCGAAGCCATATATGCATTTGGGGTGGCAGACATAAGGCAATCCATTTTGAAATGCCGATAGACTATAAAGGCATTTAATTTTTTTCAAATTTAGAATCATTCTGTAAGAGCCATCTTTTTTGGGGCGAATGAATATTGTAGAACATCTTCATGAACAGTGGGTTCAATAACTCCCTGTTGTAATAATGTTGATATTTCACCTTGAATTATACTGCATTCCTTGGCATTGAAACTGATGGGGTTTGGCACCTTTATTTGGTAAGGTAACTTTTCGAATTCAAGTTTTGTACCCGTTACAATTTGCAAAATTTCCTCATCGGAAGTTAACTGTGACCACTCGTTCAGATACCACTGAATATTACCAGCTTTAAAAGCATTGGATTTGTTATCTGAGTAACTAGCTAACCGGTATTGAAAGGAAGGTCTACTTACCTCAGTAGGTAAGGCTACGACTACTTCCGATCGACCTTCTTGTTGTTGCTGTAGTTGTTCCGGTTGTAGTTTTTCTTGCCTAAAAAAGGCTTCTTCGATTGGTAATAACTACCTCGGTCCCGACTGCTGTATTGTGTGTAGGAACGTTTGTTTCTTCCACTACCATGGCGGACAACATTTTGGCCTATGCGATTTGCCTCTTTTGCCTCTTTCAAAGTTTGCGGAAGATTATCCCCAAACAACCACTTGGTCACGGCTACCTCCTGTGTGCATATAGCCGAATATTCTTTACCCAATAAAGGCTTCATGACCTCACGTTGTTTCAAAGCGAGGTCATAGGCAACGTGGCCGAGGAAAGCAATTGCATCTGTTGCCATTGGAATAATGCTACTAAAATCAACAAGGGAACCATTATTCTTACAAGCAAGAAGGCTATCGGGTAGCTGTGCCACCGCAATGGATGCCTTGAGAACAGTAGTTTGAGAGTTTGCATATCGTAGGTCAGTTTTCCGTCCAGACTCGGTCAATTTTCGCCACAAAGGCGGATTAACCCTGGGCACAAACATATTGCCACAATTATCTGGGCGGTTATACTTTTTTAGCTTGGCTTGCAGCTTATCATCAGACAATTTTTTCATCCACCGCTTGTCAACAATACTGGCAAGTTGCTCGGCTAGTTTTGGGCCACATTGTTCCTCGTCATCGAGGTCTTGTTGAATACAGCTCAGTATATCTTTATCAGAGCTTGATGCGATTGCAAGTGTTTCACCCTTTACTGACTGATTATCGGGCCCAGTGAGAAGTAAGTCTTCGTCATCAGTGGCACAGGATAAATTACTTGGTACTTGGTCAGCACTTTCGTCGCCCGGTGGGTCGCCTTTGCACATTTTATTGGGTGTTTTGCTATCAGCGATTGCTTGCCAAGCATCCGACATTTTTGCCATAGTATGTGCCAATAAAGAAAAATTTTCCTGCTGCTGCTTCTGACTC
Organism: Lepidochitona cinerea; assembly: GCA_963971465.1. NCBI lineage: Eukaryota > Metazoa > Mollusca > Polyplacophora > Chitonida > Tonicellidae > Lepidochitona > Lepidochitona cinerea. The sequence continues at coordinate 4,906,296 of OZ020560.1, forward strand.
TCAGCCATAGACCCCACAATTTCAGCGAAATTACAGTTCGGTGAACTGATTGATAGTTGCTCACCTGTTAGGTTCGCATGTGAGGGGCCGCCAATACCTAAAATATCATTTTCCTCAGCTGAGCCGATATCCATATATTTTGGACCCGGTGGGTCAGGTTTTTCATCTGAGCTCATGGCCACGTGGAACAGTAACCGAAAATGCGAAACAGTTTACGATATACTACCTGGGCAGGCTTAGTTTGGCAAATAAAGACAAGAAACTTCAGAAGGGTCTTCTGGAACAATGTTCAACTAAACGAATACGGTGTACTCGCAAAACAAGTCAAACCAGTTTTCTCGCCGACTATTTGGCCAACACGGAATACATCCGTACTGTTGTGAAGCAAAGAACACACTGATGGGAGGCAACCAGTTCACTATCTCATGTGATTCCGAACTGTGACGTATACCTCTGACGAGGTAGAATGGCTATTTTTATCAAGAAGTATAATTCAGAAGCTTTTTAGTGCTTCTAGTCTCGAAAATGAACGATAAAGCATTGTTTTGAACCAACTTTGGCTTAGAATGAATGAATGGTCGTCCCGGTCATTTAAATTTTGTTTACGTTTCGAACATGTTTTCGGTTCGTACAGGCCACATACTGTATGGATTTTCCTCATTCCAACGCCAATCTTTTAGTTTTCCAAGGGCCTTCAAAGCCTCTAACTGTCGTGACTAACAGAAATAATGAAAAAAGTGTGAATTTTGGCAGCTCATGCCACTTTAATCAGAATATTCCCTATTGGCATTGTCACAGGTCCTCGGACAGTCGTGTAACAATGCCAATAAAGAATATCGTGATTAAAAACATTAGGCTATAATATAACTTTACATTCTTTAGGGTATGAGAATTACAGACTGACTAGCGGGTAAGAGTGACTCGAAAACCCTGTCTATGAATTTTAGAATGTAAACCACAGACAAAAAAAATGAAATGAGGGTAATCCAACACTTAGAGTCGCATGAGCTGCCAAAATGTTGATATTTTGATGTTAAAACAGAATGTTGAAATTATTGGCTATTTTCTCAAAACGTATACTTCAGAAGTTTTTTGTGCTTCTTGTCTCGAGAATGTAGGATAAAGTATTATTTTGAACTAACTTTGGCTTAGAATGAATGAATGGTCGTCCCGGTTATTTAAATTTTGTTTACTTTTCGAACACTATTTCGGTTCGTAGCCTATATGCCATGCACATACTGTATAGATTTTCCTCATTCCAACGCCAATGATTTAGTTTTTCGATGGCCTTCAAAGTCTCTTACTGTCGTGACGATCAGAGATTATCAAAAAAGTGTGAATTTTGGCAGCTCATGTCACTTTAAGTTAACCGACACTGACAGTTGTTGTTGTAATCAGGCTTCGATTCTTCGTTTTCGGCCCCCATTTATACATTCTAAACCTAACTGGACATGTTTTACATGTGTCCTTTGTTTAATCATAGAGGTTTTAGTTGTAGTAAGCTCGTGTAATTTGGTTCTCAAACTGGCTACGGCGGCAAGTGCATGGGCCTTTCAATATTTAACTGTGACTAGAACAGCATTCTGAAATAGAATACAATATCATTCTTTGTTCAGATTTTGACTCTAAAAGACTTGCTCGCCATGTTCCCTATAAGTATAGGTCTCAAATATATTCGGATTTTTCCAATTTTATTTATTTGCGGGAAATTGGCTTTTTGTAAAATTATATATCCCCCACATATCCCCTACAATATAACACGGAGGTCACGAGAATTTCGTTACACCTGATTCAAGGAGTGAGTGAGTGAGAAAAGATTCAACGTCGTTTTCAACATTTTTTCAGTCTTAATTATCGCGACAATTGAAAGGTTAACGTGGATATACTGGATACGCATTATTCTTGATCAAATCCTTAACCCGAATTAGGTGCCATAATCCCGTTTGACATAAGTTGCCGTAAGTAATTCACTTGTATTGTGCCCTAGCTGTAAATAGATTTTTTGGAACTCCGAAAGTACTAGTCTGGATCCTGGAGGCAACCGAGGGCGAGATCGCTGACTGGTCATAGGGCCTATGACGTAAACAGTTGCCACAAGTATGTCACAAAGCCAACTGCGAGCCTAAAACAGTGCTTCAGCAAGACTAATAAAAAGCCTCTTGAATAATTATAGAATGCTTAAAACATCCACAAAGTACGTAGGCCTAGGTAGGCTAGGTTATGTAGGCTAAAACCCTTCGTGTGTAACACAAACGCAGACGTAGGCCTAGTTTCGGTATATCTGTGTTTCTCCAATGCTTCAATGATAACAAATATAGTTTTTTGTTCATCAAATAATCATTGGGACAAATTCTGAGATCTCCTAAAAGGCTATGGAAAGTTTTTGTCGTCAAATTAAAAATGACCTGCATCCTGTCCGAGGGTATTTGACGTACGTAAATCCCTGAAGTGATCCGATCGATTTGCAGGTTTACAGATTTCTCTCCCCTTAAAGCACTCTTCTACTTAAGGGGTAAAAATTGAGCTTTCAGGCGGTAAATGAAAAACAGTTATGGAAGCGAGCGACGTAAATGAGCTTTCTAAAGTCCTTAAAACCCTGATAAAAACTAGGGCTAAGGTTCGTTTTCGAGAATTTGAGATTTCTTACGAGAAAAGATTGGATTCATCGGGACCTTTAAGTGATATCTCTGACACAGTCAATTTAAATTGGCCTGTACTTGTAGCTTGGCGCTACAATGAATTTCTCTCTCGCAAAAATTCCAAGATCGAAGAAAATGAAAAAGAAATTTTAAACAGTACAGAAATCTCAGTTGAGAATTCAAAAGTTAATGAAACCACTTGTGATAGAAGTGCATTTGAAGGGTCTCCGTTGAAAATTCTTGCGATTGCTGATCTTTCGTCCATTGACTGTGCAGTTTCGATTTCTAAAAGTGACACAAGTGTTAAAAAAATCAAACGCTATGAACCGGTCTCTGCCAAACGAGGTCGATATTTACTCTCCCTTTATAATAACAGTGCTATTGAGTTTTCTAAAGAAAATGCTGTGAACTTAAAAGATACACCAGTAACTAAATCTACACCTCTTTTTGTTTTGTGTGATGGAGAAAGACCAAGTAGCATTGTCTGTCTTTGCCTCGAGAAAGGTAAACTTATTGACAACAAATTCCAGAAGTCTAAAGTTTTCACAATGACTGGACCAAAATCACAGCAGCTTTTCAAAAATAATCCCATTAATCACAAAGGCCCTGGAAAATACATGACCTGTAAAGCAGAGTATGATATCGTGGGGTCACTTTCCAAAGAAAACCCCATGGCAGAACTTCAAGGCTCTGTAAAGCTGGAAGTTAAATGGGGAAACTCGCAAACCCTTCTTCAAACCCCACCATTGGATGCTACAACAGAAGCCAAAGTTCAGATATCAGCTGGGGATGGCAGAAGTCCAGGATTTAGTATGTACACCGAGTTGGACTTGGTAAGACGATTAATTGAATCACTGTTTACTGGGGAAATAAGCTGGGCTGCAAGAGATGAGAATATTCCACTGATTGATGAGGTGAAAGCTGTCTTAAAAGAAATGGTCATGGGAACCTCAAAATTATCAATGACTGAATCTGTAGTTAATACCTCCGCTGAAAAAAGTGCCGAGAAAAGTATGGAACTGGAGGAGCGCCCAGACCTAGATTTTACTGATCGTATGTGGATACTGTTAAAGCAATGTTCCTCTTACGTCGATCTTGTGGACAGTTTTCAGATGATTTTCAACTACCTGAAGACTGGAGAACTGCAGCCTGTTATCCACAAACAGAACAAGACAAATCTGGCTCAGATTGTTAAAGATTCATACACAGGGAGAGTTTATCTGCCATCTTTAACCTCCGGAACATTAGCTATTGAACTCCTGGCAGAGATTGGTGTAGAAAAACTAACCAGAGATTATATGAATGCTTTTATATCAAACGACCTGGCCACTCCAAAACATCTTGAATATTATCTTCAGAGAAACTTGGAATTGAAAGAAAAACTTAATCGTTTAGAGAAGCTTCATTGTGTTCTTGAACTGATAATTATTATGAAAAACTTCCTGCATGTTCCTCACACAACTTTAAGCATGTGTGCAAGACAAAATCTTCACCAATATGAAACACATGATGTTGATTGGGATAAAGTTTATCAGGTGCAAATTCCTACACAATCAGTTTCCAAATTGCTTGAAAGTCAGCAGCCATATTTATGGCAGAGTCAGGAGAAAATAGGGGAGGGTATTTTAGAAGAGAGTATTGTAACTAGACTCAGTACAGATGCACCTTTTCAACATCTGGATTCTATGCCAAATGTCAAGAGTCAGTCTGATACAACGTTGTCATGTGATGGGGAATACTATATTGTCACTATTAAAAACGAAGTGCTTCTTTTGTAAATCATATTAAATGGTTGGTCAATCTGACAAAAAAATGTTTTATCTTTTTATTAAATTCAACTGTTATTAAATTACTGTTTTAGTCTTATAACCATATGGCTGCTAGAGTCATGCAATATATAGTCACATTACAGTGTGCAATTTTTGTAGTGAATTATTTATATAAACAAGATTGGCTTAGTAATTTTTGTTTTTGTGTTGATTATTTAAATTTCTTGACCATTAAAACTATAAAAAGTTTTACTGATCACATCTGCGTTAAATCAGTTGTATTTGTACTAAAACAATGCCCATACATTGTACATGAGTTCCAATCCAAAACACTCTATGGACTGGCATCAAATCCATATTGCTGAAGTTGACTGTAAATGGCATAGAATTTCACTTGAATTGTTATCTAATTATATCCGATGACTCATTCAGGAAAAAATTTCAAATATTTCCTGTTTTTCTAGCTTTTCTCTGCAAACATAGACGCCGCTAACACTGAGCCATCCGTGTGCAGGTCATCCAAAAAAATTGGTTTCTCCTGTAATGTTCAGGCCTGTGGCGCTTACATGAACACTATAATTTGTTGGAGTTAAATTAGTTTGTGTCTTTTAGAAAGTGAGTATCACAGTATTCTTGTTATTTTGGGGATTACACTTTCTTTCTTGAGAAATTCTGCCTTCAATCGATGCAACGCAGGATTACATCCGACTCAGACCAAATAAAACAAAATTCTGCTTGTAACCCTGTATGTGAAATAGTTGCGAGGTACACACTTAAGGTCGAGGGTTTCCTCCGGGCAAAGATCCTGGTTTTCTTCAGCGACTTAACCTTCTAATGGTGCATTATAAAATAATCCTGAGTAATCTATTGTGCCCACATGAATTCCTTCGACTTGTAACTGGCATTTGTGCCCACATGAATCACATACACTGGCAATTGTGCTGGTAGAAAACCCTTCCAATTGTAACTACCAGCCCCGATAGCTCAGTCGGTAGAGCGTCCGCTTCAGGCCTGGGAGATCCGGGTTCAAGCCCGGGTCGAGTCAGACCAAAGACTTTAACAGTGGTAGCTGTTACTGCTTCGCTTGGCGCTCAGCAATAGGAGTTAGAGCAGCGACTGGTTGGCCCGGTGTCAGTATACTGTGACTGGGTGAGGGGGCTTGCTGGTTGTCTTCGGCAAGTCGTCTCGGTGAGACAGCACCTAAAAGAGCGGTGGAAATCCGCCCTGTCACAAGGAGACAACGTCTTCATATAACCGAAATACTGTTGAGCAGGACGTAAAACCCCAATCACTCACTCACTCACTCCAATTGTAACTGGCATTTGTGCTCGTAGAAAACCCTTCCACTTGTAAATGGCAATTGTGCCCACATAAATCCCTTCCAATTGTAACTGGCATTTGTGCCCACATAAATCCCTTCCACTTGTAACTGGCATTTGTGCCCACATAAATCACTTCCACTTGTAATTAGCAATTGTGCAAATATGAAATCATTCCCAGGAAACCATTGAACTGGCAAGTCTGTCTGTAGGAAACCCTTTCAACTTTGACTGCCAACTGTGCCCACAGGAAATGCTTTCACTTGTAACTGGTGACTGTATCCACAGGAAACGCTTTCACTTGTAACTGGTAACTGCCCACAGGAAACCCATCTGTACCTGGCAACTTCTGTAGTAAACCCTTCCCCTTATAACTAACATCTGTGCTCCCAGTAAATCCTGTTCCTCCACTAGTACATGACATATGTGCTCCCAGGAAATCCTGTCCCTCCACTAGTACTTGACATCTGTGCACCCAGGAAACCCTGTCCCTCTACTAGTACCTGACATCTGTGCTCCCAGTAAATCCTGTCCCTCCACTAGTACCTGACATCTGTGCAACCAGTAAATCCTGTCCCTCCACTAGTACCTGACATCTGTGCTCCCAGTAAATCCTGTCCCTCCACTAGGACATGACATCTGTGCTCCCAGTAAATCCTGTCCCTCCACTAGTACCCGACATCTGTGCTCCCAGTAAATCCTGTCCCTCCACTAGTACCTGACATCTGTGCTTACAGTAAATCCTGTTCCTCCACTAGTACCTGACATCTGTGCTCCCAGTCAATCCTGTCCCGCCACTAGTACCTGACATCTGTGCTCCCAGTAAATCCTGTCCCTCCACTAGTACATGACATCTGTGCACCCAGGAAATCCTGTCACTCTACTAGTACCTGACATCTGTGCTCCCAGTAAATCCTGTCCCTCCACTAGTACCCGACATCTGTGCTCCCAGTAAATCCTGTCCCTCCACTAGGACATGACATCTGTGCTCCCAGTAAATCCTGTCCCTCCACTAGTACCCGACATCTGTGCTCCCAGTAAATCCTGTCCCTCCACTAGTACCTGACATCTGTGCTTACAGTAAATCCTGTTCCTCCACTAGTACCTGACATCTGTGCTCCCAGTCAATCCTGTCCCGCCACTAGTACCTGACATCTGTGCTCCCAGGAAATCCTGTCCCTCCACTAGTACCTGACATCTGTGCTCCCAGGAAATCCTGTCCCTCCACTAGTACCAGACATCTGTGCTCCCAGAAAATCCTGTCCCACCACTAGTGCCTGACATCTGTGCTCCCAGTAAATCCTGTCCCTCCACTAGTACCTGGCATCTGTGCACCCAGTAAATCCTGTCCCTCCACTAGTACCGGACATCTGTGCTCCCAGTAAATCCTGTCCCACCACTAGTACCGGACATCTGTGCTCCCAGTAAATCCTGTTCCTCCACTAGTACCTGACATCTGTGCACCCAGTAAATCCTGTCCCACCACTAGTACCTGACATCTGTGCTCCCAGTAAATCCTGCCCCTCAACTAGTACCTGACATCTGTGCTCCCAGGAAGTCCTGTCCCTCCACTAGTACCTGACATCTGTGCTACCAGGAAATCCTGTCCCTCCACTAGTACCTGACATCTGTGCTCCCAGTAAATCCTGTCCCACCAGTAGTACCTGACATCTGGGCTCCCAGTAAATCCTGCCCCTCCACTAGTACCTGACATCTGTGCTCCCAGGAAGTCCTGTCCCTCCACTAGTACCTGACATCTGTGCTCCCAGGAAGTCCTGTCCCTCCACTAGTACCTGAAATCTGTGCTCCCAGGGAAATCCTGTCCCTCCACTAGTACCTGACATCTGTGCTCCCAGTAAATCCTGTCCCACCACTAGTACCTGACATCTGTGCTCCCAGTGAATCCTGTCCCTCCACTAGTACATGACATCTGTGCTCCCAGTAAATCCTGTCCCTCCACTAGTACCTGACATCTGTGCTCCCAGTAAATCCTGTCCCTCCACTAGTACCTGACATTTGTGCTCCCAGTAAATCCTGTCCCACCACTAGTACCTGACATCTGTGCTCCCAGTGAATCCTGTCCCTCCACTAGTACATGACATCTGTGCTCCCAGTAAATCCTGTCCCTCCACTAGTACCTGACATCTGTGCTCCCAGGAAATCCTGTCCCTCCACTAGTACCTGACATCTGTGCTCCCAGTAAATCCTATCCCACCACTAGTACCTGACATCTGTGCTCCCAGTAAATCCTGTCCCTCCACTAGTACCTGACATCTGTGCTCCCAGTAAATCCTGTCCCTCCACTAGTACATGACATCTGTGCTCCCAGTAAATCCTATCTCTCCACTAGTACCTGACATCTGTGCTCCCAGGAAATCCTGTCCCTCCACTAGTACCTGACATCTGTGCACCCAGTAAATCCTGTCCCTCCACTAGTACATGACATCTGTGCTCCCAGTAAATCCCGTCCCTCCACTAGTACCTGACATCTGTGCTCCCAGTAAATCCTGTCCCTCCACTAGTACATGACATCTGTGCTCCCAGTAAATCCTGTCCCACCACTAGTACCTGACATCTGTGCTCCCAGTAAATCCTGTCCCTCCACTAGTACCTGACATGTGCTCCCAGTAAATCCAGTCCCTCCACTAGTACCTGACACCTGTGCCATTTTCTAGCTTTTCTCTGCAAACATAGACGCCGCTAACACTGAGCCATACGTGTGCAGGTCATCCAAAAAATGAAGAGTTTCTCCTGTAATGTGCGGGCCTGTGGCGCTTACATGAACACTATAATTTGTTGGACTTAAATTAGTTTGTGTCTTTAAGAAAGTGAGTATCACAGTATTCTTGTTAGATTGGGGATTACACTTTCTTCCTTGAGAAATTACTCCAATTTAGGGTTACGCACCGGAACGGGGGCTCCAGTCAGCTAGGCCTTCAATCGATGCAACGCAGGATTACATCCCGACCAAATAAAAAAAAAATTCTGCTTGTAACCTTGTATGTGGAAGAGTTGCCAGGTACACACTTAAGGTCGAGGGTGTCCTCCGGGCAAAGATCCTGGTTGTCTTCGGCCACTTAACCTTGTTACGGTGCAATATAAAATAATCTTGAGTGCGGCGTAAAACCTCTATCAACCCTGGAAACTCGTTCACTTGTAACTGGCATTTGTGCCCACAGGAATCACTTCCACTGGTAACTGGCATTTGTGCCCATAGGAATCACTGGCACTTGTAACTGGCATTTGTGCCTGTAGGAAACCATTCCAGTTGTAACTGGCATTTGTGCCCGTAGGAAACCCTTCCACTTGTAACTGGCATTTGTGCCCACAGGAATCACTGGCATTTGTGCCTGTAGGAAACCATTCCAGTTGTAACTGGCATTTGTGCACGCAGGAAACCATTCCACTTGTAACTGGCATTTGTGCCCGTAGGAAACTATTCCACTTGTAACTGGCATTTGTGCCCGTAGAAAAACTCTTCCGCTTGTAACTGGCAGTGGGGCCTGTAGGAAACCATTCCACTTGTAACTGGCATTTGTGCCCGTAGGAAACCCTTCCACTTGTAACTGGCATTTGTGCCCTCAGGAATCACTGGCACTTGTAACTTTGTGCCTGTAGGAAACCATTCCACTTTTGCCTGTAGGAAATCCTTCCACTTGTAACTGGCATTTGTGCCCGTAGGAAACCCTTCCACTTGTAACTGGCATTTGTGCCCACAGGAATCACTTCCACTGGTAACTGGCATTTGTGCCTGTAGGAAACCCTTCCAATTGTAACTGGCATTTGTGCCCACATAAATCCCTTTCACTTGTAACTGGCATTTGTGCCCACAGGAAACCCTTCCACGTGTAACTGGCATTTGTGCCTGTAGGAAACCCTTCCAATTGTAACTGGTAATTGTGCCCACATAAATCCCTTCCACGTGTAACTGGCATTTGTGCCTGTAGGAAACCATTCCCCTTGTAACTGGCATTTGTGCCCACAGGAATCCCCTCCACTTGTAACAGGCATTTGTGCCCACATAAATTCCTTCCACGTGTAACTGGTATTTGTGCCTGTAGGAAACCCTTCCCCTTGTAACTGGCATTTGTGCCCACAGGAAACCCTTCCACTTGTAACTGGCATTTGTGCCCGTAGGAAACCATTCCACTTGTAACTGGCATTTGTGCCCACAGGAAACCCTTCCACTTTTAACTGGCATTTGTGCCTGTAGGAAACCCTGGCATTTGTGCCCACAGGAAACCCTTCCACTTGTAACTGACATTTGTGCCTGTAGGAAACCATTCCACTTGTAACTGGCATTTGTGCCTGTAGGAAACCCTTCCACTTGTAACTGGCATTTGTGCCTTCAGGAAACCCTTCCACTTGTAACTGGCATTTGTGCCCACAGGAAACCCTTCTACTTGTAACTAGCATTTGTGCCCACATGAATCCCCTCCACTTGTAACTGGTATTTGTGCCCACAGGAAACCATTCCACTTGTAACTGGCATTTGTGCCTGTAGGAAACCATTCCACTTGTAACTGGCATGTGTGCCTGTAGGAAACCATTCCACTTGTAACTGGCATTTGTGCTTGTAGGAAACCCTTCCAATTGTAAGTGGCATTTGTGTCCACAGAAATCCCTTCCACGTGTAACTGGCGTTTGTGCCCGTAGGAAACCCTTCCACTTGTAACTGGCATTTGTGCCCACAGGAATCCCCTCCACTTGTAACTGACATTTGTGCCAACATTAATCCCTTCCAATTGTAACTGGCATTTGTGCCCACATAAATCCCTTCCAATTGTAACTGGCATTTGTGCCCACAAAAATCCCTTTCACTTGTAACTGGCAGTTGTGCCCATAGGGAACCATTCCACTTGTAACTGGCTTTTGTGCCCACAGGAAACCCTTCCACGTGTAACTGGCATTTGTGACCACAGGAAACCCTTCCACGTGTAACTGGCATTTGTGCCTGTAGGAAACCATTCCCCTTGTAACTGGCATTTGTGCCCACAGGAATCCCCTCCACTTGTAACTGGCATTTGTGCCCACATAAATTCCTTCCACGTGTAACTGGTATTTGTGCCTGTAGGAAACCCTTCCCCTTGTAACTGGCATTTGTGCCCACAGGAAACCCTTCCACTTGTAACTGGCATTTGTGCCCGTAGGAAATCATTCCACTTGTAACTGGCATTTGTGCCCACAGGAAACCCTTCCACTTGTAACTGGCATTGTGCCTGGAGGAAACCCTTCCACTTTTAACTGGCATTGTGCCCACAGGAAACCCTTCCACGTGTAACTGGCATTTGTGCTCACAGGAAACGCTTTCACTGGTAACTGTGCTTCCTCAGGAAACCCTTCCATTTATAACAGATATCTGTGCTCCCAGTTGATCCTGTCCCTCCACTAGTACCTGACATCTGTGCTCCCAGGAAATCCTGTCCCTCCACTAGTACCTGACATCTGTGCTCCCAGTAAATCCTGTTCCACCACTAGTACCTGACATCTGTGCTCCCAGTAAATCCTGTCCCTCCACTAGTACCGGACATCTGTGCTCCCAGTAAATCCTGTCCCTCCACTAGTACCGGACATCTGTGCTCCCAGTAAATCCTGTCCCTCCACTAGTACCGGACATCTGTGCTCCCAGTAAATCCTGTCCCACCACTAGTACCTGACATCTGTGCTCCCAGTAAACCCTTTACCTCCACTAGTACCTGACAGCTGTGCTCACAGTAAATCCTGTCCCTCCACCAGTACCTGAAATCTGTGCTCCCAGTAAATCCTGTTCCTCCACTAGTACCTGACATCTGTGCACCCAGTAAATCCTGTCCCTCCACTAGTACCGGACATCTGTGCTCCCAGTAAATCCTGTCCCACCACTAGTACCTGACATCTGTGCTCCCAGTAAACCCTTTACCTCCACTAGTACCTGACAGCTGTGCTCACAGTAAATCCTGTCCCTCCACTAGTACCGGACATCTGTGCCCCCAGTAAATCCCGTCCTCCACTAGTACCTGACATCTGTGCCCCCAGTAAATCCCGTCCCTCCACTAGTACCTGACATCTGTGCCCCCAGTAAATCCCGTCCCTCCACTAGTACCTGACATCTGTGCTCCCAGTAAATCCTGTCCCTCCACTAGTACTTGACATCTGTGCTCTCAGTAAATCCTGTCCCTCCACTAGTACCGGACATCTGTGCTCTCAGTAAATCCTGTCCCTCTACTAGTACCTGACATCTGTGCTCTCAGTAAATCCTGTCCCTCCACTAGTACCTGACATCTGTGCTCCCAGTAAATCCTGTCCCACCACTAGTACATGACATCTGTGCAACCAGTCATTCCTGTCCCTCCACTAGTACCGGACATCTGTGCTCCCAGTAAATCCTGTCCCTCCATTAGTACATGACATCTGTGCTCCCAGTAAATCCTGTCCTCCACTAGTACCTGACATCTGTGCTCCCAGTAAATCCTGTCCCTCCACTAGTACCGGACATCTGTGCTCCCAGTCAATCCTGTCCCACCACTAGTACATGACATCTGTGCTCCCAGTAAATCTTGTTCCTCCACTAGTACCTGACATCTGTGCTCCCAGTAAATCCTGTCCCTACACTAGTACCTGACATCTGTGCCCCCAGTAAATCCTGTCCCTCCACTAGTACCTGACATCTGTGCTCCCAGTAAATCCTGTTCCTCCACTAGTACAGTACATCTGTTGTGTTTAAAGCTTTGCTGACTGTTTTGGTTGCCACAAATCTTGAGCCAAATTTTATTTTCGTATGCGACACATTGTCTACCCATAACCTACACATTCAAGGGAGAATAATTAAATGCAGACAATAAGCTTTAAGTTATGGAGCGGATGCGAAGCCGGGCGGACAGACAGACCAACATGGTTATACCAAAATATAACCCCTCTTTAAGAGGGAGCGTATAAAAAAAACTGAAGAAAAATAGCTTAAGCCTGTCTGTCTACCCACTCAATCTTTTTTACGTGTTTTACCCAATATGTTTATATGCTAATGTAAATTTCGTCTGTTGCAAATGCACGTTTATCTATGTAAACTCTGAAGCTTGAAGGAATATATATATATATTGTGGGCGTCGCTTCTTGCCAGTATTAGGTTGATTGATTGATTGTTTCGTGTTTTATATGGCGGCGTTGGCAGTTTTATTGTGGGAGGAAACCGGGCTCTCTGGCTGGAGGAAACCCACGACCTTCCGCTGGTAACTGGCAACCATCCCACATAGGTGCCAGTATTAGGAGGAGGAGGGACGGATGAGGGTAAAACTAGGCATTATCGTTTAGTAACACACAGATAGTGATTACATACTCTCCTGATGATGGTACAATAAATGTCAAAATACTGAGTCGCTATTCGTGTATTACGGAGTATGTGGAACAAATGGATTGCCCTGTAACATACTGCATGATCTTCTGCTGAGTTCTAGAACACCAAGGTATGAAATTAAATATTTAACTAAACTAACACTTTACCAGATTTAAAAGATCAAAACACAAGAAATTATATTTCATTCTCTTTCAATAAATACAAGTATAAAATCCACACAAAATATAATCATAGGCTGTACATTAGTTTTCAATGAGTGAGACCATCAAACAAATATGATGAGAAAATGTACAGTAACCATAGAAACAACCATACTGCCACAGGGCTAAAGGATAACAAATTGAGTACAAATTAAACTATCTACAAAATGTAACAAGAAATATCTTTATATAACAAAATTTTATGAAAGAAACATTCAAGCACTATAGAATTGAACATAAAATCCCAAGATGGCTATAAAGTTAGCTTTTTAATTGTATGAATTCTGGTTATGAGGAATAGAAATAGAGAGTTTCATTTGAATACAGTAGGTTAAAATGCAAGCTATAAATGTAGGGATTGTCAAAAATCATTGAATGTCGCTATTTTTAATTTTCCATGGTGCCAAATTAAAAAATTGTCCTCGCTTGTTCTTACCTAAGAGAGAAATATCACCATGAGCAAGGATTTTGTGATACTTTGACCGAACTTTTTACATACACTCTGATGTATTCTTTTGAGCTTAACCCAGATTTGTGGACGTGTAATTGTGATGTCTATCCTGTAGTTTTCTCAAATCTCACAACACTAGTTTGGTCATATTCATGTATTCGCTACTTTGTCTTGATATAACCATGTGATAGGACTAACAAGTTTAAAACATTAGTTTCCTCCATTGAGAGTGTAAGCAAGGGAAAATGAACAAGGAAAGTGAGGAAATATAAATCAATATTTTGCATGCAGTTTTCTTTCAAAACAATTATTCTTTCAAACATGTGTTGTCTGTACAGATTGACTGATGTTTTACGAAGCAATCATGACTTTTTACTTTATACATGTTACCATGCAAGGCTTACTCAACTGGGGGAGGAAACCAGGCTCTTTGCCCCCAGAGAAAACCGACAATCTTCAACAGATTCCAGGTGGCAACCATTCCACAAATAGATTTTGTAGGGAGCAACAAAATACATTTAAAAAGAAATCCATGTGATGTTAAATTATAAGCAAACAACAAAACCTAGAAACTTAGATAGTCAATAAATGCGCTTCAAGATTCAAGAGATAAAAGTGCATTAGAAAACACACAAAACCTTCTATACAATCGTGAGACCAAACCATTTACTAAAATAAATGAGAAAATCAATCCAAACTTATAAGAATTAGGGGAAAGTTTGAACGCGAAATAATTCATTTTATAAATCCTCTATCAAAAAACTAATCAATTCAGAATAGGAAAACTGAGCAAAAAAAATTTGATAAAAGAAGGATCAAACAGGGGTCAGACGTATGTGTTTTATGTACCAGCCTATAATAAAAACAGTCTACATTTGAAATGTCCACGGCCTCAAGAGAGATTATCACAAATTATCCTGTTCACTTCGAGGTAAAAAATCACCTGAATTATCTTTGAATAAATTTCACTCGTATACACAAAGTCCAGTTTTCTTTCTGAAGTTGGAGTCTCTTGTTACTGTTCAACATGTATAATTACCATATACACAAATATATATATATAATATATAAATTCCTTGTCACCTTCAAGGACAAATGCCAAATTTGGAGGTAAATGTCCCATAAATATATTTATATATGCCTGACACTATAGACACCAAGTAAAATGACAGATTGAGGGCCAAATTTGAACCCCACAATTTCCCAGATACTCTTCTTGCATTAAAACTGCTGAAACACCTGTCAGTTTACAATATTAGATTGAACTGAGCCATACTTATATTTAATAAAATGAAAATCTGTTAACATTTCGAGGTATAGTTTTAAAATCAATCATTTCAGGATTTGTCAGCTGTGGTATTGTTCAGTTGATTGATCAGAGTTTAACGCCACATTCAACAACCTATCTGCGTCTACAAAATTCCTTTACAACTCAACACTTTTTTCATCGCAGATGTTCCATTTTCTTGTAAGTAGTTTTCCACAATCAAAACTCCATGCAATAAGAAACATGACTGTCCATTTCCCTATCAGAAGTGTCCTGTGTTTAAAACAACATGATTTTCTTTGCTATGGGTTTCCTACACATGTGACAAGTCTTTAGGGCGTCGCCGCACTGACTGCACACTGTATGCCCACATAAAAAGGCCATGTTACGCTGACGTTCCATACAAATCCCACAAAGTATAGTTTCTTCCATGTCCCGCACTTTTTTCTGGAGGAATGAGACGACAGACTCCGAGGGAGGGTTAGCGTCAAACTCATTAATAACACTACCATCTGGAACAAAAATACAAACCATTTAAAGTTTTATTTGAACTATTTTTCATGTACAAATGTTATGGCTGATTCATTACTGAAAATTTTGTTCTGTGCCACACTAAAGAGAACTTCATTTGTTTGGCAGGGCCTCTGTGGTTCAGTAGGTAGAGCGTGGCATGCTCAATCCGAACAGCCTTCCACCAATGGGTCGCCGGTTCAAATCCCACTAGTGGGGGAGGAAACCAGGCTCATTGTCCGGAGGAAACCCCTGACCTTCGGCAAGTACCTGGCAACTCTTCCACATACAGTGACCGAGTTAAAAATCCAATCAGAAATTTTTCCATTTTCATTTGGTCTGAGTGTGATTTGAACCCATTTGTATTTTGTAATAGAATGATGTGACTTTTGTGGCTTCCCATTTGAATTATGTAATAAGATGTGACCTTTTACAGAACTTTTCTTTGTACTGTGTAATAAGATCATGTGACTTTTACTGACCTTTCCGTGACTTTGAGATAATTTGTTGTTGGCACTCTAAACATTTCTTCATTTTCACACAGCACTCTTCACATACCACTTTGTGTTCACAGGGTAGAAAGGTAACCTGACATTCCTGTTCACAGCAAACCCTACATTCAACACGGTCTGCTGGAGACAGTGCACAGTCAGCCACATCCGTTTCTAACAACTCTGGCTTGATGCTCAATCTGAAACAACAAACAATTGGAATAATCACTTACAATGTTTGGGGGGGGGATGCTTAAGACAAGGTAACAAAAAAAGCATTATCTTAATTATCTGAAAGGAATAAACTATAAAGATTTCCCTAAATAAATAACTTACTGATTTTGATTTTGAGCTGATGCAAACTGTCTAACGGCCTCTTCTATCCTTGCATCGTTGATAAGATCAACTGGTGATTTTCCTTGGTGGTTTCGATGTAACAAACTAGCTCCCTGCTGAGCTAAATAGCAAGCAATAGCAGCACCTGTCTGCGTTTCACTGGCCGTCATGTTTAACTGAGAACGGATCTGAAAATAAAATCAAAAACTCAAATTATATCAATAAATCAATAGATCTACGAGTGGAATTGCATTTGAAAATCAATGCTAAAATAAACAATAACTTTTTAAGCCACTGAGTATAGAGATTGATGGATTGATGCTTCACGTCGCACTCCTCAATATAGTGTTAACAAGCCGTTTGTCATTAATCAAGTGTTATGAATAACATGAACTAATGCCGCTATGGCTTTAAATAGAGTTCTGCAAGAGAGTAAAAACATAACAACAGCTAAATATATTTAAGACTTACGGCATCCAGCATGGGTGATTTTTCTGTTTCCGTGGCAACGGTTTGCCTCATTAAAGCCAAGTGAAGACAGGTGTCCCCATCTTCATCTTCAACACTAACATTCGAACCTAAGGAAAAGTAAATAAACACAAATAAAGTCCCAATCCACATGTATGAGCTGCCAAAATTCACACTTTGCTTTTCTTACTCTTTAGACAATGCAAATGCTTTAACTTGATCAGAAAACTAATTGATTGACGTTGAAATAAATATATCTAATGAGACTGTGCAATAAAAGTAAAAAATATAATTTAAGATACATTTTGGGGGTTGATTGATGTTTTACGCCGCACTCAAGATTATTGCACTTATGAGGCGGCCTTATTCATTCGTTGAGTACCTGGCAACTCTTCCACGTACGACAATCAAATGAAAAATCCAAACGGAAATCAGTCGTCTGGTCGCAGGAAAACTATGAGTGAGAAGTTTGTTTATAAAGCTAACCTTTAGAGACTAGGAGTTCTATAAGAGCTGTATGTCCCTGTGAGACTGCCAGTAATAAAGGTGTCTGCTGTCGATTGTTCTGTATTTCTATATCAGCCTGACCCTGGAAGAAAACACCACTCCATAAACACCACTGTAATGGCAAATACTTGATACAAATTATGATTATTCCACAGCAGTATAACAGCTATTAGCCCAGTTTCTGGATTATGTGTGGGGTTTTATGTCACTTTCAAAATTATTTCATTATTAATAGGACTACTGCCGAATATATTTGGGGCAGGAAAATGTGATCAAGGCCCAAAGTTTCTAGTGTTGCCATCTATTTTCTAGGAGAAAAACGTGATCAATGCGCCATGTTTTTAGTGTTGCTCAATTGTTATCAACACGGAGGCTCATCTTCTCCAATAGTTTTAATTATACTCTTATGTCTATGGTACAAATAATCAGTCAGATTCTAAATTGCACAACTTATAGCTTCAAATAACTTGCCTAAAAATATTGGTTTTGTTTCGCTGAAGATTTATAACAGAGCTTACCAAAGAGATGAGAGAATTACAGACATCTTTATGTCCATTGAGAGCAGCTAGATGTAATGCTGAAAAACCATCATCTTTTTTAATATCAACTATTTGACGACACTTGGCTAAGATCTTTTCTGTTGCTCTGAAATAAAGAAGGTTTCTATCGATTAAAAAATGTTGGATTAAAAGCAAAATGGAATTAGATACTAAATCTAAAGAGAAGTCGAGAGATTTTCTTTTTTTTTTAAATCAAAACATAAAAACACAAAAAAATAATATCCATAATTATAGATACAGTCCCCCGTTTCAAGAAGCCGTCGCAAAATGTGATCAATCGCAGTTGTCATGACGTTGTATCTCTTCATTATTGTATCCAGTGGCAACTAGGCTTCGTTTGTAATGCAACTGCTTTGAGAAACGAGTCCCTGATCTTCCAGTCAACAAGAGCAGACAACTCTGCAAGAAAAGCAAAGCACAACTCACAAGTTATTTCCCTTTAAAGCAGCATGATGTAAGACATTGAAACCCCGTTTGTTTCTCAGTGTGAAGTCAATACCAGGATAATTCACCAGAATCTCAATGATTTCACGGTTCTCTTTACCAATAGCATCATGGAGAGCTGTATCACCATACGCATCCTGAAGTAGAACACAGAAAAAGTTAATGGTCTTCCTAATGGTCGAGGGTGGGGCTAAGTCGTTATGGGTGATATTTCCTGATCCTGAACTGGCCTTCCATCCACCCGGAGCAAGATAGAATCCCACTCAGACCAAATTAAAATTTTTAGTTTGCCAACGATATAATGAGTGTAGATTGAACCATGCTGGTTCCTGTGATGGAATCGCATGTCTATTCAATAAAATTATGAGAACATGAATTCTATGAATTGATCACGGAGAAACAAGCAAACTTTGATGAAGCAGCATATCATTTCTTTTAAAATTTGACTATAAAACAAGATATACGTTTACTCATAGTATTTGCAAAATCAATGTTAGAGGAAAATGGCAGAAATTCTTCTACCGATTTTGATTGACAACCAAAGCGGAAATCGAATCTGCATCCCAAAGTTTGGCACCTATCACCAGCAGTAAAGGTTGGCAGAGAAAAGTCAAATAATAAGACAACCAACATAAAGTGCTGATGACAGGTGCAAAACTTGCTCCATTGCAGAACCCTGTTTCACAAAGCGGCGAAGCGTAAGTTTTTACGTAAATGCCTTGCCAACCCATACTGTAGAGATACGTTAGTATGAAACCTACGCAAAAATTACATCTACGCGGCTTTGTGAAACAGGTCCCCGATTCCCATAATCAGTAGAAGCATTTTTCAAGAGAGGGTAATCCCTAAAACAAAAGCATCCCAGTCCCTCACCTGTATGTTAATATTGCACTTGTGCTTTACTAAGACTTTGACACACTTT
Source organism: Lepidochitona cinerea (assembly GCA_963971465.1). Classification (NCBI taxonomy): domain Eukaryota; kingdom Metazoa; phylum Mollusca; class Polyplacophora; order Chitonida; family Tonicellidae; genus Lepidochitona; species Lepidochitona cinerea. Next base: position 4,925,509 of record OZ020560.1, read on the forward strand.
AAATGTTGCTTATTAACAGCGACGTGCAGCGTACTGCACCCGCCACGATTCAAAGCATCCATGGAAGCACCTTTTTGTAACAATAGCTCTGTTATCTCAGGCTGGTTTCTGTAAAGTAAAAGGTAGCAATGTCTCAATTATATAAATGAACCGACAAAATTGTTGACAAATTGATTGATTGATTGATGTTTTACGGCGCACTCAAGATTATTTCACTTATATGGCGGCGTTGCCAGTTTAATTGTGGGAGGGAACCGGGCTTTAAGCCCAGAGGAAACCCACGACCTTCCGTTGGTAACTGGCAACCATCCTTGACAAATTGAGAATGAATGGATAGTTTTATCAAGAACACAAGTGTGCTCATTGGGGTTTAGGCACACACAATGGAACCACAAAAAGATGATATAAGCACAGCTGTAATCCTTTAAGATTAAATATTTCAAGAGCAGTAGATTGATTGATTGATGTTTTACGCCGCACTCAAGATTATTTCATTTATATGGCGACATTGTCAGGTTAGTGGGGGAGGAAACCGGGATAATTGCCCGGAGGAAACCCCGGCCTTCGGGGAGTACCTGGCAACACTTCCACATCAAGAGCAGTAGAAAAGTACGACCTCACAAAGAGCAAAAAACAAATCTGACCAAATAACTAGTGGTTGGGAATGGAGAAGATAAACAGCACATTGTTAACACTAAAATGACATCCCTTAGAAATGCTATCCAGGGTATACTAATTGTTTATTTCTTTATCACCACATAATATAGAAATATATGGAAAAGGTAATTATTATAAATGGGAGGGAATAAAATCTAATGAGAACTTTTAGCCAATTCACCAATAGGTTAACATATGCTACGAATTGGAGAAATACAGGATTGATTGATGTTTTAGGTCGCAGGGAAGATTATTTCACTTATATGGTATCTGATAGGTTTAGTGGGGTAGGAAAACAGACTATGCTCGGAGGAAACCCACGTCCTTCCTGTGATAACTGGCAACCATCCCACATAGGTTGTTCGAGTGAAAATCCAGCCAGAAAATTGTCCACCCAGTAGAAAATTGGAGACAACTCACCCAAATGCTGAGTAATGTAATGCTGTGTCACCATCTTCATCCTGTAGTTCTAGATTAGCCCCGGCGGTCAGTAACAGTTGAACGATCTCCTGATGCCCCTGATGACTGGCCACCTGTAAAGCTGTCTTACCCGAGCTTTTCTCATCTACCTGCAGATAAAATACAAACAACATGATAGTGGATTAACATTGTTCGTCATGTTGTTTTTTTTCTGAGCACATTTTACATTGTAACTATTTTTTTTTGTTAAGCATTTCACACTGTGGAGGAGTTTCCAGAAACTTCTCCAAATGTCGAGGGTTTGGAAGTCAAGCTTTACGTAAATCATAACGCAATTTTATAATACTCCGGGTTGGAGATTTTATCTGCATTAAGTTTGAAGTTAATTAAGTGATTCATCTCTGTAAATTCTAGTTCTCCACCTTACCTTGTCTGGGAAGTTAGTGATGATTTCGTTGACGACCTCTGCATGACCTTGAGCTGCTTCCTTCACGAGTCGATCTGGACCTGTATCATAAGTGGTGTGAATTTCCATGAAATGATCTAGAATTGCCCTCAACGTGTCTGAAACAAACATCAATTTATTTGATTATCTTATATTTCAGAGAAAAGTCCTACATTCTGAATCGAATGGAAAGACAATGAGCACACATAGAGCATGGCATAATGTTCATCCCAGACAATTTCCCTTCGTATTTGAAAACCATTTCATTTTAGATAAAGCAATAGCATGAAAACAGTCTCATTTAGGGACAAGCATTTAAATAAATTTATCAAAATCATCCATTTTTCTGAAAAAAGGGTGTGTAAAAAACCATATACTAAGTTCATTTTAAGTGTTGACTTAAAACTAAACATATTGACGTTTCGATCTAGATCCTAAGATAGGCCTCGTGTAAGTTTACTCTCTGTAACTTGATGTTAGAAATTCTTAAGCTTGAGGAAGATCTTGGGAATAAGTTGAACAATAAGTTTAATAACTTGTTGATTCACTGAATAGCTTAGCATAATGCAATAGCAAAGTAACTCTGAATAAATTCAACAAACGCATATTGACAATCTCAATATTTCGACAAAGGTATATTTGTCATCTTCAGGAAAATGTGAAGATGACAAATATACCTTTGTCGAAATATTGAGATTGTCAATATGCATTTGTTGAATTTATTCGGAGTTACTTTGCTATTGCATTATGCTAAGTTTAATAACGAAATTTGAAATTCATGTGTGTTTTTTCAGTTTACAAACTGCAAGCCTTGATGTTATCACAATTGTTATGTCCTTTTGAGAAAGATTACCTCTGGGTTCTTCTCGTTCATGTCCACCAAGTGTGTTATTAATTTCCTGAGCTCCGTGAGGTACCAAAGTGCAGCAGGCCGGGTTGAACGTCCACGTCTGCCCGTTAACGTCAACTCGAAGGTCACCATCCGCATAAACTTTTTTTACTTTGCCAAGCATATTAAGGGCCTGTAAAAGGGGGCATGAGTGAAATTAATTCTGTGACCATGTTTGAGACAAAAACACATATACATCATAACCCCTTTTTAACACAAAAAGAAACTTGTCTCCGTGGTTATTTTAGACAAGATTTTCCCTGTGCCCGTGTGTTATAGTGGTAAAAAAATATATACATCATAACTAGACCATGGGTGGTGATTGAATGTTAACTTTGCTAATATCACTTATAATTTATATCTGTCAAATAATGATATATCGAGCGATCTGATAATTAGGCTTGGCAAAATAAGATGAATTTAAGATATATCATAAAACTGTCAACTATCCCCAAAGGTTAGAAATCGTGTCCGTTCTTTGATGTTTTATACCAAGCTCAAGATTATTTCACTTGTATGGCAAGGTTGGAAATCATGCTCTTTGCCCAGAGGAAACCAACATCTTTGGCAGGGGCCTGGTAACCATTCCACAAGGGTCAAAGGGTGATTAAACAAAAATCCACGGAGAAATTTTTTTTTAGACTGAGTGGGGACTAATTGTTTGAAGGCGAATATTCTGACTTAGTTTCGTGCCACTAGTCCCCCTCCCTCCCGGATTAAAAAGGACTATAAACATAAACTATATAATAAACCATAAATACTTACTGATCTCATATTCTCTGCCCACTCTCCATGACTATAAACATAAACTATGGAACAAACCATAAATACTTACTGATCTCATATTCTCTGCCCACTCTCCATGACTATAAACATAAACTATGGAACAAACCATAAATACTTACTGATCTCATGTTCTCTGCCCACTCTCCATGACTATAAACATAAACTATGGAACAAACCATAAATACTTACTGATCTCATGTTCTCTGCCCACTCTCCATGACTATAAACATAAACTATGGAACAAACCATAAATACTTACTGATCTCATGTTCTCTGCCCACTCTCCATGACTATAAACATAAACTATGGAACAAACCATAAATACTTACTGATCTCATATTCTCTGCCCACTCTCCATGACTATAAACATAAACTATGGAACAAACCATAAATACTTACTGATCTCATGTTCTCTGCCCACTCTCCATGACTATAAACATAAACTATGGAACAAACCATAAATACTTACTGATCTCATGTTCTCTGCCCACTCTCCATGACTATAAACATAAACTATGGAACAAACCATAAATACTTACTGATCTCATGTTCTCTGCCCACTCTCCATGACTATAAACATAAACTATGGAACAAACCATAAATACTTACTGATCTCATATTCTCTGCCCACTCTCCATGACTATAAACATAAACTATGGAACAAACCATAAATACTTACTGATCTCATGTTCTCTGCCCACTCTCCATGACTATAAACATAAACTATGGAACAAACCATAAATACTTACTGATCTCATATTCTCTGCCCACTCTCCATGACTATAAATATAAACTATGGAATAAACCATAAATACTTACTGATCTCATGTTCTCTGCCCACTCCCCATGACTATAAACATAAACTATGGAATAAACCATAAATACTTACTGATCTCATGTTCTCTGCCCACTCCCCATGACTATAAACATAAACTATGGAATAAACCATAAATACTTACTGATCTCATGTTCTCTGCCCACTCCCCATGACTATAAACATAAACTATGGAATAAACCATAAATACTTACTGATCTCATGTTCTCTGCCCACTCCCCATGACTATAAACATAAACTATGGAATAAACCATAAATACTTACTGATCTCATGTTCTCTGCCCACTCCCCATGACTATAAACATAAACTATGGAATAAACCATAAATACTTACTGATCTCATGTTCTCTGCCCACTCCCCATGACTATAAACATAAACTATGGAATAAACCATAAATACTTACTGATCTCATGTTCTCTGCCCACTCTCCATGACCCTTTTGGCTTTCTTTCACTTTATGAACATCATCTGAAATTCTAACTACGTCGTTGATTGAAAATAACTGCACCTAGAGGAAAAGAATTAACACTTAAATTAACAAGTTTAAAAAATGTCTGTTTCGCTATATCTCACAACGCATTCCACTTAAAAAATGACTCAAATTCCTCCAAAATTTAGATTAAAGGAGGAGAAATCTCTAGAAATACATAGGGATTATCGTCGATAACAACCTTCAAAGTACTTAAAACATTTCACGTCAATAACCTCCAGTGACCCTCAAGTTAATAAAAACAGACAGAAGTATGTCCTTTCAGTGGCTTATCTGTGTAGCCATTTTTCCGTTTTAGGATGACGTGATGTTGGTGTAGCTATGTTTAGATCAATAATGACGTATTTTTACCGCTCTCTAATGTATAAGGGTAGATTTAGGTAAAAAAAAACATGGCGACAAACTTGAAGTGAGAAGATTCTCTCCGAATATATAGGTCAGTATGCAACCGCACGCCATTACTTAGCCAGCCATTGCCTAAATTGCATCACATGACTTTTTATTCAACAATAATTGGATAAAACTAATGAAAAAATGGTGGCGGCCTTGTGAATGGCCTATGGAGCTTATTCTCTATTGTAACGCCACCTTCAAATTTCAATTATTCACTTACGAGGAGATAAAACATACATTGGACATTTGTTTTGGACTAAATGAACTCTACTCTTTCCATCTAAGCTAGTCTAAAGCTTAGATTTTCTTTCCCTTTAATCAATTTACTTTACCTTTGTAAGAGCTCCAGGGTGAAATGTCCACCTGTTCGTACATCCTTCATACTGTACTCGTACATCTCCCCTCTCTGTTATACGATGAACTGTGCCTACACGACCTATATACTGTACAATAAAGATCATAACTATGATTGCATAATGTTATTGAGATTACTTATAACCAATCTGACCCAAAACAGATACCAGAAACACAATTTAGTTTTGGGACTACATGTAAGTCTGAATCAAACAGACAACCCAGGATGAAATAGTTAAAAATGAGGAGATATTCAAGAATTGAAAAGCTTCCAACATTGCAACACTGTTAACATGTCATCAAATATATTCTAGACTGTTTAAAAATTATCAACATGTGAAAGATAGGCAAATTTTAAATTTGGACATCCTCTTTAAGTGCAAATTTCTTACTGAACAACATTTCTGCCTTGAATTAAAATGCACTTACGTCAGCCATTTTAGGGTTCCAGCCACCATGACCTTCTTGCATGACCTTGAGAATATCAGTTTCCAGGTCGACCCTGACCTTGTCTCCGACCTTGAACTGACAAGGGACTCCAGTGGTAGAAGCCAGCTCCGTAAATTCACCTTTAATGAACAAATTTTATGTTTTAAATAAAAAAAAAAATGACCGGATGAAAATAGAAATGTTCTTAGTAATGTATTGAATACAAATAAAACTGTTAAAGAGATGCTAAAAATCATCCACCTCTTGACTTCTAAAGAATCAGCCTGCTTTGCATCTTCAAGATGTTGGTACCGAACAAATGTGAATGTTTACCTATTGGTAAACAAACACTGATACTTTCGATAAATAAAGCTTGAACCATAAATGTCCACAAGAGTCCAAAATAAAAAGACAATGGAACAGTTTTGATGGGAATTGTTTTACAATGCTGTTAAGTGTACAATTATTGTAGTCTATTACGTACACTCGAACGACTTATGTGGGATGATTGCCAGTTACCATCAGAAGGTTGTGGGTTTCCTCCCACAATAAAACTGCCAAAGCCACCATATAAGTGAATTAATCTTGAGCGTGGCATAAAACACCAAACAATCAATCGATCAATTACGTACAGGTGTAAATAACCAACAACAACAAAACAAGAGGTAAAGGTGGCAAACAAAAATTGTACAGTATGGAATAACCGGACATCAGAACATAAAATACAAAACCAAGGAAATCAAATCAAATATAAAGCAATAGGAAGACGACACTCACTAGCCTCCCTACCAAGAACGGGAAGATGGTCTTTGTAATAAAACCCCCCAGAAGCCTCTTGGATGTATTTTAGGTCAACTTTGCCCTTATGGCCGACACGGTACACGTTAGTTGAGCCTGACGACCATGTAACGTTGGCAACGCTCCGTCCAGATTCAGAGTCCCAGCCTCTAACATCAGACACCTTCCCAATTTTGCCTTCTCCTCCTAAATAATATAAAAGAGATTTAATTGATTTGATTAAAACAATGTTTATTTACAACTAAAATAGATTGGTGAACAGGCATACTGCCTAAATTAATGTCTTTCCGAATTCAAATGATTCAACTTGCAAATAAAACTAGTTTTTTTCATAACCATCATACAGAACCGCTAACAAAAACCCACAAGAACGCAGCTAAATCTAGACATAAATGTCCACAGATTCGAGGTAAATTGAAAGCAACTGGATCGAGTTGAGAGGTGAAACGTGACTACACTGATTATACTTCTACTAAGTGATCATAAAAAATAGTCGCACAGGCACGCTTTTAATAGGTACACATGGTTAGAACATTTTTTAGTAAAAATGTCCATGAGAAATGAATAACGTCTTATCTACACTGGTCATTTAGTCTTCAAGGCAAGGAATAATTGCTGCTTAATGCACGTTCTGCAGCAGAATTCCAAGACATCTGGTCATTATTCAACAGGTTTTTAACCTATGTGGTATGGTTGCCAGCGGAAGGTCGTGGGTTTCTTCCGGGCATAGAGCCTGGTTTCTTCCCACAATAAAACTGGCAAAGCCGCCATAGTGAAATAATCTTAAGCGTGGTAAAACACCAAACAATCAATCAATCAATCGACAGGTTTTTAAATCACGGTTTACCACAGTTGTGACAATGAGTGGGAGTTTTCGCTTTTTACATATGCGACTGCAATAAATTATGTGTCCTTAGTATTGTTTTAAAAATGCAATTATTGATAATACTCGCGTTTTTGTTTTTGCTAACAATCTATTATTCTGGTTTGGGGCCACAGTGTACGAAGGTCGATGAGATTAATTTTCAGATTATTTTTTGGGGGACCGTATGAATGGGATGAATAAAGCCTACCATCTTGATTGCCCCAGTCCCAGTCTGGACCTCGGACAACTTTTGCTCCCAGGAATATCCCTTTGATCTGTACCTTTGTTCCACTCACTCGTTTAGAGACTTTCACACTGAAAAGAAACAACAACAAATACAGTCAATTGTACAGGTGTGTTAATCTTAAACCAAAATAATACAGATAGGATTGATTGATTATTCAAAAGCAGAGGAAACTTACACCCTACTAGTTGGCCAAAGACATTTTAAGTGGCATGTTAGTTGATGGATTAAATTTGGCCTTATTTAGATGAATTAACATAGACAAAACAATGAGATATGATTGCAAAAAAGGTAGGCTGAATGTGCATTTGCCTCCCTGATATCTGCCAGCCCTGAAGATTATTTCACTTTTAAGATGGTGTGTCAGGTTTAGATGTGGTGGAAACCAGGCTCGTGGCCCAGAGAAAATTCCAAGGCATTTGGCTGTTTTAAACCAAAGAAGATTGTCTTGGCCAGTGTGCCAGGTTGTTTACAAGGAGAATCTGAGATAACCCCAGACTTTTCTGATGGGAGTGATCGGAACTCTCCAATATTGGTGATTCAGATTGAGTCTCCAATACCCTAGTTTTGTACAAACATCTATAACATTTTCACCATTGATAAACTATGGTTTAAGAGAATCCAGTCAGGAATATGTGCAGAACGGAAAGACGTCAGATCTCAAGTTGTCCTGAGATGGGCTGAATTAAAATATCATTGAAGTAAATAATCGTTCCTCTTACCCTTTGGAAGAGGCTGTATCAAACCTCTGAAATGAATGTGTCAAGTCATGTTTATCAGCCATATAGCACATGGTACACAAATCAAAGTCATGACACTTGGTACATTTCCATCTCATGCCCTGAACACCTTGTTTTTTACACGCGTCACAGATTATATTGGGATGCTTCACACCTGTAAAATCAGACAAGATTATCCATAACACACCTTTGCAAATATGAGCAAAATAACTCACTATGGAAATATATTTATGAACACTTAAACACACGGGCACAGAGAAAATCTTCTTGCCTAAAACAACCATGGAGACAAGTTTCTAATTGTGGTAAAAAGAGGTATATCATTTAGACCTTATGGAATCTTACATAGATCTCAGAGATTCTGATTAAGGGGGTCATGACACCTTTAAAATTAAAACCATTAAAATTTACAACAAGGTGAAGAATTACTTATGGATAACAACTTCTTGGTTTACTGGGTGACGACATTTCAGTGTACAGTAGTTCGTTATCAAAGTCAATGACAAACAACAAAATTATTAATTTGTATAGCAGATGAGAGAATTACAAGTTGGGACAGGTACGTAATGGTATAAATTAATTCAGAAAAGTAACAATAGAATTAATTGATTGATTGATTGATTGGTGTTTTACGCCGCGCTCAAGATTATTTCACTTATATGCCGGCGTTGCCAGTTTTAGTGTGGGAGGAAACCCACGACCGTTTGCTGGTAACTGGCAACCATCCCACATAGGTCGTTCCAGTGAAAACCCAGACAGAAAATTTTCCAATTTTTTGGACTGAGTGGGATTCGAACCAGCGACCCATTGGTGGAACAATAGAATTAAGTATGGTGAGTTAAGATCACTGATGTTTGTTATCCTTCACAGTATTGTAACCTTTCAACTTCTAAATGCCATTGAAAGATTTACAATTTACAAAAACAAGTTTCAGGTAACCCAAAGAGAAAGCCGACAGACCATGCCATAAACAAATGCCTATCCAATAAGAAAGTCAAAAAAGTTATGGTGGATAAAAAACTGGGTACGCACACATACCTATTGGAGCATTATCAAGGACTCGTAGATCGTATGCACCCTGATATCCCACACGGTAATTTGTCCTTGACCCTGAATCCCACTGAACAACAACAGTTTTATCCGGGGATGTAGTGCTCCCTGGTTTACCAATTTCTACGACGGTTCCCGTGTGCCCTTCTCCGTCATCCTGGTTACTCCACTTCCAATCAGGACCTCGTACAACTCTTAACCCTACCTCCATTGTTATCTTAGAGTTTTGATTGAACAGTTCAATGTTACGATTCTTCAGCTTGACAACAATTAAAGGCCAATATGACAATGAGGTCCGATTTGTTCTATATCACTGTTAAGATCACTAGAAATACCTCTACCAAGGAATTGGTGGTTCAATGTGTTGAATTCCAACGTCATCATGTCCTCATGATATCTAAAATAAAAATAAAAAAACATATTAGAGCGATAACAAAAGAGGGTTATGCCATATATAAAGATTACTTGATATGAAAACCTGTGTTGATAAATTAAAACGACTTAAGTCTGTGGGCATCGCCATGGGTGGGATGTAGGGTGGGGGACATGGTAATAAATGTAGGTTGACTGATCAAGGTTTGATGTCGCAGTCAACAGCCAAGTAATATGTTAATACCCACCACAATTAAACTGTTTTAAAAACATTATTTAAACTGTTTCTAGCCAATAAAAGACAAAGATTTTCAACTTTCAAAAATCTACCTTGTGACAGTTCGGAAGGAATCTATAAACACTCTAACATATGAGAAAGTTTAAATGCTGATCTCCGCTGTATCAGTTATGTTACACACAGACAAAACAAACTTGGAATCGATAAATGGCCTCATGCACAAACAAAGCTTGAAGAAACGCACACCTATTTGACATAACTGTGCAACAACAACAGAACCTGGGTAGGCTGAGAAAGCCCCTGTTAAAGGAGGGCACATTTTTAAAAGGTTTAAAAGGCGTTTTAAAGGCAGACAAGGCCATACTGTAAAGAAGGATTCCGTTATCAAAGGGCTCTTTCAACCTGCTATGTGTAGTTGCCAAGATTTCAAAAGGGATATCCTTAACACACAAGAATGTCCCACATGTATATGCACAACTTTGAAGTACATGTACCGTAAATAATCTAAACAAAAATTAAGGATGGAGATAATTTATATAATGTCAGTAAAAGTTGAACCCAATCCTCATAATTTGTCAAACGGTGATCAATCTAAATCTCTTTTTATGTAATATTTGAACACATTGTCCCATCATATGGACAGTCCAGAAGAGTCATTTATTGTGCTTTTATATGCGGCTGTCGTATAGATACATGTAGACCTAGCAAATCTGATTTTTTAACTTAAAGTTACATTACATTGCCAAAATTTGAACTTCTTACATGAATTGTGATTGTCACAACAGTAAGAGAATTTGAACACCATCGCAAAACTAAATGATTGATTTTGGAATGAGGAAAACATACATGTAAGTCAATAAGTTGTACAAGCTGCCAGTGTCTGAAAAGAGAATTAAATCTAAATAATCGTGGTAGACGTTGATTCTTTATAAACCTACTACCGTATCATACATTCTGGAGAACATCAGCAATAAAAAAGCTCCTGAATAGCACGTCTTGAGAAAAACAGTGGATAGTTTTCACATTCTGTTTTTACAGAAAAATATCCACATTTTTTGGCAGCTCATGCCGTAATAAAACACACTGGCACAGGGAACATCTTCTTGACAAAGATGGAGACAAAATAGATGTGTCCGTCATTATTTTCAATACCAACTTGAGCGAGAAAGTGAGTGAGAGAAGAAATAACATTGTCAATCTGAACATCATTTGTAACCCATTTATAATAAGGTTTCATCAGTTAAGTCTCAAATTAAGAAAAAAAACTAATATATTACCTACCGGGTATGTCAAAAATAGAACCTGTGAACTAAAATAATTTTTTAAAAAACTCAGTTAAAATGCCCGCCAAAGATTGATGACATTTGAACGGGTTTGATCAAACTCACACAAAACTTTCTACACTAACAGTGGACATTAACAAACCAAACTCTGCTGTTTTCAGGCCACGGAGCGGTGCTTATTTGGAGACAGCGGGTAAATCTACGTGTAAACAAAAGATGCTAACATACTCAGGCAAGTGGCAATTGCTTAGACAAAACTCTACCTTAACAGCCAAAACAAATATTAGCGGAGTTGGCCCAGCCTATGTTTTCAGCCGTCGATACTTCCGTCTATTCATTCTGCCGCGTAGCTCACAATTCTATCTGTACATGTAATGATGTTAGAGACAAGCATATGAACAATTTTGACCAGGTTCAACACATGAAAGTAAAACTTTAAGTCACTGTTTTATAATTATCTGCCAGCTTTTTCAAAGGTTAACACTTAACTTCATGATCTATGGCCATAACCCCAAACCAATTACTTCTTCAATATGATTTAATATCTAAATATCTGTCTTTTTTTTTTTTGCTTTTCAAAACTCAAATTAAAATTCACATGCCTAATGAGGTCTACAGAACTCTGGAGTCTGCACGTGTACATGTATGTACATTAAACGGTTTGCCGTTCAATCTAAAAACATCTGCACCAATGAGTTCGGGTTTGATTGATTTTGAGGGAAGTTTGTCTGTTACAAATCGTGACCCAAGTCAAAGTTTGAGTCCACTTGATACTGTAAACCTCTAAATGATGCCATATGACTTAAATAAGTATTCTTAAAGGCACACCCGCCAATCATTTGTCTTTCTGACCATTGTTAAGAAAACCAATGCACTCGAATTTACTACAAGTAAAACCACATCTTTAAAATATTTAAATGGGAGTGTAAAGGCATCAGCCCAAATACAACAACAACGTACATGTACATTTATCAACAGGCCTTTTGTGTCCCCAAAAACAGATCTTTCATCTGTACATGTGTATTTCTCCAGATAAAGTTGGTAAAATAATAATGTATAGATAAATCATTCACAAAGTTCAAATCATTAGGGCACTTATGCACATGCCCTGGTTTGTACTTTGTTTACATTGCGAGTACAAAATAAATCAAAATTTCAATTTTAAATGCAAAACAATCCCGAAACTTTATATTTTTAGCAAAAATATAAAGTTTCTTAACTTCTTCTGTGTGGAAAAAAATACCCAAAACACTATCGAGTTTTTAATGTAAACAGGATTCTGTATTTTAGGGGTGAGTGTGCCATTAAATAAAGTCAATCACAGACAATGGGACAGTCCCAGTTACCTATTAATTATATGAAATACAAAAGGTTGATATATTACCAGTATGAATCATTTAAGGATAGTGATGAAGTATGTCAAACCCCCCAAGCTATTTTATACTTGAATGAAGTTTACACGTAGACTTAATAACATCCATGTGACGATGAAACATTCTTACTGAATAAATGAAGGGTTTTTACCTGTCTTCCAAAGTACTACAGGTAACTATAGTCAAGATAAATCAGGTCTTACCTGTAAGGTACACTTATTGCCCCATATAAAAACTAATCACACTTTGAAAATGAAAAGCATATATAACCAAAGCAAGAGGTTTTAACCAGAAAGAATTCAAGCATTATTTTTCTACGTGTGTACCTACAGTGTACTTTATAGTTGTTCTATGTGTTTCTTTTTTCTCTAATTTTTTTTTTAATGACTAACATATATATACAATGCATTCCTTGAATTTCACAATCTGAGAGAAGTGTCAATTTCTTTGCTATAAAGCATTCGTTTATACTTAAAGGATCGTTCTAGAAAAACACATAAAACGGAAACCTACAGGTTCATGAAATAATTTAGCCTACAGGAGTGGAAATCTGAGGACAATGTGAATGATATGTTTTACTTAATAGAAGCAGTGATCAAGTTACAAATAGAAATCCAAGTGAATTGTAATAATATTCTGGGATATGTTTATTTGTATCACCTGGAGATAAAATGAAGCACTTAAATTGCTGGCACTTCATCTTCAATATTACCCAAACCAGACCTAAACGACAATATCAGAATGGCCATCAGGTGGTATTTTTACCTGCCCAACTTTTATTAAAGGATAAACGACAGCTTTATGTCAATGTCTCCTATTTGGTTATCCATTTGTTTAAAAACTTGCAACGTAAAGATCTAAGAACTCAGTCAAAATCAAAATAAGATTTCAGGCACAAAACCCAAAAAAAGTCAAGGCTTTCTTTTTCTCTCAACAGCCTGTGACAATCTGGGACCTTACAAGAAGTTGGTTTTGTTTCAACATTATGTTTTTAGATGGCATATTTACTCAATTAAATATAAGAAATCGAAAGAACTTGCCATTTATCCTTAAAGCAATAGACCAATTCCCTAATGACGTCATTGAACGGACGGAATAGCACATGGTAATTAATTTGCATAGAAAAACTATAGATGTGCATTCATGCTTATCGCTACTAAGTTCTTAACAAACCCTTCACTTAAAAAAATGTCCCTCCTCCATACCATAATTTTTTCCAGTGATGTCATTTTCACTCAATTGTCCTCAGTTGTCAGGTATATGTCAAAGGCTGTGGGTTTCCTCCAGGCAAGAGAGCCTGGTTTCCTCCCCCACTAAACCTGTCAAACATAAAACATCAATCAATCGATTCGACTGTGATATTATGTTAATTGGATGATCGCATCAGAATTATCGCCGAGTATAGCTTTCTGGGTAAACTACTGTATGTACCTCAGTTAGTCATTTTGTTTACCAGTTCTTAGTAAGCATTAGTGACATTTTGTTTTTAACCACACATGTTCCTGATAACTTTGCGCCTTTTATGTCTTTATGCCTCTCGATACAGTATTCCTTCTGCCATTTTGTAAAATTATGTGAACATCCCTCAATCCCCCAAAATGCTTTGCGAGTAAATTCCAAGTGACGTCATCAAAGCAAATCTGTCAGATGAATAATAAATAACGCAGTCGAAATTGGTCAAATTCTAAATTGCCTTGTGTTACATTTGGACAGCGTAACGACAGCTGGTTGACCCTATGCACATGACCCCAAGTTTCTTCAACTGGTCTATTTCTGTGCTGACGTACATCCTTTACAAAATACATGTACACCCAAACCTGTATGCATTTGCAGTAAGTTCTATGGACTAAATAAGGTCATAATGTTTACCCATGTGTGCACAGCTATTTAAAAGGAGTCTAATATACTACTACCACATTATATATGTATAATGTACTATTCCATACCATTTCATTAATTCAAAGTGGCATCTGTTGTCAAATATAGGGAAAATTTGGGTAAAAACTGAATAAGCTAATTGATGGTCATTTTATCAAAAGGTACGAAATAAAAGCTTTCCCTTGATACCAATATTGCAGATATACATGGAGGTAGTTTTATAACTATTAACAACCAAAATGTACTGGACATCCTGGCTATTTGGATTTTTCCTTTGAGTGGCATTTAGAAGTTGGTGGTATAACAAATCAACGAGTTGCTTATGGATAACAACTTCTTAATTTATTTCTGGTGTTCTTTGAGTGGCATTTAGAAGTTGGTGGTATAACAAATCAACGAGTACCAGAAATAAATTAAGAAGTTGTTACCCAGTTGTTATCCATAAGCAACTCGTTGATTTGTTATTTGAATTTTGTCAGTTATGGGCACACATCTTCACTTCTTACTCGCTCTACCAGTATTTTTTATTTAAACACTGAATTTCTTATGACAATCAAAATTCATTTACAAATCTAAATTCTGGCAGCTCGTGCTGGCACTTTAAGACGTTAACATTGAACAAGTCGCAAGATTAAACCCAGAAGTCATAATCCGTCATCTTTAATTTTGGTTTGTATCCAAATAAAGGAAACTGATTGGGTGGGGCAGCAAGGAAGAGAGGGCGGGGCAAAGGTGATCTTAGGGTTTAAAATTCAATGATGTCATTCAAGTGAAAAGTGATCATTCCACAATCACACGGCTAAACAATGGCTTAACTGTACAACAGCCGTCTGCCTCCCTATCCCCCCCCCCCACACCTGTCAAGAACAACCCTGATTTTGAAGGTTGCGATGAAGAACCCTGACAGCAACATATCTTCCCATACATACACAGTGACATGTACATTCACATAAACAAATATATTACAGCATTCATGGAAAAAGAAAAACATAAGACGAAAATGAAACCAAACATTACCTTCCAGTACTAAAATCCAAGTGATCATCAGAAATCAAGGTGACATACTTCATGTATATTTCCCACATTCAATGAATATAAAAGCCATGGTGAATGTGATATACATGGAGAACAAGAAAACTGTCCCTCTGGCATTTAAACTACTTAACAGTACCCTTTTTGAAAACATTAAAGCTTCCTGTAGACTAGCACCAGGGGCCTCACCAAAAGATAACATACATGCACATATTTCAATGTTGGCAGAATATTGAACAGAGAGTTATGGGATGCCCCCCTGCAGAGGAGCAGCTTTCTCACAGTGGGCTTTTTACAGTAGCCAGTTAAAGACAGAGTAAGATGACCAGTGGAGTGGACAATAGGCTGACCTAGTAAAGGCAGCAATGAGTCACAGTGTAAGAGGTCCAGTAATATAAACACTGCCTGGACATTTCAGACACACACAAGCTGTCATCAACAAGAAAGCACTGTCCATTCTCAGCACATAAAATACAATAATTGCATGAACATAGGTTTGTATTTGTTACAATCAGGGGATTTATGGGCAAATTTGCATCCTTTTTTAGATTTCAATTCTTTCGACTTGAAAGGTTTTATACTAGGGTTTCAAACATCAGTTTTAATCCACTTTCTGTTTATGACAAGGAGAGAGATGATATATCCATGAAATATATTAAAACTGCTGGCTAAGATGTCATATTGTAAAATATACAAGTCTAAATAAGCAGCAAGGTATGTTATTCGAAGAAAAAAAAACGAGTATTGACGTTTAGGCTGTTAATACTAATGTTGTGATTATCTCCAGACAGGAGTTCTAAATTAGGCTATTGAATCATAACTGGGTCAGTGACTAACACTACAGGTACAGTTCCTGTTCCATTGGTCTGATTTGATTGATTTCCATAGTGCTCTAGTACAAGTTTCCTTGCCTCGTGACCCGGTCAAAAACGTTTCACAAGTTAAGACAAACCTTATAAATGTCCTCTGTGGATGCATAGCTTTTCAAACAATTGGACTGGTTGATTGATTGATTGTTTGGTGTTTTACGGCCACCCTCAAACAATTTGACCGGCCATGTGGCGTTGTCAACTGAGGTCAAACGGTAGAAGAATCCCGTCATAAAACCACAACCTGAGTGGATCAGTTGGATTCCAGTTTCCAATGCATAGGCAGGGTCTCAGAGGGCTTGCAGGTCATAAAACCAAGGGCTTTCAAGTCATAAAACGTCATAAGTGGGATTCTAGCTGGTAGTATCTAGGTGGTAGGCCTGTAAGTGTGTCACCGAATGAGTTTCCATGGGAGGGCACTTTTTATCTGGTTAACAAGCTACATTTAACTGCTTAAATGGGAGGGGACTATACATTTGACCCACTTTTAATACAGATGAAATGCTAGTATGGAGCAAATTTCCTTGAAAAACAGGTCTCGAATTATATTGATAAGTCGGGTGGGAATCTGTGACCATGGCACCTTTTCATTTTCTTCAGGTTTATATTTGATATTAGCAAGGGCAAATTTCACTATAGTACACTGGCCTTCAAAATGGTACCCATAATTTGATAATATGGGACCAAGGCCCTGTCACACAGTCACAGATGACTTATTCTGGAAACCATACAGCTTATATGAAGTAATAATATCGGCAGTGATTCTATGAAAGAAACGTAGACCTTTTGTCAGATTATTTACGTGAGATTAAACACATTTAAGGTAGCAAATATTTATGCCTTGACAATAGATTAACGTTTGACGCCGCACTTCAGATTATTGCACATGTTACATATATATGGCGGCATTGCCAAGTGGAATGGGGTAGGAGACATGGCTACTTACCTTTGACAAGTACCTGGCAATTCTTCCAAATACACAATCTGAGAGAAAAATCCACTCAGAAATTGCTGAATTTGTTTTTGGTCTGAGTGGGGTTTGAACCCACTGTGACTAAATCTGAGGGACTATCTGAGGAAATTTCACCATGCTCTAAGCAAAGATTTCTGGTTAACAGCCATTAAACTACATGCTGCACATGCTCCCACCTTTTTTAAATTTCTGGCTAACACCCTGTATGTTTTATGTGTAAACAGGAGATTTAGGGTTAAATTATCAGCAAATTCAAAATTTATTATTATCATCAATATTACAGACATTTTCAAAAATAGTTTTACATTATTATGTTTGAATGTTACATTATTTATCATATGCTGCTAACATGTGATGCTTTGAAATTAAGCTTATGATTATCATTCAAAATGAACATTTAAAACCCATCATTTGAACAGAGAGCTTCTATCTATAATCTTAACATGAACTTCAAGATAACACAGACTGATAGTCACATACTAAAACAGAGACATACAATAAGCCACAATATCCTAGAGTAAATACTAAATTAAAATACCTACACTAAACTAGTACCTGATTGGTCAAATGTGATATCTGTTGGGCTCTTAAGAGGACATATCGGCCTTGAATCATCCCCCAAAAGCCAGACAGCCTTGTTGATTTCTATCAGTGATTTCATTGGTCCAGACAGCATCATGGAGAAGCTTCCTCTAAATATAGGCCTGTACTTAAACCTCTTTTAAAAAACACACTTTCGACCCAGTTTAGTCAAATGGGAAGAACTATGTCAATATCTTGTCTACTGAGCCAGACAAATACCTCCCCAAAAAAATGAAGAAGGAAATTGTACAATCTCATCAATTATTGAGAGTTCGTATAGAGGCTAGTCCTTACCTCAGATTCAGTTTTCACTCCCCAAAAGCAGCAATAAAACAGCTGTCAATGTCTGGCTACACATCTGAAACCCTCAACCCATTTAATACACTGTAGATATTGTGTGTGTACATGCTATGTAAGAAGGCCAAACCTTGCCAAATGTACACAACTCTTTCAGAGCCAACAAAAAAAGGTTGTATAAACCAGGCATGCTCTTCGGGTCTTACAAAAACCAACTGGAGAATCACTTCAGTTTAAATATCAACGCTCTTATATTTACCTAATTTGGGAAAGTTACATGTATCAAATCAGGACATCTTTTTCATACAGCCATAAACAAGATATGTCCCTGATATAATAAATATCAAATCAACAACCTTTCCCTCAGGCCAACTGACAACAACTACCTGGTTATCAATGGAGTCAATGGTCATAGTAATGACAGTTTATTGTTGTCAACATCAAACCCGAGCGGCGGTTACCACCCCCACCCCCTCTCCAACCCAGGACTGAATAATGCAATAATTCAATTTCATTAGTCCAATCGTTGTTGTGGTCCATACATGCAGCCAAGCCGGGCATGTTATGATGCATAAATATTTCCCAAAGCATTACTGTTTAACCAAAATTCACACTGTTTATTAAAGTGGCATGAGATACCAAAAATTTATACTGTTTATTAAAGCGACATGAGATACCCAAATTTACACTGTTTACTAAAGTGACATGAGATACCAAAATTTACACTGTTTATTAAAGTGACATGAGATACCACAATTTACACTGTTTATTAAAGTGGCATCATCATGAGATACCAAAATTCCCACTGTTTATTAAGGATACCAAAATTCCCACTGTCATAGACTGATCCAGAGACATTTTGATACCTGTATACAGGTATGGGCGCCCAAACTCACAAGCAAAAAATCCGCCCAAATTCTAACAAACCAACAGATTTTAATGTCAAAATAGCATTTATTGTTGAATTTTAGGCCAGAGATGTTGTTTTTGTCTTATTGTTGACACATTTTGAACCGAAATGGTATGCCCAAATTTTCCCTGGATCAGTCCCTGACTGTTTATTAAGGATACCAAAATTCATACTGTTTATTAAAGTGGCCTGAGATACCAAAAGTCACACTGTTTATTAAAGGGGCATGAGCTGCCAAAATGTACGCTAAAGTAATGTTTTGAACAAACTTTGACTTAGAATGAATGAATGGTCGTCCCGGTTATTTAAATTTGGTTACTTTTCGAACACATTTTCGGTTCGTATAGGCCGCATACTGTATGGATTTTCCTCATTCCAACGTCAATCATTTAGTTTTTCGATGGCCTTCAAAGTCTCTTACTGTCGTGACGATCAGAAATTATGAAAAAAGCATGAATTTTGGCAGCTCATGCCTCTTTAAAGTGGCATGAGATACCAAAATTCATACTGTTTATTAAAGTGGCATGAGATACCGAAATTCATACTGTTTATTAAAGTGGCATGAGATACCAAAATTCATACTGTTTATTAAAGTGGCATGAGATACCAAACTTCAACATGGGATATAAAAATTTACACTGTTTATTAAAGTGACATGAGATACCAAAATTCACTGTTTATTAAAGTGGCATGAGGTATCAAAATTCATACTGTTTATTAAAGTGGCATGAGATACGATACCAAAATTCATACTGTTTATTAAAGTGGCAGAAGGTATCAAAATTGATACTGTTTATTTAAGTGGCATGAGATACCAAAATTTACACTGTTTATTAAAGTGGCATCAATACCAAAATTCATACTGTTTATAAACGTGGCATGAGATACCACAATTCATACTGTTTATTAAAGTGGCATGAGATATCAAAATTGATACTGTTTATTAAAGTGGCACGAGATACCAAACTTTATACTGTTTATTAAAGTGGCACAAGATACCAAACTTTATACTGTTTATTAAAGTGGCACGAGATACCAAACTTTATACTGTTTATTAAAGTGGCATGAGATATCAAAATTCATACTGTTTATTAAAGTGGCATGAGATACCAAAATGTTTTCATAAATCCTGATTGACAAGACGTTTTGAAGTTCATCAAAAAACTAAATGATTGACTTTGGAATAAGATGAAGTTTAAACTACTAGTCATGTGCCATGATGATGAAGCTACCTTCCAATCATCTGATCACATCAACATGAGCAGGGTCTAAGACTGATCAGTGGGGAATCGTTTGACTGAACAATAAACCAGTCTCAGTCAATATGAACAGTCTTCGGGTAGCAGCTTAACCCAACCTGAGCAGGCCTTTAGTTCACTCTGACACATGTACATTCTCACTGACTAGTATTGCACTAAAAAGCTTCTGGTTTATACAGAGGGTGTGAGATGAAACCAACAATCAGTCAGTCAGATGAAACTAAAAATTTGTGAGATTAAACCAGCAGCCAGTCAGTCAGATGAAACTAAAACATTGTGTGACGGAACCAGCAACCAGTCAGTCAGATGAAGCTAAAAGTTTGGGAGATGAAACCAGCAACCAGTCAGTCAGTCAGATGAAACTAAAAGTTTGTGAGATAAAACCAGCAACCAGTCAGTCAGTCAGATGAAACTAAAGGTTTGTGAGATGAAACCAGCAACCAGTCAGTCAGATGAAACTAAATGTTTGTGAGATAAAACCAGCAACCAGTCAGTCAGTCAGATGAAACTAAAAGTTAGTGATATGAAACCAGCAACCAGTCAGTCAGATGAAACCAACAACCATTCAGTCAGATGAAACTAAAAATTTGTGAGATGAAACCAGCAACCAGTCAGTCAGATGAAACTAAAACTTTGTGAAATGAAACCAGCAACCAGTCAGTCCGATGAAACTAAAAATTTGTGCGATGAAACCAGCAACCAGTCAGATGAAACCAAAAGTTTGTGAGATGAAACCAGCAACCAGTCAGTCAGATGAAACCAACAACCAGTCAGTCAGATGAAACTAAAAGTGTGTGAGATGAAACCAGAAACCAGTCAGTCAGATAAAACTAAAAGTTTGTAAGATGAAACCCGCAACCAGTCAGTCAGATGAAACCAACAACCAGTCAGTCAGATGAAACCAGAAGTTTGGGAGATGAAACCAACAACCAGTCAGTCAGATGAAACCAGAAGTTTGTGAGATGAAACCAGCAACCAGTCAGTCATATGAAACTAAAAGTTTGTGAGATGAAACCAGCCACCATTCAGTCATATGAAACTAAAAGTTTGTGAGATGAAACCAGCAACCAGTCAGTCAGATGAAGCTAAAAGTTTGTGAGATGAAACCAGCAGCCAGTCAGTCAGATGAAACTAAAAGTTTGTGAGATGAAACCAGCAACCAGTCAGTGATATAAAGCTAAAAGTTTGGGAGATGAAACCAGAAACCAGTCAGTCAGATGAAACTAAAAGATAGCGATATGAAACCAGCAACCAGTCAGTCAGATGAAACTAAAAGATAGTGATATGAAACCAGCAACCAGTCAGTCAGATGAAACTAAAAGTTTGTGAGATGAAACCAGCAGCCAGTCAGTCAGATGAAACCAACAACCATTCAGTCAGATGAAACTAAAAATTTGTGAGATGAAACCAGCAACCAGTCAGTCAGATGAAACTAAAACTTTGTGAAATGAAACCAGCAACCAGTCAGTCCGATGAAACTAAAAATTTGTGAGATGAAACCAGCAACCAGTCAGATGAAACCAAAAGTTTGTGAGATGAAACCAGCAACCAGTCAGTCAGATGAAACCAACAACCAGTCAGTCAGATGAAACTAAAAATTTGTGCGATGAAACCAGCAACCAGTCAGATGAAACCAAAAGTTTGTGAGATGAAACCAGCAACCAGTCAGTCAGATGAAACCAACAACCAGTCAGTCAGATGAAACCAGAAGTTTGTGAGATGAAACCAACAACCAGTCAGTCAGATGAAACCAGAAGTTTGGGAGATGAAACCAACAACCAGTCAGTCAGATGAAACCAGAAGTGTGTGAGATGAAACCAGCAAACAGTGTAAATCAAGCCTGTGCGTAAATTTTGCCTGACAAAAGTTATTCAAGGGAAATGCCACTTCCTCTGGAATTATTCACAGGACAGAAATGGAACGGCACGCCATAGGCAGCACATATACAAAATGATGACCTGTAATGAAAAAGTTGTGGTTGGGACAAGATTTTGTCTACAGACAGGCATACACGTAGCATTCAGTATACCCCCCCACCCTCCCTCCCTCTGGGAAGCCAAAAGGCACAGGTAAATTTATACACTAAAGAAGAGTTTTAGAGTATTACTATTTTGTTTATCTTTTTAAGTTGCATGTATCTCCAAAATCAGACATAATTCAGGGCTTTCAAGTTTTACCAAGTACAAGTACATGTAGTAGCCCACTCAACTCCAGACAAACAATTATTATCACATAAATACATCTTGCTCGAGAACACGCTGCTCATGACTGATTACTACTGTAAGCAAGATGAGGTAATATATTGATTTACCAGCCAGCAATACATCTCTTGGGGGCAATAAGTCTTCAGTATTGGCCCAGTAAATGAAATGCTTCATTTAACAGAAAATGCTTTTAATTTTCAGGTGGCCAATTCTTATTGAGCTAAAAAGAGAATGAGTTTCTCCTGTGTGGTCAAAACAAGAAACTGGTTTAGCTCATATGATAAACAATGGCCAAATTAGTTTAGGTAGGAAATGTACAGAAAATAGTCTGCAGCGGCCTGTTTCCCAAAGCGGTGTAGTGTTAAGTTCTTATGTAACTGGCATGGCAATCCATACTGTAGATAGACGTTGCTATGAAAGTTAAGCAAACAAATACATCTACGCCGTTTTGTGAAACAGACTCCAGGTCTCCAGTTGATTGATTGTTTGGGGTTTTACGCCGTGCTCAAGATTAATCCACTTAAATGGCATCAGTTTTATTGTGGGAGAAAACCGGGCTCTATGCCCGGAGGAAACCCATGACATTCCGTTGGTAACTCAGGTCTGAGGACAACTCCGATCAATAAAGTAAGACCAAGAAGAAAATATGTATTTTCTGGCAAAGACAAAAGTGACATGTATGGGCCAGCCAAATACCCGTCAGTGCCGACTTTAAGTCTTTGAAATTACATAGTGACTGTGTATCCTACACATATATTCATAGTAAAACTGTGATTGGGATAACAAAAATGTAGTCTGTGAACCAACATAATGTAAGAAAAGTAAACAAAACAAGCAGAGATATTCCACTATATCCCCTTCGTTTTCGGAAACGGAATTTCCAAGTTATGTTTCCATGGAAACGACAAAAAAAAAACATTACTGGAAGTTTGTTTTGTTTCAATATTATGCTTTTAAATATATATTTACTCAATTTACAATAACAAATCACTGCTAGGTGTTCAGAAAGAACTTGGCATTTATCTTTTAAATTTCTGGCCTGGTCGCAGAGTGTCATCACCCCTCCGATACCAAGGCTACAAGAGCAAGAGAGCAGGATTGGAAATTGTGACAACACGTGTGTAAAATTCATGCAAATCGTAATATCTGGCCGGTATCTAGACTAGGAGTAACTCTTGGTTAGAAAACATATCAGAATCCTGTAGTGGATGGAGAACAGTGAAGAAACGGGACAAATGTGAGCAAATGCATTCTATGTTTTTGCAGGCCAGAAATGTTTTATGTCGATCAGAAACATTGAACGAGTTACCAGGCCTTATTTTTTCAAAATCTGTCGCGAACCGTGGACGGTTCACGTGGTTTTAGGGTCATGTAACCCACGATTCGTTCTCGTGGACAGCTGTTTGTGTAACCAACGGTTCGAGCAACGGTTCTCGTAAGTAGATAATGCTCACAGGTTGACTGAACTAAAGTCAGCTGCTCTGTTTCTGAAGTTAAGTCGATCAGAACTACGGGATCTTAAGCTCATTTGCCCATACTGATAAAGCCAAGTAAAAAACTTGGCGTATAAAATTTAAAATTACATGGCTTTTGACTCGTAGGCTCATCCGTGTCAATCTCTGGCTGTCAGACGTCACTTACTATGGACGATAAAATTAGTAAAACCGGTAGGCCTACCGATTCACGGTTCGCGTGAATTATACTTTGTGTAACCTTCACATAACCTGAACCACGGTTCGCGTGAAAAAATAAGGCCTGAGTTACATATATTAAAATGCTGAGAACCAACCAATACCTATGCTAGTTTCATTGACATCATACCATATGCTGGCTTTCTTGGGGGGTAACAGATTTTTGTTCCGTAGTTTAAGAGTAACAGTAACAGCACTTGAACAGGCTACCGGAACTGATTATTACCGTAAAATCGTATGGCTTGTTTTTGAGTTGAGTGGCAAAATAAAACATCGTTTGGGATGCACAGAAAATTTCTACTGGCTGTGTTCCTTTAATAACCCCTTTGGAGTCCCATGAGATCACACGAGACCAGTGTTTAACCCTTTGGACCCGAGCGGCCGAAAAAACGGCCAGATACATGTCTTGGATATATACCGAGCCGGCGATATATCGGCCGTCAGGGTACCTGTTTGTGACGTGGTAAATTCGGGGCGAATCAACGACTTTCTTTCATCAAGCTTCGCCCTGCTCAGGTTGACCAGTTAGGTAGCAGCTTCTAAGCCAATCAGCGACCTTATTTCATTGAATTTTTGTATGCACATGTGACGAAGTTTTGTTGTTGTTGAAAGTCAAAGTGATGACGAAAGGAAAGTTGTAAGCTGATCAGGTGATTGAGAATCAGTGAGGGGTAGCTATGAGATGTGAAAATTATTATAGGCAGTCAGCTGAAAAAAATCTCAACCCACAGCTTCAAATACATGTATCAGAAAAAAAAAATTGGAGAAAAGAAAAGATTTTGATCGATTGATTCTTTGGTGTTTTACGCCATGCTCAAGATGATTTCACTAATATATGGGTGTTGCCGGTTTTATTGCGGGAGGAAACCAGGCTCTATGCCCGGGGGAAACCCACGACCTTCCAGTGGTTGATTGATTGTTTGGTGTTTTACGCCGCGCTCAAGATTATTTCACTTATATGGCCGCGTTGCCAGTTTTATTGTGGGAGTAAACCGAGCTCTATGCTCAGAGGAAACCCACGACCTTCCGTTGGTAACTGGCAACCATCCCACATAGGTCGTTCGAGTGAAAGCCCAGTCAGAAAATTTTTCCAATTTTTGTGGGGGGGGGGGGGGGGGAATGAGTGGGATGTGAACCCGGGGCCCATTGTGGAAGGCTGTTCGGATTGATCGTCCAACACTCTACCTACTGAGCCACGAAGGCCCACAAAAGATTTCTAAATAAAGAATCAAAAACCTATTTTTTCTGGAAGCAACATGGCACTAGATAAGGTCCTGCTTGGGGATACATTTATGCTTCGTGGTGATTTTTTAAAACTATAGAGACTGTGTGCGCTACTTGTGGATAGTTAGCTAGATATCAAAGCCCCGTGGTCAAAGTATATATTGATGATATGTGGCCACTCAGTGTAAAGTTTAGGCCGGTTGTGTTGCTTAAACAACATGTAAGAGACATTCAGAGAAAATCCGAGAAAAATGTGGTGATTCTTAAGGGTTGCATTGTACATTGTTTTATTATGGCACGTTCTCAAGCCTCGTTGGCCACACATCATCAATATAACTTATAATATTACCTAATTCACCAAAAGTGAATTCCTTACTTGCCTCCTTGTTTAATAATCTGATATTCATTATGTCGTCAGGGCGGAATTCGCTATCCTCCATTATTCAACCATATTGCTATAGAACCGATCACAGGCGGACAGGGGAAACGGGTTGTCAAAAAAGCAGGCGTCTCTGCGCATGACCAAGATCGGTTGCCATGGTTGACTTCAGCTGCCCCAATGTTCGTAAGAGGTTGAGGTTATGTTAAAAGGATGTAAAAGTAAAATTATCTGCCAATTTGATAAAAAAAATAATAATAAAAAGTCTGTGATTGTCATTTTGCATTTTTTGGCAGCCACATGATATCGCCTGCTTCAGTGATTTATTGAGAACGCTTGAAAGTGTGCAGCCATCACGAGACTGAAGTAGACAATTACCTCCCTCAAATAGTTATTTTTATTTGACGGTTCATTGTGTGTGGGCCATGTTTTTTTTTTAAAGAAACGACTATAAACAGTCAGTAACAAAATAACAAATATTTCAGTAATTTTACCGATAAAGACCACTCGAACACTGTGAAACACAGGAATCTGAGGGTAAAGTTCAATATTTGTCCAAAAAAACTATTCAGAAAACGTGTCAGAGCCGTTAAATTCTGATGACCAGCAGAATGGAGATAACAAGTCAGATTTAACTTGAATTACATGCAGGTATTACCTTCTTCCTGACCGGCAAGTAAATAACACGGGCAATAGACACATGAGTGCGGCTAGATATTAGATTATTACCGGGCTTGGATATCTCCAGTTAGCGGATAGGTGAAACATTAGTCTGAAATATCTGCGATGATGATGTAAGACATTTTCTGACAGATAGGCCATCATCATCGTCAGAACGCATTTAATCAATTTTCTGGGAATTTCTTGCCCCCCTTCGAGGTGGCAAGACCACCCCTCGTTTCTCGTAAAAAATATCAAGTTTCTCTTCATGACTTTTAAAAAATAAAATTGCTAACCTGTACTTTAATGATTTCCCTTTTTCCTCGCACCAATCTGAAGTCTGTATGTTGACGCCAGCCATAGATCTGCCCGGTTAAATCTCACATTGTACCAAACCTTTAATTTAGAAAAGTCGCTGTTTGCATACTCTCATTGATACGTCATTATATGCGTGAAAGGTCAACCTGTCACATGACTACCCACTAGCAGGCGATATAGTTCATTGGTCGTGTTGGTTCACGTGACTTCAGCCAAGAAACAACACGACCAATGAACTATATCGACTGCTAGTGGGGTAGTCATGTGACAGGTTGACCTTTCAAGCATATAGTGACGTATCAATGAGAGTATGCAGATGGCGACTTTTGTAAACTAAAGGTTTGGTACAGTTTGAAATTTAACCGGGCAGATCTATGGCTTGTGTCGACGTACAGACTTCAGATTGAAGCGAGGAGAAAGGGGAATCATTAAAGTTCGGGTTAGCAATTTTATTTTTTAAAAGTTACGAAGAGAATCTTGATATTTTTTATGAGAAACGAGAGGTGGTCTTGCCACCTCGAAGGGTGGCAAGAAATTCCCAGTAAATTGATCAAATGCGTTCTGACGATGATGACAGCCTATCTGTCAGAAAATGTCTTACATCATCATCATCGCAGATATTTCGGACTAGGGTAAAGCTGACTATCCATGTGCGCGTATTTGCGTATACGCATGCGTGTCTGCGTATGCAGTGCGTGTGTTTTTTGTACGTTTTCATACATCCATATAAGCGTATGTTTCCATCTGTTTTTCCTCTTCAGTCATATCGCCCTGGTATATAAACCCTTCATTGGTGTTAATCCAGTTGGATTGATTGATTGATTGATTGGTGTTTTACGCCGCGCTCAAGATTATTTCACTTATGTGGCGGCGTTGCCAGTTTTATTGTGGGAGGAAACCGGGCTCTGTGCCCGGGGGAAACCCACGACCTTCCGCTGGTAACTGGCAACCATCCCACATAGGTCGTTCGAGTGAAAACCCAGTCAGAAAATTTTCCAATTTTTGGACTGAGTGGGATTCGAACCCGTTAATCCAGTTGAAGGCTGTGGGGCTAAATGACTGAGGTTCACATATTGATCTTCATTTTGGTCGGGCTATACTGGAAGATGTTTAATTCCAGCTTTCAGTTGTCATAACAACTCTTATAACATATAAATATAACGTTGAGAATATGATGAAAGGGTATTTTTAAATAAACGTGCATGGGATGGAATGATAATTTTACTTTATAACCGCCAAAGATGTGATTACGCTCACCGTGCGCCTCTTTTTTGACAGAACGGGAGCCGGTACAGTAATTAGGCCAGGAAACACCTCGGAAGCTGACGTCAAAACACGGATTTCCCCCATGATTTGCCGTCCGTTATCCGTAAAAATCGCGCAGCGAGCGATTCTATACGCATATGCACGCGGACACACATACGCAAACGTACACATGGATAGGCCCTCTGTTATTTGACAGGTGTTTGATTTCATCCGCATACGCACGAATTCACGCACTACGCATACGTATCGAAAATACGCGCACATGGATAGTCAGCTTAAGGGTAAAGAATAGCAGGTAATCGAAATAGGTCAGTTGGCAAACAATAGGCTAACCCTAAGTTCCACGGGGGGTCACAATGTTGAAGAGATAGACCATCACTGAGCGACCCACGTGATACCTGCTATTCTTTACTCTACCCCGGACGAGACATTACCGGGCTTGGATCTCCAGCTAGCGGATAGGTGAAACATGTGATTGTGAGTAGATATTTTTGTCCAAACGTTACCCACCCATCAGTGGGGTTCCATTCTCCGTTCTATGGGGGTGGAGCAGCTGTTTACCCACAGATCAGTAGACAACCCGCCGATTGGAGACTTTCCCCAACCTGTTTAACTTGTGCAATGTCAGACCTTGGCTGGTTTGTCTGACAAAATAACTTGACAACCCCACTTTCGACCAAACACCAATGACCATGTTATCCCTCCAAATGAAATTAAACTTGTTTATAGAAGGAAATTAGCGCAACGCTTCTAAGTACTCACCTTCTTGGTATCGTTCTATTGTAGATGCCTCAGTAAAATTTGACGCAATAAGGGGAAAATAGACTTTCGTGAAATTTTCAGTCAGCGGAACTTCTGCCAACCAAATGAAAACGAGCACTGACCTCCCTGAAAAATTTCCGGTGAAAATGAGACCTCGGTTTCGATTCGCTAAAAACAGTGTAGTCAGACAATTTGTGTAGTTGGGTCTAAGATCATTTATTTGCGTTTCAATACTGTTTTGTGGCCCAAGAAAATAAATATATTTTTAAAATGATTTTTTAAAGCTCCATTTCCGGTGTCCAAAAGTTCAAGGAAGTTGAATAGAGGGAGATAACTTGTTTGTTGATGCTGTTCAAATCCATGGATAGACGCCTGCGTGTTAATTAGAATATTTGGGATACAATTTCCAAACTAAGTCTTTTTGTTATACATAAACAAAATTATTCTCTTTAATAAATGAATTGGTTCCACTCAGTATCCAACATTCATGTTTCTTTTTTAATTAATGAATCGGATTGGCTTAGTTTCATTCCCTGCATGGGGTAATCGAATACAAAGTAGGTGTTCCCCTCTGACGGACTAACCCCACTGCAGAGATCTTTTATTGAAAGGTTCATCGTTAGGACCGAGAGAGTGCACAGATTCTGGATCTAACAGTGATTTTTCACATTATTTTAGCAGATAAGGATCAAAAATGGATTTTAATGTGTGTTGAACAACTCAAATTATTCGGATTTAGTGAAAATCGGTGAAGAGAAGAAGCATAGCCATGCGCAAACTTGTGTTTTTGCGTTGAAGTCACCGTCTGTACAGTTTGGCCGCCATTTTGCTTGGTCGAAGGAATATTGTCGCAATATATTTGGTTGATTCGTAAATTTTAACCTTCCTCCGGAATGGAGGAGACTAAAATCATTTATCATATAGATGATGAAGATACGCCATATTTAATCAAATTACCTATTCCTGCAGATCGTGTGACTTTAGGTGACTTTAAGAATGCACTCAATCGACCTAACTTCAAATTCTTCTTCAAATCTATGGATGATGATTTTGGGTAAGTTTGGGCAACTAAACTGTGTATGTCAAAACTATGTTAAGAAAATTGCGACTTTTTAACTTGACAAGTTTAATGAATTACCACTGTACATATCAATTTGCAACTATGTTAGTTTAAAAGTTTGTTACTGAACTGAATTTTTAGGTCAGGTTGCTAAACGTTTTAACAAACCTTTCACTTTCAGCCTGTGTCCCTGACAAAACACAAATATTTTTTTCCTGTTGCGTCAGTGCATTTTAGATATGATTATAGCAGTTGTCGGTATATGCTTCAGCACCAGTTTGGAGAATTACGATAGAGTCGTCAAACTGCTAACTCGTCACATACAACTCGTCAAAGGTTTTCAGTCAACTCGTCAAAGGTTTTCGGTTGACTCGTCAAAGGTTTCCAGTAAAGTTACATATTTATATCTTAAAATATTAATGAAAAATATAAAACCAGAGAACAGACATAATAAATTGCTACGTCAGAGAATTGAAAATGGCAGACATAGTATTGAAATATAAACTCTTCGCTAACTTCCACATTTGCCAAATTCTGTTAAAGACGAAAAACACTGGAAATTTAATGTCAAAATGCCACCCATGGCAATAGTAGGACTCTCTGTGTACACTAGTCTACCAGTATTTACATTCCTCGAAAAATTTGCTCAACCTGAAAAAAGCTTAGGTAAAAATGACTCCAGGTAACCCATTTTTCGTTTTTATATAAATGATTTGCTTAACCTATGGATTTTGTGAAAGGGTGACATAGAAAACGGTTAACAAAAGAGGTTAGGCCAAGGGTTTGCGCAAAATTCGTTCACTTAAAAATCTTCGAACGCTTGGTCTAACCATCATAGGCATTAGTAATAGCATTTATCGGGTCCTCCAAATCACCTAAAGGATCGATAGGAACCCACTTGACTGACCGGCATTTATTGTTGATCACTTTAAGTTGAACTCAGGATGACATAAGCCGGACATCGGGAAGACACCTTTGCACATCATCGTTACACCTCACATGCTATGTCAAGAAGGTGCTGGAAGCTGATTTCATAGAATGATGTCTCATATCACCGTTGACTTTCAATTTATCAAAAAATTCATCTATGAACTGGCAGATTTTTGATGTTCTCGAATCAAAATATGAGATGTGAAATCGGTTGCCATGTTTGTAGCATACAGTGTTATCAATGTTTACTTTGTTCTCATAGCCCCCCCCGTTCGTCATACTGAACTAAGCCTGCTTGCTAACTAACACAGATGAAACTACACATGGGAATAGGGTGAATTATTGCCCTTGAATTGATAAATAACAGAGTTTTAAAGAGTACTTCCGGAAGGATAAAAGTTGCGAAATTAATTTTTTCTTTTGGTTACGCCAAGTCATTCGTGCAAACGAAGGAAGTTCATGCAGTTTTAATTTTGCGTAACTTTGCGCGAGCTGTCTTTTATTCTCTCGCCGACTGACCATTCAATGCATGTCCGTTCTCTTCGCTCAATAAACTGTGCGAGATAAAATCAACCAGAAATGCGAGCATCAACCTTTAAGTAACTTTTAACAATGTGTTTTATTTATAGAAATTTGTATAATATAGTAACAACAAACGACTTCACTGAAAAGCTTTGACGAGTTGACCGAAAACCTTTGATGATTTGGATTTCACGAGTTGGCGGGCTGACCGGTTACCTTTTTGGATGTATTAAGTCTCTTTCAAGTTTGGCCGAGACCACCAGAGACCATGGTTGAGCGATGTAACTTTCACCCTTCCTCCAACCGATTAACATTAATAGTGCCATTAGAGATCGGCTGTTACCCTGTTGGCTACACCACAGTCACACGAAACAATGGTGTAAGGGGACATCACGTCTAATACTATAGAAAATGTAGATATATGGACTTTTTTCAACAACGCACAGAGCAAATAAATGCATTTTAAAATTTCGATCTGAAAACTAACCTGGCCTCTTCCCAGGACCTTATTGCTGTACACCTATAGATTAAAAACTTGAATTGGAAGGCTTTTTTTTTTTTGTCCTCACCAAAGCAACATTACTGTCTGATGGCATCATGGCACATGCGCGGCACATGTGTTTTTTCTTGTTCGGTTTTGACAACAGTGAAGTTTCGCCCAAATTCAATCCGATGATATGGACGTATCCGGTAGATATGTTTCATATTGAAATTATAATTACTGGTCTGGACCCTGTTTTACAAAGTGGCGTAGCGTAAGTTTTCACGTAACTGCCATGGCAACCCATACTGTAGAGATACGTTAGTCTAAAAATTACGCATAAAATCATTTACATGTACGCCGTTTAGTGAAACAGGCTCCACCTCTACAGCACTTGTTCTCAACACTCACGACTGTCTTGAGTGTGTCGAAATGAAGATTGTATGATGATGGCAGTTTGTAACTTTTTTATTGTTTATTTTTTTGGTTAATTAAACGAAAGACAACGTAATTCTTGTGAATATATGGATATTCTTGCGCTCTCAGTCTGTCTGACGTTGGGGAAACAAAATTCTCTGTATAATGTGAGGACTGATAATGTTTATAGCAAGATGTGTAACCTTAATCCCCTATTAGATTTAAGGCATAGAGGATTATAATGTTTAATGTAATTAAATTGTCTAATTACTAATAAGTTGGTATTCTATAATATTGCATAATATGGCAGTAGTTAAATCTGGTGGCTTCTCTTCTTGACACTTGAACAAAGGAAACTTGCCACAGGTATAGGAGGACTGTCCTTTTGTTGTACTAATTGACCCCTTATGACCAGCTGGTGGATATACAGCCTTAAGTTAACTGGATATAAGTACATCATTTGTATGGCATTTTCAGCTAGACATTTCCTGTTGTATAGACTGATCCAGAGACATTTTGATACCTGTATACAGGTATGGGCGCCCAAACTCACAAGCAAAAAATCCGCCCAAATTCTTAAAACCAACAGATTTTAATGTCAAAATAGAAATGGTATGCCCCAATTTTCCCTGGATCAGTCCCTGTGTTGGTAGTAAGGTTTGCTCAACGACACCCAGTATAATGCCTATAACATTATATATGTCGGTACTGTTAGCAATAACATTCGACCCTCTCAATTCAGATTTTACCAGCGCCAAAATAATTTATTCAGACAGGCGGGGGTTCTGTAGCAAAAGGGTTTTATGCCTTAATTTTATATAAGATATATCCAAAGTGTGCTTTGTCTTCGGCAATTTTTTGCTGTGGAAACTGGGACTTTAAACAGAAATTTGAATTGTGATGGTATTGCCCTTTTTGAATCACTCAACCAGTCCTGTATTTAAATTTTCTCTGATGTGAAGAATTCTCGGTTTCGGACATCCGGGTACCTGACCAGCCGGCTAGGGTACTTAGGGTCACGTGGTCTTCCCTCAGCCAGTCAAAATGGCGTTGTTATGCAATTGTTTTCACCTCGAGAGCCTTGTTGTCAGGATCATGACGTCATGCCGAAATCGAGAATACAGTGGTTGAAACAAGTTAAAGCAACCCATCCAAATCAGTTCCTATATATAAATTTGTTGTCGACTTGGACTGGTAGCTGACTTATCCCATTGTACTACATAAAATGTACCTATAGATACACTCAACAGTTTTAATTTTCTCTATTATTAAATACATGACGTAGCTCGGCAAATTAAAATATAGCTATTCTAAAATATCAATTTGTTTTGCAAAAAAAATACCAATACATAAATTTATTTTTATGGCACATCAACTGCTTTTTGCCCACTAAATCCAGCTGATAATTTTATATAAAACTGAAATGGTCACATACATGTACATGTAACTGATTAAACCAGATTAACATTGAAGCTAATGCATTTATAAATTGTCCAAGTTGAGTACAATATCTTGCTTATCCTGGCGAGATTTAATGATAATTGTGGATGTCATTTAAAGTAAATTTGATGTGTCAGTCAGGCGTTAATGATAAGTGAAACATTTTCCACCACATTAATTCTCTTTTTATCTTGTAGGCAGTTATGTTTATGGGGGCTTAAACCTGCCTTAAACCTATTTAAGACCCAGAAAGTAGATATATGCATATATATATCTAGTTTTTAGAAGGGGTTTTGATACAAGTGTCACAATAAAACTAAGACTTTAACTGAATAGTCTTGGGAAATCCAATCCTGTTCTCTTTATTCTGAGATGGGGTATTTTGATACAAGGGCTTATCATACTACTTCAGAACATTGCATCATGAATTGAAATTAAGAAATGGTGTCGGGTCATAAATTAGTTTTGGTCTCATTCGATCATATATCAGCTTCTTATGTAATTGAAATATTGGTGCATTATACACGTATTTATAAACACTAAAACACACGGGCACACAGGAAAAAATCTTGTCTAAAATAACCATGGACCAGTTTCTAATTGTGGTTAAAGAGGGTGTGTCATTTATATATATTTATGAACACTAAAACACACAGAAAATCTTCTTGTCATTTATATTTACCGGTGTTTTGTTATTAATGGACACAAAAACACATGGGCACAGGGAAAATCTTGTCTAAAATAACCATGGAGACAAGTTCCTAATTGTGTTAAAAAGACTAGAGTATATTCATGTACAATCTACTCTCAAAATTCAGAATACTAGTCTGCATCAAAAAGGTTCTTATATGCATCATTTTTATGGTTTTACCTGCGTTTTCAAATTTCAGTTTGTAATACTTTGGAGCACTAAGTATAATAAATACATCCAACTAAACTTTAGTACGGTGC
Organism: Lepidochitona cinerea; assembly: GCA_963971465.1. Classification (NCBI taxonomy): domain Eukaryota; kingdom Metazoa; phylum Mollusca; class Polyplacophora; order Chitonida; family Tonicellidae; genus Lepidochitona; species Lepidochitona cinerea. The sequence goes on from OZ020560.1 coordinate 4,960,276, forward strand.
TGTTAGTACCTAGTTACCTACATAAATGTACGTTGAAATGTGTATAATAAATATATAACATTCATGCTTCACAACCTCTACATGCCAAATATGTTAGGGAAAATTTCGTTTTTAAAGTTTTCAACATGTTTTTTGAAGTCACCATCAAAATACATATTCCACTAGCGTCTATGAGGTTTCAGAATTAATTCTGGATAACAACTTCTTGGTACATTTGGTTACTGGTGACGGGTGACATCGTTTCAATGTAATTCTTACATACTTACCAAAGTCAATGATAAAGATATAAGAAGTACATGTACAACATTGTAACCAAATATACCAAGAAGTTGTAATTCAGAAGTAATTCTTCACCTTATTGTAACTGTTCAACATCTTAGAAATAATAATCTTTATTTCAGACTTTTATTCCATATCACAGAATATAAATTACGGAGCTTGAAATTGAAAGATTTTAAAATATTTGGTTATTTTTACAGGGTTGTCAAAGAAGAAATAATTGATGATGAAACCCATCTTCCGTGTTTTAATGGACGAGTTGTCTCCTGGGTAAGTTATCTGCAGCAAAACTTTTCTGTCAATCATTATTTTTATGCAATTTTTTCGAGGACCCATTTTTTGGAGGCTTTGCGAAAAGTTGGGTCCAACCTCATCAACAAATAAAACTGTTTGCCAGTTTTCCACGCAGCAATGACATGACGCTGTGGCCTCAATCTCTTTTCTGTGGAAGGTGTGCATTAATCCCTATTTTGTTACTAAATCGGTACACATAGATACAGGTGTATCAACGAATCCTGTGTGTAAGGTTTGCTAATATCTGTTGAAGGCGAAAAACTTTGTATCATCTTCCACTTCAAATAAAATAATAATAATTAAACAATCGTCAAAGTAGCATGATTCGATCAGCCATTTAATATCGCGTGTAGACTGTTACGTCATATGATCTCTTTTTTTTTAAAAACCGAGCCTCCATGGTCCAGTGGGTTAGAGTGATAGTCCCTCAGTTCCACAAAGACCTTCTATGGATGCGGCGCGGGTTCAAATCAAACTCAGACCAAATAAAAATTTTAAAATTTCTGAGTGAGAGTTGCCAGGTACTGGCCCGAAGATCGAGGGTTTCCTCCGTGCAGTGAACCCGGTTTCCTACCCCACTAAACCTGGAAATGCCGCCATATAAGTGAAATAATCGTGAGTGTGGCGTAAAACATCAATCAGTCCAAACCACCTACGAAAGAAAGTCTATTATTTTACATTCAATATTCACCCCCTAAACAGCAATTCCGATCTCCCTTTTGACTTTCTGGTAAAGCGAGTTCTTTATTATTATCCCCTCGCGACGAAAGTCGGGGAGGGATATAGCGTTGCGTTTGTACGTACGTACGTATGTTCACCTTTTGTCATCACTCTAGCGACTTCATTTTTGAACGGATTCTGACCAAACTTCATATATGAGTCCAGCATACGAATACCTCAAAGAAGTTCATGTTTCAGGGTGCCAAGGTCAAGGTCACCATTACTATTAATAGAAAATCGTACGTACGTATGTTCACCTTTTGTCAGCGCTAGCAACTTCATTTTTTACGGATTCTGACCAAACTTCATATATGAGTCCAGCATAGGAATACCTCGAAAGAGTTCGTGTTTCAGGGTGCCACGGTCAAGGTCAAGGTCACCATTACTATTTATAGAAAATCTTTGTCAGCACACTTGCAAATTCATTTTTGAACGGATCCTGACCAAACTTCATATATGAGTCCAGCATAGGAATACCTGGAACAAGTTCATGTTTCAGGGTGCCAAGGTCAAGTTCACCGTTACTATTTATAGAAAATCTTCGTCATCACTCTTGCGACTTCATTTCTGAATGGATCCTGACCAAACTTCCCATATGGGTCCAGCATGGGAATACCTCTAACCAGATCGTGTTTCAGGGTGCTAAGGTCATGGTCAGCGTTACTATTTATAGAAAATCTTTGTCAGCGCTCTTGCAACTTCACTTCTGAACGGATCCTGACCAAACATCATCTATTGGTCCAGCATGGCAATACCTCTAACGCGTCACCGCTTTTGGGACTTCATTTTTAAATGGGTTCTGACCAAACTTCATCCCCACCCCCCATTTTGCGTCAGAGTTCTTGTGTTAGCACGCGAGGGGATTTGTATCGTTTGCGATGCCTTGTTATGATTGTAATATGTTTACCAGATCTCATCAAAAGTGTTAAGAACTTAAGATCAAAGGCCTGGGTAAAGTTTACTTTGACAACTAACCATGGTATTTTTACATGCTTAAAGACAATAAAAAGAACTGGTATCTGTTGGAGTTGTTTACTTTATCTCTGGATCGGTTTGACAGCTCTAGTTTTTTGCCTACTATTTGTTGGTGAAAAAAGGGACACTTTTGCCTATGTAATGAATATTATTTAAGGCTTTATTTGTTACGTATGTTTTGTTGTTTTAACTCAATGTCATTTTATACTTTAGAAATCAGAAGACAATTATAAAAACTTGGCTTTGTAGCTCAAGGTTCCATAGAAGTCTAAATTGTTAAGGCTGTAACCTACTGTAAGGTTATTTCAAAATAAATTGAGTATTTTAGTTGCCAGAAATGTCCCTATTAAATAAGCTGCACTTCAGTATTTGATGGAGTGATTTGAGTTTTTATGGTCCATTTGAGGCAGAATAAAATGCTCTAAAAAATGGACTTCCAGGTCCTTCATGAGTCTGACTTGATTTTCAAAAATATATACACCTGGTTAGAAACCATTGAGTTTCTCTTCCTGTCTATATTCAGTTTTATCAATCCCTCATAAAATCCACTTTTATACTTTGTTGCCTTGAGAATTGTGTTATTCGGTGTCAAGAAATCCTGTATGTTATAAAATAAATGGGTGAATTGCCCATAATTGCCACTTATATTTATAGCAGTTGATTGATTTTCTTTCTCAACTGGTAATTGGTTTTTGATACAGTTGTCTCTCAGAAATGATTCAATGGTAGATATTGACTCTAATCCAATTTAGAAGTGTCTCAGTGGCAGAGAACAGCGCTCATGGATGGACCACGGGTTTGAATCTCGAATAGAAAATATTGTATGACTGGTGTTATACATACAGTTGATAAATACCATCAGAAGCTTATTGGTTTACACCGGGCACAGAGCCTGGTTCCCACCCAACGAAATCTGTGAAATACTGTTGAAATACTGTAATCTTGAAGTTCAGTGGACGTAAAACCGTTTTACAACAATCAACCAAATACTAAGTTATACATGTAACATAAAGGGTTGTTCCTATTGTATTTATTTCTCTTTTTTTTTTTCGGATAAATTTTATATTCAGAGACGGGTTTTTGTGATATCATATCACTCTGTAAAAAAATGTACAAACTTTTAGAAAAAAACGACTTAATTTTATGTAGTTAGAATATTTGGCAAATGAGAGCTATGCATTGAAAAAGCTGTTATATTTTGTTCTCTGAAGCGAGACAACGATTAGATCTACAGTTCAATCTAAAAAAGTCTCTAACAAAAATGACGACAACAAAAAAACAAGTCTAGTTTTGTAGCATAAGGTGTGTAGACTAGTGTAAGGCTGTTAAAACAGTGAGACTTATTGTTTGTATGTAAATATTTGAGAGGCCCTCTCTGACCTATAGCTGCCCTTACAATAGAGGCATCCTAGATATATCTTCATTTAGAGTATAATATGACCTGGATGAGGCCATGCTCAAAGTCTATTCTGTTTCTTTATATCAGTTTTCTGATATCATTTCCGTCATATGAAAATCTGTTATTTTTGGACACTTAAGTTAATTTTTGAGATAAAATATTCTTTCGCTTACATTAAAACATGTCTAAATTGGCTTCCTTGGTTTAAAACCTTGCTGGAAATAAATTGAAAAAAAAAGAAGAAAAATAAAATTTCCGACCTATCTACCCTCATTTTTTTTGGCCTTACCCATCATGAAAGCCAGTATATGGTATGATGTACAACAAAACTAGCATAGGTACCGGTTCATGGTTCCTAGTATTTCAATATAAGAAACAGTCAATATTTTTGACTGACATAGAAATCTTCTGGCCTTCTATGGCAGTTTTTGTTGTTGAACCATTTCTTTTATAAATGGATTTTCTAGCCTCATTACCTGCATCAAAATGTCACATCTCAGAATAAAGAGAACAGGGTTAAATTGTTCAAGCCATCTGCTAGACTGTTGAAAATAGGAATTATTTTCATCCCAATTTAGAATGACAAGGATTTCATACCTTAGGGTCCTGATATTGGTTTCGTTGACAATAAATATTGAATATTTTTCTTATAGATTGATTTGGAATATGTAAGCTTGGAATGAATAATTTTGACAAATCTGAGGACACATTAATACAGTTTTCTGTGAACAGTAGTCTGGATTTCATAAAAAGATAAATATAGTCTTGCATTTTCGGTCACAAGAATTATATTGGGCTTGATGACATTTGAAAACCCTGTTACAATAAACCAACATTTAACCAATGCTATATATATCCGGTTCACTGCAATGAAACAAGCCAATTTTTGTGGCTGGCCTTGGTTGATGTCTACCCATGTCTTTGCATCCAGACAGACAATCAGGGGCAGCCCCCTCAGTTAGCTTCCATATGGTAGCACCATGTGTGTAGACTCTGTAAATTGCTTGGCAAATAGTCTTTCTGCCACAAAACCTGCTACACTAACTGTAAATACTCTAATCTTCTCAGGTATTTCTTTCATTCACATGTCCATGTTGAGTGGATATTACGTAAGCAGAGTGTGTTCACAATCTTCACCAATCACAATTCTGAAAAGTTAAAAACTTCACGTCACTCAAAATTGCATATATTAATTACAGATGGATGTTTATTGTAACTGAATAATATGTCTGTGAATTTGAGGTTTTGCAGAATAACACTACCTTTGTTTATGTCAAACCTACATGTATTAGTGGGACTACATTTTGCAGTTTCTGATAATTGACAGGTGGACAAATTGCTTAATAGATATAATAATGTTTTTTCCCCCAAAAAACCTTCATAATTAATATTCGGTTGTTCTCTTGCTGTATTGCTGAAAACTGTGTCCGTGTTTTGACAAGATCCTGTGATTCAATGCTATTTTATTGTGACAGTTTCTTGATCTACTGCACAACATTTCTCAGAATCTTATAACAGCATTCAGTTTCTATGCTTTTACCACCATTTTGAATGTAAGGGAGATTATGGCTTCAGACTACAGTCAATCAGTCTCAGTACTGAATAGAGGAAGGGTTTTTACTTATAGTGAAATATTGCTGGATAAAAAAATAACAGCAATAAATCAGAGCCCCAAAACCCACTTTAATAATGTTGGATGTTGCATAAAACACAAAACTTCTGTAGATAGCTTAAAGTTGCACTTGATGTGATAAACATGTGTCCACTCTTCTCATATCCCTCTCTGAATTGTACAAGATTTTGTTTCAAAATATATGAAAAATAATTACGATGACATGCTCCCTTCCTAGACAAATTAACAGTAGATTTATACCTGATATTGATGAGAATTCCCAATAATCAATATACTGACAGATATAGTTAGAGTAATTATGGTACCCTAAATGAAGCATTGGCTCTTCCAGAATGCTAACATTCTCCCCTATAGAAGTTGTAACCTCATTTTAGGGTCAATGGTATATATGTAAGCTGAGACAGGTGCTGAATTGAGAACGCCTCTGTCTTCTAACTCTAATTGAACAAGGGGGCTGTGGTAGAGAAATAGTCTCATGTGAAATAATCTTAAACGTAAACTCAAATCTCATCTCTAACGTAAACTCAAACATTTTAAACCGAATATATTGATTCCAAGGTAATCGACAACCCTCTTTTGTACCCTCACTTATTTATCACCCTTTATTAGTGAGTATCTTGAGTGTTATTAACACAGGTGTTAAAAATTAGGGCCCATTTACAGGATTTCACCCTGCAATAGGAATTTCACATCAAGATAGTTCACTCAGTTTTCATACATGTAGGGATTTAATGGACCTTTAAAACCTGCATCTCTGACCCTCACCTTGGACACAAAAAATGAAATGAAGAGTCCCAGATAAGGCAAAGGAAAGACACAAATATATGTATAATGGAATGCTTGTAAAAAATACTATTTGGGACCCTACTTTTTATCTGATGTGAGTAACCCCAAAATTTAGGGAGCGCCGGAAATCACTGTAAATACTTCATCCCAAGACCCTATGTGGAAGATTTGGCAGGTGCTTGCTGAAGGTTGGAGGTTTCCTCCAGGCAAAGAGCCTAGTATCTTCTTCCATGTAACCTGGCAAAGACTCCATACAGAGATCTTATTAATCTAAATAAACTGTTTCCGCTACTTGAATTCCAACTTTTTTCCAAAACTCAGGCTAACAAAAGTTATTGATATTGAAATAAAAAATATCGAGTTTCCCAGTTTGCCGATTTTTTTTTTTTTCTGCGCATATGTGAGTTTTACCTGATTGGATGAAGATGGCTACTGAGCCAGTAAGTTGCTCTGTGCTTAACATTCACAACCATACATGTACATGTATTTGGGATAACCGTTTTTGGTTCATTTTTTCCCCGCCAACTTATTTGTGAAAAAGTGTGTCAATGTTAAAGTGGCATGAGCTGCCAAAATGTGGATAATTTTCTGTCAAAATGGAATGTTGAAATAATCAGCCATTTTTCTCAAGACATGAAATACAGAGGATTTTTAGCAATTATATTCTCGAAATTGTACGCTAAAGTAGTGTTTTGAGCTGACTTTAAATGAATGTCGGTTATTTAACTTTTGGTTTGCATGGATTTTCCTCATTCCAACGTCAGTCATTTAGTTTATCATGCCCTCTTCCCATTAACTGTCATGAAAATCAGAATTGAAGAAAAAAATTGCTAATTTCGGCAGCTCATGTCACTTTGTAAAGGACAACTTGTACTATGCATGATGGTGAATACTTAGTTACTTTTCATTTCCCTTTGAGTTTGAAATAATCTGTGACTTCTGTTCTTTTTGCAGCTGGTCCCAGCAGACAATAGTGCCTCAGATACGCAATCCCAATGTACAGAGTCCCAGGCAGGGGATGTGGTCCCCCCTCACCTACCGTCAGAGAGGGTCGGAGGAATCGGGGACAGTAGACCACCATCTTTCCAGTAAGTTTTTGTATAAGTGTCCCTGCAGTCTGCTACATGAGCAAAATCTGGAAAATACGCCCCCTTTAATTGGCTCTAGCGGAGCAGATATGGTCAGGAGAAAATGACAGGCTAGAGAGTCCCCTTTCAATATCACGCACATATACAAACATATATCACACTGATGAATTTCATCTGGCCAGTTATATTGAAATTATAACGAGAAACTTTTTAGTGCTGGCAATAGGTGCAATACTCTGGGACCCGGGTTCGATTCCCGTTTCTGGTTTCACCCAAAATCAGAAGAATTTCTGCCATTTTTCAAGAAAGTGTAATTCCAAAAAATAACAAGAAAACTTTCATGACACAGTCAGAATTTTTACTAACAATGATTTCGCCCAGTCTGCCAGCTCTCCTCTCTCAGCTATGGGTTAATAAAAGATACGATAAGAATTCTGCTAATTCAAGTACTCAAAACGCTATGAAAAGCACTCTAAAAGTTCGAGTTTTTTTTTTTGTGGGTGTCTTACCTCCTGCATGGAGCGACTGATAATCCTATCGAGCAATCGCTATTGTTGTTGTTTTAGACCAAACATAGCATAAAGCAGTCTAATAATTTGTTATCTTCACATTGCTTGCCCTTGAATTAGTGGAATTCTTACCGTAACCTTTCATTGCGTATCATTCAGCCAGTCATTTCATGTAGCTGCCAATATGCCTGTACTAAACATTAATCAATCTCATTTTTTGCTCGAGACCTGTATCACACAGTATGTTTTTAGCTTTTAAGTAAGAACTGTTTGCAGCTTGTATATGTTTAGGAATGCTAATATGTCAAAACGCCATATTTCGGAGGCGTTTATGTTCACAGCATGTAATTAACTGAAGCAACTTCATACAGTTATCTTTAGTACTAAGGATATATGTTTTTCTCACTAAATAAGATAGGTATGGAGCATACATATGTACCATTTTACCTGGCTTTTGCTCCAGCTAAAGATCATGTGTGCTTACCTGAGGTTCGTTTACACTTTACCGGGATATACCTGTAGAATTCTACAAACCTATTTCAAAGTTTTGTCAATTTTACCCAGATTATGAAATTGTGATAGTTTTGCACTTGCACTGTGTGATTCTGAAGCACTTGTTCTGAACAACAATGTAACCAGTCTGGATTTATTCTCCTGTACCTGTTGGTTTTATTGTTTTAAAGCATGTCAAAGTTTGGACACCTGCACATTTCTACTCCCCAATAGGTGGCCCAACAAGGAAAAAGTACACCTAAAACAGAGTTTTTAAACTTCTTATTTTGAATTATTTAGTTTGGATGGTCTCAAATTTGGAATGTTATTGTACCACCTTTGGTAATCCATCTGCTCTTCGAATGTATTCAGTATATAAAAGTGCTGCAGGAAACCTGTTAGTCAACAGCAAATTTGTTGCCATGATGGAAATCGAAATTGTGAAAGTTTATTTTAACACCCTTTTTAGAGCCATTTCAGTAGAATTTGGCCGTATTGATATCAACATAGGTCAGCATGTGATTCCTGAAGAAAATGTAATTGTCGAGGGGTTCAGTTTTAAACAGATGAAGTGTTATAATTAATACAGTATAACGGTTGATGACATACCACCAATAGAGCAGGAGTTCTGACCATGCAAAAATGGTTAATGTTTTTATTTTCCTTTTAGTGCCAACCCATCAGTTATAAGTCGAGACAACCCAGAGAATGAGGGATGTGATACCTGTACGGAGACAGAATCGGTCATGAGTAGAAGAGGTCAGTTCATTTCTTATACAGAATATTATTAATACCAATATTTTCATCAAACCTACATGAAGTATTTAGGGTCAAATGTTGCCCTTTTTAGAAACCGCTGACCAGCCCTGATGATTGTTTGAAAATCTCTTTAAACGTGGGCTCCATACTAATGAGAAATAATTACGGAGTTACATATGGCTGTTTGTGAACAACACAAGCTTTCTACACCTATACCAGTGTCGCAATATGTGTCTAGGTGACAAAACCACTCCTTAAAAAATATATTTTCACGATCTAAACGCCTTTAGCTAAGCTTTGTCCTTGATAAAATGTTCTTTGAATTTTACTTTGTTTTCAAATGGGAATCCGAATGTCCAAAACATAAAGGAAAACTTTTACTTTTGGCAAATTACCCTCCTACTGTCCTGATTTATATATTCTGCAGACATACTTGTTGTGAGTTTTCCTATGTAATATGAACTTTTCACAGCCATATGCCCATACCCATAAACTAAAACAGATAATGATATTGTCAAATCCAATTTATAGCTGTAGTAAATGTTATATGGTCAATTTGTTAGTTTAGTTGGTTAAGATTTATAAGCCATAGCTTATTCACCTCAAGGCTATAGTTTGTATAGAAACAGAGTTTAACATAGTGTTAGACTGACAGTTCTTGGCAATATAACTTTTACTATAGAGCCTGTAAGCCTGGAGAAGACATCAAACACATGTCAGACTCTCTGTGGACTGGTGCTTTCCAGACAGGTCATGTCCCAGCTGTGGGGAGAGTGATTTATGGCATTGTAATTATCTCCCCCTTGTATATGAAACCCACTGCATTTATCTTAGCTCTTCATCATGTAGGCCCAAAAAACACCCAGATGCTATACACCCATGTTGGAATGGCAAGAACTAGATTAGTTCACTAGAGAAGGGGAAAAAAGAGGTTGTTGTAGTGGGAAAAAATAAGGGCATTTTGGTACACATTAGATAGAAAAGGCTTTTTTTGTTTTTGCAAAATATGCCGCTGGCAAAATGAAATGATACTGGTATTCTCATATTGCCTAACTTTGAAAAGGCGCAAATTTGTGTAACAACCTTTGTCTACAAGGACTAGAAATAACACAGACTTAGATCTTACTACTAAAACTATGGAATAAGTCCTGAGGAGTTTGCTGGCAAGAGTTAACTCCCTTCTTTAACTCTCCTGGCATTTTAATTCACTGCACACTGTGGTGGGTCACCTTTTATAAACAAAAGCCATATGTGTTATAACATGTGTGGGTCGTCATGATAACCAGACCATAAGAATGTTTATCATATTTAGATTTTTGCTCTCAAATGACATCAAATTGAAAAAGCTAGTATAAATAATGGTATTATTTTCTCATAGTTCTTTAGTTTATAGTGACATGAGCAGTCAAAATTCTGACTGTGTTCGAGTTGGAAGTACCTTGGAAAACTAATGATTTGTCATTGAAATATTGGTGTAGTCACTAACTGCTACAAACCTAATAAATACATGCCAATAACGTACACAATTTTAATTGGCCAGGCTTTTTGAGAGTACACATTTTAGAGTTTTTGTGGCTTATAAAAACAACCTTAAAGTGGCATGAGCTGCCAAAATGTTGATATTTTGACGTTAACACAGAATGTTGAAATTATTGGCTATTTTTTTTCAAGGCGTACATGTAGAATTCATAAGCTTTTTAGTGCTTCTAGTCTCGAAAATATACGATAAAGTATTTTATTTAAATAAGTTTGGCTTAGAATGAATGAATGGTCGTCTCGTTTATTTAAATTTTGTTTACTTTTCCAACACGTTTTCGGTTTGTACTGGCCACATACTGTATGGATTTTCCTCATTCCAACGCTAATCACTTAGTTTTGATGGCCTTCAAAGCCTCTTACTGTCATGACGATCAGAAATTATGAAAAAAGTGTGAATTTTGGACGCTCTTGCCACTTAAACATACATTTTTGAGCTTGGGACATGTGTACCAGCAGAAAGCTCTTTCTTTTCTACTTTTGGACAAAATTTTGAACAATTTGCTTAGTCTGTTTCAACTTGAGTTTTTTTCCAAAAAATTGCAGCTTATGTCGCTGTAAATAAATTGTTCACCTCAACTCAGTGGCTTATTATTCCTTATATATTTACACACATCATTCCATTTTATGAGAAATTTTAGGGTATTTTTAAGATTATTTCAGTCTTATTTCAGTCTTATTTCTTGAATTATGACCATCAAGATCCTTCTGGCCTTAATAGCATTTCATTTTCTACAAGATGGACTCAACTGTCAAATATTTTAGCCTTCTGTTTTTCTTTACACTTTGGCAGCATTTTCATTTTTTTTTTTTTTGCGTATTCAAGAAAGGTAACTCTTTATTTGAAAATAAAACCGAACAAGGGTTGCTTCCCCTGAAAACTCACATCCTCATAATTTATACTCTATATGCATAAAGAAAGATTTGGCGTTGATCCTACCATTGTTAAACTAATTAACATCGCATGGCCGTGCCGTGAGTATAAGATAAAGATTAAATGCATCCAAAACCTTAGCATAATATCTACTCTGTTACATGGTGAATACAAATGCGGACAGTTTGAATATGTTACTCAGACACTTTTAATTAACAAAAGTTTCTATCAGTTCACGTGTTGTAAAAAAAAAACTGCTTTTTCACATTGGGAAAATCTCAGATATTATTTTTGCTTAACAATAAATATTTTGTTAAAGTAGATCCAAAATCATAACTCATAACATTTTCATTGCACAAGATCAGAGCTGAACTTTTAAACTTTCAATGCAATACTAATGCATTTGTACCTGAGTATTATGGCATTCCCATGATACCCACACCCCACCTTAGGCACAACAGTTATTAGTGAACAATTTATGTTAAATACTTTTTGTTGCATCTTTGCCCATAACTTTCACATAGAATTTTGGGCTTCAAGCCTCTTTCTGTGAAATGTCATTTGTTCTTATAAACCAATATAAATTATTCTGAAATAAAAGGATAGGAGTTACAAATTACAACCAGATACAAGTTAACCAGGTTATTGAGTTAACCACTGGCAATGCATTTATAGTCGGTGTTAAACAGATTTAAGCTTCATGTAAAACCTGATCCAACTCTATATAAGTACTAAGCACCTGTACAGCCGTAATGGCTCCTTAACTGGCCTCAATCTCTGTAAGTGTTACAACCTAATACTTGGCTGTGTACATGTAATGCTATTATGATTTATTTATGAAGTCAGCTTTTGGATGTATTATAATGTCCCAGAAGTGATCATATTAAACTGTGTACACAGTCTCATGGTTGACTCGTTAGCTGGGTTACTTGGCTGAAATCTGTCATATCCCTTAGTTAACTAACACAGGGCCTGACTTTTTACCATCCAACAGTGTTTTATCTATAAGGAGCTACTTGTTCTAAATACCTGCCCGTGTTGATGATTTACCTGTGTTTTTGTGACCTGTACCTGTATATTTACCTGGTAACATGTTCACCATATGATATTACACCTTGTACTTGATGTTACACACTACTAAATGTACACAGATGGGTTTATGGTGTTAGTTAAATGCCTGGAATACAGTGTTGTCTTTCTCAGACCTCCTCAACTTATTCAGGTGAGTATTTTAGCTAAGGTCCTTAGTGGTGTAGCACACCTGGAGCTGACAGTTAGGTCTTTGTTTGAGCCAAAGTCTAAAGTAACCTTTTACAGCGTTTAAACATATTACTTTCATTTGTGACATTAAATTGTTTAACCAACATTGGTTGGATTATGATTAGCAATGAGTAATATTGAGCAAACCAAATATCTAAGAAAGCTTCTGTTCTGGTTTGTGTTTTTAAAGCTGCAAAATTTTTGGGGGTTGAGGTGGAAAGTGATCAGTTTTTTTTTGCGAAAAGTATCCCATGATTGTATCTATTTACAGTGATGTTAAATCCATTTATTTATCTCCATATTACATGGAGGTTTCCTTTGAAAGATTTATCTAAGTGCAATGGTCATATCAAACTAAAATTAACTTTAAATCAGTTTGCTACAACAACAGCAAAAAAAGCCATACAGGAACAAGGTGTGTTTGACAGATGAGTTCATGTCTCTTGTAAAATAAATGTTTAACACTATTTGGAACATACATTTCTTGTATTGCCCTCAGCAAGAAGTTGTTTGTCAACTTTTGTTAAGGCTTGGGGCTCATTCGTCAAACATAATGTCAGTTGTAGAAATGATTATGCATTTAGATTGTGTAATAGGCTTTAATGAAAACAGCTTCTGAGGATAAAAGATAGAAATTTAACATTATATATTAAAGAGATGTCACAAGACAAAGTAACCAGGTCAAAATCTTACAATTTTTTTCTGCCTGGATACTCCTCTGATCAACATTTGGGCTCTATGCCTGTATCTACATGTACTACCAGTATTAAAACAAACAGGGGTTTCCTTTACTTTCTCTCGCCAATATGGTCTGAAAGCACCCCAAGAAAGTTGGCTAAGTCAACATATAATGGGGAAATGTGGCATAAATCACTAATCAATGTAAAATCATTGTAATCAATGTCAAATTCAACTGCATCCCTGTATTTCTGATCACCTATTTCTGTGGTAAGAATCTACCCCCAAGATGATGTTATTTGTAGGTGAATTATTATCTGAAGTGACATTACCAAAAGGTCCCCTCAATTCATATGTCAACATCAAGCATGTCTTAAGTATAATTTTAAAAAATTTAATCATTATCAATGAATTTACCAGTGCTACAAATTGTGATGAAGTGAGTTTTGAGTAGCAACCAATCTACATGTAAATGCAGAGGACATGACAAAGAATGGATAAGCTTTAATGATAGGGATATAATAACATGCTAAATAGGAATTTGGCAGTCCGAGAATTGACCCCTCCGCCAATGCCACATGGGCGGGCAAAAGGTTATAAAAAATTAATTTGACGATACGCCTTTTGATGTAATGTCATTTGTAGAACTTTTTGTTCAAATCGAGCTTTCCAATACTTCTCTGTCATTCACAAATAGCTTCCCCTTTGAGTTGCCATAATAAACACACTCATATATTATTTTGATCTTCAATGTTTCAATTTTGACAATTTTTTTCGTTACATTTTAAACCAAAATAAAAAGATATTAAACCCACATGAAAACTGATCTTAACATTTGTGAAAAGACACATCCTGAATAATTTTGATAATGAAATAAATATCTTCAATATATGAAGAACATGTTAGGCTGTATTACCATGCTATTGTTAAACTTATAAAAGGTTTACTTTGCTGATGGCCTAATTAATTTGTCCACACTGTAGCTGTCAGGTTAGGTTGGGAGGTTTAACCATGTGTGGTAAAAATAACACCTGAATAGCTTGTTATTTCTGGCCCCAGGTGAATTCACCTTTAAATGTCATTACACCTACAGGTAACCTCTTTATACATTCTGTAACAAGGTAGACGTTTCCAAAATTGGTCAGAAAAAATCTTGTCATTTATTTATATTGACCTGTATGCATAAATTTGTCAATGAAACAATGTATAAAATAAGTATGATTTAATACACACTTAACCCGTTTATCTATTTGTTAACAAATATATATGTATATAATTTATTAACACTAAAACACATGGGCATAGGAAAAAATCTTTTTAACTTAGCAGGCCTTATTTTTTCACGAGAAAGATCATTCGGTTACATAGAGGTTCACCCAAAAAAAATCATGTGACGGTCACCATTCACGTAGAGTAATTCGGGAATTTAAAAAGAAAACTGTCAAAAGCAGGAAAGACCTAAGGCTCATTCGATGTTGAAAGTTTCTATGTCTGACAGAAATCTTCCATCGACTGGTTCCCCCCTCCTACAACATCACCCTCTGAAAAACTCGCTTGAGAATATTTGTCGTTTATAGCATAGCATGTCATGAGCTTGTTCAATGGAATATTTATTTATTTGTAGCCAATATTTGTGATATTTTCAATAAACTAACAAATTGGCTGCCAAGACTTATGATGCATTACATTTATATTATAAAAATAACTAATAGCTTGAGTAATAAGTAAATGTTTTTATTTATGTATATATAACAATTATTTCTTTATTTTGCTTTTGAGTCGTATAATTTTTCATGTTGAATTGAGAATGGAAATGGACAAAGAACTCTCTTATTTGGCTGTAAACAATCAGTTCAAATTTTTCTGTCAAATCCTATTTATTTTAGTTGGATGTTGTGATTTTCCTTCAATGGAGTAGTTTGAACTTCATCATTCTATGTGTAAGGATTGTCACGTCCCCACTGAAGGCCGGGGAGGTTTCCTCCAGGCAAAGAGCCGGTTTCCTCTCTCTAAAACTTTGCAACACGGCTATATTAGAGAAATGTCATGGTAACCAGCTACCAGTGTCAGGTTTTGTCTTTGAACAGTTACCTCCCCCCTGACAGAATTACTAATGCTGTTAAATTTCTTGAAATGTTAAATTTCTTGAAATGATGGGCTTACTCATTGGTTTAGGGTTCTCTCCAAAGCATTTGGGGGCCTCCATGGCTCAGTAGGTACAGTGTTGGACGCTCAATCCGAACAGCCTTCCACCAATGGGTTGCGGGTTTGAGTCCCACTCGGTCCAAAAAAAAAAAACACTGGAAAGTTTTCTGACTGGGTTTTCACTCAAACGGCCTATGCGGGATGGTTGCCAGTTACCAACGGAAGGTCATGGGTTTCCTCCGTGCATAAAGCCTGGTTTCCTCCCACAATAAAACTGGCAACACCGCCATTTAAGTGAAATATTCTTGAGCGTCGCGTAAAACACCAAACAATCAATCAACCAAAGCATTTGATCTGATAGTACAGTATCTACTCAGTCTCCATAGGCCTGGCTTTAGATGTGACTGGGTTTTCACTCGAACGACCTATGTAGGAGAGTTGCCAGTTACCACCGGAAAGTCATGGGTTTCCTCCAGGCATAGAGCCCGGTTTTCTCCCACAATAAAACTGGCATATAAGCGAAAAAATCTTTAGCGCGGCGTAAAACACCAAACAATCAACCAATGAACCGTACTGAGATGAGGCATAACGCAAAAAAAAAATATTTTCACAAGAAAACTCTATATTTTCTTCTTTTCCATTCTCAATGAGACGAAGTGAATTAATTTCTGCATGATGTGTATACTGTAACCGTATTTGTTCCGCCTGTTTTTCCTACAGATCGAGTCCCTAGTCGAAGTTCACGACATTCTCATGGTAGCTATAGAGGAGACCCATTTCATGGTAAGTTAAATGTGTTGGCTTGTCTATCTGGCTGTGTACCATATCTGCATGTAATTGTCCATGTGTCTGCAGCATTGCATCACTGCTATATCAACTAAACCCTCAAACCCTCATTAGCGGATTAAGTTAAACTATTAATCATATTATCTAATTGAATACATAGTAGGACGAATGACTGGTTTATAAATAAATGTTTTTACCGTTCTTATAAACACACATGGTAAATCCAAATGAAAGATTTGATGATTTAGGATATTAGGAAATTGCTGTTAATTGGGCTATGGTCTCACGGTAGAGCTTAATTATATCCAAACTACTTTTTGATAACCATGGGGACCAAATGAGACGCAGAGCACCATCTTTGACTGGTTTACGAATAAATGTTTTTTTTACATTTCTTATAAACACACATGGTAAATCCAAATGAAAGACTCAATGTTATAGGATATTTAGATTTTTTCCTGCAGATAGGATATTGGTTTATGGTTGCTTTTTAAATCAGTTGTTTAGTTGTCGCACATTGTCTTGAACTTTGCGCCACGGGAGCATTAAACCACTCCATTTGACAGTTACGAGCACACTTGCGTTTTGATTCTTCCCCCAAAAAACAATTCAAAGATTATCTTTCAAAATAACATCTAATGACTGGGACTAATGGAGAAATATAAAAAGAAATTCAGACGACAGAGTTTTCATTTGGGAAGTACAGACATTTTTAATTCATGACAACTTTGTGTTTGACTACGTGCATGTATGCTTGATCCCCACTCACGGTCACCGATGTCAAAGTGAGTGTAAGACGATTCCCTAGTTAAATGACTTAAGAAATTCAAAGCATCATCACAATAGTAAACCTGTAATAAGTCTAACACAACAAAAAAAAAACAAATCTATCCTACAAAGAATACGATTGAACTCTAACATTTGGGAAGATAGATTTTTATAGACAGGATTATTGGACTTTCTATCTCCTCTACAATATAAGTTTGTCGTCTCTCTTGTCTAATTTACTCCAGAAATACTTAGATGTACATGTAAAGGGGGACGATACTGACTGCTCTGAAAGTCGTGAAATGATATATCTGGTCTCACTCTGAAACATAATACAACTTACGCATTTAAATAAGACTTTTTAAAATATAAAAACAATATGTATCTGATAACTTATTAGTTTTTTATTCAAAATATTCTCTCTACTTTGCATATTGTCATGACATATATAACAATTAAGTCCATGTCCAGGCTTTTTTTTATACGCCCGGCTTGAAAAGCGGGCTGTATTATGACGGAAGTCCGGCAGTCCGGCTGTCCGGCGTCCGCTTTCCCTTCCGCTCCATAACTTCTAAAGTTTTGATTCCATCTGCACAATTTTTTCTAAGTATATACCTTATGGGTAGAAGGTGTGTCGCAAACTATTTTTAACATCACTGGTTACATAATATGGGAGTTATATTGGATTATGTAATATTCCCTTCCGCTCCATAACTTCCAATGTTTTGATTCCATCTGCACAATTTTTTCTGAGTATATACCTTATGGGTGGAAGGTGTGTCACGAACTATTTTTGACATCATACATTGCGTAATATGGCAGCCATATTGGGTTATGTAATATTTACTTTTTCTCTCCATAACTTTAACAAATATGATCCGATGTTTTCAATTCTTTCATGTTACATACCATATTAACAGACAGTGTGTAAAAAAATTGTTTATGATATCAACTATTGCAAATTATTGGATTATGTACATTCCCTTTTATTCTTACTTTCATTTTCATGAAAATAACCTTTAAATTATAAAATGGCTTCTACTTTTCCGATTCTCATCAAAAAAGGATTTTTTCAAATTGCAATAATGTTTCTAAATTGATTAAGACTATTCTTAAATCAATATATAACGTTTTAATCAAGTGAAAAATACACATAAGGATTAAAGTTTTATCTACAGACCCAGAGATAAGTATCCCAGCTTTGGTCTATTTACCTTGTCAACTTACAGTCAGCTCTCAGTCTCTCTTGAGAGATATATGGCTAAACCAGGCTTTGTGTACCACATGGCCCCATAAAACAGTGGGTGACATTAGCAATGTACCCATAGCCAAATCTATTGTAAACATTTGGTCTATGATAAAATTAGAAGTAATAACCTGTAGGTATATGGGGAGATTTAGAATATTGTCAAGATGTCTATGGCCAAATAATGTAGATAAAAAATATTATGAGAAAAATTGTCAAATCTACTTGAATTGGTGTGAGCTGCGAAATTACCAATTAATTACATTTGTTTAAGTATGATTAGTAAATTATAAACTGCTTTTCTAAAAAATTGAAACATTTTAGTGCAACCTTTATTGACAACAAACAATGTTTAACATCATGTTTTAACAGCAGCGAGAATTGATGACTTGTACCGTGTACAAATCTTGTTAATAATTGTTGATCTAAATAGCCCATTTTAAATTTGATACAGATGGATTTTAAAGGTTTTAGTGGTAAAATTTCATTTTGTTGACATAACATCACGTTTTACCAAGCTTCACATAATAAAACTGGCAACGCCGCCATATACATGTAAGTGAAATAATCTTGAGCGCAGCGTAAAACACCAAACAATTAATCAATCAATCATTTACCAAGCTTCAACCTCTTCCCTCTGAATTTTGAAAATTAAATTCAAATAAATATGGAAGGATTTGTTTTGGTATGGCTGCAGTTACTGTGCCTTTCCGGGCGTATTTTGGGTTTCCCGAAACTCTTGTTATCAAATAGTAAACACACCTGTGCTACATTGTCATTTTTAGCACTTAGTGGAATTTTTGTAATTTAGCTTTGTGGAATGTGATTTAGTGACCTATGTTGATGATGAGTATATAAAGCAGGGTTTGTTAGTTTTTCTCTCCGCTTCATCAAGACTCAAACTGAAAGGTTATTTTCACCTGTTGTTTGAAGCCGAGAGCTGTCCGTTTTCTCACATTGCCTGTCAATCATCACACCACTGTGACTGACATTCAATTTTCGTTGCCTCGGGCGAAATGTGAACAGTTTAGCCTTCCAGGCAATTTTAGGTGTACATGTATGGCAGAAGTAAAATGTTGATATTTTCAATAGTTCTTTAAGAATGTTAAAACAGAATTTCTTTAAAAAAACTTACATTTAGGGACAAAATATAATTAAAACTTGGGTGGCCAATTGCTCTGTAGAGATAATTATGGCTATGTATATTATGGACCTTATTTGTCATCACCTCATATTATTAACGTCTACATACAATGTATATTATTCTTTTCAAACCGCCATGAGCTGCCAAAAAAAAAAAAATTTTTTTTTTCTTAGATTTTGACTGTCAAGAAAATTTCAGCATTTTAAATACATTGTAAAACTAAAGGATTGACGAAATAAAAGATATTGGTTAATCCAGTAACATTTATGAACAGAAAAAGTGTGCAAATAACAAAATGCAGGATTTAAATTTTTTGTTGGTTATTAAACTACCTAGGCATACATCTGCAAGATTGGTATCAACGGAAACGGAAAGCTTTTTTATAGCTGTCCTTTTTCAAAGATATTTTCCTTATATTTAGCCGCCTATATTACTTTGCCAATTTGTCGTTTTCTTCAAATCTATTTTACACTGTATATATAAACTTTACTTAGAACCCATCTATGTCTAATTACTGGATCAATGTATTTGAAATGATATTGTTCCCAAATTATACCTTCTGGACTTCTTGTTTTTATAACTGTCTAAATTATAGCCAATATCATTTTAAGTGACAGAATCATTTTGTGTACATTGTGCAGGGGTTGTAGAGAAATATTTGCTTTTAGTGGGTGGGAATTTGATCAGTGTGGATTGAGGAAAATACTTCTCACCCCCATTTCTTACAAATGAGCTCTGCTGAAAGGTCACCTTAAATATTTTGGAATAGTCTATTTAGAGATGTGAAGGTATTTGAGTTTGTTTCAAAAGCTGATTTCAACATGCCCCCGAGAAAGATGAGTGTTGCATGCATTTGGGATGTGAATAATTGTAGTCACTATTGTAATTATCAACCTCCTTTGGTTGAAGAATATACCCAAGGGGGACAACCTAATTAGTGACAAAGTAGAAGTATTGATTATTTAGTAACCACCCCAGTGTTAAACAGAGCAGCTGCCCAGTGATGTGAAGGGTGTAGAAGTATGACAGTTTAGTTTGAGTGCTCTGCCACTATGGTTCTGTATTTACCAGAATCTCCTGGCCCTAAACATTATTGCTGTGTACCTTGGAAAAAGCTTATTGAAAGAAGAAAATGTTTTCCTAAAACGGATTATATTTTACCTAATTTACAGGATTATTTTTACGAAACTAGTAAGTTGTCTATAGTGATGATAGATCATATTATAATTGGTGATAATAGTTTTTAAAAAATGTTTGAAACATTGAACAATATCTGTGGAATGGCCACGTCTCATTGGCTGTTTAGGTCGGACTTCGTAAAAAGCTCCGCCATTGCTGCAAGATGGATCCGCGCAGAGAACATTCGCCATGTTAGATTGAAGTCGCCTAATCATCTCATAATGTCGGCTGGAACCTAAACATCATGTGGCCACCATTCCACGTATATCAATGCTTTAAAACTCTCTTTAAAAGTTCTATGTGGGATGGTTGCCAGTTAGCAACGGAAGGTCGTGGGTTTACTCTGGGCATAGAGCCCGGTTTCCTCCCACAATAAAACTGGCAACGCCGCCATATAAGTGAAATAATATTGAGCGCGCCGTAAAATACCAATCAATCAATCTTTTTAAGTTCCATTCACATGAGACATACATGTAATGAAGGATATTGTTAAATATATAATACTTATATCCATGTTTTGAAGTATTAAATTTAATTGCTTTTGTTAAAGACACCGTCACAGGTATCGAAAGCTACTTCCTGGTGATGCCTTAATTCTTTCTCATTTAAATGGGTTGTGTAGTTTTTGTTAGTTATCAAACAAAGCTTAATGATATTTAATGCTTTTTGTCTATTTTTTCTCTGATCAAAGCATTGCCTTTGAACCTTTTTAAACTGTAGATTTCTGTTTATAATTCCAATGAATCCGGTAAAAACTGTAAACCTTTTATGTCTGCATTTATCGAATGAACTGATTTGTGATTCTTGGGATAGAAGCTCCAAAACATATTAATAAAAATGATAAAGAATTAAGACATCATTTCTTATATTAATAGAAATTGAAAAATTTCTGAGTGGATTATTCTCTCAATCAGATTATGTAAAAGATTTCTCCTAGACAATCGGGTGCTTCCTTCAGGCAAAGGGTTCGGGCAATTATTACCATATTTTCCAAGAGGCAGCTTGGTTTAATTTTTACCTGAAAATGTTTACATGCTTTCTTTACATTTTGAGTCTGTGTGATGTACAGCCAGATGCTAAGTGTATCACTTTAAGAAATAAGGTGTATTTTGTTGACTGTAAACAGTTCCAGGTTGTGGTGGAAATGTTTACTAAGGGCTGGTCAGAGTTTGGTTGTAAGGTCACATGAGGTTTACCCCCAGTTTTATAACAAACACTGCTGTTTTGACAGCTTTCTTTGTAACAGTGACAGTAGTCCCCCCCCTGAAGAGCAACACTGGATTTATAAATGCCACTCTATTTAAATATCTTCTCCCAACTAGTGCCATTAAAATGCAGCAGTTTGATCAACTGTACATGTATGTCAATTTGACGAACATAATAGGTTTTATAACAAATAGCAAAAGGTTTATGAGGAGTATGGATCATCTGTAATGATGAAACCCATTTATTGACCTGCAGTGCAATATATCACACCTTATTATTTGAAACAGATTTTTTTTTAAATGAAACTCTAACGGATTTCAAATGCAATGAATTGCCCCCATCTTTGCACATTGAACGAGAAGAGAAAACAATGCTGTTGACACTCAAATGGAGAACTACATTGTAACTGTTACACATTTCAAGTATGCATACTTCTGCTAAGTTCACATAACAAGATCTTATATCTCCCCTTGTCCTTAGCATCTCTTATAATTTATTGAGCCATCTCAATAACATTTATTGAACTTCCAATGAGCCCAGTTACAAAAAATATACAGATTCATATTTAAATTTTGCATATTAAAAAATATATTAAAGTATTACCTTAGGAAAGAACATGGGATCTATTTCCTTTTCCTCAGTAGCTCAGTGGAAAGAATCAGGGTCTTTAGGTCCAAAACAAGCTTTTCATCGATGTGTCATAGGTTCAAATCCAAATTTTCTCAGTGAGGTTTTTACTCTATTACCTTGCCATAGGTCTAAGCATACATGTATAAGGGTGTGGTGGAAAACATCAATCAATCAATCTTCCCCACTGAACCTGACCAAGCTGCCCTATTAGTAAATCAATCTTAAATGTGGCCAAAATCATGTATCAATCAATCTATCATTTCTTTTCTGTAGGTCCAAGGATAAATGGTCACGCCAAACATGATCGTCTCCGAGAGTTACGAGCACAAGATCCCCGACTTGCGTATGAATCCTCCTCCATGATGAGCAGTGACCTCGATAGTTTCTTTGACTCCGAGGATGACACAGCCAGCAGGTAAAGGAAAAAATGCTCTCTATTTTTAAGGGGTGTGTGCCAATGGCAACATCAGCAATTCCTTACAGACAGAGAGCTATGTTTTCACAGTCCTCTAAACCTGGCAATGCTGTCCTATCAGTGAAATAATCTTGATTGTCAAATTTTAATCAATTAACCAGATTCTGTTTTAGCCCAGAAAATATTATGTATGTATAACTTTTGGCATCTCCTCACCCTAAAACAAAACTTTTAATGTAAAGTACTTGTTTCATTGAGAAGAAAATGGTTAATATTGTATTTAAGCAGCGTGGCTGATTTGCATCGTAAGTTAATTACCAGCGAATAA
Organism: Lepidochitona cinerea; assembly: GCA_963971465.1. Classification (NCBI taxonomy): domain Eukaryota; kingdom Metazoa; phylum Mollusca; class Polyplacophora; order Chitonida; family Tonicellidae; genus Lepidochitona; species Lepidochitona cinerea. The sequence goes on from OZ020560.1 coordinate 4,983,405, forward strand.
TTTATTGTCTTTTCATGTATAGATTTTCATCACAAACTGGTACAACAGAAAGATCTTCAACGCGATATGGTCGACACAGGAAGAGGCGGAGGCGACATCGCTTACCTCCCATTAGTAGAGTAAGTCCCTTATATTAACACTTAATGGTGCTTTGTCCACCGATGGGTCGCGGGTTCAATTCCCACTCAGTCCAAAAATTGAAAAATTTGGAAATATTGGGTTTTCACTCGAACGACCTATGTGGGATGGTTGCCAGTTACCAGCGGAAGGTCGTGGGCTTCCTCCAGGCACAGAGCCCGGTTTCCTCCCACAATAAAACTGGCAATGCCACCATATAAGTGAAATAATCTTGAGCGCTGCGTAAAATACCAAACAATCGATCAATCAATAATGGTGCTTTGCTTGTTGTTGGGATTTCGTCTTCCTATTTGTCTCTAAGTTTGAGTGAGACTTTTAACTGACTAGCTTCCCACCAATGGATGGTCAGTTCAATTAAACCATTTTTAATGTGGGTTTTCATTTGAGTTATGTTTGAATGGTTTCTTGACCATTGGAAATTCTTAGCGTGGTCAGGTTTCCGTAGCCAGTAAGTCTTGTGACGCCTAAAAGTGGTGTAAGTTTAGACAGTAAGTCAACTTGATTCAGCTTACCTTAGTTTTAAACCAGTCAGCCTGCTTATACCACATATTGACCAAATAAAAATTGACAAAAATTCTTGGTGGATTTTTAACTCAGTCGACCTATGTGGAAGAGTTGCCAGATACTCGCTTGAGGTCGGGGCTTTCCTCAGGCCTGGTTTCCTCCCCCACTAAACCTAGCAACGCCGCCATATAAGTGAAATAATCTTTAGTGCAATGTAAAACATCAACCAATCAATATACCAGATATTAAAGTCTTGATTATTTTTCTTTTCTTTTTTCCGCAGGCTTCATCATTCAGCAGTATAACAGATTCTACCATGTCCTTAAATATTATCACTGTAACACTTAACATGGGTATGTCTATACAAATTCTATCTCTCCTCACTTACAAAAATATAAAAAAATCCAACAATAATTCATATAAATTTAAAATATTTTCATATTCAAATTTTTCTCTCATATTTGTTCGTTTAAAGTGCCCTTTGATTTCTTAACTGGAGACTTATTTAGATGATCTTACTTCTGTAAATCCATAGTTCTAAATATTTTCTATCTAATTTTTTGTGACATTGATTGCAAACCCATATATGTTGAATAATTTCTTCTTTTTTTTGTAACATTGTATATTTCTTGGTCGCGATAAGATGGAAAGCAACATAGTCTTCTCCCACCCACTCGCATATTTTTTTAATACTTTCTATGGAATCTTATCATTTGTGACATATGAAAATTGTTAATTTTGTTCTCTCTTTGTTTCAGACACTGTAAATTTCTTAGGAATTAGTATTGTTGGACAGAGTAATAAAGGTGGAGATGGTGGGATTTATGTGGGCTCAATAATGAAAGGGTGAGTTACACATCTTATATTTCATACACTATACAAACTTATTCCCGCTCATATACAGTGCTATATTAATGACATAAATAAAGAGAAATATATATAAAGGACCGTTCTCGCTGTGCAATTTGTCGTAACGGCGTGTAGGATGAGATTAAGATGGATGCTTTTAATTGGTCGATACCATTTGTCAACCAATCAGATTCGATCAACTGACTGCAGCCTTTGAAGTGTGTAGACAGCTAATTTGACTCTATGGCTTATCAACAGAAGTTTGGGGGTTTCATCTTGGAATAAAAAGCATTTTCCTCCCCAATGAACCTGGCAATGCAGTCATATTAGTAGTGAAATAATCTGGAGTGCAGTGTAAAATCACTTGATAACGGTGTTGGGAGCTACACCAAAACGTCGTGTTCCCAATAAATTAAACGAAGAAGTTGTAAATCCATACGCAAGATTGTTCTTTCCTTCAGTGTAAAATAACAATTGATGAATTTTACCCAGTCTGAATAGTCTAAAGATTCATTGAAAAAACGAGAAATTTCTGTTAAACCTGTCGGATTTTGTTTCTTTTCTTTTTTATAACCATTACATATTTTGATTTTATTTTACCTTTGTCAGTGGTGCTGTTGCCCAGGATGGCCGTATTGAACCGGGTGATATGATACTAGAGGTTAACGGAATCAGTTTTGAAAATATGAGTAATGATGATGCTGTTAGAACTCTACGAGAAGCAGTTCAAAAACCTGGGTAAAGTCTTTACATAATTCTACCTGACCAAAATATACTGAGAAAGAAAATTGAAAGACATGCTTCAAGAAAAGTAATGCTTTTGTTGTGTTTGTAATTCAAAGATTCTTATCTTATGACTGGTTTAAAGGTAGGAAGATCAAAATGTACACATCACCAAATTCACGTTTCCGTGTTTGTATTCCTGGGTGATAAAAACAGATCTACAGCTTTCTCCTGATTGTAAGAATCAACATCCTTGAGTGGATTCAGGGACTTTGTATCAGTTTTTATATCACTAACTTGTTACTGAGCTTTACGGTTACTATATACTTGTGATGGGGCTATCCGATTAAGCCTCTCTGTGGCAGAATGTAAGTGAAATTTTCTTTGATGTGATGTTAAACCCAACCAACCATTCAAATTTACCTTGATAATAATATCTCTTCATATTGTTCTTCCTACAGACCTATTACACTAGTCGTTGCCAAATGTTGGGACCCAAATCCTAAAGGTTATTTTACTGTTCCTCGCCAAGAACCAGTTCGACCAATTGACCCCTCAGCATGGGTGGCTCACACCACTGCAATGAGGTCAGAATGGGGGCGGGGCGGACCCGGCTCCTCCCTTAGTACTGTTACGTCCACAAGTTCATCTATCACCAGCTCCATACCAGAGTCCGAGAGTAAGTCAAATAATTTTCATTTCTATAATCTGGAACTCATTAATTATAGAAACATTTTTATCATTGGCCGTTGGTTCGAACCCCTCTCAGCCCAAAGAAAAAAAAAATTGGGCCAGTTTTCATTCGATCGCTCTGTATGGAATGGTTGCCAGGTACTTGCCTACTGTCGAGTGTTTCCTCAGGGCAGAGAGAACAGTAACCTCCCCACCTAAACATGGCAGCAGCACCATATAAACGAAACAAAGTTAAAACATCAGTCGCCCACGTATTTAACTCCGTTAACTCTCCCAATGTTGATTCCTTATTCTCTTCTGAATGCATTAGTCAGGTAAATAATCCCCCCCAAAATCAGTAAATAATAAATGCTTAATTTATCCTCTTGCAATTAGTTTTTATCACACATCACCAGGCCATAAGTCCAGTAGTCTTCATTGCCCACCCTCTTGGCCTCTGTTTTCCAGGTGGAAGGTCGGCCTAATTGGATGAACATGTAATCGATTTCAAACAAAAATTATTATTATGTTGTTTCATATCAAAAATGAGTATTCCAAATTATACCTTCCACCAATGGGTCGCGGGTTCGAATCCCACTCAGTCCCCAAAAAATGTGGAAAATTTTCTGACTGGGTTTTCACTCGAATGACCTATGTGGGATGGTTGTCAGTTACCAACGGAAGGTCGTGGGTTTCCTGCGAGCCCGGTTTCCTCCCACAATAAAACTGGCAACACCGCCATATAAGTGAAATAATCTTGAGCGCGGCGTAAAACACCAAACAATCAATCAATCAATCCAAATTACCCCTAAGGGACCGTTAACATAAATCGTTCGTGAATCAATCGTGATTTTAGCCTGAAAATCACGATATCATAAAATGTGAGTGTTCGTGAAATTGCTCATATCACCGTCTTAAATCACGATTGTTTCACGATTGAAACTGGTGAATCGTGATTTTTTTCACGTAGACGTGAAATGATCGTGAAATGCGACTCCGCTCAGTGTCAACCCAAATCTCCGTAAGGAGGGGGGCGCGAGTTCAGATCACGCCCGCTTTTGTTGAAGTCAGCTCTGAGAGGTTTACCACACGTGGCGTCGACCGGCTTTGAGCTGGTCTTTTGCTAGAGCGATCTTTGGTTTCTAATAATTGACTGTTCGTTTGTTAGCTGTTTATACTTGAGAATATTTCTCACTTTCGTAATTACTAAAATGCTTTTAATGACAATGCGATGTCTTTCATTCCGTAAAATAAACCCAAATGTCTCAACCCTCGCAATTTACCGCGGCAATCGGTAATGCCGCAGAGTTAGCCGTCGTAAAACTGCCGACAAAAAAATATTCATCTTGGGAAAAGCTGCTGGGTCATAATACTTTATATGTTTGGGGATTTTTACAAGTAAGAGTTTTACCTTTACTTCGCTCGTTGTACAAGGTGTATTTAATATAAAAACCACTCATTTGTTTGTATTTAATCTGGCCACAACAAAGCCAAGTACAGTGACGAAACCCAGACAACTTTGTAACAAAGCTTTATTCTCCAATTAGTACTCCCGAGTTCTCATTGGTCCAGATTGTGCTATAGCACTACAAGGTGGCGCCAGTGATTGTCAGTTAAGTCTCGTTGAGTGAACTCTATTCAATGTTGATAGGGATGTTTACTGTTGTTCGAGAAAAAGAGTAATTTAATTTTTTTAAAAGCAAAAACGCTTTACATAGGTTCTAACCCAATAATAAATATATTTCTTATTGATCATACTTGTAAATAAAAACCTTTAAAACTTTCACTCCACAGAAAGGTTAGAGATGGACTCAACCATGCTTTTTGATCGACCGTGCACTTGTCTGTATTTATTTTTTAAACTATATGCAGTATTACACAAACGGTGGCTATAACCGTTATGTTTTAGAGATTTATTGGAATAAACAGCTTTACCGAGTGAAGTGACTAATCACCAGGAATATACAATTAGCAACCAGTTATTTCCAAATACAAGCTATTTCACGTCTGCCTTTTCGCCTGTTGACGTCGTCAGTAATGTGGCCGTAGCACTTGTTACATCGCTATTGGACATTTGTTTTGTCTGTGTCGCGAATCCATATCATTGTTTATGAAGACTATGATCAAATAAATAGTTTAAAACTTTATAAAATTTGTCCAAGAGCTGTTTGCATTGATAGCGGTGTTCAGACCTGTTTGCAAGTGCTATAATGAAGAGCCGGATTGATACAGTGAGGCACCAGGGTAAAGATGGTGAAGAGGTGCCTTTGGGGATTTCTGAAAACCGCAACATCTGAATAAGAGTGCCAAATAATGTAGACCGCAAGCCCGGTACATCATGAAATTTCACATTCTTATCTAATACAAAGCGTATGCTATATACGACGCTGTAGACTCTCAAAATCACAGCGACATTTAGACCTAATAGTTGTAAGGTTATTCAAAGTATTAAATTAATCGACGCTCTGCCGGTAGTCCTACACTCACTGAAGGGCCTCTTTTGCCTCAGCATGTTGTCTGTTGAGAACAAAAGACAGTTTTTACAAAGCCCGTCTATTTGCGCATGGGGAGAGTAGGAGGGGGACACATACGCTTCTGATAAATACATTTCACGATATCGTAATTTATAAACACGATTCAAATCGTGATCCATGAAACTTTAGAGAATAAACAAAAATCGATATCGTGAAAAAAATCACGATGCTATCGTGATTTAATCGCTAAATTTGAGAAAAAATCACGATGTTTTTACTCACGATTTAGTGGAACGCTCCCTAAGTGAAGGCCATTCATCACATAACAAACTAATTTCATGTGTATTTTCCTCAGGGTTTGATGATCTCAATTTGACTGTAAATACTGATATGGCTACCGTTGTAAAAGCTATGGCCTCTCCAGACTCTGGTCTTGAAGTCAGGGACAGGATGTGGCTAAAGATTACAATACCTAATGCTTTTATAGGTAAGTAAAACATTTACCCAGGTCACAGGGGTATAACATGCTTAATAATTGTCAGTTTATTTCACTTTTATCATATCAATCTGCTCTCTGTAAAATACCCTCTTACTTTTGTCCTCTCAAGCTGATTTCCTTGGGCGAAAACAGGATGAATGATCAAAATTTAATTTGCTTTGCTCTTTTTAAAAAAAAACGAATATCTCTTACTTGACATGTTGACCTCATTTAGAGAAGGTAAAACATCTGAATGTCCTGGAGCAAGTAAAATGAAGGAATTAGAAGGCCGATGTAAATACATTTCTTGTTGTTGATATTTATGAAATTGATATACACTGCCTTTTACTTGAGGCTTTGTCCAATGAAATTGGATTGAATTATACTTGCAGGGTATCCCATACCTGATGTTCTATTAAGCCTGTACATAAGCACAAGCGTTTATTTAATAAATGGCACGATTTTACAATTGTAGCCGTAGATACATTAAATTTACTTGAATATTACCTCCCTTGAGTAATTATATAAACTATTTCGGAATGCTTATTTCTTTGTTTTAGGATCTGACTTAGTTGATTGGCTGTTCAACCATGTGGAAGGTTTTGCCGATCGAAGAGACTCTAGGAAATATGCCTGTAACTTATTAAAAGCTGGTCTAATTCGACATACAGTTAATAAACTCACATTTTCTGAACAATGTTACTATGTGTTTGGAGACCTTTACGCAGGTAAGCTTTCCTCACTTGCTTTTTTTAGCCCCAAAAAGTTTTCTATTTTCTAAAATGTTCTACCTGTTTTCATGTGATGAATTACATGACATGGTTAACAGGTCACAATATCTGACCTCATTTTCCTCCAAGAAAAATCTTGTATCGCCAACATTTAGATGAAATGATCTGTACAACATACGTTCAATTATTGCTTGATTATGTCAAATCTTTTCTTGACCGAACCCTGAATCTCAAAGAATATTTGTTCTTTGTTCTGGTTTTTCTCAAGAACAATGTTCTCCGTCAAAGATTAAGAATTTCCAAAACCTCTGGCTTAGTGCACTCTTGTTCATCAATAAAAGTATCTTTCCTTGTGTCATAAACTTGATTTTCTTCCCAAACATACATTGCTGCCAAAAAAGTTGTTATTAGCCTCAATAATTCTTCATTTTTTTTTTTTTTTGCTGTAACTATTTTTTCTCTTTGTGTATTTCAGGAGCACCCCAGTATCCAGGTAGGTTGAATAAAATCATAATCAGTTTGAATTTCTTTATTCACCAGAAATAATAATGCAGCAGGTGTTTACAATGTATGTGGGCATAAACAAGTTAACATATGATTATAGAAAACAGCAGTAAGGTCTGACCTCAACAAGTAAGGTCCATGTAGATTATGTTCTGTGTAAGAACAAATCATCCAGAGTTTTACTGCTTGATGTCCTGGGAGCAAGTGTGAAGAAAACAGGCCATTGGAGGTCAATGATTGGCCAGTTAAACTTGACATGCATAGTCACATGTTAAAATGAAATTTTAGGAGCGTATTTGGATTTTCTCTTATATTTCTGAAACTACTAGAAAGTGTTAATACTTCTGTCAGAAAAAATGAGCAAAGAACGACATTTCAACAGTTTATTTTCAGTGACTGTTCACTGAAGCCTTGGGAAAAAACATTGGGAGTCAAGGACTCCTTGATCAGGAAAGTTAATGGAAGCCCTGGTTGTAAGGCAAAAGTACCATGAACATAATAATGGTCAGCTGAATAGAATAGACAACTGATTGACAGCTTACAAAATGTAACCATATTTTGTTTTTCTTTGTTTTAGATTTATCTGCATTAAGTTTAGAGGATGTTGATTCTGTATCAGAAGCTGATAGAGACACATTAGCCCCTCTTCCTCCCCCATCATGGAACAGCTATATGCCACAGAACATCAGTTATTTTCCACCTTATAACTACGCTAGTACAGATAGCACCAGCTACGTAGATGGCTTTGCGCCTCCGGGCGTAGGCATGCCCATGGGTGGTGGGGGAAGCAGTATTGTTGGGGGAGGTGGTGGTAATGGCAGTGCTGGCTCAGTTCATAGTGGCTCTGGTAAGTAGATTTGCCTCCCCTGGCCTACCTGTGATTTAGTTTAGTTAAGCTGGTGTTTTGATCCTATCAGCTTTATAGGGTTAGATGTAGGATAAAAATTGCAAAAATGCCCAATCGACATTCATTTTCTTTCATTTATGTGTTTCTTTTTCAAAGCATTTATCAGTTTTCATCATCCATAAGTCATTGCCCTTTGAACTCGGTTCAGGACTCTTTGATATAGACTTTAATATCTTGTTAAAATATCTTTACTACCTCGGGGTGTCCAAAATGATTATCTAACAAAAGTCTGTCTTATATTTAAACTCATCTCTAACATTGAAATGCTCTAACCATTGCATTGCTCTCAATCTCTCTCTTCAATGTTACTATATTCATATCACTTCTACTGGTTTTTATTGGCATTTTTTACTAACTTTGGCGGACAATTATTTTAGTGAGTGAAGGGGGCCACAAGGGACAAACCAGGATCCCCCCTATGTCATCTGGAATTGATTAAAAAACAAAGTTTTTTCCATCTCAATGCATCAGCCATACTTGAATATAATGTGGGACATCATTATTTCTATTATCTCTGTCTGTATCAACATCCAATTTCCCCATCTCTTGTCGAGTTCATTTCACCAACAAATCACAGAATTCATATACAGGTCATACTTTTGCCCTCTTATCAGGAGAGAAGTTGTTATATTAACTAGGCAAATTGAAACGTTCTTGTCGCTGAGAGCCAAGTTTCTTCCTAACTTAACCTGACAACAAGCCATATAAGGGAAATAATCATGGGTACGAGGGAAAGGTCAATCAATCTAGTATTAACTGTGGAATAGCTGCTAGGTTCCATCTGGGGTCCTCCACCAGACACTGGATGCAGTATCTTCCCCACTTAACCTGTGAATACCTACATACAAAAAAAAATAATAACATTGAGTTTTTAATAAAACGTCAATCTGATGTATACTGGGTGTTGCTTCTGTTTGACCTTGGTTGTCAATTTAGCTAACTGTGCTTGGTACTGACCTCTCTTGACTTCATTATACATGTATTTCTAACAAACTGATAACTGAAATTATGCATGGTAATGTACACTAACATCCGAGACCAGATAAGGTAGGTTACATAATATTTGGATTCCAAATCTATTCTTAAAAACGCTCAAAATAATATGCTTATAGCTTTACTATTTTTTGGGCAAGAAAAAATACTGAACAGGTGCACTTTCTTATTTGAATGATCTATGCTGTTCAAGGGAAATAAGTCATTGAGCTTCACATTTCAGTATAATGGTTATTGAATGGCTGGACTTCTGATGATGTTCGAGCTAACATAATGATTGAAATACCATGTCTTTCTATGGTAGTGATATTATAGTCATGCCATATTTACCAGATTGGTTATCCCAATAAACACCTCGCAACATGGTGCAGCTGTGTTAATAAGACACTCAAGAACACAAATTAGGGGAGGCATACGATAAGGGAGGCAATGATAATGGGAGAGTAAAGGTCTCAACATCAACTGTCTTTACGTACCGGTACCTAAAATGTCCAATGTGACGTTATTGACCTACAATGTGAGTCCATAACAACAATGAATACTTGTATCACATTTATGAATTGAAATAATGTGATAAAGTCTGATGACAAATTAACTTATATTTTTACTCTAAAGCTAGCCCTAATGACTCAATATGTAGAGCTCTGAACCAACATTTTGGTATTTTTCATTCCACTCAACTTTATTAATGAAAATTTTCAGACAATGCTAGGGATCCACTAGGGATAAATCTGGATAAGTAAGGGAAATAATCTTGAGTGTGTGTAAAACAATCAATCAGTCATTTCATCACTCAAATATCATTCTTCAAACCATACTTTTATGATTCTTTCCTTTCACTTTGTTCATTCTGTGCAGTATTGTTGTCATCTATAAAAGTTCTATTATGGTTACTTTGTGCTATGCTTTGAATTTGATTTACTTTAACTAGACTCTCATTTTTTCTATGTTTTTAATGGTGAAATCACTCATTGACAGTCCATTTTGCTGTCATCCAACAATTATTCAGACAGATTTATTCTTTGTTTCAATTCATATACGTCAAACAATCATGGGTTTTGCATAGGACATCAATCATTCATCCGTGTGATCATTTAGTTAGTCTCTGTTCTCAACACAATCTTGAGTGTGATGTAAGACATCAAGACATTGCTTTGTTTGATAGCTGCTTATCCTGGTTCAGATATATGGCTGGGTTAGATTAGTGCTTTAATCTGTCACTGTTTCTGCTTTTTTCAGCTTCTGTCTTCATAATCACTTAACCTGTTCATTATCTCCATTTTGGCCCCAGTTTCTAAGATCAGTTAATGTAAAAGCCAGTTTAATCAATCAATTGTCAAAATATATAATAATTAGAAATTCCACAAATTTTTTTTTTTTGCTCAATTTTAATTTTTGTTTTTAAGTATCTGAAAATTTAATTCTTTAAATTAACCCCAAATTAACTTGTTTGTTTAAAACTCCTTATCAGTAATGCCTTTCTATGAGTGCGTTTTAGTTTTTATTTTATACAGTAATTCAATTAAGTACAAGCATTATTTGTGTGCGTGCTTTTTTGTGGTTTTGTGTGAACTGGTTAGCATTTTTTTGTTGGTTTGTTTGTTTTGCAGTAGCCGTCAAAGACTGTACTTGTTTACTTAGTACTTACAATCAATTGCGAAAGCTCTGGGAAAATAAAGATAAGCAAAATTCGCAACAGGCACAGGCCAGAGTAGCCAATCAGCATGGCCATAGGAAGCATGTGACTTCCAAGGCAGCATCCATTAGTTCTGGTTTGTAAACTCTGAGTTAGTCTGACGTCAGTTTCACGCAAAGAATTCATGCGTAAATTCTTTAATGTAAACGATTGTCGCAAACAGCACAAACTTTGTGCTGCTACAGTATAGTAGAAATCCTGTGGCTATGAGCGCGACGTCCTTTACACAAAGTGATTTACATATGACTTTCTCTATGTGGATTTGATAATGACTCCTTTTCTGTTTCTTTTTTCTTTACTCTTACCTCACACTAGCTTTGATTTTTGGTTATTTTTTTGCTTTTTGTTGCTAATAGTATCCCTTCTTTGCCTTTCTTTCGGCACTCCATGCTTTATAGGCTGATTAATCTACATTTCTGCTTTGTGTGGACTTCAAATAGTTTCTGCTAATTCTTTGTTGACAATAGGAGTGATTAAACCACAGCACTTTAACACCATTAAATGATGCTGCACAGATTGCTGAATTTAACATATTTTAACAAATCTTTTTCTACATTTTTGGGGGGCTTGTTTCAAATTCTCGATAATAGAAGTATTTCATGGCTTAAATTTTACTAAAAAATTAAAAGCTGAATAATGAATTTTAAAAGACAAATTTAAGTTTTGCTAAAATAAAGTCTGCTTATTTTAACACCTTGAAATATAGTTCTTATAAATCTGTTTAATGTGTTACGTATCTTTTTGTCTATGAAATGAGGCTGCTTTGATTTGAGAACCAGGGGGCCGTTTCACGAAGCCGTTGCCATGCCGTCGTATCTTCACTATGGTATCCATTGGCAACAAAGCTTTGTTTGCAATGCGACTGCTTTGTGAAACGAGCCCCTGCTTTATGTTAACCTTCTGTACTACTAAGTTACCTCATCTGACCGCTGTAGGTGTACAACATACGACAACAAAGATCCCAAATTTATTGCTTTATGCTTGTAACTTCCTTTCTCTTCGGGTCGCGGGTTCTAATCACACTCAGTCCCAAAAAATTGGATAATTTTCTGACTGTGTTTTCGCTCGAACGACCTATGCGGGATGCCGCCATATAAGTGAAATAATCTTGAGCGTGGCGTAAAACACCAAACAATCAGTCAATCCTTTCTCGCCTATTTCTGATAGGGATGTTGTTTGGTGCATCGGGGGGAGGGTATCTTTGGTTTCTCGCAGGTTTAATAAGACATATGATTAAATGAGAACTTCCAGATGTCACAATATGAGCACTTTGTTAGAATTCAATTTTAGAGTTCAATTTTAAAATTAACATTAAGTTGAAGTCTGGTGCTTTTAGATTGATCTGTGAGATGAGATTTAATGTTGCTTTTAACATTATTTTATGCTTTAGGGACCAGTTGCACTGAGGTGTATCAAGCTTAAGTCTGACTTATTTAGGCAACGTCACAATCAAATTCCTTTGTGACGTGACATATTTAAGGCTGACTTAGGATTAATACAGCTTTGTGAAACCGGCCCCAGTACATATATTTCTGTGTGTGGCCGTTTGTGTTTTTGCTTTGTGTTTGTTACCATTCTGAAGATTTATTTCACTGTTGAGTCTGGATTGATTGCATATATTATTGGGGCAGTGAAAGCTTTCTCAACATCTCCCTAGTGGTCACACCACATGTGCTTCTATTGGACTAAAGTCTGTTTCACAAAGCAAAGTAGAGTAAGTTTTTTTCACAGCTGCCATACATGTAACTGCAGAGATTTGTTGCTAAGAAAAATACATCTACGCTCTGTAGTCGGAAAAGCCCTTGTTAAAGTGGGGTGTTCAAACTAAGAACTCAGATCTGATTCTTTTGACTTAAATAATTTTTTTATATTTTTGCTGCATTAGGCTCTTCATTTGCATAAAAAATTTAAATGTGTATCTAGATTTAACTTTTGTCTTTGTGCTAACCTTTATTTTACTGAATTTACCCATGTTAGAAGTCAATTTTGAAATAGTTGTGTTTACTTACTTAGCTTCTCCCCCGACTAATGTCATATATTGATTTATTAGATATGCATATTTAACAACTAAGTCTTTATTCCATTGACTGTTAGTAACAAAGTGAAGCTAACCCTAGTTCTATGTCTGAATGTTTTGGATTAGCTGCATGACTGTCCTAGTTTCTTGAGCAATAAGCAGATGAGAGTTACTTTTAATGATAGCTGGCTATATGAGAGGAAAGTAAAAATGAAAGTCCAGCAGCTGCAGACATTTCCGAATCTCCTCTTCTTTCACACCCAATAAAAAGGTTTGAAAATCAATTGAGAGAAGTTTGAAAGATGGCGGCCAGACATTTGGTCGACAAGCATGCTAACTTTTTTTTTCGTTATAGACGCCTTCCCTCTTGACAAATATCTGAAGGTTTCTTCAAAATCCACCTAAAATCTCCAACTTTAATCTGTTTTTTTTTTTTGTAAAAGCTGATCTTTTGCGTCAAACTTCAGGGACAGTTGATGAAACTTAGTAGGCAATTCCTGAAAATAAATTTTATAAATTGATCCTGAAAATTTCAACAAGAGTTGTAAACAAAGTTAATATGCTGGCTGGTGATTGTGTTCAGCTGAAGCTTGCAGATTGTTTGGAAAAATGTGAAATAATGACAATTTGGCTTTGGCTGTTCTGTTATTGGCTCAACACCTTTTGTGGCTGCTCTGTCTTATGCTCATCTCCCCATGTTTTAATTTCACATTTATCGAGGACAAAAACAGCTACGGAGTATGTCCTCGTTGTAGTTCTGAATATTTGTTCCTCTTTGTGGATGTTCTGTAATTGCACGAAATTTGTTAGATTTCTCAAGTCTCTTTCGGTTTATATAGCGTAATACACCTAGTGTTTAGAATTTCAGTTCTAGTCTAAACATTGTTTATTTCCTTTTTTTGCTAGATGAGAGAATAATGTTCTTAAAGTTTTAAAAAGATGAAACATTATTATGTAATTTTGATAATATTAAGCAGAGCAAAGCAATTGAAGAGCTAAAGCCAATGTTATTTTATTTCCTGTTTTAATGCACAGTTCACTACCCTTGTCATTGTGTGCCTTTCTTCACGTGTCGCCCAAAATTTACGAGTCAAAAATCGTCTGCTAATCCAGACCAAAAAGTTTTGGATACGTTTCCAGATCCAATTGAACCGAACAACAATCTGCAAGAGAAACTCTCACCAGGTGGCAGCACTAATAAGCCTCCATGCAGTCGCAGCACGCCTGATACAGGTCAGTGACATGTGTGACAGATTGGGGTAGAAGTTATATCAGTACATCTATATCATTATCCAATATTTTATTTGAACAAGCCCCTTGTTCCTTTTGTTAGATAGTTCTATGTTAGGATATGTTCATTCTTCGTGATTGGCTGTGACCATGAAGTATAAGTGAGTGACATACCATAACCTATCAATATCCACTTCTTTCATGATTGATTGATGTTTTAGGGGGGGAGGGAATACCGGGCTCTTTGCCCGGAGGAAACCCCCCGATGTTTGTCGAGTATCTGGCAACTCTTCCACTTACGACATCCGAGTGAAAAATCCACTCAGAAATCTTTTTTCGTGAAGATGGCTATCCCATCTTTATTCTATCAATTCTCCTCGGTTGCAATTTACACAGGCTGGTGTTCAATGTGTTACACAATCCGTTCCCAATATGGCGTGGCGCTTTTCTAGCTGGGTCCATCGGCAATTGTCATTACTGTTATAATGATGATCCATTTAGAAATCTAATATTCAAGTATGGGTTTCCTTTCCCAATAATTATGTCGCAGTGACAACATTGCCATATCAAGAAAGTGTCAAACTAGAAGGAACGCTTGTTTGTGTGGATGTTGGTCTCCTGCAAGTACACACACATTCCCTTATTATTAGTGACTTTTGGGATGTGGCATTATTATTCCAAGTATGTGTAGGAATATTCAAAATGTTTTTCATTCTTTGAAAACAACTTTCTGCCTAGTGGAATAGGTTTCTTCTGGTCACAGAGCCTGGTTTTCTCCTTGGTAAACTGGCAAAACATCCAGGGAAATACTTCAAGGTGTAGCAAAAACATTATTCAATCAAGCTTATGTTCAGTCATTCTTAGCAATCTACACTAACCCCCTTAGAGTTCAATGGCTCTCCACTTCTCTCGTGGATGGCTTTAATCTAGTACAGGGGGCCATTTCACAAAGCCGCTGCACTGCAAAGTTACCATTGAAGGACGGCATTGTGGAACTGCCCCATTACCCTTCTATGTCTGGACTTTTGCATTCAATGGTTTCAGACGACTTACCCTTTCCAAAAATAATTTCAGCTATTGCTTTTGGTAGGTTTCTGTTTGCTGTCATGACTAAGTTTCAAGTTGTAGGAAGCTGGCAGGGGCGGCATTTAGCATATTGCTTTTTCTAGAATCTGCCGCAGTCTTGTTATGCAGTGCTTAGACAGAGCGTAGTCGCCTAATGTTATTGTCGCTGCAAAGCAAACTGCTAGACCTTGCAGCAATGCGTTGTAATAATACTATAGTATGCTTTTAAACAATAGCCTGGTTATGGACTGTTTTCTTTAAGTTGGTGAAGGGTTTATTTGTCCTGTGTTTACCTTGGCAAACACCAAAATCACTCAATGCTAACAAATGTTAAATTCAACTCATTGCACTACGTCTTGGAAAAAAATGTTTAAATTCCAAGCGAAATAATTTTTGCTGAATACATTAATACATTTTATAAATGTTCCTTTAAGGGCAACATTGAGTCATTAAGTACCTAAGCGTCAACTTCCCAATATCTGAAGCATATTTTAGCTTCAATTTAAATAACTACGTAGTCTTGAATATTGTTCTAATCCAGAAGTGTTCCCATTTATTAATATACATAAGATAGACATCGGTTACCTACTGAAGGTCAGATTTTCTCCCCACTAAACCTGGCAATGCTGCCATTTAAGTGAAATAATCTTGAGAGTGGTGTAAAACAGCGATTAATCATTATGCCCGTACAATTTCACATAATCCGCCAATCATTTTCAAAATTACAATCCCAGATAAAGTCTGTCGAAGGCAACTCTACTTGCACATTATGAAGAAGATATTTCGGGTACTGAATGAGTTGATGTTATGTGTTTCATATACTTCCTCTCCCTGAGGGTTTGTTTAGTGATATATTTATTTCTTTTGCAGGGAGCAGTGCATCTGGCAGCAGTGAAAGGAGAAAAAGTGAAAAAGAAAAGGGGAAGTCCAACAGTCCAGGTCAGAGTGGCGGTAGTGATACAGAAACTGGTAGTTTAGCAGGAGCCCGGCGCCCCACTCCAAGTGAAAGGAGTTTACCCCCTCCTCCACCTGGACTTGCAAATATGCCCCAAGATCTCAGCGGCAGTCGACAGTCTTTCAGAATGGCCATGGGAAATCCATGTGAGTTCTTTGTGGATGTCATGTGACCTGTCATGTGATTTATAATGTAGCCATACAGCCTGCACTTTTTTATATATGTATATATATATTTTTTTTTTACCTGGTAAATTTTCATATCTGTGCTTGAAAGAGCCCTATATATGGCTCAAAAATTACATTTAAAGGAAAATTACCTTTTGCTGTGTCTTAAGTTGCTCAATGTGCATGCTTCGTCATTCTACAGTCTTTGCCAGCCCTGTGGAACTTCATGCTAGCCCACACGAAACAGCTTTGGCGAAGAGTACATATTTGTGACTGTTTTGTTCAATGGACAGACTTTTTATCCTCATTTTGCACGTCAGTGTTGTGATCTTTATTTAACAGTTATTGTTAGAAGTAGAAACAGTGAATGTTGTTTTTATTAGGCCTAATGTCTTTTTAATGTTATACTTTTTTCTTGTTATTTATTCTTAAAGGAATTTAGTGATGAATGTAAAAGTTTAATTGCTTTGGATACCTTTACTCTCCTAACCACACACATCTAAGATAACAAATCTGAATGCATTTTGTATATTTAACGATTAGTTTCAGTTGTTTGTGAAAATATGATATTGACAATATTACCCTATAGCAATTCTTGATCTGTCATATCCCAATTACAGGCCAGGATACTGACCTGTGAGGTATAACGTCAGAGTGAATCGGCCTGTCATCGTTTGGGTAGCATGTTTACTTGTGGTGGACTTGGTTGTAAACATTGCCTGCCATGCTTGCACCCTTCATTGTGGTAAATTCTAACTGTGATGCTGCCACTGTGGCCTACCAACAAAGAAGAAGGGATGTCAAGCCACATAGTAGAGGGATCTGTGCTCGGATGTGGAAATTATGGTGACAGCGGTGGGACAACCTTCTGCAGGCTCAAGATCGACAAATGGATTTGAATTGGATACATTTCCCTCTGGGATGAGATTTATTTTGTGAGCCTACAGTTATAGACTGATGCTATATTATGTAATGATATATCAATGATGAACCGAGTAGTTCCTTAGTTTTACGAAAATGATTTACGATTGTGTCCAGTGATAAAAGCAGACATTTGTTGACTACTCAAGCTGCTGTGAAGTTTATGGTACTTATCTACTGCTAGCTTATCAAGACAGATAATTTCTACAACCACTTTCTTATCATAGAAATGTTTATTTCCTATAACATGTAAACTATATGTTCAGAAATATCAATCACATATATTCAGATAGTGGACCTTCAAAAACCATTTAATCCATGTTTTTATGGCAATAAAATCTACCTGAATCTTTCATTCAATATTCATCTATATCAATAATTCAATGTCTGAATTATGATTGCTAAATGTTAGTTTTCATCCAAAACATTTTACTACCAGAGATTTCTTATTCTGATTATTTTATCGTTTACTGTTCATAGGTCTTTTTTTTTTTTTTAAGTCATGAATTAAATTTTCAAAGTATTCTAGATTGAGTGAAACAATTTCATTTGAATAACTTGGCAAGATTGAACAAAATGTTTTATGAAATCACACTTTTGTATGCACACTTTTATCTTGATAAATTTACTTCTCAAGTTTTGTCTTTTAAACTTGACCAGGTTTTAACTGATGTATTTTAATTATTACATCTGGTTTTTATTTTAAATCTTTTTCATACCAGCTGGTACTTTTTGGTATTTTATAAATGTTGGTTAATTGCTATACTCTTTTTAGTCCTAAAGATATGGGAAATACACATGTGTTACTGAATTCTGAAAACAAAGTAGAATGGAAGGTTTACAGCAAAACATGGAGCATTTTAGAGCATGGGGAGTTTGTGTAGTGCAACTGTTGGGTTTTAATATGTTGATTAATTTGCCTACATTATCATATGAAAGGCATTTTAAAAGCCTCTTTAGTAATCGGGTTATTATTTTATCATTCCCACCCATATTTCAGTCATTTGAGAAAACTCCGTAAGCAGGTCAATAACGTCTTCCCAAAGAAAATGCCATCAAAACGAGAACTTTAAAGCCAAAAATGAACATTTTGACATTTTTAACAATTATCAACTTTAATACCATATACTATATTTGTTTGCACCAAACATTCTAATTTGCACAAATGTTTAGATATGTTCTTTGTCGTGTTGGTTTTGAATGGACGAACTCAAACCTGGTTCAGTCAGTGGAAATGTTCTCCTTGTTGGTTTTGAGAAGACGACCTCAAACCTGTTTCAGTCAGTGACACTTAAGATAAATTTGAGTATATCAAGTTGTTTAATGTGAAGGGTGGTAGAAGTAGTTTATTCCAGGATCTTTTAACAGATCTGCTTTCATTTATAAATAACTACATGATGTTTTCAGAAACCAAAAACCTCAAGCCCTGTAAAATGACCCACTAAATAATAATATTTTCTTCAGGGCCAGTAAAAACTGACACCTTCTATACATGAGAACATGCACATCACAAAACATTTAAATGGTTATGCCTTACCTTCATTATCAACAAGTTTCCATGATCATCAAGAAGATACATTTATTGTCATCAAGTTTTTAATCATTTTCTGGAGATATGAGAAAATATAAGTACTTGTTTGTGATATACACTCGCCAAGACTACAAAATTGATTTTTAACATATCATTTTTGTTTATTCAGATTAACAAATGACATTTCTAAGACCAAAATTTGGAATTCATTAGCTTGAACTGGTTAACTGACATATTTCTTCTAGAAATGGGACTTTGTTGTGGGCAAATAGTAAATGATTTCACTTTATTTCAAAACAATCCTTTTTTCAAAACTGGTTTGAATTTGTTAGTAGATGGTCCTCGAGTCCGGCTGCTTGTAAAATAATCTACTTTTACAAGAAAAAAAGATGAACGTAAGGTATTGCCTTATAGCAGTTGTAATGTAAAGTATTTATTGTATGAATACCTTGTCGAATAAGTAGGGATGGGGTTACGGCCGTAGTCCGAAATATCTGCGATGATGATGTAAGACATTTTCTGACAGATAGGCCATCATCTCAGAAAATGCCTTACATCATCATCGCAGATATTTCGGACTAGGATGGGGTGGGATTTTAAATCACAATGGTAAATAAAAACACACTTGCTGAGTTAAGAAGCTACACATAGTTCAATAAATTCACATCTCCTGGAATCACATTTATTTTTACTGCCTTCGTAATGTCTTACACATCTGCATCAATGCTATGAAATACAGCAGGAAAACTAAAATATTATCATTATCATACGTTCTGAAGAGACTTTCACTTTAACATTTTTTTACGAGTTTTAAGTGATTTTAATTTAGTTTTCTATACAATTGTGTTGCGATTTGACGCAGCTTTGTTATAGTGTACATATCGTTTTATTACCGTGCATGTTGGAACATATCTGTTGCGATTGTGCCCATTTGAGGGCATTATGAGAGAATGATAGAGCGAATGGTTTGCTTTTATCTTGGCCATGGTTTGTTGCATGATGAGTGATCAACAACAAAGCTACTGTCAAAATTTAGTTAAAGCTATATACATTTTGCCCTTGTTTAATTTGTATGATCGAGTCAACGTAGTGATTTATTCTTATCTATACATCTGTAATCTCCTAGATGGAGAAGTCTGCAAAAAAGGAGTGTGAATGCTATCTGTCAAAATTAGACAGAACTGTATAATTGGTATCAAGCCCATTTGTCATAATAAACATATAAAACATAACATTTGTGTCCTGGTATTTTAGTTTTTATCCTCTGTGCAAGGGTATTGTCGTTACGTCAGTTGTCCGTCAGTCCATTAAAGTACGTCGTAAACTTATTTTCTCAAAAAGTATTTAACTGACATTTTTGAAAATCGAGTGGCATGAGCTGCCAATAGGACGAATACGGGGGGAAAAAAATTCGGCAGACCCCAGATTTCTTGGCTAGAGCTGCCAAATGTATAGTTACGACTTCTAAATGAAGATTAAGTTACTGGTTTAACTGATATTTTTTATTCCAACGCCAATCTTTCAGTGTTTCAAGATACCTCAAACTTTCATGACAATTAAAACTTATTAAAAAATGTTGGCAGGTCATGCGACTTAAACCAAAGAGAGTAGATTGACAAGAGTGGTCACTTCATCCAGCGCCATGTTGAATTTGAACTGACACGATTCAATTATTAGGAACCTCCTTTCTGTAGGGGGCGCCTTACAGTCGAATCGTGTACAGTCGGAACACCCTTCCGCTAGGGGGCCAGAAGAACATGCCGGCAATACTGATTGGACGAAGTGACCACTCTTGTCAATCTACTCTCCTTGCTTAAACAGAGTTGTTTTTAGAGTGACTGCAAGGAAGTCTGATTTTTTTAAAAAGACCAATGAGCATCTCGACTTTAGTCAGATTGGCTCCTTACATTACGGTTTTACCGGTGCCATGAAAAATCTTGTAAACGAGTCATGTCGAAGCGTAGTCCGGGTTTATGACTCCTAATGACTTTTTTATACGCCCGCTCTTAAAGCGGGTGTATATTGGTATACCGTTGTCCGTCTGTCCGTCCCGGATTCGTATCCGCTCCATAACTTAAAACATATTGCCTGAATTTCTTTTTTTTCTTCTGATATATGTAGCTTATGGGTAGACGGTGTGTCGCGTGCCAAAATTAAATTGGAGTCTCAATATTTTTGGCGACCAAAATAGTCACCAGCCTTTTGGCATTGAGTTTCTCTGGAACTATTCAATGGATTTAATTTTTTTTTTCAGATATAACTAGCTTATGAATAGATGGTGTGTTCTGTACCAAAATTAAATTAGGGTCTTGATATTTGCGGCGACCAAAACGGTCACCAGCCTTTTGATATTCAGTAAACCCAGAACTATTGCATGGATTTTGAATTTTTTTTAGTTATAACTGGCTTATGAGTAGATGGTGTGTTCTGTACCAAAATTAAATTTGAGTCTCAATATTTTTGGCGACCAAAACAGTCACCAGCCTTTTGGCATTGAGTTTCTCTGGAACTATTTGATGGATTTAAATTTTTTTTAGTTATAACTGGTTTATGAGTAGATGGTGTGTTCTGTACCAAAATGAAGCTGGAGTGTTGATATTTGCGGTGACCAAAACAGTCACCAGCCTTTTGGCTTTGAGTTACTCCGTAATTATTTCATGGATTATAATTTTTTTTCTTCTAATATATGAAGCTTATGATTGGACGATGTGTCCTGTACCAAAATTGAATTGGGATCTCTTTATTTGTGGCGACCAGAACAGTCACCAGCCTTTTGGCATTGAGTAACTCGGTACTTATTGCATGGATTATCAATTTTTTTTCAGTTATAACTATCTTATGAGTAGACGGTGTGTCTAGTACTAAAAGTAAATTGGAGTCTCTCTATAGATATGTGTTGACAAAAATCAGTCACCCAGCCTTTAGGCATTCAGTAATTGAGGAAATGGCTTTTATTCTGTCTGTGGTTTCACAGAATAGCTTAGTTATATCCAAACAACTTATTTGATAACCACAGTGACCAAATGAGTTGTGTCCTTCTTTCTATTGTTTAATCTGTAATTAAATGAAATTGCTGTTGTATGCCTATATGTAGTGTAGACACTTTTGCAAGTAGCTTTGGTACAGCTTTCAGATATAGGTAGCAGCTTATAGGTATGTGATCTGTCAAATACTAAAATTCACCAAGCCCCAGTCTTATTTAGGTGACTGAAAGAATCTACCAGCCGAAATTCTGTTTAAAGCATGTCTTTAATATTGAATATTAAGATAGTGTGATACAATGAATTTACCCTTGCGGGCGTATTATGAGTTTCTTAAACTCTTGTTGTACTGGCGGTCGTGTTTTGGAGTTGGGGCTCATTGCAATCAAAAAGTCGCAGTAGACTGCACGCTTCTGATACAGTTTGCGGTCAGATTTAGACAGTGCAACATTCATTAAAGGCACACTTGCCGCGAAAATCCAGAAGACTGTTTACATTAAAAACAGTGGACGGTTTTCTGTATTTTTCCCAGACAGAAAAAGTTAGGAACTTTCTATTTTTACCAGAAATTTAGTATTTTTAATTTGAAATTGAAAAACAGATTTTTGAGGTACCCGTAATGTCAACAAACTTCGAACCTGATCGTGTGCAAAAGTGCCGTAAGGGTTTCAGTCGTGTGGGCGATCTAACGATACAGTATAATTTTACGAACTTTATTGAAGAAATACATACTAACGATCGAGTAAGAGGGACTATAAAAGCCTGCCGAGTGCAAACCACAGACAAAAAAGCTTGAATGAGGGTAATCCAACACTTAAAACCAACGCTGATCGGTGCTGTTGTTGTAATCGAGCTTCAATTCTTCGTTTGTTTTTCCCCGTCATTTATACATTCTAAACCTAATTGGACATGCTTTATGTGTGCTATGTTTAATTTTAGGGGTTTTAGCTGTAGTAAGCTCGTGCAAATTGCTTTTCTTAACAAATGTCAAACAGGCTACGGCGGGAAGTGGGCCTTTAATAATTTAGCCTTTTGTAAAGTGAATATAACGTTTAAAACCTGAAAAGCGCCAAACAAAGTTACGTCATCAATGGCGGAGAGTTTGAGACTGGAGAAAGCAAAAGTGAATTCCGGGGAAGAATAATGTTTTCTGGCCGATCCTGCTTGTCCATATCCAATCTGACTAAAGTCGAGATGCTTAGTCAGATTGGTCCATATCAGGCAGTGGTAGGTAGCGAAATTATCCATGAACGCGATTATGACCGTTAAGACTCGATCTGAGTAGGTTATATTGCTATTTCTTTGTCTAAATCAGACCACATACTGCCCGCTTCTCAGCGGGAAGCCAACTCCGGCTTTTGGATTGCAGTGAACCCTGACTCCAAAATACGGCCGTCAGTATAAAATAAATAGTAATTTTGGAGTCAGAAGCCCGGTCTATCATCGCAGATATTTCGGACTAGTCCAACCCGAGAGAAGTACTGAGATGGTGACAGCTGGTCCGGCTTTCTGACTCCAAAATTACTATATTTACAACCGTCTGTATATAATCCAGTCATTTTGGAGTCAAACCGGAACTCAGAAACACTTTAGATAATGTGTCCTATTTCAGTTTAGAAACACTATCCTGCTGATTTAAATTAATAATGGGACCTTTTGGTTAATTTTCCCCCCAAAAATATAGAAATAATTACTTTTGATCATGTATGTATTTTTATTTTTGAACACTAAAACATGCGGGCACAGGGAAAATAACCATGGAGACATTTATATTCATGATGTCTATTACCATTCAACCTAATGAAATATCCTCGGTATTTGTTATGATGATTGGGTATAAATGTCTAAATGGCATATCCAATTTTTAACACCATTAGAAATTTGTCTCCTTGATTATTTTGGTCAAGAAGATTTTCCTTGTGTTGTCTTGTTTATAAATATATTTATCGAGTCGAGTTGCTGTCAATAACAGGCTCAGGTATTGGAATTATTCAATTCTTTACTGGTAAACAAAAATATTTTCTCTTAGCCATTGCTAAGACTCTGCATATTGGCTTAGCTTGAGTAGGCCTACCAAATTACAGAATTCTACAAAAATTATCAACATAATGTGAAATACCTATCAGTCTAAAATTAGAAGTTACCCTAGTCCTAAAGGACAGATTTATCTTAGCCACGTCTATAGCAGACCTCGCGAGAATACGATTGAAATACCTGTATGCTTCTGTAGATCTTAGCCACGTCTATAGCAGACCTCGCGAGAATACGATTGAGAATGTCTCAAATCTAAAATTACAAGTTATACCGTATAGTCCTAAAATCCAGTCCAATAGGGCCTAAACTACATACATGGAATGGAGGTCACTTGGTATTTGATTTGCTTCGAATGCCGCCATTACTAGGAGATGGTGAAACATCGATCCAGATTGGTTATGCACGCGCTCATTATTCAGCAATGACGGCGCTTTTTTCAAAGTCAGATGCAAACCAGCCAATGAGACGTGTCCTTTCCACTTATATAGTTCGTTGGTCCTATCTATCATCAACCGTATGCTCGCGAGATCTCCTTTAGACGTGGCTAAGAAATACCTCGTACGACTTTACCGGGCGTAGCGCAGGGATTTTCGCGTGCGATCTAGGGTAACATTTTTAAAAGCTATCAGACAAATAAAAAAATCCGGACATCTCGCTGTAGGCCTACGTAAATAAATATTTTGAATTTAAGAAAACGTTATAATAGTAACGAAAACGTAGAGTCAACTTCACGAAATAGTCCCATTTTGACCCAAACAGGCAAAATATCGATCTGGAGCGAAATTGCGCCATCTCCTAGTAATGGCGGTGCACTATACCTGACAACGCCGCCATATTTAAGTGAAAGAATCTTGAGTGCGGCGTAAAACATCAATCAATCAAAGAGAGAGGATCTACTCTCTTTGCTGTACCTCCACATTCATTCCTCGGATTAGGGGATACGAGATTCTCATGACGTCGATATTCGCATCATGGGCTGTATTTCACAATAATATACGAGGATATAGGCTATGTTGGAAAGAATAAAATATTTCCATGCTTGAAAACTTTGTATTTGAAGTGTTTTGGTCTCTATAAGAATATTTGCACCAGTACGAACCTTATTTGAAACTTCTGTAGGCCTATGTCAAAAAGAAATCCAACATGTATCATCAAAAATCACTCCGTTAACTATGGCAATTCCCCCCAAAAAATCGAAAATCGCTTGAAAACTTCTGAATGAATATATTAAATTCAAAGTTTATTGTACGAATATAAAGCCCACAAATGGACGGGTACTACATGGCAGTAACAATAACATTATGACAACAACCGATAACCAAGACATATTATACAGGTTCAGTAAAGCTTGACTGCATATATTAAAGTCCCACAAAAAACAAATAAAGGGAGACTACTGTGATAATACTGAAAGACCGACGACTGAAGCATGAAGTAAATGAATACATATTTGACTCCTAGGCTAAAAATAAAAGTTATGATGGTACTGTATTTTAATGATTATGAAGAGTAAAATAATATTTACTGCCTGCTTTGTTTATTTTAGCTTTTTATTAAAAATCGATATTTCTACTTTACATTCTTTTTTGCATTTTTTCGAGTTAAGAACCTCACTTGTAACAAAGCTCAGTACATTTAAGTACGAACACAAATCCTGTTCTCGTTGCAACCTTCCACATAGGAAATTTTATGTGCGATTTAGTAATCGCATTTTTTGGAAAGGGGTCGATGACCTCTAAATAGCAAATTAAAATCAGATCTTAGAACCTTAATTCATATGCCTGACCAACCGGTTCAAAATCGCTGAACAGCTACAGGTTTTCTCTGGGTGGATGATCTGATTCGGACAGAATTAGAAAATGCTAACCGAACCACTTTTTTAAACGAAGGATTTTGTACATCATTTCACCGATTTTTCCGCACCACCATTCGGAAGAAACTTTAGTTGTCTTCGCTTTCTGTTGGCATGCCTCTGACAGTCTGTGCTTTTATACAATAAATCACTGAATATACAAATGACGACAAGAAGTAGCCTACAAATCATAACATTTAACAGCTAACGAATATAGAAAATCAAAGCGATAATAAATTATTAAATTGTTAAATTCATCCGCAAAGATATCGATTTATATATGTTTTTATTTAGTTAGTGTCACTTTAGAAAGTGAGTATAACATTATTCTCGTTATTTTTTGGGATAGGTGCCATACTCTGGGACCCTTGTTCGATTCCCGTTTCTGGTTTCAACCAAAATCGATAGAAGAATTTCTGCCATTTTTCAAGAAAGTGTAATCCCAAAAAATAACGAGAATACGGTTTATGTATATGTTATTTAGCACGTTACTTATGTTGTGTGACACAAAGAGGGACAGATGTAGTTTCGGTACAAAGCTTCAATTAATTATAACAGATCGAGGATCAAAGTTAACAGATTGTTTCGGTCCATTACATTATCACGGGGACACTTCTCTTAGACCCTCAAGAGGATATGGAAAGTGTTCGTTTCGCCTTTTCACCTTTTTGGTCACCACATTCAAAATGACCTGCATTCTGTCAGAGGGTATTTCACGTCCGTGGAAATCAGTCTGAAACTTCGGAGATTTACGTACGTGAAATACATGGCTCTGATTGACGTTATAATGCACAGTTAACTAAATATTAAAAAAAAAAAAACCAGTATTAGTACAGTTATGATAAATTAAGTTTTCATTTCCCCATCTCTGTTATGGAGCCCCAGTGGTCCTGTGGGTTAAAGTGATTCTCTTCAGTCCCACACAGACCTTCCATCGATGCGGCGCGGGTTCAAATCACACTCAGAACAAATAAAAAGTGGATTTTTCACTCGGTCACCGTATGGGCCCCCCCCCCTACCACTAAACCTGGCAACACCGCCATATGAAATAATCTTGAGTGCGGTGTAAATCATCAACCAATCTGTTTCCCACTGCGCATAGATTTGTGTACTGCACATTTTAATTTATCTATAATTATAGACACTAAAACACACGGGCACTGGGAAAATCTTCTAGACTAAAATAACCATGGAGTTTCTAGTTGTCATTAAAAAAGGGGGTATGTCATTTAAACCTTTATAGCAGGGCCTATAGTTTGTTATAATAGACCAAAAGGGTTTAGGGACCGCCTCTGCCCCGGAAGCTCTGGGGTTCTTTATTGCCCGAGAAGCGTTCTGAGGGTGTTGTGCAACTAAAAATGCTAATAATTTCCGGATTTTGTTTTCGTTATGTTCCCCAGTTTTAAGTGAAGCATTGTGAGGCTTTAAAGCATGGAGAAGGGGGTAACTATTCCAACGCATTAGGTGAGGGTCCAGGGGCTGTCTAGGCCCGGAAACGCAGGGAAATATAGATTGCCTAAGTTAGCGTTCTGAGGGTGTTCTGCAACTAAAAATGCTAATCATTTCCGGATTTTCCTCTCCTTAATTCTTAAAAAATAACAGTAAAATCGATATGTTCCAAAGTTATAGATGAAGACTTGTAGCGTATTTGAAGCAAGGGGGAGGGGATGACTATCCCAACGCATCAGGCGAGGGCCCTGGGACCGCTCAGTCCCCGGAAACTCAGGGGTTCTAGATGGTCTGAGAAACCTTCTGAGGCTGTTCTGCAAGTAAATAATTTCTGGATTTTGCTTTCCCTAATTCTTAAAAACAACAAAATAAGACATGCAAGGGAAGCGCCTGCGGTTTGTTTTATATTGATTTTGGGCAATTATATGGGAAACTACATACCTGTGCTACACAAAAGGGTTCGTGTATAGGCCTAGTTTTCTTTATTGAAAGTGGGAAGGTGGCAGACGACCAAAACCCAGTAGGCCAATATACAGGTGTGGGTCCATTGGCCACCTAGGCTCTTAAAATCATCGAGTAAAACACTATCCATGACTTTCATTATACTTTCTTGAAAGTTGCAGTAGGCCTACTGAAGACACTTTCTCAGATAAATCTTGTACATAAATCATCGACGATCCGCCAAATTTGATGAAGCTCTAAGGCTCTTCATGGCCGAAGATATGTCTAAACAAAGAACGGTGTATATAGTTTTGTTCTCTAGTGCCATATTCCTGTCGGATAAGGCCATCATTTCAGTGTTAATAATCGAATATAGGTTTATTAGGCATGAAACTCGTTTGTGGGACGAGATGATCAATACATTTTGTGTGATTCTTTACATTCAAAAATTGCATTTTTCAAAATTCAGCTTGTTCATTGCTAGAACCCTGAAACACCTAGCTTAACATTGCAACACGGACTATGATGTGCAAACTATTAAAAAAGAAACATCACCATAGTTACCGTGGTTAGTGGTCATCGTCAAACTAAAGATGACATGGAACTGGAAGACCTTGCATTAGATTGCATATATAATGGTACGTTTTGATCTGTGTTCATTCCTTTCTCTTCTCCATACCTATTTTTCTCTCTTCTTTTTTTTTTCTCTTCTTTTTTTTTTTGCTAAGAAAAAAGGCAGGGGGGGGGGGGGTGGTAGGGGGTGGGGCCCTGGATCCGCCTATGGTATAGGCCTATATTGGTAGGCCTAAAAATAGTATACTATGGACTTATTAGCATTAACCCTCTACAGATACTTTTAGATATGGTTGTCTCTTTTTGCTTGTTTATTACGTCTGTTTATTCCTATCATTGTCTGATCTGTGTTAATCCCCCCTCTTAGAATTTGATTATGTTTGCACTTTTGTTTATTCCTAGGCCTGATCTGTCTTAACCACCTACTGATGTTGTTAATTGCTTATATAATGGGTTTTATATAGGTTTGTGGGGACACCGATGTGTCATCCAGGAAACAAGTGCATTTTTGTTTCCATATGTAAAGTATCTATACTTGCCTATCTAAACACTGAAGTCAATCTTCTGCAAGCCGGACTGAAGCAAAGGGAGGTAAGCATGTAGACACAAATTGTCTCCTTGCAATGTAGGTCATGCCTTACATGGAGTGTACTTTTTGATCCATTGACTTTGCTTCAAAAACAAAATTTGTGATTTGAAAACAGTTTAAAGTGCTCCGTTTAGACAATGGCGACTGGCGGCGATGTGAATTCCTCTCAGGGTACGGATATCAAATTAAAAATGTCACAACGAAAAAACAGATACCATTTAATATTTATCAGTGTTTATGCCAGTTGTTATTATTCAACACCCAGTTGTCGCCGCACCGTTGCTTTTGGCACATGTAGCAGAGCACTCTGAAACTTCGGGGATTTACGTGCGTGAAATACCCTCTGATAGACTGCAGGTCATTTTGAATATGGCGACCAAATAGGTAGCCGTGAAGCGTACAAATCCCAAATCCCCTTGAGGGCCCCACAAAAGTGTCCCCGTGACAATGTAAGGGGCTGAAACACTCGCTTTGTTAACTCCAGCCTCGATCAGTTATATAATTGAAGTATTTGAAGATTCCTGATATGTACCGAAACTGCGTCTGTCTACAACATGTGGTTTACCGGGCTAAATAAAATATATTAACAAATATCTTTCTAAATGATATTAGCATTTAAAAAATTTATAATTATTTTTATTTTCTGTTTTCGTCGGTAGTAAAACATTTTGATATTTACTTTCGACGCCATTTTTATTCAGCCCAAAAATACGGTGATTTGCCGTATAAAAAGCGCAGACTGCCCGAGGCGTGTCAAAGCCGACCGGTAGCGAGCGAAGATAGCCGAAGGGAGTTCCGACTGGTAGCAGAGGGGCATGGAGTGCTCTCCCGTTGTCTCCACTGTCTGTCTCCGTAGCAAATTCTAATAATTGTAGAAAAAACATAGCTCGTTCTTGCATTGTAGACGAGTTCCTATCCAAAACTTCCCATGGGCCAGCATCAAAATTTTTTTTTCTTCTAAAATATCAGATCATTCATCATAACTGAAGACAGTGAAGTTAAAGTTATAATATAAATTATAAAAAAATATAACTTATAATTAAAAGTATCAAAAAGTGAATTCCTTACCTGCCTCCTTATTCAATAATCTGATTTAATGATATTCATTATGTCGTCCGACGACCAGCAATATGTCAGAATAGAAATAACGAGTCAGATTTAACTTTGTGAATTAGCAGAAAAGTGACGATAATTCAAATATTTAAATCTTTTTCTAACTGTTGTCACTTTTCTTACTGTGGAAAGTTTTCCGGTATGATTCTCCTTTCAAAGTGTTTTGGCCTGCGACCCTTACCTGAACACTATGGTAGGCCTACAGTGGTTATTATTAAATACATTCAAAATAACCATAAAAAAATAATAAATAGGCCTACACGTCCTGCAGACTTTACCACTAAACCTGGCAACGCCGCCAAATAAGTGAAATAGTTTCGAACATGGCGTAAAACATCAATTACCCAATCAATCCTACATAACATTAGCAGCCAGTGCTCCAGATAACGGTTCTTTGGAAAACATTTACACAATCATCTTTATTTTGTTGCTGGAGCAGTTGAGGCATTAATCAAACAAGTTAGATCCGACTTGTTATCGACATTCAGATAATTGCTTGTCCCTCCTGGCGACAGGATGAAAATATCAGATTATAAAACTTTTGGTGAATTATGGCATCTTCTACAGCCAAGTTAAAATCGTCTTGGTTTCATGAAGATTTTAAAAGGAAAGAAAACCCAGAGAGTGATCGAAGTTGACCATAAATATCGTGTAAAGCACTGTAGTTTTGCCCAAGTGAAACAACCCCTCCCAAATTGGGACACACAAATTTGATCAGGGAAGATGTCGATGTTTTTGATGGCAATTTGAAGGTTTCTTGCCCAAAATTTAATGATTAACGCACCACCAATTAGCATAAATTGGAAAAATATGTTGACAAGCCTCAAAATTGTAGCATTAAGAGCAGGTGAAATATACACTTTTATCTATGTACAATATCATGTTAGGTTTCTTTACATGTATGAGTGTTTTTTAGTTATTTATTTTGAGTGCTTGACATTACATGTTTAATAAATAATGAACTGATTTTCGCCAATGTGCATGCAGCCTCAAGGTTTGACATCTTTCCAATCACATTTCAAACTACATAGATTTATCACAGCTCCATTATATCTTACGCTGCATATTACTTAACTCAGCGGTAATGGCTATGAATGTCACCAGTTGAACTACTTCTTATAATCTGTTTCTACCAGTATTAACATGGGAGATATAAAAAAAATCTTTGAGGAAAATTGTTTAACAAAGGCAATGCAGTCTGAGTGGAAGCTCATTGTTGATGTTTCCTTTAATTTTACATTCATATGTGTTATATTTTCTATTGGCTTGAATTGTTCCCTAGTTTTTATTTCCTCTCTTTCAGTTTGTGGAGAAATATTCTGTGAATTTTTGGAAGTTGCTATTCATACCATCCTTTACATGAGGAATATTTATCCTGCAGGAGTATTTGAAAAACGAAAGAAATACAGAGTACCTGTTCAGGTATTGAATTAGTCAATTAACCAACACTGATTGACCCGTAAAAATTGTGGGCCAGGGTGAGAATTGAACTCATGATTTAGGGTTACCGTCCTGCCGCTCTACCAACTGAGCTAGCCGGCCCTGCTGTGAACGGTTTGCTTATACACACAGAGCTTAAATCAAGCCCATTAGAATATGTATATTTAAATTTTTAAATTGAACATGAAGTCAGTGTTCAAAGACATGTTGCATGTTGTTACTGAATTAGTAATTTCCCTGATTATACCACAAAAATCCTGAAAATTAGATTAAAGATTATTAAAATAACCCTGAAGTCATAAAATGGCCTAACAGCCAAAGTGTTACGTTTGTATTCTCTGTGGCTTTTCAGTTTATTTTCATTCCTTTATCAATTGTTGTTTAACAGATTTGCGTCCATCCTGGTGTATCCCAGTTTATCCTTCAGACAGTGGAAGGAGTGAAAAGGTTACAGGCTAACAATCAAGTTCAAAAGGTCACTGTTGTTATCATGGCGGTTGATGGCAGTCCTATGGAAAGATTTGTTTTTGAAGTGTCGACTCCGTCCAGTGATATCAGTGGGTAAAGAACATAAACTTAATGGCTTATCTTATCAAAAAGGGCATTCCTTATGATGTGCCTTGCCCAATGATATTTATTTTGTTTCATTTTGAGGGGAGGGGAGATGGGGTGGGATCTTGTTTGATGAAGGGCTAATTGCTACTGCTGATTATTGCAGGATGATTTAAATCAGCTCCTGTCACTTTAAAGACGTCACACCTTTATGCACACCTGTATCTTCTCAAGCCAAGCTTGGCTCCATTCCATGTTTTACCTTGGCGGACTACACCACTTAAACACAAATCGAACAGCACGTTTTGATTGGATACGAGCAAAACTTCTCGCAGCTAATCAAAACCTTGGGCACTTACACTCTTCCACTAGCTAATAATGTAATGACGGCTGTATACAACTTAAGCTTTTGTTTAACGAGTGCTGATTGGCCAAGGAAAGGAAAGACAACTCTTGTATTCTCACCAGGGGGAGAACATGGCACACCTGTGAACAAGTAACAGGATTCATTTATTTAATGAAAACTTGCAGTCAATCATTTCTCTTTTCAGAACAGATAAGTATTTACTACATCTTGAGGATTCCTTACGTGCATTTTTGCTGCGATTAAATGTGTGTGATTCAGTGCTTAAACCAATATCAGACGATATCGGTAAGTAATTTTACATTGACAATGGGATATTTCCTGACTGAGTGGCAGAAAAATACACAGCCCTGTAATTCTGCTCTGATGGAGTGAGCGTTAAGCCAACTGACCCCCAGGTACTCCTCGCTCTACCAACTGACCCCCAGATACTCCTCACTCTACCAACTGACCCCCAGATACTCCTCGCTCTACCAACTGACCTCCAGATACTCCTCGCTCTACCAACTCACCCCCAGATACTCCTCGCTCTACCAACTCACCCCCAGATACTCCTCACTCTACCAGCTGACCCCAGACACTCCTCGCTCTACCAACAGACTTCCAGATACTCCTTGCTCTACCAACTGACCCCCAGATACTCCTCACTCTACCAACTCACCCCCAGATGCTCCTCACTCTACCAGCTGACCCCCAGATGCTCCTCACTCTACCAGCTGACCCCCAGATGCTCCTCACTCTACCAACTGACCCCCTGTTACTCCTCGCTCTACCAACTGACCCCCAGATACTCCTCGCTCTACCAACTGACCTCTAGATACTCCTCGCTCTACCAACTGACATCCAGATACTCCTCGCTCTACCAACTGACACCCAGATACTCCTCGTTCTACCAACTGACCCCCAGATACTCCTCGCTCTACCAACTGACCTCTAGATACTCCTCGCTCTACCAACTGACCTCTAGATACTCCTCGCTCTACCAACTGACACCCAGATACTCCTCGCTCTACCAACTGACCCCCAGATACTCCTCGCTCTACCAACTGACACCCAGATACTCCTCGCTCTACCAACTGACACCCAGATACTCCTCGCTCTACCAACTGACACCCAGATACTCCTCGCTCTACCAACTGACCCCCAGATACTCCTCGCTCTACCAACTGACCTCTAGATACTCCTCGCTCTACCAACTCACCCCCAGATGCTCCTCACTCTACCAGCTGACACCCAGATACTCCTCGCTCTACCAACTGACCTCCAGATACTCCTCGCTCTACCAACTCACCCCCAGATACTCCTCGCTCTACCAACTGACCCCCAGATACTCCTCACTCTACCAGCTGACCCCAGATACTCCTCGCTCTACCAACTGACACCCAGATACTCCTCGCTCTACCAACTGACACCCAGATACTCCTCGCTCTACCAACTGACCCCCAGATACTCCTCGCTCTACCAACTATAGTAGAGATTTATAGTGGGGTTTTGAATCCCAAACAAATGTACGGTAAGATCTCCGCTAATTCAAGGACCAGTGATGTGAAAATAACGAATTATTACATTGCTATTTGCCACATTTGGTCTATAAAAACAACAACAGCGATCGTTCAATAGGATTATCTGATCGCTCACTCCAGGAGGTAAGACTCTCAAAGAAAAAAGTTGAATTTTAAGTGTACTTTTGTTAATGTTTTTCTGGCCCTTGAATTTTTTAGAGTACTTGAATTAGCGGAGATCTTACCGTACCTTTACAAATCAAGACTGAGTGATTATCATTATCATATGTGTTTAATAGAGAAGACCTGGACAGTGCATGTACACACAAAAGACTCTGCAGCATTGAAGTTGGAGGAACAACAAAAGGTTAGTTCATCCCGCATTAACTCCATCCATATCTCAATTTCTGGTTGAATGTGATAAAAAACAATATTTCATTCCATGTGTTTTTTTTTCTCCTCACAGAGCTTTCCTTGGGTAAATGTGGATGAAGACAAAATAAATCTTACAGACCCTAAAATAGTACCACTGAAGGGAACTAACTCAGATATTTTCAAGGTATGTACCTGAACTCCACGTGTATTATGAAGTTTGCCTCATTTAGCTTGAATAAACCTCCATTATCTTCACTGCTAGGCATTTTATCATTTCAGTGTGTGGAATTATGACCCAGCGTTATAACAAACGTTCAAAATCCCTCAAGTCTTAGCCTCGTCTTTTTTTCACAAGGGCTATGTTATACAACTACTAATCTTTGTTTAATACTAGAAAAGCTTTTTCCAACTTGAACCAAAGTGTTGTTATGGATATGACTCATATCTATTAATTTTAAAATCTACTCGTCGGAGGCTTGTGGCTCCACAGATATCCATCATAACACATTTACTTCTGTTATATGTACTGTGACCGGTCTACATGTAAGTACCGGTAGAGAATGGGAAAAAATATATCAATCTCCATGGATTTTAACTCTGTACCTGTCATCAGAATAGAAATATTATCTAAGAATTTACTTTTCACTGTTTTACTGGGTCATTTTTAAAGTACTGTTAGAAAGTAATAGGTCTAATTCCCTGAAGCTAGGAGTGTACGCAACAATCAACATTGTCAACAGATGATGGAAAATTATTTTTTATATTAATGCTTTGATTTCAATTGGTAAGCCAATCCTCTATTGAAACAATCCAATGTATTCAATTTTAAATGAATTACTAAAAACTTACTGAAAAGACTTTACATTCCCAACGAAATCCTACGGACTGTTTCAGTACACAAGAAAGAAAAAGGTACGGAAATGTCATTGACTGCAGTCGAATGCAGTTCAATAATAATAAGGTGTTATTTCCCTGCAGTGAATTATCAATTTTCTATTTGAAGGAAATCACTTATTTTTGTTTGAGGGTTTGTTCGAGGGTTTGTTCGATGGGGGGATACGGAAATATATGGGATCAGTAAACAGTATATTGGGTCAGTCATTAACAAATTTATCCCACCGAAGACCTAAAGTGTACGGTATTCAAGCTTTCTTTCTCAAGATTGACTGTTTTATAAAATGCCAGAAAGGGAACTCTGAAAGCTATTTTCTCATAGGGATAGCATTGCAAGCATTACCACATACCGCAGGCGTAGAGCGACAGTATATATACTAAGTATCAAAACGACAGTATATATACAGTATATATATTAAGTCGCTCTACGCCTGTGGTATATGGTAATGATTGCAATGCTAATACAGGGTCTCCTGGTTTGAAGCAATCGAAGGGAAGTATTCAGTGTGAGTTGTGTAAGTTGCTGTAAATATACGCATAAGCCTACAACGTGGACCTGGGGGCCGTTTCACGAAGCCATCACAGAGTGCGATCAATCACTCACAGTTGCCATGACATCCTATCTCTTCACTATGGTATCTATTGGCAACTAGGCAGCGTTTGCGATGCCACTGTTTTGTGAGACAACCCCGAGTTGTGTATATTCCTAGATTAAACACAGATTTACATAAAACTTACACCAGCTTTATATTAAAGACCGGATCCTGAACATTGGGTTCTAATCGTTAGTTTGATTTCATTTCAGATGCAGCTTTATGTTGAAGAACCCAAAGTTGAAGAGAGAGGATGACCAAAAGCCTTTAAGAACCGTTTGTGAGGAACCTGCAGTATTGTAACAGGAATCTCAACCTGTTCACTAACAGCTGTCCACGGCTTCATTGCTTGATGAACTGGTTATATTCAATCATAAAGAATTAAACCAGCTAGATTGGATTGATTGATTGTTCGGTGTTTTACGCGGCGCTCACGATTATTTCACATATGGCGGCATTGCCAGTTTTATTGTAGGAGGAAACCAGGCTCTATGCCCAGAGGAAACCCACGACCTTCCGGCTATCCAGCTATCCCACACCTAGATTGGAAGGAAAGAAGTTAATAATGCATTATATGCACACTAGTATTCCTATTCATATTTTCTACTAATTTCAACTCCAAGCAATCGCTCTAAATTTCTTGAAACAAGCAGTAACAAACACTGTAATCCTTGAGCTTTTTGAAAATCACTCAAAACCAGTGTTAAGGGTATCATTTTCACTGATTCACTGTCCGATTAGCATTAGTGCTTATGGAGGTTGACAGTTATCTTCTTGTTAGTCCGTTGAGTGCGGCATAAAACACCAATAAATCAAATCAAATCTTGTAAGTCACCTACCTGGTGGAACTATGAGATTGGCAAATCAGTTTTACTGACTCTTTTCCTAAATTTGAAGTGAAGATTTTACATTCCAACAAAATTTTGTAGTGTTTGGGGGAATATCAATCAAAAATATGTGTATTTGGTACCTGTTGGAATTACCAAGCCTATTCTGTAATTATTTTATTTTCTATTTATTTACGTCGATGTTCTGGTATTAAGAAGTACTTATACCTTTATGTTCATTGGTCAAATGATACTATGAAATGAAAAGGCAACGTTCCAAGACCGATATATAGGATACCGATACAAATCTACGACTGTGACCCAGTGTGCAATTCTCTTATATATTTATAGGAGTGTGTTGGCCTCTTGGCAGGCTTAAACTTGAAAATGTGCAGCTATTAAATGTTTATTTTTTTCATACCAGAACAACTATTTTTTAAATAAATTGTCAAATCTGATTGATTTTTGTATGAGATTTTTTTTACTAACTACTACCACAACTGTTTTATATCATAACATTTTCCCCATGGGTGTCTTACAAAGGCAGCATAAAGATGCGCATGTTTGGACCAGTTGCAGCCTGTACGTATGTTCTTAGAGGTTATCTTAGATTTATGGCTGACGTCAGCTTACTCCACTTTTGTTAGGCCGAGCCCAGAGAGTTGTTTTAAAAATTTAGTTAGCCTACTTAGTTTGGAATCTGGGCAGCTGAGCAATGTTGAACCATTCCAGTTTGAGTCTGTTATTTACGCTGGATAAACTCCTTTAGAAATAGGATGTCATTGGTTGTACAGCTGGAGAAACCCATAAACTAAACATCCTATACTATCTGCCAACCCATTTGATCTCGGTCAGAGTGAAAACCCCGTCACATTTCTTTTGGACTGAGATGGAAGATTTGCGTTGAGTGTTGATCACTTAATCAACCATAAACTTGTATCTCTCGCTCACCCAATGTGGAAGGGTTTCCAGGTTTCCTGCAATGAAAGAATCTGGTTCTCTTCCCTCTCAACAACATTCTATAAGTGCGATATAAAACACCAATCAATCTTGTCTCATATCTAAGGGCTCTTGAGTGTGATGTAAACATCCATCAATCTTCGTTGTCCAATAAGGTGAAGAATTACTTATGGATAACAACTTCTTGGTTCATAGGGTGACGACGTTTCGATGTAGTTCTTACATTGTTATCAAAGACTTTATTGTCCAGTCGGCAGTGGTGTCTTGAGTGCGATGTAAAACATTGATCAATCTTCATTGTCCAGTATCTAAAGCCTGCGGGTCAATTTTAGTGAGATTTTCGCTTCTCGAGGCAGCAAGGAAAGCTTCTACCAGGTTTAATATTTTCTGCCTTGCATAGCAAGAATCTCAGTGTGTGTGCGCGCACCTGAGCTGAGAGGAGGGAAAGGTCAATTGTGGGTACCTATTGAAACAGGTATAGAATATTAGATAACAGGGGTAGTGACATTTATGTAGGTCAGTGAACTTGGCTGACCAGGAACTTTCCTAAGCCAAAAGCTCATGGTCTGCGCTGAAATTTGTTGCTGCTCCCTCGGCTGGCGCCTCTCGTGTGTGCTAGGCTTTAGGCGCCTTGAGTTTGGTGTAAAACCTCATTCAATCTTCATTGCCCAGGGGGAAGAAATTTACCAGTGATCATCTTGCCACCCTTGCACGACAGTAAAATGTGAGAATTTTTCCATCTGTAATTTTTTATCAAACTGATGGGTCATGGGTGATTTATGTTTTATGCCAGACAAGATTATTTCACATATGGCGGCGTTGCCAGGTTAGTGGGGGAAGAAACCCTCGAGCTCCGTTGAGTACCTGGCAACTCTTCCACATATGGCAACCCAGTGAAAGATCCACTCAGAAATATTTTTTTATTTGGTGACAAGAACCCGCTTAGGAGAGCACTTGGGAACTCTTCAACATACATTGATTGAATTGAAAATCCAGTCAAGAATTTTTTACAATTTGATTTGGTATAAGACTAATTCATACGAGCGATACACCAATAGAATGTGTGAAATGGTTGTCAATGCCGACTGAGCCAAGCTCCTGAGATTCTACTTGGATAGGTCGCTTGTTAACGCAATGTGCACTTCATCATTCAAAACGATACAAACAAATCCAGCGTGGCGGC
The DNA here is from genome assembly GCA_963971465.1 of Lepidochitona cinerea. Lineage (NCBI taxonomy): Eukaryota > Metazoa > Mollusca > Polyplacophora > Chitonida > Tonicellidae > Lepidochitona > Lepidochitona cinerea. The sequence continues at coordinate 5,021,682 of OZ020560.1, forward strand.
TTTTTGATATAATCCTAAATCGACTGGTTTCCATCAATGTGTAAGATTTTCTAACGTTTGGCCTGGCCTTAGTTGAATGACGAAAAGATTTTAACCAGCACTGAACCAGGATTACATGTAGTGGAGGATGAAATGACTCCTTACTGGCAAGATACCAGCCTCTACAAGATTTCTTGAGCGTGGGTCAATCGTTTATTATAGAACAAGTTAATGTCATTTCCATTGATCTATTGATAGTTTTTCGCAGTGTCAGATAGCTATATATATATTCAAAAATATATATATGCAAGGAAGTTAGTGAACATGTATAAGAACAAGCTGAAAAAAGGCCTTAAATGAGAACAAAGGAAACTTTATTTCCATAACAATTAGAAATTGAACTCGAGCACATGATTGCCAGTTACATCTGGTTTTCACAATCATTGGTAGGAAATATACAGCACATAGTTTGTGTATAATACTCCTTTCAATATGAAATATAAACACATCAACAAAGTATAAGAAAACGGTTGGTCCATGTTTTAAAGGTAAATTGAATTCATGTACATACCATTGAAGTTTAGGAGTCCTGTATACCACAGTCCCATAGTTTAACAAGTTGTCTTTAATACGTGTACATAATAGTTGCTCCAGTACAAATAGCTAAGAGAGTGTGACATAAAACATCAATCAATGGCTCTGTACAATTTGAAATCCTTAAAAAACAAAACTGTATACATATGTTTGCTCTTGATTATTTTAAGTGCAGACCAGTACATTACACAAAAAATTCTCTTAAACTTGGCCAAACTTAAATGCAAACATGTAAAAGTTTGTTACTTACCATACTGGTATAGTACAAAACTTTCACTAACATAATGATATGTTGGACACCATTAAAAATGATTTCCCTTATATGAGGGGACAGTGTTGCTTGGTTAAGTGTGGGAAGAAACCCTCTCACTTCAGCACACATTTGGCAACTCTTCCACATAGGATGATCCATCAAGAGAAACAGTCCTATTAAGGGCTGTCCTCACTATGCCATTAGTTGCATGCAACTTGAAAAGGGGATTGTACAATACGACTATTGTACAGTGCAAGTTTCCATTCAACTTGTTTTGTTGCTAGGGATGTAGTTGTTGAAGCGGCGACTGTGCCTTGTCATCCATGCTTTTATTGCCAATATTTGGCCAGTTATTTGTGCAATAAAATCAATAATTTGAAAAAAGCGCTGCCATCAGAGAGCAAGCGAGCAAAAAGCATAAACCACGGGCAGATAACTCCAAATGATTACATAATTCGTGTTTTGATTGGATAAAACCATACAACTTGTAGTACAAATAGGCAGTGTACACTTCCATTCAGCCTGCAACTAAATCCCATTCAATTTGGGTGTCCACACTGTTCGATTTGGTTGCTTTCAACAGTCACATTCCACAAATTGCATAGTGAGAACGGCCCTTAAGAAAACTTTGCCTTAATCAGGACTAGGAATCAACATGTGTAAGTATGCATTATGTATGTGTGCAATGGCAATTGGAACCCTGGTATCTGATGTAAAGAAAGATGTAACAAAAACTACTACATGTATATGTATGGTAGTAAAACGAGTCATTTAAATTTAATGCCCAAGAGGATTTGACTGAATTCATCAGACTTCATAAAATTTGATTATTGCATGACGGAAAGCTTCAGTGAGAACTGTGTTCCAACTCATAATAGATATAAAATCATATAGTTTCAACATCCGAAAATGCAGCTGAAATCAAATGCATTGTATTTCCACCAAGGGAAAGTTACCTCCCTTGTGAGGCTCTCTATTGAATGAAGGAAGCATTTCCCCTCTCACTCATGAGATTTCTGAAACGGTTCTTGTGTTTAATGAATGGGGAATTGTACAGAAAACTGTAGACATAAGATCAACATATTTCTATGAATTTTACATCAGATAGTAAAAATAAAAGTATAAAGGTTTAATTCATTCATTAAAACCTAACGAAATTATCTGTAAATAGTTTGCACCAAGAGTTTTATAGCACAGGTCCTATTAACAATAAATGCAATGGTAATTATTGGCCACAGTCATTGATTTTTAGAGGGGGGAACAAAAATATGTCAGTTGAAATTATTAGCACTAGATAGAGAAAAATGGTGTTTCAAAAAAAAAAAATTAAATGATCTAAACAGACCATGGATGATAAAATGTGTAATTGTGAGCGGACACTGGTAGCTTGATATCAAGTCTGTGACGCGTGGCATTTAAGGAAAACTTCAACATAATACACTAAATTGTGTGACAACTGAGCAACCCTTGGGGTTAGCTTTAACTAAATGATCAATACTGGAGACCTAAGATAATGGTGCGGACTTTGATTTATCTTTCCCATCTTCCTTAGATTTACTGGCTTCTTTTAATGTTTTCAAATCAAAGTTTTCTCGCTGAGTTGTTGAATTATGTTCCGAATCCACAACACTTGAACTACAACTTGACTTCTGTTCATTACTGGATGATTGTGACAACTGTTCAGGTTTGCATTTCAATTCTACATTGCTTACTGACATCGAGTCCTTCTCTCCTTGGGAGATTGGCACATTTTCTGTCTGACACCGTTCACCACATTCTGGGCTTGAGGGTTCTACCTTACATGATGACATTTCAGATGGTTGGATGTTTGTATGGCAGGTTCTTGTTTGGGGTTTTTGAGCTACCGGAACATCCCTGTCTAAGTGTCCAGGATTTGGGCTGTTCATCAGTGTATCAGGCTTAGTAAACACCTGAATGGGGCGTCTAAAACCTGTAAGGAAAATACAAATATGATCAATACTCTTCAATTCATTCTTCTATATTCACCTCAGACTATTTCACTCACAAAGCAGCCTTATTGGAGAGATAACATTTCTATTTGCCACAGGAAACCACATCATTCTCAAAGCACTGGTCAAGAGGCTATTAGTATTAAATATAAAATATGTAGCCACTAAACCCCACTAAGCACTTCCAATCATACATGTCAGAGGCTATTAGTATTAAATATGTAGCCACTAAACCCCACTAAGTCATACATGTAACAAGTATCAATGGGTTTATTGTGCAATGAGAGGACGCCCGTTTTCCAAATCGTTGTTAACAGCCTGTTGGACAACAATTCAACATACATCACCAACCACGCAAAGATCTATGTGAGTCGTGTCAAACAAAAATATGCTACATTATTACTTCTAAATTAAAAGCCATTTACAAGTGAAAAAGGCAAATGTTTACCTGCAGATTTGTTGAAAGGGACTTCAATAGCCTCACAGGTGGAGAAACCAATCTCTTTAGACAGTAGATAATCTGTGAACTGGTCAGGCTTGAACATAATGCTCTGGAAATTGCTGAAGATGGTCTCCTAGAAGAAACATACAAGTATCATGAGAGTTGTTCCCCTTTAGTGTGCAGACAGAAGTTGTCCACTCTTAATACAGGGACTGATCCAGGGAAAATTTGGGCATACCATTTCGGTTCAAAATTTTCCAACAATAAGACAAAAACAACATCTCTGGCCCAAAATTCAACATAAAATGCTATTTTGGCATTAAAATCTGTTGGTTTTAAGAATTTGGGCGGATTTTTTGCTTGTGAGTTTGGGTGCCCATACCTGTATACAGGTATCAAAATGTCTCTGGATCAGTCTATGTAATATCACCCATGAGTTCATTCAAAGTTTCGGACCTTCTTACAAATATATTTAAGTGGCATGAGCTGCCAAAATTCAATTGTTTTACATAAATTCCATTTGTCAAGACAATTTATTAAAAGTGTTTGAAGGTCATCGAAAAACAAAATGACTGCTGTTGAACCAAATAATATGAAGTAGAGTTTATGAGCCGAAACTGTTGCTTTTTAGTTCCCTGAGGATCTAATGAAAAATATTAGGGATTAAATTTGTTTTAAAACAATTAAGCAATCAACTATCAAAAAATTTTCAATAACTTACATTTAATTTCTTCTTTTTCTTGTAAGATGGCCATGCTTGAGGTTCTAGAATCAGTCTACCTCCTGGACGCAGTTGTTTGAAGATTCTTTTAAAGAATCGTTTCATGCCAGCATCACCAAAATTCAAGTGTATCCACTTTGTAATACTTAAAGCCATGATGACGTCATAGTCTTCTTTCTGTACATCTAACAGTTCATCATATTCCAGTACATAATTGCCCTGCGGGAAAATAGAATATTTTAAATCAAATCAAATAACATTTAAGCTACATTAGTTTGAAAATATTACTGTTAAAACTAATTTTTTAAAAAATTAAATTCGGAAGAAAAGGTCTTCATAGGAGTTTTTGTTTTTCTGCATTAAAATAACAATTTGTAAACACTATTTACAATACGTTAAACTTATATTTCCATCAAGGAATAGTTATTCCCCTTGCTGCGCTCTTTATTGAAAGGCGGAAGCATTTCTACACTCTCGCGAAATTTCTGGGACGGACCATGTGGTTAACGAATGGGGATTCGGAATTGTACAGAAATCTGTTGACAGGCTATAAGATCAAAATATTTCTTTGGATTTTACCTCATATAGTAAAAATGAAAATGTAAAGATATAACTAATTCAGTGCGCGACATTAGCGGTGGACCGATAGCAAAATCTACCGTATATTCGGTCGGTCTATGGCAAAAAAAAATGTGGTGGACCAAATGTCTATGATAACTTTTTGAAGTAGGTGAACGTGAAATTCATTAGGTTGGGTTAATTGTTGGGAAAGTAAAGTTGTATTCATAATTTAAGCCCTAGCGGCGTACCGATCTTACAGTGGTGACGCCAAACAGCTTGCATCAATAGGGGAACGTTTCTACTTGGTCAGGGCTTGTCAGCCGACTGAGAGGTCACGGCTCTCAGTCTAAAGTGAGTGATAACGTCTCCACGCCTGCTGTGCAGGCAGTGACTTAAGCTCATGGACTTGGGACACGACAACACAGTGGTTGAAAATAACCTAGCATTGCATAAGCTTCTCGCTTTAGATCGAAGTATTTACACGATTGGAGATTTAATAGCTCAGAAATGAATATTACAAGATACAAAGAAAGCAAAACAAAGGCAATAAAGCTAAAGGGAAAAATTATTTCATGTCGCGACGCGAGTCACGTGCGCGTTCAGTAAAGGAAATACCGAAACGGCGAAAGTGAAATTAATTTGACACCTTCGGCTTCAATTTTAAACCTACGTCGTTGCCGAGTGAACAAAAAATTTAAATTTGTGAAAGATAGTATTTAAACCTAGAGTCTGTTGTGTATGCATTAATGGCAATGACAAGCAAAATTCAGTATCAGATAACACTGACTTTTTATCTCAACACAACAGTATGGCGTATTAAAAAACTGCATCACGTCCTAATCGTTTAGGAAATTAAAGTTTCTATTACTATTAGTTCATTTTCTAAACAAATGTGAGAAAGCAATAAGTTTTTTTTATAACTATTAAAATCATTCTCTTCGTCATGAAGCAAGACAAAAACAAAAATGCCAGTATTGGCAGGCCTCCTAGTCAGTCATCGTAAAGGCGAAAATGAAAAGATTTTTTTTTGTGCATATTTACAAATTTATTTTGAGCTAACAAAAGGGTCGGTTTATAGCAAATTTCACACAAAAATTTCCCTTAGGCATGCATGGAGATAGATATGCCAAATATTTTAGGCGTCTTTCTGATGTTCTACATTGTATGTTCTAACGTCAATAAGGAGTCGAATACCAAAATTTATGTGGGTTGGAGGTGGATGGGTTGTCTGATATTTTGATAGTGTTACGGTAAGATCTCCGCTAATTCAAGTACACTTAAAATTCAACTTTTTTCGTTGAGAGTCTTACCTCCTGGAGTGAGCGATCAGATAATCCTATTGAACGATCGCTGTTGTTGTTTTTATAGACCAAATGTGGCAAATAGCAATGTAATAATTCGTTATTTTCACATCACTGGTCCTTGAATTAGCGGAGATCTTACCGTACCTAATCTTGAGTGTCACCCAATTCACATAAATTTAGAAATGCCCATGGAAGCAGACTTTGCAGCAATATCGTATGGATAGAGCCTATATATCTTTCAAGTCATATTCTAGACTTAAATCGTTAAATCATGATTTACAAATTAAACTTCTTTTCTTAGATGACTTAAATAAATAAACAACTTTAAACACTTGTCTAAAAACGGGGATATATTTCATGACAAAAAAGAATTCATCTATATATATATTATATATAAATTAATACATATATATAGTTTGGGCCATGATGAATTCGGTTGGTCTATCATAATCTCGATCTTCATGGACCAAATGTCTACCATGAAAATTTCCCCAATGTCACGCACTGACTAATTAATTAAAACCTAAAGAAATTATATGTAATTAGATCTCTTTCATTGTTTGTATTGATTTGCATTATAACGAGGAGGCTGTCTCACTCGTACCACCAAATGCACCTCCACTTCGAAGAGTTCTACTAATGGAAATACAACGCATAGACAAACTGTGACTACAACATTACCTGGCAACCCTCAACCACCCCAGTGACCCCACATACATGTTGGTCAATCAGTTGAACACTGAAGAACAATGACGTTTTTAAAGGCTGCCGAGAGGGGTTTGACCTCCTGCCCATTGGTCAATGCCGAGTGAACTCTGCCAACTATTTATATAATAGTAAAACACCATTTCTGGATTACTTACCTGTAAAAACATCATATTGTTTGGAAACTGATAGCTTTTGTCAGCATTAACAGAAGGAGCTGCTATGGGACCATAGTTCAACTTGGCTGAAAGGGGATATTTATCGGTTTTTACAGCTGAGGCAGTTAAATAATAGCGAATGTTTTTTCTTGCTGCAGAAATAAGCCTGCCATCAATATCCATGCCAATTATTTTCTTAGGTTTGAACATTTTGGCAACAGAAAGCGTCACATGACCTACATTACATCCAATGTCTAAAACATCCTTTGCTTCAAACCACTCACTTCGGAAAACTGACAGCCGGGTGTCTTCTTCTAGTTCCGGATTCCTATAACCATAGTAACGATTGTAATTTCCATAAATGAATTTTTTATGAGTATTGCTGTTTTTCTGCTTTCTATCAGGATGAGTTTGCACTTGTAACTTTTGTTGTGGCGGAGGAACTTTCCCTCCACTTGTCTGACGTTTCATTTTTTTCACTGCTGGTTCGCCAAAATGAGGAAGTAAGTCATGGTCGATTGGTACACTTTCTGTGCGTAATAAAGCTCTTCGCGCTGTACCTAATCCCTCTAAAAAGTCTGGTTTATTGCATTCACTGATTGTGCGTCTTCGTTTTCGACTTTTAAATGATTGTGGAATGACAGGCGAAACAATTTTGTCGTCACACCTCCTCTGATTTAACATTATTTCTGAATCTGAGTCCGCTCTTTCTTCGGATACATGTTGTTCAGTGTCAATCTCAATTTTCAACGCTAAGGTGAGATTCTTTTTCTTTTCGCTTTCTTTTCCTGTTGTAGCAGCACTTACGCAAGTAGCATCTTCATCAAGTTTCTTTCTGTGTTTATGTCGTCGTCTTTTTCTCGCCATACCTCGCAAAGCGTATTCATCAACATCCTCACCAGAATTTAAATTTAAAGGATCTGTGATATTTGGTGGTATCACAAAATTTCTGTTTTCCCTATGGACAGGAAAGGGCAGTGGAGAAGAATTTGGCGTTTTCTCGTTGAGCATGAGACCAGTTTCGTCATCATACAGACTGTTCAAATTTAACGGATCTCTTATATTTCCACCAAGCAAAAATTTAGTAGGTAAAACAATTTTTTCTTTTGCACTATACCGTCTCTTTCTAAATCCAGACGCCTGCCCTCGTGTAGCTGAGCTTGAAGACATGCATCGACGCCGTTTTTGTAAATATTTAGACGACTCTTGACGCCATCCATCATTCTTCTGATTTTCAAAAATTGTCACCTGTTTGCCAGATTTCGAATTAGCCGTATTCGACTCTTCATTGGGTTCCATCTTATTTTCACTGGTTCTAGTCGAATCCGAACCTCCGCCGTCCGGGCGATGAAATGCACTGCTGTTCGGTTGCTTCTCTCCACATTGGAACTCCACATGTTCAAACTGTGTGTGATTGGGAGTTTTCACCTCAACGCTCATTTTTAATCTTGAAACAGACTTGGGTTAAACTGTCATCAAGTTTATCTCTAAAATCGGTGGGATACTTAACCACTCGGTCTCAACACTCCGATCACTCCGACGCTCGTCAGCCTTCTGACCGAGATTTTAGTTGCAGAAAGTTTTTTTCAACGCAAACAGAACGATAACAGTCCTCAGCGCCCTCTGTCGGCAATCCTGGGCAACATCATTGTTAACCATCACAAAGCTGCAAAATATCGCACAAAACTCAGCTGATGGACAACGACTGGTTCTAATCAAACTTAATATACCCAGAAATACACAAGTTAACTCTTTTCGGGAGATGAAAATTGACAAAATGTCGAAGGATAGAGCAAATGACACTAAAAGTTGGTCTTCCAGCTCCTTTCCCGAACGTTGATCGTGCAAGTGATTGCACGGATTGCCCATGCGCAGTCCATGAATTCTGGGCTCCGGAAGAGGCAGTGTCGTCTGTCACATGCGGGAGTTTTGGAATTTGACAGTTGATCACCAAGATTTAAAATAATCTTGTAACAAGTTGTAAGAAGTTTTTCACTTTATCAAATTATATGGTACATTTTACATGATATATGGTACATGTTTGTAGCATACTAAATCTTAGTTGAATTGGAAGTAACCAAGTTTAATCATCTTTTTTTTTTCATTTTAAAAGTCTGCTATTTAAAATATTAGGCCGACTATCATTTTAATTACTATCATTTAATAATTTTTAATAAATGATTTATTACTATAAGCCTAATAGTATACTAATAAAGCCTACAGTAAGAACTTGCAAATGACATATTTTACACATCTACTGGTCTCTAATCTATGAAGAAAATCAAGTGTGTAACATAACTTACATAAGTGGCTTGAGCTGCCAAAATGTTGAAATTTTGACGTTAAAACAGAATGAGAATGTTGAAATTTTTGGCTATTTTTCCCAAGACGCATAATTCAGAAGCTTTTTAGTGCTTCATCTTCTAGTCTTGAACAAATATCTAGCATGTCCATATCACTCCCAACCCGACGCAACTGAACCCGACTGAGTGACACCGATTTGCGTTGTAGACTGGGGCTGTCCTTAAAAATAAGTTTGTTTCGTGTAACCCAACCGTCTCTGTAAAGTTTGGGTAGGTAGGTAGGTACTGTAGGCTTTATTATTTTATTTTTTGCTATATATTTTCCAATTTTTTATACCCGGTGTGTAGATCTGATTATCCCAAGGAATTAAAGACTTAATCCTAATAAAAAGGGTCACACATACAGGCATACAGCTTCAGAACAAAATTTTCATTGTTTGAAAAGAAAAAAAAAATTGAGCAGAAGGTGGATAAAAACTTTTGAGTAGGCAGGCTTTTGGTAGGGGCTGGCGGGTTACAGTTACACGAAACAAACAATTTTATAAGGACAGCCTGGTATACACTGCACTTTTTCTCTACGACGCAATGCGATTTTCCAGTCTGGTCAGGTCACAGCAAAACTCTCAGTGTATACCAGGCTTTATGTTCATAACTTTCGAGTTATAATTTTTTGCAAATTTTGAAAAACAGTCAGATTTTGGATTGGACGGCAAGTTACATTAACTCTCTGCTATGGAGCCCCTGCTAAAAGATTCAAACTTGAGACTGCTGTGTTAACAAGGCAATGTTAGTCTGGTTTGCAAAATCCACATTTTGTATAGGTTGTAATTTAGGCCAGAAAGTTGCTCTTATAATAATACAAATACTTGTTTGTTATAATATGCAGACAAGAAAAGGTCCATTTTATTTTCATCTTTAGACTATGCCATTTTAAACATCTGTTTCCATCACTGGAGCTAACCATTGAATAATTTATTTTGCAGAGTATCTGTTTCGGGGACTGGGATCAAGATATATTATGGAGGAAGCTGAGGATGCCAAAAGTTCGAAAAAATGTTTTGCAGGTAAGGACAACAGGGAAGAACAGTTAGTTTCTTTGCCCAGTCATAAGGTAACCTTGCCTCTGGGGGACACGGGCGTGGTATTCAATCGGGTTGAAAGGGAGTTGTTGTTTGGAAAAAATCATATTCATTTTGTGTTAACAACTCTTTGGTATAAATTGCAAGCCATATAGTTTCAGTGTCAGTTGGAAACATTGAATCGGTTCCATATATTGAAATGCTTCGAACCAACCGATACCGATGCTAGTTTCATTATACATCATGCCACATACATGTACACATACATGCTTTCATGATGGATAACAGATTTTCGTTTCGGTAGTTTTAGAACAACTGTAACAATAGGCTACCAGAACCAATCATTATCGTGAAATCCTATGGCCTGAAATTGATATATTCAACTTTTTAATTCTTCACTTTTTCTATAGTATTACATTGAGTAACACCATGCTTTTATTTAAAAAAGATAGATGTTTGTAGCCTGCTTCACTTCATGCCATAGGAGTTCACGGTAACCATCGGTTCCGGTAGTCTGTTCAGTTGTAACTTGTTACTGCTGTTCTAAAACTGCAAAAATGAAAATTTGTTACCCATCATCACAGGCCTGTATGTAGTGTGAATAATATACAAACTACTATCGGTATCGATTGGTTCCCAGTATTCTTATCAACAGAACCGATTAAATGTTTCCTGTCAGCAAAATTATCTGGCTTGCTGCTTATTCTTATATTTATGATCACTAAAACACACGGGCACAGGGAAAATCTTCTTGTCTAAAATAACCATGGAGACAAGTTTCTAATTGTGTTAAATACATGTACTTAGGTATAAGTATGCCTTCTGGAATACTGAATATCAGAATCTATATTATATAATTATCTTTTTAGTGCCTGTTGTAAAGTCAGATTTACAAATGAAGGAAGAGGATACTAATATCAAGGTAAAGATTTTCCTTTTACAAATTTGATTGAATAGAGGATTTTAAACAGATATTAAACGGATTAGGTTTTCATCCAGCGTAAAAATATGTAATAGCATAAAAAATCACGGACCAATGCAACAACAGCATCTTGTTCTTCTCACATGAATCTCAACTGTCAGATTTGTGGGCATTTGAATGGTCACTTTATCTCTGAAGTTTTTTATGTTAATTTTAATGTAAAAAAGAAATGAAATTAATCTTTGTGGATTGTAATGATAGGAAATTACTTCTCACTGTTTTATCAAGTCTTGATTACCAGTTACAGTTCGCTGCATGCAATTTTTTAGCAAAAGTGTTATTGCACTGCATTGAATTCAATTATGAAATTTCTGAATGAAAGAAATCTACATGTATACTTTTCAATTTGTCAAATTAATAGATTTTTTCAGGCTTTCGGTTTGACAATTATATTGGCCCAGTTCTGATTACTAGTTATGGTTCTTTAAAGGTTTTATTAACAACCTTTGGGCAGTATTTTCTAATTTTCATTCAGTGTGTTGTAAAACATGTACTTAACAAGTCGGACCACAAAACAAAAAAATTAATACCCGTCACAGAACATACAAAATTGAACACATTTGCTGCTCTACAATGCTTAAGAAGGTTAATTATCTCAGTGACATATGACGTCAAACACAACCTCCGCTGTGTACGTTCCCTTAGAGTGGTCACATAAATGATAATACATAATCTTTTCTGTGTCAGTGAGTTTTTGTGGCAGTTTTTACACATCAAAGGATAATACAGTGTATGCATATTCAGGCCTGTCAGTAAGAATAGACTGGGAGAGTTACAACATGCTCTCCCAAAACTATCAGGGTGACCTGTTTCACTCTCCCCAAAAAGCAGTGATTTTGTTTGTGTCTTGAGTGAATAGGACATCTGTCCTGAAGTCACCTATTTCAATAGGACAGAGACAGTATCAATAGGCCCAAATTTTTTTTTACTATAATGCTTTGAAATCTGACGAGAATTTAGAATTTTTTGGAAATTTCTCTTACATCAATAATTAAGTTTAGTCGTACATTTCAGAACGCAACATAGGAAATTGACATCAAACAATGGATTCAAAATATAGCATCTTATTTGAAGTTAGAGTAGCCTTGGTGTCAGAGATATCACTCCTCATTAAATCTGTGTCCAAATTTGAACAACACAAACGATAAAATCTGACAATTCCAGAAATGAATGATCAGCTGTTATAAACAGTTTATTCTAACTAGAAAACAAGTGCTTAGTTAACATGCAGTTAATTAATTTAACGCTTGACCGTTTAGCTTAAAATAAGACTTGCTTCATCTTTGCAAGCAGCTTAATTGAGACAAAGTAATGTAACATTATCACCTTCATTGTGAGACATGAAAATCAAGCTTTCTGCAAGGCTGTTAGCCTACATAACATCATAATAAAAGGATTTGAGAGCAGTTTATAGAAACAAGTTAGCATTAGACATTTTTCTTCGTTAAAACTATTTAGACATGAAAAGTCTTCTTGATTTTTTCCTCCATTGCTCTAAAGCAGTTATTTGTCTTCTGTTTGTTTTTAAACAACTCGAAGTTCGTTTTTAGTGTTGGCACTTTTAGACACGTTTGGTGATCATTTGTTTTAACATGAGGGTACCAGTAAACGAATTGTGTTTCCCATTCCTAACACACAACTCACACGTCATACCATTATTAGATTGTTCAGCGTCGTAACGCAACCAAGGGAATTGTGCAAGCCATTTGGCTTGAAATGGACGTTTCCGCGCTAGGGGATTTTCTGCTTCGTCCCTGATGCTGCCTGCAATCTCACGTTCGGCTTCCGAATTATTTGTAAGAAACGAAAGTTTTGTTTGCCCTGGTAAGGTAGATAGTTTCTTTTTTGGTGGCATTCTTAGAAACTATCTACAGAAATATTAATAAGAGAGGAGATATGGACTAGCCGTTGTGGTGTGACGAAATGGCTTGTAAACGTAAGCGTTTCGGAAGAAAGAACATCCGTTGGAGACTGGTACCTTTCCTACATTGAACTATATGCGTGGAACGGAGGTCACGTGGTGCTTGATATGCTTCGAATGCCGCCATTACCAGGAGATAGTGGAGCGTCCATCCAGATCTGTTCTGCACGCGCTTATCAACTGTCAATGGCGGCACATTTTACAAAGTCCGATCCAAACCAGCCAATGAGACGTGTCCATTCCACGCATATAGTTCATTGTATTTTTATTAAGAAATATATGGAGACAAAAACGTACCAGTGCGTTTTTTTTCTATCTACACGAGTTACGTTCCTTGATTCAGACGGAAGTAAACAAGCGAAGTTTTATTTTTCTTTCGTTTCGACGGCGAGTACGTTCACAGACATCAGTTGATTTTTAAACAAATAAAGGAGACAAAGACATAACTTGTTTAACAACCTCTAGTAAATTCAATCGGCCAAAGGGCCTGACGAATGACAAGCGAATCGGACATTTTGAATTTTAATCGGACTATGGCCGATGGCCGACGCCAAACTGAAACCCTGAAAAGGGTCTCCCAAAATTCAATAGGAGTGCACTTCTTCTCCCATGTTTCTCAGAGAAAGAACACCATCGTGATGATTTAAAAGCATCTGAAGTTACAGAAAAGGAATTTTTATTTTGGTAATCTTGTATACATGTATGTCAGAATTTGCGTGCAGCCACGCATATTCTGAGAGAAAAAAATCTTTAGCAAAATGTTATCCTAGTTTTTCATAGTATCATACTGTTAATTCTATTTTAATAGACATGGAAGGGTTGGAGAAAAGTTTCATCTTGTAAGAGTGAAAAACATAAACAAGGGGCCTGAAACCGGTAGGGAAAGTTAGGGGGAGTGATAAACAGGTCTCCTCAGACCCTCTGAGGGTGTGTGGAGGAGAAGGAGAGCAATCACTCTCCCTATAATGACAGCCCTGCATATTTCACCCTCACTCCTATGTTGACTAACAGGGAACCAGCGCTAAGGTTCTTTCATTTTGACCTATGTATCTAGTTCATTAATTAACACAAACCAGCTTTAATCATTTAAGGTTTTGTCAAAAATGATCAGTCAAATTTCCATTATATTTTTGTTTCACTGATATGTGATCTTTTTTTTTATCTGTCATTTGCTATGCACCTATTAAAATCTGCTTTTTATTATAGGATGAAGTTTCTAAAGATGACAATTTAGATCACGTAGAAGAGGATATGAAACAGCAGAAAACAGAGATTTCTGTTTCTGCTGTTCAGAAAAAAATTAAGAAATTTAAGCCTGGATTCAAGGCACCATCACTTTTAGCAAATGTAAGTTATCGTTAAAAACAAACCATGTCATGAGCTTTAAAAGATTTACCTTTTTTTTTTCTATCTTGGTAGAGATTCTATCAAGTATGTTTTGACATTATATTATGAAATTTCATTTTGCTTTCATTTGTTGATGTTCGTTTGGTTGTTAAATTCGTTCTCTTTTATTTGTTTTTCTTCTTCAGGTTTGTTATTGTTCTTTTTAACTCACTAGTAAGTATTACCTTATTGCAGCTTCTTTTTATCATAAAAGTTGGCTTTTATTGTAAAATAATTTTTCGTAAGATAATAATGAATTAATATTTATACACCCCATATACAAAGTGTGAGGGAAGACATACTGGTTTCCGCTTTTCAGTACGTACGTCCATAACACAATCGGTGTCAGAGCCAAACTTGAAAATGCATTCTTCAATTTTCTCCAAATTATATATATATTTATATAGCTTCTATACTATGAGGCCTCGCTGGGATTGTTTTTGGGTCATATATGACTACTTGAAAATGCATCCTTCAATTTTTACCAAATTTTGTAAATAGGTTCTATTCCATGAGGCCTCGTGTTTTTGGGTGCTATTTATGTGTGACTACAGGAGGCTGTACCTAAGAGTGTAATAGGGAGTGGGAGTATCGTGAGCGCCCTTTGCACTAGTCTACAGCCAGTGTGCTGAGAAATGCCCGCCTTTCTATTTTTTGTCTCTGACAACTATTGAGGGCTATTTGTTTCCTTATGTGAATAGCTGAACCCTGATATCGACGATATGTAAACTGCGCATGCTGCTGCTGGCTTAGTACTAGGCATGCACAGTCGATATATCCACGATATCGGTATGGTTCGTAGTTATTCGGAATACACGACACAGGGTTTGGCTATTCACAGAGGGAATTGGATTACGAACATTGGCTGTGCTACAAAAGCCCTTCTAATCGGCACTTTTATAACCCAGCTCCAACTGCTGTTTTAAGCAAAATGTAATAAAACTTAAAAGAAAAAAAAAAATAGAACTACATTGTATATATAGACTCTTACACAAATAAAACGATAAATATTTGATTCCCTTTTTTTTTTCCTATTAAAGAACGGTCCCCCAAATTCATCAACACCTAATGAAGGGAAGAAGGAAAAGAAAGTAAAACAAAAGGTATTTTGTACATATTTGCACTCTGTGGGTTGAACAGAATTTACGATATGGTGAAGGGTAATGACAATATGCTTGCTTCAATAAAGGAAAAGTCTCCCGTCCCCTGTATATATAGGCTCTTACACAAAGTAAAATGTAATAAAAGAAAGAAAAACTACATTGTATATATACATGTAGGCTCTTACACAAATTAAAATGATAAATATTTGATTCCCTTTTTTTTTTCCTATTAAAGAACGGTCCCCCAAATTCATCAACACCTAATGAAGGGAAGAAGGAAAAGAAAGTAAAACAAAAGGTATTTTGTACATATTTGCACTCTGTGGGTTGAACAGAATTTACGATATGGTGGAGGGTAATGACAATATGCTTGCTTCAATAAAGGAAAAGTCTCCCGTCCCCTGTATATATAGGCTCTTACACAAAGTAAAATGTAATAAAAGAAAGAAAAACTACATTGTATATATACATATAGGCTCTTACACAAATTAAAATGATAAATATTTGATTCTCTTTTTTGTTTCTTATTAAAGAACGGTCCCCCAAATTCGTCAACACCTAATGAAGGGAAGAAGGACAAGAAAGTAAAACAAAAGGTATTTTGTATATATTTTCACTCAGTAGGTTGAACAGAAATTAGGTTATGGGGGAGGGTATGACAATTTGTTCGCTTCAATAAAGGAAAACCAAGGCTGAGCATCAATGATTTGTATCTGCATAAATCCAATTAGTTTATCAGGCAATTATATAAGTATTTACATGGCATGCTTGTTTTCTTTTTATCAAAGAATGTTCTAGCTCCAACAACACCAAATGAGGAAACCAAGGAAAAGAAGGTTAAACTGAAGGTATTTAGTATGTTTTTGTGCTCTTTAGGGTTTGGGGTTGTGGTTTACTCACTCAAACACATAGCACACAAATAAAGGTCTTACGACAAGGTTTTAAAATTGGTTTATTTGATACACAGTGCTTATATGAATCTCCTGTAAAAATACATATTTTATTCCACAGCTAACTAATCTAAAGCTGTAGATTTATCTCCCCTTGTTTCCTGTTAAATTCAGACGTAATGATAACATTATATTAAGTCTAAATGTACACTTGTGTTTTCTTTGAAGAAGGAGAAGTCTGGCAAAGAGAATAAAGATCAACAAACTGCCAAGAAAAAGAACAAATTGAAAAAGGTAAAAACGTTAATTGTGGACTGAAGTCAAAAATAGGTTGGAGGATCTTTGAAAAGTAATATTATATTTTTTGACTTTGCTTTTCTAGCTGGCCTCGAATGAAAATAAGACATGACTGATAGTTACCTTCAATCCATTTTTGATCTCTTCTTATCTAACAAAAGCAAGGCAAAACATTACTTACATTAAAAACGCATGCTAAGAATGATCTCAAGGTCTGCCTGTAGGCAAACACATACAGGTTCTTTGGTCTACTTTTTGTCCTTATGGCTACTTTCCATTATATCGATTACCTCCTGTGACCATTTAAACTCTTCTTTATCGCCCCATGAATTATAATTATTTAATTAATTAAAATTATTAATACAGATGTAATGTTATTCTAATGATCACAATGATCTGTTTATTGTTTGACCAACAGGAAGTAAATCTAAGTGCAAGTAAAAAAGAGGGCCTGGAAGAAAACAATTGTGAATCTGATATACAATCAGGCAAACAGGTAGATTTCATTATTTAACCTCTAACTGTAAACATTTAGACAGACTTTAAAAATCTCTCTTTTCTGTGTTTTAATGTAAGAATAGTCCTGTTCATACATGTAGCCATTAGTGGACATTATAGATAGAATGCAGCATGAGCTGCCAAATTTCACACTTCTTTCATACAATCTGATGGTCACAGGCCATTGTATTTCATGGTAACAAGCGGTTCCGGTAGCCTGTTGTTGCTGTTGTTGTAAAACTATGGAAACTAAAATCTGTTACCCGTCATGAAAGCCGGTATATGGTATGATGTAAAACGGTACCAGTTGGTTCCCAGCATTTCAATATACGGAACCGATTCAGTGTTTCTGACTGACACCGAAATTTTATGGCCTTTGGTCAAGTTCATCGGAAATTTAAATGATTGACTTTGGAAGGAGGATAATTCATATACTCTGATCATAAATACATTGTAGGAACCAGATACTGGGATGAAGGAAGCCAAACATATAAAGAAAGTTCCCAAAACAAAGAACAGTTTGGATGGAGTAAGCTTTCAAATATTTCTGTATTTACGTTGCTGTTATGTATCAAATTCAGGCAGTAAAGAAATACTAAGAGATATATTGCTAAAAAAAGCCTTTCCACAACCAAATGATCGTTCCAACTCCACTATAGAATTGAGATGATAAATAATCTTGAGTAGAACATAAAACAACATAGCCTATATTTGTTGTTGGGGGTTGAGGTAACATAAATGTCACCAAGAGGAAACATAGATCATAACTAAAACCGATACGACTAAACTCGTTCCTTTTACTCCATACCATTATGATAGAAAGACTCACAATACATTCTGTGTTCGATACCTTATGGCTTTTTGTTGGTAGTCTTGAAACCCTCTGACTGGAGGGCATTGTGGCTTTGCTTTCGTCATTATTGCTGACCTGACCTAGTAACGGGGAACATTAAGTATATCAAATACACCATCCTTCCTGACGGTCTGTGGAGCCTTTTCTCAAAATTTAGATGGAAATAGGCTGAGGGTGATTGGTTGTTACTTTTGTCGCCATATGAGTTAAGCTGTTCAGTGTGACGTTAAGCCCCATACAATCTATTGTTGACTCTTATGTATCCCAGGCTCAACTGAGTGCCCAAATATAAATTTGATTTTACATTGTTATTTATAAATCTTATATTATGTAGAATAGCAGTCATTTAATTTGGGGCACCCCTTTTTGAGGCCAATTTGGATTTGTTTGTTTATTCACCAGATAAAATAGCAAGAAAAAAAAAATAACATTCAATTTTACAGAAAGACCTTTCTGAAATTTGAGACCTGGAATAGATTATGAAAAACAATCTACCAATACGTCCAACTAATGTGGTGTATTGTTTTTTGTGACTTTTGAGCATAGAATGGATCAAAATGAACCAGTTTACAGATTCAGAACTCTATTTCACAGAAACCTAAAACCACTATGCCAGTAAGAAGTCTGTCTGACGAGGAGTATGAGACTTTATTTGATGCAGTTCTAAAAAGGGTCATGGAGCAGCCCGGACAACAGGACCCTACTGCCATGGAACTTATTACATCAAAGCAAGAGGACAAATTAGATATCAAGACAGAAGGTGCGACATACCCTAGACGAATTTGAATGTTTGTTTGGTCTTTAATTATGGTCTTCACTTATATTATTATGTCACATGATTTTGTCAGGTCACAGGATTTCACGATAAAGATCGGTTGCGATAGCGTGTTGTTGCTGTTTTCTAGAACTACAGAAACAAAAATCTTACTTATCATGAAACCCAGTATATGGTATGATGTATAACGCAACCTAGCATTGGTACTGGTTGGTTGCCAGCATTTCAATGTACGGAACCGATTCAGTGTTTCTGACTAACACCGAAATTATGTGGCCTGTTTTGTTCATTATTGACCTTTTCCGTTTTGTTATTCTGAGTTTTCATTTGTTCATCACATGTGGAATGGCTGTCAATCACAAACGGTCATTTTAGTTTACAAAGCAAAGTTATCTAACTTGATATCGTTTCTTTAGTTGCTGAGCAAGAAGACAACTTTGAAGCCCTGAGTCACTTATCTGATGTTGAGGATATTAATTATGGGGCAGGTAAATAAAAGCAATCATTTTTTGGTTTGTTTGAATTGTTAAATTGTATTATCTTTCAAATTATGACAGGATGCTTGTAAACATTGTAGACAATTTTTTTTCAACAAAACATCCACACTTTTTTATGATTATTGTTTTCTTTGATTCTTTGTTATCTTTAATTTTAAGTTAGAAATGATTATTAAAAATACATACAAGAACATAAGCAAAATCTTAACCCAATGATTGAGGCTTTCTTATCGCCCATTATATGTATAACAAACTACAAGAGTTGAGTAAAGCTGTTTAGGTGATCATTAAGAAATAGTAGGTTGCGGGTAACAAGCCTTCAATCCACTCAACATATTGCAGACTAGACAAGAATGAGCTGCGGGCAAATTCCAGCGCTTTCGCTTCAAGTTAACAAAAAAAAAAATCTGAAAATGTAATTTTAAAAAATTCAGTCGGCCCATTTTTAATCGAGTCGGTTGGGTTACCCAGCAACCGTCTAATTCATAATGGTCGCCTTATGATGTCACTTTTTGACTTTTTGTTAAATATACCAGGTGATAGTAGAGATAATATGGGGGAAGCCAATGAAGATCCTTTGGAGGAGGACAACAACAATGAAGTTGAAGATCGCCCTGAAGAGGAAGGGTATTTCCACTAACAAATTATCTACACACGTTTTTATTTCAGTCTTTATATTTTACAATTATCAACACACTGGCAATGTCTTCTGGACTTTTTTTTAAGACATCTATGGACTATATATATATAATAATTTCCAAATTTGTCGTTGTGGAAAAGTTGCCCGGTACTCAGGGACACCCCCTCCCTTCCTCCCTACTAACTATCCAACATCGATCATTTGTAGTTGATATAACTCTGTATCTCTTCACTATGGTATCCATTGGCAACTACGCTTCATTTGCGATGCGAATACTTTGTGAAACGAGCCCCTGTTCTATATTCGCACTGAACTTATTAATGAGAATATTACATTCATAGAAGGTTTTGTTTTTTTTGCCATGTCTTTGTAAAGAACATCTTTAGCTTACATTTAAAATACAGCAAAATAATTCAACATGTTTTCCAATTATTTAAAGACTTTCATGGCTTCAGATTTTTAGGGCTCATTTATATCATACTTAGGGTCAGAATCAGGTGGCTTTGTCACATGATTTTATTATGCAGGTTTCCTTTATCTTCAAAATGAATATGTTTTACATCCAGCTTACTCTAAAACATTTGAATTGCTGTTTGTTACAGTGCAGAACAAATTCAAATGGAGAATGAGATAACACCAACAGGGAGTGATGAGGAAACAAAACCAGCCATTGTTCCAGTTAAACGGAAAAATCTGGCAATCCCAAAGAAGAAACTGAAGCCTAAGCAGCTAAATTTAGGTCAGTTACAATGCATTTGTGAATCAGAAGAAGATGCATAAAGTTAGCTTGGTGGCTCAGTATGCAGAGTGATAGTCATTTTGTCTTACACTGTACATGCCGGTTACACTGTACATGTTGGAGGTTCCTTATCATTCAAACCTGACAACCCCGAAAAATAATCTTGATTGTGGGGTAAAGCATTAATCAAACGAAAGCGCTTAACACTTTATTTAGCATTAATATTTCTATGATAAATATTTTATACTGGTTTTAATGGCTCAGGGGGATGCAGATTTTTGGCTGTTTTATTTTGCCCTTTTTTATTTTATTCACATCAAAAATTTCATTTGCTTGATTTTGACCATAGCCAAGGTTGTAAACTATAACATTTCTAACGTATCTATTGTTCATAAAAATACTAAATGTAAAGTTTTGAAATTTTCAAATCCATATTTATACAATTCTAGTTTTTTTTTTATAAGTACGCAAATTTATTAAAGTTGTCAATAATATTTATGTTTAGTATTTGTACAAACAGTTGCCTATTAATTTATCTTTACATTAGCTTATTATGAATCCCTATTCATTTATATTCAGGGAAGGAAACAAGTCCTAAAGTTGTTTTTAAGAAATCAAAGCATGCCATTGTAAAACCAAAGAAAAAAACAAAGAAGATCAGCAAAAAGAATGAGATGTTGAATCGAGAAATCCCACAAGAAGGTATGTTATACATTTATTGTTAGTGGCAGGGCCTGATGTAGGCTGACTTAAAACCCCATATATGGTTAGGAGAAAAAAAACTGTTGTGATTGTTGCTTTAAATATTGAATACAAGTAAAAACTGTTCTGCAAAGTACATGTATTTAAAACATAAATATTTTATTGTTTTAGTGGGATCATAATCTTGAAATATTGTCCACAAATATTGACTCATGAAAATTCATAAATACTGAACTTATTAAAGTCAGAATATTTCAAATGTGTTTTGGGATTATGCGAAAAAAGATTTCAACAAGTTATCATCATAAAAAAATCTCTTCTTTTTTTTGTATTGGTTGGGGGGGGGGGGGGGGGGGGGGGGTCGGGGGGGGGGGGGATTTTATAATCTCCACAGTTTTATAGTTTAGACAAGCTTGTGAAATAAATGACAAACTGGCCTACAATTGGAATAAATATTTCATTTTCAAATTGCCTGATTCCTCATGTAATAAGACATTATTCTGTAATCTTTTCTTCACGAAGGCACTTGGGTACAGTGTGTAAATTTGAACTGTTTGAAATGGCGTCATCTGAAGGATATTCATGACCCATCCGTCTTACCAGAGAGGTGGACATGTGATATGAATTCAGGTGGGTACACAATGAATTTAAACCACAGATATTATAAGAATGTGGGTCCTCATACAAAAGTGTCATAAAGATGCATCTACGACATGAAGCGGTCGCAGTCAAGGTGTAAGTTTCTATAGTTTTAACAAAGTATCCTCTCTCAATAAACTCTGTTACGTAGACCAGTGTCATAACCTTAAAGGCACACTTGCCGCGAAAATCAGGAATATTGTTTACATTAAAAAAGAAAGTCCGTTTTCTGTATTTTTCCCAGACAATATAAGTTAGGAACTTTCTATTTTTACCAAAATTTAAAAGTTTGGACGTCACTTTGTATTTTTAATTTGAATTGTTAGGTGCCCGTAACGTAAACAAACCAAGCTGCCCCCTATTGGCGATTTTATGTTTCAGTCCAGTGAGTGAACTAACGGCACAGTGTAATTTTACGTAGGCCTATTTATCTGAGAATTACTGACTGACAATCGGTTAACAGCGACTGGAAAAGCCTGCTGATAATTGTTTGAGTATAAACCACAGATAAAAAGGCCTGAAATGAGGGTAATCCAACACGAAAGTTGACCGACACTAATAGTTGTTGTTGTAATCAGGCTTCGATTCTTTGTTTGTTTTTCACCCCATTTCTACATTCTAAAGCTAACTAGACATGTTTTATGTGTTCTATGTTTAAGTTTAGTTGTATTAGTCGTAGTAAGCTGATGTAAATTGGTTTTCTTAGCAAATTTAAACAGGCTATGGCGGCAAGTGGGCCTTTAAAAAATATATGTGATACTTATGTTTGATGTATTAGTTGATCAATGTATTTTTTATTTAAATTTTTTTTCGTGAAATTCTCGAGTGAGAACAATATGGAAAGTTTGATGATTGGATCATCTTTTTGCATAAGGTTTCAGAAGTGTGAACGTCGTCGAGGACTGCTCGAGGCTGATATTCCTGTGCGATAGATCATGGTTTCAGAATACATGATGCATTTGCAGGTCAATGTTGTTTAAACTGTAGGAAACTTTTAGACAGACTGAATGAGCATGAACGGAAAGGGTCGCCATGTTCATCGCCAAAATTTTACAAGTTACCGTGTGAGGTGTTTTTAGAACTATATGGGGTAACGTCAAACACGGCGGACGGCTCTTTTTTTACTAAAAATCTCAACAAAGAAGGACGCATGCAGTTGTTAACTAAATCAAGTCACTTGTTAGGCTACGATGGTTTTAATAAACTACTTAGACTTTGATGTTTTCATGCAGTTTCGTATGGAAACCCTGGCGAAAACCCAGGTTTCCTAATTTGTACCACCTGCTAAGACGCCTAATTCATTTAATACAACCGAAGCTGAATACACTGTATTTGAGTTATGATACTGACCATTCTGGGCGGCTATGTCACATGTTTGTTTTTTCCCGTGGTGTCAAGTCCCAACATTTCTCGATTGTGCCTCATGCCATATAATGGTACAATTTGAAATAGGGAACTAAATATTACTACTACTTCACTCAGATGCGCAATGAAGTGAAAAATAAGTGTATTATTTGATTAATATGCTTTTTCCTGTTAATCTTAGAACCAATGTACAACAGCTGTGATCTGCCAGAAGAGGAATATGACGAAAATATCCACCAAGAAACTTTTATCTACACCCATTTCTCAGAAGGCTCTGTCGTCTGGGCTAAGATGGTCGGATATCCATGGTAGGCTGAAAATCTACTCCCCCTGCCCTTCTTTCAATACCAGTTAGATGTAAATAAAACAGTTCTACTTGAGAGATTTCTTTATATACAATAACCATACAAGGAATTCACTCAAATAACATTTTTTTGCAATAACAAAGTAATTCCGAATGAATTTAACAAATGCATATGGGCAATCTCAATATTTCAACAAAGGTATATATTTAAGGGTTTAATACCGCCGTAGCGGTGTTTGTTGCGTAACCCGATACCGCTGAACGTTGGTTCGTACCGAGTCAAACCACGAGAATGCGCAGCATTCGAGGGGTTTGACGAGGTGCGAACCAACGTTCAGCGGTATCGGGTTATGCAATAAACACCAAGACGAAGGTATTAAAGTCGATTCTACCCCGATAATTGAGAAAAATGAATAAAATCAATACCAGTTAGATGTAAATAAAACAGTTCTACTTGAGAGATTTCTTTATATACAATAACCATACAAGGAATTCACTCAAATAACATTTTTTTGCAATAACAAAGTAATTCCGAATGAATTTAACAAATGCATATGGGCAATCTCAATATTTCAACAAAGGTATATATTTAAGGGTTTAATACCGCCGTAGCGGTGTTTGTTGCGTAACCCGATACCGCTGAACGTTGGTTCGTACCGAGTCAAACCACGAGAATGCGCAGCATTCGAGGGGTTTGACGAGGTGCGAACCAACGTTCAGCGGTATCGGGTTATGCAATAAACACCAAGACGAAGGTATTAAAGTCGATTCTACCCCGATAATTGAGAAAAATGAGGAAAAAGTGACCTGTTGTTGATTGCCGTTTCTTTTCCCTCCCTCGGGACAGAGTGGGAACTTTTAACCAATCAACGATAAGCTTTGGTCACGTGCAACGGTTGACCCAGATATTTTGAAGCAGAATGACATAATGTCACCATGGCTACCGCTTTGACAGGCTGGGTTGCTGATGACGCTGTGTTGTGAAATCAACCCTTTGATGACTGTATACGTTCATGACAGCCCAGTTTTCAATATAAAAGGACAGAATATAACCACACTCACAACATTATCAGGTTAAATCCTTCATTTTGTATGATAACAAGCAAAATATCACTTCTTCCGGGGGAGGTAAACCTACCAGCCGATGTTGCACTGCAGACTTGATGTTGTTTGAAAAGTCATCTCTACTTAACATGTATATTTGCACACGGCACGCATATGCAGGAGGGGTAGAATTGTCATCTTCAGGAAAATGACAAAGTTACTTGCTATTACATTAAAAGTTTCATTTTTTTTAGTGTGCAACAACTCTCGAATGATTTTCAGCTGGCAAAATGATCAGACAGTTTTATTAAAAAACATTAATTTCTTTTATCATAAAAATAAATTTTTGCCAGGTGGCCAGCCATGATAGAAATTGACCCAGATTTCGGGGAGTATTTTGAAGTGAATGCAGTCGATCCAATGTTACCGGTAAGTATATTCACGAAAATATCTGGTAATATAGGTTAGAATTATGATTTCTCTTAAGGATGCCGTTAAACATAAAACCAGTTAGTATAAAATTAAACTACCCAAAAAGTGTAGTTTGTGATTAGTTTTCTTCCTTTTAACAAATCTTAACAAGTATTGTGAGTAAGAGACAAGCTCTTTTTATGCGTGTCTTCTCTGTCATTGCCAGGCAGTCTGACCACACAAAAGATTAGACAAATCCAGCATGTCGGCTTTTTTACAAATGCTAAGCTGTCACAGAGTTGTTTTGCTGAATATGTATAGCCTTTTGGAACTTAAAACCTGGAGCCTGTTTCACAAAATGGCGTACATGTATTTTTTGGCGTAAATTTCATAGCAACGTATCTCTACAGTATGGGTTGCTATGACAGTTACGTAAAAACTTATGCTTCACCGCTTTGTGAAACAGGCCCATGTCCATGTGGCTCTGTTGGAGAAGTTAACAGACCTCTGTCAGCAACACTTGTTCAAAAAGGTTAGAAAATCCAACATTTTTGATGTTACAAATTTATTATGTGACAAAGACTATCACTGAATTTGTCTAACCTTTACGAACTTTTGGCCATAGCACATGATGCTGATGGAGAAGTAAAGTTAATGAAGGGTAACGACGTCATGGTTGAAGTATGAAAAGTTCTATCCTTATTCTCTGTTTCTCACAGACCCATTACCATGTAGTGTTCTTTGACACAAAAGTATCCCGTGCCTGGATTAGAACCACTTATATCCGAAACTTCTCCCAACCAGATATGGATACATACCTACAGGTAAGTTATCCAGGGCTCAAAGATAGGGTTGCTCTGGTGACCGAGACAGCCAAAAATGAAACTTCTAACATATGCCAGCTTAAGTTGCAGCAAGATAATTTCACTACCAATGGCTGATGACACAAAAGATATATACCATATTTCTTTTAAAGATTTGGCCATTAGAATAAATTATCCACTGAGTCAGACAAAAACAGAGACATGGAATTGTGTTTAAGGATAACCATTTTCACACACTGCTCAGCGGGCCTTAATTTCCCTCTATTGGGCAAATTTGTCTGGTCACATTTAGCATCTTTATTTTCTTGTGGTCGATTACAAAATTACTTATCCGGTAGAAATCAGATTGTCTTTTGGGACGCTTGTAAATCGTCATCCTCTCAAATCACGTGCGGCGTCCCTCAGGGATCAATTTTGGGACCAATTATGCTCTTGGTGTATATAAACGATATACTAAATTCATCAAATCAAGTCAAGTTCACTTTATTTGCCGACAATACCAGTATTTGTTCATCCGCTGAGACTGTTACCAGTGCCATTGACACAGTGTTGACGGAGCTGGGGAAGATCTCAATATGGCTGTCTGCTAATAGACTCTCTCTTAATGTCTCGAAGACCAAACTTATGGTTATCTCCCCTTCTAAAACCTGCCCTGAAATACCAAACCTCTACCTGAATAACAATCTGATTGAACAAGTAAATGAATTTAAGTTTTTAGGTATTGTGTTTCATGATAAACTTTTATGGTCATCTCATATAAATTTCATTAGTAAGAAAATTTCACAAAATATTGGCGTCTTAAAGCACATTCAAAAAAATGTAAATAAACACACCCTGTATATTCTCTACCATTCCTTAATGTATCCTTACCTCTCATATGCGAACGCGCTCTGGAGAAATAGCTACCATTCTCATCTTCGCCTTCTTCAATTACTTCAAAAAAAAGCTATCAGAGTCATAACCTTCTCACATCGACTTCAACACACTCAGAATTTATTCAAAAGCTTAAAAATCCTTCCCATTCAATTGTTGAATAAGTTCCATCATCTCATTACCATTCATAAATTCATGCATCACCAAACCAAACTTCCGATCTCCTTCCAAAGCCTCTTTATTCCACGGTCAGCAATCCATACCTACCAAACAAGGACTTTAAATCTTAACTTATCTCGACCACTCTATCAGTCAAATCTATCCTTTTATTCCATACGCATAGCCGGACCACGGGAATGGAACAGACTACCGGTTGCATTAAAATCTATCAATTCACTGTCTGTTTGTAAGTCATCCAATAAAGATTATTTATTGGCGCTATAGATGTCATTTATCGACATTCTCCACCCAGACTGTTATGTAAATGTAGATACTCTGTAAATAATTTATATTGTTGTTTTTGCAAAAAGACGTTATTTTGTTTTTATATCCTTACTATCAATCAAAAACACTATCTACCCGTGACGCATGACTCAGTTGATAACACTAGCTTTATAGTTGGGATAAAACAAGTCCATTGGACTTTATTCCCGCCGTCTAATGTCTGTCTCCATCAATCTGTATGTATTTTTAAAGGTGAATAAATGAAATGAAATGAAAAAATGAAATTCCTTATGAGGAAAAAATTGGCCAAATCTTTAGAAGAAATACGATAGTTAATCAATGAGGGACTTGTTATAGGACAATGATTTTTGTTATGTCATGATACAGGTTAGTGTCCAAAATTTAGCAACTGTATGGGCAACCAAATTTTACCAGTAAGCTTCCCACCACACAACATAGGTGATGTTTTATATTTGTAGAGCAAGATCAAGGGACAAACTTACAGGAAGGAAATAGAAGCAGCCAAACGAAATGCTCTGGAAGCTCTGGAATTTCCTTTAAAGGTTGTTTTTTTTTTACTCCTCTTAAGTTATTCTATTGTTGACAGATTATTAGTTGCTTAGTCTACCCTAGGTCTTCAATCGATGGACCAGGCTTCTTATCCAGTCACTCGCCCTAAATCTGGACACTTTTCATCACAGGATTCAAAATACAAAACAAATAGTTAAATTTTATCTTCTGAAGTTTAGAACATTTAATAAGAGACTAAATTATGCAATGATTTGGTTTTTCCAAGCAGCTTTCTATTTTTTTTTCATGTACAAGAACACTCAAACAGACTGAAATGCTCATGGTATTTTTAGTCCCACCATTGTTGTTTTAGGAACGAGTGAAGAGATTCAGTTTTTCAGCCCGGTTTAAGGGATCCTGGGGACAAGTGAAGAATGAAGACGAGGATCCTGTGATGGAAGACAATTTCTGGAAAAGTAAAATCTCCTACAATAATTATCTTTGAGTATTGCTTGCCATAGACAGGAATCTATTGGTTGCATGACTTAATGGTGTATACTTGCCAAGTAAAACCCGAAGGTCAGGGGTGACTTCTCTCTGGGAACATAGATTAGTTTCCAGCACTATTGGTGTTTCAGTTGGGAGAGTGACAGGCCTTTAACCGATGAGGGGTTTGAATCAAACTCAGCCCAAAGCAAAATTATTAAATTTCTGAGCGCATTTTTCACCTGAGTACCTCATGTGCTAGAGTTTCTAGGTACTCGTCGAAGGTTCTGGATTTCCTTTGGGCGAAGAGCCTCATCTCCTCCACCACTATGTCTGACAATGTTGCCATAAAACTTTGCGCTGTAAAAAAATCAATCATGACTTCGGAACACGATTTGTCCTGAAAATTTCTTGATATAATTTCACTAGTGCAGTAAAACCTGCATAAACTGACACCTTGGTGACCAGGAACACTGTCCAAACTGAAAGTATAATATAACACAGACTTTCCTTCTTTGTTAAATGTACATTTAAGAGCCGTGATACACTGACACCTGTCAAAACCCACATTCATATTTTTCCCTGAGACATGTCAGCATCTACAGGTTTCCTAAACATTTTGCATGCATTGAAAAACACCAAATGATAAATCTTATAATCATTTTAACATCAGCATTCAGCTGTCAATAAGTTGGAAAAAAAGACAAAATTTTATTTAACTATTAACTTATGTTAAAAAGCTACCAGGGATTCTGGAAGCCTCCACATTTTCTTACATTGGCTTTGAACATTTTATATTGTACTGTATTTTAAAGTGGCATGAGCTGTCAAAATGTTGATATTTTGACGTTAAAACAGAATGTTGAAATTATTGGCTATTTTTCTCAAGACGTATTATTCAAAAGCTTTTTAGTGCTTCTAGTCTCAAAAATGTACCATAAAGTATTTTTTTGAACTAACTTTGGCTTAGAATGAATGAATGGTTGTCCCGGTTATTTAAATTTTGTTTACTTTTCGAACACGTTTTCGGTTTGTATAGGCCACATACTGTATGGATTTTCCTCATTCCAACGCCAATCATTCCGTTTTTCGATAGCCTTCAACGACTCTTACTGTCGTGACGATCAGAAATTATGAAAAAGTGTGAATTTTGGCAGCTCATGCCACTTTAAACTTTCTTGGTTATATTTATTTAATCATTGTTAAAATTCCAGAAATGAAGAACCGAGTGACCAAAAGTCGCAAACGCAAAATAAAGTCAGAACCAAAGAGCGAAGATATAAAGAAAGAAGAGAACAGCCAGCCAGTTGACCCTGAGCTTCAGTTAGATGAAACTACTGTGGAGGAAATGATTGATAATGCTGAATCCATCCTCAACAGCGCTGATGATCTATGTTCATTAGATGAATCCCTGATGGAAGAGAATAAAGGTAGATCAAAATAAAAGTTATGCCCCTTTGAATATGAGTAGTTCCACAAGTATCTTTATCTCAAATCCTAAGTGCACTAATGGAGGCAGTCCTTATGAAGTAGTTTTTAAACATCACGAAATCTAAAAGCAGGGATAAATGCTTAAAAGTGGTTTAAGCTGCCAAAATTCTAACTTCTTTCATAAATTCTGATTGTCAAGAGGTGCCTTCCTGGCTCAGTAGGTAGAGCTTTAGACGCTCAATCTGAACAGCTTTCCGCCAAAGGGTCGAGGGTTCGAATCACACTCTGTCTCCCCCAAAAATTGGAAAATTTTCTGACTGGGTTTTGCTCGAACGACCTTTGTGGGATGGTTGCCAGTTACCACCGTAATTAACCACAAGCTAATTTCTTTTTCTCAGATGATCCTGAATTTGAACTCGCTGAGATAAAACAGGAAATTGTTAACTTGGAAATGGGATCTGGTATGTGTAATTTCTGTGAAAGCAATTTAGTGATAGCCTTAGTCTGTCCACCCATTTGCTTGTTAACTGTAATATTTGAGAGTCTTTCGTCCTATTAGTTTTAAATTTGTGATGAAGAAATCGGAAAAATGAACGAGGCTGCCGTGTAATATTTTTCGCAATAACTTCCTTATGCTCTCCGAATTTTTAGAGTAGTTTACAATATCTGAAAGCTTTGTGTTGTTTGGAAATGATAAATGAATTACTTTTCTGGAAAATACAAATTTATTCATTAACAAATTTCTCAATTTATTCATTAGAGTGACATAAGCTGTAAAAAGTCGGATTTTGTTCAGAATTTGTTTATCGTCGTAAGAAGTTGAACGTGTTAATTATCTTGAAAAACTAGATTGACATTCAGATAAAAGATATTGATAAAGCCAGTTATCAATATGAACCGAAAATGTGTGCTAAGAATGCTCAAAATTCTAATAGTCGGAACGTATGACTACATGTATATTTTCAAGTCTTGGTTGCTTTTATAATCTACATGTACCTCAACGTACATATCCTAGATTTATATGTGGAGAAATCCCATATTTCTAACTTCTTGGCAAATATGACGAACTATTAGCCACATGTAGCTCATGCCACTTTAATGGAAAACTTGCATTGTATTTGTATTTTATTCATATATGAATGGCCATATTCTATGTAATTTTTTCCTTTAGGCGTAGAAAACCCTGATGTTGGTGTGGATCGGGTGATCGAAGAACCAGAGAAAGCTACCACAGATTCTGAAGCTCAAAGTATAGAGAAAAAGGCTGATGGTAGCAAATCTATATTTATCTTGTATATAGAAATTAGAAACTTGTTTCCATGTTTTTTTTAGACAAACGGATTTTCCCTGTGTCTTTGTGTTTTAGTGTTTACAAAAATATCTATTATGTAGCTTTCATGTTTAGTTTTATGTATGTCAAATTTGTCAACATGTTGTGGGATATTAAATCTCTTTGAATCAAGCCTTGCCTGGAAAAACAAACAGTCAATAAAGGTACTTGATCTCAGCAAGTCAAAATTTACGTGTGAAACTATCACGTTAAAAAGTGCTGTTTTTTTTGTTTAGTTTTTTTGTGTTTTAGAATATTATATCTCATCAAATTTGTTCCAATTCTTACAATTATGAATTTTACATCTTTTTGCAGGATCAAAAACTCAGAAGAAGAAAAAGAAACTGAAGCCAATTCTTGATAAAGATGCCAGTGCTTCTGTAAATTCAGATTGCCCACAGTCAGAGGTGGACACAGATTCAAAGACGTCTACAGTGGAAAAACCAAAGTCAGGTATTTAATAAACTTTATTTCCATTTATTTGGAATTGATGTATCCACAACTTTTTTTAAAGGACAAATCTCAAATCATTCATGTCACATTAATTAAAATGAATCTTTGTCCACCTCTGACTGTGGGCAATCTGAATTTACAGAAGCACTGTTTGTTTTTCCGGACAAGGCTTGATTCAAAGAGATTTAATATCCCACAATCTGTGTGAGATTCGAATCCACACTACATTGAGTGAAGACCTGTGTCAGACTGGGGGACTATCACTCTAACCAACTGAGCCCTCCTTCTTCATCAAAAGATTAATTCTAATAATCTGAAGGTCAATCAAAAAACAACCAACAAAAATTTACTCTCTGCATTCCCTTTGATGTAGACAAAGTTTTAACATGAAAGTAAATGCAGAATAATCAACTTTTTTTTTGTATCAAGATAGACCTGTCCTTGGAGATCTGTCTTGCAAAACGTTACACAAAAAAAAAGTTGATTATTCTGCATTTACTTTCATGTTAAAATTTTGTCACAAAATAAAGAGAAAAATTACCTTTCCTTTACTTTTTCCACTCTGCTAACTTGTGTTACTGTACATGTATATTTCTTTAAGCTGATGAACCAAAGAAGAAAAAGAAACTTAAGAAACAGGCCAATTCAGACACAATTAAATGTCCTGAGACCGAAAATACCACAACGGAAGACTTAAATGCAGAATCCAAAACTGGTATGTAAACATTTATCCTTGTTCACCTTTTTATGGCCTTGTGCCTTTTGTGTTTTATCATTTGTGAAGCTCTAAAAAGTGACAAGTGGGAATGAGAAATGCTCTGATGCTTAGAAAAGCTTTCATGGGTCAGACTTTTTGGTTGAATAAAAAGTATCCTAATTTCTCTGATATGGAATGGTTCCCTGTTAGTTATGAAAGCTCTGTGGTTTCCCCGAGACACAGAGCCCTGTTTTCTCTCCCACTGGAAACACTGGCATATCTCTGTTATAATGCAGAATAAAACATAAGCCAAGCAATCTAATAAATGTTGTTTACTGCCTCTCTTCATTTACTGTCCTTTTGCTATCGTTCAATTGACTTTTCTGCCAGCCCCAGGTATGTAGTCCAAAACGTTCGGAAAAGTTAGACAAATGAGAAATGATTAAGGCATTACCACTAAGAAGTTGTTTGTGAACAAGATTTCGACACCTATACCGGTGTCTTTATAAAGTGCAACAGGTAAGGATACTGGTACTAACTTTGTGGTGATGCCTTAATCATTTCTCATCAGTATAGAACCCACATTTAAAGAGAGTTTCATACATTTCTTATAAGGTTAGATTATTCAACAGAATAGCCCTGTGACGCCATGATTTTTGTAATGTCACAAAAAAGTTTGTCCATAACATGGGGCGCTGGTGAAGAGGTCGCTGTGTTTGGGGGAGGAGGATATGGATGATATTTTAGTAGTTCACACAAATATAGCAAGAGTTGAGATGTCAGATATCTTATATGTTTTATTTATAAACTGTGTTTAACATACAGGAAACTCTCTATTAGCTCCCCTCTGAAGTGGCCTCAGTGTGTCACCTTTTTGTTCAGAAATTTAGTTATTTTATAATTCTTACAGGGGATAGAGGCATAAAAAAGAAGAAAGTGAAAAAAGACACCCAACCCATAGCTGATGAAACCTCAAACATACCCCAAGAAGAAGTAAACAAGTCAAGAGAAACTGATCATCCTGGTATGTCCTCCTACATGTTTCAGTTGTTTGCAATGGCTGAATGCGAATTCTATTTTTTACTTCTTAGGGATAGGTTAGGTAGTATTATGTTGCTGTTTGGCTTCTGTAATATTTCTGATTGTTCTCATTGACTTTACCATTTAATGTAAACTTTATATTCCATTTTAGCCAAGAAACCCAAGAAAGTGAAAAAGTTCAAGATAGCCAAAGTGGAGAAAAATGCTGAAGAGAAAAGTCCAACCTCGGAGAAAGGTTAAACAAAGATTCTTTCTTTCATTTTATTACATCAACCTAATTGAAGCAAAAATCAATGCTTACTCATGGGTAGTATTAGGTTCATTAATACTGAATTAGTAAATAACCCACTGAAAGACCAAAATAGCAAACCCAGGCCTGAGTGTGAACTAAACTCATTACTTGCTTACTGTCCCACACCTTTATCATGGGGATTGCAGTTGCATTTTAAACACAGACTTCGTCAATTAAGATACTTAAAAAGTATATACTTTTGACCGAAGCTTCACGTTAATAAAAGAATCTGAGCCGTTCTCAGTTGGGCCTGGTAGCTCAGTTGGTAGACCCTTGACACAGAACTCAGAGTTACAAATTTTATTCACAAACAGGCCTAGGACCCCCCCCCCCCCCCCCCCCCCCCCTACCCTCATAGTTCTTCAGCTTAGTTTAGACTATTTTCTAGTTTCCCTAATCATTGTAATTGCATTGAGACCTTGACTGCTGGACCTTTAGGCCCTTGTCTTGAAGGTCAATGATCTAAATAAAATGACTAGATACAAAATCAGCCTACATTTAGGCATTCACTCTGTGTTAACAATAACATCACATGTAAAATCGACCACATTGGATGTAAAGTCACCGATTTAGAAAGGCTATTTGGCAGTTCTGTATGGAACAATAACATGGAGTCAGCAAGACCATACAAGTGTATCTGTCATTTTATCGTCTGTCATATTCATCAGAACTTCAATATATTCAAGAATTTTTTAAGAATGATTGTTTTTTTTTTTGGTATTTTCTGCATGAATTTTTTTCTGGTCTGAAGCTCTGCTAAGCCCCAATAACCATACATTGGACAGAGTTTTTTTTATCCATCGGAAAATTATTTGTTTTAGAATGTCCCAGCAAGAATAAAAAGCTCAAGATCGATGAAGTTTTGAAAGAAGACGAAGGTCAAGAAAAAACTCCCTCAACAAATATGGTGGGGAACTTGGAAGCTACCTCAAATTTTACTGAAGATTCGGAGACTGAACAGTCCCAAAGTATTTTGGCTGTGAAAAACAAAGCTGGTAAAAGAAAAGCTGACGTGAAAGAAGAAAATTCTTCCATTCCCATTACTTTAAAAAAGAAGAAAAAGCTCAAATTACCCAGTGCAGTTAAGCAGGATAGTGAACCAGTAATTAAATCCTTGCCCGAGATTTCCAACGTGAAGGAAACAAGCGTTACACCGAAAAAGCCTGTGATTACTGATGATGATTCTGATAGTGACAATGAAGGAGGTTTAGATTTTGGACAAAGTCTGCTGGCAAATGTTGCTGTTAAAACATCAAATATAAAACAATCTTCTCAGTTAACTCAGGAGAAAGCTTCACAAGATGAGAGAGATTTTTCGGAGAACTCAGATCCGTTTGATT
Organism: Lepidochitona cinerea; assembly: GCA_963971465.1. NCBI lineage: Eukaryota > Metazoa > Mollusca > Polyplacophora > Chitonida > Tonicellidae > Lepidochitona > Lepidochitona cinerea. The sequence continues at coordinate 5,056,518 of OZ020560.1, forward strand.
GTGATGAGGAAATATCATTTGCTGTTAACCCTGTCAGCAATGTTCTAAAATCAGTGGAAAACTCTGACCCATTTGAAACAACAGAAGAATAAAAGGAATCTGGCACATTTTAGAAAATCGTCTTTGTATGAACAGCTGAAACTTACAATAGAAGGTAGAAGGAATCCCAGACTTTTATTCTCAAATTACGAATATTTAATTCATGAAAATTTGTGACAGCCAAAAATGCCATTCTTATTGGAGTATTTTTTTTTTAAAAAGACCAGAGATTTTGAATGACATGAATTATAAGGATTCAGTCTGGTTATTCTAAGTGTATTATTCAACAAGGCCATGTGTTTGTACGTTAGTGAACTATGTTGCCATTGTCTGTATGTTGAATATTATACACTCTTAGATTGATTGATTGTTTGGTGTTTTACGCCACGCTCAAGATTATTTCACTTATATGGCGGCGTTGCCAGTTTTGTGGGAGGAAACCGGGCTCTATGCCTGGAGGAAACCCACGACCTTCCGGTGATAACTGGCAACCATATACTCTCAGAAGTCTGTATTATACCTAATTTATTCCTGCTAATGTTTTGAATGTATATATTTAATCCCTCAGTGTACAATATGTCTTATTAAATTTGTGTTATAAGGTTTAATTCTATGTTGATATTAAAGGTAAAGACATTTACTAATATTTGTTTTGAATTGTCTGTGTATTCTGCCATTTTATTATCATCCTGAAATTAATTCAAAGGAATGTAGCGATAGCCTCTGCCTGTTGTGCCTTCAATAACTTGAAAATGGTTTGAATTATCACTTGAAACTTTAGCAATGGAAAGGACGGATGGGATTGCTTTTCAGGTTTCTGTGAATTTTAACACAGGAGCCACAGCAAATTCACACTGGGTGACTTTAAAGTTTGAGTTTGGGTTGGTCTTGGGTGTTGGTGTCCACCTGAAGCCCGGCCCAAACACCATGCATCGTGTCAACACTCAGTACAGACACCAGTGTTAACACTAGGATACCAGTGTTAACACTAGTGACTAAGTGTTCAATTAGCAAATAGTCTGTAAGAAAAGTGTTGACCTGAAGCCGAAACACCGACTTGCGGTTAACACTGGTGTTCGTCCAGTTTTGACACGGCTACAATCACTCTACTGTATAATTTGTACTGTAATATCCGACCTGGCATCTTGCACTAATTAGCATACAGTAGCAGGTTGTCTGTTAACTTTCCATCCAAACTTTTGACACGGTGTATAAACGGTCTCCACTACTTTCGTGTGTGCATACTTGACGGACAGTCCAAAGGAAATCCATGGGGGCAACAGGGATAATCCTGGGGATTTTTTTCCTCCAGCAACCGCCTAGTTAGCTGCAACAAACAACATGGCTGCTAATACTGTTGACTTTAAACTCAGTCTGGTGTTAACTCCTAGGGGTTAGTTTTGTCTCCAATAGTAAAGCAATTGGAAGAATTCCGAAATGAACACCAACTGCGGTTCAACTCAACACCTCATGCTCCAACTGGTGCTAACCTAACACCAAACTCCGACTGTAAATCTAGGTTACACCAACACCAGGTGTCAACACCAACACTCTTATAGCAACTTATAATTGGTGTCATTTTAGGTGTTGGGTGTTGTGTTAGCTTCAGTGTCAAAACAAACACCGACTATAATTGTGGGTAACACCAAAAGCAAGTGTCAACACCAACACCATGGCTCGAGCTTATAGATGGTGTTAGCCAGGCTTTAAGTGTTGGTGTTAGTTTTTGTGTTGGTGTTAATACCCAACTTTAAAGTCACCCAGTGTATGAATTTGTCGTCCTCTCCATACCTTAAGAGTGCTTTGTCATATCCCTTTGCAACTTGAATAGTGTGATCTGGAAAAGATGGATTAGATTGCTTTCCAGGATTCTGCGAATTTTACGCTGGTCGCGGCACTAAACGAGTTATTTAGGGAATCCTGTGTTGCTATTGTCGTGTGTCTGAGAGTCAGTAAATACACAGCCAGAAATCTACTGCGCACTGATTCTTTTTACCACAACAAAGCAGACATTTGAATCATCAAATAAAACTCCCTATCCAGTGGTCCGTGGGAGCTGGGAAAGTTACCATTGGCCATCTAGAAACCTCATCTTTATGTTAACGGTAGAATAGCAAACATTTTAAGGATATTTGTTCTGCGCACGCCCCTTTAAAAACTCAAGCTTATTTGGATCAAGTAAGAAGGAGTCAACATTTTGACACCCCATGCTAATTTAATTGATTGAGTTCTTAAGTTGCCCTCTAGATTATTTCACTGATAAGGCGACTTTGCCAGGTTACGTAGGACAGGAAACCCATCTGGCAACTCCTTCAGATCGGAAGATTCATTGAAAAACGCATACAGAATTTTTCTAATTCACTTGGGTGGGATTGGATCATCGATGGAACGCCTGTGTCATGATGCAAGGCGACTTAACCCCATGAGTGGAATCAACAGAAACTGCTTCCTCAAAACATTTACACCAGATAGAAGTTTAATGCAAATTGTAACGCCAGGTGTAAACATCAGGAGCCTGTTTCACAAAGCAGTGTAGATGTATTTTTTGCATAACTTTCATACTAATGTATCTCTACAGTACGGGTTGCTAAGGCATTTACGTAAAAACTTACGCAACACAGAATTCCCTAAATAACTTGTTTAGTGCCGCGACCAGCGTAAAATTCGCAGAATCCTGGAAAGCAATCTAATCCATCTTTTCCAGATCACACTATTCAAGTTGCAAAGGGATATGACAAAGCGCTCTCAAGGTATGGAGAGGACGACAAATTCATACACTGGGTGACTTTAAAGTTATTTAAACACCAACACTGGGTATTAACACCAACACTAACACCAACACTTAAAGCCTGGCTAACACCATCTATAAGCTCGAGCCATGGTGTTGGTGTTGACATTGGCTTTCGGTGTTACCAACGATTATAGTCGGTGTTTGTTTTGACACTGAAGCTAACACAACACCCAACACCTAAAATGACACCAATTTTAAGTTGCTATAAGAGTGTTGGTGTTGACACCTGGTGTTGGTGTAACCTAGATTTACAGTCGGAGTTTGTGTTAGGTTAGCACCAGTTGGAGCATGAGGTGTTGAGTTGAACCGCAGTTGGTGTTCATTTCGGAATTCTTCCAATTGCTTTACTATTGGAGACAAAACTTTGTGAAACAGGGTCCTGGAGAGGTACAATAAGACTTGTGAATGGTTGAAAAATTAAACACTGAGAATTAACAATCCAGCCAGAGCAACACTTGTTACTCCAAAAAATAACTAAACAAGAAGCTTAAATTTCAATCCATTTATTCACGGACTTGCATATACACGTGTATACAGCGATCAGCAAAATTGCAGAACAGTAAAATCTATAGCATAATCGCAGAACACTAGGTGGGGATAAACACAGTGTAGGTTTTAATTTTAAAACAGGTTCAATTAGACACACTGTAAGCTACATTGGTCTAGGCCAAGCATACACAATGCCAACAAATACACACATACAGTTGAAACGCAGATAAAGAGCTTTGATACATTGTCTGAAAATTTAAAATCATCTTCAACCAATTCAGGAATTGATAACTTAAAATAGTTACTCATTTATCACACTGGACAAGTATGTTTGTTCAAATTAGGTGAAATCCATTTACCAGAATAAAATTTAAAAAATTTGATAATCGGAAAGTTTTATTCTCCAATTATTATGCTTGGTCAGTTGCCAAGGCTTTTAACTAAACCCCTGTTTATAAAAAAAAGTTTAGAACAGTGCAACTGCAGAGTTACTCCCCCCAAATAATTTGTTGGTCGCTTCAATGATGATTCACACAGCCACAATTTTATTTCATTTAACCTGGCTCTATGCCACGAGGAAACCAACAACCTTGTAACGGGTATGCAGCCGCCAGTCCGTTTAGACCCGCTGGCTGTTTCTTAAGTATTTACACCTAAAGTACTGTTGCATTGACAAATAGTCCTTGCATTGGACTCGAGAAACAGCCTCCTGATGATTACTCTATACCCTTGAAACTTTTACACTATAACCAACTTTGTAAACCTTAACACAAACAAGCTCAAAGAGCAACAAGACCATCATTTTGTTATACTTGCATTGCAGCACTAGCACAAATTAAGTTTTAAACAAGAGGTCTGCACACAAAATAGAGTAAACCAATCTGGAATGTTTTTTCTAACATCTAACAAGAGGAATATCATGGACGCAAGATTAATTATTTACATAATTCATGTACATCAATACGCATGTTGGATTAATAGTTCTAAATGATTAGTTCATTTATTGACAGTAACAAATGTAAGGAAGCTTAAGCAAAACAAAAAGATGGGAGTCTTCCATATGTCTCAGGTTAATGCCAGGTATAGAGAAAAACCTAAACCCAAACAGCTTACACTTTCGCTTTAAACAGTGGGCCAAGGTTAAACAATAACTTTTACATCCATTTTTTTCCTCACCAAAGAGTTGTTGTTTAACCCTCAATACCAATCTGACAAAGAGCAGAGTTCATTGACGAAGCAGTTGTTAGGCTTTGAATACACCAGCCCAAAGTTTGGATGGTCACACTTAACTGGGCATTAATGTGTTTTCTCATTTCTTTTTTAAATTTCAATAATTTCCTTAAACATGTGAAACACCTGAAGTCCGCTGTGTATTTAAACTGTTACATTTACCACACAGATTCATGTCAGCTTACACCAAGCACATTGACCAACTCTGAAGCTTTAACAATTCTGGGACAGTTCAGAAAGACAAGTTTTCAGATTTCTACATAAAATCCTTCCAAATCACAGCATTTCTTTCTTTGTACAAATTCAGACTACATAAAGCCTTTTCAAGAACATTTTCGCTTAGATATTTGTACATACATGTATATCTTTTACACTCCAATCATTATCTTAAATTGAAATTCTACAAAAAAAAAAAACCAAGTCATGGAGAAGTTGTCACAAACCAATTTTTGCTTTTCAATTAAAATTAGAAGCTGTGATCTCCACAGAGATTTATAAAAGTATCACAAACATGAAATAGGTTTCTGAATTTTAAACTGATTTTACATAAGTTGTATATTTAAATTTTTACTGCACAATGTGTCAATATGTAGCCTGCCAATGAAACAAATAATGTATGAAGCCAAGTATTATGAAACAAACAGAACAGCCATAGCTTTTCCCTTCTATTTTAAATAGCACATGAATCACTTACATAATCACACCGCTGGGAAAAAATCACAGAGTTTAAAAGAGAGTAACCAATAACATTATCTCGATAACACAACCATAATAAAGATAAAATCGTCCATCTTAACTCCCTGTACAAAACAAAGTAAATATCAAGTCCTCGTGGATCCATTGTAATGACATTTCAATTTATATCAACCTAAGATACTTTTAAAACAAATCTTTCCTTTTTCAGGACACTTGCATCAATTTTAAATTTTGCTTTATAATAATCACAATTGTAAAGCGAAAACCAGAAAAAACATGTTTTAGATTATATGAACTTTTTACACACAGGACTGCATACATTCAATCTCTTTTGAAAGTCATTTAAAAGATGGATAAAATCTATATCTCCCAATCTTGAACAAATCCATAAAAATAAAAAAAGGGCAGAACAAACAATTTCTTATTCTAAACCAAATTGGTAATTAAATTACAAAAGCTTATAAGAAAAAAGCAAATATTTCACGGAAATAATATTATAACTCTGTCGTTCTTCGCATAAAAAGAAAAGAAAACACCTTACCTCTAGCAGTCATTCTCTTAACATGTTATCAGAACAACTGCTTTAAAATAAGACATTTACCCCCAGTTTCTACCTTTGTCCTCTAAAGACTCAGTGTAAATTGCTTTATAAAGTTGAATAAATTTGGGCAGTATTTGATGGACATGAAAAGCCCCCAAAATAAGTATCAAGCACGTTGTTAAGTGAAATCATTGAAATGGGATTAAAAAAACTAAGAAAGGCAAGGAATGGCAATAAAAAGGTTCTTCTTGGAAAGCTAAGACTATTTAGGTCAAATTAATAGGTGGGTCTTAGATGGAGCACCTGCTTAATGAAAATCAATTGGAAAAGAAAATATTTGCTGACAAACTGTGTAGGCTGATCTTTCTTTTCTTTTCAAAACAGTTTTGAAATCATTTAGCGAAAAAACTTCCAATCACAATCTCGAAAGTTTTACCTTCCAGAATATAAATACCGGTGGGAAATATCGAAAATCACGCCATCTACACAGTTAAGTCAAAAATAAATGTTTGACGAAAGAAGAATTTTAAAATAATGTATACATTGAAAAGATTAACCACAATTGCAATTTCAAGTTTTCAACATTTTTTCCTTAATTTAAATGTCAAAATACAAACTAACCTTCTATGCAAGATTTTTAGGGCGAAAAACCACAATAAAAAATTTCAAGCAATTTTATATTATTAAGTAAAGCAAGGAGACACTCCACTGGACCAGAAAGCCACTTGAGAATATTGTAAACTATTGCTAGCTGTACACATGATTTTTCTAGAGACTAGAGAAAAACCTCACGAGTTACAAATATCTAGAATGGAAGATTCACATCAAATATTCTGAAGACATAGAGACAACTTTAATAGTTAATTTGAGACTGCAAGACAAGAGATTATACAGAGCTTCCACAAGTATGTTATGTACTTCTAATACAATCAGCAAAATGTTCAGAACTATGTGATTTAGGGTGAGTGAGTTGACTTCTCAGTCAGTCGCAGGTAAGCACGTTCAACATTTGGACAGGTAAGACAAAGCAGTAGATTTGTGATATCTCAAAAAACCGCAGTTTACAAAGCTGCTTCATTATCGGAATCCTGAACACCCAGCATGCCATTGACAGAGAGATTAATTTCTTGACATTATTTCTATTATAAATTTATGTTGACTATTGCAAGCTGTTGTATATTTTAAAATAAGACTATTCTCTCTCTCTATATATATATGGCAAACTACAGAATTATTTTACAGCATTTAACGTTAATGCACATCATCAACAATCAATATTTACAACATTGGTATAGGATTAATTAGTCTACCATATGTGGATAATAAGATATATTTATATAAGTATAATGTAATATAATTTTGAGATGACAAGTTATAGAATACAAGTAGAATCTCAGTGGACAATTGTGAGCAGAAAATTAGTCATTAACAAAACTAGATTATTAAAGTCACAGTAATAAATTAGAGAATATAAAGAATCATTGCACAATTCCGCTAGATAAGTTTGGTTAAAAAGAAAACTTTTGTTCAACAAGTTTTAAAAAAGATTGAGTATCACAGTAAGAAACAAAAAGGACTTCAAAATAGTATTAACATACAAAATGCTGTAACAAAATCAATTTCACCTCTGTACCTGAAATTTTAGTTCAGCTTTTGAATATACGAGAGGTTAATTTTGTTTTTGTTATCCATATAATTTGTGTGAATTTTCATTGAGCTGTACCACATTTCCATTAATTGTGTAGAAAGAAGAATGAATCGTTTAGGAGTAAACCTCTTTCAAACATAGTAAATTTGTGATCGGGATGCCTTTTGGTTTGAGAATGCCCCAACAACATTCCGAAGGTTAATTCTGGATCAAGAATCTTTGCACTGTTTAAATGTACATGTAGTTTAGTGACCCTATTATTTAGCTAGCAATAAAAGGAACAGGATCTTTTCACTGGGAAAGGGAAAGAAAAGTACGAACTCTCGAAACTGATAAACCACTGTTTTTTTATCCAGTCCTGCGAAGAGAAATTCACTGTTCATTAAAAAGTCTGGTTGTAATTGATATTGACTTAAATGCTAATATAGAGATGATCAACAACACTACATTTTGACTCCAGATTATTAAGTAGATTGTAAAATATAGCCTTGTTTGAACTACACATTGGTTGACATAAGCTTCAAATACACATCAGTCACAACATGTAAGATGACTGGATTGGTTAGACACAAGAGCTAGTGAGCCCTCTATGCCATCTGGAATGCAACTCCTACTGGCTCAAATTTTCATGTTGGGCTTACGTCTGGAGAGTTTTGATCTGAAAAATAAAATAGATGTAAAAATCAGAAATATGTGGATCACTAACACTTCAACCGCAAGAGAATTAGAGTCTCATGAAAGTTGGTACAGTAATATTTTATAGTTTTAAAGTTTCTCTGCTTTCCTGACATATTTAAGCCAAATGTTATCCTTACCTGATTTGTCCAGCCAGAAGAGGATTGATGGCATAGAGCCAATCATGGAAGTCCTTGTCGTCAAGGGTCTGAAGTAAGAAACCTCGGTGTTTTGTCATCACTGAGAACGTATTACGTCTCTGGAAACACAAAAAAGTAGGATTCATAATAGCAGACAAAAAATAAAATTAAACCTATATAGGCTAAGCTTCAATGACTGATAAGGGATTAAATGATTGGTTGATTGGTGTCTTACGCCACACTCTAAGATTATTGATTGAGGTTAATAAGCTCGTGTCATTTAGTGCTGGCGTTAGGTGCCATACTCTGGGACCCGGGTTCGATTCCCGTTTCGGGCGTCACCCAAAATCGATAGAAGAATATCTGCCATTTTTCAAGAAAGTAACGAGAATACTGTTTATTTTTTAACACTATAACACACGGAAAATCTTGTTCTACTATTACAGAATACTGTTTATTGATTGATTCAACAGCTAAGGTTGTATGGTGACAAAAGAAGATTACACCCTTATACAAATCCACGTCCTATCAAAGTCTTCATCACAGTTTCAACAACATCATTACAGAGCTTATTAAAACTATAGTTTTAGGACTACATAATTCATGAGTCTTACATGTAGATGTAGGACAGCCTGTTGATCCTCTGTGTAGTCTATCTGTGCTGTGGCCAGGTTAATCAAACCTTTCTCAACTGGGTCCTTCTCATTGTTATAGATGTAGACATATGGACGACGTACAACCTATAGGAGGGTAGTTACAATCATTAAATGAAAAATAACTCAAAGAAACTGATAATTACTCCTAAAGTGGCATGAGCTGCCAAAATGTTGATATTTTGACGTTAAAACAGAATGTTGAAATTATTGCCTATTTTACTCAAGACGTATAATTCAGAAGCTTGTTAGTGCTCCTAGTCTCGAGAATGTACGATAAAGTATTGTTTTCAACTAACTTTGACTTAGAATGAATGAATGGTCGTCCCGGTTATTTAAATTTTGTTTACTTTTCGAACACGTTTTCGTTTCATACAGGTCACATACTGTATGGATTTTCCTCATTCCAACGCCAATCATTTAGTTTTCTGATGGCCTTCAAAGCCTCTTACTGTCGTGACGATCAGAATTTATGAAAAAAGTGTGAATTTCGGCAGCTCATGCCACTTTAAGTAAGATTACAATTGATTTATTTTGCACATTCGAGTTCAAGTTCAGAGTTTTATTTATATTGTGATTATATATGCTTAGTTTTTGGAATTATAGGTAGATGAACTTTAAATTAATCAATTATTTATTTCTATAGTGCCAATACTTTTTCCTATTATTGACTTAAAGGTTTTGTGAACTATTTTTGGCAATAATTTCTAATTTGCATTTATTGAGTTGTAGAATGCCCAAAAAGTGGCGATAACATCCAAAATCATGCATGTATAGCATGGTTGACTTACCACCCAGCGTTTAGCCCAGCCATTGGTTTTTTCCTCCAGGAAATTAAGGTACCCTCTCCTCGACACCACTGGGCTTACACGGACTTCCTCAATGTCAGCAACAAACTGTGGGATTTCATCTGGCCTGATCATCCCACGCAGAGGTAAGGACAGCTTACGGTCCAGTCCTTCTGTAGAGGCTGAGGTTGTCAGACTGTCACAGGATTTCGATTTAGTATCGTTGGTCAGAGGTCTAATAAAAAAAAAATACAACAGAATTATTTACTTACCCCGTGGATAAATTTTATTTTCTAAACTGCAATCAAGAATATTTCCCAGGCATAGTTGAGAGCTTTAGCTGGGTGGCCAATGGGTCGCGGGTTCGAATCCCACTCAGTCCATAAATTGGAAAATTTTCTGACTGGGTTTTCACTCGAACGACCTATGTGCGATGGTTGCCAGTTAGCAGCAGAAGGTTGTGGGTTTCCTCCGGGCATAGAGCCCGGTTTCCTCCCACAATTAAACTGGCAAACGCTGCCATATAAGTGAAATAATCTTGAGCGCGGCGTAAAACACCAAACAATCAATCAATCAATTTAGCTGGGTGGAATATGGCCGAATTGAGTGAAAACCAACTAAATAGAGCAGCAGAGGGTTTTTTCATTTCACTCATTAACTTACTTGAAGAGTTCAGAGGAAGTGCTTGTCATCATGCTGGCAGACATTGACTCTCCACTACTGGGCACTTCACTCTCATCAGATGTAGAAGCAGTACTAATCATGGATTCATCCATAGCCACCTATAAAGTAGATCAATTCATTATCATTTAATATATATCTAAATAGAATGAATTTAGATACCTGCAAAGACTAACAAATAAAACTGATTAAATTATTGTCTGTGCATGGAGAAAAATATTGACCTTCTATTATACAACAACAATTTAGTAAAAAAAATTCCACAGTTCTCAGTTCAAACCTACAGTTCAACAACCAGTTGTTTAAACGTTATTCAGATTGTGCACTAATGAATTAACCAGATTACCACAAGAGAGAATTCTTCCATAACTATTCTCCCGACAGAGTTATGTACCTTGAGAGGAGGAGGTGTCAGTGGTAGTCTCCCTTGGAGGATGAGTTTCAGACATTTTGTTATCAATTCCTTATCTTTATCCACTTCACAAATTAGCGGAGTTGGAGCGTCCTCCTTCTTCAATTCGTCCTTCTCCTCCTCGATGGTAAGTTCATCCTCGCGTGCCTTTTGACCTTTGGCCTTTGCGTACAGGTTTGAAGCTTCCTTATCCAGTTTACTGAGTTCCAAGGACTTGTTTTGTTCAGCCAGTTTTTCTCTCAGCAGTAGCACATGGCGAGCTTTCTCCACCTGAACAGTGTAGTCAACAAGAAATGTTATAATTAAATGATTCAGTAAAAGTTTAGTGTTCATAGCCACACTCAAAGATTATTTCACTTATATGGTGACAGAGACAAGTTAAGTGAATGAAGAAACATTCCACCTTCTACTTGTAAATGTCAAATGACTGAGACTCTAACCTACAAAGGTGTGAATGGTCGAAGCTTTAAACGCAACGGTAGCGATTAATCAACTTTTGTCTAAAATATTCCTTTTTATTCGCTTTATGCAACATTAAGAAATTGTTTTTAATGCATATTTTAACGTAACTCTGTGTCTCCGGTAAAATTTATAACCAAATTGATTTAATTTTATGATAATATCAGCTGTTGCAAATTAAGGCAAAAGGGAAAAAAAATACAGCTGTGAATAAAGGATGTTTTTTAGGTAAAACAATCTAACCATTTCTAGCCTGGTAAGTTTCTCCAGCTCCCACTGGTGATCAATGATAAGGGAGTCACCTCGGGGGCGCCAACCATTCAGGTTTTCTTCCCCTCGTACATATGTAGATGACGTATCTAACACACGGCGTTGACGTCTCTGGACACCTGGGAGGATAAAAATGTAAATATAGATGAGCCAATAATAAATACCATAGTAAACAAACCACATCTACTTCCAGTCATACAAGGTAGATTGATTGATTGTTTGGTGTTTTGCTCAAGATTATTTCACTTATATGGCGGCGTTGCCAGTATTTTTGTGGGAAGAAACCGGGCTCTATGCCCGGAGGAAACCCACGACCTTCCGGTGGTAACTGGCAACCATTCCACTTAAGTCGTTCGAGCATACAAGGTACAAAAAAAGATTCATGTTTTACACCAAGATTATATCACGAATTAGTTGTGTTTCCAGATTAAGCTAAGTTTGCTTTGTTCAGTAGGAACTCCTGACTGTCGTCCCTGGCAACCATTATACATAGACAGATCAAATGAAGACCAAATTCATGTTCTTTACCAAACAGAGCACAACTGAAACCTCGCTGCAGAATTATTTGAGTGAGAGATTTTCCCTGTGTCAGTGTGTTTAAGTATTGTAAAAAAACAGAAAATGAACCCAAAAGTAGTAGAGAAATGAAGGTGCAATAAAGTGCCATAAGATACCTCTTTTAGTTAATCATATTAAGATGTCACGGTTTGATGTTAATGTTAATAGCATGTTGATGTCTCGGTGTAAATGATATTATGGTGTGGCAGCGTGTTCTGTTGGTGTTAATTGTACGAAGATGTCATTCTCACACCACACTGTGACATCTTTTTACAATTAACACCAAAACAACACGCTGTCACACCATAATAACATGTGACAGTGTTAATCGTACTACCATGTGACAGTGTTAATTTTACTAACATGTGACAGTGTAGTGTGGCAATGTGACAGTGTCAATTGTACTAACATGTGACAGTGTTAATTGTACTAACATGTGACAGTGTTAATCGTACTAACATGTGACAGTGTTAATTGTACTAACATGTGACAGTGTTAATTGTACTAACATGTGACAGTGTTAATTGTACTAACATGTGACAGTGTCAATTGTACTAACATGTGACAGTGTTAATTGTACTAACATGTGACAGTGTCAATTGTACTAACATGTGACAGTGTTAATCGTACTAACATGTGACAGTGTTAATTGTACTAACATGTGACAGTGTTAATTGTACTAACATGTGACAGTGTTACTTGTACTAACATGTGACAGTGTTAATTGTACTATCATGTGACAGTGTTAATTGTACTAAGATGTGACAGTGTTAATTGTACTAACATGTGACTGTGTTAATTGTACTAACATGTGACAGTGTTAATTGTACTAACATGTGACAGTGTTAATGGTACTAACATGTGACAGTGTTAATGGTACTAACATGTGACAGTGTTAATCATACTAACATGTGACAGTGTTAATTGTACTAACATGTGACAGTGTTAATTGTACTAACACGACAGTGTTAATTGTACTAACATGACAGTGTTAATTGTACTAACATGTGACAGTGGTAATTGTACTAACATGTGACAGTGTTACTTGTACTAACATGTGACAGTGTTAATTGTACTATCATGTGACAGTGTTAATTGTACTAAGATGTGACAGTGTTAATTGTACTAACATGTGACTGTGTTAATTGTACTAACATGTGACAGTGTTAATGGTACTAACATGTGACAGTGTTAATGGTACTAACATGTGACAGTGTTAATCATACTAACATGTGACAGTGTTAATTGTACTAACATGTGACAGTGTTAATCGTACTATCATGTGACAGTGTTAATTGTACTATCATGTGACAGTGTAGTGTGACAATGTGACAGTGTTAATTGTACTAACATGTGACAGTGTTAATCGTACTAACATGTGACAGTGGTAATTGTACTATCATGTGACAGTGTAGTGTGACAATGTGACAGTGTTAATTGTACTAACATGTGACAGTGTTAATCGTACTAACATGTGACAGTGGTAATTGTACTAACATGTGACAGTGTTAATTGTACTAACATGTGACAGTGTTAATGGTACTAACATGTGACGTTGTTAATTGTACTATCATGTGACAGTGTTAATCGTACTAACATGTGACAGTGTTAATTGTACTAACATGTGACAGTGTTAATCGTACTAACATGTGACAGTGTTAATCGTACTATCATGTGACAGTGTTAATTGTACTATCATGTGACAGTGTAGTGTGACAATGTGACAGTGTTAATTGTACTAACATGTGACAGCGTTAATTGTACTAACATGTGACAGTGTTAATTGTACTAACATGTGACAGTGTTAATCGTACTAACATGTGACAGTGTTAATTGTACTATCATGTGACAGTGTTAATCGTACTAACATGTGACAGTGTTAATTGTACTAACATGTGACAGTGTTTATCGTACTAACATGTGACAGTGTTAATCATACTATCATGTGACAGTGTTAATTGTACTAACATGTGACAGTGTTAATCGTACTAACATGTGACAGCGTTAATTGTACTAACATGTGACAGTGTTAATCGTACTAACATGTGACAGTGTTAATTGTACTATCATGTGACAGTGTTAATCGTACTAACATGTGACAGTGTTAATTGTACTAACATGTGACAGTGTTAATTGTACTAACATGTGACAGTGTTAATTGTACTAACATGTGACAGCGTTAATTGTACTAACATGTGACAGTGTTAATTGTACTATCATGTGACAGTGTTAATCGTACTAACATGTGACAGTGTTAATTGTACTAACATGTGACAGTGTTAATTGTACTAACATGTGACAGTGTTAATTGTACTAACATGTGACAGTGTTTATCGTACTAACATGTGACAGTGTAGTGTGACAATGTGACAGTGTTAATTGTACTAACATGACAGTGTCAATTGTACTAACATGTGACAGTGTTAATTGTACTAACATGTGACAGTGTTAATTGTACTAACATGTGACAGTGTTAATCGTACTAACATGTGACAGTGTTAATTGTACTAACATGTGACAGTGTTTATCGTACTAACATGTGACAGTGTTAATTGTACTATCATGTGACAGTGTAGTGTGACAATGTGACAGTGTTAATTGTACTAACATGTGACAGTGTAGTGTGACAATGTGACAGTGTTAATTGTACTAACATGTGACAGTGTTAATTGTACTAACATGTGACAGTGCTAACTGTACTAACATGTGACAGTGTTAATTGTACTAACATGTGACAGTGTTAATTGTACTAACATGTGACAGTGTTAATTGTACTAACATGTGACAGTGTCAATTGTACTAACATGTGACAGTGTTAATTGTACTAACATGTGACAGTGTTTATTGTACTAACATGTGACAGCGTTAATTGTACTAACATGTGACAGTGTTAATTGTACTAACATGTGACAGTGTTAATTGTACTAACATGTGACTGTGTTAATTGTACTATCATGTGACAGTATTAATCGTACTAACATGTGACAGTGTTAATTGTACTAACATGTGACAGTGTTAATTGTACTATCATGTGACAGTGTTAATCGTACTAACATGTGACAGTGTTAATTGTACTAACATGTGACAGTGTTAATTGTACTAACATGTGACAGTGGTAATTGTACTATCATGTGACAGTGTAGTGTGACAATGTGACAGTGTTAATCGTACTAACATGTGACAGTGTTAATCGTACTAACATGTGACAGTGTTAATTGTACTAACATGTGACAGTGTTAATCGTACTAACATGTGACAGTGTTAATTGTACTAACATGTGACAGTGTTAATCGTACTAACATGTGACAGTGTTAATCGTACTATCATGTGACAGTGTTAATTGTACTATCATGTGACAGTGTAGTGTGACAATGTGACAGTGTTAATTGTACTAACATGTGACAGTGTTAATCGTACTAACATGTGACAGTGGTAATTGTACTATCATGTGACAGTGTAGTGTGACAATGTGACAGTGTTAATTGTACTAACATGTGACAGTGTTAATCGTACTAACATGTGACAGTGTTAATTGTACTATCATGTGACAGTGTAGTGTGACAATGTGACAGTGTTAATTGTACTAACATGTGACAGTGTTAATTGTACTAACATGTGACAGTGTTAATTGTACTAACATGTGACAGTGTTAATTGTACTAACATGTGACAGTGTTAATTGTACTAACATGTGACAGTGTTAATTGTACTAACATGTGACAGTGTTAATTGTACTAACATGTGACAGCGTTAATTGTACTAACATGTGACAGCGTTAATTGTACTAACATGTGACAGTGTTAATTGTACTATCATGTGACAGTGTTAATTGTACTAACATGTGACAGTGTTAATTGTACTAACATGTGACAGTGTTAATCGTACTAACATGTGACAGTGTTAATTGTACTAACATGTGACAGTGTTAATTGTACTATCATGTGACAGTGTTAATCGTACTAACATGTGACAGTGTTAATTGTACTAACATGTGACAGTGTTAATTGTACTAACATGTGACAGTGTTAATTGTACTAACATGTGACAGTGTTAATTGTACTAACATGTGACAGTGTTTATCGTACTAACATGTGACAGTGTAGTGTGACAATGTGACAGTGTTAATTGTACTAACATGACAGTGTCAATTGTACTAACATGTGACAGTGTTAATTGTACTAACATGTGACAGTGTTAATTGTACTAACATGTGACAGTGTTAATCGTACTAACATGTGACAGTGTTAATTGTACTAACATGTGACAGTGTTTATCGTACTAACATGTGACAGTGTTAATTGTACTAACATGTGACAGTGTTAATTGTACTATCATGTGACAGTGTAGTGTGACAATGTGACAGTGTTAATTGTACTAACATGTGACAGTGTAGTGTGACAATGTGACAGTGTTAATTGTACTAACATGTGACAGTGTTAATTGTACTAACATGTGACAGTGTTAATCGTACTATCATGTGACAGTGTTAATCGTACTATCATGTGACAGTGTTAATTGTACTAACATGTGACAGTGTTAATTGTACTAACATGTGACAGTGTTAATTGTACTAACATGTGACAGTGTTAATTGTACTAACATGTGACAGTGTTAATTGTACTAACATGTGACAGTGTTAATTGTACTAACATGTGACTGTGTTAATTGTACTATCATGTGACAGTGTTAATCGTACTAACATGTGACAGTGTTAATTGTACTAACATGTGACAGTGTTAATTGTACTATCATGTGACAGTGTTAATCGTACTAACATGTGACAGTGTTAATTGTACTAACATGTGACAGTGTTAATTGTACTAACATGTGACAGTGTTAATTGTACTAACATGTGACAGTGTTAATTGTACTAACATGTGACAGTGTTAATTGTACTAACATGTGACAGTGTTAATTGTACTATCATGTGACAGTGTTAATTGTACTAACATGTGACGGTGTTTATCGTACTAACATGTGACAGTGTTAATTGTACTAACATGTGACAGTGTTAATTGTACTATCATGTGACAGTGTTAATTGTACTAACATGTGACTGTGTTAATTGTACTAACATGTGACAGTGTTAATTGTACTAACATGTGACTGTGTTAATTGTACTAACATGTGACAGTGTTAATCGTACTAACATGTGACAGTGTTAATTGTACTATCATGTGACAGTGTTAATCGTACTAACATGTGACAGTGTTAATTGTACTAACATGTGACAGTGTTAATTGTCCTAACATGTGACAGTGTTAATTGTACTAACATGTGACAGTGTTAATTGTACTAACATGTGACAGTGTTAATTGTACTAACATGTGACAGTGTTAATTGTACTAACATGTGACAGTGTTAATTGTACTAACATGTGACAGTGTTAATTGTACTAACATGTGACTGTGTTAATCGTACTAACATGTGACAGTGTTAATCGTACTAACATGTGACAGTGTTAATTGTACTAACATGTGACAGTGTTAATTGTACTATCATGTGACAGTGTTAATCGTACTAACATGTGACAGTGTTAATTGTACTAACATGTGACAGTGTTAATTGTACTAACATGTGACAGTGTTAATTGTACTAACATGTGACAGTGTTAATTGTACTAACATGTGACAGTGTTAATTGTACTAACATGTGACAGTGTTAATTGTACTATCATGTGACAGTGTTAATTGTACTAACATGTGACGGTGTTTATCGTACTAACATGTGACAGTGTTAATTGTACTAACATGTGACAGTGTTAATTGTACTATCATGTGACAGTGTTAATTGTACTAACATGTGACTGTGTTAATTGTACTAACATGTGACAGTGTTAATTGTACTAACATGTGACAGCGTTAATTGTACTAACATATGACAGTGTTAATCGTACTAACATGTGACAGTGTTAATTGTACTAACATGTGACAGTGTTAATTGTACTATCATGTGACAGTGTTAATTGTACTAACATGTGACTGTGTTAATTGTACTAAGATGTGACAGTGTTAATTGTACTAACATGTGACTGTGTTAATTGTACTAACATGTGACAGTGTTAATCGTACTAACATGTGACAGTGTTAATTGTACTATCATGTGACAGTGTTAATCGTACTAACATGTGACAGTGTTAATTGTACTAACATGTGACAGTGTTAATTGTACTAACATGTGACTGTGTTAATTGTACTAAGATGTGACAGTGTTAATTGTACTAACATGTGACTGTGTTAATTGTACTAACATGTGACAGTGTTAATCGTACTAACATGTGACAGTGTTAATTGTACTATCATGTGACAGTGTTAATCGTACTAACATGTGACAGTGTTAATTGTACTAACATGTGACAGTGTTAATTGTACTATCATGTGACGGTGTTTATCGTACTAACATGTGACAGTGTTAATTGTACTAACATGTGACAGTGTTAATTGTACTATCATGTGACAGTGTTAATTGTACTAACATGTGACTGTGTTAATTGTACTAAGATGTGACAGTGTTAATTGTACTAACATGTGACTGTGTTAATTGTACTAACATGTGACAGTGTTAATCGTACTAACATGTGACAGTGTTAATTGTACTATCATGTGACAGTGTTAATCGTACTAACATGTGACAGTGTTAATTGTACTAACATGTGACAGTGTTAATTGTCCTAACATGTGACAGTGTTAATTGTACTAACATGTGACAGTGTTAATTGTACTAACATGTGACAGTGTTAATTGTACTAACATGTGACAGTGTTAATTGTACTAACATGTGACAGTGTTAATTGTACTAACATGTGACAGTGTTAATTGTACTAACATGTGACAGTGCAGTGGAATCATTACAAACCTGGACTACCTGTGTCCGAACAACGTCGCAAGAACATCTCATAAACGCCTGTCACTTTGTTGCAATCCATCACTTTGTAAGCTCCGCTCCCGAATAGGTTTCTCAGGGACCTGAAACGAGGACTGTTGTAAACACCAGGGGGCGCTGGGTTAATCTACAAGCCACCACATCACAAGACAAACACAATATCACCAAGTCATGCTACATGCTGCCCACGAGTCAAAATCACCTTTTTCTATTTGGTACAATACTCTTCCTTTTTTACATTTATTGGGGCATTGGAAGTCTGATTAAACCATTGTGCAAAGTGCAGATAATCAAAATTTAAGTGTAGCACTAGGTCAAGTAGCAAACCCCTGACATAACTGCCAGCCAGATAGTTGTGAGCAGATATTGTATAATTAACTTTTCCGACAGCGCTACATGTTTTGGGCAAATGTTCAGGGGCTGGTTGTTCAAAAGAAAATTAGCTTAACAGCAGGTTAAATGACGCAGCGTCACGAACAAAATCTTTTGTGATATGACGTCATGTAACCTGCCGTTAAGCTAATTTTCTTTAGAACAACCAGCCCCAGGCTAGACAAACTGAGACTGTTGGCTTTGTGTCGAGACAAATATCATGACGTCATAGTTTGTCTAAGCTCATAGAACAGTTCTACCCTACGCAACTATGAGCACAATATATTCACCAAGTAACCACCACAATTTGTACAGAATGTAAACTAGGGAAAAATCAAGGGAGTCATGAGAGAGGAAAATGGTTATTTTATAACGTACATGTATGTCGCAATTTCTTTGACTGAAATGATAGATTATGCAGTATTTGTAGATTAAATTTAAAGTGCTGGAGGGATTTTTTGAAAAAGACTATCAAAAGATATGATTTCTTCAGTTAACAGTATGATTTCATGTATATTACTAATATCTGTTGTTCAGCAAAACGGGCCTCGGTGGCTCAGTTGGTTAGAGTGATAGTCCTCAGTTCAACACAGGCCTTCCATCGAAGCTGCACGGTTCAAATACAACTCAGACCAAATGGAAATTGAAAAATTTCTGAGTCAATTTTTAATTTGATCGTCATATGTGGTAGAGTTGCCAGGTGCTCGTCTAATGTAGGGCAAAGAGCCTGGTTTCCTCCCCCACTAAACCAGGCAAATCTGCCATATAAGTGGAACTATCTTGAATGCGGCATAAAATATCAATCAATCTTCTGCAAAAAGTTGAATAATATACAGGAACATCATAAGAGAAATCTTATTAAAGTTTGTATTATACAGATTTTCTGAATAGATATTTCTTGTAAGCCCAGTTTTAGATGTATCAGGTTATCATGGGTTATCCAACATATTCGTGACATTTAGACACTTCTAGTTGCATTTTGTGAAATTTTTACTGGAGGTTTGATTATAATGATACCCATGTAATATAGGATGATATGATGATGAAAGGGTGTTTGGTGATATGACAAAGGGCAACATGCAGTGGATGACCAGGCAAAGCAGTGTCATTTTATTCAATCATCAACAACTGCAAACAAAATATTATGAGAGTATAACTTTTACCTGATAAATAATTGTAAACGTTATAAAACTTTAAAGCGACAAAGATGCTTGTATTTCCTCTTGTTACAGAACAAAAAAATACTTTTTTTAATTTCCAATTCCATGAACAATTTAGTTGATTGATTGATTGTTTGGTGTTTTAAGCCGCGCTCAAGATTATTTCACTTATATGGCGGCGTTGCCAGTTTTATTGTAAGAGGAAACCGGGCTCTGTGCCTGGAGGAAAGCCACGACCTTCCGCTGGTAACTGGCAACCATCCCACATACATGTAGGAACAATTTAGGAATAGCTAAAAAGTTTCATATTATTGAACATCATAAAATATCTGAAGAAAATTTATTTCCGATAACGGTTAACCTTGATAAGTCAAAACATTAACAAAATTTAGATCCTTTGAAAACAGGAAAAGCTTACTACAAAAACAGAGTTTTACATCAGTCAGAATAAAAAGCTACTTTTCCTAACAATATTGTTGACAGACTATAAATGAAATATCTTACCTGGGAGCTGAGATTCTGGTATCTCTAGCATGAATTACCATACACAAGTCCTTTGTTACACAACATGGCTGAGCACAATTTTCAACCTAGTCACAAGAAGTAAGGTCAAATGTTTACAACATTCCTTCATCTTAATTTACATTATAAATGAAGGTAGTTGTGTAGGTATCAACTGATTATCACTTAATACAGAACACGAGTTATATGGTTCTAATTTATTAGCATGGGTGGATCTCCTACATGTACCTTACAAGTGAAATTTCTGAACTAGTTCTAACAGGGATAAGTTAACAAGCTCTGACGAGTTTTATTCTCGCCATTATCTTCTCGTTTCTCTGCATGGCAATTTGGTATATTTTTTTATATGGTGAATAAACAAACTAACAAACCACACCAAAAATCATTTCTTTCCTCAACTTGAAGGATTCTGTAGCCTTAATAGGTGGGGCTAAACCTTGGATATTTATCTAAACCACTTTCCAGCAATAGGTTGGAGGTAATAATCCTAGTCACTTACAAAAAAGTATGTTCTCTGTCCATATTGCTATATAATATCGGTGAAATAATCTGGAGTAAACTACAGAACAATCTATCAATCTGTTAATATGACAGTGAGTCTAAAGAACTCATGCATGCTTTATGTTACCTCCAGATAGGCGGATAAAGTCATGTAAATTTTCTGACCACCAGGGGTCACTTGATTCAACAACGACGAGCTATGAAGAGAACTGTCCCAAGCAGCCTCAAAACGGAAAAACACTCTGTCAAAAAAAAAATAGTTGGTTGTTCAGAAATATCATTAAGACAAAAACTAGCTTTGATTTTATTCTTGAGGTATTCTTCAAATTTTTTAGACAAATAAAGTGTTTTTTTTTAACAAACATAATTGAGAACTTCGTTTCAAGGATTTGATTGATTGGGTCCCATTCAACAGATACGTTCAAATGCGATAAAACTGAAAAAAAAAAAGAATATTATAACAGGAGTATAACAGGAGAGGTAACTGACCTGTCATCATTCTGGTATTCAATAAAGTGGGGTTGGAAGAGGTTAAGGGAGAGAACTACACTCTCGGAATCGGAATCACGATAATCAGGAGTGTTACGAATACGACCTGAAAATATATAAACACACCAAATTGTCATAAAGCATTTAATGAGAACAGTACAGGCATTTTTGTTAAAATAACAGTTATTTTGTATTGCTAAAAACAACAGAAATCTTGAGAAGGGGGGGGGGCTTTTAAACTTTGACAATCCACACAGAAATTTGAATAACATTTTTAGTTTTTTTTGATGATTGCAAGCGTGTATGAATATTGTGGTTTTCACTCACCAACGACAAGCTCTTGAACGTCCTTCCACATCAGGTCATGACCTCTCTCATGGATAATCGTTATGGTGATACGTCTCTGGATCCCCTGGTGGAGCATGTGGGTACCAGAACAGGGGAGGTAATCACCATGATCAACCACAGCTGGGACATACCTAACAAAATACCACGAAAATATAATACATTTCTTTAAACAAGAAAAATCAGAACATAAGATTACGAATACAAAAGGAATTATATACTATCTTCCCAAAAAAATGATTTTAATCTAGGATTGAAGAAAAGCAAGAATATAAGTCCATTGTCTGGAATTTAGAACAGATTTTTCTCTTGGTTATAATCAGAAAATTTAGGTTATGAACTAAGAAGAAAAGAAACCTGGATATTCTGTTGATTTCGTAACAAAAATCCAACAATAATCAACTGCCTTAAAATTAAGTTAGAAAGTTGTTTCAATATTAAAGGGACATGAGCTGCCAAAATGTTTATATTTTGACGTTAAAACAGAATGTTGATTTGAACTAACTTTGGCTTAGAATGAATGAAAGGTCGTCCCGGTTATTTAAATTTTGTTTACTTTTCGAAGACATTTTCGGTTTGTACAGGCCACATACTGTATGGATTTTCCTCATTCCAACGCCAATCATTTAGTTTTTCGATGGCCTTCAAAGCCTCTTACTGTCGTGACGATCAGAAATTATGAAACAAGTGCGAATTTTGGCAGCTCATGCCACTTTAATGAAAGGATGGCATTAAAAGACTTACTCTCCATTAGGTGCTAGTTCACAGATCTCAAACCAAACCAACAGATCATACTTGGAATGAATGTGACTGGTACTGTTAGAGGTGAGAGAGAAACATACATTAGTTTTCACATAGAAAAAACATCATTTATTTCCTACTGGGACTTGTAATATCAAAACTACAAACCATGTTAGAAGAGTTCTCATATGCTTATAACAATATACATGTACACAAAGACAGAAGTTAGGAGCGATTACTTTGATAATTTCCAGTATAATACACAAAAAAATCTTCCCTTTATTTGCAATACTAACACAAACATTACTGGATGAAAACATTTTTCTTTAAAGACAATTCCACCTTCATTTTTTTAGTGTGTAGAGATCAATGTATATGGGAAAAACAAATAGAATATGTTAATCAGTTAGTTACTAGAGAAATTAAATTGTCAACTTTTTGTTGATAATTAAAAAATAAATTTTAATTTAATAATTTAGCAGTCAATAAAATACTTTAATAAATACCCTTTAGTAAAATGGGGAAGTGGGTAAAAAGTATTTGTGAGATCCATAACCAGTTCTATTGAAATTACATTTTGATTACATTTACATTTTGGACAATAATAATCAATTAAAGTAAAACTATACTCAAACCATAAGCTACAAGCATTATGCATATTTTAATCATATCAAATGCAACTATGTTAATTAATGCAAATGGGGAATTATTAATTAATGACAAGGTCTGCTCTAAGATGTTAGTAAATACCCATATATTAGTACAAGAACAGCCATGTTAGAATTATATAAAGTATTAATGATTTGAGGTATTATTTATAAATCTGCCAGGTTAAGTGGGGGAGAGAAAACTGTGCTCTTTGTCCTGTGGTAATCCGACTTTCAGCAAGTACGTGACAATCCTACGATATTGCGAGATTGAATGAAAATCAACACTATCAACTGAGACCCCTCAACAATATGTGAAAAAGGTACATGTAGTATCCATCAAAGCAATTTTATATCCTGGGATTTTTGACATCACAAATCATTCCATTGAATTAGTCTATCGTTTTAAGCTTTAAAATGGCATCAGTCATTATATAATAAATGATTAGCATTCATTATACATGCATTATAAACCAGTAAGCCAGCATAAAACCCCTTCTAGCACAGTTGGAATTAAATATACATGTTTCATATTGAATTTTGGAAATAGTCGGTCCAATGCAAGCACAGGTAACAAGATAAAGCACATCAATGAGGAAATGGTTTAGCTCAAGCAAGGGTTGCAATTTTTTAGCAAGTCATAAATTTTCATTATATTCAAATCAAAACCTCCCAACATAAAATCAATACCTTTAAACAATCAAAGATTTATTTAGGTGTAGTTTTACCAACACCCAGGATTATTTTACTCTCCAGTTTCAGATGGATACATTCCCAGAACTAATACAGCTATATACGATGATGCATAAAATAACAAGACTCAGAAAAAAATATTTATTGTTATTTTCAGTTTTAAAATAAAACCCAAAACCATAGATATCTCATATTAACTAGATAGGCTAAGCGCTGCACAGTAGAAAACGTCACAATAATCCGCCATCTTGATAGTTGATGAGAATCACATTAACGCTACATTCTAGAACAAGGTGAACGCTTGAAAACGATTTCTTGTCGTCGTTGTTAGACCCTACTAAAGCAAGTTATAAACGTTTGTCTTGATGGACAAGGAATTTCATACAGCACCGACTGTGGCAAAAAAGTTCAGATTAGATTAGAAAACAACTTGTTAACGCAGGTCAAAAATCAACTTCCAAGATGGCAGACTTACTTGGCGAAAGTCGCTTGTCATTAGCCTATCTAGTTACAGTCAAACCTGGTTTAAGCGACCAACTAAGGGAAACATGAAAAGTGGTCTCTTAAGACAGGTGGTCTCTTAATCCAGGTTTTATGCAACCCACATCTCGATAACCTGTCATCGTTTCTCATGAAAAAAGAGGGCTTTGCCAGTCTTAGGCGATTGCATTTCGACTTATTTCACTGATTTTTGTACATCTGTACGATTTGTATAGGATGGTTTATTTTTTGGTCAATTCTGTTTAGTATAATGCAATTCACAGGTATAATACAAACGGCTAGTGTTCGGCTCTAGTTGTTACGACAAATGGATTGTCTGCTACAGCGGGATTAAGCATCCGACGTAAAACCACGTGGGGCGTTTTAGCGATTAGTCGTTTGATACAGGGTTTGTGTATACTTTATCAGTTTCATAGCTGGTCGCGGTCACGTTAGACAGGTGGTCGCTCTATACAGTGTCTTAAGTACGGGCTTTCGCTCGGGGGCGTTGTGGGGTGGCCGCATAAGACAGTTGGTTGCTGTTTACAGGTGGTCGCTTGTCCAGGTTTGACTGTATTTATAAGAGATCTATACCAAAAACCATATAAGGGAGGTAATCCAAGCCAGATGTTAGTGTACCAAGGGAGATAAGTCTTACCCCTCCCCTATGGCTTTAGAGATGTCCATAATAAGAGATTTCTGAGGTGTTGTTGAGGTTTTCTCCTCTTTTTCCTCCCTATGTTAAAACTTTATGGTTATTGATTTGACAAATAAAAACATAAAGATTTGAAACTATACTGTAAAATAAAATCAACCATTAAACCGTGCCTTAGTTTTCAGAAAAGTCTTTAAAAAAAATCGTGTTCACAGCAGCCAACGTGCCTCCACTGTTTTAGTGAATTTATAGTGAGTATTAAATAGATAGATTTGGAGTCTGATATACAGACTCCACTCACAAACAGGCACACAATTACAGAAACACAGTTAGTCAGATTGGACAGAGGTGGTAAACCAGACTTTAAACCCAGCATAAACACCAGACATTCAATCTGGCAACAATGCCAAATAGGCCTATAGGAGGAAAGTCCCGTCAACGGTATTTTTGGACAGTGAAAGTGAACTCACAACTCATTGGTGGAGTGCAGGTGTTTGTCAAAAAGGTGAAATATGTACCTTGAGTTAATCGGATAGGAGTCAACCGTAGTCATTATTTTCAAGGAATATTTTTGTCTTTTCAAAACTTGCTTACCTTGGTGGTGTGATAACTCCGAAACGTGGAGATGGGACAGGTTTTGACACAGGGAGAGTTGGTGGAAAACTGCGACGTATTGGATGGCGAATTGGGCTGAATTGAAGTAAATAGATTATTCAGACTATGTCTGGGGAGATTTCAATGACTTCAAGTTTTTAAAATATTTATAGCACAAAATAACAAATTAATAATATATAATTGAAAGTATTTTCAAATACAAAAATAAAAAATAGATGCTTGCTGTAGTCTGGTTCAAAAACTTACTGTGAATCTCTGGCTTGTTCATGAAGAGGGTGTTGCTGGTAATGACCAAACACCTCAAAAACGAGGGGCTGAGTCTTCACATAGTCAATAAATGACTTTGTCACCGGTACAGTAAACTGAAAAAGAATGTCAAAAATTAAAGAATATCCAAAAATTTCTTTCTTTTTTATTGCGGGAAAATTATTTCAGTTAAACTTTTGATGATTCTTTAAACAAAGTCTAAAACAAAATGAATTCCAGATATCTCTGAAAAAAAAACAGTTTCCCCAGAAATTTTTTTTTTACTAAAGCTAATACAGGTCGCATGTTTTTGAAACTTGAGCCTGCTTACATTTTGGACGTGATAAAATCCAAGCGGTGGTCCCTTGCCTGTGTTCTTAAGAGGCTCGGTGGAAAATGCCTCGTCGTGACGGTGCAGGAAACTGGAATGAAAAATCAAAGAAATTCATAACTTAAATCTTTGAAATGTAACAAAGGCTTGAACATTCGGGAAATCTGAAAAAATCACGCCAAAATGAAACAAACATTTATTTTAATTGCAGTAATTAGGCATCCAAACCCAATTTTCACAGCCCATTTCTGGCTCAATTGCAGTAAAGCTACGGTTACATTCTTTTGTTATTACTTTTAACTTGTTTTTGCAAATATGAGTGGTCAAACCGGTTCAAAATCTGTTCATTGTCTCGATCATTTATAACTAGTTTGGTCAATACATGTTTTAAGGATTTATGGACAGTAAAATCTGTACAGAATGGAGGTCGTGATTAACATCATGTCACTGAGCTCATTAAATTTATGTTACAATTGTACAGCAGTAAATGTAGCATTGAATTTTGTACATGCTGGGCCTGACCTTTATTTTTCCTTTTGGTCAGACTTTTCAAGTCCACATTCTTCAACACACTTAATGCACATTAGAAAATATGGCACAAGGTTGTTTATAAAACCTTCAATGTAAAGTATAGTGCCTTAGTGTGACCAAGCCTTCACTTGAATGTCTACTAAATGTTTTATTCAGACTTATTTATTTCGCGTAAATGATGGCATGCCAAGATTATTTGACGGTGGGAACTAGATCTGTAGGAAAATGCCCGGACATTTCAGATTATTTGAGGGTGGGAACTAGATCTGTAGGAAAATGCCCGGACATTTCAGATTATTTGACGGTGGGAACTAGATCTGTAGGAAAATGCCCGGACATTTCAGATTATTTAAGGGTGGGAACTAGATCTGTAGGAAAATGCCCGGACATTTCAGATTATTTAACGGTGGGAACTAGATCTGTAGGAAAATGCCCGGACATTTCAGATTATTTGACGGTGGGAACTAGATCTGTAGGAAAATGCCCGGACATTTCAGATTATTTAACGGTGGGAACTAGATCTGTAGGAAAATGCCCGGACATTTCAGATTATTTGACGGTGGGAACTAGATCTGTAGGAAAATGCCCGGACATTTCAGATTATTTAACGGTGGGAACTAGATCTGTAGGAAAATGCCCGGACATTTCAGATTATTTGACGGTGGGAACTAGATCTGTAGGAAAATGCCCGGACATTTCAGATTATTTAACGGTGGGAACTAGATCTGTAGGAAAATGCCCGGACATTTCAGATTATTTAACGGTGGGAACTAGATCTGTAGGAAAATGCCCAGAAATTCAGATTATTTGACGGTGGGAACTAGATCTGTAGGAAAATGCCCGGACATTTCAGATTATTTAACGGTGGGAACTAGATCTGTAGGAAAATGCCGGAAAATTTCAGATTATTTGACGGTGGGAACTAGATCTGTAGGAAAATGCCCGGACATTTCAGATTATTTAACGGTGGGAACTAGATCTGTAGGAAAATGCCCGGACATTTCAGATTATTTGACGGTGGGAACTAGATCTGTAGGAAAATGCCCGGACATTTCAGATTATTTAACGGTGGGAACTAGATCTGTAGGAAAATGCCCGGACATTTCAGATTATTTAACGGTGGGAACTAGATCTGTAGGAAAATGCCCGGACATTTCAGATTATTTAACGGTGGGAACTAGATCTGTAGGAAAATGCCCGGACATTTCAGATTATTTAACGGTGGGAACTAGATCTGTAGGAAAATGCCCGGACATTTCAGATTATTTAACGGTGGGAACTAGATCTGTAGGAAAATGCCCGGACATTTCAGATTATTTGACGGTGGGAACTAGATCTGTAGGAAAATGTCCGGACATTTCAGATTATTTGACGGTGGGAACTAGATCTGTAGGAAAATGTTGGACATTGAGGGTGGGAACTAGATTTTTTATCTTTCGTGGCCGGACATTTCACTGTTACCTATCAAAGACCGGTGTATTGGGTCAGAGCACACTTACTTGAACTGGCAGAAGATATCTGCGTATTCTGGTGAAATTCCTGAAGCTTGTAGAACAGTGACACGGAATGTAAACTGGGAACCAAGTTTCAAATGAGAGGGTAGATCTTTATCAACAATGTCCGACCATTGCTCCTTTATCATATTCTCTAACTTATCTTCAACATTCCCACCAAGCTCTGTGAATAAATGATAAAATAGATCATTGAAAACACTTTTAAATGAATCTAGAAAGATGTTAACCTCACCCCCAAAATGTGACAAAATTGACCAAAAATGGGCTAAAATTGAATATTTCAGCCCACAAACTAAATATGAAGAGAAAATGAAAAGCTTTACTAAAGAAAATGTCGAAGATATATTTCTCTTAAGATTCTCATTGTAATGGTGTGTTTCCACGGACATGCGTTAACGCGTGCGTTGACGGATGCGATTTTTCCCAAAGAATTGGAACTACAAAAATACGCTATAGTGTTTCCATGGTCAGTCAGATAGTTTTTAACGCACACGTTAATGGGCGGAGAATGGAGCTTGTCCCATTTTTAACGCATCGGACGAGAGATTTCGCTACTCATGACGTCATCGAAGGGGTTTTCCGACCCTGATGACCGTTTGCTCCCAGATCAAAATCCACAGAAAACACCAAGTGAGTTTGTTCACTCATTTTTACTGGCTTAAGTTTGTGTTGTAAATGTATTTTGTATGAAAAGGCTACGTAGATGTTCACTTATTCACATTCTTTCCCCAAACCGAAAAAAAATTGTTGTCAATGATATGACCTTGACTTTTGACCGTAACCATATGACAGATTGCACCATCGATCGTATGCGTTAACGCAAGTCCGGGAAAACACTTCATCCGTCAATGCACGCGTTAACGCAGGTCTATGGAAACACACCATAACTTGGCACATTTTAAAACAAAATATTTAAAAGACAATATTCACCTGAAGTGGAGATATTCATGTCTTGGTTTTCACCTTCACCCTCGACAACTCTCAAAAGCTCTTCCTCTGAAAACGCTGGCTTGGGGGATTTTCCCTGTGGGGCATTATCAAGTTTGTAGCCCTGTTTCTATGCGAAAAAAAAACAACATCAAAGTTCTAATAAACCAAGTTTAATAAAACCATTTTTTTAATACCCCGAATTCTAAGTATCCGATTCTTATGATTTTTTAAAAAGACTAGGCATTATGAAAAAGTTTTTTATAAGTCATTAACAAATTTCATGAAGAATAATAACAATAGATGCAATCAAAATAAATTGGTTTTGAGGTATATATGTACAGGAGCTGTGAAATATTTGTAATATATGCATGAAATATCAACTCAGTGACCCTTTTGATGTGTAGAGAGTATAATGTCAACTAACTGTGAGGTTAATTTGAAGATAGTTTAACGTCACATTCTGAATTATCTCCCTTTAATGAGGATGTTGATAGTATTATTAGACTTCAAGCTCAAAAATAAATAAGTGGCTGTCGCCATCAGGACCCCTCGGGTCTGGGCCAAAGAAACCAAAGATATATTTATTTTCCAGACAATTTGTTGAGAGTTAAAAATTACTCCACATACATGCATCACATTTACAAGGAGGTTTTTGGCTGTCATGTAAGGGGCATAACTCTTGAGAAAAAAAAATCCGAGCGCATCGATTTTAAATAGGCTTCTTGTACTTGCTGTATTAAACAGATGTGTGAAGTTTCAAAGTTGTAAGTTAAAGACTTTTTTAGATAATGTGTTTACAAGGCTTTTTACAGCAGCGGTAATGTAAGGGGCATAACTCTTGAAAAAACATCCGAGCGCGTTGATTTTCAATAGGCTTCTTGTACTTGCTGTATTAAACAAATGTGTGAAGTTTCAAAGTTGTAAGTTAAAGACTATTTTAGATAATGTGTTTACAAGGACCAATGGACAGACGGACGACGGAGGCAACGACAATACCCTTCGGGCAAAATTTGCCCGAGGGCGAGGGGTAAAAAAGAAGACACAATTTATTTGCTATAAAACCCATCCCACAAATAAAAATATTGCAGAGAAACAAGATCTGTTAAGACGTAAGTCAGGGAAGATCAAGGGAGATAACTTCTTAAAGCATGATGAAGTTAAACACAGCAGTAAACATAGAAGACTCTTACTTTAGAATTACTAGGTATAACTACCTTGGTGAAATAGTCAGCATCGTTAAAGGTAATCTTGGCATTGCCCGACTGACGAATTCCAGGGGTATAGTCTGGGGTTTCCTCTTTTTCTACAAGGGGGGAAAAGCAGTTTTAATTTTAGGAAATACACTTTCCTGAATGCAGAGTATATCAACTGTTTATTTCTTAACACAAATGTTTATATGTTCCGGCCATACAATGGATGTAAACTATGACCAGTATATAGTGTTTATGAGGAGATGTGAAGCACCTTGTGTCTAAACCCAATGAATATCCCTAGGCTTGGACTGGTACGTGGTTATAATTCCACACTTGCCATCAACATTTATTTTCGATTTTTTTATTTGTCTACAGTATCTAAAAATCTGATGATTGATTGATGTCTTACATAGCACTCAAGATTATTTCACTTATATGGCACGCTGCAAGGATTAGTGGGGAAGGAAACTGAGCTTTTGCCAGGAGGAAACCCCCAACATTCGGCGAGTGCTTGGCAACTTTCCCACATACTGTGATCAAACAAATAATGCACTCAGAATTTTTCACGCACCACACCAATGGAAGGCCTGTGTACGACTGAGGAACTATCACTCTAAACGATAGAGCCATCGAGACCCCACAATTAAGCGGCTGTCGAATGAATAATCAGTTCGTAAATCTGTATCTAATTGAGGAAAAGTCATCTTCCCGTCAAGATTAGTTTTGTTGAAAAACACTGGTAAATCGAACCAATACTTCAATGACTGAGTTTTCCCCAATAATTGCTCCGAACACAGGTCCTTACCCATGACGGCTTGTACAGCCACTCGGAGATAACCTTTAACCTCTCCTTTCTCACTGACAATGGCCACACGGTGAACGAGGGGTACCGGATAGAATAGATTACTCAGGTAGACAAACGCTCTGAAAAACACAACAACAACAACATTTACATTCACCTATATTCCTATTCTACACCTTGAATATTTCTTTTAAAGTTGAATAATTTAAATCTGCAAAAACTCAACATATTTCAAAATTTTAATAATAATTTTATTTCTATACAACTTTATAGAATTTGAATTTTTTTCTTTGCAAGTAAGAAATAGAGAAACAAATAATGTACTGTAAAAAAAAATTCCTTACTGTGTTGAGATAACTTAGCTTGTTTTAATATGGTTCTGATGTGAAAATTAATTGATTGATTAAATAAGTACTCAAGGTTATATCACTTATATTGCCCTTTTCACAAGTCTCCCAACATTATATGAACAGCCTCGTCAAGGTGAAGTGGGTAGGAAACTGGGCTCAATGAATGACAAGAATCCCTAAGCTTCAGCTGGTACCTGCGACATCCTACAACTCAAAGTTCAAGATGAGAATGAAATAAACACTGACCTGCCAACGAGTCTGAACCAAGGGAAGCGATCGTAGAATGGATCTCCGCCCGTCATACTGTCAATGTTTGGTTCAGGAGAAGTGGGAGACAACTCCGCCTCATTGTGGTACATCTCTCGCATCAACTCCAACCGTTGCCTAAAACACACGTAATAATTCCAGGAGAATGTTTCAAACAGAATGAAAAGCTTGTGCAAAAAAAAGCTTGCAACGTAAAAATGCTAATGGTGGAGAAATGTGTCAAAGAGGTTGCTACATTTGTTTAAACTAAACTGTTAGTATTTTAGCTCAATGGGGCTATTATTGAGTAAACATTCAGAGTTAGTAAAGGTTTCAGTTTTAGATTGATTCTTCCAAAGCAGCATTCTTTTAAGATTACAATGTTCAATATGCATTTTGGAAAGTAAGATTTCAAATTCTATGAATTAAAACCAAATAAAAAAGATTACACAAAAATAAGCAAAATAAACGAAAATAAGCAAAATAAAAGAAACGAAATACAATAAAGCCAGTCATTAAGCCATATTTATATGAGATAAGCTGTTGCATTAGATGATATGTGATTGATGTTTTATGCCACACTCAAGATTATTTCACTTATATAGGACGTTGCCAGGTTTAGTGGGGGGGGATGAAACTGGGCTTATTGCAAGTACCCGGTACCGAGCAACTCTTCCCCATACGATACTCGAGGCATTAGAATGAAAAGCTGAACACTGAATAAAGAAATGAGAGAAATGTACAAGCATTGATACTAAGCGAAAAAATGGGTAAACATAGCTGAAATTATCAACATTCTAGGAAAGGTCCACAGCGACAGCCAAAAGTTAATTTGTTTTTGAAAAACAATCATGCCTTTTTTTCAAATAAATTTAACAAATATTACAGCTCAAAAGCAGCATAAAATCAGAAGCTTTCGAAACTCAATAAAACAACTTGTTTACATAAGAAAACAAAACCCAATGAGATAAGTGTGTTCTCAAGAACCAAGGTGCGATACACAATGAACAACTAAAAATTAAAAACAAACAATCAAAATTAAGCAATAATAACTAACAGAGAAAAATTCAGATTTCAGTAAAACAAAAATGGGAACAACATCGGGAAACACCGAAAATACATTGACAGCTAAAACACAAAACATACGCAGATCTCGAAGGAATCAGATTATAAAAGTTAAAGACGTTAGGATTTCGTCCACACGCTGCCAAACAATGGAACAAGTCCTGTTTGGCTTCAGGGGTATCGGGAGATAGATCTTCGTTGTAAATCTGCCGCATAAGTTCCAAACGTTGTCTACAACAACAACAACAAGGTTTTCCCAAAATCTTCATCAGCCACAAACATGGAATTCCAGCAGATATATTTGTACTTAATCAGTGAAACAATCCCTTCCGATCACTTTTCCAGAATTGGATTTCATTATTTGACTGATATAATTGACCTGTTCCTGTAGTAAGACAGGATTAGGAGGGGGAAGGGATCCTCTTAATTCCAAAGTACTGGTAATTACTTAAGATCTTTGGATGTTTATAACACCAGTAGCTTTCTGTCACAGGAGTCTGTTCAATACTAAACATTTACTAAGAAGATGATTGTATTTGGATTTGCCACTAAACTCACAGGGTTGGGTATAAATACATCAAAAACATTTTTCCATTAATACATATCATAATTAGTTGATACTTTTAATATAACTAAGATCTAACAAAATGAAACTGAAGATTACAAAAAACAAAAACGAAATTAGAGGAGAAATAAAGAAGGGGAAATAAATATAGTTATGAACAAAGGTTAGGAGATAACCAACAGTGCAAAGACAGACAAATGACAGGAGTGTGCTAGAAACAAGTCATGAACTATGGCAAAATCTGCCCCCCCCCCCCCCCCACCCTAAAAAAAATAAAATAAATATATGATAAGAGCCAATGCTCTTTTTTATGAAATAAAAATAAAACAGCTTTTACTTAAAGGATTTATGAGTGAGGGTACGTACACAATGGAGGTCGTGTTTGACGTCATATGTGTCTGAGATAATTAACTTTCGTAAGCATTGTAGATCAGCAAACGTAGCTTGAATTTTGTATGTGTTGCGACTTTTTGGTCAGACTTTTTAAGTACATGTTCTACAACACACTTAACGCAAATTAGAAAATATTAGAAAAATATTTCCAAAAGTTGTTCATAAATCCTTTAATATTTATCTAAAAAGAGAATCCTGATGACCTATAAACAAGTATTTAAAAAAAAAAGATATGTGTGATGGAAAGGATCTGTTTGAGGCCAATCAAAAGTCTTCTTACAAAAAACCATGGCAAAGGATAGATGTTTCAAAAGACCAATGAGCAATCTTGATACAAAACGAACACAGGAATACCTGAAGAGGTTTGAAAATAGTAGAAACCAAATAATAGAAATGTTGTCATTCAAGATAAATAATCAAATTAAACAAATTACAAGAATTTGTCTAATAATGACCGGAGACATCTAAAAATGAGGTCAGGATATTGTTTAAATCAGATTCTGATTCTATTCTGAACAGAAAAGTATGTGTGCATTCATTTTCCTTCAAGGCTTTGTTAGTTTGATTGGTTTGTTGAAGTTTTACACCGCACTCATTATTTAATTTATATGGTGGCATTGTCAGGTTAAAGGCACACTTGCCGCGAAAATCAGGAATATTGTTTACATTAAAAAAGAAAGACCGTATTCTGTATTTTTCCCAGACAATATAAGTTAGGAACTTTCTATTTTTACCAAAATTTAAAAGTTTGGACGTCACTTTGTATTTTTAATTTGAATTTGAAAATTTGAATTGTTACGTACCCGGAACGTAAACAAACCGATCTGCCCCCTATTGGCGATTTTATGTTTCAGTCGAGTGAGTGAACTAACGGCACAGTGTAATTTTACTTAGGCCTATTTATCTGAGAAATACAGACTGACGATCGGTTAACAGCGACTGGAAAAGCCTGCTGATAATTGTTTGAATGTAAACCACAGATACAAAGGCCTGAAAGGAGGGTAAACCAACACGAAAGTTGACCGACACTGATCGTTGTTGTTGTAATCAGGCTTCTATTCTTCGTTTGTTTTTCACCCCATTTTTACAGTCTAAAGCTAACTAGACATGTTTTATGTGTCCTATGTTTAAGTTTAGTGGTATTAGTCGTAGTAAGCTCATGTAAATTGGTTTTCTTAGCAAATTTAAACAGGCTACGGCGGCAAGTGTGCCTTTAAGTGGAGGAGGACACTGGGTCCATTGTTCGTAGGAAACCAAAGACCTTCGGCAAGTACCTGCCATACGGCGACCGAGTGAAATTTTTTTTATTTGGTCTGCCGGTTTGTTAGATTGATTGTTTGGTGTTTTATGCCGCGCTCAAGATTATTTCACTTATATGGCGGCGTTGCCAGTTTTATTGTGGGAAGAAACCGGGCTTTATGCCCGGAGGAAACTTCCGTCAACTGGCAACCATCCCACATAGGTCGTTCAAGCGAAAACCCAGGCAGAAAATTTTCTAATTTTTTTTGGACTGAGTGGGATTCGAACCCGCTCTACCTACTGAGCCACGGAGGCCCCGCGCGGGTTTGCTAGAAGGCATCCACATAAAGCTGTTTGTCACACAAGACCTCCATTTAAACTCTTTTGAAGTGACATTTTTTCAAAGTTTTGAAATGGATGAGAAATACCTCGTGATGATGCCTTATAATTATTATTTTGGATAGAATGGAATCTACACCGAAAGTAAGACTTTTCAAACAGTTCTGAATTTTTGTTGTTGATTAAACAGAACAAATTTGAAAAAATAACCCCAAATAAAACTCGTAAACTGTGGGTATATTGTCTCTATTTTGGCAATTGACAAAAAAAAATGTCAAAACTAGTGGGGCGATTACCAAAACACTGAATGCTGACAAAAATCAACAAAGACAGGGACAAAAGCAGACAAATCCTACCTAAGTAGAGCCCTAATGTTAGGTCCCAGAAAACGGCCTAAATAAGGTGGTTTCAATATAATACACATAGATTGACTGATGTTTGACGCCGCACTCTCATACTCAGGGAGAACATTCCTCTGTTAAAGTGGCATGAGCTGCCAAAATTCACACTTTTTTTCCCAATTTCTGATCGTCATGACAGTAAGAGGCTTTGAAAACCATTGAAAAACTAAATGATTCGCGTTGGAATGAGGAAAATCCATACAGTATATGGCATGTACAAACCGAAAACGTGTTTGAAAAGTAAACAAAATTTAAAAAACCGGGACGACCATTCATTCTAAGCCAAAGTTAGCTCAAAACAATACTTAATCGTACACTCTCGAGACTAGAAGCACTAAAAAGCCTCTGAATTATACGTCTTGAGAAAAATAGCCTTTCTGTATTAACGTCAAATTATCAACATTTTGGCAGCTCATGCCACTTTAAATTATTGAATAAAAAAAAGCTGGAGTACAGCTACATGTATAGCTAACATGCAAACAAGCCAGGGAAATTCAAAGCACAACATTGAAATGCAAATAAAAATGAAAACAAACAGAAAGAACAGAATTGCACAAAATAATGAAACAAAAAAATTTAAATTGAGGAAGAATAAATGAATAAATGATAAAGTATATATCAATTATATCAATTAAATGTGACTTATCTGTTTGTGGATTTTTTTTTAAAAATTCTGTAAATATCACACTGTCTAGTAAACTAATCACTAATGGGTTAAAGTTGATGGCTAAGGGGGAATAACTCACCTCAATTTGGGTAGACTCCAGTAATGAGTAGCCCCATTTTTCGTGTCCTGGACTTCAACAGCTACGACTGTCTTTGGGAATGGCCGTGAAACGTCTCTTTCATCCGGAGCCAGAAGGTCAGGGGGCAAAGGTGAATATAGACTGTCCGTTAGAAGGACAAACTGAAACTGTACCTGTAACAATATTAAATAACCTTGAGATTTTTGTACAGAGAATGTGGCAATGTCAATGGCATGTAATCTTACTGGAAAATGGTCACACCTAAGTCGGAATGGAACTGATTTTACCAATCAAGCAAACGACCAAACCACCCTTAATTTTAACATTAGACTTTATCTCCTACTTGACTCACTACCTAGTTCCTTTCTAATAGCAAACAATAGGCTTATTGTGTAGAAACATAAACAAAAATCATGAATACAGGAGCCCACAATCTATGTTTGGAAAACCAACCTTTTTGTTGAGTTCCACACTGATGGCATTGGCTTCCTTTAGGAAAATTGCATTGCCCCACAAGTCATCCTAAAAAAAACAAAACACGATAATATCAAATAATTCATTCTTCTACAAAAAATATAATTAAATGGAAATAGGGACAAAACCCAGAAGTCTTGCTGACAGGGAGGTAAACTCCTTGAACTATATACGTGGAATGGCTATGTCACATTGGTTAGATTGGATCGTGAGAAAATCAACATCATAACTATGGGATGTTGCCTAGCGTAACACAAATTATGTTTTTTTTACAAATTTATGACATCATGTCATATGATAGCCATTCTGATGATAAACCCTGAAGACTTACACGAAGGGAGGTAAACTGATGATATTTCCATTTCCTAAATCCCCATGCAGCCAACTGATAGTCTCTGTCTGACCAATTGCATTCTGAAATACAAGAGGACAGTTTAACAACTACAACATATTTAGTATGACAACAGGGTTTGATAGAAGTCAAAATGTTTGAAACCGCAATTAGAAGCCTGGAGTTATTTCCAAACCAAATTATGTATTTTAGTTGCCAGGAATTGAGTATTTCGTAACAAAATTAACTGCAATTCTTTTTTTATGGGTTGAATTGAGTATTTATGGTCATTTTAGGTAGATTTATCGACCTAAAAAATTGTCTTCCAGGAAACACTGGACAGGCCTTTGTTGGGTGAGAAATGGAAGCTCTGTCTTATCGGATTGATTGATCAGAGCTTTACACTACAGTTTGCAAGTAAATTTTCAGAAAATTATTTGCTAATTTATTTTAAGGTAGCATGAGCTGTCAAATATAGGATAATGTTTCGTTAAAAACTGAAGTAGGAAATTGTTTAATATTCTTGGAAATGAAGTAAAAGATTTTGTCAGTTATTAACACATGGTTTACTGACAGCTCATATTCTCCTGATAATCGGAATTCATGAGAGAAGGTTTGGCAGCTCATGTTAAATGGCAACATTTCTTAGCAGTTAAAATAAATTTACAGATAAACTAATTAACATATACTTCTTTAAAAATACAACATACGTATGAATCTTGAAAGTGAAGTTGATGATTGTTCTGACAATATTTCCTGAGAATTATCTACATATTTATACAAAATTGAGAGTGAAATTCTGTGAGAGAATGTGCTTACCCTCGTCATCCTCCTGTGTCATGGCCATGATTTCCTCACTGGTATAACTCGACAACATCGACTGTCTCTCTACTTCCTCTTGTAACGTTTTGATACGCGTCTCATAATCCTGATCAAATTAACAGTCGTTTATGTTAGGATTTTAGTTACTTCAAAACAACGACACAAGTACATTCTCTAGACCAGTAGCCTAAAGTTTCTAATTTATACATCTTGATAAAAATAATCAACAATAACAACATTTCGTTTTATTGGAATAATAATATCAACATTTTGACAGTTCATGAAAATTTGAATGGCTTTCAATCTGAACATTCAATTTTTTCCGATTCATGGGCATTTAGTTAAGAAACATTTAGGCTTACTTACATGTAATTGACATCATTTAAATGAGAATCGAAGACTTTTTTTACCTCCATATACCAATCTTTTCACCAATTTTCTTAATTTATTCATTTTAAAAATCTTAATCTTAGTCCAGTTGCTTGTTAGTGAGAAACAAATGCAAAATATTTTTATTTTTAATTCATAACAAGAAAGAGGAAGTATGTTAACTGTAATGGAAAATTGAATAAAGTAGATTAAAACTCATGATTAATTTTAATAGAATACTCAGTGATAAAACATATGTGAACGATGAATCATAACTATATCTTCTTATTTGAATAAGTGGTCAATCTAGGAGTAAAACTAACCTTTCTCTGTTGTTCAAACAGAAGATCTGCTTCTTCCTTTTCCTTTCTGTACTGTTCTTCCAGGCTTATTAACCTGAGGAACAAAATATGAAAATTCAACAACTTAAAAAGAATTTTTCAAGTGATATGCTCAAAGTTAAATAAGTTCATTTTTATTTCCATTCATGGGCATTGAATTGAAAGCATAGGTGAAATGCATATTTTAATAAGTTGTCTAGGAATAAAACTAACCTTTCTCTGTTGTTCAAACACTGGTTAGATTTTATTACCACATTTGATTTAAACAAAAAAAAGTTCAGAAGTAACAACTATTTTTTTTTCTCATTCTTTTTTGCAGTTAATGAAATCCACAATGCACAAACCACAGTAAAATTTACATAAGATTTTAAATATGATAAAGTTTGTTAAATACTTAAAGGCACACTTGCCGCGAAAATCAGGAATATTGTTTACATTAAAAAAGAAAGACCGTTTTCTGTATTTTTCCCAGACAATATAAGTTAGGAACTTTCTATTTTTACCAAAATTTAAAAGTTTGGACGTCACTTTGTATTTTTAATTTGAATTTGAAAATTTGAATTGTTACGTACCCGGAACG
The DNA here is from genome assembly GCA_963971465.1 of Lepidochitona cinerea. Taxonomy (NCBI): domain Eukaryota; kingdom Metazoa; phylum Mollusca; class Polyplacophora; order Chitonida; family Tonicellidae; genus Lepidochitona; species Lepidochitona cinerea. The sequence goes on from OZ020560.1 coordinate 5,096,497, forward strand.
TAAACAAACCGATCTGCCCCCTATTGGCGATTTTATGTTTCAGTCGAGTGAGTGAACTAACGGCACAATGTAATTTTACGTAGGCCTATTTATCTGAGAAATACAGACTGACGATCGGTTAACAGCGACTGGAAAAGCCTGCTGATAATTATTTGAATGTAAACCACAGATACAAAGGCCTGAAAGGAGGGTAATCCAACACGAAAGTTGACCGTTGTTGTTGTAATTAGGCTTCGATTCTTCGTTTGTTTTTCACCCCATTTTTACAGTCTAAAGCTAACTAGACATGTTTTATGTGTCCTATGTTTAAGTTTAGTGGTATTAGTCGTAGTAAGCTCATGTAAATTGGTTTTCTTAGCAAATTTAAACAGGGTACGGCGGCAAGTGTGCCTTTAAGAACAAGTAAATTTGACTAAAAATATCATTGAAATAATACCTAGACTCCATTTCCTTCCTCAAATCAATTCCTTGTTTTTCAAGTAACTCTAACTGAGCAAAAGTCCAATCAACAGGCTCCGTAGCTAAGGAAAAAATAAAATATTAATTGATTTTAGTTTTCTGAGCAAAAGCATATAAACATAAATAGAAAATCTCCATTAAATGATTTACTTCATTCAAGAAATTGATCATTCTCATATTAATGAATTAAGATTATTGCACAGGTGCAGGTATTAAATTAACCTTAAAGAATGTCTTATGGATAAAAATAAAAAATTCACTTGAAAGATTGATTGATTGTTTCGTCTTTTACGCCACTCTAAAGATTATTTCACTTATATGGCAGCGTTCACTTGAAAGAAATAATGATAAGTACTTACTATTGTTTGGATCGGATGGGTCAGGCAGCAGGGCTCGACTTGCACGAGCTGCAAGGAAATCGTAAAGTGCTACAATGTTGAAGTGCAAAGTAGCGGGAAATGCAGGGTTAGCAGAGGGTTAGTGCAGCGGGAAAACAACAACAACATAAACATGTTAATCAGTTAACATTTCAAATAACAGCCACGGTCAAATGGAGCAAGAATTCAGAAGGAAAACAGGCATGAACATATTAGTGTGCTGGGATAAAGAAGAGAAGGTAAAACACCACCAGGGCTTAGAATTTAAGGTCATAGAGGCCAGTGACCCCTGTGACCTCTTATCTTTTTGATATCACTAAAGCAAGCATGGGTGCCATGCCAAAATTACGACTAGGTGACTATCAAAATTTGAAGATGGTTTGGATTGCAGCTATTGGTTGGATTATTAATGGGAGAAGCTGATTAAAACACGCTATAAAATCAAGTATTTTTTATCAAAATGCATATTTTAATATATTTGTGGAAAAATAAGGGAATGATAAAAGTCAAATAACAGAACTAAGACAAAAAGCGCAAGGGAGAAAAACGAAAGCAAATAATGAAAGTAGTAAGGAATAAAACAAGGTAAAGACATGAATGCAGATATATGGTGAGATTGAGAGGGGGGGGGGGGGGGGGGGGAGTGGGGAGATAAGTAAATGCTAGATTTAAAATGATGATAGTAGAGCATTATTCAGCTTTAAGGACAAATACTTTCAATTAACTTTCATTCAACAAACTTATATTTCATAATTTAATTCATACATGTATATACTTGAGTTTACTAGTTTCCTGATTAATTTACTAGTATGAAGTATGACAAAAGAGACTCATACATTTCTGTGATTGATGACTCTCATACCTTGCTGAGGATGGTTAAATCTGAAGACATGATGTTTTCCCAGGATGACACGTGCACCGGTTCGTATCTCTGTCGGCTCCGTTATCTGACGGCCGTTCACATAACACATTCCTCCTTCACATGCTGTTAGAATCACTTTGTCTGTTTGAATGGAAAGACGTAAGATGGCAGGGTTATTACCACATTTTCTCTTTTTTTATTTTATAGCAATAAATTCTATTTTGGATGTTTAGAATTGAAGTATAGGGAGCCCAAGTCACGTGTGAATCCCACATATTTCCTGTCACCGGCACTGCATTGCGCATGTGACTGAGCGTTTTTAGTTCCAGCATGACATTTAAATCTGACGTTATGGAGCAAAATACGTCAAATGGAATTGCAACGTCATCAAAAACGTTCTTAATGGTGTCATCTGTCACCGGATATCACAAAATCTTACATTAAAGAGGCAGCTATAGTAATCAAGCACAGTTCAAACATTTTCAGGGGAGACAACCCCAATACTCACCATCCACAGTTTCGAAGTAACAATGTTTCTCTAAGATATTTGTACCATTTAACTGAATATCCAACGATGAGTCTTCTTTGGAAGGACATCCAACACTGGCGGCGAGAAAAATGAAAGAGAATTATTGATAAAGTAAAAAGCTACAGAAACTAATTGCAAATATGTTACTTCAGAATGAATGAGGGGCCTCGGTGGCTCAGTCGGTTAGAGAACAGTCCTTCAGTCAGGCATTTCTCAGTGGATTTTTCTCTTCATGGCTGTATGTGAAAAAGTTGCCAGGTACTCGCCGGAGGTCGCATGTTTCCTCTGGGCAAATTGATGGAAGGCCTGTGTTGGACTGGCCCATTTTTTGCCTTGGTTATATCAATCATTCTAACCTCCTGAGCCATTCAGGCCCCCCAGGTACTTTTAAAACATTCACAATGAGTGACTTTTTAATAAATCATGATCCTGCTTTGATGTAATATCGTAATATTCTGATAACAAATATGAAAATGAATGGTCAGTTGATTTACTTACTTTGTTATTCCGCCCTTGATGTAGTAGATCAGGCACTCAGACATTAGTGGATCTTCATTTAGGTTCACCAAGTGGGGAGACTGCAAAAATTTAAAAAATAAAATAAGATTTATTTATTTCAGTTCAGTTCAATAGACCATTAGCCACTTATGAGCGGAACAATGAAATGATGTGATATTAATCTTACACCGGACACGCCCTGCAGTCATATTGAATTTTGTCTTATTCGGTCAAAATCCCTTTTCGTCCACAATTTTTGTGCATTTCCAGATTCATTTGGATATAAATTGTCCGAACATAGTGTTCCATTTCTTATATCAAAAATACAGAAAATTTGATGTTAAAAACAGACGGATCCTTTGTCCGGTCTAATACTTGGGGCAGTCAGTAATTTTGACGTCGCTAAATTACTTAATTTGAAAGTAATCAGCAAATCATCTATTGTATAGCGTATTTTATCGGAATGTTCCGCTTCACTTTTTGCCCATTAAATTATAATGTGGATCTATCTGACCAATCATATTAGGGGTCAATTCTCACTAATAATCAATAAATACTAGAATGGTTGGTATGATCTCACACGTGGATTTATTGTTTTGGTGTATACGACAGTCAAGATCATTTCACTTAAATGTTTAACTGGAAGAAAGCAGGCTTCATGACAGAGGAAAACTCTCAACCTTCTGTTGTCAACCATCAAAAGTCGAATGAACAAAAACTGCAGTTAGCATTTTTTGTAACATTTTTAACCAACCGAGGGGGAGACAAGCCAATAATGTGAAAAAATAGGTACTACCAGGAGCCTGTTTCACAAAGCGGAGTAGCGTAAGTTTTTATGTAACTGGCATAACAGTCCATACTGTAAAGATAAGTTGCCATGGCAGTTACGAAAAAAACTTACGCTATGCTGCTTTGTGAAACAGGCTATTTCACAATAGGTTATTAATGTTTTTATAACAGGTCGATCTAATTTTCCAACAAAATGATAGTAACGATGATGAGAAAGTTCAAATTCACCTTTTTGGGTGAGAAAACACCGATAGTTCCTCCATCATCTCTCAATGCCACGCCCATCTCTGCCAGAACAGCCTCTCTGGAAATTGAACAAAAAAGTTGCATTGTGACATTACAATAATCATGATGTCACAGAGCTATTTTGCTAAGCGTGTCTAACTTTATCAAACGTTTATAAGGGGCACATGGTGCTGGCGGAGATGTCATTTGATATATTGTTTCTTTATAATGCCAGACACCAGATTGTTTCTTTTATGAACATATATGGAGGGGGGGGGGGGGGGGGGGTCGGGCTCAGTCTGACCCAAGTGTGTGTAAAGAAGGTTTTAACCAAATCGGGTGTGCTAGGACACTGGTACTGATTGGAGGGAAGTTGAGAATGCTTAAGAGAGATATTCTGGTTCTTTGACTATATAGAAGGTTAATTTAATCACCAATAAAAATAAAATAAATAATACCTTTCTTTCCGAATGCTGTCAGTTTTCCTTAGTTTTTCCTCCCATGATAAATTTAGTTCAGCGATGAGTTTTTCTGACATTTTGAGTCTCTCCATAGCGTCCTCGCCATCCTCACAAGTAATGGAATCTTTACGACTCCGTCCCATTTGACGACGCTCGTTCAACGAACTTAGACCTAAGGGTGGGGCAAATGAGAAACAGAAAAAGTCTTAAAAACTTACACTAGAATGTGGGGGAATATGTTAATAAATAATAATGGTTTATCTTTCATATTCATAGTATAAAACATGATTTCAAGTTGAAAATAAAACTGGATATAATTTTATGGTATATATTTAAATATATTCAGAAATAGAGGAAGTAAATAAATGCAAATGCCATGCAAGCTTTTATTTTTCTTTACAGTTTTTTTTTTAACACAATAAAAAAAAAATGCTGAAGAAATTGCTTCACTAAAGCATACAAATAGATCTTGATCATAAAAAACATAGTTCAGAAAAATGAAGTAAAACGTAGTCATTCTTTTTACAAAACTTATATGAAATGCTTGCAGCAGAGCAAAAAAAGCAGATTTATTGAGTAATGGATGCAAGAACAAAAAATGTTAAAAGAGCAACCAAACAAGAACGACACTCAACTAATCTGACCTTCAATCTCAATACCCTCTGACGTAAGAAGTTCTTTAAGACGGGCTACTTCTTCCTTCAGCTCTCGGATCAAGCGAGCGTTTGGATCTTCATTAACCACGGCTTTACACACGATCTGTTTAGCACGATCAGCATACCTAAAGAGAGGGAAAAGAAACATGCCGGAAAAGCTATAGGCTAACGTTACTTCAAAAATGTGAAAGGCATTGTGGGTATGAAGCAAGGTCTTACCATGTAATAAGCTATTGTAGCAACACCAAAGAGAGTAGATTGGCAAGAGCGGTCACTTCGTTCGCGCCATGTTGAATTTGAACTGACACGATTCGATTAGGAACCTCCTTCCTGTAGGGGGGCGCCCTAATCGAATCGTGTACAGTTAGAACACCCTTTCGCTAGGGGGCCAGAACATGTTGGCAATGCTGATTGGACGAAGTGACCACTCTTGTCAATCTACTCTCTTTGGCAACACGCATGACACCCCTACACTTTCCTGACTAGAATATTTTCCATCCACTATACCCATTCCCTCATGACCACCATAATACATTACACTAAAACTTGATGACATCATCAGGCACTGGGTCTATTGTGATTGATTTCAGTATGTTTTGTGTTTTAAATCAGACTCAAGATTATTCCACTTATAAGGCAGTATTGCAATGGTTATTAGTGGAAGTAACCATGACCCTTCTTGGTCAACCGACATGAATGAAAAAATTTTTTATAAGAAAATGGTGGCAGCGGTTGGCTGGAGATTACTTCACTTATAAAGCTGCTTCACCAGTTTATTAGGTGAGGAAATAGAGCTATTTGCCTGTTACAAAATCCAAACTTGTAATGGAACCAGTACATACATGTAGGGCTGGCCAACAGGTTTATTGCCAGCAGCACTTGTTGTCATAACCTGAAATATACTGTTTGTTCTAAAAAGTGCTACAAGTTTGAGCTTACCTGTGCTACAAGTTTGAGCTTACCTGTGCTACAAGTTTGAGCTTACCTTAGAGTACTTAAAGTCTCGTCATAATTAATATCCGCTGGACTGATGGCCGCTATCATCGCAGTCTTAGAATTACCACCTGTCAATAGAGAAAAATAAGCAATGCATTTGATGATATCACGACAAACTTTATCTATTCACTGTTTAACAATTGACAACAATTGGATTGATTGATTCATGTTTTACGCTGCACTCATAATTTTTTCCCTTATATCTGCGCAAACAGCTGTATTTGCCCTGAGGACCCCTGATCTTTGGAGAGTAACTGTCAACTCTTCCACACAAGGCAATCAAGTGAAAAATCCATTCAGAAATTTTCCATTTTTATTTTCTCTGAGTGGGATTCGAACCTGCGGTCAACGATGGAAACCCTGTGTCAGGCTGAGGTACAATCACTTTAACCGACTGAGCCACAGAGGCGCCCGACAGCCATTGGAAGAAATCTTGATATACTGACTGATAGAAAAGGAAAAACTTGATCCCCCGCCCACATGATTTTTGATGCCCTTATTACCTTTTTTTTCTATGGAAATAATGATTGTTTTGTCCTGAAAACAGTATTCACCTTGACTCCCAAAACTTAAACTGATCCCCTCAAATTTAAATTGCACCCCGAACTTACCATGAGCCCCCTAACTTAAACTGAACCCCAAGCTTACCTAAGTTCTCCCTGAGCAGCCAGGTGAGAACGGAATCTCTGTAAGGAATAAACTCAGCTCGCTTCTTTCTTTTACTCGCCTGAAGAATTTAATACATGTGATACAATAACAGCATGAAAAAGCAAGCACTCAAGATTATTTAACTTATATGGTGGTGTTGCCTTGTTAAGTGGGGGAGGAAAGCGGACTCTTTGCCCGAAGGAAACCCACGACCATCACCGAGCAACTCTTCCATATAGGCCTACATTGATTGAGGGAGATAACTATAAATAATTTACCCCTGTCAACACCACATAGGGCGGCCAAAGGTTTCAACAAGTTTTAGACAAATGCAACGTGCTAGCTTAAACGTTCTCAGAGAAATTTACCCAAGTTTGTCTAACATCTTGGGACATTTGGCCTGGCCACATGACACGAACAGAGTAAACTTAAAAACACATGTAAATTGATTCAAAGAGGGCCAAAAAAAAAAGATACCCTAGTTGTAGGTTTTAGGCCAAGATTTAATGTTAGTGTATGAGGTCCCATAACCATAAAACTAGTCCTATCAGACAAGTTGCCGGACATACTGTATAACATGTAAAAATGATAATACTGAGGTAAAATTCATCACAAGTAATAATACCTTTTTTTAAAAAAAGGTGGGGGGGAATTGTTAACAGAGAAATTATTCCACATGCCAAAACAACACTGACAGAACTAAATGGTCTACCAATCTTCAACTAAAATTATCAAAAATCTTTAAAGGAAAGAAAATATTTCTAAATAATAAAAAAAATGAAGAACAACAACCTTAAAGGGTATACCAAATGCCTTCAATTTCTTGAAATTAGATATTTATTATATGCAATATAACATAAACGTAGGCCTACAGCGATTTCTCAAAAAGTTGCCTTGTGCTAGAAAAAATTAGCTGAGCTGTGAATTCTCAGAACTTACACGGTCAGCGAAGAAATGTTTGATCCCATTTACACAACTGCATTTCTAGCTCAAATATGCAGAGTGATTACAGCCGTAAAAATGCAGATAACATCATAATTTATTACATAAATGAAGCTGCTATATCCCATCAGGGTATTGAACAAAAAAAATAGAATTTTCTAATTGAAATTTTTTATATATCTTTGTTCGTTTTAATCACAAAAAACGTTTGTGACTCAGTGCATTCAGGTGATCAAACTAGTAAACAGGTCTATGAAATTGGTTGAAATTAACGCCAAGTGACCATTTATAATTGCAAAGTTTGCACTTCCATTCCCTGGAATTTGTGTATCATTTTGTTGTTTGCTAAGCTGAACGTAGGTAGTTTGACTGTTAGACACCGGCTATGGTGTAGGCCAACTGCCCTTGCAAGGCCACTGTCTATGAAATCAGTCTCACCAGGCAGGTTTGGCAAGGCAGACACCACTGAAATTCTGTAGAAAACATTTTTGTTTCCGTTTTGGCGATTTTTCGTTAGCTTCAATTCCTTGAATCACTTGAACAGATTTACATTGTAATTAAGTCAATAACGAGCCCAGAAACGGATTAAGAATCAAATGAGAATAACGTTACTGTTATCGGCTGCAATATCTGCATAACTAAGTGTATCATACAAATAAACCTCACAAGTAATTCAAGACCAGGAAAAGTTCTTTTTAATGAAATTATCTATATTGAAGCATTTGGGATACCCTTTAATTAAAAAAAAAACAATTTTAAAAAGAGTTAATTATTAAAATCATACACATAAATCTAACAAAAATATTTATGGGATGATTTGAAAAAAAAGAAACTGTATTTAAAAAATTCGTGAAATGGTTGAAAAAATCCAAAGCTATGGAGCTATAATATAAAACAACGTTGCAACAACAACATTAATTTTAGACTTACATGCATAACGCTCTGTAGAAGGAAACGGTGGAAAATAAAGATTATAGTTGATTATTAAACTTAGCTGCTGGATTTGTAAGGAATCAAATGATGACACAAAGTTACTTTTTATTAATATAAAATTTGGTCTCAAATTTCCCCAAATTAGCTGCACTAAAGTAAATCCTGTATTTGGACAAATCCAAATGATTTAAGCTATCAAATATTTTGTTTGCTTAGTTTTTGTAAAAAAAAATCAGAAATCTAAGGTAAATTTTTTATTAAACATTTATATATTATTTTTGTTGTTGTTGAGTCTTTAAAGCATTTATAAAAAGTTAATAAATTTTTTTTAGAGCAATAAGAAGCAAACACATACCACTTCAGCCAGAGCAGAGATAACTTTACCCAGGGTGGTCAAGGACTTGTTTATATTTGCACCTTCCTTTAGACGAGTACCCTTTGCCCCTGTGGAGTCTGCTCGCTCACTGCCAGCCAAGTCAACTAAACTTATCTTACTGACCTAAAGAAAAATATATAATCAAACATTCAAAAGCTAGTTTAGAAATAATGTTGGAAACCGTATAATGTGAAGATATAAATAATGTTTACCAGCAATATGCTCAGTATGTGACCGTTTATAAAAAGGCTTGGATATTCTCCTACTTTTATAAGGGGGTAGTTACAAATCAAAATTGATTGATTGTTTGGTGTTTTACGCCGCGCTCAAGATTATTTCACTTATATGGCGGCGTTGCCACTTTTATTGTGGGAGGAAACCGGGCTCTATGCCCGGAAGAAACCCATGACCTTCCGTTGGTAACTGGCCAAATCAAAATGGATACAAGTTCATTAACAGTATATAATGTGTCTCCTAACAAGATCTCCTTAGACGATCGATGGGAACAAGACATTTTACAACCCAGTGACTGACCCTGGCCTTTCCGACAGTCTACTCCAACTTTTTGATTGCAATGAGTGAGTGATTTGGGTTTCCCGTCCTGCTTAACAGTATTTCAGTCATATGAAGACGTTTGATTGCAATGAACCCTGACTCCAAAATACGGCCGTCAGTATAAAAAGTAGTCATTTTGGAGGCAGAAACCTGGAATACCTCTATGCAAGCTTTGTAAGACAGTGGAAAGGTTTGAGTTAAAGATATACATAAATATGGGGGAAGAGTAAAGTATAAACCATTTAAATAGGCAAACTTACTTTCTCTCCAACAAGGTTGGTACTAGCATCCTGTTTCTTCTGAGAGAAAACAATGGTAAAGACTGCGTGGGAACGACTGCTTGTCTCGTTCATGTTTGTGGCAGCCACAGTCCTGAAATAATAAATTTCAAAATTTGCATAAAAGGAAGACGAGATAACAGCAAATAAAACAAAATGTTGTGTATTTAAGCCTGTGATAACTTTGAACATGTGTTTTTTATACTGGTACAACAATCCAGTTAATAATGAAACATACTAAAAAGGTAATTTGATAGTAGAAGGAGGAAATGTTCTGTTATCAAAATCAGTATTTGTATGGTTGATTTAAATTAGTTAGTCTTTTAGAAAGTGAGTATAACAGTATTCTAGGTATTTTGGGGATCTAAATTTCTCGAAAAAAAAAAAGGTCGAAATTCTTCTACCGATTTTGGGTGACACCTGAAAGGTAAGCTAGCTGGTTGGATGGATAAGACAGGCAGCATGTAGTTCTTGTGATAGACGCTATACTTTTATTCCTGTTTCCGGTGTCAACCCAAAATTGTAAACCCCAAAATACCGAGAATACTGTACGTTTGATGTTATACATCATACTTAAGATTATTTCACTTATATGGCACATTGTCACGTTAAGTGGGGGGGGGGAAAGCTGGCTTCTGGAGTGAGTGAGTGAGTGAGAGAAGATTTACGTCGCTTTCAACATTATTTCAGTTTTATCTAGACGAGCCCTGAGGAAACCATGCCATTCAGTGAGCACCTTATCTATATGGAGAGGGAAAGGAAAACAGAACGGAAAGACCAAGGGGTGAAATGTGTTTTAAAACGTAACAACCAAAATATCTGACCTGGCTTTATTTCCCTCATCAATCAGAGTGTTGATATCGTTGAAGGATTGTACAGCCATTTTGGACAGGTCCTCAACGTAAGGTCCAAGTAAGGGATGTTCACGTACACGGAGATTGTGTTTGGCACTCGGATTCAACAAATCACGAACTCTCTCACAGTAAATCTCCATGTAACTCACCTGGAAATTATTATCATTAAATAAAATTATAATCATAGAATAAAATTATAATTATTAACTAAAATTATAATCATAAAATAAAGTAAGATAAAATCAATCATAAAATTATAGTCATAAAATAAAATCATAATCATAGAATAAAATTATAATCATTAACTAAAATTATGATCAATAAAATTATTATCATTTATTTCAGTTTGTTTATATAAACTAGCATGAGCTTCCCATTCCAGTTACATCAGTGTTGTTTACTTTTGGCACAAATTTTCCCTTTCTACAGCTCATAGGCTAAACAGATATGTTTTATTTTAGCGTAATTCATTTTGTTTCTCAATTTACTGTAAATGATAGATTTAGTCTCAATAATAGAATGAAATTGTCTGACAATATAATAAATACCCACAGGTTAGTTTATCTCGTCTCATTAATATCAAATGGACCCAGATTTATTTCTACAGTATCAGATCTGGTTGAAATAAGTAGTTATCGTAATTCATCAGAGGGCTTTATTAGCTATAGCACTGATAACAGCCTTTATATCCCGTGTATCGATTGGTTACAGCCACCTCCAATCATCGTTTGCCATAAATGGTCATAACTGTGGCTTCATAAATATAGATAAGCAATTTGATAATTAGGTTTTATACCACCAGTTTTTTACCTGCAATAATTTGGGTATCACTTTTAGATGGACATGGCACAAATTTCATCTTATAGTATTGAAAATCACCAAGGCAAAATTTGCTCGATTTTCTGTTCATTTGTTTCTTTTTTATTACTATTACGTACATATGGGTTGTCAGGTACCCTCCAAAAGTAGGGGGTTTCTCTGGGACAAAGAGCCTCGTTTCCTTCATCAATACCTGCAATGTCTCACCATTATAAAAGTGAATTAATCTTGAATGTTGTGTAAAACATCAATCAATTAAAATAATTAGGTCAGGTTTCATCAATAGAGTAATTACTAATTTAAGAATCAATGTCTAACCATCTTTTAAAGGGAGTAGTTGTGTAGAATTGAAAACATTTTTCCTAAAACTTCTGCTAGATAGATAAATAAGATTTGATTGACTTTGGATGAAAGGTGGTAAGTCAATTTTAGGCGTAAAATGTAATATTAACGAGCAATTAGTGGAAATTCTGTGACACATGGGTGAACCCTACTGTAGTGAGTTGTGAAAGCGTTACTAATATTCTTCTACATTATGTAATCAGGACAAACGCATAAAACTCAGAAGACAACGAAACAATCGGCCAGGCTGTAAGCGTGGAACGGCTCGCTCTGGAGCCTCTATTAGAAACTCTAGCCTAGCTGAAACTAAAAGTAAACTAATAAGCTGCAAATGAAATCAAAAATCGTTTTTAACTCGCCATTTAACGGTCTGTCGGGGGGAACAAGTTTATCAGTGATCATCCGAACACCTTCCAACAGTAAAATTTTATGGATCTTTTATTTGCCTGATACACACAGTGCCCTGTCAAGAACACCTTGTCACATGTATTCATTCATTAGGACAATAGTTCCAACACTAACCTTATTTATGGCTCAAAAGAGAAATCGGGTCTAATATTATAGATGGAATATTAAATACCAGTAGAACTCGTCGTTTACAACTGATTGTTATATAAAACTGATCGTTTTTTCATCAGTCAAAATGAAAAACTTCTGAATATGCTTATCCTATTAAAACATGAATGAATTGATTGATGTTTTACGTCACACTAAAGATTAATTCACTAATGTGGCGACTTTGGCAGGGTTATTGAGAGAGGAAAGCATGCTCTTTTCTTTTAGCAAGTAGCGGACAACTCTTCCACTCATTCCAATTTTTATTCGGTCTGATTGGGATTTGAACTCGTGCAAGATCGATGGAAGGCCTGTGTCGGACTGAGGGACTATCATACTAACCGATTGAGCTAACGTGGCCCACTTATCCATAATAGTTTTTGCATAATCTAACATCAGCACAATATTCCTAGCACAATATTACGGTTTATTTTTATATGGATTTAAAGGTCCGTTCACATGGTGCGCTATCTCGTAGCGACTTGTATCATACAATTAAAATGGATGCCTTTAATTGGTTAATACGATTTGTCAACTAATAAAATTCATCCATTTTAATCGCATGCTATAAGTCGGTATGACAAATCGCACCATACAGGATACAAAAATCTGTCAAAGATCTCCCAGAATCCTTCAGGCTGGCGTATTGATTTTACATTATTCAATGTGATGTCGTTGAGGACAGTATTGATTGGACAACAATCAGACGAGCCTATCCAGAGACAAGTTAACGAGATGGTTTATTTCCGCCCATGGCTAGCGGGGTATTGATTCGGAGGGGCGGAATTATTCTCGTCTTGTTTGCGTAATGAAAGTTGTTGAGCATTGACATTATTGGACTTGCCTATGGAAATATGAAGAATGGGTAAGAACATATTGTCAGATATTTATGGGGAACAAACGTTTCATACAAACTTATTTTTGACAGTTTTTTTTTGCTCAAAGAAATTTCGATATGTTTCTGATTTTAAAGACTTTTGATGGACCAAATATTGCGAAAAGATTTCAAACAGGAATTCAACTAATTGACTTCATAAAGCAAAACATGGGCTTGATTGATTAATGTTTGACGCCAAACTCAAGATTATTTCGAGCATGGACGTGTTACCAGGTTAAATGACAAATAACAAATAAAAACAGGGAAAATAGAAATTTCTCTTGAAGTTCTTTTTAAATAGAATAGCTATTGTGAATACTGTATAAAAATGAATGTCAGGATGATTTGGTCAGATTTTGCAGAGTTACAGGTTGGTTGAGCCCTAAAGGCTTAAATTGAGAGGTGATGGGTCAACAGGTTTTACAGTCAAGACTTTACGAGTCATCAGCTAATTAGTTTGGACAGAACTACAAAATAACAAACTCATAAGATTCTCCAATAAAATGAAGGGTTGCTAATGAAAGTTAAATCAACCTTTCAAAATGGCCGTCAGTTTACAAACAAATCTGATTTCAATTGGTTTACTGCTGGCCTTGTTGTTAATCTAAAAGGAGTGGGAGGGCAGAATTGGAAATCTTCTGACTGTGTATGGATTTCTAAGGACATGATAGCCTTCTGCGTCATTCCCTAAGGTTGCCATGGTAACTGGTCAGTAAGGATATGTATCTTGGATGTGAAGTCAGATAAGTCAATACGGAGTAGGAGGGCCAATGGAGTTTCCGTGTCTGAACAGCGATGAAATGGAATTTATCATCTTGATCAGAGAGTAAGCTTAGACAGGTTTTATGTCCAATACAACAATCAACAAGCCATTTTTTCTAATGAAATTCCAGCCATAAATATTTTTAGTGGTATCTTTAAGACTCGCTTTTAATAAACACTCCTCTGATGGTCTACTTAAATAATACATTGATATATCATATATACGATAGGGAGCAGGAGTACCGATGGAATTCACAAATCTCCTGTCACCGGCGATGTCGTTGGGCACAATAGGGAGCAGGAGTACCGATGGAATTCCACAAATCTCCTGTCACCGGTGCTGTCATTGGGCACAATAGGGATTGAGAGTATTTGGTGAATTCCACAAATCTCCTGTCACTGGCGCTGTCATTGGGCACAATAGGGAGTGGGTGTATCGTGAGAATTCCATAAATCTCCTGTCACCGGTGCTCTCGTTGGGCACAATAGGGAGTGGGAGTATTTGGGGAATTCCTTAAATCTTCTGTCACCTGCGCTGTCATTGGGCACAATAGGGATTGAGTGTATTTGGTGAATTCCACAAATCTCCTGTCACTGGCGCTGTCATTGGGCACAATAGGGAGTGGGTGTATCGTGAGAATTCCATAAATCTCCTGTCACCGGTGCTCTCGTTGGGCACAATAGGGAGTGGGAGTATTTGGGGAATTCCTTAAATCTTCTGTCACCTGCGCTGTCATTGGGCACAAAAGGGAGCGAGAGTATCGATGGAATTCCACAAATCTCCTGTCAATGGGCACAATAGGGAGCGAGAGTATTGATGGAATTCCACAAATCTCCTGTGATCAGCGCTCTCATTGGTCACAACAGGGAGTGGGAGTATTTGGGGAATTCCATAAATCTCCTATGATCAGCGCTCTCATTGGGCACAATAGGGAGGGGGAGTATCGTGAGAATTCCATAAATCTCCTGTCATCGGCGTTGTCATTGGGCACAATAGGGAGTGGGAGTATTTGGGGAATTCCACAAATCTCCTGTCATTGGGCACAATAGGGAGCGGGAGTACCGATGGAATTCCACAAATCTCCTGTCATTGGGCACAATAGGGAGCGAGAGTATTGATGGAATTCCACAAATCTCCTGTGATCAGCGCTCTCATTGGTCACAACAGGGAGTGGGAGTATTTGGGGAATTCCATAAATCTCCTATGATCAGCGCTCTCATTGGGCACAATAGGGAGGGGGAGTATCGTGGGAATTCCACAAATCTCCTGTCATCGGTGCTGCCATTGGGTACAAAAGGGAGCGAGAGTATCGTGGGAATTCCACAAATCTCCTGTCATCGGTGCTGTCATTGGGCACAATAGGGAGTGGGAGTACCGATGGAATTCCACAAATCTCCTGTCATCAGCACTGCCATTGCATATGTGTGAAGTCTTTATCGTTCTAATGTGACGCTCAGTTCTGAGAAAAAAAAAGCATCAATCAAGCTGACAATGTCATAAAAAAAACGTCACCTGTCACCGGATATCGCGAAATCACTGCGGAGACTCCCAGGCCCTATAGACAGGTATTATGATCAGGACGAGAATCAATATTTCAATAATAATAATAATATACTTTATTTCAAGAGGATGATCATTTAGTACAAATAATACCAATCTTCCATGCGTCCCTCAATAACACACTCACATGCACGCACACACTCGCTCAGTAAAAGTAAGTAGGAAATATCAAAATCAAACAAAAGGCAAAGCAAAATTTTTCACAATAGTACAAAAGATTCTGGAACTAATAAATCTGATCAGAAAAAAATATCTATTTGCTAATGCAATCATTAGTTTTAACAAACTACCCACGACTATTTTTTTTTCGTTAATGAAACCATATTTATCTATTTAGCAGAAATTTGAGCAAAAATGCAAACCATTCTAAATAAACAGTCCCTTTAAAGTTAAATAATCTATGCTGATCATACAAACCTTCTCAGAGTTCGAGGGCAACTGACTTGATAAAATGATTGATAAATGTTTTACGCCGCACTCAATACTGTTTCACTAATATGGCGGCGTTGCCAGGTTTAGTGGGGGAGGAACCAGGGCTCATTGCCCAGAGGAAACCCCTGACCTTCAGTGAGTACCTGGCAACTCTTCCACATACAGCGACTAAGATGAAAATCCACTCAGAAATTTTTCAATTTTATTTGGTCTGAGTGTGATTTGAACCCATGCCGCATCGATGGAAAGTCTGTGTGGCACTGAGAGACGAACACCCTAACTCATTGGACCACTGAGGCCCCTTAATAAAATGAACTTCAGAATACCAGGTAAAAAGGACACTTCTACTTGAAAATTAACATACTCTCAACCTATGTTAAAACCCTAAATATATATTGTTATGGTAATCATTTTCTTACCTCCACAGAGTAGAGAACGTCATTGATTTTGTTGTCCCGAATCTTGGTAAATAGTTCTTCACATAACTAAATAAAACGAAAAAAAAAACAAGGAGATGAATTAACGTTGTCTAGGCCTATCCGTGGGGCCTTTTTTGGGAGGTGAGGGTGAAGAATATGCTAAGAATATTGGGAAGGGGGGGGGGGGGGGGGGGGGATGGGCTCTATAATGGTCACCTCCTCAGAGCAAAATGTGCAGGCTAACATTCAAGTTCCTTAGTCTAAGTTGCAAATTTTATATCCCTCACATCCATGTGAATACAGCTGCAAGTTGCAATATTTTTGGGGGATAGAACAAGCTCTGACGAGTTTTATTCCCGCCATTACCTTCTCGTTTCTCTGCATGGGAACTTTGTATACATTTTGATATGGTGAATAAACAAACAAACAGATATCATTATGTATAGAAATTTTGGAATGGCTCGTTTCTATGGGGGAAAGTTAAGGTTCTGCTTTCATGAATGAAAAAATAAAACATGGATGCTCTAACCATTGAATAATCTGTGTCAGAAGTAAAAGATAATATAAGCAAAGCAGAACAAATTATATTTAAATTCTAAAGATACTGACCAATGGAATGATTCCTTTTTGTCCAGTTTCATTTCTGCCCATCATGGTATAACTCTTACCAGCACCCGTCTGGCCATAGGCAAATATACACACATTGTAACCTTCAAAAGCATGGTCCAACATCTCTAAACCAATATCATTGTAAACTTGTTTCTGGGAGGCAAAGCTTGGGTCATCAGTCTGCAAACATAATATAAAAAGATATTCAGTGAACTCGACATTGTCTGAAATGGTAAATTCAAAACCAGGTTATTTCTTATATAATCCATAATGTATAACAAATACATGTACTCTGAGACTATCGTGTGGATCTGGGGACCATTTCACGAAGCCATCGCAAAGTGTAATCAATCGCAGTCGCTATGACATGATCTCTTCACTATGATATCCGGTGGCAGCTAGACTTCAATTGTGATGCGACTACTTTGTGAAACGTGTGAAATAGAATATTACATGATCTAATATGACTGCCATAAATAAATATATGGCGGCGTTGACAGGCAATCTTTTTCGAACACAAATAATTGATCACAGATCACAGAATCGTGAAACTTTATGGTAAAAAACTTATAATTGATTGATGTTTTAAGCCAGTCAAGATTTTTTCAGTTATATGTACAGGACGCCATTGCCAGGTTTACTGCGGTTGGAAACCGGGCTCATTGCAAAAAGTTAACCTCAACCTTCGGCGAGTAAGTGGCATCTCTTCCACAAAGGGTGATCAAGTGAAAAATCCAATCAGAAATTTGTCAATATTTGTTGTTTTTTTTTCGACCGAGTGGGATTGAAAGAATAGATTTTTTAAGATATTTCTATTAACTTACATTTGTATGAGACCAATATGAATAATCAAAGTTAAAATTCTTGTCTTGCTGTTCTTTTGAATCTCGGGGACCTAAATTTCTGGAATTGTGAATTGCTGAAAAACAAAATTATGTCAAGTATTATATATTCAAATTTGAAGAAAAACCAAACAAAACCCTCAACCAACATTTTAATTGAATATGTTTTTCTTTGATGAACTGTACTGAATGTTCGAAAAAATACAACTTCTTTATCAATGAAATCATATTTTGAGTTAAATGTCTGAAAGTGACATGAGCTGCCAAATACAGGTAAAATTATCGTTAGCTTATTGTTCATTATATGTATCAAGAATTCCGCAGTTACCAATCCTGAAGATGTAAGTTAAAGGGGGAGGAAAAACAACCCAAAACTTAGGGTTCAGAAGAAGCGCGCTAACAATTCCTTACCAATGGTACTAAACAAGTATTTTTGTGATTTGTTTTTGGTCGACAGTGAATTTATTAAAAGATCACAATACCCAAAAGTAATCGGTAAACTTTCAAAATCTCCCAATTAAGACTACATTAAATTCGTCCATTTCAACGCCCTCGTAACTCACCAATATGGCACGCAGGCCAGTTTTTTGCTAGCCACATTTTCCTCAAAGCTCATATCTCAATGTAACTTTCGAGAAACTGAAAGCAAATTTCTGGAGATAGGATTGCTTTGAAGAAAGTGAAATTAACCTGGGTTTAAATAGGAGATTTTAAAAGTTGACCAATTTGTTTTGTGTATGTAACAATATTTTCATAATGTCCCATGAAAAATGAAAAAAATATGTTTTTGGTACCGTGAGAAAGGAAAAAGAAGCGCACTTCTTCTGAACCAGAAAATATTTTTTATTTTCTTCTTCTTTAACGTTGAAACATGTCTTAAGCTTAATGAGTCACTCTTAAGGGATATTTGAGGTATCTTTTCAATGGAGAATACCAATCAGTCATGTTCATATACACAAAAACACCCACTTGTACATGTAGGGGTAAATTTTTACCCTCAGCTATCAATTTTCCCAGGTGAGATGGGTTTAGATGTTTCTGTGATCATTTTATCCACGTACATTCAATAGTTTGCAGGTGCTCCAAGTTGGACCAAGATTTTCTACCAGACTTTAAAGGCTAATGATTTTGGGAATTTTTTTGCCCTGGTAGTTTGTTTTTATCATTTTTCTGTGATGTATGACAGTTGAGACCATAATTTGTCCCTAGAATGTAATACATGAACGCTTGTTTGTGGTAAGTAATTATGGTTTGATTGATTGATGTTTTACCCCCACTCAAATTTATATCATATATATTTTTGAACACCATAACACACGGGCACAGGGAAAATCTTTTTGTCTAAAATCATATATACAAATATGGTGGCACTGGCCGGTTTATTGAGATCGAAAAACTAAGCTCTAGGCAATCAATTTAAACAACTGTCAGATTTTACCAAAATGTTTAGCCACACAGTGGGAGTCGAACTTAGGACATTTTTTAAGGAAGACAAGTGTCCCCATCTGTTTATCCCACACATCACTGACATACGACAGAACTGATTGTCATTTCTGCCCTCATTGTAACTCACTTTATTGTTTGTGATATCATTACATTACTACATGCCTATTTTAATTAGATTTATTATAGAGTGTCAGTTGTTATTGATGGAGTCAAAGTAATTATGTTATATTGACTGGAAATACAGCTCTAACTCCTCTCTTTATATCCCAATCTGTAATTACATTATGACAAGTTAGCTGGAGCTATGGTATGGTGAAGATGCTTATATCCTCGTGTAAATTTTCATGGGCTGCAGAAATCATTTGCAGTAAAGTAACACATAAAACAATAGCTACTTACTTGTGGATGATCCACTTTTTTTAGTATTATAGCTAGAATACTCAAATTTATTACTAACTAAACTGCAATACTCAAAGTATTACCATCCTTCAGATTCTAATATGCCACTCAAATAAATAACATCTAGACCGATTGCAAAATCACACAATACATTTTCAAATAATATTTAGGCCGAAATTATTTAGATAATTTTCACATTTGGTTACCATCTGATTGACTTATCGGTTACTCACTTTTAACATATAAGTTATTAATAAGTTTTATTGTACAACCAATACGGATTGTTCAATTAAAAGCTAATCTTTGCACCTAATTGTAGTAATTGTAGTATCCTCTAGGTCACAACACCCAGTTTGTGTTTTCTCAGCCAATGAAAATTGACTTCGGTTATACAGGAGCTAGAAGGTGGCTACATAGTGATAGTTTGGTATCTGGGTTATTTGAATATTGGATTGAAACTAACATAGGTCTACTGTACATACTTTAAGCTTTCAATCAATGCCTGATAACAGATTTTTGTGTGTGTTTTTTTAATGTTCACCCAATTTTGAAAATACCAAAGTTTGGCTAGAATAAGTAAGCCTAAAACTGTCAAAATGGCGGTACCCATGTTAAATTGTGTGTAGCTTGAAACCGGCATGCACTATGTCAACTTTATTTGGTTGTAAAGGATTTCTCATGTGTTGATCTATTTGGAAATGGTTAGGAAAAGTCTTAACGAGATTTAGGTAATTAGCCACAAATCAAAACGTTAACATTACCGCAAATGGGAAATGAAACTGTATCATGTAACCTATAGTGAAGTGTGAAAAGTAAGTATTTTGTTCTAAATTTTCAAACCACCACCATTTTTGGTGCCGTTGTATCTGGACTACATATTTGAAATATAAAATAAATGAATTCAGTAAAAAAATTTAAATATTCACCACTTTTTCTGAAAAACAGGCTTTTGTGGACCAGGGCTAGGTTTGAGCAACCACAAGACTCTTATTGTAGGGTGTAAAATACTTGTATATGCCTCAGTAGTGATCCATTTCCATCAATGAGGTCTAGGAATGACATTTCACTTCTTGGAATTATTAATGTTTTTCAAAGCAAATGATTATTTCAGGCTCATTAGCTATTGATGTAAAATAACCAGACCCCCCCCCCTCCTCCCACCCCCTTCCCTGTGGGTCTGAAATGATATAATCTGTACAAATTGCCCTTTTTATATCTTAACAGGTAAGCTGACATGACTGTGGCCCTGAATTGGACAGTTTTTAAATCACTGGAGAAGTTTTATTAGCTTTCAAACAGTCCAAATGTTAAGAAATCAGACATTTTTTGGACGGGTGGGGTGGGTTATCTCCCCTGGCTCTGCCCTTATGGCAGTCTCTAACCCGGACAGATGCTAACAGTAAACTACAACCAACAACCCATCATTTCCAGCAAATTTGAAGGGTATTTGATGATTCACCTTTTTATAGCGAGGAATAACATTTTGAATTGGTCCTCAGAAAAACTTTAAAATATAAGCCTGGAAACATGAAGGGGGTGGGTGTGTAAATTACTTCGCAAATTCAAAACGACTGGCCGAAAAGCTTTGATCTTTTGAAATTCAATTTGATATTGGTTAATAAAAGCAAAGTTATTAAATTTGACAAATTTCGAGGAATTATGTCCTTGTTATAGGTCACAACACCCAGTTTGTGTTTTCTCAGCCAATGAAAATTGACTTCGGTTATACAGGAGCTAGAAGGTGGCTACATAGTGATAGTTTGGTATCTGGGTTATTTGAATATTGGATTGAAACTAACATAGGTCTACTGTACATACTTTAAGCTTTCAATCAATGCCTGATAACAGATTTTTGTGTGTGTTTTTTTAATGTTCACCCAATTTTGAAAATACCAAAGTTTGGCTAGAATAAGTAAGCCTAAAACTGTCAAAATGGCGGTACCCATGTTAAATTGTGTGTAGCTTGAAACCGGCATGCACTATGTCAACTTTATTTGGTTGTAAAGGATTTCTCATGTGTTGATCTATTTGGAAATGGTTAGGAAAAGTCTTAACGAGATTTAGGTAATTAGCCACAAATCAAAACGTTAACATTACCGCAAATGGGAAATGAAACTGTATCATGTAACCTCTAATGAGCTAGAAGCTGACGGATTGTAGAAAAGTTGTCCTTTTAAACACATTTGAGCTCAGCCACTAGGTTTAAGACTAGACCACCAACCAAATTGCAATGTACATGAACAGTGTAGTACTAAATTAATTTATTCTGGAATTGCCTCTTGCTAGAAACATACTCTAGACTCTCATATACTAATAGGTGTTCAACCTAATTTAGCTCAAATAGTTTCTGAGATTTGGTAATTTACATAGAATCAATAATCAATACATTATCAATTTATCACAACCCTAGAGACAATAAGGGATTTTCGATTTGTGACAATGGTCAATTCTCTAATGATCAAAGACTGTTGATGGATTGATTGTGTGGTGTTTTACGCCGAGCTCAAGATTATTTCACTTACATGGCGGCGTTGCCAGTTTTATTGTGGGAGGAAACCAGGCTCTATGCCCGGAGGAAACCCACAACCTTCCGTTGGTAACTGGCAACCATCCCACATAGGTCGTTCGAGTCAGAAAATTTTCCAATTTTTTTTTGACTGAGTGGGATTCGAACCCGCGACCCATTGGTGGAAGACTGTTCGGATTGAGCGTATAACGCTCTACCTAATGAGTCACAGAGGCCCCTTCATCATGACCTTTTACTTGACACCTGTTTTTCAATTTAGTCAAAATGTTGAATGTTAAGCGAGAGATTAAGCTTTTCAATTTAGTCAAAATGTTGAATGTTAAGCGAGAGATTAAGCTTTTCAATTTAGTTAAAATGTTGAATGTTAAGCGAGAGATTAAGCTTTTCAATTTAGTTAAAATGTTGAATGTTAAGTGAGAGATTAAGCTTTTCAATTTAGTCAAAATGTTGAATGTTAAGCGAGAGATTAAGCTTTTCAATTTAGTTAAAATGGTGAAAATTAAAGCAAACTTTTTTTAAAATTGTTCAGAAAGGCATTTTATTTTTTTAATTTTTGTGCAGCAAAGAATTTGTTTATATATTAGGTCTACATTACTAAGCAAATATAAGATCTGTAAGTTTCAAAACAGTCAACATTTATATTAAATGCTGACTTCACTTGCAATTATCTTTTTGTGAAAATGATAAACTCAATGTAAACATTTCCATTTAGTTTATATATAGTTATAAATAAGTTTCAAGTCGTAGTAAAATTGTTGTTAATAAAATTTTAATGAAGCCTCAAATGAAATCTGACACAGATGCAATAGACTGTATAGACTGCATAAAGGTTATATAGGCCCATATAATGTGACACAATAAAGTGGCATGAACTGTCAAAATTAAAACTTTTGTACTAAATTCTGATTGTCAAGAGAAGTTGAGCATTTGAAGTACCTTACAAAAACTTAAGGATTTAAAATCGACACAGAGTGTGACCGTACAAACCGAAATATTGTTTGAAAAGTAAATAACTGGGACGAACGTTGATGCTTTCTAAGTTATTTGCTTAATGTTTTGTGTTTCTTTCTAAGTTAGTTCAAACACTTATCGAACGTACATTCTGTAGAGCAGTATCAATAAAAACATCTTAATTGTACTTCTTGAGAAAAATAGCTGATAATTCCCAAAGCTCTTAGACTCATTTTACTTCTTTACAAAATTGACGAAAAATTAGCTAATTCTGTTCAAACAAAATATATTTGCCAGCTCATGCCACTTTAAGAAAGAAATTTGAAAAAAAAAAATCAGGTATAGCAAATACACGAAAGAATAAACAAATTAAAAAGAGAATTGTTTTCAAACGAACAAGTATAACATTTGCATGATCAAAGTTAGAGTCAAACATCTTATGTAAAACTGTCAGAAAGAATGTGACATTGTGCTGAACTCTATCTGCTCCCTTACTGAGAGAAAATGCAATTTCTACCCAGGTGAGCTACATCAAACAGATACAGGTATGTGTTCTGCATCTTATTTCAATTGTTAATATGTGACATGTGCTCACATCAAACAAATTAAAAAAGAGATTATCACATGACTTTTAAAGACAAGTTTGCAAAGAAAATGAAATTAAATGATGTGTAGAGAGCTATGTATGATTTTGTTAGCAGAGTGTTTGTGGTTTGTTTCATGTATACGCTATTTTAGAGAAATTTGACAAACAAAACTTACAAGAACGTGATTTTTATACACTCACTTTATGATGTAAGATAGTCAATTTGTATATGAGTCTTTAACAAGAAAAATAATCTACATTGTGGTGTAAAACCCTAAAAGCCATTCAATAAATCTGTCATGGCGGATATCACAGAAAAAGCCATGGTGGTATCTAAAGTGGCATGAGCTGCCAAAATGTTGATATTTTGACGTTAAAACAGAATGTTGAAATTATTGGCCATTTTTGGCCAAGACGTATAATCTTTTAAGCTTTTCAGTGCTTCTAGTCTCGAAAATGAACGATAAAGTATTGTTTTGAACTAACTTCGGCTTAGAATGAATGAATGGTCGTCCCGGTTATTTAAATTTTGTTTACTTTTTCGGTTCGTACAGACCACATACTATATGGATTTTCCTCATTCCAACGCCAATCCTTTAGTTTTTCGATGGCCTTCAAAGCCCTTTATTGTCGTGACGATCAGAAATTATTGTGAATTTTGGCAGCTCATCCACTTTCATGTCAAAATATCAACATTTTGGCAGCCCATGCCACTTTAATATCAGCTACTCATCATCAGGTAATTACAATAAAGTCGCTCCACAGAAGAATGTATAGGCCTAATGGTTGATGCAACACTTAAAAATATTGGGATATTTGAGGGGGTCTGGCTTTGCTACAAATATTTCTTTTCTCACTCTTGACTGCATACGTTTTCTTTTCAGTGCAGAAATGTTTACATCCACCATTTTCTATTCCCATATCATTCGGGCATAGAGCCCGGTTTCCCCCAACAATAAAACTGGCAACGCAGCCATATAAGTCAATCAATCAATCAATATAATCCCATAACGATGGCGTAATTCAGCAATCTGTCCATTAAGCAAAGTGGCATGAGCTGCCAAAATTCTGACTATTTTCATAGATTCTGATTGTCATGACAGTAAGAGGCTTTGAAGGTCATCGAAAAACTAAATGATTGGTGTTGGAATGAAGAAAATCTATACAGTATGAGGCCTATACGAACCGAAATAGTGTTCATTCGACCATTCATTCATTCTCGAGACAAGAAGCACTAAAAAGCTTCTGAAATGAATTATATGTCTTGAGTAGCCAATAATTTCAACATTCTGTTTTAACGTCAAAATATCAACATTTTGGCAGCTCATGCCACTTTAAGTAAATACTACATCCAAATTCACAAACACAATACCTAAGTTAAAAGTTCAATGGCACAGTCAGGATTATTAAATAAATAAAACATCCAACTTCAAAAACATAATAGCTTAGTTAATAGCTTAGTGGTAGGTAATTATAAAATGAAATGATAAACTCACTTGTTGTTTTTCCGGTCATTTCTATGATGCATTTGCTGTCTCTTAAAATTTCCCTGTTATTAAAAGGGCGAACCCTTACTGCAACCTTGACTGACGACATATTAACACTGCAAAAACAATCAACATGAACAATGAGTAAAGTAATCTTCCCCAAAGACAGAAGGAGAGAAGATAATAATAGAAACAATCTAGGATAAACCATTAGGAAATCTATTTCGAAAATCATCAACACAAAAATGATTAACGTTAAAAATCAAAGAATCGGTTGTCACGGTTCTACAAAACATATTTCTTGCATTAATAACAAAATGTATTCTGATGTAGCCAAATACTCTAACAATTTCCTGATGTTGTTGCTCGTTGAAATCAATTTGTTTGTATCTACTCTTTCACAGCGGAAAATAACCGATGAGGAATGAGCTACGAATATTCAACGTCTAAAATGGCAGACATGCTGCTAGCCAGTCCTTCATCGATGTGACGTCAGTGTTATCCACTTCCAAAACCAGTCTCTAAATTGTACTTCTATTAGGAGATATAACTAAATCAATGCTGAGAATCGGGCAATCATTTTACCAAATGTAAAATATAATTCTTTTATACTTGGAAGAAAAAAAACATGAATATCACGAAGTACTACGAACGATGAGAAAATCTAGTATCCGGATTGAAGCTGGACCTGTCATTATCATAAATTCTATCAGCTGATTTGAATATGTACGTGTTTAAGGTCAAAAGAAATAATATGTGTTTGAATACAAAATATATAAAATGTAGAGATAAATTATTTAAAATTACATACAAAAACCTAATTGAAATTATCAAATACATGTATAGATAAACTGTATGTTTGAACTTGATCCAAATTCTGTATTTGAGAACATGTTGCTATGATTTTCAAAAAAATTTCAATAAGAGGAATGAAATTCGATTCTTACCTGTTAAATTGGGATGATTACAGGTGATCAGATGATTAAATCCAAGTAAGAAATCAGTTGAGAGAAGAACCGGTGGTGAAATTAGCTACCAGCTGTCAGACTAATGTGACCGGGTACAATACGACAAGGTGGTAGACAGACAACTGACACATTGAATCCACCCAGTTCATTAAAACACATCTAACTGGGCCATTTTCTTAACAATTTCACAGGTTCATTTTCTGTAAAAGATAAAAGGAATTTCAACGTCATTAAGTATTCCCCCAAAAAAGAAATTGTTATTCCTCTACCTATCTACGTCTCCATTTTGTCTAAAAGTAGGAATTTTCCTTACAGAATTTCAGACAGCTCATAGAGGGCCAATAATCCAAGGAGGACATTAGAATTTTACATGTTAATGTATAACGTCATGCCCAAAGCTACATAGTAATTGTACCATAATATAACACAGCTCCAGCTTAAGCTCAATACTGACATCAATCTACAATATTGACCAATCAGAAGCCAGACTGGCTCATTCTGCTTGGATAAATTATTACCATGACGATGAGACCGATGACGACAAGCAGCATAAACCTGTCACCCATCACATAATAAATGCCAACCAATCAGATGAAAGATACAGATCAAAGGGACAGATCCATTGACATCAATAGGGGGTTCAGCTTGAATGCAAATGCTGCTGTTGAGGACATGTTTATGCTGTGAAGAATTATTGATTATTTTGTTTCTGAGAGAGATTGTTTAGAATATAGGATGCCAGTCTGTAGTTATGAGCAGTCAACCATAAAATAACTATCCTTGATGACTAGGCATCATAGAGTGAAGTAAGTGGTAAATCTGACACCCATATTCTATGACCTCAACAAACAGGGCCATAAATAATGATATAAGCACAGATGTCATGCTAATTGGATTGTAGAAAGGCACCTGCTATTTGCTTTACATAACAGTAAATTTGAAATCCCAAATCCTAACCATAATGTCTATATATATATTTACATCATAAACACACACTGAGCACAGTTATTATACATTTGGGTATTACAAACCACATAATAACAATAATAAAGTGTTTTAAACGGATATGTATCACACACATGATTCATATCTTAATTTAAATACAACAAAAATATTAATATATCTTCAATGAGAAATGCATTATTTCAATAAAAAGTACAGAGATGAATTTGTAAAAAAAAAGATGCCATATCAACACTGCAGCTAAAAGACACTTTAAAAGAATATCACTGAACTATAGCTTCAGTATAGTATTCAGAGTTGTCTTTCTTGACTTCAATATTCAGTTGTCGTCTTGACTTCAATATTCAGTTGCTTTTCTTGGCTTCAATATTCAGTTGCCTTTCTTGGCTTCAATATTCAGTTGTCGTCTTGACTTCAATATTCAGTTGCTTTTCTTGGCTTCAATATTCAGTTGTCTTTCTTGACTTCAATATTCAGTTGTCGTCTTGACTTCAATATTCAGTTGCTTTTCTTGGCTTCAATATTCAGTTGCCTTTCTTGGCTTCAATATTCAGTTGTCGTCTTGACTTCAATATTCAGTTGCTTTTCTTGGCTTCAATATTCAGTTGTCGTCTTGACTTCAATATTCAGTTGTCGTCTTGACTTCAATATTCAGTTGCTTTTCTTGGCTTCAATATTCAGTTGCCTTTCTTGGCTTCAATATTCAGTTGCCTTTCTTGACTTCAATATTCAGTTGCCTTTCTTGACTTCAATATTCAGTTGCCTTTCTTGACTTCAATATTCAGTTGCCTTTCTTGACTTCAATATTCAGTTGCCTTTCTTGGCTTCAATATTCAGTTGCCTTTCTTGACTTCAATATTCAGTTGCCTTTCTTGACTTCAATATTCAGTTGCCTTTCTTGACATCAATATTCAGTTGTCGTCTTGACTTCAATATTCAGTTGTCATCTTGGCTTCAATATTCAGTTAACTTTCTTGACTTCAATATTCAGTTGTCATCTTGACTTCAATATTCAGTTGTCTTTCTTGGCTTCAATATTCAGTTGCCTTTCTTGGCTTCAATATTCAGTTGTCATCTTGGCTTCAATATTCAGTTGTCGTATTGACTTCAATATTCAGTTGTCTTTCTTGATTTCAATATTCAGTTGTCATCTTGGCTTCAGTATTCAGTTGACTTTGACTTCAATATTCAGTTGTCATCTTGACTTCAATATTCAGTTGTCTTTCTTGACTTCAATATTCAGTTGCTTTTCTTCACTTCAATATTCAGTTGCATTTCTTGACTTCAATATTCAGTTGCTTTTCTTGGCTTCAATATTTAGTTGCCGTTCTTGGCTTCAATATTCAGTTGCTTTTCTTGGCTTCAATATTCAGTTGACTTTCTTGACTTCAACAATCAGTTGCCTTTCTTGACTTTAATATTCAGTTGCCTTTTTTGACTTTAATATTCAGTTGCCTTTTTTGACTTTAATATTCAGTTGCCTTTCTTGACTTCAATATTCAGTTGACTTTCTTGACTTCAATATTCAGTTGCTTTTCTTGGCTTCAATATTTAGTTGCCGTTCTTGGTTTCAATATTCAGTTGCCTTTCTTGACTTCAGTATTCAGTTGCCTTTCTTGACTTCAACAATCAGTTGCCTTTCTTGACTTTAATATTCAGTTGCCTTTTTTGACTTTAATATTCAGTTGCCTTTTTTGACTTTAATATTCAGTTGCCTTTCTTGACTTCAATATTCAGTTGACTTTCTTTGCTTCAATATTCAGTTGCCTTTCTTGACTTCAATATTCAGTTGCCTTTCTTGACTTCAATATTCAGTTGACTTTCTTGACTTCAATATTCAGTTGCCTTTCTTGACTTCAATATTCAGTTGCCTTTCTTGACTTCAATATTCAGTTGCCTTTCTTGACTTCAATATTCAGTTGCCTTTCTTGACTTCAATATTCAGTTGATTTTCTTGACTTCAATATTCAGTTGACTTTCTTGACTTCAATATTCAGTTGACTTTCTTGACTTCAATATTCAGTTGACTTTCTTGGCTTCAATATTCAGTTGACTTTCTTGACTTCAATATTCAGTTGCCTTTCTTGGCTTCAATATTCAGTTGCCTTTCTTGGCTTCAATATTCAGTTGTCATCTTGGCTTCAATATTCAGTTGTCGTCTTGACTTCAATATCCAGTTGTCTTTCTTGACTTCAATATTCAGTTGTCATCTTGGCTTCAGTATTCAGTTGACTTTGACTTCAATATTCAGTTGTCATCTTGACTTCAATATTCAGTTGTCTTTCTTGACTTCAATATTCAGTTGCTTTTCTTCACTTCAATATTCAGTTGCGTTTCTTGACTTCAATATTCAGTTGCTTTTCTTGGCTTCAATATTTTGTTGCCGTTCTAGGCTTCAATATTCAGTTGCTTTTCTTGGCTTCAATATTCAGTTGACTTTCTTGACTTCAATATTCAGTTGGCTCTCTACTTCAATATTCAGTTGCTTTTCTTGACTTCAATATTCAGTTGCCTTTGCTGACTTCAATATTCAGTTGTTTTTCTTGGTTTCAATATTTAGTTGCCGTTCTTGGCTTCAATATTCAGTTGACTTTCTTGGTTTCAATATTCAGTTGCCTTTCTTGACTTCAGTATTCAGTTACCTTTCTTGACTTCAACTATCAGTTGCCTTTCTTGACTTTAATATTGAGTTGCCTTTTTTGACTTTAATATTCAGTTGCCTTTTTTGACTTCAATATTCAGTTGCCTTTCTTTGCTTCAATATTCAGCTGCCTTTCTTGACTTCAATATTCAGTTGACTTTCTTGGCTTCAATATTCAGTTGCTTTCTCGACTTCAATATTCAGCTGCTTTTCTTGGCTTCAATATTCAGTTGCCTTTCTTGGCTTCAATATTCAGTTGCTTTTCTTGGCTTCAATACTCAGTTGCTTTTCTTGGCTTCAATATTCAGCTGCCTTTCTTGACTTCAATATTCAGTTGACTTTCTTGGCTTCAATATTCAGTTGCTTTCTCGACTTCAATATTCAGCTGCTTTTCTTGGCTTCAATATTCAGTTGCCTTTCTTGGCTTCAATACTCAGAGTTGCCTTTCTTAAAGTGTAGATAAAATACTTCAAACTTTATTCCTGATTAAAAGAGAGCTCTGTTGAGGGCTCATGGCATTTCGATTCGCCAGAGAATAGCCGGTTCAGGGTGAAAGTGGTTATCTTTAAACAACACCACACGATAAGGTCCATATATCTGCGATATCGGAAAGTTTCAGAATGAATCGGAACACACATTAAGCCAATCATCAACATTACTAGACCTCTGACAGTGCAGGTGCTGCACAGATTCAGTAATATGAAATAATACATTAAATCAAAACTGTATACAGTATCTCAGTAGTACTTCGATACATTTTATTTATGATCACTAAAACACACGGGCACAGGGAAAATCTTCTTGTCTAAAATAAATAACAATGAAGTTTTAAATTGTGTTAAGAGGTATTATCATTTAGACCTTTATACCCCATAAATTGTTGTAACAAACCAAACCTATGATATTTCATTAGGTTGGCGACTGACAGGACCCTTGGTCAGTAGAATTTTCTGGAATCCTTTTGTACATTTTCACCCAAATGTGAAAGATTTATCAAAAATGTGAAAGGTTTATAAAAAATATGAAAGATTTATCAAAAATGTGAAAGATTTATCAAAAATATGAAAGATTTATCAAAAATATGAAAGATTTATCAAAAATATGAAAGATTTATCAAAAATATGAAAGGT
This sequence comes from Lepidochitona cinerea, assembly GCA_963971465.1. NCBI lineage: Eukaryota > Metazoa > Mollusca > Polyplacophora > Chitonida > Tonicellidae > Lepidochitona > Lepidochitona cinerea. The sequence continues at coordinate 5,127,251 of OZ020560.1, forward strand.
TTATCAAAAATATGAAAGATTTATGAAAAATGTGAAAGATTTATCAAAAATATGAAAGATTTATGAAAAATGTGAAAGATTTATCACAAATGTGGTTTTCCAGATTGAGCTACACGTAACTGTTTTGAGACATGCCGGCCGCTTCCCAAATGCCTTAAAGAACACAAAACCTCAACTGGACTCTAAATCTGCTATTTCTGACCACATTCAAGCTAACCCCAACCATTCAATTCAATGGGAAAATGTAAAAACTCTGAATGTAAACATTTCTCACATAACCTCTCGCAAATTGACTGAAGCTGTTCAAATTAGAAGACACAATCCACAAATTAACAGAGATCTAGGTTTCTTTATTCCTTATGCCTACAATGATTTAATTCTTTAGACACCAACTGTGCATCTGTAAATTATTTAATCATATCCAATACTTTATCACTCTGCCTGTGTGTTTTGTTTTTCTCACTATATCTGGCAATCCTACTTAAAACTTTATGTTTTCCTGTAATTATTCAGTCAGTTTCTGTTGTCAAACGTTAGGTAATTTTCGGTCCTTTATTAGTCATCTGTTTACTTAGATGTTACCACTCTACATAGTGATGTTTTCATAATTTAATTAAGTTTTCATAATCCTAAAAAGTTTTCATATTCAGTGCACTGCTTAACTAAATGTTTATTTACATACCCCCTTTGTTGTTGAACAAGCCAGTGTAAATCTCGGAAATGCATTGATACATGTAAGTGGATGCGTTTATGACGTCACGTCAAGACTAGCAGTAATTGTGAGGATGCCACGCGTATATCAATATAGACCATTATGATAAATGAGGTTTGACTGTCTTGATGTGAAGCCATTTTTTATTGACAAAGGAAGCTTAGATTTCCTTGTAGTAAACAATCTTCTTTCGAGCTGCCATGTCACTGATGTCAGCGAGGAACGTAGAACAGCCTGATCAAATAATTACGAGCTTTCATTTTTCCAGACCAAGTTGTCCCTTTTTTCTGCCGACAAATTGTTCACCCGTACAATAAATGACTCAAAATGAATGTTCGGCTTTTTCTTTTCACTCAGAAGGAATTTCGTATCATTTGTAAATCGCCTGTTCCTGTAGCGTTCGACTTAACAGTAAAATGCCGCAGCTAGGCTAGATTTAGCTGTTTTTAATTCAAAATACACCCCACAAAAAAAAAAAAAAAACAAGCCCCACTTTTTCTTTATTCAGGCTCCTTTAAAATATGCATTTTATTTTTAGAATACTAAATGTATAATGATTTGCCTTGGAACCGACCGGACTACAGATTAATGTTATTAGTATAGTCTGCAGTGTATACAATACATGTTGTCTGTAGTATCATGTGCAGATAGTTTTTATAATTACACTGTAGCCTACGGATACGGGTAGCAGTTATCGAGGGTCAGGTATATTGTCTATCTGTAGAAAGAAAAGTCCTCTAAGAAAGAAAAAAAAATTTCACACATACTTACAATTCGTAGTTTCCTTCATTTTCAAAGTGCAGATTTTGTAATTTGGTCTGAAGAAGTTGAATGTATGTTAGCTCCTAAAACCACATAACATTATGCTGCATAAAAAATAATTATTAAAATTTTGCCGGGAGTGAGTTTGAAGCGCGACTTCAGAATCTAGGCCAGTCGATCTAGCGGGGACCAGTAATTGATTTGGATATCCAAGTACCTTCATAGTATGGGGTAACATAGGCAAAAAAATAAACAATCATTCCCGTAAAGTGTTCGTTCTGTTCTTGATTTTCGCTTAATGGTGTGAGGTTTTGGCATTTAAAAGTGGCTTTTTTAAAACAAAACAAGGTAAAAACTTGACTAGTTTACTGTACAGTGTCCATAATTTTCAATTAACGTGCTTATATATCTAGAAATTTTTTTAAAAAAATTATCAAAAACTCACGCTTTCCTCGATCCTGGATAACTGGTTCCCTTAATATTGAATTTTCAGTCGGACGCCAGGCTAACTTTTCCCTTCCGAAAAAGAAAACAAAGTCACCCAGCGATGCTCAATTATTTTAAATAAGTAACAAACAGGTACATATTGGCACTCCTGTATAATACATGTACATATAGGCCTACTGATGACAATGTACATGTATGATGTAGTTTATAAATTATAGCGATTTAACTGTAACTGTAAGTTGTAACGTAAGCCAGTGCACTGTGATAATAGAATTATATAATAGAATATTTAAGGCAAAGAAGAGGTTTTACATAAATACGAAAGATCTGCAAAAGAAAAACACCCAAAGAGAACTTTAACTACAGACGCATGATAATGAGTCACGAGTCCACTGTTTTCCTTTGGCACAACCAGAAGCCTGTGCAAGAAGCATTTTCTGGTTTTGACAGAAGACTTTCGCTATCGACAGACGTCGTTTTCGACCCTTTCTGACTATGAGATTTTGATTTTTACTCACCAGCTTTAACAAGTTTAAGCTCTTTACGTAAGCTTCGCTTTTTGTATCAGAGAGTGTCCTTTACGCTATAATATTTGCATCAGATGGCTGTTTTGAGAACTGCTAGAGTTAACACCGTTTACCAGATGTCAGCCATATTGATGTTAAGTAGTGCATGGAGGTCAAAGGTTCTGTCGTATTCATTCATTGGTCCTAAATTCCCGTGACGTCATGTGTGCTATAAATTCCCGCCATCTTCAAACACCCTTGATATCCCAACAAGCGGTCGCCATGTCAGGTCGTCAGACCTGCTTCTAACCCTAAGGTTATTTTCTCTCTTTTATTGCACGTTCCTGGTGTTTTTCACGGCTAGCTTTCAGCGGGAACAGAAGAGGATAACCATATCTACAAAAAAGCTAGTCTTCGTCCGATGGGAAAAACAAATTGGAAGTTTCAACATTTGCATGTGTTGGTGGGTGTCACAAGGTTTGAGCATTTTTAACTCGGGTTCGACCCTTGGTATTTTGCTTGCCTGTGTCACTTGACAACGGTACATGTTCAAAACGTGAAAAATCCATACAGCAAAGTTTGCCTATGACGGAAAACCCTGCAAAGATATGCTGGGAATTAACCTCATTGGGCAATACATTTAATATTGGTAGATATTGCTGGAGATATACAAACTCTGTGGGCAAGCCAAAGACAAAGTATATTGAACTGATTTGAAGCCAATGATGATGCGTGGCCAACAGAGCTGGAGGAAGTGCCATATTCATTATTGAAACCTGAACTCTTTAGAATCACCCTGTTTGTCCCTGATTAAAGCAACGCAACATCTCATTGATGATTCAATCCTTTAGTTCGCAACGCATCAATATAGGCCTACTTTTGACAAGTTTGTTCACAGAGTTTGGATATCTCCTAAGGCATTCTCGGATACCCAGGGCTAAATTCTCAAGCTCACAATTTTACCCCTGGGCCAACTGCGATCCAAAGCCTTGTTTTCTGGGAACGCCAATTTAATGTCGGTCCAATAAAAAATTCTCTTCTTATAGAATTCAAGTGTAGGCCTAAACCGTAAAGTCGTCCCTCTTTGTTTTGATAACTGCCTGGATTCTTACGTAACGCAGATTCTGATTGGTAATCAAACTCAAAAGTCCACATACATTTTAAATTTGAAACGAAGGATTTGGTTCCACTTGTCCCACGGGTAAAGTGACCGTGAGCGTAAGTTTTAATCGTGCCGGGTTCGGATGATGCTGCTTAGGTTGCTCCGGCGAACTCTTTATACTATATCATATATATGACTAGGTTTTGACTTGAACGATCTATGTGGGATGGTTGCCAGTTACCAATGGAAGGTCGTGGGTTTCCTCTGGGCACAAAGCCCGTTTTCCTCCCACAATAAAACTGGCAACGCGGCCATATAAGTGAAATCTTGCGAGGCGTAAAACACCTGGGGTTGTCAGGAACCTGAAATTTGTCAGTACTAAAGTTATTAGCACATGCTGGGTTTGTACAGGTTACTGACTTGTCTGATAGTTTTTATTTCCATGCTTGTCCTATAGTTTTTTGAGGCACTTCAATTTTAAACACTGGCGGGGTTAGAGGGATTGTCTGTCAATTCCTACACAGACCTTCCATCGATGAGGCGCGGGTACAAATCACATGTAGATCGAATAAAAATTTTAAGTGGATTTTCACTTGGTGTACGAAAGTGGAAGAGTATTTCAGCTACTTGCCGAAGGTCGGGGGTTTCTTCGTGGCAATGAGCTGGTTTCATCCAACTAACCTGCGCAACTCCGCAATATAAATGAAATAATATTAAAATACCAATCAAACACTGGCCTCTGACCAAATAAAAATTGAAAAATTTCTGAGTGGAGTTTTCACTTGATCGCCCTATGTGGTAGAGCTCCGTTTTCGAAAAATGTACAATTAATGAGTAATTAGTTTAAGTTCTGTGGTACATCGTTTACTGTCTGACGGACGGTTTCGGGTTAATGTAAAATAAAGGAATCTGTGTCGGACTAACTGACTGAGCCAACGAGGACCCCCTTCATATTACAGAAGTCCTTAGTGGGGCATAAAACCCCAATTCGGGTGAGTGACCGATTTGTTGAAGTCTTGGAGCGAGTTTGCCACACACATTTTTTTTTACTAGTGCTGATTTTGAAAGAAACCCCAACCTTCAGCAGACCCTGGGTCCTAAACCGTATAATATTAATAGCACCCTTCAGTGTAGTTTGTCTTCAGCACTGATGCCTGATGGAATCTTTCCTTACCATTTTAAATGATTTAACAGTCTTATGGTCGGTTGACGCTTTTGTTGCCAAATAACCTTAGCTTTTGGGTGCGACGTTAAGCCCCAATCAATCAATCCAGATTTACAATAATTTTATGAAGCACATTTAAAATGTATTTCAATTCTTAATACAAATGTAAATTTCCTACAAAAATTTATTTTTTTCTTTATAATGTCAATTTGTTCTTGCTTCAAATCTAGATTACACTTTTTTTTTTGGAAAAAAAATTGTAACTGACAAGTTCCGTGCTACTGTAAGCTTAACATGGAGAAAAGAAGTTCCCAAAAATCTGGTCAGATATTTCAAGTTCAATGTACACTCGAGCCGATTTGATTTTTGTCTGATTACGTCACTTTGAGTAATCTGTGATCACAACATAATTCTTAGGTCATCTGTTAATATCTCCAACACAGGGTATAGTTTGACCACCTAACAAAAAGTTCATCATCAGGGGTCACCAGGAGATATCAGGATAAGTTTGTACAGGTTTAATATCTCCAACACTGGGTATAGTTTGACCACCTAACACAAAGTTCATCATCAGGGGTCACCTGGAGATACCTAGATAAGTTTGTACAGGTTTAATATCTCCAACATTGGGTATAGTTTGACCACCTAACACAAAGTTCATCATCAGGGGTCACCTGGAGATATCTAGATAAGTTTGTACAGGTTTAATATCTCCAACATTGGGTATAGTTTGACCACCTAACACAAAGTTCATCATCAGAGGTCACCTGGAGATATCTAGATAAGTTTGTACAGGTTTAATATCTCCAGCACTGGGTATAGTTTGACCACCTAACACAAAGTTCATCATCAGGGGTCACCTAGAGATATCTAGATAAGTTTGAACAGGTTTAATATCTCCAACACTGGGTATAGTTTGACCACCTAACACAAAGTTCATCATCAGGGGTCACCCGGAGATATCTAGATAAGTTTGTACAGGTTTAATATCTCCAACACTGGGTATAGTTTGACCACCTAACACAAAGTTCATCATCAGGGGTCACCTGGAGATATCTAGATAAGTTTGTACAGGTTTAATATCTCCAACACTGGGTAAAGTTTGACCACCTAACACAAAGTTCATCATCAGGGGTCACCTAGAGATATCTAGATAAGTTTGTACAGGTTTAATATCTCCAACACTGGGTATAGTCTGACCACCTAATACAGAGTTCATCATCATGGGTCACCTAGAGATATCAGGATAAGTTTGTACAGGTTTAATATCTCCAACACTGGGTATAGTCTGACCACCTAATACAGAGTTCATCATCATGGGTCACCTAGAGATATCAGGATAAGTTTGTACAGGTTTAATATCTCCAACACTGGGTATAGTTTGACCACCTAACACAAAGTTCATCATCAGGGGTCACCTAGAGATATCTAGATAAGTTTGAACAGGTTTAATATCTCCAACACTGGGTATAGTTTGACCACCTAACACAAAGTTCATCATCAGGGGTCACCCGGAGATATCTAGATAAGTTTGTACAGGTTTAATATCTCCAACACTGGGTATAGTTTGACCACCTAACACAAAGTTCATCATCAGGGGTCACCCGGAGATATCTAGATAAGTTTGTACAGGTTTAATATCTCCAACACTGGGTATAGTTTGACCACCTAACACAAAGTTCATCATCAGAGGTCACCTAGAGATATCTAGATAAGTTTGTACAGGTTTAATATCTCCAACACAGGGTATAGTTTGACCACCTAACACAAAGTTCATCATCAGGGGTCACCTAGAGATATCTAGATAAGTTTGTACAGGTTTAATATCCCCAACACTGGGTATAGTTTGACCACCTTGTACAGGTTTAATATCCCCAACACTGGGTATAGTTTGACCACCTTGTACAGGTTTAATATCTCCAACACTGGGTATAGTTTGACCACCTTGTACAGGTTTAATATCCCCAACACTGGGTATAGTTTGACCACCTTGTACAGGTTTAATATCTCCAACACTGGGTATAGTTTGGCCACCTTGTACAGGTTTAATATCTCCAACACTGGGTATAGTTTGACCACCTTGCACAGGTTTAATATCTCCAACACTGGGTGTAGTTTGACCACCTAACACAAAGTTCATCATCAGAGGTCACCTAGAGATATCTAGATAAGTTTGTACAGGTTTAATATCTCCAACACTGGGTATAGTTTGACCACCTAACACAGAGTTCATCATCAGGGGTCACCTGGAGATATCAGGATAAGTTTGTACAGGTTTAATATCTCCAACACTGGGTATAGTTTGACCACCTAACACAAAGTTCATCATCAGAGGTCACCTAGAGATATCTAGATAAGTTTGTACAGGTTTAATATCTCCAACACTGGGTATAGTTTGACCACCTAACACAGAGTTCATCATCAGGGGTCACCTGGAGATATCTAGATAAGTTTGTACAGGTTTAATATCTCCAACACTGGGTATAGTTTGACCACCTAACACAAAGTTCATCATCAGAGGTCACCTAGAGATATCTAGATAAGTTTGTACAGGTTTAATATCCCCAACACTGGGTATAGTTTGGCCACCTTGTACAGGTTTAATATCCCCAACACTGGGTATAGTTTGGCCACCTTGTACAGGTTTAATATCTCCAACACTGGGTATAGTTTGACCACCTAACACAAAGTTCATCATCAGAGGTCACCTAGAGATATCTAGATAAGTTTGTACAGGTTTAATATCTCCAACACTGGGTATAGTTTGACCACATATAACACAAGCAAAGTTCACATCAGCTTTGTAGTTACTCTGAAAAGGAGAGAGAAAAAACACAATAAACTTTTAACTTGGTTGTCTTATAAGATGTAATTTGAGGTGATGACAAAGGGAACAATGTATAAACAAGATCATGCTTAATCCCAAACCACCTTTTCAATCTGCTAACATCAAATCCTCATAAGTTAACTTTTCCAAACATTTGCGGTGGATTTTCAATTTACCCACCTTTGAGGCATGATTGACGGATACCTGCTGAGGGTCGTACAAAGAGTTTCATTTTCTCGCCATGTAAACCTTGAAACCCTGTCATAAGTGATTGATTGGTGTTTTATGCCCCACTCAAGATTATTTCACTTATATGGCCGTGTTGCCAGGTTTAGTGGGGGAGGAAACTACCGACCTTCGGCAAATACCAGGCAACTCTTCCACTTTCGGCGACGAAATGAAAATCCCCTCAGAAGTTTTTATTTGATCTACATGTAAGTGTGATTCGAACTCTCGCCGCATAGTTGGAAGGTCTGTGTGGGACGATTCATGAAAGTGAATAGACCTTGAGTATAATGTAAAACATTGATCAATAATTAAGATTTCTGAGTATTAGACAAAATCCTTTTTGTCTAAGTACTTTATATTTTGATTTTATGAAGTCAACATCAGGAATATGACAGGATTTGCTCGAGGTTGGAATGAGGGAAAATCGATACAATCTCTGACATATATGAACCGAAATAGAGTTTGAAATGTAAACCAAATTTACATAACCAAGACGAACGTTCATTCTTTTGAGCCAAAGTTAATTTGAAACCGTACTATTGTACATTCTCAAGAGCAGCAGTAAAAAAAGCTTCTGTATTGTGCATCTTGAGAAAAATCCATGCTAATTTTAACAATCTGTTGCAAGAGGAAAATATCAACATTTTGGTAGCTCATGCCACTACACAGACTTACATTTTGACAGTTGTTGCCAACAAACAGTTTACACTTTTAATTTGACATATTGGATGATGAGTGTTTTGTGAAATCACCAATGTTATTTTACCTGTATACAATAGTAACAATGTTATTTTACCTGTATACAATAGTAACAATGTTATTTTACCTGTATACAATAGTAACAATGTAATTTTACCTGTATACAATAGTAACAATGTTATTTTACCTGTATACAATAGTAACAATGTTATTTTACCTGTATACAATAGTAACAATGTTATTTTACCTGTATACAATAGTAACAATGTTATTTTACCTGTATACAATAGTAACAATGTAATTTTACCTGTATACAATAGTAACAATGTTATTTTACCTGTATACAATAGTAACAATGTTATTTTACCTGTATACAATAGTAACAATGTTATTTTACCTGTATACAATAGTAACAATGTTATTTTACCTGTATACAATAGTAACAATGTTATTTTACCTGTATACAATAGTAACAATGTTATTTTACCTGTATACAATAGTAACAATGTTATTTTACCTGTACACAATAGTAACAGAAGATATGGTTACATCCAATCTCTTGTGGATTCATCGGCCAATCTCCACACACTGCACACTGTTTCAAATCTGCCTCTGTTCTATCAGTTTTTCCTCTGCTGTCTTGAGCTAATGTATATCTACGTACTAAATTTGTCAGCCTTTGGTAATTTATCAATGGCAAAACAAAGAACAAGAACTCCTGAATAAAACAAAATAATAGTGGCATACTTCCTGAGATAATTTCACAAAAATATCAATCAGATTGCATTTTTCCACTGGATCTATTGTAACAGTTTTCAGACCAATTGAAAGACTGAAAACTTTATCAGTGGATTTTTCACTCAATTGTGGTATGTGGAAGAGTTGCAAGGTACTGGCAATGTCGCCATGATATTTGTGAAATAATCTTGAGTGTGACGTACAACATCAATCAATCATAACAATGAATATTGTCTGTCACTGGAACAGAAATATGGTTTTCACTCTTGAAAATACACTTAGTCAGGCCTGTTTTGTCATAGGTGTGATCTTTCGTTTTGCATATAACTGTATAATAGAAAGACATCTAGCATGTTAACATTTTAGGAGTACCAAGACTATTTCCCACTGACACCTGTCAAAATCAGGAATTTCCAGGAGCCATAAACAATAGGATTATAAGGATATACTTGTCTTAAACTACAAGTGACTTCAGACACAATATTATTATGTAATGGTGAGAAAATGGCAATTAACTCAATAGAGAACTAGCACTGAAATTTTATTTTACTTTAGAACCAGAAAAAAAATTTTCGGGTAGGAACTTACCGAAAATCCATGCCATAAAAGCTCTCTCGTCATGAAATCAAACGACACCTGTTACAAGAAAAAACACAATACAAAAGACATTAATAAGCAGTAGCCCCAAAGTTTCAATTATTTATACCAAATGCCCTATTTTTTATTTGTACTGTTTAATATATCTAATGAATTGAACAAGTTCTGAGTAAGTTTTCAATCCAACACCCCAGTTTGGAGGGGTTACCACACACCCGCGAAAGATTCTTTCAACCAGAGCCCAGTTTCGAGCCCCCACTTAATGTGGCAACACTGCCATATAATCTTCAGCGATGCTGAAAACATCAAATCGAGATAGCCTATGATAGGCTTGGTTATTTATTTGATGGTAGAACTAGACTTCTGTGTCAGTTTTAACAGTAAAGATTCAGAGGCATTTTGTGATCTTCAAATCTTTACTCAATACAGTCACTAGGCAATGATATAACCTGGTGTGATTTATACAGCCTCATCAGAAACCAAGAAGTTTAATAGAAATGTCTGTCACTTGGGCCAACTGATAAATGGCTACTGGAACACACAAGCTGAGTTATCTTATAATATTTATTAACACTAAAACACACTGGCACAGGGAAAAATCTTCTTGTCTAAAATAACCATGAGCCATCTTATAAGGTGTACATACTAAGAGGGGGGCCTGCATAAGTCTGGGTGGGGGCCAATATGATAATATTTGATATACCTTACCTGTCTGATTGTTTGTTTTTCAGGAAAGTAAGAACGAATACCCAGAATCCTCTCTGTCAAAGACAGGTAACGGCCATTTTGTAAAAACACCAGGAAATTCACTGTGGATCCTATTTTCCCAGCTAATTCCAGCCTATTTATAGCACTTGATACCTGGAAACCAAAAATATGAAAACAGGAGGTTACAATAAAAAAGTTGATCGATTTATTTGCTGGCAACATCTGAGTAATATTGACTGATAAGATAACTGACAAGATAAAGAAAACAAAAGTGCAAATACTGGTGAAAACCATTCCAGTAGTGTTACCATGGTTACAATTTGGTAGAGCCTTATTGGTAGCTAAGACAATAGCAAATATTTAGTAAAAATGAACTGAGAGAAAAAACTTTATATATTAAAGTTAGTTATGTTAAAATTCAATAAATATCTAACTTTTGGGGAAAAATCTTTTTAAAAAAGGAGTTCATGCAGCAATGGATTAATGGTTCTTGGAATGAATTAAACAGGATTTTTTTGCTTATAGCTAAAAAGTAGTTTTCAGAGCTTCCTACCTTTCCTGTAAATTGCTGTGCACCAATTAGAGATAAGATAACACCAAGCCTTTCTTGCAACCATGGGCAGCCAATCAAAATTGTTGCCAGTAAAACCTTTTGTGTCCTTGTCATCCATTGGTTGGAATTCACATCCCTGTATTTGAGGCCCAATAACTGTTGACCAACACTGGCCCCGGAAGCATAAGAGGAAAACTGTAAATAAATTTGATTGATTGATTGATGTTTTATGACACAGTGAAAATTATTTCACTTACATGGTGGCGTTGCCAGATGTAGTGAGGGAGGTAACCAGGCTCTTTACCTGAGGAAACCAACAACCTTTGGCGAGTGCCTGGCAACTATTCCATATTAGCTGTCTAGTGAAAAAGCCCCCCGCAAATAAGTTTGAATGCATGTAAACAAATAAATACATGTAAAGGTGGTTATTATTGAACATATTTACTCTGTGAAACCACTATAAATCCTATTAATAATTATCATTATAAATCCTATTAATAAGTATCATTATCTTAAATCTTGTTGATGGCAACATAAGTGTGAATGTCAGATGCAATTAAAAAAAACCTTCACTTATTTATTAATACTAAAGTTGTTGACCAAAGTCATAACCATTGAGGAACAACAAGCAAGGCAAGTTTACTTATTTATGTATTTTTTTTGTCGTTTCTCAGTAATACTAAAATTGTCTCCCTTGATTTTTCTGGGGTTATCTCCCCTTACCTATGCCACACCCAGAAAACCAGAGGGAATATTATCCTCAAGTCCATGCATGTCATTTCAAGTGTGTAATAAATGGTCTGAAAATGGACTGAAGTCAAGAGGTTGAGTAAACATCTCCAGGACTTGAAAATGATATACATGGTTCATGTTGATTGATAAGGCAATGTTAAATGACAATCAGGTAAAAGGTCAACAAAAAGCCCTGTTACTTGTGTCCATTTCACCCCCTTTTATGTAGCTCCTTGACACACTATTATTGAACACATACAATGTACATATTGTTAAGTGGCAGTTTTCTAACTTACCAAAGACACAGTTACTATGTATTCAATACTGACTGAATACATTCAGACATATTTTCTTTATCTTACATATATGCCAAGGAAGTTAGCAAATACAATTTATTTTAGGAAAATATTTTTTGGATCATTTTGTAAAAAAAGTATTTTAATTAAAAGAGTTGTCACTCGCCTAAATTTTGTTTCAAAGATGTCACAACATCCAATTTTCTTATTAAAAATGTACAGGCGTTCTCTTTAACAGTGAACAGAGCATCACCCTCCTTGTAATATAGGGGAGCCATTGGCCGCTCGTCTCTTTTTTTCATGCCATAGAATGAAGACAATTTTTTTATTGATTCTACAATAAGGTCTAATGTCAAAAAAAGTACCCACTGACCAAAAGATCCCCCTCCTCCATAACATCTTAACTTAGACATACGGCTCCACAGACCCTAGAACGTCAGGCATATGATGACATACATGTATTTGATTAACTTAAATTATAATGCCCCAGCCTGAGGGAGACCAAATCAAATTGAATATCATTAAAGCCTTTAAGAAATGATAAATGCAAAAGATTTACATTACTCTATTTTTCTGTATTTCTAGAAAGTTTCTTATAAGTTTCATGTCCACGGGAAAACAATAGCTTGATTGATCTTGTTATTGTTGCCACATTCAAGATTATATATGTTATTAATCAAGTGTTTTTGTATAGTATAGCCTTGGTATTGGCCTGAGGGTAGATTCCATTCTCTGCATTGTTCGGGTAAAAAAAATCAACTGCACAGTAGAACCGTCTGTGACTGCGTGCGTGGTGCATTCTTGGATGTTTATCACAAGTGACATGTACACTGATGTGCATAAGCATATGCTTCTGGTACATGATGTGATGAATGTTTTAGCTAGATTGATTGATTGATCAATGTTTTATACCACACCTAGTATTATTTTATTTCTGTGGCATCAACATACATGTAGGTTTTTTGGGGGAAACCAAACTCTATGTAAGAGGATGCAGAGCTGACAGGTCCCCCACCACTAAAATGTGCAAATAATAAGAAATAAAGGAGTAAAAAATGCTGGTCAAAAATCAATCAAATCTGTCCTCTCATGCTATTGAGTAAGTTTGAACTTGATCTGATAAAACTGTTCAAGATATAAAGTTCATAATATGCTGAACAAACATCTCAAGATTTAACAATATTAATTAACAAATTAAGCTCTTTATTTATTACATAGATGGTAAAAACACAATCCCTTCCTTCCTATTGTACTAGTTAACACTTTAATGGATAGAAAACTAGTCAAGATATCCCGTTCACAAGATGCCAAACAGATCATTTCAAGATTTAACGATGCCAATTAGCTAATTAAGCTCTTTATTTATTACATAGACGGTAAAAACATAATCCCATTCTTCCTATAGTACAAGTACGCACTTTAATGGATAGAAAACTAGTCAAGATATCCCGTTCACAAGATGCCAAACAGAGCATTTCAAGATTTAACGATGTCAATTAGCAAATTAAGGTCTTTATTTATTAGGTAGATAGTAAAAATGAATTCCATCCGTCCTCTATATGGCATGAAGCTATTGTACAAGTTTGAACTTTAATGGATAGAAAACTTGTCAAGATATCGCGTTCACAAGATGTGAAACAAGCATATCAAGATTTGGCATTAATTAGCTCTGCCTCATCAAGTTCTTTCTTAATTATGTCGATGGTCAACATCATGAAGCTATTGTGCAAGTTTTGAACATGATCATGACCCCGACCCACCTCCCCCCCCTTCCCAAGTTTGTGGTCTGGGCCAAAAATACCATAATAAGATTTTTATTTGGAAAAATACATGTACACTCTCTGGAGAAGATTGATTGACTGTTTGATAATTTATACCAGTCAATATTATTTCACTTTACAACGTGGATTGCTGTCAAAAAGAAACCCTTGAAATCCAAAAAGTACAACTAATAAATGTTTAAGTCGTACTAGTTTTGTGAATTTCGTTATCGTATGTTTATAAGTAACTTATGCCAAAAATGACTGAAAAATCAAAACAACTGAGAAAGAAATATTATGGTCAAGAAAAATTATGATACTCCTACAAATTAGGAGTCTCAAGTCTCAATGACCAAAATTCTGATCCTTTCAAAATTGACAAAATTGATTTCTCACACTACACCCCCGATAATTCCACTCCCAGGCAGTGTGTTATTTTTTGCATAATCAACGTGTAAAATTATGGCCCAAGTAACGCTATGACCTCACGAAAGATCTGTCAAAACTGACGTCACAAATGAATTACGTCATCAGTCATTATGCCGTTGAGATCGAGCGTCCAGCAGAAACTCTATATTGAAGGGCCTGGGATGCCGTCGTTGATGACGTCATTTCTGGCGTCACAATGCCTCATCAAATCTTTTTCGGACAGCCATTCTTGAAAATAGAGCAACATGGGCAAATATTTTTTCAACTAGAGCCGTTTTTTTTTTTTATAAAACGCTGTATTTTTTGTGTAGTGTGAGAAAAAGATTATCCAACTCGAGCCAGTGTGTTACGATGCATATCACTCTCGTTTATTAATTTCCAAAGTCACTCGCAAGAGGCTCGTGACTTTGAAAATTAATAGACTCGAGTGATATACATCGTAACACACTGGCTCTCGTTAGATAACCTCTATTTATTACGGCCTGAGAATTTTAATCAGTATTACAGTCATTTGTGTAATTTGTGATCATCGCATCTACATGTATACTGCTATTCAAAACTTCGTCTCGGAGTTCTCGGACTACAGTTTTCTATTTCGGAACTGTTAGTTCTTAATCTGTAAAAAAAAGTCATTTTGTTATCTTTTTGCTTTCTACTGTTCTTGATGTGGCCTTGGTGGTGCAGTGGGTAGGGTGATTGTCCCTCAGTCCCACACAACCATCAATCTATGCGGCGCAGGTTCAAATCCCACTCAGACCAAACATAAATTGAAAAATTTCTGAGTGGATTTTTCACTTGGATGCAGTATGTGGAAGAGTTGCCAGGTACTCGCCGAAAGTCGGGCGTTTCCTTCGAGCAATGAGCCCAGTTTCCTCCCCCACTAAACCTGGCAACGCCGCCATATAAGTGAAATAATCTAATGTTTGTATAATATTTGCCCATAAATTTTTTAATATTAATAAAAATTTGTACACAAAATCTGCCAGTCTTTTGTCACTTCGTCGTAAAATATTTTGTCTCATAACACTGGTTTTAAGCTTCCCCTTGCAATTTTGAACTTCAAACCGTCATAATGTCTTGACAATCCAAATTTATGAAAAAAAAGCGAATCTTTATAGCTTGCTTCAAGATAATTTCACTTAAGTGACGCCTTCCCAAGCTTAGAAGAAATAATATTTTTTAAATGTGGCCGACAAGAATTTGAGACAGATGGAAATCGGTATATCAATTCACATGAAATACTTTAAGAGCAAATCTAGAATAAAACTGTAGCAGTTCTGGACTCAGAATTACTTGTGTTAATCAAAGATCAAAGGAGTTCACACAATCTTCATAAAGTCTGACTAGAATTACTTCTACATCATTAAAGCATGCAAGAGTGTAAAATGGTGGGTGTGTTAAGGTAATAAATTAAACAAATAACTATGATTTCTTTCACGGTTCAGTAGACAAAGGCCATTGTTGTGATTGGTCCAAATGTCTACCTTCATTTTCACACCTGGAGTAATTAAAACCCTCACCTGAGCAAAGAAACATTTCAGTGCCCTAACACTGCTGATATTAAATATATTGTTAGCTATTTAAAACTATGGTTCGATAAACGATGGCTTTATTATAGATTGCACTTAAAATTATTTCACTTATTTGCCAGGTTAACAGGGGCTAGGAGGAACCAGGCCAAAAGTAAAGCCCTGCGGCACGTTCTACTAAGCTGGCGCAAAGTTACGCATAGGTTTACAGCGTAGAGTTGCATCGCCAGACTTGTGACCATGCGCAAGTTCCTATAATTTAACATGCATTTGTGACTGGCGCAACTCACACCATTTTAGTAGAACAGGTCCCTGACCTCTAGCGAGTACCTGTTTATAAAAAGAACACAACCACCAAATGTTTGGAGGGCATTGGAAAGCTCTCAATCCTCGAAAAAGGATTGGTGATTTCAGCAGTTAGCTGGGTGTTTGCATAAATGAAAGCACATTCTGTCATCCAATTTGGAGTACCATGCCAAAACTTTCAAATTTCAAAGTTCCCAATTTCTTCAAGGCATTCTGCAGAGAAAAATAAAAAAAACAAGGGTATGCTGTTTTAAATGTAAACAGTATTTCTGGATATTTGAGCAGGATGTGGCTTTAGCACGGGGTTTTGGTATAAATCCCTCAGAAATGTATGGTGGGTAAATAGTCAATTCATAACAACTTGTTTACCAGACATTCTAAATTTTAAAAGTAAAAAGGGGATTTTTGCAGCTCTCTGGCATTTAAGTCATTTTGAAAGATATGTGTAATATCAAAGGGACTCTATCTATGGATACCTCCAAGTTTCTTTGACCAAACGTA
Source organism: Lepidochitona cinerea (assembly GCA_963971465.1). Taxonomy (NCBI): domain Eukaryota; kingdom Metazoa; phylum Mollusca; class Polyplacophora; order Chitonida; family Tonicellidae; genus Lepidochitona; species Lepidochitona cinerea. Next base: position 5,143,848 of record OZ020560.1, read on the forward strand.
TCCTAGAAAAAAACACAAAAAAGCAGTGTCTTTCTGTGCCATATTAATTATTGATGGTGCAGTTGTCTTGGTGATAGCATAGCCATTAGAACAGACTGAACAGTCCCAAACAATACACTGATCCAGGAACAATCATATCTAGCATGTTGTAACATGAATTTATGTCCCACCTATGGTATGGCCATGTGGTCAGCTTTGGAGGACTTCTCAACAATGGTGAACAAACAATAACAAAAATCAATTGTATTTTCTGGTTTAATAGATAAACAATAATAATATATTGAGAAGTAATATGCATGCTTCGTGCTTTTGTGCAACAGGTACATTTATATACGAAAGTTTATTTTTTGAAAATAATGAATTCAGAAAATCAGTTCTAAGAAAAAAAAAAAAATTTTATTGGTGAGGTCAGTCCTTGTACATTGACATTATTTGGTAATTGATACATTAGGAAGAGGTAACCAGAAATGAATCTTTCCCATTCCATTGACCATGTATACCTTATATGGCATAAGTGTATTAGGAAGGCGGGGGGGGGGGGGGGGGGGGGGGGTATTACAGTCCAGAATTCAAACCTTGGGGTAATCATACACGCAGGTAACTTGAGTGGGAGGGACTGCTATTGATTGATTGAGAGAGATCAATAACTTGTACCTGACCATTATAGGGTAATATTACCTGGTCAATTAGAGTGGAACAGGGCAAGGTGATAACTTCTTACTACCTGAATGTTACACCTGAAGCAGTAAGTACATTATTACACCTGCCTACAATAACCTACCTGGAGAACAGATTATAAATGAACATGTCTGGCTAGGGAATAATTTAAAGGTAGTCAACTTAGGGCTATTAGTTGAGGTGATATGAGCAATTTGTCCTATCTGAAGGTCTACAGGTAGTCTGGTATTATCAGGCTTTAGCAAATCAATGACACTTAGAACAGAAGCTGACTTTGCTGGGCCACTATGTGTATAGCTGGCTTTTCTTAGGCAGTAGGTAGATTGTCTTTGGTGTTTTATGGCCCTGCAATTGAATAACATTATGGACCTTCTGAGAACTTTGCTGTCATTCAAAATGGACAAAGTGTGACAAACAGTGATACATATAGAGCTTTGCAATTGATTGTTTATGTACAATGTACATTAGTGGGATTTGCTCCAACAATTTGATTACTGTGCATGTATATGTTATTTATGAAATCGAGTCGCATCAGTGGAAATTACAGTGTTGTAAATCCTAACAATTTGATAAAGGCATATTGACAAATTTTCTCTGAAGACATAAGACAGGCTAATTTGTACTACATGCAAACTGTAACTGTTGGATAAGCTGTTAATGATCAGGACATGTTCAGTCTTAGTATGACAAAAACAGACTGACACTTCACAGCCAGGCAGACTTTCTTTTATCTTTACAAGTGATTAGGTCCATACATGCCCAGATTGTGATCATACATACAGGCCCATGTGGTTACACTCCACACGGTTAGAAAATAGGTAATTATTTGTCATTGATTAAGCCTTTAATCAGCTTTCTTTGTGACTTATGCTGGATTAATCCTCTTTTTGGACTAGTCTGACCTAAGAACTGGTAATATTGGCAGATCAGGAATACAGAAAATAAGGACCATTTCACAGGAACTACAGGGCCAGACAGTGTGTGCTGAATTGCATATCACAGAAAAGTAACACAAGAATCAAGATTATTCAATTGGAATATTACAGATTGAACTCTTACTCGAATATCAGTTTTAAATTTTTTTTTTTAAAATGGATTCTGATAGATTTCCTCAAGTGGACAGTGATTTTGGATCTTCTGTGGATCGACCAATGGATGGTAGCTTTAAAAACGAAAGTGAAAGTGAAACGGTTTCAGACGACAACAGAGAAGTAAGAGGTTTGACAGCATCAATGCAGACTGGTTCAGCCGATTATGCAACAGAAATGTCAACAGATGAAAACATCGATAGACAACCTTCCCACAGTACACCGGTTCCTCAAGCCTTTTATGCCGACGATGTTGCTCATAGCAACAGTGATACGGAGGAGTTTTCAGACGAGAAAACATTGACGCCTGAATATAAAGATACTGAGGATGAAAAAGATGCAGATGAAGCTGAATATTTGGCACCACAGAAAGTAATGACAACAGCTTTTCTTTATATCAAACCTAAGGGGGATAAGACGGAAACATCGACCAATGATACAACAACAACAACAAATGGTTATGCTCCATACACAACATATAAGCCCAGAGATAAGGATTCTATAAGTAGAAAAGATGAAACTGATAGCAATGTTCAAGATACCAGGACAGGTGTTTTGGATACATCCAAACACTCAGGTCAGCCAGTTGAGCATAAAGAGATTACTCGAACCAGAGTGTCTCTGTCTGTTGATCTCAACTTGGAATCTTTGCAAATTCCCAAAGAATCAGAACCAGGAGGAATGAGACCAGCTGTGGAATCCCCTGTGGAATTGTGTGATGATCCAAATGTAAGGCATCCATCTACACCAATACGGGATACCAGTAACCAGTCATCTGATGTATACAAGCTACCAAGGCAATATCAAACTGAAAGTGAAAGTAGAAGTGACCTACATATGGAAACAGAAAGTGAAAGTAGAAGTGACCTACAAATGGAAACTGAAAGTGAAAGAAAGGAGGAGCCTTTGATTGCTGCATACAAACCTTCTGTTGATAATGTTCCTACAGAATTTAAATTAAATACTTTTGGATTTGAAGATGTTGATCCGGTCAAACTTTCCTCAGTACTTACTTCACAGATTTCAAAAGTTAGCGACAGAAATGTGAAAAAGCCTCTTTTTGAATCTACAGGGATTGACCTCAGCCAATACAGGTTGGACAAAGGTCAAGACAGTTTCCCAGGTGTGGATCAATCAAATACAAAACTTCCTCGTGACTTGGAAACGGACAAAAATATTTATGAAGAAAATTTTGCCAATGACAGTTTGGAAGATGACAATTTTACCAGTATCAGTGAAATGGAGATACTTTCCAAACCACATGATATTGATGACAGTTTTGATTCCGATCCAGCACATTGTTATTCCTCTGTCTTAGACGTTGATGACAAGTCACATGACAGCTCTGTTATTAGTGACGTTTGTTCAGATACATACCCAGCCAAATCGCCTCAGAGTCAAATGCTTTTAGAAGCCAGTCATAATTACGCCAGATCTAACATACCCGATGATTGTCATGATGAGCCAGAACAATTTGTAGAAATGTACACACTGGAGGAAGCCCTGAAACCATCACTTCAAGTAAGTTCTGTTTTAATGTCATTAAGTATGTCTGCTTTAAGGCGTCATCATTATAATACACTTAGAAATATAAAATTTTTCTCAAATAAGAAAGATTAATAAATATATTATTTTCGCATAGTAGAACCCTTTCATGAGGTAGTCTGTGATTCTTTGAAGTAACAACATGTAGCATACCTGTACAAAAATGACAAAGCATTGCCCCCCAAATCAGTCTCCATGGTCCTGGGAACCCAACATACACTTCATGAGATTGGTAACCCGGAGGCCGAATCACACCTTCTTTAGAAATTGATATGAGTGAACCAACAGTTTGTTTCGCTTAAAATTCATGCTTGTGCTGTCGGGAAAGTTTTAAAATGATACCATGTTATCAATCCAATATATGGGAATCGTCCCCGCCTATTTATCACCAAACGATGAGTTTATGCTTTAAGAATTAAAACAAATTTGTTAGAAGATGTGTAAATAAACTGTAATCATCCACTGAAGAATTTCTAGTGGCTTATATAGAAAAAACTTCAACACCACAGACTTCCGAATCAGGCCAATATCACATGACGGCCCACATGTATCAACAAACAGTTCAAGGGGGGGGAATGTCAAACAGATAGTCAGGTAAATCTGATTTGGGTTTCGACTACACACAGCGAGACAAAGCATCCCATAGTCTGACAAGGTTGGCCAAAACTTTTTTTTTACCCATACTTTCAGATTGTAGTGGTAAATAATCTCTACTTTGTTTAATTGTTGAGAAATTTTGCGCTGTCGTTTTTTTGGGGCGGGATTGATTCCAGAATATTGTATTTTAATATGCAGGTAATTTATGCTCAAAATTAGAGCTCACATTTCTCGGCTAGATAGAGCACAGATTCTGTGGCAATTACCTCCGAGCCTGATGACGTCACATAGAATTACGCAAAGCTTTCTGGGTAAAATATACCTCAGTTTGCCATTTTGTTTATTGGTACTTAACAAGGTGTTACTTTTTTGGATAACATTGATGACATAACCTGTTTTTATCCACACATTTTTTCTGGTAACTTTACGCCTTTTACGTCTTCTCTTCGATACAGTATTATTTCTTCCGCCATACTTTAAAATTATTTTAACATCCCTCAATCCCCCGAAATGCTTTGCCCGTAATTTCCAAGTGACGTCATCAAGCAATCGGTCAATTGAACTGTGATGTACAAATTGCCCTTTTTGGTGATTGGTCGATTAAATATTATTTCACTTAAATTGCTACATGTAGAAATTTGATCAAGAAAGGAGTACAAGTAATGAGTACAAGGCATGATAAAAAGTTAGTTGGTCCAGGAGATTTTCCCAATGTGACTTTCTTTGAAGGGGTGTCAATATTTTCAAATCAAATGTTCAACTAAGTCCAAATTTATGGTTCCATATCAACACTGCTTATCCACTGGGAGGGGATTAACTTAGCTACTGTAAGCCATATCATATAGGGATACCTCAGCCAAGTGAGCTTTCTGGACAATTTGGTGTTACATTCCCAGAACTTTACTGAAAAAGGTAACAAAGTGATAATGGGCTATAAGGCTAGTTAAAATATATAAAACATATTCTGTTTAGCATCCCCGCCAGCCCCAAAATTTCCTCCAATAGGGCCTGGGAGTCTACCGAGAGATTTCGCGATATCCGATGACAGATGACGTTTTTTGATGACGTTGACAGCTCGATTCACGTTTTTTGTTCTACCACGTCAGAATTGAGCGTCACATTCGAACGATAAAGTCTCCCCGCATGCGTAATGACAACGCCAGTGACAGGAAATTTGTGGAATTGTCATGTTACTCCCGCTCCCTATTTTATTTGTTGTGATCATATGGTGTAATGGATGAAAACAATTTTTTCTTCTCTAAAGGTAGTGAAGAGAAGCAAAGATTAGACCTACAATATACCTAATCAAATGGCCTTGAACAATTTCCTGAAGAAATCACTCAATAAAATGATTTCTGTCAAATTAGACTCATTTCCCAACGTCAAACGGAGGACATGTGACATAGATCCGGCATCATTCAAGCAATTTGGGTAAAAGATAAAAATAAATAATGCTCCCAAACCCCACCTATTAATGATAAGTAAATTATCTGTTGTCATTGTTCTGTTTTACCTACCTTCCATAAGAAAAGCCTTAAAGCTGCGTTGATCTCTGGCTCAAGCAATGATAGGTATTTTGTCTGTGGGTGGATAAAACAAAATAAAGAATAAAATATGGAAATCGAGAAAATTATAAATTTTCAGTGAAGAAATACAAGAAACATATATACATGTATGTATTTATACAAATATGCTACAAAAACTATGTTGCGGTAGCCTTTCTCCCATTCATAATGTAAGCCTATTTAGTAAAGGAGTTTTCTAAAAGTAAGACCATTAAAATTAACCATAGACTGTGTGTGTGCAATTATGCCCATAAAGACTTAAATGTCTAAATGGCGATGTACGCTAAATTAAAGCCTGGACACAACCTACATGTATTAATCAGAAACCCTTAGTGGAATTAGTCACATAGTTTATCTTTTCTTCTTCTAATTACTAATGTACAGCTTGGAGTTGGTAAGAAGTCAGGTTTGAGAGTCCCCACCCACCCTCACTCCCCAAAAAACTCACCAAAAAAAAAGGATATCTTGACAACTTACCTTGTGGTATTTAAAAGATTTTGTGAGTTGAGATTTCAGCAAGTTAATAAGTTCTCCATCTAATTCCTTTGCATCGAGCTGCAAAACGAGAGAGTTGGTCAAAATATTTTGTTGAAAAAGAATTACCTAATTGTTTGAATTTTTATCAAGAAGTATAAGATAAGAGCTCCCCACTGATACCAACTAAGGTTGATTGATTGAATGTTTGGTGTTTTTCGCCGCGCTCAAGATTATTTCACTTATATGGCGGCGTTGCCAGTTTTATTGTGGGAGGAAACCGGGCTCTGTGCCCGGAGGAAACCCACGACCTTCCGCTAGTAACTGGTAACCATCCCACCACCAACTAAAGCCTAGCCCACATGGGGGATTATAGCTGCGCCCTCGGTCACTTGTGGCAGGCAGCGCAGCAGAAAATCTTAGAGCACACGGTATCCTTTTCCACTCTCATACATGTGTTCCATGTGACTTCTAGTACCCATGTGACAGATAATGCCGCCATGATGTTATTATGTTTCCAATCACATGTCCCTGTAAACTAATTCTATTGGTCAGTTAAATGTTCCAGCTGCACCTTTGGCACAGGTTGTCCGCACACGGTGTACCATCAACCACTCGTGCAACAGTATATCAAACAAGATAGATATTTTCTACAACGCCACTTGTGGCCAAAATCACACCAAAAGTTTGTCACACACGGTGGAAAGGGCTGCGCTGCCTGCCACAAGTGACCGAGGACGCAGCTATATTCCCCCCTTGTTCGGGGCCCTTCTATCAAACAGATTACTTCTTATATTTTGAAGGTCAACGAAAATCACAACAAAAGATTTATGAACAGAAGCTGATTTGCGTTAGTTTATGGACTAACATAATTTGACACAAAACAACAGTCAAAACAGGAGATAGGAGAAATATCCATAACTACTATATAAAACTCTTCACGTTTACACAACCTCTCTTCAAGCAGTCTGCAGTGAAGACATGAAGAGACATGATGTCATTTCACAGAGCTAATAAAACTGTAACCGGCATGTAGCTGTAAATTAAGCGAAGGATTTTGAATGTTTTACGACCAAAATATAATGTTCTTTTTGGTCTGACTTGTAAAGCACATGTTTTAAATAAAGTCCAACCAAACATAGGCCTCAATAACCAAAGGTGGTATAGATTGATTGATGCTTAACACCGCACTGAAGATTAATTGTTATTGTATTCAACCAATTCATACACTTGTTTACTAATTTGATCGTTCAAGTGCACGATCGTCTTTTGTGATTCAAACAGATGAATATATATTTATTTTTTCGGCAAGAAAATTCTTTTTTTTCATCCAAAACCCTTCTTTATATGATATAGCAGTCTTATTCGCGTAATAAATTATGTTATAGGCATGTTTATCGCTATAAATACTTTGTATATCTGAGCAGGTATCTGTTCTGCAACGACAGAAGTGAGAATCACATTCAAACCAGAAAGGCTTGTCACATGCACAATGACAGAGCTGGTGACAGGAAATTTGTAGAATCCCACGATACTCACGCCGCAGAAAAACCTAGTGTCAGTGACAGGGGTAGATTAAAGAGTAGCAGGTAGCATATGGGTTGCACAGTGGTGACTTATCTTTTCAACATTGCACCCCCCCCCCCCCCCCCCCCACGACGTTGATTGCGATTCTTTAAAGTGGCATGAGCTGCCAAAATTCACACTTTTATCATTATTTCTGATTGTCACGACAGTAAGAGGCTTTGAAGGCCATCGAAAAACTAAAAGATTGGCGTTGGAATGAGGAAAATCCATACAGTATGTGGTCTGTACGAACCGAAAACGTGTTCAAAAGGTAAACAAAATTTAAATAACCAGGACGACCATTCATTCATTCTAAGCCAAAGTTAGTTAAAAACAGTACTTTATCGTACATTTTCGAGACTAGAAGGACTAAAAAGCTTCTGAATTATACGTCTTGAGAAAAATAGCCAATAATTTCAACATTCTGTTTTAACCTCAAAATACGAACAGCTCATGCCGCTTTAACCATTCCCTTGGCAAGTAAGTAAAACAGGATAACGACACCTGCCTGCCTCTGACGGTTAAGTATAAGTTTGTTTCTGACTTCAAAATGAAGTTGTTTTTTATATTGATGGGCGTATTTTGTAGTCAGGGATCATCGCAATCAAAAAGCCAGAGTAGACTTCCCACTCAGAAGCGGGCAGTATGTGGTCCGATCTAAACAGTGAAATAATAATATAATGTACTCAAATTGTGTCAAAACAACCATAATCGCGTTCACAAATAATTTAACTATCTATCAGTGTTTGATATGGACAAGCAGGATCGTTCAGTAAATATTATTTGTCCCCTGAATTCACTATTGCCTTCTCCTGGTGTTCTCCAGTATAAATCTTCCTTGTCAATCATATTGTCTTTATTGACACTAATTGAGTTTAGTTATTTTGTTTTTTCACTGTCTAAATCTGACCACAAACCAGCTTTATTGCAATGCAGGCCTGGAAATAAAGATCGCGTAGTAGGTCTACTGGAATGTCCACTTCCTATGAAGATCCCGCTTAGAAATAAACACAACTAAACACTTGTCTTTATTTGACAGCATTTCGGAATTTACTGATGTTTACACAAGGTTAAGCGATTGAAAACTGAAAAAAACATGCGGTGGACACTTTGTCAGCCATCAGACCGACGGACCACAAAACGACCATTTTGTACCGGACATTGTCCATGTCGGAAGCACTATTTCCAGGCTTTCCAGGCAATGAACCCGGATTCCAAAATACAGCCGTCAGTGTCAGAAACCTGGACTACGTGTAGCTAAGTATATATGCAGGCATACACACCCCCTCTTAGTCTTACTGACCGTCAAGTACGGCCGTGACTGAGTAAAAAAACAGGATGATCATCATCAATGACATCAGATTCAGATCAGGGATGACCGACGAGACACATGTGTGCGGCTAACACACCCCTTGTCTTAGCGCTAGCTTTTATGCTTTGTCTATTTAAAAATAAAGACTACTGCCATTGCAATTCCTATTATTTATATTACACCTCAAAGAACACTCAGCCTGCCATTCTTTAAAGTATATGACAATACACTAACCTGACTTATTCTCAATGCAGGCGTGGACTGTTGACTGTCAGTCGCCATGATTGTTTTCCATAATGTAAGCGGCAATGTCATTGGTTGAAATGTTCATGGAATTCCCATCATCGATAATGACCAATCGAGGCTGTTGTTACATTTCAATGTTCATAGGGGAATCCCAAGTAGATCAGAGAGCGGCGAATTTGAAGTTGAAAAGACAATGAACGAACACAAAATGACGTGAATATACATATTCAAGTGAGTATACACACAAGGACGGTTTGCTCATGGAGTAAACGACTGTCATGTCCGCAGTCTACATTTGAGCACAAAACCAAGGCATGTTACTGATTTATTTTAACCTCGAAAGTTCAACTCGATCGCCATTACGTTAGCCGCACTCATGTCTCTGTTTTCGGTGTAAGTGTTACTGTTAGTAACTTACTTGCCGTAAGTGATTAATTTCAGAAATAGTCTAAATAATACTAGTTTGTAATAATAGTTAGTAGTGTTAGATACAAGAAGTTTCATGTAAAGTAATACACTATTTCAGTATTAGACAGTAGGCCTATCCTACTCCTAATTTAACTTAGTCCTATACATAATACAGTATAGGCTACGTTATAGTTAAGTATAACAAATACTGAATAGCTCAAACACTCAAGCCCAAACTTATTTAATTCAATAATTTATAGTTAACAATCATCTGATGAGCTTCGGGCCTCACATTTTTGACTAACGCTACATACCGGAGCTAAAACTTATTAGGACCGCCTGGTACTAGTGGCACTGGTACTGTGGTAGTATGTTTTGATACAATTTTGTGACCAAAAAGCCAATATCTTCAATGTACTTGGTTTACATTGTAACCATTAAATGGTTTATTTGAGACTTGAGGGAATGCTTGCGTTTCCTACATAGGTGGAAAAATTCATTCTCTGGACAAATTATGTGCCTTGTACTTCCTTGGGTAGGCCCTATTCATGTGCTGGCCCGCACAACAACATTGTATAGGGGAATTCCCAACTAATTCCAACTTGTCGATGGCCTACTTGATCTGCGATATGTTGAATGGATTGTGGCCATTGGGCTACTTCTTCTTCTTCAATATCCTCAACTGACCACCTACTGACCCCGTCTCAATAGTCCCCCGTCTCATTGGTCCCCCGTCTCAATAGTCCCCCGTCTCATTGGGTCAATGAGACGGGGGACCATTGAGAAACCAATGAGACGGGAGACCATTGAGAAACCAATGAGACGGGGGACCAATGGGACGGGGGACCAATGAGACGGGGGACCATTGAGAAACCAATGAGACGGGGATTGAGACGGGGGATCAATGACACGGGGAGTACTATTGAGCCGATTGAGCCTCGTTATTTACGTTCGGATGATTGATAGGCTACATAAAAAACATTAGAATAACTAATTGCGGACTATAGATAAAATGGTCGACCATTACTTTGGTGTAGTACTTTGGTGCGGCACAGTAAACTGTGGAAACTACAAATGAAAATACCAACTCACGACACCTTTCGATCTCTATCTTTTAAAGGATACACGGCCTAAGTTTGTTGCGATTTTTCTTTGACCCTCAAACTAGTAACAATATAAGAAGAAATCAATCTTGGATATAGGCCCTAAGTTAATTTTCTGCCAAAAAGTACATTTATAGAGTTATTGAGGAATTTCTCTGTTGCTATGGTTTTCTGTCTAATAGTCCGTAAAGCAACGGCCGAGACTGAACCACACACGCATTTCTAAAGAGGTTGTAAGCATGTGCTAAATCCTCGTAAACCAAACAAAGACGGCAAAGGAATTCCCAAATCACACTAGATACCCAACGGTCCTTGGTAGCAAGGCAAGTTACAAATGGTCATCTGGAAACCTCATCTCTATATGAGCAGCAGAAGAAAAACACACATTTTAGCGAGTTTCTTTGACATGCCCCTTGAAGACCTGGTTCTGGTTGATAGCCTCATATACTCTAGCCTTTATGAATCTACAGTTCCTCTACTTCGCTGTTTATATTATAGTATGTTCCTATTTTTTTTTCAATTGGTACATTATCGGCCGAATATATCAACTCATAACAAGGGGTTTGGGTCGGAAATCAAATGAAAATGCATAGGCCTATTGCTGCACAGGGACTTGTGTTGTCTTACGGTAAGCGTACCTGACGCAAAGCTGCGCACATGATATTACACTCGTTGACCGATGCTGTTCATGGGTTCCCTCATATATATTTATGAACACCATAACACACAGGCACAGGGAAAATCATCTTGTCTAAAATGACCACAGAGACAAGTTTCTTATTGTGTTAAAATAAAAAGGTGCATATCATTTAGACGTTTATACCCAATCATAAGTTGTTATAATAAACCCACAACCCACGATATTTCATTAGGTTGACGACAGGCTTGAGTTTGGCCTTAGTCACTCAGCTTCTGGAACCGATAATTTGGCAACAAATCATCAGTATCATTTTTCAATGGGTTTGACTTTGTGTATTTTCGAAATATACAAGACACTGTTTTTAGAATTAAGATCCGATTCCAAATGGCGATGGTGTTAAGACAGCCCTTTTCTTCAAGAGAATGAAGAATTCTATTGAAATTTTCAGGCCTAATTTTTGGTAATGGAGGGTTGCTCAGCTGTCGTTCTACCTCCTCAATATAATCCTGTCTAGATATACATGTAATAACTGTTGCCAAGCATTTATCAGCAGGTTTTATAAATATATGTTTTGATCCCCCCTTAGCTTACGTAAGGCAAGATGTTCTGAAGTAAGGTTATTTTGGTTTCTAGGATTAGCTTAACCATCGAATTTCCTTGATACACAGGGCTTACGTTTATATCTGGACCATACACGTGAGAAGGGGGCGTGTAGCCGCTTTAATACGTACAAGTATATCGGTATATATCACCAAGACCTATAATTCTAGAGAAGTTCATATCATGGACTAATTTACTACTGTAAAATTCCCTATCACATTATGGTTTATGGCAAGGCAGAAAAATGACAGGCCTCTATTGAGTAGATATATATATCAACAGCAGTGAGTTTCTCATTATTTACATTAACAATATTACTTCCTAAGCGGAGAATAAGGCGGCACATGTCCGGTCCCAAATTTAGTGTAAATCAAGTGTCGGAAGCCAGTGGTATAAATATATATTGCTATATCGACTAATGGTCCAGGGATGATTCCCTGAAATTAACGACATGCGCTCTACGGTGCTACACTAAATATGTTAGCTCATACTCGTAGGATTGGCTACGCCGGGCTCGAATAAACTGGAGGTATAAGATAATAGAATTAACGTAAGTATGGCCAATAGGTCAAGTGGTTTGGTCATTTGCCCTCTTAGGACTTTCGAATGGTATATTTATTGCAGTATTTGACCTTGTGTTTCTGATATAGTTTGCCGACTTAGATATTCCATGATCGTTTCTCAGTTTGATATAGTGTAAGAACAGAAGTTAGGTCTCTGCTGCCCATTGACCCTCAATACTGCCATTCAACTGCCCCCCCCCCCCCAACCACCCCATGCAAAAGGATTGATGTATCTCCTTTCATGTACCATGGTTCTAGGCGTAGCTCGATGACCTTTTTTGATGCAGTTGCCAGATACCCGTAGAATTAATGGATTTTCTCCCCAAATGAATCTCACAATCACAACTAAAGGCTCGGCAACAGTTATTATGTCTAGACAGTCACGGGCTTATATTGAAGAGGTATAGAACGGCAGCTAAGAAACGCTCTTCATTACCAAAATACTTGATACGGAAATTTGGTCTGAAAATGTCAGAAATTTCAATACAATTCTTCTTTCTTTTGAAGAACAATATCGCTATTTTGGAATTTGACCATAACTCTGAAAACAGCGTCTTTAATATTCTTCCAAAAATTCCCAAACCGATTGAAAAATGGCCCTCGCTTTCAATGCCCCCAGGATATCCTTTTGTCTCGGATTGTGGTAGTAAACGTTATAGAATATCATAGCTAATTGATTACTTTCTAAAACCTATAGCAAATTGGCATCCTAGCTTAAGAAATACTGATGATTTGTTTGACAAATTATCTGAGAAATCCATCCCACGGGATATGATTTGGTTACTAAAGATGTGGAATCCATGTGTACAAACATTGACATAAAATCCATAGAATCAGCATTCCAAAGATATTCAAATCACGGTCGTCCGGACAAAGACATTTTTGAATTGTTTGAACTTAGCTTAAAAAGCAATGATTTTGAATTCAATGGGGGAGATCTTCCAGCAAATTAAAAGATGTGCTAGCAGCTATGGAAAAATGTTTCAGTTCTAACTTTTGACTTGTTTTTTATGGCTGAGACAAAGAGTGACATACTTCGCAAATGTCACAAACGACCTTTAATTCACCTTCGATATATTAATTTGGATGTCATTTTTATCATATGGTAGCATACATTGGAAGACATTGGTATTTTCATTGATACTCTTAATTACCATGATCCCTACAACATACTATTGTTCACAAGTCTGTGGATTTTTTGGATGTAAGTTATCATGTAACTATTTACAAGGATCATAAATGCCAGTATTCTTCAAACCTATTGACATGCACCAACTGCTACATGATAGGTCACACCATCCTTCTCACTTACACTTTCAAAGGTGTCGTTATGTCTCGGGTTTTAAAAAGCGGGCGTATATTGGTATACCGTTGTCCGTCCCGGATTCGTGTCCGCTGCTTATCTTAAAACCTATTGCCTGAGGGGTATATGTTTTATTTTGCCAACTTTACACAATTTTTGTTTGGACATGGCAATGTATCTGTTTTAAAATTTATATTGGTATAATTCAAATATCTTACGAAACAAGACATTATGTTGGGCCATTATTTTGCCAGGTTTTCGAATCCTTCACTAATATCGAGATAAATGAATATCAATAAAGCCAGTTACCCATACGAACCGACTTCATGTGCAAATAGCTGACAAAATTCAAATATAAATATTCCAGCCTTTGCTGCTTATAAAAACTACCTCTTTTTTATGCAGCTCCACTCAGTTCAAAGAATAATGTCCGTGTAGGTTTTTCGCGCTAAGTATCGCCTTTAAATGGAAGAGTGGCCAGATGACCGCGGAGTTTCCTCCGGGCAAAATGACCGATTTCCTCCTCCACAACATGACTGACAAAACCGCCATTTAATTGAAAAAAAAACAACAATCTTGCGTCTCTCAGTCTCTTTTAGTTGCCCCTGATGATTGTCAGTCTACATTTGTGTTAGTTCAGTCTTTTAAATTGACTAGCCCTCAAGAGTCTCTCCACTGGCTTGTCAACCATGCAGACCTATTGAAGGATATGTTTTCTTATGTTTCCTGTTGGGTTGCTATTTCCATTTTCGTGTCGAGTTTTCGGCCTGATAGTAATTATTTAATTTATTTCAATTTGAATTCTATAGCCATGTGAGAGATCGTCGCAGAAATGTTGAACCATTTTCATTTATAGCAGATTCCACTTTTTTAATCTGATTTATAATATGTGATACCCGAACAAGACTTTTATATAGGAAACAAGTGATCAATTGTTTTTATGTCTGTACGACTTAAAATTAAACAACACAACGAATCCATTTATTGGATCACTTTCATTTGATTGTCCAATTATCTTTGCATGGACGGTTCTTCGTTGGAGGTAACCAAATGGATCGTTGCCAATTCAAAGTGCCTTTACGTGTCAATGTATATTGGCTACAATATAATCACGTTGCATGTGTCCGTGCAGCATCCTTTCTTTTTTGTCTCCATGGTTATTTTAGACAAGAAGATTTTCCCTGTGCCCGTGTGTTTTAGTGTTCATAAATATATACCATCTCATCTCAGGTCATTATGGATACAAAGCTAGTGAGTTTAAAACAGATACATTGACATGCAGGACAGCTCTTTTTTTTTTCTCGAATCTTACACTCAAATATGTCCAAATGTGCACTCCTATTTGTTTTGTTCTTTTTTATATAAAGGATTGCAACCCATCTAGAACTATATATGTTCTCGATTAGATGTTATTGCTCTTCTATGGTGGATACGAATTGCCTGGTCTAATTTACTTCACATTGTAAACATAAGCTGCTGTCATCATCAGGGAAATACTGAATTAGTAAATAACCGACACTGATGACCCGGAAAAAATTCCGGGTCAGGGTGAGAATCGAACTCACAACTTAGGTTACCGTCCCATGCACCGCCCAACGAACAAAGCTATTGTGGACGAGCAATCTGAAAATATGATACGGTAGTTTTTAGCAACAAAGACACAGAAATGTACTCATACATCTCGGTTATTTGAATTTTATCCGTTTTAGCACTCGTCTTCGGTTTGTACCAGGCTTTGTCAACATCTTTTTTTTTTTATCTCTCAATCCTTTCGTTTTTTAAAGTACATGTACTTTAAACGCTCATCAATCGGGATTTGTAAGAAACGTTTGAATTTTGGCAGCTCATGCCACTTTAAACCAATGCGCTATAAACTGCATATGTCCTGCTTCTCTAAAATCCATATTTCTATACATTTAGTGCATTCTTAGCGTTGACCACTTTCGTGTGTACAAGTGCTTGTATTGTTATTGTTTCTAACCATGCTATCTGACCACTTAGTGGAACATGTCTGACCACCAATATTGTTTGAGGAACGTTGGTCAACAATGTGAGATTTCCAATCCACCTGCAATACAATTAATTTGGCCAGTCTAACTTATATACGTGTGTTCTCGCTTGAAAACGACTTTTCCGTTTCTATTGAACACAATACAGAGCTATCAGGAAGTCACAAATGGATTGTTTGTCTCCTGTATGGTCGTTTGCTTCTTGTTGAACTTTAACCCTTTGCGCGAGCAAGAACTTGCTTCCCGCCAAAACGTTTATTCAAGACTAAGTTCAAAATAAATAGACCCCTGTTGTAGTTTGGTTAAACGCTGGCTTCTGGCCAAATTTAGGCTACAACATCGAATAATAGAGTTGGTATATCGACGTTTTACATAAAGGGCTTATATGAGTGTATAACGGACCATGTATACATAGTGGAAGTCCCCTCATTTACTCAGATCTTTGTCAACTATTGCTACAGAAAATGTGTTAGTTGTTCACGTTGCCTTTGTCAGTGGGTATGGTTTTGCTACACCTGTGTTGATCGACTTTAAGAGAAAGTGCTCACAGCACTTGATTGACAGGTAAAATATGTATATAGAAATGAAATTCCATATATTTAAGTATAGGAGTCACTTGACAGATATGCTTCTAGGTACTACCGTGTAGGTTGTATTTTACTCTTGGACAGGTGTGAATTTTTGGAATGCGAACTGAATCGCCCTATGAGTGAGGTTAGGTTTTAATTGAAGGGGGGAAAAAGTAATAAAAATTCCCCCGAAGGCGCTTAAAGGCTCCTAATCTGTTCGTGTTATTGCTGAAAATGCATTTTTTTTTATCGAACCAACCCCTAAACATTAATACATGTATACATAACGATGAAGTATTTCACAGGAAATAGCTGTTCTTAGAATATTTTGGGGGTTTCATTAAGATAATTAATCAAAAGATTTAATTTGAGAAGTCTTGTTTCTATCACTTTTATAATCGGAGAAAATTGAGAAGAAAAAAAACGTCTGGAAAGAAGATTTATTCTTGCACAGCAATCTGCTCTTTGCCGTGGTTAACGAAAATTTGCCCGGGAGGTACAACTGTAAATAGGTCAACACCTGATTTTTACCTGAAGGTTGCTAAGTTACGGCGTCGTCGTATGCATGAAGCCTACGGGACACTCCCACCTGGAAAGCCGGTAGATTGTCACGACTGGGATCGATTGCTAAAAACATGGCGAGCTAGCGAGGGGAAGCCACAGACAAACTGTCATAATTCTGCAGTCATACGGCCATTGCATTTCGTTCACACCACTGTGGAGATTGTTGTGGTACATTCACCAAACTTAAAACTACTGCAATCAACTAAAGGTGTGCGATGTATTTAAATGCTGGGCGGTAGTGCAGGCGACTTGTCACAGCGTGTTTTCGGAATCTACTCGCCATATTTGTCGCGACCAAGACCGGGCCGTTTCATAGGTGACAGATACAAGGCCCTTCGCAACATCACCGGCCGTAAGATTAAAACCCTTCGGAATTCGGAGAACAACTTAGATTAGCTTCCCTCCAGATCGGTAGCAGGTCAAGGATTTCTGGTCGTACTTCTTCAAGGACATTTAGGATTTCGCTGTTTCGCCTTGACGGATTTCTACAGTGACCGTGAGCTCCAATGTCTGCAGACGACAGGGACCAGCGCCTTGAGAGAGTTATTGAGGTCTATATTTATTTATTGTACCGATTAATTTTATCAATATATACCAGGACCCAATACGATTTATAGTTATAAATAATTAAGCCAAAGTAATTGATAGGGCTTCTGATTGAAAGGGGGTAGAAACGAGACGTTATGTCATTAATTAATCAATCGACTGTTATCTAGGCTAGGCCTACTCTCGAGAGGGTATATTTAATATTATATTTCCCGTTTAGCGTACTTTCGTTTATTTCACTGTGGAAGCGTATACTATTTCAAATAGATGCGCAACATAAATCTTCATTAGTAGGTTTTTCTTTCGCAACAACTTTCAACGTGGAACTGTATCATTTCAAATCAGAAACTAAGCGACGAAAATAGCTTTTCTGTTACTATAGTAACACACGTGTGTGTTTTTAAGGGTTAAAGGCTCAAGTGCCCGGATGTGGGATCAAAACACGGTCGCTTTTTGGGGTTGAAATAGGACTTTCCAGCTGAGAGGATAGAGATAGCAACTGATACATGATAACCCATGTGTCTGTGGATATATACCAGTACCTAAAATTAAATACACAAATTTCAAAACACATCAGAAAGTCTGATAGGAAAACTAATTTAAGAACTTTTTTAGGTTTGATCCTATGGCAGATATTATTACAGGCCAACAATCATTATCATGTAATCCAATACATAAATCCAATTTAGTAAGTAATGATATATATGCATGAAGTGAAGGCAGTTGCATATTTCATTTATTCAGATGATTTGTTATCATTCCATGGATTGGAGTTTATATTTAGTCACATCATTGATTACATAGACTGGAGGGTTATTTGTGTGAATCAAATGTTCACAGAAACAATGCAGTGTATTTTGATAGGGGGAGGTGGGGTAGTGAGAGGAGTTTACTTTATGACATTAGTTTATTTTTTATGACTTTCCCTTCCAGATTTTCATGGAGTATAATTGATGCCAGCATTTTACATTTCATTTACTGCTGGTTGGAAAATTATGTTGACTCACTGCTGGGCTTTGTTCAATTTTACTGAACTTATGGTTATATTACAGTTGGTACAGTATATAATTATAATATAACCATAAGTTATGGTTATATTACAGTTGGTACAGTATATAATTATAATATAACCATAAGTTATGGTTATATTACAGTTGGTACAGTATATAATTATAATATAACCATAAGTTCGTTAAAATTGAAGTATGCCGGACTATATTTTGCATTGAGCTTGTAGGGGTTGATTGCATATTTGTAAATACCTCTTTTGGACATTAAGTAAACTATTGCTCTCATTTATTGGTATTACACATATTGTACCCAACTTCCTTTTGTAAGTTGGGATTTCCTCCTGCATATTGTCAGACATAAATATTCTAAACAATTAGAATAAAAAAAATGAATGTTTTTCTAAACAATTATAAGAAAAAAATGAATGGTGGAACTTAAGCAGTAAGATATAGGTGATATACAATGTATATTTGATATAGGAGTTTGATAAGAAAAAGTTTTAATAATAGATAGTGGATTTGGTAAACATTAACTTTGCACATGTAGGTCAACATTGATTGCGATACCAAATTATAGATTCTTCTCAAATAAAACAAATCCTAGTAAGGAACTAGAGATCAGACAGTATTTTGAGAATTTTTCAAAATACAGGTCCATCATTTTGATTTAAAATTTAAAAAATGGAATTATTTTTAGGAAGTGAGAGAAATAATTATGAAGAAACATTATTTTAGGAGAATTACGGTTTGTCTAAGAGGGCTGCTGCAGAGCCTGGTCCTCACTTCCATACCAGCTTCATGCCCTACACTGAGATTTGAATGTACCAGTAAAACTAATGCTCATGTGTTAGTCTGAGAGAGTAGAAGTTAAATATGGCTAACAGTCATAGAAATGGCTACTCGTATACATCAAAATATCCACCAGGTTTACAGTATCTCCATGATACACTTGGTATTCCTTACATCTTTTCCAATTCCATGGTAGGTCATTTCTGTAGCTGTGTCTTGTACACTGTTCCTCTTTGAAGTCCAAATACTGTTACAGATGACAGTTTACATTTGTTGTAGTTGTTTCATCCACTATTAGAAATATGATTTGAATTCATCCAATCCAAACCTTTCCAGCATGTTGACATTTTTATTAGAATCAAAGTTAAAAAGGAGTCATCAATTTTACCTGTGGCTTAAAGTTGTACAACAGATGAAATTTTGTCTAAATTCCACTGAAAGACGACACAAGACGAGAATAAATGCAACCTTATTACACAAACCAATTCTCTTAATGTTGCATACAAATTTTCAATATTAAATGGAGAAATTATTTGATTCTTGATTGTTTTTTATCAATTGTTGGCTTGCAGCTGAGTTCTCAAATCCTTTACAAATCATATTAGCAAGTAGCTTTCAAGTCTGATAATGTTTAAGGATGGATATATGGATACCAAATAATCTGTGAGATAATATATGGCTAACAAACTGTTGATAATTTTGTTTGAAATTAGAAAATGTCCATGATTCCCATGAAGCTCAAGATACATTCTTTACATAGTATGCATGTGTCTGGAAGTAACACCAAAAAAGAAGCATATGCATCTTGGTCATTTTTATTTTATTTTCAGCGATATATTCCGTCTTTACTGTTGGTATACTGAATTCATTTTTTTAATTTTATTCCAACATCAAATTCAATCATTTATTCTTGTTCAACGTATTTCAAATGCTGGCATTTGGTTTGCAAATAGAACTTACTACAAACTTTGGTTTGAGTTCAATATTTCGATTGTTTTAGTAATATGGCTGCTACTGTTTCTTGATAATGCCGGATTTCTACTTTTTTTTATCAACTTGCTGAATCGTGCCAATATGTTCAGGAAGCAAATATATTTTTTTTAAATTTGCCTTAATTGTCTGAACTATGGTTGCCAGGTACTACCTGTAAGACTGGGGTTAGTTTTCTCACCCACAAAACCATACAAATTTCAGCTTTTACTTCATTTGTTTTTTCTTATGTTGTTTTACTAGATGCAGCTTGCTGACATTTTTGCTGCTTTTATAATCCCTTTGGTTATTGTTATACATTTGTAAATCTTTTTTTATTGTAATATTTGTCATGATTTGATTGCTTTTATGTTTTCAGAAGCTAGAGAACTCCGTTCTCCGTGACAGTGAAGATTACACATTGAAGGGGGACAACTCTAACCCTTCTGTCAAAGTTCCTGCTCGTGTAAGGGAGATAATCACAAGGAATTTAGCTGGTGGGGAAAGTGTTACGTCTACAACCATGACAACCCCAACACCCAATCAGCTTACAGAAGAGAACAGACTTCTTGCCTCAGAATTAAACCGTGTTGAAGATCTGTTATCTCAAAGCCGAGCTGAACGAGATGAACTTGGGATTAAATACAATGCACTCAGCGAACGGGTGAGGGAATTTCACTTTTCATCTTAAGGAATATGTATTTATATAATTCTTATTTAATTTCGTTTATCAATTCCCAGCATAAATATTTTGGAAAACTCCTGGGTACTATGGCACCTCCATACCACGCTTTGATGAGGTTTTGATGCTTATATCGTTAAAACAACAAACTGTGCACTCCATCAATCTTGTTTCCGAGTCCAGAGTTTCCTACATGTGCATATCCACCAAACACACATTGATGGTGCTTGTTACAGAAAAAAAATCTCAAACCCTGGGATCTTGGCATGAAGTTGGTAATTAATTGAGCCTTGTTTTCTCTCCCAACAATCCTAGCAATACATCCTTACATGATTCAATAATTAATGGGCTTTGAACGGGCCATAAAACACAGAATGCGTTCGAATTAGTGATAGTAAGCTTTCTCAGTCATATATTTAGATGTAATTTGGGTGAAATTCTTAGAAGCTGAAACCTGATCAATAAACGTTGTTTTTACCGGGAGCCTCAGCTGCTCAGTCGTCATAGTGATAATCTCTCAGTCTGACATAGGCCTTTCGTTTATGGGTTGAGGGTTCAAATCCCACTCAGACCAAATAAAATAAGCATTTCTGAATGGGGTTTTCACTTGGTCAACCTATGGTGGGGAGTAGCGAAGTATTCACCAAAGATCAGGGGTTTTCCTCAAAAGAGTCGGTTATGGGTTTCCTCCCCTACTTAAACTGGCAACGGCATCATATGAAATAATCTTGATTGCGACGTGAAGCATCAATCAATATAACAGGAAATTCATAGTCTATAGTCATTAGGATATCAATTAATCTTCAAAATAGGAGTGCAGAAAAGTTATGGCATTACTGAACCTTAATGGAGTTCAAAGTTGACAATACCCTGCACGGTGGTATTCTACGCACCCATTGACCAAACCATATTCATTGAGTTACCCATGGCTTCAATTGTTACACAAATTCCTTTCTATTCAAAACTACACACATATGTTTGCAAATAGCTTAACACCATATTGTTCTCTTTGCCGTTAAACTATATGCCTCAAAACATGTTTCACGCTTGATTGTTAGACAGTTAACCTCTTTCAAAATATTAATACAACTTTAATTTCACAACAAGTAGGTGTCAGTCAACACTCATTGGCAGTGATATAAAAGTGGTTTTATATTGAATACATGTAAAGTGCCTCTAAGCTAATATAAACGTATCATATAAGTATTGGAATCACACTCCGACCAAATAAAAAGTGGAAAATTGCCCCCACATAAGTGATATAATCCTGAGTGCGGCATAAAACATCAACCAATCAATCAACCAAAATGACCTACTTTTGTATCTTGGCCATGGTAAATTGCTGGATTTGGTGTGCTGCTAAACAATTTTGACCATAGGGTGTCTAAAGACGCATCGACACCCTCTTGATAAACCCTTGTTGACAACTCATGCCAGTCCAAGAGCATTTGGATGAATCCTTCCATCTTACATCAGAACTGACCCTCTGAACTTTAGCAAAGTGTGATATCAAGAAAGAAAAATTAAAAAAATTAAAATGAATCTGGGATAAAATAAAACTATAGTTTTTATTTAAAGATGTTCACTATTTTATCTTTTGCTCTAAAAGATTTAATCAACTACCAGCACCTTTTTACTTTACCATTCTTGAATGGCACAACATCCCATATAAATATTGAACATTTTGTTTACTTCTTGTTGTTTCAATTGATTGCTATTTTCAGCGAGTTTATGAGAAAACTTCTTCCTCTAAATCGACATCGGTATGTTCTAGAAGTAATTGTAGAAGTAGTCTAATTGTTAGAACGTCGTACATATATTTTTTTCCTTTAGACTATTTTTTATTTATTTATATAACATGTAGTTAGTCAAAAAATAACTCTTCTTGAAAGTAAACATTAAAACTGTTGAAAACTATGTGTCCAAATATAATTTGATATATAACAATTTTGTCAACCTCTGGATCAGAAAAGGTAAAAACAATTGTTTATTTTTCTCCCCATTAATTCTTCCACCATTGTTCAAAATGAAAATTTCCACTGAAAAAATCTTCCTCTTACCCATTTTTTTTAAGCATGTTTGCCGGTGGTCTTTCACTCCGAAGTTATAACATTCGTGACCTGTTCATATTTTAGAAACGGCACATGTTTACAATTACACATGGAGGACTGTTTATATCAGCAGTTTTAATCTTTTCAACGATAAAAAGAGGAATATTCAGGAAGGGTCAATAATAAGGCATTTTTACTCAATGTTCCAGGCAAGCACATGGCATAGTAAATGGCTAGGTCAATAAGACAATAAGTAGTTCTAGTTTTTGTTGTAACAAGTTCATCTTCCTGACTGTTCTTTATCATTCAGGTCATATGTGCAAAGGTAAATCTGGTAATCATTTCTTGTGTCTTTGGTTTAATCTGAGTGCTATAAGTGTAGTTGGATTGTGATATTTGGTAATTTGTCATGGTAAATTAATGACAGGCAGAGCGTTAAAATAATATGTGCCATTAAAAATATAGAAAAAAATAACAATAGACACTAAAGGAAACACTGGACTAGTATTGAGTTTTTGTGGGTTGATTTAGCCATATTGCTATGTCAGAATGTTAGTTCTTGCAGTTTATTTGATTATGAGTGTAGGTAAATGTTTACAGTGGCACCCCAGGTGGGGAGCTCAAGCACCATGTAAGTTATTAAAACATTGGTGACCATGTCAGTCTAAACTGAGAGTTTGATGGGATTAATTTCTAGCAGTTTGTGTTGTCAGGGATTAACAGATTAGAACATGCTCTGACAAGATTTCTCTTAGAGTTCATGTATATAACTAGACTGTGAGTAAACTCTGCCACTCATCAAGTGAACAGCAGCTGAACACATTCACAGTCATGGAGTACAAGGTATGGCAGAGGTTATTATTATTGGCACCACCAATGGAATCAGTTTGGAGATCAGGCTTGCTGTGTTGGAACCATCTACATGTTGTTCTATTAAGATAAAACTGCTTAAGTTTAAAGGTTTTTATTTCAAGATTAGATTTCAAGACAGAGGTTCACAGTTGTTTAAAAGACCAAAGTCAAAAAATCTAAAGATAGATAAGGCAGTGTAATGGATCAATATTTCAGCTTTATTCAACTTTTACGAGCTAATTATTTTTCAAAACATTTTTTTTTTCAAATTTGTTCAACTGGTTTGAGTGCTCTTTGATCATCATTCAAGAATTAATCATTATCCTTTGGTTTCTTTGGTTTTATAATTATGTAACCGAAATCAATAGTGATTGGTTGTTTATTACTCAAATTCCCTCATGGGGAAAGAATGTATTAGATTCCTCCTTCAAAACAAACGATGTGAACTATCTACTTACGCATTCACGCATCGGTTAGTAATTTGATCCAGTTGCAAGGTGATTTCATTAGCATATTGGCCAGACAGCCTTGTCTCATACCTTTAGGTGTGGTTTGTTTTTAAAGACGATAAATTAGGTCAACAGAAACGGTAATTACCAGAGGGAAAATGCCCGCCCAGGTGTTTGTTTCATCCTTCAAGTGTTTGACCTCAAATTAATGACAGAGTAAAAGACGACGTAGTAGCTGTAGTACACATCCTAATGTGTAGTTGTGTGATCATCATTGAAATCTCTGTTATGTATGAGTGCTGAAAACTTTCGAAGTAACAAATACAGTAGCCACTTTGTACGTCCATGTATCAGTCCGTCCAATTTTTTTTTTCTCAACCATATCTTGGTTTATTGATTGATTGACGGTTTGCAATTGTCTCAAGATAATTTCAATTATATGGCTGTGTAAGGTTTAGTGGAAGAGGCTGTGTGATCCGAGGAGGCCCCTGACCTACGACAGGTATCAAACAGCCCCTCCACATTGGGGGATTAAGTTTAAGTCCACTTTAACATTCACCTATCTTAATTGCCCAGTTTAACTTCCTGCTAAACATTTTTTTTTTGAATTTGAAAAACAAAATGACACACAATTTACCTGTAAGTTTATTTACAGGCACAGTGTTGATGTACATTGTATCTCATATCTTGTTTTATCCCTATCGTTTTCAGCTGGAGCAATCTCTAAAGGGGGAGGGGCTTGATGGAGGTGACAGTACCCCTAAACCTCTCGTTCAACAAAACATTGACCTTCGTCGTAAGCTTGAAGAGGAACACAATAGCTACAAGCGAAAACTTCAAGCTTACCAAGATGGACAGCAGCGACAAGCTCAACTTGTTCAAAAACTACAGGCTAAGGTAAGGTCTTCAGACTGCTTTGGGACATTTTTGTTTTTTAGAAGAATCGTTTCTTTCAAGTAATACATTTTGGGAAGGAACGAGTTTGTGTATTTTATGGCCCGAAAGTGATTAGCTAGTCCACTCATTGTTTCCGTTATATGCAATGATTCCAACAGTGGGTTCAGGGTTGCATTCACACTCAGTCCAAAGAAATGGGACCTGGATTTCTACCTTGGTGGCTTGTTTGATAGAGGGATAGTCCCTTACTCCTACACAGCCTTGAATCAATTGGTTGCAGGCTCGAATCCCTCTAAGCCCAAATACAGACAGTTTAAGAAAAAAAAGATCCTCTTCAATGCCCTATTTGAAGGGTTGGCAAGTATCTGTTTACGGTCATAGGGGCCCGGTTTCCTCCCACGGAAAACCTGACAATGCCACTATACATGTATATGTGAAATTATGAGCAACAGAAAACAACAATCCCTGACTGAACCTGTATCCAAAAACTGATGAATGTGTTTTTTTTTAACAGAATATTATCTAATAAATGATATAAGAAATGTTTGAAACTCTCTATAAATGTGGATTCCATACTATTAAGAAACGATTAAGGCATCACCACAAAGTAAGTTGTTTGTGAACAACACAAGCTTTCGTCACACTATGCCAAAATAACATTTTCTTTTTTAATTGCGTATTATATGATGTGACATGTTGTATATTAATATAGACTATTGTAGTGTTCTAACCCTGTAGACTGATTGCCTTTACACAGCTTTTACAATACAAGAAAAAATGCCAAGACTTGGAGACCATGGTCAGTTCTAAAGAATTGGATTTACGCCAATATGGTCACAAGGTAACCACTTGAGCTGGGTTTAATTAGCTTTTAGTAATTACCCAAATTAATTACCCAGTTTGTGTTTCATCCAGGTTATACAATACAAAGATCGGTGTTTTGAACTTGAGACTGAGGTGACAAGCTTGCGGAACTCTTCGGTAAGGGAGGGGTGTAAATTGCCCCTCACATTCACTAGATGTGCGGTGTTGGGAGGTGACCAACTATTAACAGATGTTGTTGTTGTTGTGATGTGTATTTTTCTCATCTTATAACTAAGATCTGTGCTCTTTCTAGGTTTGTGACTATGAACGCAAAAATTCTGAATTAGAAGCCAAGCTAAGAGCATTGCAGCTTTACGGTGAACCCCCAAATAACGTTACTAGAGTTATTACAGTGAGTAAAAGCAAAGTAAGGCCCCAGCAAATTATGTAGGAAACACTTTTAATTAACATTAGTTAACTAGAATTAGAATGAATTAGAACTAAACCAGAAATTAATTTTTTTAATAACACTAGAAAATAGATTTTATTTTAATTAATTGATGGATAAGAAATTATTTATCTACAGACAAAAAGACAAGAGTCTGTTAAACGGTCACAGAACTGTTCATATTTATTAATAAAGATTATGTTGAAATGATAATATTCTTGTTTAGTTTTGTTAGATGTTTCTACAATTGATACCTATTTTTAATAAGCATTGCTACAAATTTTGCTTTGATTGCTTTTGAATATTGCTAGAATCTTATCCTGCTTTTTAACCTAACCTTGTTTTTTACTAGTAAAGATCTTCAGTATTAGAATTTGGAAAAGCTAGAATAACCCTTAAAAACTAAAGACAACACATAAACATTTTTCTTTTAAATGCCTACCTATTTGAAACAAAAAACAATACTGTACTTGTTTTTTGATTTAAAGCTTTTAGACGCATGTCAGTAAAAAGACCCCCTTACCAAACTGGCGCTGGTTCTTTCATTACAGAATAATTACGAGTTATGCAACATTGCCCCTAAATCAATCAATCTAACAATTGGCCTGGAGATTGATGACATCACTTAAAAAAATGATGGGATATTTGAAGGGTGTCTGGCTTTGCGCTGACCGCTTCTCTACTAGCCCATGTAGTGAGTCGCTTGACTGCACACCTACATGTCCACTTCAGTGTAGACATTTTTGTGTTCACCATGTTCAGAGGATGTCATCAATCAAAAATTATATTTTAAATGTTGTGTGTAAGCTGTAAATAATATTCACTTCCCATATTCACTGATTTCTCTTTTGTAATGGAGAAATTCAAATGTAAGTGCTGGAAGGAACATTTTGTTTATTAGAACAAACCATCTTCAGGAGATTGGGACTTAATGTAGTATGTTTTGTAATACAATACTAATCAACCGAAAGCTTAATGGCGTCAATTATGGGATCGAAGTGGGATTTTGTTTGGGGTGACTGCTGATTGATTGATTAATGTTTCACGCCACACTCAGTTAAGCCCTTTGAATCGATACCCATGATTGCAAACCTTAGCTTTCCTATGGAGATTAATTTCCATGCACCTTTCTGATTTTCTCTGACGTCGTTAAGCTATTGGTCTATTACTTTAGTTATTAACAGTGTTGTTTAGAATATTGTATCATTATTTTATATCTTGATCAGATGGAGTATGATTTACATGTATCATGGACCTTTTGGACCCTTTTTTTTATTAAAGTGTGCCATTTTGTTCGTATTGATGTTCTCTATCAGATTCTTTTATTTTCTTGATCCAAAGTAATTAATAAGTTTATATGTAACCTATTTGATACAATCAAATTTTATTTGAATTGCTACCTTTGATTTACATTTAGCAAACTTTGATTTATCTTAGTAAAAGTTGTAAAAAATGAGAAATTCTGATATTATATACAGCTGTAACTACATGTATTTCATTTTATATTTTTTGATTTAGTTCCATAATTATTGAATTTGTAACCACCTATTTTGCTTTTTTACGCTCAGGTTTGATAAATGTTTGTGTTTTAGGTGCAAAGCTCGGCAGAAACGTTAAAACATCGTTTGGAAACAGCTGAAGAGAGATTGAAGTTAGCTGAGAATGATCATGCCATGGACTTGGAGACGGCTCTTATTAAGCTGGAGGAAGAACAACAAAGGTTGGAAAAATTCTTCACAACTTTCAGAATTCTCTTCCGTAATAATAATTATCCTCATTTAGAATTGTCTCCTTTTGACTTGTCTCCCCTCATTAAAATTGCCACCCCTCCCAACCTCCACCCACTTTACAGTTGTCTTCCCCCTTTAGAGTTGTTTCCCTTCTTGAATTACCTCCCCTTTACAATGCGTTCCATTTACATCAAGGAAAAGTTTTCCCCTTTGTTGACTTGTCTCCATAGGGTATTAGTATTGTGAATTATACTCAGACCATTTTTCTCTCCATTACCATATGTGGAAGAATTGCTGAGTAGGCTACTTGCTGAAGGTCAAGAGTTTCCTCCAGGCTAAGAGTTTGATTTCCTCCCCCACTAAACCTGACAACGCCGCCATATGAGGCTATAGTGCAGCATAAAACATCAATCAATCGAATGTTGTATTGTAATATCATTCTAAAGTTCTCCCACTCTTTTTAATTTTAGGAGTGCTAGCCTTACTCATGTTAACGGTATGTTGAGAGAACAACTTGACCAAGCTACGGTAGCCAACCAGAGTCTTACAAGTGATATTGAGAAGCTGACTCGTGATTGGCAGAGAGCTCGAGAGGAATTGGAAGCAAAGGAAGCTGAATGGAGGGAAGAAGAACAGGTTTGTTCACTCATTATTTTTTCTATCCTTTGTATACTTCAACAAGACTAAAATTAGTTTCTTTGCCAATGGTTACATGGGGACGAAGATTGACTGTGAAATGCAAACTGAAATGAAGTTTTAAACTTTTATGTATAGTAGGGAACAAACAAATACAAACTAAAACACATGGGCGCAGGTAGAATTTTGTGGAATACTTGATATAGATGATGAAAAGACAGGTCACTCTGAAATTTTGTTATTCTTATTTAAAAGAGAGGAGGGAACGTCGTCATCAGTTATCTTGCCTGATATTGATTGTTATAAATCTAACCTCAATTATTCAATCTTTGTTAAGTGATTTTTATTCAATCGTTATGCATTTGTTATATATACCTCTACTTATTGTTTACAGTCCTTCAATGATTACTATAGTAACGAACATGGTCGCCTCTTGTCACTATGGAGAGCTGTGGTTGCGTTCCGCCGACAATTCAACGATATGAAGATGTCCACTGAGCGAGACTTATCTTCCATGAGATCTGATGTGACAAGAAGCTCACGAAGTCTACATTCCGCGTGTTTGAATTTCAGCGCTAACGCCAGCAACATGGACACTCAGTCTCAGGTAATGGGGCTTCTTTTTAGTAATACTCTATATTTGAATTAAAGTGCACAAGAAATATTGTGTGTGTCTTTTTGAGGGACACTGCAGAATGAATGTAGCCTTCCACAACTGGGACAAAGGTTTGAATTCAATTACGTCCAAAAAAATTATACTTGCTGAACTATTAGATGGTTTCTTTTTGAGGGTCCAGGTTTTCTCTGGATATTGAGCCCTGTTTCCTCTCAAAATATTGAAACCAGCACCAAATCTATCTTCTTTCTGTCAGTTTTGTGAGACGAAAGATGATATTTTGCAATCAGAATTTTCAAGAAAAATGGATTTTTTTACATTTCAACTTTCTAGGTGAACTTTGATAGAGAAAGAAGTGAAAAGATCACAATTGAAAATCAGTTCAGAGAAAAGGTCAGGGAGGTCATTGAGCTCCAAACAAAATATGATGCTCACAGTGCAGACATGAAATCCAGGTGAGTTATCCCCCCTTGTCTTATCCTTAGCCTCACTCTAATGATGTGATATTTATGCTGTTTAATTTCTGTTTAAGATGGTAAGTGACGTCCTGCTAACCTGAATATTTCATAAATGTAACCTAGTTTTATTTTGAAATCAGTTTTTAAATATATATTAAAAAAATGCTCAATCAAAACTTGTACTTCAACCTTATAATTTCATTTATTTCTCTGTTGAATATCTGATATTTTATTTTCAGATTGAATGAACTAACAATGAATAATGAAAAGTTAAAGGTCCAAGTGGATGAGAAAGCGAAGACCATAGCATCTCTCCAGAAATCCATCTCTCAACTTGAAGGTCGACTAGGTGATGGAGCTTACAGCGACAGTGAGATGCCTGAAAATGAGGCTGCCCGTCAAATTCGTGAAGATACTGACGTGCTTCATGCAGCTCTACGTGACATCGCTCAGGCAGTGATTAACGACGCTGACCAAGACGAAAGTGGTGAAGGATTACGTCAATCATTCCGTGATCGATCTTTGTCACCCTCTAGACCTCGCTCTCCAAGACTTTTTTCGAAATCCCGTACACGTTCCATTTCTCCCCGAGGACGGTCCCGTTCTCCGGCGTTTGCAGATGCTACATTCTCAGCCGTCCAAGCTGCTCTCAACAAGCGTCAGTTACAAGTGCAGGAACTTCGCGCTAAACTGAACGCCACTCGTGACCAGAACACAACTGTTCGTAAACAGCTTGATGATGTTGAGAATGAACGTAGACGTATGGAAGTCCATATCTTACAACTTAAGGACGAAGTGGATATTGCGTAAGTCTAGTATTCTGTAATCATTCATCTTACAGAAGCCTACATTATTTTTTTCTCTCCAGAAAAATGATAATTAAATTCAATTTCCAGATGAATTCTTCAGACTGCAAGAAAAATGATTAAAATTGAAATTTGTGTAAAGATAATATTTAAGTCACAGAAAAACAATTCAAAACGGTTATGAAGTAAAAATGACTAAAGTACATGTATTAAATCACTGTAAAGAAAAAGAATATAAAGGGAATTTGGAAACTCATTTTGGTCATTGCTGTACTCTATCTCTCGTATCAAAAGTTATCAAACAGGATCAAATTAAAAGTTAATTTCATATTTTTTATAGGCGAAGAGAGCGAGAGGATTCTAGCCGTGACAGAGAGCGTATCAAGAATGTTTTAACGGTTGCCGATACAGAAAAATCGCAGCTTGAGAAATTGAGGTCAACTTTGAATGAACAGATTGAGGCTTTAAACAGCGAAAATCAGAAACTTCAGGTGGCGAATGCAGAGTTACAACGACAACGTGATCAACTGGAGGATGAAAAAGAGGATATGAACAAAGATAAGGACAGACAGGTTAAAGAAAACTTACGATGGTGAGTCCGATTAAAGCGACACTTTATCAGTATTTGTTGGCTAAATTTATGTTTGAATTATAGGAATAAAGGTAGATTCAAGGATATGCTTTTACTCAAATAGGGAAGTGTACATTAAACATCTTGAATAAGGCGTAAATTACTAAACTATCTATAACTTTCAGTTCCAACTGTAATTTTTTCTTTGTTGTTTATTAGGATACATATTTCTGTTATATTTATTTTATTGATCATGTATTTTCTTTGTCTTCAGTCACCGAGTGATTGATCAGACAGAACAGAAAGTCTCCACAATAAAGGAAGAGCTTGTGGCAACAAAAGAGGCCTTAAACCGAGCTCTTTTGGATAAGGAGGTTCTGGAACAACAAAAGTCTGAAGTCAGCGAGGCCCTCTCAAGGACGGAGGTACAAAAGGCTGAGTTGGAGGTTGATATGAACAGAGTGAGGGCAGATGAAGCAAACCTCAGGGACGCCATTTTGAAAATGCAGGCTTTGAATGAGGGGCTTGGACAAGACAAGATTGAACTCAACAAAATCATCATGCAGGTAAGATCTGGATGGAAATTGTTATATCAATAATAAAAAGGAACAATAAACCTATAAAGGATGAAGAAAATCTGAATTTACATGTATTATTTGGAGAGGCCGATAAATGATTGTCTAATGTGACAAACTGCATCTTACAAACCTTTGTATCAGTCCGCCATGCCTAAACCCTTTTAAGACCTACAACACATTGTACCAGGAGGGTCAGTGGTGCAGAATTTGAATTATTGAACCAGTTATATAATACTTTCATCGACTTTTATGAATACTTCATGACTTTCCACCTTGTAGATGGAGGCTGAGTATACGTCTGTATTAAATGAAAAGTCGTGTTTGGAACAAGAACGCCTGGGAATGAGAGAGGAACTAGTGAAGGTGGAACAGGAAAAGATGGATTTGGACACAGAGAAAATGGGAATCACTCAGACTCTGGAACTCAGTGAATTAACGCGTCAGCAACTAGAGGAAGAAATACAGTCCTTAGTTAGAGACAAGGCAGATGTTACAGAACAACTTAATAATGTAAGAATTAGTAGTTTATCATTTTACTTTCTGATTACTTCTCCATTGCTTTGGTTTATATGTCTCAAGGGAGATAGGAATTCTGGTACCACAGTATCCACAGTCTATTTTTGTACAAAAGTTATTTTTCTATATATTTATCTTGTTTAAATGATTTTTAGGCATCAATGATAAGGCCAAGCTCCTGTCAGTCATGAACATAATGAAAAATCATGGGTTTAGTTTATTGCAACTTATGATGAGCTATAAAGGTCTGAATGATATACCCCTTTGTAACACAATTAGAAATTAGACAGGAAGGTTTTCCCTGTGCCTGTGTTCATAAATAATATGGCTCAATAATTTTTTTACAACCTGCTAACTGATTTTGTTATTAGCGTACAAAATATGGAAAACTTATGCTCAAATCTCTTTTGATGTTGCCAGATCTCTCGTCAGAAACAAGCCCTAGCAGAAGAGTTGATCTCTGTACGTCGTGAAGTTGAACGTCACACTATCAGTATTACATCAGTCAGTAAGGAGAAAGAAATCCTTACACAGGACAAGGGTGAACTTGTTGTACAATTAACCGCTGCAGAAAGAGAAAATCGCCAACAGAGTGAAATCATCGCCACTTTGAGTTCCGAGAAAGAAAGCCTGGAGAGTTCTCTATACGAAGCCAATCAAACGATCGCTCAGCTAGAGAACCGTAAAGAACAGCTTGAAGGCGAGAATCAAGAACTTCTTATCAGAAAGGAGAACCTCCAGGGTATGTGACGATTCTGTCTGTCCAATTTTTTTTTTCAATCTAGATTTTTTCCAAGGCCTTGGTAACTGAAGTTGTTAGACATGATGTATTCATTTTGACCGTTGGTTCAATTATCACATTCTTAGTGCCTGCGAGATAATTTGTCTGTATATAACTACGACAACATTTTGGCTGCCAAGAATCAATAGACCTGAAGCTTAAAGACCTCACTTAAAAAGTGTGAATTGCATTGTGGGGTATAAAAGGGGTCTTTATTTGAATCGACTGCTTTGTTACGAAGGAGAAGCATGACTCGTTGTCTATACTTTCCGTCCGCCATACATATTCCCTCCTGGTACCCTGATGATGACATTAAGCAAATGCTCTATTGATCACTGTAAATCGTATGTTTTGTTCCACCTCTAATGGCCCTGGTAAAACTGAATTATAAACAAACTTATCTTGAGTGCATCTTAAAACACACACCAAACTACTGTATTGATCAAGTTTTGTAACTGTATTTCAGGAGAAATCCAGCGTTTAATTCAAGAAAAGGAGAGAGAAGTAGAAAGATTAGAGAGACAGAAAGAATCTCTTAATACGAGACTTCTTCAAACAGAGAAAGATCTTCAGTTAGCCCTGGCACAAGAGAGGCAGGTCCATGAGGAGGATGTGGAACGACTTTCTAGGGAAAAGGTTCGGAAAAACTTTTCTATGTACATGTAAATTGTTATGCCTCAATTCTACTTTTTGGTGTGGTCTGTCTTGGCCGCTGTATTGGAAATTGATGATATATTTTAGAGGAGCACACAACATAAAAGAGCGATAGAATTCTGGTTTAGAAATGTATAGAAAAGAAGTATCTAGATAAGTGACACTTTTGTATTCTGGATAAGAAGTTTGCCTTTTGGACAATTCCGTAATCAGCTCTGTTCAAGATGTTCTTCTTACATTTTTATGCAGGAATTTCTCTGAAAGGAAAATGACATTATCCAGGAACTAAATATTTTATAAATTGAACTCATTTATTCTTGACGTTGTGATAGTCCTACCTATTGTTGAACTGTTCAACTTCATTATTTTAGGAGAACCAACGTTTGGAATTTGAGTCTCGTCGAGATGAGATTATCCATCAGAACACCTTAGAGAAAGAAGAT
Organism: Lepidochitona cinerea; assembly: GCA_963971465.1. Lineage (NCBI taxonomy): Eukaryota > Metazoa > Mollusca > Polyplacophora > Chitonida > Tonicellidae > Lepidochitona > Lepidochitona cinerea. The sequence continues at coordinate 5,177,964 of OZ020560.1, forward strand.
CTTGTAAATACAATGCAGCGGGAACGAGAGCAGATGTCCGAGGAAATACTTAACCTTCAACGAGAGAGAGATGATCAACTTCTTATTGCCGAAAATGATAAACAACAGGTTGGTCTGAACTAAATTATCTATTCACTTCCTTTAAAGTCTGTTTAAAAATGTTTCCGATGGTAGAAATGTTCTTAAAATCTGGAAAACTCTTGATTTTTAATACCTCCGGTAATGGCTTTTCTTGGCCTAGAATTCTAGTTAGGCGGGTAAAAGTCTTTAAATTCAGTTAAATGTTAAATCCTTTTTTTCTTTTAGGCTCTATCTTTAGTTGAACAAGAAAAAAGCACTCTTCAGGAAAAGATCAACAACTTGAATCATGACCTTGAAAACAGCGGCACAGAGTATGAGCGTCTTAAACGTGAAGCCCTTTCACGACAAGAACAAGACAAACTCTGTATTAATAGTCTTAATTCAGAGCTGAGAAACTTCAGAGTGCAGCTAGAAGAGTCAACGTAAGTATTCTTTTTTGTCATTTCACAATATTTTTATATAGGTTTTCTAAAAAGCTTTATGTCCTTGATATTCTAGCAATAGCGATTTATTTAGGGACTCTCCCAAGGTGGTCTGTTTTTTCCGGGCAAAGAGACCGGTTTCTTCCCCCCACTATACTTGGCAACGCTTGGCAACGCTGCCATATAAGTGAAATAATCTTGAGTGCGGCCTAAAACACCAATCCATTTTCATTCAATATATTTCATGTCTTTTTTTCTTTTATAACTAAGTAACCTTAAATCCACTCAATCCTGGGAGTAATTTGTGTTTAACATGACACAGACTAATTTGATAGGTGTACAAAATACAGTTAATGAATACAACCAAACATGAAAGGCCTTAAAAATGATGGTCAGTTTATCCAATGGGAATGGTGTTATTGTAATACTATTGGTGTTGTATTTTTAGCACGGCCCATCAAAAGGAAATCAAAGAACTATCCAATCAGATACGAGATGTCATGAGAAAGAAAGAGGGAGCTTTGAAGGAAGTTTCTGAGTTGAAAGTTCAGTTAAAGATGGTAGAAGAAGCGAGAGACAATATCAGACGTGATTTGATTGAAGCTAATCGACGAATCAGAGAGGGTAAGTTTAAATTGAAGTGATTCTCACAAATCTTCTGTCCACTGATTTTAACAAAAATGTAGTCTTAGGATTGTCTCCTGACATCAAACCTTTTCCTCTCTCTAAATAAACCCTGCCACACCAAACTATCAAAGTTTGTCAAATACATTTTACTTCATTGTTATTTTTTTGTCAAACTAACTATTGCTACCGGTCCCTGGAATGTATGTTGGGTGTTTTTTTTTAAGTAACAAAATCTTTAAATGTGAACATGCATCCTGGTTATGCAAATTCTGGCCATTATTTGCTCACGTCATTTGGTGGTATAAATGTGTTTCTTTTTTATGTTTTTTTTTTTTAAAGTGTGGATTTTAACTATTAAACTTGCTTCTGTAACTTTTCCTTTAACAGGAATGATCTTAATTGAAACATGTGTAATTATATTTCTTTTAGATGAAGAACAAAGAGAGTTAATGCGTAAGGACATGATGGACCTTAAACGAGCTCTGAACGAGGAAATTCACGAGAAGGAAGCGATTGGTCAAACAGCAAACGATCTACGAAATAAAATCAAGCAGTCAGAAGGAGAGAAAATAGAATTGGGACGCAACCTTCAAGACTTTAAACAACGAAGCGCAAGTAAGATTTAAAAAATATATACAAATAAAGGAGATATTTTTTTCATTCAAATATATTTGTCATCAATTTTTCTAATCGAAAGTAAAATTTAAAACATTTTGATAAATTTACTGGATTTTTCAATACTGTATTGTTATTGTTCTAGTTTTGGAGGAACAGAAAGCTGGAATCCAGAAAGAGGCTGGTGAACTGAGATCAAGCTTACGTGAAGTTGAAAAAGCGAGACTAGAGGCAAGACGAGAACTTCAAGAACTGAGGCGTCAAATCAAACAGCTTGATGGGGAGAGGAGTAAACTGGGAAAGGAAGTAGTCGACCTTCAGGGTCGGGTCTCCCGGGATGAGCAGAAGGAGGAGGAATCCAGGAAGGCATCTTTTGACTTGAAACAAAAGGTGGGTAGTTTTTCCTCCTGCACAAAAAGTTGTGGCACAGTCTCTGTGTCAGACATAAACCCATTGATGAAACCATTTTTAGAAATCTTTATCGAACCTTTCTGACGCTTTTCTTTCAAAAGTAATGTCTTTTTGATATCCTCTTTTGCTTATTTGTGTTACGGAAATATAAGTGAATTAAAAGGTTTCAAATATCTCTGGATTCTTGAATAAATGTATGTTAATTGTTTATAAACAGGTTGTAGAGACGGAGGCCAGTCGTGAAGCATTGAGAAAAGAACTGGCTAATCTTCAAAGAAAAATGGCCGAGCTTATTGATGATTCACGTTTAAAGGAAAAAGACTATCAGATGGCTCTGCAGGAAAGCCGCCAGTCAGAACATCGACTTGAAGAACATCGTCACAACCTTGAAGTCACACTGGAAAATTCATCATCCAACATGGCTGAATTGAAGATGAAACTCAGTGGTGCTGAAGGAAGAGTTAATGCCCTTGAAGCCACTCTCGCACGTCTGGAGGGCGCAAAGAGGGATGTTGAATTCAAGCTTAGCAGTATTGTGTCTAGTCTACGTCGTACCATCGGTTTACGACCCTCAGGAGGTCGCTCAGCAAGTCCGTCAAGAGCACGCAGTCCAAGCCCAAGACGATCCAGACCTTCATCTCCTACAAAAGGTACTCTTTTGTTTGATCACTTGAAATTTGAGACAGAATTAAGAATAATTTCTAAGATCATTGTACAAAGCATTTTTGCAAATACTTTTTTAATGATAAAACCTTGACTGTTTTTGGTTTTGTCGACTAGATCGGGAATAAAGAATATCTAGATAAATAACAACACTTACAGTGTTAACATTTAGTGAAAAGTGGCTGGTTATAATATATATCTGATGTATCTTATTTCTTAACCTTTCCTCTCGCAGGTTTTGATAATACCTATGCAACAACAACAGACGGACGAGGCAGTCCAATTCCAAGAACTGGGTCTCCAGAACGTAACCTTAGCCGCAGTGGCTCACCAAGCCGGTATGATTCCACGATGATCCAAGCCGCAGATGTGGATCCGGAAGCCGTCAGATTAGCCCTGCGTGATTTCGTCAATCAACTTGCCAGTGCAGAAAGAGAGAGGGTAAGATTATGTTTCAAACAGTATTACTTTGCCTTTACATACCCTTCTTCTACAAGCTGGACAAATTGTGAAAGATTTTTGTTAAAAAAAAAGAAAAGGGTTTGTTATTCACACACATCTTAAATTGGTTCGGATTTCCAGCTCAATCAATGTTGTTTTTAATTCATTGTCAATGGTTTCTGAGAGTAGTCAATATTTTGATAACTCACGCCGCTTTAAAGTTTTCTGTCTTCAACTGTGCCTTGATCTAGATACAGGATACCATTGCACTGTATTCGCTATTGTTAGCCTAAAATTATCTTCAAATGTAAAATATATGTATATATGTGTCATAGAGGAGATTGCCTTGTAGCCATACGGCTGTGCTGATATCCTCTAAAAATAAATGAAGATTTACAGTTATTGCAATTGTTCTTAACTGTTGTCTGTTTACCAGGATGACTCGATGGCTCAGACAAAGAGCCTGTGTATTCAACTGAGGGAATTAGAAGAGGAGAAGAATCGTACAGAGACACGTTTACAGAATCTACAGAAGTCACTCGGGGAGGCCGAGGAAGGTCAGACAATTTGTCTCATTTAATCCAGAGAATTTGTCTCATTTAATCCAAACAATTTGTCTCATTTAATCCAGACAATTTGTCTCATTTAATCCAGACAATTTGTCTCAGTTGATCCAGACAATTTGTCTCATTTAATCCAGACAATTTGTCTCATTTAATCCTGACAATTTGTCTCGTTTAATCCAGACAATTTGTCTCATTTAATCCAGACAATTTGTCTCATTTAATCCAGACAATTTGTCTCATTTAATCCAGACAATTTGTCTCATTTAATCCAGACAATTCGCCTCACTTAATCCAGACAATTTGTCTCATTTAATCCAGACAATTTGTCTCATTTAATCCAGACAATTTGTCTCATTTAATCCAGACAATTTGTCTCATTTAATCCAGACAATTCGCCTCACTTAATCCAGACGATTTGCCTCATTTAATCCATAAGCTATTAATCCCATTGTTCTAGAACTAAGCCTTTGTATGCATACCAAATCACTGAGGTCCGATAAAATCTAAAGAAGATTTTCTCATTTTGTTGGACTTTTTAAAAAATATTTCATTACATATATTTAGATTTGACAATTGAGTTTTATAAGCTCTCTTACAAATAATGTCACTTGGTAAAGGTTACCACCAGAAGGTCAGGGTTTAAGGCTAGGTCAGGGGATTTCACCAGAAGGTTCCACAAAAAGGTTGAGTCACCAGATGTTGTTTGGGTACTTCCAGAATTTTTCTAGGCATAAAGTTCAGTCTCATCTACAAAGAAACTACCGGGTAGGCAATGTAGGCTCAAAAGTGAAACAGTGATACAGATTGATATAACCATCAAACAGTTAATCCATAATTTACAATCTAACTGCAAATACCCCTTTTAGATTTGTGAAGTTTGGGATTCCTAGGCTAGTAAGTTTGACCAGAATAAATAAGTCTTTATCTTCCTAACATTACAGTATATCAAATATAGTGATGAAGTGGATCCCATCATAGAAAGGCTGGGAATTCTCACTACCACAGCCTTTTCAACATCTTGTGTAAGAAGCACTTTGATAAACCAGGTTTCCACTTAAAATCAACTGCACATGTTTGTGGTGAAACTGTCAACACACTTTCAGGGGGCTATATTCATATCAGCAAACATTTCAAAGACAGGTATAGGCATGTGTGGCATACCTTGGTCTAGTTTATATGCTGTGGTGTTCTGGACAATAAACTGTTCTCAATGACCTTTTAGCCTTTGTCCCTTTACATGTGAGTTCAGGTGTCATATTTATATTGAGGGTACAAGTTTGTTAATGCCTGGCCTCAGGCACTCAAGTAGATGATCAATAATCAATCAATCAGTTTCCTGTCCATTGATCTCTCCATGTTGACATTGATGTTTTCACTTATTAATGCGGGGTGGGGCTTCTTCCGTTTCAACCTTTTATTAATGGTGTATGGAGTTTAATAGTGACCTGATTCCATGTCCAGCATGTCTAGTTTTATTCTCCCAGACCTGGTCTAAAGGGACCAGTTGTAGTGACAGATTTCAGACTTCAAGGCTTGGGGTTTTTTAAAGATAATTTTTCCGTATTTGTTGATGTTCAAGTTTGGAGTAAGGTTTATCCATTGAAAGACACTCAGGAATTTCTCTCACACAGTTCTGAACAAATGTTGGAGATTGTGGTGGATTTTATGGATTCAGCCTTTTACATGACAATTGTCAGAATGTGTATTTGATGAGGGAAATATTGTTAGCTAAACTGACCGTAAACAATAGAAATCAGTGGATGCATTAGGAGATTTATATACAGTGGACTGGATTTCATCCCAAAATTAGTTTCACTCTTAAATTTCTCAGCTTACAAGATTGTTGTCGTCTGTGAAATAATTGTGATTAGAGACTTGGATTTTACAGACCTTCAATGTTTTGAAGTTTGATCCCAACACCAGTTGTTGTTTGCTTTGATAATGTCTGTCAGTCCAACCCCACCCCCAGAATGGAAGGCGTGTTTTCACAGCCCTGTTACTGTTATTCCGTCCACCATGCCATGGAAAGATGGTGTGTTATATCTTATGGATTACCTGAGCATCTCTGTTCCAATGTTAAAGTGGTTTGAGCTGCCAAGGTTTACACTTTTTTCTTAAATTTTATTGTCACAACAACATGTGATCTTGAGGGCTATCCTAAAATTACAAATCTGTACAATTTGTGACCTTTACAAACCGAAATAGTGTCCAAAAAGTAAACAAAATATAAATGGCCGAGACAATTGTTCATTCGTTCCAGCCTAAGTTGGTACAAAGCACTACTGTTCCATACATTCTCAAGACTAGGAGCTATAAAAACCTTCTGAATTGTACGTCCTGTGAAAAAGATTTAAAAAAAAAAAATAGCCATAACAGAAAAATATCAACATTCTGGCAGCTCATGTCCCTTTAACACTTACAATGTATTCTATACATTCCATTAACTTGATAAACTGAAAACTTTTTCTGTTACAAAGTTATGGTTGTTCTATGTTATCCAAAGTTAGATATTGTTGGTAAAAAATTTATAGTAGCAAAAAATTATAGCAATAATTATGAATATTAGACTGTACATACTGCTTCCCTCAAACCCTAAATTGGAACTGTCACAAATTTTCCACTTGGTCAACCTTTTTTGGGCGGTTGCTGGGTACGCATGTAAGGTCGGGGGTTTTGAGTCTGGTTACCTTCACTTATAAACCTCACATTAACTTCATTCAAGTTGGTTACTGTTGACTGCTGTGTAAAACACTAAACAATCTATTTCTGGCAACTTTTTATTAATGTTCTAATGTTTATTTACAGATAAACGTGGTATTGATGGACGTCTTGCAAGCGCCCAGACGGCTCTCATGTTACAAGAAGAGACGATTCGCCGCAATGAGCGAGAACGTAAGGCACTTACAGATCACACCAGTTCACTGGAACAAAAACTGTCCAATATGGAGACGGAAAAGAGGCAGTTGACAGAGAAACTGGCCAAGCATAAACAGAACTCAGGCAAACTGGAAGATGATAAGAAACAGTTAAAACAAGCCATTGATGATGCAGAAAATCGCTGTACTAAAATTGAGTTGGCAAGACGTTCTCTGGAAGGTGAACTTCAACGCATGCGACTAGTCATGAACGACAAGGAGACAGAAAATCAGGTATGGTTTTTTTTCCACAGAAATCTGGTATGGGTTTTTTCCCATAAAAATGGAGGTTTTTTTTTTTGTCCATATAATACTGTTTTCAACTGGTCTAGAATAAGTGCTATTACAGAACAATGGATGTCATTTATCAAAACAATGCTGAAGTTTAGAGGGACATGATGCTTATGCTAGTGTCATGCTTGCTTTGTGTGTTAAGGCTGTAACCAAAAGGAAATCGTTTCTCTGTTATACGACAGAAACCATTCTCAATACACAGTGTAGCATTTAACTTTTGGGATCAATTGGTTGAGTTTGATCTCCGCATTGTCCAGTTCTCTTTAATACCCCCATCCTGGCTACATCTTCATATAATTAAATAAAAAAAACACCTAATTTAATATTTTAACATAAAACATGGATATATCAAATCAAGCCACCTTGAACAGTTTACACTCACCTTGGTCTGCTGATTGTCCTGTGTCCCTCATATCTGACTCCTGTCTGTTCAATTAATTAAACTTGAACTTGTGAATATTTGATGACTTGGTTGATGGTGTGATAATGAATCATTGCCCATCTGTTGTAAAACACACTATCAATGTCTTCTCACAAATAACATGTAGCCAACACTATATGTCCTCAGTCAAAGTTAAGGCTTCAGTGTTATTTTGCTGTTTGCCCTGATACACCTGTATTGCTCAATTCAATGGATTTGTGGAGTTTACTGCCATCAAATAGTTATATCTTGATCCCTTACACAGATCTTGTAAACTACAAGGTCGGTACTAACGACAGCCTAAATGTCAATGTATTTAGATGTATACATACATCTGGGAAAAAAAAAAGATTCCGAGCATTTACAAAGTTGGATGGACGATTTGAGTTGTCCAATCTGGGTTTTCTGATTGGGTGGAGCAACGTAAATTTTAGGAGCATTTTTCGTGACTGAAATTGTAGAATTGAATGTTGAATGTTGATGTTATTGGTATAACCTGGTATTATAACTGTGTTGTTGTTGTTATTAGGTATTGATAGAGCGTATGGATGGATTAAACAAACAGATTCAAGAACTGGAGGGGAAATCCCAATCCTTACAACTCACCATCGATCGTCTCGGTGTTACACTGGCAAAAACAGAGGAAGAAGGTCACAGTCACAAGGACCGAGTACAGGCACTTAATTTGTCTCTCTCGGACAGCAATTCTGTGATCAACGAACTGGAGGAGCGAGTCACACAGCTTCAACGGGCTCTAACCAGCAGCGAACACGATAGGCGTGTACTTCAAGAAAGGCTGGATACAACAAGGTAAAATTTGTCACCCCCAAAAACTTTATTTAGTCTTTTCAGACTGATTGCTGTGTTAAAATACATAAGGCTACCAAAGATGATCTCACTTATATAACGTCACTGTCAGGTCTATTTGGAGAAACTTTTGTTGGTACCTGGTAACTATCCCACATAAGTTGTGCGCCTTTCAGAAAATCCAATCTTACACTGTATGTTGATTTAAGAGTAGGAGGTTTTATGGTTTACAGTTTTGTTTACCCATATATTTTTGTGTATTTTTCAGACAAGCCCTAAATGAAGCTAAGAAACAGAATCATACTCTACTGGAGAGAGTTCAGACTATGCAGACTGAGGTATCAGAAACTGAAGTAAGGAGAGCTGAAGTGGAAGGTCAACTTAGACAGAACTCTAATGTAAGTACACACCATTTCTTTACCCACCGAGTTTTATTTGAGGTACATGTATATACTAGATAGAAACAGAAACATCAAGGAGTTTTGGGGTAAGGCGTATTGAAGCCAGTTTCCTCGAGACAATTTTCAAAAGCAGTTGAAAGCTATGTCACAATATATGGTTACACCTGACATTACATCAGCTTTGTAAAGACAGCCAATAATATACTGCCAGTCCCAATTGCCTGTATTTCACTGATACATCCTATATGGAAGAGTTGCCAGGTACTGGCCAAAGGCTAGGGATTTCCTTCAGACAAAGAGCTCGGGTCTCTAAACCTGTCAAGTCGCCATGTGAGTGAAATAATCTTGAGTTTTGAGTAAAACATCAATCAATCAATCTGTTTGCCCGAGGTTAATATTTGAATCATCAAAAGGTATTGATTTTCAATTAATAAATCAATCTCATTTCCCCAGGTGTTAATCCAGCGACAGGAATCAGAACAAGAATTAAATCAGCGATTATCAAAGTTAACAATTGAACGTCAGTCAATGCAGGAGACGGTGGTCAGTCTCCAACGACAACTGTCTGCTCTGGAAACTGAGAAAAAGGAAATGGAGAGGTTCCATATCCGACTAGAAAAGGACAAAAATGCTTTGAGAAAAACATTAGACAAGGTAAGCTTTTTCAGACATTGATTTTAATAACATTTTCATCCCTTTTTTTAAAAACCATTTTGTGTTATCTATGTAATATTACCCCTGCTGTTTAAACATTGAGGATAGAAAAAAAATTAAGTATGCCTTAAAATACCAATCAATCAATCAAGCCAAAGACAAGTAATTTTCACACATGTATTTAGGATTGAAAGAAGATAGGGATACCCTATGAATTCATGAATCAAACGAACTGTGGAAAGACATCACGATTGGTTACGAAGAAAAATATCATTTTGTTTAGTAGTGACATTTTTATTGAAGTTATTTTTATTGAAAATTTCTTAACTTTTTTCTAAAAAGTGTTTTATGCAGGTTTATTTCTGTCAGAATAATAACTATGTTGTTGTTGTACAGGTTGAGAGAGAAAAGATGTTAAGTGAAGAGGTTGTGAGTAAAACAGTTGTTCAACGCGGAAGTCTCGATAGACATATGCAACGTTTGGAGGATGAAAACACGGAAATGCAGCGTCAAATTCAACAACTGCAGGCACAACTGGCTGAAGCTGAGCAACAACACGCTCAAAGGTGGGTCATCATTGCAGATACATGCAATCTATCTTACAAACTTGCTTATATTTCTTTTTAACGATATTTTCCTCACAAATTAAAATAAAACTGTGTTTAAGAATCCATATTTGTTTGTCCTCAGATTGATTGATTTGACAACTCGTCACCGCTCAGAAACTGAGATGGAAACCGAGCGGCTACGAACTGCCCAGATGCAAGCCGAGAGAACCTTGGAAGCTCGTGAACGATCCAACCGTCAACGAGTGAAGGGATTGGAAGAACAGGTCAGTTGTTGATATTATGATAGTTTGGTTGATAAGTGCTTTTTGTGACAGAACCCATAAATCATCTAGCAACTCAGTTTATAGGAGAATGACTTGAAGATTTTGAAGTGGCTAAACAAATCATTTTTATTAAGAGCCACTTGTAGTAAATTCCATAGAAAATTTACGCATAGTGTTTAGTACATAGTTTTATAGTGCATAGCATAATTCTGTGCATTTCTTCCCCATGAGATCCTCATAATTAATATAGCTATTAAAAGTGATTAATTAGTGAAACCATCCACATGCTTATGTTGAGAATACAACAAAATGTAAATTTCGTGAACAGTTTTGCATTTTTTAGGGAAGTGTAACTTATTTTTTAAAAACTTGTTTGATGTTGATTATAGGTGAACACATTGAAAGACCAGTTAAACAAGGAGATGAGAAAGAGACAGTCGTACATTTCAAAGAGCACAAGAACCGGAGATGAAATTAAAGATATTCGTAACATTCTCGACAATTCATTGTCTAACATTGCTCGTGATCCCAACCTTGACCCGATTCTTCTGGAGCAGGAGACCCGTAAACTTGACGAATCTCTACAATATTCCTCCCCGACTCGTCTGTCTCCCTCACGCCACCGATCTCCCGTTAGAAAGTCACCGCCAGTCAGACAAGTCCGAATGACCTCCACTCCCGCTAATCGTTCCCGTGGACCAATGAGACGTAACACGACCAGTCCGAGCCCCATCGCCTTTAGAAACTAGCCTTGTGAATGTCACATTCTCATTGTCAATATCACCGTCTCCTATTTGATTGGTGTAACCAGCTACATGATAACAAAAATATGTAATTAGCTGTTTTCATTGATCAAATACGGTATCTGCTCCATGATTGGTAAAAAATGCCTCACCAATGATACATTGTTATGGTGAATTGTGATCTGCTGATGTAAAGTACCATGTGATCTGGGCTAAGTTGTTCAAAAGTGTATTAGGCTTAATACCGGTCTAAATGACGTCGCGTAACAAAGAAATTCAATTGTGATGTTGCAAAGTTATACTGGTATTAAGTCTAATACACTTTTGAACAACCGACCCCTGAATCCGTACAGGAATTGCACTTAATTTTCGTTGTAAAGTGAAAGATCTGATTTATTTTCTTTATACAATGAGTGTATTTTATTTTTGCATCTTTAAAGTATATATGTCATTTAGAGCACACTGTATAAAAAAGGTGCTGGCAAAACACTTTGAAATTCCGTCCATATTTATTTCAAACACATGCCGCTTGTTGAAAGTCTTGTACACAATTTTGTTATTGAAGTTTTTTTAAATGTTTTACGCTGGATAGAAAATTGAAGCTTGACTTAAAATTATTTTTTGATTTCAGTATAAAATGTTTTTTGTGAAAAGTGTTGAGTAAAGTTATATCCAGTGATTTTTGGATTTCTGAATTGTTGTTAATTATGTTTATTTCGTCAAGTTCAATCCAAATCCAAGAGTAAGCTTTAATGGGCTTATATGTAAATGCTATGGCAACATTTGTTCTTATAACATGTTGCCATGGTAATTTAAACACTTCGTCAAATGCTGCTGTTGCATGCTGACAAAGCTTTTAGACATTCTTTCAATGTTCTATTTGTCTTTGATGATAAACACCACTTAGTGCCTAGGTTTTACTTATGCAAAATTTGTTAAGTATTAAAAATATTGTGAAATTTGGGCATGACAACTGAAACAATTTTGTCAAGTGTTGTTTAAAATTGTGGTAAACGTAACTACTAAAGAAAATGTCCCAAAAATTCCACAGCATAATGCTTGAGTGAATATTTCAACTGCTCAAATGAGCAACATAACTTTAAAGCTGTGATATTATTTATGTTTTGTATTTTTTGTTTTAGGATTTTTGTTGATTTGTCACTTTTTTTTTATCCAATCACGATTATTTTTACACAACCTGTGATATCACTTTCTAGTTCACTTTTTTTTTTATTGTTTAGGTTTGTCACAATTTTAGGAGCATACTAGTAACTGTAATAGTGACAGCTATGTATTTTGTGTTAGGGGCCATGTAAAATTTACAAATCCTTGTATTTTGTGTGTTAGGGGCCATGTAAAATTTACAAATCCTTGCCTTTACAATATAATCTTTGAAATTAAGAAAATGAAAACAACGAAATGTTATAGACTTTATTTTCTTAGAAATGAAAAAAAAATAATCTTGTCCTGATTTGAAAGTTTGTTAAAATATTCAAACTCAATGACAAGTTTGATCAGTATTTATCATGTAACTATTTTGTTTAGAGATTTTCCCCTTATACCAGTTCTTGTTGCAACTGTCTGAATCTATTTAGTTAATAAACTCTATAGTGTGATCAAAATCTGTTATTCATTTGTCTGATTTGAAATACGGTAGTGTGCACTAAGTATCAGGGATACCTTGATTGCAGGTTCGAATCCCACTCAAAAATTAAAATTTTCTGACTGGGTTTTCACTCGATCGACCTATGTGGGATGGTTGTCGGTTTCCTCCCATAATAAAACTGGCAACGCCGCCATATATGTGAAATAATTTTGAGCGCGGCGTAAAACACCAATCTATAAACAGAAGACAGGAATTCTTTATCCAAGCAAGACAGTAGTATCAGACATCTGCTGTGAGTTTTCTGACTAAAAACTCAAACTCAAGAAGAAGTGGTGTTAACTGAAGCTGTGAGTCCCCTGTTTACAGGAACGTACAATACCGGACACCCACCATACCCAGAAATATGATTGACGTTTTACACGGCACTCAAGATTATTTTACTTGTATGGCGGCGTTGCCAGGTTTAGTGTTCAAACGAAAATTGCCTCATTGCCCGGAGGAAACCCGACCTTTGGCGAGTACCTGGCAACTCTTCCACATACCGCAGAAAATGAAAAAATTCTTATTATCATATTCAGACAGTGGGGCGTATCTATTTATAATATATCACTGCAAGGTCTGGATCAAATGATTGGTTGATGCTTTATGTCACATGATCAAATGAAAAATGGCTTTATTTCACCTGCCAGCTTCTGTTAGGGTTGAACTGACTGATTATTTTAATAACAGGTCTATTTGACCAGGTTAAGTGGAGGAGGAGAAAACCTTGACCTCCAGTACCTGGCAATTCAATCAGAAAGGGCAGACTGACTTTGCTGAAAACACCAACTAGTGGCGTTTATTTTTACAAATATATACAAACTTTTGCAGCCTGGCATATTAAATATTAATCTTAACAGAAGATGAATAATGATGTTAAGAAAAAGGCACAAAGAAATGGGTTTTATGTTTCTATTTACATTTTATACACACTAATACATGGATCTTATACAACATATGATATGAAAATGATTTGCAATAATATTTTGAAGAATAACAATGTACATAAATACATTTTAATCCGAAACGTTGAAGGAAAAAAAAGGGTGGGAATTTTTTACGTAAGTCAATACCGTGAATAATAAATATTTAAGTGCAATTCAAATACAAATGAACTATGATATTTGGTCAAAAATGCATATTTTTTAAAATAAACATGTGATTAATATAAATTGGCTGATGTTTAACGAAACACACAAGAATCTTACACTTATATGGCGGGTTTGCCAGGTTTAGTGGGGGAGGAAACTGTTTGCCCTGTTTGCCTCTCGCCCTTCAGCGCCTACCTGGCAAACTCTTCTTTCAATTTAAATGTTAAAAGTAAATTAAGACAGTATCTGAAAAGTGCACCATTCATACAATCCTCACAATGAAACCAAACTGAAGCGAGATTTGTACAGGCAACTTGATAATGAACGAATGGTTTATGCAAAAAACATACACAGAAATGAAAGTGAAATCCGTTGAGTTTGTTTAAAAAGGGTTGTTGGTATAACAGGATGCATGTATATGTCCGAGAGTAAAATGTATTGTATGATGTTTAACTGGATTCTGAATATGGTGCTGGTCATAAAAAATCTGTATAATTACAATATTTACACTAACCATATATACAATTAGATTATAAGTCCCATATGAAATTGGTTGATTGATTGATTGATTGGGGCTTAACGTCGCACTCAACAGCTAACGTTATATGGCGACAAAAGTACCAACTGACCAAAAGATCTTACCCACCCCCCATCCCACCTAAATTTTAACATTAAAACCTCCACAGACCATATGAACGTCAGGAAGCCTAATGTATTTGGCATACTTGATTTTCCTCCATGCTAGGTGTAGGCGAAAATGGCTATGGCAAAAACCACACCGCCCCCAGCCCGAGGGTCCCACATGAAATTGGATAAAAATGGAAAGGAATCACGCTAAGAATTATAACTATAAGGTACCAGAGTTGGTTCATGTGTTTGTGCTACCATGAAGCCCAGCAGAGCAGAGAGGGCTATGAACAACATTGTGTTAGCAAACAAGGATATTGTCACTTATGATACTCCCGTTGCCAGGGTTACTGGCCCACACAAGTAGTTCGTTGCCCAAAGGATCTATGTACCATCTGGTAATTTCCATGCACCCAAGATTATCCCCAACACATGTATCTCAGTGACAGTGTAGGAATAAACTGAGTATGATTGATTGATTGATTGTTTGGTGTTTTACGCAGCGCTCAAGATTATTTCACTTATATGGCGGCGTTGCCAGTTTTATTGTGGGAGGAAACCGTGCTCTGTGCCCGGAGGAAAACCACGACCTTCCGCTGGTAACCATTCCACATAGGTAACTGAGTATGAAAGACAATTTATATGAAATAGACTGTGATAGAAACAATTGTAAACGAAAGACAATTCCACAGCTGAGATAGTGTTGGAAAGACGAAAGCCATTACAATTGTTCTATAAGTCTTAGTAAACAGGAGCCTGTTTCACAAAGTGGAGTAGCGTAAGTTTTTATGTAACTGCGATAGCAACCCATACTGTAGATATACCTTAGTATGAAAGTTACGCCAAAAATACATCTACGCCACATTGTGAAACAGGCCCCAGAACAGTAACACAACCATTTTTTACATTGCAGTCAGACTAACAATATATAGGGTTACATTTATACCTTATAAGAATTTGAAACATAATGGTACTTCAGACACACATATTTACATGACGATAATTTGATACATATGTAATCATATGATTGCATTCTAACAACTGTCAATCAATACAGTTTGCCAATCAAAATATCACAATATAGACAGTCGATACAAAACAATGAAAGCACTAAAAATTCAATTTATAACATGAGCACAAGGCCTGAACACTTTTTCAAAATTAGCCATCTCAAGTCCATTTCACGCAGCACTAAGAAATTGATCAGTCAAATAAAGGGTGCATATATACTATTGTCAATTAAAGTAGTTACAGCACAATGAAATGTTGTATTGAATATGGATGAAATTTGAGTGAATCTGAAAAGCAGTGTGTAATGTCAAAGGTCATGTTTTCTGATGTTATTATGGAAGACATCTGGGCCAGTATTTGAATATAACATATATAATTATGTCTAAAGTTTAAAGATGGGTTATGCTGCCTTTCAGATTCTTTCATTTGCAATGTGGCATTATTTGGTAAACAATTAAAAAAATCTATGCAGTTTTACTGTTAACACAATTTCTCATCCCAAGATGTAGAATATGTCAAAACCCTACAAATATATGTATTTGAGTTTTTCGGTTTGACAACAATAAATAAGTTGACTCAAATTTAACCAGGTCAATGTCTATCTCTGAGACGTCGTCGAACCACTTCATGAGAGTAATCTCCCCTTGGCTCTGGTTCAGCGGGGACCTACAATTATAAATAAAAGCATTTTAATGTACATTGATATGATTGAATAGAAAAATTCAATGCCTTTTCCATCTTCTCCAGCCAAGTTAAAACCTCCAAGACCCCATTTCGTGTTTTACCTTGGCAAACTACTCCACTTAAACCCGTATAGCTAATCAAAACCTTGGACACTTACAATCTACCACCAGCGGAGAAATAACGTAATGTGACTCTCTACACCTAGAGCTTTTTGTTTAACAAGTGCTGATTGGCCAAGACTCAGACTAAGGTTAGGAAAGACAACTCTCACATTCCCACCAGTGGGTGCTGCTCACTTCACAGGTTGGAGTGTAGTAGTCCACCAAGGTAAAACACGGAATGTGGCCATGGAGGTTTGAACTTGGCTCGAATTTTTTACCTCAGAATAGTTTTAATTTTGTCTATACCAATAAAGTAAACAAAAACAAAAAAGATATCCCTGACATGAAGGTATCAAAAAAGGTGGACAAAAATGGGACTAGAGTTTTGCAATTTAACTTCAGACAGAGATCAACATGGAGGCTATTTCAAAGGTAAAAAATATTCAGGGCCCAAAAGAAAACAAACCCAGACTAATAATCCTACGAGACCAAACATAAATGTATTTGAGTTAGTTATGGATAGTAAAACATCAACAAGTGTAAAAGGTGGTAAATATGATAGTGCAAAGAACTTCAAAATGTGCATGGGGGTTAGATGTTTTATTACAGCCTCAAAGGACCCATTTCTTGATGAAATCCCCATTATAGGGCAGTTTTCACTCGGAAAACGTTAAGTGAATGATGTTAGGGGAAAAGAAAATGGTGGGCCGGAAAGGCCCTTACCCTACATATATAGTCACGATACCATCCTGGTGTATTTTAACAGGAATTATGAATATGCCATTGTGATATCCCAAACTGCATAAACATGTGTTCTAACACAGCCTGGCTGAGATAAACATTCAACTCATGGCTAAAACCATATCATATTCAAAACTTTTCATCAGGAGATTTTTCCTGTGCCACATGTATTGGCCAAATCTTCCAAAACGTAAGACAAACCAATATTGTAGGCTTTGTGACTTTGCGAATGTCATGACGTCACAAAACTATGTCGCTGAGTTTGTCTAACTTTATAGAATGTTTGGACAGCACAGGAGCTGCTCACGGAGAGGTCAGTTAGCTCAGTGAATTCCAGCAGCCTCTTTATTCATTTGATGCCCTTGCATGGAATATTAATGGATTGATCTATGTTTGATGCTGCACTCAAAATCACTTGATATTATGCTATTGTTAGGTAAATTGGGCCGAGATTGATTTCTGCACTGGTTTATGGGATGATTGCCAGTTACCACCAGAAGGTCGTGGGTTTCCTCCGGGCATAGAGCCTGGTTTCCACCCAAAATAAAACTGGCAACGCTGCCATAAAAGTCAAATAATCTTAAGCGCGACATAAAACACCAAAAAATCAAGCACTGGATTACTATGAGATGAACCTTAGCCAGAAACTGTTATAGTTGTTTTGACTGATTGATTGATCACTATGGAGAAACCCTCAGAACGTTTTATTACATAGCCATTATTTGTTCTTTTACCCCCCCCCCCCCCACCCCTATCTGTATCAAGCTTCAAACAGTTTTCCTACCACAAATGAAGCAGCAAATGGCTCAGATATTTCCTGTTTATACAGCCTTCGTTTTCTCTTGGAGTCCTTGGAAGGTGATTTGACCTTGACATCTGATGACCTTTCCCTGATGATGACCTCTGGGGAATTATAAACTGTGATTGGGTTGGAGGTTAGAACAGTGGAAGGGTTAAATTTCCTGCTGACTTTCCGTCTTTTAAAGACTCCTCCTAAGCATTGCAGAGAGGTGACACAGGAAGGTAGAAGTGAAGGGGAGACCACCACCAAAGTGAAGATACATATAAATGTTAGAAAAAATCAAAGTTAGCAGATCAAGTGCATATTTATTAAGTTAGTAAGCAACAAAGAACATTAGTACATATCAGTATAGAGACAACAGAAGTTAGTATTAGAATTAGATACAGAGAGTGAGCAGTTTGAGAATAGACCATTTGCCAGTTTTTCGCGCAACAATGACATGACGTCGTGGCACCAATCTTAGACCAGACAAGCCAAGCGTCCAATTAGGCTTCAGCTTTAATCAGTCAAGCTCCCGTTTCATGCAAGATTTTTTCCCATTACTAAAATTTGAATTAAAAACAGTTGGATGCTTTGTCCGGTCTACCACTTATGACCGTCATTGTGACGTCGCTAAATTACGTCATTTTCAAGTAATTGGCAAATCACCTATTAGCACACATGTAAGTTAGTCAAAACTGAAGTAAGTACATGTGACCTGTGTAAGGACGTGGGTTCATAGACATAGGACTACTGCAAGTGGTTGTTCAAAAGTGTATTGTTCTTACTATGCGATTTGTAGAATGCAACAGTAGAATGCAACCAAATCGAACAGTGAAAACAATCCAATGTCATTTCGTTGTGTGGGAAGAGTTGTAGACGAGTTGAATAGAATAGGACACGGCCTATTTGGTACAACAAGTAGAATGGGATTATTCTATGAAAAACACGCATTTTGTAATCAAGTAGAGTTATCTGCCCCTGTCGTGTGCCCTTCAACAACAAACAGTGCGGTAGTTCTTTGATTGAAGCCTTTTTTTTCTGAAATTATTGATTTAATTGCACAAATAACTGCTAAAATATCTGCAATGACAATGCACAATCAATGCTTCAACATGAACATACCAAATGGGACGAATGAAATAAAAACACCTACAAATGGGGAATCCCCTTTTCAAGTTGCATGCAGCTTATCTCAGTGAGAACAGCCCTTAATACACTTTTGAACATCTCAGCTCATACAACAGATACACGTTGCAATGTTAGGTGTGCAAAAAATGAATGTCCTTTTAGAAACCTTTAACTTACATATACAATGTAAGTGTCATAGCTACCCATCTCCACAGGGTGCCCGGGTTGTCGTGACAGTTATGGAAATATTTACTACACTTTGTGAAACCAGGCCATAGTGTAGAAAGTTTGATGTACCTAAGCCTTGGATTTTCAACTTTAACACTCGGCAGTAATTTAAGGATTCTTTTATCCTCTAAAAATGAAGTTGTTTATGTGCTCTCATTCCCATGAAATAATATTAGATTGATTCATTCATGTCTTAGAAGCACTCAAGATCACTAATTATATGGCCATGTTGCAAGGTTTAGTGGGGGAGGAAACCGGGCTCTTTGCTCGGAGGAAACCACTAACAACTCTCCAACATAGGTTGATTGATTGTTTGGTGTTTTACGCCGCGCTCAAGATTATTCCATTTATATGGCGGCGTTGCCAGTTTTATTGTGGGAGGAAACCGGGCTCTATGCCCGGAGGAAATCCACGACCTTCCGTTGGTAACCCCCTAGGTGGAAATAACATTAGTAATGCTATGATTAGTTATGAGAAGATCTATCAAGCTACCAAAGTTGTACTAATGCAGAGAAAAAGCAATTCATGAATAAAATAAAAGCAACATGCATGTTCTGTCATTTCAAAACTAGCAGAAAATATATCAAATTAAATTTCAAATAATACAAACTGCAAAGGATCAGCACAGCCAAACATTGCCTGACCAGAATGCTAGAATGTGTTATACAGAGCAAAAAAGCCCTGAAACCTGCCCATGTGACATACATTTACGTAATGCAAGTTCAAAAACTTAGAAAGCAAGCTAAATATTTTGTTTATAAAAATCTGTTAAAGAGAGCGACAATCTTAAATCAAAAGTCACATTTTATTCATTTAGCTTTTTAAATTTTTCAAAAACAAAAAGCTGAAGAAATTTTTTTAGTGGAAAATTAATATTTGATTAGAAAATAAATTTATAATCCTTTATAAATGTCATAGTTTATGTTTTATCACTAATATTGTTTAAAATTCATTCAAATAGAAACTTTATTGGTTGATTGATTGACTGTTTGGCGTTTTACATTTTACACCGCGCTCAAGATTATTTCACTTATATGGCAGCGTTGCCAGTTTTATTGTGGGAGGAAACCGGGCTCTATGCCATAGACCATGGCAACCATCCCACATAGGTCGTTCGAATTTTTGGACTGAGTGGGATGGAAACTTTATTGGAATGACTGAGGAGTAGAAAGTGATAATAAATCCTTGTTCTTCTCTATTTAAAATGATTAAATAAAAACCAATGTAGAGCAATGTAAATATTCTGTACCTGCTCTTGGTGAAGATTGTAGATTACTCATTAACTCTCCAAGACGATTCATTGCTTTACGTTTACTGGACCTCGTTGGACGGGAACTCTGCTTCTCAGAATCATCCTGTTAAAAATGCAGACATTTTCGAATAAAAATTTTAAAGTGGCATGAGCTGCTAAATTAAGGAAAAATTTCATTAAAACTGAATAAGCGAATTTGTGGTCATTTTTATCAAAAAGTACAAAATAAGAGCTTTCTGTTGATACCAATCTTGTTGATGTACGTTTAGGTTTGAGCAACAAAACACCCATACGTCCTGACCATTTGAATTTTGTTTGCTATTTGTACATATCCTGGGTTCGAATGGCTTACTGACATTAGCAATATTTGTTTTTATTTCAACGTTAATCCTTTAGTTTTTGAAGGTATATGTATTTCAAACACTGAAACGCTCTTGACAATCAAAATTTATGAAAAAAATGAGATTTTTGGCAGCTCTGGCTACGTTAAGGAAGTCCAAGTCACTTTAAACAGTTAATAAGAATTCTGCATTATCAGAAATAATTTTAAAAAAAATATAGAAATCTGTTAAAGAGTTTAACAGGAACAAACAAGAGTCATCGGAAGATGGCGTATCCCCCCGGCCCAGCATAAGATTTATTATTTATTTTAAGTTATTATAAGATATCTATGCTATACTGTTGGAAAAGGGCAGTAACTCTGAAAAAAATGAAACAATGCAGCCACAAATAGGAAGTGCACTTTTCAATTGATGTCCAGCATGTCAACTAAGTTTTAAAAAAAAACTGCTAAAAACCATCAAAGGATAACAAGATAACAAGCATCCATTGTCTACGTCCTCCTATACTGTCGGAAAAGGGGAGTAACAAAATAAAAGGTGCACATACTTCCATGATATCCAGCATGTCCACCAAGTTTCCAAAAAATTTAATAAAAACTGTGGGAGGAGATGCGATGACAAGCACTTATTATCTATGTTGCTTATTCTGCGGAAAAGGGCAGTAACTCTAAAAATAATGAAACCATCGCAACCAAAATAGAGGTGCATATCCTCGAATGATATCCAGCATGTCCACCAAGTTTCAGAAAAAATTGGTAAAAACTGTGGGAGGAGTTGCGATGACAAGTACTAATTGTCTATACCATCTTATACTGTCTGAAAAGGGCAGTAACTCTAGAAATAATGAAACCAGCGGAACCAAAATAGGAGGTGCACATCTTCAAATGATATCCAGTATGTCAACCAAGTTTAGAAAAAATCCGATAAAAACTATGGGAGGAGATGCTGATCGCTATATCCCCCCCCGCATTATATGCCGGGGGGATAAAAAGGATCATATATTCATACTAAAGGGATTGATGGTTTATCCGTTGGCTAGTTAATTGTGTTTTATTTACTGACCGTAACAGAAGTTTGTGTTTTATTTACTGACCGTAACAGAAGTTTGTGAACCCTCATCTTCCACTGTAACCTGGTCAGATTGTTTCGAGGATGATTTAATTTTCCCTTTTCCTTTCTTACCAATACCAGAGTCCTGAAGATAGACAAAAAAGCCAAAAATTCATTTCATTTCAGGAGGTCACATGACTAAAATGGCATCAGTAAAGCAGCAGGCCATACTTGTTTAAGAGAGGCATTTAGTTAAGATTGATCAATGTCTTTCATCGCATTTGATTGTTTTAGATTAATATGTTGTCGTTTCTAGGTTTAGTGAAGGAGGAAACAAGACTCTTTTCCCAGAGGAAACCCCTGACATGTGGCATATCTGCAATGACAATGCACAGTCACCGCTTCAACAACAACATACCAAATGAGACCAATCGAATGCAACTTGTAGAATAAAAACCTCTACAAATAGGGAATCCTATACTAAATCAAGCTGTTACAGAAAGAGGGGGTAATTGTGTTTTATTTACTGACCGTAACAGAAGTTTGTGTTTTATCTACTGACCGTAACAGAAGTTTGTGAACCCTCATCTTCCACTGTAACCTGGTCAGATTGTTTAGAGGATGATTTAATTTTTCCTTTTCCTTTCTTACCAATACCAGAGTCCTGAAGATAGATAAACCAGAAAAAAAATAATTTCATTTCAGGATGTCACATGACTAAGCTCGGATTAGTACAGCAGTAGGCCATACTAATTTAAGAGAGGCGTTTAGTTTGGATTGATCGATGTCTTTCACCGCATTTGATTATTTTAGTTATATGTTGCCGTCTCTAGGTTTAGTGAAGGAGGAAACCACCAGCATGTGGCGAGTACCTGGGAACTCTTCCACATACGGGATTTCGTTTGGTTGATTGATTGATTGTTTGGTGTTTTACGCCGCGCTCAAGATTATTTCACTTATACGGCGGCGTTGCCAGTTTTATTGTGGGAGGATTTCGTTTGGAAGTCATTGACTGGATATCTAATGTTCACCCCTCACCTGACTGTCTGACTGGGTCAATTCTGCCGTCTCAGCACTACGCCTCTTTCTTCCTCGCTTCTTTTTGGCCACTTTAGGAGTGACATCTATTTCAATGTGTCCAGTGGCCATATCATCTGAATCCCCGAATGAGGCTGTACTCGGAGCTCGTTGCTTTGCTGGCCCAGTACCCTAAATGTAATAAGTATAAAATCATTAATTTATCTGGGTGTTTTGCATTACATTCAACCAGAGTGTTTTAAAACTAGGTTACATTCCAGAGCAGTTTGACTGGGTTTCTATTTGATTGACATAATTACCAGGTGGTAATACAGTTATGTCAGTGATATACAGCAAGTTCCTATCCAATATTACTACGTGTACACAGGGCTTTATGTAGAAGGAAACCGCAGGTCCAATACTTGGAACCTTGATTGGTCGCCGAAAACTTCAACAATACAAAGTAGTGGAAAATGAAAACTGGCAAGTAGTGGAAAATGAAAACTGGCAAGTAGTGGAAAATGAAAACTGGCAAGTAGTGGAAAATGAAAACTAGCACAGATTAATAAATGATTATTTGAGTCATTCGAACAGTAAAAAAATGTGAAAACATTTGACGCAGGAAAGGATATGGCTTTGTGGTGTTAATTGATTGATTGTGCTCAAGATTATTTCAATTATATGGCGGCATTGCCAGTTTTCTTGTGGGAGGAAAACAGGCTCTATGCATGGAGGAAACCCACAACCTTCCGGTGGTAACTGACAACCATCCCACATCAATCGTTCGAGTGAAAACCTAGTAAGAAAATTTTCCAATTCTTTTTGTTGGACTGAGTGGGATTCGAACCCGGGACCCATTGGTGGAAGGCTGTTTGGATTGAGCGTCCAAGGCTCTACCTACTGAGCCATGGACGCCCCGCTTTGTGGTGTTAAGACATTAGCAATGACACAAAGCAGCCATACTAGATATGTGGGCCCTGTTTGAATGTTTAGAATCGCCATGGGTCACTGACTGAGAGACGTACATAGAATAAAAATATATATAAAAATATAAGTTGATAATACATGTAAGATATACTCATTTCCGTAAGAAAAATCATCAGCAATAGTAATACAATATGATAATGTGTTGTGATAGTTATAGGGACTGAAGCTCTGCAATGTATATTATGTAAGCCATCCTGTACTTTCTTGCAAAAATGGAATAAAAATTGAAAAAAAAATTAAATATAATGATGTTCAAATTGGGCTACCCTGTAATTGATGATTGGACCAGTTATTTTCCACAAAACTGACCTGAATACTGATTATCTGCCCTTGAAGTTGGTTGTTTGTGTCCTTGAGATCAGAAATGATTTGATCTTTGGCTTTCTGAACGGTAGACAGTTGTTTCTGGGTCAAGATTTTCTGTTCTCGCTCATGTTCATACTGTAAATATACAGAGAAGATAAAGTCACATATACAGCTTGTTTAATATCAACAGAAATATTGATCATGAAGAAGGTGTTCAAAATGGCATGGGTTAGTCCACTAATAACAGAAGGTGGAAAGATAAATTCAAGTATTTCACCTCTAATTGGCCGAGAACTCTAAAAAAAACTCTGTTTAAGCAATATCAAGTTGTTCTCATAGTGTTGTAACTTGTTGATACACTGAATAGCTTAGCATAGTGCAATAGCGAAGTAACTCAGAATAAATTGAACATATGCATATTGACAATTTCAATATTTCGACAAAGGTATATTTGTCATTGTTCTGAAGATGAGAAATATAGCTTAACTGCTTCTTTAAGAAACTAAGATCGGCTGCGATTGACATTTTCAACCAAATTAAAAATGTTTCAGATCAAAGATTCTGACATCGCAGTCATGACCAAACCATCAGATCTGAGAGAGTTATACGTAATCCATTAGATAATATAGGAAAGTACAATGTAAGTGTACAAATATAAAATACAAGCACATGCTTTGTCAATTATAACCAAGGCCGATTAATTAATGGTTTCAGTATTGACATTTTTTAAGTGGTCTAACACAATTGAAAACTGACACAAAAAACACATGAACAGGTAAGTTGTATTAGAGTTAGTAATAAATTAGAAATTCTAAAAGTGCTGAAAAATGACAAAAACTAGAGATGGGGTATTCTGTATGGTACATATACATGTACTGTGCATGTTCTCACTTAAAACTGATTTCCCTACAAGTTTAAACCATGTATAAGAATAAACAGTTTTTGAATAAAATTTAAGTAAAACATATTAAAGCCATTATCATAAAATTTCCTATTTATAGTTATTAAGCTATTAACCTGTTTTCTTAGAACGTCCAGTTCCTGTTGTTCGTCAGGGGCGAGCTGGGAGAATTTACGACGCCCTCTACTTGCATTAACCACTTTATGTGCCTGTTTCAGATGTTCAACTTGCTCTTCAAGTCGAGCTATTTTCTCATCACGGGCCAACAGTAACGGAACTAAATCCTAAAATTAACAAATAATAGCTTCTCTTAGAAAAGGGTAAAAATACCTGCTCTTTAAGGGATCCAATGAAAAATGAGCTTCGAAATTTCCATAGGTTTATGTTCGTTTTTTAGGGAATTTCTATTGATTGGGGCCTAATGTCACACTCAAACAGCTAAGGTCATATGGCAACAAAAGTACCAACAAACCAAAAGATCGCCCTCCCCAACCTGGCTAAATTTGGACATTAGGCTCCACAGACCATAGAATGTCAGAGAGGCTAATGTATTTGGGATACATGCTCCACCTTGCTGGGTCAGCACATGGCTAAAGCCAAGTCACAATGCTTCAGCCAAAGATCAAATTTCTACATCCTAACCCCAAACAAAGATAGAGAATAATAACATACCACCATCCTTGAAAGTGACAGGAGCTCCGGAAAATTGGCAACTGTAAGTATGTCATGTGTTTTATTCTAGTAGTGTTTAAATTACTTCAGATCCTGTACATGTAGGGCGGGGACCTCAGTGGGCCAGTCAGCTGGACTGATAGTCCTCCAAGGTTTGAATCCCACTAAGGCAAAAAGCGCAGTTCCCCTACCCCCAACCCTGGCAGCGCTGCCAGATTAGTTAAATAATCTTGAGTGTGGAGAAAACATCAAACAATCAATCAATGTACATGTAGGTCTGATCTAAAAACATTTGTGTAGGAAATTCGGGAAAATCTAAATTTTCATAATTTCTAATGGATTTATTTCATATACAAAAGTCACTGCCACACACAAAAAACAGGATATTGCCATGATCATTGGAGTCATAATTTATGTTTTATGTTATTAATTTATTTTAGGGAAGAAGCCAGTAAGATAAAATATTTTTAAAAGTATATTCGG
Source organism: Lepidochitona cinerea (assembly GCA_963971465.1). Taxonomy (NCBI): domain Eukaryota; kingdom Metazoa; phylum Mollusca; class Polyplacophora; order Chitonida; family Tonicellidae; genus Lepidochitona; species Lepidochitona cinerea. Next base: position 5,203,906 of record OZ020560.1, read on the forward strand.
AGCAGCTAAAGTTTTGACGATAGTTAGCTGGACTGGTTCTACTGTTAGATACAAAAACAACAGCAAGAAACAGTTAAATCAGATGAACAACAAACAACAACATCAAATTAGTAGCTCCTAGTATTTAAGTACAAACAACAAAAACATCACAAACTCCACAAACGTAACAGTAACTGTATTATCAATATTTCCTGAAAAATGACAAATTCTTCTACCAATTTTGGTTAATGTTGTGACCAGGAATTAAATCTGCACCCCAGAGTAAGGTTGATTGATTGATTGATGTTTTAGACAGCACTCAAGATTATTATACTTATATGGGAGCGTTCCGAGGGGTAGGTAAACCAGGCTTTTTGCCCGGAGAAAACTCCCAACCCTCGGCAAGTACCTGATCAGTTAAGAAGATTCATCGCTTATCACTGATTTTTTAATGATTTGTAAATCAACCAGCGGCAGGAGAACAGTTTAATTTCTGGAGTCGAAGCCTGGATTGTTTGTCTAGGCATCTCCCAAAAATTGGTAGGAGAATTTCTGCCAATTTTCAAAAAAAAGTCTAAATCCATAAATGATGCTACATTAACTTTCTTGAATCTAGAAAAAAAGCATACATCAACAAACATTGAACTCTCAGCTCTCTCATCCAAAACATACAAAGCATAATTTACTCTAAACAAAGCACACAAATTTATACAGAGTAGAATTAGAAAATTAAAACCAACCTCTTTGTTTTCCTTGTTAGAACTGGCAATGTTTTTCGTTTCTCTAAGCTCTTTAATTTCCTTGGCTTGTTTTTTCATCAAGGTTTCAAGACTTCCAACTAACTTATCTCGTTGATCTCTCCACACCTGTAACAAAAGTAAGAGCTTTGTTTACCTGGGAATTGGATTCTTAATAGATTGAATGATGTTTTACACCTACTCAAGATTATTTCACTTATATGGCAGGGGTACCAGGTCTAGTGGGGTAGGAAACAGTGCTATTTGCCAGGAGAAAACCCCTGACCTTTGTCGACTACCTGGCAACTCTTCCACATATGCCGATCGAATGAAAATGTTTTGGTCTGAGTGGGATTCGAACCCATGCCACATGGATGGGAGGCCTCTGTCGGACTATCATTAACCCACTGGGCCATCAAAGCCCAATTTTAATTGAAGATGGTGGTTTTGAACCATCTGCTGAAAGAAGGTCAGCAATCAACGTGTTAATCTGAAGGTTATTTGACTAGTATGGCTGATTATTGCCACTGTATGGAATAAGTCTTCTATCTCTTTGGTGATACACATATCATGTTTAAATGGCCAAAGACAATCAGAAGGTTAACAGAAGCACATTGACAAGTTTCAGTCCTTTTATTGAGAAGAGAAAAATCTTATTTTCCAAAGAGGAAAATAGAAGTACCTGTAATTCTTCTTCTTTCTTTGCACCGATGTTGAAAATTTCTCCTTGTAATCGGGACACCTCTTTCTCTAAATCTTTTATAGTCTGATCTTTATCCTGAAGAAACAAGGAAGTGATATTTACATTTTCTTAATACTAACATTATTCAAGGATATGGAGAAGGAAGGACTTTAAAATCAAATGCTTTTTTTAAATGACAACTTGCATTAAACCCTTAATAGAAATGTTATGAAGTTAATATAAACATTACCTTGATTTTCAACTCGAGCTCCGACATACCGTTCTTGTCCAACACAGGTTGATTGTCCTTAATCTCTGCCAATCGCACCTCCAGAGATTTCTTGTCATTTTGGGCAGCTAAAAGTAAAATATCACAGGAATAATGATCAAAAGTTAAATTAGATTCCAGAGGGTAAATTTTCTTGATTAAAATCTTACTTCTGATTAATGTTTAGCTTATTTGGCAGCGTTGCCAGTTACGTGGGTGAAGAAACCAGACTCTTTGCCAGTACCTTGTATCATTTTACAGAGGGTGAAAAAAACCCGATCAGGAATTTTTTTATTTTATTTTTATACACAATGGGAATCAAAACTGCAACCTAATGATGGAAGGCCTTTGTCAGACTGAATGACTATCACTATCGACTGAGCCACAGAGGGGCAGAATTATAGAAAGCCTGACTACAGGGACTACAAGTTTCGAAAGGATTATTAAGTTCGTTTTTGGTGAATTTGCAATTCTATTTGACTTATTTGGCTCCAAAACGTCAGATATAAAAATCTTGTTTGAATGAAATACTCTCAGCCACATGCACAATGCAGCGCCGGTGACAAGAAATCTGTGGAATTCCTAAGAGAGTTGCGCTCCTTTTATGCCCAGGGTCCTGTTTCACAAAGCGGCGTACCTAACCTATCTCTACAGTATGGATTGCTATGGCAGTTACGTGAAAACTTAGGCTACGCTGCATTGTGAAAAAGGGTCCAGATGGGCAGCCATTTTAAAGAGGCTGTTAATTTCCTTGATGAAACTTTAGGGCACCAGGTTACTTTTGGCAACACATGTCATTTATTTCAACAGCCAGATTTGCTTGATCAGAATTTCACTGTGAGGATAAAATGACAGAAGAGGCCAGCTTATACAAAATAAAGCAAGGAGTGAAAGATATAAGTTTTCAATTTTAGAAAACACCAAAAAACATAACACAAAAATTTAAAAAACATACCGGTCAGGGAATTTTGGAGATAATGAACTTCATCTTTTTTCTCAGCAACTTGTACATAAAGGTCATCTTTTTCCTCTCTTAACTTTTCTATGAGAGATTCTAAGTTTGTGACTTTCTCTGAGTGTGTTTCTTTCAACGACTCTAGTTTGCTATTACTTCGTGTTAACTCCTGTAACTGTCTACGACTACTAGAATCCTTGTTGTTCAAAGCTTCGTATTTATCTATCATTTCATCAAGTTCTGAAAATAAAAATCAAGTACATAAATAATATTACAAATTCATCATGTGTCATCATTTGGCTGGATCACTGGGGGAGGAAGCAGATTCTATATTAAATTCTACTGACCAAGGCTAAGCTCCTGTCAGTCGTCAACCTAATGAAATATCATAGGTTTGTTACAACAATTTATGGGGTATAAAGGTCTAAATCATATACCTCTTTTTAACACAATTAGAAACTTGTCTCCATGGTTATTTTAGACTCACAAGAAGATTTTCCCTGTGCCCGTGTGTTTTAGTGATCATAAATATATATAAATAGAAGTAAAGGTTATTTTTTCAAATGGCCTGCCATGCAACTAGTTGAATAATAGAAAACCATGAGATAGAAAAATCTCCAATAACTTCCACTGGCAATGATCTTTTTTCCCAATCAAAGTTTGGTGAGAAAAACACAAGTGGGACGAGTGGGATTAGAACCTCAGACGCATCGATGGAAGGCCTAAGTCAGACTGAAAGACGGGTCGGGAAAATGAACAGCAACACTACCTTCTCATCAAGGTGCCTTTTATTTCCACTCGATGAAGTTATGAGGAATAAGTTTGATATGAAACATTAATAACAAATACTTTCAGTTTAAGACTTTTTACTGTTTACCTTCTTGAAGAGCTTTAATTTCAGCTTCCCTTGTATTGACAAGGGTGTCCAGTTTCTCCATGGTCTCCTCTTGTAAATCAATGGCTGCTTTCAAATCTTCTATCAGCTTCTCATTTGCTGTAGCATCTGGAAAAATACATTTGGGGGAAAAATCTAGTTTGCACAACAATAGGTCCTATTTTCATCAAGGACAAGTTACCTCCCTTGATATGCTCTCTACTGAATGGAGGAATCATTCTCCCACTCTAGCAACATTTTTGGGATAGCAGTGATGTACAATGAATGGAAAATTATAACAAAAACTGTAGACAAGAAGATCAAAGCATTTCTTTGGATTTTACATCAGAGAGTAAAAATTTAAATTAAGATGTTTAAATATTTAATTAAAAGAAATTATCTGCAAATCAACCTCCTTCATTGTGTCCCACTCACACTGCTATATGCGCCTCCAATTTGAAGGGCTCTAATGATGGAAATAGAGGGTATTGGTGTCTCAGTCAATCAGGCTTTGCGTAACTCTCACTGAAGGTGTCCCATTTTGTCTACTGGTTGGCCCACAGATAAGACAGTATTTATGTCCTTTATATGTATCTAAATGTCTAGTTACCATTTATAGGTAGTGGTTTATTTATCAGGAGTAACAACTTGTTTGCATCTGGTAATGAACTGACAATATTCAATATCAATCAATTTACACAATCAATTTACACATTAGTCAAAGTGTTTGACAATTAGACTTACATTGACATAAATTGTTAGCAATGAAAACAAACATTGATTTATCTGTGGTAAACGATGGCACCATTAAGAAGTCTGCAACATACCTTTGAGAGCAAGCTCGTAAGAATTTCTTTCCTTTTCCATTTGTGTCATCAACTGATCTATACTGGCGTTCCTTGCCACAAGGCGACTTTCTTTCTTGCTGTTGTCTTCTTTAAGAGATTTAATTTCCTTATTTAGATTTTCAATCTTCTCATCGGTGGCAGCCATTTTGGATTTCTGCATTCGCGTTGAATCCTGGTGTAAGACAAGTGCATTGCTTAAATACGTTATCAAAAAGGAAGTTTGCCAATATGTATGCAAATGTTTTAACCAGCTTTAATGTCAGGGAGTTTCCCTCCTGGCATTACTAAGTGTACATGATGTTGATATGCCGTTAAGATAATAACGTATAACCGAAAACGTGTTCGAAAAGTAAACGAAATTTAAATAACCGAGACGACCATTCATTCATTCTAAGCCAAAGTTAGTTCAAAACAATACTTTATCATACATTTTCAAGACTAGAAGCACTAAAAAGCTTCTGAATTATACGTCTTGAGAAAAATAGCCAATAATTTCAATATTCTGTTTTAACGTCAAAATCTCAACATTTTGGCAACTCATGCCACTTTAATTAACTTAGGATTAGAAAAAATGAATGTTTGTCAAGGTTATTTAAATTTAGGTAATTTTTCAAACACTGTGTCGGTTTGAATAGACCACAGATTGTATGGATTTTCTTCATTCCGATGCCAATCATATAGGTTTTTGATGATGTTCAAAACTTACTGTCGGGACAATAGGAATTTATAAAAAAAAAAAGTAAATTTTGGCAGCTACTGACACTTTAAAACATTGACCTAACATTTTTCCAATAAGAATAAGTTGCTTCTTCCACTTTAGTTTCTAGACTATTTCTGAAATATCCTGAAACATGGGTATCATCATAGATAATTTGATAAGGGGACGCCGCAATGAGCCCGGTTTCCTCCTCCATTAAACCTGGCAACGTCGCCATATAAGTGAAATGATCTTGAGTGCGACATAAAACATCAGTTCCTCCCTCACTAAAGCTGGCCAAACCACCATATGTGAAATAAATTTGAGAGCGGCGTAAAAAATCAATCGATCTACACGGAAAGTTTTCAACACACATTGACACCCACACACAAAAATAAAATAATTAGAAATGGACAGATATTTCAAACCTGCAATGATTTTAACTTAGATTCTGTTTCTTCCAATTCAGTTATCTTTTCTTGAAGTTGATTTTCCAAAGTATTCAGCCTCTCATTCTGTTCATGGATTGTTTCTGAAGCTTGTTGAAGTTGATTTCTCAAAACCTGCTCACGATCTTGTGACTGGGTGAAGAGAAGAAGACAGCCAATGATGAAGCATTAGTATTCACGCAGAGTATAAAAGGATTTGATAATGGACCTTAGACCAATTGTTTGTCCAGTCTGTCATTTACAAAGTCGTGTATTTATGATCAACAACTGGCAAATAGCTATTTTCCAATGCACTGTTGTAGTATCTATGAATGCACTTCAAGTATTTGTCAGTGAAAATGTACTCAATATGAAAAACAAAAATGACAAGCAATTCATATGCAAGTAGTAAATCTTGTATGGAGAAGCCATTTTATTTCTGATCAGTAAAGATAATGACTACTGAATCATTGCCACTGGATCTTCCATTAACGAAAGCAAAATTTGCTGGTACACACTGAATGTCATGTCACTGTCTAACAGCCGTAATTTCACAGTTCATATGAGCAGTATCCAGCCGTGCACCAAGGTAGTACTGTGGTCCAAACGTTTGTAAGCTAGCTTTAATATCAAACAATAAAAATGATGAAATGATGAAATGACGAATACATGTAGATATGCCAGGAGGTGGGCATAAACTATGACTTCTCTACAGAAGGCTTTATCTAACAGCTTCAACAATAAGTAGCTTAATGATAAAAAATTAAGACATCACCACGTAGTAAGTTGTTTTGAGTTTCAAACATTTCTTACAATAAGTAGCTTACCTTGTTAAGTTCTTTATGACAAGTACTGTCCCTGGATCTTTGGGCAAACTTCTCTTTAGTCGGAGTTCCGTTTGAATTCAGTTTTTTCCTCAGTTTATCCACCTCATTTTCCGCCTCGTCCAGTTGTGTTTGGAGTCTGGCCATGTCAGATACACATTTCCTATTACTCACGTCTTTCTGTTCTATTAGCTTCAACAATTTGTCATTTTCTTCTTTAAGCTCAGGGTTGTTTGTAAATTTAGGACTGTCTAAAGAACTTTCCCTTCCAACATTGAGACAAGTGAACTTTTTAGGTGAAATGATAACCTGTTTGCATAATTGAATATTATCAATGTTGTCATTGGTTTTCAATTTCTTTTGTAACTTTTCCATTTCTTGCAATGCTTCATTTAAGGCACATTCGGCTTCAAACTTGGATTTCTCCGCTTCAATCTTTTGTCTCCTCAGATTCCTAGCCACACTGTTTCCAGTTTCCTCCTTGGAAGACAAATTTTCAAGGTCGTTTTCTAAAGAAATAATTCTGGATTTTAAGTTTTTATTTGTAGATTGCACAGCCACGAACTTCATGGAGAATTCCTCAACTTGTTTTTGAAGCTCAGACTTTTCAAGTTCTAGTTTAGAGAGATTGTTTGAGACCGTTTCTTTAGTCGAAGAGCTCTGAAGGCTTGCACATTTATCTCTCAATTCTGACAAATCATTTTCAAGCTCTTTAATTTTGTGTGATTTAACATTAACCTGCTCTCGGAAATCATTTTCTAAAGTAGATTTTTCTTCCAGGCAAGTTTTTAATCTTTTTATCTCTGTTGATTTCTCAGATTCTTGTGTAGGGGAGGACAATATCAAGGAAGTTTTAGAATTCAGGGTAGACAACTCCTGCTTCAGTTCACCAATAACAAACTGCTTACTGGAGATCATTTTATCCTTGGCTTTCAGTTGATTTTCCAAGTCTTCTATCAAAGACTTCTGGTCTTCTGTACTTTCCTGTAAAGTGTCGTTTTCTGCTTCTTTATCAGCGATGAATGTGAAAAGCTGCTCAATTTCTGTTTGCTTTTCAGACAATTTTTTCTTTAAGTTTTCAATCTCTTGATCGCGCTCACGGTTTTCACAGATGGAAGTGTCCGCCATTTTATCGTTCACCTCAGTTTGTTTTTCTTCTCGTTCAAGGGATTCTGAAATTTCTTTTTCAAGTTGCACGATTTTCTCCCATTTCTCAATTCCTTCCGTGATCAATTTTTCCATTTCCTCTCCCATCTCTGTGATTTTGGTTGTTTTTGTATCATTTTCTTCCTTCAGGAAAGAAATGGTGGTGTCCTTTTCCTCCAATGTTTCCATGTTAGAAGAGACATTATCTCTTGCTTCATTCAGCTCTTTTTCTAATTTAGACAAAGACACTTTCTGTTCTGTACATTTTTCTTGGGAAATTTTCAGCTTTTCTCTAAGATTTGACATTTCTTCTTTTAAACCAGCAGATATTTTCTTTAGTTCATCACATTCTGATTTGGATTGCTCCATCTGCTCTTTCAACTCTGATATTTCTCCACATTTTTCTTTGAGATGAACAATAATTTCTCTGAGCTTTTCAATTTCAGAATTTTTCTCTGAAATACAATCTGTAAGTTCTGTTAATTTATTTCCATCAGTGGAGTTTTTCTCCTTGTATGTTTCAGTTAACATATTGATTTCCAGTTTTAACTCTTCGATAGTTTTATCTTTGTCTGCAATGCTATTCTTCAATTTTTCATTTTCAGATTCCAATTTTCCCAAGAGCTCTGTCTTTTGTTTCAACAAATCAGCAGAGTTATCCAACTTTGATATCAGCTCTTCATTATCTTCCTCAGTGGAGGAAAGTTTAGCAGTAAGAGATTCTACAGTTAATTGGAGCTCTTCTTTGTCTGTCTCAGTGGAGGATAGTTTAGTAGTAAGTGATTCTACCTTTGATTGGAGCTCTTCTTTGTCTGTCTCAGTGGAGGATAGTTTAGTAGTAAGAGATTCTACCTTTGATTGGAGCTCTTCTTTGTCTGTCTCAATGGAGGTGAGTTTAGTAGTAAGAGATTCTATTTCCGCGTCTTTTTCCAAGACCAAGTTATGTAGCTTTTCCGTCTCTTTTTCAGATTCAGTGCAAGATGCAAACTTAGCTTCAAATTCCATGGTTAAGGCATTGATTTCATCCTTTTGTGTTTTTATGATACATTCTTTACAAGATATCTCCTGGGTAAGTTTCTTCATGGCTTTGTTTGTTTCATCATTCTTTTCTTTCAGATTCAATACTTCCCCTTCTTTCTCAGAAAGTTGAGCCTCAATCTTCTTTTCAAGTTCAAACTTTTCTTGTAATGAATTGAACAAATCAGATTTCTCTGTAGAAATTTCAGCCACTTTCAGCTCTAAACCTTCAACCTTTTCTGAGAGGTCGATTAGGTCTTTTGTTTTAACCTCCAGTTTTTCATACAGTTCAATTTGCTCTTTCTTCAGGGTTTGCATTTCTTCAATCTCTTTCTCTAAACCTGTAACTTTTTCAGTTTTAACATGAATTTTTGTTTTTAAATCTTTTAACTCTTGTTCCAACTTAGTGATGTTTGAATCTTTCTCCTCCAGAGTTTTCAAATGTTGTTCAGTTAAGGCCTTCACCTTTTCAGAGAGTTCATCTTGTAACTGTTTTTCACTTTCCTTCAGTTCAGATATGATCAGATCTTTTTCAGAACTCTCCTGGGTATATTTCTCAACGTTTTCCTTTAGTTCATCACATGTGGTTTGATTTTCATTCAGTTCCTTTGTTACTTTCTCAAACTCTAATGATTTCATATCGATAGTTTCTGATAAGGAGTCTACTTGTTTCTTCATTTCCTCCAAATCCTCATTTTTCTTATCAATAGCGGAGGATAGTTGTGCCACGATACCACCTGCAGAACGATTCTTTTCACTTAGCTCATCCCTCAGAGTGTTCACTTCGTCTTGCAAATCTTCTGTCTGTTTTTCTTTCTTTGCAAAGTTTTTCGTTAAAATGGCAACTTCAGTTTCTAACTGGTTGATTTTGTCTTCTTTCCCCTTCACAGAATCATTAGCAACGTCTAACTTTGACACAAGATCTTCAATGTCAGCTTCTAAAGATGTTACTTTGGTAGTAAGATTTTCAATGTCCTCATTTTTGTCTTTCATGGCAGACTGTAAAATTTCTAACTCTGTCTGATAGGAATCCCTTTCAGTGGTAAGTTCTTGTAGCTCCGATGATAGTTTGGTTTTAAGAGCCTCAATCTCCTCATCTTTTTTACACATGGACTCTTTCACCAATTCTAATTCTTCAACAGCTTTACTTTTTTCTTCTTCAATTTGTTCAATTTCAGACGTCAACTTTGTCTGTAGATTGATTATTTGTTCCTCCTTCTGTTGGTCAGATTTTTTTAACATTTGTAATTTCTCATTTAGCTCGTCCTTTTCTTCTTTCCATTCCCTTAAATCAGTTGAAAGTCCAGCTTTCATCTGTTCAATTTCTTCTTCCTTTTCACTCTTAGATATTTTGAACGTTTTTAGCTCTGCAATAAGTTTTTCTTTTTCGACTTCAAAGTTTTCCATCTTGGAATCAAACATTTTCCTTAAAGATTCAATTTCTTCAGATTTATCTTTCAGGGAATCATTCATTCTTTCCACTTCCTGTTCAAGTGTAACTTTGTCATCTTTCACCTTAGAGAGTTCAGAGGTCAACTCTGACATCTTCTTTTTTTGAGAGTCCTTGTTTGAAAGTACTTCTTTCTCTTTTTCTTCAACTTGTAAAATTTCCATTTCAAGTTTTTTCTTCACTTCCAGAATCAAAGCCTCTTTTTCTTTCAAGGTTGATTGCAGCTTGTCAAGGTCGTTAGCTAAATTTTCTTTTTCTTCCTGAATCTGGTGTAAATTTTCAGACATTTTTTCTTTGTCCTGTTTGAGGCTGTTTATATTTCCTGTTAGCTCTTCAATTAGACTTTGCTGTTCTGTAATAGAGCCTTCTGACGTTTTTGCATCATCTCCAAGACTAGAAATGGTGTCTTCTTTCTGTTGTAATTGGACAGTCACTTGATCAATCATTTTCCTAAGACCAGCGTTCACAGTCTCTAACTCTTCAACCTGATCAGAAACTTTTTCAACCTCGTTTTCTAAGGTTTCCACTGAATTGCACTTTTCTTCCAAAAGTTTGGAAACTTCATTCAAACTTTCTTGTAATTTCTTCAATTCCGTTTCCTTGACACGGATATCCGATTTTAATTTTTCGTTATCTTTCTGAAGCTCAGAAATCAGTTTTGAAAGTTCAACTTTATTTTCTTCTAGCTCAGACACCTGTTTGGTTAAACCAGAACAAACCTTGGTATTGTCAGCTTTTTTGTCATTTTCAGTTTTACAAGATGTCAGTTTTTGTGACAGATTCTTATTGACTTTTTTCAAATCTGTGTTTTCTTGCTGCAGCTCTTCAATTTTAAAATTCACTTCATGAAAGCGAAATTCGACAACACTATCATTAATACAGCTGGCAATTTTCTCTTCTAGAAGGTCTGGATTTCTTTGCTCAGGTTCTGAGTTTCTGTTAGTTTTGATTTCCTCCATCTCTTGTTTTAGGCTCCCAATCTCTACCTCCCTTAGCGCTGCTTCACCTCTTAATTTTGCAATATTGTCTTCAAGCGAATTCATCTCCATCTTCTTTGATTCTATTTCTTTTTCCAGGGAATCTTGGCAGATCTTCAATTCCTTATTCAATTCATCGATGTGGATTTTGGCAGAGTAATGGCCGTCAGTTTCAGCTTGAAGTCTAGTCTCTAGGTCTTCTGCAGATGACTTAGCAATGGCAATAGACTGTTCACACTGAACTACAGAAGCACTTTTTTGGTCAAGCTGAAGTTGGAGTTCTTTAATTTGTTTCATCAAGTCTTTTTTGAATCTTTCATTTTCCTCCATAGCCAGTTTGTGACTTTCTAAATATTGTTGGAGTTCATCTTGCTCCTTACGAGCACCTTGCTTTGATTTAAAGTTAGCAATTTGTGCCTTATAATTTTCCATTTCAGCTGTATAACCATGGATGAGAGCCAATTCTCGCTGAGTGAAATCCTCTTGTTCTCGTTTGATTCGGGATTTCAGTTTTGTAATTTCCCGGTCTTGTGTACCTATACAATCTTCTAGTTTTAAAACTTTCTCTTTCTTTGCACAAAGTTCAGTTTCTAGCTTGTTCATCTTTTTATGTAGCTTTTCAATCTCCTCACAATCTTGTTTGGGAAACGATATTTCATCATCATCATCAGCAGACATCTTGGTTTCCATGGTAACCTTTCCACCATCATCAGTAGCAGACATCTTGGTTTCCATGGTAACCTTTCCACCATTCAACTCACCAGAAATAGTTTGTTCCAGCTCATTAACTTTCTGAACTTCTTTTTTCAAAGCCTCTTCAAGTTCCTGGATATGCTTTTCATGTTCTTTAATTTGACCTTCCTGGTTTTTAATTTGACCTTGGAGTTGTTCATGCTGATCCAGATTTTCTTTCAATTTCAACAATTCCTCTTCTTTTACTGATACAATCTTTTGTAACTCTTTTGTGTCTTCTCTTTCCTTGACTAAATCTTTTTCAATTTTGTCAACAGCTGCCAAAGCTTTGTCCTTTGTTGCTATGGTTACCATCATGTCTTTTAGCTTACTTTCCTGTTGGTCAATCTTCTCTCGAAGTTTTGAATTTTCAAATTTCTCTTTAGATAGCTCTTCTGTTAAACTGGCTAATAAAGATTCATGATTTTCTTTGAAGGTTGAATTCTCCAGTTTCTCTTTGTTTAGTTCATCTGTTAACTTTGCTAATGATTCTTCATGTTTGAGCAGAATTTCTTGTTCCTTTATCTCAATTGCATCTGATATTTCCTTCATTTCATTTTCTTCTTTGCTGATTTCTTTCATCATTTTCTCTGACGCTTTTAAATTTTCTTCTCGTTCTTGAACAAGAGTTTCCAGTCTTGAAATTTGTTCAACAGTTTCTTGCAGCTTAGTTTCAAGTTCTTTTGTCAAGGTCGTTTGCTGCTCAAGGTCAAAGTCCTTCTTTGTTAAGGAATTTCTCAGATCTTTAATCACATTTTCTGTCTGATTCTCTAGATTTTCTGATGCATTTAAAGCTTCTTGTTTTTCTTTTTCTAACGCTTCCTTCAGCAGAGTCAAATCAGAAATCAATTTATCTTTCTCTAACAGGGAGTTCTTCAAACAGTCAAATTCTAACAAACGGTCTTGAAGGTGTTTCTCATTACTTTCTGAATGTTCAGATTTAATTTCCAACTCTCTTGTTAATATTTCCACTCTCCCATTCTTCACCTTCAGCTCATCTCCAAGGTCGTTCAGCTTCTTCTCAGATTTTTCTAAGTAGGTTTGGAATTCTTTTTCTTTGGATTTCAACAGATCTGTAAAACAAAACCAAGTTCACATATATAAATTACAATCATAAATATATATATTTGGCTGTGCAGGGACAATATAGAATACAATCTAATTTTGAAGAAACTGGAATCCACTTATCTGCAAAAATAAAAAAAAGGTTTATAGAATGAACATTTAAAAAATTGGTTCTCCCCTGTTTATTTGATCTGAAAACAAAAATCTTTCTTTGTTAAATATAACAAGGTTCCTGCAAATATAAAAGCTTGGGACTCGTTTCACAAAGCAGTTGCATCGCATGATGAAGCTGCTTACCACGATAAAAGAAAACAAGAATAACATTGTGGAAACTAATCAAGATTATCTCATTTCAGTCAATTGTTGTGTACTGCAGCACCTGTTAGACAAAACTGAAAACACTAAAACCCATGAGCAAATATAAAAGCTTTCTGGTTTCAAAAAAGCAGTCGCATCACATGATGAAGCAGGGGGTTGTTTCTCAACAAAGTTACGACCGACGTAAGTCCAATGCAAGGCGTAACTACCCTGGCAACATATACCCTCAACATTACGACCAGGCGCAAAGTTACGACGGGCGTGTGTTGAGAAACCGCCCCCTGGTTTCCACAATAAAAGAAAACAAGATCAATAAAAAAAACTAAAATACATGAGCACCTCTTGGTCTATAGTATCGTATCCATTGGCAGCTTGATCTCCTGGGATGCTTTGTGAAATGATTGATTGATTGATTAGAGTTTTACGTCGCACCAAGGCTAAGTCATGTATAGTGTTATATGAAAGTCAATATGACATTGTAAGATGACAATTAATAAAGAAAGCTGCTGGCAGTTATATTACATGGAGCTTTGTTAGTAAAATTCATCCAAGTCACCAGAAAATTATACTTACCATTTATTAAGCTTAAAGTGGCATGAGCTGCCAAAATGTTGATATTTTGATGTAAAAACAGAATGTTGAAATTATCGGCTATTTTGCTCAAGACAAATAATTCAGAAGCTTTTTAGGGCTTCTAGTCTCGGGAATGTACGATAAAGTATTGTTTTGAACTAACTTTGGCTTAGAATAAATGAATGGTCGTCCCGGTTATTTAAATTTTGTTTATTTTTCAAACACTATTCCGGTTTGTATAGGCCGTAGACTATGGATTTCCCTCATTTCAATGCTAATCATTTAGTTTTTCGATGGTCTTCAAAGCCTTCTACTGTCGTAACGATCAGAAATTATGAAAAAAGTGTGAATTTTTGCAGCTCACGCCACTTTAATTGTGATTGTCAACTACTTAACTCTATGTTTACTTCTCAAAGACCTCCATCAGCTGCTTGGGTGGAATGGATGGAGGATTCAATTTGCTGTCCAATCTTAATATGAAGAAGTTAACTTTGCAGTACATAGATAGAAAGTTATTGGTTGGTGTTTAACGCCATGCTTAAGATTATTTCACTTATATGGCGGCGTTGCCTGTTTTTTTTGTGGGAGGAAACCTTGTTCAATGGAAACCCACGACCTTCCTGTGGTAACTGGCAACCATCCCACTTAGGTCGTTCAAGTGAATATAGGTGGATCCCATGAGAAAACTTTCCCTGAGTTTGCATAAGTTGCATAGGTCCAAAGTGGGGGAGATGGAAAGGATCTGTGCCCAGAGGAAACCCCCTGCATACCACTGGTACTTGGCTAGCTTTTCACGTAGGGTGATCAAGTTAAACCCAGTTGGTCCTGGATTTCCATTGACTGTTGGATTCAAACTTGTGACCCATCGGTAAGAGGCTCCTATTGGTGTGTTTGTTGGCTCAACCAGCCTGTGCATTAGCTGAAGGTCAACCCAAAGAGGCAAGTTTTTTACAAACTGCCACCAAATAGGTGAAATAGAACAGGAATCCCTCTGTGGGTGCGAGCGTCCACACTCGACCCATGGGTGCTGCAACTACATGGGATACTCATATCCAAGACACTATAGGGAGCGGTAGGTAGTACCGTGAGAATTCCACAAATTTTTTTGTCACCGGCACTGTCAATACGCATGTTGGAAGCCTTTATAGTTTGAACTTGTCGCTCAGTTCTGATGTGTCAATCGAACTGACGTCATCTGTCACCGGATATCCCTATATCTCTCTGGACACTCCCAGGCCCTATTGGGTTATTGAAGAGCTAAGAACTGATTGAAGAGCTAATTGGCTCAAGTAACTTCAATTACTTGATTGATTGATTGTTTGGTGTTTTACGCCGCGCTCAAGATTATTTCACTTATATGGCGGCGTTGCCAGTTTTATTGTAGGAGGAAACCGGGCTCTATGCCCGGAGGAAACCCACGACCTTCCGCTGATAACTGGCAACCATCCCACATAGGTCGTTCGAGTGAAAACCCAGTCAGAAAATTTTCCAATTTTTTTGGACTGAGTGGGATTCGAATCCGCGATCCATTGGTGGAAGGCTGTTCGGATTGAGCGTCCAACGCTCTACCTACTGAGCCACGGAGGTCCCTCAATTATTTATTGTTTACCAACTACGGTGCCATTTGAAACCTTGACCACATATTTAGTCTAATTTAGAGGCTTCTAAATTCACAAAGTTTGTTAGAGCTCCTTAGAAATAACTTAAAGGGGAAAAATTATGAATATATTTATCATCTGTGCTTTTGGAAATACTGTACATCATTAAGAGCCAAATATGGGACTATAAAGGGGCGGTTTCTCAAAAGACTTACACTGCAATCTTAAGGCCTGTTCTCACTGTGCGATTTGTCATAACGACTTGTAGGATGCGATTAAAATAGACGCTTTTAATTGGTCAATATGATTTATCAACCCATCAAATGCATCAATACATCCTACATGTCGGTACGACAAATCGCACAGTGAGAACGGGCCTTAATGTACACTTAACTGATATGACTGTAATGAGACAATGTTGCATCAGGCGTAAATATCTTGAGAAACAGACCCATAGTTAACAAACCACACAGCATCACTTGACAGGATACATGTAGGCTGTTACTATTTCACTTACTTACAGCGGGGAATCAACTTTCGTCAAGGCAGTCATGACGTCATAAACGGCACCTCAGTGAGGGTAACTGAACAGAGGTTATCTAACGAGAGCTAGTGTAATACGATAAATATCACGAGTCTAAACGAGGGCTAGTGTAATACAATAAATATCACGAGTCTAAACGAGGGCTAGTGTAATACGATAAATATCACGAGTCTAAACGAGGGCTAGTGTAATACGATAAATATCACGAGTCTAAACGAGGGCTAGTATAATACAATAAATATCACGAGTCTAAACGAGGGCTAGTGTAATACGATAAATATCACGAGTCTAAACGAGAGCTAGTGTAATACGATAAATATCACAAGTCTAAACGAGGGCTAGTGTAATACGATAAATATCACAAGTCTAAACGAGGGCTAGTGTAATACAATAAATATCCTGAGTCTAAACGAGGGCTAGTGTAATACGATAAATATCCTGAGTCTTAAACGAGAGCTAGTGTAATACAATAAATATCACGAGTCTAAACGAGGGCTAGTGTAATATGATAAATATCACGAGTCTAAACGAGGGCTAGTGTAATACGATAAATATCACGAGTCTAAACGAGAGCTAGTGTAATACGATAAATATCACAAGTCTAAACGAGGGCTAGTGTAATACAATAAATATCACGAGTCTAAACGAGGGCTAGTGTAATACGATAAATATCACGAGTCTAAACGAGGGCTAGTATAATACGATAAATATCACAAGTCTAAACGAGGGCTAGTGTAATACAATAAATATCCTGAGTCTAAACGAGGGCTAGTGTAATACGATAAATATCCTGAGTCTTAAACGAGAGCTAGTGTAATACAATAAATATCACGAGTCTAAACGAGGGCTAGTGTAATATGATAAATATCACGAGTCTAAACGAGGGCTAGTGTAATACGATAAATATCACGAGTCTAAACGAGAGCTAGTGTAATACGATAAATATCACAAGTCTAAACGAGGGCTAGTGTAATACAATAAATATCACGAGTCTAAACGAGGGCTAGTGTAATACGATAAATATCACGAGTCTAAACGAGGGCTAGTATAATACGATAAATATCACAAGTCTAAACGAGGGCTAGTGTAATACAATAAATATCCTGAGTCTAAACGAGGGCTAGTGTAATACGATAAATATCCTGAGTCTTAAACGAGAGCTAGTGTAATACAATAAATATCACGAGTCTAAACGAGGGCTAGTGTAATACAATAAATATCACGAGTCTAAACGAGGGCTAGTGTAATACGATAAATATCACGAGTCTAAACGAGAGCTAGTGTAATACTATAAATATCACAAGTCTAAACGAGGGCTAGTGTAATACGATAAATATCACAAGTCTAAACGAGGGCTAGTGTAATACAATAAATATCACGAGTCTAAACGAGGGCTAGTGTAATACGATAAATATCACGAGTCTAAACGAGAGCTAGTGTAATACGATAAATATCACAAGTCTAAACGAGGGCTAGTGAAATACGATAAATATCACAAGTCTAAACGAGGGCTAGTGTAATACGATAAATATCACAAGTCTAAACGAGGACTAGTGTAATACAATAAATATCACGAGTCTAAACGAGGGCTAGTGTAATACGATAAATATCACGAGTCTAAACGAGAGCTAGTGTAATACTATAAATATCACAAGTCTAAACGAGGGCTAGTGTAATACGATAAATATCACAAGTCTAAACGAGGGCTAGTGTAATACAATAAATATCCTGAGTCTAAACGAGGGCTAGTGTAATACGATAAATATCCTGAGTCTTAAACGAGAGCTAGTGTGATACGATAAATATCATGAGTCTAAACGAGGGCTAGTGTGATACAATAAATATCACGAGTCTAAACGAGGGCTAGTGTAATACGATAAATACCACGAGTCTAAACGAGAGCTAGTGTGATACAATAAATATCACAAGTCTAAACGAGGGATAGTGTTATACGATAAATATCACAAGTCTAAACGAGGGCTAGTGTAATACAATAAATATCACGAGTTTAAACGAGGGCTAGTGTAATACGATAAATATCACGAGTCTAAACGAGAGCTAGTGTAATACGATAAATATCACAAGTCTAAACGAGGGCTAGTGAAATACGATAAATATCACAAGTCTAAACGAGGGCTAGTGTAATACGATAAATATCACAAGTCTAAACGAGGACTAGTGTAATACAATAAATATCACGAGTCTAAACGAGGGCTAGTGTAATACGATAAATATCACGAGTCTAAACGAGAGCTAGTGTAATACTATAAATATCACAAGTCTAAACGAGGGCTAGTGTAATACGATAAATATCACAAGTCTAAACGAGGGCTAGAGTAATACAATAAATATCCTGAGTCTAAACGAGGGCTAGTGTAATACGATAAATATCCTGAGTCTTAAACGAGAGCTAGTGTGATACGATAAATATCATGAGTCTAAACGAGGGCTAGTGTAATACAATAAATATCACGAGTCTAAACGAGGGCTAGTGTAATACGATAAATATCACGAGTCTAAACGAGAGCTAGTGTAATACTATAAATATCACAAGTCTAAACGAGGGCTAGTGTAATACGATAAATATCACAAGTCTAAACGAGGGCTAGTGTAATACAATAAATATCCTGAGTCTAAACGAGGGCTAGTGTAATACGATAAATATCCTGAGTCTTAAACGAGAGCTAGTGTGATACGATAAATATCATGAGTCTAAACGAGGGCTAGTGTGATACAATAAATATCACGAGTCTAAACGAGGGCTAGTGTAATACGATAAATATCCCGAGTCTAAACGAGAGCTAGTGTGATACAATAAATATCACGAGTCTAAACGAGGGCTAGTGTAATACAATAAATATCCTGAGTCTAAACGAGGGCTAGTGTGATACAATAAATATTCGGAGTCTAAACGAGAGCTAGTATAATACGATAAATATCCTGAATATTAATTTCCAAAGAGGCTCGACTCGTGACTTTGAAAAATAATAAACGAGAGTGATATTCATTGTAACGCATTGGCTCGAGTTTGATAATCTTTTTCTCACACTACACACAAAATAAAAAAACGCAGCTCTACTTAAAAAAAAAAAATGTGACGACTTGCCTCTATTTTCAAGAATGGCTGTCTGAAGAGACGTGATAGGGCATTGTTACATCAGAAATGATGTCACCAGCAACAGCATCCCAGACCCTCCAATATATGGTTGCTGTTGGGACACTTTATCGACATAATGCCTGATGACGTAATTCTCTTGTGACGTTTGTTTTCACAGTTCTTTCGTGAGGTCATAGTGTTATTTGAGCCATAATTTCACATGTTCATTATGACAAAAAAATAACACACTGCCTGGGAGTGAAAAATATTGGGGGTATGGTGTGAGAATCATGATCATCTAGCTTTTCTGGCGGTCTTCAAATGTTAAACTTCTCTTGACAAACGCAATTTATGTAAAAAGTGTGCATTTTAGCATGTGTTTACGATATACCATGGACAGACAGAGGCAATGACAATAGGCATCATGCAAAATTGTTCAAGAGCCTAGGGATAAAAACCTTGCGACCTTTTGCTTGGCATTGATAAACCAGGAATAAGATACGCAAAAGGATAGAAAGAACTAAATGAACAGAACGACTGGAAAATTTCTGAAAGGAAAATCATCCAGATCCTGCAAAGTAAACAAACCCAGGAAGAAAAACAAAATGTCTACAAATAAAGAAAAGTCAATTTCATGAATAAAAATTTAACCAGGAAGAAATTTTGACTTTTTCTTTGCCAAAATTTATATGAAATTCATCTAAAATAACTTGAATTTAGATTTCCCGCTTAAATTTATATAACATAATGCACTGAGATTATTACATGATGGGTGATACATTATTTACAAAACAAAATTCTGACATGTGTTAACATGTTAGTTAGTTTGCAAAGAGAAGTTATAAAATTTCTTCCTGGGAAAGTTTAACAATGTTAGATTTGGGACAAATTTCACTGTTCAGATCTTCTCTCAGTCGGCTGGCACTGAAATAAATGGAAAGTCCACAAGGGGGTAAAAAATGAATAGTACAAATATACAGTTTTATTTACAAACATGAACAATGTAACAATAGACACACGTCTTGTAATGTCAGATAGATAATAAAGAGTGGAAATAAAATACAGATATAATCACAGACGAAAAACATGTTTGGTGATAAATTAACTAAACTACCATTAAACAAAGTCCCTCCAGAAAACTTTTTAAGAAAAGCTGTTTCGATGATCACACATTTCATATTGAAGGATGACTGAGTAAGTAGATTCCACTGAATAAAAACACAAATGTAACTAACTTCCTTCCAAACAAAGTTTAAAATTATGGCGTTAAAACAAAGCCTATTATTCCTATCAGAAAGTAATACGGCCTTACTAAATACGAGTATGAGTTATATGAACATTATAATATTATGCTAAAAATGCCTGCTCAGTTTTGACGAGAAAATGATCAACATCTACATAGTGGTTTTGCATGATTTCCCATAATATATAAAAGCAGTTAGAAAGCACTAAAACTTCAATATTGTACCAAATATCTTTCAAAACAGTATAAATATGGTGAAGACATAGTATTACAGAAATCCAGTTACACTCATGAAAAAGCTCGTTCTTAACAGCCACAACAAAATCTTTCGAACTTGTTTCTGCAGAGTATTTGAAAGAACTGATAAGGTCAAATCTCTATCTTCACGTTTTGTGCTTGCGTTTGTGATTATTTCACATTAACTGATAGCCCTATTTGTATTATTGAAACTGACTTGGAGCTGATGCTCCACATTTATAATTTCGAAGTGCTTTTTTCTGAAATGCCTAAACATTGCTGATAAATTGAACTAGGCTACCTCCTTGTACGTAAGTTATATTTTGCTGACAACACCCCCCTGCCACTCGTATGCCGAGTTCGTCCAACTAAACTTACTCGAGATCTTACTGAACTAACTCGTTTAGTTTTGACGATACTAGTTCTTTGTCGTTTAGCCGCGCTATCAGGAGCAGCTCCCGACTCAGCCACGTTTATTTTTCGCTTTGTATTATTTTTTAATCTCGTCTTTTCTTTAGTAGGTGTAGTACTTTTCATTCGTAAAATGCTAGTTTTAGTTGGTTTGGGTAATAATTTTCCCCCTTTAACAGGAGTAATGACAACTCGTAAAACCTTATTCCCCTCACAACCCTTGCTTGGTTTCACAATATAATCTGTAATATCCCTTCCACATTCAGGGGAGGTAACTGTAATAACAGGCTTAGGCACAACCAAAAATTGCCCTGAGGAGCTACCAATAGAAGAGCAGGCACTCAATCGACTACCTTGTAGTTCTTCCGATTCAGTTTGCAGGTCGAGAATTTGAATATCCCGTGAGGTCAGCTTATCGTTGGCCACTTCTAGGGCAGCTTTACTCTCGTCTAAAAGCTTCTGTAGGTCTTTAATTGTCTCCTCCTAAAACAGGAACAAAACTTTCATTAGTATTACTAATAGATTATACTCTTAGCCTGTTTCCAACAAGGTCACAAATTATTTTGCAGTGTGCCAGGATTATTTTCAGCAGGCATAGAAAGAGTCTGGATACCAACATGTTTCTTTTTTGGTTGGTTTGTGTAATTCTTCATTTGTATAGGGTGGCCGGCCATAATCATTGAAAAAAGGTTGCTTGATATTTTCTGCAAGGTTTAGTCAGGAAGAAAATGCTCACTCTTCAGTAGATAACGCTTTCACATGGGGTAATTGAATTGAAAAGAATTCAAACCACTGATCCATCGATGGAAGGCAGCCTTAGGAATGAGAGACTATTGCTCTGCCAACTCTTGCACCCAGGCTAAGTTCAAAACTTTTATTATCTAAATGTCAGATCCCAGGAGTATGTTTATGGCTAGTTGAGCATTGAGTCTAAGTTGATCACAGCAAAGTTTTAAGCAATTTTACAGAACTTCTGATCTTTGTCTAAATTTAATCCTCATGATTAATTGATTAATTTTGGAAAATAATTGAGTAATTCTTACTTGCTGCTTGAGTTTTTCCTCATCAGATTTTAGAACTTCTTGCAATTTCTTGATCTCTGTCTCTTTCTGCATAAAAGTATCTGCAGCCTCCGTTAATGTATCATTTAACTCTTTAATTTCTTGTTCCTTGAAAACAAAAACAAACAAAAATTGGCGTTTCTTGTTGCATTCAACATTACATAATCATATAAGCCAGCATTGTCAGGTTTAGTTGCGCAGGAAACCGGGCTCTTTGCAACCTTCGACATGCAACTGGCAATTCTCCCACAAAGGGCAGTCAAGAGTTAAGTTAACCCAGAGATTTACAGAGACTAGACTGAGCCATCACCTAGCTAGACCTTTCTCAATTTGATATTTTACTCCAAACAACCAGAAGGGACTGAGAGAAAAACTCATTTTCATCAGATTTGAAAAACTGGTTACAAAGTTAATTCCAGTCTCACCTTTTCCTCAATTTGTTCCCTGGCATCCTCCAGTTTCCTTGAGAGAGACTCCACCAAACCCTTCTGTGTTAAATCCTCTCCTTCAGCAACTCGCATAGAATCCTCCCTTGAGGATACCTGAGGTTAGCGAACAAACAGAAATTGATTAGGTTTTAACAACGCTGACTGGGGCATTAAATGTCTGGATTGATTGATCGTTTGGTGTTTTACGCCACGCTCAAGATTATTTCACTTATATGGCGGCGTTGCCAGTTTTATTGTGGGAGGAAACAGGGCTCTATGCCCGAAGGAAACCCACGACCTTCTGCTGGTAACTGGCAACCATGCCACATAGGTCGTTCGAGTGAAAACCCAGTCAAAAAATTTTCCAATTTTTTTTTTGACTGAGTGGGATTCGAACCCGCCACCCATTGGTGGAAGGCTGTTCGGATTGAGCGTCCAAAGCACTACCTACTGAGCCACGGAGGCCCCTAAATGTCCGGAAGAAAATCGTTTACCTCCCCAGTCAAAAAATGTTCCCGTTCTGAAACCGTCAAACAATGAGCTAGTAGACCACAACAGAGAACGGTCAACCTCCAGGTGAGATGGTAGTAAGTCTGGTGATTTAGAAACCTGTATTTTATCAACTGACCTCTAACTGGAGTTGTTGGCTCTTCCTCTGTTCAGACTTTAACTGCTGTCTCAACTCGTCTAACTGCTTTGTTAGATTGGAAATGGATTTGTCTTTCTCCTGGAATTAACCAAAAAATACTTGCAAATTTAACTCTGATAAATTAATACACAAATCAGTTAAGTTATCCATTCTGAATCATTTGCTATACATGTAGGAGGGAAATAAATAGAAATACTGGTTATCAACCAAGAAATAGGGTTACGTGAAATTATCAACTGCAGATTGATTGATTGTTCGGTGTTTTACGCCACGCTCAAGATTATTTCACTTATATGGCGGCCCGTATGAACCGAAAACGTGTTCAAAAGTAAACAAAATTTAAATAACCGGGACGACCATTCATTCATTCTAAGCCAAAGTTAGTTCAAAACAGTACTTTATCGTACATTTTCGAGACTAGAAGCATTAAAATGCTTCTGAATTCTACCTTTTGGGAAAAATAGCCAATAATTTCAGCATTCTGTTTTAACGTCAAAATATCAACATTTTGGCAGCTCATGCCCCTTTAACAAAGTTAAAAAAGCTGAGCAACAATATTTGACATCTAACTTGAGCACATGATAAATCATTTACAAAATGCCTGAGGGCAGGCAGGAATTTCATTAGGGTCAGTAAATCAACAGAAAATTAACTGTTTGGAAATAAAGAATATGCACATTTTTTATCACCAAACCTTTTCCAGTAGATTTCCCAATATGAAAACGCATCTCCTTGGCAGGCAGTATGTCAAACAGCTTTGAAAAATCAGGTTGCTGTTACCCAGAATACACAAGCTAAGTCACTTTAACTTTTAACTATGTGTTTGGTAACACTGACCTCGGATTTAGTTTTTTCCGCGTGAAGTAAAACGCTGGAGACCCATTCATCTTCTTCATCCTCCATCTTGTCTGAAGCTGACTGCTTTGCGTTGGACGATGGCTGTTGAATGGACTTTAACAGCTTGATCTTTTGTTCTAGTCGCTCTTCATGAATTGCCTCCTTCTTCTTTAACATCTCACTGAAAAATGTATAATGCTTACATTAAGTACCACTGAAAAATGTATAATGCTTACATTAAGTACCACTGAAAAATGTATAATGCTTACATTAAGTACCACTGAAAAATGTATAAAGCTTACATTAAGTACCACTGAAAAATGTATAATGCTTACATTAAGTACCACTGAAAAATGTATAATGCTTACATTAAGTACCACTGAAAAATGTATAATGCTTACATTAAGTATAAAAGTCTTTAAAGAAGTATGCACTTGTCCAGAGTATTTGAAATTTATCAAGTAAAAACCCTACTAACAAGGACAAAGTCTTTTTGCGCAGAGGAAACACTCAACCCTTAGAGGATACGTTAAAACCCTTCCACAAAGCGAAAAACCCTTTTAAATATTTTGAAATTTATTTTTGCACTCCTTGGGATCCATAGGTTGATTGATTGATTGATGTTTTTAAGCCGAACTCAAGATTATTTCACTTATAACAGCATTGACAGGTTTGTTGGAATAGTGAACTGGGCTGTTTACCATGAAAAATAATGAGCGGTATTTCCCATATAATATAAATATTTTCACCTGTAGTTCATTTCAATCTTGACAATTTGAGACATCATTTCTTTACAGACTTCTTCTCGTATCCTCAGCTCATCCATCATACGATCGTCTTTCTCTTTTTTTAAACGCTCTTTCAAAACAGATATTCTATGGTGCAACTCCTACAAGTAAATCATCGCATTTTTTATATCCTTTCATAGGAAAGTGTCAAAACCATACAGAAATAACTAGAAGAATTACCAAAACATAGGTCCACCCTACCATTAAGGGCAATTATAAAACACAGTTATCAATATATTAATTGGCCAAACAAACAGACATACAAGTCTTGATAAATTCTAACAGGACAACATCCAAATAGTTGAGCAATGAGTAGATGTTTATCATTGGTTTAACTGGGGTCTTGGTGGCTCAGTCAGTTAGACCGCCATATAAGTGACATAATTTTGAGTGTGGCATAAAACCCTAATCAATCAATACTAACTGTCAAAATTAATACAGACAACAACTTGGGACAAAATTTAAATTTTTCTATTTTGGTTTTGGTGGGATTCGATCCAGCAATCTGCATTGAACTGTGTCGGACTGAGGGACTATCACTAACTGAATGAGCCACCGAGGTTCCCACCATCTAAACTAATCTCAGTATTGAAGACCATTTTAAGCGGTACAGCAGAAATGCTTTAAGGAATTTTTTTAATAGGGCCTGGGAGTCTACCGAGAGATTTCGCGATATCCGGTGACAGGTGACGTTTTTTTATGACGTTTTCAGTTCGATTGGCGTTTTTTGCTCCAAAACGTCAGAAATGAGCGTCATATTCGAACGACAAAAGGCTTCCCACATGCGTCATGACAACGCCGGTGACAGGAAATTTGTGGAATTGTCACGTGACTCCCGCTCCCTATAATTTGCAATCCTTTTGAATGATCAAAGACATCTGAAGTTTAGATAGGTGTTTTATATTAGAGTTCCTAATTGATTGATTGATTGGTGTTTTACGCCGCGCTCAAGATTATTTCACTTACATGGCGGCGTTGCCAGTTTTATTGTGGGAGGAAACAGGGCTCTATGCCCGGAGGAAACCCACGACCTTCCGTTGGTAACTGGCAACCATCCCACATAGGTCGTTCGAGTGAAATCCCGGTCAGAAAATTTTCTGACTCGAACCCGCGACCCATTGGTGGAAGGCTGTTTGGATTGAGCGTCCAACGCTCTACCTACTGAGCCACGGAGGCCCCAGAGTTCCTAATAGAATCCTATATGTCACAGAAAATCTGAATTATGGGGGCTCCGAGTGAAGAATTAAACTCTCTGACCGCACCATATGGACAGGCTAATGTTAAACATTTGCGACTTTAAATATGTCAAGTAAGAAAACTGCTTCACTGAAGGTTTTTTGTTTTTAACGCGTGGGATTACCTGTATTTCCGAGTCCACTTCACTGTCTTCCAGATCATCATCGGACATACACGGTAGAGGTACAGTCGTCGCCAAATCTGTCTTAGCTTCAATCTCTTGATGAGCTAAAACCACAGACAGTAAGATGGATTGTTTTCTTTAAAACACACTTAGGATTATTTCCTTTTATATGACTCATTGCAAAATCAAAGGGATAATAATATTAAGAAGATAAAGCAAGAATACACTCAAAAGTCTAATAAAAAAATCACATTCAGCTTGAAATTAGTTTTTATGGTGATTTTGTTAAAAACAAACAAAACTTAGGTCAGTAAAAATATTGATTGATTGGTGTTTTACGCCGCGCTTAAAATTATTTAAAATATATGGCGGCATTGCCAGTATTATTGTGGGAGGAAACCGGGCTCTATGCCCGGACGAAACCCACGACCTTCCGGTGGTAACTGGCAACCATCCCACATAGGTGGTTTGAGTGAAAACCCAGTCAGGAAATTGTCAAATTTTTTTTTGGACTGAGTGGAATTCAAACCCGCGGCCCATGTCAGTAAAAAGAAAATGCTTACCTGAACACGCCCAAGCCATTGATGAGCGGCGGGCATTTTGTTTAAAACTAGTCTTTGGCTTGGGTTCAGGTTTTTGGACGACAACAATCTAAAACAAAGTCATTAAAGCATATATTTATCACTTTATGGTGTACATGTATAAGTGGCATAAAGGTCTAAATGATATACCTCTTTTTAACATAATTAGAAACTTGTCTCCATGGTTATTTTAGACAAGAAGATTTTCCCTGTACCCGTGTGTTTTAGTGACCATAAATATAAGTGGCATAAATTGATTAGTTCAGTTTTACATTGCCAGGACTTGACCATAGTCGGTGTTATGTGTTCTATATTTCCATGCTGTGTGATATAAACAAGACCAAGATGTTCAGCAGACCATCAAGATTGATTATTTGGTGTTTTACACCGCGCTCAAGATTATTTCACATATATGGCGGCGTGCCAGTTTTATTTTGGGAGGAAACCGGGCTCTATGGCCGGAAGAAACCCACAACCTTCCTGTGGTAACTGGCAACCATCTAATTTTTTTGGGACTGAGTGGGATTCAAACTCGCGACCCATTGATGGAAGGCTGTTCGGATTGCCTACTCAGCCAGGGAGGCCCCTGCAGACTATCGAGATGACTGACATTGAACACTAATGGAAACATAGATAATCAAATCTCAGGCAATAGGCTTCTGATTAATGAAATCGTCTCTGTTAGGATACGTTATTTTGGCACATTGTACTTCATGTGTTGCGCGCTTTCTCGACTCGCAAATAAGACCCGATTTCCACAGAGAAAAAGAAATTTGTGCTTCATTCTCACCTTTTCAGATCTTCACGATCTCTGGTGGGTGTATGGGCTGATATATGGTGTCTATCAATCATACCTTTGACAGACACCATACATACATGTATACTTGCTATAGAACCTAACTGTCTTTTCCTATCACAGTGACATAATGAAACCATAGGGAGAGCAAGTCACACGTGAATTCCACATATTTCCTGTCACCGGCAGTGCATTACGCATGTGACTGAGCATTTTTCGTTCCGATATGACGTTTTAATATGACGGTATGGAACCAAATACGTCAAATGGAATAAATTGCAGCGTCATCAAAAACGTTCTTAATGGCTTCATCTGTCAACGGATATCATAAAATCCCGTAATAATTCTTATGAGACTTGCGCTCCCTATTTTGAGAAGAAGCCTACCTGTTTAGCGATAGCTGAGAACTTAAACACATGGAAGGTCTCATCAAACATACTGGCACACTGATTAACATTTACAACCATAGCTGCTTTCCCTTTTCCACTGAAAAAGTTCTGGAATAAGCGGGTTAACTTTCCCTCTCGGAATGGAATCAGTCGGTTGTTCTCCCTGAATAAATTGTAAAAACAAGTGATACACATAAAATTCAATGAAATTCTTTGTTTTTTTACGATCCATGAAAACGCAGTTAACGTCAGTCAACAGAACTTTTAGAATCACAAAAGTAAATCAAGAGTTTTAATAATCGTACGGTATAAAACTTAAAGTGGTGTACTCTGTGACCCTCAGACCTCTGATAAAACCCACATGGTTAAATCAGGGGAGGCAACTGTTTATCTGCACATTCCAACAATGCTGTTAGAATACTTTGCGAGCAAGGATGGTAGTCATCATTGGGTCAACAACAACAACAGTAATTCTCAACGAATTTAAACGAACAGGTACTTCCTATAGAGGAACCCCTGACATACTTATGTGTCTGGTTGTAGCGAAGCGTCTCCAGACATCGTCCCAGGGTATGTAGTGATGTGTTAATATTCCCTGCCTCTTTCAACCGCTCGCCTGTACTCTGTGTTTTAGAATACCTCTCTGAGCCAGCCAAATCACACAATGTTAACCTGAATCAAAGAAAGGCCAAGAAAATATATTTAC